>OW964564.2:21098228-23869434 GCA_943138885.2 Tholera decimalis
AACTAGTACTCACGCGGGGCTTCGCTCCCGTGGATTCTATCACGGTAAAAACATAACTCTCCTTTTTGCAGTCGCGTAAAAAGTAGCCTATAACCTTCCTCAAGCTTCAAGCTATTTCCATACCAAATTTCATCCAAATCCACCCAGTACTTTCGAAGATTAGCGCGTTCAAGCAAACAAACAAACAAACTTTTCCGCTTTATAATATTAGTATGGATAAACATTTATATTTTACTCTTGTATCGTACGTAGTCTCGCACTGAACAATAATTAACCCACCCACCACACAACAAACAAACACGTTAATTTCGATTGAATTATTCGGGCGAAATATTCGGAAACATTCGATTGCGGGGTACGAATCTTTCTCGCGGGGGGAAAACTTCTCCGGGGAGCATCTCCCCTCTTACCGCACCCCGCACCGCCATCGCAGCGCGGCGGCAGCGGCCGGCGCACAGAGGGCTTTATTTAAATTCATTTTGAATAATTCTGATTTAAAGAAACTTTCCCAGAAGTATTCCGGAATTATTCCGAATTTTTCAGAAGTTTTGCAACTATAGATACAGGGGCCCAAAATTGCGTAATTCCGTAGAAAAAAATGTTAAAATTTAAGAATAACTATTTTTTGCAATATTGATTTAGAATGTAATAACAAATCTTGATACTGATCTGATAATACAAATATTCAGGACTGATATAAAAAAAAAAAAACAAAATGAAAAAAATATCACCAATTTTAGAAATGGTACCTAATTTTGTAAGAGTAAGTATGATTTTTATTTAAAATATTAAAAATATCATTAATTTGGTCATCCATGGCATATGACGATATAAGTGGGGTAAATGATAGATATTATCTGGCCAATCGACAGTTTCAGAGTTATCCATTATTTACGCCACACCAAAATCACGCGCCAAAATAATATTATATTATACATAATATAATATTACCTTTTGGTATTGATTTTATATTGATTCGTGTTCAGTATCAGTGGTATAGTCACCTCCTACTAACTTACTATTTACGTATTATTCGCGTACACATAATAACATTTCGTAATATTGTATAACGCAGTCATACTTTGAATACAGTTGTTTCATCTGAATATTATACGTATACTTACTACAGAAGATACGCGTCGAGCGAGCGCGTAGGTACACGCGCGATCGTATTCGATGTGAGGAGCGGGTAGGACAGTGCGGGTGAATTCTAAAATTTTGCTGGCTTTAGGCGCGCTCTTAAGCTCATATTTCCTCGTGTCGCTTGACAGCTAGAAAGTTTAGTTAATTATAGCGTAGGTATATGTCGTTTTGCAGGGAAGTGATGGATCTGTTACGTTAGTAACTTATTAGTAATCTGTGATAATACCACGTGGTATACTTCGCTTGTACTAGAAATTCCAAAGGAAAATTTGCCGTTAAAAATTAACTTAAAATGATGATAACGTATACAAAAATTATAATAAAATAAATAAACTGTTTTTAAATAAATAAATAATAAACATACCCGACCATTGACGATTTTAAAACTTCCAGGGCGGGCTCAAAACAACCAACCTTGAGCCAACCATTCTTTGAGATGAAAATGGAAATGTGCCCAAAACCTTACTTTTTAATATTAGTACAAAACCAAGCCAGGTCTTTTTGTGGGAAACACATAAAGCCGTTCAATGGTTTTAAGAAACCGCATAAACGGTAAAAATACAATCCTTACGTCCGTCGGTGGATTATAGCCGTCCTTAAAGATAGCGGGATTGATACCTCTGAGTGCACACGACACAAGGCACGCTGCTACGTCTAAACCTAACCAATGCGACTTCTCATCGATCTTATCCGCGACAGGGCAAGCTAGAGCGGAAGCTCTAACGTTTTTGGAAAATTCTATAACAGAGCAATGATTAACTCTAACGAAACGTAACTGCCACGACAGTGCTAACTGATTTACAATTAGTTCATTACCCTTAGATATAAAACTAGATTTTTAAGGAGAACAAAATTAAATTATAACTAAAACAAAAAAGAAAAAAAAATAATGTGATACTAATTAAGTAGTTTTAGAAATAAACCAATTGATTAATACACAGGTATTTTTTGGTAGTTGACATTTGCTCAGCTATCTCTCAAGGTCTACATATATTTTAACGTTTTCAGGTTACTAATCTCGAGGACGATGCACGAGTATAATTAATGATTAAACGAACTTACCTGTACGTGAAGTTCTATCATAATTATACAAAGTGCATCGTCCGAAGAGATTAGTAACACCCACCCAACCCAAAGTGTCTCCCAGTTTGCTGCAGAAATGTCAAAGCTGAACATGGTGGCTTCAAACTCTAAACTTAATGAAAGACCGAGACGCTGGGGTTGCCAGCAAAAGAAAAAAAAAAAGAGTGCAGGACTCTAAACATACAGTGTAAGAGTGGTGTCACTAGCGTGTTACTACATATATTTCAACGTTTTCAGGTTACTAATCTCTTCGGACGATGCACTTTGTATAATTATGATAGAACTTCACGTACAGGTAAGTTCGTTTAATCATTAAACATACGTAAAGATACGTATATTTATTTTGAGGCTATAAGCTTTACAGTAATGACATTACTATCGTTATACTTACTTTTCAACCGACGACAAAAAGAGGAGGTTATCAATTCGACGCGTATATTTTTTTTTTTTTATGTATGATCATCGATTACTCGAAGACGGCTGAACCGATTTGGAAAATTCTTTTTTTGGTTGAAATGGTATACTTCGAAATTGGTCTCATTTTCATTAACGTCAGGATCTGATGATGGGATCCTGGAGAAATCGAGAGAACTCTTCAAATATTATAGGCACACCTATGACGTTTTGGGTATTTATTATAATAACTTGTGCAGTTGCTCTCAAAAAGTACCATTTGAGGAAGTGGAACTGGTGATGAAGACCACAGATGGCCGCCAAAACTACTCAATAATAAGTATTGAGTGGATTGCGATTCGATTACTTGAATATGGATGTTAAGCACTTTATGCTCGTCACAATGCATATGGTGATGTAGAGCTGATGGTGAAGTACCGGGAGAACTCCTCAACAATTAACGGCCCAGCATTAGGAAAAGCAATATTTTGTAAAAGGTTATAAGTAGTTTACATTTAGGCTCTTGTAACTAGGTAAATTAAAAATAGACCAACTAAAAAGAGTGAAATAAAAACTTTTTACCAAAAAATTAAACCGACTCCCAAAAAACACTGCAAAGTGAAAAATAACTAATTTCGGAAGTCGGTGCCAAAAAAGAAAATACAAAACTAAAGACACTGACTACCGAAATTAGTTATTTTTCACTTTGCAGTGTTTTTTGGGAGTCGGTTTAATTTTTTGGTAAAAAGTTTTTATATAACTACTTAACGATAATTTTACAGTGGTTTTTTTTTTGAAGCCTGGAATTTCGACTTAATTAATTAAATATTATTAGTTCTTATTACTGAATTGCTGATGATTGAACTAAATTAAATATTCTGATACACTAAAACATTCTTCATAATTTTCTACTTATGTAGATTCATACCCACCTATCAAAATACCCTTACAAACAAGAGCTTTTTTTTTTTTTTTTTTTATAATATTCCACAACTTTTCACACAACGCCATCTAGTCCCAAACTAAGCAGAGCTTGTGGTATGGGTACTAGACAACTGATAAACATACATATATATTTCTAAATACATACATATTATAGATAAATTACACCCAGACAAAGCACAAATGACCGTGCTCATCACACAAACATTTGTCCTAGGTGGGAATCGAACCCACGACCTTGCGCACAGCAGTCAGGGCCACTGACCACTATACCAACGGGCCTGTCAAAAGCTGCTTTATAAGAGTTATGATTTCATACAAGGTTTATACGTGTTCTGATTAAGCCAGAAACTCTAATAGTGTTATTTTATAAGTCTATTTAAGTTTTAAGAGCATTCATACTTGTAACATTATTCTTATAGACATATATAAGAAAACGTTATATAATATTAATAAGAGCAGTGGCATTATAAGCACCTTTTACAAGTCTAATTGCCTTTGATTCTTAATTAAACCTTATAAATACATTTTATAAGTACATTCAATCTTAGAAGTGACTATACTAAGTGTTTTATTAGACTTCTGTAAAACTAGTGGTTTAAGTGTGATTTATCTCATCTAAGACATATATAAGAGTAAGTCTTACAAGTGTCTTAAACAATTCTCTGTTAAGGGTTATTTATTTTCCTTGTTGTGTCTGACACGAGAAATTATTATAAAATCAGGAACATTGAATTAACGTAAATTAATAACTTGTACCTATAATGACTTCGTTGTTTGGCTTGATTTTGCTTATTAAGGAACCCTAAAATTATGAGCAGTATGGTCATGTAGACTTAATAGTTCTAGGTTTCATTTGACTTTTACGAGTGCGATTTAAACCTTACACAAGAATACTGGACTTATGTTGTTCTAATAAAGCACTTATTACATTACTTATGAGTCGTGGTTGGTCGTAATGGCGACATTTCGATATTATTTCACAAATAATTCAAATTATAAATAATAAAAGACACATTGTCGAAAAGGCCCGTGACAAAACTGTTATTAAAATTTCAAAATAATCGATAAAAACTACTTTGCAACCTAATAATCGCATAAAGTGCGTGACAAACTAAGCTACACACTAGCGTATTGTAGGAAAATAAAATAATATGTCGGAGTTGGTTGTCAATTACAATTAGTTATTGTGGGTATTCATCATATTTTGTTAAGAGTTGATTTTCTTGTTATGAATTTAAGTGATCTTTCAGTATCAATTACTGTCTGATAAATCAAAACATAATTTATTAAGTACTTAGTGTACGCACTAATTGGTTTTTGGCAACTTGTTTCGATAAGTGTGACTGATAGTTTTGATCAAAACAATGGATGACATGTTTCTTTAATTTAAACTTTGTAAAATCACCATTGTTTATTATCGATAATTACTCTTGTATTATTCGATTATTTTATAACGTAAGTCTCATTAGATTTAGTACGTTTTGTATCAAGTAAACACGTGACGCACTTCTTCGCGCCAATGGACAGAGTTGGCAGTCTGTCTTCGGATCTGACTCAATAAAGAGCTTCCCTGCTCCCGACAAAACTGTCGGTTTATTTGGTACAGCGCTGCTGTATATTTACAATAGCTGTATAACCCTGCTATTAGCAAGCGGATACACTTTGTAATTGGGTGGTTTGACCACTATACGAACTGTGACCTTGAGAGGGTCTGTTCGCCTAACTGTATTCTTTGTAATTGGGTGGTTTGACCACTATACGAACTGTGACCTTGAGAGGGTCTGTTCGCCTAACTTTATTCTTTCTTTGTAATTTGCTTTATCTTTTACCTAGATTGTATGGACTTTAAAAGAGACGTTGACCTCTGAGTTTGTTTCAGTGTTTCTTCTCAGAGTAGTCGGTTAGGAAACACTGACCTCATCTAGTTTGCAAAATAAACATCATTATTTCATTACTTGTAAACTCGGTAAATAAATATCAGATTTTGCTTGTACCAGCGTATTTATTCCAATAAAATAGGGACACCAAACCCTGATGCTATACCTCTCGGCACTCCTCCTGATACTACAAATATAATACTTAAGTTTTTACGCACTTTTTAATATTTTCGTAGTTTATCTTTAGCTCACGATGGTTTGTGTTTAGGGTGCGTTTCCACCAGAGATTTGCGATGGAAATATGTCGTGCGAGGATGTCTAGCTGTGCTGTGAAAATGTGTGGGGGTTTCCACCAAAGCTGTGCGATGAAAATGTGCCTACGAGGATGTGTAGCGGAACTGCGAAAATGCGCATTAATGTGTGGTGCGAAGATGCGCAAACCTCGCAACACGTCCTTCTCAACACACATTCCTCGCAACACATCCTTCGCAACACATCTCTCGCACACATCCCTCGCACACATCCCTCGCTTGTTTTGTACGCGCAAAAATCTAGCTCCGCTGAGCCATTTCCACTAGAGCTGTGCTGACCGAGGCGAGGTAAATGAAGCGATGCTATTGGTTCTTTACAAACACAGCCCTCGCTACGCATCCTCGCACATCTCTGGTGGAAACGTAGCCTAACACTCTTATTAGGAGATCACAAAGAGGACTACTAGCGATATTACACTTAAAATAGTATTAGTAAGAGGACTTTCAGGTTATTTGCCATTAAGGCATGCCCTTGTACGTCACTTCTAAGTTTGTTTTTCCTTATAAAAGTATCAGCAAGAGTTTTGTAAGTTTGAAAATACACATCGCGAGACCATTACAAGGCAATTGTAAGGGTGAATATACTTATTAAGTGCGCCCAAATCCACACTTATATATGTCTATAAGTGTGATATAAGACTGGAAAAAATATGGTCTTGGGATATTTGTAAGATTATTTTTTGCTAGTTGGGTAGTTCATATGAAAATAAATCTCACGTTTGCGAACCGGTAAAGAACTTATCAGTACTATATTAAACGCAACCGCTGTCATTTGCAGCTCGAATAAGAAAGGACTGTCGTATAGAAACAAAGAATAACACACACATGCATGAAAGAGATAAAAATAATTATGTTCTTTTGTTATCCTAAAACCGCCTTGTAAAGTTAAAGCCGTATCTCAGCTACTAAGCTCGAAATCTACTCGGGCGAGTAACTCAACTTGATGCTAAGGAAATGATTATAACGTAATCACTACACACTTATGCTTTCCGTGGTTTTGTGTCCTTGACGTAACTAAGGAAGCGCTGGTAAGATTAATTATTCTACTCTCTCACTGTCTTCAACGAGATATTGTCATGGTAATGGCTGAATAATTTTAATTACAGAAGGCACGTACCAGAAAATGATTTGTTCATTTCTAACTTCTTCAAGTCTGTTGATGTGGCTGCTTTCGGTGTCCAACAACAGCATAACACCATTCGGAAGTAGATCCGAAATCTGTGGACAAAAATATTCCCACTTAGTTCAAAACTAGTACATAAAATTGAGAAGAAACAAAACCCATCTTGTAGTATAAATTCGTTTTTTTTTTGTAATACATCCTCGAATATTTGTGTAAGGTTTATTGGCTAAGATGCGGTTAATTTTATATAGTCTTATAATATCTAGTATGCAAATATTAAAATCGTAGTTATTACATTATTTCTCTCGTTAAATATTAAATCAAGTATTTTAATTGTATCGAATCGTACTTAACTATGACAACATTTCTCATAACATTTTTGTTTTTGACATTATTAGAAGTGAGGAAAAAATAGAGGCATGCATCGTAAAGAAATTATGAAATCCTTTAATGCCACATTAAGGTCGTATAATTTAGAAAAACAGAAAAGATCCTTTTACTTGCAAATGATACAACCAAAATAAAAACACACATAATTATAAATAGTAAAATTAGCAAGCAAACAAAATTATTCCTTAACTTCATTTGAATCTTCAGAATCATTAAATATCTAGAAGTACAAAATCTAATTAAACTAAACGAAAAACGCATTGAATATTATGTGAAAAATCGTTCCACTTTAAAATAACTTTTCAAATTAGCAACAAATTGGCTTTTAGTAATCAAAATGTAAATAAAAGCCTCAATACGAAGACTTTAAACTTGTAAACCCAAACGCATCTAGACTAAATAAAATGAAATTGATTAAAACTTATTCATCTTTAAAAATATTTTCACGTAGGTAGCTCTCGGTCATTCAACTTTTGAATCAAAGAAAATATTTTTATTTTTTCTTTTTTGTTTCTCTTAACAATCTTAACGTATATACTCTCCTGAATAGTTCAAATGTGTTTGAAATAGATTGGATTTTCATTAGTTTTTTTTTTTTTAAGAATCTTCAATGTATTCTACAAATGGATTCGACCATGTTTGGTGACTTCTCATTTATCCAATTAATATTATTAGTAAGATTTTGGTTTTTTTTTTATCGTGGTAAAATTATCAAATAAGTCCTCCCACCCCGGGCAGGGCGGGAGGGACTGTCAGATTTTTACTGACTAAAATCCACGGTTCCTTCAATAACCCTTTACGTTCCGGGGCACGGTAATGGGATGAGTCCCATGACCCCGGCAGGCTTCGGCCCTCTACAGGGGGGGGCCTCGTCATGTTGACGCTCTTTGAGGCGCGCGTGGAACATAACGCGCCGTCGACCCGGGCATGGTCCATGGTTGGACAGCGAGTTGCCCTTTACTCGCTGTCCGCATGCCTACGGTGGCCGGAGATCGTCGGCCGACGTCCGACGCCGTGCGCGTCTACCACTGCGGCTGGGCTGGAGGGAGGACGCCATCCTCTCCCTCACACGGCCCGCCTCCTCCTTCGGCAGCATGACTGCTTCGCAGAAGGAGGCGACCGCTTCCCACTCCCTCTCGCCCCGCAGCATGGCCTCGACCAATGCCGGGCGCGAGAGGTCTCCGCCTATCGCCGCCGTGAGGACACGTCGGTGCTCTGCCCAAGCGGGGCAGTCTTGCACCGTATGCTCTACTGTGTCCTCAGGGCGGCCCTCGCAGTGGTGACACCCAGGCGTTTCTTCCTTCCCCATCAGACACAGGTACCTCCCGAAACTTCCGTGTCCGGTGAGGACCTGTGTCATGCGGTAGGTCAGGACACCGTGACGCCGATCTAGCCACTCCTCAAAGAGGGGTCTTACCACCGCAATTGCGGTGTGCCCGGCCGTCGGTTGCGACAGTCGTTCCCTCCATACTACCCTGAGATGACGCCGGAGCTCTTCCCGCCGCGCCTTGATTTATCGAGGCAGCGGGGATACGCCCCGGCGCTGCGCCTCCACACGCCATTCATAGACGCGCTGGAGGGCAGTCGCCTCCAGATCCCAGGGCAGCAATCCGGCAAGGAGGTATTATTAGTAAGATAGTTACTGGCAACCATGAAATCAATACATAATATTATGAATTTATAAGAAGATGATCGCGAAATGTCTGAATGAAACAGAACAAAAGCTCAGTGTGTTTTAATTAACCGGTGGGTTGTGTATAACATAACAAATTTAACCTCTAACATTCCCCTGCTGGATCACAGGCCTCCACTCAATGATAGAAAATCGGCTGTAATTTACAACACCCACGGGTTCAGTGAGGGTTGGTGGATCTGGCTTTCTTTTTCGTTTTTTTTTTAACTCTTAGATACGGCGTTTCCTCACGATGTTTTCTTTCACAATTTTGAGAGCAGTGACGATGATGAAAAAAACACAAATTAATGTGACTGCTAGGGTTCCAACTGCTCTATTCTAGGTATCTATACTAATATTATAAAGCTGAAGAGTTTGTCTGTTTGTTTGTTTGCTTGAACGCGCTAATCTAAGGAACTACGGCTCTGATTTGAAAAATTCTTTCAGTGTTAGATAGCCCATTTATCGAGGAAGGCTATAGGCTATATACCATCACGCTAAGACCAATAGGAGCGGAGCACTAATGAAGAATGTTTAAAAATCGGGGGATTTTTTTCCACGCGGACGAAGTCGCGGGCGGAAGCTAGTATAGGATAAAAGTGCTAGTTGGTTTTTCTAATAGAAAATCCTTTGTGGAGTGTGGATTACCAGTGTCAGTAAGACAAGCACAGTCACTCGTTACTTTTAAAAGCTAGCTTGCTAATCTTTATTTTTCAAATTTATGATTATTCTTTTGTTTTCTCTCCACATGATGTTAAAAAACACATTATATTTATTGTTTTATTTAATTCCTTATATATTGTATTATATTTATATACAGGGTGGCCCGTTTACAGTGGTCCAAAGATTTTTTTCAGCTTGAGAGCATCAAAAGTGATCATTTAAAACATACTTTAGTTAAGCGAAAACTCATGGTTTCGAAATTATGTTTTTTTTTTAATTACATATACAACGTGTAACGGAAACCCTATATCTATCCACAAGGGCTGAAGATAACATCTGGTATGGAGAATCAATGCACAGTTTCAGCTCGAAATAAGTGACTCAAAAAAATTATACCAAATTATCGGTTTCATATGTTTCTTGAATGCCAATCATAACAGACCTGACACAGCACTACGAGGGTTAATAACTTTCCACGTGACTTGGCCATTTTTTTTTTTTTTTTTTAACGTGGTAAAATTATCAAATAAGTCCTCCCACCCCGGGCAGGGTGGGAGGGACTGTCAGACTTTTACTGACTAAAATCCACGGTGTTCCTTCAATAACCCTTTACATACCGGGGCCACGGTAACGGGATGAGTCCCACGACCCCGGCAGGCTTCGGCCCTCTGCAGAGGGGGCCTCGTCATGTTGCTGACGCTCTTTGAGGCGCGCGTGGAACACGACGCGCCATCGACCCGGGCATGGTCCATGGTCGGACAGCGAGTTGCCCTTTACTCGCTGTCCGCATGCCCGCGCCTACGGTGGCCGGAGATCGTCGGCCGACGTCCGACGCCGTGGGCGTCTACCACTGCGGCTGGGCTGGAGGGAGGACGCCATCCTCTCCCTCACGCGGCCCGCCTCCTCCTTCGAAAGCATGACTGCTTCGCAGAAGGAGGCGACCGCTTCCCACTCCCTCTCGCCCCGCAGCATGGCCTCGACCAAGGCCGGGCGCGAGAGGTCTCCGCCTATTGTCGCCGTGAGGACACGTCGGTGCTCTGCCCAAGCTGGGCAGTCCTGCACCGTGTGCTCGACTGTGTCCTCAGGGCGACCCTCGCAGTGGTGACACCCAGGCGTCTCTTCCTTACCCATCAGACACAGGTACCTCCCGAAACTTCCGTGTCCGGTGAGGACCTGCGTCATGCGGTAGGTCAGGACGCCGTGACGCCGATCTAGCCACTCCTCAAAGAGGGGTCTTACCGCAAAAAAAAACACGATAATTCTCGTTCCACACATGTAGATATAGGATTACAAAACCCTTGCCATATCATTTGTTATCATCCAAAGAAGCTGTGCACTTGATATTTATGTTAATATCCTTTAAGTTACATGTTGTATATTTATTTATATATTTTAATTACTTTTTCTGTTTTTAACCGACTTCTAAAAAAGGAGGAGGTTCTCAATTCGGATGTTTGTATTTTTTTTTTTTTTTTTTTTATGTTTGTCCACGCATAACTCCGTCGCTTGCCAACTGATTTGAAAAATTCTTTTTTTGTTGGAAAGGGTATACTTACCAAATGGTCCCATGAAAATTTTATCGAAATCGGACGAGCCGTTTCTGAAAACTCAAAAAAAGTCAAAAAAAATAATTTACCTTGATGATCTTTTCGTTTACTGTGCATTGCGTTTTTTGTTCGTGCATAACTCCGTCATTTACGAATCGATTTGGAAAATTCACTGACCCACTAAAAAGCGCGAAAATAAAAACTTTTTTGCAAAAAATAAAACCGACTTCCATATCAAAACACTACAAAGCCAAAAATAATTTTAATTTCGGAAGGCGGTGTGAAAAAAAAGAAAATACAAAACTAATAACACCGACTACCGAAATTAAAATTATTTTTGGCTTTGTAGTGTTTTGATATGGCAGTCGGTTTTATTTTTTGCAAAAAAGTTTTTTATGAATATATTATGTTAGTACATAAATTTAGCCCTCCCCACTTTAATTAAAGATTTTAAAGTCCTTCCAAAGATTGTCTGAAAGACATTGGTTTCAGCGATAAGACCGTGATTGTAACCATAGGATAAGCAATATTGTCAAATAGGTGTATTTAAATTTTGATGTACAATTGAGTATATTCTATCTATCTTATTAGTAACCCGGAATTTGGGAATTGGCTTTGTGACACCCCTGTGCCGTGAAAAGCATATTAAGTCCGTTGGTTGTGCACCAGATCTCTCTCTCTGGTCATGTCGGATTGCCGTTCCATCGAGCTATGAGAGAAAAGGAACAGAGAGTGCATCTGTTCTTGCTATGCACTTGTGCACGATAATATTTCCTGCGCAGATGGCTAATCTCCACTGCGCTTGGCCACCGTGGCCGAAATCAGTCAGGAAGACTATTATCAGCTTAATTTTCTTGAGACATGGTCGGTTTATACGTGTTCTGATTAAGTCAGAAACTCTAATAGTGTTATTTTATAAGTCTATTTAAGTTTTAAGAGCATTCATACTTGTAACATTATTCTTATAGACATATATAAGAAAACGTTATATAATATTAATAAGAGCAGTGGCATTATAAGCACCTTTTACAAGTCTATCAAGTCAAGGCTGTCAAGGCTTTTGACTCTTAATTAAAACTTATAAATACATTTTATAAGTACATTCAATCTTAGAAGTGACTATACTAAGTGTTTTATTAGACTTCTGTAAAACTAGTGTTTTAAGTGTGATTTATCTCACCTAAGACATATTTAAGAGTAAGTCTTACAAGTGTCTTAAACAATTCTCTATTAAGGGTTATAGGGTAAGGGTAAGGCTTAATTTTCATTGAGACATGGTCGACAATATAATATGTGTGCCGTCAAATAAGAAATACACAGTCAAGTCATATCACCCAGGTGAAAATTTTGAGACCGGTTTCACTCCTGTATAAAGTCCGACCATTATTAGCAAGGAATAAATAATTGTGGAAAAAGCAAAGAAAAAGGTGCCTAAGAATCGCAATGAAATTTGGTAATGTTTTGTATTGAAACAAAGAATCCAGGTCAAGAACTAGTTCGTAATAAATCATACAAATTCAACCTTACAAAGATGAGAACAGTTGGAACATTGGAAACATTCCAAGTATATCGTTTACCAAAAACGCTCCAAAATTTCAAGAATTTATCAAGATTTTAACAGCTTCCACTGAAATCCGCTTCGTGTTTGTTTGTTGTTGTAAGTTGGCTTTTATCTAATGTGGTCGCAATAGAGTTTCCAAAGACTAATGTGATGATTCGCATCAGATTGAGACAGAACTAGTCTTAGCTCTTATTGTTTACAATATTGAATTTACAACATAAAGAAATAAAGCACGTAATATATTTGTATATTCTCACACACTGCGAATAAACAGCAAACATAGATCTATTAGGACATAATTTCGCTGACTGACACCTGCACGGCCCGCCGGCCACAGTGTCATTGTAATACATAAAGTTGGCAAATAAATGGATTTCTGAGTATGATTCTGATATCACTAACAGTATCACTCGTCTGTCTAGACCCCCAAAACTGTGTTCAACAACGATTTTTCTGACCTGTTCACCGACATGATAAATTCAAAGAGAATTTATAATACACTGCGTTTTAAGAGTCGAGACTTAGTACTGAGAAAATACAATCAATTTATATAGCACTTCAATACCAACTGAATGAATTTAAACTGCAAACCTGTTTAAAGTACCAACCTATTAGATTGATCTATTATCAGGCAACAGCTACCACGCAACCATAGAAGCTCTGCTTTGCTAAAGTTACCCATACGTACTACACGTTTTGGGAATACTTTCATTGTGCGTACGGCTAAGGAGAGGAATTTTCTGCCGGAGTCTCTGTTTCCCGATAGCTATAACCTAGGGGTCTTTAAGTCAAGAGTGAATAGGTTACTTTTAGGTAAGCGTGCTCCATCTTCGACCACATCATCACTTACCATCAGGTGAGATGGTGGTCAAACAAAATATTACTATACAAAATATTATAAAAAAAAGTTACAATCAACAATGGCTAGTGCCACCCTAATTCAACCTTTTCGGTGATTTCAGTAACTTCATAAGCAAGCATTGGTGACGCAATGGTTATCTACTAGAACGACTTACGAGTTCTAGATCATTCGATTCTAGGCTTACTTTATTTTATTTTTATCATCATCACTGCTCACAAAATGATGTAGGTATACATTGTGAGGAAACAATTTTAAACTATTTTCCTTGGACCGGAAAATCCGAAGAAATCTTGCTTCAACTTCGACCACATCATCGCTTACAATCAGGTGAGATGATGGTCATATGCGAGCCTATTATTAATACAAAAAAAAACTCACTGCAACTTGGATGTCGCAGTGTTTTTTTACAGCCTTTGCGGCTCATTCCCTTTCATAGAGGGGAGACTCATCCTAGCAGTCATCTGGCTGATTAAATTATGAATATCAAAAATAGATTTTATTTCAGAATTGCGATGGTGGTGACTGATTGAATGGTAAAGAAACAAACGTCCTTTCCTATAATTTTTATTTTAAAAACATCACTTTTAAAAATATGACAAAGCACTTTTAAAACAGCCTGTTTATGGCGCTTTATTCTAAACTAATTTGGTAGTGTAAGGTTTACAAAAGGCAATTATTAGGGTAGGTTAACATTGTTACATGTTGGCGTCTAGTTTTACTTGAGTCAAGGGTGCACTTCGCCACTTATACATTACACACAAGTTCTTGTAACCAGAAGTTTGTTTACTTTTGTCCTGTTTTTTGCTTGTTCCAACATGTCGTGTCTGATTAGTAACCAAGCTCTTGTTATTTACAATATTGAATTTACACGAAAATCTGTTCACAAAAGATATTTAATACGACTAGAAATATGAAAAGTTGTATGCATGACGAGTAACTATGCCGCCACAAAATAAAGCTATTAAATTAATATTGTCAGCGTTAATAACGAATACATTGAATCCTGTGTACGAGTAACAAGTTCCAAAAAAATGTTATATGCGTTCGTTCATTGAGAGTATCGCACGGACATGGGAAAAATCTACTCGTAACAAAGCTTCGTTTCACACATCGGTTAGGCCTACATATTGTTTAATTGAATATATTTGCACTATAATTTAAACCATTAATAAAAAGAAGTACCCAATAATTTGTTTACGTTTGTAAAGGTCTCTGAAAGAATTGATACAATTATAAAACATCATTAATTCGTAGAAAAAATAATAATTGCATATTTTATATCCTGGAAATATCCAATTTTTATAGGTAATATTGCAGTCAAATATCTGCGATTCTACGAATTAATTGTGTTTTATTTTCACTTACACAGTTTCTAACTTAAGAATTATATGAAATTAATGAGTAAAATGAACGAAAACTTTTGGTTCAAACAAGGACTTACATAGTCGTACGTAACATATTGTTACCCAAGTATAATTACAAGTATTTATAATAATCAACTAATATCGTGTAGACATTCGGACTAAGTTCAGAACTGGGTCGTAGAATTTGTGTCGCAAATATCTTAAGTTTGCAAAGCTTACGACTCCCTAAACTATGACAAATTAGTTTCAGGTTTCCGCCTTATTTATTACTGACAAATATTCTTGAGCGACAAGTATTTGGACTATTTTTACGAGTACCGTTTGTCTCTAACTCTCTAAGAAAAACTGTTCCACAAAATCATCGGTACCATTCTTTAGATTTTGTATGCAACCCTTGTCCTCTTTCGAACAAGCCAGCTAAGAATGTAGCCTACCAATTTGGTATAATATTGTTGTTTCTTTGGTCTTTTCCAATAGAAATATCTACTGGTTTGAAAAAATAGCTGGGGATGACTATGGTTTATTGGTTTTAGAAAGCTTTTTACTTTAACCAGAGCAATTCTCTGAAACCTACATATTATTTTATTGATTCACAAATTCAGTACCAAATAGAGTTGCTTATTATTTTCTGACGTTTCAAATCCCTAGACACAAAACTAACATGAAGATATAATACATTTTGATTTACGTGAGCAAACTTTGTCATTGCGAGGTGAAATAGTCCTTTTTGAGCTGACGAAGATTGAAACCTTTATGGAGGCGACAGAATACAATGACAAATGTTATTGCCAGCCAGCTTAAACTTCAGTCGGTGGAACTACGGGTGTGGGGGGTTGGAGATAATCCCAGTACTGTTCTTTTCTTTTAAAGTTTAAATTAAATATTGTCTTTTTAGGGTTCCGTAATCAACAAGGAACCCTTATAGTTTCGCCATGTCCGTCTTTCTGTCCGTCTGTCCGCGGTTTAGCTCAAAAACTATTGGTACTAGAAAGTTGTACTTTGGCATGAGTATACACGTTAATGACGCCGAAAAAAGTGGTAAAATAAAATTTTGAAAAAAAACAATTATTTAGGGTACCTCCAATACATGTAAAGTGGGATGATAAATTTTTTTTCCGTTCTTCCCAAAGTGTGGGATATCGTTGGATAGGTCTTTCAAAAATATTAGGGGTTTAATAAGAACGTTTTTTGATTAAGTAAACCGTTCGTGACTTATCAAGCTTTAAAGTACCAATTTTCGTTAGAGTCAAGTGTCTACCCCCTCTATCAACTAAACGGTTGTAGTTAGAAATTGAAATGTCACGGCAGTAGTACCTATATATAACGAAATTTAAAGGAAAACTATCACACATAAGTGGGCTTTACAAGTTTACGAGTAATAGTCGACCAATTGTATTTGACTCGAAAATTTCGAACAACTCCATAGAAATGTCGATAGATGGCGCTAAGCGCCAGTTGTATCGTGCTAGTTTCTTGTGACGATTCAGTAGTGTAGCTCTGTGTCCGTATTTAAATTCAAAACACCGGCTATCACAAGTTTTATACAAATCTCTAAAAAAAATTAAAACTTTCCGTGCAAAATTGTAGGATCAGGTGAGGATTTGTATAGGAAGTCAAATTAGTTAGGTAGTCATGTTTGGCTTTTAGTTAGAGCATGGTACAAACCGATCAGTCAGCGAATACGACACGTACTTGGCTGTTATAAAAACTACGGAACCCTACACTGCGCGTGGCCCGACACGCACTTGACCGGTTTTTTACTAAAATATCAAGGTACAACCTTCCAGTTCTGTGAAAATGAATTGTTACTAAATGGGCGCCAGGGACTCGAATAGTCGCGGATCCCTGAGTGGACGAAGATGTTCAATATTCTTCCAGATAAGCGTGGTGTCGAAGCCGGGGTCTTTTAATAAAATTTTATTGAAGACCGGCTTCTAATTTTGAAAACCGGACAGGTGATAAACTGGTTTCTATATGAACCGGTAGAAAATAAATTAAAAGGGGTAAGTTTATCTATAAAAAAAGAAAAACCATCCCGCCTGCGCTAGATCGCTAGGCGGACACTGCCACCGCACAGTCGTCTCCACAGGAGGCTTTGAGAGGACTCGAGGAACGGGTCTCACGTCCAGGCTCCAGTGGCACCTCTAGATCCTGGCGGCGAGGCGAATCTCCTAAGCTGCCTCACGGTTGATTAATGGTGCACATGACTGCAGGATTCGACTGGCTGGAGAACTGGTGCGCCTATTTTATTGGCGAATCCTTTTAAAACGTAGAGTCCTTTTAAAACATGGGATTAAGTTTGTAGTTTATTTTAAGTGTGGTCCAGCGCAAATCCACGCCCGTGAAATTTTATTGTCCTGTCATGCCTCCATACCGGAATTTAGCGGAGCACCCAGAAAATCTCCCCTGTTTAAGGTAAAACTTTTAGGAGCACCGACCACAGAATCACTACTCCAAGATATATCATTCTTGAAAATCCCTAACAACTCTCCAACATGACGTTTTTTTTTTTTAACTATTAAGGATTGGTCTATTCGATATTAGTTCGATGGCTTCCAATCAATATGTTAACATTAACTAATATCGATTTAAAACTACAACTGCGAATCGGCAACCGCTAGATGTCGCCTCCAACTGTCAGAAACTGACGTACAACTGAATGACATTTGGAATGTCAACAATGGCAACTTAATTATAATATAATGGATCAAATTTATGGTGAAAGCCTGTTTAATAGGGTTTTGAAAAGTGATTCATCGTCAGAAAGTGTTACCAAAGAGTCCAGTGACGAAGTACAGATGAAGGGATGACCCCTTCTATAAATCGCAAGCCAAAGTCATTTGCACAAACTACAGTGAACATTTCACTTGGAAACCATCGAGATCAATATTGGAAACCTCACAATTTACAACGCATGCCCAGTGCCCACAGGTAAATGTCAGGTACAAAAAAACAACGTAACATAGGTTCCCACTGATGGGACAGACATAGGTCTACCCGCTATGAGAGGGTTTGGGCCGTAATTCACCACGCGGGCCCAATGCAGGTTACTACTGATGGCAAACAGTTCTACCGTAGGAAAATAATCGTTACAATTGCAGCCTTAAAGTAATATTAAAATAAAATGTATTTGTATTAAGATTAAAGTAAATGTTTAATTTAAAATAATATAATCAAAAAATATAATTTGTTTAAGATATTCAATTATTTGCCCAGTTTAAATATTCAAAACCCTACATAGCCTTAAGCACATGGCGCTATAAAATAAAAAAGACAATTTAATAACCTGAACCTAACGTGTGAACTTTTATTTTCAATGATATGTGCGTACTTGTAGAGCACGAAGCTTTTCATATTGTTTTCTTGTTAACCTATTACTTACGTTTTACGAGCCCATCGCGAAATATTATATAATCATAGACACTAAAATATACATCTTTGCCTTAAGTATATTATTGCTGATATTATTACACCATTAGCAAATTCAAAGGGCTTCTCTCTCGCCAATTAGTTCAAAAGTGACAACTAAGAGAAACTGTGAAAACATGAGAATGCCGCAGGCTTCTGTCATATAATCCACTATACTCGTATAAATGCGCAAAGCAACCTAAATATTTTACGATGAGAGGAGATGTTACCCTCCCTTTATAAACGGTTGTCATATAATAATAACCATATCTAATCTGCTGTTCGTAAATCTAACCCTTCCTGTTTTTTTTTTTATAGTTATTGCGGTTCTCACTATAAACTTAGTGAAATAAAAAGAGTCACCACAGATTTCCAAGTATTATTACTGAATAAATTGCAATAGAACCCTATGAACTGCTGTGGTTTTGTGATAACATCTTTATGATAACGCTCAGTTTCCGGGAAATAATAAAAGCTACGAATATAACGTGTGGCCTGCAACTAACTGGCTGAATATTCAATATTCGGCCTTTTTTACTGCCAAATTTAGTGAGTAAGAGAATGTGATCAACGAGTTTTAGGGAAGAGAGGGCGTCAGGATGATGAAGAAATTGTGGAGGGAGATGATTTTGTAACAGTAATTAGGGGACATAAAAGACCAAACAGGCAAGACTCGATAAACAATAGTTTGGGGCCGGAAGGTGATAAGAATGAAGAGGAGAAGCATATTATATGTGTGACTGGAAAAGAGTTGCTGCCAAAACAATTTGGAATGACTAAACTGTTAAGATCATATAATATCCCGAATATAATTAAAATGGTATATAAAAGCGCGTTCAGGGTTTTAATTCATTTTCAAAACAGAGAAAGTGCTAGTAAGTTGATGAATTGTGAAAATATTGCCAAGTTAGGTTACAGAATACAGATGACTGATGAAGTTAGTCTATGCTATGGGACTCTGAGGCAAGTAGATTTGGAAACAGATGAGAAAGAAATTCTTGAAAATGTTAGTTGTGAGATCGAAATTATATCAGTTAAAAGACTTAAAAAACTTTCAGAGAATGGAGAATGAATTGACTCGGAAACAGAATATGTTTTAAAGGTGCCACTTTACCACCGTACGTATACGGCTACGGTTGTAGGTTCAAAGTGGAACCTTACACGTTTCCAGTGTCACAATGTTCCAGATGTTGGAAATTCGGTCACTTATCGAGATCATGCCCTACTAATAAAACAATATGCCCCAAATGTGGCAATCAACATTCTAACTGTGAAACAACTGAATATGTATGTGTTAATTGTAAAGGACCACACATGGCGATGTACAAGAAATGCCCTAACTTTTTAAAAGAGAAAAGAATTAGAGACGTCATGACCAAAGAAAATTGTACCTACAGAAAGGGGTTAGAATTATATCTAAAAGAGAATGGAACCAGACAACTTAACACTACAACTACAAACACAGAGAGAAATATAAATTCTGAAAGCATAGAAAATGAAAATGTAAATTATACGCAGAGAAAAACATACAAGGACGCGGTGACAGCAAATACAAATGTTCAAAGTTCAAGTTTTGCATCGGATAGTGTGACAGAAATAGACAATTTAGGAAAGAGAAATAACCAACAAAGATATGTACCAAGTAAGAAGCATATACTGATTAGTCTTATGAGTAGTAATAGAGAAAAAGGAAGCTACAATACCCAACCAGCAACTACAAGCCAAAATTCCGTAAAAGACGGACTTTCAGAGACAGTAAATACAAGCTCTAAATTGGATTTTTTTAGTATATATAATAATAATAATCATAATATTCCACAACTTTTTTCACACAACGCCATCTAGTCCCAAACTAAGCAGAGCTTGTGTTATGGGTACTAGACAACTGATAAACATACATATATATTTCTAAATACATACATATTATAGATAAATTACACCCAGACAAAGAACAAATGACCGTGCTCATCACACAAACATTTATCCTAGGTGGGAATCGAACCCACGACCTTGCGCATAGCAGTCAGGGCCACTGACCACTATACCAACGGGCCTGTCGTTCAAAGAAGTTAAAGATATATGTTTTTCAGATGATAGCTGGATTGTGAAACTACAGGAATTAGCCAAAATTATGTTTGGCTTATGTAGTAAATTATTTCTTAAAGTGTTTAGAAGTGATGATGTGTGGAAAAATATTTTATTTATGTTCAGTAATGGCTAACGATAATAGGAATATGTTATCCCTTCATATTGTACAGTGGAATGCACGTAGCTTGTTGCCTAAACGTAACGAATTCGAATTTTTACTTGCACAAGAAAAAGTACATATAGCACTAATAACTGAAACTTGGTTAGAAACGGATAAACACTTAAATGTAAGTACATACAATATTTTTAGAAAGGATAGATCAGATGGTTATGGTGGGCTAGCTATTTTAATACATAAATCTATAAAAGTGCAACTGTGTAACACTATTATCAATAATCCTGGAATAGAAATTATGAGTGTAAAACTTTTAAATTGCAATGAAATTAAAAATATAGTGTTAATATATTGCCCTTCTTCGGTTCGTACTTCTCTTTCTGACTGGGAACAAATATTTTCATTATTTTCAAGCAAATGTATTGTTGCCGGAGACTTTAATGGACACCATGCAACTTGGTCTTCCAAAACTGACGCAAGAGGAATTCAGTTATATGATTCTGCTTTAGAATCGGGGTTTATTGCCCTTAATTATGGTAGTATGATGAGAGTGACCTTGGTTGATGGAGTTGCACAGAATACATCTCCTGATATTACATTTGTATATACCGATTTATCTGTTTTGCTGGAATGGAAGATTATAAACGAAAATTTAGTAAGTGATCATTTGTTCATAAAAATTTCGTACAAGTATAGTAGTAGCTTAAATTCTTTTGGTATAGTTAAAAAGCGGAATTTCAAACTAGCGAAATGGTCAGAGTACAGCGTAATCCTAGAAAACTATTTAATGCAAACTGTCGTTCCAAGCAATGTACAATCTTTGTATGACAACTTTTTAGAACAATTAAATAAAGCTGCGGAAGAATGTATTCCTTTTATTAAAATCTGTAATAATCCGACAAATGGCTTTCGGCCACAGTCTTATTAGAATCCTACTTTATCCCATTCGGTAGCACAACGTAGATTGGCCTTGAAAAATTTTAGGAGAAATCCCACGCCAAATAACCTAAGTGTACTGGATCTTAAAACAAAAGCTGCTAAAAAAGCAATCAGTCAAGAGAAGTTAAAAGACTGGCAAAATTACTGCAGTAGTGTTAATGAAAAAACATCTAGTTCTGAAATGTGGAAACGTATGGGATGGATAAAGGGACGTGCATCGCCCAGGTCATCGGTTCCAAATGAACACAAGATTGATCTCCTGCGTAGTCTTGCTCCTGATTACGTTTACCCAAAACACCAGCAGTTTAAATCAAATAATACAGTACTAGAGGACGAATTTACTGTACAAGAAATGTTAAGTTGCTTTAAACGAAAAGACACAGCTCCTGGTGCTGATGGGATCACATATTCTTTGATATTTCATTTATCTCCTGCTAGCAGAGAATATTTACTAAATTTATACAATCTTATTTTTAGGACTGGGATTATTCCAAAACAATGGCGGGATATATTGGTTACACCAATACCAACATCCTTACCAGATAATACTAGTATTAAATTAAGACCTATTTCTTTAATTTCCTTTGTTTGTAAAATCTTCCATTCAATGTTAACAAAGCGGCTTGAGTGGTATATTGAAAAAAATAAGTTGTTATCTCAGTATACCTCTGGATTTAGGAGAGGACAATCTTGCCAGGACTGTTTAGTTAAATTAGTTAGTCAAATATACACAGGGTTTTTACGTAACACTCCAACAGTAGCCTGTTTTCTTGACATTACTAATGCTTATAATAATGTGTTAATAGATGTTCTAGTAAATATCTTAGATGAGATAGGAATTGGGAAAACGTTTTGCCAATATTTATGGAACTTTTTGAGCGAGAGACATCTTATGATTAGAGACGAAACAGATAAATGCAAATTCTTCATAAGATAAACAGATAGAGGATTGGCACAGGGCCCAATTTCACCCCTGCTTTTCAATATAATCACAATTAAGTGCTTTCAAGAAATTCAAAACGTTACTATGTGTCAATACGCAGATGATTTTGTCTTATACCGAACGTCTATTAACTTAAAAGAAACCCAACGCACACTTCAAACAGCGCTAAATAGATTGTGTTATGTGCTAGATGAGTTAGGATTAGAATTATCGGCCGCAAAATCTAAAGTGTGTATTTTTAGCAGAGGTTTTAGAAGGCCAAAGGTTGAACTCAAAATACATAGTCGCAATTTAGATACAGTTGATAGTTACAAATACTTAGGTATATGGCTCGACAGAGTGCGCTGGAGTAAACATATTAACTCTACGGTAGAAAAAGTCCAAAGAAACCTTAGTTTACTTAAAGTGTTGGCGGGTAGGTCCCGGGGATTGCATCCTCAACATTTGAGACATATTTATATAGCTTTAATTAGAAGTCGTATAGATTTTAGTTGTTACATATATGATGCTAGTGCGAAGTGCCACTTAGATAAGTTGACTAAGTTACAAAATCAAGCTTTACGGGTTATAGGAGGTTTTATCAAATCCACTCCGATACACGTTATGGAGAGTGAGTTTTGTGTGATTCCACTGTACATACGAAGAAAATATCTAGCTTATAAGTTTTTTCTTAAAGCTAAATCCGTAGAAAATAATATTACAAATACCTTGTTAGATGAACTTTATGCTCTTCGACAGAATAGTTACTGGCGAAATAAGGTTATTCCTATAATAGCCGCAGCATTTAACGAGGTTAAAGAAATTGAGGTAGCATCTTCTTACCCTTTATTTATGTTCACCCTACGAACATGGGTCACCAACATTAATGTGAACGAAATAATTGACTGTAATTTAGAGTCAGTCCAGTTACCGAAGGGGCATTATGATTACAGTTTACTAAAATACGAAGTGACTAAAGAACTATGCACAAAATATAATGGTTGGTTTACTATATTCACAGATGGGTCGAAGAGTGTAGAAGGCCGCGGAGCGGCTTACTACATACCCCGTGAAGATATAGATAACATAAATAATAATTGTTTTAAAATAAGTAAACCAGCGTCCATTATGAAGTTGGAGCTCATTGCGATCTCAGAAGCATTGACATTTGTCATAAATTGTCAAAACAGAAATACTGTTATTTGTACTGACAGTAAAAGTTCCCTACAGCATATAGCTCGATGCGCCTCTGGCCTCAGAGGTGATTCGATAGCTTATGGCATTCTATCTAAGATAGATGAACTTATTCAAAAAGGTGTTCAGCTGAGACTGCAATGGGTCCCATCGCATATTGGGATACGGGGTAACGAGCAGGCTGATATGTTGGCTAAATATGCAGCCAAACATGGAAAATAAATCAATATTATTCTTGATTATTCCGAAATATTACCAAAACTTAAAAATGTTTGTTATGATCAGTGGAAGGAATACTTTGACAGAACTTCAGTAGAAAAAGGAATTTGGTATAAAACCATACAGTGTCAGCCTCCTCGTATACCCTGGTTTGTAAATATTAACATAAGCAGATTAGTGGTTACAGCTCACAGACTCAGATCGAGACATTTTCCATGTAACAAATTCGCTTTCTTGATGAAAAAGATAACCTCTCCCAACTGTGAGGTGTGCGGAGTTGTAGAAGATATGCATCATTTGCTAATGGAATGTGTTCAGTATGAGGCTGATAGGAGTAAGTTGTTCGGGGCTTTGAAGTTGAACAAGAACAATATAGGTACATTCCACCAAATACTAAGTAAGCCGACTTCCGATGAAGCGAGAAAGTTTTTCGACTTTATTACCTTGATCCATTGATCTCGCTTGCTAGGTAATAAATGTCTTAGGGTACGATGGGACTAAAATACGCTGTGCGTTATAAAAGTCTCTAAATTTTTAAAGAAATAAAAAAAAGCCCTCATTAGACCCAATAAATTCCACACGACTGCTTTCTTATTTCGCTAGCTAAAACACTAGATAAAAGAAGACTATGAAATCCTACCCTCATTTTGCTTTAAAAAAGCGCCATTTTAGGTCACCTTATGAAGCTATTCGTGCATTGAATAAATGTATCTACAGAGTTATTTCAGAATACATTACACCTGCATACTTAGTATGTTGGGCGATTTAATTGCTGAGGGCCGTGGGCTTGAAAATCAGTAGAAACACAACTGAAAATTTTTCTCTCCAGTTATGTGCACTTTACACTAGCCGGAATGCCCATGCTTATCTCGGCTTGTCCAAGGGGATGAGGAAGTAGATCAGAGTGTAACGCACCAGATTCGTGCAGGATGGATAAAATGGCGACAGGTTACCAGTAACCTGTAAGTTATTCCAGAATAACTCACGGATGTCCAGTTAAATGGGAAAACATAAAAGTCCGTGGTTAGACCTGTCTATCGCAAAGGATTAAATATATGATATAAATACAATACACATATCTAAATTGGGCACGAGTACATTTAGACTAGGCCCGACGAATACGTCATCACACCGCCTAGCGTAAGTTTTGATATTTACTCAATTGAAATAATGTAAACGTAAGCTTACATCAAATCGTATGGAAAAAAAGGTTTGTCATTACTTTCACCAGACCGCACTTATCCATATTTTAGTACGAAATGGCGTTTAAATGGTTCAAGTTCACATTTAAAAATAAACTCGCAAAATAATGCCGGCGGCGGCTATCCGATTTTGGTTTTCGATGTTCAAAATTCAAATATGTTTATTGATTCCCAAGAGACAGCTTAATACCTACCAGCACCCGATACCGCATACGGGCACGTAAAAATTATATAGATAGATATACTCTTTATTGTACAGCACAGAATTATATAAGGACTTAAAACTACAAAGGGTTTTACATTGGGCGGTCTTATCGCTAAAAGCGATCTTTTACAGCTAATCTTATAATATATGATATGCCTGTATATGATATCACATCGGCAAACAATCTTAATGGCATAATCCATCAATGTAGAGAATTAATAGTGTACTTTATAAAAATCATTGGGATATAGTCTCACAAGTCAATTTCTAAATATTTTCTACCCCTTAATTTGATAACAAATAATTGGGTGTCAGATATCACATAATTCTGGACCCGTATGTCATTAGCGATACGGTAGTGGAACCCACTGGCTCAGAATTTCATTTGCGTAAGACAATATGCGTAAACATGACCACAGCGACCTCGACATCTGTGATGCCTGTTAAATTGTAAACGAAATAGAAGACACTTATGCTTTGATTGTGTTTAATAATTGTCACTTTTGCGTTATGTGTGTACGTATTCGAACGTTTTCAATTTTTTTTTTTTTGTAATATTCTTTCAGGTTAACCTCGTAACCTATCAAAATAACGTTGTATTTAAATAACAAAATTCAATTTTCTAACATTTATATGTGCGATAAAATTTATATTCTACTATTCGTTTATTTTCCATGTGGTAAAATCATCGAATGACTTCTCTCACTCTGGGTTAAGCGGAAGGGAGTGTCACACTTCTACAGACTAAAAACCCACCCTGTTCCTTCAGCTGCCCTTAAGTTCCGGGGCCTGGTATCTCGTTAGAACATTCCGGCAACCCCGACAATATTCTACTGTTCCTACGTTTATCGTTTAATGTATAAAAACTTTTTTGCAAAAAAATAAAACCGACTTCCATATCAAAACACAACAAAGCCAAAAATAATTTTAATTTCGGCAGTCGGTGTTATTGGTTTTGTATTTTCTTTTTTTTCACACCGCCTTCCGAAATTAAAATTATTTTTGGCTTTGTAGTGTTTTGATATGGAAGTCGGTTTTATTTTTTTGCAAAAAAGTTTTTATTTTCGCGCTTTTTAGTGGGTCAATTTGTAATTAATCTAGTTATAAAAGCCAAAATGTCAACTACAAAAAACTAAAAACGCGCGAACGAAAAACACAATATAGAGTAACCGAAAAGATCATCAATGTAAATATTTTTTTTTAGACTTTTGTTGATTTTTCAGAAACGGCTTGTTCGATGTCAATAAAATTTTCATGGGACCATTTGGGAAGTATACCCTTTTCAACAAAAAAAGAATTTTTCAAATCGGTTGGCGAGCGACGGAGCTATGCCCGACAAACATAAAAAAAAAAAAACAAACAAACATCCGAATTGAGAACCTCCTCCTTTTTCAGAAGTCGGTTAAAAACAAGAAGACGCCTTATTAACGCTCACAGTTGGTACCCATCTTTTGTTTTATGAAGAACATTGTTGAGTTTTAATACACGAACTAGTTTAGAGATTACATGGCACTGTTAGCTATGCTATCCCTTGAGCCAATGACGCACTATGAAAAGTAAGTAGGTAATCAGTGCGTCATTCATTTGAGGGAGGAAGCGGATGAGTAAGGTTAATTACGTGAGACAGAAGCGTTTTTGTCAGAAAAGTTTCTGACAATTTGCAATATAAATAAAACTTTTGTATTTGTCCCTGCACTTGGAAAGTATATTTAGGTGAATGTGACGATTTTGGTTCCAGGTTCAAAGAAATTTGACTTGCTTATTTGCAACGAAAAGTTTCAGTTCTAAATATACATTTTCTACGAAAAGCTTTTACGATGTAACTCCAATTCTAGTATTTTAGTGTTAGAGCATGTATCCCTTAGTAAATGCACTGCGGATTATCTACTCTAAATTAAGTATTCGGCCAAAAACTGTAAACTACTAAGCATCAAAATATATTTCAGCGAATGGCTAACATACTACGTATAAAATCATATAATTCCATTACTAACCCTACACTTGAGTTTTCCGATGGACCGTGGCCAAATGTCACAATAGAGAATCCTCTATTTACATGTGGTTCACTGATTGCGATATAAAATTCCATGGAAAGCTAAAGCTTACCTACGTTATTTATCGAAAATTCCAAATTCACATTGTCGAAATTCTCAAACAGGGAAATCCAATAAACCTTCTTTTCTTACGCATGACAAACTTGACACGGAGCGGCAAACGATTAGAATGAAAGTAAATCGTTTTGAAACAATTTATTGTTGCTTAGTGACATTGTGGTCGAGTGGTCTGACACAAATGCTGAGCCTAAGAGTTACTAATCTCAGGTCTCGACTGTCTCGAGTATCCATTGATTTTTCCATCAGCATGTTCTTTGTTGCATCACGAGCTTATTACGTAGTTGATGATAGATAGATACTTTTTTGTAGCTCAATAAAAATTACAATGAGGGCTTTTCATATAAAAGGGTGTCACAACGGGTGGTGGGTGATTTTTGTGTATACATGAAATAATGAAATGAAATAATGATAATGATGTTTATTTTGCAAATAGGTTATAAATAACACTTTCACAGGTCTTTTTTTCGTAAATGTAAACTAGATGAGGTCAGTGTTTCCTAACTGACTACTCTGAGTAGAAACACTGAAACAAACTCAGAGGTCAACGTCTCTTTTAAAGTCCAGATAAACTGTAGTGATCAAATCATATGAGAGCCATGTAGGTTAATGTACAAACATGAAAATATGATTATGATTATGGTGAATATTTGACGAGTATATTATTATATCTTATTGTTTTATGTTTTGTTAAATAATTATTTAACAGATTTTAAATTTTATTTGTGAAATTGAGTGAGACTGGAGGCACACCCCAGCTTAGTTGTTAAAAGGCTAGAAATATGATGATAGATTGTCCGCAATTTCGTAGGAAGTAATGTAGAGCGATGTTTTATACAACGTGTAATTTAAAGGGTATATACATACCAAGTGCATGGCTTCTTTGGATGATAACAAACGATATGGCAAAGGTTTTGTAATCTTAAGTCTACGTGTGTAGAACTTATTACAAATTCCAATACACTGATACCAGAGACCGAATTTTTCAAATTAAGAAGAACGAAAAGAATTGTCGTGTTATTGGCAAGTGACGTAGAAAGTTATTGACCCTGGTAGTGCTGTGACACGTTTGTTATGATTGATATTCAAGAAATATATGAAACCCATAATTTGGTATCAATTCTTTGAGTCAGTTATTTTGTGTTGAAACTGTGCATAGAGACTGCATACCAGATGTTGTCTTCAGCCCTTTTGGATAGATATGGGGTTTCCGTTACACGTTGTATAAATATCCATGGAATATTATAAAAAATGTTTAAAAATATAATACTTACTTATTGCTCATCCAATAATATATTAAAGGGTTGAACATAGAATTGGCCATGGCTAGCCAATAGAAGAACAGATATATATGCTGAGCGAAGGGAGCAGACGCTAGAGACTGGTAGTGGTATGTCATGACGAAGTACCCGTGGTACGGCAGCCAGCAGAGAGCGAATACCATCACCACTAGGACGAACATCCTCACCACCTGTGGAAAGATGAACCTGGTTATATTCATGTATAGATTTTACATTAGTGAACCGGAGTATCTTTGACTTCGGCAATGGTGCAAATTTTTTTTATTGATAATAGGTTCGCGTTTGACATACCTCACATGATGGTAAGTGATGTTGTGGTCGAAGATGGAAAAATTAAAATACAAAAAAAAATACCTAGAAAAAGAGAAAAAGACACATTTTATGTCTACCTTCCACGTACATAAGTATTATATTGTACCTTTGATTATTAACATAGTTTCAAGTACTATTTTGTTTAAAAAAAAAAACAAAGGAGAGTAAGCAGAGCATGGTGGCATTTAGATGTTAAATTTTGTATTTTCTTTTAATAATAAAAAAAAAAACAAATAAAATAATATGCGAGTTTTAAACAAATTATATTAAACTAGCGACCCACCCCGGCTTCGCACCGGTGCAATGATTATATTAAATATAGGCAGCATTCGCGAGAATCGTTAACGTACGGCAGTTTTTTCGACGCCTTACTCCACAATTTTCACTACCACGAAAAATCCTATCTATTTTCCGGGATTAAATATAGCCTATACGGATTCGGAAGAATCCCTCTAAGTAATGGTAAAAGAAATTTTGAAATCAGTCCAGTAGTTTTTGAGCCTATTCAATACAAACATACAAAAATACAAAAATGCAAAGGTTTCCTCTTTATAATATTATATTAAATTAAATAAAGAATAGATTAGCATATTGTAACGATACCTTCTACTTCTCCAATAAAAGAGGGTAAAATAGATGTACCATTAAATTTAATATATTAATAATATACAGTATTTTATAAAAAACCTGCCTACCTATCTACCTATCCTAGAAACCGGCCTACCTACCTATCTGACACACTCTCAGGAGAGAAGAGGAGGAGGTTTAGAGTATAGTACTTGCGGGACGGCTTGGCAGACCACTCCAGGATCGCCTTCTACTCCACGATGTCTTCGTCGTACAGCAGCTCGAGCAAGGCGGTCTGGCAGTAGGCTCCCAACAAGGCGTCTGGGCAGCAGGCTCTCAGCAAGGCGTCAGGGCAGCAGGCTCCCAGCAAGGCGTCAGGGCAGCAGGATCGCAGCAAGGCGTCAGGGCAGCAGGCTCTCAGCAAGGCGTCAGGGCAGTAGGCTCCCAGTAAGGCGTCAGGGCAGCAGGCTCCCAACAAGGCGTCAAGGCAGCAGGCTCCCAACAAGGAGTCAGGGCAGCGGGTACTGCACTTCCTCTTCCATCACTCTTCGTCGAAACTCGTCGAGAACTAAACTCTTCAAAAACTGGTCAAAGACTGAACTCCCGGAGATGGCCCCCAGCGCCTTTTATACCCAGCTCAGCGTTCAAAATCCATTCCATTCTCATTCTGTACCAGAATTCAAATTGTAGAGTCCAAAATAGTCCATCTTGCCAGTTATTTGATCAGCCAGTTATACTCGAGCATAATTTATTAAACCTCTTCGATAAAATCTGAGAGTGTGTTTTAGAAATTTATAATTATAATTTAAAATGCCGTTAATCAGTAGACAACCACAATATAATATACAATATTAAGCTAGTCCTATCGATAAAAGTGAATAACAATTATATAATAAAAGTATGAACAACCTTTTTAGTCTATTAGCCATTCAGTGACTACAAAGAAGAAGAAATTACAGTTTGTCAGCCTTGACGTAAAAAATGTCATGACAAGAAAATATTTGTTTTGATGGATGAATTATGGATTATGATTACAAAGAAAATGTAAGTTATTGCGTATTTGTAATAACAGATACTATATTTCCCCATCGACCCCGAGAAAATTTTTGGTCTAGAACAAAAATTTTGTAAGGTTAAAGTTTATCCACATTCATATAACTTACATGCCTCATTCAATCACACCAACATCTCACGAAGTTAGGTCAGGTAGGATTCACATTCAATGATCACTACTCGACCTGATTAGTACATGACAGTAGGCTTGTTTTCGGAGTCTGTCAGTCCGCTCGCGTCGAAAACCCATCAAATAAAAAACAAGATTTAGCAAAGGCTTATTTTTACGAAGTTGCTAGCCGCTTCGATCAACTTTAGAGTCGATAACATAAAAAACAAGGTTTAGCAAAGGCTTATTTTTACGAAGTTGCTATCCGCTTCGATCAACTTTAGAGTCGATAAATAGTAAGAAACTAACTTGGAGAGTTAGAAAGGGAGAAGGTTTGGTAATATGTACCTAAACGCACTTCTAAGTAATATCTGATTAGTTCAGATATAAGAGAAGCCTCTTAAAGTTTAAGAACAAAGTTAAAGAAAGAAATAAACTATTGAGTTTCAATAAACCGAAAAGAACTCTATAGTTAAAAGAAGAGAAGAAGATAGAGATGAGTCATGAATATAGTACGAAAGGTGAATATATTTACATGATTATATACATTAATTTTTAAAATCTTTAATATGCCATTTAGCTCGGTTGCCATTAGGATCCTCTAATATGTAAACTAATGGGGATAGTTTCTGAATTACAGTTGACTTTATATATTTGGGAGCTAACTTTGCGCTGAAATAAGTTCCAGCCTGACTATTTATATAATTTCTTCGCCAGACTGTATCTCCTACGTCATATTCTTTAAATGAATGACGTTCGTTGTAATAAGAAGAGTTACGGGTATGGGCAATGTGAAGGGCTGTCTGAACTTTATCGAAAGTAGCAGACAATAAACCTAAGTTAGTAGCATAGATATCCCTAGGTAGAAAAATTATTTCTTCAAGATTATTAGTTGGCGTATAAAGTGAACCAGAAGTAATTGTTTCCCGTCCAAAGAGCAAAAAGTTAGGAGAGAAACCAGTGGTTGCATTAGTTGTGCTGTTCATAGCATATTGAACTTTAGGAAGGTGGATATCCCAAGATCTATGGTCTTCACCGACCAAAGGTGACAAAGCTGTGATTATAGTACGATTATATCTTTCAGTGGGATTAACTTGAGGGCAATAGTGGGGAGAAAAAAATATGTATGGTATGTTGTATCTCCCAAGAAAGTTGCGAAATTCATGGGATTGGAATTGCGATCCGTTATCCATAATAATAGTTTGAGGTACACCATGGACCAGAAAAACAAAATTTTCTAAGTTAGAGATAATGTTAGTACTAGTAGCCCGTTTTAGTGGGAAGATCAGGGAATATTTAGTAAAATAACAGTTAACTACTAAAATAAATTGATTCCTACGTCTAGTCATAGGTAGAGGACCCATTAAATCCAAGGAAATAGTTTGAAAAGGCCTGGAACAAATTTTTGGTTTACCCATAAGGCCAAATGGAGAGTGATTTGCGTGTTTATAAGCTAAACAATTATCACAAGAAGAAATTATTTTAGCGATATCCCTAAACATAGCTGGCCAGTAATATAGAAGTGATAACTTTTTATAAGAGTTAAAAATTCCTAGATGGGGCTAATCTGGGGACCCATGGTTATCTTTGACAAGGGTTTCCCGAAGATCAGGATGAGGAACTTCTTTCCACGCGAAATCTTCAGTCAGCGCGTAAGGAGAATGAGTATAGCGGAATAATTTATTTTCGCGAATAGTATAATTGGGATATTGATCAGGATTGTTACGACATTCTAAAAGTAGTTTGTTATAGTGTTCCAATGCTGGAGATACAGATTGGGGTTCAAGTAAGACAGGATTAACACCAAGAGGAGATGATGTTAAATCACGGGAGAGTAAGTCTGGGACTAAATTGTCTTTACCTCTTTTGTGTTTTAAAGTGAAATTAAAAGTTGACAGCCTAAGAGCCCACCGTGCAAGTCTACCGGATGGATTGGATAATTTTAAAAACCATTTAAGTGCTGCATGGTCTGTATAAACAGTGAATTGTTTACCATTATCGATATAACAACGCCAATGTTCTATAGCTGTTATTACTGCGAGGGTTTCTTTTTCTGTGGTTGAGTAATTGCGCTCATTTTTATTAAGGGATTTGCTCATATAGGCTATAACTACTTCTTTGCCGTCCTTTTCTTGTGTTAACATACCTCCGATTCCAAAGTTAGAAGCATCGCAGTGTACAGAGAAGGGGAGATCATAGTCAGGACAAGCTAGTATAGGAGTAGTAACAAGAGCTTCTTTTAGTTTATTAAAAGCCAGATTAGCGTCTTTATCCCAAAAGAATTTAGGGGCATTTTTACCGGAAGAAGTTAACTTATTAAGTGGTGTTGCAATAGTGCTGAAGTTGGGAATAAATCGACGGAACCAGCTACAAGTTCCAATAAATTTTCTTACTTCTTTACGAGTAGTGGGAGTAGGAAATTCGAGTATTGCTTTAATTTTAGCTGGATCTGAACGTAAACCATTTTCATCTACAATATACCCCAAGTATTTAAGTTCATTTTTAAAGAATTGACTTTTATCGAAGTTAATAGTCAAATTAGCTAACTTTAATTTCTCCAGAACTTTAAGTAGATAAGAGATATGCTCCTCAAATGATTCAGAGATGATTATAATATCATCTAAGTAACAAAAGACTTTATTATCAAATTCAGGAGTAAAGAGCATGTCCATAAGTCTTTGCTGAGTAGCTGGAGCATTGGTTAGCCCAAAGGGCATGATAACAAAGCGATACATGCCTCGACCAGGGACATAAAAAGCTGTTTTATCTTTATCAGATTCATGTTTCAAAGGAATTTCCCAAAATGCTTTAGCAATATCAATGCTTGAAAGAAATTTTGCATTTTTAAGGTTATCTAAAATTTCATTGACAAATGGAAGGCTATACGCGTCTCTACGAGTAACTAAATTTAATTTACGACTATCAACACAGAATCGCCATTCGCCATTCTTTTTAGGCGTAATGATAACCGGAGAAAGCCAAGGACTTTCGCATTTTTCAATAACACCCCATTCTAACATTTTATCAACTTCTTTAATGAGAGCTTTCTGTTTTTCAGGAGACAGTCGGTAGCAACGTTGTTTAATTGGTGGAGTATCACCAGTATCAATATGATGACTAATAAGATGAGTGCGGCCCAGTACTCCTCTACTTTCGAAGGAAATAGCTTTGAATCGATTAATCATGTCATCAGCAATAGTTTTTTGCTCTGACGAAAGATTGTTATAAGGAAGTACTTGTTTAGTAGTTTCAGTAACCACTGAACATTTAGTATTTAGCCTAAAAGCTGAAGAAAGTATGTGTGGTACAAGGTTAAACTTTTTCCAAAAGTCGACTCCTAAAATAATTGAAGGAGATATATTTGGGAATACGAAGGCTTGGATCAGATGAGTTTGATTATTGTATCTAATTGGAATGTCGATTGAGCCAAGAGATTTACTTATATGTTTACTGGCAGTAGTAATCGTCATTGAACAAGACTTGGATAGCGTGAAGCCTAATTTTAAAATTTCTAAGTGGGATTTATTACCAAGTATTGTAATCGAACTACCACTATCTAGTAGGCCGGAAAATATTTTGTTATTAATAGAAATATCAATAAAAGGACGGTTAAAATCTTTTTCGTTGTCGTATAATGAACTAATTTTGTAACAATGGAAGAAATTTTTAATGGTTTGTAACCAATCCTGCCAGTCAGATTGATTAAAGTATTTATTACCCAAGTCGTTGTTTAGTTTTTTGAGTTGTTAGTTTTTTTGCAGTTAGGACAATCAGTAGTTTTAACATCTTTTAAGCCACATCTAAAACAAATTAATGTACGAGGTTGCGAGCAATTAGTTAGTGTGTGGCCATTAGTGCGGCATCGTACACAAAAAGCATTAGAGTTAAATTTATTGATCGTGTTAACTTGAGGTTTATTGTTAAAACGATTATTAAAATTTGTTCTAGGAGGAAACGTGTTAGAAGTTGAGGGTTTCGGCGTTAAATTAGTAGGTTTATAGTTAAATTCAACAGTTAAAGGATTATTAGTAGTTTGTGGTTCGCTGAAACGTTTCTCTTTGTCCAAAAACTCTTCGTATTTTTGACAACATGAAATAAGTGCCTGAATAGAGTTAATATTATTATTAGCAATATAAGGTGAATAACAAGGTCGAATGTTACGAATAATAATTTGGAGTTTTTTAGTTTCTGTAAGTTTTTCTGAGAGTCTGGAAAACATACCAGACATTATAGAAACAAAAATAACAATAGGTTCATCCTTGCCTTGAGTACGACTATTAATGGCTTCTAATAATTTATGGTCATAGTCAAAACCACCAAAGTCTGTAATCAAAGCTTCACAAAGTGCATTCCAAGTTAACAAAGAGTCACGTTTAAAACGATACCAATGTAACGCATTATCAGTTAATAATTCAAACGCATGATCTAATAATTTGTCCCCAGGAATATTCCTAGAAATACTAAATTCCTGAATTTTTTGGATAAATGAACGCGGACAAGAGTTTCCATCGTATTTTATTCGTTTAAGCTCATTAAGTGAATTATTAGGAATAGAGTTTAAAGGTTGAGACTGAATGTCGGGAAGCATCGTATGAAACATGGTCTCATTAGGACTACTAGGAGTCGAAGAGGGACGGTTGATTTCTAAAGGTTGTGGATTAAGTTCGTTGGAATCAGTTGTTAAAGAATTAAATTTTGACTCTAAGTCGAGAAATCTTTCCTTTGTTTGAGTGAAGCGAGTTTCCTCTGTGGTATCTAAATCAATATCAATCCTATCTAATCTGAAAAATGTATGGTTAATAAAAGTCCTAATTTTTTTGTTAAGTTTATTGTTGCCCTGCTCTACTAATAATATTTTGGATTCGATATAATTGAGAGTAGTGTTTAGTTCGTCTAAGTCAGTTTTGACTGGGAGCACCGAATCTAAAATATCATGAGATAATGTAAGAGGCGCGAGTTGGAGAATTTGCTTCTTGAGAAGTATGACTGTATCTTTTGGTTCCTCAAGTCTTATTTTAACTTCATACTCAAGTTCAGCTTTATTTAAAAGTTCAAAGTGAATAATTCTATCCATGACTGAAAATTAATATTATAGATAGCAAAAGAAGGTAAAGAGGGAATAAACTAGTGGTAAAAGAGGTGATAAACTAGTGTTCGTGTGAAGAGGGAGTCTAGTATAGTGTTAGTGTAAAGAGTGAGTCTCCTATCCTAGAACTTAATATTAAAAAAGAGTCTAAGCCAAAAAGTGAGTCCAAAGAAAAAAGTTACTAGTAATAGTTTTTTTTAGAATTTTGGGAAAAAATATTAAACCGACTAGCTATGATTTTACGTTGGGCGCCAAACTGTAACGATACCTTCTACTTCTCCAATAAAAGAGGGTAAAATAGATGTACCATTAAATTTAATATATTAATAATATACAGTATTTTATAAAAAACCTGCCTACCTATCTACCTATCCTAGAAACCGGCCTACCTACCTATCTGACACACTCTCAGGAGAGAAGAGGAGGAGGTTTAGAGTATAGTACTTGCGGGACGGCTTGGCAGACCACTCCAGGATCGCCTTCTACTCCACGATGTCTTCGTCGTACAGCAGCTCGAGCAAGGCGGTCTGGCAGTAGGCTCCCAACAAGGCGTCTGGGCAGCAGGCTCTCAGCAAGGCGTCAGGGCAGCAGGCTCCCAGCAAGGCGTCAGGGCAGCAGGATCGCAGCAAGGCGTCAGGGCAGCAGGCTCTCAGCAAGGCGTCAGGGCAGTAGGCTCCCAGTAAGGCGTCAGGGCAGCAGGCTCCCAACAAGGCGTCAAGGCAGCAGGCTCCCAACAAGGAGTCAGGGCAGCGGGTACTGCACTTCCTCTTCCATCACTCTTCGTCGAAACTCGTCGAGAACTAAACTCTTCAAAAACTGGTCAAAGACTGAACTCCCGGAGATGGCCCCCAGCGCCTTTTATACCCAGCTCAGCGTTCAAAATCCATTCCATTCTCATTCTGTACCAGAATTCAAATTGTAGAGTCCAAAATAGTCCATCTTGCCAGTTATTTGATCAGCCAGTTATACTCGAGCATAATTTATTAAACCTCTTCGATAAAATCTGAGAGTGTGTTTTAGAAATTTATAATTATAATTTAAAATGCCGTTAATCAGTAGACAACCACAATATAATATACAATATTAAGCTAGTCCTATCGATAAAAGTGAATAACAATTATATAATAAAAGTATGAACAACCTTTTTAGTCTATTAGCCATTCAGTGACTACAAAGAAGAAGAAATTACAGTTTGTCAGCCTTGACGTAAAAAATGTCATGACAAGAAAATATTTGTTTTGATGGATGAATTATGGATTATGATTACAAAGAAAATGTAAGTTATTGGGTATTTGTAATAACAGATACTATAATATTAAAACTAAAAATTAAAAATTACAAACTAAAAATTTGTATGCAAAAGCCTCGTATTACTTCGCGTCGTGGACATATTCAATAGGTGCCCTAGTCGTTAGAGACGAGCAGATGATACAAAATGAGTAGTGTCGAGTCCCTGGTGGCCTAAATGCATGAAATTAAACGTATACCTTCATAAATCATTTATATTAATGAAAAGCACTGCTGGCGGACTAGCGGGCGTTATAGGGGACTGTTTTTATAACGATATGATTCTTTACATAATTTGAATTAATGACTTGATTTTGCACTTCATTCGTCTCGGTTCTTGACAGCTTTTATTCAGCTGTTGTGATAATGCCATAGCAAAAGTAATATATGGGTATTCAGAGGCACTTTCAGCTTGAGTTAAAGCCGACACGTACGTACGGCGTACTAAATTTCTTAATTTTTTGGTAATTAATCTATAATTTTGTATCAAAGTAGTTTAAACAATCGGCTAGCCTGGAACTAAAGTAGTCAATGTAACTATTTGGCCAAATCAATCTATGAGTATTTTTAATCGTATCGTAAAAATAAATTACTACCAAAATATCACTTATGAGTTTATTTATATTTTATTTTTAAAATTGTCTGGTCTTGTTTACTATCCTAATTATCACCTAAATTATATATGGATACCTAAATCATTTAACATACATTCATAAGCACACAGTGACTTCAAACGCGTTTCATTTACTATCTCAAAATATTTATTTTATTTCTTATACCACTTTAGTTCCAGGCTAGCCAATTTATCTCTGTAAGCTTACCTACACTTCTTCTCAGTAAGTGAATCATTGTAAATTCTTTATGTAGAAACCATACAATAGAATAAATCACATGAAAATTTAAAAGGTTTGAAATAGGATCATCAATTGTATAATTCGCTACCATTAAGCTACTTATCGATTCTGCGGTGCAAGCAGGCTAGCTTCTATTATTGTATTCTTAATCCTATCCCACGAGAGGGGTGGTTTATAGAACACGGGATCAATATCATATAATGTACTGCGATCCAACTTATACGTTGAGAGCAACTTTTTCATTACAAACTTAATAGACTTGCGTTATCTAGGGAGATGGATTCAAAAATAACAGTTAAACTAAAAACAATATATAGTTTTTTTAAGACTAACTCAATTTATATCTCTTCTGTTGGGTAAGTTTATCTTAGTTACATTATATACCTTTTATTGTCCATTTGTCTACATTAGCGATACATTTGGCATAGTGGTTGAGACTTTACCAATGTCTGTATAGCCTGTCCTCATGCACTCTCCGCGCTCAACGTTCTTTTGCAAGCCAAACCTGATTGTGACGTGTCATGGATAAATGGGAGAAGATCTATCTGTGCCTGGAATACTCTGAGATGACTATATGACTGCCGTTTCTTATTATATTTTAACATGTCTTATTGGCTTTCGGACATATTATTTGGAGGTAAATAATTTAATTCATGTTATCTCTTCGCCACCCATGGTTGACTGGTAGAATATGCATAAGACATTAAGTTCGACTTTGTACTTTTTGTGCTTCATATAATTTAAATGAAAATACCACTGTCCCAGTAATAATGATTTAAATAATTAAGTTTTACCGATTTTATGAATAATTAGAAAGGCACGTCATAATTATTGAATCTTGGTAAAAACCACCATCATAGACTTTCCGAAACATGCTTGTGCTGTTGATAGAACAGGTATAAGTTGGTCTACTCTATATTAGTTTTACTGGTTGTCCATCATAAACAGTTTTCTACAGAGTTGTAACATGTCTGGCACCGAAACCGAAATATCTTGACTCAGCACAAACGGGATCCTGCCGTTTTGCCGAAAAGACTGCCAAAATTTCACTACCCAAACAAATTTTAGCAACCTTTTTTTTATACCAATGCAATGTTTGGAATGATTTTAGTACGCACATTTTCATTTGGTCAAATTGTTACTTGGCAGAATATTAGCAAGGATAATGTCATTTAGGCATTTGGTCTTTAATCAAATGATTTGTTACAGCAAACAATCTTTAGACAGTAAACGTTTGGTCAAATAATTTGTTATGGCAAAATATAAAGAAAGAAAAAAATAAGGGAAATAATCCTGCCGTTTTGCCGAAAAGATTTTGACAAAAACAAAATGGGTAGGTGAGGTTAGGTTAAAACTATGATCTCTTAAGCTTTGTTTTCCTAGGAAAGCGGTGCCGTCATATAGCGGCCGTATTACGGACGCAAAAAGACGGCCGTCTTTACGGTGACGACATGTGGAAAGTTCCACGGCCGTTTTATCACACTGTCTGCTTCATCGCTATCTAGTGTATTACATTCTCTTTGGAAACGTTCACGAAACCATCTGACACCGACAAAACGGCCGTCATGTAAATGGCGGCACTGCTTTTTGACGTTACGGTGTCAGTTACCGCTCTCTAGGAAACCGCGCCATTTGTTTACATAGACAACGTTCTAGTGACGTCATTCACCGCTGTATTACGGCCGCTATTTGACGGCACCGCTATCCTAGGAAACCAAAGCTTTACGCACGAGCCGAGCGAGCGAAGCGAGCGGTGCCGCGGCAGCGGTCAGCGAGTGCCAGAAACGACTTGCATTAATAGAAAAAAGATTTGGCTGATTTGATTTTGCGTAAAAACAGTTATTCCAACTGAAATATTTGACTAAATAAAAAATTTTAAAAGTACTAGTTGGTAAACAAGTTATAGTTTAAACGTTCATTTCCCAAACATTAGGTTTGCGTTACAATTTTTGTGAATAGATTTTTTGCTAAGTAATAATTTGGCAAATGAAATAACGCGAAAATTTTTTTGGGAAGTGAAAATTTGTCAAATTCCTTTCGGTCAAACAAGGGAGACTCAGCACAAACACATCTGATTAAAAACCATGGATAAATCCATAAACACAACGCCGTTTAAGTTTATATGTAGTTACTTATTATGTGTGTTTTTCTATGGGCCTTTGGTAGCCTGAAATAATAAAATAAAATAAATTGATATGACAAAAAGTACATAATTAGAATAAAAAATATATTAGCATCGACCCCCAATACCTACTTGGAGAACCGATACAAATATGGAAATAAATGATAACTGAGAACTTTAAAAGCTATAATAAATAAAGAAAAAATAAACCAGTCTAGTGGGAGCAGGAGCACTATGCTATAATTAAAATGTGGAAATAAAAGTCTACAACTTTGTGCTGTACCGGCTAATACTTAGGTACATAGGTACCTTAAAAATGTTTACCTATTTTTTACCTATAACGAATTAAGTAGACACTTAAATACAAATAACACTTAGACTATAAGTAATCTTAAATAAGGCTTCAAAAAAAAATATTAATGTCCTTAAAAGACTGACCCAAAATAGATATTTTATATATCTTGATATATCTAAATGTATCTGGGGGCACGGCAGTGCCCCCGCCAAGTCGAGCAACAAAGCGGCACGGCCGTACCATTCTTTTCTCGAAGCAACTCAGGCCATTTTCGACCCCCTATAACTTCGTTGTGGATAAAACTAGAAGCCTGAATTTTCAGTAACCAAACAGGCATTGTATAAACACGGTATATTTCAAATTTCATTTAATTTGAACCAGTAGTTTAAGAATTATAACGAGTCAAAGTTCCTTAATTTTGTAAATTTTGTCACTCACTGACTGACCGATCATCAAAAGTCTAAAGCACTTCTAGCAGACATAGAAGCTTCAAATTTAGAATACAATTAGTGTTTAGTATATGAATCAAGGTAAAACTATAATATGTTTCAATTTAGTTCCAGTTTTCTAAATACATCAACTGCATAAATAAATTTGTAATCCCATATAAATATATAGGATTACAAAGTTACATTTGCAGTTAATTAATCAGTGTACCTGTATAATATACTGAAATAATAGATGTAGATGGGTACTTTTTTTTTTGGTGAAAAATATCATCGCATGACTTCTTCCGCTCGGGTGTATCAGAATTCTATTGACTAAAACAGGGTGGGTCCTGTTCCTTCGTAAGCCCTAAAGTTCTGGGGCCGCGGTATCTCGATGGAACTTTCCCATAAACCCCGACAGGCAATGGCCCTATGAGGCCCCTCTCTATGAGGTCACTGGTATTAACAGCTTTTTGAGGCGCGCGTGGAACAATAAACAATTTAATTTATATATGTATTACTTGTGAGATATATTGTGTTTTCATGCGATGGCCGAGTCAATGTATTTATTTAAAACGGTAAAGATTTTTAATATTGATATGGTCACTATAAGATGTCGTTAGGTTAGATAATTACGTAACAACTTAAGACAGAAGGTCCCTTAAGTAGGGACTGAATAAATTAATAACCGACTTGGTATTACATGGATCTCACAACTTTTTACGGTAGAACAACTAAGTTGCGAGACTTGGGTTTTTGACAAGTATTGTTTTTTATGGGATAAATATGTCTTTAAGCAATCCAACGGTCAAGTCCAAGGCCTCTGCGACCCGAAAGTTTCAACCACAAATGGATCGTAAATACAACTTACCAAAGAGGTTAAGATATTAGGTAAATATAGAATAATAATAATTTAGAGAACACATAAACACTCACACACATTCTAACATCGTTTCTAGTTTGCAGACTCTCGTTTGGATTACAATAGTCCGACTAGAAACGGAACTTCGTGATACGTACTTTCCTGTGAGTTTCAGAAAGTTCTAAGTTATTGCAATTATTGCTTTAGGTGTGAAGATTTACGGATCAAAAATCTCGTTTTGCTTTCATAACTAATTTGAACTTGGAAAATACATAAATAAGGAAACAATTTCCTCTGATTCCTTTGGTGAAATTCGAAACAATAACATCAAGAATTTGAACTTGAAGCTCAGTAAACATTTGTCTTAAAGAATCATTTGCAACTTGCCGCGAACATTTAAACTTGCTTTTCTTCCTAGTTAACTCGCCTATTGTTTTAGACAGCTTACAGAATTGCTTAGCAATCACACTAATTATTTCTAGTTTTAATTGAGTTTTATTGTTTAAGTCCTAGACGATTCAGATTTATTGATTTGTATAAAATACCGAAATATTTCAAATAGGTTATTTTTTAATATGAGCAGTGGTGCCTCATTAATGTGTGTAATTTTCATCACCATTATCGCTTTCAAAATGGTGAAGAAAAATATCGTGAGGAAAAGTAAATAGTATGTAGGTACTGTTATAAATAAACCTAGATTTTTTACTATGTCAACATTATAACAACAGGGTTGGCGCAGACTGGGGTTGCGCCAAAACCCTGTTGTTATGAATATGATGTTGGACTATACATCTGTAACTTGGTACGTAGATGTATTCTGTGAACCGCTTTTTGGTTGGCGCAGACCGGGGTTGCGGGAATGTTTTAACGAGATACTGCGGCCCCGGAACTTAAGGGCAGCTGAAGGAACAGGGTGGGTTTTTAGTCAGTAGAAGTCTGACACACCCTTCCGCTTAACCCAGAAGTCATTCGATGATTTTCTCACCTGACATAAAAAAAAGATAAATAAGTTCGGAAACATGCGGCATCCACCAACTCGCACTTGGTCCACGTGGTGGATTACGGACCATTCCCTCACATAGAGAGGAAAGCTGTGTTCTTGTAGCGGGAACGGTACAAGCTAATATTTAATTTGTGATTTCAAAAATTTTATTACTAAAAGATTAAAATTTTCTAGGATATCAAATTTAAAAAAATACTGCTGTGCAAAATACAAGCCCAATGTCTTAATAGATATAAAAACAAACGCTTTAATAAAGTAGCACTTATGTGTTTGTCGCTATTTTCCATAGTTGGAAACATACAACGTGTAACAGAAAACCCATATCGAAAACATCTGGTATGGAGTCTCTATGCACAGTTTCAGTGTGTCAAAATAAGTGACTCAAAGAATTGATACCAAGTTATATGTTTCTTGAATACCAATATAACAAACATGTCGTAACTCTACGAAGGTCAATACCTTTCCAAGTTACTTGCCAATAACACGATAATTCTCTTCGTTCTCCTTAATTTGAGAAAAAAAACGGTCTCGGGTATCAATGTATTGAAATTTCTAATAAGTCCCATATATGTAAACATAGGATTACAAAACCCTACCTATATCTTTTGTTATCATCCAATGAAGCCGTGCACATGGTATGTATATACCTTATAAATTAGACGTTGTATATTATGAGACTAATGTATCACGCTACGGCGAACTCAGTAATTCGTCAAACTATCAAGCTATAGAAATTCACAAAAGCGAGGTGGTGCCATGTCCTTTATTCACGTACCGTTTCGATACGGCTCGGCTCACTATCTCGGCAATACACGACTAATATCGGTTACATGCTAAAACCATTCAACGCATGCGACGCAGCCGTCTAATGTGATTACTTGAATACATTTACAATCCAACATCACTACGAGTAGAAAGGACGCATACATAGTGAATAAATATCGGCTAAGAGCGAGTTAGAAACACACACCATGAGTTTCCTATCCAAGTACCTATATTTCAAGTTTCTCTTAAGAAATGTCGGAAGGTAGGTTGAAAAAAAAAGCTAAACTAGGAGTGAAATTAAGGAGTGGAGTTCCCTGCCGGAGTCTGTGTTTCCTGTAGCTCTAATCTTTAAGTTAAGAGTGAATAGGTTACTTCTAGGTGTGCTTCATCTTCGACCATATCATCGTTTACCATCTGGTGAGATGGTGGCGAGCCTATAATCGATAATAAAAACTTATTTATTCGTTTATACACAATGATATTATATGTAAAATACACGTGTTCGTACCAAAATTTTTCATAAAAACGTTTTTATCCCTGTGCTTTCACAGAAGAGGTGAAAAGGATATGTTTCACAAATTTCTATTCCTTTCCAGTATAAACTGCAAGTACTTTTAAACGTTAAGTTTCTATTTAAAGTTTTTACTGAAAAGTTTATTTATATTTGTTAGTTCGGGCTGCAAAAAATTATTACGAATATATATTATTAATATATGGATATATTTCATTTTTCCGACATTTTTCTTTACGTACATGTTCTTTACTGCTTGCCAAATTTCATTTGAAGGAAATGCATATTTTTTTGCAGTTTGCATGGTTTTGTTATGAGGTGACACATTAATTATCATGAAATTCGATTGAAGTTGACTATACTCGTATGAGGAATTAACTATTGGCAGCTTAAACCAATCTATTTTCAATAATTCTGAACAATAATGGGTAATAGGCTGTTTTTAATAGTCAGATGATTTTTATTTTAACTTTAACTTTAACCTTTACAAGAAACAAGTCGTAGGCGCTTTTATATTTAAAATATGTCAATCTGTTATATTTCTAAGTCTGGGGTGGGGCTTGCAAAACATTCATGATTAATCTGGAAAGAGCTCAAATATCACTCCTCAAAGTCATGACGTTTCTCCCCCTGAACCCGACTTTCAATCTTGTAACAATAAACTTGAAACTGTAATTTAAATACAGGAACTCGAAAATTCCATCAAGTCAAAAGATACGGCACCAGGCTGTGACGAAATATCATTTTCTATGATTAAGAATCTCCCAGACATAGGTAAACTATTATTACTTTCTTTATACAACAAATTTTACGATTTTAGTTTTGTCCCAAGACAGTGGCTTAATATTCAAATAATCCCTATTCCCAAACCAGGACGAGACTCAGGACTAGCTTCTTCTCTTCGGCCTATTTCTTTAATGTCATGTCTTTACAAAAGTTTTCATGCAATTTTAATCAAACGATTAGAGTGGTATCTTGAAAACAGATGTATATTCTCGGATAATACAATTGGTTTTCGTAAAACTAAGTCATGTTTAGACAGTCTTAACGCTTTGACGACAAAGATTCAACTGGGTTTTACTTCAAATCTTGTAACAATTGGTTGTTTTATAGACATTAATAACGCCTACAACAATATTAATATCATTAGCCTATTAAACATACTCGACGAACTTAAAGTTGGTCGTAAGATGTGCTCATATTTGTGGAGATTCTTGAAGGAAAGAATACTTAAAATTACAGTTAATAATAAATCTTTTTCGCGGTCCACGGGACGGGGTTTGGCTCAGGGAGATCCACTTTCTCCTCTATTATTTAATATCGCGACATACAATATATGTAAAGCTGCTACAAACGTTGAGATATCTCAATATGCTGACGACTTTGTTTTATTCAAATCAGGATCTAATGTAAACGTAATCGCCTCGGAGCTACATACTGCGTTAAATTCATTTAATTCCTTAATCATTCAGTTAGGATTAGAAATATCTCCTAATAAAACTAAGGTCTGTATTTTAAAGAGAGGTATGTGCAGAGAACCTATTATTTTAAAAGTCAATAATGATAATCTTGCTGTAGTTAATAACACTAAATATCTGGGGATGTGGTTGGACCGGTCGCTTAGGTGGGGGAAACACATCAATGAGTCAGTTCAAAAAGTTTTAAAATATATAAACATTTTAAAAGTATTAGCGGGCCCTGGTTGGGGTGTTCATCCCAAACACCTGCGTCGATTATATATATATCCTTAATAGGTAGTAGATTAGACTATAGCAGTTTCCTTTATGACTGTAGTTACCAGTGCCATTTGTCTAAATTGGATAAAGCACAAAACAAAGCCCTTCGTGTCATTGGTGGCTTTATTAGGAGCACTCCCATCCATGTGATGGAGAGTGAGTTGGATCTACCTCCACTACATATTCGTAGAAAATTTCTAGCAAGTAAATTTTGTCTTAAAAGCATGTCTTTTCAGGGGAATGTAGCGATCAAAATGATTGAGTCCTTAACTTTAAATCATAATTCTCAATACTGGAGATGTAGGAGACAACCACTGTTGACCTCAATTTATTCAAATTTTAAGTCATCTGCTATCCATTCTGTTAGGTTGATTGAATTGTTTTCCCTCGAGACATGGGTAAGCAACATCAATGTTAGGAAAATAATCAAACAAAATATCCCACATATATCTAAAGCAAAACGACAGTACGAAACCACTCATTTGAGACAAATCTGCACAAAGTTTATAGACGAGACTTACGTTGACTGTCATAAGATCTATACAGATGGTTCTAAAACGGATGCTGGCAGTGGAGCTGCTGTCTGGGATCCACAATTAAATACATATGTCAAACTTGCTATAGACTCTGATATATCGATTATGCATGTCGAGTTAATTGCAATAGCAGAGACTCTTTCTTATATAAACTCAATCAATCATACTTAATTTGTCATTCTAACAGACTCGAAGAGCGCGCTGCAACATTTGGCTCGGTGCACCTCGTCCGTGCGAGGAGTACTGATTGCCTACACGATTTTGGAGTCTTTATTCAAGCTGGACCAAAGGTCAATTTCCATAATTTTGCAGTGGATCCCGTCTCACATCCAAATTCCAAATAACGAAAAAGTGGATCTTTTGGCGAACGAGGCAGTGTTAGACGGAATTTGTCTAAATGTTCTTCCTCTATTTACAGATTTCATTAGAATAGTAAAGCATAAATGTTCAGATGAATGGAATGAATACTTCAACCAGAGGTCAGTAGAAAAGGGTATTTGGTACAAGACCATCCAACCACAACTCCCAACGTATAATTGGATTGACCAAAACAGGGTTAGTAGACGTGAATTAGTTATGGCACTTAGACTCCGTTCCGGACACATTCCATCAAAGAAGTTTGGTTTTTTGATGTAAAAGGTCACTTCACCCAACTGTGAAGAATGTGGAGTAGTCGAAGATGTACCACATATTTTGATGGAGTGTATCCGAAATGAGACTTTGCGATTCCATTTACTTAGTTTTAATAAATATAATGTTGGAGAGTGTAATTCCAATCTAGCCTATCCTTTATCGGACCAGGCTAAAATACTGTACAAACTGGCATTATTCGCTTTAAGTTCATGTCAGTTTTAAGTTAGACCTAAGATTCTGGTGATGTTACAGGGCGACGTTATCGCTCAGCGAAAAAAAAAGTCATGATGTTCAACGTTCGACTTTGTATGAAAGTTGCAAGGTGCTAACAATAAGACAGTTATATATACAAAACATTATCATTGGGAAGCATCGTACTACACCTATCAATCCCAACAGTACACGGAAACGAACCATCCCTAACGTCTGTCCCTCTGTAAAAACAAATACTGCATCGGCGAGGCGGCAGCATATGTACTTAGCATCGCATATGTATAACAAAATAAACTGGCTACCAAAAATTAACTCTCTTACGCAGAACAATCTGAAACAAATAATAAAAAACTGGCTTCAGTCGCTCGACTACAATGACACTGAAAAAAATCTAAAATAACACATCAAACACCTACATATTTCCCATCCACACTCAAAAACACGCACTAACTCAAACACAAACACATATACACACAGAGATAAAGCATGCATAATTATAGATTTTTATGTTTAACTTTTTATTTTAACTTTAATTTACTTTTAAATAATTTTTTATTGTACATTAGTGACTATAAAGGGCAAAGATACTGACTTCTGAAACACAGGCTTTGCCTAGCTCAGAAGTCAGGGTTACAATTTGCAGTGTATCATTACATTGATGTCAATAAAAATATTTGTATTTTTATTTCTATTTATTCTTCTGAAAAGATCATTAAAAATTTGCCATAATCAGTACGAAGATGTGACACATAGAGCGATCAAACTGCCCTTTATGCTCCACAAATACTCGGAATAGTTATGTAATGTTTGAAAAGTTCCGCGCTTAAACAAAAATTATTCTTCATATACAACGAATTTTATTCCTAATTCGTTGTTCATATAGCAATATTTTTCAGTAAACATCATGAGAGTGTATTTATTTAATACCTGATAAAACAATATCTTTTTGCGTGTTTAAATAGAAACTGTCAAATTTCATGTAGGTTAGCTCCCGCTATAGATTTTGATTCCCTTGTGAAATCGTAAAATGTACGATATAAAGGGTCATCTTTTGATCGCATGACTTACAGTTTTAATTTTTTTACAGCTAAAAGAGACTGTCAACTCGAATTGAATAATATTAAATGTATAAAGAAATAGAAAACAAAAACAGTGAGTCGTTACATTTCTGTTCGCAAAACTCAACAATACAAAGTATGTTTTGTCATATTTAAATTAATTTTTAATAAGATTGTAATTGAAAAAAACTTTTTACCAAAAAATTAAACCGACTCCCAAAAACACAGCAAACTGAAAAATAACTTTAATTTCGGTAGTGGTGTCTTTAGTTTTGTATTTTCGTTTTTGGCACCGACTTCCGAAATTAAAGTTATTTTTCACTTTGCTGTGTTTTTGGGAGTCGGTTTAATTTTTTGGTAAAAAGTTTTTATTTCACTCTTTTTAGTTGGTCGATTTTTAATGTACCTAGTTAAAAGAGACTAAATGTCAACTACTTATAACCTTCTACAAAATATTGCTTTTCCCAATGCTGGGCCGTTAATTTTTGAGGAGTTCTCCTGGTACTTCACCATCAGCTCTACATCACCATATGCAATGTGACGAACATAAAGTGCTTCACATCCATATTCAAGTATTCGAATCGCAATCCACGAAATACTTATTATTGAGTAGGTTCGGCGGCCATCTGTGGTCTTCATCATCAGTTCCACTTCCCCAAATGGTATTTTTTGAGAGCAACTGCACAAGTTACTATAAGAAATACCCAAAACGCTATAGGTGTGCCTATAATATTTGAAGAGTTCCCTCGATTTCTCCAGGATCCCATCATCAGATCCTGACCTGGTGACAATGGGACCAATTTCAAAGTATACCCTTTCAAACAAAAAAAGAATTTTCCAAATCGGTTCAGACGTCTTCGAGTAATCGGTGACCATACATAAAAAAAAAAAATACGCGTCGAATTGATAACCTCCTCTTTTGGTCGTCGGTTGAAAATAATCCTCCCTGGATTGATTAGCTAACTCATGATCATTTGCTTAGCCTTTTCCCAACTATATTGGGGTCAGTTACCAGTCTAACCAGACACAGCTGAGTACTAGTGTTTTAAATGGACTGACTCCCTATCTGACCTCCATAACCCAGTAGCTGGGTAACAGGATACCTCTTGGTAAGACCAATGTCAGATTTTCTAGCTTCTGACTACCAGTAACGACTGTCAAATGACACCGGGACCAATAGCTTGACGAACTTTTCGAGACATGAAGGAATTTCGTTATGTTAAGATAGTCACTCATCTACCGACTAACCTCGGTAAGCGTTATTTAGCCACGACTGACACGAGCTCCTCTCCTCCGTACGTCAGCTAACTAAATTAAAATTATTCCTAACGCACGAAAAAGCGACCAGTTATCTGTCATTGCAAAATGTCCCTCCAAAATACCGAGTACACGATCAAAGAGGATCGTGACCAAATCACTGACAACTTTGTGTGCCAGCGGATTTTTATTTGTTCTACGATTTTTACTCGTCTATAAATGGCGACGGAAAACGGACATCGAAGGTTGTTCATTCCGATCCCAGAAATATATAATAGGATATTCTCAAAAGGCTTGGCATTCAAAGGCCAAATCTTTGTCTCGTAAATATTTGGTGTTTCTCCACCGTGTTCAAGTTAATTAATATAATGTTTACAATAAATATACGGTATTTAATTCGATTCACGAATTTTCGAATGTCGCTGGTATGAATGGATTTCAATTCAAGATTGCTCTTTCGATATGAGATATTATGTTATGTGTTGGACATTTGGTGAAATTGAGGAGATATTTAATTGTTTCGGTTTATTTATAAATGAACGAAACAAAAGGTTATTTCATATTTTCGTCTATAAACTTCTGTGTAATGGATAAAATCCATTATATATTTTACCTTTTCAGAGACGTTACGGGCGTGCGTCTCTACGTACGTACCTATATATTAATTTGTAAAGCTAAATGTTTCTACACCGTTTTACTTTAAATTAAACAGAAGATTATTACAGAAATCTAATGAATAGGTACATACAATATACATAGATTATATAATACAATTGTAGTGCCTGTCTGTGATTCTGCTTAAAGTTATTTAGACGATCCTAAAACACAAAGCATATTATAACAATATCGTAATGTATGTCAATCTTTCTCTCAGTTTTTCCGGGCTAATCTCTGAAAAAGCTGAAACTATTTTGGTGAAACTTGCACTGAAAGAAAGAGGAGGCAACCTATTATAGGCTATTTATTCCGGATTTTCCATGGGATCGGGATTTACACGGAAAAAACCACGTCAATAATATCGACTTTCACGCTGCAAACGAAGTCGCGGTCATACTATGTATTTTTTTAGGGATTTTTTGTTTGTTTGATCATCGAACAGCAATCAATCGCACAACAAACTGCGCCAACCGTGCGCAACAAATTAAAATAAATTTTCGAATTTGGACCACTGGGCGACCACTTGTAATTATGTTAAAGTCGCACACCATAAGGGGTTATGTTTAATACCCGGTTTATTTTGCCAGTTACTATTGCACAGATTCTCAGTTGTCCTGGAAACACCTGTTTTACAGCATCAACCAAGTCAACGTTTACAATAATTAATCATCAGCTTAATTATACTGGTGCGAAGGCTTGCGGTATACCCTTCAAGTCACACTATAATTATTGGTATATGATTATTTATGATAAGTTTTAAATATTTCACACGTTCTCCTGTAATTTATGCTTATTGTTTATTATATATCTCTAAATTTTAAACTGATATTTCATAATAATGTAATCTTTGCATCTCTTCCCGGGAGAGGGCACTGGCTCCTGTAACACAGGTTTATCACCTGGCACTGGAGACAGGGACTCAACTGGCTTTTTGTAATAATTTTTAGTGCAATAAAAAAATTAATAATTATAATTATATAATAAGGTAGGTAGGTAGGTAAGTAGGAAGGTAGATAGGTAGGTAGGTAGGTAGGTAGGTAGGTAGTAAGTACCTAAATCCTTCGGCACACAGGACGCGAGCGCGGCACATGAAAGAGTCATGAGCGGTCCGGGCCGCGTTGTAATATTACAACACCTGCTTGTAAAGGGCAACATTATATGTATATGTTGCCCTTTACAAGCCAGGCACACAGAGTGGCGCGGGTACCGCTCCCGATGCGCGCTGCCGCGTGGCCCGCGTTTTCTGACCAACAGCATGCGGGCGCAGGCCGGTTTGATTTCTCTACTAGCAAGCATACAAAACGCAGCAGCGCGTAAAAGTGAGCTGAGCGGGCCTTTGCGTTGTATTTATTTATATATTTTTGGCAAGAAAATGGATGTGTATGTAAAAAAATATTGAGTTTGTTAGAAATATAGATATAGAAAATATAGATAGAGTTAGAAACATAAACATGTTTGACTGGTAGAGAATGCCTATGGCATTAAGTCTGCCTTTATACATTTTGTGTTGCATAAAGTTTTAATAAATAAATAAATAAAACATAACGGAAAGTACACAAAAAGGTGCGTGAGCGTGAGCGGTTCGGGTCTCGCTGCCGCATTATTTGTGACGTCTCCCGCACTGCTTATGACCCGCTCAGGTATTGCGCCTGCGGTTTTGCCTGTGCCCGGCATCAGCAAATAAATGTCCAGATACCGCGTTACGTTGTGACAAACGTCATCAAAGTGATTAAGACAGTGTCAAGAAAATGCATGATTCTTACTACATTTAATTTGGAATGGTATCATTTCAAGGCGATGTATTAACTATCAGGAAATGTGTACTAAGTTGATTGTATAAGGAAGTAAGTTTGGCCAGCTTAGACCGAATCACAGTGAGTCATTTTCTAGTAACATTTATCTATATTATCTATAATATGTATGTATTTAGAAATATATATGTATGTTTATCAGTTGTCTAGTACTCATAGCACAAGCTCTGCTTAGTTTGGGACTAGATGGCGTTGTGTGAAAGTTGTGGAATATTATTATTATTATTATTTTAAAAACTAATTTTAAAATAAATGTTACTAGAAAATGCGCTATTTTTAGTGATTGTATTTGAACGGAAAATCAATTTCTTTTTGCCTATTAAAACAAAAACTTCTACCGTGTTGGCTTAATTCCAACTACGGGATGATATTTTCCAATAGAAATCACAAACATTTCCATTGTAAGAAAATGTTGGTGTTGACTTATCATATGGAAGTTTTATCGACAGTTAAAGCAAATAGATTTAATGGACAGCAATCAAACATAACGGCGACTACACGTCGTGAATTTCGGATACTACATAACATGCATAATCACCCTATAATATTTCCACTGTTGGTGAGGGAGCGGATTAAATCCATGCCCTTTTTAAATTCTTTTTATTGATAATGGGCTCGCGTTTGACCAACATCTCACCTGATCAGAGAGTATATAACCACTAGAGAGCGTATAGGCCGATTTCTTTGAAGAACACGACTCACGGTTACGGGTCGGGCGGGAGAGAGAAATGCAGAACTCTAATTGGTCAGTTCAAGGTCAAATTGCGTAGATATGCCTGGTTAGGGATTGGTCTACTTGATTAAGGGAAAGTAGTCGATATCGATCAAATTAGTGTTAACAATGTAAAAATACCGAGTAAAAATCCCATAGTAAAAATATTTTAATTAAGGCCCAAGTTAATTAGTATTAGAGTCCGCCATACTATTTTAAGCCTAAAAAGATTGAATATAGGTGTCTTATTTTCACGATTTGACTCTTCTCAACATTATATCAATATAAACAAAACTAGAAACAAATATTCTCTAGTAACCTTATCTATCCACTGTAATTTTAATTCTGGAGTCTTCGCAAATCTTAAACGAAAACATGCATGTCACACAGAAGAAAAACCTTTAGAACTTCCTCCTTTTTTAAACTCGGTTAAAAGTAGATTGGTAGATAGTAACTGAACTGAATTAAAAAAAAATAAGTTTCATTTTGTAATTATCGATATCATATTCAGATGTTAAAGTTAACAGCACAGATTTTTACGATAAAAATAGGTACAAAGGGAAAGAAAGGGATAAAAGAATTAGAATTTCTTAATGAAAGAAAGACCTAAACCTAAACCACCATTTTAAATAGACCCCTGCGGTGGCTTATAATTTGATTAAATAAAAAATAATTTTCGTAGTATTTCATAACTGATGAATAGTTATGTCATCCATTTAGTATCTAGATGTCTGAGAATGTTTTCCACACCACTTCAACGCGCATGAAGGCATTATTATGCGTTATAAATTGGATACAAAAATTTAAAATTTGTAATTGTTTAGCATGCACACAGGTCTAACACTTGGTCACAACTACAATGGTTCGTTTACCGTATCCAATATATAGGTGCAAAAAGGCTAATAGTTTTCGTGCGTCGGGGCACTGTATGCGCAGTCAAGTGGTTTTATAGTCTTTGCACCTGATGGTAAGTGATGATGTGGTCGAAGATGGAGCACACTTACCTAGAAGTAACCTATTCACTGATAACTTAAATACTGATGAATGTCACACGTCTTCGATTTTTTGGTTTATAGACTTGTCGGTTCCGACGAACGGCGTTCATTTTCTCCGTTTTAAGAGTAGTATATATATAAAATAAATTACTCAAACTAAAGTGCCTTCTTGGGTTTGAGACCACTATTACTCGGCCACCGCTGCTCTTAGTTCTGCAAATTTTAGACATTCTAAGCTCCGAATTATTTACTATAAAATACTAGTGGAATGGCTGCGTGAATACCGAAACTTAAATTATCCCTCTGGAACATTTAAATTATTTTTTGTACTAATCTAGGTTCTAGATAAACCTGTCTGCTGGATTGCATGTCATTCCTTTTAGTTGATAGGGCGCGATTAAATACCAGTTGTTGACAAAAATCCAATTAATACTTAGAGCATCAATGGTTGGTCAAATGGGAATTATCTTTGAAACCTTTTGAAAAATCCAATCCTACAATTATAAACGTGAAAGTGTTCACGAATGGATGAATGGATGTTTGTTAATCTTTCGTGTATAAACTATAAAAAAGAATTTGATTAAATTAATCTTCGGGCGAAACCGCAGATGACAGCTAGATTATAATATTCGTACTGTTCACGTACAAACAAATTTGATTGAAAATAGAACAGGACTCTCCAATCTCCGGAGATCTCCTCTCCAAATCCTCTCAGGAATCCTTTTTACATATTTTTTTCCAACTCGTAATCCCTTAAACGTGATTTGTGCAAAACGTTTGCAAATGTGTCGTGAAAATAAATGAAGACAAAATGTTCGAATGTTATTTGAAAAAGTTGAAATGTTTGTACATCGATCTGATAAGGATGGGCACGTACGATATGGGCTCTAAACGGCACTGCAACTTATATTATTATTTATTGTAAACAGTCTCTATTATTATTGCAATACGGGCTATCATAAATCGATGATTAACAATGGCAACACAATGTATTGTACTGCCATACAACAAGGCACACACCATTTCAGGTTGAAAATAAACGCGTAATTAGATAGAAATTTCCGGTTCAATATTCAAAAACGTGGTAAAAGATCTGTATCTCTATATTTAATTTGTTTTTACTATTGTTTTTTATATATGTATTGCATAATAGTAAAGGTCTGACTGCGTTATCGTACCATCTGGTGTGCCCCAGGGCTCAATTTTGGCCCCTCTGTTATACTCTGCCTACCTATACGATATAGGAAAGCATGTTCTTAACGCACGGTTTCTGATGTATGCAGACGATTCTAAGATTTTTATGACTATTAAAATAAGGATGACTGTGAGAAGCTACAATAAGACTTGAATAGACTATCTGACTACTATAACATCAATAGAATAAAATGCAAACGTTAACAAATGTGAGATCGTAACATTTACTAGGAAGCGAAAATTAATTAAATTAAAAAAAAAACAACGTACAATGTTGCCATTATTAAGATTATAGCTGAATCTTAATGGTGGCAACATGGTACGTTGTTATGTTGTTAGAGATCTTGGTATCATCCTGGATTAAAAACTGTTGTTTTCGGAGCATGTGTCCTATAACGTCGGTAAGGCATTCAAAAGTCTAGGATTTATTATGCGGATATGTAAATTATTTATCGATGTAGATTGCATTAAAATACTATATTTTGCATTCATACGCAGAATTTTAGAATACTGCAGTTGCATCTGGACTCCACATTACTTAGTTTATATGCAGAAGATTGAATCTATACAATCTAAAGTAAAGATTCTTAACTAACGCATTGCTGTTTCTTTATAATATTTATAGTGGGAAGATAGACTCTAAGTAACTTGGTTTTGAGATTAAGCACGACGGACTAGGCACACTCAGCTTTTCGATGTACCACATGCCAGTACAAACTACTCTCAGAATTTAGTTATTAGGTAGGATACTAAGAACTTTTAACAAAAAAATCTCTCACCTAGATATATTTAACTCCAAAAAAGGTATGTTTAGGAAGCTACTTTTACCCTCTGTACATGTCGATTTAACTAATAGATCCTAACAGAAGTAAAATACTTATGAGATTAAGGATGGTGCACTACAGGCATTCACCATACACCAGACACACACCGACACATTCATTTAATACTCCCCATGCAGACTTCTTAATACTGTATAATAATGTTAACGTTTATTATTCCCTACACGTTTGTAACTTATATTAATAAATTGTAAATCCGTAATTGGCTATAAGATTAGATATAAGATACTATAAAACATTGTTTTAAAAGCTTTGGATTTTGTTATAAATAAATAGATAGGTAAATAAATGGACTACCCGCGTATTTATTTTTTCCTGCTGTGTCAAATCCATCCAAAGGTTGTCTGTAAAAGATGGCTTTTAGCGACAAGACGGCCCATTGTAACATTCTTTGTTGTAGTTAAATCCTTGTTTAATTCTGTTATGGTCTACAATAAAGAGTATAATATCGATATGTCTATTTATCCATACTCATAAAGATAGATATTTTGCACAATATAAATCTTAACAAAACAAAAGTACACTTTATAGTGAAAATGACAGATTGTGTGATACCGATATTTTCTGTTGCACAATGAATTCAATTAATAAAGCTTTTGACCGATAAAAGTCATTAAATTAAACACTTTCTTCTCCAATACTTGTAAAAAAATTATTGTTCTTGTAATAACTTAAATCAGCTTATTCTATAAATACTGTAAACTATAGGTCGGTTTATAAAAATGTGTAGATGTACAACGTGTAACGGAAAGGGTATATACATACCAACGGCACGGCTCCTTTGGGTGATATCAAACGATATTGGAAGGGTTTTTTAATCCTATCTCTACATGTTCGGAAGTAATGAGAATTTTTAATACATTGATACCAGAAACCGAACTTTTCAAATTGAAATAAGCACATCACATAAGAGATTTATCGTGATATTTGCAAGTAACGTGGAAAGTTATTGACCTACGTAACTAACCTACTACCTAACTTGCACATTAACTCCTCGTGATTAGCGCCACACACGCGACACTGCCGCTGTGGCCGAACTCGCTCCTCAAGTCGAGCCCGCTCACCCGGCACCGACATCACCGACCCGTGGCTCGTGCGCCGCTCGAGCAGCTCTCGTGCATCGCGCGCGTCGCGCCTCGCTCCGCCCTGCGGCCGCTGCCCGCCCGCTACTTGTCGTCTCACCGTCATCGCCTGGCACGTCACCATCGCCGCGTCCGTTTCAGCTGACGAATTACGACCTTCAACTATAGCGGCGTCCTTCTTTGCCGATTCCATGCTGGTGGCAAGTTTATAAGCCTTAGCGAAATCCAGGTTTGATTCCGCAAATAAACGTTGCCTAATATTCTCGCTTGCTATTCCGCATACTAATTGATCTCTCAAACTTTCCTCGAGCCAGCTACCAAATTCACAGGTCTTCGACATTTTCTTAAGTACCGCCACGTATTCGGATATGGACTCGCCCTCTTTCTGTTTTCTATGCCTGTACTTATACCTCTCGGCGAGTTCACTCGGTTTAGGTTGTAAATGTTTACCCATTATTTCCGATAACTGCTCAAAAGTTTTTATTTTAGGTTTATTCGGTGTACATAGATTGACAAGCAACTCGTAGCTCTCTGCTCCCATACCGGTTATTAACGTCGTCGGCACATGTAACTCTTTCCGTATATCGTTCACCACGAAGTATTGTTCTAAGCGTTCGATATATAGGTTCCAATCGTCTTTATGCAAGTTAAACTCACAAATTTTCCCGACCGAAACGGTAAACACTTTATATCACACGCGAATTGTTCAATTCTCGTCGCCACTGAGAAATATATAGTTAGTAGGTACTAGGTCGACTGTGAGCGGAATGAAAGACGTATGGATAGCACAGCATATATTTGCGGACTAGCGCGGTGGTGGTAACAATATCGCATGAACCAATAGATATAAAACTACCCTCATAATCTTAATATTAATACATACATCACACATATATTGGTTAGCAGTACACCCGCGGTTCTGACATCAGGATGGCGGGTGTACCTAATTTTTAAAATATCATTGTACGGGTGTAAGTACACAGATTTTCAAGAGAGGTACGTAAAGGTACACAGAAGGTACCAAATAATTGCAATAAATTTAGGCAGATCTGAAAAGTACACCCGAGGTTCTGACGTACATCTTCTTTTGGTTCGCTGAACTCGCTGCCAACCTTAAAGATTGTACTATAACGCTATATAACTCGTCAATTACTACTTTATGGTGTGTATCATTACAAAACTTCCCACTACAGGATTCAAATTGTACCGGAAAATCTATATTGCGCAAGTAATCTCCATAGAGTTTTGAAGAGAGATTGAAAACTGTCCTATTTGGTACAGACGGCCTGTCAACCCACCTGCCTGCACCGGATACTTGAGCATAAGACAACAAATATTTATTTCTAATTAAATTGAAATTACATTTAATGAGTAGTGGAAAATGGTCAGACCAATAAATGTCGTACTTATTTATTTTATTTTTTATATCTATACATGACCATTCTTGTTCACAACAACAACTTTTAAGCTTGTTTAAAAACAACTGACCAGGGTGCGCATTAAAATCACCCAGCATAATAATGCTGGGTGATTTTAATGTTATGATTTCAATTTAAGAAACTTACGAAACCGAAAATTTGTTATCAATTTTTAGAGTATTTTGAGTTGAATCCCTTCCAATATCGTTTGATATCATCCAAAGAAGCGGTGCCCTTGGTATGTATATACCCTTTCCGTTACACGTTGCACCCTTCCGCTTGACCCAGAGCGGAAGAAGTCATTCGATGATTTTCCCAACCCAAAAAAAAAAAGTGCTCCCGTTTGACCACCATCTCGCCTGATGGTAAGTGATGATGTGGTGGAAGATGGAGCACGCTTACCTAAAATTAACCTATTCACTTTTGACTTAAAGACACCTTGGTTATAGCTATCGGAAAACACAGACTCCGGCAGGGAATTCCACTCCTTAGCCGTACTAAAGAGGCGCACAATGAAGGTATTCCCAAAAAGTTTTGATCAAAACGTTTCGATGAAAGAAAGGAATAATTAACGCAGGTAGTGGAGTGCTATTTACTTATATACCATATAATATAAAAATGTATGGAGAGAGATAAAGCATAGTAATAACCAGAAGGGATCAAGTTGGATTTCATATCAAATGTAGGGAACACTACAGAAAATAAATAACCCATGGTCAACGCTTCAGCCCTAAATTGAAACAGCTTTAAGTGAAGGAGGAAGGCCTAAGCCCCACATTGATATGACATAGGCTGACACTACATAATAACTCAATTTAGATGCTCCATGTTCACATGGTGAACATAAGGATAAAAGCACACAGACACACTCCTGATACGATAATCTAAATATTTAGATAGCATATTTGGCTCTATTTTTGTGGAGTTTGTGGTGAAGTAAGAAAAGAAGAAAAGAAAAGAAGAAGTAGGACTATGGATGGGTGATCATTTATTGCTTACTGAGACTCTAACGTACTCGGAAATCTCAATGAGCGCCAGTTGTAATGGTAGCCCGAAAATCTCATAGCAGCAAGGATCCAGTTGTGTCCCGGTAACTGAATGAGATAAAAAATATATTAAATTTCACTTTCTTTCATTATGTTTGTTCCTATTGTACGTTTTATTTTCTGTTTTTTTACGTATTTTATGTAAATTGTATTTTGTGTCTCCTGTTCTACCAAATAAATTTATCTATCTATCTATCAATAGGCAGTTGCTATATGCTCAGCTGCGTTTTTGAACAAATGCTAGTGGCTTTTTAAGGTTCTGTACCCGAATGGCAAAAACGGAACCATTATAGATTCGTCATGTCTGTTTATCTGTACATCTATATGTCACAGTCACTTTATTCCGAAACTATTAGGACTACATAGTTGAATCTTGGTAGGTAGATGTATTCTGTGAACCGGTTTTTGATTTTTATTCAAAAATATAAAAATATTTATTTATTTATTTATGTACAAACATGACACTTACAAAAAAAAATTAAATACAGACAAAAGAGCACAAAGGTGCTGCTTATTTCCTAAGAAATTTCTTCCAGCAGACCTACGACAGGAGAGTTTAAGAGGAGATAGACACAGTGTGTATAAATACTAGTTACGATAAATAAAACATACTTAGCTATACAATTAAACTATATTGATATAATAAACAAATATATACATACATAGAATTAAAATACATATTTATATTAATGCTATAAAAATATATACCTATAATAAATATATAAAATTACGGGATGTTAGATTGGTAATGATCTTTGACCAGCTTTTTGAAAATATTAATGGATTTAGCTTCCCGGATTTTAGCAGGAAGTGAGTTCCACAGTCGTACTGCATGAAAGGAGGAGTGAGAATAGAAACGGGTTTTATGGGATGGGAAATTGAGATGGAGTTTAAGGTGGGATCTACAAAGTGCGTCAGTAGGACGCGTGAATGAAAAACGATCGCGCAGGTAGTTAGGATGTGCAGGGTTGAATAGGATGTTGTACAAAAGGAATAATATTCGAGTGTTCCTGTGAAGACGGATAGGGAGCCACTTGAGATCCTTGCGAAACTGAGAGACATGATCGTATTTCCTCAGACCAAAAACAAAGCGAATACACAAGTTTTGCAAGCACTCAAGCTTACATAAGAGCTCCTCAGTGGCATCCAAATAGCTGGCATCGGCATAATCAATAATCGGCTGGATTAAAGTTTGGGCTAAAGAGATTTTAGTTTTGAAAGGCAAGAAGCTTTGAAGGGATTTTAAAGAGTGGAAGGAAAAGTGCACCTTTCGACTAACATCCCTTACTTGCTTTAATATACATAGAACTGAAACTAAAAAAAAAACCATCGCACCTATACGTATGGAGTGTTTATAGATATGTAGGTCTTTAGAAATGACATTGAAGTTTCTTAAAACGATTTTTTCTCAAAGTTTATCGTTTGAAAGATAGACACTTCGAAAGTGGTAAAATGTACACATATGTTAACTATCTATCTGTCTATATAAAAGTTGGAGGGATACACACACGAGTGTCACTCCAACTTTTAAACTAAATGGGTGAACAATTCAAAACATAATAATTATGCCGTATATTTTAATAAAAACTTTCAGCAACAATTTATTTGAACGAGATACAATCAGCAATTTTTGAGATATAGCACATTTTTAAAAACCGCAAACATAACTTTGTCATTCATAAAAACACTGTGAAAAACAAAGTTATTTTTCGCTAATCTATGCTTGCTACTACGGAACCTTTTATGGTCGAGTCCGATTAATACTAAGCCACTTTTTCCGCCTCGACCCTAAGTGAAAGCGACAGGTGACATAAAGAATAAAAGCTTTTAATTGTACTAATTGGTTCAATTACTCCTCTTGTAGATAATTACTGCCCAAATGCATAATTATTTTTATTTAAATACACATATTATTGAATGTTTTGTGGTTTAAATAATTTAAATAAAAAAATACGTTTGTAATTTGTACTAAGTACAAATCAATAAAAAAAATACAATGAAAATTAATCTGTCCTTTAATTACTTTTGATTTTGAAAAAAAAATGCACAGTTAGTTTGCGTCAGTCAAAGTTATTATGGAATAGATATATTCATAACAAAGTCATAAAGTTTCGAATGTACCAACAAGAGACAAAAGCAACCATTTACAATTTTCTTGGAAGGAAAACCAAAGTTTTCCAAGAGTTCGCTATAATTCCGCCATTATTTTGTTTGCCTTAGTCAACGTCAGTCCCAAGTCTTGTAATTGAAATTCTGATAAGTACACAAACTCGAGAGCTTTGTACTGATCTGAGTACAAAGATTGTGATAATAATGAATGTTCTAATGGCCTCCTTGTTTGACCGCTAATTTATTTCATTTGTTTTATGAGCTAATTGGTTCTACTTCCTACTTTTCATGTCTTGTGTCGTGTCTATACAATTTTAATTATGATTCCACCAAGAAAGACAGCTATCTCAAAGTACCTTTGTTTTTATTCTGAAAAGAATATCGCAATAAATTACACAAAATGTATGAATGTCCAACACAGTCCAATTACTTACCGTTTGATCTTTAACTAAATTAAATTTCTATTAAAAAGTATATTAAGAGGAATCGATGAATATAGGACACGCTATTTGGCGTTAATGGACTCTCGTAAATGGATTTTCAATACTCAGAGGTATTCCTCGAAGCGCTACCATTTTGAAGCGCACCTAATGAAGCGCTCCTTTTTTATTCCTCGGAGCGCTCCTTTTAGTAGCGCTCCCGATAACATGGTATCGGGAGCACTACTAAAAGGAGCGCTTCATTAGGTGCGCTTCAAAATGGTAGCGCTTCGAGGAATACCTAATACTCAAACTCAAACTCGAAATGTTTTATTTCACATAGGCCTACATGGGCACTTACAAAACGTCAGCAGTTAGGGCACGGTAAGGAATTGGTCGTTTTCTATGGAGAAGAACCGGCAAGAAACTCCACAGTTACTCTTTTCAAATCAAAATATAAAAAATACTTTACAAATTATTACAAATACTTCAAATCAAAATACTTTACTCATTCATTAAAGCATTGAATTGAGAATTTTATTTCGACACAAAAAGGTACCATAACCCATTTTTAGTCAACATGCTTTGCTTTCACTGTTTATCTTGACTTTCAAATAACACAAATTAAATTTTTACTAATATAATAAATGCGAGAGATAAGATCAGTGTTTATTGCTCAATGAAGCCAAAATGGCTGACCGGCTCTGAATAAAATATGGCACATCGATCAGTTACAGCATGGAATAGCACATGCTATTTTTAGCATTTCGGGAATCTATATGTCCCGTGGGATAGATTTATTAAAATATCCACGCACTCGAAGCCGCTGGCATGAGCTAAGAAATCCTGCCATACCGTATTAAAGTGACCCTTTCCACAGCCTTCATTACTTTGTTTGAGAACGTAATGTATTATACGTCCCACACAAAACTAACATTTTCCCATCAGTTCAATAACTAAAAGGATCAGATATGGTTTGGTACTCTCCGAAGAGCTTTCCTGCCCTGCCTTAATTAACAGCTTTTTTTTTATTACCGACTAGCTGACCCGCCACGACTTCGTTCGCGTGGTATCCTACCCCTACCCAACCGATACCACTACCCCTATCCTACCGATACCCTACACTACCCCTATCCTACCCTAACCTTCCTATACCATACCCCTACCTTACCCTACCGTATCGTACCCTACCCTTACCCCTACCCTACCTCTACCCTACCCCCCTACCTCTACCCTACCCTACCCTTACCCTTGAGACCTTTCCCACTTTTTTTTATAAGAACCTTCTCCTGACAAAAGTAAACAACAAAAAAGAATCAGCCAAATCGGTCCAGCCGTTTTCGTGTTTTGCGCTTAGCAACCCATTTATTGATTCATTTTTAGGGTTCCGTAGCTGAATGGCAAAAAACGGAACCCTTATAGTTTCGACATGTCAGTCCGTCTGTCTGTCTGTCCGTCCGTCCGTATGTCACAGCCATTTTATTCCGAAACTATTAGGAATATACATGTAAAACTTAGTAAGTAGATGTATTCTGTGAACTGCTTTCCGATTTTAAGAGAAAATTTAAAAAATATTTAAAATAAAGGAGGCTCCCCATACATGGAACTGAAACTTAAAATATTTTTTTTCATGAAACCTATACGTGTGTGGTATCTATATACACGTCTTTAAAAATGACATTATGGTTTCTAAAATGACTTTTTCATAAAATTAATCGTTTAAAAGGTATACGCTTCCAAAGTGGTAAAATGTGTGTCCCCCCCTCTGACTTCTATAATAATGAAGTGAAAAATCTAAAAAAAAACCATATGTTGTAGATTTTAATGTAAACTTTCAACCAAAATTGGTTTGAACGAGATCGAGTCAGCAGTTTTTGAGATACAGTATATTTTCGAAAACCGCTAATATAACTTTGTCATTCATACAAATACTATGAAAAACAAAGTTATTTGGCGTAGTTGTAAAAATTGTAAATAAGCTAGTTTTAAGAAATTTGTAAGGTTTTTGTTTTTTTTTTTTCAAATAAATATTTTAAATAAGTATATTATATTAATTATAGTTACTACGGAACCCTTCATGGGCGAGTCTGACTCGCACTTGGCCAATTTTTATTATATAGATGAGCCCGCTCTTGACCGCGATCACACCTGATGGTAAGTGTAAGATGAGGTCTACGATCGAACGAGCGAGCCCAGAAGATTCAGAAGTTCATTCTTGCTTTAAAGGCTGACGGGTCATATGTGGCAGGAGAAGAAGAATTCATAAATACAGAAGTCGGTAGAGAGTTCCACACCTTGGCTGTGCGCACAATAAATGTAGAGGAGAAGCGATTAGTACGACAAGACGGTAGGTATATCGACAAAATATTTATTAGAAATTAAGTTTAAAACATGGTCCATAAGTTTTGGGTTTAATTTAATTACAAAATTCCTAACTATGCAAATAAACGAAAATCTCTGTTTTCAATTTTCACCTTTCATTTTACACGCAGGCCGAAAAATCATTTTGCGTATGTAAAATAATATTTAGTTACGTTTTCAGGGAGGTAATTGGGTAAGTAACATATCTAAATGCCTTCCTATCCTGCCCACAATTACATTAACTTTTTCATTAATGTTTTCGCTTTTATACTTGGGTTAAGAAACAAAAATAAAAATTACAAAATTATTGTTCTAAGGCAATTTGGCGTTCATAAAATGCGACCTCTAAAGCGCTTCGAATATGTTCGCCCGTTTCTAAATTATACAAAATACTAGCACTAACCCAGCTACTAAATTGACACCTAAATTTTAGGTAACAGGTTATTATGCGGGTTCGTAGGTACAGAGAGGCTTAGTAACAAGAAACTATTGAAAAAGGTAGCTTAGGTACATTTAACGGCTTTTTAGGATCACTACTCGTGTAACCTACCCACCCACGTGCGTGACGAGAATACCTATTGGTCATAAAAGCAGAATATACTCAAATTGATTTTACAATTTAAGACCCTGGAATCTTTTTGACAATTCAGCATTATTCTCAAACCGATTTTCACATGTGGATAGGACAAATCATTTTTATATAGGGTGCTTTGTATGCAAAATAATTTTCTGTTCCCAGTTCAATCGACAACTCGGAACTTGGGAGTAAGCAATAATGTTCTGCCATTTACCATGAGCGCTCAATGTTACCATTCAAATAATAATTTTAATAAGTTAGTACCGGTGCAAACCCATATATTATGTTAATAATATATGTGTTTGGACCTGTCTGAAAAAGGTCTGTTAGTTAAAAACTGTGATGGTTTCTTCCTTGAAAATGTGACATTCACCAAAACAGCCACTGAGCCAGCTTGCTCATTTAATGGCAGCCTGCGCACTAACGAGGCGGCTCGCTTTCTCATTATAGTGTGGAAGTTGTCCACGCGCGCCTACGTGAACATGCCTGAGGCGCTGCAGTAGCGAGGCAGCCCCATCACCGCCCTGAAGGCTTTATTGTACTGGACGCGGAGTGCGCTGTACGATGCCTGAGTATATCTAGCCCACAGACTGCACGTGTAGAGGGAGGTACAGTACGCTCGAAAGAGCGTAACTTTCACCCCCTCGGAACAACGCGCAAACCTGCGAGCCAGCATATTCGCTCGGATCGACAGCGCCCTCCACTCACGTTCCATGTCGGCATCGTCTTATTATTATTATTTGTACCCACATGTTTGATAGATATTAGGAGTAGTCAGAAGCCAGAAAATCCTATACCAGTCTTGTCGGAGGAGGCTTAGCTGCGTCCAGTTAGACTAGAAGCCGTCCTCAATACAAGGTGTAACAGATTAAGCGCAATACCTCAGACACCCCAATTAGAATATTACATTATAAGTCTAAAACAACATCTGTAACTAAATAAATTTAAAACAAACCTATAGATTTTTTATAAAATAGTTATCCTTACTAAACGCAAAACGTATGTGCGTTATACTCGTACAATATCCTTATGCAGACGCATACACTCATGCAATGTTAGCGGCCGACACGCACACGAGCGCATTTCCTTGAATTAAGGATTGTATTAATTTATCATGATACTGTGTTTCAATTTTAAGTTAAATGAAAGAATTTTCGGTCAGAATTTAACACCCATTTTTTAAGACGGAAATCGATTCGGAAGCTGATTCTGAAGCAACTACTTTCAAGAATTGCGTTTATTCTGTTAAGGTCAGTTGGGGCAAGTCAACAAACATCAATATCTCTTAAACCAATACAGTATTTCAAAAACGCGCCATAACCAGTCCTTCTAAAACAAACTGTATTTCCGGAGTTAAATTTAAGATGTCGCCACTAGGCCTAGTACGATGTGAGTCGCCATTCTGTTTTGACCATTTTTTTCTCGTGGATTCCAAGTTGACAAGTGCTGTGCATATCCGTACTAATTTGAAGGAAAAACGACTGCCAAGTAATTTGAACCAGGTAATTGCCTTCTCTATACATTATTCTTCTTTTATCTGTATATATTTTGTTTCTATTTCGGAAGTAATTAATTTTAACGATGCTTACATTTTTATAAACTAAAACAAACAAAGTGAGGCAAGCGCGTCTACTAGCATTGGCTAAGTGCGCCACTCGCTCTTACCCCGAACCAGAAGTTGACAACATTTTAAGAAAATAAGTGATGGTTAGAATATACTTATTTATTTATTTATAGATCTTCATGCAACTGTTATTACGTAGGCGGACTTAATACCTTAGGCATTTTCTACCAGCAAATCTATATATCTAAATACTAGTACTCACGCGGGGCTTCGCTCCCGTGGATTCTATCATGGTAAAAACATAACTCTCCTTTTTTTTTGCAGTAGCGTAAAAAGTAGCCTATAGCCTTCTTCAAGCTCTAAGCTACTTCCATACCAAATTGCATCCAAATCCATCCAGTACTTTCGAAGATTAGCGCGTTCAAGCAAACAAACAAACAAACAAACTTTTCCGCTTTATAATATTAGTATATAAAAGCGAAATACCACTCACTGACTAATCACAAAATCTCAGGAACTATAAAGGCTACAAACTTGAAATTTGACATGTAGGTTCCAGGGTGTAGGCATCCGCTAAGAAACGAGTTTTGGGAATTCCTCCCATAAGGGTGTGAAACAAGATATGAAAGTTTGTATGAAAACTTGTTATCTTTGAAGTAAAATCATTTTAAAAGTTATTAAATCCACGCCTACTAAGTTGTAGGAACCGGTTAGTTGCATCTATAGATATAATATATTTTTATTGATCCCCGTTTTATTATCGTGGTGCAGCAAGTAAATTAACTTCATGAATTTTTTTTTGAGACTGATTTAATTTGTTTTATAAGACTGAGATTTTGTAAACTTTTAATAAAACATTAGTTCCTTTAATTGTTTATATTATTTTCTACTCACCAATGTCTTGTAAAAATCATAATTTTGCAATTTAATTGATTTCATTTTCCGTTTAATAAATGTGTAGTACCCCTGAAAAAAAGAGGTATGTTGCACTTACCCCAGTTTTTGTTTTTGAGCGACAATAGCCTTTATTTTAAGAGTACGAAATGTCTGATTGCATAAACTTATTCTGCTCATAAGCTTTTGTTCGAAAAATAGACCCTATTCTAATAATAACTAAATAAAAGCTATTTATTAAGCCTAGCCGCACTTACCCCTGTTCCAAGGGGAAGTGCGTCTAGGCGACCAGTTTCATTAAAACACGTAAAATCTTAATAAAACGTAGATGTAATTGCTCGATGGAATGATAATTTACAACTAAAGAAACAAAGCTATCCAGTAATACCTACTGAACTTTTATATGTATCACAAAAATAAAAATAATTACTACTAAAAGTAATGTTTAAAAAACTATACCGCACTTGCCCCAACTGACCTTACATTGTTACATTCTGTCATAGTTGGGAAAGACTAAGCAGATAATAAAGATAGGTGTTACAAAGAGGTGATCAAACAATGGTTTTCTTTTATTGAGATTTACTTACACAATAGACTCATTCATTAATGTAACGCTTGGTTCATTTCAAACTCACCTTTCTCTTAGCCCTGACGACTTGCATTTGATGATGGGTACACTCTCCAATCGCTCGGCCTCTTAAAGCCGCACTCATCCGCGCGTACGCCCATACCATGACCGACATAGGCACCACGTACGTCACCGCCAGGAACACCAAGTTATAACTGGGAAGGAAAAAAAGAAGTTCCAGAAATTTCCTTCTCTATTCATTTGTGTACGTACACTGTGTTTATTTTCTCCAGCTACTCTTCTAACACAGATCTGCTAGACGAAATTTCAAATAAAGCGTGAGCAGGAGCTCCACGACCTGATACTTCTATCTCCCTTCAACTACCTGTCTACCAGTCGTACTGCATGGTACCATCCACACATGTTTGATATGTAATGTCTTGTCCTACTAAGCGTTTCTCCTCCATTTTAACTGTCCGGACTACCAAGGTGTGGAACTCCTGCCGGTTTATGCGTTCCTTATCAAAAAGCGAACACTGAACGGGCATTATTGAGTCTAAAAGTGGGCTCATCCCAAAAAAATGCAATTCAGTGTAAAATAAACCTTTACTTATAAAAAGAAAACATGGTGGTCTACTGCTATTAAAAGAAAAACAAGACTAGATAAGAGAAAACCGCGTATCCGACGCTATAACGAGATTGTACAAAATCGATTTAAACTTTTAGAAAACTTTTAGAAAATTGCGCTCAGGTCAGAGTACATTTGCTAATCTGAGGAGATTTTCTTACAGGTTAGCAACCTTAATAAATAATTGTATTCATTGTATGGTGAAAGCAGAAATCTGGATTACACTGACACTTTAACGAAGTTAATAGAAAATAGGTTTTAAATTTGATTTCGATAGCGTGGGAATCAATATTACCTGCATAGCTTTTCTCATTCAAATCCTTTTTTTTATTTATAATAGGTTCGCGTTTCACCACCATCTCACCTGATAGTAAGTGATGATGTGGTCGACGATGGAACACGCTTACTTAGAAGTAACCAATTCACTCTTGACTTGAAGACCCCTAGGTTATACCTATCGGGAAACACAGACTCCGGCAGGGAATTCCACTCCTTAGCCGTACGCACAATAAAAGTATCCTGATCCCGTCAGAATTTTGTGATAAAAATTAACTTATAAGTTGCCCTATAACTTTTTCTATCATCCCGTGAAATTTCCATACAATAGGTTGAGCTGCTTCAGGGATTAGCCCAGATACACAAAAAGACAGACCGACAGTCATAAATAAAATTTAAGAAGTTTTTTGTGTCTCATTGTCGTATATAGAACTATCAGTACTTCAGCTAACACAGTTACTCTGAAATCACAGGCAGCTTTTTAATTTTATTTATATGTATGTATATAGTATGTAGTGCAAATTAGCTGTTAAAAATATTTTACAGTATATATGTATTATTAGGTATCAGGCAGATTTTTGGTATATATATGTATTAGGATATTTGGTAGCAGAACAGTGTATTCAGAATATACTAGTTGCTTTGAGAGTTAGATATCAATAGACTAGTAATTCATTACCAAGTGACCGCATACGTATACGTGTTTCAGTGTAGATTGTAGATCGTGTAGATTAGTACTATATGCAAATTAATATATTACATTTCTAGATTAATTAATGCAGTAATAAACTTGTCAGATTACTATTCTGTATTGCATATATAGAATAATAAATAGTAGGTGCACCAAACACTACTTGCAGTTCTACAACCCTTGTTTTTTTTTCAATTCATCCAAAGGTTTATTTTTACTAACAAATTGTTGCCCAAAATATATAAGAGTTTCTCTTGTATCCTACCTGCACATACTATCAGAACCTTGTAGTCTTCAAAAAATCGCTTATTGCTTATGAAATGTTTTTTTAACCGTTATTTTTAATTCGTAATATTAATAATAATTATTAAATAAAAAAATCGGTTGTCTGTAAAGTCGGTTTACTGACGATAGTTGAACGTGACAACGTCATAAGAAAATACTGATGGAATGGTTGCATTTTTCAATAGAAAATTTTAATTTTATTTGTTTGATAGATATTTTGTTGTTACATTGTTCGACTCTTCCCTTGAACGAGATGAAGATGTAGTTGTCGCTTCAACCGAACCACTGGCAATAGCCAAGTTAGCAGCTTGGCGTAATCTGTTGTTGCTTTGTCTTTCGTTTTTTGATTTTCTCGCAGCAGCCACCTGAGCAGGAGTTCTAGATGCTGCGATACGCTGTCTGTACTCACGTTGTTTTTGTGCTTTCGATTTTGAAGCAGCGATTATTGGCTGCGCGAATGGCGTTGCTAAAGTAGTTTTTACTGCACTTCATACTTGACGAAAACATGTATATAAATGTATTATTGTATAGCAGCTGTCCACACCGACGCATCGCTCACTCAAATAGGAGAGAGACAGATGTCGAACGCTGCCGAACGTGGAGGCCGATTGTGCCTCTTTGTCGCTCGTTCCGCGCTCTCGCTTGAACTTCAAGCCTTAAATGGAACGCCTCAGAGCGAGGTAACGCCGCATGAGTCATGTATTTTTGTGCGTGCAGCCAGCTTCATCGAATTATAAGACGTTGTCACGTCAATAAAAAATAAAAATATTAATAATAATTATTAATATTACTAATTATTATAGTTCTCTTGACCGATTTTTGCCACGGCGGCCAATCTCAGTGGAGATTAGCCATCTGCACAAAAGATGTTATAGTCAGTGCACAAATATGTGCGCAGGTGCAGGTGCACTCTCTGTTCCATTACTCTCACTGTCCAATGGGACGGTAATCCGACGTGACTGGAGAGACCAAGACCAGGACCAACGGCTTAAAGTTCTTTCCGAAGCACTGAGGTTATCACACCACCAAATTCTAAATTCTGGGCTACTACTGAGAATTTTTAATAGAAAAACCCAACAGCCACCGATCAGTGTCCACCATGTAACGATGGCGCATCGCCGTTTGTCTTGTAGCCCCTCGTGTATCGCATGTTGAATTTCCTTATGATTTTTGGGTAGGACTTCAGAAAAAAAAAATCGGCAATTTATGGCAATTATCATGGTATACAACGTGTAACGGAAACCCCATATCTATCCAATAGGACTGAAGACAACATCTGGTATGGAGTCTCTATGCAAAGTTTCAGCTCAAAATAAGTGACTCACAGAATTGACCCCAAATTATTGGTTTCATATGTTTCTTGAATACCAGTAATAACAAACGTGTCACAGCACTATGAGGGTCATCACTTTCCACGTCACTTGCCACAAAACGATAATTCTCTTCGTTCTTCTTAATTTGAAAAATTCCGTCTCTGGTATCAATGTATTGAAATTTCTAATATGCTCCACACATGTAGACATAGGATTAGAAAACCCTTGCCATATCGTTTGTTATCATCCAAAGAAGCCATGCACTCGGTATGTATATACCCTTTAAATTACACGTTGTATATTATACCTTCCTGGCTTCGTTATGAGGTTATCTAACTATTTATATCATTCAATAAGCAAATCAAACTGACCTTATCTCGCAGTGATGTGATATGTTTTCACTTTTATAATTTTCACTCACATTCGAAAAAAAAAATTAAAAAATGTGTAGGCAATTTTAACACAAATTATTCCAAAAAAAAAAAATAATAAAAAATATTGTAAAAAGTAATAAAATCTATTTGATAACACAACGAAAAAGTCTGCGGCGTCACAATAAAAACCACAGATGCATTTTGTAAAATTTTTTTTCGTTCATTTTAGCTGTGTATGCAGGACGTATTGCTACTTGCAACACAACCACAGATATTTATCGACCAATCCTGACCAAGCCCTTAAGTGTAACTGTGCGACTTAAGACATTTGGAGCATTCATTTCTTATGTCGCACTGTGTAACTTAAGACACGCGAGAGGGTAGTTCCATCATCGGACTACAAGACAAATGGCGATGCGCCATCGTTACATGGTGAACATCCCACCTATATGCACTAAACGCTTTGGGAATACCTTCATTGTGCGTACGGCTAAGGAGTGGAATTCCCTGCCGGAGTCTGTGTTTCCCGATAGCTATAACCTAGGGGTCTTTAAGACAAGAGTGAATAGGTTATTTTAGGTAAGCGTGCTCCATCTTCGACCACATCATCACTTACCATCAGGTGAGATGGTGGTCAAACGCGAGCCTTTTATCAATATAAATATTAAAATAGCTAAAATAAATAAGTAATATGCTGTACTTAACAACGACACTAAATTCTATTCTTTTCATTTATCACGTACGTATATTTTCACAGCATGCATCTTTTATTCTTATCTTTCTTCCATCAATTTTGATTTAGGGTAATACTCACACATAATCAGTTCTTGATGATGGATAACTACCGTCCGGCCATTTAATGTAACATATTTCTCTGTCGCCGTTAACGTATCTGAAACAAACGAGATAAGTAATTGAAACAATGTGTTTGTAACCTAAAGTTTGACTGGTAGAGAATGCCTAGCTGCATTAAGTCCGCCCATGTAACACTATTGTACATAAAGTTTAAATAAATAAATAAATAAAACTCTTTATAATGGTACTTATTCAATTCGGTGAACGATAGGCCCGGGGCTGCGTTGAAGAGTTCCTAATTAATTACTCCCGCAAAACACTTTTTTTTAGTCTGTTAGGTTTTAGTCAGTTATAGTCGGAATGACAACTTCGCCTGCCCGAGACAACAATTCATCCATGAGGATTTTCACCCTGAGATGAAAAGTGGTTGACCGATGGTTTGTTACGCTGCAAATGGTACATAGGTTCTAAGCCGGGTTGCGGGAATTTGTAACGAGGTACCGTGGCCCCAGAACGTAAGGGCCTTTGAAGGAACAGGGTGGGTTTTTAGTCAGTAGAAGTCCGACACTCCCTTCCGCTCCACCCAGAGCTGGAGAAGTCATTTGATGATTTTCCCATTGGTAAAAACTGGGTTAATATTTATGTGGCGTATAGTTGTTCCGGGTATAGCTGTTGATACATTTGAGTTTGTGTATATGTTTACACCACGATTTACCCATGATACCTAGTGTAGGGCAACGCTTTATTCAAAGAAAACATAAACTTTTTTCACACAAAACACTACAAAGCCAAAAATAATTTTAATTTCGGTAGTCGGTGTTATTGGTTTTGTATTTTCTTTTTTTTCACACCGCCTTCCGAAATTAAAATTATTTTTGGCTTTGTAGTGTTTTGATATGGAATTCGGTTTTATTTTTTGCAAAAAAGTTTTTATTTTCGCGCTTTTTAGTGGGTCAGTGAATTTTCAAATCGGTTCGTAAATGACGGAGTTATGCGCGAACAAAAAACGCAATGCAGAATAAACGACGGCGTCGGACTTCGGCCGACGATCTCCGGCCACCGTAGGCGCGGGCATGCGGACAGCGAGTAAAGGGCAACTCGCTGTCCGACCATGGACCATGCCCGGGTCGACGGCGCGTCGTGTTCCACGCGCACCTCAAAGAGCGTCAGCAATATGACGAGGCCCCCCCGTAGAGGGCCGAAGCCTGCCGGGGTCGTGGGACTCATCCCGTTACCGTGACCCCGGTACGTAAAGGGTTATTGAAGGAACACCGTGGATTTTAGTCAGTAAAAGTCTGACAGTCCCTCCCACCCTGCCCGGGGTGGGAGGACTTATTTGATAATTTTACCACGCTAAAAAAAAAAAAAAAGACTTTTGTTGATTTTTCAGAAACGGCTTCTCCGATTTCGATAAAATTTTCATGGGACCATTTGGAAAGTATACCCTTTCCAACAAAAAAATAATTTTTCAATTCGGTTGGCAAACGACGGAGCTATGCCCGAATAAACATATAAAAAATAAAAAAAAAACAAACAAACATCCGAATTGAGAACCTCCTCCTTTTTTAGAAGTCGGTTAAAAACATCTCAAAATTCGTAGACATCACATTAAAACCCTTCGGATACCTATAAAACCGTAATAAATTCTAACGTTATAAAATGTTAAATGTCACAAACAGTACTAACTTTGTTGGAGCCGAGCTTTGTTTAGAATTAAAACTTTTGAATACATCGCATCGGTACGCATTGTGGCGCCGGAAACTAAGCTGTTTTGCCGTGTTTTAGGATACAGCTTCAAATATTTGGCGTAATTTTACACCTTAGGTCATTTGTTTAAAAAACTTACAGACTTGTTTAACAATACAAAACATAATGAATTTGAAATAGAATCTTTAAGTACATTTTAGGGTTCCGTAGCCAAATGGCATTCTTTTTTAAAGAGAACTAGTAATGTGGGTAGAATTCACGTTACTAACTATGTTGTTAACCCCCCAACTAAGGCAAATAAGCTTGTGTATGGAGTGAGTGTCACGAAAATGATGGTTTGAACGAGATATACAGAGCATTTTTTTAAATATACCACATTAAAAAACCGCAACTATAACTTTGTCATTCATACAAACACTATGAAAATCAAAGTTATTTTTCCGACTAGACCTTGGTAAAAAAAATTAGTCCTCTCGACGAAGTGATAACACCGAGTGTCTGGTTTCCTGCCTATGCGATATATTTATACTTTCCAAAGCAGCAATGCCCCGAGAGCATCTGCGTGGCCCTACCAAACAAAGAGCCCCCGTCCGTACCGTCTCGATGCCAACGGATATTCCACCGCCAACACCTGACGGAGCTGATGTATCCACGTCACCGCCTCCTCGCGCCAATAAGTACTTATTTGGAGCAAGTTGAAGGTACAGTATACAACCTTGTTCAAAAGCAATGAGCATCCCTATTCAATAATGCGATGTTATCAAAAACATAAGTATTTATGTGGTATATTGAAACACAAAGGAGCACTTGAGCAAAGAAGCCCTTAAGTGGCATATCCGGATAGAATAAATCGTATATCCGCTGTCGAGTGTGAGAAGCTACTTCGAACGAACTCCGAAATAAATCTTTCCAGAGATTAAATAGAAAGGTGGCCCTATTATATCCTTACGTATTATAAACAAATAAAATTCATTTATTTTAGGTCTGAGATTGAATTTATATATTATTTAAAATAAAAAACTTTTTACCAAAAAATTAAACCGACTCGAAACATCGAAAAATAACTTTAATTCGGAATTCAGTGCCAAAAACGAAAATACAAAACAAAAACCGACTACCGAAATTAAAGTTATTTTTCACTTTGCAGTGTTTTTTGGGGGTCGGTTCAATTTTTTGGTAAAAACGTTTTATTTCACTCTTTTGGCCGATTTTTAATTTACTTAGTTACAAGAGCCTAAATGTCAACTAATTATAATCGTTTACAAAATATTGCTTTTCCCAATGTTGGACCGTTAATTGTCGAGGAGTTCTCCTGGTACTTCACCATTAGCTTCACTTCACCATATGCATTGTGACGAGCATATTGTGCTTAATAACCACATTCAAGTAATCGAAGCGGAACACATAAAAAACTTATTATTTCTACTTATATATTGAGTAGTTCCAGTGGCCATCTGTGGTCTTCATCATCAGGTCCACTTCACAAATGGTGCTTTTCGAATGCAACTACACAAGTTACTATAGAGAATACTCAAATCACTATACGTGTGCCTATAATATTTGAAGAGTTCCCTCGGTTTCTCCAGGATCCCATCATCAGATCCAGACTTGGTGACAATGGGACGAATTTCGAAGAAATAAGAATTTTCCAAATCGGTTGAGCCGTCTTCCAGTAATCGGTGATTATACATAAAAAAATATAAAAAAATATACGCGTTGACTTGATAACCTCCTTCTTTTTTGTCGTCGGTTGAGAATAAAAATTCAACTACTATTAAACTCGGCTTGCGTGCAGATTTTAGATTTAAATACTTAATTAAAGTTATATATAAAAAAGAGCTTCAAAATTATGTTAAATGTCAACTTAGCAAAAGTAATGTCAAAACAATGTTAGGAAAATGTCAAATTATCAAATGCATGGACACATTAAATTCCAGATTATAAAACAAAGCCCCGTCACATATATCTGTTCGCGATAAATTCAAAAACTATAGAACAGATTTCCATGCAGATTTCATCAACGTACATATGTATATAGTGATTCGTGAGGAAGGTGTGTATAATTTATTGAACTTTTGTGTGCTTTAGCATAATGAGATTGTACTAAGCTAGGCTGAACAGACCAACTTCAACAAATCGTAATCGTGAGATCTCCAGTCCTGGGTCCATTACACATCTATTCTAATATTAAAAGGCGGAAAATTTTGTTTGTTTGTAGCTAATCTTCGAAAGTAAACACAGAACTCGCCGTGTCCACTCGCGAAATTTTTTTTTATACACATGGTTCATATCCCGTTTTAAGTTCTATGCTCTATGTAACCCCTTTTAGTTGTAAAATCCCAATTGGAGTATTTTATAGTGTACAATAAAGAGTATATCTATCTACCATGCTAAAATTTGCGTGTATGGTCTTTTCAGTTACCGTAACTTTCATTTTTGATAGTTCACGCTGCCATAAAATGACGATAAAAGTAAAAGGCTTTGCTACAACATATAGTAGATTGAAAGTTAACGACGGCAAGCGTTGTAATAGTTTTACTCATCAAAAAACGGGTTTGATGACGTAGGGATAAAAGCCACGGTTTTGTTTACAAAGAAAAAGTTTTCACTAAAGTTCAAACTCAACGTTTTTATGGTTTCTGTCCTAATTTAAGACAAAAGAGTTTTCATTCCATGAAAAAAATCACATGATTGTATAGCTGGCAAGGCTGACATGGATACTTTGCCCGCAGAAGCCGCCCATATGGTGGCATTGCTAGATTCTGGACTTAGTCAGCGTGTTGTGGCTGAAAGATTGCATCTAAGCCTGTCGTCTGTTCATAGAGTCTATAACGCTATCGGGAGACTGATTTGTTCACGCGCCGTTTAGAATCTCGCAGGAATCGGGTCACTTCTGAGCGAGATGATCGATTTATTGTACCAACTTCTTTACGACATCGACGCCTTAATGCTTTTCAACAGCAGCAGCAGCTTCATGTTGTACGAAGGGTGGCTGTAAGTGACCCTACAATTAAAAGAAGGTTGAAAGAACGTGGACTAATGCCGCACAAGCCATCAAATGGGCAGAAATTAACTGCAGACCATCGAAGAGCGTGCCTTAACTTTGCACGTGAGCACTTAAATTGGTCACACCTCCAGTGGAACAAAGTCCTCTTTTCTGATGAGTGTTAAATTATGCTGTATGGTAACGACGGAAGAAACAAGGTCTACAGAAGAGATGGAGAACGCTTTGCGCAATGCTGCATTGAAGAAAAGGTCAGCTATGGTGGCGGTTCGTGGACGGTTTGGGGAGGAATCAGTGCTGACGGTAAGACAGAGCTTGTCTTTGTGTCTGAGCCACGTCTGCCTGCACTAAACAGTCATCGGTACATCGACCAGTGTCTTGAGCCTTACGTGATGGCCTATGCGCATTTTATTGGGACGACAATGCTAGGTCTCACACTGCGAGCGTCGTACGAGATTATATATAGTTACTGAAATTGGTATCTCCATTATGGAATGGCCAGCAAGAAGCCCGGACATGAATCCAATTGCAAATTGTATTTTACAAATATTTCAATATGTTCTTAAATGTACTTATTACTAAATGTATACACAAACAACAAAAAGTCTATCACACGTACAAACATACACACAGTAACGCACGATATTCTACTTACAATACCTCAAAATAACACACACCAAAATCATAATAACACATAATAAATACATTCCTTCGCCATCACTCAAAACACAGAGCTATATACTTAAAACTTGCATTTTAGTTATTCTATTAGGAAATACTCGTACCAATAGTGACTATAAAATTAGTAGTAACATTAATATTAATCCCAATGGCTACCGTAAATAATATTAATGACGATCTTGATAACCTACACCTAGGATGTTCGTTTTTAACTAACCCAGAGGACTGTATAAAATTTTCAAAACACAATAACTTTAAGATATTGCATATTAATATACGCAGCATAATTAAAAACTTTGATAGCCTTCAAATACTGATTTATAACACTAAGATTAAATTCGACGTTATTGTATTGACTGAGTGCTGGCTGAGTAAAGTGAATAACATTCCAACACTTGACGGGTATCAGTCACACTCTTCTTTAAATAACTCTAATCAAAATGAAGGCGTTGTAATTTACGTAAAAACAGAGTTAAACACCACTGTTTTCGAACCCAACATAGTAAATGCAAATGGTCTAGTATGCAAAATAGAACCCATGCTTGCAATTGTGGCTATTTACAGATCTCCTTCGTAAAACACCAAGAGCCAGTTCGACGGCTTTCTAAATAGCCTAAATGATACGTACAACGGTCTATCTACTTATCAGAATGTGGTCCTTGTGGGAGACATGAACATCGATATTAAACAAGAAAACAGAAACGACCGTAGCTTGAATTATCTTATTCTCAATGCCTCTCATGGACTTTCACCAACCCACCTACTTCCCACTAGATTAGATAACTGTTTAGATCACTTTCTCATAAAGTCAAAATTAGACACTATCACCCTAATACTAGAATCCCACATTACGGACCACAAACCAATAGTACCACTACTTAACTACGACAATCCTACAAATAATAAGAGAACTGTTGTATCTCGTACAAATTATGACGCGGTGAAAGACGACATAGAGAATACAAGTTTCGCGGAAATCTATAGTAATAATAATAAAATAAAATAAAATATAATAATCTATAGTACACACAACGGTAACGAGGCTATGGACAAACTAATTAAAATTATTTCAACCATAATGATCAAACATACCACACAAGTCACTCTTCCGAGGAAACAACGGACCTTGAAACCCTAGATCACAGCAGGCCTTCTAAAATGCATTAGGAATCGGGACCACTTGCATAAACAATCAAAAAAGTTTCCAGATAACCTTGTCCTAAAAATTACATATAATCGTTATCGAAACTTCTGTAACAAGTTACTTAGGAAATTAAAACAACTACATGAAAATAACGAACTACAAAAAAGTAAAAACAACCCTAAAGCTTTATGGAAAACCATTAAAGAATGATTTCTTTTTTTTTTTTCTGTTTGTGATCAAACACACGTGTAATACGAACTAGTGCAGACGCTCTGATGAAAATATGTGATACTCCTTCTTCTTCCATCAATCACGTGAGCACCTATTTCAGCAATGTAGGCAAAAATCTGGCACCCGAGATACTTAATCAAACCTCAACTTTTCCCAGTAACAGCCAGACGTCTGAAAATACTGTCAAAAGCCAGCTATGTAACTCGCTTGTCATTCCTGAAATAGATGAATGTGACGTGGAAGCAACAATTCTTCAGCTACGTAGTGATTGCGCCGTAGGTTGGGATGGTATCTCGTCATCGTTGTTAAAAACATGTCGTCATGTCCTCGTATCACCTATAACCTACATCTTAAATCTCTGCATACAATCTGGAGTTTTCCCTAACGCCCTTAAGAAAGCCATTGTTCACCCAATCTTCAAGGGAGGAGACAGAAACTGTGTCAAAAATTACAGACCCATTTCAGTCCTTACGGCACTCTCAAAAATCTATGAGAAATTACTACATAAGTATCTTGGAAACTACCTAGACAAATTCCATCTCATAGCAGACAACCAGTACGGCTTTCGTCAGGGGATGTCCACTGACGACGCGGTACTGGATCTTACACAATTGGTTGCCAGGAAGCTCGATGGTAAGACAAGGTGTCTGGGGATTTTTTTGGATCTGTCTAAAGCGTTTGACACAGTTTCTGTACCAAAACTTATCTCAAAGCTAGAATCATTGGGTATACGTGGCAAACCTCTTGAAACTTTCACAGACTATTTAACAAACCGTCTCCAACAAGTTAAAATTGGTAACTATTTTAGTAAAGAAGAACTAGTGACCTACGGTGTACCACAAGGTAGCATATTGGGGCCTACACTTTTTCAAATATATGTAAACGACCTATGTAATATAACGATCCAAAACTGCAACATATATACCTATGCAGACGATACCGCAATAATAGTCCAAGGTCCATCTTGGGAAGCTGTTAAGAGCAATGCTGAATCAGCCTTAAGTAGAATCATGTGCTGGTTAAACTTGAATCTACTGACACTAAATCTGGCCAAAACCATATTTATTCCCTTCTCTATCCGCTGTAACTTGAAACCACCAACTACTTTCTCCTTAACGGCACATTCATGTACAAGTCCCTCAATATGTAGTAGTTGTCCAAAAATAAATAGAGCTGACTGCGTAAAATACCTCGGTGTCAAAATAGACAGCGGTTTAAGATGGGACCAACACGTAGATACACTCTCCACCCGAACAATGCGACTTATTACCATTTTAAGTTGCTTAAGGGATCAGCTGACCATCATACCCTTAAAATGGTGTATTTTGCTCTATGCCAGTCGGTACTGGGGTACTGTATTAATGTGTGGGGTGGAGCCGCAAAGACATGTGTCCTGAGGCTCGAGAGGGCACAAAGAGCAGTCCTCAAAGTGATGACGAAAAAACCGCGCAGATATCCTACAGCTCAACTTTATGAAGACTGTAAGGTTTTAACTGTGAGACAGCTTTTTGTGCTTCAATCAATCCTTAGGACACATGGCAGTGTGCCTCCCCCTGACCTTAACAAACGCAAACAAAACATCTCAACGGCAAAACACAGGACTACGTTTGCAAAACATCAATTTTACGTAATAAGCAGGCACTTATACAGCAAAGCACACAAGAAATTAAATATTCTTGGTCTCACTAGGTCTAAACTAAAATGCACAGTAAAAGAATGGCTGCTCAATCTCGACTATTATGAAACGGAGTCACTATTAACCTACATCACGTAATAAACAACTACACATAACATCATATCCCACAATAACTTAACATCTCACTTACTTAACTTCACCACATTTATAATATAACAATATAATTTTATTAATCAACAGCTAGCTAAACTCTATTATAATTTGTGAATAACGTAGTGAGTAGTATATTTGTAACTATGATTCGATCCTGTACAATCTTTAATATACTACTGTTTGTTATTCCTATGAAATAAAATAGAAATAAAAAATAAAAATAAAATAACAAATACACACACACTCACACAAACATACACACACACACACACACACACACACACACACACCAACACACAACACTGCCACTACTACACACTCACACTCGTCAAGTTTGCCACATAAATACGCATTAGGTACTACTGACACATTCCACTTGCACGTCCGCTATGTGAATTTTATATTAATGTAACCCTATAGTCGGATACTGCCCCCTAAGATACAGGCTTTGCCTAGTTTAAGGGGCAGGGTTGAAACTAGTGTACATATCTTTAATTAATTTGTTAACATATAAATCTGTGCAATGTACAATTTGTGGTAAAATAAACTTATTTATTATTATTATTGAACATCTATGGGATGAATTAAAGAGACGAATTCGTGCAAGAGATCCTGCCCCAGAAATACTTAGCCAGCTGAAAATGCAATCCAAGAGGAATGGAATGGACTGCCACAACATTTGATCATGACTTTCATCCGATCGATGATGAACCATATCGACGGTTAAAAAAAATAGGGTTTAAGCGACATTTTGGACTGGTAATGTTTTGAAAGCCTTTCTTGTGTTCTATTATCTTTTATACAACCACTGTGAAAAGTACCTTATCCTTTCTTTACTATAACACTTATTCAACTGTCTGATGTTTTAATAAAAAAACACATCAGTTTTTCTAAAATTCTAAGCTTTGAACGGCTCTCCTAAACATTTCTTTTTTGTCGCTTATACCCTATTTCCTTTTAACCGTCGATATGGAAGCAGTGATAAGAGCTCGAGGAGGGAATAAAAATGATTAAATAAACGTTTCTTAGCTTTTTTTTCATTTACATGTGTAGTTTTATCGATTTCCTTCATACTCCATACAGGGTAAAAATGACTTGTTAAACAAAATACGAAAACTATAAAAATTTAAATTGAATTTAGAACATTAACATTAGGATTTGAAAACCTCATATTATTCACTATTAAACGATATATATTCCTAAATATACACATTTTTCTGATAATCCTTACAAAACATAAACTTACAAGGAGTTTCGATTTTTCTGATGAGAAGTGTATGTACCGCTTAGTAGTCATGTTTCTTATTTAAATTAAAGGGAGAATCATCCACCATATTTAAAAATATAAAATAATATAATTGAATTTACATTTAGTGCGGTTATTTTTTTTTTATGAAAGTTTATTATATATATCCAAAATATAAGGAAATATAGGATTTTTCTAAAAATTATTCAACCTATGTTTGTTATAATTAAAACAGCAATAAAAGTTTTAACAAGACCTTTGAACACCATGGAGCAGCGAATAAACTCCGATATTTTACAATTTCATAAAACAGAAAGGGTGAAAACTTTGCCTGCGTAAATACTTTTCTCTGGTGCTTAATTGTTATATTCTTTTGGCTTTTACCATGCTTTCTTAATAGTTTATTTTTATATGTACGTAATGCTTGAAAAATTAAATTACACTAATGGCTTGAGAAATAAGGAATGCATTTGTTCTTAATAACGTAACGATACATTCATTAATCTGGAGGCATCGACTGGCAAACATCAACGAACAATCTACATCAATGGAAAATTGCTAAACCACCCAACAAACATTTCAGTCGTATAAGTAAAAGTTACGCGACTCAAAATGCTATAAACGTTGTATTGAAGTAATTTTAGTGTGTAATGCGACTTAGTGCCTCTAATTATTATATAAAAATAAAAATAAAATCTTAATCTTTGATTTTTTAAACTAAATTATAGAAATATATAGATAGATTTCATTTAAAGTAAGTTTCTAATTATATAAAATAAAATTGTAATATTTTGGCACAAAATAGGACGGTGATATGTATGCGAAAACTTTGCGCGGTTGACCGCCGACTACCCAAGATACGAGCATAACTCAGTTTGGGAGTCGTTGTCTCAAATTAAAATGCCTCTGTACATCCACCTCACTAAAGTCAATGTTTGTTTCTTGTATTGTTTTTATTTTTGTACTTATTGAAGAATAAATATTTTATTATTTATTTTTTTATTATTATTATTTATAACTTGTAGTCGTATATAGACATCGTATAAACTTCTATACGACTGTATTATATTACCATTACACAACTTTCAGTAGTGTAACCAGTGTTGTGGTCTTAGTAACGTCTATACGACTGTAACACCAACATTCAACATATAAAAGTCGCGAGAACTACTTTTACATGACGATCGCGTAAGAGTGATAAATTGCACTCTTATACGATTTTAATTAAATCCTATTAGAGTCGCAAGAACTACTTCTACTTCACGATCGTATTAGGGTCATAAGCTGCACTATTATATGATTTTAAATCACTTTGAACACAATGCTACTATTCAATGATTGGAATAATAAAAAGAATATTTCTATATGAAAGTCAACTGTAATCAAACTGGAGTTTGTTACGCACAAAAAATAATTTTGGACTCAAGAGAATTGAGTTCAGTGCAGAATGGGTCTAAACAATATGATATTGCTCAAAGAGCAGTACAGGTGTAAATAAATGAAAAATAGTGTTTATTAAAAAAAATACAATCATAAGTGTATCATTCATAATTCACTATAAAATCAGTCACTATAAAATGTGTAGGTTTGGTTTCGTCGCTTGATAGACCGAAACAACGATCTGCGTGTATATTTGTATAATATGTGTAGATATCCATGGCCATCTCATACGCATACGTATAAATATGATAAAATCTGATTTGGTTAATTATTATTGTCCATTATACCTACTATTTTAACGTAACTAGTTAAATTATGTTTTTAAAATGGTTTTTACACATGAGGTTCACTTTAAATGAACCTTAATTTCGTTAATGTGGCTGATCACAGATCAAAAATACGTGCACGGAATGACAAGTCCGTTAGATGTTGTATAACGGTTGTGTCCTAAATATTATATAACACTAAGTCGTATAAAGGCAACTGTTGATACGTTCGTTAAAATATAGGTGCAAAATATTGCTTAATTTAAGGAATTTGTAAGGCGCGTTCATTATATTGAAAAAACTAGCGCATATTACTCGATAACATTAATTTCCCAACAGATTGAACATGAGTTTCGAGGATGTAATAATGAATATATAAAATGGCTGTTCATGCCTGTCAATGATAAAAGTTCTAACAAAGTACATTTTGTTCGGTTTTAAAGTTTGAAGTTCACTACACGTTAATATCATCACTTTACACCAAAATCTAAATATATATAACTCAAAAGTGACTGACTGACTGACATAGTGATCTATCAACGCACAGCCCAAACCACTGGACGGATCGGGCTGAAATTTGGCATGCAGGTAGATGTTATAACTTAGGCATCCGTTAAGAAAGGATTTTACGGAATTCCCACGGGATCGGGATTTACACGGGAAAAGCTTCCCACGCGGGCGAAGCCGCTGGCACAAACTAGTCTCATATAAAAGTCGTGATAGACACTGGTTATTCGATAAAATGCCGTAAAGCAGTGGTAATAACATCATTATGTAATCATAACTCGACCAATGGTGGATCTCACAACGTCTATACGATCACTACACGACCATATAGTGATTTATACGACTGCTTTGACTCTATTACGACACTGATTCGTATAAAATGGGCCTTTTCTCGGTCGTGTCATCGTGATAGCGATGTAACGACGACCAGTTTATAGAGCTTAAAGTTAAAATCGGCACGTTGTGGCGACCTATATAATGTTTGTTGGGCATCTACGTTTTGCAGATGACCTAGTTTTAATATCAGAGGACCCACACTGAAAAAGATGCTACAGGAGCTGGCAGAAAAGAGCATTCAGGTAGGACTGTTAATGAATAAGGAGAAGACTTAGCTAATGACAAACAGCATCGAAGAGAGCATCAGTATAGATGGAGAAAATATAGAGTATCAAGTATGATCAATTTTATTTTATGTAATTTTAAATGTAAATTAATAATTCATATTACAATAATAACTTTTTTATTATTATTTATTTTTTTCTCTGGCGGGTACCTTGGTACTGGTCAAATAACGCGCTTTTTGGTGGCGAGTTCAAATTATAATTTAAAAGATTTTTATTTTTAGCACGTATCCCGATATTACACCTTTCAATATTATTGTATTTGTGTATTTAATAGATTTATTTATGTATTTAATACATTTATTTATATATTTAATACACTACACATTCTTTAACATTATTTTATTTACCTTTGTTCGTGGATCACTACAGGGTGTCTTTCGCCCAGCTAATGCTGAGTTGGTAACCCTATCGGTGTGGACATGCTCAGCGAAATTCTTAGTATTTTTTATTTTTTTTATTTTTGTAATTTTTTATTGTAATCTTTTTATAATCTTTATTGTTGCGTTGTGTTGTTGTGTGTTTATCACCCAATAAATGGTTTACAATTTCAATTTATAACGGGTGGTTAAACTTTAAGGGCCGATGTTGAATGTGAACCACACCTAAACGTCAAGTTTTATTTTTCCTCTCATTTGACATTTCTCAATTTCAGACTAACTCAATTTGAACAATGGAAAGATACACAACTGAGCAACGCGTTAAAGTTATTCAGGCTTATTATGAAAATGGGCGTTCAAATCAAAATGCATATAGTGCACTTCGTGAAGTTTTCGATCAATTTAATTGTCCAAATGTGCGTACAATAGGAAAAATCGTGCAAAAATTTGAGCAAACACCAGTGCTTGCTCATACAACTCGTACTGCAGAAAATATTGCTGCTGTTTGCGATAGTGTGGCTGAAGAGTCGTCCACCTCAACTCGTCGTCGTGCCCAACAATTGCACCTCTCACGCTCGTCGTTGATAAACATTATGCATAAAGACTTGCATTTACACGCTTACAAGGTGCAGTTGACTCAACAACTAAAGCCTCTTGACCATTCCAAACGTGGTCAGAACGGTGGCAAGAAATGGCAACATTGGATGATCAATTTTCGAAGAAAATCATCTTCAGTGATAAGGCACATTTTCACCTCAGTGGATTCGTCAATAAGCAGAATTGTCGCATTTGGGCGAATGATAATCCAAAAGTGATTGTCGAAAAACCAATGCACCCACAAAGAGTGACTGTTTGGTGCGGTTTATGGGCTGGCGGCATCATCGGGCCGTATTTTTTCCAAAATGAGGCCGGTCAGGCAGTTACTGTGAATGGCGTTCGCTATCGTGAGATGATAACGAATTTTTATGGCCCAAATTGGAAGATATGGATGTGGACGATATGTGGTTTCAACAGGACGGTGCCACTTGCCACACAGCTAACGAAACAATGGCTCTTTTGCGCGACAAATTCAATGGCCGTGTTATCTCACGTGGTGGCGATGTCAATTGGCCGCCAAGATCATGTGATTTGACAACGTTGGACTTCTTTCTTTGGGGTTATTTGAAAGAAAAGGTGTACGTCGATAAGCAAACAACAATTCAAGAGCTAAAGGATGAGATAATTCGGCACATTAACGGCATAGAACCTCAATTATGCCTCAGCGTCATCGAAAATTTGAACCATCGGATGGAGGTGTGCCGCCGAGGCGAGCGGCGGCCATTTGGCCAATATTTTGTTCCATACATAATTGATCCATACCATATTATCATAATAAAAAGAAATGACAATAATTTCCTAAATAATTTGTGTTTTATTCAAAATCAACATCGGCCCTTAAAATTTAACCACCCGTTATATGATTCAAGATAAGAAAAATAGGTGTTCTAGAGCAGATGCACAGGACCGTGTCCACTGGAGAAGCCTGGGGAAGGCCTTTGCGTCATGGGACGTGCTGATAGAACATACCAATGTGCAATAATATAAATTTGTTTAGATACCTTGGCCCCTGGACGTAAGGGCAGTTGAAGTAAAAGGGTGTGTTTTTAGTCAGTAAAAGTCTGACACTCCCTTCCGCTCCACCCAGAGCGGGAGGAGTCATTTGATGATTTTCTCACCGAAAAAAAACAATTTATTTTAACTGGTTATTCGGCTCTTAATGATTATTGTTTTAAAACAGGTCTAAGGTCTTTTTTATATTGTTTAATATCATTATACCTGACGATACAAAATATTGTAAATTGTTTTACTAATATTATTTATTGTTTTAAACTATTGTAATTGTTTTAACCTGGGAGTCTTTAAGTAAAGAGTGAATAGGTTACTTCTAGGCATGCGTGCTCCACCTTCGACCACATCATCACTTACCATCAGGTGAGATGGTGGTCAAACGTGAGCCTATACTGAATAAAAAAGGAAAAAAAAAAACAGGACTCAATAAACATTCTATTACGGTTGTTTAATTTGTAAGCAATTTTGTTATGTTAAGCAATCTTGAAACTTTTCCAAGTACGTGCTTGTTTTGCCTGCTTTTGAAATTCTAAGAAAATATGTACAGAAGAAATCTACATCTATACATTTATTTTAATTTTAACTTCAACGAGACGAATGTAATTTCGTATCTATTGAATCTCAGTAGTTCAATGGCAAAGTTTTGACAAATCTTAAGTTCTTTCCATTTGAATGTTTAAATTAATGGTACCATAGATACAATGTGGCAATCCCGCCAAACTTTTGGGGATTGCTTTCACATTTACCTTTAGTATTTTAACTTCAGCTTAGGGTTGTTATTTAGCCGGATTCCGTTCCCTTCCCGTGCTCGTCCTCGGGGACTTCAATGCCAAATATTTGGTTTGGGGTTCCCGGTATACGGACACACGGGGTAGCATGGTGGAGGACTGGGCTCTGGAGACAGGCCTGGTCGTCCTTAATCGGGGTTCTGTCTGTCTGTTCTGTAATATATTATATATATTTGGTATGTATTATGATAAATATGTACGTAAGTTTATTTTAGTTATTTATGTATATATATACTTATAATAAAACTTTTACTTTGAATATATTATCTACTTAGTTTATTTTTTATGCACCTGCCATGTTATCTCTTCACCACCCATGGTTGACTGATAGAGAATGCCTTTGGCATTAAGTTCGCCTTTGTACATTTTGTGTTACATACAGTTTTAATAAATAAATAAATTACGTAATAGTTCGTGGTTGTACCATAATTAATACGGAATTTCATTATATTGCCATAACATGACATGACTACCTTATAACATACCCACAGCTGGGAAACACCTCCTCCTAAAGAGGCTCTCCTAAGGAACCTCTCTTAAAGAGGGGCCTCTTTCTCGATCTACGAGTACGACGCGGGCCTAGTGCGGGTTGGTAGATGTCACAGTCTTCGGATTTATGGCCCTTAGACATACCGGTTTCATGCCGGTTTTCATCGCTTCGATATTAGTGGTGATGGTCCATACACAAAGTAAACCTTCCTGGGTTTAAACCCACGAGCTACAAATCGTAAGTCACGCCTGTAACCACAGAGCAACCACTGCTTAACCGTCACTCTCAAAACGATAGGCCCAAAATATTGTTTTTTAGATGTCCGCTGCCTTTTACTATCCGATTAACTCGAGTCTGCAGTCTCTGAACGCCAACTCATCGAACGTAGAAGACGTAGTTAGCGGGTTGTGATCAGCACTTTCCGCTTAACTCGCCTGTGAGTGGTGAAACGCAATTATTACCGGGTTTTTGGTGCGACCACAGAATAGATAATGGTCACAGAACACTGAATCGAATGGAGACGCCATTCCTGATATTATTTATGAGCATGCCAGCTGAGCCAAATTGTTTCAGCTGTCTCCGGCATAATTAGAATTGTCACGAGTGTGCGAATTGAAAGAACCTATGGAGTCGTCAGTATCACTCAGTGACATACTTGGTTTGTTTGAAATATATTGATAATGATATCTGCAGCAACGGTCGCCGCCTATTCTATGAACTGTTAATGCCAATTGTGCTAAGGTTTAGCCGTAAAACAAGAATAAGGGATAGTGCTATACATCCTGAATATCTTTATCTCTCTCAAACTGGAACTGGTTGCTTTAAAACGTCAAAGTATCCTGCTGTATACCATTAACAAACAAGAAAAATATTAAAAATGTAATTTTTGAGAGGTATATAAAACAAAGGAGATAATAATAATTACACTAAACTGAATAGTCTATCTTCTATCAGGCGGAACTGAATAGTCTTCTCTCAGGCGGAAACAAGGTGCGTGCCTTCAATGGTTGGGTTATGCCAGTATTGATGTATTCTTTTGGCATACTCAAATGGACTCAGACTGAACTTGACGCCTTGAACAGGCGGGTCTGCAAAACGCTAACTGCAAATCGGATGCATCACCCACGTTCATTGGTGATGAGGCTGTATATCCCCCGGAAATGCGGTGGCCGTGGTTTTTTAAATACAAAGACCCTGCATAACCACGAGGTATGCAGCCTTAGGGAATATTTCCTAAAAGCTGACGTGGGTATGCATCGGGATGTGGTAGCGGTGGACAAAGGCCTCACTCCGCTCTCCTTAGGTAACGAGAATTGGCGCAAACCTGTAGTATTAGATACTAATGACCGCAGAGAAGTATGGCAGAGCAAGGAGCTTCACGGACGCTATTACCAAGCCCTTCATGGGTCTGAAGTAGATTTATTAGCGTCCGTAGCCTGGCTCCAATTTGGTGACCTCTTCGGGGAAACCGATGGTATAATAGCCAAGAGCCTCGAGCAACATCTAAGGAGGCTCTCGTTGGGCAGCTGGATCAAGAGCTTGATCCAGAGAGCAGTACTTCTGGAAACGGCGCGTATTGTGAGGAGGTTCCTCTCTCAAAAGCCCTGACCACCGGTAGCTTGGACCCTGTTCCCGATACCGGTGAGCTACTATTTTTATATTTTTAAATGTTTCTATTTTTTTATTAATATTTAAAAATGTAATTAATATGTATACAACGTGTAACAGATTAAGCGCAATACCCCAGACACCCCAATTAGAATATTAAATTATAAGTCCAAAACAACATCCGTAACTAAATAAATTGAAACCAAATCTAGGTATTTTTTATAAAATAGTTATCCTAACCAAACGCAAAACATATGTGCGTCATACAATATCCTTATGCAGACTCATACACTCATACAATGATAGCGGCCGACTCGACACGCACACAATTTCCTTGAATTAAGGATTGTATTAATTTATCATGATACTGTGTTTCCATTTTAAATTAAATGAAAGATTTTTCCATCAAAATTTAACACCTATTTTTTATGACGGAAATCGATTCAGAAGCCGATTCTGAACCAACTACTTTCAGGAATTGCGTTTATTCTGTTACACGTTGTATATATTGAATAAATGAAATAATTACACTAATATTTAAATGCCAAAACTCTCCACAACCGCGAGATTTGCAGTCTCAGGGAATATTTCCTTAAAATCCGATGTGGGTATGCACCGAGATGTGGTTGCAACGGACAAAGGACTCACCCCGTTGACTATGGCTAAAGAGAACTGGCACAAACCTGTTATACTTACCGCAGATGACCGCAAGGAGGTATGGAAAAGCAAGGAGCTTCATGGTCGCTACTGTCGGGCTCTTTATGGGTCCGATGTAGATTTGACAGCTTCCGTTGCCTGGCTACGCTTCGGGAATCTCTTCGGGGAAACTGAAGATTTTGTCTGTGCAAATATGGACGAAGTTATCTTTACGAATAATTAGCGGAGACATATTTATGAACGACGGGACGATTGACGTGTGTCGGGCATGCCATCATCCTGGTGAGTCCATCAGACATATTGTCTCCAGTTGTTCTCGTCTGGCTAACGGCGAGTACTTGCATAGACACAACCAAGTAGCCAGAATTATCCATCAGCAACTTGCTTTGAAATACAAACTTGTCGATTCTGAGGTACCGTATTACAAGTATGTGCCCGACCCAGTTCTCGAAAATGGCAATATTACACTGTACTGGGATCGGTCTATCATTACTGACAGGACTATTGTTGCCAATAAGCCTGATATAGTGGTGATTGACCAATTAGTGCCCCGCTCAATGATAATCGATGTTACCATCCCACATGACGAGAATCTCGTGAAAGCTGAGAAAGAGAAACACATAAAGTATCTCGACTTAGCTCATGAGGTTGTTGACATGTGGAATGTGGACTCGGCTGTCATTGTGCCGATTGTCATATTAGTCAATGGGCTGATAGCCAAAAGCTTCTACGACCATCTGTCGAAACTGGCATTGCACGGCTGGATAAAGGGCCTGATAAAGAAGGCAGTTCTCCTCGATACAGCTCGTATTGTGAGGAGGTTTCTTTCTCTGGAGACCTAACCACTGGTAGCTCTGACCCTGCTCCCGTCACCAGTGGTCTGCCATTTTTTATATTTTAAATGTTTTTTTTTTCTGTAAAGTTTTTATAGAAAAATATTTAAAAAAGTATTTTTTGAGAGATTATGTGTAAAATAAAGGAAACACTAATATTATAAGTCATAAGTTTGTGTTTGTTTCTAATTCACGCTTGAAAGACTAAACGGATTTCAATGAAACTTGGTACACGGGTAGACCATGTCCTGGAATAGAACATATGATTTTTTCCTGAGACTATGTTCCCTTGGGATAATTTTCTATTTTCACGCGGGCGAAGCCGCTGGTAGCAGCTAGTAGTTAATAAAGATAAAATCACATAATGTAAACCGTAACACATCAATTTCCGGATATTGACCTCAAAAAAAAGTAAAATAGTAATTTAAATATTTCAGTTTTCCCCAAGATCCTTTTATTAAGGAAAATGGATGTTTATTGGGTCGTCAATATTCCAAAACACAATCTATCATCAGTTACGAGAATTTCCTACGTCTAATCATATTACCGACTCAATGAAAGCCATCACGGCAAAATATATTAATATACGCTTTCATCACCTATTAAAGTTAAATATAACAAATATGTATAGTTTCAAGGTCAATAAATATTTTTAATACTATCTATTAACATTTCATTGAACACTAGCTTGTGCCAGCGGCTTCGCCTGCATGAAATGAATACTTTGTTATATGATTTATAGCCTATCTATAGCACTCAAGAATAATGCGACTATTAGGGAAAGAATTTTCAGAATCGGTTCAGTAGTTTCAGAGATTATGAGAGGTAAAATTTTTAAGTTTGTATGTAGGGGACATACAAACTTACAAATTTTACCTCCTTAATATTTAAATAGATTCTATTTTTTTGAAGATGATCAACCTCTTTCCATTACTGACCATTTGTATGATGTCGTTAAATTATTACATTGCTCACACGAATAAAATACGTAACATCGATATTAAAATATCGATATTTGTCTACATCTCTATCTGAGTAGCAAAAGACATTACATGTGCATGCAAATATGACACCTAATTCAAAGTACTTAGCGTTCCGAATAGAATAAATTGGTTGCAGTGCCATCTAGTATTGAGTAGCTGAACTCGTTGTAAATTGTTCGATTTATGTTTTTTAAACGATAAACGCCTTTATTGATTATGTCATGTCAAATAATAACAACTTTCGGTCGTTGTAATATGACTCAATATTTTTGTCAGCATTAAGAAGATGATTTGTTAAAGTTGCGTTTCAACTTTGTAGTCAATTATACCTATCACTGTTTTTTATGTTTGTAATGGACATTTTGATTCGCAAATGTGTGAGTTTGGCGACACTGGTTCTCGTTTTGAGAGAGTGTCACTTCTACTTAATTTTCTGTTCTGTGGTAGCGCCTAATCTACCTACTACTACTATAAGTAGTTACATATGTACTTATTTATAGTTTAGGTGACTTTGGCTATTTCAATTTAAGGAGGTAAAATTTGTTTGTAATTTTGTATCTCCGGAAATAATGATACAATTCTAAAACTTTCTTTGGTAGGAAGGTTTGATAGGCTATAAATCGTATGAAATATCTATAAAATGCACGCAGACAAATCGCGGGCAAAGTACTTGTCTGAAATATAAGCAGTAAAAATAAATGATTAAAAAAATTAATATGCTTAAAAAAATCAATCAAGTTTAAATTCTTATTTGTTAATTTCATTTAGTTTCCAGTACTTATGTAAGTGGACAGTTTTTATTTTTAATTTCAAATGCATTACAGCCACGGTACTCATCACCACATTTCATTCATTAAACCACATAGTTGATTGAAGAAAAAGAAGAAGATTATATATAAATATACATTTTAAAGCTTAGTATTAACCCCAAACTTTAGCCATAGCGACGGTTAACCAGCCCTTGAGACTCCAGTAGATGGATAAAATTATATCAAAGTTTGCTAGACACTGGTTTTGTAGGCTAGGAAACTTTAAAATATTCAGTCTACTCTGTACAATTTAGAATATTGGCGTAAATAAGATGTAGTTTAAGCAAATATACTTAGTAGGTAGGAATTAACTTTCTAAGACATGAAAGTTTACGAGGACTTGAAGTCAGAGATAGTCTTGTTCTGACTTTGATTGATGATAATTGATAACTAAGGCTTCTTTTATATTAAAGTCATTTGGGAGCAGTTCTACTGTCAGATTCCCAATTTAGAACTACACGATAACTCATTTAGCGGTTCGATTGGCTTAGATTCGTGTCTGTTCGTTCAATCCGGACCGTTATCAAAATATACTGAAGCAGGGGATTAGTAATTTAAAAAATATTTATTCATTTGTTAACATAGGTAGAAAAGTACAGATCTTATATTTATAAATAGAGCGCTATCACAGTATTACGATATTTAATACTGTGGCGCTATGTTATGCCAGGAGGCGTACAAATGCGGTGTGCAAATCCTTGCGAGTATTATACATTATTCCAAATATTGTAAAAATATCATGCATTATTATAGTATTAGATTGTTGTAGTAGTAGATTGATTTAATAGAGTGTCTTGCTATGACACCCAAAAGGCTAATAGTGATTTTGAATTTATCGACTGTTACGCAGAGTTTCGAGCGTGTTTCTATGGAGAAGGTGATTGCAAACCGATCGACCGAAACAAACGAGTCTCTGGGAATGTCTCAAGTTCCGCTTGATCAAGTTCCTAGCCTTATCGCATGTTACTTAGTTACTGTTACGAAACATGATCTCCTTTATCTTTCTCTTCTCAAGCGTCACGTTATCATTTCCTCCCTTTTTAGGGTTCCGTACCCAAAGGGTAAAAATGGGACCCTATTACTAAGGCTCCGCTGTCTGTCTGTCACCAGGCTGTATCTCATGAACCGTGATGCTAGACAGTTGAAATTTTCACAGATGATGTATTTCTGTTGCCGCTACAATAAAAAAAAACGAAAAAATAAATATTTAAGGGTGCTCCCATACAACAAACGTGATTTTTTGCCGTATTTATAGATTATGGTACAATTATGATACGAGTTTGACTCGCACTTGGCCGGTTTTTTAACCTCCTGTGCAACACAAAAAATATGTTTAACAGTCTATGTATAGTGAAATAATGATGTTTATTTGGCAAATTGGTTACAAATAACACTTTCATAATTCTGTGACCCTAGTGAAAAAGGATCTAAGTCCAAAAATGCAACTTTACAGGAGACGCAAAAAACACTCCGCGCGCTAAAATTGCGTGTTTGACCTCGTATAACATTTAAACCGCTACCAAATGAAATACATGCGATGTCTTTTATAGGTAAACAATTTATGCTCTTTATTATTATTGAGTTATTTTTTATGTCAAGTTAATAGTTTTTAAGATAGTGACTTATACCAACCATAAAATGAATTCCTTGTGGGTATAAAATAAGTTATACCCCTTCTCCCATAAATTAAATGTTAATTTACACAGGTGAAAAGGGAGACGCATTTGAAATGATTTTGTGATAACTAAGTAATGTAAAAAAATATTTAATATTTTACTATATGAAAAACATGTGTTTTTACGTAAATTTGATTTACGCTAAAACTATTAGAAAAATCGCAAAAAAATATCTTGACGCCTTTTTCACAAAGATATTATACGTGACGTATGGTACATTAAGACTTATTCTAACTATTTTTTACGACTTAAATCCATTATTTAAATAAAAATATAACAAAGCAAATTATTTTACGATTCTATTTTTAATTAAAAATCAATAGACCTACACCTTTTCATGCATAATTTGAAAATACTAAAAAAAACAGAAATGTTCACAAAAAAAATATTCTAACAAATCAAAAATATTAGAAAATCTTATTCTAAGTTATCTTCGCTGTCATTTAGAAGAGGATGTTGATCTTTAATATCATTATCACATAATAAATTGGTATAAAAGGATCTGACAGTGGGGTTTATTAGTGGAAGCAGATAAAGTAAGTTTCGCTTTTTCTCATTAGAAATTGCAATGAGCCCATCGTATGACTTGGGTATACATTCGATTTCAATAACACTTGGGAGCGGTGACTTTCCTCGTTTTCTTTGCAAATTAACTATGTTCCAATCATCTACGTCATGCATCTTGTAATAAAATTGAGGAAATTCCCCTTTTTAGGGTTCCGTAGCCAAATGGCAAAAAACGGAACCCTTATAGTTTCGACATGTCTGTCCGTCTGTCTGTCTGTCTGTCCGTCCGTCCGTATGTCACAGCCATTTTATTCCGAAACTATTAGGACTATACATGTAAAACTTGGTAGGTAGGTATTCTGTGAACCGCTTTCCAATTTTAAGAGAAAATTTAAAAAATATTTAAAATGAAGGGGGCTCTCCATACATGGAACTGAAACTGAAAATATTTTCTTTCATGAAACCTACACGTGTGTGGTATCTATAGACAGGTCTTTAAAAATGACATTAAGGTTTCTAAAATGACTTTTTCATAAAGTTAATCGTTTAAAAGATATACGCTTCCAAAGTGGTAAAATGTGTGTCGTCCCCCCCTCTAACTTCTATAATAATGAAGTGAAAAAGCTAAAAAAACTATATGTTGTAGATCTTAATGTAAACTTTCAACCAAAATTGGTTTGAACGAGATCGAGTCAGTAGTTTTTGAGATACAGTATATTTTCTAAAACCGCAAATATAAATTTGTAATTCATACAAATACTATGAAAAACAAAGTTATTTGGCGTAGTTGTAAAAATTGTAAATAATCTAGTTTTAAGAAATTTGTAAGGTTTTTTTTTTTAAATAAATATATTAAGTATATTATATGTATTATAGTTACTACAGAACCCTTCATGGGCGAGTCCGACTCGCACTTGGCCAATTTTTTTATACCTATAAGCTGCACACTCAGATAAGTTAAACTTCTTTTTATTTTCATCAATTTTCTTTTGATGTAATGGCCCTTTTAAATAACAAGCAAAATCAAGAAATAATTCAGAGTGCATTTCTATAACAGTGAATGGTATTTTTACTACATTTTCGGACAAGTTGATACCAATCCCGGGAATGATAAATATCCATTTGAGTTTTTTCTTGGCCTTTTCAATTAACGCATTGTCTCCGTCATAAAATACAAGATGCTTTAAATCAGCAGGTACGCAGTTCATTATGTAGTAATATAAACACGAAGCTATATGATTTGCCCCTCTGCCACCAATTCCTTCATGCCATATAAAACAATATGACTTATTAGAAGTACAGTCCCGTAACATCAAATTTTATGTCCATAATGGACGTTTGTAAAATGCAGCACCAGACTTAAGCTGCAAATCAAATGATAAGACTACTGTATTCTTTTTTACAATTGAAAGCGCCTGGTCTTTAGATTTTTATCATAAATAGTTTCTGCTCTACGTTGATACTCTATCAAAAGCTTTTCATTTTCTTCTTTCTCCACACCGTCACTATATTTAATTTTCGTATTTAAAGTATCGCATTTCACACATGTATTAACATAAAGTGCTTTAAAAGATAGATTTTGGGCCCTGAAAACCCACGAGTAGATCAATGAGTTATATCCTTTCTCACGCAATGAAAGCAATTCGTAGGATATTATTATAATTGTATACAATTTCATTTAATAATTTCTCAATAGCATACGTGATTACTGATCTCATTACAGTTATTTTTGATTTTTTTCCTTTTATTTTGGTGAAAACGGATTTATGTCTAATAATATCATTACTCACTAAACCATTTCTAAGGAACAGGTGTTGTTGTATTGTTAAAGACCAACCAAATTAAAACGTGGGTAATATATGTTAATTTAGATTAAAAAACACAGATTAAAAAATATGTTTTTCCTTATAAAAGAATACGAAAGTACTTAAACCCGACTTATGTAGTTTTTCTTGGTGTCAGTTGGACCCTTTTACACAAAGTAACTTCCCTATTTTTGAAATAGCTTAAATTCGTTTTCAACAATCGATAGAGCATTTTTTTCTGATCACTTTGGTATACTTAACTCATTTTCGACAATTTTGGAGTGATACCCCTTTTCACTAGGGCCACAGAATTATGTCATTTTTTTCGTAAATGTAAATTAGTTGAAATAAATTTAGAGGTCAACGTCTCTTATGAAGTCCATACAATCCGTAGTGATCAAATCATATGAAAACCATGTAAGTTTATGTCTGTGGTAGGTATTCTTTTGATGATAGGAACACACACAGGCAGCCTGCAGGCCTGTCCAAACAGTGCGAGAATTTGTCAGTCATCATGTAACTCTTAGTACTTTAAGTAGTTCGAACGATTTGACGAACAATACCAAAGTAAGGACATCTGATGGAAATGCATGCAATGAATAAGACAAATGATTTTTGTTTGTACTTTTTCGGTTTCCTACTGACAGTGTAAAATGTTTGTTCTCTCCGTCTTTTAAAATAACATTGTGGATCTGAGCAACTCCACAAAACGGAAATTATGTTAAAAGCTACTCCAAGGTCACCGAAATTGCGGTTGTAATTAAATAATTTAACAGTCTAAAGTTAGGGTTCTATACTACACTATGAAAGTTTAGTCCCTTAAGTAATTATCTTAACAAAGGGAATTTGTCCAACTTTTCTAAAATACAAGTTTATAGATGAGTGTTTCAGCCGTAAATAAATCTTTCCTTGTTAAGTATTATTTATTATTTATGCTCTGATGGTCTACTTGAAGTAAACTATGATAATCAAAAAGTTCAGTACTTTAAGAACATAAATAAAAAAGTTTCTTTTGTAAATGGAGATGGGTTGGATTATTTATACATTCTTCAAAGGTCGTTATGCTAATAAAGCTTATGTTTGGCCGTCTACCTAGTGACCTTTATGATGGTTAGGTTTAGCAGGTATGTGGGACCGAGAATATATTCGATGCCTTGAGATAAACCCTATCGACTACTACATATAGGTATTTAGTTTTCTAATATGCGAATTATTTCCCTAAAATAATCGTGATTCATATTTACGGGTTAAGAAGTTCACAATAGGGAACATAAACTTGTCAAAATCTTATAAAATAAACACATGTTTGCCTAATACTTTGTAGAATACAAAAGCGATTTTCATCCAGTTTGCAATAACAAGTAAATTGATATGTATAATGCTATAATGGGCCCATTTCACCTATAAATTTAGCAACTATAAATTTAGCAAAATAGGCAATAACTAAAAAGTGTTTAAAATCTTATCATATCGAGTTTCTTTCGTTCCTCGAAATTAGATCGTCGATCCAGGCTGTCACTTGCACATCTTTGAAAGTCATTACAGGTAGTCAGAAACCAGAAAATCTGATACTAGTCTCGCCAAAGAGTATGCTAGGTAACAACCAACTTAGCTTATGGATTGTCGACGTCATATAGGCAGTCGTTCCATCTAAAACAATAGTACTTAGCCGCATCCGATTAGACTGTTAGCCAACCCCGACGTAGTTAAGGTAAGGCTAAGCAAGTGATGCCGAGTTTCGGGAAGTAATATTGTTTAGGTACTTACAGTTTTTTGTAAGTGTCGGAGTACAGTAAACTGGGTAATGCGAGCAATGCGCTTGCACACCACACGGTGAAAAGTGCCGCGCGCGCCACTCGTTGACTCAGTCTATGTTGCAGGGGCTTCACTATTGCCACGTACCTGCACAAACACAAAGAATAACAATAATTAAATATTAAAAATAATTTATAAGTACCTAAATATTTGTAGGAAAACGTTTGGGGTTTCAGACCTAATGTTATGCGCGTTGTACAATAAAAACTAAACATAATTGAATTTTGAGGGTAGATGTTTTTGAGAGTAGATTCGTTCGATACCACGTACTCGAATGTCAAAGTGAGTTGTGAAATGACACTACGTAGTGCTGCCAGCCCATTTGAATTCTTAGTCGATTAAAAAAATGCATTGCATGCACTCGGAATACAATATAACTCAACAAAATAAATTAATAAAATCTTTTTGGTACTAAAAGCAATCATTTTTGAGACATCAATAAATTTCTGACATACTTTAACGATAACCATTTTACCTTAAGAGTAACCAACCACTGGTAACCTTGTCAGACACGAACTTGTAAAAGTGACTCAAATCAACAAAACAGAATGCAATTATGAAAATAAATCGTATACGAGTTCTCGATCATATAAGTGCCGCTGCCCGCCTTACACACAACTAAAAACTATTTTAAAAAAATGTTATTCACGTCTGTGTGTGACAACATAAATGTGTACTGGGCATTACGTGCGCCACGTTCCGAATTCAAATTAAAATTTTGAATATTAGCTATAGGAAATCTGGATTTATTGAGTTGGTTTAGATAGTGCAAAAACTATTTAAAATAACATAAACTCTTTTGCAAAAAAAACGCGCACTTTAGATTTTTTTTCTCTACTTCAATGAAGAAGAACAAGAAATAGGTTTTATTAATTTGACGATTTATTGGCATGTTATTTGAAGCATCCTGGCATGATTCTTTACGTTCCAAATTTAAAATTTGAAATGAATAAAAGAACAATAATGATTATTGTAGATTATTCTAAAATTGCTTTACTAATGGCGCGAATTGCTGAAACGATTTTTAACTGATTACGTTATTTTAAAACTTTTTGGATATTTTCTGCAAATTAAACAATTTAATCTTTCTTTTTACATTAAATACCACTTTCTGATATGAGTGATAAAGCGATAAGGGCCGGTAAAATTATAGCCCTACTTGAAGAAGGTTGTTCGCAAACTTACGTGTCTCAGCGGCTAAAATATGTGAGTCGTTCAGCTGTCCAGAGGACTTGGCAACGGTATCAAGAGACCGGTTCGGTCAAAAGAAGACCCGGTTCGGGAAGAAAACGATGCACAGAACCAAGAGATGACCGCTTTTTGGTGAGTCAGGCGTTGCGGAATCGTAAAGCGTCAAGTGTGGACCTGAAGAAGAGCCTTGAAGACGTAAGAGGAGTAGAAGTTAGCTTGTGGACGGTCAGCAGGAGGCTTTTGGCTGCCAATATCAGGAGTTACCGCCCAGCTCGGGGCCCTAAATTACTCCGTGAGCACCGTGTTGCTCGACTTCAGTTTGCTCGGAACTGTGCTTCATGGACTCTGGAGGACTGGAATAAAGTATTGTTTTCTGATGAAGCTAGAATCTCTTTGTGTGGAGAGGACCGACTCCGGCGAGTGCTGCGAAGACCACGGGAACGCTATGCGGAAGTGTGTTTCGAAGAAATCACTCCTTATGACGGAGGCTCCGTTATGTTTTGGGCAGCAATTAATTCGACGGAGCGTACGGAGTTAGTTTTCATAGAAAATGGAACATTAAATGCACACCGGTACATAATGGAAGTCCTAATTCCATATGCATAACCCACATTGACTGCACTTGGGGAAGATTCCATTTTTATGGACGACAATGCTCGCCCGCACCGTTCTGGCGACGTGGAAGCGTACATGCAAGAAGTTGGGATCCGTCGTTTAGATTGGCCAGCTCGAAGTCCTGACCTCAATCCAATTGAGCATGTCTGGGATGTTCTAAAGAGACGGGTAAGATCAGTGCAACCTGCTCCACGAAACATCAGGGAGCTAAAAAGAGTCATTGCAGAATAGTGGGAACGTATTCCTCAAAACTTTATTAAAAACATCGTGGAAAGCATGCCCAGAAGGATTCAAGCTATGATTTTGGCAAGAGGAGGTCACACTCGTTATTAGGTTTTTACATTTGTAGCTTTATTTAATTAAAAAAAGTAAAAAAAAAAATCTTGTCTTTATTGCCGACCACTTCTTATTGTTTGGGCGTGTACATCGGTTTTAAGGAATCCGTCGTTTTTTTTTTCTTTTAATTGCCCGAATTCACTTCACGCGCATTAATTTACACGATTATAAGTATACAGACTACGTCAAAGCAATAAATTTCATTTAATTAACTCAAATCGACCTTAGAACGTAAATTTCCTTAGGTGCCCGTTTTTTTTTTTGCAAAAGAGTGTAGTTAGATAGATAGAATATACTTTATTGTACACCATAATTTAAACACACCTATTTAACATAATTTCTTAAATAAATGGTTATAATTGCGGTCTTATCGCTAAAAGCGATATCTTCCAGACAACCTTTGCAAAGATTTTCAAAACTTTAATTAAAGTGGGGAGGGCTAAATTAGTGTACCTTACAAATATATTAAAAAAAAAAAACAGAAAATAATATTTATACAAATATATCAATACAATACAAATAATAAGTAATTATATATAAATATAATGTGTCCTTTAACATCCTGTTGAGAGAAAACAAAGGAATAATCATAAATTTGAAAGAAAATGAATAGCAACCGAGCTCTTAATAATAGCGAGTGACTGAGCTTGTCTTACTGACACCGGCAATGCATTCCACAAACAAACAGCTTGCACCGTAAACGAAGAGCCAAAAAAATTAGTGGAATGTGCAGGCATAGCATATTAACTATATTATAACTATTATAATTATGTGTGTGCTTATAATGGTTTTTATTAAAAGACTAGCCTTAATACCATTTGTGCTAGTCTGTAAGAATCGATTTCTAAAAAATGCAATTGTGGCACTCGGGGACTGCCGCGGTAAAGCTATTGCATAGAATTTTTTATCAACTTATGCATTTATAGTCTACACGCATACGTCTAGTTGCACGCACACAAACACCGTGCCGAAGTCTGCCGAGCTGAAATGACGTTAGACGATGCACGGTTTTCAACGCCGCACCGCTGTGCCGGTCATAGTGGGGGATGTTAAAGTTGTCAAAAAATAAAAAGCTGGTTTTAACATTTAATAAAGACCCTAGAATGTAACTTGGAACGAAACTGAAAGAAACAATAAAATAATTAATTACAGAAAGTACCTATTTAAAAAAATACATACATTGTTTTGGCGCGTTAAATAATACGATGGAATTGAATGGAATATATTGCGAGTATTCTTTTCGCGTTTACTTTACAGTAGCATGCAATTCTAATTATTACGAAACGTCTGAAAAACGTCAGAAAAACTAGTGTTGTAGGCAATTAATTACTGAATTTTACCTGCTTCATTCGATTTTGTATATTAATATAATAGTGATTAAACATTGTGTAGTGATCTTTAAAGTGAAGAATAGTAAAGGAAGATTTTGACAAAGACGACGTAATAATAAAATTGAAAATGAAATAATTATATTTACAGGTGACGATAGCTCAACTGACGATTGTGGCTCATCATCGGAAGAAAATGGTTGAATGAAGATTCAATCACTTTCGTTTTTTCTTGATTTTTTGTGATTAATTACACACACACACACATTACATTACATTATTATTGTAACTTAAATTAAAGACAAATTGACCTTTCGTACTATTGTATCATTTCAAAATACCTACAATATTAAAGTTTAATCGAAATTTTCTAATCAGAACTTTAATCCAATGCACTTTACAATACATAATTAAATCGATCAAATACTCATACAAACTTGAATCGATTTATCGTGAGTATCGAGTACCACGTCGTATGGTTACTTCACTCAGGGCCGGATTAACCATAAGGCGGAGTAGGCAACTGCCTAGGGGCCCCGCATCAACTAAGGGCCCAGGCCCAGTGCACGCACCAAGAAAACATGTTTCTTCGAACGAGAATTTGATGTGCGTGTGAACTTACACACCTCACTGTTATCTCACAAAATACAAATCGTTAGATTTAGTAGTAGAATTAAAACAATTTTAGAACAAATGTGGGAATAAATATCAAATATATTAAAAACCACAGCCCTTAATGTGCGTTTCCTCAGTTCACACACGATTTGGTCAGTCAAAGTAAGAAAAGGGGCCCCAAGAACTGACTCTGACTTCACTAGATACGTCGCGATGACAATTGTCAAAACGGGCCTATTATATTTTTACGACTTTAGGTTTATTTTCGTTACGGAATTTCTTGATTCGGTCGCCGCGCTCAAAGCCCGCGATAAAAGCATGCAATAGCTTAAAAAAAACAGTTGCCATCAGAGAAGTTAGTGATCAAGTGAGAGGTCGTGGCATATTTAGCGTAGTTTGAGCAGTTAACAAGAAACAAATACTAAAGTCATAGATGACTAGCTTTTAGCGCTAGATAAGATAAGATACTGATAAATATTTATTTCCATGAACTTAAGGCCGAACTAGGCAAAACCTGTATTTCGGCTCTCAAGGCTATTCTCTTTGAGTATCTGATACAATGGACGACTAATAGCAACTTAACATAAAATAAGAACATTAAACAATGACAAAGAAGAAAGTATATGTGTAGTATGTCCTCTCTTTGTGTGATATGTGAGTGTATGAGTGTAAGAGGATGTGTGCTTATTAGATGGAAGCGTGATTGTTGCACGTATAGCGTATTGATATTAGATGGAATTAATCAGATTAAAATAAAAAAGTTAAGTTAAAAAAGTAGTAAAGTCCACATTTAAGGTCAAGACATTGTCCTCAAGCCATTCCCTCACGGCATCAAAACCAGATTGAGCTGCATCGAAAACCTCTTCCCATGTACTGGCAGAAAACGTGAGAGCAGTATCATCCGCAAATGAGATTATTTCGCCATGGGGAGCTTTTGAGTTGTGAGATCGTTAATATAAACGAGAAAAAGTGAGGGTCCCAGGATACTCCCTTGCGGAACGCCGTGTGTAATTAGAAGGTCGCCACTGTGGCAGTTTCCAACCCAGACAAACTGAAGACGCCCCGCTAGGTAACTTTTGAAGAGTTGCAATTGTGTCCCTCTGATACATAACATTTCCAGTTTGTTGAGCAGGATCGAGACAGAAATCCGTTTGATACAATTTGGCCTTGGCCAAATCAAGAAAGATTATTAGGTACTTCTTCCCTTTGTCAAGGCTATTCGTTATGGAACTAACGAGAGTATTTACAGCTTGGTCTGTTGATTTACCCTCACGAAAACCATATTATTGTTTATCTGAAAGATTAAGGTCCGTATTACAGAACGTCACTCAAGTCCAGTTTGAACTTAATTCACTCAATCTTAGTTTATATATAGAATCTGCACTCGAGCATTGGCCTTATTCCAGAACGGTAATCAAACTTCACTCAGATTCAAATCGAGTCTCAAGCAGAGAATATCTAATTGTCTATGCATCAGTCTGTTTTCGTTTACGTTTTATTTTCTTCGTCTCCGCTGTTCCGATTTACGAATGATCGTAAATAATTCAATTTACTTTAATAGCAAATTTTTAAGAATAAAAAATATGTATTGCACGGTTTCACTATAGAAATTACTTTTTATGAATTTGTAAAAGCAAATTCTTGAAGGTAAAAGGTATTAAGGCAATATTTTCTAACATATAAAAATATAGCAAGAGTAACTTGTTCGTGGAACGGAGTGGATCCTAAATAATGTCTGTGACAGTGTTGTTATGAATTTCTGATTAATTATATAATAAATTATATTCAAATAAATAATGGTTTGGGAACAACAATCAATAAAAATATTAAAAGAAAACAAAGTTATAGTTAAAACAAAACAGAAATGGATATTTTTTACCAATACTTGGTCAATTACAAATTGTCAAAAATCTTCATCTTGTGAAAATCTATACCATTTCTTAAAATAATTATTAGCAAAATTGTATGGGCCCTTCACATGGAACGTTGAAGTTCTGTTTTTCTGTTCAAATCATCGGTGAAAAAATCATTGTTATAATCTGTTTAAGTTAGAAAACACGGGATTCATCTAGTAACTTAAAATGGCAAAAAATTACGTGTGAAAGTGTTATTTGTAACCAATTTGCAAAATAAAATGTGATTTCATCATCATTCGCCAAAAATTACCATTTTTATATCAAATAATAAACTGAAAAGCAAATAGTTAACTGACAAGGAAATCTCTGCCCAAGCGTGGTGTCGACCATATTTGAGATATTTGAGAACTGTCATCGATGAATCTATACTTGAGGAACATTCTAAAATTAAATCTCGACTCAAAACTTGTTTTAAATAGAGATCAGTGCTCGAGTTTCGCTCTGTAATACGGGCCTAAGATAACCTACGAGTCTTGTTTAATTATTCTTTTCAGAACTTTAGATAGCGATGGGAGGATCAAGATTGGCCTATAATTGTTGATATGACTTCTGTCACCGTTTTTATAAATAGGACACACTTCAGATTTTTTTAAACTCTCAGAAAAAATACAGTTCGGAAGACAAGAGTTAAATATAAAGGTAAGCAGTGCGACTGAAAAAGTCCTATGTGCCTTTAAAAAAGAGCTGCTTATTTTGTCGCAACTTGTAGCACAATCTATTTTTAAAGAAACAATAAGGCGCTCTACCTCTTCCTCGTTAGTGGTTTCTAACACAAATGAATTTAACTGTGTGATAATGGGAGAGTCCCTAGATGCAGTGTAATTAGATTTAGCAGACCTTCTTTGCTCAATTTTGTCAGCAAGTGACTTACCTACGTTAAGAAAATAGTTATTGACTGTGTTAAGGACGCATTTATGTTTTCTCGCAAATATCAATGTTTTTCTGGTACCATTTTGATACATAAGGAGTTAAAATTTTGACAGTGTTATGGTATTAATTTCAAGATAATTTATTCATCTCCACATTGAAAGCATTATAATTAAACAGTCCCATACATCTTTTTCTCACAAATACGTTTTTATCGCCGCAATAATCGAAGAAAATTACAAAAAATGGGGTCTGAATACGTACCTGTAAGCCAAATCTGGAGCATATTCTTAACTTGAAAATAACAAGAAATTATAGCCTATCTATTTATCTATACGTTAAGCTAATTATTTTGAACATACATAAAAAACTTTATGATTTATGAGAAAAGTAAAATCGGTCTCAAATTTCTTCATACATTTTTCTACCGAACGCACGGCTCCGACCGTCATTCCGCGCTTAGACGCGCTCGTGAACGCAGGGGTGTATCGCTTTCCTCGAAGAAATAAATACGTTGAAACCTATAATAAAGACAGTGGCGTCTTGTATACTGTGACTAGAATACGTTGATACTTTTTCGTACCGAAACAAAAGTAAGAACGAGAACCATACTTATTTTTAGAATTGGATGGATATTGGTTACTGAACCTAGCATGAAACAACAATTTTTTTATACCGACCTCAAATAAGAAGGTTTCGCAATTCGACCGTATAAATGTTTTTTTTTTTTCATTAAGTATCTTAAAGTACTACAAATTAAGGAAGGTCTAGAGTTGATCTGATGATGGAGCCTTTCATCAGATTGACTCCTGACAGTCGAGGGAACTCCTCAACGATTTACAGCAGTTACTTTTTGTTGGGCTTACTTCATACGGTTCCATATGCCAAAATGTTCAGTACGTACATAAACTAAAAAATTGGCCAAGTGCGAGTCAGATTCGCACATGAAGCGTTCCATAGTAACTACGCCAAATAACTTTGTTTCTCATAGTGTTTGTATGAATTACAAAGTTTTATTTGCAGTTTTAGAAAATATGCTGTATCTCAAAAACTGCCAACCCGATCTCGTTCAAACCAATTTTGGTTGAAAGTTTACATTAAGGATCATAGCATATATTTTTTGTATAATTTTTCACTCCATTATTATAGAAGTAAGAGGGGGGGACACATTTTACCACTTTGGAAGTGTCTTTTAAACGATTAACTTTATGAAAGAGTGGTTTTAGAAACCCGTATGTCATTTTTAAAGACCTCTCTACTAATTCCACACACTTTTGTGTTAGTTATATTTTCAGTTTCAGTTCCATGTGGGGTACATGGAACTGAAACTAAAAATATATTTTTTTAATAATTTTTTTATTTTTTTTTTTCTTATAATCGGAAAGCAGTTCACAGAATACATCTATCTACCAAGTTTCACATGTATAGTCCTAATAGTTTCGGAATATAAAAACTTTTACCAAAAAAATTAAACCGACCTCCAAAAAACACTGCAAAGTGAAAAATAACTTTAATTTCGGTAGGTAGGCGGTGTCCGACTTCCGAAATTAGTTAGAAAGTAGACAAAATATTGCTTTTACCAATGCTGGGCCGTTAATTGTTGAGGAGTTCTCCTGGTACTTCACCATCAGCTTCACTTCATCATATGCATTGTGACGAGCATATTGTGCTTAATAACCATATTCAAGTAATCGAAGCGGAACCCATGAAATACTTCTTATTCCTACTTATATATTGAGTAGTTTCAGTGGCCATCTGTGGTCTTCATCATCAGATCCACTTCACAAATGGTGCTTTTCAAATGCAACTACACAAGTTACTATAAAAAATACTCAAATCGCTGTAGGTGTGCCTATAATATTTGAAGAGTTTCCTCGATTACTCCAAGATCCCATTATCAGCTCCTGACTTGGTGACAATAGGACCAATTTCGAAGTATACCCTTTCAAACAAAAAAAGAATTTTCCAAATTGGTTCACCCGTCTTCGAGTAATCGGTGATCAAACATTAAAAAATATATACGCGTCGAATTGATAACCTCCTCCGTTTTTTTCGTCGGCTGTGACATACAGACAGACAGACAGACAGGCATGACGAAACTTTTCTTTATTTCTTATTATTTTTTATCACATATGAGTATTTTATTTCCTAAGTCCCCTAGTACTCCTAATCGGGCGTCAAACACATTAATACACAAAATTGAAACTAACATCTAATCAATAAGCATGTAACCCTTTGTAAACAATAAGTTACAACTTATTATAATCAAATAATATTAAAGAAAATATAATATTACCTTCAAGTATCAATATTAGTTAAGTAATGTATAAAATCGGGCGAACAATGGTTTGTAAGTGTGTGTGCGCGCAATGTTGTTGTGTTGCTACTAGAATACCTAAAATTGAGCGAGTGATTTAAACGTAAATGCGTCCTTAAGAGATGACTGGGGAAAGGAAGACAGAGATAGTAATTCATTAGGGATGGATTTATTTTTGGAGGTATTAACGATTTCTTTCATTGCTTTTCATAATTGCTTATTATCTTTTTGGGCCGATTGCATCAATTGTTTATAGGATCTTTTTACTTTTTTTAATATATTGTTGCAAAAATTTCTGTAGCGCATGTATGTTGTTTTTAATGTTATATTAGATAGATAAAACTAGCATATATGTTATACTATACTATATCCTCGTCCTGCCCATTGTGATTTCAAAATCACAAAATATACTTCACGGTTCCTGCCCAGCTAAAATATTGTAAAATTCTAAATTCTGCCCACTGTCCTTCAAAAATCACATATTCTAATTTCTCGTCTAGAATTTGTATTTTCTACTCAGCTGTCGTTTTTTAAGTTTCCTGAGATTGGTTATGTTATAACCAATAAGTGAACCTTAAATCTATTCGAGTAATAGACAACAGATTAACGTCAGAAGTCATTCACGTGTTAAAAATGGAGTCACGTCGGAAAAGAGGTATGTTTAATCTCTTACTATCATTTATATCAGTGGCTTTTCTTTATTAAAAATAATCAGGATTAAAGTTAAATAACCAATACTTTGACTTTTGTAACTATTTTTGATTTTCGTTAATAATTGTATTTTTAGTAAACATAAATAATATTATGTGATGCAAAAATCACATTGGGCAGAACTTTTTGGTAAATTGTGATTTTTTTCGCAGAATTGCACGATGTAGCCATCGGCAATTTGTTAGAAGATTCCGATATTGGGGACTTCATAACTTTCGATGATGATTACGACGATCCGGAATTCGTACGACTAGAAACCAGTATTAGTTCTACGGAGGAAGAAAGTGATGGACCTGATGTAAGTACATCATTTATACAAGCTCGCGGAAGGACTAGGCGAGGTACGCGAGGAGTTTCTCGTGGACGGTCAAGAGGAAGGTCGCGTGGGCGTACATGTAACAGCACTGGCAGCAGAAAAGACAATAATATACCGTCAACTACATTCGAGGACTGGTCTCAGCAAGAATTTTCCCCGATTCAACGTTTTCTAACAGAACCATCATACCTGCCCATTAATTCACAACATTTTTACAAGATTAACTAAAGAGAGAAAATAAAAGAAAAAAATGAGATGAAAATTCAAGACTAATTAAGAATACATAATAAATAACATAAAAAGTTACTTTTGTTTTATTTACCCCATTGTACCCAGTCTTTTATGAAGGACAAATAAAATACAGCTGATTTTGGTAATTCTGCCCAGTGTACTGTAAAAAGAACAAAATGTATGATTTTCCAAATAGCCTGAATCGGTTCATTATGATCTATTTACTGCCATAAAAAAATATAAAAAATTTATATCTTATGCATGACCTTTTTTTTTTGTTCTAATTATTCTGGGCAGGAAGCACTTGTAAGATTTTGTACTTTGAAGAGAACAGTGGGCAGAATTACCAAACAGGTTTTAATTTACTTGGGCAGGACGAGGATATATTCAGTTACGTTATTTCGTAAGTGCCAAAGCCCCGAAAGAAACACTACAACACGACGCCTTAGTGACTAAGGAGTGAGAGTTAGACCATGTACCTACTGGTTTTCCTCTATAAAACCTAAGTGTTCTTACCCTATTTTTAATCCACTATCTCAAAGCACGAAAAGTTTTCTACGCTGATGAAATTGGCTAAGTACCAAAAAACTTGGCGTTTAAATGACCCACACTCAGCAGTATAAGAGCAATACAGTTTTATCTGTAACATGTAATTAATTGCCACAAGTATTTCACAGATAACTGTATAAGAAACAAAAAATAGTCCACACAATGTGTTTATTATTTGATGAATGTTTGTGTGGCATAAAGTTTTCTAGCTATGCGTCACCTCTTTTTCCCCAAGGTCGTAAATCGACTAAGAGATTACTTAGAGCAGGGGTCTTCAACCTTTTTAAAGTAAAGGGCCAAAAATACTTTAATTTTGGTTCGGCGGGCCGCAACACAAGGGAAACATCCTACTAACACTATAAATTCGAAATTTTGTGTGTGTCTGTATGTTTGTTACCATCTACCGCGTAAACGGTTAAACGGATTGCGATGAAACTTGGAATTTAGATAGCTGAAGTCCTAGAATAGGACATAGACTACTTATCATCCCGATATTCCTACGGGATCGGGACTTACATAGGTAAAACCGCAGGGTGCAGCTAGTTTCAAAAGTAAATAAAAACACTATTCAAATATTAAACTAATTTCATCAATAAGATGTTTGACATTGTTTGTTTTTGATTAATTTGTCAATAGATAGTTATAGTTAGTGTTATAGAAGTCATTGAAATTCTTAAACTGTTCTCAAGGTGAACACTGGTGATTCTGGTTCTTGCTCACATAGTCAAGTAGTGCCAAACAGAGAAGCCATTTTCAGTGCATGATCTCTGATCTTAGGAAAATCGGAACTTATGTATTTTGAGTAAAACTCTAGCAAACCTAAATTAAATCTATCTTTCAATATAGAGTTGCACTGTAACTCTATCAATTCCATCTGAACCTCTTCAGGAACATCTTCGACAAAAACGTTGTATGGGCGAGCAAACAAATTCAGGATCATTGAATTTTTTCGAAAATCGGTAAAACATGAATCGAAGTGAGTTTTCAGATCTTGCAGCGCAGTAAAATAATGTCCATGTTTGAAATTTTGCAAGAACATTTGTGGAAAATGAGTGGTAACATTTTTTTAAATTGACTTATTTAGAAATCCATCTTCATGGCAAACGCTTTTAAAGCGTCAAATAGCTCATGAATCAAATTATCTTTTCCTTGCAATTTCTTATTTAAATCATTGAGATGTGATGTATTATCAGTGAGAAAACCCAAATCACTCAGCCATGCTTGATCAGAGAATTGCCGAACAGCTTTATCCTACTTTGCATAAATGCTGCAATTTCTTTCCGCAAATCAAACACACGTTTTAAGAGCTTTCCTCTGCTGAGCTAACGAACATCACAGAAATAAGTTATGTCACCATATTCAGCATTGGTTTCTTTTAAAAACTCTTGAATTTGCCTGTGGTTTAGGCCCAGAGATTTGATAAAGATAACGGTTTTTCCACAACACTCATGACATCTTGAAAATTAAGGGACTTTCCACATAAATTTTCTTGATGTAAAATGCAGTGGTACTGTACAAAGGAGACATAGGGATTATTTTTCTTTATTAAAGCAACAAGTCCTTCATTTTTGCCAACCATAGAAGGTCCGTCTTTGGTGATCCCTGCCAAATTTGATAATTTGAGGTTATATCTGTCTAAGACGGAATTAAACGACTCCAAAAAATCACATCATCTTGTGCTGGCTTTAATTGGAACTAGAGCAGTGATTGCTTATGATGTTACTTATTTGAAACAGTTTTATTTAGTTTGTAGTTTTTACGCATAATTTGTACGCCTTGCAAGGCAAAACATAGTGATACAACGCAAATTTTATACCATGTACTATTATACTACCTATGTTCAACAAATAAAATACTTTGACTTTGACTTTGACTTTGACTTTGTATTCTTAAAGTAATAATAATAATAATAAATAATAAAGGGGAACGCCTAAAAAATGCTTGAAATGGACAGAAACTACTAATAGTCCTTAATTCTATTGAGAATAAAATATGACTAATGAAATAATTCTTAAGTTTGTAAACGTTGGGAGAAAATATCACGATCATAAAAATATTTAACTTGATAACCGTCTAATCCATTGTTATTTTTTTGTTGGCGGTCAGTGTTTATTTGACGTGAGTTATCGACATTCAGCCAAACAAGAATCGTCAAATAATCTTTAGCGAACTATTTTATATTTATTGCACAGTAATCATGAATTTAATATAATTCGACCTATTTATACCGTAAATGTAATTAAAATAATATATGTGTGTCAATATTAATTATCAAGTTATTTTCAAAATGGAAAACGTATCTTAGACTGTATGAATCATAATTATGTCCTTTTCCTTACTGACGTCTGACAGTTTGACATTACTGCATTTCATTTTTTCGATTGATTACTTGATTGATTTATGGTTTTGCGTGTGTGCCTTGAGTTTGAAACAGATTGCTTTTAAGGATATTTAACGACGACTGGCCATTTTTTAAGGATTTTGATTTGACCTCTGCACACTTTACCCATTTTTCAACATGGACTTTTACACTCGCCTAAACGACGACTCGGCTTTTCGACGGACCTGAACCTGTTTTACATAGTTATTTGAATCGTCGCAGAGCGCAATTCCAAAGTATTAATGTAATGTTGCTGATTTTCCACAACTGACATACAGCGGAATGGTTTTGTTGGTGTGTGGAACTTACTAAATAAAACAGGCTCGTTCATACTATGGAGAGCATACACGAGCTAATGGTATGTAATTATAAGATTGAGATAAGCAAAGAAATGGATAATGCATTTGTTGAGGATTTAGCTCTTTAGGGTAATTGTTTTTTACTACGAGGAAAAATACAAAGTAGGCATATTTCTCAAAAAATATATTTTGTTTACATAATAGTTAACAATTCTTTGTCTGGAAGTAGAGCTATACAGCATCGTTATTGTAACTGCATATTGAGACGGTGAATAGTTGGTACCTGTGCCCATACTATCTCAATAATATAGTACTTAGCATGGGCCCGGTACCAATCTAATATCTATCCTCCTGCACAGTTTCTTGATGACATATTAGTGGTTTTAATGATGATTAAAATGTTTAAATGCTGTTTTGTTGATTATTTGTTGCATATAAATTCATAACCTTGACCTAACCTATATTTTAGAAAAATGGTTGGAACTAGTTTCTACCTAGCTTTTTGATAATTATTGAAATTTTTATGCGTTCCCTACGATTTGTAGTGCAATTTAGCGTATATTTCATTGTTGTTCATTTCAAGCATTTTTTTTGTATGGGTGATGGGCATTCCCTTTTATTTCACTAAAAAATGTTTCATACACAATCACAAAGTAGTTTACAGTCTTTTTATACAGATACAGCGCCTAATGGTACTTCATGATTTTCGAGAACCTCTGCATCCGAACTAGGTGGTAACCTGTATCTCGGAATACAGCTTATTCCCTCTTAATAAATACACAATTGAGTACAATAAGCCTTAAAAAAATTCTAAATAATAATGTTACTTGCCATTTTGTGCTTTTGGTGTGTGATTGTGTACGGTAATTGAATGTATGTGTATAGTGCACAGCTGGGTGGTGTGAAAGTGATGGTGCGTGTGTATGCGTTTGTGTTTGTGTGTGCGTGTTAGTGTGTGGGTGTGTGTGATATTTGTTTAAAAGTAGTAAGTAACGTGAGTAATGTGTAAAACTAAACCGGAATATTGAAAATATTTTCAGTTTCCTCATATGAGAGGCCCAATAAATATTCCTGAACTTTTCTCTTGCAGTTTGACTTATTTAAAGAATAAATTTTAATAATGTTATTTATTTTATTATACACGTAGGGAGCAATGAAAACATAAAACCTTTTAATAAATGTAGTCATTGGAAAATGTTTACGGACACATACTGCATGGTTTCTGCGTTTTGAAGCAATGTTTAAATCATATGTGAGATCTGCGTGCTGTTTAAGTAAAATACTTTGTATAAACAATTGGCGTACGGTAAGGACTTGACATAATTGGTAAAGCTCTGCAGTAGGATAGAGGATAGGCCTGAAATTGATTATCTTCAAAACTGCGCGTTGGGCTATTTCAAGATTCATTAACGTGGTTTTCGCAGCTCCTCCCCAGCACGTTATGCAGTACGTAATGATAGACTGGCATATCGAAAGATAGATTTGCATCAACAGAATTGAGTCAGCAACATGCCTGAGGGTTTTAAAAACGTAGATCAGTTTACGTACACGAGCACAAAGGAGTTTAATATGATCTTTAAAGTTAAGGTGGCAGTCTATTGTGATGCCTAAGTACTTTATACTATTTACACGTTCCAGCGATGTGCATGTGCAACTCACACCGGCAGCACAGTTATGTGATACAATGTGGTAATTGTTGTAATTAGTTCCAGCGAGTTGACGGATACTGAAAGCTGTGTATTTTGTCTTATCTGCGTTTAACGTCAAAATATTGTCACGAAGCCATTTTCTTACAACATCGTAACCCTTTTGAGCAGTACTATAGACCTCATTCCAACTATCGGCGCAGAAGGAGAGAGCAGTGTCGTCTGCGTAGGAGATGATCTTGCCTTGTGGTAGCTCGAGGTTACATAAATCGTTAATGTAGACGAGAAATAGAGTTGGGCCTAAAATACTGCCCTGTGGTACCCCATAGTCGACAGCAAGGTCATCACTTGTGTAATTACCGACTCTAATTACACATTGTTTTCGCCCAGTGAGATAGCTCTCGAAGAGTTTAAGCTGAGTGCCCCTAACCCCAAGTCTTTCAAGCTTATGTATAAGGATCGAGACAGAAATCGTATCAAAGGCTTTACTCAGGTCAAGGAAAATGGACAGGCATTTTTTTCCTTTATCCAGGTTTGTACTGATGTAGTTAGTAAGCATATGCACTGCCCCTTCTGTAGATTTTCCTCTGCGGAAGCCAAATTGTTTATTTGACAATAAATTATTTTGTTCAAGATAGTGTACTAGTCTATTATTTAATATTTTTTCTAATAACTTCGATAGCGCGGGCAAGATTGATATTGGTCTATAATTACTAATAAGATTTCTGTCACCAGCCTTATGTATAGGGCGCACTTCAGACTTCTTTAGATGGTCGGGAAAGATGCCGCTGTCAAGACAAGCATTAAAAATAAATGTAAGAGGGGGAACAAGGGCATTTATATTATGCTTTAGGATTTTGTTTGAGATTTTGTCCCATCCTACAGCAGAATCAGCTTTCAAGCCAAGAATAAGGCGTTGGATCTCACCTTCAGATATGCTCTCCATCACAAATGAGTCACACTGAGAGAAATTGGCCGATAAAATACCATCAACCGATCTAGGTGTTTGAGTCTGGTGAGATAGAATACAGTCCTCAGCTAATTTTCTGCCTACGTTGACAAAGTAGTGGTTGATCTCATTGACCAATAAATCAGAAGTGGAGTGTAGTTTTAAGAGCTCTTCAGAAGTATTTTTGTCCTTAGTAGTATTGGTAATTGTTTTGATGGTCTGCCATAAGGTTTTGGGGTCATTTTTAACTACTTCGATTAGAGATTTTTCATAAGCCCGTTTCACTTTTTTAAGAATAATGTTGCAATAATTTCTGTAACGCACGTATGTTATTCTCAAAACATCATTTTCTGGCGACATTCTGGATTCATTATGCAGCTTATCTCTATTTTTCATACAGCGTAATAGTCCGTGCGTTATCCAAGGCTTGATGATTTTTTTACGCCTTGATAGTGTTAATATTTTTGTATTTTCCTCTAAAACTGCTTGAATATTGGTAATTAGGTAATTTATTGCAAACGAAGGCTCACAAGATGAGTAAATGGGGCTTAGGTCAATTAATGTTTCTATGTCAATTTTTGCAATAGTAGTGGTTGCAAAATGGCGAGGTCTTACGAAATCAATGCATGTCAATACGGGATAGTGATCAGTCAGGTTAGTACGGGGAATAATTGTGAGCATGGGTAACTGCGACTTAATCAGTACGTGGTCGAGACATGTTCCCCTGGCTTCGCGTGTTATATTTGTGTGGGCTGGTAGCAGTCCGTGAGATGCAGTTAGAGTTAAATAACGTTCACCAGAAGAGTCAATTTTATCAAGATTTATAGGAATAATAATATCACCGACTATCAACACATTTTTGAAAGCTGAAACTTTTAAGAGGATATTATGTAACGATACAAGGAATGAATCAATATTTTTGACAGAAGGTGAGCGATAGATGCAAATAATTGCAGTGTGTTGATCACATAAAATTAGCAAACAGTTTCCATCTTCAAACTGCGGCTCTTGTGTTGTGAAATTAAGGTTGTCTTTGAAATAGACAACCACTCCATCATTTTGTCTACTATTATTTTTTGTAGCAGAGAAACAATAGCCTGGTAGTTTGGGTATGACCGAAGTAGTAGAAATCCAGCATTCCGTTAGAACCAGTACGTCGCATTCAATTTTAAGTCTAGTCAGCATAAGTTCTAAGCCTGGCATATTACAGTTAATACTTCGAATGTTCTGTGTGAGAACAAGTAAGCGCTTAGATTGGGAATGCGGAATTAGTTTGTAACAATTATCAATGTCACATGTAAATGTCTTCGAAATAGTTACGTTATCGATTTCTTCTGTAATACCAAAATTAACATCAACGCCGCAAATAAAAACGGCCGACTGTATGGTGTCACTTAAGTCTGTACTTTCGATATCCCCAAACAACTTTTCTATCCTCCCTCCTTGCTAGAAAGTTGCTTTTGCGAGGGGCATAAAACGTCTGCTGTAGCCTCCATACATTCTTTTATGAATTCGCCGTCAGTAAATGGTTTTGACTAACGTGCAATTTTCTCTGAAATAATGTAGCTTACTTTTACACTTGCTTCACTGTCTTCATTCTGTTTGTAAAATGAATGCTGCTGTATTTGAAGTTGTTTCTTCAGGGACTCCACCTTATCAATGCGTAATTGTCCTTGAAGATGTGCAAACTTACTGGAATGTTTGGAATCATAATGTCGTTTGATATTGTATTCTTTCATCACTGAGACTGATTCATTACATAAGAGACAAATGGGGTTTTCCTCGACACAGACAAATAAATATAAGTTTTCCCATTTGTTTTGGAAAAATCTGTGTTCTTCAGTAACCTTGCGTTTTCTACTCCCACTTAAGTTGCAACGTGACGTCTATTCATCTCTAAATAGCGCACTATACCACAGTATTACGATATTTCCTACAGTAGCGCAACGCCTTTGATGTCGCGCGATGCCGCCGCCAGTGTAGGTACTTACGCTGTCACATGCAAATATGCTAGGGTTGTCATCAAATGGGAAATAAAACAATTGTGATTATTACTATTATGATGTAATCATTTATTCATATGTACATTCAAAATAATTGTGATTATTAAATCTAATGTAATTATTTATTCATAAAATATATATTTACATATGTTGCACTGCTAAATACGTGACACTTTATTTTTGGATGTTCTTAATTGTCTATTATAAAATTTAACTACGTAATGTACTCGCATTCGGATGAACAATCTGACAAGAAAAGAATGAAGAAAACATGAACATGGCTGTGATTCAAATTCTACAGTACTTAGTATTTCAAATAATCTATCTAAAATATTGTTTCCAACAAACGAGTGAAAATTTTGTCTAAAACAGGCTTGCAGTTTAGTACAGTATTCAACGAAATCAGCTGGAGGTACCTGTAGTCCACCAAAGGTATCATGCATAGTATTGTATGCACGGTTACGTAAGTTTACTTAGATTAGGTGATAAGAACTTGTCACATCCTTGTAAGAACTGTTCAAAGGTGACGTCCATCGACTTAGCTTCTTCCATCAACTTCAACTTTGTGACACAACTTGTAACTTGTTTTCGAAGTTTTCTTTTTCTTGGAGTATGATCTGTCAATTTTTTTGTAGTCTGCGATGCTTGGGCACTAGTGGATGCCACAATTGATACGCCTACGGAAGCAATGTCGATCTGTTGTTGAACACCTTTGTTTGTCAAATATTTTATAATCTCTATTTTTGTAGTCTCAGTTTGTGTACTCAAAGGATGTAGTGAAGCAGACGGTAAGTTTGATACGGGAATAGCAGTGCTTTTTAATTTTGTTTTCATATACATCCATCTTTCAAAATGTAAACCACATACGTACATATTATATAATTGTTCAACAGTTTTACTTTTCAAGTTCGGTCTTTGACAAGCTTCTATCCATAACTCGCGCCTGGAAAGTAAGTAGGTACCTATAAATTCAATAACAAACACATACCTATACAGTTATAATTATCAGACATAAAAATATAAAGTGAAGTGACCAAAATTGTGTGCACAAGTCAGTTTTGTCTGTCTGGAATATTCCATAAGTCTATGGTACACAAATGAAAAAACCTACCTCTCGTCGCGGGGAAATCTATGAAACTTTAAGTCCTTCTGGGATTTCGATGTCGATTTACATCCATACACAGAACAGTTTGTGCGCACCATTATAGAATATGTAAGTATAATAAAATTATTACACAAAAAACACGCCCGCGTTTGCCCTTCGCGCTCGGTACCGCAAACTAAGCATGTTTGCGGTACGCGGCCCGCGCCGCCCGACACCCCGCGAGGTCCCCTCCGTTGCTCTGCGCAAGTACATTCGTCGCACTACTGTAGGAAATATCGTAATACTGTGACTATACTGAGCGAGTGAGTGAACAAAACAAGTTGGGGTGAGGTGCGGGCGGGGATTTGCGGTCAACACATCCCTGCTCGCACCTCGTTCCGCCCGTTGTATTCTATGAGTGAAGCGCGTGGAATATATGTGCGTTAGCGCCTTGCCGCATGCCCAGTATGTACATAGTTAGGTACATATGTAACAAATCGATTTTGGGCTTGTCAAGCAAGCGTCCGGGCCGCCAAGAAAGCTAACGCGGGCCGCAAGCGGCCCGCGGGCCGCGGGTTGAAGACCCATTAGAGGTTGGGCAGTGCTGCTATAATCATTGCGATCACGCTAAGCGTGGGATTTGCCCTCCTTGACATTCCTCTAGACTAGATAATAACCTGACTGATCTCTAGTTTATAATGTATTCATAGCCCAAACTCATTAAGAAGACGGGTCACAGGTGTTTCATATGTCTTCTACTAGATAACACGGTTCTATACTATGATATTAAATGACACAGGGATAGATTAAAATCTAGAATGCTACATGTCATAGGCTACTTTTAATCCTGGGAAATGAAGTTTTTTAGAATAGATTTACCAAAATTTCGACGCGAATTGAGTCAAGGGCAAAAGCGGTGTCGATATGCAAGTAGGTAATTAATAATCGCGACCCATATGGTCGCTAGGGCAGGCCACCGTTATCAATCTACTGTTAGTATTATCTCTGCAACACGACATTAACAATTATTGTTCACTAAGAAAGTAGCATTTATCATTGACAATTATACTGAAATACAAAGTGGCTTTGGGCAAGTTGGACTCGCCATGGAGTATTCCGTAGTAATATTTTTTTTGGAAAATCGTGAAGCGGTTCATAGAATACATCTACCTTCCAAGTTTCATCTGTGTAGTCCTAATCGTTTCGGAATAAAGTGGCTGTGACATACGGACGGACAGACTGACAGACATGACTAATCAATAAGGGTTCCTTTTTGCTATTAGGCTATGTAACCCAAAAAAAATAACAAGTAACATACAACAAGAATTCTTTTTTGCAAATTCTTCGTGGAGCTTACTTAAAGAACTTAGTAAACGGTCATTTTCATTTCCTATGAAATACAAGGAAAAGAACGAGATTACTGTGTCAAGAGAGGAATGATATCGATTATATCAGGGACGTCTGATAGATGACAATGTTGTCAGAGACAGATAAGGGGGATACGAAACAATACGAAATGGACAAAGAAACTGAAATAGGTATCTTTGTCCAATACGTGGTGGGGATATAATATTACGTCTATAGGTTTGACGACATAATCTTACAGACAGAGGGTTATCTGACAAGTTAGTTAAATGAGCTGATTACCTAAGCAAATAAGTATTCTGTCTAGGTTCAGCGTCTGACAACTTGTGCGCCAATAGTTTTACGTAATCAGTGTGGCTTATTATCGCACAAAGTGTAGGGAAATTTTGTATGTAAGCAATAATAAATGTATTCAAACCGTCGATTATGTTATCAGAAAACATGAGAAACAATATTTTTTACCATATTAAAAAACACAAAATAACATCTTAATTCAGGAGTGGCACATGTGACGTCACTTCTTGATAGAGAGTCTACCAAAGCGTGACGTCACGCGGTATTTTTATTTTTGCTTCTGTATCCGTTCCGATAGCAAAACATCGGTTCATATAATAAAACTCATGTTAAAAATAAATTCTAAAGAAATTTAGGTTAGGTTCAAAAGTTCTTAAAAAATATTGACGAATTATTATTTGTTGAAGGTAAGAACTTAATATAGACAGTAATAGTCTTATTTATTCTTCATATTTTCCAGAAATTATTCAGTTCCGGTGAAATTAAAGCCACATGGGAAAACACTTTGGATTTGCAAGTGTCTATTAAAATAGCTTCAAATTGTTTGATATCACTGAACGATACCTAAACGTCATCCGATCTATTTACCAACCTTTTGTATCAGATGAGCCTTATAATTGACTATCAGGTTTTGGTTTTAATGGCTGTTGTGGTTCTTCAAAATGTAGGTAGCTAACTACACACATCAAAAGTGTCTAGGGATCAACATATATTTTTGCAATAACTTTTCTCCTGATTGATATTAATTAAAATTTTCTTTAAGGATTCATCAAATAAAGTGTTTTCGTTTGTCACAGTAACAATAAACCAAGTCACCTTTGCATTAATAAAGAAATTTGCCATTTTCCTAATAAAGGGATTTTTGACATTTGAACCACTAACATTAAAGTTCGAAAAAAAGACTGAAATAACAGTTTTCTTTAAAATTTTATTGGGTAACTTAAACAATTAATAATCCGTGTTTCTACCGCGAACACTAACAACACAAGAACATCGGTTTGGCATACTCAAAATGAGTTCATCCAAATCACGCTGTGGAATGGCCGCCCATGTTCGTTGCAACAACAAAAAAAGGTCTTCTTGCGACTGGATACCCTCCATATTCGGCAGAGCTCTTCTCTGTAGCATATCCCATGCATGCTCAATCGGGTTCAAGTCTGGCGACTGAACAGGCCAGAGCAGGACATTGATGTTAGCTGCGGCGAGAGTCTGTCTTACAACTCTTGCGGTGTGCGGTCGTGCATTATCATGCATTAACTGAAATAAGGGACCGATTTGCACTTGTAGAGGAACGATGACGTCAGATACAATCGTCTCAGCATAAATTTGAGCGTTGAGGTTGCCTCTGATCCAAATCAACTCAGTTCTTCCGCCGATCCAAATACCCGCCCATACCATGATGGTTCCACCACTATAAGGATGGACTTCCTGGCAGGATTTTAATCGCTGTTGGCGTCCAGGGGTTCTCCAGTGTCGTATACGTCCTGTATCCGGTCTCATACCAAAACGAGACTCATCAGAAAAGCACACGAAACGCCATTGTTCTTCTGCCCAATTTCTGTGTTCAAGAGCCCATTGATATCGAATCCTACGATTGTGCATTGCTATAGGTGGTACCCGTAGCGGTCTTCGGGAATGAAGGTTCACTTCATGCAAGCGGTTTCTGACTGTTTGGTCGCTAATTAAGTTCCCAGAAGAGTGATGAAGCCTCACGGCTAACATCATGGCGGTTATTGTTGGAGTTCTTCGAGTTAAGATTTGAATGTATCGGTCTTGTCTCCGTGTGGTGCAGCGATACCGTCCTCCATGGCGCTCAGCCACGGTACCAGTGCTTCGGTAACGTGTCCAAAGTCGACTGATAACACTCTGACTTGTATTCAGAGCTAAAGCCACAGTACGTTGCCGGGAACCAGCTTCTATCATTCCCACGGCTCTGAGCATTTCTTCCCTGCTTAAATGACGTCGCCGCTCCATAATAACGTTGGTTTTAATCAGTAGTAGGGAAACAGTAGCACTAATAATGTCTTCAATGCGTTGTATGTTTTTATAGGGAAATATTGACAGCTGATTTTCATCTTTTACTCGAATTTGATTAACAGTTCCTGTTTCAAATTATGAAATGCACCAAAAAGGTCCCATATAAATTTATAAAATCATAAATTTATTACAAAGCCACATTTCAATCTCAAGAAATCCGCATAAATGCACAATGCATAATGCTTGATCCCTAGACACTTTTGATGTGTGTATATAATCAATGTACCTAAATATTGATTTTATCCTCGGAAGTTTACAAATCAAGGCTCTATTTTATTGATATTTTGGTTATTTTATATTGTATAGATTTTATAGTTATCTATTTCTAGCTAATAACATGTAATTATATTTAATTCTTTGCCACTTTAATTCATAGTTAACACAACTACAACCGCCAATGCAGAAACGCAGTCCCGAAAAACACACCCGTCACCAGTTCTACGCTGAGAAGACGTAGCGCAACAAACTTGCTAGCAGTGTCATTGTCTATTCAATTGGAAAAATAGGAATTTTTAAACTTAGACGCAAATCAATTAACATTAAACGGCTCAGAAAAATAGATAATGATGTTCTACATATCAATACGTGAAGCAAAACCACCGACACAGCTTTTTACGAAAATTATGGGGACGGAGGAGTTTAAAATTTGGCATACTTTTTTACAGTTTTATGGAGAAAAATTGTAGAAAGCAAAAGTTTTTATAGAAGAATGGATTTGAAATTATTTAAAATACGTTCTTTAAACCACAGTGCGACCACTACTAACACATTATTGGTCCAATAAGTAGCACACTCCATTATGGAATCAAAAACAGACCAATGCAAAATTAATTAAAAGAAGCCAAACTAAATTAGCATCAAGTCACAAAAGGTGTGCCTACCACGCGTTATACGTTAAACATCATATTATTAGTAACGACAGCACTGTGACACGGTAATATTAGATACAGTATTCCAACTTCATACAAACGGACGAAGCGCGACCTATACCTACGCGCCTCAATCTCGGTGTGCGCTCGGTTTGCAGACAGTCACGACCGGCAACGGTCTGCAAACCGAGTGTTGTTTTTTTAACAATAGCCACGCGATTATGTCTCTAAAAATAAGTTCAAGTACATATTTAATATGACGAGTAGGATATATTGTGCTGTTTTTGGTTGCATGAATTCGTCAATAACGCATCCAGAGATAACTTCTTTTAGCTTACCTGGAAACTTTGAAAGGTACCTAAGACTAAAATAATTTTACATACTAGTAAGTATGTACATAATGTGTTTCTTTTTAATGGATAAGTATTTCCTTTTATCTCCCGAAAAAAGATGTCTGGATTAATAAATAAAGTGAACAGAGTAAAGGAAAGTGATTGACACGAGTGAAATAGGTAGTTATAGGCGGTTCATGGATCATGATACGGTAGGTACGCTTGTGTTAAATCCTCGGGAAATGTGTGTTTTCCCAACGAGCACATTAATGGAAATAGCAGCCTATTTTGTTACTTTGGGCTGTAAAATAGCGCTTTAAGGGTTCAAAAAGCAGTTCAGAGTTGCATATCTGCATCCGTAAACGTCTATAGTTATAAAAGTTACTTAAGGTGCTATAAGCTGAATCAAATACTACCCTAGCCTTCACAGTAGTCCACGGTAGAACTCATTTACCACTTACACCTTTATATGAGAGTTACGAAGGTCATTCTGCCACTCACAGCTGCATAGTAGTTTCCATTGTAACTTGTATAGGTTATAGTTTATAGTAACCACTATTACACTACTATAAGTTTCATTATAGAAATAATAGAAACTCTTATGCATACTATAGTTACAAAAAAATCATCAGTGTAACTAAGGCCTTTAGTAGCAATAGTAATTCCTTGCAGGCTCAATCCATTCGCCATTTTACAGCCGCTTTTGTAACTATTATAAAACATTTAATAAAATGGATGCTAAACGAATAAGTACGTAACTAGATCTTATTTATTTATTTATTTATTATATACTTTATTGTACACCTTACAATACACTTAAGGATACAAATAATTAATCTTATAACCTCAAAAACAGGAAAATAGGAGCTTTTTGTGGCTGTGAGTTGCACTAGGAGAACAAAAATCACTGAAAGCGTTAGAAGGGTGAAAATTAGCGCTATGATTCTCAAAAGGGAGTTATTAGAGCTAAAACTGCAGGTTATGACTACAGTACAATGACGCCATGATTTTTTAAGAAAACTTATAATTCACTTGCAAAATTGAGTTGATATACATTGGTTTTTCAGTTAAATGTGCATTAAATGTACTGGTAAACAATCGGCCACTTGCGAATAGTAAGTTATCGACACGTAAAAATACGGAAATAAAATTTATTCTGTGTAACAAATAAAAAATATCACATATTTTTTGTTAATTTTTTAAATATCATAAAAGCGCGTTAAAATTACTCGAAAATTATCTTATATATCTACAGTAAACTGGACAGCGTTTTAAGTATCTTTATATCTCTTGCTAATACAGAATACAAACATTTACTTCTTTATGTTTTATTTTCATGATGGCGACGAAAACACTTTACCAAAATATTACAAACAATGTCAACTGAAGATATACAATAAAGAACTATAATCAATTCATTCGTTCAAAGTAGTTCAAAATCATTCAAAAGTAGCGCTACGAGAGCTTTAGTATAGCGTTAATAAATCGTTATAGCTATTAAGGAACCTTTATTTATTATTTATATGTTATTTATTTGTGAAAGAGAAATAAACGTTATATATTATATATATTATAATATTTATGCAACCGTTGTGCAGGTTAAACGGAACTTTAGGTTGCATAAAATGGCGCCCAAATAGCGCTAAAGCGGCTGCTTTATGTCTGCAGTAGACGCTCTAGCGCTTACGTCTATTACCATAAGTAATAATCGGATACGCTCCAAAGCTCTAATGCAGCCCATTTGTGCTAGTTGGGTTGTTTTGTTAGTTTGTATAATTCAAAGTAAAGACGTGGTATTTTATTATTAATAATAGTTGTTTATTGTACTGTGTGTATGAATAATACCACAAAAAATATAAACATGTTTTTTAATAATTAAATCTACCAATCAAAAAACAACACGCATTTTTATTGAACACTTCCTATTCAATTCACAAAATATTTTATTTGTATATATAAAAAAGTATATTTACAATCACAAAACTAAATGGAAACGCAAAGTAGGCAAATGTAATTAAAATGCTAGAGGCGGACAGCCCTATCGCATTTTTACGTACCGCGCGGCTGTAGGCATTTATTTCTAAGATACGGCTGAGTTACAATACTGTATATAATATTACCGTGACTGTGACCAGAAATAACAAGCTTAGAATACAGAAAGGCAACAAGTTAAAAATTTAAACCGGCGCACGGTGGGCTGAAAATCGGCTTTCATAGACTTAGGCATTTTATTTTGCAAGTGCGAGTTTTTTTGCCGGATATCACTTCTATTAGTTATAACAATATACAAAAATGACACCAGAATTGATTCTGCACAGAAACGAAGGAATTATAATTTTTTTACGAAAATTTTGTATGGAGCTAGTATGAAAAATCGAAATATCTCTAAAACGGCAGCGATAACCGTAATATCCTTATAGGGGGTTATAGTACTAATTATTTATGATTTTTTGACATACGTTACATAATGGTTGTAGATGCCTTTTTTTTTTTTAAATCGTCAAAATATTTTTATTTATTTTTACATATTTTAACGTTCCTTTTAGTGTTTAAGTTGAAGAATTCAGAGCTTTAACAACTCTTATCATAAAATAGCATCACCCCTATAGACCTGAAGACTAGACAGAGGTGTGTAGTGTCTTGTTGATCTTGTAAGATTTCCAACAATACCAAATAGTTGAATATCAGTGTCAAAGTGCCCATGCTGTCGCTTCTTTTTGAAAGATAGGGGAATGAAATTGTTAATTGATCATACCCTAAAAGTATGATTACAACATAACCGGACACATAATAATAATAATATCCTTATAGGGGATTATAGTACTAACATTATTTATTTTAACATATGAAACTGTTCAAAACGATCCATGAACTGTGTCAAAGTTAAGAACATCGTTAGGAAGCATGCTTTTTCCCCAAATATTAAGAATATGTGAAAAAAAAAGACTGTATATAAACTTTTTATTGATAGGTAATTTAAATAAAACAGAAGTAACAAAAATAATATCTAATAAATTCAATTATACAAAATACATATTTGAAACTATAATTTATGAAATTATTAACTAAACATATTGGTACAATAAACTAACATAAATAACAAAAGAACATAAAGAAAAATAATTAAATTTTACAAATTTTCTTTACAACTTTCGTTGTCGGACTCCAATTCCGAGTCAGAATCCAGATCGGATATACCTACAAACTCGAACTCAGTTTCCGGAAACTGTATTAGGTTGAGAGTTTCAGCAAAAAAGGTTGTCTTCCTTTTGGCATCTAACTTCGGCCTTTGTGCACTTAGAAAAGGATCCGAAGAAACAACAAGCATATTTAGGATATCTTGATTAGAATCTTGCCTGCTTCTTTTCCGCGAATGATGTTCCCGGAACCTCCTAAAATCTTTGTTTCGAGACTCTGAGGCTTCTTCCGAGAGAGTCCCAATCGGGACAATATCATTTTTTTCGATTATGTCAGCTCCGTGTATTAATAGTTTATGTACGGTTGATGACATGTAGTACCAGTCGTATAATTCCACGTACTTTTCTGCTGTTTTGCGAGCAAAATCTTTAAATTTGATGACATCGATCTTCTCACCAGATGTTATTGCTTGCAAAATAACAGCAAATCTTTTTATCAGGTTTTGATCCAACCCAGTAATAGCTGCAGTTTTATTGGGAAACTCGAAAAACTTCCTTGCGGTATTCCCGTCATTGGTAGTTCCCGAGCCTTGTTTTACTATATCAATTAACAGATTGAGCTCCTCTTTAAATTTATTTTGAATGTTTTTTTTTCTGTTTTGTAACATATCTTTATGCTCATTACTTCTTGCTGCCCACTGTTTGAAGTCAAGTCTGTACGCAATGTGTAACAGACATTCCATGCAATTTATACGGGCATGTAGGGATGATAGGCCAAATTCATATATGTCAGAACACACAGTTTTTGATGTTACAGCATCTAAGTGGTTCATTTCTGTTGGTTTTGCTAAGCACAGGTAGCATGATGCATTTGATCTAGCTTCAGAAAGGTACGTGCAGACTTTTGCGTCGATCATTGTCATCATTAGTTTATGAGTCACCCTGTTACTATTAATGCACTCTGTGGGGTTAAGGGCCTCAATTTCCTCATCCATTTTTCTTTTGTTATCAATGACAACTGCATGGCTTTCTTTTACAAAAGTGAACTGAACCGGACGACAATAAAAAGTTGAGCATGGTTTCGGGTTTGTCCATATAGTATTATCTCCATCTGTCAGTTTCAGTGGCACCAAGGAGGTCATGAAAATGCTTGAATCATCATGCTCGCCGTCCATTTTCTGCTTGTATCGGCTTTGATTGGAAGCACCATCAAATCCCCACTTCGATATCAGCTTTAACTGCTTATTTTCCACATTATCAGAAAGACTTTGAAGAATCCGCTTCACCGTGATGTCAAGTAAAGCTTGAAGTGTAATTCTAGCTGATGAATCCGTAACTGATACTGATTGATTAGGAGGGTAGCATGCAAGCTTAGTTTGTTGCAGTTTATAGTAGGATGGGTAAATATCCTTAGCACCTTCCCGAATGGCAGTCTCTCGCAACGTAATATATTGCCACTTTGAAAGCTTAAGTGAAAGAAGCAATCCAAGTGCTTTCTCTGGTGTAAATATTACTGTTTTCTTAATGCTTTCCTTGATTTTAACGGCAGCTTCTGGATTTTTGATCATATAATTGATTACAGATGCGATATCTTCATAACCTTCTTCTTTTAAACGTGCTGCAGCTGCATATGCCAATTCACAGGAATCCTCGCCTATGTGCTCACTAGATCTTCTCTTTTTCTGTTTGCTTCCCAGATCTTTGAATGGTTTTCGGGACCTTTTTGTCATTGTTCCAACAGTCGATGATGTCGAAGGTTCTGGAGAGACTGAGCGTGCTCTTGGTATCTCATCAACAGTTGGTTCTTGATTTATTAAAGTTTGCACGCATCTCGGCCAATCAATATTTGCTTGCAACCACTCTCCGTACGTATTTCTAAACTTATCAAAGAATCGTTTAGATTTCTGCCACCTGTTTAAAGCAGCTCGCGTGAATCTCCGGCAAAATTCTTTGAGAGTTACTTGATCTTCGGCAGAAAGGCAATCGCCTATGCGGGACACAATTGCACTAAACAATACTTCATGATTAAATGAAGGACACTCACTTTTTAGAAGAACAAACAAATCTAAGTTGGTGATTAAACTTTCCATTCTAAGATTTTGTAGTCGCAAAGCAAATAGTTTTAGTGTTAGCAGTTACACGGTTGTGAACAATCTAAATTATGGAACAAAATTATAGCCCTTTTATTGTATAAAGTCAATAATTAGTTAACTACCCTCATTAAAGTTATAAAAGATATGATAATAAAAATTTATAATCGTCAAAAACATTTCGTAGAACTCATAGTAGAACTAATCAACATTAGCAAATCACATTAGCTCACTAATTATAAAAAGGTGAATGCAGTTCTTAGTTGGTATTTTTGCGAGATATTTCAAATCATTTAATCACTTAATAGGCTCATTAGAATCAGAAGACTACAACCATCATTCTAATTACTTGTCATCAGACTCATTAGATGACTACACAATATGTTATTTTGTATTTTGAACGTATGCAAGGTTTTAAAATTCCTTTTGTGTCGATATTATTATGTGTCCGGTTATGTTGTAATCATACTTTTAGGGTATGATCAATTAACAATTTCATTCCCCTATCTTTCTAAAAGAAGCGACAGCATGGGCACTTTGACACTGATATTCAACTATTTGGTATTGTTGGAAATCTTACAAGATCAACAAGATACTACACACCTCTGTCTAGTCCTTCAGGTCTATAGGGGTGATGCTATTTTATGTTAAGAGTTGTTAAAGCTCTGAATTCTTCAACTTAAACACTAAAAGGAACGTTTAATATGTAAAAATAAATAAAAATATTTTGACGATTTAAAAAAAAAAAAGGCATCTACAACCATTATGTAACGTATGTCAAAAAATCATAAATAATTAGTACTAAAACCTCCTATAAGGATATTACGATTATCGCTGCCGTTTCAGAGATATTTCGATTTTTCATACTAGCTCCATACAAAATTTTCGTAAAAAAATTATAATTCCTTCGTTTTTGTGCAGAATCAATTCTGGTGTCATTTTTGTATATTGTTATAACAAATAGAAGTGATATCCGGCACAAAAACTGGCACTTGCAAAATAAAATGCCTAAGTCTATGAAAGCCGTTTTTCAGCCCACCGTGCGGCGGCCGTCGAATTGCAAATAATAATATAGTACTAATAATAATATGTAAGTGTAAATGTGTTAAGTTAATATGGATTGCATGCAATCCATTTTATTTCTGTGTTTAATCTTAGTTTTTATTTTAATCTCCATTGTAATTCATTTTTAATCTTATTCATTTTGTCTTACTTTGATTTTTCTATTATTTTTCATTGGATTTTTATTTGTATTTTAGTTTAATTATGATTTGTATTGTAGTTTTAGTTTTGACTTTAATTATTATATATTATATTATTGTGTATATTATATTATTATATTATACTAGTACTCATGCGGGGCTTCGCTCCCGTGGATTCTACTACGATTGATTCTTTGTTTGTTTGCTTGAACGCGCTAATCTTCGAAAGTATAGGGTGGATTTGGATGAAATTTGGTATGGAAGTAGCTTGATGCTTTAGAAAGGTTATAGGCTACTTTTTACGCGACTGCAAAAAAGGAGAGTTATGTATTTACCGTGATGGTAAAAATATAACTCTCAAACAAACAAACAAACTTTTCCGCTTTATAATATTAGTATAGATGTACCTATTGCACGATGTGCTTACCTGTAGAAGTTGATATACTAATCCATAAACTTACTGAATGCAATCTCAATTTGTATCAGTGTATCTAACTGTTGGTGAGCCAAATAAATAAAATAAAATAAATAAAAAATAGTACCTAAGCGAGGAGGTCATAACTAAATTACTATATAATAAATATAGTAATATAAAATAGTAATAAGATCTACAAGGTAATAAGCAACGCTTGCTGAGGTCAGTCTGTGGATGGGTGACCATCATAATACATCAAGATTTCTCCATGCCTCGGAAACCACGTTTTGCCATTGGTTCCGGCTGTTATTTATCGTCGCTGTAAAATGATAACCTCGTATGTCCAGAAATCCAAACTTAACAGGAAAACAACGGTTAATTTTTACAATATTTAAAATATTTTTATGTAATTTTGTCTCATGTTTTGAATGATAATAAAAACTTTTTACCAAAAAATTAAACCGACTCCCAAAAAACACTGCAAAGTGAAAAATAACTAATTTCGGTAGTCGGTGTCTTTAGTTTTGTATTTTCGTTTTTGGCACCGACTTCCGAAATTAAAGTTATTTTTCACTTTGCAGTGTTTTTTGGGAATCGGTTTATTTTTTTGGTAAAAAGTTTTTATTTCACTCTTTTTAGTTGGTCTATTTTTAATTTACCTAGTTACAAGAGCCTAAATGTCAACTATTTATAACTTTTTACAAAATATTGCTTTTCCTAATACTGGGCCGTTAATTGTTGAGGAGTTCTCCTGGTACTTCACCATCAGCTCTACAATCACCATATGCATTGTGACGAGCATAAAATGCTTTGCATCCATATTCAAGTAATCGAATCGCAATCCACTCAAAACTTATTATTGAGTAGTTTCGACGGCCATCTGTGGTCTTCATCATCAGTTCCACTTCCTCAAATGGTACTTTTTGAGAGCAACTACACAAGTTACTATAATAAATACCCAAAACGTCATAGGTGTGACTATAATATTTAAAGAGTTCCCTCGATTTCTCCAGGATCCCATCATCAGATCCTGACGTTAATGAAAATGGGACCAATTTCGAAGTATACCCTTTCAATCAAAAAAGTATTTTCCAAATCGGTTCAGCCGTCATTGAGTAATCGATGATCATACATAAAATATATATATATATATATATATATATATATGTATATATATACGCGTCAAATTGATAAGGAACCATCTCTTTTTGTCGTCGGTTGAAAAGGACTTATTTATGTTATTAACCAATGCGTTACTTAACTGGATTATGCCAGAGAAATGATATAAGAGGTTTTCTGTTCTTATATCTACGTACTTTTAAACGCCCATCTCTGTAGATAAGAGGTTTACGTTTTACTCCATAGATGGCACTTGTAGTCATATAGGTACTGGGTTCACAGTTTCGCCGTATATTATAAAATACGTGGTTTCCATACGATTTTTACAAAAAAAGGAAAACATGATTTTCTGACATATGAGGTATTCATTCTACAGCGACGTTATACATCTTTAAAGGTCGTTACGGATAGTCAGAACTCAGGAAAGAAATTCACAGGACACATCGATGTGGTTTGTGATTTCATTTATTGTTTTTATAACACTAGGTTAGTGATCGGCCTATATGTATGCAATGCGAAACTACATACAATAGGTTGACTCGAGAGAACTTTGTCAGTAAGGAATGAGCGGGGTTGCGGGAATGTCCGGGGTTGTGGGAATTCCCGGGGTTGCAGGAACGTTATAACGAGATACCGTGGCCCCGGAACGCAAGGGTAGCCGAAGGAACAGGGTGGCTTTTTAGTTAGTAGAAGTCTGACACTCCCTTCCGCTCTACCAAGAGCGAGACTCATTCGATGACTTTCCCAACCGAAAAATCTGTTTATGATTTAATTATATAAAGTTATTATTGCCAACAAGTGTCTTGTCATTTAATACTTTTAAAAAAATAGGATAAGCCTAATTATTACCTTTTCTGTGAGTATCTAAGAATTACTTTTACACATAATGAAACCTACATGACGTTCGAACAAAGAATAATACCTATGTTCATACTAATTCAATTAAAATTCACAAAACCTACAATCACGTTTAAAAGGATTATAGGAATTGCTAGAGGTTGTGGGCTAAATAAAATCCAAAATTTTAGTGGGTACTGGTTATAAAGTGGGCCAGTACCTACTCCACCTAATGAAGGTACCCACATGTCATGTACCTAATTAGTGCCAGCTGTGGGTTTTTTGTGAAATAATTATGATTTTAACAAAAATAAATATTATTTTTAATTTGAGAGGTACATACCTAATATTATGACCTATTCAACAACTTATGAAAATCGTTTATACTAACTTCAGCCCGCGGCTTTGCTCGCATGAAAAGTATTTTTTCAGCAAAAAAGTCCATGTCCTTTTCAAAGTCTAATCTATCCTTGTACCAAATTTCATCAAAATCTGTTAAGTAATTTAACACGGATTTTTGTAAAAACGTAACAATATTACTAGCATTGTCGCTGGGCTCCGCTCCCGAGGACTTTATCATGATAAAAACCTAATCCTTCTTCTTTTAAAGTCGGGAAAAATGTTTATAACCTTCCTCAAGTCTCAAACTACATCCATATCGAATTTTTTCCAAATCCACCAATTGGTTTCGAAGATTAGTGCGTTTATACAAACAAGCTTTATTATAAGGTATAATAAATACTAAAACCGTTAAGTTTTAACAGTTATTCCTGCAAAAAGTGGCGCCCTACAATGGTATGCCAAAGTCATTATGAGTCAATTCTAAGAGAGAGAGAGACAAAGCTATTCAAAACATATGTACTAGACTAAAATCTGACACAAAACAAGACAGAGCAACGTAGAACATCAAAAACGGACGAAAATAAATCCGCATGAGTCTGCAAGTTTAACGTGGACACGAAGTTACCGTAGCAATATTGCACCACATGTATTGTGAGACGATTCTCACACTCTGGTAGATTCGAGTCGACGCACGTACCGACTACGATATGCAGAACTCCTAGACTATACTCTGAGTCTCAAACTTTTGGTATTTAAGATATGGATGTATCTCGGTACTCATAATATACGTTAGTCTGCGGTGTAACATAATATCTATATTAAAGTCCTTTTGTGCGGCTTTCTAGATTGCATTGGAGCAATGACCTCAACAGAGGTGCAGGATACAAAAATTGCGTTTTTATTGGTACTCAGTGAAAAGATGCTCATGAAATTTTTGACGTTTGGTTGTAATTTGCATTTTTGAGAAATACTATATGCGGTAGTTTTGGAGGATAAGTTAACCTTGTTCAAATTTTATTACTTAGTCGTTAGTTACTATATTCTTCAGAAATATGACGTAAAGACTATCTTCACTCCGTTCAAGAAAGTATCTCAGATGCTGCGTTCGCCGAAAGACAACTTACCTCTGGAAAAACCCGGTGTCTATAAAGTGGACTGCAGCTGTGGAAAGGTATATATCGGTCAGACAAAGCGTACCGTAGCTTGCAGAATTTCGGAACTCTTTAGGGCTGCGAAAAATAATTATGTTCAAAAATCGGCAATAGTACATCTCTTAGAAGCGGGATCGAATCATTGGATTGAGTTACATAACCCTATGGTCATCTCGACAGAACTCCACTATATACCTAGACTGGTAAGGGAAGCGATTGAGATTACCAAATACAAGGCAGGTTACAAACAATGTTTGACATTCAATACATGGTTTTTTTGAGATAAGCCAAGTGCGGCTTGATGAAAAATTAATCAACTATGCAGACAAATCAACATTAAAAATGATGACCTAAGGATGGGCTGGGTTTCATTATGCTACCAATTAAGTAACTATTTCATTAGCCGTAGGACTATGAACCTAGATTAGAATGCTCAAAATGATTATTAAATTTCATGAAATGGATGTCGGTGTTTACTTATTCATGAGAACTTTCATTAAAGTCATATAAATAATTAACAAAATATCGGCAAATGAATGAATCATGAGATATTTTTGCGTGACTTTGCAGTTAGTTATACATGCATTTGTATGTCCCGGTAAAATCGTTTCTTTATTAATTCTTCTGACTCTGCACAACAGTGATCGCAATGATATCATACTGTTACTACATCATCCCACTGTTGGGCAAAGACCTCTGCCCATGATTTCCAGGTGGTTCTGTTCAAGGCCAAAGTAGTCCACTGGTCGTTAGTTTGATCCAGCTCGTCCCGCCTTTTTCTACGAAGTCTACCGCGACGCCTTCTAGCTGTATCAGGGCTCCAGAAAATGGCAATTTTGGCCCACAACTCATTGGGCATACAGCAGACGTGGCCAGCCCAGGCTCACTTAAACTTAGCGGCCTCTTTAGCAACGTTAGCAATTTGCGTCTTGGAGCGCAGTATTTTGTTGCGTATGTGATCTTAGCTTGACGCTTAGGATGCTGCGCTCCATTCCACGTTGGCAGACCTTGAGTTTGAACTTTTGAACCTTTGTCAAAGACCAAGTCTGTGATCCATAGATCAAATGGGCAGAATGCACATGTCCATGATTTGACGCTTGAGTGACAAAGCAAGGTTTCCTTTCATAAGTTCCTTCATGGACCAGTAGCTTTTCCAGGCATTTTCAGTTCGTCTTGTGATTTCTTTATCTTGTTTAGCCTGGAAAGAGACTAGGTGGCCCAAATAAATATAATCATGGACATACTGCAGTTCTTCACCATTAACCCTGATCTTATGCTTAGTGGTGTCTGACATCAGTTTGGTCTTCGACATATTCATTGCCAGTCCAACCTCAAGCTTATCAAGCATACAATTTAATAACGACACAGTTTTCATTTATTTTTTATAACTTTAGAAAATCTTATTCCATAAACACGTTGACATTGACATTCTATAGAAACTTATTTGACAATACGTTTTAGGGTTCCGTTGTAGACAACGAACCTTATAGTTTCGCCAAGGCCGTCTATCCATCCGTCTGTCCGCGGCTTAGCTCAAAAACTATTGATAATACAACACTGAAATTTGACATGAATATACACATTAATCACGCTGACAAAGTGGTAAAATAAAAGCATATTTTTTTAGTTAATCGTCCTATACGTAAAGTGGAGACGATTTTTTTTATCCCCCATAGTGTAGAGTATCGTTAGATAGGTCGTTCGAAAATAATGGGAGTGTGGCCAGACTAATTTTCGATTCAGTGATACGTTTGCGAAATATTAAGCTTTAAAGTGCTAATTTTCGTAAGTTTCAATTCTATCCACATTGCTAGAAATCTTGAAAAAAAAAAATGTAAACCAAACCATGGCAGCCTCCTCCTCGTGTCCTCCCCCCCTACCAACTAAATAGTTGTAGGTAGGAATTCATTCAAACGTTACGGTAGTAGTATCTAAACATAGCGATGTTATCCGGAAAAATACCAGTCCTAAGTCGGCTTTACAAATTTATGAGTAATAGTCGACCAACTGTATTACACTAGCTTTTGGACAAATTCCATTGAACAATATTTAGACCAATCATTCATTCTTATTTGTGTAAAACAGAGTAGTTTGTTAGATCATGGTATGGAACTCTCGATCAGCTAATCCTACTCGCACTTGGCAGTGTAGTAAACCACGGATCCCTAAACGGCGCGTGGCCCGACACGCACTTGGCCTTTTTTTACATAACTATCCGTAAAAAAGTATAAGTTCTCATCTATTTTATCCGGTACATATATGTATGTACAGACTTCGCTAGTTTTCAGTCAAAATTCCTATAATATTGGCTGACAATGGTTACAAAGAGAGAAGCAATATTTAAGTGGAATGTCCTTTCTCGAAGCCAGTTCCGTATTTATCATTTAGTTCCACTTTGCAGCGCTCACAGAGGAAGTTATCAATCAAGCCTATCAAATGGCCGAGGTCATTACAGTTCATCATTTGCTTAGGTTCAACGCAAATTACCCGGACTGGGTCACGACCTTTGTTGTTGTTATTCTTTAGTATCGTAGAGACAGCGTAAAAAATGCATATAAAACAGAAAGAAATCTGTCTAGAGATTGTTTATTTACGAAATAATTGTTGGATTTCGCCTCCCTGAAATTCTTCCATTAGGTCACCTATGAGTTGACCTTGAGAATTGCAAATAAATCTTCTAATTTGCATTGCCCATTGCAGAATAGTCACGGTCATTATGAATTATTCTGTCGTCTTTGGTACTTTTTGAAACAGAAATCAGAATTTCTTTCTATCTTGTTCTGTAAGATCATAGTCGATTAGTAGGAGTTCAAATATTGGACAAACATAATACTAAATTAGTCATAATTCTATACTTTTCCTCTAGGTGGAATTTTAATGGCTTTATGTGACCATTTCTAGTCTCATTTAAGTTGAGGAGCAATTAATTGAAGTAATTTCAAATGGTTTGTCTTTTGAGTAAAATTACCACAAAACAATATCGTGATCTGAAAATAATGTTGTGTCAAGCAATATACGTAGAAGATAACTAATAACGACTTATTTTCTGTTTCAATTATTTCTATTTTATATTTTATGCCCTGAAATTAAGTCACATAGATAGTATTTCTTTGAAACCATCTTGCCACATCCGGCTTTTCATTGAAATTGAAGTCGCAGTATTCCTTTTAAGTAGAATAAATGGACGTTCTAGATACCCGGAACTACTTTGAAAGAAACAAAAAGAAAAGTCTCTAGAGTCCATTTTATTAGAGAAGTCCATTTCGCATTGGATTTCTGTAATCTTTTCGATTTAGACCGTTTCAGTTTGAGCATGATTCAATATTTCAATACCAATCCTAAAATTTGTCCGAATATTATTTATTGGCAATTTGTGCTTATCCGTAGTAAAACCGATTTTCAGCGACAAAAAGAGTTATTTCCACATTTAAACACATACTACTACTAGATATTTTTTTTTAATGAAATGGAATGAAATGTTTATTTTGTGAGTTGGTTATAAATAACACTTTTATACGTCATTTTTTTGTGTTTTAAGTTAAGCTAGATGAGGCCTGTTTTGAGATATAGCACCAGTTACAATAAATAGCAATAAATTATATTCTAGAACATAGTATAGTTAAAGACATGCAGCAACTATTATTAAACAGTATCGGCTTAAACATACTGTGGGTACAAAAAAATACGATGACTATATCATTTCGACTAGTTCGGTGAAATGTAATATGCTATAAATTACGTCGCAAAGTGAAATGTAAGAAGTAAGTACCTCACTTTAGAAAAATATCACGTTGAAAAGTTTTCAGGTTTAAAAATGTTTTATTTAAATTGATACAATACAATTTATCTGCTCTAAGATCGTTGAAAATGAACCAATAGATAACATTTTAAGTGCACTTTTTTGGAATAAATAATAATAACTATTTTTTGTTAGTTAGTCCCAATGGGTTTATACAGATCAGCGACTTGAAATAAACCGTCCAATGGATATTCTTAAATTGAATAATAAAAGAGCAATGAATTTAACGCTTTATGACGGCAGCGCTTAAACAGTAATTGTATCATGTCTAGATTGTCAAATGTACAATGCCAGAGAGTGACTGAACAGACCACATTTGTATGATCTGTGGAACAGACTATTAAGAAATACACCAGTTGAGATATACTTTACCTACAATAATTTATTCTCCTTAAACGATATCCATAAATCCTCATCAATGATTGATTGGTCAAAAAGATATTATTTACAATATTTTCATACGTTACTTTAAACATATCAATCATTCCAAAAGATGTACGCAAAACCACGGACCCACAACAGCAAACTATAGATTACATGTAGCAACATAGCATATGGAATGAAATAAAGAGGGATAAAATTTAAACCGATTGCCAAATCCTTCTTTTACACCATCTTTATAAATTTACAAGTCAATCGTATTGCTAAAGGACATAGCTAAATTGAGCTTCACATTGCTTTTGAGGCACAAATCTTACGATCGAGCGATTCAATTCGAAATTTCGAATGTCTATCGATTAAGATATTAGTAAATGGAAGAAGAAGCAATATAGTAAATGGTGAAGGAGCATTAAATATGGATTATTTTTTACTATAATCATTTCTTTATCAATTATATTTTTTTTTTATCTTTTTGTTCGAAGTTCAATCACGGGGTCGAATCTGCACTAAGACTAGCCACGTACGCCAGAGACTATATTTATGTAATCCACAAATATGTGTGCAAAGGCAGTGCACTCTGTGTTCCTTTACTCCTACAGCCCGATGGGACGGCAAATTGGCATAGCAGGGAAGAAATCACGCGCAGGATTAGCGTTTTACCGCGCTTTCCGAAGTACGGAGTATCACACCACTTAACACGTTCGCCGACAGTACGTCGTTAGGCGGGAAATTAAAATAGTGCGTTATGACAGTACGTCGAGGGACGGGCCACTTATTTTTAAGAGTACGTCGTGGAAAATTCTACTGTCGTAATGTGGTGACAGGGTAAGTGCTCACTGTCAGCGAACGTGTTAATTCCAAAATTTTTGCTGCTTCTGGGAAACTCTTAATAATACTATTTGACTCGGGAAGCAAATCTTCACGCTTAGTAATTGCTGTTTGCGACCTCTAGACTAACAAGGCAGTTAATTTGTTATTTATAAATATTTTATTCGGTAATGTTATAATTAGATTATTGTTTTTTTAAAAGAGAACTAGCAATATGGGTAGAAGAAGTATTCATATTACTATCAATCTTGTTTACCTCTCCAACTAAGCTAAATATACTTGTGTCTGGAGTGGTTTCACGACAACAGTGTAATAGGTGGGGTTGGAACCCGCAACCTCTCGATCACAAGGCCAACACCTTAGCCAGTAGGCTATTGACGATTAAACTTACGCTTATGAATATGATTATGATTGTTTTTCCCGTGACATCATGCACATTTTCGCGGAATACAAAATAGCCCATATTTGACCCCAGGTAATTATGTAATAACTATCTCCATGCAATATTTCAACCAAATAAGTTCAGAGGTTTAGCTGTGAAAGCATAACAAACAGACAGACTCACGTCTTTATAATATTAAATATAGTATCTGATTTTCTGTCAAATCAATTTACAAATCAATCTATTGCCTATGTATACTCGTGCAATTCTTTTTGTAAAATATATTTATCCTGTCCATATTATGAATTACGTACACAATAAAGTATATGATATATTTCATTAATAAAAAAATAAATAAAACGTTTATTTTCCACCATCATTGTAAGATTTAACAATATCTTACAATTAATAAGGTACTAATTATAATTTTACAATATTCGCTTATATTACAGTATTCAAAGGATGGACTGGAGCCTAAACTAGGGAAACCCTGTATTTCAGGACTCCAGGTCACTCGCCTACGAAACAAATTTTTATCGTGTCTAATCAGATCAAAGGGGTGGACAGGGATTGACTTCGTATGCCAGTATGGGTGTGTGCGTGTGTGTGTGTGTGTGTGTGTGTGTATTTTTGTGCGTGTATGTGTGTACGTGTGATTTATATGTACACGTGTGTGTGTGGGTATATACATGTATGTGCAAGTATGAGTGGATATCTGAGCGTTGATGTGAACTGCTTACTTAGCTATGGTTATGAGAGACTCGGTGTTAATGTAATTTAAGTTTAATAGGTAAGTTTTGATCATCCTTTTACATACCATGAGAGTTTTGGGATATGTATTTAAAAGAGAGTTCATTTTGTTGTACATGTAAGGCGCGAGAAAAGACGATTGTCTCCTGAAGAAGGCTGTGTGATGTGCGACAGAATCATAGAACCTGTTTCTTCTACGTGAGGAGAAACTGAACTTTGGATCGTACTTTCCCTGCCTGTGTTTGTGGAGTGTAGTGTGCAAGACAAATAACTGCCTTACCGCCAGAATTTGGGATTCTTTATAGAGCGTGTGGGTTAGGTGTCGAAAGGGTTTTCGCAACATTACCTTAGGCCGTGCGCGCACTGCGTTGCGTTTTGGAAACGCAAAATCTGTGAAGTATGGAGTGTCATAGAAGTGCGCGCACTGCGGTGGAATAAACGCGTGCGGTAGAGTCACCGGTGGCCCCTCGCTGCAAAATTGCGGTGAGTCTACCGCAAATATTTTGTATCGAATAGGAATGTATGTAGTACCGCGCACTGCGGTGAAACAAACGCACATTTTGTCTGATAATGTTGACATACATACAGATTTCTTTGTATTTATACATATTTTTGATGTGTGATACAGATTAGCACTCGATACAGATTTTTATCTAAATTTCATGCTGTATTGATAGATAGACAACCTTTGGAAGGACTTTAAAAACTTTAATTAAAGTGGGTAGGGCAAAATTAGTGTACTTACTACTCATAAAAACAGAGACATAAATTATTATTAAAATATATATGCAGATAACTGTTACAACTAAAACAGAACTTAGCAAAATAAATTACTTAGATACCGCATTTATTACGTTACACACACCGTTGAACAGAACAGAATGATTAAACATTATTCTTTAAACATTTTAAACATATTAAACCCATACATGACATCTATACAGACGACATATTGACCATTGAACGAATCTATTCTTTATGGTTATTTTTTATTTTTTTATAATCATTTATTTAAATATTCTAATTATTTTAATTAATTTCCGTAGTACATTATTTTAACATAGGCTATTTTAACATAGTCTATTGACGTAGTAGTACATGCAATGTAAGAGCTTGAAATCGCTTTTTTGGCAGCATCATCACAAAATATTATGGAAATTTCTCTATAATACAAATACTTAATTAGAATGTTTAAATTAACGTTGTTTATAAAAAAAGTAAAAATAACTATAAAGAATAGAATCATACAATGGTGTGTGTAACGTAATAAATGCGGTATCTACGTAATTTATTTTGCCAAGTTCTGTCTTTAGCTGTACCAGTTAATTTTATCAATACAGTGTGAGATTTGTATAAAAATCTGTATCGAGTGCTAATCTGAATCACACATCGAAAATATGTAGAAATACGAAGAAATCTGTATGTATGGCAACATTGTCAGACAAAAGGTGCGTTTTTCTCGCCGCAGTGCGTGCACCTGAGATTGCGGTCATTCTATCGGTGCGGTAGAATTACCGCAATTGCGACCACCGCAAGGCAGTGCGCGCACGGCCTTAAGCAACGATCTTTGAGCTCTTTCGACTACCATAAATTTTGTCTTGCCCGCCCCACCCCACGCCGGTATGCAATACTGTATGATCGACTGGACCATGGAGTAATAAACGCCTTTGAGCAGGTCTAGCTGGACCACGTTTTGGAGTTTTTTAAATATCCAAATCGTCTTGCGTACTCTTGCTGATAAAAGGTCCAGGTGATTATTCCAGGAGAGTGTACTCTCGAGTTAGACACCTCATATTATTGGTTCTGTCAAGAGGTGGGCAGGAACAAATCATTGAGTTATTATTTTTACATTTATGGACTCTAAGGGAGAAACTATTATTTGGTTATGTGGATTTATTTATTGAAAAGATTATGTACTTGGATTTAGTTACGTTAAGCTAAGCCATTTTGATATTTGATGGAGGCTCTTTTCAGCAAAAGAGCATTCCTTTTAGAAGCCACTTGGAGTAGGCGTTTTTTTTTTAACTGACTGACTCTTAGGCTAAATATAAAGTAAATATTGTATTAGTATATAATTAAAATCGAAGTGTCTCTCCGTGATTTCAAAATAAACTTTCAAGTGCTCGTTGTTACACACGACACATAAACACAAACTTTGTAAAAATTTAGTCGGTATATTAATCTGTTTGTCCGGGCTAATTTCAAGAATGCCAAAAATGCCTAGTGTGGTAATAAGGAAGGTAAAAGGACAACATACAGGCTACTTTTCAATATCGACTTCCACTCGAAATATGTGTGTCTCGAAATGTGTATGTAAATAATATAAGCCCGTTTTACCGATCTACAAAGCTACGTGATACACGTGATGAAGAAAATACGTGACTGTACACCCACCAACATTCTACGTACAGTTTATTTCGGCCTATTTTAGTCAATTCTTCAATACGCGATTTCAGTTTAGGGGTGCATCTGGGAAAAGCATTTTTATAGAAGTAGAAAGAGCTCAACGAGCAGTTATAAAAGTAGCACTAAGAAAGCCTTTCCGATACCCAACAGATCTAATCTATAAAAAGTTCGCTGTCCTGAGAGTACGGCAATTATTCCTTTTAAACGCTTCACTACACATATCGCACCCTTAGTAATGTAAGGGCACAATTCGAAATTTTGAGTTTTCGAGTTTTTGTGATAGAAGGGCACAAAATCACCTGTTCTACCACTTGGATTTCACAGATAGAGAAAAAATACAATATTAAAGCGAATACTGTAATTGTGTCTCTTTTACATTACTCTCTCCCGTACCCGCGTCTTCCCACTAGAGAGGCCCAACCAGTAAGGTGCCAGTACTTGTCGAAGCCGGACTACTGACGCGCTGGCAAAATTGGAGTTGTGCCTTTTTATTACAAATTATCGGGTAAGTATTGAAATATTTTTTAGTTTTAAAAAGGTCGACTTAGAGTTAGGCCCTCTTATCACCACAATGTATTAAAGTATGTCATCATTATATCAAATTAGTTCCTTATTTTACGAAAATATGATGTTTTTAAGATGTTTATCTCGAAATAATTCCTTGTTTCACAAAACTTTATGAACGATCTGTGTTTGCATTTAAGATTAGGTCTTTACATGATGTAAAATATTTAATCAAATTACAAGTTACGTCGATAGTTTCAAGTATGGTTAGTAAATACATACAATAATTAAGCGCTTTATTGATTGGTTGAGTAGGTATTAAACATGTTGAAGTACGTAATACAGAAGCATGACGTCGCGGTCGCAAAAACATTTGAACTTACTCAATCGCCCAGAATCACCAGATCAACAGCAAAGCGAATTGTCTAAGGATCAAAAGTAAGTTGTTCTGCTACGTGTCTTTATTGGTTAAATCTTACTAGGTAAGTACTTACATAAGTACAGCATCTAATCGTTCAATTTTTATTTCAGTATATTACTGGACGTATTTTGGAAAAAGAGAATATTCCCAACACAATTCCCAAGATTTCGTAATTTCGTTACCTGTGTAATGTTCACTTAAACATTACACAGATAACGAAATTACGTTTGATATTATGATTCCAAACCCAAAAACTGCTGAAAATATTCAACCATCAGTCGATACACCCGTGGCCTTGACTGAAACCAATGGTTTTATCGCAACACCATCAAAACGTTCATCCAGATCGTCGTCAAGTAGTTTCAGCTCATCTTCAAGTTCCGATAGTAGTTCCACGAGTACAATTTCTAGCAGCCGCCTATCGTCCCGCAAATGTTCCCAGAATCTCGCGCACTACCTATTTCTAAAGATGATTTTATACTATCTGATGAACAACCACTAATTTCTCGGCCACAATCTACGTGGGAGACGTAGACTATGGCCAATAATTTTCTGTCTTCTTTGACTCTTCAAAATGTTGAACCAATAATAACACAGCAAGTTCCTACCGTGGATTATTGCATTTCACCGATTAATTCTGCAGAAAGTGATGCTGAACTTAGTGATAACGATCCAACCTATAACGGAGAACCGGTAGCTAGACAGCGTTCTTCGAACACATGGCCGTGAGACCTTAAGGAATTAGTTTCGAAGAAACAAATTGATCCTTACTACGCGACCTATTTTGATAGTATGTTATCGTCTTGAGTAGTTAATATTATACTATATAAAGCTAAATTACCACTCACTGACTCACTGACATAATTGTTCTCCCAGATGGTGGATGGGGAGGTGGGTATATTTTGACAGATTCGTAAACAAGTAACTCTCAAACCTACGGGAAAAGTGCCAAACCTCCCCTTTTCATCCCCCTTCTCCCCCCCCCCCCATCGTATCTCGGAAACTACGAGACCCGTATTTTTTTTTTTACGGATTCGTATAGAGGAGGCTCGGTAAAGTAAAAACCATTTTTTAAAGTCCCCCCCCCGCCCCCCTTCTCCCCCCCTTTAGGCGGATCTCGGAATCTAAGAGACTTGGAACATTTTTTTTTTCAGATTCATTTAGAGGGGCAATGCTTTAGTCGAAATACTTGTGCAACCCCCCCCCCCCCCCATCACCCCCCCCTCTTTTTTTTTTTTTTTTTTCACAAACACGCGTGGTGCTTGCACCTCGCGCAACACGCAAATACTTTTTTTTTTTTTACAAGCACGCGAGGTGCTTGCACCTCGCGCAACACGCAAATACTTGATTTAGAGGGGCAATGCTTTAGTTTTTTTCACCAGCACGCGAGGTGCTTGCACCTCGCGCAACACGCAAATACTAGTTATACTATATAAAGCTAAATTACCACTGACTGACTCACTCATTGACATAATTGTTCTCCCAGATGGTGGATGGGGAGGTGGGTATATTTTGACAGATTCGTAAACAAGTAACTCTCAAACCTACGGGAAAAGTGCCAAACCTCCCCTTTTCCCCCCCCTTCTCCCTCCTCCCTATCGTATCTCGGAAACTACGAGACCCGTATTTTTTTCTTTTTACGGATTCGTATAGAAGAGGCTCTGTAAAGTAAAAACCATTTTTCAAAGTCGCACCCCTTGCCCCCCTTCTCACCCCCCTTAGGCGGATCTCGGAAACTAAGAGACTTGGAACATTTTTTTTTCAGACTCATATAGAGGGGCAATGCTTTAGTCGAAATACTTGTGCAACCCCCCCCCCATCACCCCCCCCCTCTTTTTTTTTTTTTTTTTCACAAGCTCGAAGCACCTCGCGCAACACGCAAATACTAAACCCCCCCATCATCCCACCCCCTTTTTTTTTTTTTTTTTCAACACGCAAATACTTTTTTTTTCACAAGCACGCGAGGTGCTTGCACCTCGCGCAACACGCAAATACTAAACCCCCCCATCTCCCCCCATCACCCACACCAAATTTTTTTTTTTTCCACAAGCACGCGAGGTGCTTGCACCTCGCGCAACACGCAAATACTAGTTATACTATATAAAGCTAAATTACCACTGACTGACTGACTCACTCATTGACATAATTGTTCTCCCAGATGGTGGATGGGGAGGTGGGTATATTTTGACAGATTCGTAAACAAGTAACTCTCAAACCTACGGGAAAAGTGCCAAACCTCCCCTTTTCTCCCCCCTTCTCCCCCCCCTCTATCGTATCTCGGAAACTACGAGAACCGTATTTTTTTGTTTTTTACGGATTCGTATAGAGGAGGCTCGGTAAAGTAAAAACCATTTTTCAAAGTCCCCCCCCCGCCCCCCTTCTCCCCCCTTTAGGCGGATCTCGGAATCTAAGAGACTTGGAACATTTTTTTTTCAGATTTATTTAGAGGGGCAATGCTTTAGTCGAAATACTTGTGCAACCCCCCCCCCCATCACCCCCCCCCCTCTTTTTTTTTTTTTTTTTTTCACAAGCTCGCGAGGTGCTTGCACCTCGCGCAACACGCAAATACTTTTTTTTTTCACAAGCACGCGAGGTGCTTGCACCTCGCGCAACACGCAAATACTTGATTTAGAGGGGCAATGCTTTAGTATTTTTCACCAGCACGCGAGGTGCTTGCACCTCGCGCAACACGCAAAGACTAAACCCCCCCATCTCCCCCCATCACCCCCCCCCACTTTTTTTTTTTTCTTTTTTTCACAAGCACGCGTGGTGCTTGCACCTCGCGCAACACGCAAATACTAAAACCCCCCCATTTTTTTTTTTTCACAAGCACGCGAGGTGCTTGCACCTCGCGCAACACGCAAATACTAGTTATACTATATAAAGCTAGATTACCACTGACTGACTGACTGACTCACTCACTCACTCATTGACATAATTGTTCTCCCAGATGGTGGATGGGGAGGTGGGTATATTTTGACAGATTCGTAAACAAGTAACTCTCAAACCTACGGGAAAAGTGCCAAACCTCCCCTTTCCCCCCCCCCTTCTCCCCCCCCCCCTATCGTATCTCGGAAACTACGAGACCCGTATTTTTTTCTTTTTACGGATTCGTATAGAGGAGGCTCGGTAAAGTAAAAACCATTTTTCAAAGTCCCCCCCCCGCCCCCCTTCTCCCCCCCTTTAGGCGGATCTCGGAATCTAAGAGACCTGGAACATTTTTTTTTTCAGATTCATTTAGAGGGGCAATGCTTTAGTCGAAATACTTGTGCAACCCCCCCCCCATCACACCCCCCCCCTCTTTTTTTTTTTTTTTTTTTTCACAAGCTCGCGAGGTGCTTGCACCTCGCGCAACACGCAAATACTACTAAACCCCCCCATCTCACCCCCTTTTTTTTTTTTTTTTTTCACAAGCACGCGAGGTGCTTGCACCTCGCGCAACACGCAAATACTAAACCCCCCCATCACACCGCCCCAATTGTTTTTTTTTTTCAAAAGCACGCGAGGTGCTTGCAAATACTAGTTATACTATATAAAGCTAAATTACCACTCACTGACTCATTGACAGAATTGTTCTCCCAGATGGTGGATGGGGAGGTGGGTATATTTTGACAGATTCGTAAACAAGTAACTCTCAAACCTACGGGAAAAGTGCCAAACCTCCCCTTTTCCCCCCCCTTCTCCCCCCCCCCTATTCCCCCCTTCTCTGACGAGATAAAAATTAACAGAGTATGTTCTGATGGGAAACGATATGTTCGACGCCCTCCCAATACAGCATTCAAGCCAAGTATACAAAAGTGACATTAAAGCATGGTGGTGGAAATGTGAAAATTTGGGGGTGCTTATCTGGTCATGGTGTTGGACCTGTTAGATTGATAGAAGGAAACATGGATCAATTACAATACAAAAATATGGAAGAAACAATGTTATAAGAAACAATACATAATAATATGCTGAAGACGTGCTTCCGATTATTTGGAAATTTCAACACGACAAGAATCCCAAGCACACTGCACGCACGGTTAAAGAATTCCTCACATCTCTGTCTTGCAATGGCACCCAAACAGTCCAGGTTTAAATCCCATAGAGCATCTTTGATGCGAAGTTAAGAAAAAGGTTTCAAATCGACGGTGTGGTAACATAAGTGAGTTATACAACTAGTGTTGCCCAAATGAGAGTCTCGCAAGAGTCTTCAAGAGTCTCAATTAAATTGATTCATTTGGTTGGCCTATGTCAATTCAAGCTCAAAATGTACCTACTTACTTTACTTGTTCGCATTGATTAAAACTTAACGGGCGGAATCTTACATCATAGCTATCATAGTTCGGTTAAAAGTATCGACGTTTGTCTATAGGTATGGAATGCGGTGTAAACCTTGAGCTATCCTAGTATATGGCTTAGTATTAATCAAATAGAGGCCAGTTCACACAGTTTTATGACCACTGAGGTGGAAATTGTCATTATAATGAATCTAGTTTTCCGAAAAGTTACGATAATCAACTTCAACGATACTATTCGAATACAAAAAAAATACATTGTATTGTATAATTTTTTTAAGCAGACGGAAATATTTTTTAACGGGACGTTATTTATTTTAAAAACTTACGTTAAGTAGTAATTTTGTTAATTGGATATTTTGTCATACTTTTATTTGTTTTTAATAAAGATATATTAAAGTGAATGTATATCTGTTAATATATATGAACATTATACAACGTGTAACGGAAACCCCATATCTATCCAAAAGGACTGAAGACAACATCTGGTATGGAGTCTCTATGCAAAGTTTCAGCTCAAAATAAGTGACTCACAGAATTGACCCCAAATTGTTGGTTTCGTATGTTTCTTGAATACCAATAATAACAAACGTGTCACAGCACTATGAGGGTCATCACTTTCCACGTCACTTGCTAATAAAACGACAATTCTCTTCGTTCTGCTTAATTTAAAAAATTCGGTCTCTAGTATCAATGTATTGAAATTTCTAATAAGCTCCACATGTAGACATAGGATTAGAAAACCCTGGCCATATCGTTTGTTATCATCCAAAGAAGCCGTGCACTTGGTATGTATATACCCTTTAAACTACATGTGTATATTGATATTCAAGAATACATGAAGCCTGTCATGTAATTATGTTATCTACACGGTGTGTACCTATCTACCAAATTTTAATCAGTTCAGTACATTTAGGGCTAATGGGTTGTGACATAGATAGACAGACACGTGAATGGGAAAATATAATTTAAACAGAGTTAACTATGTAATTAGATAATATGTTTTAATCACAATATAAGCAATGGTAATCTGACTCGCATTTCTACACCAGATTCTTGTGGCTTACTTTAAACCAATTCGTTTATTGACAACATAAATGTATAGTGCACTCAATAGAAATCTAGGTTTTGTACTGCGGCAGTCACAGGGGTTCACAAATATAACTAAAATACACTCAAAGTATTGCATGATGTATTATTAAGGAGTCATCTTGAACATAGTGCAGTCATATGAGCTCCACATGAAGCGAAGTACAGTGTCATGTTGAAGTGTGTCCAAAATAAATTTACAAGTCTCCTATATTCAAAAATGTACGGGGTATATCCATTCTACCCTTTAATGTACCCTACACTATTTATTAACTAAGACAAGTTGCGTGTTCCTAGACATGACTAAGGCCTTTGATTTTGTTTGCCATAAAACACTACTCTCAAAGCTTGAGCATTACGGAATCCGGGGTAAGGCCAACGACTGGATCAAAAGTTACCTTTCTGAAAGAGTACAATGCGTGGAAGTAACAAAAATCTGTCAAAATGAAAAAAGAACCTATAGGTCGGAATAAGCAAAATATAAAAGCAAAATAATTATGGCACCCCACAGGGAGGTATCTTATCCCCATCACTGTTCTTAGTTTACATCAACGACATTCTAGAGGCGATAGGCAAAGATTGCATACTAGTTGCTGATGACACGACAATAATACTTAAGAGTGACACTGACAAATATTTAAAAAAAGAAATCGTTCAGGCTTTGGATAATGCAATCGACTGGCTCGAAATAAATAATTTAAAAATAAATATGACTAAAACACACAACATACAATTCCAGACGTACAATTCAAATATAAATAAACTTGACATTAATTATAAAGATTCTCACTTGACAACTCTCGATAATTGTGTATTTTTGGGTATAACGATCGACAAAAATTGCAACTGGAAAGCACATATAGATAAAATTCTTACAAAAATAGATCGTTTTATACATGTCTTGAAAAGAATCAGAGAAACGGTAAACTGATACTGCAATGCTGGCTTACCATGGTTATGTATCATCCATACTTAGGTACGGTATCATAATATGGGGTAACTCAGTAGACTTTGACAGAGTTTTTAAAGCTCAAAAAAAATGTATTCGAGACATTTTTGTGGAGCTCACTTTTTAGACAGCTGTAAGCCACTATTTCAAAAACTTAAAATTCTACCTTTGCCCTGCTTATATATTTTTGAAATATGTGTTTTTGATAAGAAAAACTACAATTTATTCGAGACGAACACTGACAGGCCAAATAGCCGAACACGGCATAAATACAGACTTCGACTGCCACAAATAAGGCTAAAATTATTTAAGAAAAATCTATACTGCATGTCGATTATTATTTACAATCATTTACCAAATAGTTTATAAGACTTACCACTGACAATGTTTAAAAACATACTTTTCAATCTGCTATTATTTAAAAGATATTATACCGTTAATTTTTATTTTATTTTATTTTATTTTCGGAAGGCTTACAGACTAATAACATTATAACAATAATATATAAAAACTAAGTTGCTAATTACAAGCCCTCACAGATAAATAAAGTTATGTAAAAAAAAAAAGACTATGTTCAAACTGAACTAGCCTAATACAAAATAGACTGATGTGTTCTATTCGACTATTTAGAAGACAAATCAATAGAATCTGTAATCGGCAAGTTATAGTAGGTACTTAATTGACAACACTGATTGTGAACACATTTGCACGCCATATTATGGCAGGATATGCTGAAACTAATTTACTGTAACACCTTATGTACCATATTCTAGCAAATAAATATTTTGATTGATTGATTGATTAATAAGATTATAATGTCACCTCAGAGTAAAATCGATTTTAATATAGTTTGAAATTAACTAAATTCTGGAACAATTCACATTACTAGCAATCTTGTTAACCCCTCTAACTAAGCTAAATGTGCTTGTATTGGGAGTGGGTTCACGGCAAATAGTATAATAGGTGGGGTTCGAGCCGCCGACCTTTCGATCACAAGTCGACACCTTTGCCATTAAGCTATTAACGCTTGATTTAATTGCGTTTGATTAAATATTAGTTACATAAGTACACCGATCTACCAAGGCCAACAGCTATCGCAGTAAAAATCTTGTCCTTAAAGAGCTCAGTACTACTCTCAAAAACACAAAATGCTGACGTCATCGCAAGCAGCCAAGCTTAAGTTGGGCTATCCCGGACATGGCAGCCATGTTTGCCGGTTGTCTATTGCAGATTCACCACTAAGGTCAAACCGTACAACGGCTCCGCGCCAAATCTATAAGAAAATGGCAGAGAATCTATACGAAAGACGGATAAGCATATCGGTAAAGTAAGCATAGACAAGACGAGAATATAGAGTGCGTATAAGTTATGTTTTCGTTGTTACTTTTATTTTTGTGTATACTACTAATAGTGCGATATTTGTATATGTGTATGGATTCATGTCTAAAATAAAGATAGATTATAATTTTCACTTTATGTAAGGACTCGTGCTATCTTGGTAATACATTTCAATAATAAAATTTTGTAATCGTTTCTAAGACATTATACCTATTATATTTTTTCTATGTAGTATGATATCAGTCACCTACTTCTTCTATCTACAAATCATCGCTAACTTTAAGAGAACTAGCACCATGGGTATAATTCACATTACTAGCTATTTTGTTAAACCCTCCAACTAAGCTAAAAATAGTGTAATAGGTGAGGTTCAAACCTGCAACCTCTTGATCACAAGGCTCGAAAACTAAGCAACTATTTGAGTGATAAGAAGAGCAATTATACTCGTGCATCGTCCTCGAGATTAGTAACCTGAAAACGTTGAAATATATGTAGTAACACGCTAGTGACACCACTCTTACACTGTATGTTTAGAGTCCTACGCTCTTTTTTTTTTTTTTTTCTTTTGCTGGCAACCCCAGCGTCTCGGTCTTTCATTCACGTCACAGTGCGCCACCACTCGCACGTTTTAATTTAGAAAAAAAACAAAAGTGATTAGTTTTATAGTGAAAATACGCAAGTAAAAGTGCCAAAAAGGAAATTCGAAATAGAGTACATAATGTGGAAGATCAAAAAACTGAAAAAGAAACAATAACAAACAAAAAAGCGGCACGCCGTCGGCGCCAATCGACCGCCAATTCTACAGGGACTATTTCGGAAAAGGATGATAAAGATCAAGGTACATATAGCGAAGTTGTGTGCAATCTGATGTGTCAAAACGAATTGCTGCAAAAGATATTTATTAAAACATAGTGTATTACATACTCTTTGATATTTATACAAGATCCTTGCTGCAAACACACGAAATTTTACGTAAAGTTGATAGACGCATAATTATATATTTTACATGGCATTATGATCAGTATTTCTGGAAAACAAATGAAAAACAAGCAACTGCCTACATACCGATATATTTACCCTAACTAAAGTTATGACCGATCAGTGCGGCTTCTGGGGCCGTATCGCCAGGTAAAACAAAATAAGTGTACTGTAATAACCAACACCTAATACCTATCAGAGCGGCTTTTGGGGCCGTATCGCCAGGTTACACAAAATAAGTATACTGAAATAACCAACACCTATCAGAGCGGCTTATGGGGCCGTATCGCCAGGTAACACAATATAAGTATATTGAAGTAACCAACACCTGTCACCTATCAGAGCGGTTTTTGGGGCCGTATCGCCAGGTTTCACAAAATAAGTATACGGAAATAACCAATACCTATCAGAGCGGCTTATGGGGCCGTATCGCCAGGTAACACAAAATAAGTATACTGAAGTAACCAACATCTGTCACCTATCAGACATTGAGGTAATATGTACTCTATCAAAGCGGTTTTTGGGGGTCGTATCACCAGGTTACACAAAATAAGTATACTGAAATAACCAATACTTATCAGAGCGGCTTATGGGGCTGTATCGCCAGATAACACAAAATAAGTATACTGAAGTAACCAACACCTGTCACCTATCAGAGCGGTTTTTGGGGCCGTATCGCCAGATTACACAAAATAAGTTACATACTAAAATAACCAACACCTATCAGAGCGGCTTATGGGGCCGTATCGCCAGGTAACACAAAATAAGTATACTGAAGTAACCACACATATCAGAGCAGCTTATGGGGCTGTATCGCCAGGTTACACAAAATAAGTATACTGAATTAACCACACCTATCAGAGCGGCTTATGGGGCCGTATCGCAAGGTTACACAAAATAAGTTTACTAAAGTACCCAACACCTATTAGAGCGACTTTGGGTTGTCAGTTTGCCTCAGGGTAACTTATTCAAGACGGTTGTGAGACCAATATAGATTCGTTTTTGGGATGGTTTCATTGGCTCAATTTTCATAGTGCATCAGTAAAACCTTAAAATGGTGTTACTAACACCTGCCTCATTTGTCTACTGATATACAATCATGGTAACAAACACCCATCAGAGCAGCTCCTGGGGGTGTATCGCCAGGTTGCTTACTATACCACACTAATTCACAGACAATAACTACAGTTTATTTCTTGGGACTGCATTGGCATATCATATGGGTAGTTGCTGAAACTACACCATAACTGATGTAATAAAAATTCCTTACTAGGATAATCTGGTTTCAGTTGGGGTGTCATTGGACAGCCCACAGACGATACAACTTATAGAGGTTTTACCGTCAAATAAGTGCGTCAAACCTATTGAAGAGGTCACACAGCCATCCACCTCAGAAAACTTACCACAGCAGACGTTGGTTAAGGAAAAAGTCTTGGAAGTAAACCATAATGAAAAACTAGCTGACCCGAAATACCCCGCTCTTGAGCACAGGAATCCAGAAGTGCTGGATATTCTGGGAACTGATCCCTCTGCGGTTGTTAACTATGGGATTGACATACACAAAGTTTTAGCAACAAGACTGCAACACATAGACACTCTGGGACATAGCAAGGAAACCCGCGAAGAGCTTACAGAATGGTACCTCATCCCAGCGAATAGTATCTTGATTGGAGCACCCTACTAAATGTGGAAATAAAAGCAGCTGTAACAGAAACCGTATTAAAACGAGACAAGGGCATCAAAGAGCGCCAAAGCCAGCTCACAATGGCAATTTCTGGGCTAGCGAGTCCTCACCCAAGAACATGAGAACAAACACAAAAATAAAGAGGGCCTCAAACAACTCATGGATGTGTACTGGATCTTGTGTGACACACAACATGCAGAGTCAGTCACTAAGCGAAACTTCACCATATTCTCCATAAACAAATATCTGAATGACACAAAAATTTACAAATAGAGAAAACCTAGCAAAAGCAGAACCCAAAACTTTTTCCTCAACTTAATAACAAGTTAAGAACCATTTAAGGTGGAGAAAAACGGTCCCAGTGCGCAGGAGTACAATGAAGTTGTGAAACATTTCTTCCGCCGGTGCCGGGTCCCTCAGCGTGAGACAGTCGCATCAAGTCGCCGCGAAAGCATTATGACGTCCGTCGAACTACAACCATCGCCGATAAATACGGTAAAATACAATGGTCGGTAATCACTGAAGACCAAACTATGTTGTCATAACTCATAAGTTAACGTGTATAAACTAGCAATGTTTTTCTTTTTATGCTCAATGGCTTCTAAACACCGAAGACTAAACTATGTTGTCATGGGTTTAAGGTGTATAAACTGGCAATTATTTCCTTTTTTATGCTCCACGATCTCTAATCAATGAAGATCAAACTATATTGTCATAGGTTTAATGGATATAAACTACAATTAAGAAAAAAAAAAACCTAATTAGATTACCTAACGAAAACCTGTCAAACATAAAGTCTGAACTAATAAGATGTATTGCATAAGGTGTAAAATTTGCGAAATTCTTTGGACTACTTGCATGGATGAATATGAGATACTTTACACTTAAGAAAGAGTAAATACATGAATAGACCTAACTATATGCAAGATTCTTTTAAATGATGCGACGCATACTGCTCAGAAATATAGACTGACGCCTCAACTATGGGGGGGAGTAGCCACATGTGGGGGTGAACGAGCCAGCGGAAGATGATCGCGAGATGAGAGAAAAATCCATATAAATCAGCTCGAGCTGCTGGTAGCTTATTTTGGCCTTAAAGTATTTGCCTAAAACCTCAGAAACTGTGAATTCTTCTTCACATAGATAACTCCATAGCCATTACTTACATAAACCGCAAGGGGAGCATCCAATACATACATCTATTTTTTTATATATTTCATATATTACAGATAACAAAACTGCGGATGCAGACTCTCGTCGAGTACACCCAGATATAGATTGGATACTGGCTGGATTGGATTCGGCCGGCGGACCTGTTCACAAGTAGAGTAAATACAATCCAAACACTTTGGCAGTTAATGCATTCATAATCAAATGGACAACAATTATTTTTTAGGCCCCTTGGTCCTTTCATAATAATGTTAAAAACCTTGAGAAAATTTATTACTAAGAAGGCAAGGCAATCATGGTGGTTTCTAAATAGCCCATACAACCGTGGTTGCTCATATTCCAACTTTAACCTAACAACATTATTATTTTACAAGACAACCTCAAACTGGTTGCCGGATCATTGTGCGCTGCGGCGACGCAGGGTATCGATCATCCACAGCGGACACCATGATAGGCTCGTTGTCGGAAAATCCTTACCAGCAATATGACGTACCTAGCACTTGAAAAATTAAATTTTGTGCTCAGAACAATATAATTTTGAGTTATATGAAGCGTCAATCCCAAACATTTTATATTTTCTCACAGGTGTACTCAATCAGAGAAACCAGTACGGCACCTTGAATTCATGTAGGTTCTCATTACAAGGTTTTTTTCAGGGGAGCTTATCGGCTCAACCACGGCCTAAATATAATACCACGCGGTATACTTCGCTTGTACTAGAAATTCCAAAAGAAAATTTGCCGTTAAAAATTAACTTAAAATGATGATAACGTCGGCATAACATATACAAAAATTATAATAAAATAAATAAATTGTAATTAAATAAATAAATAATAAACATACTCGACCAGTGACGATTTTAAAACTTCCAGGGCGGGCTCAAAACAACCAACCTTGAGCCAACCATTCTTTGAGACGAAAATGGAAATGTGGCCAAAACCTTACTTTTTAATATTAGTACAAAACCAAGCTAAGTCTTCTTTCTTAATTTGTGGGAAACACATAAAGCCGTTCAATGGTTTTAAGAAACCGCATAAACGGTAAAAATGCAATCCTTACGTCCGTCGGTGGATTATAGCCGTCCTTAAAGATAGCGGGATTGACACCTCTGAGTGCACACGACACAAGGCACGCTGCTACGTCCAAACCTAACCAATGCGACTTCTCATCGATCTTATCCGCGACAGGGCAAGCTAGAGCGAAAGCTCTAACGTTTTTGGAAAATTCTATAACAGAGCAATGATTAACTCTAACAAAACGTAACTGCCACGATAGTGCTAACTCATTTATAATTAGTTCATTACCCTTAGATATAAAACTAGATTTTTAAGGAGAACAAAATTAAATTATCACTAAAAGAAAAAAAAAAATGTGATACTAATTAAGTAGTTTTAGAAATAAACCAATTGATTAATACACAGGTATTTTTTGGTAGTTGACATTTCCTCAGCTATCTCTCAAGGTCTACATATATTTCAACGTTTTCAGGTTACTAATCTCGAGGACGATGCACGAGTATAATTAATGATTAAACGAACTTACCTGTACGTGAAGTTCTATCATAATTATACAAAGTGCATCGTCCGAAGAGATTAGTAACACCCACCCAACCCAAAGTGTCTCCCAGTTTGCTGCAGAAATGTCAAAGCTGAACATGGTGGCTTCAAACTCTAAACTTAATGAAAGACCGAGACGCTGGGGTTGCCAGCAAAAGAAAAAAAAAAAAAAAAGAGCGTAGGACTCTAAACATACAGTGTAAGAGTGGTGTCACTAGCGTGTTACTACATATATTTCAACGTTTTCAGGTTACTAATCTCTTCGGACGATGCACTTTGTATAATTATGATAGAACTTCACGTACAGGTAAGTTCGTTTAATCATTAATAAAAGCGGATAGGTGTTTGTATATAAACTGCACCTGTGCAAAGCCGGAACAGGTTGCTAGTACTGAATATACACTTGTGTTTTACAATCACGATTTGTTTTTACAAATCTCCCTGAGTACATAAAAATAAGCCATTCCTAAACTGGAAAAATAAAACTTGAGCTGCAGCATGTCGTACACACCTGTTGGGCTGTCAGTATGAACGCTTGTGTAAAACGCAGGGTGCCTAGGCTTCTAGCACATGTACTCGTCGTTTATCTGCACGTGCAATTTGCAAACACACTTAAGAGCGTGTATTCCATTCGCGACGAAAACAACGCGTTTTGGTGTTTTTTCAAGAGCTATATCGTAATGATGTTAACAGATTATTCAAAGATTATTACGGTTATAGAAAGATTAAGTCTTAGTTTAGTACATAACGATGTAACATTATAATTTTTATTGACAGTTTTTTAAAGACAAGGCAATCTGTTCGACGCGTTTTACGAAAATAGACGGCAGAGTCGTCTTTCAGGACGAAAATAACCATGATAACGTACCAACACATTTTATTTTATGTGCTTGTCCAATAGAATATATAGTCTTAAAGTGCACTACGTAGCCCAATTACGAAAATATGGCAATTTAATATTAAAGAAACAATTTTTAAATAATGCAAAATCGGTTCTCTTTAACATTTTTTTAACCGAGTTTTGAATAGAAACATAACTATTATTTATTTATTTTATGAAAATAAACGTATTGCCAAATACACTGTTATTTTTTTCAGTCAATTTCATGTAATCGTTTATTTTAGAAAATTATTTTAAAAACACTATAAATCAACGCGCGCAATCCGTTACCAATCACATACTGCGACCGAACTCCGTTCCGGTCACATTCTGCTCCGACGCTCGCCCGCGACAGTCGTGCCGCTCCGCGCTCTCGATCGTTCCGTGCCTGAGTCATCGCTCCGTTCGTCACGCCCGCCGTGACGTCACTCGTAGTCGCCGACTACGACGCCTGGTCCGGATCCGCCTTTTTCGAGGCGGTGAAGGATATCGTATTTCTCTAACAGAGATTGTCAAAACAATTTGGTTTGGCCCCTTCAGGGTAAAACCACAGTTTCGTGGTCCTTGGTTGGAAACCTCACGGTGTCAACAATACCAAGGGGGTGCTGACCCGACGCACCCGCTGATCCCCTTCAGGGTGAAGCAGTCAATTGGAGTCGAGTGCTAGGTTTTGGCCTTGGGGGATCTCCTAGTCAAACCTAGTTACTGAGTTCTCTTCACAGCATACACACCTAGTGTCGGTTGGGTGTATCTACCCCTTCGCACTAGACCCAATAGGGCCCGGTACGCACATTAAGATTGGCGACCGGATTACAAGCTTAGGGCACACCATTAGGCACACACCTCCCTGCTATCCCCGCAGGGAGCGAACTCACCTCCGGGTCATTCCCGCCCGGAGGGTTAGGCAAATAGGGCCCCTCAGGCCACATCAGACGGCAACACAGCTACCGAGTTTGTCTGGGTTTCTCTTCTCGGTAGCGAAGTGTTAGGAGAAACTCCGGGGCAGGGCTCTTTGGGGACCGTCTGCTCGGGGAGCTCACGTTTGACGTGTCTCCTCGAGGCGCTTATGTTAGGGTTAGGAGATTAGGATGCCCAACACTGTCGCCTCCAATATGGAGGACAGGATAGAGGATCTCATGACCAAAGTAGAGTCCCTAACGGTTCGGTTAAATCTAACAACCGATATATTAGGAAAGATCCTATATAAAAACCCCGCCCTACAAAGGGAGTATAAAGATGAGATAGAAAAAATACCCCCCGCGGTGTTTCCCACCCCACAGCCAGATTTAGGTCCCACCCCCGCGCCCAACGCAGATAGGTCCCCCTCCCCCCCAGACGTCGAAATGGACTCTGAGGAGGAGGAACAAGAAAAAGAGGGCTCGGAAGGCGAGCGCTCGGAGCGCGCAGAGAGCATACACTCTGAGCGCTCGGAGCGAGCGGAGTCCGAGCACTCCTCCGACCAAACCTCTTCCTCCGACGAGTTTATCCTCGTCGAGGGAAAGAGGAAGAAGAGGTCGCAGGCCTCGTCCTCTACTCAGGCCCCTAAGGCCAAGAAACTCTCCCCTCCCGAGCCAGCACGCTTAGTGCAGAGCCAGCCCTCCTCTTCCTCGGCCACTAGGCCCAGCCCTACCCAAACCCCAATCGTCAGCGCCTCAGTGCGCAAGACCATCCCTCCCCCACCCATCTTCATCCATGACAAGGGGGCTTGGACAAACGTGTCCAAAGCGTGTGGCGAGCAACGCATCGCCTACACGAATGCCCGCGCCGTTCAGAACGGCATAAAAGTAGGGTTAGCGACAGCTAACGACCACCGCGCGCTTTCGAAGCTACTCAAGGCTCGAAATATCCCCCACCACACTTATACGCTCCATGAGAGCAAGCCCGTTCGGGTGGTCCTCTGCCGGATCCCCAGTGAGATCCCCACCACCGAGATCGTCTGCGACTTAGAGTCACAGAACATCCCGGTGATTGAGGTGCACCGTATGCACGGCAGAGGTGGCAGGGCGTCTAACAACGTCCTCGTCATCTGCCACCCCGTCTCCGAAGGTCCCCACCCCATCTTTGCGCTGAAGACTGTATGCAGTCTTTCAGGAATTCTCATTGAGAAGCCACACAAAAGTGGCACGGTAGGCCAATGCCACCGTTGCCAGTTATACGGCCACGCGCAACGGAATTGCTTCGGCAAACCCCGGTGCGTAAAGTGCCTGGGCGATCACGGCACCGCGGAGTGCAGTCGCCCAAAAGATAGGTCCCAGTGCCCAGACCCGCCCAGCTGCGTGCTGTGCGGGCAGTCCGGCCACCCCGCCAACTACCGAGGCTGTCCGAAAGCCCCGAAAACCTCCGCCCCTAAACTGGCAACGCGCGCTAGCGCACGCCAGGGACGAGAGTGTCCTACACTCTCGTCTGAGCTCCCCCAGACCCTCAGTCCCCAGCGTCCAACTCCTTGGACGGCGGCGAATCACGCCCAAAACTTCCCGGCACTAAGGCCGAAAGTCCCAGGGCTGATGGATCAACCCATCATGCCCCCCGCTCCGGTCGTTGTGGCTTCTCAGCCTCCTCCTCCCCAGTCACCCCCTCGCTCAGATGAGCCGGAACTCGATCCGTTCCTCATCCTAGCGAATACATTTAAATTCTTCAAGTCCCCCCGCGCCATCCAAATGGCAAAGGAGGTCGTGGCCTGCAAAAGCATTGAATCCCTGATTCAGGTATACTATCAGTATCCTGATGTAAAAAGCCATTTTGACAACCTTTTTAAACAGCCATAATGTATAACACGGCTAGTAAGAGATTAAAGCCCCGATCCCTAAAGCTAGGTTACTTCAATGCCAATGGCATCACCAATCAACGGGACGAGATCGCGACTTTCCTTCGCGATCATAGTCTCGACATCCTTCTGGTCCAAGAGACCTTCCTCAAACCCCACCTTAGGGATCCCAAGGTAGCCAACTACCGGCTAGTTAGGAACGATAGGACTAGATGCCACAGAGGTGGCACTCTAATATATTATAGGAACTCCCTGCACTGCATCCCTATGGATCCGCCGCCCCTTGCCCACTTAGAGGTATCCGTTTGCCGGCTAGGCATGACGGGCCATCCCTCTATCACAATAGTATCCGCGTATCTCCCACCGCACAGCGACGTAGATTCAAATTCTTCGATAAACGCCTCACTACGAAGCGACCTTACAGCCCTTCTTGACATGAGTGACTCCGTCCTTATAGCGGGGGATCTCAATGCCAAACATCCCGCATGGTGTAGTCGTATTACCAACCCCCGTGGGAAGGTACTATACGACCTTTGCACACCTCTCCACATAGATATCATAGGTCCTATGCGGCCTACTCATTATCCGTTCGAGCCATCCCACTTGCCCGACGTACTCGACATTGCCCTCCTGAAGAATGTGAACTTACGTTTGCACTCTTTAGAGACGGTAGACGAACTTGACTCTGACCATAGACCGGTGATCTTGGAGTTAACTCCGAGATCGGGTCCCTATGACCCTAACCGCCCCCCTCCCACACAGGTGATCACTGACTGGAGGAAAGTAGGCGAATTGCTGAAATCCAACACGTCTCCTCACCTGGACAAGATCCCCGACCACATCCAGTCCGCCGCCGACACGACGGCTGCGATCGACTCACTCACGGAGCACGTGCAATCTGTCTTGAACGACTGTTCAAAGGAGATTCCGGTGTCAGAGCACTGGCGCCGGAAACTCCCGGACGATGTACGGGCCCTGCTGACTGAGAAGAACGCAGCAGTCCGTGCCTACAGAGCTTTCCCCTGCCAGAATAACAAAACTTTCATGCGGTACTTACAGCGCAAAGTAAGTAACAGCATCAGAGAGTGGCGTGAAGCCGGCTGGGACAAGACCCTGAGCGAACTGGAACCCACCCACCATGCCTTCTGGCAACTTCAGCGGAATATGCGCGCCACTGAGGTTGCCTCAATGCCTCCACTTATCCGCCCGGACAAAAGCATTGCCTTCGACGACGAAGACAAAGCCGAATGCCTAGCCGACAGCCTGGAGGCACAGTGCTCTCCCAGCTCCCAACCAGTCGACCCAGCCCACCTTGCCCACGTGGATGCTGAGGTCGAACGTAGATCTGCCCTACCCCCTGTCGAGGACCCTGATGCTCCCCTCCCCCCCGTCACGGAAGACGAGGTGGAGGAGATCATCAAGAAACTCAAACCTAGGAAAGCTCCCGGGACTGACAGACTGACCACTAGGGCACTTAAACTCCTCCCACGTACGATCTTAGTCCTACTGACTGCCATCTTCAATGGCGCCTTGTCCAACAACTTGTTTCCACAAGCTTGGAAAGAGGCTATAGTGATAGGTATCCCAAAACCTAAAAAGCCCAAGAACCTCCCGACTAGCTATAGACCCATTAGTCTGCTCAGCGCCCTCGGCAAGGTCTACGAGCGGATTATTCTTAATCGGCTCAAGGACTTTGTCGAGGCTAAGAGCCTAATCCCTAACGAACAGTTTGGCTTTAGAGCCCATCATTCCAGTGTCCACCAAGCCCACCGCATCGTAGAGCACATTAGCGGCCGTTTTCAACGCGGTCTGGTGACGGGGGCCCTATTCTTTGATATAGCAAAGGCTTTCGACAAAGTCTGGCACAATGGCTTAATTTATAAGCTTTACCAACTAGGTGTGCCGGACCGTCTCGTGCTCATCATTCGAGACTTCCTGTCGAACCGCTCCTTCAGATATCGTATCGAAGGAGCGCTTTCCACTCCCCGCCCTATCAGAGCCGGCGTCCCTCAGGGCGCCGTGCTCTCCCCCCCACTCTTCACGCTATTCACTAGCGATATCCCCAAAAAGCCCCCAGTAGAGTTATCCCTATTTGCCGACGACACGGCCATCTACTACTCGGGACATAATCCCGTTAGCATCGCTCATACCCTCCAGACCTCAGCCAACGCACTAGGCGATTGGTTTAGGAAATGGAGGATTGAGGTAAATCCCGACAAAAGTCAAGCAGTCCTGTTTCGCAGGGCTCGCCAGCATAAACAATTCACCCCCCCACGCCCGATCACTATGTTCGGCAAGCCAATCCCTTGGGAGAAGCGAGCCAAATACTTAGGTGTGATCCTCGACCAGTTCCTCAACTTCAGTGAGCACATAAAGTCGGTTCGCTCGCGAGCCGCTTTCGCTCTCGGTAGGCTCCACGCCCTGCTGAATAAACACAGCAAGCTCTCCCTTAAATGTAAAATCCGAATATACACGACATGCATACGTCCTATCATGACATATGCCTGTCCGGTGTTTGCTCATGCCAGTCCAAATCAGATCCATAGGATGCAAGTCGTTCAGAACCGTTTTCTCCGAAAGGCCACGGGCGCGCCCTGGTTCTGTAGGAACGAGGATCTCCACGTAGACCTCAAACTCCCGACCATAAAGCAAGTGTTGAAACGCATGTCAGTGCGTTACTTCACCTCTGCTGAGACCCACACTAACCCCCTGATCGTATCGGCCGCCCGATACAGACCCTCCAAGATTTCTCGGGTTCGTCGCCCGCGTATCATCCTAGACGAGCCTGACGACCCCACCACCATCCGACAAGAGAGCAGTAGGGAAACCAGCACTCTTAGAAAACACATATACAGAACGCGTTCCTTATTCCGGCCTCGCCGACGAGGCCCATCGCGACGTCCGCGTACTTGTAATGAAAATCCTCCCCGACCTTTGCCAAACGAGCCAGCCCGCGATGCTGAGCCAGTAGCAATAAATACTCCCGAAAATAATACGACCCAGCCTGTCCCTTTGCTGCCCTCCCAAAATGACCCCGCTATGCCGAGGCCCGTACTCCACAGGGAGTGCCCTTAGCGTGCGGTCATTAGTTTTTAAGTATACTTTAGTTTGTAAGCCCTGGCTGGGGGCCTTTAATTTATTAGAGGTCACCACAGGAAAGTCCGGTTAAGTAGACTCACAGCCTTAGTGTGCTGATCTACAAGTGGCCCTACCTAAAAAAAAAAAAAAAAAAAAAAAACCGTTACCAATCAGTTCGTGCCGGGTCCTCCCAACGACAGGACTTATCACTTTTTTCCCGCCGCCCGCCGCTTGCTCGCATAAACATACATAGTGTCGGTGAGACATAGTGCGACACAATAGTATTGATACATGAGCAACTAATATTTTTTATTCGGTAAGTAATTTTGAAAAACGTTATATGCAGGTAATTATTTGTATATACTGAATTTATTTAATAATCAGTTTTAACATGTTTGTGTACAACAAATGAGGTCAATAATTATTATTTCAATCAAAAATAATTTATATGTTAAATTTAATATTTCTTTTTTCAGAAATGGGTTATAAACGAAATTTATTTGGAAATAAAAAAAAAATACTTTGGCTATCGCTAGACAAGCAAAAAAGTGAGTCATGTCTTTATGTACTTTTGAACCGATTTTCAATAGGGAGGCGATTCTATGTTCGGCTGTGTGTATTTTTTATGTGTGTAACATAATCATACATATTCTGTATATACAAAAATCTATATACTTGTATTATGTACCTACTTATTTTTACCAGTTTTTTTTTTTCAAACAAAACAAATTTCGTGTCGCATTGAGTACGGTAAAACTATCGAAAACACAGCAATAGAGCAAATGGAGAGATACTAGGGTTGCGGGAATGTTCTAATAAGATACCGCGGCCCCGGAACACATGGGCCACTGAAGGAATATGGTGGGTTTTTATTCAGTAGAAGTCTGATACTCCCTTCCACTTTACCTAGAGTGGGAGTCATTTGATGATTTTCCCACCGGATCCAGAGCAGCTGGATCGTCATGAAATCGTCGTTGTTCAAAACGGTGCTTTTTAGGGTTCCGTAGCCAAATGGCAAAAAACAGAACCCTTATAGTTTCGTCATGTCTGTCTGTCTGTCCGTCCGTCGATCCGTATGTCACAGCCATTTTATTCCGAAACTATTAGAACTATACATGTACAACTTGGTAGGTAGATGTATTCTGTAAACCGCTTTCCGATTTTAAGAGAAAATTTAAAAAATATTTAAAATAAAGGGGGCTCCCCATACATGGAACTGAAACTGAAAATATATTTTTGCATGAAACCTATGCGTGTGTGGTATCTATAGACAGGTCTTTAAAATAACATTGAGTTTTTTAAAACCACTTTTTCATAAAGTTAATCGTTTAAAAGATATACGCTTCCAAAGTGGTAAAAAGTGCGTCCACCCGTCCTCCCCCCACCCCCCAATAACTTCCATAATAATAGAGTGAAAAAACTAAAAAAAATATATATGCTGTAGATCTTAATCTAAACTTTCAACCTAAATCGGTTTGAACGAAATCGGGTAGCAGTTTTTGAGATATACAGTATATTTTATAAAACCGCAAATATAACTTTGTAATTGATACAAACACTACGCAAAACAAAGTTATTTGGAGTAGTTCTAAAAATTGTAAATAAGCTAGTTTTAAGAAATTTGTAAGGTTTTTTTGTCAATTAAATATATTATTATTATATTTATTAAAGTTACTACGGGACCCTTCATTTTTTATTGACCTTTGTTCTTTTGTTTATTTTTCTGTCTGTTTGATGAAGGAAATTGTCTGTTAGTCGAAATAAAATGTCTATATTCAGCATGAACATAGATGCTGAACAGGCCAGCATACATTTGTTTTTTAATTCGATGGAACTACTAATACCAACCACGACTGATACTTTCCTATCCAAGAGCAGTTTCATGTCAGATGAGATTCACTATAACTATATTATCGCTCTAGTCCACCCTATAAATCGTCTATAATATTAATATTCCACAACTTTCACACAACGCCATCTAGTCCCAAACTAAGCAGAGCTTGTGCTATGAGTACTAGACAACTGATAAACATACATATATGTTTCTAAATACATACATATTATAGATAAATAAATAAATTACACCCAGAATAATGATCGTGCTCATCACACAAACATTTGTCCTGGGTGGGAATCGAACCCACGACCTTGTGCATAGCAGTCAGGGCCACTGACCACTAGATTAACAGGCCTGTCATCTATATTTCGCTATACCCACATCCACTGACAGCGCCACTATGTTGTAGCAGTATGGTAGATCAAGTGTAAGTAGTGACGTAGTTGTTAGGTAAAATTGCTTTTCTTATAAATTGTAATTAATTTTCAGCCAGAAAAACGTTTGTTTCTTTTTTGCAATGTGCGCAGGAAATGAATTTCAATTGAAGACCATAAGGATACCAAGAGATGATGCGTTTTGGGTGACCAAAATGGAACATTAGCTGTTCGATTTCTAATATAAATGTCTTTTGCCCGAGATGATTGATCCCAGGAAAATTCTGTCAATGGACATCAAAATGTGTGATATTGAAATAAAATATGAAATCTTCGATTTTGTTTTATTGTGTAACTCAACTAGCTTTTTTAGTGGGGCTATTTTAGTATGTATGTTTGTATATCCGCGATTTTCTCAGAACCTACTGATCCGATTTTGATAGCATTTTCTTTGTTTGAAAGCATATTTTACAAGAAAGGTTTTAGTATATAACAAATCAGGTTCAGATAAAGATCTTCAGAGATAAGTGAAGGATGTCTTCAATTAAAAACAGCAAATCTCCTGCGATTGCTGCCCTCGTACCTCTATGTATTATTTAGCATAATCAGCCTATTAATATCACCACAGCTTCTGAATCACGTCTGAAATATCGTTTTAGTGGGTAAAAAAGACGTATACAGCAAACTCTCTGTTTTAACCGATTAAAAATAACTGTGCGAACGGTATGTTAGTACCTCAAGTAACACAAACAATGATACACTAAAAAGCATAAAAAAAGACTTTTTTACTAAAAATTTAACCGACTTCAAAACTTCAAAAAAAGACTACTGAAGCGCAAAATAACCTTAGATTGTTTCATTTGGTGTCTAATTCCGTTCAAAATAAGAGCTAGGTAACACATGATCTCACATGGCTGAAGTCGGTGCCAAGATAAATTAATAGGTTTGATCACCTCGGGTGTCCCCCAGAATGCGGCGTAGCTGTAGGTACTATGTCTATCAAAAGTATTCATTGGCTTGGCACTGACTTCAGCCATATGAGAAGGTGAAAAGGTCTCTTATTTTAAACGGAACTAGACACCAAATGAAACAATCTAAGGTTATTTTGTGCTTTGTAGTTTAGTAGTCTTTTTTGGAAGTTTTGAAGTTTTATTAATTAAATAGTTCCATCACTTGTCTCCGATGATCTTTATCAGAACCTGATATGTTATGCACTAAAAACCTTTGTTGTAAAATATGCTTTCAAACAAAGTACATACATTCGAATACAGAACCTCCCTTTTTGAAGTCGTTTAAAAGTTTTATTTACGGTTACGGTATACATTGTCCCAGGTGTGTTTTCCAGAAAACCTCATACTTACAGCAGTGAAATTTGTTTTTTAAGATTTGACCACACCCTTGAAGTTTATGCGTACTAATATAATAATAATCACGTAAAACAATTTAGAATATAAACTCAACATCATTATTTAAGATAAAAGTATCAAAACGTTTGGTTTCGAGGTTCGAGCTCACGCACACTGAATAACTATTGCAGTGTGCATAAATATTACGTCGTTCTTGCAATTTTGTACCTATTCTAAATCGAATACGCGCTCTTAACCTTATCAAGTAGGCCAGGGTGAGCCGCCATCAATTGTCTCGTACTCTAAATATAGAAGCGCTAATGGTTTAGTTGAATACGGTGTTATCTTCTGGGGTGATTCCACCGATAAGGACAAAAGCGCTGTTTAAGATCTATGTTTGCATATTAAATTCTGTATGTGCACACATGTTTGAGCTAATAAAACTTCTATTCTATTCTATCACATAAATATTTAAAGCATCTGCCGTTTTGTTCCGATTTAAAACATAAATAGTGTAGTTTTGATAAGAAATGTATGTTAAGACTATCTATATTTTTAGTTTTTCACCCAAAGTGACCTTGGGTCAACATTTTTCCTAAATTAAACCTCCATATTCCTTAGAAAATCCTTGCCAAAGAAGCCTTAGCTTCAAGGCTTTTGAGATCTTGGCGAAAAAAAAAAACAATCAATATGCAAGACAGTACATTCGATTAAATTTAAATGTATGTATCACTTCAGATTTCTAAATAGACAAACCCTGTTTTATTTTTAAGGTATAAGGCTATCGCCGTTGGAAAATAAAGGAAAGGTCTCAATCTAAAATATCCCCATAGCAGTCAATTTGTGTACATAGGACTTTAAATACCTACTTAGGCTTTATTACTCAAATATTCGGAAGAAAACTTCACCAAAGGGATACATCAATATGTATATGAGAGAATGGTTAAAGCATAAGTAAGAAGGGACAAAGAAAACAAAAATATCACTACATTTTTTTTTTTTTCAATATACGGACCTAGTCACGTATGTAAATCCCAATTCAGTTATTCATCCGAACCAATGATCCAAACCCAATAAATCGTGCTGTAGGTTTCCTATTTTCCGAAAATGGAGTCCTTCGTTTAATTGATTCTTTCTCTTTTTTTAAGAGAACTAGTCACGTGGGTGAATTTACATTACTTGCAATCTTGTTAACTCCTCCAACTAAGCTAAATATCCTTGTGTCTGGAATGGATTCACGGCAATAGTGTGATGGATAAATTAAACTAATCACCCTATGTAAGTTATTATACGAGACATTCTCTACCAGTTAGCCTTTGGGTTAAAAGGAACACAATGTTGTAGGTCCTCATGGCGTTTTTAAACAGATCAGATTGCGATAAAACTTTGACCGAGTGTTCTTCGGAGGTGCAACAAGGTTGCTTAAGTGGAGCTTATATTGAATAGAGAACCGGGTGGCCCAGTAAAGAGGGCGGGTACGGCTGTAAAACGAAGCTTTGCTTTATGTTTCTATATGTAAGGCATATCTTGCCAAACTTTAAAAAAGTGAGAATACGGTGCCAAATTTGCTTGTAAAGCCTTATAAATTAGCTATGAGCTGATAACAAATATTTCACCAAAACTTGGCAAAGTTTCCAATTAAAACAGTTCTAAAATTATATTTCTCTTTTGTTATTGCGCAGGCAAAATATGAACATCTGGAGGCACGGCAGTGCCCCCGCCAAGTCGAGCAAAAAAGCGGCACGGCCGTACCATTCTTTTCTCGAAGCAACTCAAGCCATTTTCGACCCCCTATAACTTCGTTGTGGATAAAACTAGAAGCTTGAATTTTCAGTAACCAAACAGGCATTGTATAAACACGGTATATTTCAAATTTCATTCAATTTGAACCAGTAGTTTAAGAATTATAACGAGTCAAATTTCCTTAATTTTGCAAATTTTGTCACTCACTGACTGACCGATCATCAAAAGTCTAAAGCACTTCTAGCAGACATAGAAGCTTCAAATTTAGTATACAATTAGTGTTTAGTATATGAATCAAGGAAAAACTATAATATTTTTCAATTTCGTTCCAGTTTTCTAGATACATCAACTGCATAAATAACTTTGTAATCCCATATAAATACATAGGATTACAAAGTTACATTTGCAGTTAATTAATCATTGTACCTGTATAATATAATGAAATAATAGATGTAGATGGGTACTTTTTTTTTTGGTGAAAAATATAATCGAATGACTTCTTCCGCTCGGGTGTATCAGAATTCTATTGACTAAAAACCCACCCTGTTCCTTCGTAAGCCCTAAAGTTCCGGGGCCGCGGTATCTCGATGGAACTTTCCCATAAACCCCGACAGGCAATGGCCCTATGAGGCCCCGTCACTGGTATTAACAGCTTTTTGAGGCGCGCGTGGAACACAACGCGCCGCCGACCCGGGCCTGGTCCTTACCGGATGGTGAGCGACCCCTGCTCGCCATCCGCAGGCCCGCGCCTACGGTGGCCCGAAATCAACTCGCGATCCACGATGCCCGGGGCGTCTCCCCCGGCGGCTGGGGCGCGAGGAAGAGAGTTGCCTCTCCCTCGCACGTTAGGCCTCCTCCTTCGCTAGCATGACTGCTTCGCAGCAGGAGGTGACTGCATCCCATTCCCTCTCGCTTCGCACCATGGTCTAAACCAGAGCAGGGCGCGAGAAGTCGCCGCCGCCGATCGCCTCTATGAGGATACGACGGTGCTCCACCCATGCAGGGCACACCTCGACCATATGCTCCACCGTGTCTTCCAGTGTAGATAGGTACCTAGATATAATAATTATGCTCAAAGGTAACTTGTTAAATGGTCAACGGAATAAAAAAGCAAGAAGTATTAAGAGTATTGGGGAGTATTAAGTAGAGTAAATTGCCCGAAATTGCATAATTACTTATGGATTAACTTTAACCGAGACGTTTGACGAGTGCGGCATTAATTATTACTAACTAATGCAAAAGACGTACGTGCGTATCCATATGTGCGTATCAAAGCCTCCGAAAAAAACCCATAGAGACAGGGAGTGGGCTTTGAAAAAAACTTTAGCTGAAGTTCAAGAAGTAGTACCGGAAAATAAAAAAAGGAAGGCTACCTACAAAAATAAGAAAAGCTCATAAGACAGAGAGAGGGCTTTAAGAAAACTCGTTTATGGTATACAAGAAGTAGAAGGTACCGGAAAGGAAAAAAGTAGGAATTTCTACAAAAAACAATGAGATCCCATAAAAAACAATACTTGTCAAAAACCCAAGTCTCGAAACTTAGTTGTTCTACCGTAAAAAGTTGTGAGATCCATGTAATACCAAGTCGGTTATTAATTTATTCAGTCCCTACTTAAGGGACCTTCTGTCTTAAGTTGTTACGTAATTATCTAACCTAACGACATCTTATAGTGACCATATCAATATTAAAAATCTTTACCGTTTTAAATAAATAGATTGACTTGGCAATCGCAATAAACAATTTAATTTATATATGTATTACTTGTGAGATATATTGTGTTTTCTTGCGATGGCCGAGTCAATCTATTTATTTAAAACGGTAAAGATTTTTAATATTGATATGGTCACTATAAGATGTCGTTAGGTTAGATAATTACGTAACAACTTAAGACAGAAGGTCCCTTAAGTAGGGACTGAATAAATTAATAACCGACTTGGTATTACATGGATCTCACAACTTTTTACGGTAGAACAACTAAGTTGCGAGACTTAGGTTTTTGACAAGTATTGTTTTTTATGGGATAATTTTTTATTCAACTTATTTGGAACAAGTTAGATGTCTAGATAGAGAGTCTACAAAAACCAAAAAAAATCAGCCAACTGTTACCTCATAAGCTCGTCCCGACCTCTTAGTGTTGACCCTGTAATTTTATGGTAAACACGCGCTCAATGGCAAATAAAAATGATGTTTTTTGTAGGTTACCACGTGTGGTACGCAGGCAGGCATTTTGAGATCAAAAATCCAATCCAATACCAACCCTAGATACGACCCTTTTTCCTCTCATAGAGAGGGGCCTGTATCAGTAGTGAAAATATTTCAGTATTTCAGTAGTTCAATATTTCCCTATCACAGTTATTTATTGCATTGACTCCGACTTTAGGCACGTTAGTAGGTACCTAGTCCTTAGTCTAAACGGAATTAAGGTTATTTTTTGTTTTATAGTGTTTTCGTTTGTTTCGAAGTCGGCTAATTTTTCTGTTAAAATGTTTTTTTACATTCCTATAATTAATAGTATCTAATTTTATTACCTAACCAAAATAAGTGATTATCCCCACAAACAGTACTTTGGTTATCACAGGTAATTAAATAGTGACATCTCGTCTATCGAAGTAGGTGGGTATTTTGAAGTAATTTACAACCCACGTTACGGTATTTAGTACTCCTGAAATGGAATGACGTAAACTGAATTTTATGTAACTTCTATTTAGATTTTTTGCGTAGGACGTAAGCTCAGACAATAACATTCCACTCGATTTAGAAAATAAATAGGTTTGTAAGCCTACAAGTGCCAACTGTTGCACGTAATCTTCCTTTTCTGGTGTCGAATTTTAGGTACAGATATTTTGGCGATTCAAATTCAAACTCTAACAACAAGGGTTCCGTATTATAAATCGTAAAAAAACACGTCATTTATACAATCTGTTCTTAGTTTTTGCTATAGCCGGAATACGGTCATATCGTAGACATGTAAAATCCACGACCCTGACATGGCCCGTGTATATTAGTATAATCCAGGGTCATCTATACATATAAAATTCAAAGTCCTGACTGACTAATCGATATATCAACGCACAGCCCAAACCGCTGGTCTTAGAGACATGAAATTTGGAGGGTATATTCTTTGTGAAGTGTAGGTATCCACTAAGAAAGAGTTTTTTTGAAATTCCCCCCTAAATGTATCAAAAAGGGGGTCAAACTTTATATGAAACTTTTTATTTCTTGCATGGATTCATTTGAAACTTGGTATATAAGTTCCTCAAGTGACGTAAGTGAGCACTAAGAAAGGACTTTTGGAAATTCCCCCCCAAGAGGATAAAAAGGAGGCCGAATTTGTACGAAACTTTTCGTTTGTTCAACAGATTCATTTAAAATTTTGTACATCGGTTCTTCAAGTGATTTAAATGAACACTACGAAAATATTTTTGACCAAACTAAAAGGGTAAGGAGTTTATTTGGAACTTTTTACACATTCAATAGATTCATTTGAAACTTTGTGCATAGGTTCCTAGAAAATTCCCCCAGTTAAAAATGAGAGTACGACATTATTTATGTAACAAGATTTGCATCTTTTTATTGGATTCACTTGAAACTTTGTACTTAGGTTTTTTAAGTGATATTGCATACTGGGGAATGCTCTAAGGAGATACCGTGGCCCTGGAACAACCTGTCGTTTTTGCCCATTTTTTTCGAATTGCCCTTGCAATTGAAGGAAAAATTTAGGTTTTTAGTTAGAAGATGTTCGACACTCCGTTTTGCTTCGTCCAGAGCGAGAGAAGCCATAAGAAAATTTTCCCCACCGAAAAATAGGTTCATCAAGTGACGTAAGTGAGCACTTAAGATATTTGGAAAGTTGAAAAAAGGGGAGTCCGAACTTGAATGAACTTTCTCTCATGGACAACATACACATTTGCTTGCGAGTCAACTTCTCTCTAACATGTTTAGTTTTTATCCCGGAATTCCCACGGGATTGGGATTTACACGGGAAAAAACTCCCACGCGAACGAGGTCGCGGTCAAAAGCTAATGAATGCTACTACCGATACAATTGACTTCATGACTGATAGATTTAATATCTGATCTCCGGTTGTTCTTGTCTAGCCAACGGAAATTTACATAGACACAACCTTGCAGCCAAGATTATTAATTAAAGAGTGCTAGTAATGTGAATTCTACACATACACATTGCTAGGTTTGTTTATATATTTTTTAATGTAATACGTATCCTAAAACGTTTGTATTGATAAAATTTATCTTATTTTACCTCTGTTTGCTTATCTTAAATGTAGTAAGTCTGTTTAGATTTCGTTTGAGCTTACATAATTAAGTATATATAATTTCTCTTCTTCGCTGTAGATTCACTCTTGGTAGAGTGGTCATGGGTATCAATTGTGCTGAGTAATCCGCTCTATCACTCGCCGCCATTCTTCCCTGACATATTATTTTGCTGGGCTGTATAATATTTATATTTTGTTGATTGTGTTTTGTTATTCAATATATTTTAATATTTATCTTTGAATATTTACTAAAAACAATATTATTTTATATATCGTTTACTCTTACATACATGGTCCATATCTCTTTTTTCACTATCCTTCAGCTACACCTATGAACTTATTAGTGCTTTTCTTCTTGTTGTCTGTATGTACATTAAGTTTTTAAATAAAAATTAATAATAATCAGATTCTTTTTTCAACTGTCTCGGATCGGTTTCCAATGTAACTGGTTGCAGCTGGTACTTTTTTTATTAAATTTTTCTGCATTATTAACATAGTCTTATAATTACATTTTACACTTACATTAAACAAAATATGTAAATACTCTTACTAACTACTTACTTACTACCAGGGGCGTGCATAGGATTATGACAGGGCATGCGGCGGAGTAAAAACACACAAAAACTTCTTCTTTTATAGATATTTAGCATAGCCACAGCCACGCATCGTAGCATGGTGGCGATGCATGGCTGTGGCTATGCTAAAAATCTATAAAAGAAGAAGTTTTTGTGAGTAATCGGTCACAAAAACTTCTTCTTTTATAGATTTTTAGCATAGCCACAGCCACGCATCGTAGCATGGTGGCGATGCGTGGCTGTGGCTATGCTAAAAATCTATAAAAGAAGAAGTTTTTGTGTGTTTTTCTCCGCCGCATGCCCTGTCATAATCCTATGCACGCGCCTGCTTACTACTCACATACAAGTTTACATTACATAACTATGCATTCTACAAGTAGGTATTTACAACATTACAACAAACAATATGATATCTAGGCTAAAAAACATCCCTCGACAACGATAGACCGGCGCCAAATCTGCAATAGACAGTGACTTCCAGTGAGTGGTGCTGATTACCCTAGCACTAAACCGACTGCCCATCACTGCCCGATGCCGTGCCTCCGTCGCCGAAATTCCGGTTATTCCTTAATAAATCTATGTCATCAAAAACAATTGGCACCAAATACTTAGACGTTCTTTTCCCATAGAAGTTGGCTATTTTTGGTTGAACTAGTCTTTTCTCTCTTACACTCCTTGTTTTAACTTTATTTTTAACACTCACTGTGTACTCATCACTATAATAATGTTCCAACCCTATTAGATTATCTAGTTTAATATCTATTGGCAAGATTTTACAAATGGTAAATAATTTGTTTTACTCTTTGTTAAATATTTTCTTAATCTGTTTGCTAATTAGGTACTTGAGCTTTACTTATTTGTATTTTTTATATCTTGTAAGTATGTTTTAAATGTTCGCCCATACACAATAAGCTCATCAGTGAGTCTGCAAGTACATAATAAACAACGATTAGCGTGTGTTTATTCACTACCCTGTTCAACTGATAAAACTTACTTAACACAGATCTAAGTCTATTACAAATTTCAGTTACATGCGTTTTCCAGTTACAGTTCGTATCTATACGAAGACCTAAATATTGAAATGAACTAACGTACTCCAATTTTACACACCCACAATTAACTTTGTCATTATGTTAATATTCTCGCGTTTGACCACCATCTCACCCGATGGCAAGTGATGATGTAGTCGAAGATGGAGCACGCTTGCCTAGAAGTAACCTATTCACTCTTGACTTAAAGACCCTTAACTTGGCTTACGTTCATATGTATGTCCTGTTATATCGAAATTGTCTCTGAACACAGCTTAAGCTCGTAGGTTGTATGGCGAGTGTATTTGCATGCATTTTGTTTTTGTCAAGTTTAATATTATTCCGTTATCATGTGCCCACTTGGTAATGTTTACTAGTGTTTTACGTTGAGTGACGCAAGTGCGACTGCTGAACAAGAGGTATCGGTTTCGATTCACTGGTCGGGCTAAATGTGCTATAGGGTTTTTGACGTGACAACGTCTTATAATTCGATGAAGCTGGCTGCACGCACGAAAATACATGACTCATGCAGCGTTACCTCGCTCTGAGGAGTTCCATTCTTAAATGGAACGCCTCAGAGCGAGGTCAGCAGGCTTGAAGTGCAAGCGAGAGCGCGAAACGAGCGACAAAGAGGCACAATCGGCCTCCGCGTTCGGCAGCGTTCGACATCTGTCTCTCTCCTACTTGAGTGAGCGATCCGTCCGCGTGGACAGCTGCTATACATACATTTACATGTTTTCGTCAAGTATGAAGTGCAGTGAAAAGTGAATGTGATGTTAATTGTTTATAGCAATGATAATTGCGGCGATAAAGGTAATGATTCTTTCGATATTAAATATACTTTAGCAACGTCATTCGCGCAGCCAATAATCGCTGCTTTAAAATCGAAAGCACAAAAAAAAACGTGAGTGCAGACAGCGTATCGCAGCATCTAGAACTCCTGCTCAGGCGGCTGCTGCGAGAAAATCGAAAAACGAAAGACAACGCAACAACAGATTACGCCAAGCTGCTAACTTGGCTATTGCCAGTGGTTCTCTTGAAGCGACAACTACATCTTCATCTCGTTCAGGGGCAGAGTCGAACTATGTTACAACAAAATATCTATCAAACAAATAAAATTAAAATTTTCTTTTGAAAAATGCAACCATTCCATCAGTATTTTCTTATGACGTTGTCACGTTCAACTATCGTCAGTAAACCGACTTTACAGACAACCGATTTTTTCTGTTAGAAATTTGTCAGTAGTAGCCCGGAGTTTGGAAGTTGGTGGTGTGATAACCATGCCTCGAAAAGCATGTTAAGCCATTGGTCTTGCGCCTGATCGCTCTCCGGTCGTGTCGGATTGCCGTCCCATCCACCGACAGTGAGAATAATGGAACAAAGAATGCACCTCGACCTGCGCAAATACTTGTGCACTAAAATATCTCCTACGCAGCTGGCCAATCAATTATGAGATTAGCCGCCGTAGCCAAAATCGGCTTTTTTTTAACGTTGTAAAATTATCAAATAAGTCCTCCCACCCCGGGCAGGGCGGGAGGGACTGTCAGACTTTTACTGACTAAAATCCACGGTGTTCCTTCAATAACCCTTTACGTACCGGGGTCACGGTAATGGGATAAATCCCACGACCCCGGCAGGCTTCGGCCCTCTACAGAGGGGGCCTCGTCATATTGCTGACGCTCTTTGAGGCGCGCGTGGAACACAACGCGCCGTCGACCCGGACATGGTCCATGGTCGGACAGCGAGTTGCCCTTTACTCGCTGTCCGCATGCCCGCGCCTACGGTGGCCGGAGATCGTCGGCCGACGTCCGACGCCGTGGGCGTCTACCACTGAGCCGAAATCGGCTAGGACATCTATTATTATCAGACCTTCACTCCCAGTACCACGATATCCCTTAGAATAACTGGTGTCAGATATTATGGCTTCTGACTACCCGTAACGAGTGTCAAAGATGTACAAATAACAGCCGAGACCGATGATTTTACTTGCTTTCTGAGGCGTTCACCCATCGGTCTGACCTCGGCAAATGAAGCATCATTTCATCAAACTTGAAGATTGGCACGCGTGACTGTGTTATTTAGCCTCGAGAACCCCGATAAGTGCTAAATAAATAAATTAGAAAAATACTTCTATATAGCTTCTCCTACAGCTATTGTTCAATTAACGTTAGACCGTCTAAAGTTTAGAACAATACCCATGGATTCCTGTTACATGAAAATGCTTATTATTCTGTAGGACTTAACGATAGCCTACCCAAAACAGTATGTTTTGCTTTTATTACGAACAACTAACTTTGTTCGTAATCAAAGAAAAACATACTATTTCTATACTATTTCTAGGAATATATTTTGAAAATATTTATAAGCGTCTGTCTAGACGTTTACGTTGTCAAAGTGAATTCATTTATTTCAATCAGGACCCTTTTGAATGTCAAAATTCACAGTCAGAAAGTATATGTGTATCCATCTTTTAACGAAGAGCCTAAGAGCTCTTACACCTAGACACAATACGACGTCATATCGTAATACTGTGACGACGTCGTGATGTGATACAACGCGGCATAATTCTACGATGCGACGTCGTATTGTGAACTATACGACGAGCAAAGTCGCTCATCTCTTTCCATGCCGTTCTTGTCTTATTCTATTTTTGAATTGTTCTGATGATTATTCCACAGAACGGGATGGTTCTCTACTAGAGAATGTTATATGTTATCCATTGCTCGTTATAGTTTTCCACGATACGACGTCGCATCGTGATCGTGATACGATACCGCGTCGTCACACAATGCTACGTCGTATCATGTTTATGTGATAAAGCCATAAACGGCTAGTGGTCGAGACATGAAATTAATATAGAACATATTATAATGTATTTTTATACGATCTGAAAAGGGGTAAGTTTGTATGAAAAATCGAATCACTTGCGCTAATTAACTTGGCTGGAGCATTCGACAGAAGTAAATAACATAGATTTTGATTATTGCCACCTATTTTACTTATGTTCACAAAAATAAATGATTGATTGATTGACTGAATATTTTTGTAGTACCCTCAAAGACAGTTTAAACTTGGCACGAATACTATTCTCATATTGACATAGACAGGTACAATGATAGATATCATCAATATTTTTTTCAAAACTTCTCCGAAATACCAGTTAAACATTGCATTGAAGAATGTTATTGCTTGGCCATTTACTTCAAAATTAGTATTGTAAATACAGACTTATGTAAATAATAATAACCCAACTAGCACAAATGGGCTGCATTAGGGCTTTGGAGCGTATCCGATTATTACTTATGGTAATAGACGTAAGCGCTAGAGCGTCTACTACAGACTTAAAGCAGCCGCTTTAGCGCTATTTGGGCGCCATTTTATGCAACCTAAAGTTTCATTTAACCTGCACAACGGTTGCATAAAGGTTCCTTAATAGCTATAACGATTTATTAACGCTATACTAAAGCTCTCGTAGCGCTACTTTTGAATGATTTTGAACTACTTTGAATGAATGAATTGATTATAGTTCTTTATTGTATATCTTCAGTTGACATTATTTGTAATATTTTGGTAAAGTGTTTTCGTCGCCATCATGAAAATAAAACAAAAAGAAGTAAAAGTTTGTATTCTGTATTAGCAAGATATATAAAGATACTTAAAACGCTGTCCAGTTTACTGTAGATATATATGATAATTTTCGAGTAATTTTAACGCGCTTTTATGATATTTAAAAAATTAACAAAAGATGTGATATTTTTTATTTGTTATTCAGAATAAATTTTATTTCCGTATTTTTACGTGTCGATAACTTACTATTCGCAAGTGGCCGATTGTTTACCGGTACATTTAATGCACATTTTACTGAAAAACCAATGTATATCAACTCAATTTTGCAAGTGAATTATAAGTTTACTTAAAACATAATGGCGTCATTGTAATGTAGTCATAACCTGCAGTTTTAGCTCTAATAACTCCCTTTTGAGAATCATAGCGCTAATTTTCACCCTTCTAACGCTTCCAGTGATTTTTGTTACCATAGTGCAACTTACAGCCACAAAAAGCTCCTATTTTCCTGTTTTTGAGGTTATAAGATCTAGTTACGTACTTATTCGATTAGCATCCATTTTTATTAAATGTTTTATAATAGTTACAAAAGCGGCTGTAAAATGGCGAATGGATTGAGCCTGCAAGGAATGAATATTGCTACTAAAGGCCTTAGTTACACTGATGATTTTTTTGTAACTATAGTATGCATAAGAGTTTCTATTATTTCTATAATGAAGCTTATAGTAGTATAATAGTGGTTACTATAACTATAACCTATAAAAGTTACAATGGAAACCACTGTGCAGCTGTGAGTGGCAGAATGACCTTCGTAACTCTCATATAAAGGTGTGAGTGGTAAGTGAGTTCTACCGTGGACTACTGTGAAGGCTAGGGTAGTATTTGATTCAGCTTATAGCACCTTAAGTAACTTTTATAGCTATAGACGGGTGCAGATATGCAACCTTGAACTGCTTTTTGAACCCTTAAACCGCTATTTTACAACCCAAAGTAACAAAATAGGCTGCTTTTTCCACTAATGTGCTCGTTGGGAAATAAAGGTTATCATTATTAGTTTATTCACATTTACTCCCAAAAGACGTGAGTATATTTAGAGTATGATTGAAGCGACGAATTTTCTACCTTTAGTTAAACAACTTGAATCTTGGTTTTCAAATGAATACTGGCTAAAGCAAAAAAATTAAAGTTTATCTTAGCAATGCCCACGCTAAATAAACTCTTTGATCTTAAGAGCTACCGGGGTTGCAGGAATATTTTAACGAGATATCGCAGCCCCGAAACGTAAGGCATCTGAAGGAACAGGGAGGGTTTGTCAATAGAAGTTTGACACGGAGTGGAAAGGATCCACTCCACCGAGAGCGGGAGGAGTTATTTGATGATTTTTCCTACCAAAAAGACTTAAAGACCTTTTTAACGACCCTGCATACATTATGTTCCAAGATTTGATAATTATTATCTGGAATCCTGATTGACAATATTGTTTGTTTTCCAAATCAAAGCCACCCAAAATCCGAATTGAACAGTCCAATTTTTCTGTAATTTAGTCCCGTGTTTTTCAGCAAAGCTTAATATTGGCGTGACTAGGAAAATGAAAATTCAAAAGCAATTTATTAAAGTAAGGCTGAGAGCTATCACGTTTTAATCGTGAAAGTATTAAAAATAAATGTGAGTGCCCAAAACACTCAGGCCACTTCTTACTGGCATAATTGTTGAGATCGGCACCATTGCTATAAATAAAAATAGAATTAATAGTACGCCCACCCGTCACTGCCAATCGTAGGTGACAGTACTGAAAGGCTTATTTGTGAATAAGGTAATAGTCAATCAGACATTCTAAGAAACGTCTCTAGAGTCCATTGTTCCACGTATACTGTACACTCATACAGAAATCCTAGATACCAAACAAAGCTTTTAGAAAGGCAGAGTTTCTATATGAATTCTATGGTTATTCAATAGGTCCGTCATACGAACTTCACAAGTTTCACCTATAATTACTCGTATGATATTAGATATGATATATTTCATCATGTGGGATTTAAAAACAGGCTTTTCAATACAACCTCGTTGCCTTATCTAAAGAAACATCAAAGTAACTGCTATTTTTCTAATTTCACAGGGGAGCAATTTTGTGTATGTATACCATTGATATACAAAAACCCAAGATGCACACTCAACGTCTCAAAACCGTCCGCATAAAATGAGTGCTTAATTCTAAATGATGCGCTCATTTCAAATAGTATCGCGTCAAATTTCAATGCCCGAATTTTTAGTGTCAAAACAATGTATTATGGCATCTTTTTTATTTTAGTCGCATAATAAAAATTACCCTGTTGAACAAATAATGGAGTCGATTTTTTTTATTGTATTTATTTATTTTTTATGAATAAGTTTATGCTTTATTGTCCATATTGTCCATACTAATATTATAAATGCGGAAGTAACTCTGGTTGTCTGTGTGTTACCTTTTCACGCCTAAACTGCTGAACCGATTTAGATTAAAGGTGAATGCCAAGTTTCGGCTCGAATCATGTAGTGTCCGACAGACTTTCTAAATTAATGATAATTCATTATATAAAACTGTAAGAATTATACAGTATAAATAAAATCTGTAGAAGTACACCGTTTAAAAGTCATTTTAAATAGTTATTCAATTTATCAACACGTTTTCTATCTACAATTTCAATTAGAAATGTTGCCAATACCAAAATAAAATAATATCGATACGAAATTGCACTTGCAAATCGATTACATTAATATCATTAAGAACCTACGTAAGTGAATTTATTAGTTACTAAAGTCATAAATCGTAATTCTTATAATAATTAATAATGTTTAGTTATATTTTTTAATATCTTATAATTATTTAAAGTAATTCAATTCAATTATCGATACAGTTTAGAATAGTTATTTAGTGCTGGTAACACTTAATCTTGTAGGTGTCATTGTCACTGATAATTGTCAAAAGTTTTACTTCTCCCGCATTTTATGACGCGCGACGAAGTGTCTTTTGTGTTTTTTGATCTTTGTGTTGTTTATTGTTTTGTTACCGGACTCCGATTTCTATATTACTAACGACCACCTTGGCTGTTGAAAACGAATTCAATAGTCATTATTCAATAATTTTATAGTTTATTTCATGTTATCGTTAAAATTAGAAGTATAAAGTGGTCAACTTCAAAGAACTATAACTTTATTTGGTGTACTTCTTATAGAAAACAGTCAAATTATATAATTATTTTCCTTTTTTATGATATATAGTTCATCTTTGTCGGTTCTGGCCGAGTCTTGAAGGAAGCCTTGGCATTCTCCTTTGGCATGGGAATAGTTTAGGACCGTGGGAAGGACATAGGATAGTTTTATCCCGAAATTCCCACGCGATCAGAATTTACGCAGGATAAACGTCTACGCGAACGAAGTCGCGGGCAAAAGCTAGTGTTTAGAATAGATTAAAATAAACTTTATTGTACACCAAAAGTTATACACATCTATTTTACAATAATTAATACTAATTTAGTTTTTGGCAAATATGTATACGTTATATAATATACTGAAGGAGAAGAGGTCGTCAATTTTACGGTTTTTTTAATGTTCATAAATAAAATAAATAAATAATTTATTGAACATAAAAATATTACATCTTTCAAGTGAAGCCCTGACTCCTGTGTTACAGGAATCAGTGTCCTACGCTATACATTAAAACACATTTCAATTTTTATGTAATAAATTACAAACAAAAAGTAACATTAGAAGATATTGAGAACAAAAGAAATAGAAGCGAAACGTGTATATGTGTGTAAGTTTGAGTGCATGTGCGTAATTGCGTGTGTGTGTGTGGGTGTGTGTATGTCTAGAACTCTAAACGCGTGTGCGTTAACATGAGTGTTTGTTTTGAATAGCTTAATTTACTGTACTGACGAAATGATTTTTTAATATCGTCGTAGCTCAAAGACTGACGCCATGGTTTTAAAATTTGTTTGACCTTATGACACATAAGATTCTAAATTGGGATAGTTTTATTTGCTCTATTGTAGATCCTAGAACTTAATGCCTAAAAGTATCTAGACGTAAGTTTAGTGTGACATTTGGGAACTTTACAAACGGGAAACCCAGTGCGTTTGCTTATTAAAACTGGGCTTACTGGTAACAATCTGTGTCTACGTAGTATGGTACGGAGGATATATATTGGGAACTGTAAGTGCTTGAGCTTCCGAGAGTTCAGTCCAGTGGGATAAATTCGTTTTTTGAACGACATCACTTTAAGTATTGCCCATTGTGCGCGTTCCGCTCTTAGTATTACAATTTTAAACGTCCCTCCCCATACTGGAATAATTTAAATGATTTAATAATAGAATAAAAATGTATTTTAAGTATATCGATTCATCATGGGATAACTTATGGGTTCACGACATGCGGTATGCGAATGATAAAAGTGTGTGTGAGTGTTGCTTTGGCGCAACACCAATCTCATTAAAAGCTTCTTATTTTTATACTTTAGTTTTTCTCGTGACGAAATACGATGCGGAGAACGGACATAAATCGTCAGCCAACAAAGGCGAGAGATTTTTTTTATGGCTTATTTTTTTGACGAAGTTATTATGTATATCACGGCAAAAGTTATAAGCTTTATTGAATTAAAAAAAAATAATAAACGATTTTAACAGTTAATATTTTTTTCATTGATATACACATGTTCTACCCAAAAACATTTACGCTATAATTACGTCTTTAGAACACAATTTAATAAACTTATAATACTAACAAAAATGTCTTACAAAAAAAATTAGTATAAGGCGTAAGTCTCCACTCAAGGCCTTGTCCTATCGAGCAACGTCAGTCGTAAAATTTGATTGTCTTTCGCACACTGCTTTGTAAAAACAACTTTAAACACTTTTCATAAGATGGAATTTACAAAAACATAATTTATACTTATAGCATTACTATTACTACGTAGGTGGTGAGTGTTTGGCGACAGTTTCGAGCATCACTTTTCTTCGAGACTGTGCATCTTGGGTTTTTACTATATCAATGATGTATACCCAGATCGATCGTGATAGATCGTAGTGATCTTATTGCACTGCTATTTCATCGTTACTTGGAAAGCATGTTAAGGTCTTGGTTCCAACTTCGACTTGTAGATTGTTAACTATCTCATGTGCATGTGAGACACCATGATACATGACACCATTCTTGCCAATGGATATCGAGTTATCTAGTTATCTACTGAGTCGATGATAGTCGCTCCCTATAATATTCTCTACTCTAAACTCAACAGCATAGGGTTGGATTGAAAGCGGACCCACGTTTGACACCCGCATTTCGAAAAATGTGTGAACGTGAGACGAGATGTAATGAGAAGTAATGAGCCATAATATTCACCAGGCTAGCCCGGTTCGAGTTGGAGGATGTCGCATATCTTTGGATTTTCAGTTTTAGGACGTGCCGGTTTCCTCACAATCTTTTTTTTATTGATAATAGGCTCACGCTTGACCACCATCTCACCTGATGGTAAGTGGTGATGTGGTCGAAGATGGAGCACGCTTGCCTAGAAGTAACCTATTCACTCTTGACTTAAAGACCCCCAGGTTATAGCTATCGGGAAACACAGACTCCGTCAGGGAATTCCACTCCTTAGCCGTACGCACAATGAAAGTATTCCCAAAACGTTTTGTGCGTATGGGTGGGATGTCCACCATGAAACGATGGCGCATCGCCGTTTGTTTTGTATTCCGATGATGGAATGGGCTTGGCGGAATTAGATTGTGTAATTCCATCGCATACTGTAAATGTAAGCGATAAAAAACCGATAGACTTGCAACTCGTCGTCGATGTTCAAGTCTCTGGAGCTTTGACTCGACCAGTGCATCGTTGCCAATGAGTTTCCGCCCGTTTCTCGATAGACTCAAGCGCGTCCAGTTGGTATTTAGCAGATCCATTCCAAAGATGAGAGCAGTACTCCATACACGACCGAACCTGGGCTTGATATAAATTGAGGAACTGTTCCGGTGTAAAGTACCGTCTCACCATTGCTAGGATTCCCAACTTTTTTGCTGCTAGTTGAGCCTTAGCCTCGATGAACGGACCAAAATTGAGGGTGGAGGCCAGTGTTACCCCAAGAAGCTCAATACGATCGGTAGGCGGCACGGTTACATCGCGGAAAGTAGGAGCCGGTTGGAATTGGCTCTTTTTTGCGGAGAAGAGACACGCCTGGGTCTTAGCTGCATTAAACTTGACGAAGTTGGCATCGCCCCAATCGGAGACAGCCTTCAAAGACAAGTTCAAGTGCCCAACCATTTCTTCATGGAGAGACTGGATCTTTGACCCACCAGCACGCGCGCTGAACACGTAGTCACGTATCTCCCAGCAACTGTGCTGTCGTCTGCATACCCAAAGGTACCATTAATGGACAAAAGCAGATCATTAATGTGCAGCAAGAATAAAGTTACTGAAAGAACCGACCCTTGCATTAATTGCCAATTGGCCAGACGAGCAGTCATCAATAACCACTCAAATGGATCGATCTCTCAGGAAGCCTTCAATCCAAACGAAAAGTTGAGTGGGTAAAGCGAAAGAAGGAAGTTTAACAAAAGGCTATCGTGCCTTTTTCGTAACCGTTTCGAAATCAGTGGTTATGATGAAAATTGCGCAAATTAATGTGCCTGCCTGCCATTAAACCCGCGACCCACAACCCGAAAGTTATACCACGTACAGCTATAGGTCTTACCATTGAAATACCGCTGCTCTTCCCAGAGCAGGAAAGTATATGAAATTAATTTACTTTGATGTTTCTACAAATGAGATTGTCTTGTCTAGCACCTCATTTCAACTATGGCAAACTTTTTGGGGAAATTCTATAACTACATAAGTGTCATTATTTTGTGGTGGAATTCGTAACTTTTATTTAGCATTGAACATTTTGAAATCGATAAATCGTGTCTGTCTTTGAGATCGCATTTTCATTTGTCTGATGAACATAAGCGTAAACATTTTTTTAAATTAATTAAACAACAACAAATATCGGAAACCACCTAATTTAGTTTAAACACATAAGTGCTTTTTTCTGGCTTCTAACTGTCCTTTAGGACTGCCGAAGATTTACCAGTTAATGTCGGTTATTTCGGTTGGACATGCCCAGGAACAATTTTGTAGTTATCTTGATGCTGGAAGTTTCTACCGTAGTTGTTGAGTGTTTTGAAGAAATCCCTTTCTAATCTATTCTATGTAACAGCCGGGATCAGTGGCAGATGGTCTAACCACGGATTAACGGACCGACCAAGGCAATCTTTGCTTAATCGGCTCATACGGCTGTTACAATTTAGCCACAAACTCTAAAAGAAAATAAATTGTAAAAGAAAATCAACTCTAAAGGTTTCAAATGTGACCCAAAATGATGATCACTTTTTCAGTGGTTTGTGAAGCTATATAAAGTATGCGAAGTAGCGGCTGCTTCCTTGTATAATTATAATAATATGGTATTGTTTAGCTGTGGTTTATACCACTTAGCGTGCAGAATTGCCTCCTCGTTACGTTTACCAAACAGTACCGTAGCCATAATGCCATGTCACAGCTGTGGATGCCAATTGCTGTCATATTATTACGTTTGACAAACACGTTGGTCGTTGTTATAATAATTATGATATCACTAAACAAACACATAGGTATCCATAAAATAAACAGCCTACTCGTATAGTGCTCCCGAGAGAGGCGAATGTGTCGTAATCCACCACGCGTGCTCTGTGCGGCTAGTGACTCAAAATAATGTGCCTGTCTAGGTCCGAAATTACTACCTATACCTCATAAGTCTTGGCTGTCCCACTGGGCCAGAACTCCTCATTTTTATAAACACAATAAGCTTGTAAAATTGGTTTTCTTCTCAGACTGTAGTAGAAGGACAAACAGACATAGTTATTTTCACATTTAAGTATTATATTAGTAGGGATTAATGAAGCACTTCTGAATGTTGATTCAGGTCAGGTATCCTCCTCCACCCAATCATTTACTTGCAATACACAGCCTATATTTTATGTATTATTTCTCTTTCAAGGAAGAGGACGTGATCTCTTGATTGATGACACTCGCGGCCAAATGTAACTTCCGGGTTGACGAACTGAACTTTCCTCTTACAGCAGATAGTAGGAACCAAAGTTACGATATATAAGGAAGTTATAAGAAAGACGTGAAGAAATCCTCTTATTGGCGGAATTTGTCACCGGCTGTTTTAGGACCAGCCCAAGTTTACGACTCTGGAGATACCTTTTTTATGATGAAGACGTAACTAGAATTGGGTATCTGACCCTAATAAAACATTACGAGTCTTTCAACAAGAATTAAGACACTGTTAAATTGAGCCTCGCACTATTTTTCATTAACAACGCTCGATTCTGTTTTGTCTTAACAACTTCAACAAGCTTTTAACGGGGCGTAGGTGTTTTAAACGAGAAATAAAAACACAGATGGCCTTCTTACTGCTTATTATGGTATAGTCGAATCCCATTTACGATACGGGGTTATATTTTGGGGCAACTCTTCTGAAAGAGAAGCGGCATTTAAATCACAAAAAAGGTGCATTCGCTCAATGTTCAAGTTAAAAACTACTGACAGTTGCAAGCCTTACTTCAAACAGTATAAAATATTAACGCTTCCCAGTATTTACATTTTAGAAATAGCAGTATTTGTTAAGGCTAACTTTAATTATTTTATGCGCCTAAATGACCTATTTCCACGAAATAGACGCGATAATATTAGATTACGTGTTCTTAGAGCAAATACAGCCCTAATGCGCAAAAGTGTCTGCTACATGGTACCAGAAATATATAATATATTGCCTAAAGACTGGAAGAATTTGAATTTTTATTTGTTTAAAAAAACATTACGCAACTTTTTAGCAGACAAAACGTATTATACTATAAACGAATTTCTGGCGGAAAAAAATATTGTTAATATATAGTTTTAATTTTAAGTATTTTTAGATTAAGTAGTAACGTAGTTTAATATTGTAATCCTGCTTATGTATACTTTTCTTTTATTTTTTGTATTTTTGCATGCCTGATGGTAAAATATGGTTGAGCTTTATTTTCTTTTTGTTTATGTCACCACAATATTATGTTATAATAAAACACATCTTTATCTTTATCTTTATTTATCAATTTTTATTATGTAAACAGTTAGATCCGAACAATTCCAGCAACTACTCTCTTTAATTTTACGGGTAAAAAATGTTAACGTATTTGAGTTGAAATAAAATGTAAGAAAGATGAAAATTTATCCGTAGAATCTTGAAAATTATTCTTATGGAGAAAATCTAAGAATATCAAAGAAGCCTTTAAGCTTAATAGCTAGATAAATATACTTTTTATTTGTACAATGTGTACATCGTTAAAAAAATATTTTACGGTTGACACAAGGGTACCGTACCTATTGGATACCGTGCTGCGTACCACGGGTTCGGTTGCTGCGCTGGGACAAATGTTTGCATGGCCTACAGATACTTGTTCTAGATCTGAGTGTGCATATCAGTTCCCTGATGATATATTCCTCGTATATAGCCTTTAGTTTACGGAATAGCCACACTGCTCCTTTAATTGCCTTTTTTTAGATAGTATGATGAAATCTGAAACTCTCACTCCCTTCCTCTCCAACCAAAGCGGGAGTTGAAAATGTCAGTTTTGAGTCAAACAATAAGACATATGAAGGATACGTATTAATCTTAGAAACTACTCATCCGACTTTAAAAATTCTTTCGGCAGTAGAAAGTTACGTTGTCACTGAGTGATTGGCATCATTTTTTGCGGAAAAAACCTATCACATGAGCGAAGCCGCAGGCAGACCCAAGTCTATAGAGTAGTGACGTATTTTTTTTTATTTTAGGCTTCAATGCTTCGGAGCTGAAGTGGTAGTGATTATTTTATAATATTTACCTATCTTAAATTATTTTAGAATATACAAACACATTATCCTACACTTATAGGATAATATACTATACTTTTATATATCAAACGGAAGAGCTGGAATGATCGTTTTTGGGTTCACTGCTTCAAAAGGCAAAACAAAACTTATAGGACTACTTCGGAGTCCATCTTTTGTGTCAAGGACCCTTTTCTCAGGAACACGTGTAGGTATCAAGTCAAAATTACATTCACATAAAAAACATGCTTCTCTGATTTATTTATTATATGTATTTGATATAAGTTATATTATGTATTTGGGTTGAAGAATTACTCTACGATGTCCTAAAATACACTTTGTTTTCTTTTTCAAATCCAAATTTGTTTCAATTACATAGTATTTGGGTTTTATAAGGTGTTTGTGTATACTAACCAAATGGATTGTGTCTGAAAGAAAATAATTTTATTTTGTAACAATGCACGGTTTTATTTCGTTTTCTAATTTGTCACCCAAAAGTCACCACGTATTCGAAGAATTAGTGTATCTACGGGTTCATATGTGTTTGGATTAGAGATGCGCCGAATTTTCGGCCGAATATTCGTATTTGATACATTCGGCATATTTTTTCATGTTCGTATTCGGCCGAATATTCGGTTCATTTGCCGAATATTTAAATTGTTGTCAATATTAAAAAAAAAAACATTTTATTAAACATTAAGATTAACTAATTACCAAATAAGTGTGTATTCTTTTTTTAATGAAAGAAACACCACTTTTGGTACATACCAATAATTTATTTACAAAATAAAAAAGATTAACTTTAATAATCAATTTAAATAAAATTTTAATCAAATAATCTTCTGCTTTTTAACAAATTATAAACTTAAATTAAATTTCTATGAAATTAACAATTTTAAGAACACTGCTTTGAGTAGTTAGGTACCTAACAACATTTTTCAGAAATATTGTTTTAGAATATAAACTAATAACTACTATCTTTACGAACCTACACAAGTATTAAAAAATAAAAAATGTCTATATCAGAATTGAACCGAATAATTCGGCCGAATATTCTGTTCGGTACATTTTGGACCGAATATTCGGCCGAACATTCATATTCAGTTGAACCTACATTCGGGGCACCTCTGGTTTGAAGCAATTAGACCGACGAATAAACTGATAGACAGGTAGACGCACGTATAATTCCAAATAGATTCTGTTTTGCACTCGGTCGCGCGGGGAGTCATGAAAATATTCAAATCGAAATTCGATTAATACTTAATAACCTTCGCTGCTGTCGAATCTCGTTTAATTTTTATCAGTAGGTTATTTTTGATGTCGAAAATATTGAATGAAACTGCAGTTTATTACTATGTTGGTATTGACTATATATATGTCTAGTTCCAATACATGATATTGACAACTGATTAAGCTTTGAAACATACTAATGTTTAGTGGTGCAATCTGTTGGACGTTATGAGGTATAATATTGACAAGTTGACGTTTTACCAACGTTTATATTTTTTTTTATTCTAATAGCGATTTCACGACAACAGCGTAATGGGTGGGGTTCGAACCCACACAATTCCAGACACAAACATATTTAGCTTAGTTGGAGTGATTACCAAAATTACAAGTAATGTGAATTCTTCCCACAATGATAGTTCTCTTCAAAAAAATAAGTTGGATGTGCGTAACTCTAAAAACTTAAGTCAATTCAAACAAATAAAAAATGTCCTGAATTATGCAGACCAATGAATTTCAAGCTCTAAGCCTGTTTGATAAATTATATTTATTTTTCAAATTGGTTACTAAATAACACTTATACACGTCATTTTTATTTGTCAATTTAAACTAAATGTGTCCGGTGTTTTCTGAATCCCATGAGAAGAAACAAACACAGTCTCTTTTGAAGTTCATAACTCAATTTATACTCGTCAAATCATATGAGAACTATGTAGATTTATGTTTGAGATGATATTTTGAGGAAAGATGAACAAAGATTTGAGGGGCCCTGTCGAGACTGTGCAAGCATTTTTCAGGTAAGTATCGTATAGCACAATTTAGTAGGTACTTTAAGGAACTGAACTACTTGACAAACAATACAAAAGTAAGACGTCTTGGGTAGGTTGCATAAAGTACTCAAACTGCCACACAATCTTGTAATTTATCCCAAATAAATCAACCTACACAGTTCACACATTCACAATGGGTTTGAAAGATTCTGCAGGTGGTCCTTCTGTGTTCAACAGCACATGCGCAACCTCATTTTCCACCACGTGCACCACGCAACATTTTCTGTGTTGGCGCACCTATATCTATTAAGAAGGATAGTGACTTACCTATCGACAGTGATAGCGACTAAGGTGAACACTCCAGCAGACACGGTAAGGTTTGCAGTAAAATTGCTGGCAGTACAAGTCACTGCCCCAAAGGGCCAGTCAGCAGTGACCAGGAATATGAAGTTCGGAGCCCCGTTCAAAGTAGCCATCAGCAAATCTGCGACGGCAAGGTTCACGAGGAAGCAGTTGGTCACTGTCCTCATTCGACGGTGGGCTGTAGACAAGAAAACAACTAAATTATTTACTAAAAGACCTTTTTTCTTACATGTTATAAAAGCCGGATGAAATGTGAATGGATGACCATCGCAATATATCGATATTCTTCCGTGCTTCAGAAAATATGCAAAGCCATTAGTTTCGGCTATCATTTGTATATCTTAGACAGTCATTACGGGGTGTTAGAAGCCAGAAAATCTGACACCAATCTTGCCCAGGAGTATCGTGTTACCCGGGTACAGAGTTGTGGAGGACTCATAGGCAATTCCTCCATGTTAAACAGTAGTACTCAGCGGCATCCGAATAGACTGAAAACCGATCCCAACAAAATAATTATGTAGTTGGTAAAAAGGCTAAGCAGATGACAATGTTATAAAAGCTGGATCAAGATTGGAATGAGTAAATTAAGGCATAAAATAAATACAAAAACTTAATGAAATTAAACAACGTTGTGTGTGTCACACTGATGTGCCAAATATGCTCAATTAATAGGCCAAATAAGCATTTTTTGCAGAAATATATTTTATGCACTGTATGTTAAAAACTTTATCTTTCGCATCCAATTCACAGTATGGAAAAACGCGTATAATACATAAAATACTCGTAGAATGCTCATTTTGTTTATTCGAACTGATGATTGGTTTCCCATTTACCCAATAATCTCTTAAGCATAAATTCCCACACGAATCATATTAATAGGAGTTCCGAACCCAAACCAAATTTTCGTGCAACCACCTACTTAACATAAAGCACTTAACGTATTAATGCTCACTCAATCTACGTAAATACCCGTTCAATGATTAAATTAGACTAATGAGATAAATTATTTCATTTCCACCCAACGCCAGGTAACTCAACGCTAATAAGACCTAATCACTAAACCTCTATTATTTTCTTTTTCTTTATATGTGTATAGGAACATTATAGCCAAAGATAGGTGGAGGTATAGTTGCGTTTTTAGTACATTAACCGGTAAATTCAACACACTGTGAAAAATGGACAGCTATACCTTAAAAACAGACGTTGGTTAGTCAAAAAACTGGCCAAGTATAAACTGAACTCGAGCGCAAAGAATAATACGGACTTGTGAAAATCTTCTAAATTTTTGAAAGTGTGTGCTATACAGCGTGAAATTTAAATGGTTGTTTTCCCTCAGCAGAACCCATCAGTAGTAGTATCGAAACATACAGTTAAACTTAAAAAAAACGAATGTTTTTATATTCAAATTCTTAAAAAAAATATTCATATACTCGAAAGCGCGAGAATCAGTAGTTCAGTAGACGCATTGATGTATTAAAAGGAGGAAGATATGTTATTATCTAACATCGCAATCAGTAAACCTGGGCCCGGCGCACGAATACATGCACGGTAACTCACACATCTGTGTTCAGTGTCGTCATCAGTCCCAAACCTACAGTTACCGATAGACAAGGATAGAGATAGGAGACGGTGCTGTAGTGCGAGCGAAATCGCCTCAGTTGCCGAATGTTTGCGCTTATGAATGAAATAAGATTGCATGTATTAGGTAAGTACGTAATAAGTGATCCCATGACCCATGTCTCTTATATTTCTTCCTGGTGTAATTAAAACACTGTCTAGCTATACAAGAAGTCATTTTGATGCGTATTTATTCCAAAAAAATCCTTAAAAACACGAAAAGACGAGAATTTCCTGAGTTGTGTGATCAACAACGTTCCGTACGCGACTGAGAGTGAGCGCCCGCCAACTACGGGCAATCACTTAGTTTTGTAGGACCAAACGCTGTGTCTAGTACCGTATCTTCCCCCTTTTAATATATCAATGAGTAGACGTAACATAGGTGCTGTAACCGCGCGCTGCCAACACAGAAAAAAGTGGTTAATAAATGTTCAGAGCAAAATAAGCTCTCATGCCTGATGATAATGCATTAACTACACTGCGCCATTTTTGGTTTCTAATATTCTATTTGTTTATAAAACGATTGTATTACCAAGACCAAGCCATTTTGATTTCGGAAAACAACCATTAAAATTTCACGGTGTATAAGTTGAGCTTGTAAAGAGTGTCTGTAAGAGATTGCCCTGATTGACGATACGACCCACTGTATTACTATTGTATTTTTATTATGTGTATACATATAAATATTGTAAGGTATACAATAAAGTATAATAAATAATATTTTTTTTACAACATATACTTCAGCGCCTTCCGCGTGCGCCTTTGCGAGAATATTCTAATGAGATACCGCGGCCCCGGTACGCAAGGGCAGCTGAAAACGAAGGGTGGGTTTTTAATCAGTACAAGTCTGACACTCTCTTCCGCTCCACCCACAGCGGGAGAAGTCATTTGATGATTTTACTTCCCGGAAAAAAAGACAGGTGAATGAACATCCAGAAATCAAAGCTATTAGTAGATCTACATGGAAACCGATGGACGCTGTATTCCACACCAGGGCTCTAACGTAGATATACATGATCTAGTGTAGGCGAAGATAAAGTTGCCAAGGCTGAGGTTGTAGAATGTGAGTCGAATGTGAATGTGACAATAAGAGGGGAATCTTACAACGAAAGGCCTAGTTGTATGTGAGGATAATTGTAATCAGGTCGAGTATTGTGTTTTTCCTTGTAGCTCCTCACTAAGAATTTTATTCGCAATATAGGGTGGAAGTATCAAAAATCTCCGAAGGGAAAATAATTTCTACAAATATTGAGCAAAAATTACTCCAAACATTATTTAATTACTGGCATAAGTCGTGAATCGTACCTACTCAAAAACAAAAAAAGAACATTTTGTATTTGATGACACCATTTGAAAATGTCTCTCAGGATCACTCTAACAAACATATACTAGTGACGGGGCCCCATAGGGTCATCGCCTGGGGTTGCGGGAATGTTCTAGCGATATACCGTGGCCCCGGAACTTAAGGGCAGCTGAAGGAACAGAGTGGGTTTTTGTCAATAGAAGTCTGACACTCCCTTCCGCTTCCTTCCGACAGAGCGGGAAAAGTCATTAAATGTTTTTCTCACCCGGAAAAATAATAGGTCTCAATGGTAAGGAATCTGTCCAGGGTCAGTTTTCAATCTTGTATAATAACTATCGACTAGGAATGTTTATTGTACACATACCCATTACATTATAAATGGAAAAAAATATACAAAAAGATTTAAAGGCTTGGTTTGTACATCGCAACATACAATTTCAGCATTTATTACAAGAACGGCAAAAAATAACATTTTAGTCTTTAAAAGGTAAGCTAACAGTGATAATAATGTATCGTATATCTTTTATGCATTGATTTGATAGATCATTGCTTGATCATTTGCAGAGATTCAGAGCTACAAAATATTGATTGTAAATTGCTTGCGTTCCTTCGAATGTGATGTTTTATCTAAGCTCATTTGCAATGATATTGACTTGATAAAAATAAAATAACAAAAGATAAAACCGACTTCCATATTAAAACACTATAAAAGCCAAAAATAACTTTAATTGCAGAAGTCGGTGTTATTGGTTTTGGATTTTCTTTTTTTTCACACCACCTTCCGAAATTAAAGTTATTTTTGGCTTTGTAGTGTTTTGATACGGACGTCGGTATTATTTATTTTTAAAATTTTTTTTCACGCTTGTAGTGCGTCGGTTTGTAAATTATCTAGTTACAAAAGCCATAATGTCAACAACTTATAACCTTTTACAAAATATTGCTTTTCCCGATGCATAGCCGTTAATTTTTGAGGAGTTCACCTGGTACTTCACCATCAGCTCTACATCACCATATGTATTGTGACGAGTATAAAGTGTTTAACATCCGTACTCAAGTAATCGAATCGCAATCCACGAAATAATTATTATTGAGGATAGTCAGTGGCCATCTGTGGTCTTCATCATCAGTTCAACTTCCCCAAATGGTACTTTTCGGAAGCAACTGCTTAAGGTACTATAAGAAATATCCAAAACGCTATAGGTGTGCCTATAATATTTGAAGAGTTCCCTCGATTTCTCCAGGATCCCAGCATCAGATCATGATTTCGTAACAATGGGACTAACTAGAAAGTATACACATTCAAACGCAAAAATAATTTTTTAAATCGGCCCAGCCGTCTCCGAGTTATGAGGTAACATACATTAAAAAAAAAGTTCAAGACGAATTGAGAACCTACTTTTTTTGAAGTCGGTTAATAAGAAGATGAAATTGAGTTTTTTTCAAGCAATCGTACCTTGAAGATTTTATTGAAATTTTGTTCTTCGCGACCAAAAATTGCTACTTGTGTAAAATCTCCACTCTGTATTAAAGTGGTAAAGTGATTTTATTATATGTTCAGGACTGCAAAAGGCCCAGTGCAACGGTAACTGGGGTGTCCTAAACTTTTCCACGATACGTGGAGCTTAAACGTTGCTTTTCAAACAAGAAGGTTACACAATAATCTACAGGCTCTCCGGCCGACAGCAAACTATAGCCTCCGGGGCCCTACAAATAGTTACAAATAACACTCACCTGAGCTGTAGACGGCAACCTAGGATCTGTTTGATCACGTCCAAAGTGTTTGTATGTAATATGAGGGTAAGTAATTGAAACGTGTGATGTAAGTTACGTGTTCCAGGACGGTCACAAGGCGTCGATCTCCAGATGGCGCGGGCCTGACCAGCATCACACCTAACTCGTTTCCAGCAAGCGCGCGCTACGCGTGGTAGTTAATAAGGCGATGTGTTCCAAGAAATATCACTGGATTCTAGTCAATTCGGAATTACAAAGTTCAATTAAACACTGTTCACAATCAATCTGCTCATATCTCGTGAGATCCAATTCGATTTCCAACAAATTCCGCGTGCCACGAGGTGACGCAATACGGCGTATGATTCAACAATATCCCGGGGTTTTCGGCAAGTGGGGATTTAACTTCAACAATTGATAATTCGCGACCCAATTATCGGTTTCAACACGCGAATCCAACGATATTTTACCAATCACAATTAGCTCAAATGGGAATTACAATTCAATTAATCCTTAATCGCGACCCAATTATCGGTTACACAGGGCGATTTCACAAGATATCTAATTTCAATTATAATTATCTCAACAGGTCCCAAAGGCGGACATTTTTTTCCAACAAGCAAAGTCTATCTGTCAAGTCAGAGTAATGTCAAGATCAAATTCTTTATGTCAAAAGGGTGCGTTCTGTTTCACGTCGGACCGAACATCTACCCCCCCCGGACGGGCCTACCCGTCCGCTAATCAATTGGAAGTCTTGACAAGGTTGCAAATTCAACACAGCTTCAATGTGGCCAAATACCGTAGCTAGTTCATTAAAGGTGAGAACGGTGTCTCCCAACAATCTCCGCCAGCGTCCCTTTGCCGCTTTCACCGCGGCCCCAAAATTACCCCCCCAATGGGGGGCAGGCTGGCGGGTCAAACAACCAAGTGACCCCTCGGCGGGCCAAACTATTACCAATGTCAACCTGGTTCTCATTAAGGAAGGCGTATACCTCCTTCAAATAGTTACTTGTACCCTTGTAATTCGTACCGCAATAAGACCTAATCAAAAAAGGTAACCCACGGCGAGACACAAATCTTTCCAAGGTCGCCTCAAAGGCCTCTGTCGAGAGGGAGGTTACCAGCTCCAAATGTACTGCCTTGGTTGACAGGCAGACAAACACACAAATAAGCCTTAACAATCTTACTATTACGAAGGGTGGACGTCTTCAACAAAGGGGGACCAACAAAATCCGTTACGACGCCAGCAAAGGGCCTCGCCTCATTGACGCGATCAGCCGACAAAATCCAAAATTCTCGCTGCAGAATGGCCAACAGCGCATTGCAACCGGCATGCGAGTTCTTAGTATGACGATCAGTCACCAACAATTGTACCAAGTTCAGTTACAACAAGGGCAGGAGCACCAATTTTAGGGTAAGGACAACTCACAAGGGTGACCTCAAACCAGGTCCTTCCCTCAACAGTGGTGTCAGCCGGTTCGCCAATTCCCCAAATCTTGCCTGAAAGGTCGTTCACCTTCAGGCCAACCTGTCCCGCTAACCAAGAAGACAAAAGGCAACCCGGGACTCCCGTCTCCAAAATGGCACAGACCACAATCGAGTCACCCAAGGGTCCCCAGACCGTGACCGAGGCCGTTGGCAACAAAACCGTCTTGATCGGGGGGTTCCTTTAGCGGGGCAGGCGTCAATCTCTTAGTGATGCCTGGGCGGCGACCGATCGCCGCTTCCAGGCTGCCTTCGTTCACGACGAGGCCAACAATCAAACCATTCGTCCGCGCGGTGTCCCAAGCCGCTCGCCATCACTGGAGGGGCATATCCCACCGAATGCCCTAATGGCGGAGGGCGCGACTCCAGCCGGGGACGTTCCGCCAACGGAGGGGAAAGGCAGCGGCGCCGACCCGGCCACTGCTGCCTAGCAGCCAATGCGCGTTCTCCCTGACGAGGGAAGACCAAATGGCGCTCGTGGGGCTCCCGTTCAACTTGCGCGGGGGGTGGAGTGCGGCGTACAGAATCGCGGGTCTCAGCCCGGTGCTCGTCTCCGGGGTACCCCCTCCCTGCGCGAACCCCCCTCAGAGGCTGGTCTGCTGGAGCGGTTTGCGTTGGCGCACAAAATCTCAAGGTGGGACCCTTCACAAATTCTACACGGGCGGGGGTCGGGGCAGTCCCGATGAAAGTGGGCCCCCAAGCACGAGAAGCACAAACGGCGTGCGTTGACAATGCGGCGGCGGGAACTTACGTGCAAATTCAAAAAGTCCCGGCAACGCGCCATGACATGCCCCGTTGCCTTACAAAAGTCACAATGATGAGGACTCCGGGCACCATCAAAACGGGGGGCGGGGCGAACATCAACAGGCCCCCTAGCCCGAGGACTCCGGGCGCCAGCCAAACGGGGGGCGGGGGGAACATCAACAGGCCCCCTAGCCCGAGGACTCCGGGCGCCAGCAAAACGGGGGCGGGGCGATCATCAACAGGCCCCCTAGCCCGAGGACTCCGGGCGCCAGCAAAACGAGGGGCGGGGCGATCATCAACAGGCCCCCTAGCCCGAGGACTCCGGGCGCCAGCAAAACGGGGGGCGGGGGGAACATCAACAGGCCCCCGGGCCCTAGTCCGTCCCTGGTCTCTGGGCTGAGAAGGTAGTGGGGGCGACCCCGTAGCGCCACGAGTGTTATCCGCAAACCGACACTCGTCTTCCAAAAATTTGAGGAGGTCGTCAAAGGGGGGAAGATGGGTGGCACTATCCCCACCATACTCCTGCTCAAAACGTGACCTCAACTCCGCGGGGAGCAACTGCAGCACTATGTGCACCAACAAGTAGGACCAATGTTCCACCGGTAACTCCAAGCGTCTCAAGGCGTTGGTCGCTGAGACCAACGGGTTCAGCAAGTCAGTGCGCAACGTCGACGTGCTGACAATAGCCGGTAGTCCCAAAATTTGGTCGATGTGCACATCAGCCAGGCAGCGCTTGTTCTGATACCGTCGGGAGAGAAGCTCCAGAGCGGTCGGATAGGAGGAATCCGTCACCGGCAAGTGCTGCACCAAGGCTCTGGCTTCGCCCTCCAGGACAGACAATAAATAGGCCAGCTTCTGGGCAGGTCCGAGGTCCGAGCGTGCATCGACAAGACTCTCAAAGAGATCTAGGAAGCCCAGCCAGTGGTCCAAGCGACCGTCAAAATGTGGCAGCTCCAGGGTGGGCAGCCTACTCAATAGTCCAGGGCCTGCAACAACAGGGGTCTGCGGCTTGGCCGCATCAGGCACCCGACTCTTCAAAATTTTCCACGCTCGTAGACATATGACATCCCCCAGGTGGATAATCTGGTCATAGTCACCCAAAATCTTATCGCGGGCTGTCTGATCCATCACCCCCAAATCCACGTCCATGATGTACTCGTTGAAGCGCGTGAGCGCAGCATCAGCTGACTTGATCCTCTCAATCACTTGCCCATACCGAGCAAGGGTGAGCTCTTCCAATTCCACACGCTCAACAGTTGCAGCTGCCGATGTGAACCATCTCAACTGTGAGGTCAATCCCGCAGCAGCCTCCCTGACTGCCCTTAATGAGGCCATTGCAACAATCAAATATTAATACAAAACACCAATCAACAACCAACAATCAAATATTAAACAAACAGCAATGACTTGTTAGCCGACCAAATAATTTCACCAAAGTAACAACTTAAATTCAATTATTTCAAGTCCAAATCCGACCCTGTACTTATTCCAAGTATGAATCTAGCTTGGTACAGATGGCTAGTTACAAAATAAATAACAATTCAACGTATATCTTGTGCAGGATCACACCAATTATATACATCAATAAGCACAACAATTGTCTGTATAATATTGAGCCGGAGAATCTCTGGTAAAATCCAATAAATACAAATAAATGCAATAAGTCAATCCACACCATTCAATTCCTGTTATGTTAGACTATGTGTAATTATTATTTAGATAACCTTTTAAATTCAGATCAATGACATTCAATTATTAATTGCCACAAATACCAAATTATGTACCAAATTATACCAATAATTCCTAATTTCACAAATAAATCCTACCTGTCAATGCAATGAAAGAGGCTACAGTACAAATTACAAATACAACTTCAATTGATTCAACTTCAATTAGATAGCCCGGATGACATGGCAATATATTCAAAACTTATTAAGTTATAAGTTGTGTTAAGTAATCAAACCAAAGTTACTTTCAAAACTTCCAATTAAACCAGTGGATCTTACATTATAAGAGCCACGCCTATACCAGAATGAACTATGTGGATTTTATATTAAAACCCACGCTCTGCATACCAATTTGTTCAGGACTGCAAAAGGCCCAGTGCAACGGTAACTGGGGTGTCCTAAACTTTTCCACGATACGTGGAGCTTAAACGTTGCTTTTCAAACAAGAAGGTTACACAATAATCTACAGGCTCTCCGGCCGACAGCAAACTATAGCCTCCGGGGCCCTACAAATAGTTACAAATAACACTCACCTGAGCTGTAGACGGCAACCTAGGATCTGTTTGATCACGTCCAAAGTGTTTGTATGTAATATGAGGGTGAGTAATTGAAACGTGTGATGTAAGTTACGTGTTCCAGGACGGTCACAAGGCGTCGATCTCCAGATGGCGCGGGCCTGACCAGCATCACACCTAACTCGTTTCCAGCAAGCGCGCGCTACGCGTGGTAGGCAATAAGGCGATGTGTTCCAAGAAATATCACTGGATTCTAGTCAATTCGGAATTACAAAGTTCAATTAAACACTGTTCACAATCAATCTGCTCATATCTCGTGAGATCCAATTCGATTTCCAACAAATTCCGCGTGCCACGAGGTGACGCAATACGGCGTATGATTCAACAATATCCCGGGGTTTTCGGCAAGTGGGGATTTCACTTCAACAATTGATAATTCGCGACCCAATTATCGGTTTCAACACGCGAATCCAACGATATTTTACCAATCACAATTAGCTCAAATGGGAATTACAATTCAATTAATCCTTAATCGCGACCCAATTATCGGTTACACAGGGCGATTTCACAAGATATCTAATTTCAATTATAGTTATCTCAACAGGTCCCAAAGGCGGACATTTTTTTCCAACAAGCAAAGTCTATCTGTCAAGTCAGAGTAATGTCAAGATCAAATTCTTTATGTCAAAAGGGTGCGTTCTGTTTCACGTCGGACCGAACATTATAAAAGCTCACGAATGACTTATCCACTAGAATAATACATCTATACTTATAATAAATCTGTAGAGAGGTCATTCTGTACATGAAATATATTTACGAAATAACTATCAGGGGGTGATTAGGGATCGATACTGATGTCAAAAATGCAATCAGTAAAATTTTTGTCTGTCTGTCTGTCTGTCTGTCTGTCTGTCTGTATAACCGCTATAGAAACAAAAACTACTCGATGGATTTTAACGAAACTTGGTACAATTATTTATCATACTCCTGAGCTGGTTATTGTATACTTTTCATCACGCTACAATCAATAGGAGCAGAGCAGTGAAGGGAAATGTTGGGAAAACGGGAGAAGTTACTCCATTTTTTAAGCTTCCGTCGCGTGTGCAACCTTAATGGTTAAAGCTACACAGAAATCATTTATGACGGAAATGTTCTCCTTAAAATTATATAAAAAATATCCCACGACAGCATATATCTATCTTTTATGGTTGACTCACAATAACACGTGTAACTCCCGATAGCTTAGCAGTTCGAAGCTTTCTGATTATTATTCTGCTCCGAAATTTAAAACCACCACAACTTTGCAATGGAACTCGGCTAAAAGTAACCCAGTTGCAACAAAATATAATCGAGGCTCAAATTTTAACACGTTGCGGTGCAGGAGAAACCGTCTTTATTCCCAGAATTCCCATAATACCAAATCATTTTCCATTCCAATTTAAAAGAACGCGATTCTCAGTATCGGTGTGTTATGCAATGACAATTAATAAGGCTCAAGGGCAGACTTTTCGTGTTGCTGGAGTAGATCTCGGTGTAAGTTGTTTCTCGGATGATCAGTTGTACGTCGCTCTTTCCCAGGTTAGCAGTTCTAGAAATCTTTATGTTCACGTGCCGGACGGGTCAACTTTCAACATAGTTTACCCGGAAGCTTTGCGCTGAAGTATTGTCATTCTATAGGTACTTAAGCCTCATGTGAACGTGATCTAAACAATATTACCAATACATTAACTTAATAACACACAAGGAGTTACACGCTGACGGAGTCGCTGGCACAGCTATTAACAATAATATTGTGCGGTTCGGTATTGCGATATTTTTCAACAGTATTATAGATTGACATGTTATATTTCCCTACTAAATTACGAAAATTAGTCTGTCTGTTACATCAAAATCACTGAACCGTGAGGAAGGACATAGGCTACTTTTTTTTACGAAAAACAACGGAAACGTTGACGAAGTCGCGGGCAACAACTATCTATGCTAATAATATAAGGCTGAAGAGTTTGTTTGTTTGAACGCGATAATCTCAGGAACTACTGGTTCGAATTGAAAAAATATTTTTACTTAAATAGTCAATTTATAGAGAAAGGCTATAGGCTATATATCATTACGCTAAGGCCAATAGGAGCGGAGCACCAATGAAGAATGCTTCAAAATCGGGGTTAAATTTAACGTTAGCCCAAAGTAACTATTCTACGCGGACGAAGTCGTGGGCAAAAGCTAGTTATTAAATAAATAGCCAATGCTGTTGGGAATTTAGCGTTATGAAATTCTGGGTAAGAATAAACCTGAAACGTCTCTAAAGCTTTGGTTTCCTAGGAAAGCGGTGCCGTCATATAGCGGTCGTAATATTACGGACGCAAAAAGTCGGCCGTCTTTACGGTGACGTCATGTGGAAAGTTCCACGGCCGTTTTTACACAGTCCGCTTCATCGCTATCAATGAAACGTTCACGAAACCATCTGACACCGACAAGACGGCCGTCATGCAAATGGCGGCACCGCTTTTTGACGTTACGGTGTCAGTTACCGCTCTCTAGGAAACCGCGCCATTTTGTTTACATAGACAACGTTCTAGTGACGTCATTCACCGCTGTATTACGGCCGCTATATGACGGCACCGCTATCCTAGGAAAACAAAGCTTTATAGGTTCGACAAGCGCCTTATACTGATTTAGATGCTACAATAAATATGATAAACCAGGACTTGGCTTCAGTGTGCGAATGGAGTGAGGCACATGGTTTGCAGGTTAACCCGTTAAAGACCCAGGTCATTGTAGTCGGCAGTTCTAGGTTGGCATCTAAGGTAAGCTGGTCTCAGCTACCTCAGGTTATTTTCAACGGCACAGCTATTCCACTAAGCGAGAAAGTTAAGAACCTTGGAGTTTGGTTGGACAAATATCTTTCGTGGGGTCCCCAATTACAAGAGGTGAGTCGCAAATTATTTGCTTCTGCCAGTTCCCTAAGACGGTTGCGTAACTTTCTGCCAACTGCCACTAAAATTGCGCTAGCACAGTCTCTTTTACATCCCATCCTAGACTACGCTCATGTTAGTTATCTTGATACAACTTGGCACATACTGACATGGCACAACTTGATAAACTTGAACGATTTCAAAAGATTTGCATAAGATTTATATTTGGTTTGCGCAAATATGATCACGTATCCGAATTTCATACGAAACTCAAGTGACTTCCTATACGTCTTCGCCGGAACTTACACATCTTGTCTCTGCTCTACAGTATTCTGTTCATTTCCTAAGACGCCCTCTTATCTTAAAGAACGTTTTAAGTTCCTCCATGACACACATGCCAAATTTCTGAGGTCATCGGAAAACATGAGGCTAGAGGTACTGAGTCACTCCATCAATTTCCTGGTCCATCAAGCATTAGCTACTCTAGATTCCTGTTTCCTATATTCTACTTTGAGAGTTTATAGATAAAAAAAAAGCATTTATTTATATAAACTCTCAAAGTATGTGTTTTTTTTTTTCTTATAAATTTCTATTACACGGGATACTTTGTAATTTAGATTACAAAATATTGTAAAAAGAAAGAGAAGAGGAACAAAAATGTGTATGCGAAAGCTATTAACGACAAAAAGATCTCAGCTAGTAGTATTGCGTAAAAAATTAAGCAGGGGTGAATGCTTATTGTGAAATAAATCAAAAGACATTAAACAATGGACGAAATTAAATAATAACATTATTAATAGTGCTGTAGTGTAGAAGTGTTGGATCTTTTGAAGCTTTGTAGTTTAAATACCGAGGCTTCTTTCAATGGTGCCTGCGAGAATAGTAAGCATTTCTCTGCGGTTTTTCTCTCTGTGGTCTGCGCTACAGAAGTCGTATATTTCTTTGGTTACAAACGTATACAATTTGCACTCGACGAAAACGTGACAGGGAAAATTCACTGGCCTTTAAAATACAGGTTTTATAACCTAGTTCTGGAACTCCAAAGCTTCAACTTAAATCTTAATTAGTTGAAATTATATTTTATTTTTTAAATGAATAATAAAAGCAACCATTTTTGGTTACTCAGTTTATGCTAATAATGGTATTACAATTTTATTGAATTTTCGTACTTTCTTAGAATACGGGTTAATATGAAAGTGCCGTTTTATAGTAACTGTAATAGATACTTTGAATCGACGTACGTATACTCGTACACCTTCATAGTATGAGATTTTTAAAAAAATCATCATTCGATTTTCTCAATTGTTTCTTTATTCAGTTTAGTCTATCGCTGGATGTTGCGTCTCAAATATCGTCAGATTATCACCAATCAATGTATCAAGTATGGGGTTATACTACTTTTTTGCTGTAGTTTAATTGATAAGCATATTAAATATTCCACGGAACAACCGTGTTTCCTCGTTTTTTATAGTTATTCCCATAGTTGTTAAATACTTGAGTTCTTCCAAACGCAGAAGAATTGCCATTGTAGTAAAAGATCAATTCGGTCTCTTAAGATCAGAAAATGGATCTCTTATTCTCTCTTGTCTCATTCTTTTTATCATTGACCAAAATTTTGAGTGACCAGTATAAAAAAGGGTTCTGTACCGTTTTTACATAAAATATAATAAGAATTATCTACAACGTGTAACGGAAACCCCATGTCTATCCAAAAGGGCTGAAGACAACATCTGGTATGGAGTCTCTATGCACAGTTTCAGCACAAAATAACTGACTCAAAGAATTGATACCAAATTATTGGTTTCATATGTTTCTTGAATACCAATAATAACAAACATGTCACAGCACTACGAGGGTCAATAACTTTCCACGTCACTTGCCAATAACACGATAATTCTTTCCGTTCTTTTTAATTTGAAAAATTCGGTCTCTTGTATCAGTGTATTGGAATTTGAAATAAGTTCTACGCACGTAGACTTAGGATAAAAAAACCCTTTCCATATCGTTTGTTATCATCCAAAGAAGCCATGCACTTGGTATGTATATACTCTTTAAATTACACTTTGTATAAAAACGGCAAAAAATCATGTTTGTTGTGAGCCCCCTTAAATATTTATTTTATTCTGTTTTTAGTATGTTATGTTATAGCGGCAACCGAAATACATCATTTGTGAAAATTTCAACTGTCTAGCTATCACGGTTCATGAGATACAGCCTGGTGACAGATCTGTCTGTCACCAGGGAAAAATGGGACCCTATTACTAATAATAGGGTCCCATTTTTAGCCTTTTGGTATGGAAACCTAAAAACTACTCTTTTCTATAACTTTGCCGACTTGTGCAAGCAAATAAATGTAGCAGCGTTGTTATATTAGCTTTTTAGAAGTGATGTTTTCATAAATCTTGTTTTTGATCAAACCAGTTGAATGCCTACCGGTGTCTTTTTAAAAAGTAATCTTTTATTTGGTCGAACAAAATGTGACAGTTGTTTTAGTATCAGACGTAATGAGGCACTCTGTAGGGTATGTATTGCAAAATCTAAAATTAAAAGAACTAACGTAAAATAACCTACATTCAAAATCCCTAAAATCTAAATACCTAATGATTATTTCACCTATATTCAAAAAAAATACTCTGTACACGCGTACGCATTCATAAATAAATTGTGACGTTGCCGTCCTTCAACTACGCGTGTTCAGTGTTTCTTTTACGTATCAATTTAACATTTTTAGTGAATATTTTAATATTTAAAGAAAACATTTTGTTTTCGAATGGTAATATATTTTTAGCATGTATGGATACTATACTATAATGCGGGTTAACGGGAACGCCCTCTGTTAGTTAACATAGTGTATTTAAATGAAATAATGATATTCTGTTATCTTTTTAAATAATAGTGGCTATTTTAAATTTAAGTACATGTTTGACTGAATATATTTATTAAATTTAATTTTGCGATAATATTATAAATTATAATACTATCTCATATTGTTATGCCTACATTACATATATACCTATTATCTGGTCACAAATAAATAAATTTGAATTAGAGTACAGCGACAACTATACCGAACTAGGCTTTTACTGCTACAGCTATCTTCCTGAGAAGTATCCCACAAGAACAGTGATTCTTCCAGGACAAACGGAACCTAAGACATTAAGCATAAATTCCTAACAGTATATTGGTACCTACTGAGATAGCAATTTCCAAAGATGTAAACTGTCAAACTAATGAACATATAATATAAACTTTTATTATTTTATTTATTGTCATAACGTATCGTATTCGGCGAAACACATTACCTATATGTTTCATTCACATACTTGATGGTGATATCTTTTCCTTATTAATATTTGAAAATAAAAAAGCAAAGATACCTAAGAATATAATACATATACACAAATCTAACATGAAAAATTAATAATATACACAATGGAATTAGCGGTTTTGTTATTAACTAATTTTTTTTTTTAATTAAAATATTATTTCAATAAATATGTCCTTTTGACTTAAGCTATGTATTTTTGTTTAGATCAATAAATAATTACAATGATAACCCAATCTATGAATAACATTAAACATCTGTGTTCAGTTCTATCCCGCATATATTTAATCGTGCTGTTAAAATTCCTCTTATACTTGATCACTATAAAAAGCAGCATTACTCACCTAGTACTATCCATATGACCAGGGTGTTTCCTATGACAGCAAGTAACAGCATGACGGCGAAGACCATGAACCAAGCTAGCTGACCCCACCATGGCAGGCTGAATGGTCTCTCGCCAAGACCCATACAGTTCCCAAGAGTGATCCTGGAAAGACAAAGACCATTATAGTAGAATACAAATTAACAACAAATTCAACAAGTTACAAAAAATATACATTGCCCGATGTGTACTCGCTTAATCAACGCAATGACCAAGTCCGCTTACAATGTATTGCATGCGTTGCGTCCTCCACACTTCAATCATTGACGTTTCGTCCTTTGCCCTGATTGGCCGTGATGCACGGCGCATATTTATCGACAGTGAGTTACAATCAGTAGCAAGCTCTCGATTTAAGTGTGTGTGATTTAAGTGTGTGTGATTTATTTTTGTGCGTAATTCACATACGTAACGGGCCTCTTGCTTGTAGTGGAGCTAAAGAGTGGGAAACAAGCGGCGACACATGTTTTCATACAACTCAGGAACTATTTCCTTTCTAACCTCTTTTATCTGTTCTGTGTATACTACTGACTATACTTGACTTTCTAGGTATCTTATAACTAGGTATACCCAGAACCTGACTCGCCAAGTGTAGCCTCCGTTTACCGTCACCGGATACAGGCTACTATTTATTTTTTACACAACGCAATAGCAAAAGTACTTAAAAAGCCATCAAACCACATTCATCCTATTTTGAGGGTGTAATTATTTTTTACGACAAGTGGCCATTATTATTTTCATCGCAAAAATGAAATGACAGGTGGCTTACGTATGTAGGTATGGTAACCCCATACAGTCATTTCTATACTTTCTGAGTGGGTATGTTTTTGGGAGGAGTAATGAGTTTGGCGAAGAGGTCCTCCAAACCATAAAAAGGATTCTTTTGTGAGAAAAATAAACTGGGTTTTTATTTCCTCGTCATAATCTATGGAGGGCCAAGAATCCCATTTGGTGGTTGAAATCGATCGAAACAAAAGATAATTATGATTCCTATATATAATAATATGTAGCCCTTGGATAGTTTATGGTATTTATGCAACGTGGGATGCTATTATAGTAAAACCATATACAATTCTCATCAGAAAAATCGAAACACTTCCGTTTTTATGGTTTCTGCCCTAATTTAACACAAAAGAGTTTTCATTCCATGAAAAAAATCACATAGCTGGCTGTTTGGCCATTAGAGTGATAAGCGAAAAATCAAAATTCAAAATTAGAATTTCATTTTTTTATCCTAAACATACATAAAAATAAAATGATTCAATGTTTTGAGAAGGTTTTGAGACAAATGTGTGTTTAGAGTTGGAGTACATTTCACCTTTGAAAACTAAAAATTAGAACTTAAATATTTTTGCTCTTTATTTGTTTTCTATTACTTTGGGATGTCTGAAAAAGTTTTTTTTTTCTAAAACATCTTCGACTTCGCCCGCAGAAACCGCCCAAGTGGTGGCATTGCTGGATTCTGGACTTAGTCAGCGTATTGTGGCTGAAAGATTGCATCTAAGCCTGTCGTCTGTTCATAGAGTCTACAAACGCTAGCGGGAGACTGATTTATTCATGCGCCGTTCAGGATCTAGCAGGAATCGGGTCACTTCTGAGCGAGATGATCGATTTATTGTAACAACTTCTTTACGAAATCGCGCCTTCATTTTTCAACTGCAACAGCAGCTTCATGTTGTACGTAAGGTGGCTGTAAGTGACTCTACAATTAGAAGAAGATTGAAAAAACGTGAACTGGTACCGCACAAGCCAGCAAATGGGCCGAAATTAACTGCAGACCATCTAAGAGCGCGCCTTAACTTTGCACGTGAGCACCTAAATTGGTCATACATACCTCCAGTTGAACAAAGTCCTCTTTTCTGATGAGTGTTAATTATGCTGTATTGTTTATATGCTATATATATGTGTATGTGGTTTATATGTATATGCTTTGCACATGCTGCATTGAAGAAAAGGTCAGCTATGGTGGCGGTTCGTGGACGGTTTGGGGAGGAATCAGCGCCGACGGTAAGACTGAGCTTGTCTTTGTGTCTGGGCCACGTCTGCCTGCACTAAACAGTCATCTGTACATTGAACAGTGTCTTGAGCCTCACGTGATGCCCTATGCATATTTTATTGGCAATGGTTTCATATTCATGCACGAAAATGCTAAGGGCTCACACCGTGAGCGTCGTACGAGATTATCTTAGAACAACAACGCATAGAAGGATAGTACGAGTGCAAAAAGTGAGGCAACTAAAACTTAGCCATTTTTGGCTAACTTTGCTCGACGAGCCGGCAGTACTCAAGGTCACATTCTGGCGAACAGAGCTCGCGAGTAAATAATTTAAAACGACCGTTTGTAGCGTAAAGGGATGTCATAGTCCTTCAGGAAAACAAAAAACGTGTAATCAAATTACATTTCACAAGTAAATACTTACATTTTATACATTATATTTAAGTAAATCGACCATCAAACAAAAATTCTAATAACCTAACTTATCACAATTCAATGTTGCTATCCGTGAGGAAAAAAATACCCTTAGAACAACAACGCATAAAAGGATAGTACGAGTGCAAAAAGTGAGGCAACTAAAACTTAGCCATTTTGGCTAACTTTGCTCGACGAGCCGTCAGTACTCAAGGTCACATTCTGCCGAACAGAGCTCGCGAGTAAATAATTTAAAACGACCGTTTGTAGCGTAAAGGGATGTCATAGTCCTTCAGGAAAACAAAAAACGTGTAATCAAATTACATTTCACAAGTAAATACTTACATTTTGTACATTATATTTAAGTAAATCGACCATCAAACAAAAATTCTAATAACCTATCACAATTCAATGTTGCTATCCGTGAGGAAAAAAATACCCATATTAATTTCTTTTGTGCTTATTTTTGTTTAAAAAAAATATAGTTTTGGCGGCAATTGTGTATGCGTCAAACTAAACTATATTTATTTACAGCTACTACCTACAGTGTTTATAACTAAAAGTTACTGTTAGTTCGAAGAGTGGTATCATAAAGATGACAATTTTATTGATTAAGATTTTTTCATTTAAGTAATGTTCTCAATAATATTTTTCTATTTCATAAATACAACACATACTTTTAATTAATATCAAACGAGATTTTTCAAGCAATTAATACATTTCTATAATATCATTATAACACATTACACATCAAACATTCTAAACGCAATAAACGATATCTCATTTCGTTTACCTTCCGTAAATATATGTCATATAAGTCATATTACATGAAAAAACATCATCTTATCTAGTTTCATAACATAAAATACTTGATTTGATCCAGCAACATAATAGTGTGTTTTCCCATTTTTGTGGGTAATGGTCTGGTAATGGTATCACTGAAAGCTATATTTGTATGCGTTTGAAGAACGTAGGACACATTCTGCTCACGCACACAAAGAAAATAAAGTGGACACACGAAATCGCTCGTGTTTTGTTCTAGACGCCTCTTTTATGCGTTGTTGTTCTAAGAAAATACCCATATTGATTTCTTTTGTGCTTATTTTTGTTTAATAAAAGTATAGTTTTGGCGGCAATTATGTATGCGTCAAACTAAACTATATTTATTTACAGCTACTACCTACAGTGTTTTATAACTAAAAGCTACTGTCAGTTCGAAGAGTGGCATCATAAAGATGACAATTTTATTGATTAAGACTTTTTTTCATTTAAGTAATGTTCTCAATAATATTTTTCTATTTCATAAATACAACACATACTTTTAATTGATATCAAACAAGATTTTTCAAGCAATTAATACTTTTCTATAATATCATTATAACACATTACACATCAAACATTCTAAACGCAATAAACGATATCTTATTTCGTTTACCTTCCATAAATATATGTCATATAAGTCATATTACATGAAAAAACATCATCTTATTTAGTTTCATAACATAAAATACTTGATTTGATCCAGCAACATAATAGTGCGTTTTCCCATTTTTGTGGTAATGCTATTGGTAATGGTATCACTGAAAGCTATATTTGTGTGCGTTTGAAGAACGTAGACACATTCGGCTCACGCACACAAAGAAAATAAAGTGGACACACGAAATCGCTCGTGTTTTGTTCTAGACGCCTCTTTTATGCGTTGTTGTTCTAAGGAGATTATGTTACCGAAGTCGGTATATCCAGTATGGAATGGCCAGCAAAAAGCCCGGACATGAATCTGATTGAACATCTATGGGATGAATTAAAGAGACGAATTCGTGCAAGAGATTCTGCCCCAGAAACACATAGCCAGCTGCAAAATGCAATGCAAGAGGAATGGAATGGAATGCGTCAAGATTTGATCGTGACTCTCATCCGATCGATGAAGAACCGTACGGGAGCAGTAATAAGAGATCGAGGAGAGAATATTAGTTATTAAATAAACGTTTCTTAGCTTTTTTTTTCATTTACGTGTGTATCAATTTCCTTCATACTCCATACCATGGTAAAAATTACTTGTTAAACAAAATACGAAATCTATGAAAATTTAATTCGAATTTAAGCCATTAACATAAGGATTTGAAAACCTCATATTATTCACTATTAACCGACATTTGACATATATTCCAAAATGTACACATTTTTCTGATAATCCTTACAAAACGTGTATTTAGTTTATCTTTTGCAGTTCTATTCGCATTAGTTCAAACTCAAAGCTAAAATATAAGCTTTGAGTTTGAAGTAATGCGCACATTTCATTTTCATTTGTTTTTTAAGTATGTATTTATTCATATATATTATTTATGTAGATTTCTATTTTATGATAGTTAAATTTTATGATAGTAGGTTTTTTTGTGTTATCACTATTATTATCATATTTTTTTCCAATATAATTTTCACGTACATATTGCACCTTCCACTCTATCTCTTCACCACTCATGGTTGACTTGTAGAGAATACCTAAGGCATTAAGTCCGCCTTTGTAACTATGTGCATAAAGTGTAAATAAATAAATAGAACTGTAGAAAACTAAAGCATAAATTCAGAATTATGTTTTTTTCTCTAGCAATTTGGGAAGAATTAACATTACTAACAATCTTGTTAACTTATTGGGAACTAGCTTTTGCCCACGACTTTGTTTGCATGGGAGGTTTTTCCCGCGTAAATTATGATGCCGTGGGAATTTCGGGATAAAAACTATTCTATGTCCTTCCCAGCGTCCTAAATAATTACAACAACCTAAATCACACCTTCATCTAAATCGGTTCAGCGATTTAGGCGTGAAAAGGTAACAGACAGACAGACAGAGTTACTTTTGCATTTATAATATTAGTATGGATAACGTAAGCAACGTAAATAAGAAACTCCACGGACAATCTTTTAAATCATATTCTTTGGGGCAATACAAAAACCCTTGTTACATTGATCTTATTGCTCCCGTATGTGACAACAAATCAACCTATGAGTCAACCAACCTTTTTTACTTGGAAGCCTATAGAGGTAAGTTGTGTGTACATGCCCCTCTAACTGGCACCTATTTTGGCGCATTTCTACGCTCGCACATGACTATGGGGAAGACGCGGGAAATAATGGAAATTGATGGCTCATTTTCTGCCACAACATTGGTTCCCGAGTATTATTAACAACATTCCAACCTTCACTTCGCTGACTGATCATAATCAAAATAAAAAAAAAACAGGAAATTTCATATCTGAACAAAACAAATTATACTTTGAAAAAACACTCGCTTAATAAAGACATCTTCAAGTTCAAAACACCATCACGAACAATCACAAAGTTTTAAGATTGCGTTGGAATGAATTATACAAGTTATACAAAAATAAGGTGACATTTTGTAATTGTATTCTAAACACTTTACAGGTGGGCGTTAGATCAAGTTTGATTTCAGCAAAGTTTCAAATAAACAGATTATGCTGGATAGCAATCTACTTAAATGTTAAACTAATGATCCTCTGAAGATTTCTACGAATCACGGATAAAGTAAATTACTATAAAGCAATAAAGTGCTTTGTAAACTAAGATGGTAGCTAAGCAAAATACTATGTAATAAAATGAGACTAGGTAATTAAACATAATTATCTAGTCTTATCTTATTAAAACGTATTTTGCGTAAAAAAGAGTACCAATTTTGTTAATCATCAACAGATGATTACCAAAATTCTTACTCTCGTTTTTTTAACAATTTTCCAATAGTCTAGGGTCGTACCGCTCTGGTCCTCCTTCCGGTCCGCCTCTGGTCTGCCTTTCTGAACTCTAAATCCTTAATTTCATAACTAAGTCAAGAGTGAATAGGTTACTTCTAGGCAAGCGTGCTCCATCTTCGACCACATCACCACTTACCATCAGGTGAGATGGTGGTTAAACGCGAGCCTATTATCAATAAAAAAAAAACTAAACGTGTAAGGATACGATACGGCTTAAAAAAGCACAGGTCAGCCTTCATTACTTACTGCTGAATAGATCGAAGCTAACTTAAGGAAACTTTCTTCTAAGAATAGATTTTTATTACCTTATTAATTTACTAATAGGGCTTTGTCGTCGACTTCTTTATAAAGTTTAATTAGTCGATATAGGGTTCATTGGTCCAGATCGCAGACAAAAGCCTTCAACGATCCTTTAATGTTTGATCTCGATTTAAATCTCACAGATTTTATGCGATTTAAACCCACGTCCTGAATTAGGCTTTTGGGTATCAATTTATGGCAAACTTGAGCTCATAATAGTTTAAAAGTTAAAGTATTTACAATTTGGGTTAATGAAAACATACATTCTAAAACAGCCAATATTCATAAGTCCTGATGAGGCGATTAGTCATCATCGTCATCAAAATAGGTTCGACATAATCACCACGGTTGGTAAACGAAGGTCTTCTACGAAGTTTCTTGAAGGTGCTCGGATGAATTTGTGAAGGCTGCAGGAGTTGCGCAGGACTGATCGAAATATCACGTTTAAGGGAGGTATACAGGATGTAACAAATACAACAAACTGCTGTTGGGTTTTTCTGTTAGAAATTACTCAGTAGTAGCCTGCAGTCTGGAAGTTGGTGGTATGATAGTTCCCGTGCCTTGGAAAACACGTGAAGCCGTTGGTCCTGAGCCTGATATTTCTCCGGTCGTGTTAGATCGCCGTCCCACCGAATTATGAGAATAAAGGAACAGAGAGTGCATATCGATGGCCCCACCGAATAAACGTGTAAGAGAAAAGTGACAACTTTTCAGCAAAAAATAAAAACGTTTAAATTTCAATAACGCTCTTTTCAATGTAAAAATGTATAAATAAAAATGTTTAATCAAATTATAGGTATAATATACTATAGATTTGTATATTTACTTTTTTTTAAACTTCAGCGAGTTTCAGGAAATTCATGAAAACCTATTTATTTTTTTTACTCTTGTGAAATTTGCATGACTAGTTCACAGTAATATATCATTACACGTTTATTCGTGTAATAATGCACAACGAATAAAACATACTGTAATGTTACACTATTATTCTCCGTAAATCAAGTTTAATTTGGCCCAGCTATAACTATTTACACGCTTGTTTACAGTACATTGTTCTGCGATTATATGATTGGAAAGATCGTATGCATTTTAGCCTATTTATAGTCAAACTTCCATTTTGTGGAATAAAACATTAGTAACAAAATTTGCATACATTTCTACACGAATAAACATGTAAGAAGACATTACCAAAATTCGAAAACAATCACAAATCTTCTCAAGTTTTAGCATGTTTATTCTTGTGTACTTGGCGACTCAAAAAGCATGTAATAATAGCATAAACTATTATTCATATAATTTTAAAATTAATTATTTCCCTAGAATAAAGAAATTCACTATAATAATAGGCGTGTTTTGGGTCTAAAATATATAAAAAAAATTAAGTAGGTCCAGGATAGGCAAAAGAAACGAAATATGAAAAAAAAACTAAATTCGTGTAAGAGCTCTTGCACGTTTATTCGGTGGGGCCATTGATATGTACCTGCGCACATACCTTGTACACTATAATATCTCCTGCGCAGCTAGCTAATCGATTGTGGGATTGAGCACCGTTGCCAAAATCGGCTAGGAGATCTATTATTACAGGATGTAACAGAAGAAATTATCTGCTTAGCACAAATATATTGCGGTGGGCTTCCATTGTAACCGCATGCATTTAAGTAGTAGTGTTTTATATGGAGGGACTGTTTGTCTGAACTCCACAATCCAGTAGCTGGAAATGATAGTGGACTGGAATGAAAGAGAAAACTAGATATACAAGGTCCTGGTGGTCTCATGACCGGGGAAAAGCAAAAAAAAAAAAAAAAACCAGTAGCTGGGTAACGCGATACCTCTTGGCAAGACCAATGTCACATTTTCTGGCTTCTTCAGAAAATCTCATAGCACGTTAAGCCGTTGGTCCTGGCTGTTATTTTTACATCTTTGGCAATTAAAGATGTTACCAAAAGGAATCTAGATATGTTTAGATAGTCACACATCCACAGACGTACCTTGGCCAATGTTGCTTAAAACGTTTGCTGACAGTACGTCGTTAGGCGGGAAATTAAAATAGTGCGTTATGAGTTATGACAGTACGTCGAAGGACGGGCCACTATTTTTTTAAGAGTACGTCGTCTCGCGATAATTTTTCATATAAGTATTATGAAGAGCAGTATCCACTGTCATATTATTAGCAATTTCTTATATCTTACTGCCGTAACACGAGTATTGTGGGTAGTTTCATATTACTTGCTTGTGCACGAGTACTACGTTGATTTGTCATTTAGTATGGAAAATTCTACTGTCGTAATGTGGTGTTAGGGTAAGTGCTCACTGTCAGCGAACGTGTTAAGCCTGAAGATCGACCCAAGCAGCTGTTATTATCACCCATTACACTATTGCCGTGAACCCACTCCAGACACAAGCATATTGAGCTTAGTTGGAGGGGTTAACAAGATTGCTAGTAATGTGAATTCTACCCACATTTATAAAAAAATCTTTATAAAAAAATGCTACAATTTTATTTCTTTATTGAGAGCAGTGGTAGCTCTGTGGTAACGGGCCAGACCTGCAAGTTGCAGGTCGAAGGTTCGAACCCAGTCAAGCAGGTTTAAGTGTAATTTCAAATCAGTGAAGGAAAATATCGTGAGGATCAATGTACCAGGACCAATAATTCGAAGACATGTGATATTTTGTAAGCCCTGGCTGGGGGCCTTTAAATTTTAGAGGTCACCACAGGATCGCCCGGTTAAGTAGTATATTAGCCTTAGCGAGCTAAACTACGAGTGGCCCTATCAAAAAAAAAAAAAAAAAACATGTGATATTCACCACCCCGCACTGGGCCTGCGTGGTGGATTACGGTGCATTACCTCTCATAGAGCGGAGGCCTGTGTCTCAGCATTAGAAACGTAATAGGTTGAAATATCTGGGGGCACGGCAGTGCCCCCGCCAAGTCGAGCAAAAAGCGGCACGGCCGTACCATACTTTTCTCGAAGCAGTTCAGGCCATATTCGACCCCGTATAACTTCGTTTGGAATAAAACTATAAGCCTGAATTTTCAGTAACCAAGCAGGCATTGTATACATACGGTATATTTCAAATTTCATTAAATTTGAACCAGTAGTTTAAGAATTATACTACTACTAATACTAGTCAAAGTTTGTTAATTTTGTCACTCACTGACTGACCGATCATCAAAGTCTAAGGCACTTCTAGCAGACATAGAAGCTTCAAATTTAGAATACAATTAGTGTTTCGTGTATGAATCAAGGAAAAACTATAACATAATATACTAACTGGCAACCGCAAAAACAATCTAATTTATACAACGTGTAACGGAAACCCCATATCAATCCAAAAGGGCTGAAGTCAACATCTGGTATGTAGTCTCTATGCCCAGTTTCAGCACAAAATAAGTGACTCAAAGAATTGATATGAAATTATCGGTTTCATATGTTTCTTGAATATCAATCATAACAAACATGTCACAGCACTACGAGGGTCAATAACTTTCCACGTCACTTGCCTATAACACGATAATTCTCTTCAATCTTCTTAATTTGAAAAATTCAGTCTCGGTATCAATGGAATGAAATTTCTAATTAGTTCCACACATGACGACATAGGATTACTAAACCCTTGCCATATCGTTTGTTATCATCCAAAGAAGCCGTGCACTTGGTATGAATATACCCTATAAATTACACGTTGTATATGTGTGTATTACTTGTGAGATATATTGTGTTTTCATGCGATGGCCGAGTCAATCTACACACATCAAAAGTGTCTAGGGATCAAGCATTTTTATGCGGATTTCTTGAGATTGAGATGTGGCTTTGTAATAAATTTACGATTTTATAAATTTATATGGATCCTTTTTGGTGCATTTCATAATTTGAAACAGGAACTGTTAATCAAATACGAGTAAAAGATGAAAATCAGCTGTCAATATTTTTCCTATAAAAACATACAACGCATTGAAGACATTATTAGTGCTACTGTTTCCCTACTACTGATTAAAACCAACGTTATTATGGAGCGGCGACGTCATTTAAGCAGGGAAGAAATGCTCAGAGCCGTGGGAATGATAGAAGCTGGTTCCCGGCAACGTACTGTGGCTTTAGCTCTGAATACAAGTCAGAGTGTTATCAGTCGACTTTGGACACGTTACCGAAGCACTGGTACCGTGGCTGAGCGCCATGGAGGACGGTATCGCTGTACCACACGGAGACAAGACCGATACATTCAAATCTTAACTCGAAGAGCTCCAACAATAACCGCCATGATGTTAGCCGTGAGGCTTCATCACTCTTCAGGGAACTTAATTAGCGACCAAACAGTCAGAAACCGCTTGCATGAAGTGAACCTTCATTCCCGAAGACCGCTACGGGTACCACCTATAGCAATGCACAATCGTAGGATTCGATATCAATGGGCTCTTGAACACAGAAATTGGGCAGAAGAACAATGGCGTTTCGTGTGCTTTTCTGATGAGTCTCGTTTTGGTATGAGACCGAATACAAGACGTATACGACACTGGAGAACCCCTGGACGCCAACAGCGATTAAAATTCTGGCAGGAAGTCCATCCTTATAGTGGTGGAACCATCATGGTATGGGCGGGTATTTGGATCGGCGGAAGAACTGAGTTGATTTGGATCAGAGGCAACCTCAACGCTCAAATTTATGCTGAGACGATTGTATCTGACGTCATCGTTCCTCTACAAGTGCAAATCGGTCCCTTAATTCAGTTAATGCATGATAATGCACGACCGCACACCGCAAGAGTTGTAAGACAGACTCCCGCCGCAGCTAACATCAATGTCCTGCTCTGGCCTGCTCAGTCGCCAGACTTGAACCCGATTGAGCATGCATGGGATATGCTACAGAAAAGAGCTCTGCCGAATATGGAGGGTATCCAGTCGCAAGAAGACCTTTTTTTGTTGTTGTAACGAACATGGGCGGCCATTCCACAGCGTGATTTGGATGAACTCATTTTGAGTATGCCAAACCGATGTTCTTGTGTTGTTAGTGTTCGCGGTAGAAACAGGGATTATTAATTGTTTAAGTTACCCAATAAAATTTTAGAAAACTTTTATATCAGTCTTTTTTTCGAACTTTAATGTTAGTGGTTCAAATGTCAAAAATCCCTTTATTAGGAAAATGGCAAATTTCTTTATTAATGCAAAGGTGACTTGGTTTATCGTTACTGTGACAAACGAAAACACTTTATTTGATGAATCCTTAAAGAAATTTTTAATTAATATCAATTAGGAGAAAAGTTATAGCAAAAATATATGTTGATCCCTAGACACTTTTGATGTGTGTATTTATTTAAAACGTTAAAGATTTTTAATATTGATATGGTCACTATAAGATGTTGTTAGGTAATTACGTAACAATTTAAGACAGAAGGTCCCTTAAGTAGGGACTGCATAATCGAATAACCGACTTGGTATTACATGGATCTCACAACTCTTTACGGTAGAAGAACTGAGTTGCGAGACTTGGTTTTGTTGACAAGTATTGCTTTTATGGGATTATATATAATATGATTATATACAACGTATAACGGAAACCCCATATCTATCCAAAAGGACTGAAGACAACATCTGGTATGGAGTCTCTATGCAAAGTTTCAGCTCAAAATAAGTGACTCACAGATATGACCCCAAATTATCGGTTTCATATGTTTCTTGAATACCAATAATAACAAACGTGTCACATCACTATGAGGGTCATCACTTTCCACGTCACTTGTCAATAAAACGATAATTCTCTTCGTTCTTCGTTCGGTCTCTGGTATCAATGTATTGAAATTTCTAATAAGCTCCACACATGTAGACATAGGATTAGAAAACCCTGGCCATATCGTTTTTTATCATCCAAAGAAAGATGTATTTAATTGTATATACCCTTTAAATTACACTTTGTATAATATATGTTTCTTTATTATACTACTTTGAGGAAAAAATCAAGATGGTATAATAGTTAAGTCGTAATTATAATATCAGCTGAACTATTAAATATTACTGAATATACATGTGGTTTCAATTGGTATATTGGTTTTCCAGGTGGGAAAATCATCGAATGACTTCTCCCGCTCTGGGTGGAGGGGAAGGGAGTGTCAGACTTCTACTGACTAAAAACCCACCCTGTTCTTTCAGGGCCGCGGTGATGAGCATTTCGGGAAACACAGACTCCGGCAGGGAGTTCCACTCCTTAGCCGTACGCACAATGAAGGTATTAATAATAATAATAAATAATAATAATAAATTGTTTATTTTTCTCCACAATATTACTCTTAATTGCTAGCCTTATTTCTACAGTGACATATAGGTGGGTCATTATATTGTGGGAGACTGGTGCCTAAACTAGGCTCAACGCCTGTATTTCAGGTCACCAGGACTCCTCCATTTAAGTTTAACAAATTATTTTATGTACTCGTACAAACGGTATACAATTAGGAAATGTTAGCATTTAGGCAGAAAGATCATATTTGTAATTTTTTTTTTAATTGGTTTTGTTAGTACGGTTGTAGTTAGAGAAGTGTGTTCAGTGGTTGTGTGTTTGGGGGGTCGTGTGTGTGGGGAGGTTGTGTGTGTGTGTGTGAATGTTCCTTTTTTTATCGTAGCATATTTGCATAGTGATGTTTATGTTAAAACTATTAATAGCTTTTCAGTGTCATCGTAATTGAGTTCCTGAAGCCAACTATATAGTTTCATTTTGCACTTTATCTTATTGTGTTTATAAATAGACTAGTATTTGCGTGTTGCGCGAGGTGCAAGCACCTCGCGTGCTTGTGAAAAAAACTAAAGCACTGCCCCTCTAAATCAAGTATTTGCGTGTTGCGCGAGGTGCAAGCACCTCGCGTGCTTGTGAAAAAAAAAAGTGGGGGGGGGTTATGGGGGGGGGGGTTGCAGAAGTATTTTGACTAACGCATTGCCCCTCTAAATGAATCTGAAAAAAAAAATGTTCCAAGTCTCTTAGATTCCGAGATCCGCCTAAAGGGGGGGAGAAGGGGGGCGGGGGGGGGGACTTTGAAAAATGGTTTTTACTTTACCGAGCCTCCTCTATACGAATCCATAAAAATAAAAAAATACGGGTCTCGTAGTTTCCGAGATACGATAGGGGGGGGGGGGAGAAGGGGGGGAAAAGGGGGTTTGGCACTTTTCCCTTAGGTTTGAGAGTTACTTGTTTACGAATCTGTCAAAATATACCCACCTCCCCATCCACCATCTGGGAGAACAATTCTGTCAATGAGTCAGTGAGTGAGTGAGTGGTAATTTAGCTTTATATAGTATAACTAGTATTTGCGTGTTGCGCGAGGTGCAAGCACCTCGCGTGCTTGTGAATAAAACTAAAGCATTGCCCCTCTAAATCAAGTATTTGCGTGTTGCGCGAGGTGCAAGCACCTCGCGTGCTTGTGAAAAAAAAAAAAAAAAAGAGGGGGGGGTGATGGGGGGGGGGGGGTTGCACAAGTATTTCGACTGCACAAGGAGATGGGGGGGGTTTAGTATTTGCGTGTTGCGCGAGGTGCAAGCACCTCGCGTGCTTGAGAAAAAAAAAAAAAAAAAGTGGGGGGGGGCGGTAATGGGGGGGGGGGTTGCAGAAGTATTTTGACTAAAGCATTGCCCCTCTAAATGAATCTGAAAAAAAAAATGTTCCAAGTCTCTTAGATTCCGAGATCCGCCTAAAGGGGAGGAGAAAGGGGGCGGGGGGGGGACTTTGAAAAATGGTTTTTACTTTACCGAGCCTCCTCTATACGAATCCGTAAAAAGAAAAAAATACGGGTCTCGTAGTTTCCGAGATACGATAAGAGGGGGGGAGAAGGGGGGGGGGGGGAAGGGGGGTTTGGCACTTTTCCCGTAGGATTGAGAGTTACTTGTTTACGAATCTGTCAAAATATACCCACCTCCCCATCCACCATCTGGGAGAACAATTCTGTCAATGAGTGAGTGAGTCAGTCAGTCAGTGAGTGGTAATCTAGCTTTATATAGTATAACTAGTATTTGCGTGTTGCGCGAGGTGCAAGCACCTCGCGTGCTTGTGAAAAAAAAAAAATTTAGTATTTGCGTGTTGCGCGAGGTGCAAGCACCTCGCGTGCTTGCGAAAAAAAAAAAAAAATGGGGGGGGTGATGGGGTGTTTAGTATTTGCGTGTTGCGCGAGGTGCAAGCACCTCGCGTGCTAGTGAATAAAAAAAAGTGGGGGGGGCGGGGTTGATGGGGGGGGTTTAGTATTTGCGTGTTGCGCGAGGTGCAAGCACCTCGCGTGCTTGTGAAAACAACTAAAGCATTGCCCCTCTAAATCAAGTATTTGCGTGTTGCGCGAGGTGCAAGCACCTCGCGTGCTTGTGAAAAAAAATGGTGGGGGGGTGATGGGGGGGTTTTAGTATTTGCGTGTTGCGCGAGGTGCAAGCACCTCGCGTGCTTGTGAAAAAAACTAAAGCATTGCCCCTCTAAATCAAGTATTTGCGTGTTGCGCGAGGTGCAAGCACCTCGCGTGCTTGTGAAAAAAAAAAAAACTGGGGGGGTGATGGGCGGGGTTTAGTATTTTCGTCTTGCGCGAGGTGCAAGCACAAAAAAAAAAAATTTAGTATTTGCGTGTTGCGCGAGGTGCAAGCACCTCGCGTGCTTGTGAAAGAAAAAAAAAATGGGGGGGGTGATGGGGTGTTTAGTATTTGCGTGTTGCGCGAGGTGCAAGCACCTCGCGTGCTAGTGAATAAAAAAAAGTGGGGGGGGCGGGGTTGATGGGGGGGGTTTAGTATTTGCGTGTTGCGCGAGGTGCAAGCACCTCGCGTGCTTGTGAAAAAAACTAAAGCATTGCCCCTCTAAATCAAGTATTTGCGTGTTGCGCGAGGTGCAAGCACCTCGCGTGCTTGTGAAAAAAAATGGTGGGGGGGTGATGGGGGGGTTTTAGTATTTGCGTGTTGCGCGAGGTGCAAGCACCTCGCGTGCTTGTGAAAAAAAAAGTGGGGGGGGTGATGGGGGGGGTTTAGTATTTGCGTATTGCGCGAGGTGCAAGCACCTCGCGTGCTTGTGGAAAAAAAAAAAAAACAAAGGGGGAGGTGATGGGGGTTTAGTATTTGCGTGTTGCGCGAGGTGCAAGCACCTCGCGTGCTTGTGAAAAAAAAAAAGTGGGGGGGGCGGGGGTGATGGGGGGGGGTTTAGTATTTGCGTGTTGCGCGAGGTGCAAGCACCTGGCGTGCTAGTGAAAAAAAAAAAGGGGGGGGGGGAAATGGGGGGGGGTTGCACAATTATTTCGACTAAAGCATTGCCCCTCTAAATGAATCTGAAAAAAAAATATTCCAAGTCTCTTAGATTCTGAGATCCGCCTAAAGGGGGGGAGAAGGGGGGGGGGGGACTTTGAAAAATGGTTTTTACTTTACCGAGCCTCCTCTATACGAATCCGTAAAAAGAAAAAAATACGGGTTTCGTAGTTTCCGAGATACGATAGGGGGGGGGGGAGAAGGGGGGGAAAAGGGGAGGTTTGGCACTTTTCCCGTAGGTTTGAGAGTTACTTGTTTACGAATCTGTCAAAATATACCCACCTCCCCATCCACCATCTGGGAGAACAATTATGTCAGTGAGTCAGTGAGTGGTAATTTAGCTTTATATAATATAACTAGTATTTGCGTGTTGCGCGAGGTGCAAGCACCTCGCGTGCTTGTGAAAAAAAAAAAAAGGGGGGGGGGAGATGGGGGGGTTTAGTATTTGCGTGTTGCGCGAGGTGCAAGCACCTCGCGTGCTTGTGAAAAAAAAAAGTGGGGGGGGGGGTGATGGGGGGGTTTAGTATTTGCGTATTGCGCGAGGTGCAAGCACCTCGCGTGCTTTTTATAAAAAAAAAAATGGGGGGGTTTAGTATTTGGGTGTTGCGCGAGGTGCAAGCACCTCGCGAGCTAGTGAAAAAAAAAAAAAAAAAAGAGGGGGGGGGGTGATGGGGGGGGGGTTGCACAAGTATTTCGACTAAAGCATTGCCCCTCTAAATGAATCTGAAAAAAAAAATGTTCCAAGTCTCTTAGATTCCGAGATCCGCCTAAAGGGAGGGGAGAAGGGGGGCGGGGGGGGGACTTTGAAAAATGGTTTTTACTTTACCGAGCCTCCTCTATACGAATCCGTAAAAAAAAAAATACGGGTCTCGTAGTTTCCGAGATACGATAGGGAGGGGGGAGAAGGGGGGGGAAAAGGGGAGGTTTGGCACTTTTCCCGTAGGTTTCAGAGTTACTTGTTTACGAATCTGTCAAAATATACCCACCTCCCCATCCACCATCTGGGAGAACAATTATGTCAGTGAGTCAGTGAGTGGTAATTTAGCTTTATATAGTATAATATAACCCTATTCATTTTATTGTAGAGATAACGACCAAGATGAAAAAAGAAATGTTTTGCAAAAGAGGTTGAAGGCGAAATATGGTAGTTGAAAACAGGATTAAATCTTCTCTTAGCTCGAGGGAGTGATGGATTGTAGGTTAGTAGTGTATGTTGTTTCAGGATGGTTTGTTGAATAAACAGTTGACGATCCGTCAAGACTTTCGCTTTTTGGTATAGTAGTGCTGTAGGGTGGCGATAAGGTAAGGTAGGCTCTCTGTGCTCTTTCCAGTTTCAGGAGGGTACTTTTTGGAGCACCACCAAGAGGTGATGCAGTATGTTATTAAAGACTGAGCAAGAGCATAGTATACCATTTTTTTTATTTTGTCGTCTGTCACATTTCTTAGAGTCTTAAAAACATATATCAGTTTTCTCAGTCGGTTACTTAAGGTGTTGATATGTTCCTGGAATTTGAGTTTGTTGTCTATATAGTTAAACCAAGGTATTTAATGCAATCGGCCTTGCTAATTTGAGTACACGTGCATGTAGAGGAGTGAGGAAATGCCCACGTATGGGCTACGATAGTGTTCGTCGTCATGGATGGAGACGGTGTACGCTGTTTTATGGAAAAGGTGACATAGTTTGTTTTTTCCGCATTTAGAGTGAGAACATTGTCACGCAGCCAGTTCGATACAATATTGAATCCTGTCTGGGTGCATATAAAGGCCTCACTCCAGGTGTCTCCAGTGAACAAGAGGGCTGTATCATCTGCGAAGGTTATGACTTTGCCTTTCGGGAGATTGAGCATACCCAGTTCGTTTATATATATGACAAAGAGTGTCGGACCGAGCACGCTGCCTTGTGGCATGCCGGAATTAACTTGGCAATCGTTACTGACACTCTCTCCTACTTTGAGGCTCTGGGTACGCCCACTCAAATAATCCTCAAATAGTGCAAGTTGGATTCCTCTTATATTCCCAAAAGGTTTAGTGTGTATAAGTGGGATGTCCACCATGTAACGATGGCGCATCGCCGTTTGTCTTGTAGTCCGATGATGGAACAGGCTTGGCGGAATTAGATTGTGTAATTCCATCGCATACTCCCCGAAATATAACCGATAGAAAACCGATAGACTAGCAACTCGTCGTCGATGTTCAAGGCTCTGGAGCTTTGATTCGACCAGTGTATCGTTGCCAATGAGTCTTTTGGCCCGTTTCTCAATAGACTCAACCGCATCCAGCTGGTACTTGGCAGATCCATCCCAAGGATGAGAGCAGTACTCCATACACGACCGAACTTGGGCTTGATAGAGATTGAGCAGCTGTTCGGGTGTGAAGTACCGTATCACCTTTGCGAGCATTTTGTTAACAAATCTTTCCATGTCCTTTCGGGAAAATACAAGATTCCACCGTAAATGTTTCCTTAATAGGCAGTTAAAGAAAGAATTTACTTTTATTAGCATGGGCTATAGCGCACCGGAAATGTTTTATCATGTTATTTACTTGAGTAAAAATAAGTAAATATTATGCAAATTGTTTTTATCGAACCAATTCACATATTCTTCCACCCTTCTACTTTATACGCAAAGAAAATAGCAGCTTTACTTCGTAAAAATAAACTACAACGAACATAAAATAGGAAGGCTTTTAACATAATCAGGCATCTGGTCCCGGACATATGTTTGATCAAGTTAAAAGCCTGTTAGAGGTCAATTCATTTAATACAAGTTAACACAGATTTTCGAGCTTCATTAACGTAATTGGTTGTAAGCATAGTTTGTGTAGTTACTCGGGATACACCAACAATAGCGTTGTATACGGCTGTATTTTCTTACCTTTATTAGACTGACTCCATGTTGATTTGCAGATGAGTACCTTTACTGTACTGAAAAATTCTTAATTAATTTTCCAGCACTTGCTTAAATAAATGAATACATAGCAAAGCATTCATAAAGGAAACTTCAAGGAAACAGCATTATCATAATATACTTTTTAATAGCATTTTAAATTTTAGTTTTACTAGAATGAATTTTTTTTTGATTCTGATCTAAAAATCTCAGATATAAAAATTATAATGATTTTTTTTTAATCACATATTATTTATTTATCAAGTGCCTCATTTATTTATCAACTGTCTCGTTGGTCGAGTGGTTGCAAGCGCGACTGTGGAGGATGATATCACGGGTTCGATTCCCAGGTCGGGCAAACAGTGCTATTGGGTTTTTCTGTAAGGAATTTCTCAGTAGTAGTCCTGAGTTTGGAAGTTGGTCGTGTGATATCCCCGTGCCTCATTAATTGTTATAATTATCATTGATGCAAGTTATTATAATATTTTCCACACCTACCGTGGCAGGACGTGGTCTTAAGAACTTTTATAAATGCCACCTTATGGTATGCAAGATATAGGTATATTGGGCAAGTAAATAATTTATGTTTGTATTGAGCTCAACAGCTGTTGATACACAATACTATTTGTCCTGTTTGGTAACTAGATGCAATGGTATTAATCAGTACTTATATTATGCATTGTCGGGGTAAAGCAGTGTCTTTTAACAGGGACACCATATTTAATCCCTTGGTAATGAAAAATTCCAGAGTTAGCTCACAAGCAAAGCGAGAAAGTTAATACTATAATCTTGTACGCAGCAAGCCAGGGATTCAAGCTAGCTGATGCGAAAGTCGACGTCATTTGGAAGGAAGATTTTCTTCTTTTCACAACCAATGCGAGACATTTAACAGCAAAATAGCAAGAAGAAAATATAAGTATAAGAGTTTTATTTTTGCTATCTTATCACTGTAACCCAAAAAAACCTAGTTTTTTCTACGAACTTTTTTTATTAACACGTTTAACGCCATGCGGCCCACCGGTGAGCCTAGCTGGGCTCACCAGTGGGCTGTGTGGCGTTCAATGTGAAAAGAAAGATTTAAAAACTTTTACCAAAAAATTAAACCGACTCCCAAAAAACACTGCAAAGTCAAAAATAACTTTAATTTCGGTAGTCGGTGTCTTTAGTTTTGGTTTTTTCGTTTTTGGTACCGACTTCCGAAATTTAAGTTATTTTTCACTTTGCAGTGTTTTTTGGGAGTCGGTTTAATTTTTTGGTAAAAAGTTTTTATTTCACTCTTTTTAGTTGGTCGATTTACCTAGTTATAAGAGCCTAAATGTAAACTTTACAAAAATTTTACAAAATATTGCTTTACCCATTGCTGGGCCGTTAATTGTTGAGGAGTTCTCCTGGTACATCACCATCAGCCAATTTTTGTACATTTTGAAGGAGAGGTAATGCAAGATGCGACTCAAACTATACTCGACATGTATTTCGCCACTCCACGGAGCACCCTCACGCAATGATTACTCAGCGATGAGTCGTCGGCAAGTTACAGATGATTGTCCTGAAATATTCATAGATACTTTCAGTGATTATAAAATTATTTATTATTATTGCGTCAAGATTTACTCGACTTCGCACCTTTGTAAATGAGGTTCTAAATTAAAATCACTTAATTTTTGCATTAATATTTACTCGACTTCTCACCGTTATGAATACACAGTCGAGTAGTCGGTAAGATTTTAATTAGAACCTCATTTACACAAATGAGGTTCTAATTAAAATCACTAGCCAGCAAGAATATTGTACTGAACGTTATAATAACTCTGGCAATAATTATTTTTTTAGGTCACGGGCACATGAGTAGCTAGGAACAGAGGTAAAGCTTCTTAAGAACGTGCAATATTGTTACCTATTTTGGTAGGGTTGTCACAATTGGTAAAGACGAATTAAACAAGATTTTTTAAAATAGTTTCATTATTCAGTATGATAGAATAAGTACTTTACAAATTACTTACTGTAATCATTTTCTTTTTATATTTTTTTTTCTTAATAATTTATTGTTTCTTTTAATGGTATGATAAATTCTGAATCTAACAAAGTTTTTTCAAGTAAATTAACGGGAAAGCATTTTCTTGTATAGAGCTCGAGTTTGCACCTTCGTTCGACGGCAATTTGAGTGTTGGAAAAGCATAATCCCATAAAAAACAATACTTGTCAAAAAACCAAGTCTCGCAACTCAATTCTTCTACCGCAAAATGTTGTGAGATCCATGTAATACCAAGTCGGTTATTAATTTATTCAGTCCTTACTTAAGGGACATTCTGTCTTAAGTTGTTACGTAATTATCTAACCTAACATCTTATAGTGACCATATCAATATTAAAAATCTTTAACGTTTTAAATAAATAGATTGACTCGGCCATCGCATGAAAACACAATACATATATCTTACAAGTAATACATACATATATGAATTAGATGGTTTTTGCGATTGCCAAGTCAATCTATTTATTTAAAACGTTAAAGATTTTTAATATTGATATGGTCACTATAAGATGTTGTTAGGTAAGATAATTACGTAATAACTTAAGACAGACTTGGATTTTTCTCGGAGGCTTTGATATTAAAACTTTTGACAAATCTGGACGGTAAATTAGTCTATTGTATTCACAAATTGAGTATTCCTGCGCTTTAAATACTTCCAAAGTTGACATTAATGAGATGTAAACCGCCCAAACTTGTAACTCTCGAAAGTGACACGTAAGCTTGACCGGATGTGAATACTGCAGATTGCAGAACCGATATTCATCAGCGAATTATTTAGACTTAGGCCCTGACTGTTGTCTATAGTTATAGCATAGGCTATACATATCGGGCACGCCGCAATTGCGGCGGTAACACCCCTCTTTGAGGAGTGGCTAGATCGGCGTCACGGCGTCCTGACCTACCGCATGACGCAGGTCCTCACCGGACACGGAAGTTTCGGGAGGTACCTGTGTCTGATGGGAAAGGAGGAAACGCCTGGGTGTCACCACTGCGAGGGTCGCCCTGAGGACACAGTCGAGCACATGGTGCAGGACTGCCCCGCTTGGGCAGAGCACCGACGTGTCCTCACGGCGGCAATAGGCGGAGACCTCTCGCGCCCGGCATTGGTCGAGACCATGCTGCGGGGCGAGAGGGAGTGGGAAGCGGTCGCCTCCTTCTGCGAAGCAGTCATGCTTCCGAAGGAGGAGGAGGGCCGCGAGAGGGACAGGATGGCGTCCTCCCTCCAGCCCAGCCGCAGTGGTAGACGCCCACGGCGTCGGACGTCGGCCGACGATCTCCGGCCACCGTAGGCGCGGGCATGCGTACAGCGAGTAAAGGGCAACTCGCTGTCCGACCATGGACCATGCCCGGGTCGACGGCGCGTCGTGTTCCACGCGCGCCTCAAAGAGCGTCAGCAATATGACGAGGCCCCCCCGTAGAGGGCCGAAGCCTGCCGGGGTCGTGGGACTCATCCCGTTACCGTCACCCCGGTACGTAAAGGGTTATTGAAGGAACACCGTGGATTTTAGTCAGTAAAAGTCTGACAGTCCCTCCCACCCTGCCCGGGGTGGGAGGACTTATTTGATAATTTTACCACGCTAAAAAAAAAAAAAGGCTATACATATAGGAAACTGTTCGCGATGAACATAAGCTCTATTAATAATTCCAAATTTAGTTTTGACCGGACCAAGCTCGTAAACTTGTTCTTTACTATATGTAATGTATATTTTCTTAATGACTTTTGTATTGTCCGGATCAACCTTTACTCTTTGCACTCTACCGATAGAACCATTAACTAAACCAAGACTCACGTTAATATTTCGCCATAGCATGATTTTTGCTCCTATTTTTATAATTATATTCTCTTCCAGGCTCGCAGTCATAGAAACATCATCTTCATGTTTTTTTATGCATTCATGAGCTCTTTTTGTTAGGTATCTGGGGCAATCTATGCTATCTATAGCTGTAAGTTTTATTTCGGGATGTTGGAGAGATCTAAGCATTGCAGTATTTAGTTGTTGACACATGTTTTTTGTAGGTAATAAGCAAACGGTTTCATTAGGAAGTTTTGAGAGGTGTGCAATTATTTCAACTAATCTTTTTTAATTTTATTTTATTTTTGCCATTTGAATCGGATTTGTGAGTTATTAATCTAGTCGAGAGTAAGTCACGGTCTTTTTGTATAGTCACATCTAATCTTATTCTATTTATCATTTCAACAAAGTCAGAATCATTGAGCTGTCGAATGTTAATTATAAGTTCATCGTATAACCTGGGGTATTTACGTCAAGAGGGAAGCCTCCAGATAGGTTACTTCGAGGCAAGCGTGCTCCATCTTCGACCACATCATCACTTACCATCAGGTGAAATGGCGGTAAAAAAAAAATCATTAAAAAAACGAAATTGATAAATATATTAGTTTTTCCTTGATTCATACAATAAACACTAATTGAATTCTAAATTTGAAGCTTCTATATCTGCTAGAAGTGCCTTAGACTTTTGATGATCGGTCAGTCAGTGAGTGACAAAATTAACAAATTTTGACTCGTTATAATTCTTAAGCCTGCGCCGAGTAAAATAACTCAAAACGGTCTTCACAACTAAAGGAATATAACCTATAATAGTTCTTTAATTACCATACAAAATATGTAATGAACACTAGAATAAATGTGTTAGCAAACATAGTTGGCAAAATTTAAAAATATTTTATAGTTTATTAAACAAAAATACATAAAGTTGGACAAAAATCCTTACAAAACATGCTCGTGCGTCGCTGAATTTTGATAGTAAACTGTTGAATTTTTTCATAAACTTCAATTCATATTATTCTCTAATTATCATACTATCATTTACAGCTTTAACATTTCAAAAATGTCGCTTGGTTGTTTTAATTTTAATTTTTTCTTCTAATTTGCGCGCTATTTTGAACCATACGCAACGTACACCGGTCGAAAATTCAGTCGTCCACGGGAGCTCAGAGAGGGGTCACGTCTCATCGTGGAGCGTTTCGCCGGTAACGATAATTCGCGATCTATTGTGTACGTATGTATTGCAGCAATCCGTTGAATAACATAAGTCATATTTTTTGTTTTTTTGAGTACGATTTATTATGCAACTCAACAATTACTTTTTATTGTTCAATATATATTGGAATATTAAAAAAAAGTTCGTCTTAAACTTTTTTTTATGTATGTAACCTCAAACTCGAAGACAGCTGGACCAATTTGGAATTTTTTTTCGTTTGAAAGGGTATACTTTGTAGTTGGTTCCATTGTTATGAAATCAGGATCTGATGATGGGATCCTGGAGAAAGCGAGGGAACTCTTTAAATATTATAGGCACACTTATAGCGTTTTGGGTATTTCTAATAGTACCTTGTGCAGTTGCTCCCGAAAAGCACCATTTGAGGAAGTGAAAGTGATGATGAAGACTTTTTTCAAACATTCGATATGGGTATCGTGTAATGGGTTTTTGGGGGTGGTGATTGCAAATCTGGAATTTATTTTTAAATTCAAGATGGCGTATGGAACTTTTTCTCACAAATTCGATATGGGTACCGTGTAATGGGTTTTTGGGGGTGGTGATTGCAAATCTGACATTCATTTTAAAATCCAAGATGGCGGATGCAACTTTTTCTCAAACATTCGATATGGGTATCGTGTAATGGGTTTTTGGGGGTGGTGATTGCAAATCTGGCATTCATTTTAAAATCCAAGATGGCGGATGCAACTTCTTTCAAACATTTGATATGGGTATCGTGTAATGGGTTTTTGGGGGTGGTGATTGCAAATCTGGCATTCATTTTAAAATCTAAGATGGCGGATGCAACTTTTTCTCAAACATTCGATATAGGTATCGTGTAATGGGTTTTTGGGGGTGGTGATTGCAAATCTGGCATTCATTTTAAAATCCAAGATGGCGGATGCAACTTTTTCTCAAACATTCGATATGGGTATCGTGTAATGGGTTTTTGGGGGTCATTCATTTTAAAATCCAAGATGGCGGATGCAACTTTTTCTCAAACATTCGATGTGGGTATCGTGTAATGGGTTTTTGGGGGTGGTGATTGCAAATCCGGCATTCATTTTAAAATCCAAGATGGCGGATGCAACTTTTTCTCAAACATTTGATATGGGTACCGTGTAATGGGTTTTTGGGGGTGGTGATTGCAAATCTGGCATTCATTTTAAAATCCAAGATGGCGGATGCAACTTTTTCTCAAACATTTGATGTGGGTATCGTGTAATGGGTTTTTGGGGGTGGTGATTGCAAATCTGGCATTCATTTTAAAATCCAAGATGGCGGATGCAACTTTTTCTCAAACATTCAATATAGGTATCGTATAATGGGTTTTTGGGGGTGGTGATTGCAAATCTGGCATTCATTTTAAAATCCAAGATGGCGGATGCAACTTTTTCTCAAACATTCGATATGGGTATCGTGTAATGGGTTTTTGGGGGTGGTGATTGCAAATCTGGCATTCATTTTAAAATCCTAGATGGCGGTTGCAACTTTTTCTCAAACATTCGATATGGGTATCGTGTAATGGGTTTTTGGGGGTGGTGATTGCAAATCTGGCATTCATTTTAAAATCCAAGATGGCGGATGCATCTTTTTCTCAAACATTTGATATGGGTACCGTGTAATGGGTTTTTGGGGGTGGTGATTACAAATCTGGTATTCATTTTAAAATCCAAGATGGCGGATGCAACTTTTTCTCACACATTCGATATGGGTATCGTGTAATAGGTTTTTGGGGGTGGTGATTGCAAATCTGGCTTTCATTTTGAAATCCAATTTAAAACACATACGATATCCATATTGAATGTTGGAGAAAAAGTTGCATCCTTGGTGGATGCAACTTTTTCTCCAACATTCAATATGGATATCGTGTGTGTCTACTAAGTTAAATACACTGATAACCTTCAAGGGTTTATTGCTAAGTATAATTAACAAAGTAACGTAAGGGCTAAAATTATCGCTAAATGATGAAAATGAGTGCACCCGGTTGCTGTTCAAAATACACTAAGCTCGCGGCAAACTTAGTGCGACCGCATTATATCGCTTGCTCAGCAAACGTGGTCGATTGCAAAATATTGCATCACACATCGTGTAATAGGTTTTTGGGCATACCGATTACAATCCTGACATTCATTTTAGAATTTACGACGAAAGTTCATTGGCTACTTTGTTAGCTTACAATTTACACTGGGTTATTGACAATTTAACTGATCCTAGGTTAAGTGACTATTCAGTATTATCTAGGGTATCTAATAATACTGAAATTAATTGTTTAAACCCTTACATGTGACAAAGGAGAGGTATAATAACACAATTTTACTATATCATCAGAATATAAATCGTTTCTCCGGCAAAATATTAGATGAGGAAATGTTAATAGATAAATATGATATAGATATCTTATGTTTTTGTGAAACCTGGCTAAAACCAGATAGAATGTTGTTTAAAATTAATATTTTTCTGTTACTAGTGCATACAACAGGTCCTCAGTAGGAGGTGGTACTTTAATATTACGTAGTAATTCTCTTAGATATAAGGAACAAAAATATATCACCGCTTGCTCTGTTGATTGCTTGTGTGAGGTAGCATGTACAGAAGTTGAAGGCCAAACTTTCTTAAGTGTTTATAGACCACCAGCATCAAACTTGTCATCATTCTTAATGATAATGGGAGAAATTTTAAGTACCTAAGCTTATAAGAGATAATAAATTAGTTTTCGTTCGTGGTCACCTAAATATTGATTTGTTAGTAAATTCACCTGAACACTGCAAGCTTACTTCATTGTTTGGTTCATTTAACTTAAAATGCACATACAAGGAAGCAACAAGAATAACAGCAACATCAGCTCAATGCATAGATAATATTTATACTAATTGTGCCATAAAATACTCGTCTCAAATTAGTGGAGTTAGGTCTGACCATACAGGTCAACTAGTATCCTTTGAGTTGGTTAAAAAGCGGCAATTAAATAAGACTATTAAATTTAGGCCGCTAACTAAAAAGAAATTAATGTTTTTAATGATAACATGTTAAGTAATCTTTCAATGGCCAATTTTGACTCCCATGACCCCAATGAAAATTACAGGATATTATTTTCTTCACTATGCCACGAATTTAGTAAGACATGTCCAGTTAAAAAATTTCAAATGAGTAATAAATCTAAATTTAATGAATGGGCCACTGCTGGAATAAGAATAAGCTGAGACAATGTATACAACTTATACCTTTTTTTATTTTTGGCTCGCGTTTGAATTTTAAGAAAAAAATTAATTCAAACTCAAAATGTTTTATTTCACATAGGCCTACATGGGCACTTATAAAACGTCAGCAATTTGGCGCAGGGCACGGTTCGAAATTGGTCGTTTTCTATGGGGAAGATCCGGCAAGAAACTCCACAGTTACTCTTTTAAAATATCATTCTTACAATGTATCTATAATACAGGTTAATTAGGTATGAGAGGACATTAAAGCTTGTCTGAATTCTGATGGATAACCTACATTATTGTATAGTTGTAAGATATGTTTCCAGTTTTAAGATATGCTTAATTATATTGAAAACTTTGGTTATTACAAGATATTTTCTAAATTTAAACCCACGACCTACGTCATTTAAATTTAAAAGTCAATTATCTGAAATTAAGTATTTCAAATGGCGGGAGACTTTGTTAAACATAAAAAACACAGTGATACGACGTCAATGTGGAGCTATTTTTTAGTTGCGAAGGATAGGAATAGTGCCAAATGTAACCGATGCTCAGCCATTCTCAAGACTTTGGATGGATCGACTAAGGGATTACATACACATTTGTCATCAAAACATAACATCAAGCTTATATCAGCTTCAACAAGTCTAGATTCTGATAATCTGAACACAGCACCGCCGCCAGCCAAGCGAAAGTTAAATGATTATTTTACTAAAAGTGCCGACGATAGCCTCGATGATGTTTTGGCAAGAATGATTGCATTAGATGGATTTCCATTCAGTATATTCATAACTTCAGATGATTCGAGAAAATTTGTCTTTGCAAAATACACGGATTTACCAAAGTCAGCCGTCACCATTCAATTACAGTGAAAAAATCAGAAAGCAAGTAACTGCAGAATTGAAACATTTGAAAAGTGCAGGTGAAAGATTTAGTCTTTCTTTCGACAAGTGGACTTCAACATCCAATAAACCATACAAGGCTGTCAACGTTCATTCATATAAAAAAAATTTGGAATTTAGGACTTGTTCCTATTTATGGAAGTATGAAAGTATGGCTGAAAATTGTCTTCGTATATTGAAAGAGCGTCTAAGTATATTTGATATTTCCCTGGATACTGGCTTTATGAATAACATAATTATTTGCAAGACAGCTCTACCTCAGATGATACTATAAATGAACCACCTGTGGCTGTTGATTATATGGACGACATCCATGATGATGAACATTTAGAAGACTTACATAGTCCAGAATCAGACTTAATCTTAATGTCACAAAATGACCTTGCGCTATAACACATACCAGAGTTAACACAAGATGAAAACATTAATGAGCTGATAAAGAAAATCCGCAAAGTTGTAGAGTGTATTTCAAAAGATCACCATTGAAAAATGAAACAGTACTTCAAAAATAAATGAAAATTGAACATGGAAAAGAGCTGTCACTTCTTTTGGACTGTAAAACCAGGTGGAATAGTCTTTTAACAATGCTGGAGCGATTTTATCTTTTAAAAACCTTCATTCAAAAAGCTCTTATAGATCTCAATCATCCAATTCGTTTGGAAGAAGTTGATTTTGAATTGGTAAATAAAATTGTTGATGTGCTGACCCCAATTAAATTGACAGTAGAAGCAATCTGTCGGCGAGATGCTAATTTATGCACAGCTGATTCCGCTTTGAAATTTCTTATAAAACAGCTATCTAGCATAATCATTTTTTGGCAAGTGCTGACACTTGCCAAAATATGAAAACATCCTTAGTGGAACGTATGAAGCAACGACGAAGTGATGATTTGACCGGTGTGTTGAATTAATTACAAAATCCATGAAAAGATGATGAAAATCAGTTATTATCGGATTTGGAATGGCATGACTTATTTCCAGTTTCTACACTGGCTTTTGTTTGGAAGCAAATAAAGTAGTGTATTGTTAAAAAACTTAAAAGTCGAGATGACACGGAAGAAGAAGAAGGAAGATCAGGATCACAAACAGATGATGAGTTAAGGCCACAAACCTCCCAATCCCAACCCCAATTGACACTAAAGGAAAAGTTATAGCTGGAAATTGATAAGAGTATGAAATCCCCAGATCGTGAAGTACAAATACAAAATTAATCGGGGTTGGCAAAATATAGTACCGTAAAATGGGGTCAATAAAAACGCAGGGGTGAATAGACACAAAACCAAAAATGTTTTTCTACAGAAAATAGCCAAACATTTTGAAAGAAAAAAGTTCTTAAATTTATATTTTCTTAAAACTGTAGTATTTTTTATTTTGAAATAGCAATACTGAATTGACGTAAGGTATGGCTAACATAATAAAAAAAAAATCTTGAAGTTAGCTCCTTGAATGTAGGTTAAACGAGGTCCTGTAAACTTTATTGTTTTCACTGTGAAAGAAAGTGTTTTGTGCTATAACAACTTGCCAATATATTCGTTGGTTTCTTGTGACCTAGATTAATAAAAAGGTAAGTGCAATTATAATGTAAATTTTGAAATATTTGTAAAATTGTAAATCAAGTCATTTTTTATTTTTGATTGAGGTTAATAGACACGGGGAAGGGGCGAATAGATACGTAGTATGGGGTGAATATATACGTAGTATGGGTTCAATAGACATGTGAAAGGGCTCAATAGAAACGAATAAGGGGTGATTAGAAAAATGTGTGTTAGGGCTGCTACCTCGGGCATGCCGCAATTGCGGCGGTAAGACCCCTCTTTGAGGAGTGGCTAGATCGGCGTCACGGCGTCCTGACCTACCGCATGACGCAGGTCCTCACCGGACACGGAAGTTTCGGGAGGTACCTGTGTCTGATGGGAAAGGAAGAGACGCCTGGGTGTCACCACTGCGAGGGTCGCCCTGAGGACACAGTCGAGCACACGGTGCAGGACTGCCCAGCTTGGGCAGAGCACCGACGTGTCCTCACGGCAACAATAGTTGGAGACCTCTCGCGCCCGGCCTTGGTCGAGGCCATGCTGCGGGGCGAGAGGGAGTGGGAAGCGGTCGCCTCCTTCTGCGAAGCAGTCATGCTTTCGAAGGAGGAGGCGGGCCGCGTGAGGGAGAGGATGGCGTCCTCCCTCCAGCCCAGCCGCAGTGGTAGACGCCCACGGCGTCGGACGTCGGCCGACGATCTCCGGCCACCGTAGGCGCGGGCATGCGGACAGCGAGTAAAGGGCAACTCGCTGTCCGACCATGGACCATGCCCGGGTCGACGGCGCGTCGTGTTCCACGCGCGCCTCAAAGAGCGTCAGCAACATGACGAGGCCCCCTCTGCAGAGGGCCGAAGCCTGCCGGGGTCGTGGGACTCATCCCGTTACCGTGGCCCCGGTACGTAAAGGGTTATTGAAGGAACACCGTGAATTTTAGTCAGTAAAAGTCTGACAGTCCCTCCCACCCTGCCCGGGGTGGGAGGACTTATTTGATAATTTTACCACGTTAAAAAAAAAAAAAGGGCTGCTACCTATTGAAATATATTTTTTGTTAGAAAATTTATGATATTGATGATCTACAAGTACTGTTTAATGATTTAAGGTCTAGGTCTCTGTCATATGTACATATACCTAGGTCAATGTCCGAGATAGTAGGTATTATTAAATTTCATACTTCAAAATCAGGATTATATTCCAATTTTACGTACAGTGTTACTAATTATGCGGGTATAATATAAAATATTTTCAACGCCTACATATTTTTTTTTGTTATAGATACAATTCATTTTGTCGCGTATATATAAACCTGATCCTAGGGGGAAAAGGTATAGAAAGTACGATGAAAACATTATAAATGAAGCTGTTGCCGCATATGCGAATGGCAATTTCTCTTTAAAGGAGATAGCTGAGAAATATGATATCGATAAATCTGTACTATATAGACACAGTGTCAAAACTATGAAAAAACAAGGAGGACAACCTATTATAACAAACGAAACTGAAGAGTGCATGATAAAGTATATTAATATATGTGCGGAATGGAGATGCCCTTTAGATGCATTGGATTTGAGGTATATTGTTAAGGCTTATCTTGACCAAGTGGGCCGAATAGTGCTAAAATATAAAAATAATTTACCAGGACCCGACTTCATCGCGGGTTTCTTAAAACGTCATAAAAACCAAATTTCCCAAAGATATAGCCAAAATATTAAGGCAGAAGTTTCACCAAATTCACCATTCAACCATCATTGGCAGGCATAAATCCGAGCAATATAATAAACTACGACGAAACTAATTTGACCGACGACCCAGGACCCAAAAAAATCATACCTAAACGAGGATCGAAGTATCCAGAGAGGGTAATGAATAGCTCAAAGTCTTCAGTTTCATTGATGATAGCCGCTACAGCCGACGGCGTTTTACTGGCACCGTATGTGGTGTACAAGGCTCAGAATTTGTATGACACATGGACTCAAAACGGACCGCTAGGAGCAAGATATAATCGCACGCAATCCGGTTGGTTTGATGCAATTATATTTGAAGATTGGATTAAGACGATCATTATACCTCATTTCAAAGATAAAGTTGGAGAAAAAGTCCTAATAGGCCTATCATCGCATTTATATATGAAGACAATAAAACTGTGCCACGAGCAAAATATATCGTTCGTTTTTTTACTGGCGAATAGCACACATCTTACACAGCCTCTCGATGTGGCGTTCTTCAGACCTATGAAGATAACATGGCAAAACTTAGTATTAAAATGGAAAAAAAAAAACCGACGGAAAAACCCAAGTGACGATTCCAAAGGGTTGTTTCATTTGGTTAGGTACCTAACGTTTACTACTTAAATACCTACTTTACATACTTACGTTACCAACTTAGGTGTCTTTGGAAAGCCTTTGGAAACTTAAGCTTTGGAAATTGCCAACCCTAGCATTTTTTTCTATTCACCCCATATCTCGTGTCTATTGAGCCCATGTGCGGGTGCAATAGAAACAACACATATTTTTGCATTTTGTGCTGTAATTAAGGATTAAATATCAATTTAGATGACTAAAAACGGGTAAGAAAGCTAAGAGACATGATGTAAGCACAATATAATGTCCTCTTGACTATTGAAAACATATAAAAAATGAATTCAAAGTTCAAAACTGTGTCTATTCACCCCGTTTTACGGTATTAGACGTGAAATAAGCCTGTTTGAAAATGGAGGAATTAGTGGATATCACTTAGAAACAGCATATAAGTATCTATTGTCTATTCCTCCAACCAGTGTAAAACCTAAACGAGCGTTTTCAGCTGCTGCTTATGTTGGTAATAAACGAAGCAGGCTTGGAAGTCAAACCTTGGATGCATTGATATTTCTACGATTGTATTTTCAAAATTCGAAATAAGTTTTATTGTCTTTTTATTTCTAACAAAGTATAGTATCTTTTTGTCATTTTTTCTTTTCTTACTATACTGTGATATGTGTAGTGTACCAAAATTAAAAATATATATTTTAAGAAATTACTCGTTTTTTAGAGTTCAGTCGCCGAATGGCAAAAAACGGAACCCTTATAGTTTCGTCATGTCTGTCCGTCTGTCTGTCTGTCTGTCTGTCCGTCCGTCCGTATGTCACAGCTATTTTATTCCAAAACTATTAAGACTGTACATGTGAAACTTGGTAAGTAGATGTATTCTATGAAACGCTTTCCGATATTGAGAAATAAATTAAAAATCATTTAAAATAAAGGAACATACTACTACCCCATTTATGGAACTAAAACTGAAAATAATTATTTTTTTCTTGAAACCTATGCGTGTGTGGTATTTATAGACAGGTCTTTAAAAATGACATGGGGGTTTCTGAAACCACTTTTTCATAAAATCAATCGTTTAAAAGATATAAGCTTCCAAAGTGGTTAAATGTGTATCCCTCCCTCTAACTTCTATAATAGTGGAGTGAAAAATCTAAAAAAATATGTATCTGTAGATCTTAATGTAAAATTTCAACCAAAATTAGTTTGAATGATATCGAGTTAACAGTTTTTGAGACACGGCATATTTTCTAAAACCGCAAATATAACTTTGTAATTCATACAAACACTATGAAAAACAAAGTTATCTAGCGTAGTTGTAAAAAATGTAAATAAGCTAGTTTTAAGAAATTTGTAAGGTTTTTTTCGTCAAATAAATATAAATATTATATTATATTATTATAGTTACACACGGAACCCTTCATGCGCGTGTCTGACTCGCACTTGGCCAATTTTTTACATTTGAGACCAATTAGAAACCACATAGTCTAATCCGGGGATAGCCCCAGTGTCCCAGGATTCAGCATCAAGAATCACGTAATCCCGGGATTGAAAAACATGCTCGGGATTGTATTCTCTAGTTGCAACTAAGAAAGGATTTCTATCGAAATTCTATTTTAGTTGCCAGTAGTTTAGTTGTTGTGGTTGATGTGTCGAACAAAAAAATAGAATTAATAAATTGTAAAGAACCAGATAGATAGCCCTACAGACCTCAATCTGAACGATAATTCTGTAAGCAGTTTTATGTCGATAGGAGCCGGGTTTTCTGGTTTAGAACAAGTTTCAGCTTCCTTTGACATTCCCTCTATGTCCGACAATACGCCAAGTGACATAACAAGGTCTGTCTACTACGGGAATTAGCCAAAGAAAAATTGGCCAAGTGCGAGTTAGACTTGCCCATGAAGGGTTCCGTAGTAACTATAATAATATAATATGTATAACTACTACAACTACTAGTCTGTCTGTCTGTCCATCCGTCCGTCCGTATGTTTCAGCCATTTTATTCCGAAACTATTAGGACTATACATATAAAACTTGGTAGATTGATGTATTCTGTGAACCACTTTCCGATTTTAAGAAAAAATTAAAATATATTTAAATTAAATTAAAAAATATTTTCAGTTTTAGTTCCATGTATGGGGAGCCCCCCCATACATGGAACTAAAACTGAAAATATTTTTTTTTTCATGAAACCTATGCATGTGTGGTATCTATATACAGGTCTTTAAAATGAGTTTGAGGTTTCTTAAACCACTTTTTCATAAAATTAATCGTTTAAAAAATATACGCTTCCAAAGTGGTAAAATGTGTGCCCCCCTCTAATTTCTATAATAATGGAGTGAAAAATATAAATATATATATACAACGTGTAACGGAAACCCCATATCTAACCAAAAGGGCTGAAGACAACATTTGGTATGGAGTCTCTATGCACAGTTTCAGCACAAAATAACTGACTTAAAGAATTGATACCAAATTATTGGTTTCACATATTTTTTGAATACCAATCATAACAAACGTGTCACAGCACTACGAGGGTCAATAACTTTCCACGTCACTTGCCAATAACACGATAATTCTTTTCGTTCTTCTTAATTTGAAAAATTCGGTCTCTGGTATCAGTGTACTGGAGTTTGTTATCATCCAAAGAAGCCATGCACTTGGTATGTATATACCCTTTAAATTACACGTTGTATATATATATATATCTATAGATCTTAATTTAAACTTTCAATCAAAATTGGTTTTAAAGAGATTGAGTCAGCAGTTTTTGAGATACAGCATATTTTCTAAAACCGCAAATATAACTTTGTAATTCATACAAATACTATGAAAAACAAAGTTATTTGGCGTAGTTGCAAAAAATGTAAATAAGCTAGTTTTAAGAAATTTGTAAGTTTTAGTTTTTTGTCAAGTAAATATACATATTATATTATGTTATTATAGTTACTACGGAACCCTTCATGGGCGAGTCTGACTCGCACTTGGCCAATTTTTGTAAAATGTTATAATAAGCAATATAACATTAGATTTATAGATTTCTTTTATTATTTTTTTCTTTTAAATTAAGTTACACTTGATACATATATTGTTATGAAATAAATTACGCTTATATTTTCTGCGAAGTAAGTTCGCTAGACAGCATTAATGAAAAAATGTTTTTTTGGTATGGCCCCACGTATATATAATAAAGTACCGAATGTTATTAAAAATATGACAGTACATCAGAATTTAAACGAGCACTAAATGAAATTTTAATAAACAAAACTTATTTCAGTCTGGTTTTATTATGACATTACATAATTATTATTTTTTTATTTCATACTGGTTTTATTATTCAAATAAGTACTGCATACCCATCTACCCTAACTTGCTACTTACCCAGTTTCGAAGCGTCAATAGCCTAATGGATAAGGTGTCGGACTTGTGATCGAGAGGTCGCAGGTTCGAACCCCACCCATTACACTATTGACGTGAACCCACTCCAGAAGTCCAGACACAAGCATATTTAGCTTAGTTGGAGGGGTTAACAAGATTGCTAGTAATGTGAAATGTACCCACATTGCTAGTATACTTTAAAAAAAAAATCTGAGGAGTTTAATATATAAAATCAAAGTTTTATTGCAATAGGATGAATAGTGAGGGAACGGATAATGTATTACTACAGTAAAAACAAACGTTAATTTTTATATAATAGGTATAATTTATTAAATTTATTTTTGTGATTTATTTACGTACCTACTTGCTTCATTTAGATCCATCCAGCCGTTTGAGCGTGAAGAAGTAACAAACATGCAAACAGACACATTCATTCACAAACTTTCGCCTTTATAATATTAGTGTGATAAATAAAACCATCTAAATAATTAATATTCGTTTTTCAAGTTTATTCAACATAACGACAAAAAATTAAATAATGCAAAGTTAGCAAACTTCGTCGTGCAACGGCAAGCGGGCCTCGAGCGAACTTGTCATTGTGTGTGTGACAACGCACACGACTAGCCCGCTGCAGTAAATACCTATTTTCCGCGCGTCTCGTAGGCTCGACACCCTCTTAAACTACTGGTTCAAATTGAATGAAATTTGAAATATACCGTGTTTATACAATGCCTGCTCGGTTACTGAAAATTCAGGCTTCTAGTTTTATCCACAACGAAGTTATAGGGGGTCGAAAATGGCCTGAATTGCTTCGAGAAAAGTATGGTACGGCCGTGCCGCTTTTTTGCTCGACTTGGCGGGGGCACTGCCGTGCCCCCAGATAAAACAAATATTTTACAATTCCATTTTTAGAAAATTTGATGCAGTTTCTTTCGAAGTGATCCTCACATATTCTGTATTGTTGCCTCGTTTTATCATCAACAAGTTTTATAAGGAGGTCTTGGCGCCCGACAGCTTTGAGCCAATCATGTCGCCTAAAACAAAAATAAAACGACAATGCAAACCGAACACGATTATACAAAAGACATTGGTATATTTTAAAGAATAAATATCTATTTTTAGTCGTTTTTACTGTATTTTTTTCTCATGCTTGAGGTTATGGGTACAAATCCGGGCAAGTACCTGTGAATTTTTCAATTCATAGTACCTTCCTGAGTTTATTTAGGACATTACTGACACCCCGTGCTTCGGAAAGCACGTAAAGCCGTTAGTCCTGGTTGTTAATAACAGGGTTGTGGAGATCTGAAAGGCAGTCACTCCATGTAAAACATGGGTATTCAGCCGCATATGATTAGACTCGAAGCCGACCTTAAGCAAAGCAAAAAAAATAGGTATCATCATCTCGCCTTTTCCCAACTAGAAAAGGCGAGATGATGATACCTATTTTTAACACGCTTTTATTAGGTCGACCTGTATGTAACTAACTATGTAATGGAATCTAAGGTAAATTTAACCATCTTCCAAGGGTCGTAGCGTAATGAAAATTGGCAGCTGTATGTAGTTCTGATGACAATACTATAATATATATATAAAATAACTAGCGACCCGCCCCGGCTTCGCACGGGTGCAATGTTTATATTAAATATAGGCAGCGTTCGCGAGAATCGTTAACGTACGGCAGTTTTTTCGACGCCTTACTCCACAATTTTCACTACCACGAAAAATCCTATCTATTTTCCGGGATAAAATATAGCTACGGATTCGGAAGAATCCCTCTAAGTAATGGTAAAAGAAATTTTGAAATCGGTCCAGTAGTTTTTGAGCCTATTCAATACAAACATACAAAAATACAAAGGTTTCCTCTTTATAATATTAGTATAGATATATGGTACTATTGAACTGATCTGATGATGGAGCCGGAAGATATGAACTGGAACTTCATGATGGAAAATCGTATTATAGCTGTTTTGGATTTCTTAAAAAAGTCTTGTAATGAACTTTGACCACGATTAGGTTTCAAGGTCTGATGATGAAGCCGGAAGATAGGCACTGGCATTCCATGATGGAATATCGTATCATAGTCGTGTTTGCACTTGTGAGAAAGGCCACGTAATGGACTTTAAACACGATCAGGTTTCAAGGTTATAACAAACCTGAAAAAAATCCGTTATCGGTTTTCTTAACAATTTTTGTTTTTATGTGCATTTATAAAAGCGTGTTTTTCTAGTGTTTTTTAAACTTTTATTTATTCAAATAATATTTGTTTAATTTAAAGACAGACCGACTATGTAGCGAGAAATAGGAACGATGTAAGTAGGTATTAATGATAAGTTTTCATTAATAATGCTTTTCAACCGACTTCAAAAAAAGGAGGAGTTTCTCAAATTGACTGTATTTTTTTAATGTTTGTTACCTCAGAATTTTCGACTGGGTGAACCGATTTTGATGATTTATTTTCATTTTAGAGCTGGTGCTTTCCGTGTGGTTCCATTGTCACCAAGTCAGGAACTGATGATGGGATCCCGAAGAAATCGAGGGAACTCTTCAAATATAGCCACACCTATAGCAATTTGAGTTTTTTTTATAGTAACTCGTACAGTTGCATACGAATATCACCATTTGATGAAGTGGAACTGATGATAACACAGATGGATGATGATGATGGATGGATTTCATGGGTTCCGTTTCGATTACTTGAATATGGTTACTAAGCACAATATGCTCGTCACAATGCATATGGCGAAGTGAAGCTGATGGTAAAGTACTAGGAGAACTCCTCAACAATTAACGGCCCAGCATCGGGAAAAGCAATATTTTGTAAATGGTTATGAAACATCGCTCTCTTTCATATATAAGCAGGGATCGACTGTATAATTATAGTGTATTACAATTATGGTTTATATTAGAACTAAGTTAAGCAACGCTTGCCGAGATTAGAACTTGAATTAGTATAGATGGATGACGCCAAATAACTTGGCAAGGTTTTGGCGTAGTGGGGGTAAGTTCGCGCATCGTACATTTAGTGGAAGAAAAAAGTGGTCATATTTACTGTTTGCCATTATTCTATGGTTATTGCCATCATTTATTTTTAATCATATCTGTTCAGAAGAATGTTAAAGAAAGAAGAGGAATTCATTAGTTCATTCGGTATTATAAATAAAATAGATATAATACATAAATACATTTAAAAGTGAAAAAAATGTATTTAAAACAAACATTAAAAATAATATGTTCTCGTCGTCACAATTAGTTAATAAAACTGCTACCCTTTTATTCTTCTTTTTCCCGGTGTCCTAAGGACAGTGAAGAGTTCGGAATTCCAACCTTCCTTAACTACCAAGAACTGTTCATTCTGACGTTTTAATAGTCTGCGTAAAACGGTATTTGGTGCTAGCACCAATCGCGTGCTCGGAGCGGCGCTACGTCATACCCTGCGTCCCGCTGACAACCGCTGATACCTAAAAATCGACTTCTGCGCATTGAACGACTCTTACCAAGTTATTTGGCGTTACCTATATCCATCTTAACATATCGAAACTCCTCCGTGCTTCGGGAAACACGTTTAAACTGTTGTCCCAACTGTCAAATTATGGCAGTCATATTGCTAAGCAAAAGACAGAGAAATTTTACACCGGTCATGCCAAGGGCTATCGTGTTACCCAGTTAGAGTAACTGGGTAACACGATAACACAGATAGGTTTGAAGGTCAGATATGAGGTTGCTTGATGTATAGTACTGCTTCTTCTTCGTATTTCTGTAAACTGTATTCGATTTGATGAAAGAATAAATGAATGATATCTATAGGTAGGAGGTAATTACCTCTTATTTTTATTTTTTGAAAACTATGCAGTAATTCAGTCTCCTTAAAATCAAGTTGGTTTAAATTTTATCGTTACTTAGTAATCGATTTTGAAATTAAGTTCCCCCTTCATGATTGTTTTCGCAAATTAATCAAATGGAAACTGTATCAATATGCGTTTGAACCCTTGTTTACAACTATCTATTAATTAAGTGTAAACTGTTAGGGTGGTCTTAACGAGTTAATAATGATTCTTAAAGATAGTTCAGTGGAATTTCGACCTAGGGTTGGCCTTTGATTGCACATCGTTTGTATTAAATTACTTATTTGACGACTATACTTTCGGCCGTATCTCTAGTATAACTGTTCCTTTTTTTGTAATTCTTTTTGCCTGCACTACGAATCTTTTTGTTCTGAGACTAATTTAAAAGCACATAGGTAACGACAAACTAGGAAGTGTCAATAGCCTCGTGGCTACTAAGGTACGTAAGGCCTTGTGATCGAGAGGTTGCCGGGTCGAACCCAAATTTCTACCCATTACCACCCATTACCATACTATTGCCGTGAATCCACTACAGATATAAGCATAAGTAGATTTGTTGGAGAGGTTAACAAGATTGCTAGTAATGTGAATTTTATCCACATTGCAAGTTCTATAAAAAAATTGGCCAAGTGCGAGTCAGACTCGCCCATGAAGGGTTCCGTAGTAACTATAATAATATAATATAATATAATATGTATATTTATTTGACAAAAAAAAAAACTTTACAAATTTCTTAAAACTAGCTTATTTACATTTTTTTACAACTACACCAAATAACTTTGTTTTTCAGTGTTTGTATTAATTACAAAGTTATATTTGCGGTTTTAGAAAATATGCTGTATTACAAAAACTGCTGACCCGATCTCGTTCAAACTAATTTTGGTTGAAAGTTTACATTAAGATCTACAGACGTATAAAATATTTTCAGTTTTAGTTCCATGTATGGGGAGCCTCCCTTTATTCTTTTTTTTTTTTTTCTTAATATCGGAAACCGGTTCACAGAATACATCTACCTACCAAGTTTCATATGTATAGTCCTAATGGTTTCGGAAAAAAATGGCTGTGACATACGGACGGACGGACGAACAGACAGAGAGACAGACAGACAGACACATAGACGGACAGGCATGACGAAACTATAAGGGTTCCGTTTCTTGCCATTCGGCTACGGAACCCTAAGAAACAGCGAAAATTTTATGTTGTGACAAACATAAACATTTTTCCGCAGCATTGACCAAACAAGACGATTGACTTCATTTTTCCACCTATAATCATGACAAGCAGGAAATAACCTCGGAATTAAATGAACTCTGAAGTGGTACATAAAAAATCATTCCCAAAGGAGATCTATAAAGAGCCGTCTCCCAATTTTATTGGACATTTTGGATATAGTCCGTCCATTCATCGTAGTTTATTGTTACATCCGCCGTCACACAAAAAGTGTTTGACCTCGGCCGACCTCTGTCCATTTCCCTTTCAAAGACAGCCGAGACGCGACGCGCCTCTATTAAAGTCAAAGGAAATTTCCTTTAGTACATAAAATAGCTGGAAAGAATTTCGAAGCATATATCGTAAGTTATAGGTACCCACTGCAAAGATTCTCTATCGTCACGACCTCTTTAGAAGTTTAAACACTAAAAAGCACATTATACTCAAAAGATCTAAACACTAATTTTGATTACCAAATAGACGGAGAATGGCTGTTACGTTTTTTTTTTGTTTCCATTGGCACAATTATCCTACCATTTACTATCTACCTACGTATTATTATATATATGTATAATATTTATTATGTACATTGAAAGATAATTAATAATATGCAAAGTGGTTACTTATGAATAGAACACAAGTCAGCGACTTTTTTACTTGTTTTCTGTCTGTCTGTTTTTTCGCGCTCATCTCCAAAACGACTCCACCAATTTTCACATAATTTTCATAGGTAAACTGAGCTCTAAGTTTGCTAACAGATTAATTAAATATGCTTCATCTGGTTACAATCGGACGTCGGAAAAATTAACGACACGGAAAATTTAATTTAACCTTTGCACTCATAAAAATTACTTGAAAATCCGTCTGATGTTACAGTTTTCTTGCACTTTAGAGATTTGTTAGTAGTAGTTACTATGTCGAAAATACAAAATTTACACGTACAAAATGACGGTTTCAGCTAGTATAGCATTAAATCTATTACGTATTACAAGTGCCGCGCCTCCGTTACCATAGCTGTTACTACCTACATCTACGCAATATATGCCAAAGTAAGAGAAATATGTAGCTTTTCGGTCATCGTATTGACACATAATGCCAATTTGTCGTTCTATATAACCACTGATGCTTATACTCAATATCTGGCACGAAATTATAGAAAACCAGCTTCTGCCCGCGACTTAGTTCGCGTGGATAGAAGTATTTATATGGACAATATTACAGAAAATGTTTGTAATTTGTGACATATAAAATAATCACATAATATCAATTGGATTTAGTTTGAAAATGTGTTTCATTTTAACATGCAAGCATATTTGACGTTCTATTTTATTAATGACTAGTACTCACGCGGGGCTTCGCTCCCGTGGATTCTATCACGGTAAAAACATAACTCTCATTTTTTGCAGTCGCGTAAAAAGTAGCCTATAACCTTCCTCAAGCTTCAAGCTACTTCCATACCAAATTGCATCCAAATCCACCCAGTACTTTCGAAGATTAGCGCGTTCAAGCAAACAAACTTTTCCGCTTTATAATATTAGTATAGATAGCGATATTGCACACGAACCTATCTACCTACAGGTGTTATTCAGTGGAACAATGTTTTAACAGTGCCTAAAGTTAAATTTCTAACGAACACTGTTGTTTAAACAGATACATGGAACCACTAGGAACATGTAAGCATTCACGAGGTCGAATGCAATAAGTATTTTAGAAGCGCATATTTGTATATTTATGAGTATTAATTAACCGACTTCAAAAAAAGGAGGTTTACAATTCGTCTTGAACTTTTTTTTTTAATTTTTTTTTTTAATGTATGTTACCTCATAACTCGGAGACAGCTGGACCGATTTGGAAAATTCTTTTTTTGTTTGAAAGGGTATACTTTCTAGTTGGTCCCATTTTCGTCACGTTTGGATCTGATGATGGGATCATGGAGAAATCGAGGGAACTCTTTAAATATTATAGGCACACCTATAGCGTTTTGGGTATTTCTTATAGTACCTTGTGCAGTTGCTTTCTACAAGCACCATTTGAGGAAGTGGAACTGATGATGAGGACCCCAGATGGCCACCGAAACTACTCAATAATAAGTATTTCGTTGATTGCGATTAGATTACTTGAATATGGATGTTAAGCACTTTATGCTCGTCACAATGCATATGGTGAAGTAGAGCTGATGGTGATGTACCAGGAGAACTCCTCAAAAATTAACGGCTCTGCACCGGGAAAAGCAATATTTTGTAAAAGGTGATAAGTAGTTGACATTTTGGCTTTTGTAACTAGATAAATTACGAACCGACCCACTAAAAAGCGTGAAAAAAAACTTTTTAGCAAAAAATAGAACCGACTTCCATATAAAAACACTACAAAGGCAAAAATAACTTTAATTTCGGAAGGCGGTGTCTTTAGTTTTGTATATATTTTCGTTTTTGACACCACCTTCCGAAATTAAAGTTATTTTTGCCTTTGTAGTGTTTTTATATGGAAGTCGGTTCTATTTTTTGCTAAAAAGTTTTTTTTACCCTGTAATCTTATGGAATGAAAACTATACGCCACCTACCGATCGTTCGAGGAAACATCAACATGTCGTCCGATCTCTTGCCATCGTCACGTATCAAGCCCATATGGCTGAAACGCTGACAGTGATAAGAGCCCGTCGGATTGTCCTGTGAATTGTCCGTCACTTTTACTGCTGCAAGAGAAGCCATGGTGCCCGAGGCTGTTGACCACTTATTCTTTCTTTATTACAGATGAGCGTGCTCTTGACCTCGATTTCGCCTGACGGTAAGCGAGGTAAAGACTGATGGGTCGAATATTAAGAAGGGAATTTTGTCAACAACATGATCGACTATGAAATATTATTCATTTGAGATCATTAATTGGTTTCTTGAAACTGTTTTCTGTTGTTTTATGTGCATTTAAAGCATACTGTTGTAAAGTATTTTTTTTTTAGTGAAAGGTTTATTACAAAACTAACCTCAAAACTGACCAGAAAATCAATGAAGAACAAAAGCCCCTGAATATAAAAGGACAATTTTTATTTCCTTTGAAAGTACGACATTACCCCTCTTTTATATGAAAATTTGATGTCATACAAAATGTTTTGATGCGCTACCACGGTTAGAAGAAAAAAGGGCATTTTCTTATTACGAAAATATTAACTTGTTGCACTTTTTCTCTACTTAAATTTAATTTGTGCTAAATTCTCCGTTTGCGTAATTTTCGTAAAAATGGGTACTTAGACGTATTTATATAAAGAGAATATAGAAGATAGTATAAGATTTATCATATTTTTGCAGAACTTCATTTTATTTGGTCATATCGGAGGACTTGACGTGACAGCAATACATTATTAAGTGCCATTGAACTATAAAGAATCGTAATAATATGGAGAAAAACAAGCTTCATGCAGTGATAACAAGGCTGTGCCGAAAACAATGTCTACGAGAGATTTTTTGGATATTCAACAAACAAGAGGATAATGGTTTCCCTGTTTTCAGTAGTTGCTTACAGAATAGCTGAATATAAAAGCGATAAGATGGAGCAGTAATTAATATTATCATGAATTTGGCTGACATCCAACCTTCTTCACGGAAGAAAATGAAAAAGGGCAATTGGGCATCTGGATTTGAAATACAGACAAAAATAAAAAAAAATCAACTAAGCGTTATTTCATATTGGAACATTCATAGAAATATATATATATATATTTCGATATATTCGCACGCTTATTCCAATACTGTCACTATCGCAAAAAGTCAACTTTTCAGGAGAGACAAAAAATGGAATGAGAATGGGAACATTTTGGTTTAGTGACGAAGCGGACTACTGCCCGTATAGTGGTTATTTCTGTTACTTTTAGACTAGTGTAAAGCTTTGGTTTCCTAGGATAGCGGTGCCGTCAAATAGCGGCCGTAATACAGCGGTGAATGACGTCAATAGAACGTTGTCTATGTAAACAAAATGGCGCGGTTTCCTAGAGAGCGGTAACTGATACCGTAACGTCAAAAAGCGGTGCCGCCATTTGTATGAGGGCCGTCTTGTCGGTGTCAGATGGTTTCGTGAACGTTTCCAAAGAGAATGTAATACACTAGATAGCGATGAAGCAGACAGTGTGTTAAAACGGCCATGGAACTTTCCACATGTCGTCACCGTAAAGACGGCCGCCTTTTTGGGTCCGTAATATTACGGCCGCTATATGACGGCACCGCTTTCCTAGGAAAACAAAGCTTAAGCGCGATTACGCGTAGTTCTACGTTTCCCAACAGATGGCATTAAAAAGTCGATTTGGCAAAATGTTGGATAGTGACAGTATTGGATTAAGCGTGCGATATACCTATGGTTACAGTGTAAATACAGTTTACATTTTTATCGTGTTGATCATCATCTGCTTAGCCTTTCCCTAACCACGTTGGAGTCGGCTTCCAGTCTAATTGGATCGAACGGAATATTAGTGTTTTTACATGGACCAACTGCCTATCTGCCCTCCACAATCCAGTAGCTGGATACCACGATACCATTTGGCAAGACCTGTGTTCGAGTGTGAAACATTAATTTAAATATTTTTAGTTGACCAGAGACTCGATAGATGGCGTTGGGCGTTAAATTAGAAGTCGCTAACATTTGGTTACAACAAAACCTATAGGTCAGGATTTTTTTTTTTTTTATGTAATGAGTACAGACCGGTTAAGTAGTACATTAGCCGTATAGAGCTAAACTACGAGTGGCCCTACCTAAAAATAAAAAAAAATATGTAATGAGAGATATATCCCGAGATACTGTAATAAATCGGTTTAAGCGCCCTCTGATAGTGAAATATACTCGTGTTCGTGTGAAGTATCTGAGTGTTTATCTCCCGCTCCTCACTCCTGGATCTCGGGCGTGTTCAACCTGTATCAGACTTTCTGGCTTCTGACAACCCGTAACGACTGTCAAAGATGTACAAATGACATCCAGAAGCAACAGTTTAACGTACTATCGACCAATGTTCCGCATGCTCACCTTTAAGGCTATAATCGCATCGCACGGATCACAACTCGATCGCCTAATGCATGTATTTTAACCAATACCAGCACGAAGCGTATTTTAGTAGTGTTCGTAATAGTAAGCATTAATATAATGTTACACGCCCTGTACTCACACAAGGCACATTGTCTCTAATTTGGCGAAATCAGGAAGCGATGTGTTTGAAATGTTTTCTTAAGTGAGCATGCGTATCTTTGGCCGATAGTACTTTCCAAGGCACTTTTCTTTTTTTTTCTTTTTATGTTAAGATGGTCATCCACACACCGAATTCGGCAACCTCGAAGTTTGACCCGTGCGGCTGTTATAATTTAGGCAGTTGTTCTACCGCCGACGATGAACGAGTAGCGAGTAGAGCTGGCATTTGAAAACGAGTTGGCGAGCAGCGAGCAGCGAGTGTGTTGTTCCGATAGTTTAGTCGCTGAACTATCATCTGGTTGGTCTCTCAGCGTGAGTTCTGACCGCTAAGTGACCGCTGAGCGAGTATTATCTTTGACATGTCTTGTCGCTCAGCGACGGAACTAGTGAAGCGAGTACACGCCGGCAGTGTGAACAGTCAGCGATCGACTATTAATATATGCATCTCTTTTGTTTACACAGAAAGTATATCTATTGTACGTTTCTTGAGCGAGAAATAAGCTGACAGTTAATCGTTTCCTCGCTGACGGTGAGACAACTGCCTTACCCACGAGCTCCTCCTCCTTGATTGTGTCATCGAGTTGATCATATTTATAAAACACAGAACTTGTCTTGTATAGGACCGTCATCACCGAAAAAGAATTGCAGACTGCTTCTACCGTTGGTCCCTTTAGTGGTGTTGGTGGGTTTATTTATGTGTTGTATGTGTATGTGTGTGGTAATTTAATTTTAATAATGATAATCATTGATATACTAAAAACATGATAATGATTGATATTTTTTAAATTTTAATTTTGTAATTTATCATCTTATATATATATATATTTTTTTTTATATATATTTATTTATTACAAATAGTACAGTTCTGATAGAAAGTACCATTAAACCTGGATTGGTTTGTCTTGGCACTCATTCGCATTAGTAACACTACTTACACTAATTCTTAATAACGAATTCTACACAATTACTCTAACATAACATAAGCTTAAGTATGATATCTATCTATACTTATAATAAATCTGTAGAGAGGTCAATTCTGTACATGAAATATATTTCCAAAATAACTATCAGGGGGTGATTAAGGATCGATACTCATGCCAAAAATGCAATCAGTTAAATTTTTGTCTGTCTGTCTGTCTGTCTGTCTGTCTGTCTGTCTGTATAACCGTTATAGAAACAAAAACTACTCGACGGATTTTAACGAAACTTGGTACAATTATTTTTCATACTCCTGAGCGGGTTATAGTATACTTTTCATCACGCTACAATCAATAGGAGCAGAGCAGTGAAGGGAAATGTTGGGAAAACGGGAGAAGTTACTCCATTTTTTAAGCTTCCGTCGCGTGTGCAACCTTAATGGTTAAAGCTACACAAATAATTTCATGACGGAAATGTTCTCCTTAAAATTATATAAAAAATATCCCACGACAGCATATGTCTAACTTTTATGGTTGACTCACAATAACACGTGTAACTCCCGATAGCTTAGCAGTTCGAAGCTTTCTGATTATAATATTTGTCTACTCTTACGTTTATAACACTCTCAGTCACCCCTAATTGAAAAAGTTAACATTATTAACTATTCCATAAAAAAATTGGCCAAGTGCGAGTCAGACTCGCCCATGAAGGGTTCCGTAGTAACTACAATATAATATGCAAATTTATTTGACGAAAAAAAAACCTTACAAATTTCTTAAAACTAGCTTATTTACATTTTTTACAACTGCGCCAAATAAATTTGTTTTGAAAAAAAAACCTTACAAACTCTTCGAATCACGGGTGGCCGCCGGCGGCCACAAAAAACCAGCTTAAGTTGACCTCTAAAATCGAAAAAAGCAAAAATAATTTTAGAGGTCAACTTAAGCTGGCCGCCGGCGGCCTTCCGTGATTCGAAGGGTCTTAAAACTGGCTTTTTTACATTTTTTATAACTGCGCCGAATAAATTTGTTTTTCATAGTGTTTGTATGAATTACAAAGTTATATTTGCGGTTTTAGAAAATATGCTGTATCTCAAAAACTGCTGAACTGATTTCGTTCAAACTAATTTTGGTTGAAAGTTTATATTAAGATCTACAGACATATATTTTTTTTAGATTTTTCACTCCATTATTATAGAAGTTAGAGGTTGTGTCCGCCACACACACATTTTACCAATTTGGAAGCTTATATCTTTTAAACGATTGACTTTATGGAAAAGTGGTTTTAGAAACCCCGATGTCGTTTTTAAAGAACTGTCTATAGATACCACACAAGCATCGATTTCATGAAAAAAAATATTTTCAGGTTTAGTTCCATGTATGGGGAGCCCCCCTTTATTTTAAATATTTTTTAATTTTTTTCTCAAAATCGGAAAGCGGTTCACAGAATACATCTACCTATCAAGTTTCACATGTATAATCCTAATAGTTTCGGAATAAAATTGCTGTGACAGACGGACGGACGGACAGACAGACAGACAGACAGACGGACAGACATGTCGAAACTATAAAGATTCCGTTTTTTGCCATTCGGCTACGAAACCGTAAAAAGAATCATATAAATCGGTATAGAAACACCAAAGTTATACATGAAATACGCTTATAATAATGTGTCACTTAAAAATTTGCTTGCATACCCTACAAGTTGGTTCTAAATGCTAATAGATGTTTACGACTTAGTCGTAGTAGTTAGTTAACTTGTTAACTTACATTGTATAATTATACATATATTTATAACTAGCTTTTGCCCGCGACTTCGTCCGCATGGAATAGTTACTTTGGGCTAACGTTAAATTTAACCCCGATTTTGAAGCATTCTTCATTGGCGCTCCGCTCCTATTGGCCTTAGCGTAATGATACAATATAGCTGTGCCCGCGACTCCGTCAGCTTAAGTTAATGTATTGGTAATATTGTTTAGATCACGTTCTAGAGAACGCTTCGACCGCGAGACGCGTCGAGCGCGGCGACCGATTCTCAAAAATAATCCTTATAGCATGATTCAGTATTCACGCGCGATGGCTTATTATTATAAGCGTATTTCATGTATAACTTTGGTGTTTCTATACCGATTTATATGATTCTTTTTACGGTTTCGTAGCCGAATGGCAAAAAACGGAATCTTTATAGTTTCGACATGTCTGTCCGTCTGTCTGTCTGTCTGTCTGTCCGTCCGTCCGTCTGTCACAGCAATTTTATTCCGAAACTATTAGGATTATACATGTGAAACTTGATAGGTAGATGTATTCTGTGAACCGCTTTCCGATTTTGAGAAAAAAATTAAAAAATATTTAAAATAAAGGGTCCCCATACATGGAACTAAACCTGAAAATATTTTTTTTCATGAAATCGATGCTTGTGTGGTATCTATAGACAGTTCTTTAAAAACGACATCGGGGTTTCTAAAACCACTTTTCCATAAAGTCAATCGTTTAAAAGATATAAGCTTCCAAATTGGTAAAATGTGTGTGTGGCGGACACAACCTCTAACTTCTATAATAATGGAGTGAAAAATCTAAAAAAAATATATGTCTGTAGATCTTAATATAAACTTTCAACCAAAATTAGTTTGAACGAAATCAGTTCAGCAGTTTTTGAGATACAGCATATTTTCTAAAACCGCAAATATAACTTTGTAATTCATACAAACACTATGAAAACCAAATTTATTCGGCGCAGTTATAAAAAATGTAAAAAAGCCAGTTTTAAGACCCTTCGAATCACGGAAGGCCGCCGGCGGCCAGCTTAAGTTGACCTCTAAAATTATTTTTCCTTTTTTCGATTTTAGAGGTCAACTTAAGCTGGTTTTTTGTGGCCGCCGGCGGCCACCCGTGATTCGAAGAGTTTGTAAGGTTTTTTTTTCAAAACAAATTTATTTGGCGCAGTTGTAAAAAATGTAAATAAGCTAGTTTTAAGAAATTTGTAAGGTTTTTTTTTCGTCAAATAAATTTGCATATTATATTGTAGTTACTACGGAACCCTTCATGGGCGAGTCTGACTCGCACTTGGCCAATTTTTTTATGGAATAGTTAATAATGTTAACTTTTTCAATTAGGGGTGACTGAGAGTGTTATAAACGTAAGAGTAGACAAATATTATAATCAGAAAGCTTCGAACTGCTAAGCTATCGGGAGTTACACGTGTTATTGTGAGTCAACCATAAAAGTTAGACATATGCTGTCGTGGGATATTTTTTATATAATTTTAAGGAGAACATTTCCGTCATGAAATTATTTGTGTAGCTTTAACCATTAAGGTTGCACACGCGACGGAAGCTTAAAAAATGGAGTAACTTCTCCCGTTTTCCCAACATTTCCCTTCACTGCTCTGCTCCTATTGATTGTAGCGTGATGAAAAGTATACTATAACCCGCTCAGGAGTATGAAAAATAATTGTACCAAGTTTCGTTAAAATCCGTCGAGTAGTTTTTGTTTCTATAACGGTTATACAGACAGACAGACAGACAGACAGACAGACAGACAGACAGACAAAAATTTAACTGATTGCATTTTTGGCATGAGTATCGATCCTTAATCACCCCCTGATAGTTATTTTGGAAATATATTTCATGTACAGAATTGACCTCTCTACAGATTTATTATAAGTATAGATTGTTCTATTAAGAAGGCCATATTGAATCTACTCTGTACGGGTAAAATTTTACAGTATTTGAAAAGATGCATAATGTTTTCTTGGCTTGCATCCTTAACTTTTCTAGGTACTATTAGTTTTAAAAGTCTAACTTGAATTTTAAAAATTCTTTCAATATACGAATTAAACGTTCGGCCGTAACTCGTGATTCCGTATGCTATTATTGATTCCACTAATGCATTGTACATGTTAAGAAAGATATTGAGCGGAACTTTTGGTTTTAAAATATAAAATTTGGCAAGTATAGCTCGCAACTTATGACACACTGAATCCACGTGATAGCTCCAATTAAAACGATTGTCTACAGTTAAACCCAAGTAGGTATGGTGCGTTACTTGCTCAATTGCATCACATTGGCATACACCTAAAGGGGGAGAGTGTAGACAACTGTGACTATGTGCGATTACCTTAAAAGTGGTAATTGGTCTTAGATTACTAGAGTGAACATGGATGATTTTAGTTTTATTTGCATTAAGGACCAGTCCAGCATCGTGCGCCCATTTAGAAACTCTAGTGAAGTCGTCCTGTAGCCACCGAGCAGCTATATTTATGTCTCGATGGGCAGCTACTAGACATGTGTCATCTGCGTATTGATACACAGAACAGTGGTTGACCACATGTTCCATGTCGTTGACATATGTTAGGTAGTGTAATGGTCCAAGCACTGAACCTTGGGCCGTTCCTTCAGTGACTTCAATGGGATCACTTGTTTCATTACTGATTTTAATATTATATTTTCGATTTTTGAGGTAGTCCCTACACCACTCAAGTATTGGTCCTCGAACTCCCGTGTTATCTAGCTTTGTCAACAACGTGTCATGTCTAAGAGTGTCGAACGCTTTGCTGAAATCAATAAATAGTAAGAGTACATGATTTCTATCATTAAGACATTCGTTGACCTCGTCCGTGAATTTTGACAACAATTGTGAGGTTGATTTCTTTGGTTGAAAACCATATTGCGTGCTGGACAACACCTCATTTTTTACATAAAAATCCCTTATTTGATTACCTATATATTTCTCTATTATTTTGTCAATAACAGGTAGAATAGTGATCGGTCTATAGTTAGCATAATCAGTAAAACTTCCTTTTTTATGGATTGGCCTCACTATACCTGTTTTAAGATCTTCTGGGTATTTCCCTTTTTTAATACTAGTATTTATAAGTTTTACAATGACACCTGTAATCTTATCGCATATCGATTGTATGTCCACACACCTAATATTATCTACTCCAGGAGCTTTATTAGTATTAAGATTTTTAATAAGTTTGTATACACTGCGTTCTGTAGCTTTCTTAAAAAACATTGATTTATTATTAGGAAATGTATATTCGGATTCATTCAGTAGACGCTGGTTACATCTAGGTAAAATCTTTGTAACACTGTTTCTGAATTCTGTGGCAAAGTTGTCAGCTATTGATTTTATTTTTATATTATTAATTTTGAACGATCTAAGTATAGTTTCATCTACCGAGGTTTTATTACGACCAGACAAATTATTTAATATTTGCCATAGTTTTTTAGGATTTGACTTACTTTTATTTATCTGCTCAATATAATATTTATTACGACATTTTTCAATTAGTTTATGAGTCTTATTTCTTATTTTATTATATTCTAATCGTAGTATTTTATTAGTCGGATCGTTTTTCCATTTTATAAATAATTGATCTTTTCGTTTACACATGTTATCTATTTTAAAACTTATCCAGGGTAGTTTGCTTCTTTTACTATTTTCATTTATTTTTTTGGTATATTTTGATTCCTCGTAACATTTATTAAATTGTTTTTTTATGAGGTCGTAAATTGAGTTAGGACATTCTGAATGACCTATTATTTCACTCCAGTTTACATCACTAAGTAATGATTTAACTTTTACGTTATTAATATGTAGATTTAGTTTTGTAACACCCTGTATTGGCGTTGGGTCAAGTCCGACGCACGACAATATTATCATGCGGTGATCTGCCAGTACAGTTCCGAGTGCGGCCGTGTACAAATCTAATGAGCGCGTTCTTGTAAAAATGTGATCTATACAGCTACGCGTGGTGTTATTTCCGCGTTTTTCAATTCTCGTGTAGTCCGATATCGCGCTCGTTAGTCCACACTCGGACATGCTACTAACGTAGTATTCTCGTATGTTGTCGTATGTTTTTAGGTCTATGTTTACGTCTCCAAGTAAATAAGTATCGCATGATTTAAAGGATGATTTTGATAACACACTACTTAGTTCTTTTACGAATAGATGTTTACTTTCGCTGGGGGGCCTATAAATTGCACAAATATTTGCGTGATAGTTCTGAGGAGTGGTGATTTGACCTAATATACATTCACAGTGAGAAAGAGGATGATTTAAAGTTATAAATACGTAACCATCTCTGGCATAAATTATTATTCCACCGCCTTTTCTGCTTTTACGCAATTTACTGTGCATTTTATAGCCATTGATGTTATACATATGAACAGTGTTTTCATTTATATAATATATATATATTATATATGGTCTTATATCTTACATTCTATGTATATGGATCTTTGGACATCTGAATTTAATGATTTTTTTTAGTGAAGTTTAGTAGTATGAAGTATAGTAGAACAACCGTTCGGTTGGTCGGCGCAAAAATAAAAAGTGGTTCGGTTGCAAGTGACTTTTGACCGCATCTGAGCGTACGACGCGGATCCGAATGAAATTTGGTAAGTAGATAGTTGCCATTCTGGAATAACACCTATGTGTTAAAGTAGCCTATACTACTATACTTATTATCCTAGAATTCTTACAGGATCGGGATTTACGCGGGAAAACCTTCCCACGCTAACGAAGTCGTGGGCAGAAACTAGTCATTTATATTTTTGGTTTCATTGGTGGGAAACCGTCGAGCGCAGCATACTGTTTCTTATCGTTAATTCCAAAGTAATTAGCAATAAAGTATTGAATATAGAAAAGAGGTTTTCTAAATGTGTTGAATTAAAATAGATAAAATAAAATAAAATTTCTGACATTTAAAGTTGATCCTAAAAGTTTTTAATTTTACTTCGTACGATATTAAATATTTAAGAGGTGGGTTTTAACTAAGATATCATGGTGTTTTTTTCAAAATTTTTGTACATTTTGTTGTGTGAAAACGTCCACTCGAATATCATACAGAAAAACTGCATTGAAGCGACCAAACTAGTATTATTATCCTTGAGAAACATTTCTTCCAAATAGGTATCAATATTTCAGATCATAATAATAAGTAGTTAATAAAAAAAATGATGTTTAGTTCTTCAATCTCATAATATTTTCATACAGCAACCTAGTGTCTCCAAGCAAAAGAGCGTTACAAAAAAAAGCATAAAGAAGAAACTACTCACATATTTACAGTTCTTGTTACACTTATCAATATCTTTAGGACTCTAATTATGATTTCAATGTGTAAAATATAAATAAATAAACCAATGCATAATAATAATAACATTGTTTCAATATGTGTCTTTCTTTTCATTCATTTTTGTTATTCTTTGTTGTAACGCTAATATTAGTAGATACCTATGTGAGATTTTCAACTGACAAGATTCTCCATTTAAAACCGTCCAATCAGATGATAACGGAACGTCTGTCCACCGTTTTGTCAGCGGGTGCCACCAACAAGAAAAGTGTGTTTGTTCCTTTGCAGTGTTTTTTCAACGATAAATGTTTCATTTTGGTTGATCAGCTATAAAACAACGCTAAAGCTATCTCTTACACATTTTGCGTAAATTTAAAGAATAATTTTGACCAACTACTGAAAAGAAGCTGGATAATTCCAATAGTAATATTTCTAACCTCCAAATGTTTGTTATTCAACTCATGATTGATTTCATTTTTCTAACGATTTGTTACGTTTTTTTGTTGCGTAACAAAAATGATGTAACAAAAATGAAGCAAAGCCGATTTCCTGCAGAATTATTATGCTTATATGATTTGACGGATTCATTTATTAATTTTATTAACATATAATTTTAATAATATTTAAAAAATATTAATTTAAAAATCTAAAAAATAATAGCCTAAAAGTATTAGGACAACGTACAACGTCGACTTAAAAGGTTAAATTTATAGTATTTAGTTTGGTAATATAATTTTCAACACATGCTCAAATAATGCATTTACAGAGCCTATTCACATTGTTCGAAAGTAAAAAATAGCAGCATACAATGAAACGTGCGGTAAAATAGGTACTCTCATCTAAGTACATGTTTTAGCCTATGCTCCGATGTATAGCGCCGTGCGTATCCTTTACGGTTTTTTTTTTATTAATAAAAACATATATAAGAATTTCATCATGGATTTTCACATTACGAGAATAATTAAGCTAAATGATCGAACCTTTCGGAAGGGCTTTCGCTAAATATGTTTTTCTCGCTTTAATACTAAAAACGAAATAAGACAAAAGATGCGTTTTAGAAAATTAGTCTTTCGTGGCGCCATTTGTAAAATCGCGCCATTTCCATATTAGTATATTAGAAACGGCAAGGTAGTTATGACTTTCCGACTGAAATCAAAAGTTTGCTCCACTACCAATTATGCCTTTTACTCGCAAATGTGTTGAAAAACGTTATTAAATATGAAAGACAATAAAAATATTTAAATAATAAATTAATACTAAATTATTACTTGAGGAACGACGGCACTTATTTTACTTTCAAAATTTTGAGTTCGAGTATTATTGGAGAAGTATTGTACACCTTTTCAGCGTGCCTCAAACACATACCCAAAAATGTCTACAAGCTCTCTTAAGAGACGAACCCTGAAATATAAAATAAATGCAATAGATAGTTTTCAATTTTCAACTTTAGATTTCTGGATAACATTTTTATTTTGATTGTTATTTTTTGGCAAGACAGACTGATTCGGCTAGACATTCCATTAGATTGTTTAAAAAGTGTTAAGAAATAGACAATTTATGGCTGTAAGTCAGCAGAGTGATCATATAACTAATAAATTATTAAAATACAATTTCGTTGTTTTAATAATTGTCGTCTGTGAAATAGCCCTAATATTTCCTTTTTGTTATTTTTTGTGACGTAGTTCGTTTTTGTAACGGTATTCCTTTTTGTTTCATTTTTGTTACTGTACAAAAATTTTGAAAATCACCCATCTACCACCTTTATCCTCCAGATTAACTTAGAGGATAAGAAATGGATTGGATAAGAAAATTTAAAAAGCCTTTTTAATTTTATTGGTGATATATAGCTATCATAAATATTGGTTAAGAAACTGTATCAAAGGTGACCTTCAAGGTTCCAGCCAAGAAAAGAAGCTTAAAAAGCTTTTAAAATGCAACGTCAAACTTTATTTTTATAAGAAAAATGAGGTCAAAATCTGTGCGAACTTCTGCTATGTTTTAGCATTACTTGGTAATAAATTACTACACTATTAGGTCTTTTGCGAAAACATTAATGTTCATCGAAAATATCGTAATGAAACCTAGCATGCCCTAGGACCAAAAATTCGAAGTCGAATCATGTGATCCACCAATAAGCACTGGGCCCGCGTGATTGATAACGGCGAATTCAAAGAGGAAGTCTTTTTTTTCGGGTGGGAAAATCATCAAAATGACTTCTCTCGCTCTGGGTGGAACAGAAGGAAGCGTCAGACTTCTTGAAAATCTCACCCTGTAACTTCAATTGCTCTTGCATTCCGGGCCTGATTCTTACCGGACGCTGAGCTATCCCTGCTCGCCGTCTACAAGTCACTGCCTAGGGTGCCCGGAAATCGGCTCATAATCCCCGACGCCAAAGAGAAGAAGCCTGAGTCCCAGCAGTGGGAACGTTTTGGGCTGATTATTAATATTATATTTATAGGTCTTTTATCCATTAAAAAAACATAACTGACGAACCATTCCGGGGTGAAACTCCGCTACCGCGGCAAGTCACGGCTCAGCGGATAGAGCTCCGGCGCGATCTCACGGCAGCATGGAAAGAGCGGCTGTCGCAACCGAAGGCTGGGCACGCCACAATCGCGGCGATAAGTCCCCTCTTTGAGGAGTGGCTGTAGAGACGCCACGGCATCCTCACCTTCCGCCTGAAGCAGGTGCTGACCCGACACGGCTGTTTCGGGAGGTACCCGTTTCGGATACAGTGGGAGGATGCGCCCGGGTGTCATCATTGTGAGGACCACCTGGAGGACACGGTGGAGCATACGGTTGAGGTGTGCCCTGCATGGGCGGAGCACCCTCGTGTCCTCGTAGAGGCGATCGGCGGCGGTGACCTCTCGCGCCCTGCTCTGGTTCAGACCATGGTGCGGAGAAAGAGGGAATGGGATGCAGTCGCCTCCTTCTGCGAAGCAGTCATGCTAGCGAAGGAGGAGAACGAACGCGTGAGGGAGAGGCAACTCTCGTCCTCTCGCCCCAGCCGCCACGGGAGACGCCCCGGGCGTCGAGGATCGCGAGCCGATTTCCGGCCACCGTAGGCGCGGGCCTGCGGAAGAGGGCGAACAGGAGTCGCTCACCGTCCGGTAAGGACCAGGCCCGGATCGGCGGCGCGCCGTGTTCCACACGCGCCTCAAAGAACTGTCAATACCAGTGACGGGGCCTCATAGGGCCATTGCCTGCCGGGGTTTGCGGGAAAATTCTATCGAGATACCGCGGCCCCGGAACTTTAGGGCAGCCACACTTTTCCGCTTAACCCAGAGCGGAAGAAGTCATTCAATGATTTTCCAACCCAGAGAATAAAAAAGTATTATCTTTTATAACTCGGCAGTCTTGGGAATTAAAATCAAACAGCGGAAACCATTTCCATAAAATATTTTGATATTTCACGTTTAACTTTTGCTTTTTATGCTGTTTTATTTATTAAGTTTTTGTTTTTATTTTATTTGTATTCGTCGAATGTACTTGGGTTAAATAAATATATTTTCTTTCTTTGTTTTCCGTCTTTCCTACAATAGCGCATTAAGGCACTGCCCATAAAGAGGATACCATTAAACAACCACTTTTGTTACATAATTATTAAGTATTGCTACATTTTACCAGGCCAAAAATACAGTGTTTAGCCAAACATAAGTAATACTAATAGAAAAATATTTTCTTGAAATAAACCCGAATCATAAAAAAAATTCAAGATAGACCTCAACAAAACTTTTTTTGTTACTACCAGGAAGAAAATTTGATCAACTAAAGAATTGTACAAAAATATTGCAGGAGTGACATAAAAGTGCATTTTTCTTAAATCTATTAAAACTGCGACATATTCCAACATGTAAAACCTTCAGGAAAAGTGAATAAAGCAAACAATTTAGTATTACGTCACAACTGTTATTTTATTATAGATATCCAGGATTGTTTTTCTCTAGTGCAAATAATAATTATTGTGGTACATAGGTATATGCTGCATACAACAGAGTGCTGTCATGACCTAACTTTATAAAAACGATGTAAACATATAGGATAGAATAGGACGGTTTGTAATTTAATTTTTTTATAGTGAATTTTGCTAATTCACTTTGGGTGGGTTGAATTCACATTACTGGATTCTTGGTAACCCCTCCAACTAAGTTAGATATGCTTGGGTCTGGAGTGGGTTCACGGCAATAATGTAATAGTTTGTTAGTTAGAACCCGCAACTTATCGACCACAAGTTCGACAACTTAGCCATTACGATAATGACGCTTGAGAATGGAGTGCTGTCAAGATCTAACTTTGTAAAAACCATGCAAACATAATTATAGGATAGACTAGGACGGTTTCTAATTTCATTAAGCCGGGTTTTCACAGTAAGAGTTGGCTCGGACCAAGTGCACTCGGATGTCTACTCGGACGCTACTCGTATTTTGTATCGTCGAAGAAAACTTTCGCATTTGAAATATTGGTATACATATAGACTTTGAATTGCTGGGGTTTAATTATAATATTATGTACATTCAAATGAGTCACACTGAGATACACCTAGACCTATACATACAAATAAAATTGAAGTGGCTGTCTGTGATCTCAAAATTACATTGTTTTCTAAATGCTTATACCTAGATAATTCACTATACCTACTAAAACATAAACAAACCTTTTATTAAATGTTCTATCTGTCTGTCTTTCTGTTTGTCCGATGTAATCTCCGGAACCGATTTTGATAAGACTCTCATTGGAAGATTTATAAGCATATTTTATCCCGGAATTCCCACGGGATCGAGATTTACACGGAAAACTGAGTAATCAAGTCTCACGTGAACGAAGTCGCGGGCAGTACTAGTATACAATAGAATTCCCTCGGAGTGATAATATTATGGTTAACCTCTTTCATATAATATGGGTTATGGCGATCAAATAGGGGAGAACGTAAATCCTTTCAGGATTTTGGTAGAGAATAATTTTATTACCTTTATCATTTCATGGGATGGAACAGGGTACATTTTAGCAGCATGAAGGAGCCAAAAACAAAAGATATTCGTTAAATATCTTTATTAAAAAACCGTCTTATTTTATCGCACCAAAAATTTAAGATGGATCAAAAACTATTATACGTACATGAAGATATCAACCACAAGACCAAAAGACCTTAGATACAAAAGAGAAGCTTTATAAGTGAGCATTCAATAAAACGTACACGAACTATAAGTACTGAAAATAGCAAACCAAAGTTGCTCATAGTAGCAAAAAGTGAACGAGGAATAAGTCGCACGTTATCACCAGTCACTGAGTTGAATTTAATAATAGCAAAAACATTTATCGTGTTTGTCGGTATTATATATTATTACAGGTAACTTGGCAACACTCATTTCTAGGAAAAGTTTACATCTGGTTATGTCTTGCGATGATTTGTGGTTTGTACGCATATTAAGCACCTAATTAGGTAAGAACGTAACATGATATGAAGGAATAGACAAAGTACGTTTGTACTAGTTGGCGTAGGTAATAAATTTTGCGAGTTACGTATAACTAACTAGTCGTGTGTAACAGGACGTGGATTTAGCCCTATAGGGAAATATACCAAACTTACAAGCAAGTCCGAGTTATTTCGGGTTTGGGTTGAACGTACGGATATCGGAGAAATTCCGGGGAATGGGCAAGGTTTAATACATATATTGCCCTCTGTGCCCTAACTTGCAGCTCGAGTGAACTCTGCACTATTAGCAATAATGTGATGGATTAGATTAAGATTTGGATAAATTAATTTATGATTGCTCAAAAAGACTTTTATAATTTTCATTGCTAGCTCATACTTCGCGAGCCGTCTCCGGCCATTGTAGGCGTGGGCTTGCAAGTGGCGAGCAAGGTAGCTCACCATCCGGTAAGAACCAGGCCCGGATCGGTGACGTGTCGTGTTCCAAGTGTACCCCCAAGGAGTCGTCAGCAGCATTGACGGGGCGATTGCGAACGCAAGGGCGGTTAAAGGAGCATGCTGGGTATTTTTCAGTAGTAGTCTGATACTTCCTTTCGCTCCACCCAGCGCGGGAGTCATTAGATGATTTTCCCAAAAAAGGGCATGCAAACTGCCACAGTATGCAAATGGAAGGCAGTGTCAGACTTCAACTGACTACCCACTCTATTTCTTCAGTTGCCCTTGCGTTCCAAGGTCGCGTCTGAAAACCGCGTCCTGTTAGTACCTGTGTTGGGCGGAAGGTGAGGAAGCCATGGCGTTCCTCTAGCCACGCCTCATAGAGGGGATTTATTGCCGTAATCGCAGCGTGCCTAAGTTTGCATATCCTAAATTGGCATTTTTGTACTGAACGATGTTAATTTACACGTTTCTCTGAATATCTTTTACGGCTTTCTATGCACATTCTATGTTGTGCTTTCAATCTCAGATCAGCATTAAAATAGACACAAATAATGATGTAGTAAATTACCTTTATTTGAAGGCTTATCCAATTGATTCTTACGAATGATTCAACACGTTGCAAGGGTTAATATTTAAGTAGTCAGGCAAATTTGATTAGAGAAATAAAAATAGCAATTCACCAAGTTATTTTTCAAGAAAAATATTTACATAAAAGCGGATTAAACCCTCACCTCTATTCTGGATTTAAAAATAGACAGACAATAATGAGAGGTCTGTCCGTCTATTACATATCGGGACCTCTTCGGTGTGTCGTCGGACGCATTAACCTTCAGGGCGGGTTGACATGCAGATATCAATGACTCGTTAAGGGTACCGCGCCGTATTTTTTCTTTTAGAATAAGTTTAAAAGGAACATCGAAGGCAAAATAAGTTAATTTTTCTTGAGGTGGAAAGCCTCATGGATATCCTTGGTCAAGTGAAGGGGTCTGCTAGACTATAACGGGCTACAGGAGCACTTAAATACTCTTCAGCCAAACCTCAAAGAGCCAAAATAACCGAGTCATCGTACTTTAAGAATTAAGTTTCAAACATATAGATATTTACTAACTGTTACCCGCGAATTTGTTCGCGAGGAGACTTTTTTACATTTTTCCAGGATAAAAGTTTGTTTGACCATGGATCTATAACTGACACTATGCCAAATTAATAATTGGTTCAGTGATTTGGCTAAGATAGTGCAGCTGACACACAGTCTTTCGCATCTACAATTTTACAGTATATATTGTATGTTTTACATATGTTAATAAAAAAATATTGCCAAACACAAAAAAAAAGCAATTCGGTGTAACTGATCTATATTTAAGAGAGAAAAACTCTGCAATAATTTGAGACAATTTAGGAGCTTATGCCAAGCATAAAATATTTTATTACATACATTATTTAAAAAGAGACGGTTTAGACGCTAACATTGATGTAGTTACGTTGCCACTCCAATAAAATAGATATTTGGCAAATTTCCAGGGAATAGACTTCGGATATATATTAATAAATGGCACAAGAAATGTATACCACCCATACCAGACTTGAAAATATGGTGCGTAATAACCTACATATGTTGTAGTTGTTTTCCGTTTATGAACACTGCGCTACCTAGGAACTGGGTTAAAGTGGACAGGTAAGCAGTCGCGCGTATGTAAATTACTACATAGTATTAATATCGTCTAGATAGAATGGAAGCTGATCCCAAGAGGTCGGGCTTGGCGGGATGAAAAGCTGATGAGAAGCTATTGTCTTAAATCATATTAATTTTATTTTACCCATCATGGCGATCTCTTTGGTATGAGCTTTGTCAGACTTGAAGACACGTACCTACTAATTTTTTTTAATGATTGCGCAACATAAGTAATTTTTCTGTTACATCGAAAGTGCATTGTTACAAATACACAAACACAGAACAATTTTTATACGGTCATACAAACATTTGTTCCTGTGTGGGAATTAAACCCATGACATGGCAGTCAATCGCTGAACCACTAAACCACCCGTATTTTTGCATTTGTGTTAATATCTGGTTTTAATATTTAACTCGATGTGTTTATTAATCTTAGATCGTCACCTATGCACTGGCTGACCAAGTGAAATCCGCGGTAGGAAATTAATCTAATCTAATTAAATTAATTAATCTAATTGCATCAGACAGCAAGAGGGAGAGATTTCGGAAGATCGTAGGGAGAGCCGTGTCCGCCCCTACCACTGACGTGGATACCTCAACGTGATCACAACAGCTCTGTCTAGAGCGAAACGACAAAGATGTATTTATTATTATTTATTTGTTTTATTTGTTCACCATGTTCTTTCTACCTCTACATCACGTTACGAAATCTCGAACGCTAATAACCCACTTTTGAAAAGCATGTTTCACTTTTTCATTTTTAATAAAGAAAATTTTATCCAAATAAGTTCCATATACTGTCCCGTCCGTCTTTGTAGAATGAAACTAATATAGTACCACAAATAAATTCAGACGGGAAAGTTCTTCCTACTCAACAGAATTCAAGCATTGCTTCAATCAATGAGCGTGTATTTCAGCGCGGATCACTTCGACAGAACATTTCATTATCAACATTATCATCATTTAGATCAGACTTAATACATAGTTGTTAGTTTCACCACTTGTTGAATATTCTGGAATTAAAACTTATTGAATACAGTCCTAATTTTGCATACCATATTGCAAACAATTTATACAACACACACTGTTTTATTTCACAAGAGACAAAGAGGGTTGAGTTTGAGAAATTTTCGAGGATTTCCTGACCCCGTTTGCCCTGTTTAAATATAACTGAAACAAAGAGTTTTATTCAAAATAAGAGGGCGGTGGTTTAAGTGTTTTCCTTTCTACCAAAATTATTTGAGTGTTGTTCTTGCATTTTCTCGAGTATATTTAGGAATTAATAAAGGTAAACTTAGATACTATTGTGCTATTTTCACTACTGCATTTCTTGAACTGCATAATTAATTTCAGAAGTAAAAATCATGTTAATCGTTTAGGTTTCAGGTTTCAACTCACACAACACCCATTTAATTGTCTAAATAAAAAAAAAATATGTTTAGATCAACATGTAATATGTGAAACCACCCACTTAAAAATATAGGTACATGCAGAAGGCAATCAAACAAACAACCCAAATTTTTATTATATCGACGTGATTTCACCCCTCTACAGAGCAATCTCAGAACACGCTAACACGTCGACTGCTCAGACACGAAAGAAAACTAAATGAGAATCTATGGCGAAATCATAATAAAACGAAATATTGTCCTGAAAATATTTAAGAATTTCATTTGAATTATACATTTGTATACTGACTGAGAAATCGAACTAGCCTGTATTAAAATCTCAATTCTTCACCTCAAAAATGATGCGATCTATCAATTTGTTTCTAGACAGCTGTTGCAGGCTCTTGAGATTGGAAACATAAAACGCAATTTAAATAAGTATTAAAAATTAGAGCTCGAAGTACAGGCTTACATTTCATTGGAAACAACCAATTTCTATGCATGTCCAATGAGACATCACTATCTTATCTTATCTTTCTTTCATATTACGAATGAGCCCGTTCTTGACCCCGTTCACACCTAAATTGTAGATGAGGTCTACAATGGAACGAGTGAGCTCAAATAATGAGATGCGAATGTATGTGAGGATGGATGTCTGTGCTTTTTTAACCCAAAAGTTGACTGATAGAGAATGCCTTGCTGCATTAAGTGCACCCATGTAACACTATAAATAAATGCCTGTTACTCTTTCACTCAAAAATAACTGAACGGATCTGAACGAAATTTTGTAAGTTGATAGTTGAGATCCTGTAATAACACTAACAAGCTTCTTCTTATCCCGGAATTCCCACGCATTAGGGATCGAAAAAGTCCTGTCTGTTGGAAATAAACTTTTACACGCTTTTCTTGCGGTGTCCACCAATAAAAAGAGTTTTCATTAGAAAGATTAAGGTATATTATACACTAGCGTTTGTGTAAGTTGGCTGAAATATGACAATAAATATTGAAGATATTGGAAAAATTAGGCCATCTGGGCGCTTAACTCGCGTGCGTACTACGTAAACCAAATATCATAACAATGTTCTAGACCACGGTAGTTTTTAAAAAGGCTTACATATAAATTGTCACAGCATGTATACTCTACTCTACTCTACGTGTACTCTATGACGTACACTAACATTTACTGTTTTTATCTATTACAGATTTATAAGAAAACGATAGGTTTTTTCTAAGCTACTTACTGTAAGTATACAATATTTTTTTATTCAGTATAGACTCGCGTTTGACCACCATCATCATCATCATATAAACAGAAAACACTACAGCATTCAAATAAATAGTTGAGAAGATATCACTGATTCAAAATTACGGGCAATAAAAATGTCGGTGATCGGTCGGTCGGGAAAGCGAGACAACGAACTGCGTTTAAAATATGTTTCCCGTGTGTAGCCGAGGCAAGTTTGAAGCGTCAATAGCCCAAAGGTGTCGCACTCGTGATCCTTTGGGATCGGGGGATTAATCCCCACTCAATACACTATTGCAGTGAACTCACTTCAGACACACACATATTTAGCTTAGTTGCAGGGGTTAACAAGATTGCCAGTAATCTGAATTCTACCTACAATGCAACACCTTAAAAATATTATAGTTTCTTAAATAAAACAGGTTTCAAGATATGCAACAGCTATTCATGTTTACTCACTTAAGATTGATGTCCTCGAGGATCCTGGTTGGGAGCAAGTCCAGAATCTGGGTGACATTGAGATGATCCCAGGACTGCTGCCGACCCAGTATCTGCTGAGTACAGTTTATGAACAGTAAGATATCTATTTCGGAGTCCATGGCAACACATTTCACTCACACTTCACGAATAATAATTTTATTATTATGCACAAGTAACAAACACTGTCAATCAGTTAAAATTTAACGTCATTCAATTAAATACACCACTTGATGGTTTTTGTTTTATCACAGAGTACCCCTAACAAGAGGTTTAATTATATCTATGGCATGAAATTATTATATACATTTTTGGTTCTTCGATTTAATTGGGTCAAGGAAAAACGTTTCACTGCAAATAAATTTCATAGAATTACGCATGTCCTAATCTTTATTACTCGACCCCAGATATTAATATCAATTATCCCTCAGAACTTTACCGACACTCAGTGAAGTATAGCTTAATTAAGATCTCTTTGTTATTTTATGGCACGGTCAACAATGAAACCGGTAATTTAGAAAGTCATTATAATAGAGGGACTTGATTGACCATTTCTTTATGAATACGCAATGAATTTTCTTATAAATGCTTCCCCTATATTTAATGTACCGTAAAACTTTCCAACATTAAGGGTGGAAAAGAAAGCGAAATACCGTATTTCCCGAGATGTTCTTCTATCACAAAGGCGTCATACAAATTGCGATAAAGAAAGGTATTATTGCCAAATTTCCGGTAAGTTTCAGATCAAACGTCAGAGCTTTCTAAGACAAAAATGTAATACAGAGCCGCTTTTTGGTTACTGGTATTTATTCGAACCGATCGTGTTACAATATTATTTCAAACATTTGTCTCTCGAAATATTCGGTCACAAGTAGAGTACACACACAAGTAGAGGTAAGTAGAAAAAAGGTCAAATCAAAATATAATTATAATCAAATTACGACTTTCACGACTCATTTCAAACGTTGTCTTTGAATTATACTACAGACAAGGCGCGTAAGTAGAATGTAACTTGAATCAAAATATAATAATATTGAAATGATGCCTTAAACGAAAAGATGATATCATAAAATTCAGCCCTGAAATCGCGAACGTTTTACTACGTTCCAATGTTTTAGGTAGCTGAAAATAAACCAGCCAATGCCGTTAAACATCTACTATAATAATATTAAATTCTTGTGCAAACATGACTTCACATCAACAAGCTTTTATTGAATTTAAAATATAATAAAACTTAATATCCAAAATTATCATGACACGACACGTGAAAGTTAGTTCGCTTTGCTTAAAATTGAAAACACTACTCTTATGCATACCTTTTTTTTAACAACATATTTTCCATGTCGGACTGCCTAGCCATCAAATAACTGGTGCAAAATTACCGCCAAATAGACAAGTTCTCGCTGTCCTATTTTATAATAATTATTCGCGAAGTCAAGTTAAAGAGTGCACTATATTTTGGGAAAATGCCAGAATTCCCGCAAAAACATTTTCTAAAATGCGTGAAGAAACTTATTAATTTATATCATGTTTGGGGAGATCTACAAAACAATGTAAGAATGAATACTCCAGCCACGTTCAAGAATCGTGAATATAATTTTAAAACCACTTTGATAACTTATTTGATATTATTGCACATGTTGATGCCTTTGAAAGAATGAAAATAGAGGAAGACAAAAAAGAAACAAAGAGAGCCAGGTCGACCGGAATACTTAGGTAGTGTTGACCAAAAATTTACAGAGAAAGAAGGAATAGCTAGTTAGGCAAAGAGGATTGGAAGAGAGTTAGCGAGAGAGAGGAGAGTTAGCATCTACTTTCACTACAAATAACTTGGGAGTCGCAACAAGAAAAACCTCAGGCCTCCTGGAGCACAGCATCAGGCATGATGGATGGCGAGAACGATTTATTCTTCAAAATGTGTTTGCAATCACAACTTCGAATGATTGCGAAAGACAAAAAGGCTCTTCAAGATGTTTGCTTATTTATTGTCACGTTTACGTGTATATTTGTTTAATGTATGTTAAACCTTGGCTTAAGTTGCAACTAAAGCACCTCACTAAGATTTGTGCTTCTTGAATAGGGTAAAAGAGTACGAAAAAATTGATGCAACAATTTCTAAAGCTTCGTCAAGCAAGTATAGCCATCATCCGTGGTCCGTATTAGTGTGAAGAGACTGTCATATTATCACTTTCTGATGATGAAGTTGATAAGCCAAAATTAAAACGATTGCCAAGTTAAACAGAAAGGGAAACGCCCGTTCTTGGACATGTTTTGCCCATCAATGTGATAAATACAAATAAAATACCCATTTTGTAACTAATTTTTTTTTATTGAAAATAGTTTCGCGTTTGATCACCATCTCACAGTCTCACCTGATGGTAAGTGATGATGTGGTCGAAGATGGAACACGCTTATCTAAAAGTAACCTATTCACTCTTGACTTAAAGACTCCTAGGTTATAGCTATCGGGAAACAGACTCCCGCAGGGAATTCCACTCCTTAGCCGTACGCACAATGAAGGTATTCTCAAAACGTTTTGTACGTATGGGTGGGATGTCCACCATGTAACGATGGCGCTTCGCCGTTTGTCTCGAGTCCGATGATGGAACGGGCTTGGCAGAATAAGATTGTGTAATTCCTTCGCACACTCCCCGAAATGTAAGCGATAGAAATCCGATAGACTTGCAACTCATCGTCGATGTTTAAGGCTCTGGAGCTTTGACTCGACCAGTGCATTGTTACCAATGAGTCTTTTGGCCCGCTTCTCGATAGACTCAAGCGCGTCCAGTTGGTATTTGACAGCTCTTATTCTGTCGCAAATATTGCTATTAGTTATTTGTAATGAAAACTCCGGAATTAAAAGCCGATTTAATCAAGAGACTCGATCGTTTATTGCCTTATTTAACACTTCCGGTCGCTGGTCAATCCTGTCAAAGTAAGGATGACAACTTTTACTGAAAGAAAATCGGTACAATAAAACCGGTTACCAAAAATCGATTTATGAAAAATCTATTTTTATTATGTAGTTGCTTCACTTTTATTATTTTATTTAGAGACAAAAAAAAAGGTTAGTCCACTATCGAGGTTCTAAGTACGAACAAATTAACCGATCCTGTGTTTTTAGTTTGTCAAAAATATCGATTTTTCGATAAATTGTTTTCTTAGCGTCATCCTTACGTCAAGAAAATCGTAATTGACAACTGACTGACAATTAACATTTTGTTTAGTGCTGTTTCTTTGCGACTCGTGATTTATTTTCTACTGCGTTTTTCTATTTGATATTCTGACGACTTTGATTACGATGATGGACCCGGTAACTGGTTCCAATGATGACCTTGGCTTGACATTGGATTAAGTATCTGCCTTCCACGATGACACCGGCTTGCCAATGCATACCGTACCTGTTTCTCACGAAGGACTTGACACGATTATGGAACCTGATTGACACGAACTGTACAGCTTATTACGGAGCCATCTCTGTGTCAACTATGGCGTGGATACACGAGGACTTCAGAGATTTATCTTGAGCAATGTGGAAGTTCGGTATATATTTCAACAATGAATTGTACCACAACAAGTAAGTTAGCTATAAAAACATACAAGCTACATACTCAACAACTTATATTGCATAGCTACTAAAATCTATAAGTATGTATTTTGTTAAACTTGATTTTTATATTATCTATGGAGGAGGATTTTTTTTTAATTTATTTAGGAGCACTAATGAAGAATGTTTCAAAATCGGGGGATTTTTTTCCATGTGGACGAAGTCGCGGGCGGAAGCTAGTGTAATAAATAAAACAATTAAGCGTAACTATCAAATAAAAAATAAAATAACTAAGGAGCTATATCTATATATATATATATAACTCAAAGGTGACTGACTGACTGACTGACATAGTGATCTATCAACGCACAGCCCAAACCACTGGACGGATCGGGCTGAAATTTGACATGCAGATGTTATGACATAGGCATCCGCTAAGAAAGTATTTTGCGAAATTCCCACGGGATCGGGATTTACACGGGAAAAACTTTCCACGCGGGCGAAGCCGCTAGCACAAGCTAGTGATTTATAAAAGTCTAACCGAGTTCTATGTAAAAAATAGTGCTTGTTTCTTTATTTATGATGTCAATCCTAATGCCTTCAATTAATTTCTTTCGTGGGCGTCATTTGGCCAAAACTTCTTTATCAAAGGGGCTTTTGCCTTTAAGTTGGCAATCACAGAAAGGCTATATTCCAACGATGGAAGAAATGACCCAAAATCTTTTCGGTAAGCAAGTATTTATGTTTTTTTTTTACACTTCTTGTTGTTTTTTGTTTATTCATAAGTTTTTTTTTATTGTAGATAAAACGAATTAATGATTGGTGATGATGATTTTGTATCCAAAAACATTTCGATCACAACTTCAGATTAACGACGGTTTTCTTCAAGAAGATGTATGTTGTTGGAATGATAATGCAGCTTTTCAGGACGCTGAATAAATCGTTTGAAAGTTGTAAATGATACCGCTGAAAGGGCTGTCAAATAAACAGCAGAAGAAGAATAAAAACAGAACAAATTCTTATTGCGTTGTATGTAGGAATATCGATATTTCAATCCGAACTTTTAAAGAAAAGTTATTTAAAAAGTCTAAAAAACCCGACTGTTCAACTGAAATGGAAGAAACAAGCACATTTCTATTTTAAAAAGTGACAAGCAGGCGGGACCCAATTGAACATAATATAGGTTTTTTTAATGGGATGGGTCCGACGCTTTATAGTTTAAATATTAATTACCTTTTTTTTAAGTTTATCCTGTCGTGTCTCATTGGCACCCCACCGGATTCAGAAAGTGAAAGAGCTAAGTCAATATTTTTAAAAATTTCATCGTATTATTTTTGCTAGTATTACACTAATTATAAACATGATATTACCTTTTTGTAATTCTTGTATTGACCGCTTTAATTTGATATCCATATTGCAGTATTTAATAAATAAATAAAACTTTTTTCACTATGTATAAAGGCTGCGCACAGCCGCCATGTTTATTTTTTTCAAATGTCACCTATTTAAGAACACTTGGACTGCTAAGACAAATCTAACGATACCTTAAATATGAGAATCCATTCAGTGGTTCTGGAGATATGAGGTAATAAAGAATATTACATACATACAAGATACGCGCGAAAAACATAACCCTGCCTTTGCAGTCGGGTAATAACTACACTTAAGAGAAGCTACCCTACCTGACTGTTTTTTTAGGGTTCCGTAGTCAACAAGGAACCCTTATAGTTTCGCCATGTCCGTCTGTCTGTCCGTCTGTCCGCGGTTTAGCTCAAAAACTATTGGTACTAGAAATTTGTAATTTGGCATGAGTATACACGTTAATGACGCCAAAAAAGTGGTAAAATAAAATTTTGAAAAACAAAACAATTATTTAGGGTACCTCCCCTACATGTAAAGTGAGATGATATTTTTTTTTTTTCGTCCTTCCCATAATGTGGGATATCGTTGGATAGGTCTTTCAAAAATATTAGGGGTTAAGGAAGACCGTTTTCTGATTAAGTAAACCGCTCGTGACTTATCAAGCTTTAAAGTACCAATTTTCGTTAGAGTCAAGTGTCCACCCCCTCTATCAACTAAACGGTTGTAGTTAGAAATTCAAATGTCATAGCAGTAGTACCTATATATAATGAAGTTTAAAAGAAAACTATCACACATGAGTGGGCTTTACAAGTTTACGAGTAATAGTCGACCAATTGTATTTGACTCGAAAATTTCGAACAACTCCATAGAAATGTCGATAGATGGCGCTAAGCGTCCTTTGTATCGCGCTAGTTTCATATTTAAATAAGTTTTATAAAAAAAAACTTTTTAACAAAAAAATACAGACTTCCAAAAAACCACTAGGTACAATGTGAAAATAACTTTAATTTCAGAAGATGGTGTCTTTGGATCTGTTTATAATTTATCTAACTTACAATAGCCTAATGTCAACTTGCTCATCACCTTTTACAAAATATTGCTTTTCCCGATGCAGGGGCGTTAATTGTTGAGGAGTTCTCCTGGTATTTCACCATCAGCTCCAGTTCACCATTCACATTGTGACGACCATAAATTGCTTAGCAACCATTTTAAAGTAATCGAACCGCAACTCGTGAAATACTTATTATTTATTGAGTAGTTCCGGTGGCCATCTGTGATCTTCTTCATCAGTTCCGCTTCACCAAATGGTGCTTTCTGAGAGCAAATGCACAAGTTACTATAAAAAACCAAAATCGCTATACGATTGCCTTTAAAATTTGAGGATTTCCTTCGATTTCCATGAGATCCCTTCATCAAATTTTAATTTGGTGACAATGGTACTACCTCGAGAGCATACCATTTCAAACGAAAAAATAATTTTCTAAATCGATCCACAATTGACGGAGTAATCGGTGCACATACATAAAAAAAATATATGATATATACGTGACGAATTGATAACCTATTCCTTCTTTAGAAGTCGGTTAAAAACAGTTTCTGTCCAGTAAAATTATAGTTAGTTGTGTTTAAGTAATTAAATAAGTTGAGGATTGTGTCAAACCAATCTCATTTTTCAGTTTTATGTAACAATTAGTACTTCTTTTCTAACTAGATGGCGTTGTCGTCGAATTATATTTCACAATGGTTTCGTTACCGCCGAAAGTATAAGTAGGTAGTTATGAAAATTTTTAAGCTTTTGCCCCGACCATAAAGCAAGTGCTGAAACGCCATTCAGTGCGTTACTTCACCTCTGCTGAAAACCACACAAACCCCCTGATCGTATCGGCCGCCCGATACAGACCCTCCAATATTTCTCGGATTCGTCGCCCGCGTAACGTCCTAGACGAGCCCGACGACCCCACCACCATCCGACAAGAGAGCAGTAGGGAAACTAGCACTCTTAGTTACTCTTAGAAAATACAGAAATAAAACGCGTTCCGTATTCCGGCCTCGCCGACGAGGCCCATCGCGACGTCCGCGTACTTGTAACGGAAACTCTCCCCGACCTTTGCCAAACGAGCAAGCCCGCGATGCTGAGCCAGTAGCGATAAATAACCCCTTAAATAATATGGACCCAGCCTGTCCCTTTGCTGCCCTCCACCAACGACCACGCTATGCCAAGGCCCGTACTCCACAGGGAGTGCCCTTAGCGTACGGTTGTTTAAAATGTAATTCTAGTTTGTAAGCCCTGGCTGGGGTCCTTTAATTTTAGAGGTCACCACTGGATCGCCCGGTTGAGTAGTGACCAGCCTTAGTGTGCTGAAATACGAGTGGCCCTACCTAAAAAAAAATAAGTTTTTGAGATTGTGTGTAGAAAAAAAAAAGTTCTTGAGATTGTGTGTAGAGGCTAGAGATAAAATTGAAATAGTTGAATAATTGTGAAATTCATAATCAAGTCTCATTGAGTGTAGGAATTTGGAGATTGAAATAGTAATAATAGAATATATTTAAATTCAAAACACCGGCTATGACAAAAAAAAATTGAGTTTTTGTTGATCGCCCGGTTAAGTAGTGACCAGCCTTAGTGTGCTGAACTACGAGTGGCCCTACCTAAAAAAAAATAAGTTTTTGAGATTGTGTGTAGAAAAAAAAAAGTTCTTGAGATTGTGTGTAGAGGCTAGAGATAAAATTGAAATAGTTGAATAATTGTGAAATTCATAATCAAGTCTCATTGAGTGTAGGAATTTGGAGATTGAAATAGTAATAATAGAATATATTTAAATTCAAAACACCGGCTATGACAAGTTTTATTTATCCAAATCTCTAAAAAAAATTAAAACTTTCCGTGCAAAATTGTCGGATCAGGTGAGGATTTATATAGGAAATCAAATTAGTTAGGTAGTCATGTTTGGCTTTTAGTTAGAGCATGGTACGAAACGATCAGTCTGCGAATACGACACGCACTTGGCTGTTATAAAAACTACGGAACCCTTCACTGCGCGTGGCCCGACACGCACTTGACCGGTTTTTTTAATACAGATTAATTTTATTATTTAAATTTATGTTATTTTAACTCTGATTCACTTAATTTGTTTCATTTATAACAGTTATATTGCTGACAAGGCATGTGTCATTGACCGATTTTTGGTTAATGTAATTTAACTGTTAATCTTTCATGGTCAACATGTTGAAAAAACTGTTAATTTATTAACAGTTTTCGGAATTGAATAATGTGCACAGACATTGAGCGCGTTGACGAAAATTAACAGTTAACATTTTCAACCTGTTTTCGAAATGAATAATGTGTAAAGACGTTGAGCACGTTGACAAAAATTAACATCTAACATTTTCAACCTGTTTCGGAAATTAATAATATGTAAAGCCGTTGAGCGCGTTGACGAAAATTAACAGCTAACATTTTCAACCTGTTTTGGAAATGAATAACGTGTAAAGACTTTGAGTGCGTTGACGAAAATGAACAGCTAATATTATCAACCTGTTTTTTCATTGATGAATAACAGTTAACTCGTTGACGAATGAAAAATCGTTAAAAAAACAGTTTATTGATTCAACGCCCATCTCTATTGCCGACCCAAATATGAGAACAAGACAAGATTTTCAATAAACTTTGAAGCTCAGGCAGCACGGGTTGCGATCATGCTAGAAAGATGAAATTTCATATTTGAGTATATTTTAACATTTACAAAATAATAGAGGGTATGCGTTTCAAATCTAAAAAGATTTTTTTTGCCCATATTATAGACACCCTAATATATACATAAATATATATTTATTAATATATTTTTTTTTCTGTTATCGGTATATGTAGTACACTAATTTCACACACTTTTCACTTTAATTAAAGTTTTTAAAGCCCTTCCAAAGGTTGTCTGGAAGATATCGCTTTTAGCGATAAGACCACCATTGTAACCATGGAATAAGCAATATTGTTAAATGTGTGTGTTTAAATTTTGGTGTACAATAAAGTATATTCTATCTACCTATTTGTCTATATTCATACACGAAAACATATGCCGATAGCAACTACTATGCTTGGATGAAGGAGCTCGTGGCTAAATAGAAACAGCCACAGCAACGCTTGCCAAGGTTGGTCCGTGGATCGTCTCGGCTGCCATTTATACATCCTTGAATGTCTTTACTGGTAATCAGAAACCTCAAAATCTGACACTGGTTTTGCCAAGATTTAACGTTTTAACAAGCTACTGAGTTGTGGAGGTCAATTAGCTCTGTGTCGCTCTATGTAAAACACTGCATTTGGTTACCGACCCCAAAATATTTGGGAGATGGCTAAGCAGATGAATGTCCTATGCTTTTGGCGTTTCAGAAGAACTTCACCAATAAGATCTGTGTAGGTCGTTTTAGGGCGTCCAATCGGCGGAGTGGCATAAGAATAGACCGGACATATGTCAACGCTACCTAAGTATTTAAGAAGTTATTGTAAATAATAATAATATTCCACAACTTTCACACAACGCCATCTAGTCCCAAACTAAGCAGAGCTTATGCTATGAGTACTAGACAACTGATAAACATACATATATATATTTCCAAATACATACATAAATTACACCCAGACAAAGAACAAATGATCGTGCTCATCACACAAACATTTGTCCTAGGTGCGCATCGAACCCACGACCTTGCGCATAGCAGTCAGGGTCACTGACCACTAGACCAACAGGCCTGTCAAAATAGTAATACTAAAAGTATATAGTATAACATAAATAGTATAACACAAAGTCATTGCTCTCCCTGTATAGAAAGAGCAATAAACAATAAAGATTGTACCCAAGCTGGGTTGGGTCGCTAATCTGCAATATAATGGGCAGCAGGCAATGATGGCCCACCATCATCTGCTTAGGTTTGTCCCAACTAAGTCGAGTTTTTTTTTTTTGTTTGGCTTCCAGTCTTACCTGTTATAGTTTGGTACTAGTGTTAAATGATACCTATTGGTAAAACTGGTATCAGATTTGCTGGCTTCTGAATACCCGTAAGACTGTCATATAACAGTCGAGACCAACGACCTAAGTCGCAGGCCACGCTAGCGCGACGCGTCTTGCGTCTGCGATGAGCGGGAAAAACAATAATACTGTGTCGAACGGGGGGCGCCACGCTGGCGCGACTTGCGTGCGCGTCTAGCGACCGCGACCAGCGGAGGGATAGTACGAGTTCGTGCGTCCTGCGTATTTATCAATTTGGTTGAATTATCCGCGATGCAAAACATAAATACGGAGGAGTTTATTAGCGAAATAATATCTCGGCCATCAACCTGGTGCAGTAAGGATGATGAATATAAAAATAAATATATAATAAAAAAAAGTGGGATGAAATAAGTAAATAATCATGAACCCCCTTTTTTATCTGTAATATATCCTGTGCAAAAAAACTACTTCCTTCTAAACATGAAAGTTCCAATTTAGACAAACTCATTTTAAACCCCGCGCAATAATAGCAGATAATCACGCGGCCGGCCGCTTCAACGTGGCACACTACAGCGGCAAGACGCAGCGTCTTGACGCCTCCCGCTCCCGCAGGTCGCCACCGCTCACCGCAGTCGCTCTAGCGTGGCCTGCGGCTAACATGCTTTTCAAGACACGGAAGAATGTCGATACGTTAAGATGGTCACCCATCCATGAACCTGGAATATCGACCAGTGGGGCTGTTATTTAGCGAAGAGCTTCTAGGATTCTAAAATTCTAAGATTTTTCTAGCCTAACCTAAAATCTTTACCAACTCCTACTTTCTCTCTACCTGCAAACTGGTAAACATCAGTTCTGGCTCGTTCGACCAGTCCACGATTAGCTTTTTAATGACGATCACAACTAATAACACTATCAAAAGACTTATTAGTATGACTTTTTTTTGTAAAGACATAGTACAAATACTACTACTATTCTAACTACTAAAGCAAAATCATGTAGTTAGTCTCTTTCATCAATTAGTTCTACAGTTCGTCATTAGAGACACTCCATTGAAGTAAAGAGACAGGTATAAATAAACCTGAACAAGCAACACTGAATGAAGAGTCAAAGCAAAGTCGCACTTATTAAAGAGACATCTGAAGAATTCGAAAACACTAATGATACACGTGACTGACATTAATATTATGAACGAAAGGAAAGTCATAAAAGAATTAGTTAATTTACATTAACATAAACCATCAATTCCAATTAGCGAAATTGCTTAGAAATTAACTGACTAAAAAGATTATACCATTCTACGATACCTTAGACTTTTTACGTAGTTTAAATTCTGCGTTTAAGCTAGGGGGATAAATAAAAAGGTGAGACGGGGTTTTTATACCATGTTCGATTTATAAGGAATAAGTAACTCGCCAAACAGCCGAGCATTAATAATTTAATTATAAGCAAAAGTAAAAACTTGGCTGCTTACGAAAGATTTGGGAAAATCATTGAGAATCTAAAGTGCAATAAATAAGAATAAATGAAGCTTTATAATGTTTTAAGAAGAACCAAGAAAATTTAGAGCGAAATTCCCATACGGAAAATAGAGTCGAAGGGAAAGCGAAGTATTGGAGTTATTTGGGGCATTAGATCGCAAGACAGAATGGGTTACAGGAACCAAAAACCTTAATGGAACCAATTAAATTAAACTCAAGGCGGATTGATTAAATGGATTCCAAGTAATCTCTCAAAAAGACATTGAAGAATATTTTATCAGCCTTAAGTGAGAAATGGGAATAGGTTTAGCATAGGCTAAAAAATAATCTTGATATGATTAACTGGAACAAAACCTTTTATTCAAATTAATGAAAGGTTTAGGCAATATATTATTACCAAGTATCAGCCCTTAGTTATTATCCCATTATACTAATTTATTTGGGGTCTATCCTAGTTTGTATTTCTTTTTCCAAATATCACTTCCAAATGTATCATCTCGCCGTTTACTTCTTTTTATATAAGTATAATTATCATCTTACACACAATCTATATGTTTTTTATTTGGCTACACTCAACACTATCTACGGCTACATGCATACTCAATACTTTCCACGCAATTTTTCCTCTATTCCCCGCAAAACTTGTTCAAATTGCCTATAAAATGTATTACCAATTTCTAATACAATTTATTTATCTAAATAACTTCAAACAAAATAAATCGAATGCAGTCACTCCCGATAATGCTAGAAAATTAGATACCACAGGCGTGAAAAGGAAAAAACAGTAATTCGAGATTGGATTTTATATATGGTAGTCGTTTATTGTTTAGAATCATAAAAAAATATTGATTCGTGACATTTCCGAAATCTTTGAAAAACAAAGACTCAAAAATAACTCCATCTGACGTCATTCGCAAGCCACGCCATACCGAATTTGCGCATACAGTACAGTACAATATACGACATTTTGGTGAAGAGGATAGCTTTAGAAGCGTGAGACTTATATTTACTTTATCCATCGATGTACAACTTGTTTTCTTGAAAAATGCACTATTTTAGTAACAACTTTTTTAGTAGATTACGATAATAGTATTTGATTATACAATATCAACGATATTGCTCTTTGTTGAGCTGAACTCCAGATTCGTAACGTTGATTACTGCCTGGGCCGTATAAAATGCTTCGACAATTTTATATCTAGCATTGCTTGCCGAAGCGATTCAGTCCACAATGGAGGTCCCTTATTTATTTGAACATGGTCTGCCATTCTCAAACTATAATCTATTGTATTACAAAATCACATGCTAGTTACACACAAAAAAGCAATGTTGACTAACATAGAAATGAGGAAAACTTATCGCATTCTTTTTTTAATCTCGCAGTCTAGAACATTTGGATAAAAACCTCCTTAGATAAATCGATATCTAATTTTTGGCTGATTACTGGCCTAAAAAAACGAAACATTCCGTACTGCTTTTGGACGGCAATAGCATAATGTGTGTGGTTGGAGCATCCGGGATTCAAATAAGACTGCCTAATTCAAATTTAATCCCCGTAAAACGTTTTCGACAATACTAATAACGGAAATATCTGTAGGAACGGGTTTTCGTTTAGTGAAAGCATTATTTGCTTCAATAAGGATTGTAGCCCGGTTATAAGGGGCTTTACTTGCTGCTTAATAGTTTTATTCAGGAGTGCCTATTATATTTTATTTTACTCAATAAATGATGCTTTGAAAACTTTAAAATTGATAATAACATGTATTTATTGCATAAGATCTTTTAGATAATAAGTAAATTTAGAAAAACTAAATACTTGAATATTTAGGTAAGAAAGTGGGTCATTTATACTAGGTTTCAATTAAGATGTCATAATTATGTTTTACCAAGAATGAACAAAAAAAGTCGTAGTTTTAAAGGGCTACCTTATATTTGCCAAGGGTTTTCCGTGTCACTATAGGATCAAAGGAATCCCAACACTTTGGTGCCTGTGAAGGCTCACCAGTGCAAATAAGTCCGTTTGTTTAGGCTCTAGAAATATTCATCTCGGATTCTACGTGAAAAAGTTGCAAACAAATACCAGAACCTCATTTCTAAATTTTCTAAAACACACATTTCAAGGTCACCCTGAAATTCTTCGGATTTATAAAATAGATAATACTATAAAAAATACGTAGTTTATCTAGATACTAGGAACAATTATGTACATTAATAAAAGCCAAATATGTTTATTTTAAATCATTTAAGAGTATAATACAAGTTACTAAACTCTGATTACTTCACTTTATTGCCGTAAGCCTATTACGAACCTACCCTTCTATCCCTTTCAAAGCCAGAATATTAAAACTCTTTCTATTCCGCCTTTTCCTTATATCAATATGCCTTACCGTTGTTGATTAAAAATGACGACAAAAGAAAATAAACGCTAAAGCTTTACTCATCTTCAGTGATCAAAACTGATCGGATCACTAAAACTTTTGTTGAACTTTAAAAAAAAAACTTTTTTGTAACACTAAATAAAAATAATAAAAATTAGTTAATATTCGGTTTTAATTAACGGTTAATTTCATGAATTTAAATTACTATTTTATTGTTATTTCACAATAATGATGGTTAGTTTAGTCGCATGATCACTCGCGTCACGACTGGCGTGTAGACAGATCCGCGGTCGGGTCTCGACTGAATCTAAAGACTACTATATTATACCGGCTAACTGAATCCAACCACCCTTAAAAGTTAAGGCGTGTTTCCCACTAACTAAAATTTAGTAAACTGTATCAGACAGGTGTTAAGATCCGATGATTGTACATTGCTGCAAAGGTCACGTACTAACAAGCAATGGATATCTTTCATGGAATCGCGAAAGCGTTTTTAATTTACGGTACATAAATGCCATAAACTTTTTTCAAAACTGAGTAAAGCAATACTGAGTATAACGAGATTTTTATCTTTCCTCGAAGAAAAGAATATCATTATGAAAATCTATTGCTTATTGTACCTGTGAAAATATTTACTGGTGAATAATTTTAGCTTGGTATCTTTAGCTTTGTAGTTATTGGTAAAAATATTACATACGTTTCGTATTCCCTAAACCTATTCGTGCAACCTTAATTAGTTTTTAGCATACAGTTTCATCACGCAATGACGAAGCAGGTATTTAGTCAAATTAACCATATAACTTTTAAGGACCAATTATAACTTTGAGCGGTTGTTGACGTGATGTTAATTGAATATCAGACATAAAAATTAAATTCTGTTTAAGTTAATATTCTTCCCTAACGAATAAACCGTATTATGTAAATTTCATGAGAACAATAATGAACTATGAAATTAATAATCCTAGTGCATATACCTATAGTTTATAATAACTCCTTGGCTCTCGTTCGGCTCTCATTGATATATTGAAACAAAAGACGTTTATGGCATGGTAACACAAAAATATTCAAAAGAATGATATTTTAGACATTCCTTAATAACAACAGACTATGCGAGTGTGCAAATTTATTTGAAATTGCTTCTAAGTTTTAATATATTTTATTAAAAATATCATATATATCAGGCGGTCATCATCGCCAGTTATAAACGTGAGTTTGTGTTAATACGCTTTATACCTAGTAGGGACCGAGTAATTATAGATGACGTGTCTTTCTGTGAACAATATGATAAATGATAAGTATATATTTTGTACATTGATTAAAAATTAGGCTTTTACATGGCTTTTTCTTTGTCGTAATTTTAATTAAGGTGAGGTCGCTTTTTCCTAGCTGATTGCCCTTTGAAGAAATACCAAATCAAACTCGTTGAAGAAATACCAAGTGTCTTAACACTGTCATGTAAGTGTAACAGGTGGTTTAGTATAAGTTTGCAATACTATCTATTATCGTTTTGTCTCTTTCACGCTACGCATACTAAGCACGTAGTTCAACTACATATAATAGTATATACTGTGAACATCTCACCGTATATAAAAGAGTGAGTTTTAAGTGAACTGCCATTTCACCTGTTTTGATAGTTTGGCGGCCAAATTCATGCTGACGTGACGAGATTTATAAGTATATCTTTACGGTTCTGAGGTGAACCAAAAACTTGTTGTGGGCTTCGGTAGTTGGCTAGATGCATGATGTATGCGATTTACCCATAGATAAATTTTTATTTCTGTGGATTTACCGTTGTGGCCACTCTTAGTGGAGACTTATTCCCAGGAGTGGACTTCTTTAATTTAGTTGGTGATTACGCCAGAAACGGATAGTAAGTACTAGGTACGGATGTAGTAGGTACATGTTTGCTTTTTAGGGTTCGCAACCTGCTAAACAAAAACGGGACCCTTACTTGACCAAGGCGTTGTTCCTTGGACAGAAAGGTAAAAACGGCAAACAAAAATGTATATTAAGTACTCGGGTCTACACGTAGGATAAAATAGTTTTTTTTTTATGATTTCACAACGGAAAGTAAAGAAAGCAATTTACCTTATTTACGATGTCTCATGACGTGTAGGAAAATGAGAAAGAAAACACAAAAATAATTTAAACTAGAGGTAAAAATATATACGTCACTTACACGCAGAATGGGCATCCCTCAGCATTATGCACAGCGTTATGCTGTGCCACCTTGCAAGACAATGACACAGCACATAAGTTACTTACGTTAATCTAGAATCATGAAATTTGTCCAGAAAAATGTCATACAACATTTATGTTAAAAAAAGAATCTGAAAACCATAAATATGTATTCATATTATAGTTAATTCGGTACTATTGAACTTATATAGGTTAGGTAACTTATTAGATAAGTTTATATGAAAGCCTCGGTGCGTAACTCGCACTGGAGGTTTTTTTAGAAAACAATTCCATAAAAATCTGACTGGTTGTCAGGCAAGTGAACGTCATATAGACCTTTTCCTTTTTTTCTGGGTGGGAAAATCGTCAAATGATTACTCCTGCTGTAGGTGGAGCGGAAGGGAATGTCAGACTTCTACTGACTTAAGATACACTCTGTTCCTTCAGTTACCCTTGCAATATGGGGCCCCGGTATCTCGTTGGAATATTCCCGCAGCCCAGGCGGAACATGTAAAGCCTGAAATTGTGAATAATAAACGATACTTAGATCCTTAAGCGATTCCGAGGCTCTCTAAGAAAGGATTTGTTACAACAACCCTTGAGTGGATATGGGGTTTGTTGTGGAAGGAATCGAAGGACTAGAGTTATGAACTCAATGTAACCTATGCTAGGCCGCGAAGAAATCGTGTCGGGAAAATAATAGTTTGCGGGCGGTGAGGTAATGAACACACAGTATCGAGTTGACCAGGTGTAGGAATAAAAGGTTGATGGACTTACTTGGATGTTCTGGAGCTGATTAGGTGGAGTAGAAGACGCACGTGGATTGAATCACTTTCTTCTTCGGATATTTAATCACTTCACTGTAGTCTTTGTTTTGTCACACGTGTGTGTCCAATACGGATATTTTTGGTAGTTAGATATACAGCGGTATTTAGTTAATCTCGGCTAGACGCGGGGTGATAGCTTCACTTGCTAAGCGGGCGAGTCGCGTGGTGGTTTTACGATAGTTTCTTCTGGAATACTCCGAGACAGAGTATGGCGGAGGCAATTATACCCTCTCGAACCATAGAATCTGCTCGGTAATTGGTTAGCGATGAATGTGCCAATGGTGGCGCGTGCGGCGAATTCTCTTCTCTGATTCGTGGGAACAGGAAGCTAGGAATGGATATGATTAGTCAACTCAAAACCGCGGTAATATATGAAATTGTATTCTAATATGTGATATGCTCGGACATGTGTCAGTAGAAGTTACAAATCAAATAACTTGCGCAAGCATTCTGCCCGGTTTTGAGGATATGTAGTATTCTCAAAAGGAGAGAAATATAATAATATATTAAAGCGTACTAAGAAAAGAAAATATTTTAAGTATGTTAACTAAAGCTAAAGTTGGGTTATTGCGCGGTGATGTTATTGAGAAGGTAAAGGACATAGTTTGACAACGGGTCTCTTGAAAGAGCCACTGCATGTCTTCACCATAGCAACGCGGGTTGTCCCATCCTTGCCGGGAAAAACTTCGGTGATTACATCCATTGGCCAACGTAAAGGAGGGACATCATCCTGATGTATGAGAACCACTGTACCAATCTTAATATTGTCTGCGGCATTCAACCATTTTTGTCTAACTTGAAGATTATGTAAATATTCTATGCGCCATCTCCTCCAGAAACTACAAATCATCTGGTCAAGCAATTTTTTGCGGCAAGTTAGAGACTTCGTCGTCTCGGGAACATTCATGACAGGCAACGAAGTTAATGGAGAAGCCATTATAAAATGAGTGGGAGTAAGCGGTTCTGGGTACGGATCCTCATTCAGGACACAAAGCGGTCTGGAATTTAGAACTGGCTCAATTTCGGTGAGAACAGTCGAAAGCTCCTCATAGGTAAGGAGTTGAGAACCGATAACACGGTATAAATGCGTTTTAATATTTGATTCCCACAGCCCTCCAAAGTGGGGAGCGCGGGGTGGAATCATTTTCCACTCTATGCGGTAGCGGTTAGCAAGTAGTTCTTGCAACTGAGCCTTGGCTCCAACGAAAGTTGTTCCGTTGATATGATAAAAATGATTAGGATCAAGATTTTCATGACTTTTAGCGACGCGGTTACTAACACAAATGTTCCATTTGTGTAGAGAGGAATTAATCCATGAAAGCGTAATTGTAGAATTGGAAAAGGCAAATATATTATTAATAGCGGTACGAGAGCGGTAAGTGTCATAAATTAGTTTAATTAATTTAGACAAAAGAACAGCGGTAAAGAGCTCTAGACGAGCTAGATATACGACCTTAGCAGGTGCAACTTTGGATTTAGCACACACCAAATTTACGTGTGTGTTGCGTGACTGGACTTGAAACCAAATGCAACTCGGTTAAATTGAAATTCGCGAATAGGTTCAGCGGTATTAAATCTAAACAGTATTTTTTGGTATTTTCGATGCTCATCAATAACAGCAATTCGAAGATACATCTGTTTTATGTCAGCTGTAACTGTAATAGGGAACAAACGGAATTTTAAAAGTAATAAAAATATGTCGGCCTGTAAATTCGGCCCTATGTGTAACAAGTCATTCAATGACACGCCAGTATGAGACTTAGCGCTCGCGTCAAGAACGATGCGAACTTTAGTTGTTTGTTTATCATTCCTAATAACAGGGTGATGCGGTATGTAATAACCTACAGTCTGATTAGCATAACTAGGCGTAATTTCAGTTAAATAATTTGTATCGATATACTCTTGGATTATTTCATTATAACTAGCGCGCAAAGCAGAGTTGCGAAGCTTAGTTTTTTCCAAATTGATTAGACGTCGATAAGCGACAGCGTAAGCATTTTCAATTGAATCTGGATTTTTACAGAATGGTAACGCGGTACAATACCTACCACTGGAGTCACGTGACACAGTAGAAACGGATAGCTGTTCACACTCCAGTTCTGCAGGGCTCATAAAAGATTTTGAAGGTACTTCTTCAATATTCCAAAATTTATGTAAGGATTCGTCTAAAGACAGAAAACAATAAGAATTATCTATATTTAGCGCGGTAGAAAAATATGAAGCGGTATTATAATTATTATTAGATAAACTAGCGGGTACCTCACCCATAAGAATGTAACCAAACACGGTTTCAATAGCGGACGGAGCGGTAGGTGAGATAACTTTATTTTGAAGTAACAAATACGGGAACAGTTTTGCCCCTAAAAGCAATTCGATCTCTCCCGGGACATGCCATTGTGGATCTGCGAGCGGTAAATCGAATAAATGTTGCACTGCGGAAGTGTCAACAAGTTGAGATGGCAAGTTGTCCGTGATACAATCGACAACCAGAGCGGTGATTTTAAAAGAATTAATTTTATTGTTAGCAGTAACTGTAATCTCAACGTAACCTATGATAGGTCGTGAGGAAGTTCCGACACCCTTTATAAACGAGTTTGAAAGCGGTATAATGTTTAATTGTAGTTTTTTACAACAGGCGGAAGTAATTATATTATTTTGCGAAGCGTTGTCTATTAAACATCTCACAGAAACGTGTTTATAATATTTGTTATCAACGTAGTCTCTCGCAGTTGATAAAAGTACTGTAGTACGCTGCGTGTTTGTACCTATGCGAGAGCACGCACACAGAACCACCTGTTGCGAGTTCGCGGAGCTAGTGACAGCGTCATTTGTGGCCGATCTCGGCGAGTTACCGCTGTTTTCTAAATGTAAGAGAGAATGATGTCGCTTGTTACATGTTCTACAATTATGTATAGATTTACACTGTGAAGCAGTATGCGTTAAACTAAGGCAGTTTACACATCCACGTTTGTTTTTAATAAAATCCAAACGCGAATTTGCTGATAGTGATTGAAAGGTTGGACAAGTGTAAAGTTTACAATGATCACCCTTATTGCAATACAGACAAGTTTGGTTATTATCGCAAGCAACAAAAGTATGTACTGTACTATTACGTGACTGATTGCGAGACGAGTTATTATTTTTATTAGGGTTGTTACTCACTAACGCGGTGCGAGATGATACAGTTCGATCTAATATCTTAACTTGCGATTTTATAAATTCACGAAATCCGTATAAGTAGGAATTTCCTCATCTCTTTTATGAATTTCGAATAAATGTACGGTAGCAGGGTCCAACTTTCTCAAAGCTAAATTTAACAAAATGATATCCTTTAAGTCGTTAATTTGTAATTGCTCTAAAGCAGAAACAGACGCGTGAAAACTTTCAATGAAACTATTTAAAGATGCGGAATTATTAATTGCGGGTTTAATATTTAATATGTTAGACATATAATGTGAGCCTAATGCTCGTTTATCCTGATACTTTTTCACTAAACTGTCCCAGATAGCGGTATAATTATCACCTGACGGAATAATTCCGGCTTTAATTTGCAATGCATTTCCCTTTAGATTACCGATCAGATACTGCACACGTTGAGAATCCGTAAGGTTCAAATTATTATGTACATTTGATTTAAATGATTCATAGAAAACAGGCCAGTTATCAATCTTACCATCAAAGAACGGAATTTGAATCGGTGGGAGTGTGACCGCACCCTTATATTGTTTTTCGTTATCATTCGACGCCGACTCGGTCGATGACCTTGAATATTGCGTTGTAATGAGAGAACGTACTCGTTCCACGCGCGTATAAACGCCGTCGAAAGATATAAGACTGTTGTAATCGATTTTATGATCAGGATTAATTGTAAAGAATAGATATTTATTTTGTCTAAATTGGAACTAAATTCTTGACGTGTTATTGACAGGATTTCCGTGTCCGCCATGAATGATTCTGATGAACGAAGCTCAATACTAGAAATATTTATTTTCTTAGAAATTTCATATAATGACGATAAGCTTTCAAAGATTGCTTGATTTTTAGCTTGAAGTAATTTGACTTTTACTTTAAGATCTTCCATATTGGAATATTCACAGAAAATATCGGAGATTAATATTAAGTATAGCGGGTAGATTAGAATAATATTATTTTAAGCGGGTATAAGTTAAGGAATGCGGTTGAATATAATTTGTAGTTAAGTTAGCCGAGATAACTAACGATAATAAGCGGTTAGAATATTTACCCATGCTATTTCAATGCAAATAGGAGAAATATTAAGTTGATACAGTAATCCTCAATGAATTATGTAGTATTTAGCGGGAAGTAGGAACGGTATGTACGCGTCCAATATGGCGTTCTTACGAACTTTGTATTTTAGGTATTTTGACCTAAATACTAGGTATGAGACCTATAATTATATTGCGGTAAACTTATAAAAAGTATAGAAGATCGCTGATTCTTTGAATCCGGCTCGAAGGACCAGATTTTATGTTGTGGAAGGAATCGAAGGACCAGAGTTATGAACTCAATGTAACCTATGCTAGGCCGCGAAGAAATCGTGTCGGGAAAATAATAGTTTGCGGGCGGTGAGGTAATGAACACACAGTATCGAGTTGACCAGGTGTAGGAATAAAAGGTTGATGGACTTACTTGGATGTTCTGGAGCTGATTAGGTGGAGTAGAAGACGCACGTGGATTGAATCACTTTCTTCTTCGGATATTTAATCACTTCACTGTAGTCTTTGTTTTGTCACACGTGTGTGTCCAATACGGATATTTTTGGTAGTTAGATATACAGCGGTATTTAGTTAATCTCGGCTAGACGCGGGGTGATAGCTTCACTTGCTAAGCGGGCGAGTCGCGTGGTGGTTTTACGATAGTTTCTTCTGGAATACTCCGAGACAGAATATGGCGGAGGCAATTATACCCTCTCGAACCATAGAATCTGCTCGGTAATTGGTTAGCGATGAATGTGCCAATGGTGGCGCGTGCGGCGAATTCTCTTCTCTGATTCGTGGGAACAGGAAGCTAGGAATGGATATGATTAGTCAACTCAAAACCGCGGTAATATATGAAATTGTATTCTAATATGTGATATGCTCGGACATATGTCAGTAGAAGTTACAAATCAAATAACTTGCGCAAGCAGGGTTTGAAGTATGTACATACAATAACAATACACTCTTATACCCTGAACGTATTGGAAGGGATAAGGGATTGTGTAGTTCACTCACATTTTGCTTGTATGATTTCCATGTCTCAAGTAGGTAATCAGTTATGTGCCTACTAAATTAAAGAAATCCATTTTTGCTAGGCTTCTAGACAAATGCTGACTTAGTTACTAAATTTTTTACCACAAATTTTGACATTGTATAAAATAATTTTGACATGAATTTATATTTTGGTTTGCCTTATAATACGCATGGCATATCTTTTAAAATTTTGTATGCAATGGAAAATGTTTTAAATCTCAATGTTCTATACAACGTGTAATGGAAACCCCATATCTAGTTCAGCACAGTTCAGCTGAAAATAAGTGACTCAAAGAATTGATACCAAATTATCGGATTAATTTGTTTCTTGAATACCAATTATAACGAACGTACCACAGTACTACGAGGGTCAATAACTTTCAACGTTACTGGCCATTAACACGATAATTCTCTTCGTACTTATTAATTTGAAAAATTCGGTCTCTGGTTAATTTCTAATAAGTTCCACACATGTAGACATAGGATTACAAAACTCTTGCCATATCGTTTGTTGTTATTATCCAATGAAGTCGTGCACTTGATATGTATAAATTAAAAATAAATGCTAATGCTTTAAATTTCTATTCGGTTCAACTTCATCAACTTTATTTGTTCACCAGGTAGGCAATTACACAGATCCTTAAAAAAATATAACTGACAACCTAGAGAATCTGGCGCGACAAGACACGTCTAATCTCGCAAATCATGCCACACTGAATTTGCACCACCTATTAAAAAATCATGTTACGTTATAATGTTAAAGAATATTTTTACTGACACACGCAATCTTACTTACATTGCTTTCTTTTAGTATTATTTCAAATAGACTTGGGTTTTCTGTATATCAATGAGACTTGTAGATTTTTTATATAAGTAACTAGCTTCTGCCCGCGACTTCGTTCGCGTGGGAGACTTTTGCCGCGTAAATCTCGATCCAATGGCAAATCCGGAATAAAAAGCCTATGTGTTATTCCAGGATGTCAACTATCTACTCACTCACTCAAATCCGTTTAGTAGTTTTTGCAAACATTCCTCACAAACTTTCGCATTTATAATATGTATTAGTATTGGTAAGAAACATAACCTATTGCCGGGTAAATATCAGTTTTATTGATAATAATATTTAGCCGTACCTACCTACAGACCGAAGTTAGGCAACGTTTGTACTTACAGTTATAGAGGCATTGTATAAATAAGCGCTCATGCACATACATATATTCTCTATTCATCGCGTATATTTTTTTAATGTATGTATGTATGCTCAGCAATTACTCGAAGACGGCTGAACCGATTTGGAAAATTCTTTTTTGTTTGAAAGGGTATACTTTAGAAGTGGTCCCATTGTCGTCAAATCAGGATCTGGTAATGAGATCCTGGAGAAATCGAGGGAAATCTTCAAATATTATAGGCACGTCTATAGCGATTTGAGTATTTTTTAAAGTAACGAGTGCAGTCGCTTTCAGAACCGTAATTAAAGAAACGCACCATTTGGTGAAGTGGAACTGATGATGAAGACCACAGATGGCCACAGGAATTACTCAATAAAAAGTATTTCATGGGTTGCGATTCGATTACTTGAATATATACATATAATATTCTTTCCGATTTGTCTCTGTATGATGTTTTGCGATATCTACAGACTTACTATTATTTTCTGATCGAATACTGCTTTTTTATCCAATTACGATCAGTCAACATTGTACATAAGTACAATAATGTATTAAATATGATACATTGTCTTAGAGGATTTTATTTTGTTAGATTTTGTTTTATTAAGTTATATTTCAACGTTTTCTTGACACAAGTAATTTTTGATTGACAATACAAGTAATATTTACTATTTTTATGTATTCTTACATTATCCTTTTAACGAACTGAGAACCTCCTCATATTTTTTAAGTCGGTTAGACTTCAAAAAAGGAGGAGGTTCTCAGTTCGTAAAAATCTTTTTTTTAACCGACTTCTGAAAAAGGAGGAGGTTCTCAATTCGGATGTTTGTTTGTTTGTTTTTTTTTTTTTTTTTTTTATGTTTGTTCGGGCATAGCTCCGTCGCTCGCCAACCGATTTGAAAAATTCTTTTTTTGTTGGAAAGGGTATACTTCCCAAATGGTCCCATGAAAATTTTATCGACATCGAACAAGCCGTTTCTGAAAAATCAACAAAAGTCTAAAAAAATATTTACATTGATGACCTTTTCGGTTACTCTATATTGTGTTTTTTGTTCGCGCGTTTTTAGTTTTTTGTAGTTGACATTTTGGCTTTTATAACTAGATTAATTACAAATTGACCCACTAAAAAGCGCGAAAATAAAAACTTTTTTGCAAAAAAATAAAACCGACTTCCATATCAAAACACTACAAAGCCAAAAATAATTTTAATTTCGGAAGGCGGTGTGAAAAAAAAGAAAATACAAAACCAATAACACCGACTACCGAAATTAAAATTATTTTTGGCTTTGTAGTGTTTTGATATGGAAGTCGGTTTTATTTTTTTGCAAAAAAGTTTTTTATATGTATGTATGTTCCCCGATTATTCGCAGGCGGTTGAACCGATTTCAAAAATTCTTGTTTTGTTTGAAAATTTAAACTTTTAATTTGTCCCATTGTCGTCAAGTCAGGATCTGATGATGGGATCCTGGAGAAATCGAGGGAACTCTTCAAATATTATAGGCACACCTCTATAGCTAGTTGGCTATTTTTTTATAATAACTTGTGCAGGTGCTGAGTTTTGCAAAAGGTGATAAGAAGTTGACATTTAAGATTTTGTAACTTACAAATAGACAACTAAAAAGCGAGAAAAAGAATTGAAAAATCGTTTTTAATAGCATACAAAATATGTAACATCTTAAAACACGTATGTTTGGCGTGCTATTAATAATGTTGCAATCCTTAAAACAAGACTATTATCTCATGTGCTAATGGAGATTTATTTCACCATAGGGTGCTACTTAAGATTACAGCCACCCGGCTTTATACGCATTATACAGTCCTTAAATTGAACACTGAGTTCTACTCTTATACTTAAAAGCAACCTAATGGCTTCAAATGTATATTTAATCGTCGCTTTTATCCACAAGTTAAATATGAATTTCCACGACTCTCATTAAAACGTTTTTTTTTTGTTTTTTTCTTACTTTTCGCTGTCTGTGCTATTGATACCATGAATTGGTTCTGTGTTAAATTTAATTCCAACAAAATGAAACCAACCTGGCATGCTCAATATACAAAAATAACTGCATTAAATGATTTAACAAACCAATACTATTCTGTCAAATACCTCGTATTAAATCGTAACATTATAAATAGCCCATTTGAATTTAGAGAGCAATAAATTATCGCGATCTAAAACATAGAATGGAAAGATAATCTGGTTGTTGCATCAATGAAATAATGAATTCATGTACATTGTACATCGAGATTAATATACTGATGGATTGTTTTCATTGAAAGCCACATCAAACTTCAACCCAGATTAGCAATCGGACTCGCAGAAACGTAACCCTGTAACTTAAGGTCACGTTGATTTGATATTAGAGACCCCGAAATTAGACCCCAAAGCTTTGTGTTATCCAATTTCCCTTTTGCACGAGAAACATACAACCTTTTATTTGTTTTTATTTGAAACATAAAATTCCCAAGTAGTAATCGGCTCCGGTTGGATTTTTTTCTTTAAAGCTGAAAATCGTATAAAAGTAGATATTATTCAATGGACCTTTTAACCTAACTGATAAAATTGTCAAAGCTTTGATTGTTTGATTATATGTATACAAAATCTTTGTGACCCTCTTGCATTACACATTATTTACATACCTACTACGTCTAACAAACTCGCCACAATATTCCCCGCGTATGTGTGGGCACGCCTCAACCAGCTTTGTATAAAAAGACAAATATTTATTTAATATGTAAGACTGCCGTTCTCCGTGGAAGGGCCGCGACCCCGCAGTGTGAGTATAAAATCTAAATTAGGACTATTCAGGCGTCGTGAAACGAGTTATTTGGAAAGTTTAGATTTTATATGGAGCCTGTTGCTCGACTTTATAAATGGAAATATCTTGGCATGCCTTAGCGCTACAAATTACTGTTATACCCACATTTCGCTTTCTGCTTCAGGGCCCTGCAATGGTGACTTTATTTCAATGTCTTACTCAACTCGAAACAAAGAAAAGCTTAACCCGCATTTTCTTTCAAAGTGGTGGGCTTCGGACTAATTACGTATCTAATATCATATCCGAAGCAAAGCTTGCCTTGCAACCTGCTTCCTTAGACTGACTGGGATTAAACCGCACTGCCGCACTTGTTATAATTTCAGAGTTCTCACACAGAGGGGAACAATCCCGTTTTGTGTTATATGTTCTTTGTTTTGGTACTTGTTGTTTATAAGCGTTACATAACCAAAATGTTTTGATACATATTTATTTACTAGCTGTGTGTACCATGAGATTATTACGAACTAGCTCCTACCAGCTTTACTCGAGCAGGCTTTTTAAACAAAATTAACATTTTTTTATATTTCTTTATGTAATTTAGCATCCAGTAGTTCTTGAGTTTATCTATCATTACAAACAAAGAAAAATCAGAACTTTTCTTCTTTTAATATTAGTTTAGATAATAAACTCCTGTAATAGTTCTAAAAATCTGATTAATAGCCCTTAAAGAATGCATTTTTTTTAATCTTTTCCTAAGTGCCATCCTTTGTCGTTTAAGACATTTTTGTAAAAAATATTAAGTTTTTAAGCCTAGCGGTTTAAGCCGTGAGTTGTCAGTCATTTTTTTAATTTTTTTTAGACTAACCTTTATTTTAAGCATTACTTTAGAATTAAATTACTTTGAATTAAGGTATAACTTACATTTTAATTAAGTTTTTAACATTAACCCAAAACTCTTTCTTGATCTTGTTTTGACGGGCTCCTATCTTTATCTGACATACCTTTAAGAGCGTGTATTCCATTCGCAACGAAAACAACGCGTTTTGGTGTTTTTTCAAGAGCTATATCGTAATGATGTTAACAGATTATTCAAAGATTATTACGGTTATAGAAAGATTAAGTCTTAGTTTAGTACATAACGATGTAACATTATAATTTTTATTGACAGTTTTTTAAAGACAAGGCAATCTGTTCGACGCGTTTTACGAAAATAGACGGCAGAGTCGTCTTTCAGGACGAAAATAACCATGATAACGTACCAACACATTTTATTTTATGTGCTTGTCCAATAGAATATATAGTCTTAAAGTGCACTACGTAGCCCAATTACGAAAATATGGCAATTTAATATTAAAGAAACAATTTTTAAATAATGCAAAATCGGTTCTCTTTAACATTTTTTTAACCGAGTTTTGAATAGAAACATAACTATTATTTATTTATTTTATGAAAATAAACGTATTGCCAAATACACTGTTATTTTTTTCAGTCAATTTCATGTAATCGTTTATTTTAGAAAATTATTTTAAAAACACTATAAATCAACGCGCGCAATCCGTTACCAATCAGTTCGTGCCGGGTCCTCCCAACGACAGGACGTATCACTTTTTTCCCGCCGCCCGCCGCTTGCTCGCATAAACATACATAGTGTCGGTGAGACATAGTGCGACACAATAGTATTGATACATGAGCAACTAATATTTTTTATTCGGTAAGTAATTTTGAAAAACGTTATATGCAGGTAATTATTTGTATATACTGAATTTATTTAATAATCAGTTTTAACATGTTTGTGTACAACAAATGAGGTCAATAATTATTATTTCAATCAAAAATAATTTATATGTTAAATTTAATATTTCTTTTTTCAGAAATGGGTTATAAACGAAATTTATTTGGAAATAAAAAAAAAATACTTTGGCTATCGCTAGACAAGCAAAAAAGTGAGTCATGTCTTTATGTACTTTTGAACCGATTTTCAATAGGGAGGCGATTCTATGTTCGGCTGTGTGTATTTTTTATGTGTGTAACATAATCATACATATTCTGTATATACAAAAATCTATATACTTGTATTATGTACCTACTTATTTTTACCAGTTTTTTTTTTCAAACTAAACAAATTTCGTGTCGCATTGAGTACGGTAAAACTATCGAAAACACAGCAATAGAGCAAATGGAGAGATACTAGGGTTGCGGGAATGTTCTAATAAGATACCGCGGCCCCGGAACACATGGGCCACTGAAGGAATATGGTGGGTTTTTATTCAGTAGAAGTCTGATACTCCCTTCCACTTTACCTAGAGTGGGAGTCATTTGATGATTTTCCCACCGCATCCAGAGCAGCTGGATCGTCATGAAATCGTCGTTGTGCAAAACGGTGCTTTTTAGGGTTCCGTAGCCAAATGGCAAAAAACAGAACCCTTATAGTTTCGTCATGTCTGTCTGTCTGTCCGTCCGTCGATCCGTATGTCACAGCCATTTTATTCCGAAACTATTAGAACTATACATGTACAACTTGGTAGGTAGATGTATTCTGTAAACCGCTTTCCGATTTTAAGAGAAAATTTAAAAAATATTTAAAATAAAGGGGGCTCCCCATACATGGAACTGAAACTGAAAATATATTTTTGCATGAAACCTATGCGTGTGTGGTATCTATAGACAGGTCTTTAAAATAACATTGAGTTTTTTAAAACCACTTTTTCATAAAGTTAATCGTTTAAAAGATATACGCTTCCAAAGTGGTAAAAAGTGCGTCCACCCCCCCTCCCCCCACCCCCCAATAACTTCCATAATAATAGAGTGAAAAAACTAAAAAAAATATATATGCTGTAGATCTTAATCTAAACTTTCAACCTAAATCGGTTTGAACGAAATCGGGTAGCAGTTTTTGAGATATACAGTATATTTTATAAAACCGCAAATATAACTTTGTAATTGATACAAACACTACGCAAAACAAAGTTATTTGGAGTAGTTCTAAAAATTGTAAATAAGCTAGTTTTAAGAAATTTGTAAGGTTTTTTTGTCAATTAAATATATTATTATTATATTTATTAAAGTTACTACGGGACCCTTCATTTTTTATTGACCTTTGTTCTTTTGTTTATTTTTCTGTCTGTTTGATGAAGGAAATTGTCTGTTAGTCGAAATAAAATGTCTATATTCAGCATGAACATAGATGCTGAACAGGCCAGCATACATTTGTTTTTTAATTCGATGGAACTACTAATACCAACCACGACTGATACTTTCCTATCCAAGAGCAGTTTCATGTCAGATGAGATTCACTATAACTATATTATCGCTCTAGTCCACCCTATAAATCGTCTATAATATTAATATTCCACAACTTTCACACAACGCCATCTAGTCCCAAACTAAGCAGAGCTTGTGCTATGAGTACTAGACAACTGATAAACATACATATATGTTTCTAAATAAATACATATTATAGATAAATAAATAAATTACACCCAGAATAATGATCGTGCTCATCACACAAACATTTGTCTTGGGTGGGAATCGAACCCACGACCTTGTGCATAGCAGTCAGGGCCACTGACCACTAGATTAACAGGCCTGTCATCTATATTTCGCTATACCCACATCCACTGACAGCGCCACTATGTTGTAGCAGTATGGTAGATCAAGTGTAAGTAGTGACGTAGTTGTTAGGTAAAATTGCTTTTCTTATAAATTGTAATTAATTTTCAGCCAGAAAAACGTTTGTTTCTTTTTTGCAATGTGCGCAGGAAATGAATTTCAATTGAAGACCATAAGGATACCAAGAGATGATGCGTTTTGGGTGACCAAAATGGAACATTAGCTGTTCGATTTCTAATATAAATGTCTTTTGCCCGAGATGATTGATCCCAGGAAAATTCTGTCAATGGACATCAAAATGTGTGATATTGAAATAAAATATGAAATCTTCGATTTTGTTTTATTGTGTAACTCAACTAGCTTTTTTAGTGGGGCTATTTTAGTATGTATGTTTGTATATCCGCGATTTTCTCAGAACCTACTGATCCGATTTTGATAGCATTTTCTTTGTTTGAAAGCATATTTTACAAGAAAGGTTTTAGTATATAACAAATCAGGTTCAGATAAAGATCTTCAGAGATAAGTGAAGGATGTCTTCAATTAAAAACAGCAAATCTCCTGCGATTGCTGCCCTCGTACCTCTATGTATTATTTAGCATAATCAGCCTATTAATATCACCACAGCTTCTGAATCACGTCTGAAATATCGTTTTAGTGGGTAAAAAAGACGTATACAGCAAACTCTCTGTTTTAACCGATTAAAAATAACTGTGCGAACGGTATGTTAGTACCTCAAGTAACACAAACAATGATACACTAAAAAGCATAAAAAAAGACTTTTTTACTAAAAATTTAACCGACTTCAAAACTTCAAAAAAAGACTACTGAAGCGCAAAATAACCTTAGATTGTTTCATTTGGTGTCTAATTCCGTTCAAAATAAGAGCTAGGTAACACATGATCTCACATGGCTGAAGTCGGTGCCAAGATAAATTAATAGGTTTGATCACCTCGGGTGTCCCCCAGAATGCGGCGTAGCTGTAGGTACTATGTCTATCAAAAGTATTCATTGGCTTGGCACTGACTTCAGCCATATGAGAAGGTGAAAAGGTCTCTTATTTTAAACGGAACTAGACACCAAATGAAACAATCTAAGGTTATTTTGTGCTTTGTAGTTTAGTAGTCTTTTTTGGAAGTTTTGAAGTTTTATTAATTAAATAGTTCCATCACTTGTCTCCGATGATCTTTATCAGAACCTGATATGTTATGCACTAAAAACCTTTGTTGTAAAATATGCTTTCAAACAAAGTACATACATTCGAATACAGAACCTCCCTTTTTGAAGTCGTTTAAAAGTTTTATTTACGGTTACGGTATACATTGTCCCAGGTGTGTTTTCCAGAAAACCTCATACTTACAGCCGTGAAATTTGTTTTTTAAGATTTGACCACACCCTTGAAGTTTATGCGTACTAATATAATAATAATCACGTAAAACAATTTAGAATATAAACTCAACATCATTATTTAAGATAAAAGTATCAAAACGTTTGGTTTCGAGGTTCGAGCTCACGCACACTGAATAACTATTGCAGTGTGCATAAATATTACGTCGTTCTTGCAATTTTGTACCTATTCTAAATCGAATACGCGCTCTTAATTAGTTTTTATGAAAAAGATTTTAATTTTCATGATGAATACTGTCACTGGTTGGTGAAACAGGTTTATCAAATATCATAAGAATTATTCACTCCACACGACTATTACTCATTCTAAAGTTAATAAAAAAGGATTAATACATTAAATATGTAATAGACAGAAAAGAATAATGATGCTGTATATTACTCTGGAGCAGCGATGGCTCAGTGGTTACAAGCACGATTTACAAGTTGTAGATTCTAACCCTGTCTGGGCTATATAATTTTCATCATCACCACTGCTTGCAAAACGATGAAGGGAAACTGCGTGAGGAAACCGGTATGGGACCACAAAATCCCAACATGTGCGACACCTACCAGCCCGCATTGTACCTACGTTTATCTCTCATAGAAAGGGTCTCAGCAATGAGAACTGTATAGGCTGCTTATTTTATGTTACTCTAAAATTGCTGCTGTCATAGCAGAACACGAGGCCTGGGAAGGAGATACTTAATAAAAAAAAGAATAATTAAAAGCTATGGAGAGGTCTATTTTAAGGATGGGAAGTCATCCAATGACTGCCTTCCGATCTGGGCGAAGCGGGAGGGTGTGTCAGACTTTTACTGACTAAAACCCATCCGTGTTCCATCATATGCCCTTCGTGTTCCGAAACCATGGTAACTCTTTTGAACAATTCCGCAACCCCGGCAGGCAACGGCCCCTTTGTGGGCCCCGACAATTATGGAGAGGTCTAACAGTGGAACAACAAAGCATTAATAAAAAAAGTAACGCGTTTTATTATAGCTAGTAATACTAATTAGTATCTCTTGAATGCGCACTAGAGCCTCGATACTTGAAATATTACAAGCAGATTTTATTAAATATTTGATTTGACAAATGGATACTTCGCCAATAATACAGAGGCGCTACGGAAATCTGTCCAAAGTAATTTGTATAATATCAATATAAAACAGACCTTATTTTGTTGGAATTGCGGACATTATTAAATGAATGACACAAAATTTCTGATTCGTCTATCAGTTACGGACTAAAACTACTGGAAACAGCTGACATTTCGAACAAAATTTGTGCGAGATAGTTACGGAAGTACTTCATGTACCTACATAAAGCACCATAATTAACCAATTTAATGATTAATTTCTCATAATAATGACTATTATGAGAAATGAGTACCATACGAATAATTCACTGTTAAAATAAATAAAAGTAATAAAGTTTAAATAAATCAGTAAATAAAATCATCTAAAATACTTTTAATATTCTATCTTATGTTTTACTACGAGTATATACCTTAAATTCAATACCAGACAATATGCGTACCTATTTCTTAAATCTCGCAGTGTTTCTTTAAGCGTCATTATCGCAGTTAAAGAATAACTAAAATCAATCATGAAGTGCGAGCATAAGGTTAGCACTTCAATTAGGATATTTGTATTTTTTACCATTGAGAAAGATAATATCTACTAAACATAATTAAGGATATTGCCGCTATAGATATTAAAGCAATTATTTATAGAATTGTGCAATAAACAATAATATCTGAACTTGAACACGCTTCACCTGCTCTCACACTTTTACACATTGCTTGTAAATACAGCCTGTAAGTTCAATTTTGGACGGCAAGCTAGAATAGTAGATTGTATCATAAGAGAGCAAAATAATATTTTTACGGCGAGGGCGCTTCTTTCAATCCAGGGCGAAGTGAGGGATTCTTTAGTAGAATCCTGAACGTAGCGAGGGATTCAAACAGATTCAAAGTATGTCGCCCGAACCAAAAATACATTTTGCGCCCGAGTGATACACTCTACTTTTCATCACCCACTATGAGAAAATAAAAGGCGCCTGATATTTTATTGTAATATTATTATTTAATAAAACATAGAGTAACAACTAAATTGAAATTAAATAGAAGTAGGTAAGTAGGAAGTAGTACCTACTATTTAATCTAATAATAAAACAACTAAAAACGCACACTTGCCATTTTGATAACAGATGAAAAACCGATTCGTCTTCATATCAGTAGAACGCAGGTCCAGGTATTTCTGTACAATAGTTTTGTATTCTCCTCGGATTACGAAGGATCGGTCAATTTTGTTTTTGTGTCTGTCAGCTTTACTAACAGTAAATCATCTGAGTGATTTTCGACATGATCAACAGTTATTTTTAAAAGTTAATTACCACGACAAGCTCCTTGTACTCCAAAAATTAAAGCCACCTGTAACAAAACCGAATGTGAATAAGACTAGTATTTATCGAAGTATGTATAAGGTTACAATAAAATGCGCATTTTAAAACACTATGGTCATACTTTACTAATCCATCGTATACATAGTTAGTTACTTTTACGACAAGAAAGACTTTGTCGGGTGCCTCATTAAGGAAAGTCTCCACGTTTTTGACTGAGAACACTTTGGATTTTTTAGGTTTAAATCATTATTAGAACTGACTGTTGATTTTAGCATTGAGTAGGTACTCCAAAGAGTGGAAGGTTGTTTAGTTTTGGCTAACTACTGGAAATAGGCAAACACAGATTTTGAAATATTCTTGGCGCCTCTTGCATTTCTCTATTCAATAAAATTACCATAGGCTTTCATATATTTCTCCCGGGATTTTGCAGAGATTATCCATCACATTTCTTGCGTCAGCTTTCAGGAGTTAATTCTATACTTTCACTGTCACTTGAAGAACCCATTTTTCAAAACAAAACCATGAATTTCTAACAATCCGTGAAAATTGACGAAAACGCGGGTTCACGCGTTTTTAATTTGATTTCTTTTTTTTATATTCAGCCGGCGCGCGACTATGGGCCGTCGTACCAGCCAGTCTTTATTCAATCAATATTTGCGTTCTATTTCTTTGGCGCTGAACACTAACATGTTCCAAATTAAAAAAGGGCACGGCAAAGACAATTGCGACGCACTTATAAAGAGAATTAAAAACCCATTACTGCCCGCTAAAAGAAAATTTCTTATAGAAAACACCACCTTTGGGTGCACGTAAAGGCGAACCAAGTCGTCCTTTTCGAATAGATGGGATGAAAAAGTAGTTCGTCTGAGGAAAAACGTGCAGAGCGCTAAGGGCGGTGTGACTCGTCCCTGGCAGACCGTTGACACTGGCTATTGCCTTCTTGGAATAAGAGTAACACTACGGAATGTCAGCATAACCTAATAATATAAGAAGAAACACATTTATCTACAGAGCCTTGGCTACCTACTCATGAACTGGGGCTTCACACCGTACTTTCTCACGCACAATCATCTACACTAATATTATAAAGAGGAATTATTTGACATTTTGTTTGTAATGGATTGACTCAAATCTCCTGAAACGGTTTAAAAATACATGCTACATTTTCAGTAAATTACATAGGCAATAGTCAAATTTGATACCATCGTTTTTATCGTTACTTCTTCACGTACGCTGCTAAAACTATTGGTATACGTGTACACTAAATCAATAATGTGCACTAAAAAGTCGTCGAGTAAATTTACATGTAATTAATATGCCATTGGAACCTCTTGTTTGCAAATGTCATGTAAGTACTTCTACAAAATTTCACACCATCTAATAATATTGTTGGTAAATACGAAACATTCTAGAAATTTTCCTCTAACCGAATCCCAAACATAATCAGACTGGCAAATGCAGAATAACAGACGTCAACTACTATCATCTTTATAATAACAATGGCTTTACATTATTCAGGAGCAGTAAACAATGTGGATAATCATATGTACTTTATCCACAGTGACTCCATTGTGGCACTGATATCGGTATATTTCACGATCTCAATTTGCTACAAAGGCTCTAGCAACAAGATAAAAGCTCTTCGCGTCCCAACAAAAATATAGACACCTATTTCTTCTATACTTCTATGACAGTCTTAAAAGCAAAATTGAAAGCTCACGCCGTTACAAATATGCTTTGTCTCAAAGAATTGTTGAATCTTGTTAAGTAAAATTTCTTGTCCTTGCCCGCGATGTAATAATGACATGGGTTTAGTACGGAAAAGTAAGGAAATAAATCGTATAATCAGATTGCCTTTAAAAAGGCTCGTTTTGGGTGATTTATAGAAAACAGGTCGAAATAGATAACAAAATGTGTCCTTTTACGAAATAACATTATGCTAAGATTCAGTTTTATACATAAATGCACTTATCTATAAGCCAGTTTTCAATAATACTAGTATACGACATTCAATCTGCATAATTATGTAATATGCAGATTAAATCCTCTCGAAGGTGCAAAAATAGGAGGAAGAATAACAGTTGTTTTAATTTAAAAGTAATTTATTTGGAATTACTTACATCAAGATGTCATTTCAGATTCATTAGAATCTGGTAAAACAGATTCTAAAGTCAGGCTAGTAAAATCAGGGACCATTTTGGTTACCCATTGAAAGGGTTTTCGACAGGGTTTTTCTAAGCGATTAATCAAAAACCCATAGGATATAGGTAACCCTTTTGAATGGCTTAAAGGACCATTTTTGTTATTTATAGGAAGGGTTTTCGATAGGGTTTTTTTAAGCAGTTAATCTAAAACCCATATGATGTAGGTAACCTTTTAAATGGCTTAATGGACCATTTTGGTTATTCAAAAACCCATACGACGTGGGTAACACTTTTAACGGCTTAAATTAAGTCGTTCAAAAGGGTTCCTTACACTTTCAACTCTTTTGAAAACGATAACAGCGTAACATTTCAAGGAGCAATGTAATATGATATCTCGATGGTAGGCATACGCTGCAAAATGGCATAGCACGCGTTAAGCGTCAGCGGTGGCGGGGCTCCTTTGGGGTTACTTACCGGAGCCTTGCAAACAGGGATCTATGATCATTATTGCATGTAGTATAGTTCTTTTTAGCTTTGCTAGCCGGATATCGAAATGACTTAGGCCGTGCGCGCACTGCGTTGCGTTTTGGAAACGCAAAATCTGTGAAGTATGGAGTGTCATAGAAGTGCGTGCACTGCGGTGGAATAAACGCGTGCGGTAGAGTCACCAGTGGCCCCAGACATTTTACCGGTGCGGTAGAACTACCGCAATTGCGGCCACCGCAAGGCAGTGCGCGCACTGCCTAATTATTATGATTTTTTCATGTCTGTACTTGTTTACTACTTTATTGTCATTTTTGTTGTTTGAGTTTGTGAAGCCGGACGTCTTTTGCGATATTATTTTTATTATTTTGAATTTTGAACAATTCATATTGAAAAGATGCTAAAAACGAAACGAGACGCTGTATATTGCTATTATTTATATGATGCATCAAATAGTACAAGTAAAGGTACTTTATGTGGAAATTTCTTAAAGATACGGTTATATTCTAATATTTAGTTATCCTGACAACTTACTTATTTAAATGTAAAACCTTACAATAGGTAGGTATGTTACGTAATTCATCAATCTAAATTTAAAAGAGCAATATATGGTAGATTTATCAATAAGAAAGGCAATATAATGTAGCTATAAACTCGAAATTCGAAACGAACATTGGTTTTTAGTAGGTAGTAGTAGAACCGACTCCCAAAAACACTGCAAAGTAAAAAATAACTTTAATTTCGGTAGTCGGTGTCTTTAGTCTTGTATTTTCGTTTTAGGCACCGACTTCCGAAATTAAAGTTATTTTTTACTTTGTAGTGTTTTTTGGGAGTCGGTTTAATTTTTTGGTAAAAAGTTTTTATTTCACACTTTTTAGTTGGTCGATTTTTAATTTACCTAGTTACAAGAGCCTAAATGTCAACTACCTACTTATATCATTTACAAAATTTTGCTTTTCCCAATGTTGGGCCGTTAATATTGTTGAGGAGTTTTCCTGGTGCTTCACCATCAGCTTCACTTTACCATATGCATTGTGACGAGCATATTGTGCTTAATAACCACATTCAAGTAATCGAAGCGGAACACATGAAATACTTATTATTCCTACTTATATGTATATTGAGTAGTTCCAGTGGCCATCTGTGGTCTTCATCATTAGATCCACTTCACAAATGGTGCTTTTCGAATGCAAATTTGAAGAGTTCCCTCGATTTCTCCAGGATTCCACCATCCGATCCTGACTTGGTGACAATGGGACTAATTTCGAAGTATACCTTTTCAAACAAAAAAAGAATTTTTCAAATCGGTTCAGCCGTCTTCGAGTAATCGGTGATCATTATAAAAATATATATATATATATAGATAAACTCCTCCTTTTTTTGTCGTCGGTTGAAAAGGCCCTTTATATTCAAAGTAATGTCTCAAATTGATGTTATTTCAAGTTACATAAATATCAACTTTATTTTAATGATGATTAAGTTGATTTTAGAGTGACTAGCACTATTCAAAAAGTTATAGTAATGTCTGACGTTGTAGCGTAAATTGAACTTTATTACGTAGGAATTAAAGTTATTTTTCTATAAACTCTTCTGTTCAGTCCCACAATTGGCCAGTGCAACGGTAACTGGATGGTCTGAACTGTCCACGGTACGTGGAGCTATAAACGTTGCTTACAATCAACAATAAACAAAAGGCCTATAGCCTCTGAGGCTTTATGAATACATTATTACCACTAACCTTCTGTGCTGGGTTCACCAAGCTTCGACCTTCCAAGGTCACGCCCCAAGTGTGGTATGTATGTAAATATGAGGTGAGTAAATGAAAGTGTGATGCGAGTCAAGTTTGTGGACGTTCACAAGGCGCCAGTCTCCAGATGGCGCAGTTCCAACAGCATCACAGCCTAACTCGTTTCCAGCAAGCGCGTGCTACGCGGATGAGGCAATAAGGCGATGTGTTCCGAGAAATATCCCGGGGTTTTCGTCAAATGGGGATTACAATTTCAAACAATTGATAATCGCGACCCAATTATCGGTTGCAACAGGCGATTCCAAACGATATTTTACCAATTATAATTAACTCAACAGGGTCCCATGACCGACATTTTTTCCAAGCAAAGTCTATCTGTCAAGTCAGAGTAATGTCAAGATCAAATTTCTTTATGTCAAAAGAGTACGTTCGGAAACGATTGGTACTAAACATCTACCCCCCCCGGACGGGCCTACCCGTCCGCTAATCAATTGGAAGTCTTGATAAGGTTGCAAATTTAATACAGCTTCAATGCGGCCAAATACCGTAGCTTGTTCCTCAAAGGTGAGAACGGTGTCTCCCAACAATCTCCGCCAGCGTCCCTTTGCCGCTTTTACCGCGGCCCCAAAAATACCGCCCCAATGGCTGGCCCAGGCTGGCGGGTCAAACAACTAAGTGACCCCTCGGCGGGCCAAACTATTACCAATGTCAACCTGGCTCTCATTAGGAAGGCGTGTACCTCCTTCAAATAGTTACTTGTACCTTTGTAATTCGTACCGCAATCAGAACTAATCAAAGGTAACCCACGGCGAGACACAAATCTTTCCAAAGTCGCCTCACAGGCCTCTGTCGAGAGGGAGGTTACCAGCTCCAAATGCACTGCCTTGGTTGACAGGCAGACAAACACACAAATAAGCCTTACTATTACGAAGGGTGGACGTCTTCAACAAAAGGGGACCAACAAGTCCGTTACGACGCCAGCAAAGGGCCTCGCCTCATTGACGCGATCAGCCGACAAAATCCAAATTTCTCGCTGCAGAATGGCCAACAGCGCATTGCAACCGGCATGCGAGTTCTTAGTGTGACGATCAGTCACCAACAATTGAACCAAGTGGCCCTTCTTGGGCAACAAAAGGGGGTGACGGGCCCCATAAGGAAGGCTAGAGTGCCTCAACCATCCTCCAACAGGGTTTCCCGAAGTGGCTCGTCCCTACCAAGTTCAGTTATAACAAGGGCAGGAGCACCAATTTTAGGGTACGGACAACTCACAAGGGTGATTTCAAACCAGGTCCTTCCCTCAACAGTGGTGTCAGCCAGTTCGCCAATTCCCCAAAACTTGCCTGAAAGGTCGTTCACCTTCAGGCCAACCTGTCCCGCTAACCAAGACGACAAAAGGCAACCCTGGACTCCCGTGTCCAAAATGGCACAGACCACAATCGAGTCACCCAAGGGTCCCCAGACCTTGACCGAGGCCGTTGGCAACAAAACCGTCTTGATCGGGGGGATCCTTTAGCGGTGCAGGCGTCAATCTCTTAGTGATGCCTGGGCGGCGACCGATCGCCGCATCCAGGCTGCCTTCGTTCACGACGAGGCCAACAATCAAAATATTCGTCTGCGCGGTGTCCCGAGCCGCTCGCCATCACTGGAGGGGCATATCCCAACGAATGCCCGAATGGCGGAGGGCGCGAGTCCAGCCGGGGACGTTCCGCCAACGGAGGGGAAAGGCAGCGGCGCCGACCCGGCCACTGCTGCCTAGCAGCCAATGCGCGTTCTCCCTGACGAGGGGAGACCAAATGGCGCTCGTGGGGCTCCCGTTCAACTTGCGCGGGGGGTGGAGTGCGGCGTACAGAATCGCGGGTCTCAGCCCAGTGCTCGTCTCTGGGGTACACCCCCCTGCGCGAACCCCCCTCAGAAGCTGGTCTGCTGGAGCGGTTCGCGTTGGCGCACAAAATCTCAAGGTGGGACCCTTCACAAATTCTACACGGGCGGGGGTCGGGGCAGTCCCGATGGAAGTGGGCCCCCAAGCACGAAAAGCACAAACGGCGTGCGTTGACAATACGGCGGCGGGCACTTACGTGCAAATTCAAAAAGTCCGGGCAACGCGCCATGACATGCCCCGTTGCCTTACAAAAGTCACAATGATGAGGACTCCGGGCACCAGCAAAACGGGGGGCGGGGCGAACATCAACAGGCCCCCTAGCCCGAGGACTCCGGGCGCCAGCAAAACGGGGGGCGGGCCGATCATCAACAGGCCCCCTAGCCCGAGGACTCCGGGCGCCAACAGAACGGGGGGCGGGGCGATCATCAACAGGCCCCCTAGCCCGAGGACTCCGGGCGCCAGCAAAACGGGGGGCGGGGCGATCATCAACAGGCCCCCCAGCCCGAGGACTCCGGGCGCCAGCAAAACGGGGGGCGGGGCGATCATCAACAGGCCCCCTAGCCCGAGGACTCCGGGCGCCAACAAAACGGGGGGCGAGGGGAACATCAACAGGCCCCCGAGCCCTAGTTCGTCCCTGGTCTCTGGGCTGAGAAGGTAGTGGGGCCCCGTGGCGCCACGAGTGGTATCCGAAAACCGACACTCGTCTTCCAAAAGTTTGAGGAGGTCGTCAAAGGGGGGAAGATGGGTGGCACTATCCCCACCATACTTCTGCTCAAAACGTGACCTCAACTCCGCGGGGAGCAACTGCAGCACTATGTGCACCAACAAGTAGGACCAATGTTCTACCGGTAACTCCAAGCGTCTTAAGGCGTTGGTCGCTGAGACCAACGGGTTCAGCAAGTCAGTGCGCAACGTCGACGTGCTGACAATGGCCGGTAGCCCCAAAATCTGGTCGATGTGCACATCAGCCAGGCAGCGCTTGTTCTGATACCGTCGGGAGAGAAGCTCCAGAGCGGTAGGGTAGGAGGAATCCGTCACCGGCAAGTGCTGCACCAAGGCTCTGGCTTCGCCCTCCAGGACAGACAATAAATAGGCCAGCTTCTGGGCAGGTCCGAGGTCCGAGCGTGCATCGACAAGACTATCAAACAGATTTAGGAAGCCCAGCCAGTGGTCCAAGCGACCGTCAAAATGTGGCAGCTCCAGGGTGGGCAGCCCACTCAATAGTCCAGGGCCTGCAACAACAGGGGTCTGCGGCTTGGCCGCATCAGGCACCCGGCTCTTCAAAATTTCCCGCGCTCGTAGACATATGACATCCCCCAGGTGGACAATCTGGTCATAGTCACCCAAAATCTTATCGCGGGCTGTCTGATCCATCACCCCCAAATCCACGTCCATGATTTACTCGTTTAAGCGTATGAGCGCAGCATCAGCTGACTTGATCCTCTCAATCACTTGCCCATACCGAGCAAGGGTGAGCTCCTCCAATTCCACACGCTCAACCGTTGCAGCTGCCGATGTGAACCATCTCAACTGTGAGGTCAATCCTGCAGCAGCCTCCCTGACCGCCCTCAATGAGGCCATTGCAACAATCAAATATTATACCAACCGGTTAAAATTCACTAAACAAACAAACAATGACTTGTTAGCCAACCGAGCAATTTCAACAAAATAAAAACTTAAATTCAATTATTTCAAGTCCAAATCCGGCCCTGTACTTATTCCAAGTATGAATCTAGCTTGGTACAGATGGCTAGTTACAAAATAAATAACAATTCAATGTATATATTGTGCAGGATCACACCAATAAACATCAATAAGCACAACAATTGTCTGTATAATATTGAGCCGGAGAATCTCTATCAACACAGTCCAATAACTACTATAAACAACAACCAACACACACAATTCAAGTCTTGTTATATTAGACTATGTGTAATTATTATTAAGATAACCTTTTAAATTCAGATCAGTGACATTCAATTATTAATTGCAACAAATATAGCAAATTATGTACCAAATTATACCAATAATTCCTAATTTCACAAATAAATCTTACTTGTCAATTCAACACCAGGGGCTACAGTACAAATCACAAATACAACTTCAATTGATTCAACTTCAATTAGATAGCCCGGATGACATGGTAATATATTCAAAACTTATTAAGTTATAAGTTATGTTAAGTAATTAAACTAAAGTTAGTTTCAACAATATTCAAAACTTCCAATTAAACCAGTGGATCTTATATTATAAGAGCCACGCCTGCTACCAGAATGTACTATGTGGATTTTATATTAAACCCACGCTCTGCTTACCAAAATGTACAGTCCCACAATTGGCCAGTGCAACGGTAACTGGATGGTCTGAACTGTCCACGGTACGTGGAGCTATAAACGTTGCTTACAATCAACAATAAACAAAAGGCCTATAGCCTCTGAGGCTTTATGAATACATTATTACCACTAACCTTCTGTGCTGGGTTCACCAAGCTTCGACCTTCCAAGGTCACGCCCCAAGTGTGGTATGTATGTAAATATGAGGTGAGTAAATGAAAGTGTGATGCAAGTCAAGTTTGTGGACGTTCACAAGGCGCCAGTCTCCAGATGGCGCGGTTCCAACAGCATCACAGCCTAACTCGTTTCCAGCAAGCGCGTGCTACGCGGATGAGGCAATAAGGCGATGTGTTCCGAGAAATATCCCGGGGTTTTCGTCAAATGGGGATTACAATTTCAAACAATTGATAATCGCGACCCAATTATCGGTTGCAACAGGCGATTCCAAACGATATTTTACCAATTATAATTAACTCAACAGGGTCCCATGACCGACATTTTTTCCAAGCAAAGTCTATCTGTCAAGTCAGAGTAATGTCAAGATCAAATTTCTTTATGTCAAAAGAGTACGTTCGGAAACGATCGGTACTAAACATCTTCTTTGTTTCAATTTTTGGCAAATAAATCGCGAATGTATATACATGTATTCTCTTTGTTATTGTTGTCATTATGAAAGCAATTTTATATTTAGTTTCCGTAATTTTAGTCCTCTAGTTATCTTTTAACGTCGTTATCGTTTTTAGTTTCTTTCTTTAATTTTTTACTCGAATATTTACTACGTATTTACAACGCGTTAAAAACATTATTTGCGTTACTTTAGAGGATATCAGTCTATATCTATATGTAACACTTGTCGCAAATGCGGGAGTTCAGGACACACACCTTAATATGAGAGTACCTATCTAAAATCTAAATATTATAGGTAACACGTGTTTCGTCTACATGTCTGCAATGTCTAGTGTAATAAAGTCAGTGCGCTAGCGATGGTGTGTGTGGTGCTCCATCCAGCACCTACTTAGCACAAGTCTATTGTATAACCATAACAATATGGTAACCCGAAGAAAACCCATCTTAATGTAGGGTTTTAGGTATGGAACCCATTCAATGGGTTATCATAATGTTGGTGTAACCCTTTCACTGGGGTTCTTGTATAGAACCCATTCAATGGGTTATCCATATTGAAGAGGTAACCCTTTTAATGGGTTCAAGCCTAAAACCCATTCATAGAGTTACATCATGATAAAGGTAACCTTATAAATGGCTTACCCTTTCAAAGACTTAACTATTAATCGGGGTTGTACGGTCCCTGAGTAAAATACACAAGTTCTGATTTCCTTTAAACAGGATTAACCCAGCTATTACGTAAATTTTGGACCAACCTACAAATTATAGATGCACCACGTGCCTTCTTCATTAATTCCATCCATGTCCGTCTCTCAAATTAATGTATGTAAATTGGGTATCATGTTTTTAAGGTGGTTCTCACAAACACAACCCAACACTAATCTGCAACTGACGACTAAACAACACCAATGAATTCAACTGCAACTCACAGTCGTGTAATCATCAGTATAAATTGATTGTGGTCAAAAGAAAAGTCATGTATGTAAAGCGAGGAGATATGCTTTAGCTCAACTCCTCAACCCTTTCCCCACCTTAACTTTAAAATATTCTCATCCAAAACAATTAATGAAGTTTTTTAATTAAGGACATAGTAATGTACTAAAAAAAGCAATGAAATAAAATTCCAAAGAGTTCACGCGGTTCAGAGACTGGCATACATGCCTTGTAGCTGCAAAGTGCATTAATGTGCATTAGCTTTTCTTCTTCTCTTCTTCGGTCGTTTTCTTCATTGCTGAAGGTCGTGGCCATCTTGGAATTTTCGGTGGAGTCATGGACTAAATTTCTCCAGGCCTCTCTGTCCTCAGCGTGCCATTTAAGCCGGTGATCTGCCGCGAGGTCGTCTGCCTTCTATTTTGCCAATAATAATGACTTTTTTCAAGATAGTCTGATTTTTTCTCGCTATGTGGCCAAAATATCTAAGTATTAAAATATCCGCAGACAAAGACAATGTGCGTTTCAGCGGGCTTAAAGTGTAAATCCCTATTATATAAATCTAACAGACGTGACACAAGAGACGTTTCGACACAAGATCGTTTACGTAAATCTTTATCTCATTGACTTCATCTATTAAGAGATGACGAGATATTATTTAAATCTAAACTATAAAATAATAATATTACTATAATTATGTATTTATTAAAAATGAAGGCTGCACTTCTGCATCTCCAAGATTCTCCGACCAAGACATCTCTTGTCACTCCCGATGACGCTATCACCTGCCAACCACCCATCATATAATTAAGGCAGCCACAGGAAGTTTGGTTAAGCAACCGATAACTTCAAAGGTTGACCTGCGAGATGCCACACAAAAAAATATTCATCAGACAAAAAATATCCATAAATTTCTTAGTAGGTACACATACAATAAATGTTAGTACCTATAATAAATTTATTTAACACACATGCAACGCAACAATATAATATTACCGTTAACAACAACACAACAACTCAGTAATTTTTGAAAATTATGAACGTCATCATCTTTAACTACAATCTTCTTAATCTTATCATAGTATAAAGCAAAGGCGCTTCCCTGTGGCTGTCCATATGTATGCTTAAATCTTTAAAACTACGCAACGGATTTTGATGCAGTTTCTTTCAATAGCAAGAGTGATTCAATAGGAAGGTTTTTAAGTATATAACATGCATAACATAGTAGAGGAACACTAATAATTTTTGAGGTTTCTAATGTGATGTCGCAAATAAACACATTTTTTTGCGCTTGCTTTGCAAACGCTGGCTGAACCCTACGTGTTCCGTCCGATATGTGTTTCCGAACGTACCTTTTTTTGACATAAAGAAATTTGATCTTGACATAACTTGACTTGACAGATAACCTGTTTCCGTTGTTGAAAAAATGTCCGCTTGTTGTGAGATCGATTTATTGTGTAATTGAAAAATCCTGTTGAATCTCAGTTAATTAAGGACAAATTGGGTGTGATTAACGATCAATTGATATTGGAATCCCGAATTGAGTAACATTAATATTTTGAACCATAACGCCGTATTGACGCCAGACCGAATGGCACGCGAATTTGTTGAAAGTAATAGTGAATTGGTGATAAATAGCTGCTCCAATCTGGTGCGAAGTTTGAGCTACATCCCGGCCCGGACCACATATTGAAGCTTGCGTCCTTTGTAACCGCCGTGACACCACTTTGACACCATTACACTTTCAAATATACTCACACACACACGGACGTGATCAGAACAGATCCTCGCTTGGCGTCTACAGCTCAGGTAAGTCTAGGCTATAAGTTTACCTATTTGTTAGTAAGGCCGGAGAGCCTATTGTTTGTTTGAAAACAACGGGAAAGCTCCACGTACCGTGGACTGTTCGATATACCAGTTACCGTTGGCTGGCTTGGTGCTGAGCAAAGTGGTAGCAGAGCGTGGTTTTTATAATATAAAATCCACTAAGTAAATTGGAAGTTTTGAACATTGTTGAAAATAACTTAAAAAGTTTGAATATATTACTTGTCAGCCGGGCTCTATGAAGTTGTATTTGTAGTTTGTACTGTAGTCCCTGTATTGCACTGACAAGTAAGATTTATTTGTGAAATTAGGAATGATTAGATTGTATCTGGTTCATAATTTGGTATTTGTTGTGATTAATAATTGAATGTCACTAGTCTGAAGTTAAAAGATTATCTAAATAATAATCACACATAGTCTAACATAATAGGACTTGAATTGTGTATATTGATTCATTGTTTATAGTATTTATTGGATTGTGTTGTTAGAGATTGTCCGGCTCAATATTATACATTCAATTGTTGTGTTTAATTGGTGTTGATCCAGCATAATATATATAATATGATTTCTCTGTTAAGTGAAACAAAGACACAATTGCGTTTCTGTAAAGACAATTCAATTTATTAATAAGACAAATTTATTTACAAAGGTTTTCCACTTATATCGTATATAATTTTAATCACTCACCTGTAAAGACAAAAACAACATTTAAAGCCTTTATTTCAGGTATAGATATTTTCTAAAATATTCTCGTTATATTAAATTCTTAAATTATTTAGGTTTATTTTTCCTAACATCATTCTTTCACAATTGTCTTAGATGTCACTTTTAAAAGTGACATCTATAAAAAATAAATCTACGGTTAAAAAGGTTAAGAAAAACGATAACGGATTTTCTTTACATCTCCCACCCTCGGAGAGAACAATTACCGCAAGAGATTATTCTGTTAAAAGCTAATTTCTACCGGAGATAGCTTCGAAATGTGGTAGAGATTTGATTCTGCCTTCTTGTGTCCGGTGTTTATTTCATATATTGAGTTAGAAATCTTATTCAAGATTTCGTATGGTCCAATCCTTAGTTCATCCATTTTTTTCCTATTCAGTCGATTTCCGTTTTCTACAAAAACTCTGTCTCCCACTTCGAATTTATATTCTTTTCTATGTAAATCATATATTTTTTTATTATAGTTGTGAGATTTTATTGAATTTTCAAAGGCTAGCTTTCTATCTCTTTTCAGGTCTTCTTCTGTGTATTTCGATTTTAATTCAAGTGGTAAAATATTCACGTTTTTGCCTTCTAAAAGGTATTTTGGAGTAAACTTCGTGACTGTATGTTCTGTTTCGTTATATTTTTCGACACATTTTTGTGCAACTGTTGTCCATGCTGTTTTCCTGTCACCTTCGTTTATTTTGCATCTTATCTTATTGATCAGAGTTTGATTTAGCCTTTCATTTAGCCCATTTGAATATGGTGCATCTACAGCTGTGAACACTATTGTTATATTATTCTTTTTTAGGAACTTTTTAAATTCTTTGGAATTTATACCAGGGTATTGGTCTGTTAATACCAAATCAATATTATGACTTTGTGTTACATTTTTTATTAGCTTAATAAAATCATTTGAACTCTGATTTCTTGATGTTAAAATGTAAGCATACCTAGTAAAATGATCGACCAGAAGATGCAAATATTTCTTTGTAGACCGTGATCCTCCAAAGCCTCCAATGGTATCAACTGATACAATTTCAAATGGGCGTGTTGCTGGGCCTAAATGTGACATCAAACCAAATTTCGGTTTCCTTCTTGATTTGTTCTTTATACAAATTACACATTCGTCACAAATTTTCTTAATGTTTGTGAAGATGTTCTTTGCTGTGTAAAATGGTGTTATTTTATTTATCATCTGCGTCCTTCCAATGTGACAGTAGGTATCATGTACATTTTTAATTAATGTTTTGCTAAGTGTTTCTGAAAGTATGATTTTATTTTGAATTTTATTCTTTTTGTAATAAATTTCATTCTCAAGTATAAACTTGAATTTTCTATTTTGTAGATCTTTATTTATGTCTTGGTCATTTTTTATATCACTCAGACTGATTAGGTTTACAACTTTTAAAAAATCATCAGTATTTTCACAAGGGTCTAGGACTGGGTTTCTGCTTAGGCAGTCTGCTTCTTGGTTTGACTTTCCTGGGTTATATTTTATTTTAAAGTTGTATTGTGATAAATAGTACATCAAATCGCCAAGTTCTTCATCAGTTCTAGCCTTGATGTTCAGATTCTCCAATGGTTTATGATCTGAGTACACCACAAATTCTTTTCCCATAAGCCAGTGTTGCCAATATTTTACAGCTTCTTTTATTGCTAGACATTCTATGTATATTGCCTTCTTTCTCTTTTGGGGTTCTGTCAATTTTTTTGAGAAGTAAGCTACAGGTTTATCTACTCCGTTTTTATCTTCCTGTTTTAACACAGCTCCAATTCCTTTAATGCTAGCATCTGTGTAAATCATTACAGGTTGTTCAGGGTCATATATTTTCAGGATTGGTTTTGAACATAGTAATTCTTTCATTTTATCAAATGATTTCTGGCATTCTGGGGACCATATAAATTTTACATCTTTCCGTAATAGATTGTGTAATGGATCTAAGATAATTGCACTATTTGGTACAAACTTATGATGAAAATTGACTTTCCCGAGAAACTGGCGAATATTTTTTTTTGTTTCTGGAATTGGGAAGTTTTTTACAGCAGTTAGATAATCCTTGAGAGGTCTAACAGAATTATTTTCTATTATATGTCCCAAATATTTGGCGTAATCTTTTGCAAAAGTACATTTCGAAAATTTCAGTCTAAATCCTTCTGTTCTTATTGCTTCATGTAGTCTAGATATATGTTGTGTGTGTTCTTCAAAACTTTTAGAAAAAACCAAGATGTCATCTATAAAATTTACTGTAAATTCACAGAGTTTGTATTTTCTTATTATGTTACTTAATATCCTTTGGAATATGGCTGGAGCTGTCCTTAACCCGAATGGGAGGCAAGTCCATTGAAAGTGGCCTGTTTGTGTAACAAATGCTGTTTTGTGTCTATCCTGAATTTTTAAAGGAATTGACCAAAATGCAGAATTTATGTCGAAAGTGGAAAAGTATTTACAGTTTACAGCTTTTACCATTAGGTCTTCAATTAAAGGAAATGGCTGTAATTGTGGTACAACAATTTTGTTCAGTTCTCTGAAATCAATACATAGCCTGGTTTTTTTGTCATCTTCTTTTTTATATGCCAGAGTAACAGGGGCAGCAAATGGGCTATAGGATTCTTCAATTAATTTTTTTTGTAATAATTTTGATATCTGGTTTTCAATTTCTTTCCTATCCTCAACGGAGCACCTGTATGGACGTTTGTAACAATACTTATCCACCATCAAGTCTATATGAGCTTCATAGTCTCGTACCGTGCCCACGTCGTATTTATCTTTAGCAAAGACTGTGTTGTATTTCTTTATTAATTTATCAATTTCTGTTTGTTGATGTAGATCTTTTTTTTTTTTTTTTTTTTAATTTTGTAAAATTATCAAATAAGTCCTCCCACCCCGGGCAGGGTGGGAGGGACTGTCAGACTTTTACTGACTAAAATCCACGGTGTTCCTTCAATAACCCTTTACATACCGGGGCCACGGTAACGGGATGAGTCCCACGACCCCGGCAGGCTTCGGCCCTCTGCAGAGGGGGCCTCGTCATGTTGCTGACGCTCTTTGAGGCGCGCGTGGAACACGACGCGCCGTCGACCCGGGCATGGTCCATGGTCGGACAGCGAGTTGCCCTTTACTCGCTGTCCGCATGCCCGCGCCTACGGTGGCCGGAGATCGTCGGCCGACGTCCGACGCCGTGGGCGTCTACCACTGCGGCTGGGCTGGAGGGAGGACGCCATCCTCTCCCTCACGCGGCCCGCCTCCTCCTTCGAAAGCATGACTGCTTCGCAGAAGGAGGCGACCGCTTCCCACTCCCTCTCGCCCCGCAGCATGGCCTCGACCAAGGCCGGGCGCGAGAGGTCTCCGCCTATTGTCGCCGTGAGGACACGTCGGTGCTCTGCCCAAGCTGGGCAGTCCTGCACCGTGTGCTCGACTGTGTCCTCAGGGCGACCCTCGATCTAGATGATTTTTTGTAATTGCAAATTTTTCTATATCTATATGTTCGTTGAAGTTCACTTCACATTTGTTTATATAATTAATTTCTTGTTTAAATATCTCAGAGTATAAAGACTTGTTTTTTCCTCTTGTGTATTTATTACCTAGAACATCAGGAATTTCGACATCTGTTAAATTTGAAATATTAGTATTTACAGTCTTCATATACTCTTTGTTTAGGAATCTCTTCTTTTCTTCTGGATTTCCACATTGTATAATATTTAATTCTTCAGTTTGCATTAGATTGAACGTTTTAATACAATCCAAACCAATTAGGAAATCGTAATGAAAATTTTCATTATCTATTACAAAGATATCCATAATTCTCTCAATATTATAAATTTTTAGTTTTATCGTTATTATACCTTTAGTTTTCTTCTCACCATTAATAGTTTTCAAGTTTGCTGGTTGTATATGACCTGTATCCGGTCTCTTTTTGATTTTCAATAATTTAGCATTAATTAATGACACATTTGAACCCGAATCATAAATTCCAGAAACTTGTAAGGTATCATTTAATAGTAATTTTACTTGTATTAATGGTGGTACTTCTAGTTTTTTGGATTCTCTTCATTCAGTTCAATTTCTAATTCAGAGTTATTAACACTTCTCACAGGTGTTTTGTGATTTTTTCCTTTAAACCAACAATCTTCCTCCGGGTGGAAGCGCATCCCTTTTTTTTCGGTTATGCAGATCTGACATGGCTTTTTTTCTTCAATTTTTCTGTTTTTTGTATCAGAATGTGTGTAGAGTTTTTTATCATATTTATTTTTTCTTACATGATGTTCCAATTTTCCCAACTCATTGTAGAGATCTTCAGTTTCTTGTATAGTCTCTCTGTCAATCTTATCAGTCAGATAGTTAGGTAGTCCTGACGCTATCAGATCTATGAGTGTCCCAGTGTCGATCGACTTCCTGACTTCTAATAGTATTTTTTCTTTTTTTAGTGCATACTCAAGCAGTGAACCTGTTTGATACTTAAAGGCAAGGGCATATCTGATGGGTGACCAACCTTTGTTTGCAAATGTCACACAGAAATTTTTCTCCCACTTATTCCACTCTGATTCTATCGTAAGTTTCATTAACATACAGCTGTACCAGTCTAAACTGGAATTTTCCAGAAAAAATTTTAATATTTCGATCCTCTTTTTGTCTTCTTCAATATGGAAACGTTCACATTCTTTGTTGAACTCGCTAATCCATTGGAGAGCGTTAGCATTTTTACCGGTGAATTTCTCAATCATAAAATCCTTTGAAATTTTCCCTAAATTCTGAGTTTCAGATTTACTTTGTTTTTCTTCAAGGAATCTTTCTAAGAGTTTTTCTAAGTTATGATTTGAGTCACTCGGTAATGATTTATTATCATCTGTGTCTCCCATAATTTCTTCCAGATAAAAATCATTGAATTGTAAATTTTGTTCTTCATCTAAATATACCTTAGATATATCATCTGTTAGAGTTATCCATATTTTTCTTGTCTGGTGTCTTTTATTTAATGTTTTTCTTATCTTAGTATAACTTGAAGTAGATGTAATTACTTGATGTAAACTTGCAGGTTGATATTCATCCGGTATATTAAAAGTCTGTCCATTAGGTGTACCTATTGAGGTTATGCAAATAATGTTTGATTTTCCGTCTCCGTATGTTTTCACAGTAAAATCAAATCTCAGCCTCTCCATATTTTTAAAATATCTGCAGAAAATGTTGTTTTATAATATGATTTCTCTCTGTTAAGTGAAACAAAGACACAATTGCGTTTCTGTAAAGACAATTCAATTTATTAATAAGACAAATTTATTTACAAAGGTTTTCCACTTATATCGTATATAATTTTAATCACTCACCTGTAAAGACAAAAACAACATTTAAAGCCTTTATTTCAGGTATAGATATTTTCTAAAATATTCTCGTTATATTAAATTCTTAAATTATTTAGGTTTATTTTTCCTAACATCATTCTTTCACAATTGTCTTAGATGTCACTTTTAAAAGTGACATCTATAAAAAATAAATCTACGGTTAAAAAGGTTAAGAAAAACGATAACGGATTTTGTTTACATATATACATTGAATTGTTATTTTTTGTGTAACTAGCCATACTTAGCAAGCTAGATTCATACTTGGAATAAGTACAGGGTCGGATTTGGACTTGAAATAATTGAATTTAAGTTTTTATTTTGTTGAAATTGCTCGGTTGGCTAACAAGTCATTGTTTGTTTGTTTAGTGAATTTTAACCGGTTGGTATAATATTTGATTGTTGCAATGGCCTCATTAAAGGCAGTCAGGGAGTCTGCTGCCGGATTGGTCTCACAGTTGAGATGGTTCACATCGGCAGCGGCAACGGTTGAGCGTTTGGAATTGGAAGAGCTCACCCTTGCTCGGTATGGGTGCTTGAATGAGAGGATCAAGGCAGCTGATGCTGCGCTCACACGCTTCTACGAGTTCATCATGGACGTGGATTTGGGGGTGATGGACCAGGCAGCCCGCGATAAGATTTTGGGTGACTATGACCAGATTGTCCACCTGGAGGATGTCATAAGTCTACGAGCCTGGGAAATTTTGAAGAGCCGGGTGCCTGATGCGGCCAAGCCGCAGACCCCCGTTGTTGCAGGCCCTGGACTATTGGGTAGGCTGCCCACCCTGGAGCTGCCACATATTGACGGTCGCTTGAACCACTGGCTGGGCTTCCTAAATCTCTTTGAGAGTCTTGTCGATGCACGCTCGGACCTCGGACCTGCCCAGAAGCTGGCCTATTTATTGTCTGTCCTGGAGGGTGAAGCCAGAGCCTTGGTGCAGCACTTGCCGGTGACGGATTCCTCCTACCCGACCGCTCTGGAGCTTCTCTCCCGACGGTATCAGAACAAGCGCTGCCTGGCTGATGTGCACATCAGCCAAATTTTGGGACTACCGGCCATTGCCAGCACGTCGACGTTGCGCACTGACTTGCTGAACCCGTTGGTCTAAGCGACCAACGCCTTGAGACGCTTGAGTTACCGGTAGAACATTGGTCCTACTTGTTGGTGCACATAGTGCTGCAGTTGCTCCCCGCAGAGTTGAGGTCACGTTTTGAGCAGAAGTATGGTGGGGATAGTGCCACCCATCTTCCCCCCTTTGACGACCTCCTCAAATTTTTGGAAGACGAGTGTCGGTTTTCGGATAACACTCGTGGCGCCACGGGGTCACCCTCACTACCTTCTCGGCCTAGAGACCAGGGACGGACTAGGGCTCGGGGGCCTGTTGATGTTCGCCCCGCCCCCCGTTTTGCTGGCGCCCGGAGTCCTCGGGCTAGGGGGCCTGTTGATGTTCGCCCCGCCCCCCGTTTTGCTGGCGCCCGGAGTCCTCGGGCTAAGGGGCCTGTTGATGGTTTCCCCGCCCACCGTTTTGCTGGCGCCCGGAGTCCTTATCATTGTGACTTTTGTAAGGCAACGGGGCATGTCATGGCGCGTTGCCCGGCCTTTTTGAATTTGCACGTAAGTGCCCGCCGCCGCATTGTCAACGCACGCCGTTTGTGCTTCTCGTGTTTGGGGGCCCACTTCCATCGGGACTGCCCCAACCCCCGCCCGTGTAGAATTTGTAAAGGGTCCCACTTGGAGATTTTGTGCGCCAACGCGAACCGCTCCAGCAGACCAGCTTCTGAGGGGGGTTCGCGCAGGGGGGGGTACCCCGGAGACGAGCATCGGGCTGAGGCCCGCAATTCTGTTCGCCGCACTCTACCCCCCGCGCAAGTTGAACGGGAGCCCCGCAAGCGCTATTTGGTCTCCCCTCGTCAGGGAGAACGCGCGTTGGCTGCTAGGCAGCAGGGGCCGGATCGGCACCGCTGCCTTTCCCCTCCGTTGGCGGAACGTCCCCGGTTGGAGTCGAGCCCTCTGCCATTCGGGCATTCGGTGGGATGTGCCCCTCCAGTGATGGCGAGCGGCTCGGGACACCGCGCGGACGAAAATTTTGAATGTTGGCCTCGTCGTGAACGAGGGCAGCCTGGTTGCGGCGATCGGTCGCTGCCCAGGCATTGCTAAGAAATTGACGCCTGCCTCGCTAAGGACTCCCCCCCGATCAAGACGGTTTTGTTGCCAACGGCCTCGGTCAAGGTCTGGGGACCCTTGGGTGACTCGATTGTGGTCCATGCCATTTTGGACACGGGAGCCCAGGGTTGCCTTTTGTCGTCTTCGTTAGCGGGACAGGTTGGCCTGAAGGTGAACTACTTTTCAGGCAAGATTTGGGGAATTGGCGAAACGGCTGTCACCACAGTTGAGGGAAGGACCTGGTTTGAACTCACCCTTGTGAGTTGTCTTTACCCTAAAATTAGTGCTCCTGCCCTTGTTATAACTGAATTTGGTTAGGACGAGCCACTTCGGGAAACCCTGTTGAAAGACTGGCTCCGATTTGTATCTGCACTCCCTGCGGTGCTTCTTGTGCGTCTCCTAAACCATGTTGCGCACATTTTGGGTGGAACTGTTGACATTCAGGCTTCTTACGCCTGGACGGACAGTCAAATTGTTTAGTGCTGGTTGAAGACGTCCGTCCACTCTTTGGAGGTCTTTGTTGCTAACCGAGTGTCGCAGATTCAAGGTTCTGAAACGCCTTTGATTTGGAGGCACGTGCCTGGTGACCTGAACCCGGGCGACGTGGCCTCACGCGGGTGCATGGCCCCCCACTTGATTGCTTACCCCCTCTGGTGGGAACCAGACTGGCTGACTCGCCCCGAGGACGATTGGCCTCGAACGCCAGTCTTGATGTCGGATCCTTTGCCCGGACTTAAGGTGTTCGCTGTTGGGATGAAGGATCCTCCGTTTGATCCTGATTTTTTGTTGAATCGATACAGCTCCCTCGACAAATTGTTGAACGTCACCTCGTGGATCAGGCATTTTGGCCATAATTCTAGGAATCCAGGGGACAAACGCCTATCACCAGTACTCTCTCCTCAAGAGCGACAGGAGTCACTCCTCCTTTGGGTCCGCTCTGTGCAGGCTGCAAACTTTGAGAAGGAGATCGAGGTCTAGAAGTCTGGTAGGGTTAAGTTGTCGGGAGCCGTTAGTAAGTTGAATCCCTTCTTGGACCAGACGGGTCTTTTGCGTGTTGGAGGACGGTTGAGGCACTCTAGCATTCCTTATGGGGCCCGTCACCCCCTTTGGTTGCCCAAGGAGGGCCACTTGGTTCAATTGTTGGTGACTGATCGTCACATTAAGAACTCGCATGCCGGTTGCAATGAGCTGTTGGCCATTCTGCAGCGAGAATTTTGGATTTTGCCGGCTGATCGTGTCAATGAGGCGAGGCCCTTTGCTGGCGTCGGAACGGACTTTGCTGGTTCCCCTTTGTTGAAGACGTCCACACTTCGAAATAGTAAGATTGTTAAGGTTTATTTGTGTGTTTTTGTCTGCCTGTCAACCAAGGCAGTACACTTGGAGCTGGTAACCTCCCTCTCGACAGAGGCCTTGTAGCGACTTTGGAAAGATTTGTGTCTCGCCGTGGGTTACCTTCTTTGATTAGGTCTGATTGCGGTACGAACTACAAGGGTACAAGTAACTATTTGAAGGAGGTATACGCCTTCCTTAATGAGAGCCAGGTTGACATTGGTAATAGTTTGGCCCGCCGAGGGGTCACTTGGTTGTTTGACCTGCCAGCCTGCCCCCATTGGGGGGGTATTTTTGAGGCCGCGGTGAAAGCGGCAAAGGGACACTGGCGGAGATTGTTGGGAGACACCGTTCTCACCTTTGAGGAACTAGCTACGGTATTTGGCCGCATTGAAGCTGTGTTAAATTCGCAACCTAGTCAAGACTTCCAATTGATTATCGGACGGGTAGGCCCGTCCGGGGGGGGGGTAGATGTTCCGTCCGATATGTGTTTCCGAACGTACCTTTTTTTGACATAAAGAAATTTGATCTTGACATGACTTGACTTGACAGATAACCTGTTTCCGTTGTTGAAAAATGTCCGCTTGTTGTGAGATCGATTCATTGTGTAATTGAAAAATCCTGTTGAATCTCAGTTAATTAAGGACAAATTGGGTGTGATTAACGATCAATTGATATTGGAATCCCGAATTGAGTAACATACTGGGATATTTTGAACCATAACGCCGTATTGACGCCAGACCGAATGGCACGCGAATTTGTTGAAAGTATTAGTGAATTGGTGATAAATAGCTGCTCCAATCTGGTGCGAAGTTTGAGCTACATCCCGGCCCGGACCACATATTGAAGCTTGCGTCCTTTGTGACCGCCGTGACACCACTTTGACACCATTACACTTTCAAATATACTCACACACACACACACACACGGACGTGATCAGAACAGATCCTCGCTTGGCGTCTACAGCTCAGGTAAGTCTAGGCTATAAGTTTACCTATTTGTTAGTAAGGCCGGAGAGCCTACATTGAGTTTGACAAGCAATGTTTAGTGCTCCACGAACCGTGGACAGTTCAGACCGTCCAGTTATCGTTGGCTGGCTTCTTGTAGTCTTGAACAATTTGATAGATCAAAATAATGTACTACAGTATTGTACACCTTAAAACAACAAAAAAGTCCTCGATGTCATCTGTCTATCTCTTATAGATAACCCACAACAACCATTTTTTATCCTTTACTTTTTACGAGAAATACGAGCATATTTTACGAAGCGATTTTAAGCAATACAGCATTAATCCTTATCCAATTAAGTACCATAAATACATTGGGCATTTAATATAAATCAATATTGCTCTTTATAGAATATAATTTAAATAAATAGTTTCGAAGATATTACAGATTTAAAATGCAAGGACATAGCGGTTGCGGCGCGGTGCCGGCGGAGGCACAGCGCGCGTGCCTATGTTGCTTAGATTTGAGCATTGAATGTTTTTCCCATGGTAAATTATGTGCCGCACTTTCAAGAGCAATTACTAAAGAGAACATGGATGTCGAATGACAAAAAGGCTGTCAACGAGATTTAAAATGCAAGGACATAGCGGTTGCGGCGCGGTGCCGGCGGAGGCACAGCACGCGTGCCTATATTGCTTAGATTTGAGCATTGAATGTTTTTCCCATGGTAAATTATGTGTCGCACTTTCAAGAGTAATTACTAAAGAGAACATGGATGTCGAATGACAAAAAGGCTGTCAACGATGTATATAAAGACATTCTATAGTATATTTAATATAAACATTGCACCCGTGCGAAGCCGGGGCGGGTCGCTAGTCTAGTAATAATCCAAGGTAATAATGTTACTTTCTGTTACGTAACAATTACATACTTACTTTTTGTCAAAAGGACAACTTCATGCAATGGTACAGTCTATATTTTATATTGGTCTGTGCTCGGTGGACCTGTGCGTTCACGGGGGCTTCGCCTGAGGACTCTCTCCGCTCACCCAGTGACCGAAGTACAGACGCACAGATGCACAGCGAGGCTCCGACTCCTTTCTCGTTTGTGCCATGAGGGGTTATTTCTTCTATGTGATGGTGGTAATCACCAGGATGGTTCTTGTGTCGTAAAAACCCCACACGTCCTCCTTTTTTCCCCAAAACGTCTAGGCGCCTTTTGTAGGATTCCCCCCAAAAATAAAACAAAACGACCTGTTTGTCAAATTCTAAGAAATTTTGGAATAGTTCAATGGAAATATTTTTCGTTATACCTACTCAAACCGTCACTTGATATTCTGAAAGCATCCATAACAACTATCTTCAGGAAGATAAACGGTAGTTTTAAGCCTTTTCTTATTGTTAGCCGGGAATCATAATTAATTATGACCTATCATTCTATTCTAGTGACATTTTATTGCATGATGTGCTTGCTTGTAAGAAGGTGATATTCTAGTCCATAGAACTAATTAAAGTATTCTCATTTTGTATCAGTGTCTCCAACTTTTGGTGATACGAATAAATTAATTAATTAATTACAGATTGTCTCCAGTCCTTATCGTACCATAACATTGAAGATCTCCAGTTGGGTTACTTACAGTGATTTTATTTATAACAATACTATACATACAGAACCACATTTTTACACCTACATTCTACATAAACACTTCATTGTACACATTAATTTTTTGCTGTTATTATTTAATGAGTTCCGCTTTATAGTATAAATATTAATTCTATGGCTCGTTGTTACGGAGAATCACTGAACCCTAAGTAACAGGTACCTACACCTAGTTTAGGGGTCAGTTTGCGATTATTGCTCCATTTAAGCCCAACATCACTCAGTTATTGTTGTTTTACCTTATTACTAGCCTAGCAACTGACCGCGCGAAGAATACAAAATCATTGTTGATTTATTTGGAAACTAATCATAATATCATCTAATTATAATTAATTGTACCTAACGCTGTGACTCATTTATTGTCTACTGTATCTACTGTCTTAGAGAGCAGTCAGAAAGACCTGGAACCCTGTACACACCTGTGTTCTAATGTAATCCATATATATAAAAGAAAGTCTGTGTTAGTTACACTATTTATAACTCAAGAACGGCTGAACCGATTTGGTTAAAAATTGGTAGGGAGGTAGCTTAGAACCAGGAGACGGACATAGGATACTTATTACCACGGGATCGGGATTTACGCGGGAAGAACTTCCTACGTGGACGAAGTCGCGGGCAAAAGCTAGTTAAGTATAAAAACAAAAAAATAATTCCTAGTGTATGCTCTAGTCTCCACAACTTCAATATGGCTCGTCTCAAGCCCAAACGCTCAGCAGGCCGGTTTAACCGGTGCCTGGACTCTTCCTATTTTCCGGAACGTTGGAACGTCACCCGCATGATTCCAATTCCGAAAGGGGGTGAAGGAACAGCAGTTGAGTCTTTAGACCAGTACCGATTCTGTCAACACCTGCGAAGGTCATTGAATCAGCTATTCAGTGGGATGTCCAGGAGCAGGTGGCGTCGCAACTGTCAGACGCACAACATGGCTTCCGACCTGCGCGTAGTACAATCAGCAACCTCTTGAATGCCATGACATACCTGGTCCCTCATATCAACGCGGGAGTGAAGGTGGACGTCGTCTACTTTGATTTTAAGAAAGCAATTGACCTAGTGGATAATGATGTCTTACTATCGAAGTTGGCGAGGGTTGGCTGTACTTCAAAATTGCTCCAATTTTTTGCGAGCTATATGAGGGACAGGAAACAATACGTGGAGTACTATGGTTGTCAGTTTGAGCCTTATTTCACAAGGCCGGGGTTATTCAAGGCAGCAATGTAGGGGCATTACAATTTATCATCATAATAAATGACCTGACTGACGTAGTGCGAGACGCCAAGTGTTTTCTGTTTGCGGACGACCTCAAGTTGCTCCTGGCCATCGAAAACGAGGAAGACTGTCACCACCTTCAGCTGGACATTGATTGCGTAGTTGAGTGGAGTAGGAACAACAAGCTGGAATTTAATGTTGCAAAATGTTCCATTCTGACATTCAGTCGTGCAAGAACACTGCTTCACTACACCTACAGACTGGAAGACGGGCCTTTGAAGAGAGAAGAAGCAGTACGAGACCTTGGCGTCCGTATGGATACGCAGCTGAGATCTTGGTACCATAGATAAATGTATTTTTGATTTCTGTGCTTGGTACCATGTAGTCAATATTTGTAAAAAGGCATAGAAACGGCTGGGATTCGTGCTTCGTAGGGCAGCGACTTTTACAAATGTCAAGGCCCTTTCAGCATTGTATGACTCACTAATAAGGAGCCAGTTAGAAGGAAATGCAGAGGTATGGGCTCCACATGAGGTGAAATATACTCTCATTTTGAAGCGCATACAAAATAATTACACAAGGTACCTGTACCTCAGACTATATGGGGTATACCCCCTCTATCCCTTGTTGTATCCAACCTTGTTTGTTTTAGGCATGGTGGGATACAACAGATTGGAAACAAGAAGGGATCCAGCGTTGGCATCATATGTCCTTACAGTGTTCCGGGGTAAGACAAACAATCCGGGTGTGTTAAGCCCGATTTACACTTCAACAAGTACAGTAGCCAGTTAAGAACTCAGACAGTTAAGTAATAAGTAGTAAGTTGTAAGTAGCGTCCAAACGTAGGCGAGTAAGTAGTCATAAGTTGCCCGAGAAAAAAAAAGAAAATAAAAAAACTTGAGAGGTGTCAAGGGACACCCGGATGGAACGAAGTTCCTTTCGATTAATTAGTGAAGGAATTGTAAAAAAAAACATGTGTGCAATTCACACGTGGTAGAAGTGAAACCTTCAAAAATTTACGAAATTTCAAAGGTATACCGTTGCCCTCTCTCTCTCTCTTATCTTTACCTCAACTCCCCACGAGACGCCCCTCAACTCATGCCTCAACTCATCCCGCAACTCGACCCGCAACTCGACCCGCAACTCGACCCGCAACTGGACCCGCAACTGGGCCCGCAACTGGTCCCGCAACTGGACCCGCAACTCGACCTGCAACTCGACCCGCAACTGGACCCGCAACTCGACCCGCAACTGGACCCGCAACTGGACCCGCAACTCGACCCGCAACTCGACCCGCAACTGGACCTGCAACTCGACCCGCAACTGGACCCACAACTGGACCCGCAACTCGACCCGCAACTGGACCCGCAACTCGACCCGCAACTCCCCCTCAACTCCCCCCTCAACCTACCTGTAACCTACAAATTTATGGACTGTACTAAACTCGCCCGTCTACATGCCAGCCAGTTAAGTTGGAGGGGTGCGGGAGACGCGAGAGAGGGGGCTACTTCGCACTGGACTCGCCGAAAAATAGGATCGCGATCTATTTAACTCAACTTAATCAACAACTTACTACTTAACTCGCTTTTGCCGTTCAAACTACAATAACAACTTAACTCGCCGATGACGCAAGTTAACTCGCTACTGTACTTGTTGAAGTGTAAATCGGGCTTTACAGAGCATTGCTTTGTTCGTGCCCGATAGGTACGCGCAGCACCGTAGACGGCCTGACTTGTTCGCACTGCCGCGTGGTCAAACCAAACTAATGGTCTACGTCCCACTATCGCGGACTATACGCACCCTGAACCAGGTTGCTCATGAAATAAACTTCCTGTAAAGATAGTTGTATGTATGTAATAATAAATAAATAAAAATATAAGCATGTATTTTGTGTTTTTTTTTTTCTTGAATAAAGTGGTTGAGAAAAAAATTGCTCAGCTCCACTGAGCTGAGCAATTTTTTTTTTTTTTTTTTTTTTTTTTATTGCAATTTTTGAGCACTAAGCCACTGCTTAGTGTCTGCAAAAGGCCACTAATATTAAGATTCACGACGACATGGTTGCGTATAGCGGGTTCAATTCGCGAGCGATACTAATGTTTGTATCGCCTGCATATAGTTGTGACAGGAAAAGTACCTAGCCACGCACCTCACTGTCTCACTCCCCCCGTTTAAAAAAATGGGGCCCGCAAAGACGGGACGGCACTAATCGGCCGCGTTGAAGAATACTTATGTGTTCCCACAGCCCCCGGCGTATGTGTACGTGGGAACACACGGTGGTTTTAGTCAATATGAGTCTGACAGACTCCTTCGATCGCCCCAGGGCGGAGGACATCCATGAGGATTTCCACTTTGGAAAAATACCCAGTGAAAAATACTGGTTCAGAAACTAACTGCTAAGCTCAGTATCCCAAAAAGACGAGTTAAATTAAGAATACTTTCTTTACATGACACATTATCGATTCATACATAAATTATAAAAATATCGTCATTTTCGAAACCTGGAGGGTTTCTTACTTAGCTACAAGTACATGCCTAACCCCAGAAAGTGAGTGGGTTGTGTTAATTAAAACACATCGTATAAATCAGAGAACATGGTTCTTATAAAAGTTAACCTTTGCGTAAATTTAATTGGTAAAATGACCAGTCGGGTACCACTCGGAACAGGATACGCAGCAATAATATAGTATGCGAAATATGTGTGTTTTCATCGACTCGAGTTATAAGGATTGATTAAAATTCTAACAACGTAATTCGTCTATACATAATTATCTTTACTAATATTTTAAGGCGGAAAAGTTAATATGTTTGTTTGAACGCGCTAAGATTAGCAAAGTACTGGGTGGGTTTGGATGAAATTTTGTATGGAAGTAGCTTGAAGCTTGAGGTAGGCTATAGGCTTTTTAGCCGACTGCAAAAAGAAGGGTTATGTTATTTATCCTTAGGAATGTAAAAAGTATCAAAGTACGTTAAACCATCATCATTTGCTTAGCTTTTTCTAAACTATGTCGGAATCGGCTCCCAGTCTTACGCGATGCAGCTGCACTAGTTTTTTACAAGCAGTGACTGCCTATCTGTACTTCACAATCCTGGTAACACGATACTTATTGGCAAGACCAATGTCAGTTTCGGGCTTCCGACTTCGCGTAAAGCCCGATTTACACTTCAATAAGTACAGTAGCCAGTTAAGAACTCAGACAGATAAGTAGTAAGTTGTAAGTAGCGTCCAAACGTAAGCGAGTGAGTAGTCATAAGTTGCCCGATAAGAAGAAAAGAAAATAACACGTGTTCGCGGCCGCAACCTACAAATTTATGGACTGTACTAAACTCGCCCGTCTACATGCCAGCCAGTTAAGTTGGAGGGGTGCGGAAGACGCGAGAGAGGGGGCTACTTCGCACTGGACTCGCCGAAAAATAGGATCGCGATCTATATCATCAACTTACTATTTAACTCGCTTTTGCCGTTCAAACTACAATAACAACTTAACTCGCCGATGACGCAAGTCAACTCGCTACTGTACTTATTGAAGTGTAAATCGGGCTTAACGGCTGTCAAACATACACAAATCAAAGCCGTGATCAACGGACAGATGGTCCGGCTAACCGTTGCTTGCCCTTGAACTTATTATTTAGTCACGAGCTCTACGAAAAATAACAGGAAGACATCAGTATTATTTAACCCGTCAGTCTTCCTAACATATGACAGTTTCTTTGATAAACGTAACTCGATAAACGTCTATTATTGGTTGAATGTGAATTATTAATCTACAGACGTAGTAGCGGCACCATCGTTACGTCAAATATTGAGTAGTTTGACCTTTACTTATTTATGGGACAAAATAAATAGATACATCCTATAATTTCATAGTAACTTCTTCATTTTACTGAAAATTGAATGAAATCACATGTTAATATGTGTTTGAATACGGTTTTCCGCTTTTTGGATAAAAGATTGTCGGATAATGAATGTGACTATCAAAATGAATTTTCAGCAGCCAATAAGGAACACTTAATTATTTATTCATGAACAAGTATTATTAATATGTTTACATAGCTCTAATAAAAATAAAATATGTACAAGCGAATATAAAAATAAATAATTGAGCATCAAAAAATTTGTAAACATTGCTGTCGATGGAAAAAGTGCCTAGAACTCTGGCTGAATTGTTACGTTGAATGGCCACATTTTGTTAGAGTCGCCTCGTTATTGATTTTTTCCCTCAGAATCCAGTAAAGCAATCTGATTTAAACAAATTAAAATGGATTGCTAACTCATTATCTATAAATTACTACCACAAAAGCACAAAGGTTATCTATTTTTCAATTGTTTTTTATTTGTTGAGAAAAAATTGAAACATAAGATTAGTCTTATGGTATCGTCTTGTCGAGACCAATAATCCTCTTCCCGTACCATACAGGGTAAACTAGGCGAAGTAAACTACAGCCTTACAACTATGAAATTGTTCTGTGTTTTGACTTATAACAGTATTTTTATAACAGACTAGCTGTGCCCCACGGTTTCACCCGCGCGTAAATTTACTACCATTATAAACACGAAAATGTTTGAATATGGATGAATAAATATTAAAATTTAAGTAGGTATACCTATCTCATTCGCACTGGATAGAGAATCGCGAAGTAAAGATAGTTGTTTATTATTATCATATTGTTAAGTAAGTATAGATTCATTTCGGTAAGTATATACCATATTTTAGTCCTATTTTCTTGTGGTGTCCATCTGTATTGGTTTTCCCTGAATCCAAATCTAGATAAAAAATATATAAATAGCCATTTAAAAAAAATTGGCCAAGTGCATGTCGGACTCGTCCATAAAGGGTTCTGTAATAGCTACGCCAAATAACTTTGTTTTTCATAGTGTTTGTATGAATAACAAAGTTTCTTATATTTTCGGTTTCTAAAAGTGTGCTGTCTGTATCTCGTTTAAACCCATTTAAGTTAAGTTTTCATTAAAATCTACAGCATACTTATAATTTTATTTTTATTTTATAGTTGCTGTACTTGCTTCTGCCCGCGATTTCGTACGCATGGGAAGGTTTTCCCGCCCAAATCCCGACCCCGTGGGAATTTCGGGATAAAAAGTAGCTTATATGTTATTCCAGAATGTCAACTATCTACTTACCAAATTTCATTCAGATCCGTTTAGTAGTTTCTGCGTGAAAGAGCAACAAACTTCCATCTATCCTCACAAACTTTCGCATTTATAATATAAGTAATATTAGTAATTAGTAATAGTAATAGTATTAATTAAGTAAGAGTAAGACTACTTTTACCCTGGATGCGTCGCAATACCACCGTATTTTTTTTAATTTTCTTTTATGTAGCAACCTTATCCTGACAATAAGGAACATAAAAAAGAATTACTTATCAAATTTGGTGAAGTCGTTCGGAAGTTATGTACGTACATACATTTGGGCGATTTGCTTTTATTTTTAACTGAAAACAAATCAGAAGAAACTCGGCACGTATCATTGTGACGTCTTGTATGTAATTAATACATTTTTGCAGTCAACACATATGTACAATATAATGAAATATCGTTGTATCTTGTTTCTATACATGCATAGTTAAAGTTAATTAAATTTATGTTGAACTCATAACAATTAAAAACCATACGATTTTAATTACCTGTATATTTTTCAAAATTCGTATAAAATACGAATACTTAAGAAGACTCCAAAATTATACCTAGGTACCTACGTCATTTGTGATATATATCGAACTGGTTAGGCTATATGGCATTTCTAACAACTAAACTTACCCTCATTTATAGATTTGCATTCATAATTTCTAAAAACATTACTGGCCTTTTGGGGCAGTCTGTAAAAAAAGTAATTCTTCTGCTTAATTTCTTCATTCTTGATTAAGAATATTTATGAAATGATTTTTAATCATTACTATTCACAATTTTATTCGTGTATAATTATTGAAACAATGACCTTTAAAACAAGTGTTATCTCACTACTTTGTAGCGTTGATTATTGCTTTGGCAGCATTCGAACCCACTGTTCAAAGTACCTGTATATTATGTTAAAACCGTACTAAGCCACTGCACTATTACAACCAAAGACTAGAAAACCACTTGCCCCGACGCACGAAAACACACATACACGAACCATTTTAGTTGTGACCAAGTATTAGGCCTGTGTGCATGCTAAACAATTACAAATTTTAAATTTTTGTATCCAATTTATATCGCATAATAATGCTTTCATGCGCGTTGAAGTGGTGTGGAAAACATTCCCGGACATCTAGATATCAAATGGATGACATAACTATTCATCAGTAATGAAATAATATGAAAATTATTTTTCATTTAACCAGATTATAAGCTACCGCAGAGGTCTATTTAAAGTGGTGGTTTGGGTGGTCAAGGACAAAATTGTGTCGCGCGTTGATGTCTTTTAGAAATTTTTCATGTAAGAAAGAGACATTCTCTTTCTTACATGAAAAAATTCTAATTCTTTTATCCCTGTCTTTCCTTTTGTATTTTTATCGTAAAAATCTGTGCTGTTACCTATAACGGCGGAATACGATATAGACAATTATAAAATTAAACTTATTTTTTTTTAATTCAATTCAGATAGTTGTCATAAAATACCTATCTACATTAACAGACTTTAAAAAAGGAGAAATTTCTGATATTTTTTCTTCTGTGTGACATGCATGTTTTCGTTTAAGATTTCCCAAGATTCTAGATTAAAAAGAAAAGTGGATAGATAAAGTTACTAGGAAATATTGGTTTCTAGTTTGGTTTTTATTGATATAACTAGTACTCACGCGGGGCTTCGCTCCCGTGGATTCTATCACGGTAAAAACATAATTTTTCTTTTTTGCAGTCGCGTAAAAAGTAGCCTATAACCTTTCTCAAGCTTCAAGCTACTTCCATACCAAATTGCATCCAAATTCACCTCGTACTTTCGAAGATTAGCGCGTTCAAGCAAACAAACAAACAAACAAACTTTTCCGCTTTATAATATTAGTATAGATGTTGAGAAAAGTCAAAATAATATAAGATACCTACCTATAATGACTCACCACCAAAAAATTATTATTACCGAGTGCCTGCTGAAGCTACAGTTGTTGACACAACTGATTTTAATGAAAATATATTTATTATGGAATATAAAATAAATATAAAAAAATAAAATATAAAAATAATATATGGCCGGCTACATTGTCCATGCTCTGATAAAGCAAATAAAATGCCTAACTTGTATTGGAGCGTTAATTAGTGTTACAAATCAAAACGCCTTACAATTTCAAAAAGACACTAAAAACAAGTTATTGTACGGATCCACCACAGTAGGTAATAGAAATTTGTCGTCGTTGTGAAATTTATATTAAAAGGGCGATCAACGAGAGTGGTTCGAAAGTGCTGTCTCAGAAATATAATTCCAATTATTTTATGAGATCGGTTTTAAAATCACTGATTGATTGGGTATAATTTATTCCCGGATATTAATTTTCATCAATATGAAATAGAAACTACCAATCATTTGATTGAATTAGCAAGATGCATAATTCAGAAATATATAGACGCTCGGTTATCATTTTTAGCAAAAACAATCAGGACCCTAAAACTTTAATTCGAAAAACATTTACCAAATTAATTCATTTTAAAAATCAATAATAACAGCATACTTTTTTTCTTTTTGTAATTGAGACTGATAATGATTAAATATTATTATGTGATTTTATTGAGTATATTTTATAATGTTAAACATCATTTTATCGATATCGATAACTTTCCCTCAATCAAGTAGAGCATTCCCTAACTCGGCATATCTATGAAGCTTGACCTTGAACTGACCAATTGCAGTAGCGCATTTTTTCTTCGCCTCCCAACCCGTATTGGTGAGTTGTGTTCTTCGGCCTATACGCTCTCTAGGTTAAATACTCTCTGATTACAACATATACCAAGCTGCACATGCACGGTATAACATGAACTTAAATGTTTTGTGCCTTTTAAACGAATTACGAACCGAGGTGACCTCCTAATTGGCTAAAACAAAGAAATAATCGGGAGAATAGAAGATTCACAAATCGGACGACGAACCAAATGACGTCATCCACGCACGGTGAAGGAATTACTCGACTAGCCCGGATTTGAGCGGTGATTCTTTTGTATCACGACGACCCCTTAATGGGGATAAGTGACCACGTAATGGGGTCATGAATCAATATTATCGTCGTTCCTGAATTGTAATTTTTGAAGCCGCTTCCTACAAAAGCTACTCTTTCAACCAGATTTTAACTTCGTTTTTCTACCGTGACTAAAAGGGACGTGCCAACATATTTATACTATAAATGCGCAGCGGCATAAGCTAACTCGTAAAATGGTTCGGCATAAGTTCAACTTGTTTACGAAATAAACTGTAACGTATCCGTCTAGTCAAAAAATGCTTGAAGTTGTATGAACTTGAAGATCGTAATTTCTAAGGTAATAGCGGTAGACATAGTGAGTGTGTTTGATATAATGGGTGTGTATGAATATGTGAGTAAAAATAACGGACTAACTAAGCGATGAAGTTTCTTAGATTTTTATAATATATTTCTTATTTGAGGAGAACATACCTATGAAGTTTAGACTTTTGAATATGAAATACCTTAACAATAATGTTGTGTTATAATAATCTATTTCAGGCGAATGTTATGTGACGAATGAAGAACAAAGACTACAGAAAAACCTAAAAGACTAAAAAAAAGTGTTTTTATGAATGGAGTTGTGTTAAGAAGATAAGGGAGGCGTTTGCCCAGCAGTGGGAAAAAATATTCTACATACATATATTGTTAAGTAACATACTTAAGAACCGATTAGCAGAGCGTAAATTAAATGTCCGGTTCATCTCCATAGGAAACGACCAATTCAAACCGTACACTAACTTTTTTCGGTGGGAAAATAATCGAATGACTCCTCCCGCTCTGAGTGGAGGGGAAGGGAGTGTTTTATCTCGTTAGAATATTCCTGCAACCCCTCTCTCCTCTGGTAATAGTGCTGACTACTGGAGGCGCGCGTGGAACACGACGCGCCCTCAACCAGGGCCTGGTCCTTACCGAACGTTGAGCGTCGAGAAAGAAACCAATTCCAAAAATATTTTAAGCTACTGCACTAACTAGCTTTTGACGTTTTACAGGAGCCCATGTAACCCTGTGGGAATTAAAATATTTTAGAAATTGATTTAATACCCTGTAGTAACTGTAACTACAAAATCCAACTAAGCTCGTGGTATTACACAGTTTTTATAAAAGGGACTATATTTGTTTCAATCTTTTGCAAAAGCTATTTTTAATAAGCTTCTTACTAGCTATCGACGATAATAAAGTATTAAGTTTAATTTTTAATTAATTTTGGTTCAGACGGTATTAATTTTGCTTTTTTTGAAGAACCCGTGGCTAAATATTAATAACCGCAAGGGTCGATCTTGCAAGGTTAAGCAACGTTTGTCAAGGTCAGTCTGTGGAATGGTGACCATCATAACATCTAGATTCCTCCGTGCCTCATATAAAACTTTAAGCCGTTAGTCCCGGTGTTACGTACCGTTCTCTATAAGATAGGTATTAGGCATTTAGTTTTAGGAATTTGAATAGTCTTTCACCCCACAACTAGTACTCAAGCCTTTGTGTGTAGTAATAAGGGTCTGATTTGATTAACTTGTCGGCTTGCTTATCGCCTATTCTCTGAGCAATCCGATTGGTGTACGGAGGGCGACAGTGGCGCCGCTCTTCCGCGTGTTTTTTCACTTGAACTATGCGGCTCTACTCGTACAACAACGTGCTCCGCCCGCTAAAAACTTTTTTTCTAATAAGAAATGGTCTTTCTGTGATTTTCGTGCTACAACCCGCACAAGATACGAGAAATATAAACAACACCTGTGGAAATACATGTGCAGTGAAGTTTAGCTGGATTTAGGGCGGCTGGACACGACGCCGAGCCCATGACGTGCGCGAGGCAGTGGACGGGAGTTCGTTGGTAAGTTTTTCAAATCTACACCCACAAACTTCTACACACCCGGCTGTCATTGAACATCTTTGACAGTCGTTATTTACGAGTAGTCCAAAGCAAGAAAATCTGGCAACAGTCTTGCCAAGGGGTATACTGTTGCCTAGCAACTGGGCTGTGGAAGTCACTTAGGCAGTCACTTCATTTAAAACTCTAGTCCTCAGATGCATCCGATTAGACTGGAAGGCGACCCAAACTTAGTTGGAAAAAGGCTAAGCAGATATTGTTTTTGAAGTGAAAACTTCTTTAGCGGCGTTGTGCACTTTTTTGTAATGGGTAAAAACTGTTAAACTCGCGTCAGGGACACGTGACCCTGATCGAAAATTCGTAAGACGGGCACTTTTTACTACAGTGACATCTATGTGACTTTATTGAAACTAATACAGCCCCAAATGACTTTTTTTGCCACAGTCAAAGCTACAAGCGTGCATCAATTACTTCGTTACAATAGTTATAAGAAAACTGTCTAGATGGCGTTGTGATTGAAGTTAACGTGTCGAATAGTGATAAAAATACTTGAGCGTTTTTTTTTTTGTAACGGGTAAAAAATGTTAAACTCGCGTCAGGACACGTGACTTGATCGAAAGTTCGTAAGACGGACGGAGAGTATACAGCCGGCGCGGCGTATTAGAGGAAGTATCCCCCTCTCTTTCTACGGCGGCGGCGCGGCGAAAATGTATGCCTGCGCCTGCTGTTTCGTAGTTTTAGAGATTGGCGATGATGGTTCTGGTAAAGCCGGCTCTACACGTTGGCCAACACAGTGGCGAATGTAGTGGCCAATGCGTATTGGCCAACGTGTAGACGGCGTGTTTGTGCATGTTGGGTGCACAAACACCCCCTCTACACGTTGGCGAATAGTCATTGGCCACTACATTCACCACTGTGTTGGCCAACGTGTAGAGCCGGCTTAATAATGATGGTGAAAAAGTCGTCGAAATTATGGATGAAAGTTGATTTTTCTAAGAGATAAACTTTTTAATTTAATATAAATTGTCATGTTTGTGTACGATAGCGCAATAAATAAATATTGTATTCTACCACATAAATGATAGTACTTTTATACTGATAATTAAAGCAATTCGTGCAAAATTATTCCCTAACCATTCGAAAATATGAAAAATGCACAACGTTAATATTCAAGTTTTCACTTCTGCCGGCACTCCCGGAGTGCAACCCGTTTTTTTTTTTTCAGTTTCTCTCTAAAACACCACCTGATTGATAATGATTTTCATTTTGCTTTCCTATGTAGTTACATAAATTATTATAGTATTTTATAAATCAATCTGTTCGTCACTCACAATCCATAGCCTTCACACTTCTTCATGTTTTTTCTTCAGTATACCAAGGACGGAGGAACTCATAACGACTTTTTCAGCTCGTCATTGTTATCCTATATTTAAGCCGTCTATAATTAAACCTGAAATAAATATGGGAATTCAATATACTATAATATATGTGTATGAAGAAGGGAGTGTCAGACTTCTATTGACTAAAAATCCACACTGTTTTTTAAGCTGCCCTTGCGTTCCGTTCTCGCAACGCAGCAAACCGGCGAAAATGGAGAGACATTGCCAGAAAAGCTGTTGAAAATTAAATGCCCACTTGTGCTTGACCATGTACTCTTACCCCCCACCTCGCACGTCATCGGAACAACCACGACTACTCAGTCAGATTGAGAAAAAGAGCGTTCCGGGGCTGGCCCCATATGTACCTACTACCTTGAATAGAAAAAGAATGTATTGAGCAGACGTACCATAAGCCCTAAGTGCTCTAAGCCTACAGGGAATAAGTACTATTTCTTATGTTTAACATTATGTCATCATTATTTTTCATCAAACATAAACCTAGGTAACTTAATCGTCTCGACATATTACACAGATTGACTTGGAATTGCGTACGTTCTCCTTTATATGGGAATCTAGACCGAATTCGCAACTATTTTGACCAAATTAGAAAAGATTTCTCACTGTTAGCAAGTTTTGGCTTACTCGTATATTACTCACTATTTGTGACGTTACCACGTTTTTTGAAAAACTAAACGTCGCCAAGTGGCAGAAATAAGACATTAGTTTAAACTGATTGTTTAAAAATATTAACTCTCTGCACTCTTTATCCATATAAACTCTAACTGTGCCTCATACGTCTGTGAAATTCTCGTTTAAAAGGGGTACAAAGTTTTTGGTTCACGTATCAATATATTATTCATTGTATGCAACACAGGCAGACTTAAGGCACTCACCGTTGATTCAATGGTAGGCCAGTGAATCCACGGTTGCATGGCTGATGCATTTAATAATAAACAGTATAGAAAAAAAATTAGGAAATAATAACTGAAGTAAAACTAAATTAAACTAACTACATTAAATTTAGTTTAATTTGGTTTTTATATAATTATTAACTTAAGGATATTTTGTGCCACCTAAATGGTTCTCTGAATCAACCACACAGCCTAACTGTCACTTATAGCAAAGGTTTTGCTTAATTTAAGTAACAATGATCACATTATTGTAACTTTATTGAACCAGTGAATGATTGTTCTGTTGTGTTAATTTAAATACTATATAAAAACTATATATTTGACATTATACATAATTATCATCGCAAAAATTGTTGCAAATTAGCTCTACAACACTCCATTTGAAAGAACGCATTTCTTTACCATTTATTCACCGTAAATTACCTTGTTTACATAATAATCAGCCGTACCTACATGCATATGTTCGTGCGTAGGTACCTACATACATAGTGGGTAATTATCTGATAACAACACCGCTACTAATGAGGTGCCAGCCCTAAAGTGGTTTGTATAACTAGTGATATGTACAAAACAGTTGTTTTGATAGGCTATTCTTGCAGGGAGTGCCTAATAACACGCGTCGGAATAATTCACAGCTACAACTGTCCGCACCTGAGTAAGGAAATCATTGTAATTTACTAAGAGTATTATTTTCTAGCTTTATTATCCATGTTGGCGTGTTACGTTTACTGAAGTTATTATATTAATCACTGATTCGTATTTTATTACGTTCACAATACATGCCTTGAAAGATAAACAAAAATATAATAAAGATATATCGTGAAACTTAGGCTAGATTACATTTCAAGGTAGAATTAGCCCAGGCATTAAATTTATCTTTATCTAGATAATGGGTTGAGTTCTGATATAGATGCTGGCGGGAAAAATTCCGAATCATTCCCGTCGAATACTTCGGAAGTATTCCGAAATATTCCGAAACTTTGGGAATATTTCAAATGTCAAAAAAAACCAGGAAATCGACCTTTTGAGTCGGTTAATATACCAAAACCTGCTCCTACCTAAGTATCTATACTAATATTATAAAGCTGAAGAGTTTGTTTGTTTGTTTGTTTGCTTGAACGCGCTAATCTCAGGAACTACGGTTCTGATTTGAAAAATTCTTTCAGTGTTAGATAGCCCATTTATCGAGGAAGGCTATAGGCTATATATCATCACGCTAAGACCAATAGGAGCGGAGCACTAATGAAGAATGTTTCAAAATCGGTCGATTTTTTTCCACGCGGACGAAGTCGCGGGCGGAACCTAGTAACAAATACTTTTCTGAAAACCGCATCAAAACGTTTTTGCTTGCAAGGTTTGCCTTTATTTGTTTTTATTGACTGGGCTATTATACGCGTTAAGTAGGTAGGTAATGATTAATACCTACCTATGCGACTCGCGAATACTCGCGATGCCTACAGAGCTACATACAAACTAACCAAAACCATAGGTAACCCTTTTTTCAAAAAATAAATAAAATATGCAAGGCCTGGTTTTTTATTCCACAACTGACATTTATAAAAATCCTGTTAATCGCAGGCTAACATATCTACCTATAAAAATATCAACATATACTTAACCAATCCCATTTATAATAAAATATACTTTTATATTTTACTCTCGTATCGTACGTACTCTCGCACTGAACAATAATTAACTCACCCACCACACAACAAACAAAAACGTTAATTCCCATTGAATTATTCGGGCGAAACATTCGGAAACATTCGATTGCGGGGTACGAATATTTCTCGCGGGGGGGAAAACTTCTCCGGGGAGCATCTCCCCTCTCACCGCACCCCGCACCGCCATCGCAGCGCGCGCAGCGCGGCGCCAGCGCGGCGGCAGCGGCCGGCGCACAGAGGGCCCTATTTAAATTCATTTTGAATACTTCCGATTTAAAGAAACTTTCCCAGAAGTATTCCGGAATTATTCCGAATGTTTCAGAAGTTTTGCAACTATAGTTCTGATTACCCAGATTGGAAAAATATACAACGTGTAACGGAAACCCCATATCTATCCAAAAGGGCTGAAGACAACATCTGGTACGGAGTCTCTATGCACAGTTTCAGCATAAAATAACTGACTCAAAAAATTGATACCAAATTATTGGTTTCATATATTTCTTGAATACCAATCATAACAAACGTGTCACAGCACTACGAGGGTCAATAACTTTCCACGTCACTTGCCAATAACACGATAATTCTTTTCGTTCTACTTAATTTGAAAAAATCGGTCTCTGGTATCAGTGTATTGGTATTTTTAATAAGTTCTACACACGTAGACTTAGGATTACAAAACCCTTGCCATATCGTTTGTTATCATCCAAAGAAGCCATGCACTTGGTATGTATATACCCTTTAAATTACACGTTGTATATAGCCTTCTTTTTTGTCTGTCTTTGCGACCGATATTTGAATTTTGAAATATTACTACAAATTTTTATCGTCTAGTAAATGTATCAAATCAATTAATCTGCTTTTCTTTTTCTAATCATGTTGGCGTCGGCTTCGACTCCAAACAGATGTAGCTTTTTACCAATGTTTTACACGGAGGGACTGCCTGTTTTACCTCATGAAACCAGAAAATAGACTATCAGATAATTTACTGACATTTGACTATCTGGAACGGAATTCCGGAAGTGAAAACCTTAACGATTGCCGAACATATAAATAGCAAATGTTGTCCATTTATCTCATGGTTTTCAGCCCCATTTTACGTCAAGTCTTGAAACCGATCCGGAGATTGGAAGGAAACTGCGCAATCAATTTTATTATAGGCTCATACATCTTATGGCTGCGTTGATAAAATACTTGCTCTATATCTTTCAACATTTTGGAGTGAAGGGTAAGCCAAGAGACTTATAAGCCATAAATCCAACTCTGTGTACTTCTGTCTAGGTAATAATAAATTATTTGAACATAAAATAGGTACGGAAATTAATTATAAGATGCTGAGGCTGCAATGTGAATAGAATATTAAGCCGTAAAATTATTCCTGATCTTTCAGCCCTTTTGGCGTTGGAATTATCAGATTACTCCTCTCGGTTTGGGTGTGGGGAAGGCATAGACTGTTTCCTACTGATTAAAAAGCCATCATGTTCCTTCAGTGACCCTTGCATTTTGGAGCCGCGGTAGACCGTCAGAATATTCAAATAACCTTGGCAGACATAAGCCCTATCAAGTATCAAGCACCACTATTGTGGTCATTTCAGCTTTACATATTATTTCCATTGAGAGGATTGAAGGTATAAATGAAAGCTGTTTTAATTACTTTTCTAAATTCAATGTCACACACCAGTAAACACCAATCAATATCCATAGTACTAAACAATTTCTTCATTCAATTTCAAGCCTCATTATCAAACAAGTGACCCGTTAAAGTAGGCATTCTTTGGAGACATTATCTATATAGCGTGTTTCGAAAATTTGTGATGGTATATAAAGGTGATATTTTTACAGACAGAAACGGTAAAAAAAACAATTGTGAAAATAAAACAATAAAATATTTGTTTGCAGAAAATTTGTGATTGAACTTAAATAAGTTTCAATTATTTTATTAAAACTTTATACAACACAAAAGTACAAAGACAGACTTAATGAATTTGAGGACAATGGCTTATTAGTAATAAGTTATTACATATAGCTGTTGCCCGCAACTTCGTTCGTTTGGGTGGTTCGATCGGGATTTACACGGGAAAAATCCCGTGTAAATCCCTATCCCGTGGTAATTTAGTGATAAAAGCCTTCATTTTTTATTATTGGAGGATTTCAGCTATCAACATACCAAATTTTATTCAAATTCGTTCAGTAAAATTTTCCGTGAAAGAGTAACAAATCCATCTATCCATCCAAACTTTCGCATTTATAATATTTTTTAATTTTATTCAAAGATATCCTATTCCCGATTACTTAAAAAATACAACATTCAGAGCTTAGAAGCGCGATGGTTACGTTTGGATATAATGATGATGCATGGTTTGTTCCATAACAGGTTTGACTATACTGACCTTATGAATAAATTATGTTACACGGCACCTAGAACTGTTTTCAGACGGGGGGCTTGCGTGCCACGCTTGTTCCATGTGGACGCATTCAAAACTAACGCCCGGGCACGAGTGCCTTTACGTCGTGTTGTGGAAACCTTATAACACACACTTCACCACACATCGATATTTTCTCTCTTTCTAATAAAAAAATTAAAACACTCGCTATCAGTGCGTTAGCATCTAAATTCTAATAAAAATGTATTCAACAGTTAAATCTTATAAATCCGATTGAATTTTCAGTGGACAATAGTGTGGGTTATATGTTAACTACATCTTAAGAACATCAATATAACTTCTAAACATGTAACTGTTTTTGTCACAAAAAATGACTTTTGTAGGATTTCAATTGAACCACCCGCCCCGAGTTCCTCAGTTGTAGGATCAGTGTTACTCGTCACAAAACACTGTCACCTGTACCTATATCTTCATTACTGTCTAGAGTTTCGCAGTATCTATCCGGAATATATTTTTAAATGTACCTGCGTATGTTCCCCGAAATATGTACTTTACTCAAAGTAGCCTGACTGATTTGAAAAAATCTTTTTAGGTCTGAAAGGGTACATACTTGAAAGGTGTTCCCATATTTTACATGTTCCTGGATGTAGGTATTTAGAAGGCGGTTTCTTTAATTAAAATACGTGTTTGTTTAATTATTAGTTGCCAGTATAAACAGATTACAGGGGGAGTTGGTTTAAACTTCATACAAAATCGGACCAAGTTTTTATTCCCTTTTTGGGTTACAGACATCTATTCTTAGTGCTGATTTAAGTCATTTGACGTCCCAAAAAACAAAAAGTTTCATATAAACTTTGATCCCATATTTTACCCCCTTCGGGAAGGAATCTCTTAAAATCCTCTCTTAGTGCTCTCCTTCACTCCCTAAGGAACATACGTGCATACCAGTCTGAGAAGAAACCTTGGCCAAAGTCCAAACTTATAAGCATATTTTGGCCTTTGACTAACGAATGTATGACTAATCCTAAGAAAGACCACTTAGGACAGTCAAATCCCAAGATTCAAAACTATGAAATCGGGATTTGACTAGTTAGACTTAAGTTATGTGCAGGAATGTTACGTAGTTTGATCTATATGAAAAGCAAAACATATTTCTAAGTTTTAATATTGTTACTACTTTACAAGGTTAGAGTAACAATTATTTATTTTTAATATTATAATCACACCAACCACATCAATCACACAAAATCACATCTTAAAACACAAAAAATAAATAAATAGGAATAGGAAAATAATATTCCATTCAGTCATGATATATGATTTACTAAGTAATTAAGCAAAAATTGGTATGTAGTTATAAGGATACATATGTTTAATACTCATTCAAGAATAATGAGCTAGAAAGTCATACGTGCTCTATAAAAAATTGGTTTGCAATATACATGTACATAAAAGGTTGATAATAATATACTTGTAGATATGGGCTACAATAATAACCTTCATAGATTACTGGCTTCAGCCAGTAGCTTCATCCGAGTGGAAATCGGAAATAATACCAAAGGAACGGGCTCCTGGAACACACGAATATCCTATGTTCTTCCCAAAGTCCCACCTATCTTGAGATAAGCTTTAGATATTACGAAGTTCATCGTCATTTACTGTGACATTTCGTAATAATATAGCAAACAAACTAGGGCTTTCAGTCTCGATGCATTACTCAGACCCGGAAAAAAAAACGAGACTAGGTGTGGTCTCGAAATTCCCGGGAAAAACGACATATTCGACAATATTTCAAAACTAGGTTTCTTATTTATAAGCTATGCAATTAGAGAGTCAAATCAAAATATTTTAATCAAGTAGTTACATTCATAAACAATTGCAAATTAAACATTTAACCCTAATTTTGTTACAAAAGTAACTCGCATTAGAAAAAGCTCTTTCTGCTTGTACGCTAGAGGGATACTACTTAGTACCACTTCGCGCTTTCGCAGTTAAAGGCGATAGAACCTATCTGGCGTATCGACGTCACCATTTTGTTTTTTAATCGCAGTGCATGATGAGTGTGGTATGCATGGCTAGAGGAACAAAAAAAAGTGTCACGTAAACGTTTGAAGGTAAACATCGACAATATAACTTCAACGAAAATCATTAAAAATAGACTATTACGCGTCCATACGCTTATTAGTATTTAGCTTATTAGTCTAGCAGTACGACAAAACCGCTACTATAATTAATTATTTGCCTACTAAATCGCATCGCATCGCAATAAAACGCATGTCAGAAAATTCCACACGCGCGTGTTGGCTGTCTTTCATCCCACCGTATTATAAAATGAACAATAAGTGTTTTGGTACATGTCTTTCTTTGGTACATGGATTAGGCTCGGCATCAAGAACCCCTATCCGACCTCCTGCTGAATTTATGGATTATGTACTATAGCAGTATTTATGATACGTGTTAGATATATTATAAATCTTTTAAAATGTCACATCTTAGTATTAATAGTCACTTATGTTTGATATCATACTTACAGTTATAAATAAATGTTAACGTAAATGACATACATTTTGACTTTTGTTTAACTACTGCTTAAAAACGTTTTCAAGTTGAGTAACATGTCACATGATCCGCAACGCGATAGTGATATGTCGACTGCGTTTCATTGCGATACGATTTAGTGGATAAATAATTATTTGTAATAGTATTCTCGTGCTCCTAGTAGCGTGTAATGTACCTACTCCCTTTCAATAAACATTAGTAATCATAATCAACCTGGGAACGATTATTTAGATACAATTTGATGCTTATAGACACGTAAAATGTCTACTATTAATGATTGTCGTTGTAGTCATATGTCGATATTTACCTTCAAATATCTCGGTAATGCGACATTTTGGGGTAGCATGTTACTGATATTTTAAACAAAATGGCGGTGGGTCGACATGTCAGTCTTCATACAAAAAAGTTCGAACCCCTTTCAATTTAATCAGGATAGTTCCATAATTCAATCTTGATTGCAATCATAATTATGTGTTAACAAGATCTTAATATAAGTAGTAGCTCAAATGGACCCTTTCGGACACAGCAATTTACATTTATAATGTTATGTAGACAAAATCTGTGTTATTTGTCAATAAGGTTATTCAGCCTCCACAGATAATACTAAGCTTTACTCTATGCTTGACCGTGCTGCCATTGCCATATCACAGAACAATATATACTCTTGTGCCATATCCATAATAACAATAATAAAAATTGACTGTTGGTTTAATACAGTTTTTATGTTACTGAAGTCTCAAATTTGGTCTCAAAAGTCTCGTTATTCCCGTGACCGAAGATTATAGTATTTGTTATTACAAATACCAAATAACTTACGTTTTCTTTGTAATCATAATCCATAATTCATCCATCAAAACAAATATTTTCTTGTCATGACATTTTTTACGTCAAGGCTGACAAACTGTAATTTCTTCTTCTTTGTAGTCACTGAATGGCTAATAGACTAAAAAGGTTGTTCATACTTTTATTATATAATTGTTATTCACTTTTATCGATAGGACTAGCTTAATATTGTATATTATATTGTGGTTGTCTACTGATTAACGGCATTTTAAATTATAATTATAAATTTCTAAAACACACTCTCAGATTTTATCGAAGAGGTTTAATAAATTATGCTCGAATATAACTGGCTGATCAAATAACTGGCAAGATGGACTATTTTGGACTCTACAATTTGAATTCTGGTACAGAATGAGAATGGAATGGATTTTGAACGCTGAGCTGGGTATAAAAGGCGCTGGGGGCCATCTCCGGGGGTTCAGTCTTTGACCAGTTTCTGAAGAGTTTAGTTCTCGACGAGTTTCGACGAAGAGTGATGGAAGAGGAAGTGCAGTACCCGCTGCCTGACTCCTTGTTGAGAGCCCGCTGTCCTGACGCCTTGCTGGGAGCCTGCTGCCCTGACGCCTTGCTGAGAGCCTACTGCCCTGACGCCTTGCTGGGAGCCTGCTGCCCTGACGCCTTGCTGGGAGCCTGCTGCCCTGACGCCTTGCTGAGAGCCTGCTGCCCAGACGCCTTGTTGGGAGCCTACTGCCAGACCGCCTTGCTCAAGCTGCTGTACGACGAAGACATCGTGGAGTAGAAGGCGATCCTGGAGTGGTCTGCCAAGCCGTCCCGCAAGTAATATACTCTAAACCTCCTCCTCTTCTCTCCTGAGTGTGTCAGTTAGGTAGGTAGGCCGTTTTTTTAGGATAGCTAGGTAGATAGGCAGGTTTTTTATAAAATACTGTATATTATTAATATATTAAATTTAATGGTACATCTATTTTACCCTCTTTTATTGGAGAAGGCAGAAGTTATCGTTACAGTTTGGCGCCCAACGTAAAATCATAGCTAGTCGGTTTAATTTTTTTTCAAAATTCTAAAAGAAACTATTACTAGTAACTTTTTTCTTTGGACTCACTTTTTGGCTTAGACTCTTTTTTAATATTAAGTTCTAGGATAGGAGACTCACTCTTTACACTAACACTATACTAGACTTCCTCTTCACACGAACACTAGTTTATCACCTCTTTTACCACTAGTTTATTCCCTCTTTAACCTCTTATAACACTTTTTTTTATTTTTTTGTGATCTTACTCTTACTCAACCTCTTTCTTATATTTAATTTATCCTCTTGAGTTTTTTTTAGCACTCTTTAACCCTCTCATTTACCTGCCCTCTACCTCTTTACCTTCTTTTGCTATCTATAATATTAATTTTCAGTCATGGATAGAATTATACTCCACTCATCGTCAAAAACTAAACAACGATTTAAGTATATAATTATGTAAATATATTCATCTTTCGTACTATATTCATGACTCATCTCTATCTTCTTCTCTTCTTTTAACTATCGAGTTCTTTTCGGCTTATTGAAACTCAATAGTTTATTTTATTTCTTTCTTTAACTTTGTTCTTAAACTTTAAGAGGCTTCTCTTAATTTTTATTTTTTCTCTTCTATCTGAACTAATCAGATATCACTTAGAAGTGCGTTTAGGTACATATTACCAAACCTTCTCCCTTTCTAACTCTCCAAGTTAGTTTATTACTATTTATCGACTCTAAAGTTGATCGAAGCGGCTAGCAACTTCGTAAAAATAAGCCTTTGCTAAACCTTGTTTTTTATGTTATCGACTCTAAAGTTGATCGAAGCGGATAGCAACTTCGTAAAAATAAGCCTTTGCTAAACCTTGTTTTTTATGTTATCGACTCTAAAGTTGATCGAAGCGGCTAGCAACTTCGTAAAAATAAGCCTTTGCTAAATCTTGTTTTTTATTTGATGGGTTTTCGACGCGAGCGGACTGACAGACTCCGAAAACAAGCCTACTGTCATGTACTAATCAGGTCGAGTAGTGATCATTGAATGTGAATCCTACCTGACCTAACTTCGTGAGATGTTGGTGTGATTGAATGAGGCATGTAAGTTATATGAATGTGGATAAACTTTAACCTTACAAAATTTTTGTTCTAGACCAAAAATTTTCTCGGGGTCGATGGGGAAATATAGTATTTGTTATTACAAATACCAAATAACTTACGTTTTCTTTGTAATCATAATCCATAATTCATCCATCAAAACAAATATTTTCTTGTCATGACATTTTTTACGTCAAGGCTGACAAACTGTAATTTCTTCTTCTTTGTAGTCACTGAATGGCTAATAGACTAAAAAGGTTGTTCATAATTTTATTATATAATTGTTATTCACTTTTATCGATAGGACTAGCTTAATATTGTATATTATATTGTGGTTGTCTACTGATTAACGGCATTTTAAATTATAATTATAAATTTCTAAAACACACTCTCAGATTTTATCGAAGAGGTTTAATAAATTATGCTCGAATATAACTGGCTGATCAAATAACTGGCAAGATGGACTATTTTGGACTCTACAATTTGAATTCTGGTACAGAATGAGAATGGAATGGATTTTGAACGCTGAGCTGGGTATAAAAGGCGCTGGGGGCCATCTCCGGGGGTTCAGTCTTTGACCAGTTTCTGAAGAGTTTAGTTCTCGACGAGTTTCGACGAAGAGTGATGGAAGAGGAAGTGCAGTACCCGCTGCCCTGACTCCTTGTTGAGAGCCCGCTGCCCTGACGCCTTGCTGGGAGCCTGCTGCCCTGACGCCTTGCTGAGAGCCTACTGCCCTGACGCCTTGCTGGGAGCCTGCTGCCCTGACGCCTTGCTGGGAGCCTGCTGCCCTGACGCCTTGCTGAGAGCCTGCTGCCCAGACGCCTTGTTGGGAGCCTACTGCCAGACCGCCTTGCTCAAGCTGCTGTACGACGAAGACATCGTGGAGTAGAAGGCGATCCTGGAGTGGTCTGCCAAGCCGTCCCGCAAGTAATATACTCTAAACCTCCTCCTCTTCTCTCCTGAGTGTGTCAGTTAGGTAGGTAGGCCGTTTTTTTAGGATAGCTAGGTAGATAGGCAGGTTTTTTATAAAATACTGTATATTATTAATATATTAAATTTAATGGTACATCTATTTTACCCTCTTTTATTGGAGAAGTAGAAGGTATCGTTACAAGATGTTAGTCTCGAGTCTCGAAAATACTAAAAAATCGTCGAGACTCTCGAAATTTTCGAGACCGAGATTCCCGGGATGAAAGCCGAAAATCAAACCGATTTTCTGTCTGGCGATCCATCTAGAGTTTAGTATGGATATCGTGTGTGTAGATTTGTGGCTGAATAACAACAGCTGCACTGGTCTATGTATATTGAAGATTAAGTAAATGTCGTCGGTCCATGAATGGTTCGTGACTATCTCAATACGCCGAGATTTTTCCGTGCCTTTGAAAGCATAGCATGAACCAATGTTCAGGCTGTCATTTTTGTCAGTCGTTATAGGTGATCAGGTGCCGTAAAACCTAGAACCAGATACACCAGACTTCTTGTCAAGAGATTGTCCGGTTAATTGGTTGTGAAGGTTCAGATCTTTGGTACCCACCTTCATTACGTTAGATTGGAAGGCAATTCCAAAATCTTTGGGAAAAGGCTAGGCGGATGAATGATTTATATAATATTCGTATAAATACTCTAATAAAAATACTCTAAATCTATCACCTTCTTATGGAAATTGCGTCATTCAAATTCCTGACTACATTTTTTAAATTTAAATTCCAAAGCTAGAAATAATCTGTTTTTGGTAAATCTTCTAAATGTAGTCTACCTACGTCCTAATCATACGTTATTACCTTACCCAAACTCGTTATCCACAAATGGTAACCGTTCACCTAAGTGTTAAAATGTCATAGGAAACCCCTACATATCATACATAAGTCATTAAAGTTTATAAATCTAGTTATAATCCGGGTCAATGGTAATGGCCTTCTACCCTCTAGCCACAATTACCTACCCGGGATGGTTCCATGATAGAAATTGATAACAATTTGCCGAAAGTGGATTGGGGAACAAAATATTTCTTTTACGTTTATGTTTTAGTATCCGGAACGTTATGACTTGAACTTGACATTACCTGGTTCTTGAATATTACAAAACTAAACTTACTTACACAACTTACGTAGTTTGCAAGTATAAATGTGTTGCTGGGGAATTTGTTCCGCCACATCTTCATCCCAGCTAAAACATTAGGAAGTGGTGATGGGCGGGTGTTTTGAAGAACTGTCTAACTATATGTAAATTGTGACTTTCAAAAAGTACTGATTTTCTGGCTGGGCTGAAATATGTCCGAGCTTGAAGGCCGAGACACAGAGCTAGGCTAAGCTCAAGGTCGTTCAATCATAGCTAGCAGAGCAGTTTTACGGACCTTTTTGGGGGGGGGGGGGGGGGGGGGAACTTTTTAAATCAGACTTCTACGTACTAAAAACACATCCTGCACCTTCAGTTACTCTTGCTTTCCAGGGCCGCCCACAACCCCTGCAGGCTATGGCCCTATCGAAGCCCGTCAATGCTGCTGACTGTTATATGAGCACCTAGGCCTGGCCCTGACTGGTAGGAGAACAACCTCTGCTCGTCGTTGGCGGCAGGCACAGAAATCAAAAATACTTATTTATTTTATCTATGGCGGCAGGCGTCATTGCGAACCGAGATTTATAAAGCGCTTTCATCAAACAATGCGAGTAATGTAAGTAAAAAGCTTCGTATGGAAAATTACTAGCTTAGTTTTTATTCAAAATTACAATTGCATTTCGGTGATAACGTTTGTATTCCCTTAATGTATACAATCTAATTTTGAATAGATTCTCTTTGCATCTAAATGAACTTCGTGCGGACAGTAGATATGCAAACAGACCGATTGTTTTTTGTACAAAACACGTGTTTTCATGTAGCGCACAAATCTCAACTATGTTCGAAAGTTCTAAATAACCAAATTACAAGCTTTGTCGGCAAAACATTTTTTTTTTCGATTATTTTACAAAGTGGCTTGGCCTATGGTCACCTGACATTCCATTCTGTTTATTACATTTATATCTAGATTATAAACATTTTTATGACATGATCACCATTCCGCTTCCGACGCTCGCCCGTGACGGTCGTACCGCTCCGCGCTCTCGATCGTTCCGTGCCTGAGTCATCGCTACGCTTCGTCACGCCCGCCGTGACGTCACTCGTAGTCGCCGACTACGACGCCTGGTCCGGATCCGCCTTTTTCGAGGCGGTGAAGGATATCCTGTTTCTATAACAGAGTATCGTCAAAAACAATTTGGTGTGGCCCCTTCAGGGTAAAACCACAGTTTCGTGGTCCTTGGTTGGAAACCTCACGGTGTCAACAATACCAAGGGGGTGCTGACCCGACGCACCCGCTGATCCCCTTCAGGGTGAAGCAGTCAATTGGAGTCGAGTGCTAGGTTTTGGCCTTGGGGGATCTCCTAGTCATACCTAGTTACTGAGTTTCCTTTTCAGCTACACACCTAGTGTCGGTTGGGTGTGTCTACCCCTTCGCACTAGACCCAATAGGGCCCGGCTCGCACAATAAGACTGGCGACCGGTTACAAGCTTAGGGCTCACCATTAGGTACTCACCTCCCAGTCTCTACCCGACTGGGAGGGTTACACATCCCCGGACCCATCCATCCGGGGAGTTAGGCCAGTTAGGCTTTAAATAGGTCCCCCGTGGGAGAGAAATCTCCAAAATTTCCCCATAAAAATTTTTGATTCATTCGCCAATCATGGCAAACTCCAATATTTTGGAGATATTGCTAGAAATACTTAAGGAAAACCCTGCTATTTCCGCCAAATATGGCGGAAAAATCCAGCGTGAAATCGCTAACTGTCCTCCGGCTACCGAAGCCAACGTCGCTGATTTTAGTGACGCGCTTGACAGCCCATTATCTCCCCCGCTTGCTGATCAAGGCATTCCGGTTGGTCAATTCACGGAAGTGTTTATCAACTCTGATCCCATTGTTCATCGAACAACGAACGACTTCCAGGTAGATAGCCCTCTATCGCTCCCGCCCGCCGACAATGTCGTGCCGACCGCCCAATTCCCGAAATCATCCATTGTTTCCGGCCAACCTACTAATCCTATTGTTCATAGAACAATGGACGCCGCGCAGGTGTGCGCTGCAGTTGAATTCCGTGAAATGGACACCACCGAACCTGTGTCCAATAACAACTCTGACAATGATTTGTCATCATGCCCATCGTCCTCGGAAGACGACTTTCAAGTCGTCACCGGCGGCAAGAGGAAGAAAGGGAAAACCTCCCAGGCCAGCAAGGCCAAAAAGACCACCGCGTCGCCCCCGTCCCCAACTCAAACGCCCGTTCGACCCGCTAGCCCCGTCCCAACTACCTCTGCTCGCGTGCAGAATAGTCGTCCCCCCAGCCCGATAGCCCAAACTTCCTCAGCCCAAAGGAAGCAACGCCCTCCGCCCCCCTTTTACATCCAAGACAAGGGGAAATGGACTGATGTGTCCAAGATGTGTGTTGATCGAAAGATCAACTACACAAACGCCCGTGCCTGCCAAAATGGCATTAAAGTCACCGTCCCTACGTCGAACGATTATAGGGAACTATATCGCGCCCTCCGTGAAAGGAATATTTCCTTTCACACTTTCTCCTTCCCCGAGGACACGCCCACTCGTGTAATTATTAAACGTGTCCCTAAAGAAATCCTTGTACAGGATATTAAAGACGACCTTGCCGATCAAGGTATACCAGTGATCGCCGTCCATCGCTTACATAAAGCGAGAGGCGGTGAATTGTACGACATGGTTCTTGTCATTTGTGAACCAACCGAAGGTCATCACCCGATTTTCAATATTAAGTCCATTTGCTCCCTATCCGGTATCTCAATTGAAAAGCCCTACAAAACCGCAACAGTGGGACAATGCCACCGTTGCCAACTGTATGGCCATGCGCAGAGCAACTGCTATGCGACTCCCAGATGCGTCAAGTGTCTGGGCGAGCACAGCACTGCGGACTGCCCTCGGCCCAAAGACCGAACCCTCTGTTCGGAACCACCCAGCTGCGTTCTCTGCGGCCAGAGCGGTCACCCGGCAAACTACCGCGGCTGTCCCAAAGCCCCCAAACTCGCTCCTAAATTAGCGAAGCGCGCCAACACCCGCCAACAAAGAGAGGCACCTTCCTCTCAAATTCCCCAACGTCTAGCTCCTCAGAGACCATCCCCGTGGAACAGGCTAAACCACGAAAAAACCTTTCCCTCCTTGGCCCCTGCCAAACCTTTGCAGGCACTGATGGATATACCCATCACAGCGCAGATCCTGCCTATAGCCGTGGCTCCAGAGGCCACAACCAGTCCCAAACCCGCGCCTCAAACCACTGCTGCTCCTGCAGCCAAACAACCGCCCAAACCATCACCCGTCGGGAACGGCGAGTCTTGCGCCCAGACTCTACTGCGCCACTATAAAATATTTATGACCCGCCAAGCCAGGTCTCTCCGCGATGCCCTTCTGGCTGCCGAGCAGCAGAATAACGGCAAAATTACGACGGAAATGTACAGCCAAATATTCAGCACACACAGTGATGTCGTGCTAGGCCTCGACCAGATGGATGCGATGGACTGATCCAATGGATTCCCAACGCACAAACCACACTAGGCCTCGATCCCTCAAATTAGGTTTTTTCAACGCCAATGGCATTTTCAACCAACGCGCCGAAATAACTAAATTCCTCCGCGACCACCAATTAGACGTCCTCCTTATACAGGAGACCCTTTTGAAACCCCACCGCGCTGACCCCAAAATTGCGAATTACCGTCTAGTTCGCAATGACAGAACACGCTGCCACGGCGGCGGTACCCTTATTTATTATAGGAAGGAGTTATACTGCATCCCTCTGACCCCACCCGCGCCTCTCTCTCACCTAGAGTACTCTGCCTGTCGACTAGGCATGACTGGTCATCCTCCGATAACCATCATCTCTGCCTACCATCCCCCACCATCGGTCGCGTCTCTTGCTTCAGACGATCCTATCGCGCTCACCAGCGATCTCACGACTCTCTTCGGCCTAAGTGACTCCGTCTTACTAGCGGGCGATCTCAACGCCAAACACCCCGCTTGGAACAGCAACACGACAAATGCCAGAGGCAGAATCGTGTATAACCTAGGCGCGACCCTAAACTATGACGTCATCGCTCCGATGACTCCCACCCACTACCCACACGACACCAACCACAGGCCCGATGTCCTCGATGTGGCGCTCCTAAAGAATGTAAACCTCCGTTTACACTCCATAGAAGCGCTTCACGAGCTTAACTCGGATCACCGTCCCGTTATCCTACACCTAGGTTCTCGCTCGGGTAACCATGATCCTACCCAACCTCCTCCGACCCAATTGATCACCGACTGGAGGAAAGTAAGTGAAAAACTGAAATCCACCACGTCGCCACAATTGGACACCATTCCTGACCACATAGTCTCAGTCGCTGACACGACGGCGGTGATCGACTCGCTTACAGATCACGTACAATCCGTCCTGAACGATTGTTCAAGGGAAGTTCCTGTAGTGGAAGACCACCGCTGGAAACTCCCGGACGATGTACGGAATCTGATAACCGAGAAGAACGCAGCCATCCGCGCGTACAGCGCTTTTCCCTGCGCCGCAAACAAAGCTCACATGCGCAACTTACAGCGTGCTGTAAGGAAACGCATTGCCGAGCAGCGTAATGCGAGCTGGGACAAGATGCTGAGCGAACTTGAGCCCACCCATCTTGCCTTCTGGCAGCTTCAGAGGAAGTTACGATCCACTGAAGAGGCCACAATGCCTCCTCTCATTCGTCCCGATAAGAGTATCGCCTTCGATAACTCTGAAAAAGCAGAATGCCTAGCCGACAGCCTAGAGTCCCAGTGTTCTCCCAGCTCTCAACCAGTAGACCAAGCCCACCTCGATATGGTGAACGCCGAAGTCGAACGTAGAACTTCCCTTCCGCCCCTCGAAGATCCCGATAATCCACTGACCCCCATCACTCCTGATGAGGTCCAGGATATCATTAAAAGTCTCCAACCGCGAAAAGCCCCTGGCTCCGACGGCATCACCAATAGGGTTTTCAAACTTTTCCCCGCCCAGCTTATAGTGCTAATGACTGCCATCTTCAATGGCGCATTGAGCAATAATATGTTCCCTACAACCTGGAAACAGGCCACCGTCATAGGTATTCCCAAACCAGGCAAGCCCAAGTCTGACCTGTCTAGCTACCGTCCCATTAGCTTACTCAACGTCCTCGGTAAAATCTATGAAAGGCTTATATATAAGCGGCTCAAAGATTTTGCCGAAGCAAAGAGTCTAATACCCAATGAGCAGTTCGGATTTAGAACCGAACACTCATGTATCCAACAAGTCCACCGCATCGTAGAACACGTCAGCGCCGGCTTCCAACGGGGCGCAATAACGGGAGCCTTATTCTTCGACATAGCGAAAGCGTTCGACAAAGTCTGGCACAATGGCTTAATCTATAAGCTATACCAACTCGGCGTGCCTGACCGTCTCGTGCTCATCCTACGGGACTTTTTATCGAATCGCACCTTTCGTTATCGAATTGAGGGGGAGCTCTCCTCCCCCCATCCCATTCGCGCAGGAGTTCCTCAAGGCTCCGTACTATCCCCCCTCGTTTTCACACTATTCACTAGTGATATTCCCAAGCATAAAAATACCCAGCTAGCCCTATTCGCCGACGATACGGCTATCTATTATACCGGTCTTAAACCCGATGCCATCGCTCGCACTCTCCAAACTTCCGCAAACACTCTGGCCAAGTGGTTCCGGAAATGGAGAATCGAAGTCAACCCAGACAAAAGCCAGGCAGTCCTCTTTTCTAAACCGCGGATAAACCCACCCTCCCCGCGTCCGATTACCATGTACGGCAAGCCGATCCCTTGGGAAAAGCAAGCCAAATACTTAGGCGTGGTCCTCGATAGACACCTCTCCTTCGCTGAGCATATAAAGCAGGCACGTTCGCGCGCCGCTTTCGCTCTAGGTAGGCTCCACTTCATTCTTAGCTCTCGCAGCAAGTTATCACTCAGGTGCAAGCTGCGTATTTTCACCGCGGTCATCCGTCCCATCATGACCTACGCCTGCGTTGTTTTCGCACACGCAAAGCCCTACCTCCTCCATAAGATGCAGACCCTCCAAAACCGATTCCTCCGTAGAGTCACGGGAGCCCCCTTTTATGTTCGAAATGAGCTTCTTCACGTAGACCTCAAGATGCCCACCATCCAGCAGTTTATGAAACGCGTCTCCAAGCGTTTCTTTGAAACTTCAATCCAACATAGGAATCCCCTTATAGTATCGGCCGCCCAATATGAACCCTCGCGTATCTCTAAGATTCGCCGACCAAGGCATACCCTAGTCACTCCCGATGACGCAATCACCCTGCTCCAAGAGAGCCGTAGGGAAACAAGTACAGTGGCACACAAACACAAAAACCGACCGTCCTTCCGTCCTCGCCGCCGAGGCCCGCCGCGACGTCCTCGTAATAGTCCACCCCGACCCTTGCCAGAGCCAGCCCGCGACGCTGAGCCAGTAGCTTTAAATTCCCTTATTAATAATAATAATGATATGATCCAGCCTGTCCCTAGCTGCCCTCCCCTGCGACGCCCTAAGCCGAGGTCCGTACCCCACAGGGGGTGCCCTTAGCGTGTAGTCGCCTAGTTTGTAAGTTTTTTAATAAGCCCTGGCTGGAGGCTTTAATTAATTTATTAATTAAGGCAACCACAGGCAAGCCCGGTTAAGCAGCCGACAACCTCAGAGGTTGACCTGCGAGATGCCACACACAAAAAAAAAAAAAAAAAAAAAATTTATGACATGATTTAAATTTGGCTACAGTATGCGACTTTCACATGAAACCTACCTATGATTACCTATCGAATTTAATTGAAACAAGTTACATCAACTAATCGAATTCCACCAAGCCCGTTACAACATCGGACTACAAGACAAACGGCGATGCGCATCATTGCATGGTAGACATATCCCGCCCACACACACAAAACGTTTTGGGAATACTTTAATTGTGCGTACAGCTAAGGAGTCGAATTCCCTGCCGGATTCTGTGTTTCCTGATATCTTTAATCTGGGGTCTTTAAGTCAAGAGGTTACTTCTTGGTAAGCGTGTTTCGACTTACGACTTACCAACAGATGAGGTGGTGGTCAATCGCGAGTCTATTATCAATAAAAAACTAAGCAGCTGTCATCACTTTTAGAATATAAAATCATATTATCTTAGGCAGGTGCTTCTGAAATAAATAAACAATAGTACATTGTTCACCGAGAGGAGAAAGTGACCGATTACCGTCGAGGGTGTCGTTTGAAGCCCGAGCAGTAGGCGAGGGCTTTAAAACACCCGAGATCGGGAATTGCACTTTCTCTCGAGTGATACATAGTGCTTTATAATACACCTACGAGGAAAATAAAAAACTAAATCTTTACTAATTGTAATTTATATTGAAAACTGAATCCTCAAACAACACACAAATTGAAAATGGCGCCAATGGCGTCTGCAATTTTCACATGTTCTTTTTTCAAATTGTTTATCCTGCCGCCGCAGGGTCGCACTGCCAGCCCGACACCATCCAACACACAGCTAGTGGCCAGTGTCATTTTGCGAACTTGGAGATAAAAACTCACTGTTAAAACTTTTTGGCTTTCGATATTTAGGTTACCGGCGCATAGTCTTACCCAAAATTAAAAAAGAAAAACCACGTAAGAAATGGATTTTCATACACTTTTCTCTTCCGCTCAGATGCGTTTTCTCCCCGCATATTTGTTCGATATGCAATGACGTACTTTCTACCGTAAATTTGATAAAGTATCAAGGTACTTTCCAAGCAGGTGTAGTATAAATTATATTTATTTTGCAAGTTGGTTATAAATAACACTTTTCAACGTAATTTATTTCATAAATGTATATTAGATGAAGCTGGTGTTTCCAAGCTACTACCCTCTAGAATGAACACCGAAACTCATTTCGCTTACACAACAATTTATCTTTAAGAAAATATCTTAAATTCGTAACTTCAAACAAATAAAGTTTAGGTACGGATATACGCTGAAATAAATAGGTACAATTCTCTGCTACAAAATATATTCGGATTAGGGCGTTTTGTATACGTTTTGGTTACTTGAGAATTGAAATGTAAGCTTTTCCCTGAAATCATAAATTGATTCTTATGAATACCATATCTTACCTACAACATAATAAAACAGCATTTATTTTTCTCCAACATAGGTACTACTCGTATAATCCCTGCTAATATTATTTTTATACATGTGAAAGTAATTTTGTACATCTATTAGAGGTGCTCGTGGCTAAATATTAACAGCCACACGGATCGATCTTCGAGGTTAAGCAACGCTTGCCGAGGTCGGTTTTTGGATGGGTGACCATCTTAACATTTCGAGATTCTTCTGTGCCTCGGAAAGCACGATAAACCATTGGTCCTGGCTGTCATTTGTACATTTTTGACAGTCGTTTCGTGTAGTTAGAAGCCAATAAATTTAACACTAGTATAAGTCGCGGCATGACACTTTAGCGGTGACCGTTATTGCGCAGAAGTAAAAATTAACACGTTCGCGTGAGCAACGTCTTACAACGTCGTGTTGATATAATTAAACGTCATATGACGGCCTCTAGATTGTCATATTTATTTAGACGGAACGTCTTTGGACGACTATTTTATGGACAAATTCCTATGGCGCATCTACTTAGCGCCGCAACACATTCGATTTTTATAGCCTAGAAAGCCGCGTGCCCTAAAAAAAAATCAGCTTTCTAGTTTTTGAAGCACACATCTAAAGGTCGCGCGCACAAACTCGCAACGTCTCCAACTATAATCCTTGTAATTATGAAATTAGTAGTGATAGCATTAGTCCTGTAAATAGAACTAGGTTATGTCGTCGTAATCGTTCTTCTAATAGATCTCAACCCGTAAGTACAGCTCCATTGCGTAATCGTAACGGTCGAAGACCAACAGGAGTCTGATTATAGTTCAAATATACCTATGCAAAATCCAGAACCAGGACCAAGAAATGTACAGGAGAGACATAACAGGCCCGTTACACCACCTACAACTGTAAATTGGGAACCCACAACATTAGATATCCCAGAATTCAATTTCGATTCTACATCAACAGGCGTCCAGTTTCATATTGATCAAAATACTTCGATTTCTTCTCGATATATGCAAACAATTATAACCATCTCATATTGTTAGGCAACTTATCGAACATAAAATAAATATGGTGAGGCTCTATGCAATAAAAATAGACCCATGAAGAGACATAGTCGTAGATACTCGTTCAGTGAAAATAGCGTAATAATAACGTGAAATAACGTTGCGCCACATAACACAGTTCTAAGACGTACGTATTACGGCGGGACGTCTTTAGACGTTGCTTAACTTTGTATGGGAAAAAGGTGCGCCACAGTACCAATTTTCAGAAATGAGGTTGCTCACGCGAACGTGTTAAGGTACCTGAGGCGGGCTAGCGGGATGAAGGGCGGGCGTGCGTAGCGCCGATTGGCTCTCCAGCCGCATTATCTTTCCCGCGCCGATACGACGCTCCGCGCACAGCATAGCTAAATAACGTTAATGACATTATTTTATTGTAATGTCAAATAGTAGGTCTAGCGCTGAACGAAATGTAGAGGATAGCTGCGCATGAGTACTGTCGCGCATGCAAATAATATTACCTATACTTTAATAAATAGTTTATCTCCAATGCCAATGTCCAAGGATTTATAGTAGGTACGTAAGATATAATTTTTAACAAGTTTTGTGGGTAGTATAAAAATAAAAACATTATTTGTTAATTTGAAATTTTTTATTTTAGATTTAAGTCTAATCTGAATCAGAGAATCTACAGTGAATCTGAATCTACAGAGAACCATTCTCAAATTTACAGTGATGCTGGCCGAATGACTGAGTAAAGTATTTATAGCTTCGTCAATCTCACTTTTAATTTGTTTCAAAGAATCAATTATTTCGTTAGATTCCCTTTTTAAAAAGCAATTCACGTCATAAACCATTTTCCTTGCCTGTCTTTTCAAAACAGTATTTCTTCTAGGTATATTCACTTTAAAGTCACAAACAAACAAAAAAATTAATTTAACATACAAATTCAAACTTAACAAAAAAAAACAACAACAAAAAATAACAGCAATAACAATACAATTAATGACGCGACTGTACACGGGATGTGCGCGGAGCGTCGTATCGGCGCGGGGAACATAATGCGGCTGGAGAGCCAATCGGCGCTACGCACGGCCGCCCTTCATCCCGCTAGCCCCCCACAGGTACCTTAATTTTTACTTCTGCGCAATAACGGTCACCGCTAAAGTTTCGTGCCGCGACTTGTACTGGGCTGTGGAAGTCAGATAATGAGATCACTAAAATTCAGCTGCATGCGATTAGATGGAAAGCTGAACCCAACATAGCTGGGCAAAGATTAAGCAAATGATGAACTCTGTCTGTCTGTTACTCTTTCAAGTCTAAATAGCTTTACCGGTATTAATGAAATTTGGCACAGTGATAGATTACTTATTACTTGTTTTGCATTGAAAAAAAAAGACTTTCCACGCGATTGATGCCGCGGACAAAAGCTAGTCTAATATTAAGTAACTCATGCAGTACAACCTTACAATGGATATCGGAACATACAAATACAGTATGTTAAATAAGAGAGGGTGTTCCCTTAAACTCGTTAATCTATATCATATAGATTAAAATAAAAATAAACTAAACCTTGTTTTTTATGTTATCGACTCTAAAGTTGATCGAAGCGGCTAGCAACTTCGTAAAAATAAGCCTTTGCTAAATCTTGTTTTTTATTTGATGGGTTTTCGACGCGAGCGGACTGACAGACTCCGAAAACAAGCCTACTGTCATGTACTAATCAAGTCGAGTAGTGATCATTGAATGTGAATCCTACCTGACCTAACTTCGTGAGATGTTGGTGTGATTGAATGAGGCATGTAAGTTATATGAATGTGGATAAACTTTAACCTTACAAAATTTTTGTTCTAGACCAAAAATTTTCTCGGGGTCGATGGGGAAATATAGTATTTGTTATTACAAATACCAAATAACTTACGTTTTCTTTGTAATCATAATCCATAATTCATCCATCAAAACAAATATTTTCTTGTCATGACATTTTTTACGTCAAGGCTGACAAACTGTAATTTCTTCTTCTTTGTAGTCACTGAATGGCTAATAGACTAAAAAGGTTGTTCATACTTTTATTATATAATTGTTATTCACTTTTATCGATAGGACTAGCTTAATATTGTATATTATATTGTGGTTGTCTACTGATTAACGGCATTTTAAATTATAATTATAAATTTCTAAAACACACTCTCAGATTTTATCGAAGAGGTTTAATAAATTATGCTCGAATATAACTGGCTGATCAAATAACTGGCAAGATGGACTATTTTGGACTCTACAATTTGAATTCTGGTACAGAATGAGAATGGAATGGATTTTGAACGCTGAGCTGGGTATAAAAGGCGCTGGGGGCCATCTCCGGGGGTTCAGTCTTTGACCAGTTTCTGAAGAGTTTAGTTCTCGACGAGTTTCGACGAAGAGTGATGGAAGAGGAAGTGCAGTACCCGCTGCCCTGACTCCTTGTTGAGAGCCCGCTGCCCTGACGCCTTGCTGGGAGCCTGCTGCCCTGACGCCTTGCTGAGAGCCTACTGCCCTGACGCCTTGCTGGGAGCCTGCTGCCCTGACGCCTTGCTGGGAGCCTGCTGCCCTGACGCCTTGCTGAGAGCCTGCTGCCCAGACGCCTTGTTGGGAGCCTACTGCCAGACCGCCTTGCTCAAGCTGCTGTACGACGAAGACATCGTGGAGTAGAAGGCGATCCTGGAGTGGTCTGCCAAGCCGTCCCGCAAGTAATATACTCTAAACCTCCTCCTCTTCTCTCCTGAGTGTGTCAGTTAGGTAGGTAGGCCGTTTTTTTAGGATAGCTAGGTAGATAGGCAGGTTTTTTATAAAATACTGTATATTATTAATATATTAAATTTAATGGTACATCTATTTTACCCTCTTTTATTGGAGAAGTAGAAGGTATCGTTACAAGATGTTAGTCTCGAGTCTCGAAAATACTAAAAAATCGTCGAGACTCTCGAAATTTTCGAGACCGAGATTCCCGGGATGAAAGCCGAAAATCAAACCGATTTTCTGTCTGGCGATCCATCTAGAGTTTAGTATGGATATCGTGTGTGTAGATTTGTGGCTGAATAACAACAGCTGCACTGGTCTATGTATATTGAAGATTAAGTAAATGTCGTCGGTCCATGAATGGTTCGTGACTATCTCAATACGCCGAGATTTTTCCGTGCCTTTGAAAGCATAGCATGAACCAATGTTCAGGCTGTCATTTTTGTCAGTCGTTATAGGTGATCAGGTGCCGTAAAACCTAGAACCAGATACACCAGACTTCTTGTCAAGAGATTGTCCGGTTAATTGGTTGTGAAGGTTCAGATCTTTGGTACCCACCTTCATTACGTTAGATTGGAAGGCAATTCCAAAATCTTTGGGAAAAGGCTAGGCGGATGAATGATTTATATAATATTCGTATAAATACTCTAATAAAAATACTCTAAATCTATCACCTTCTTATGGAAATTGCGTCATTCAAATTCCTGACTACATTTTTTAAATTTAAATTCCAAAGCTAGAAATAATCTGTTTTTGGTAAATCTTCTAAATGTAGTCTACCTACGTCCTAATCATACGTTATTACCTTACCCAAACTCGTTATCCACAAATGGTAACCGTTCACCTAAGTGTTAAAATGTCATAGGAAACCCCTACATATCATACATAAGTCATTAAAGTTTATAAATCTAGTTATAATCCGGGTCAATGGTAATGGCCTTCTACCCTCTAGCCACAATTACCTACCCGGGATGGTTCCATGATAGAAATTGATAACAATTTGCCGAAAGTGGATTGGGGAACAAAATATTTCTTTTACGTTTATGTTTTAGTATCCGGAACGTTATGACTTGAACTTGACATTACCTGGTTCTTGAATATTACAAAACTAAACTTACTTACACAACTTACGTAGTTTGCAAGTATAAATGTGTTGCTGGGGAATTTGTTCCGCCACATCTTCATCCCAGCTAAAACATTAGGAAGTGGTGATGGGCGGGTGTTTTGAAGAACTGTCTAACTATATGTAAATTGTGACTTTCAAAAAGTACTGATTTTCTGGCTGGGCTGAAATATGTCCGAGCTTGAAGGCCGAGACACAGAGCTAGGCTAAGCTCAAGGTCGTTCAATCATAGCTAGCAGAGCAGTTTTACGGACCTTTTTGGGGGGGGGGGGGGGGGGGGGGAACTTTTTAAATCAGACTTCTACGTACTAAAAACACATCCTGCACCTTCAGTTACTCTTGCTTTCCAGGGCCGCCCACAACCCCTGCAGGCTATGGCCCTATCGAAGCCCGTCAATGCTGCTGACTGTTATATGAGCACCTAGGCCTGGCCCTGACTGGTAGGAGAACAACCTCTGCTCGTCGTTGGCGGCAGGCACAGAAATCAAAAATACTTATTTATTTTATCTATGGCGGCAGGCGTCATTGCGAACCGAGATTTATAAAGCGCTTTCATCAAACAATGCGAGTAATGTAAGTAAAAAGCTTCGTATGGAAAATTACTAGCTTAGTTTTTATTCAAAATTACAATTGCATTTCGGTGATAACGTTTGTATTCCCTTAATGTATACAATCTAATTTTGAATAGATTCTCTTTGCATCTAAATGAACTTCGTGCGGACAGTAGATATGCAAACAGACCGATTGTTTTTTGTACAAAACACGTGTTTTCATGTAGCGCACAAATCTCAACTATGTTCGAAAGTTCTAAATAACCAAATTACAAGCTTTGTCGGCAAAACATTTTTTTTTTCGATTATTTTACAAAGTGGCTTGGCCTATGGTCACCTGACATTCCATTCTGTTTATTACATTTATATCTAGATTATAAACATTTTTATGACATGATCACCATTCCGCTTCCGACGCTCGCCCGTGACGGTCGTACCGCTCCGCGCTCTCGATCGTTCCGTGCCTGAGTCATCGCTACGCTTCGTCACGCCCGCCGTGACGTCACTCGTAGTCGCCGACTACGACGCCTGGTCCGGATCCGCCTTTTTCGAGGCGGTGAAGGATATCCTGTTTCTATAACAGAGTATCGTCAAAAACAATTTGGTGTGGCCCCTTCAGGGTAAAACCACAGTTTCGTGGTCCTTGGTTGGAAACCTCACGGTGTCAACAATACCAAGGGGGTGCTGACCCGACGCACCCGCTGATCCCCTTCAGGGTGAAGCAGTCAATTGGAGTCGAGTGCTAGGTTTTGGCCTTGGGGGATCTCCTAGTCATACCTAGTTACTGAGTTTCCTTTTCAGCTACACACCTAGTGTCGGTTGGGTGTGTCTACCCCTTCGCACTAGACCCAATAGGGCCCGGCTCGCACAATAAGACTGGCGACCGGTTACAAGCTTAGGGCTCACCATTAGGTACTCACCTCCCAGTCTCTACCCGACTGGGAGGGTTACACATCCCCGGACCCATCCATCCGGGGAGTTAGGCCAGTTAGGCTTTAAATAGGTCCCCCGTGGGAGAGAAATCTCCAAAATTTCCCCATAAAAATTTTTGATTCATTCGCCAATCATGGCAAACTCCAATATTTTGGAGATATTGCTAGAAATACTTAAGGAAAACCCTGCTATTTCCGCCAAATATGGCGGAAAAATCCAGCGTGAAATCGCTAACTGTCCTCCGGCTACCGAAGCCAACGTCGCTGATTTTAGTGACGCGCTTGACAGCCCATTATCTCCCCCGCTTGCTGATCAAGGCATTCCGGTTGGTCAATTCACGGAAGTGTTTATCAACTCTGATCCCATTGTTCATCGAACAACGAACGACTTCCAGGTAGATAGCCCTCTATCGCTCCCGCCCGCCGACAATGTCGTGCCGACCGCCCAATTCCCGAAATCATCCATTGTTTCCGGCCAACCTACTAATCCTATTGTTCATAGAACAATGGACGCCGCGCAGGTGTGCGCTGCAGTTGAATTCCGTGAAATGGACACCACCGAACCTGTGTCCAATAACAACTCTGACAATGATTTGTCATCATGCCCATCGTCCTCGGAAGACGACTTTCAAGTCGTCACCGGCGGCAAGAGGAAGAAAGGGAAAACCTCCCAGGCCAGCAAGGCCAAAAAGACCACCGCGTCGCCCCCGTCCCCAACTCAAACGCCCGTTCGACCCGCTAGCCCCGTCCCAACTACCTCTGCTCGCGTGCAGAATAGTCGTCCCCCCAGCCCGATAGCCCAAACTTCCTCAGCCCAAAGGAAGCAACGCCCTCCGCCCCCCTTTTACATCCAAGACAAGGGGAAATGGACTGATGTGTCCAAGATGTGTGTTGATCGAAAGATCAACTACACAAACGCCCGTGCCTGCCAAAATGGCATTAAAGTCACCGTCCCTACGTCGAACGATTATAGGGAACTATATCGCGCCCTCCGTGAAAGGAATATTTCCTTTCACACTTTCTCCTTCCCCGAGGACACGCCCACTCGTGTAATTATTAAACGTGTCCCTAAAGAAATCCTTGTACAGGATATTAAAGACGACCTTGCCGATCAAGGTATACCAGTGATCGCCGTCCATCGCTTACATAAAGCGAGAGGCGGTGAATTGTACGACATGGTTCTTGTCATTTGTGAACCAACCGAAGGTCATCACCCGATTTTCAATATTAAGTCCATTTGCTCCCTATCCGGTATCTCAATTGAAAAGCCCTACAAAACCGCAACAGTGGGACAATGCCACCGTTGCCAACTGTATGGCCATGCGCAGAGCAACTGCTATGCGACTCCCAGATGCGTCAAGTGTCTGGGCGAGCACAGCACTGCGGACTGCCCTCGGCCCAAAGACCGAACCCTCTGTTCGGAACCACCCAGCTGCGTTCTCTGCGGCCAGAGCGGTCACCCGGCAAACTACCGCGGCTGTCCCAAAGCCCCCAAACTCGCTCCTAAATTAGCGAAGCGCGCCAACACCCGCCAACAAAGAGAGGCACCTTCCTCTCAAATTCCCCAACGTCTAGCTCCTCAGAGACCATCCCCGTGGAACAGGCTAAACCACGAAAAAACCTTTCCCTCCTTGGCCCCTGCCAAACCTTTGCAGGCACTGATGGATATACCCATCACAGCGCAGATCCTGCCTATAGCCGTGGCTCCAGAGGCCACAACCAGTCCCAAACCCGCGCCTCAAACCACTGCTGCTCCTGCAGCCAAACAACCGCCCAAACCATCACCCGTCGGGAACGGCGAGTCTTGCGCCCAGACTCTACTGCGCCACTATAAAATATTTATGACCCGCCAAGCCAGGTCTCTCCGCGATGCCCTTCTGGCTGCCGAGCAGCAGAATAACGGCAAAATTACGACGGAAATGTACAGCCAAATATTCAGCACACACAGTGATGTCGTGCTAGGCCTCGACCAGATGGATGCGATGGACTGATCCAATGGATTCCCAACGCACAAACCACACTAGGCCTCGATCCCTCAAATTAGGTTTTTTCAACGCCAATGGCATTTTCAACCAACGCGCCGAAATAACTAAATTCCTCCGCGACCACCAATTAGACGTCCTCCTTATACAGGAGACCCTTTTGAAACCCCACCGCGCTGACCCCAAAATTGCGAATTACCGTCTAGTTCGCAATGACAGAACACGCTGCCACGGCGGCGGTACCCTTATTTATTATAGGAAGGAGTTATACTGCATCCCTCTGACCCCACCCGCGCCTCTCTCTCACCTAGAGTACTCTGCCTGTCGACTAGGCATGACTGGTCATCCTCCGATAACCATCATCTCTGCCTACCATCCCCCACCATCGGTCGCGTCTCTTGCTTCAGACGATCCTATCGCGCTCACCAGCGATCTCACGACTCTCTTCGGCCTAAGTGACTCCGTCTTACTAGCGGGCGATCTCAACGCCAAACACCCCGCTTGGAACAGCAACACGACAAATGCCAGAGGCAGAATCGTGTATAACCTAGGCGCGACCCTAAACTATGACGTCATCGCTCCGATGACTCCCACCCACTACCCACACGACACCAACCACAGGCCCGATGTCCTCGATGTGGCGCTCCTAAAGAATGTAAACCTCCGTTTACACTCCATAGAAGCGCTTCACGAGCTTAACTCGGATCACCGTCCCGTTATCCTACACCTAGGTTCTCGCTCGGGTAACCATGATCCTACCCAACCTCCTCCGACCCAATTGATCACCGACTGGAGGAAAGTAAGTGAAAAACTGAAATCCACCACGTCGCCACAATTGGACACCATTCCTGACCACATAGTCTCAGTCGCTGACACGACGGCGGTGATCGACTCGCTTACAGATCACGTACAATCCGTCCTGAACGATTGTTCAAGGGAAGTTCCTGTAGTGGAAGACCACCGCTGGAAACTCCCGGACGATGTACGGAATCTGATAACCGAGAAGAACGCAGCCATCCGCGCGTACAGCGCTTTTCCCTGCGCCGCAAACAAAGCTCACATGCGCAACTTACAGCGTGCTGTAAGGAAACGCATTGCCGAGCAGCGTAATGCGAGCTGGGACAAGATGCTGAGCGAACTTGAGCCCACCCATCTTGCCTTCTGGCAGCTTCAGAGGAAGTTACGATCCACTGAAGAGGCCACAATGCCTCCTCTCATTCGTCCCGATAAGAGTATCGCCTTCGATAACTCTGAAAAAGCAGAATGCCTAGCCGACAGCCTAGAGTCCCAGTGTTCTCCCAGCTCTCAACCAGTAGACCAAGCCCACCTCGATATGGTGAACGCCGAAGTCGAACGTAGAACTTCCCTTCCGCCCCTCGAAGATCCCGATAATCCACTGACCCCCATCACTCCTGATGAGGTCCAGGATATCATTAAAAGTCTCCAACCGCGAAAAGCCCCTGGCTCCGACGGCATCACCAATAGGGTTTTCAAACTTTTCCCCGCCCAGCTTATAGTGCTAATGACTGCCATCTTCAATGGCGCATTGAGCAATAATATGTTCCCTACAACCTGGAAACAGGCCACCGTCATAGGTATTCCCAAACCAGGCAAGCCCAAGTCTGACCTGTCTAGCTACCGTCCCATTAGCTTACTCAACGTCCTCGGTAAAATCTATGAAAGGCTTATATATAAGCGGCTCAAAGATTTTGCCGAAGCAAAGAGTCTAATACCCAATGAGCAGTTCGGATTTAGAACCGAACACTCATGTATCCAACAAGTCCACCGCATCGTAGAACACGTCAGCGCCGGCTTCCAACGGGGCGCAATAACGGGAGCCTTATTCTTCGACATAGCGAAAGCGTTCGACAAAGTCTGGCACAATGGCTTAATCTATAAGCTATACCAACTCGGCGTGCCTGACCGTCTCGTGCTCATCCTACGGGACTTTTTATCGAATCGCACCTTTCGTTATCGAATTGAGGGGGAGCTCTCCTCCCCCCATCCCATTCGCGCAGGAGTTCCTCAAGGCTCCGTACTATCCCCCCTCGTTTTCACACTATTCACTAGTGATATTCCCAAGCATAAAAATACCCAGCTAGCCCTATTCGCCGACGATACGGCTATCTATTATACCGGTCTTAAACCCGATGCCATCGCTCGCACTCTCCAAACTTCCGCAAACACTCTGGCCAAGTGGTTCCGGAAATGGAGAATCGAAGTCAACCCAGACAAAAGCCAGGCAGTCCTCTTTTCTAAACCGCGGATAAACCCACCCTCCCCGCGTCCGATTACCATGTACGGCAAGCCGATCCCTTGGGAAAAGCAAGCCAAATACTTAGGCGTGGTCCTCGATAGACACCTCTCCTTCGCTGAGCATATAAAGCAGGCACGTTCGCGCGCCGCTTTCGCTCTAGGTAGGCTCCACTTCATTCTTAGCTCTCGCAGCAAGTTATCACTCAGGTGCAAGCTGCGTATTTTCACCGCGGTCATCCGTCCCATCATGACCTACGCCTGCGTTGTTTTCGCACACGCAAAGCCCTACCTCCTCCATAAGATGCAGACCCTCCAAAACCGATTCCTCCGTAGAGTCACGGGAGCCCCCTTTTATGTTCGAAATGAGCTTCTTCACGTAGACCTCAAGATGCCCACCATCCAGCAGTTTATGAAACGCGTCTCCAAGCGTTTCTTTGAAACTTCAATCCAACATAGGAATCCCCTTATAGTATCGGCCGCCCAATATGAACCCTCGCGTATCTCTAAGATTCGCCGACCAAGGCATACCCTAGTCACTCCCGATGACGCAATCACCCTGCTCCAAGAGAGCCGTAGGGAAACAAGTACAGTGGCACACAAACACAAAAACCGACCGTCCTTCCGTCCTCGCCGCCGAGGCCCGCCGCGACGTCCTCGTAATAGTCCACCCCGACCCTTGCCAGAGCCAGCCCGCGACGCTGAGCCAGTAGCTTTAAATTCCCTTATTAATAATAATAATGATATGATCCAGCCTGTCCCTAGCTGCCCTCCCCTGCGACGCCCTAAGCCGAGGTCCGTACCCCACAGGGGGTGCCCTTAGCGTGTAGTCGCCTAGTTTGTAAGTTTTTTAATAAGCCCTGGCTGGAGGCTTTAATTAATTTATTAATTAAGGCAACCACAGGCAAGCCCGGTTAAGCAGCCGACAACCTCAGAGGTTGACCTGCGAGATGCCACACACAAAAAAAAAAAAAAAAAAAAAATTTATGACATGATTTAAATTTGGCTACAGTATGCGACTTTCACATGAAACCTACCTATGATTACCTATCGAATTTAATTGAAACAAGTTACATCAACTAATCGAATTCCACCAAGCCCGTTACAACATCGGACTACAAGACAAACGGCGATGCGCATCATTGCATGGTAGACATATCCCGCCCACACACACAAAACGTTTTGGGAATACTTTAATTGTGCGTACAGCTAAGGAGTCGAATTCCCTGCCGGATTCTGTGTTTCCTGATATCTTTAATCTGGGGTCTTTAAGTCAAGAGGTTACTTCTTGGTAAGCGTGTTTCGACTTACGACTTACCAACAGATGAGGTGGTGGTCAATCGCGAGTCTATTATCAATAAAAAACTAAGCAGCTGTCATCACTTTTAGAATATAAAATCATATTATCTTAGGCAGGTGCTTCTGAAATAAATAAACAATAGTACATTGTTCACCGAGAGGAGAAAGTGACCGATTACCGTCGAGGGTGTCGTTTGAAGCCCGAGCAGTAGGCGAGGGCTTTAAAACACCCGAGATCGGGAATTGCACTTTCTCTCGAGTGATACATAGTGCTTTATAATACACCTACGAGGAAAATAAAAAACTAAATCTTTACTAATTGTAATTTATATTGAAAACTGAATCCTCAAACAACACACAAATTGAAAATGGCGCCAATGGCGTCTGCAATTTTCACATGTTCTTTTTTCAAATTGTTTATCCTGCCGCCGCAGGGTCGCACTGCCAGCCCGACACCATCCAACACACAGCTAGTGGCCAGTGTCATTTTGCGAACTTGGAGATAAAAACTCACTGTTAAAACTTTTTGGCTTTCGATATTTAGGTTACCGGCGCATAGTCTTACCCAAAATTAAAAAAGAAAAACCACGTAAGAAATGGATTTTCATACACTTTTCTCTTCCGCTCAGATGCGTTTTCTCCCCGCATATTTGTTCGATATGCAATGACGTACTTTCTACCGTAAATTTGATAAAGTATCAAGGTACTTTCCAAGCAGGTGTAGTATAAATTATATTTATTTTGCAAGTTGGTTATAAATAACACTTTTCAACGTAATTTATTTCATAAATGTATATTAGATGAAGCTGGTGTTTCCAAGCTACTACCCTCTAGAATGAACACCGAAACTCATTTCGCTTACACAACAATTTATCTTTAAGAAAATATCTTAAATTCGTAACTTCAAACAAATAAAGTTTAGGTACGGATATACGCTGAAATAAATAGGTACAATTCTCTGCTACAAAATATATTCGGATTAGGGCGTTTTGTATACGTTTTGGTTACTTGAGAATTGAAATGTAAGCTTTTCCCTGAAATCATAAATTGATTCTTATGAATACCATATCTTACCTACAACATAATAAAACAGCATTTATTTTTCTCCAACATAGGTACTACTCGTATAATCCCTGCTAATATTATTTTTATACATGTGAAAGTAATTTTGTACATCTATTAGAGGTGCTCGTGGCTAAATATTAACAGCCACACGGATCGATCTTCGAGGTTAAGCAACGCTTGCCGAGGTCGGTTTTTGGATGGGTGACCATCTTAACATTTCGAGATTCTTCTGTGCCTCGGAAAGCACGATAAACCATTGGTCCTGGCTGTCATTTGTACATTTTTGACAGTCGTTTCGTGTAGTTAGAAGCCAATAAATTTAACACTAGTATAAGTCGCGGCATGACACTTTAGCGGTGACCGTTATTGCGCAGAAGTAAAAATTAACACGTTCGCGTGAGCAACGTCTTACAACGTCGTGTTGATATAATTAAACGTCATATGACGGCCTCTAGATTGTCATATTTATTTAGACGGAACGTCTTTGGACGACTATTTTATGGACAAATTCCTATGGCGCATCTACTTAGCGCCGCAACACATTCGATTTTTATAGCCTAGAAAGCCGCGTGCCCTAAAAAAAAATCAGCTTTCTAGTTTTTGAAGCACACATCTAAAGGTCGCGCGCACAAACTCGCAACGTCTCCAACTATAATCCTTGTAATTATGAAATTAGTAGTGATAGCATTAGTCCTGTAAATAGAACTAGGTTATGTCGTCGTAATCGTTCTTCTAATAGATCTCAACCCGTAAGTACAGCTCCATTGCGTAATCGTAACGGTCGAAGACCAACAGGAGTCTGATTATAGTTCAAATATACCTATGCAAAATCCAGAACCAGGACCAAGAAATGTACAGGAGAGACATAACAGGCCCGTTACACCACCTACAACTGTAAATTGGGAACCCACAACATTAGATATCCCAGAATTCAATTTCGATTCTACATCAACAGGCGTCCAGTTTCATATTGATCAAAATACTTCGATTTCTTCTCGATATATGCAAACAATTATAACCATCTCATATTGTTAGGCAACTTATCGAACATAAAATAAATATGGTGAGGCTCTATGCAATAAAAATAGACCCATGAAGAGACATAGTCGTAGATACTCGTTCAGTGAAAATAGCGTAATAATAACGTGAAATAACGTTGCGCCACATAACACAGTTCTAAGACGTACGTATTACGGCGGGACGTCTTTAGACGTTGCTTAACTTTGTATGGGAAAAAGGTGCGCCACAGTACCAATTTTCAGAAATGAGGTTGCTCACGCGAACGTGTTAAGGTACCTGAGGCGGGCTAGCGGGATGAAGGGCGGGCGTGCGTAGCGCCGATTGGCTCTCCAGCCGCATTATCTTTCCCGCGCCGATACGACGCTCCGCGCACAGCATAGCTAAATAACGTTAATGACATTATTTTATTGTAATGTCAAATAGTAGGTCTAGCGCTGAACGAAATGTAGAGGATAGCTGCGCATGAGTACTGTCGCGCATGCAAATAATATTACCTATACTTTAATAAATAGTTTATCTCCAATGCCAATGTCCAAGGATTTATAGTAGGTACGTAAGATATAATTTTTAACAAGTTTTGTGGGTAGTATAAAAATAAAAACATTATTTGTTAATTTGAAATTTTTTATTTTAGATTTAAGTCTAATCTGAATCAGAGAATCTACAGTGAATCTGAATCTACAGAGAACCATTCTCAAATTTACAGTGATGCTGGCCGAATGACTGAGTAAAGTATTTATAGCTTCGTCAATCTCACTTTTAATTTGTTTCAAAGAATCAATTATTTCGTTAGATTCCCTTTTTAAAAAGCAATTCACGTCATAAACCATTTTCCTTGCCTGTCTTTTCAAAACAGTATTTCTTCTAGGTATATTCACTTTAAAGTCACAAACAAACAAAAAAATTAATTTAACATACAAATTCAAACTTAACAAAAAAAAACAACAACAAAAAATAACAGCAATAACAATACAATTAATGACGCGACTGTACACGGGATGTGCGCGGAGCGTCGTATCGGCGCGGGGAACATAATGCGGCTGGAGAGCCAATCGGCGCTACGCACGGCCGCCCTTCATCCCGCTAGCCCCCCACAGGTACCTTAATTTTTACTTCTGCGCAATAACGGTCACCGCTAAAGTTTCGTGCCGCGACTTGTACTGGGCTGTGGAAGTCAGATAATGAGATCACTAAAATTCAGCTGCATGCGATTAGATGGAAAGCTGAACCCAACATAGCTGGGCAAAGATTAAGCAAATGATGAACTCTGTCTGTCTGTTACTCTTTCAAGTCTAAATAGCTTTACCGGTATTAATGAAATTTGGCACAGTGATAGATTACTTATTACTTGTTTTGCATTGAAAAAAAAAGACTTTCCACGCGATTGATGCCGCGGACAAAAGCTAGTCTAATATTAAGTAACTCATGCAGTACAACCTTACAATGGATATCGGAACATACAAATACAGTATGTTAAATAAGAGAGGGTGTTCCCTTAAACTCGTTAATCTATATCATATAGATTAAAATAAAAATATCAGCATAAAATAATCCGAATTCAAAAAAATAATTAGTTGACAATAAATTCGAAACCTCCTGTATAAAATCAAAATAGTGGCGCGGAAAAGTACCCAGCGTAAGTTAGCATCTGGCAACGTCGCATTGCGCACACGATATTACGGCGAGCGTCTCACGAATACTCACGAAGCAAATTAAACAGATAGGTACGAGTACAGGAGGTGGACCTCCTGTCTCACGGAACAAGTAGGGTAAATACGCCAAAAGTCGGCCCCCTAACGGATTTTCTGACTGGGGATCGCTCTGGCGCCATCAGTTTGCAACGAAGGATAGCTTCTGATGCGGTTTTGGATAGTTTCATATGTCTATTTCATGTTTATAGGCATAAGGTTGTTATTTCTATTAAAATAAAAAAGTTTTAAGGTTTAGATGAGTCGAGAACGAAAAAACCCTAAAGTCGGCCATTCACGGCCCATGGTCGGTCGCGTTTTTCCCAAATGTCGGCCGGGTATAGGATGTTTTAAATTAAGACTGACAAATATTATTAATATGATTTATTTTGGCAGGAGTCTAATATCACACTAAGTATACATTTGTAATTGTATTTTTTTATTACTAAAATATATTTTTCCCCTCAACAATGTTAGGTACTAAAATTATAACAAAGTAAAACATCACAATAAAATAAAATACTTGCAACGTTGTTCGTGGGATGCCAAATAGTTTAATGCACGAATAGACATCCATACCTATTGCCCCAAGAGCTTCTTTTATTTTATTGCGATCGTAACCGCATAATTTTCTTAGCTTTCGCGAAAGCCTTGCATCTACCTGCTCTGTCATTGTAGTACCTTAAATTAAAAGCATTAAGTGAAAACGAACGAGCTTTTTGTCACGTGCACGTTAATGAATCAATGAAAGTAAGTAAACTTCAAAGATATTTTTTAAGCTAATAAACAAGGGTTTCATAGATAGCAAGTTCCAAAGAGCAATTTATATTTATATCCCAAATTCCCAAACCATAATTAGCTACCATAAATATGTTTTCAATATTGTCAATACCTATATTAAAACTAAACTTCTTAATAATATTAATAAAATATACTTGTCATAATACATATATTTAAATTTGAGAAAATAAGTTTGATAAATAAATTAAAAATTACTAGCTACCACCCAATCAATGAAAAAATACAAAAGTAATCAGCCTGTATAGTGGCGTCCGAATTTGAGGCTGGTCGACATTACGATCTTTAATATTTCTAATGTCGGCCCCTATTTCGTGTACCTTATTTCTCGAGATTCAACTAATATCACCCCGGCCGGTATTTGGCAATTAAACGTAAAATAGATTTATTTGCCTGTAAGCTTTGCAAATTCTCTTCTTAAACCAATGGAATTGGTAGAATTTGAATTTATAAAACAGACTGCATTTACTTTAAGTCGGCCACGGCCGAGAATCTGGTTTTGAGTCAAAACTGGCGCTCTATTGACGGCCTCCTATTTTGCCCTTAAAACATTACGCAAAACGTTGAAAAAACTATCTCAAAATATAGTAAAAATAACGTTTTAGTGATAAAAAAGCTCAAAACAAAAATAAAGAAATGTCTTACCGTAGTAATATCAATTCCCGAAGTATGGGTATTCACGTCAAGTAAACTACTTTTAACGCAAACTTGACGCTTCAACGGCGCAGTCGCGACTTACGTTCAGTGTGCGAAGAGCGAGTGACGTAATCGAATAATAACGGTTTGTACATATAGAGTATGAACTAAGGTTGCAATTCAGGTAGCAAAATTGTCACTTAATTACCTTTTGAATGAACGCAAGCTGAAAACGTACAGACGGCCGAAGATTGGGGGGGGGGGGGCCGACGTTTAGCGTATTTACCCTACACGAATTTATTTTACCTAGCCACTCAGACCGGTGCACGGTGCCAGTGGTACGACAGGCTTACAGTGTTAATTATGAAAAATTCTTTTTTTTCTAAAAAATAATATACCGCTAATAAATATTGTGCGGTTAAGTTTGGAGAAAGTTTCATTTATTTAAACCACAGTTTAGGCTAGAATTTAAATGATAATGACTGTATTACACGTTAGCAAGTGAATGTTTCTCCAATAACAGAAATTTAAATACTTTTACTTTATGCAGTTGCCTTCGTAATACCTAAGTAGGTACTTGCTTTTATTCATAGCAATCGTGTAACGTATGTCCCTGAGTATAAAAGTAGTTTTAGGAAAGAGTGGGCCTTCTGAACTTATTAATTTTGTGGCACAGTCGTTTAGTTATAAAAAAAATGATTTTAATGTTTTCGAAATGTTTTAGGTATTATGATACATTTAAATAATGTTAAAACTTACCTATATTTTGAACTGCTCAATATGCTGACCTCCGACTCATGTTTAACAGGCGGCCGGCTATTCTAGTGCTTGAACCGGGCTCCTCCTCAAAATGCCTTAGCACGTTCTCTTCCTGCCGCACAGAGATCACGGGTCGGCGGCCACCAGAACGACGCGGCACTACCGGTTCATTGTTACGAATACGCACCAGGGCACTCACAATAACACGAGAATTCCGCTGTTGATGTGCATTGGGGTACCTCTCAGCATACATCCTCAGAGCACGTGCACCATCACAATTACACTCAGCATCAGTTCATGAACTCTTAACATAGTTCCGAACTATGAAATATAGATAATGATATAAATATATATAACTAGGAAATATTCCTCTATGACCTGATTTATATATCGTGGCGTAGATACAAGGTATCGAATTTATGATATCAACATCCTAAATAATTTATTCAGCAGTTTTATTAGATGGTTTACATAGGACTTGGATTCAAATGGTAGTTTTACAGATATGTATTATTTTTAAATTATATTATTCTCTCCAGAAGAGCAGCAGTAGTAAGGTTATAAGTATTGTTATTTTTGGGATATTATAAATTGCATATCAAATAAATAATCGCCTATCAATACATACTTATCATTTATATTCTTTTTTACATCAAATAACTTACTTCACTACAAATAAACTAAATGTTTAACAAAACTCAAACTGCAGATAATTCGAAATTATACATCAACATGACATTACTTTTTTCCTCATAATGCAATACAGTTAAATTTATTTTTGTACAAAAATACTACATACATAGCATAAATACTGACTGCACAGCAAATTTTCCACATTTCATAGCAAAATAACTATCCCAGTCGCATACTAACCAGTATGTACAACAAAACCTGTTCATCATATTTGTCTTAATTTTCAAGAAGCCATGCTGATTATCTTTTACATTGCATTATTTCTAAAAGCTGAAAAAAGGTCGCGGCTTCGTGCGCTTTTTCGGCAAATTATTTTTGAGGCAACTAAGAACTTATTGGGCGACTAACTACCTTGTTACAAAAAATAATGACTTGGCAGCTAATATTAACAGACGGATATCAAACATTGTATTATTAGCAACTATTGGTTAACACCCCGACTCAGAGTACCCCGACTCGGATAGGTTAGGTTAGAAGGCTAAGCCTTCGTGGTTATTTTTTTTTAAACCACCCAGAAATAGGAGCCCCGCGAAGCGGGGTTCCGTAGATTTTGCGTAAAAACTGTTGTCGCCTAACAATAGATTCAGTTGCTACACCATAAAATCCGCCCCGCGAAAGCAAGACCCGCTTTAATAATTCAATAAATTACAATTTTGTATCTAATTTTATATATTTTTTTGCTGATCTCATTATGTGGTAATTAATAAATAATAAGACGACTGTGACTAATAAAATGCTGTTTTATTTAGAAAAACTGCTGTAAATAATATAAAAATAAAAAATTATATTTAAAAGAAAAAGAGTTAACATGTATAATGTGCATTAAGATTATTAGCTGTGCATTGATGAAAAAGCTTTTGCTTTAGGAAAAATGTTTAGTGATATTTTGAGTTGAATATTTTGCTGTGCAATCAGTAATTTTGATGGGAATTCGGAATCTTATTGCATAGAAAAAGGATATTTTTTGATTTGCGTTTAAATACTACCCGTTATTTTTTAGAGTTCTGTACCCAGAGGGTACAAACGGGACCCTATTACTAAGACGTTGCTGTCTGTGCGTCCGTCTGTCCGTCCGCCTGTCTGTCACCAGGCTATATCTCAAGAACTGCGATAGCGTCTAGCTATCGCAGTTGAAATTTTCACAAATTATGTATTTCTGTTGCCGCTATAACAACAAATACTAAAGACAATAAAATAAATATTTAAGGGGGGCTCCCATACAACCAACGCGATTGTTTTGCCCTTTGTATGTTTACCTAGTCAATAGTACGGAACTCTTCGTGCGCAAGTCCGACTCGCACTAGGCCGGTTTTTTAATAATCAATCCACCGTATGCAAATTGTTCATTTAACTGTGCTGCTTCAGTTATAAAAACTACAGTTTTTAACTAAACAAATTTAAACGTTACCTCAGATTATTTATCAACATAACTTATTAATTAAGTTTATTTAGGTACACTAAATTTGATTTTTCTGTTTCATAAAATTGTGGTGACGTAATTTTTTAATTAAAGTTTTTTTGTATTTTGAGATCGGGAGTGTTGTTACTTTGACAAATGGTTGTAACCCCGCAGAGTCTTTGAAAAGTAGAACAGTATCCTTAGTTATAGATATTGCCACGTTAAATAAATAGTAACTGTATTCCTGGGCAAACGAAACGTCCTTTCGTTAAAAAAATGTTTTTTTTTTTGGAGTTCAATACTTTTTGTAGGACTACTTTTTTATGTCTGCCAGGGACAAAGACTACTTCGTCATGTTCTATCTGTCTCTGCAGCTAATGAGTTTTTAATGCAAATTATACTTTTTTACCTCTATTGTTATTTTATGTTAATAATATCTCAAAATATGGCGTCTTAAAAATTCTGACGCCAATGCCACATTTAATTGTTATAGAAAATAACTCTGAAATTATTCCAACTGTTTATAGTATGTATGTACGTAAATGTCGTAGTGAGGATTTCGAAGCGGGCTGCTTTATTCAAGTATTAAACCCACTAGCCCGAAAATAATAAAATTCTAATGGAGGCCTGCTTTAAGTCTTTTCTATTAAATACAGAATACTTCCAAGTAGGTATTGTACCTAGCAACCTACCTAGTACGACTTATTTTTATTCTACATTCTTATTTTTATTTATACATTGAAGGTAGTGTCAGACTTCTGACTAAAAAAAAAAAACACCATGTCCCTTCAACTACCCTTGCGTTCCGAGGTAATCTACCTAGTACAACTGATTTTAACAGTTTTAAGTTTTACTTATTCACAAAATAATTATTATATGAATACTTAGAAGGTATTCTATGGACCTTTGCTAAAATCAGGCTTGTCAGAGACTCAGAGCTTTGGTGTTTCCCATATTTCTCTACGTTTCGGAGACATGGACACTGCGAAAAAGTGACATGAAAACGATAGACACTTTTCTGGTCACATTTCTCGGCGCGGTAACGACTCTCTTGAACGCCTGGTTGTGGAGGGCAAGGTTGAGGGCACCAGAGCACGTGGGTGATCCCCGATGAGATGGACCGACCAGGTTAAAGCGGCTACTGGCAACACCATGCACGAGTACTGCAGGAAGGCATATGTCAGGGAAGAATAGCGGTGGGTGATAGAGCGGCACTCAGTACAAAAATACCAAAAATACCACGACCTCTCTGTCAAGAGCGTAGCGGCTGAGAAGAAGAAGAATGGATCTTTGTAACCTGAATATAAATGGCTTATTTTTAAACTTAAACTTAACCTTTTCTAGCTGTGCCCTGCAGTGTCACCCGCGATTTTTCATAATTATATTTATTACTTAAGACTTAGAACAATAACGCATAGAACCCTAGTACGAGTGCAAAAAGTGAGGCAACTAAAACTTAGCCATTGTGGCTAACTTTTCTCGGCGAGCCGTCATTCATTACTCAAGGTCATATTCCGCCGAACAGAGCTCTCAAGTAAATAATTTAAAACGACCGTTTGTAGTGTAAAGGAATGTCATAATAGTCCCTCAGGGAAACAAAAAACGTGTAATCAAATAACATTTCACAAGTAAATACTTACATTTTATACATTAATTTTACGTAAATCGATCATCAAACAAAAATTCTAATAACCTAACTTACCGCAATTGAATGTTGCTATCTGTGAGGAAAAAAATCCCATACTTGTATTGCTTTCTTTTGTGTTTATTTTTGTTTTAAAAATATAGTTCTGGCGGCGATTATGTACATATGCGTCAAACTAAACTATATTTATTTACAGCTACCACCTACAGTGTTTTAAAATTAAAAGTTACTGTTAGTTCGAAGAGTGGCATAATAAAGATTACAATTTTATTGATTACTATTTTTTTCATTAAAATAATATTCTCAATCATATTTATCTATTTCACAAATACAACACATACTTTTAATTGATATCAAACGAGATCTTTCAAGCAATTAATACATGTCTATAATATTATTATAACACATCACACATCAAACATTCTAAACGTTTAACTTCCGTAAAAATATGTCATATAAGTAATATTACATGAAAAACATCATCTTATCCAGTTTCATAACATAAAATACTTGATTGGATCCAGCAACATAATAGTGCGTTTTCCCATTTTTGTGGGTAATGGTCTGGTAATGGTATCACTGAAAGCTACATTTGTGTGCGTTTGAGGAACGTAGACACACTCGGCTCATGCACACAAAGAAAATAAAGTAGACTCACAAAATCGCTCGTGTTTTGTTCTAGACACGGATTCTATGCGTTATTGTTCTAAAACTTAAGATTATTACTCCATTACATTACTTTAAGAAGCTGAGTTGCAGAGCTACAATCGCCCTCCTCATAATGCCATGTTTTTATGTGTAACACTTCCAGCGTTTTGACCTTTTCAAACATCTTTATTAAAATTTATTGACGATATTTCAATATTATTAAGTTTTGTTTTGACACCATAAATATAAAAATATCGCCTAGTATAAAGAACCTCGTGAATTTTCAGGATATTTCTTGTAGTGATGTGTGAGAGATAGTGTGTAACACGCTTGATTTATAAGGAAAATCTTGATAGTGGCGTCCTTAGGATTTTATTTTAAATTATATTATTTATACATTATTAAATGGGGCTTGACACGCATTGGACAGGCAGGACACGTGCCTTGAGTGCACAGGAATCACCAAAATACCACAACAATTCGGGTAACTTCCTCCCTTACAGTCATCCTGAAAAGACTGAGAGACTTGATCTTCTTCTGGAGGGTGGTCACGCAATGGTTCCAGGCAGGGACTGTGTGCGACTGCTGAACAAGAGGTTACGGGTTCGAATCTCGGGTCGGGCAAAGAGTGCTATCGGGCTTTTCTAATATGCTTTTTTCTGTAGAACCCGGAGAAGGAAGTTGGCGGTGCGATACCACCATGCCTCGGCATGGTCCTGCGCCTGATCTCTCTCCGGTCGTTCGGATTTTTATCCTATCGGGCTTCATAGCCCGACAGGATAAAAATCTCGGTGCACCTGTACCGCCACACATACTTGAGCATCAATTCAGAAATAGGCCCTTAGATTCTATCCTTTTAACAAGTTCTCATGAATATTTTGCTTTCTCCGCCCGAATTTAGAATCTTTATTCAAATTTGGAATTTAGTTTTTTGCATAAATGCTTGCTATGCATTTAAGCGGTTAGAAAAAGCTTATTATTCGAGACAATTATTTTTCACTAAAAAGAATTTCAGATTTCAGTTTTATGTTCCACAAACCTTTAAGCAGCCATATAAATTTGTCTATAACGTACGCAAATTTACATATACAGAGTATTTCATGTTTTATATTTAATATAAAATACAAATTGTCCTGGACTTTAAAAGAGACTTTGACCCCTGAGTTTGTTTCGGTGTTTCTTCTCAGAGTAGTCAGTTAGGAAATACTGGCCTCATCTAGCTAAACTAAACACGCAAAAAAAACATGACGTGTAAAAGTGTTATTTATAACCAATTTACGAAATAAATATTTCATTTCATTTCATTTCATTTCAATCATCATCCGCTTAGCTTTTTCCCAAAAATGTCAGGATCAACTTCTAGTCTAACCGGATTTAGCTGAGTCCTAGTGTTTAACACAATACCCTGTGGCAAGACGAGTGTCTGATTTCCTAGCTTCTGACTTACCCGTAACGACTGTTAATTATGCACACACGACGGACCACAGAACGATGCAAATCAGGATTCCGTTTTCCCTTTTGAGGTAAGGACAAAATCTTAAAGATACTATAAAATCGTCCACAAATAACTACCATATCATTAATCAATCAATTATCAAATTTGTGATTGAACTAAAACTGTTCAAGACTGCAATAGGCCCAGTGCAACGGTAACTGGGGTGTCCCAAACTTGTCCGCGATACGCGGAGTCTAAACGTTGCTTACAACAACAAAACTGGTAGCAGAGCGTGGTTCAACAATATCCCGGGGTTCTCGGCAAATGGGGAATACACTTCAAACAACAAATAGATAATTCGCGACCCAATTATCGGTCTCAACAGGCGAATCCAACAATATTTTACCAATTAATTAACTCAACAGGGTTCCGACGACCGGCATTTTTTCAAGCAAGCAAAGTCAATCTGTCAAGTCATGTCAAGTGTCAACATCAAAGACAATAGAATGTTGCCACACCAAAAAGAGCGTTCAAAATTACATTTGGGACGCAACAAAAACAAAAACCAATTGACAACTGCATCAGATCGCTTGAAACTGAAATCTGTTGTCCTACTCCTGGTAAAAGACCCGTCTTGATCCTGACACTATTCGCTACCCCTTTGTAGTTCTAAAGACATCTATTTCATTCATCCCACTTTCCTTAAGTGATTCACCACGACCCCATCCCTGTGCCTCAGGGCACCAGCCTTGCATAACTTATAATTCCATTGAATTAATAAATTATAATTATTAAGAAAGACGGATCCCCCTGGGTTTGATTAATAGGTCCCTGATAAATCGGATTAAAGTTACGCAACGGACGTTCATCATTGCTGAAATATATCCTGTTCTTAATACTTCTTAAGGACTTTTTGAAACTTCCTTAAAATATTGACTGAAGACTTTCTGATAGAATTAATTACATATACGTAGGAACTGCTGTAAGTATTAGGTACCTAGATATAAAATGAATTCAAGAATAAATAAACCTAAGTCGAAACTAGAAAATTATTGGTTAGGATAGGTAACTAGATTCAAACAGATTCAATAGACCAGACTTAATTAAATGAAGAGACGTGTAACGAACTAAATGATTTAACGTAAAACGTAATTAACTTTTCACACCTCCGCACTAAACAATCAACACATTTTTTAAATGTTTCGATTCGTATTTCAAACCACTGTCTAAATCCAGCCAGAACTTAATGCAGGCTGTGTGTTCTCATTATTCAGCAGGCAGCCTATAATATCATACATACCTTTATCAGTTACGCAAGAATCAATGTGGATGCATGACGAAACTGTTTCAGTTAATTGGTTGCAAACAAAGAAGAGGAGGCCACAAATACCTACATCCCAAAGTGACGCAGAAGCGTGAGTTTGCGGGAATTTATATTCCTTCAAATAGCAACTAAAAGGCGGTTATTGTGTAGCTCGTAACAGTCGCACATCAACTGGGATAATCCAACAATTATTATAGTTTTTTATTTGGTGTGAGAATGGGAAGAAATGTGGAATAGTGTCTTTTTCTGAGTGCAGTGAACAAAGATTCTGGTGCCACTATTGTGAGAAATTTCTTTTATTCGATACATTTTTATTGACGTTGAACTGTTAAGCGTATCGCTGTTTCCACTTATTTTTCTACAAAAGTGTTATTAACTTGCTGCGTTTCGGTTTATGTCCGGTTACAAATTAGTAGCTAATGCATTCTGAGCTAAACTTGGCAAAGTAACATAATGTAACTCTGAAAATGATACAATGAGATGAACATAGAAACTTCTCATCGAAATAAGAAAGCACTATCGTGTTTGGAGTTTAGTATATTTAAAACTTGTTTTGAACATTACAAAATCGTTTCCACTGCTGCAACCTAGCTTTAGAACTCTATGAGATGGAATGGGCCGTAATCAACCACTCGGGTCCAGTGTCAGTGGTGGATGTAGAATGTCTTTGGATTATCGTACTGGTTTACACACGATGTTTTCATTTTGCCTTTAGAGAGTTTTCAGTTTCAGTTATGCCTAACAAATATTACACAAAGTATCCAACAACCCGCATTAGGCTCGTGGTGAATTACGGCCCATCCCCTCCCATAGAGAGGAGGCCTGTATCCCAGCATTGGGAACGCTGGGTTCGAACCCACAACCTACAAACCAATCGTAAGTCATCGTCTTGTTTTGAAATACTTTTTAAATTATTCTTAAGTAAAATACGTACCGAAGTAAGAGCAACAATTTGTATTCATTTATTGCTCTCAGTTTCTTAAGTTATACTAATACCCTTTCAGAAATTACAAGATATTTTCATTAAAAATGTAATAAATCCGACCACAAATGCACAAAAATTAATTAAGATTCGAATTTTCTTTAGCAGATGCAGAATATGACTGTCCTTGACCCGGAGGTGACCTCTCATACCTCAGCGATGTCGACATCACACTAGCCTGGTAATAACATTTCCAATGATGACCAAACTTCGGAGTAGGGTCACCTTCATTACATGCTGTCCTACCATGGTGACTTTAGTTTACGGATGATGAATGGGCTACCAATTACCTATGTAGGTGCTTGAATTTCGTAGGGACAAATTTCCGTGTCACGTTATATCACGCCTAAATTTCTCGTAGAGGAAGGCAGAGATTGTTATTGGAAAACCGAGTAGCACTGCTCAAATACGGAATATGACTAACTTGTGTGTATCATTATTTTACCGCTTTAAGACGTTAGTCTCATAAAGAGATCCGTCTCATAGGGGGAAGGTCTGTGGGATGTTGGATTATTGATTGATTTATTTAATTTTAAGATATTATTTAAACGGTTCGTTTTCTTGCTACTTTATAGTTTGTGTACTGGTTCGTAGTCCTTCCATAAATATGTTATTTTGTGTGTACAAACTACGCATTGAATTAAATTCATACTAATATTATGAATGTTTCGCATTTATATTATTAGTGTGTTTGTTTGTTTGTTTGTCCTTTTTGTACGTCAAAACAGTATCTATCAATATATATCCCATCTATCAAGATGGGATATGTATTGATAGATTTTGGTTTGGATATAGTAGATGGGATGGAGAGTGAAGTTCCGATTTACATTATAGGTTTACATTATAACGTGAGAATTCACTTAGAAAGTATTTTATAAAGTTTAAAGGAGAGCGAAATTTTTGTGGAAATCTTTGTGCTTTGGGGCCTATATTTACGCCGTTGAAGTTACAAGCTCAAATCGTAACTTCGACCGCGAAAGGAAGCAAAGACGAGTAAGTGCATGATCGCTCTTAATATTTTTAAACAAATTTCTTGATACCTATACGTATCAAGAAATTTGTTTCTCACGGAATGCATGGAAACATGAATAGGATTCTATAAAATAATTTTAGAACCATCCAGTTAGGTAGATAAATTGTGGTCTGTATAAGTTCTTATTTACCTTGGCTTAAACATAAAAATAACGTTGTGATATGTAATCTTTATGTGCGATAATATTAGAGCCAGGGCCCACAAAAAGGCCACTATTATAGAACACTTTTCACACACTACCATCAGGGCATTGTTTTTTATGTGTTCGGAGTTTCCGATTCACAATAGTTCCTACTAATTTTCACACAATAGTAAATGTTGGATAGCCCTTTACATTGATTTCGATGGTGATCATTGAAGGGTTTATGGTAACGTTTATTTTTATATTTCCTTTTTATCAAACCTAATCATTTTTGAGCTATTATTGTGCGCTCAGAGTTATGTAAGCAACCTCAAAAACGAGGTAAGGTCAGAGCCGGATTAACCCTATCAGGTAGGTAGAATCCTGTAGGCAATGAAATCCTCGGGGCCCTCTTATACCGACTTCAAAAAAGGAAGAGGTTCTCAATTCGGCTGTATTTTTTGTAATTTGTGTTAACTCATAACGGCTCGACTGATTTGGAAAATTCTTTTTTGTTTGAAAGAGTATACTTCAAGGTTGGTCCCATTGTCATCAAGTCAGGATCTGATGATGGAATCCTGGAGAATTCGAAGGAAAACTACAAATATTATATTATTATTTTTTATGAAAATAGGTACGCGTTTGACCACTATCTCACCTGATGGTAAGTGATGATGTGGTCGAAGATGGAGCACGCTTACCTAAAAGTAACCTATTCACTCTGGACTTAAAGACTCCTAGGTTGTAGCTGTCGGGAAACACAGACTCCGGCAGGGAATTCCACTCCTTAGCCGTACGCACAATGAAGGTATTCCCAAAACGTTTTGTGCGTATGGGTGGGATGGATTATAGGCAGAAAAGCACCGTTTGGTGAAGTGGAACTAATGATGAAGACCACAGATAGCTACCGGAACTACTAAGTATTTCATGGGTTGCGATTCGATAATTGAAAGTAGTTTTTAAACACTTTATGTCTGTATGTATTTTAGGCATGGATGTTGTCTTAAATCTGGGTGTTCCCTATGAATAAAATACATGTTTTTTATAAAAAAAAAGTATTGAAGCAGTATATCAGTTATCTAGCAACCTAAGTACTAACAAAAGCCGCGTATCTGCGTATCTGTATGTCTGTGTATTTGTCTGCAAAATCGTACCTAAATTCCAAACATCGCAAAAGGTTCTAATTAAGTTTTCTTTAACTGGAATGGTCTTAATGAATAAATCTCATGGACCAGGAATAAGAAATGAAATGGTAAAGGTAAAGGGAACGTAGTGTGTGAGGCGATTTATTTTTTTAATATGCGCTTGTAGACCATTGTAACAGCCAGACATATTTGATGCATTGTCGTAAGACTGACCTCTTGCATTTTTATATCTATATTATTTATTTATTTTATTATTTATGTACACACAGTAAAACACATTAAGATAAGCATAATCATAATATTTGAGTACAAAGGTACTGCTTATTTCTTAAGAAATTTCTTCCAGCAGACCTGCGAAAGGAGAAGTGAAAAAGAAATGTAGACAATAGTGTGTGAGAACAAGAAGAGAAATAAGTATGAATATTTGAAGTCTAAAACTAAAACTAAAATATACCTACGCATACTTATAATACAATAAAAATAACATATACTTAAATAAATACATAATATTAGAATATATAAACATATAATATAAAAATCTAAAAAATAAAAACAATCTTACAGCATGGACAGAGAAGGAATAAGAGTAGTAGCTAGTTTTATGAGCATGAGATTTAAGGAGGGATCTAAGGTGTGATCTGCACGGTGCGTCGCTAGAACGAGCATAAGAAAAACGCTCACGCAGGTAGGAAGGGTAAGACGGGTTGTGTAAAATGTTGAAGAGAAGACACAAAATCCTAGTTTTCCTGCGAAGACGGATTGGGAGCCACTTGAGTTCCTTGCGAAGGTGAGAAACATGGTCATACTTTCGAAGACCGAAAACAAAGCGAATGCACAGATTTTGCAAGCGCTCAAGCTTGTTTAATAGCTCCTCGGTAGCATCCAAATAGCAGGCATCGGCATAATCTATAATCGGCTGAATAAGTGTTTGTGCCAAAGAAACTTTAGTCTTCAAGGGTAGAAGACTTTGAAGGCATTTCTGCGAATGAAAGGAGAAATTTACCTTTCGGCTGACCTCATTGACCTGAGCGCGCCATCAGAGATTGGAGTCAATAACTACACCCAGATCTTTAGCGTTTTCGGTATAGTCAATACGAACACCATCGAGATATAAAGGCATCAGAGATGCAACAACAGCCGCACTGCGAACGAATCTGCTGCCAATAATTATGGCCTGGGATTTGGTTGGGTTAATTTGCAAACCAAATGACTTAGCCCAAACGCTGATGCAAGTCAGGTCATGATTCATTGCAGCAATTGCAGAACCCGCGTCAGCTACAGTAAAATGTCGGTAAAGCTGCAAGTCATCTGCGTAGAAATGAAAACTAGAGGAGATTGCTCTGGTAACAAAGTTTATGAAAATTGAAAAAAGAAGAGGAGAGAGAACGCCACCCTGAGGAACACCCTCAGTGAGGCTACACCAATCAGAGAAGGACTCCTCCAGGCGAACACACTGAGAGCGTCCCCGAAGATAAGAACCGAACCAGGCTAAAGTGGAAGGAGAGAAATTGATAGATTTGAGGATACCTAGTAAAATGTCGAAATCCACTGAGTTGAATGCGCTACTGAAGTCCAGCAATACAAGAACTGTAAGGGACTTATTCTGCATTGCCCAGCGGATGTCATCAGTCACATTTAAAAGCGCGGTTGCAGTACTGTGACCCGAGCGAAAACCGGATTGAAAAGGGGATATTATCGAGTTTGACGCCAAGAAAAATGATAATTGTCTATGAACTATGTGCTCAAAAACTTTAGAGAGAAAAGGGAGGATAGAAATGGGTCTAAAGTAGAGCGTCCAATCTCGGAATACCGAGATCTCGGTATTGCGTGATCCCGCGCCATTTTCCGATCCCGCGTGATGCGGGATTACGGGCGCGAGATCCGCGGGATTTGCGGGACTGAAAAAAAAAGCATGCATACGACCTCTCGCGAGCGCGGTCGCTCGGTGACTGGCGGCCGGCAGTGTTTTGCAAACAACGCGGGGGCTGATGTCGCCCGTTTTTCACAGCTTATGTAGCCTAATATAGCCGAATTTCAGTCAGTAAAGTTTTTTATTCAGTATTTGTTACTGTTTTTTGTGAAGAAAAAACGGTGTAATTTGATTGATCTCATACTAATCTATACTTATAATAAATCTGTAGAGAGGTCAATTCTGTACATGAAATATATTTCCAAAATATGTAACTATCAGGGGGTAATTAGGGATCGATACTGATGCCAAAAATGCAATCAGTTTAATTTTTGTCTGTCTGTCTGTCTGTATAACCGTTATAGAAACAAAAACTACTCGACGGATTTTAACGAAACTTGGTACAATTAGTTTTCATACTCCTGAGCTGGTTATAGTATACTTTTCATCACGCTACAATCAATAGGAGCAGAGCAGTGAAGGGAAATGTTGGGAAAACGGGAGAAGTTACTCCATTTTGTAAGCTTCCGTCGCGTGTGCAACCTTAATAGTTAAAGCTACACAGAAATCATTTGAATTCAAATTATATAAAAAATATCCCATGACAGCATATGTCTATCTTTTATGGTTGACTCACAACAACACGTGTAACTGCCGATAGCTTAGCAGTTCGAAGCAGGCTATATATCATTACGCTAAGGCCAATAGGAGCGGAACGCCAATGAAGAATGCTTCAAAATAGGGGTTAAATTTAACGTTAGCCCAAAGTAACTATTCCACGCGGTCGAAGTCGCGGGCAAAAGCTTGTACGTAAATAAATGTGGAGTTAGTTGATTAATTCATTGTTTTTTTGTGATAAATAAACGGTGTAATTTGATTGATCTCATACTAGTAGTAATACTGGAATAAATTTGGAGTTAGTATATTAATTCATTGTTTTTTTTTTGTGATAAATAAACGTTGTAATTTGATTGATCTCATACTAATAGTAATACGTAAATAAACGTGGAGTTAGTTGATTAATTCATTGTTTTATTTGCCTTATATAAATGTGAATACTTTCAATATGCGGGATCCCGCAAATACCGAGATCCCGCGGGATTGAAAATTCGTAGTCCCGCAAATACCGAGATTGAATTCAGGCTGCGGGATTGGATGCCCTAGTCTAAAGTGGGTTAATAAAGTAGGATTGTTAGTTTTTGGTAAAGGTATTATGTGAGCCTGTTTCCAAGCATACGGAAAGGAGCAAGAGGAAAATGAGTGGTTGAAGAGAAATTTTATATTGGTTTAAAATTCTAAAATTGTAACAGCGAATTCTTACCCGTGGTGATTTACAATAGTAATAAATGTAAATGTAATGAAACGTTCTGCTACTTCACCATTTGCTGCAGTGGGCCCCTAGTGGACGCGGGGCCCCTAGGCAGTTGCCTACTCTGCCTAATGGTTAATCCGGCCCTGGGTAAGGTGTATTGTTATAAGTGGCGATGGTTAGCGATGGTGTTGTCGAAGATGAAAGTCACTTACCTAGATGTACAATTCACTGTTGGCTTATATACCCCCAGGTTATAGCTATCAGGAAACACAGACTCCAGCAGGGAATTCTACTCCCTAGCTAGCACTTAAAAATATTTCCAAATCGTTTTGGGCGTATATTTCGTTATATAAGCGTTTCGTCTGCAACGGATAGAGTCATGATTTTTATTTTATTGTTACAATAATTGTTTCTTTATTGTATACCAAACATCATCAATTATTAAGAGAAAATAATCTGACTTATAATTTTTATAACTAGAAAATAGGTTAAAATGAGTGCAGTTTATCGCGACAATTTGTTTTATCATATTTTATCAATGTTAAGTAATTGAAAAATGAATGTCGAAGAGAAAACCAAAAAATTAAGACCAATTAATAGGTAGGTGCCATTCAAAGATACAATACTAAAATGCAATCAAAACTTTAAGAAGTAACTCTTAATTGTAGCGAGAACGTAATAACATTATTGTGGAGCTTAGCTAAGGGTCTGATAGTATGTTTCTAAAATCGTGCGATCAAATTCGTGTGTGTCAGCTGGTATACCCAGACTTATACGAGGCGTCCGTCACTCGCTCAAGGCCACGCGTTATATGCTTATATGCCTATCGCTTCGCGTATCGCCGTCGGTAAATCCGACAGCGGGCTGCCGCACGCCAGCCTGAGCCTTTTTAAATAATTTTGACAACGTCAATTGATTTTCCTCCGCTTTGCTCCTGTTTCCCTTTTGATTATATATTTGCGCGGAATTTTATTAAAATAAAAATTATTTACGCGGTTTCGGATATTTTCGACACTAAATTTATTAATTATTAATTTATTTAGTAAAAGTGTGCTCGGTATGGTCTCGAAAATATATAATAGCATACCAGTTGCTATTAGAAATAAAGAGTGTTTGGGATCCTTTAAGAAGTTTTTATTTAGGTTTCTTTTGGATAGATGTTACTATTCCATCACGGAGTTTATTAATGACAAAGAGATGTATGAAGACCCGACTTCCTAATTATTTAACTCTTTAATGTTATTTTGTCTATTTATTTATGCGATTGTAGTCAAAATTATAATGACATAATATATAATTACATGACATATTATTGTTTATTGACATATATTAAATTGAATTTAATCATTTTTCCCGAACAGTAGCGAGAACGATTATATGATTTTGTTTAGGATTATAGAACAATTATGTGTAAATTATAGGGACGTAGTTGTTGTAAGAGATTTTAATTTGCATTCTTGTAATGATAATGTAGTCAATTATTACAAGTATTTTATTTCTTTTTGTGAATTCATACAGACAAATAAAGTACCTAATTGCAATGGTCGACAGTTAGATTTAATGCTGTGTTCATTGGGTGGGGGCGAGGTGCGCGTGAGTGAGGCAGACGAAATTCTTGTGCCAGTGGACCCCTACCACCCGCCGCTCGCAATATGCGTACCTGTAGGCAAATGTGAGCGTTCGGACTTCGGACTGTATATAAACAAACTCCATCCCGCCTCATACTGTTTTTACAGAAGCGGGTGGTTTGTGTCCACAGTGGAATTTTGCCAAAGCAAAGTATGACGCGTTGTACTCATTGCTATTATCAACTGATTGGAAGCCGATGTATGATATAAATGACCCAGATAAGGCCATTCATTATTTTTATGACACCATAAATAGCATCATAGATAGTTCCGTTCCAAGAAAATGGCAAAAGAATGTTAATTCTAGGTACAGGTACCCTGAGTGGTATACGGGTGAAATTATCCATTGTATTAAATAAAAGGCGATACTGCATAAACGTTACAAAAATAGTGGGGTAAGCAGTGATTACGAAATGTTTGCTCGGTGTAGGGCAAAGGTAAAAACGATGATAATGCGTGCTCATAACCATCACCGGGAAAGGGTTCAGCAAGGTTTTACAAAAGATCCGAGATCTTTTTGGGACCATGTGAGAGCTAAAAAGGGAACAGATAATCGTAAAAGCATTCTCAAAAACGGTAAAGTTATACCCGAATCGGAGTGTGCTGGTAAGTTCGCGAAATATTTTTATTCGGTTTACAATAACAAGGAACCACGACTCGATGTGAACGCCGCAGTGGCCTCAAGCGGCGGTAGCAGCTCGCGTGTACATATAGATCGCCTACAACTGAGCCAAGTAACGAAAGCTCTAGATCGACTTAAGGCAAAGCGGTCGGCGGGGCCAGACGGTATTCCTGCTTTTGTAATAAGGGATTGCCGCACTGTACTAGCGAAGCCGCTCTTACATTTAAATAATCTGTGCATTGAGTCGTCTTATTTTCCTGAATGCTGGAAAATCACACGTGTGATCCCAGTACCTAAGGGTAGGATGGATTCGGACGTGAGTGGCTATAGACCAGTGGCAATTCTGTCAGCACCAGCAAAGGTCTTTGAGTCGACCGTACAATCGTGCATTTTAGACCAAGTATCTTGTTTAATATCGGATGCCCAGCACGGATTTAGACCGAGTTGCAGCACGACCAGTAATTTACTGAACTTTATGAGGTACCTACGTGGTTCCAAATGTTGATGCGGGAGTACAAGTCGACGCTGCCTATTTTGACTTTAAAAAAGCTTTCGATTTGGTGGATAACGACATATTATTAGAGAAGCTGGCAGCAGTCGGCTGTACTCCCAAATTACTGCAGTTCTTTGCTAACTACTTGAGAGATCGACGGCAGTTTGTAGAATATGCTGGTTATAAATCCGAGCCTTATTACACGAGGTCAGGAGTAAGCCAGGGAAGCAATCTGGGTCCCTTGAACTTTATTATTATGATAAATGACTTGCCTGAGGTTGTCAGGGTTGCCACATGTTTATTATTCGCGGATGATCTTAAGTTAATTAAAGATTTGAGTGACTGTGCTCGGTTGCAGAGTGATATAGGTAGTGTGGCAGAGTGGAGCAGGAAGAATAAACTGCGATTTAATATTAAAAAATGCTCGGTTATAACCTTTAGCAGAATGAGAGTGCCACATCATCATGGGTATGCGTTAGATGACATGCCAATTGAGCGGGTAGAAAAGGTACGCGATCTGGGGGTGCGCCTGAACACCGAGTTAACATTTCGTGAACATATTATAAATGTTTGTAAAAAATCATATAGAAGCCTGGGTTTCATACTCCGTCGGGCATGAGGTTTTACAAACATTACAGCGGTAACAGCATTGTATAATGCTCTGATAAGAACCCAACTTGAGTGTAATGCTGTCATATGGGCTCCACATGAGATTAAATATAGTCTTATGTTGGAACGCATACAGAATAAATTTATCAGGTATTTGTATATGAAACTTTACGGGGTCTACCCCTTCTATCCGTTGATGTACTCAATCTTGTTCGTAATCGGCATGGTTGGGTACAACAAACTGGATACTCGAAGGGACCTGGCTTGTACCACGTATATTTTTAAGCTGTTGCGCGGTAAAATGTTTAATGCTGGTGTTTCGAAGGAGATATGTCTGAACGTGCCTGGTAAGTGCGCATTGCGACGCCGACGGTCACGGTTGTTAGCAGTGCCGCGCGCGTGAACCAACCTGCTCAGTAAAGCGCCCCTGACGCGAGCCTTGCATACACTGAATGACACTGCTGGTAGGATAGATTTATTTAATTGCTCTCTGAATGAATTCACAAATGTAACATTGTTTGTATTATGTTATGTTAATATAATAGCTTTAATTGTAATTTAGAATGTAACTAAAGACCACGCTACCGCATTAGGACTATTGCCTGTAATGATAGTTGTGTTTCTGATAAATAAATAAATAAATTTTGACAAAGTTCCTAAATTGTATTGTATCTATTATTTTTATTGTATGACTTTTGTACGCCATATATATTGGCAAAACATAGTGCGCATATTTTCAACACTGACTATCTGTAACCCTACCTATGTTTTTTTTTTTTCGTGGTTAAATCATCAGATGAGTCCTCCCACCCTGGGCAGGGCCGGAGGGACTGTCAGACTTGTACTGTCTAAAATCCACGGTATTCCTTCAATAGCCCTTTACGTTCCGGGGTCACGGTAATGAGATAAGTCCCACGACCCCGGCAGGCTTCGGCCCTCTACAGGGGGGCCTCGTCATCTTGCTAACGCTCTTTGAGGCGCGCGTGGAACACAACGCGCCGTCAACCCGGGCATGGTCCATGGTCGGACAGCGAGTTGCCCTTTACTCGCTGTCCGCATGCCCGCGCCTACGATGGCCGGAGATCGTCGGCCGACGTCCGACGCCGTGGGCGTCTACCACTGCGGCTGGGCTGGAGGGAGGACGCTATCCTCTCCCTCACGCGGCCCGCCTCCTCCTTCGATGGCATGACTGCTTCGCAGAAGGAGGCGACCGCTTCCCACTCCGTCTCGCCCCGCAGCATGGCCTCGACCAATGCCGGGCGCGAGAGGTCTCCGCCTATCGCCGCCGTGAGGACACGTCGGTGCTCTGCCCAGGCGGGGCAGTCTTGCACCGTATGCTCTACTGTGTCCTCAGGGCGATCCTCGCAGTGGTGACACCCAGGCGTTTCTTCCTTCCTGATCAGACACGGGTACCTCCCGAAACTTCCGTGTCCGGTGAGGACCTGCGTTATGCGGTAGGTCAGGACGCCGTGACGCCGATCTAGCCACTCCTCAAAGAGGGGTCTTACCGCCGCAATTGCGGCGTGCCCGGACCCTACCTATGTTAGACAAAATAAATGATTGATTGATTAAAATTTAATAATCAGGAATTTAGGGAAGGAAAAATGCATCTATCATTTTATTAAACTGTAACATATTTGATCAACAAATAAAAAATAATTGTTTTTCAATATTCGTTTTATTACAAATATCATTATATACAACCCTAGGACATTCGCTTGATGACGTGGGTCGCGCGGCGGGCAAAACAATCTCAACTCTCTGTGTGCGTACTTATGGTACATTTATTTCTTCTCGCTGCAAACAGCTGGTATTATTATTAAGATTTTGTAGGCTATTATAGCGTAGGTATTTTAGCTTTTGTATGAGAGTGATGTATCTGTAACGAAGTAACTATTTAGTAATCTGTGCTTATACCCAGTCAAAATAAATAAAATCAATAATTATCAACTGAAAACTATTAGCATGTATACAACGTGTAATTTAAAGGGTATATACATCCTGCCCGGAAAAGCAGCGCCATCTACCGGGTCCAATTGCTTTCAGACCATTCCGGAGCTAATTGTAATATGTACACAAAATTTTATCTAAATCAGCCTTGCCGTTTAGAAAGAGTAAGATGTAAAATACATGAACAGAAGAATCATATAATTGCCAATAATTATGATTGCCCTACATGATGATGCAATCGCGTAAGATAATAAGATCAAGTCTATTTGAATGCTATAAAGTGCATATAATGCGGACACAATACGAACGAAGTACAAAAACTATAATTTAAAAAATATGCAACTAAAGAACAGCACAAAACTGTTGTACACAGTTAAAGAACAGACATTTACAAGTTTGTAAATCTGACAGATTTGCTAATATTTTCTGGAGAGTTCCCTTGTCTATATCTAAAGTTCACCGCATCACACTTTCAGTCTGTTTTACATTCTTGTTAATAAGCAGGGTTTTAACAGAACTTCACCTCCGCCTCCGTTACTGCGGAAGTTCCGCAAGAAATAGTATCTTCGCTTCCGTACAACTTTTGCGGAGTTGTATTGGAGGTTTATTTACGGCCACGTGTTGCGTGCGAAATGGTCAAGATCATAGATGATACATATAAATACTGAGATTTCAAGAATCAACGAGTGCGCTGCGGGAGCGCGGCTGGGGTGGGGGTGGGCATGTATCATTTGTTTTAATAGTTTTAATGAACCACAGATTCCTATATTTTCTACATGCACTTTTGCCTCCGCCCCCACCTTCGTTAGCCTCCGCATCCGCTGAGATAAAACTCGTCGCCTCCGCATCCGCCTCAGCCTCCGCTAAGAAGGCCTCCGTCACAACCCTATTAATAAGTATAGAAAAATTTCAGTAGATATTCATATAACTCAAAACTTTTTTCAAACTTACATATAAAGAATCATCGCAATCGCTTAACAAACAAACAAAAAACATTTATAAAAATAGACAGCCTTCGCCTTTTTATGGTAGTAAAAAAAAGATGATTTAAACGCACAACACCAGGAAAAGCACTAAAACGAAATAAATAAATAAGTACTGACATGTTAAAGCATAAAACAAAAAACCATGGCTTATATTTTTAATCTAAGTAAAGCAAGGAAGATAAATGTGCCACTGGAGCTAAGCACTCGCTTTAAAAGCAAACATATTTTTGTTTATAAGATTCGGTGGGGGCGAGCTTTGATGCTGAGTAATCTTTTTAAGCCGAGTATAATTAGCCGCCTGCCGCTTAACGTAACATAATAAAGATTTAAGAAGTAGACTAATGTCAAGTAATGGTTAAATTGTTAACGCTTGGTTACTTCATGAGGAAACCGTTTACAAAAGTCATTAGCTTCTAGTGTTACCAGGTCCGATTTGTTTTAAATCGGGACAGAATTTAAACAAAATCGGGATTTAGGTTTGTAGATCGGGACAAACAAAAAAAGGTTTTTTAAAAGTAATGTTAATTTATTCGTTTTCGTCGCATACATATGAATCCCGAATCTAAATCGACCCGACAACCCATCATCTCAGAGGCGGTGGGATGAGCCGCTCTGTAAAGCAGTTCAGAGTGACCTTATTGCCACATCTGCTTCGGCTGCAGAGCGTGCGCGCTTGCTGGCTGTGAGTGAATGGGAATCGGGTCTCTGGCTTCATGCACTACCGTCGTCGAACATAGGCACCTTGTTCGATGATACTACTTTCCGCCTCGCTGCTTCCCTTCGATTAGGTGCTCCTTGTTGTTCTGCTCATCGCTGCCACTGCGGCGAAGTTGTCAACAGCCTCGGTCACCACGGCCTTTCATGCGGCCGCAGTGCGGGTCGCATAGCACGGCACGCGAATATTAACGACATTATCCGACGAGCTCTTGTCACTGTCGGCGTTCCAGCTGTGTTAGAACCCAATGGCCTGGCACGCGACGATGGCAAAAGACCGGACGGCATGTCTTTATTTCCTTGGAAGATGGGTAGGCCTTTAGTGTGGGACGCAACTTGTGTCGATACTCTTGCGCCATCCCATCTTCCTAGCTCGTCTTGCTGTGCTGGCGCTGCCGCTGCGGCTGCTGAAAACCTCAAGCGGCGGAAATATAATAACCTTGTTGGTAGTTATATTTTCGAGCCGTTTGGGGTTGAAACCTTGGGGTCGTGGGGTCCGAGTGCTCACAGATTATTTAAAGATCTATCCAAACGCCTAGTTGACACTTCGCGTGACCCAAAGGCTGGCTTTTACCTTGGACAGCGGTTAAGCATTGCCATACAGCGTGGCAATGCCGCCAGTCTTTTGGGCACATTACCAGTGGACAGTGATGCGTACGAATTTCTGGACGCCATATTTTAGTTTATTTTTAGATGTATATGATTATGTAGTTTAGGGTTTTTATTTAAGTGTATATTCCATTATTGTTTAAAATAAATAATGTAACTCTTTTACTTATAATATAAAACGATGAATCTTTATACTAAAAAAATGTTATAGTCAGACTTGCTTGATAGACTACTCTAAACACGTGGATGCGTGTCCAACCAAGTTTAAGGAAAACAGAACTAAATGGAGCGGTGACCAGGCTGGTATCACCTTGGGTAACAGTTGCACTCTTAGTATTACCGTCACTTAAGTCGGTATCTGCGCGGTATCTCCAGGATTCGGTCTCCAGGATACCACTCCATTTCAGAAGGCCTAAATAAAAAAACATTACCCATTTCATAAAATTATCTATAAGTGTATACAAATAAAATCACCGGATAACTGAAAATTATTTATATATTAGTGAAAATCAACAAAGTTAAGTATGAAAGTAGTTTACGGATAATTAATTTTTCATTTAATTTATATTTTTCATTACTTTTTGCTGCCTTTAGAAGGCCCTTGTTTTGGATTACATAGTTGTGAAATTCACCGCAAGCCATGCTGAAGTTAGTTTATAGTTGAATCTCGGCTTTGACATGCTCCGGTGTCAAATGGCTTCGCCTCACAGATAAAATTAAGAGTTAGTTTGTGAAAATACTCTTTCCGTTGCTGCGTTCGACACCTGTGGAATTGACGTCGAACATTTTTTTAGCAAAAAATAAATCCAACTTCCATATCAAAACACTACAAATCCAAAAATAACTTTAATTTCGGTAGTCGGTGTTATTGGTTTTGTTTTTCCTTTTTCTTGACACCGCCTTCTGAAATTAAAGTTAAATTCTTGGCTTTGTAGTGTTTTGATGTGGTAGTTGATTTTATCTTTTGCTAAAAAGTATTTCTCACGATTTTTAGTGGGTCGATATGTAACTTATCCAGTTACAAAAGCCAAAATGTACTTATCACTTTTACAAAATATTGCTTTTCCCGATGCAGAGCCGTTAATTTTTGAGGAGTTCTCCTGGTACATCACCATCAGCTCTACATCACCATATGCATTGTGACGAGCATTAAGTGCTCCACGAAATACTTATTATTGAAAAGTTTCGGTGGCCATCAGGCTGCGTTTCAAGAACAACTGAACAAGGTAGTATTAGAAAACCCAAAACGCTATAGGTGTGCCTATAATATTTGAAGAGTTCCCTCGATTACTCCAGGATCCTATCATCAGATCCTGATTTCATAACAATGGAACCAACTAGAAACCATACCCTTTCAAACGAAAAAAAAAATCCAAATCGGTCCAGCCGTCTTCGAGTTATGAGGTAACACACATAAAAAAAAGTTCAGGACGAACGGAGAACCTCCTCCTTTTTTTTAAGTCGGTTAAAAAGAAAATAACTTCAGAAGATTTGCGAAGTCTTGATTCTCCTTAAAAATGATTTGCCATTTTTGTAGCGGCGTCAGATCTTTGTTCTGCATTGCTACTTTCACCAAGTCTTTGGCTGTACACACTTCTTCATAAAATTGATCCATGTCGAAGAACTCATTAATTTTTTTAAATAAATCTAATTTGTTATCATTGAGTTCATATTTGGTCTTTGGTGTAATGAGACATTTTTGTACCATGCACAACAGTCGTTTTTTATTTTCGTTACTTTATCATCGGACAATTTTTTAAATTAGTTGCTGCATGTGAATACCACAATCTCATCTTCGATCCTCAGACTTCAGCTCAATTGCTTACTTAATATTACCATTATTTTGTGACCTTTAAGTAAACAATTGCTGATGCACACAGCAATTTTTCGTATTCAAGACATGATACTGCATCCTGTAAAACCTTACAATTTAATGCTTATCTGCAAACAATTTATATTTTTATATTTTATCTGCTATTAAAATTGCAAAACCCGTACGATAAACCGCAGTAATAATTATTATGATTTGACGGATACCGAATGAATGGACGAACGAAGATCAATGATTGAGTAAAGCCAAATTGTATGCGCCCACAGGCGTGTCTCTGATAGAGAAATCAAAAATCGATTGACTAAGCAAAGCCAAAGTTTAAACGCACACGATCGTGTCTCTGATGCTGTAGAATAGAAAATTTTGTTACTTGGCTAAGGCCTCTGGAGCGAGTAAAGTAACAAAATATAGCACTAGTGATCTGATGCGTGTTATTTTGAGCGCATTGTTACAACCAACATGATAATGTGATGCGTAATTGGATTTATTTTTTCCAACAATAATGCTTATTGTTAATCTTTTTATTTATCGGGACATTTGGCGTCCCGATTAGCGGCAAATCGGGACGCTTCCCCAGACCCCTAATAATCGGGACGTCCCGCGAAAATCGGGACACCTGGCAACACTATTAGCTTCCCATGTTGGCAAGAATACTAAAAAATTGTATCTTCCTGTTACATTTTATTACGGCTACAGAAATATGAACAAGTACCTATCTTAAAATGTTATGATAGGTCAATGCACAGTCGACACTGATGTAAGTACCTAACACACAAAGAGTTTTACACAACTTTTAAAGTCAAATCGGATCAACCTAAGAGCTATTTACACAGCCAACTGACCATTGCCGTTGAAGTAGCTATCAGCTATGTGCCTTTGTTCCTCTTAGATTAGACCATAGGGGGCTTTGACCGAGTCCCACATAACGGTGGAGGGGGTTCGCATCGGCGTCGGGAGGACGATGAAGTACCTGGGACTCGTCCTCGACAGCCGGTGGAACTTCAGGGAGCATTTACTGAGTTTGGCCCCAAAGCTGAACCGGGCAGCAGCCGCCTTCAGGCGACTCCTGCCTAATCTCAGCGGGCCAAACGCCTCCTGCCGAAGGCTGTACGCCGGCGTCGTGCGGTCCATGTCCCTCTACGGGTCCCCAGTGTGGGCCCTGTGCATCCGGACGCGACCACTAATGTTGGTCGCACGCCAGAGGGTCATGGCTATCCGAATGATCCGGGGATACCGCACGATCGCCGGCGAATCGGCCAACCTCCTTGCCGGATTGCTGCCCTGGGATCTGGAGGCGACTGCCCTCCAGCGCGTCTATGAATGGCGCGTGGAGGCGCAGTGCCGGGGCGTATCCCCGCTGCCTCGAGAAGTCGAGGCGCGGCGGGAAGAGCTCCGGCGCGATCTCAGGGCAGTATGGAGGGAACGACTGTCGCAACCGACGGCCGGGCACGCCGCAATTGCGGCGGTAAGACCCCTCTTTGAGGAGTGGCTAGATCGGCGTCATGGCGTCCTGACCTACCGCATGACGCAGGTCCTCACCGGACACGGAAGTTTCGGGAGGTACCTGTGTCTGATGGGAAAGGAGGAAACGCCTGGGTATCACCACTGCGAGGGTCGCCCTGAGGACACCGTAGAGCACACGGTGCAAGACTGCCCCGCCTGGGCAGAGCACCGACGTGTCCTCACGGCGGCGATAGGCGGAGACCTCTCGCGCCCGGCATTGGTCGAGGCCATGCTGCGGGGCGAGAGGGAGTGGGAAGCATTCGCCTCCTTCTGTGAAGCTGTCATGCTTCCGAAGGAGGAGGCAGGCCGCGTGAGGGAGAGGATGGCATCCTCCCTCCAGCCTAGCCGCAGTGGTAGACGCCCACGGCGTCGGACGTCGGCCGACGATCTCCGGCCACCTTAGGCGCGGGCATGCGGACAGCGAGTAAAGGGCAACTCGCTGTCCGACCATGGACCATGCCCGGGTCGACGGCGCGTTGTGTTCCACGCGCGCCTCAAAGAGCGTCAGCAACATGACGAGGCCCCCTCTGCAGAGGGCCGAAGCCTGCCGTGGTCGTGGGACTTATCCCATTACCGTGACCCCGGTACGTAAAGGGTTATTGAAGGAACACCGTGGATTTTGGTCAGTAAAAGTCTGACAGTCCCTTCCACCCTGCCCGGGGTGGGAGGACTTATTTGATAATTTTACCACGTTAAAAAAAAAAAGGGGCTTTGACGCGTTACCTAATTTCGGGATATGGCCGGCTGACCCCAGTCCGGGGCATAGATTATCAACGCATATGAAGTGTACCACCTCTAAGTATAACTGTATTTAGCAATTTATATATAAGGTTGGGGAAAAAGTCTTTTCGCATCATAGTATGTATGAACTTGTAGTAAAATCTCTTTGGCTATACTACACTCGAGAGCAATGAATCCGGGTCACTTAAAGAATCCTAAAAATCTCGGAAACTAAAAATGCTAGGTTAATGCAATAAATTGTATTTAATAGACAATGTAATACTCCTTAAATGAAGGTATTAAAACTTCTTAGTTATTGTAAAGTTATATCATAAAAAAATCAAATTTGAAAAAGGGCCACTTTTGAAGATGGAACTACGAAATTACAGCATTTGGTTTTGCTTTTGTTTGTAATCTGTCATTTATGTGGGTACATAAACCATGTTGATAGTACTCTATATTCATTATTCAAGCTGAAATTATGTCGCTTACGCCTGAAGAATGCACCAGAATACTTACAATGCTGGAAACCGGCCGGAGTCAGCGCGATACAGCCAGGACTGTCGGTGTGTCGCTGTCAACAGTACAAAGAGTTCTCCGACGTTACGAAGAAACTGGTTCTAACCTACGCAGACCAGGAACGGGCAGAACCAGGTGTACCACAGCACGAGAAGACCGATACTTGGTGAACACCATGCTTCGAAATCGCTTTCTCACAGGAACTGAACTCACCAATCAGTTTCGACGCCTCGGAGGAAGTAACCCAAGTGCATGGACAGTAAGACGTCGGCTTGCTGAATCTAACTTAAAACCCCTTAGACCTGCAAACGGCCCTAAACTGGAGCGTGGGCATCGTATTTCAAGACTTACTGCAGACTAAGTCGAACTCAGACTTCTATTTGACGAGCTTCTTGGGGTTACGTTGACATCCACCCTTAATTTTGGTCCGTTTATCGAGGCTAAGGCTCAATAGGCTGCCAAAAAGTTGGGAATCCTAGCAAAGGTGACGTCTCTCCTTTGCCAGGATTCCCAACTTCACAGGAAGTAGTACTTCATACCGGAACAGCTGCTGCTCAACCTCTATCAAGCGCAAGTTCAGTCGTGTATGGAGTACTGCTCTCATCTCTGGGACGGATCTGCCAAATACCAGCTTGATGCATTTGAGTCTATAGAGAAACGGGTCAAAAGGCTCATCGGCATCGAGAAACTGGTCGATGTTCTAGGCTCTGATCTTCTGATCAAAAGTGATAGGCATGCTTGCATGCCTATCAGTTTTCTATCGGTTACATTTCGGGGAGTGTGCGATGGAATTGCAGTCTTATTCCACCAAGCCCGTTAAATGATTGGACTACAATACAGACGGCGATGCGCCATCGTTACAAATGGTGGACGTCCCACCCATACGCACGAAACGTTTTGGGAATACTTTCATTGTTCGTGCGGCTAAGGAGTGGAATTCCCTGTCGGAGTCTGTGTTTCCTGATAGTTATAACCTGGGAGTCTTTAAGTCAAAAGTGAATAGGTTACTTCTAGGCAAGCGTGCTTCATCTTCGACCACATCATCGCTTAAGGCTTGTATTCATGCCAATAACCTTGACCATTTGGGCGGAGCTAACGACCCCTCTCCGCGCGTCACTCCGCGCAGCTCTCCGCTACCCGCATGCAACAGAAAAGAGAGGCGCGCTCGGCCCGCGCTTGCGCCGCACGGTGGGCTGAAAATCGGCTTTCATAGACTTAGGCATTTTATTTTGCAAGTGCGAGTTTTTTTGCCGGATATCACTTCTATTAGTTATAACAATATACAAAAATGACACCAGAATTGATTCTGCACAGAAACGAAGGAATTATAATTTTTTTACGAAAATTTTGTATGGAGCTAGTATGAAAAATCGAAATATCTCTAAAACGGCAGCGATAACCGTAATATCCTTATAGGGGGTTATAGTACTAATTATTTATGATTTTTTGACATACGTTACATAATGGTTGTAGATGCCTTTTTTTTTTAAAAAATCGTCAAAATATTTTTATTTATTTTTACATATTAAACGTTCCTTTTAGTGTTTAAGTTGAAGAATTCAGAGCTTTAACAACTCTTAACATAAAATAGCATCACCCCTATAGACCTGAAGGACTAGACAGAGGTGTGTAGTATCTTGTTGATCTTGTAAGATTTCCAACAATACCAAATAGTTGAATATCAGTGTCAAAGTGCCCATGCTGTCGCTTCTTTTAGAAAGATAGGGGAATGAAATTGTTAATTGATCATACCCTAAAAGTATGATTACAACATAACCGGACACATAATAATAATAATATCCTTATAGGGGAGTACTAACATTATTTATTTTAACATATGAAACTGTTCAAAACGATCCATGAACTGTGTCAAAGTTAAGAACATCGTTAGGAAGCATGCTTTTTCCCCAAATATTAAGAATATGTGAAAAAAAAAGACTGTATATAAACTTTTTATTGATAGGTAATTTAAATAAAACAGAAGTAACAAAAATAATATCTAATAAATTCAATTATACAAAATACATATTTGAAACTATAATTTATGAAATTATTAACTAAACATATTGGTACAATAAACTAACATAAATAACAAAAGAACATAAAGAAAAATAATTAAATTTTACAAATTTTCTTTACAACTTTCGTTGTCGGACTCCAATTCCGAGTCAGAATCCAGATCGGATATACCTACAAACTCGAACTCAGTTTCCGGAAACTGTATTAGGTCGAGAGTTTCAGCAAAAAAGGTTGTCTTCCTTTTGGCATCTAACTTCGGCCTTTGTGCACTTAGAAAAGGATCCGAAGAAACAACAAGCATATTTAGGATATCTTGATTAGAATCTTGCCTGCTTCTTTTCCGCGAATGATGTTCCCGGAACCTCCTAAAATCTTTGTTTCGAGACTCTGAGGCTTCTTCCGAGAGAGTCCCAATCGGGACAATATCATTTTTTTCGATTATGTCAGCTCCGTGTATTAATAGTTTATGTACGGTTGATGACATGTAGTACCAGTCGTATAATTCCACGTACTTTTCTGCTGTTTTGCGAGCAAAATCTTTAAATTTGATGACATCGATCTTCTCACCAGATGTTATTGCTTGCAAAATAACAGCAAATCTTTTTATCAGGTTTTGATCCAACCCAGTAATAGCTGCAGTTTTATTGGGAAACTCGAAAAACTTCCTTGCGGTATTCCCGTCATTGGTAGTTCCCGAGCCTTGTTTTACTATATCAATTAACAGATTGAGCTCCTCTTTAAATTTATTTTGAATGTTTTTTTTTCTGTTTTGTAACATATCTTTATGCTCATTACTTCTTGCTGCCCACTGTTTGAAGTCAAGTCTGTACGCAATGTGTAACAGACATTCCATGCAATTTATACGGGCATGTAGGGATGATAGGCCAAATTCATATATGTCAGAACACACAGTTTTTGATGTTACAGCATCTAAGTGGTTCATTTCTGTTGGTTTTGCTAAGCACAGGTAGCATGATGCATTTGATCTAGCTTCAGAAAGGTACGTGCAGACTTTTGCGTCGATCATTGTCATCATTAGTTTATGAGTCACCCTGTTACTATTAATGCACTCTGTGGGGTTAAGGGCCTCAATTTCCTCATCCATTTTTCTTTTGTTATCAATGACAACTGCATGGCTTTCTTTTACAAAAGTGAACTGAACCGGACGACAATAAAAAGTTGAGCATGGTTTCGGGTTTGTCCATATAGTATTATCTCCATCTGTCAGTTTCAGTGGCACCAAGGAGGTCATGAAAATGCTTGAATCATCATGCTCGCCGTCCATTTTCTGCTTGTATCGGCTTTGATTGGAAGCACCATCAAATCCCCACTTCGATATCAGCTTTAACTGCTTATTTTCCACATTATCAGAAAGACTTTGAAGAATCCGCTTCACCGTGATGTCAAGTAAAGCTTGAAGTGTAATTCTAGCTGATGAATCCGTAACTGATACTGATTGATTAGGAGGGTAGCATGCAAGCTTAGTTTGTTGCAGTTTATAGTAGGATGGGTAAATATCCTTAGCACCTTCCCGAATGGCAGTCTCTCGCAACGTAATATATTGCCACTTTGAAAGCTTAAGTGAAAGAAGCAATCCAAGTGCTTTCTCTGGTGTAAATATTACTGTTTTCTTAATGCTTTCCTTGATTTTAACGGCAGCTTCTGGATTTTTGATCATATAATTGATTACAGATGCGATATCTTCATAACCTTCTTCTTTTAAACGTGCTGCAGCTGCATATGCCAATTCACAGGAATCCTCGCCTATGTGCTCACTAGATCTTCTCTTTTTCTGTTTGCTTCCCAGATCTTTGAATGGTTTTCGGGACCTTTTTGTCATTGTTCCAACAGTCGATGATGTCGAAGGTTCTGGAGAGACTGAGCGTGCTCTTGGTATCTCATCAACAGTTGGTTCTTGATTTATTAAAGTTTGCACGCAACTCGGCCAATCAATATTTGCTTGCAACCACTCTCCGTACGTATTTCTAAACTTATCAAAGAATCGTTTAGATTTCTGCCACCTGTTTAAAGCAGCTCGCGTGAATCTCCGGCAAAATTCTTTGAGAGTTACTTGATCTTCGGCAGAAAGGCAATCGCCTATGCGGGACACAATTGCACTAAACAATACTTCATGATTAAATGAAGGACACTCACTTTTTAGAAGAACAAACAAATCTAAGTTGGTGATTAAACTTTCCATTCTAAGATTTTGTAGTCGCAAAGCAAATAGTTTTAGTGTTAGCAGTTACACGGTTGTGAACAATCTAAATTATGGAACAAAATTATAGCCCTTTTATTGTATAAAGTCAATAATTAGTTAACTACCCTCATTAAAGTTATAAAAGATATGATAATAAAAATTTATAATCGTCAAAAACATTTCGTAGAACTCATAGTAGAACTAATCAACATTAGCAAATCACATTAGCTCACTAATTATAAAAAGGTGAATGCAGTTCTTAGTTGGTATTGTTGCGAGATATTTCAAATCATTTAATCACTTAATAGGCTCATTAGAATCAGAAGACTACAACCATCATTCTAATTACTTAATTACTTGTCATCAGACTCATTAGATGACTACACAATATGTTATTTTGTATTTTGAACGTATGCAAGGTTTTAAAATTCCTTTTGTGTCAATATTATTATGTGTCCGGTTATGTTGTAATCATACTTTTAGGGTATGATCAATTAACAATTTCATTCCCCTATCTTTCTAAAAGAAGCGACAGCATGGGCACTTTGACACTGATATTCAACTATTTGGTATTGTTGGAAATCTTACAAGATCAACAAGATACTACACACCTCTGTCTAGTCCTTCAGGTCTATAGGGGTGATGCTATTTTATGTTAAGAGTTGTTAAAGCTCTGAATTCTTCAACTTAAACACTAAAAGGAACGTTTAATATGTAAAAATAAATAAAAATATTTTGACGATTTTTAAAAAAAAAAAGGCATCTACAACCATTATGTAACGTATGTCAAAAAATCATAAATAATTAGTACTATAACCCCCTATAAGGATATTACGGTTATCGCTGCCGTTTCAGAGATATTTCGATTTTTCATACTAGCTCCATACAAAATTTTCGTAAAAAAATTATAATTCCTTCGTTTTTGTGCAGAATCAATTCTGGTGTCATTTTTGTATATTGTTATAACAAATAGAAGTGATATCCGGCACAAAAACTGGCACTTGCAAAATAAAATGCCTAAGTCTATGAAAGCCGTTTTTCAGCCCACCGTGCGCCGCCAGCATGCGTCGTCGCTTCGCCTAGTCTCGGCACAGAGTATCGAAATCACAGAAGGTCAAGTCATCGTGAAAGTTAAATTCATTTTTATTTGTACCGCATCAAAAGTGGTCAAATTTTGTTTTTATTTATTATCAATTGATATAGATGCACTTTGAGTATGTACTGTAGAAACTATACCTCTATTATAGATCAGCCTGGCTCGAAACATGAGGTAAACAACTTGATGTATCTTTTTAACTTAATTATATATAAATAAAAATTAATGGCTAAATGTGTTGCTAAGCGCAAAACTCAGGAATGGCTGGACCAATACGGATTTTTTTTCGAATATTCGTTATAGTCTGAGGAAGGTTTCTATTAAGAGAAAAATGGTAGGTAGGTAGGTAAGGTAGGTATGTAGGTAGGAACTTAGAGTAAGGTAGATAGGTAGTATAATGATTACTAGTGTATGTCATATTATTTGTTACATTATTTAGAAACAAATAGATTATAACTAAAATTCACTGAAATTTAACTTTCTTTCACCAAGTATTTTTATTCTTTTGGTTGGTTGAACTTCTTCATCCTCATTTATTTCTCCGTGTTCACATATATTTATTTTTAGAAATTTTGATAGCCATATAAAATCTTGTTCTATGTTTTCTTTTCGTCCTTCTTCGTTCTCGTTTTCTTCATTTTTCTCATCAATCTATTTTTCTTTCCTTAGTTCTATTTCCTTCTCTTTGTCGTTTTCTTCTTTCTCTTGTACATTATCTTAACTCTATCTCTCTATCTCAACTGGCGGCTTCGTCCGTACGAAGAGAAACCGGTGCATATCGGCTCAAGCCAGGCCTCGCTCAGACGAAGCGCACACACGCGCCTTGCTTGTAGTAGTGTACCTATCATAGCGCAGTTGTATCAAGCTTACCCTCTGTCCGTTTACTCTGTGCTATCTACTTTTATGCGAGGTAAGTAAAGCGATAGTTTATAATGAAATATGTAGACCTCTCTTCATTCGTTTCTGCTTATTCCCATGTTTTACAAACTAAATTTAAACACTACTAAAACTGTAAAATACTATGAGTTTATAACACTAACACTACTTATAGATACATAGAATACTCTTTAACTTATAAACAAGAATCAGAAATAAAACTTTTTGACGAATCGAAAGTCGATTTTATTTTTTGATAATAAGTTTTATTTCACGCTTTTTAGTGGGTCGGTTTGTAATTTATCTAGTTACAAAAGCCAAAATGTCAACTATTTATCACCTTTTACAAAATATTGCTTTTCCCGGTGCAGAGCCGTTAATTTTTGAGGAGTTCTCCTGGTACATCACTATCAGCTCTACTTCACCATATGCATTGTGACGAGCATAAAGTGCTTAACATCTATATTCAAGTAATCTAATCGCAATCCACGAAATACTTATTATTGAGTAGTTTCGATGGCCATCTGGGGTCTTCGTCATCAGTTCCACTTCCTCAAATGGTGCTTTTCGAGAGAAACTAAACAAGGTACTATAAGAAATACCCAAAACGCTATAGTTATGCTTATAATATTTGAAGAGTTCCCTCGATTTCTCCATGATTTCATCATCAGATCCAAACGTGACCACAATAGAACTAACTAGAATGTATATTCTTTCAAACAAAAAAAAGAATTTTCCAAATCGGTCCAGCCTGCGAGTAATGAAGTAACATCATAAAAAAAAGTTCAAGACGAATTGAGAACCTCCTCATTTTTCTAAAGTCGGTTAAAAAGCTATTCAACTATTTACAAAATTAATTTTTGCAGTAATATTTTACGATATTATTTCGTAGTGCTTGAGCTCTCGCAACGCAACGTACGTCCACCTAGCAACACGATGCACCCCGCACTGAATTTGTGGACGAGTGCGGGGGTGATGTAAACGCAGTCTTTAATTGGACGCATTTTTAATTTATTGTAATAAAAATAATACATATTTGTAAAAAGTAACAATACCAAATTATTTTCATTTGTATTGCAAAGCAGTAGTATATTTTTTTATACTCTTTTGATAAGAAATTAAGGAGTAAAATGGTTTCATCTCAATGACTTGGAGGTGATTTGGCATTTTTTTTTTTCTTATTATGTGATACCGATAGAAAAATTGTGGATAAACCAAATTACGGTTCATATCATGTAGATTACTAACAATTTTTTTTCAGATGTAATTTCTCTGTAATTGCCGACGAAAAGTTGCTTCATCTGAATGCTTTTTTCAAGCTTTTTTCGAGAGAGCAGCCTTAACATCAGGTGAGATTGTGGTCAAACGCAAGCCTATCAACCATAAAAAGAAAAAGTTCTCAGGGTTTCGAGCAGCAAAATCCTTTAGTTTTATAATTATAGACAAACTTTTACATGAATAAATAGTGTATCGTTTTGTTAGCGCCCTTGTTGAGCATAAGTAGACTATACTGTCCGAGAAAATGGAAAACTTAATAAAGTAACACAATAAATATGTATTGCTTTCCTCATAGTTCCTCCTTCCCTGCAGGATAAAGATTTTCGGAAAAATACAAATTACGATCAAGAATGAATTATCTAAAGCTATGACTGAAGACATTACATTCAATATTTTATCGATAATATTCTTAATAGTAGTGTATAATTGGGGTTCCTGGATCAGAGATCCAGGAACCCCAATTACACTTGTGTCAAGTAAACAATCAGTCAATCAATCAATATTTTTGTGAACTAGACAATCAGTCAATCAATCAATATTTTTTGAACTAGACAATCAGTCAATCACAATTTCTATCATTCATTACATCAACATTCAAATATTATTTTCATACTTTCTATTCTAATTGATTATTTTTATATTCATTAAACTCAATCTTGATCCAGGAACCCGCAATTCTACACTTGAAAATAGGCTATCTATCAATCAATCAATTCAGAGATCCAGAAACACCCAAACTTCAACCATCATTCATTACATTCAAAAAATGAAATAATAGTGTGGTCTATGAGACTGTACTAAGAGATAAAATTTTCATTTAGTATGTATGATGGTGTGTATTTATTACGGAGTAATGTGACCTTCGAGTAAAATACCAATTACCTACATCGTTTAAAAAATCGTATTCTTAATCAGTTTTACTAGACGATAGATAGTTATTATTACTTAATGAATAAGTGACTAAGTAGTGATAGCGTATACTACCCGCAAACGACTAGGAACTGAATGATTTGAATAATCAATTTACACTATTTTTACTTTTTGTGGGTGGGTTGTGGCTGGTATCGAGATAAAAGAAACAAAGTTTGCTGTCAATTAAGTAACACAATTTATTATTATTTTATAAAAAGCATGAGAAGAATAAATAATCGATTACAAAACATTTGATTTGATCCACAGTTGACATTTAATTATAGACATTTTCCGTAATCGCATATAGATATAGTTACTTAGACTCCATTGCTTTTTAGTAGGTTATTCAGCAGACAATCAATCTCATCAATCTATACTGCTCCACTTTAGAATAAAATTATATTTTTGTTTCTTTAAAAAATAGACGTTTTGATTCGTCGACATAATCTGTTCCTTTTACAGCATTTAAATAAAAGCAATCAGGAAAAAATATAGCATGCTGCATCCATGGATCATCGTAATACTCCCAATCTTCAATGCCACCTCCACACGAAAAGCACATAACTTTGTCGTTTAAACCACTTCCACAGTAAAAAAAACCTGCATCAGCCATTTCCATAACCAATCGTCGCTTTGAATCTACTGTAGCCCAATAATGTTGGAATGAACATAATCGAATTTTATGTACATTATATATTTCATATCTAGGGCTGAAATAATTTTGAATCATTTTTAAGAACGTCTAATATGGGTATGTATAAAAGAATAATGAAGTCTTGTATCTGATGCTCTTAATTTATAAAGATATGGTGCTCCAAATGGAACAGTAATGACCTAGATAGCACATTTCTTTGTGGCATTCTATGTCTAATGCATTTATAATAAAATAAAACAAAACAAACTCATGGAAAAAACATTAATTATATTGATAAGATATACAAAGCTAAAAAATTACTTAACTTATATTTTTCAGGACAGCCCTTATCTTCTAAATTATAAACAATTAAAAATACTTTTATCATCAATCCACTTTTTCAAACATGTTACATTTTTTAAAGCACATGCATTCGAATGATACACACAGCTAAAAATATTGTTATTACTAGACATTCCATAATCATCAAATAATTTTTGTAAACTAGGACAGTTCTTATCTTCTAAATTATATACATTATCATGTTTTACAATGTTTCTTAGCCATAACACTTTTTCACATCCTTTAACATAAATGTTTTTATCTTTCAGATGAGGTTTAATATAATGCGGCAATTTTAAGTATGGTATAAAACCCTCTTCCCAGAAAAATTGTCTGTTTCTCTCTATCCAATTTACTTGGAATTTTTCTTTTTTTGTAAGTTTGTAAAATGGGAATGGTGGTTTGATTAATAACACAATAATTTGATTTCTGAGTGCTATTGCTATTTCTTTAACGATAAACTCATTACTTTCGGTCTTAAACCCTTGCACATCGACTATGGCGTTCATAACAATTTCCTTACAATACTGCTTAAGGGTTTATATTCAATCAGACGATCGTTAATGATTAGACAATAGGCAGATGTATTTTCTGGTATATCTTCAGAACTTTCTATTTCCAGTCTCACATCTACAGCCCCAGTTTTCAAGGCTTCGTTCTGTCTTGAGCAATCAATTACAAATAAAGGCGCCTTTTCTTTAAATTCTTGCAAATCAAGCATCGGCTCACACCGGGTGTTATAATAAGACTGACGGAATTGGGTGAACATTTCATATAATATACAATATTTGTCTTCAGAAAATTTTGCACTAACCGATTCGTATGGATAATATTGAGAATTTAAAAAAAGAGTAACATTAGTTATTTTACCATGGTCAAATATTGAACAGTCTTTAGTCTTCATATTTTTTCTATTTGTCTGCAAACCAAAGACCACATACCTTGGTTTTTCGAGCTGTGACGCAGTCTTCACAACCCAGGAATGTTTTGTAGTTCTAGGCAATAAAGGGTATTCATACAAGTCCCAATTTCTAAAAGCTATTTGAATCGGGCGATCCTTTTCTAAATATTTAAGCAAACTTAATCTTTCCCGGTCTGAAACTTTTATATGAGGCACACGCCATTGCACTCTCTCTATAATTACTTGAATGGAGTCATTATTATCATCAAGTTTAACACTGTTGAAATTCGAACTGCTTCTATTGAGTATAAGTTCATGTTTACAGTTAATCATGATTTTATTATAATCTTCCGCAAATCCTAAAACTTTATTCAGCGGTATAAGGGCACTAAAAATACCATCGTGATCTTTAACTCCTTTCAAATTCCAACCCCAAATAGCAGCAGCCTTACTTTCCCCCTCGCTCATAGACAGATATGATTTTAGAGTGGTAGTAATACCTGCATTTTTTATGCGGTCTATCTCAACACCGTTAATTTCATATCGAATGTCTTGAAATAGGAATGATATATGATTATTAGTAAAATTAACAATCTTTCGTGTTAGTTTTCCTGCTGCATCTTTCGAAGCCACGGTGGCTCGGCCTTCAATGTAAATGTAGCTGGCTGAAGGTAATACGTACAAATCTTGCTGATGTATGGGTATACGTATTTCATCATTTTCATTAAAGCTGTTGCTATATGGATTATAAGTATGAATTTCATAACTCACTATGGAGTTATCGAATTGTGGTAAATCATTCACCTGAAGAATACTCATAATTTAAATCCCAAAGCTCGAAGAAATAATTTGTTATCTTTCGTTAATTTTTTTATACTTCGTATATGTCTTCGTCTTCTGACGGTACGAGAACGAGTAAAGCTATTAACTTTGCCAGATGATTTTATATTATGAACTATCATTATTTTTATTTTTAAATATCTCTAATAAATCTGACATTCGTCTCTTGTAACAGATAATGTTAAAGTGTTCTCATATGAGTACGACACGTAACATTTAAACCTTTTTTAAGTTTTGATAAAACCATGCTTTTTCCAAAACTCGTTAAGAAATTTAATGCATAAATGCCCACAATTGAATAAGTTATTATTTTGCAAATTATTGTAATTATAATTGATATTGTCTGAACCTACATAGCGAACAAATTCTATTGGCGGTTTCAAGTTACCGTAACTATCAAAGTATTCAATATATTCATTTAAAATTACATAGGCTACCCAATGTGTACCAGAATTTTTAGAATTATCTAAATTTATGATTCCACACTCTTTTAAAAACGGGGAATTCGGTAAGGTATCCCTCATATACACTCCCCGAAAATATGGAACGTCTCTAGTAAAATAAACTATATCTATATTAGTAAGAGCACGATTAGGTAGCCTATGATTTAGTTTTTTCTCTTTAAATTTGTGTATATTCCAAGTCCATCTTTGTACCGGTTTAGCAGCAATCCATTTCCAATAGATACACCGCCTGCATTCTTATTATGACTTTTCATTTCTTCTAAACGCTTTTTTGCAACTCTATATTCATTTATAGTTTTGGCGATTCCAGAAATTCCACTTGCAATACTGCCAGCAGCAGACAAACCAGCAAATATAGGTATTAAGGGCAGAACACCGCCAGATTTAGGAATTGGTATGATGCGTGGAACCCTGGCAGATGCATCCCGATTCAACTCTCTAGCAGCAGCATAGGCCAATTCTATTAGTTTTTTCCTACACTTTGGTTTAATTTTTTTAATGCACTTTTTGGTATGGATTACTAAACTTTTAAAGTTTTTTTTGAGTCCAGCTCCAGAACTTACTTTCGTTAGCATTATATTATTAACTAAATTGGCGGCAAGTTGTTCTCCTGTGCTTGTATCGGAAGATAAAGCACGCTTTTTTGCCATTTTTAATAAAATTATATCTGCTTTGTGACGATCTTTCAAACTCTTGGAATTATGATATGCTATATCGTGATGTTTACAATATTCGTCTAATTTGTTTACACCCCTATCACCTCGAGCCAATCTTTCACGTAATCTAGTTCCGGGGCCGCAATAATTATATCCCGGTAAATGGAGCTCAAATGGTAAATTATTAATTAAATTATTGACAAGTCCTTCTCCTTTCATGTATACAAACAGAATGGAGCCATTATTATAGAGCATGGTGTTATATTTATAAACCACTCATAAAACATTTGTATCGCCAATCCAACTATTTTCAGAGGAGGATAACCCCAACCATTTCACGAAAACTTTTCTGCCTTTTCGTTTCAAAACTTTTTCAACAAGGTAAATGTTAGGATGTTTAGTTTTTTGTAATTCTTGATCATAAAATGCTCCTAAAATTGGTTGCTCTTTAACATCTTGTAATAAATATGTAACAGGATTTGTGTTTTGAACTTTACTGATCTTAAATATCTCTGTAGACCAATTTGGAGTGTAACCTTTTTCAAAACAACCTTTATGTTTACTTATTCGTACAAAATCGCCTGTTTTAAACTTACAACATATTTTTTTCATTCCATTTTGATTGAAATATCTCCGTAGTAATTTAATTTTATTGCTATGATTCACTTGAACGGGGGGTAAACCAATTGTTCTGTGTTTGGTATGATTATATCTATTAATGATATTTGCAAGTGTCCCGTCCGTCCATTTATAATTCCCTTTGATACTAAATTCCTTGAAAAGCTTACTTTTGATCGTCCTTATTAACCGTTCTACAATTGAAGCCTTTTTCGTTGAATACGTGCAGTAGTGGTTGATAGAATAATTTAATAATATTTTTTTTAAACTTTTATTGTAAAATTCTTTTCCTAGATCTGTTTGCAAGTTTCTAGGGATACGTTTTTCTCTACTCAATAAAGTATTGAAAGCCTCAGATACAGTTTGTTTATTTTTTTGTTTAAGTGGAATAGCCCAAGCATACTTAGAGAATCCATCAATGATGAGTAAAATATATTTGCAGTTGTTGTTAAATTGGGAGAAACTTTGCAAATCCATTAAATCTGCTTGCCAAAGATCATCGATATCTTTTAATATTACATGTCTTCGTGGGAAATTTATTCTTGCACTTCTATGAATTTCGTTTATAATTTCTCTTTTCACTTTGCTCATTCTTTCGACTATCACTTCTGAATTACAAAATTAGACTAAGTAAAAGTTTATATGATAAACCCTTTTATTCTTCTATTACACCCGCTTCCTTTAGCTCTTCAATAATTGATAAAATTTCGTTATCGAGATTAGTATTACCTGCCGTTTTTGAAGCAATCAAAAGTTTAAGCCTGTCCACTAATTCATTAGGATCATCCCAATAAACAAGTTCAGTATTTTTTTATATTTTTTAAGATATGGTAGACCAGCACCTCTTTTTTGCCTAGATTTTACATCTGTAGGTTCTTGTAAGCATTCTGAAAATAACGGTTTGATCACCTGAGAATATTTTAAACCTTTATCACCTTTAATCTGACCTGCAGGGTTAAAGTCTCTTTTATGAGCATTAGTTGTGAGGAGTATTTCTTTGTACACCAATTTATCTTTTAAATTGACCAAACTTAAATCAGGTTTTTTGCGAAGCAATAGTTCTTTTAGACCAGGTGTTATTTTATACTGTTTATTAGCTATACGAATGTTATACACTTTACCAGAGTTCTCATGAGTGGTAGATAAATTAACTATTGTATTTCCGATCATATGTTTGTTATTTTCACTACGTTTACCAAATGGTATATTCATATCTTCGTATATTTCAATGATATCTTCTTTTTTCAACGACGCGTTATTATCTTTTTCTGATTCATTATCTCCTTCATCTTCCGAATAAAATTTTTCTACTGAGCTTGACTCATTAGATGATTCATGTTTGTACATATCATGATATTTATCACATAAAAATATTTTTGAACTTATATCAGTGTGTTTAATTTGGTCATCATAAGTATCTTCATTTTTAATTGTAGAAACTTGCTTGTTATCTACGATAGCATTAAGAGGGTCTGCAAGAGGCTTAAAAAAATACTTCAAATGAGTGTCGGTGTTAAACTCATAATCTTTCATTTGTTTCACTTTTTTCTTTATAGCGTTCGCAGACTTTATTAATTGATCTGTAATTTTGTGGTCCATTATACGACTTATACTGTGAAGCATTTATGCTCAAATGATATATGTTTTTCTGCACTCATAATTTATATAACTATTAATCACAATAAATAAAGTTGTCAAATGAGTGTCTATATCTGCCTTTGTTTAAGTCACAATCCTTATTAATTGTCAAAAAATCATAAGGATGTATCCAGATTTTAGAACACAGATCTTTGAACTTCGACCACTCTATGTCAGAACTAACATGTTCATTGTATATATGTTTCATGTTAACTTCATCTTGCTTGAAAATCATCAAAAAGTTAACATTGTCACGTAATAACTGCTTTGGTATTTTTGAATACGTTTGAGATAAATAAAAACAATCTATGCCTCTGTGTCTGCCCATTGTAAAATAATTTCGTATATTAATTTGCTTTTCACAAACCACATCATCAAAAATAATAACAGAATTTGGTAATGCATCGTTAGGATGAATAACTTCGTCATCAGAATTAAATTTAAAAAGTCTTACTTCTGGCACTCTTTCTAAAATTTGTTTTAGAAAAATATATTTTGGCTGAAAGCTAGTCTTGGAATACAGGTAAACATTTTTAAACTTTAAACCATTTTCATGGATTAACAGACTAATCATGACGTTCGTTTTCCCACAATTTGAAGGGCCACATATTATACATCTTATATTATTCGGAAAAAGAACACTATGCTTTGCATGTAACTTATTTTCCTCTACATCAATATTTTTAACTTCTAATGACACTGGTTGCTTGACCCACTTCATGTTTGTATCTGTCAGAAAAATTAATATATTCTAGTATATATAATGCTTATCAGTGATAAAGAACGGTAAGTAATTATAACCCCAATAATCAGATCATAGTTCTTTTAGGTTTCGTCAAATAAGTTGACAAATAAATAAAATGGTAGTATATACGTATATAATATCTATACAGGTAATGTTGATCAAGAGTTACTAATAAAACAGCAAATTATAGAGTACAAGTAAATATGTATGTATTAAATAACAACATAATAATTTATTCTATTTATAATTATAATTATTGACAATTCTCATATTTAAATTTATCATATAATAAGTTTACAATTAATGTATAAAAATACTCGATTAACATATGTAATCACAATGACCCCAAGGTACAGTGTCTATTTGATTTCCCAGAACATGCCTTTTATCGTCTATCCTGTTTAAAACTACTTTATTTACTTCTTGCGAGAACAGCACATGCTTCATTGATTTTATCATATTCATCTTACGCTTTAATGTTAAATTTTTAAATAAAACATCTTTATAATTTGATGATTTTAAACGTCTTGTTACAGGCTTTGATATGCCTTTAGCCTTGTTTATTTGTGTATTTAATGATTTAATGCAATATAGCTTTGCTCTTAAGCCTGTAAATTCAGTAATTGGGTCACCTCCTAACTCATCTTTAAATAAACCAGGAATTTTTTCGTTCACCTTAGGAATAAAGTAATGATTATTAGTTCCAAAATTACTTGTATCAAATTCTGATATATTATCATACATGTCTTTATAAAAGTCTTCGGTCTGTATTAAATACAACAAACTATCAGTATCAGTGTAGCATAATTTAGCTTTGTCACCATATTTATTCTTTATGAAATTATAATGATAATTATATAGATGACACTTAGAGAATTCTAGCACCGCAAATCCAATATATATCGGTCTGTCTAAAACAAGTTTCATGGGACTCAATTGTACGGCTATAAAGTTTTCATTAAAGATAGAAACACTTTTTAAATTAGGTTTTGTAATTAATTTCTGTGCACCTACTATTTTATTCGTTGTATTCAAATCATCACTCCATTTAGTGACTAATTTAACCTCCACTTGCTTACGTTTATTTTCAATAGTTTTGCCAAATATTGAGTTATTTAAAAGCTTAAAAAAATCTCTTTCGAATGATGTTGAAGCTGCTTGTCGTAAGCTAGTATTTAAGTCTATATACTTTTTCAAAAAATATTCTTGTTTAAAATAAAGGATTCTATGAATTTTTTTTAAAACTAGACCATTTTTAAGACATGATTTTAAATGAACATAGTGAATAACGTAGTTATATTTATCATACAAATTTGCAATTAATTTTGGTGTTTTCCCTCCAATAGGTATGAATTTCTCGGGAGCAAAAGGCAAGTCGCTATGTAAATTATGTAAATGATCTGGATACGCTAAATCTACTTCTAAAATGTAACCGTACTCGCCATTATCCGGAACATCAAACAAATTAAAATTTTTGATATCATTATTTTTCATAAATTTAAACTCTGATATTGGTAATTTTTTAGTCATAGCATATCCATAAAGATTATTACAGTCTAAATATATCAAATATGTTGATGGTTTAGAACTATCGAAATAAGGTAAATAAATGTTATTGGCTTCAGCATATCGATGAGAGCACTGCGCTAATCCTCCACGTATTCCTTTTTCCAGCATTTTATAAATGTCTAAATCATTAATCAATTCCAACTGAACACCTGTGTAAAGGAGCATAGCATCCCAACTTAATCCAGGTGAAGTCACATAATACGCTGGATCGAGTTTGTAGTGCTGCAGACAAATATTTCTAAAATTTTCAAATATGTCACATAATAATAGTACGTCACACTTTAAATACAAGTCAGTATATTCACCAAGAGAACTAATTTCAAAACATTTCCACACAGTTTGGGCACGTTGATATTCAGTATCTGTTATATGTTTCATCTGTAAAGTGTTATAAAAATGATTCTTTGCTGGAAGTTGTGTTTCATCATATGTTTGCCATGAACAAATGTACTCATACGGATATACGCCTTTGCTTCGCAGTAAATTTAATTGGCTTTTATCTGGGAAATGTGATGATAAATGAATAAAATCGTTCTCCGTTAAACTTTTACTCAAATTGTCAATACTTGAACTAAGAAATTGAAATGAATCTATAAATTTAATCTGTATAGGTTTACATCCTGTACCGGTTTTGATTATTTTAGTTATGCTTATATATTTTTCTTTCGTTTTTGGTATAATTTTTATCTCGCCATCATATTTCGATAATTCTGTTATAAATATATGAGAATCATAACCAGATAAGTTATGAAAGATAACAGGTATAAATGAACACACTCTATAAATTAAATTGCAATGTGAATGCGCCGCGCCTCTATACTCGGATGTAATATGATCATGATCACAAACTTTATCATCAAATAATAAATGATTACAGATATGGCATGAAGTTGCTTTGTTATAATTATCAGTTTGCTCTCTCGTCATAGATCTCATGGGTTTCTTAGTCATTAAAATTTTGTGAATTAACTTAGCTTCTTTAATTAATCTCTCAACAAACACTTTTACACAGTCAGGTCCTCTATATGTCACGAATTTGTTCAAGCTCCTATCATGTGAGCAACATACATAATATGCAAAACAAGACGGTTGATGTAGTTTATTTTTTATCGTACTTTTATCATTATTGTTTTCTTTATAATTTAATAGTATACTTTCAAAGTCAGCATAAATCACAAAGTTAATTTTTTGCTTTCGCTCATAATTTTTGAATTGTAATGTATTGTTTTTATCAGGCAGTATGGTTAAAATTTTGGAACAACTATGAGAATGATACTTTTTTTCAGTAGTAAAAAATTGCAAACATGTTTCACATAAATGTATTTGACCTTTGTGACATGTAACTTGTCGTCGCACTAAACGCAAAAGGTTTTTTATCAAGCAATAATGACCTTTGTTTTGTTTTTCAAAATACAGTAAGTTAATATGTTTATCTTTCTTACAATTCGTTACATAAAGAGGGCCAGTTACAGTACAACGTTCATCTAATCCATAAATATTAATACTCAACTCACAATTATTCTTTTCAAACAATTTGATATCTTTAGGTAAAGGTGGAAATGAAATTCCTTGTATATTAAATATTGAACTTAAGTGTGGATAGGAGTTTGTTCTACAGACATTACTTTTTGCTGGAAATAATGCTGCAGCAATACTCCATAAAAAACAGTATTCATCATTATTGTGTATATTCAAACAACTCTTTGTGTTTTTAATAACTTTTGGTAGCTCTAAATAAGTACCACCTCGCATGGGGGAATATTTATTAATATTTATTTCTAAATGACTTATACAGACAAATGACCATCCAGATTCACAATGCTCAAATTCAGTAAGTTTTCTTTTAAATATTTCTATTTTATTTGAGAATAAATCATTAAAGTCAGTACTGCTGTATACAGTTTCATATTTCGTATTAAATGACTTGAGCTGCTGCTCATTTAATTGTGGTAGTAAAAAGTAAGCAAACAGTTCGAAGTTAACTTTAATGCACGTATGTTCCAGTAATGATAACTCAATGATTTTCAAAACATCTTTTCGCTTATCACCCAAGAACGCCTCCAGTATGAGGTACTCGTCTTCTATTGATGGGTTTAAGCGGTAAGTCATAATTCTATTTTTAAATGCTGTAGCTACAATATCAACATTTTCAAACTCTGACTTTATTAAGGAATTCGATTTATGAATATTCGTTCTCTTATGATATCTGTATTTATGTTCTGGGATCTTAATTCTGCATTTATCACAATGAATATACTTTGATAAAGAATTTGGCTCATAAACATTCGTATCGTATTCATTTTCTGGGATATCAATCTGGTATTTATAATTATTATTATCAGAATTTGCTGATGCCCCATCACTGGGGTGTGTAACTGGAAAAAGAACAATATTTTATTGTATAGTTTAATTATTCGAATTAAATGCGGTTACAAAATAATATCTTAAAATAAACTCATTCTCTAAGTGTATAATGATCATAATTATATGGTATAGCATAGATCTCACAATGTAAACGATTTTTAAGACTATTGATAAGAGCTTATAAAAGTAGGAGCACATTTTTTAAACTCCTTCCTAGCGCTTGTTATATAAGCATTTAGGTGATGCCAGGACTCTGAATCCTCATCGCATTTGTTTTTAATGGTGATTACTGAGTGCCGCCACCTATTTACTGGTTGGACCCGCTCTATTTCATCGCATTTGTATACTTTGAGTTCTATATAGAACTCACCTCTTTTTTGCTCGTTAATTTGTCGTGAAAATCCGTTCGCTAGTCTCCTCGTGATGTATGAGTATATCGGGGGAGTATTTTTGTCCGCAACAACATCAATTTTATCATCGTCACTGTCGCTCCCAAACAACTCGCGAGCCGTTGACTTGGTGACAGGAGTGATTGGGTGAATGGTTGGCTTAGTTTTCTTACCCGTAGATGGGTGGGAGCTGCTCGCCGACGAATGCTTGCGCTTTTTGTTCTCCTTTGGCTTGGTTTTCACAGGTGCATGCTCCCCGTCTGCCGATTCGTCCTCCGAAGGGAAAATATGGTCAGCCGTGTTCTTGGACCTGTAATAAATAAAAACAATGAATTAGTACATTAACAATTAAATTGGTTTTAATTATGTAGACAACACTAAGTGCATGAATTTATTACTTGAATGAATGAATATTAAAAATTATGAATCACTGAACACCTTTAATATTTATAGATGACAGACTCGCTAACTTAACTGAATTATTGAAGAGGTTAATACATGAATGATCGAATAGTGACAGGTGGATAACAAATTTACTACATTTCTTATCCACTCTAATTATTCTTTCTTGTTACTAATAAGAAACTTTAACAGATAACACGAAGTATATTGAAAGGTGAGTAGATACTTACATTTTAGAAGATTGACGTTCTTTGGTAGTGTAAAAACTGTAAGATGTCACTCCTCCTAGCTGAAGTGTTGATGTGATCCAGCTTCTGCAGGATGCACTCTTAAATAGTGGTAAATCTACGTCACGATATCCCATATATGGAATAGGGACACGCGTTACTAAAATGCTTTATCAGCCCTAACACCAAATATGTAATCGTTTACGTTGTAGAAAAATATCTTGCTAAAATATAAACATCAAGATAATGCAATTTGAACTAATCTTCATCATATAAGATACCTACCTACCTATGTAAATTCGCTAAGTTGGTGGGTGGTCCGGTTCATATGTCTATAAGGCCCCTTCTTAACTAGACGGCTTTCCGCTTGGTCTAGGCACGGTTTAAAACCGTGTCTACGTCCGGTTGTTAGTTAGGTATGAGATACTATAGAGGTTTGTTAACGACACCGGTTCGTGAAGAACCCGGCACGGCGCCGGCCCGGTTAGAAATTTTCTCGTTAACAGGGGCCTTAGGTTGCGCTCTGGGTGATGCCACTTTCTGTGTGTTGACTTTTAAGTCACCAGTTCATAGATAGCGATGCAGTGTGGTAGCGTTGCGGTGACGTTTGTATTGTTCAAATCTGTATTAGCGCGGTCATACATGATGTGGACACAGAATAATAATAGCGTTTTTAGGCGGATTTCTATGAAGTTAAACTAGTGTATCGTATCTATCCAGGCACTCCCTAACATTTAAACGTCACAGCGACGCTATCGCACCGCACCGCTGTCTATTTACCAGTGGCTTTATATTATGGAATGCATTCAATTGTAATCTGAAACTGTAGAGCATCGTATTGTCTCGAATATATAAAGTACACTTACATGTGTGTACTAATTTTTTCACAGCAATTTTGAACTTTATAGTCATTCAAAATTATTTATTAGAATCCTATAAAAAGGATAAATTATCTTGAAAATTCAAATATTATTTAGTTTCCTACCATCAAGCGCCAGTAATCAACGAGTAATAACTATGTCGGTGAGTATTAATTTAATTATTTTATTTTATATTTAATTTTATTGCAAAGTTTAACTTGATTTAATGACAGAGCCAAGCATTAGATTATTGACTTGAATAGTGGAATGCTTGCAATAAATAATTATAATGTATTTTACGCTCAATTCCATCACTCCTCCATCACACGAATTTAAAATATTATGTAGACCTTTTATGAGATATAGGGTAGCTTTTTTATTTTTTAAACTAAGTTATTATTAAAGTTTTAGTTTAAACAAACCACGAGAATAGTTACGTTGGTAGAGTGGTTGATAAGTGGTGCTATTTGTCAAAGGGCTTGGGTTCCGTTTTCTAGCCAAGTTAGAAGCCAGCAATTAGGTACACACGGCTACATATCAAGCTATACATTTTCCGTACAGTGAGAGGTCTGCTTATACTATATGCAGCCGTGTGTGGAAATATATTATTTGATAATAGGTACTATTGTTTGAACGCTTTGTTAAACTTTATTCATGAAGTGCAAAGAAAATAAAAAATAATGTATTCTGTTTCAGATACCGAGTTGGGTTTATTCACCGACTTCACCTCAGTTAATGATAGAACATGATGTGATTGATAAAGTCGTAAATTATTTGGATGAGGAAGAACAACTACGAAACCCATTTGCTTCAAATACAAATACAAATAATAATAAGGAGTTGATAAGTTTTTACAAAACGGTTTCGACCGGTGGTACAAAAGTTATACGGATCGAAATTTACGATGCAAACCAATTCGAAAGTAATTCTATGTGCCAGTGCAGTGCCGAAATATGTGTTCAGCATATTGTGAAGAGCATTGACACTGATAACATCTACCTACGTGTCAAAGACATGCTACCGTATTTAAACAATACTTTTTATCAATCCTTGTAAAAGAAAAAACGGATCACCTAGAAGCACCTGGATCCTTAATTCCTACTTATTTTGTTTAATTAATTGTAATTATTTTATTTCTTTTATTTGTAATTATATGAAGTAATAAATACTTGTTTATTCATTGCAATAACGTAGTTTCATTACAGAAGCTGTAAAACTAAATCACCTGTAAGACTCTAAGTATATTTTCATTACTTTAACGTAATTCACCAAATAATATTCATTTGAAAAAATCTGCTAGTCATTAAAGCAAACATTGTGGTATAAATATCACGTAGCAACAATGCTCGTCCATTTGTGAGATCACAGCTGCATTGAGCAGATCAAGTATCTAATTTTTGCTAAGTAATAAAATAATATCAGATACTCGAAACCAAACACACATGTAAAAGACCGAGTTTAATGAATATAAAAATAATCAATTAGAAAGTATGAAATAATATTTGAATGTTGATGTAATGAATGATAGAAATTGTGATTGACTGATTGTCTAGTTCACAAAATATTGATCGATTGACTGATTGTTTACTTGACACAAGTGTAATTGGGGTTCCTGGATCTCTGATCCAGGAACCCCAATTATACACTACTCTTAATGTTTACATAATATTCGAATAAGGAAATCCGTTAAACAAAATTATGTTAATCCATCCACTTGAGGCAGACGAAAATAATTACCATAAAATACCAATAAATAATTTTTGTTTGATTTATTTCACTTCGGGCTTTATTAAATCCATCCCTTATAACAGCGACCACAACAAAGTGTTTTTAACGATTTTCTCAATCGATAATTTCTCAGTAAATAACTGATCACCATAAACAACTGTCGTAACTGTATTATATCATAACTAGCTTTTGCCCGCGACTTCGTCCGCGTGGAATAGTTACTTTGGGCTAACGTTAAATTTAACCCCGATTTTGAAGCATTCTTCATTGACGCTCCGCTCCTATTGGCCTTAGCGTAATGATATATAGTCTATAGCCTTTCTCTATAAATTGATTATTTAATTAAAAAATAATTTTTCAATTCGAACCAGTAGTTCCTGAGATTATCGCGTTCAAACAAACAAACAAACAAACTCTTCAGCCTTATATTATTAGTATAGAAGTATAGATAGCTGTTGCCCGAAACTTCGTCCGCGTTTCCGTCGTTAATCGTAAAAACAGAGTAGCCTATGTCCTTCCTCAGGTTCAGTGATTTTGATGTAACAGACAGATTAACTTTCGTAATTTCGTAATACGGAACCGCACAATATTCGTGTTAATAGCTGTGCCGCGACTCCGTCAGCGTGTAACTCCTTGTGTGTTATTAAGTTAATGTATTGGTAATATTGTTTAGATCACGTTCACATGAGGCTTAAGTACCTATAGAACGAAATTTTATACCTTCGGCCGCGAGGCGCGGAGAGCGCGGCGACCGATTCTCAAAAATAATCCTTATGCAGCATGATTAAGTATTCACGCGCGATGGCTTATTATTAGCGTATTTCATGAATAACTTTGGTGTTTTTATCCCGATTTATATGATTCTTTTTTTATGGAATAGTTAATAATGTTAACTTTTTCAATTAGAGAGTGTTATAAACGCAAGAATAGACAAATATTATAATCAGAAACCTTCGAACTGCTAAGCTATCGGGAGTTACACGTGTTATTGTGAGTCAACCATAAAAGATAGACATATGCTGTCGTGGGATATTTTTTATATAATTTTAAGGAGAACATTTCCGTCATGAAATTATTTCTGTGTAGCTTTAACCATTAAGGTTGCACACGCGACGGAAGCCTAAAAAATGGAGTAACTTCTCCCGTTTTCTCAACATTTCCCTTCACTGCTCTGCTCCTATTGATTGTAGCGTGATGAAAAGTATGCTATAACCAGCTCAGGAGTATGAAAAATAATTGTACCAAGTTTCGTTAAAATCCGTCAAGTAGTTTTTGTTTCTATAACGGTTATACAGACAGACAGACAAAAATTTTACTGATTGCATTTTTGGCATCAGTATCGATCCCTAATTACCCCCTGATAGTTATTTTGGAAATATATTTCATGTACAGAATTGACCTCTCTACAGATTTATTATAAGTACAGATAAGAAGTTTAGTAACTTATATCATGCAATATCAAGTCCGATGAAGGTTGCAGAAATGCAGATACGCACTGTATGTGATTAGCACATTACCAGTCAGTACTGAAAAAGTTTACATATACTCTACAACTTGTTTTAGACATACACGTGTTTGTGACAGTCTGACTTCTACTGACTAATAAATAACCCACACTGTTCCTTCAGTTGCCCTGGCGTACCAGGGCCGTGGTAAAACATTCTCGCAACTCCGGCTCCGGCTCCGGTTATTGGCTCTATCGGGCTCTACCGTCATAGATACTGACATCTACCTGACTGTTGTACCGTGGACTCAGGTCTTATCCTTACTGCCCGCAAATCCTACGGGTGGCCGGAGGCCGGATCGCTATCCTCGAAGAGTAATAAGAATTTCTTATATTATTTACAACATACTCTAAATTTGTTGCACAAATGGATGGAACTCGCGCGGATCGCTTAATGCAACATTTTTTTCCTAAAACAGTGAAAGTTTATCAACATGATGATTAGGGGGTCAAGAGCATATAAACGTTCATTCATGTCAATTTGTATCGTAAAAAGGCTCTTATTCCATTCCAATAGATTTACGATTATATCTTGTAAAGAGCTGAGCTTGTAATCCTAAATGAAGGTACTGTTACAGCGCAGTGATACATCGAGGTGGTCTGCTGGACTACGTGCAACCGGTTCCTAGCGCCGTTTGGTCACTAACGTACCCGTGGCTTGTCACAAGCAATTTTGTATAGAGCGAGCGGTGATAAAACGCTCTCTTCTCGCAGTCAAGCGAACATAACGGTCTTTTTGTGCGGTGGTGGCTCTAACTCTGCCTGCCCCTCGTTATCTAGATGCCGGACCCGTCTCTTGAAAACGATACTAAGCGTTCTGAATCGCTCGTCCTGAGTAGCCAAGAGTGAATATCCTTCTTGAATTAAAGTCACAGCTCTAGTTGAGGTTAGCAATTACATATTTCTTCGAAAGCGTGGCATATTGTGTGCAATAATCCAATTTACACGTTACTTAGCAATATTTGAACTGTTCACAACAAAATCCACACATGGACTGAATCTATCGATCAACTTAAATAACGGTAAAATCGAGCAATTGCTAAAAGCCTCAAAATCTGCCCACTTAAACAATTTTATGCAAGTGGCATACTAAAATAGCATTTATCAACACTTTAGAATAACGTCTCATAAGCATCAGCCACTTAAGGCTGCTCTCTCGAAAAAAGCTTGAAAAAAGCATTCAGATGAAGCAACTTTTCGTCGGCAATTACAGAGAAATTACATCTGAAAAAAATTGTTAGTAATCTACATGATATGAACCGTAATTTGGTTTAGCCACAATTTTTCTATCGGTATCACATAATAAGAAAAAAAAATGCCAAATCACCTCCAAATTATTGAGATGAAACCATTGTACTCCTTAATTTCTTATCAAAAGAGTATAAAAAATATACTACTGCTTTGCAATACAAATGAACATAATTTGGTTTTGTTACTTTTTACAAATATGTATTATTTTTATTACAATAAATTAAAAATGCGTCCAATTAAAGACTGCGTTTACATCACCCCCGCACTCGTCCACACATTCAGTGCGGGGCGCATCGTGTTGCTAGGTGGACGTACGTCGCGTTGCGAGAGCTCAAGCACTACGAAATAATATCGTAAAATATTACTGCAAAAAATAATTTTGTAAATAGTGGAATAGCTTTTTAACCGACTTTAGAAAAAGGAAGAGGTTCTCAATTCGTCTTGAACTTTTTTTTATGATGTTACTTCATTACTCGCAGATGGCTGGACCGATTTGGAAAATTCTTTTTTTGTTTGAAAGAATATACATTCTAGTTAGTTCTATTGTCGTCACGTTTGGATCTGATGATGAAATCATGGAGAAATCGAGGGAACTCTTCAAATATTATAGGCATAACTATAGCGTTTTGGGTATTTCTTATAGTACCTTGTTTAGTTTCTCTCGAAAAACACCATTTGAGGAAGTGGAACTGATGACGAAGACCCCAGATGGCCATCGAAACTACTCAATAATAAGTATTTCGTGGATTGCGATTAGATTACTTGAATATAGATGTTAAGCACTTTATGCTCGTCACAATGCATATGGTGAAGTAGAGCTGATAGTGATGTACCAGGAGAACTCCTCAAAAATTAACGGCTCTGCACCGGGAAAAGCAATATTTTGTAAAAGGTGATAAGTAGTTGACATTTTGGCTTTTGTAACTAGATAAATTACAAACCGACCCACTAAAAAGCGTGAAATAAAACTTATTATCAAAAAATAGAACCGACTTTCGATTCGTCAAAAAGTTTTATTTCTGATTCTTGTTTATAAGTTAAAGAGTATTCTATGTATCTATAAGTAGTGTTAGTGTTATAAACTCATAGTCCTAGTTTTACAGTTTTAGTAGTGTTTAAATTTAGTTTGTAAAACATGGGAATAAGCAGAAACGAATGAAGAGAGGTTTAAAAAAATATTACAAACAAAAGGGTATACATTTATTATCAAGGTAAGTTTAAAGTTTTATCTACATATTTCATTATAAACTATCGCTTTACTTACCTCGCATAAAAGTAGATAGCACAGAGTAAACGGACAGAGGGTAAGCTTCATACAACTGCGCTATGATAGGTACACTACTACAAGCAAGGCGCGTGTGTGCGCTTCGTCTGAGCGAGGCCTGGGTTGAGCCGATATGCACCGGTTTCTCTTCGTACGGACGAAGCCGCCAGTTGAGATAGAGAGATAGAGTTAAGATAATGTACAAGAGAAAGAAGAAAACGACAAAGAGAAGGAAATAGAACTAAGGAAAGAAAAATAGATTGATGAGAAGAATGAAGAAAACGAGAACGAAGAAGGACGAAAAGAAAACATAGAACAAGATTTTATATGGCTATCAAAATTTCTAAAAATAAATATATGTGAACACGGAGAAATAAATGAGGATGAAGAAGTTCAACCAACCAAAAGAATAAAAATACTTGGTGAAAGAAAGTTAAATTTCAGTGAATTTTAGTTATAATCTATTTGTTTATAAAAAATGTAACAAATAATATGACATACACTAGTAATAATTATACTACCTATCTACCTTACTCTAAGTTCCTACCTACATACCTACCTAACCTACCTACCTACCATTTTTCTCTTAATAGAAACCTTCCTCAGACTATAACGAATATTCGAAAAAAATTCGTATTGGTCCAGCCATTCATGAGTTTTGCGCTTTGCAACACATTTAGCCATTAATTTTTATTTATATATAATTAAGTTAAAAAGATACATCAAGTTGTTTACCTCATGTTTCGAGCCAGGCTGATCTATAATAGAGGTATAGTTTCTACAGTACATACTCAAAGTGCATCTATATCAATAGATAATAAATAAAAACAAAATTTGACCACTTTTTATGCGGTACAAATAAAAATGAATTTAACTTTCACGATGACTTGACCTTCTGTGATTTCGATACTCTGTGCCGAGACTAGGCGAAGCGACGACGCATGCCGGCGGCGCAAGCGCGGGCCGAGCGCGCCTCTCTTTTCTGTTGCATGCGGGTAGCGGAGAGCTGCGCGGAGTGACGCGCGGAGAGGGGTCGTTAGCTCCGCCCAAATGGTCAAGGTTATTGGCATGAATACAAGCCTTAAGTATGCATTCAAGTTAATAAGTTAACCCAAATGTTAAAAATAAGCAATGGCCCTTATTTTGTTTTGGCTAGTATATTAAAACCATCAAGTACATTAACAAAACTCGTATCAAGGCCACTGATTGTTTGTCATTATTACGAGCAGGTGTAAATTCAACAGTACGGTAGCTAAACATCATGGCATCATAAATACTCGAGGAGTAAATAGAATTACTTTGTGCGGGTAGTTTCCAAACGTGACACATTCTGTTATTTACATTTTGTTATTATGTTTGTTTGGGTCTCTATCTAGCTATACCAGGCGTCCGTCATTCGCTCAAGGCCACGCGTTATATGCCTACCGCATTTATATGTATCATCTATGCCTACCGCTTTGCGTATCACCATCGGTACATCCGTCAGTGGGCTGCCGCACGCCTGAATGAGCCTTTTTAAATAATTTTGACAACGTCATAATGGATCGACCTAAAAACAATTGATTTTCCTCCGCTTTGCTCCTGTTTCCCTTTTGATTATTTATTTGCGTGGAATTTTATTAAAATTATTATTTACGCGGTTTCGGATATTTTCGTCACTAAAATTTAATAATCGGGAATTCAGGGAAGGAAAAAATGCATCTATCATTTTATTAAACTGAAACATATTTGATCAACAAATAAAAAATAATTGTTTTTCTTAGATATTCGTTTTATTACCAATATCATCATTTATACAACCCTAGGACATTCGCTCGATAACGTGGGTCGCGCGGCGGGCAAAACAATCTCAACTCTCTGTGTGCGTACTTATGGTACATTTCTTCTCGCTGCAAACAGCTGGTATTATTATTAAGATTTTGTAGGCTATTATAGCGTAGGTATTTTCGCTTTTGTATGAGAGTGATGTATCTGTTACGAAGTAACTATTTAGTAATCTGTGGCTATACTGACATCGGTTGCTACCATTTATCTGCGTTTACGTCGCAGTGTTTGATCGGAACCAAAAAAATTCCCTATGCTGTTTATTATGTAAACTGATCAAGAAATGCATTTAAAATGCAAGACTAGAACACCCAAGTGTCTATTTCATATACTTTTTATAATATAAAATAATAAAACTTACGTGAACTTTAACCTAAAAAAATGTTAAATATTTTCTGTAAATTTAATGAACCAAGATAATGTTTTCAAATAAATATAGTCTAATGGAAAATCTTTAGGCGCATGTTTGTTAGTTTTTTATTTTTAGAAAATCACCTCTAGATACCAAGTAATTTAATATTTTTCATATTTTAGTTTTTATTTTTTTTCTCCATAAAAACTCAAAAGTGTGACTTGTGACTAGCATAGAAATATTCCTCGTAATAAGGTCTATCAGTAATAAAAAAAACCACGTTGCACAATTGCGGCCTTTGGGAATTATGTGCCATTTAGTTCAAAGGTCAAATGGTACGAAATAGGGTTGTCGCTTAAAGGTCAAACAAATATAGGTATGTTCTTTGTAAATAATAAATTGGGACTGACACTAAACTACTTTAAAACATCATTGGTTAATACAATTTTTATTTTGGAACCACATCCAATAAATAGCCTACTCATACAAATCGATTTCGTTGCTTAATATTAACGTGCAGCCATCATCATCTGCATTATCATCATCGAATGAAACAGATCCATCCAATGATGAGTCTTCGTGTTCATCTTCGGCTCCTGCTAATTGCAAATTTTCTTCGTGAATTGGTTTTAAAAGTTCGCGTACAGCTTCTGGCACACAAAGCCGCTTGTATGAACTTCGACGTAAAATGTGGTGTGACATAGAAATCAATGGGTCTGATGATTCTAATGCACGGTGAAAGAGGTCGACCATGGTTTGTATCCTGTTTACTTTGCGGCAGTGACGTTCCCTATCAGACCGCCAGAATTTTTTGCGTGATTCGGCCGCTTGCTCTGAGAGCATCCCGACAGGAAGTGAACTGGATTCAATAATCTCTTCTCCGTGCACTAGAATTTTGTGAATAGTGACAGTCATCGGGTGCCAATTATACAATTGGACGTACTTTTCTGCGAGCGTGCGGCAAAAATTGCCAAACTTTTTTGCATTTATAGGATAGTCACACGATATTGTGACAAGGATAATATGCAATCTGTCGACTAACCATGCATCCAGACCTAAAATCTCAGTAAATGTGCCACGGTATTTATCTGATAGTGCTTTCCGGGCTGAATTGCTATCATTTGTCGTTCCGGCATTAGGTTTCACTACGTCCACTAATAATCCAATCCTCTTTCTTATTTCAGTCTGAATGCGTTTCTTTCATTGCTCAACTATTTGGCTTTCAGGGCTACCCTTACTGATTCTCCATTTTTGTGCCAACGGATCATTTTTACAGCTAAGATGCAACAAAAACTCAAAAACACGTATCCACGCATGAAGTGGATTGATACCGTGTCGCATATTTTCTTTTATGGTTGGTTTTTGATAAGACATTTCCAAATCATTGAAATTACTAGCCTTAAGCTTACAAAATGGGCATCTTAACTGTGAAGATGTTTCAGTAATTATATTGAGGACCTTACCATCAATAACGCTTAATGTCAAGTCACAATCAAATATTATGTTGTGACCTTCTGAAGTTTGTATAGTTATTGGTGTCAAACTTCTGAACTGCTACAAATGTTTTTTCGGAAAGTTTAAGATCACCTGATTCTTTCTTGTACCGGATGTGCAGCGGTCGACAAAATCGATACGATTGGGGTGTAGGATTGAGCCAGGCAATGAAATGTTTGTCGACTACGATTCTTAAAGGAATAAAAGTTGTGGCGAAAAGGCTACTTTCGTTGATGGAGATATCTTCTTCAGATTGTGGGAAGCATTGCTTATAATTATAATGATTGGCCTGAGGTACCATCAAAACCTTAGGACCCTTCAAATACGGCTGAGATACTTTGCGTGCCTTTTCTATTGCAATATTCGATGAAAGTAGCCTCACAACTCCGAACAATTCGTTGCAAAGTGTGTGTCAGTAGTCCCTGCAACGAAACTGACGCTTCGACTTCAGAAACTTTTAAGTCTTCAGTTGGATAGCATGCTTTTCTTGCAATTAAAGTTTCATGGTAAGGTGGGTAAGCAGGGTATCCTCGACTATTCAAATCCCGCCGCAAGAGTTTATAAGTCTCCACACTCAGTTTTCTATAAATAATGACACCTAAAGCTTCCTCTGGTGTAAAAGGTTTGGTGACTGTCGAAACTTTTTTTAAAACCATGGACGCTCCCTTTGGTGACTTTTAAAGTAGTTTAGTGTCAGTACCAATTTATTATTTACAAAAAATATACCTATATTTGTTTGACTTTAAAGCGACAACCGTATTTCGTACCATTTGACCGTTGAACTAAATGGCACATAATTCCCAAAGGCCGCAATTGTGCATCGTGGTTTTTTTTATCAGTGATAGGCCTTATTACGAGGAGTATTTCTGTGCTAGTCACAAGTCGCACTTTTGAGGTTTTATGGAGAAAAAAAATAAAAACGAAAATATGAAAAAAATTAAATTACTTGGTATCTAGAGGTGATTTTCTAAAAATAAAAACTAACAAACATGCGCCTAAAGATTTTCCATTAGACTGTATTTATTTATAAACATTATCTTGGTTCATTAAATTTACAGAAAATATTTAACATTTTTTTAGGTTAAAGTTCACGTATTGTTTATTATTTTATGTAATAAAAAGTATATGAAATAGACACTTGGGTGTTCTAGTCTTGCATTTTAAATGCATTTCTTGATCAGTTTACATAATAAACAGCATAGGGAATTTTTTTTGGGTCCGATCAAACACTGTGCATCTGTCGGAGGTTGAGTTATTTGTCAACCTATCCTACGGCCCTTTTTTTTTTTTTTTTTTTTAGCGTGGTAAAATTATCAAATAAGTCCTCCCACTCCGGGCAGGGTGGGAGGGACTGTCAGACTTTTACTGACTAAAATCCACGGTGTTCCTTCAATAACCCTTTACATACCGGGGCCACGGTAACGGGATGAGTCCCACGACCCCGGCGGGCTTCGGCCCTCTGCAGAGGGGGCCTCGTCATGTTGCTGACGCTCTTTGAGGCGCGCGTGGAACACGACGCGCCGTCGACCCGGGCATGGTCCATGGTCGGACAGCGAGTTGCCCTTTACTCGCTGTCCGCATGCCCGCGCCTACGGTGGCCGGAGATCGTCGGCCGACGTCCGACGCCGTGGGCGTCTACCACTGCGGCTGGGCTGGAGGGAGGACGCCATCCTCTCCCTCACGCGGCCCGCCTCCTCCTTCGGAAGCATGACTGCTTCGCAGAAGGAGGCGACCGCTTCCCACTCCCTCTCGCCCCGCAGCATGGCCTCGACCAAGGCCGGGCGCGAGAGGTCTCCGCCTATTGTCGCCGTGAGGACACGTCGGTGCTCTGCCCAAGCTGGGCAGTCCTGCACCGTGTGCTCGACTGTGTCCTCAGGGCGACCCTCGCAGTGGTGACACCCAGGCGTCTCTTCCTTACCCATCAGACACAGGTACCTCCCGAAACTTCCGTGTCCGGTGAGGACCTGCGTCATGCGGTAGGTCAGGACGCCGTGACGCCGATCTAGCCACTCCTCAAAGAGGGGTCTTACCGCCGCAATTGCGGCGTGCCCGAAATCCTACGGCCCTTAACCAAATAAATTGCATACAATACATTTTTGGACTTAGACTTTGAAATAAAATGAAAGGTCAAGTTGAGTGATAACCCTAATCACTATGTTTTGAAACTTAATTCCTCCTGCGAGCCTCAATAGTGGAACGTGGTTTTTTTATCAGTGATAGGCCTTATTACGAGTAATATTTCTATGCTAGTCACGAGTCGCACTTTTGAGTTTTTATGGAGAAAAAAAATAAAAACGAAAATATGAAAAAAAAATTACTTGGTATCTAGAGATGATTTTCTAAAAATAAAAACTAACAAACATGCGCCTAAAGATTCCTCATTAGACTGTATTTATTTATAAACATTATCTTGGTTCATTAAATTTACAGAAATTATTTAACATTTTTTAAGGTCAAGGTCACGTAAGTTTTATTATTTTATGTAATAAAAAGTATATGAAATGGACACTTGGGTGTTCTAGTCTTGCATTTCAAATGCATTTCTTGATCAGTTTACATAATAAACAGCATAGGGAATTTTTTTGGGTCCGATCAAACACTGTGCGTCGATTTCTTTTGTCGGTTCACAGTTTACTTTATTGATATATGATGCCCGTATTGTAACAAGCATCAAATACAAATGGTTTCGCGGTGAAGCGCTTGACGCATGTTGATAAAACTGTGCGCGTCAAATGAAACGTCAGCGCGAGCGGTTCTAAAGAAATGCATGATTTGCCATATGAAATGGTACCATTTTGTGGTGGCGTATAAATAATGTGTACGGCAATGGGATGCACATAATATAAATACAAATGTTGCAAATCTCTCTTTTTTAACCGACTTCTAAAAAAGGAGGAGGTTCTCAATTCGGATGTTTGTATTTTTTTTTATGTTTGTCCGCGCATAACTCCGTCGCTTGCCAACCGATTTAAAAAATTATTATCTTATTAGGAAGGGTATACTTCCCAAATGGTCCCATGAAAATTTTATCGAAATCGGACAGGCCGTTTCTGAAAAATCAACAAAAGTCTAAAAAAAATATTTACGTTGATGATCTTTTCGTTTACTCTGCATTGCGTTTTTTGTTCGCGTATAACTCCGTCATTTACGAACCGATGTGGAAAATTCACTGACCCACTAAAAAGCACGAAAATAAAGCCTTTTTTGCAAAAAATAAAACCGACTTCCATATCAAAACACTACAAAGCCAAAAATATTTTTAATTTCGGAAGGCGGTGTGAAAAAAAAAGAAAATACAAAACCAATAACACCGACTACCGAAATTAAAATTATTTTTGGCTTTGTAGTGTTTGGAATGGAAGACGGTTTTATTTTTTGCAAAAAAGTTTTTTTTCGTTGGAAATTCATCGAATTAAGTTGAAATGGAATGTAGTGTCAGACTTCTATTGCCTAAAAACCCACCCATTTTCTGCAGTTGCCCTTCTGGTCGCGGTATATAACCACATTCTCGCAACTCCGGTAAATTCAAGACAAGTTACCTACTTTACAAAAAGAATATTAAGTACTACATACTAACATACCTGTAGTCCGCGAAGGTAAAACTAATGAGTGAGTGTTCATTCTAATCATAATAGAAAAATACTGTTTTCAGCAGTTATTTTTAGGTCAAAGTAACTAATAAGTAGGTAGCTTATCTGGGATATCTTTCACAACCTAAATGGTTGCACTTTCCAAAGAGGAAGTTAAGGCCCATGCCAGCAAAAGGCACAAATTAAAAGTCCAAGCTGCTGATGCTCAATTCTACTCGTAGGTGCATGGAAATATCTAATCATGAATCATGCTCGACCCGAAAGATCTCTAAAATAGAAACTTGTTACCATAAAACCAATGAAGCAGTGGCAAAAGACAACTATCCAGTTAGCTATAACAGGAACGATGGTTAGTATCTCTAATCCTAGTGTAAATTAAGGTTCATTCATCCATTAAAACACGTACCTATATTATACACGTATAAACTACGTCAAACAAGCTGTTCAACAACTAAACTGCAATTCTGTCTGTGCCTACCCACAAAATACGATGCCACTGAATCACAAAGGTAATGTTTCCAGTAAATCTTAAGGTGTGCGGTCATTTGTAATGCCCACAGTTATATACCTAACACAAACCATTTATGAAAACGCTTCGCTTGTATGGGTGGAATGTCCTCCTTCTTCTGTCTGAACGAAAGCATTGATACACAAAAAAAATATCTATAAGCTATGAAAGATAGATGAACGTACTTATTGAATAACACTCCTTTTGGGGCAGTTGTACTTATAAAAATAAGTGCTCCCATTGAACGGCCATCTCATCAAACCACCCGGAAATTGACCTCCTTAGGTATATACATATTTAATTTAGTTTATATGCAGCAAGGAAGCTAAATGTACATGAGATGATGTCCTCTAAAAAGGAGAACACTAAAACTTGCCTGTACAAATGAATGATTTTAAAAACTGTACCTACACTATGCCGTGAGCTTGTAACTACAATAAAGAATTATATTAAATTACTGAACCTGAAGATTTCTAAATCTTTTTCTCCATTTATTTTTTCCGAAAAAACCGAAAGGAGCGCACCGTGGTAACCGTGGCACTAAGATAGGTATCTACCAAAAAGTAAAATTAGAAAAAGCATCTCGAAAAGAAAAATAATAATCAGTGTCCGGTTTAACGGTGCATTAATAATTTTCTAAATGTAGATAGAATGCCTTTTGTGATTGAGAGACGTTTCGGCAAATTACTGGAACGTTATCCGGTTTTAATTGATATGATGGCCCGACCCAATTTTATTTCAGTTGAATCTCAATAACCTGAAAAATGCTTCTTTCAGCAGTTTTATGAGCACTTTTCTACTTTGCTAATTTAGTAATCGCTAGCACTTTAGCTGGCTAGTCCTACGCTAAGTCTCGTTTCCACCTGAAATTTTGTCATTGACAAACTGTAGCAATAGCGCTTTACAAGCGTAAGTTAACTATGTTAGATACTGGAAACGACGATTCCGTTTCAGGTTTACCTACCTACATAATTATACGAAATTAGATTACTTAAACACGTAGGTAGATACATACAATTATGGTTCGCTTGTCTTAATCCTTATTTGGCCTATTTGATTGACATCCTTTACATCCGTAGTTCATTGCTTAGTTAAATTTTCGAATGCAATAAACATCTATCTACGCTAACAATAATCACACCGGCGCAAAAATCCCGGAAGATTATAAGAATTAGTAGTCCTGCAAATTGTTTTTTTCGTCTAGACATTCCTATTAACCAGACAATAATATTCCTGAGGCTAGCCCAATAAATAACTATTTCACTGTTTCAACGGAAAATCGTAAATAAACTATGGTGGTTCATCAACATTAGCAACATAAATAGGTACCTCTACAGAAATAATTATCGGTGAACACATCATAACAATCATGGTGATAAATGAATTCGATGACCCAATTTTGTCCGGATATGAAAACGCATACTACGTAGATACAAAAGGGGACGAACATTGATTTCGTTACAATCCCCTCATAATAATAAATTTAACTGAAATGGGATATGTATTTCTCTTAACATAGACTTCCAAACAATTTATACGAATGTTTGAGAAGTCAAGAATCGTGCGTATTCGTGACCTCCTTCTTGCTGTTCCGTTGAAAAATAAGAATTGAGTTATTTTGAATAAACTGATTACACCTCTAGTACCTTCCAAGGGTTGTCTGGAAGATATTGCTTTCAGCTATAAGACCGCCATTGTAACCATAGAATAAGTAATATTGTTAAAAATAGGTGTGTTTAAAGTTTGGTGTAGGTACTATTAGTATATTCTATCTATCTATCTGTAGGCATTGCCCTTTTAGCTTCCCTGAGTGACGCGGAATTTGGACATAATCATGTTGCTAAGCAAACCTTTTGTACCGGGGTTGCAGGAATGTTCTAACGAGATACCACGGCCCCGGAACTTAAGGGCAGCTGAAGGAACAGGGTGGATTTTAAGTCAGAAGTCTGACACTGCCTTCCACTCCACCCAGAGCGGGAGATCTCATTCGATGATTTTGCCATACGGAAAAAAAGGAGAACTTTTGTTATTTAATTATATCGACGCTGGAAAGGAAAAATTATCCAAGCGACATTTTTTGGCTATTTGAGTTATATACATTGTTGGAATCGCCTGATTTTTCTGCGTCGTTTGGTCTTACTCACGTCCTTCTACGACGACTTTTGATCTCGCTTCGAGATTTTGAAGTTCGCGAGAGTTCACTTTTTTTTCCTTACTAAACGACAAAATTTTCGAGCATTTTTGAAAATTTGGTGGTTGTCGTAATTGTGAAATGCCAAATTTGCCTTTGGTAAAGTTTGACATTTCTGTTCGTTCGGTAATTACTCCACTTAGTTAATTTTTCCAGTATCTGGCAATATAGTGTTAGGCGCATAGTATATTTTTTTCTCAGAAAGGATTTGTTCTTTTATCACTTAGGTAATTTTGACTTATTTGTTTTTTTTCCTACATGGCGTTTAGTTGTAAGGGGTGCAAATGAAATCGCAAGTATGTTACATAAAATCTGTGGATGAAAGAGAAAATATAAAACACCTTCTTCTATACTGCGACTGTTGCCCCGGGCAGAATAGAAATCGCACTGTCCTAGCCACAATACATTCTACATTGCAGGAGTGTAATAATCTTCAAACGATACAAATTAATTATTTACTAACAGGACACACATATATGCCTGTTGACAGTGTACACGCCGTTATAGAGAACAACCTTAAAAAAACTATAATTCATGCGCCTTCACAATGGTACACTGTATTTGCTACGGCAAGAAAAGAACCTTTTCCGTATGAAGTTTTTGTTTAGGAAATTTTAGGAAAAAAAATTATATTAAATTAATATTTAGGTTGTTTTGCCCGAACTTCCACATGTTTTTTTTTATTTTGGTAAGGCAACTTTTACTCTGATATAAATTCTAAAAAAAGATATATATTACATTTTTACCGTACCTTCCTTAATCAAAGCTTGTCGGTTAGTCAATTTTTCCCGTTTCTACTTTTAGGGACAATTTTACTAAGCGACTCAAACTTTAAAACTAAGCATTATTTTTAATAGTTACGTATACTATAATGTAGATAAAAAAATATCCAAATAAATTCCTAAGAATTAGGCTTTTTGGACCATAACAAGAATTTACACTTTTTTTTTTCTGAAAATTCAAACTTTAAACAGCTCTACTGTAAAGTTAGTCTGATGTCGCTTGGATAATTTTTCCTTTCCAGCGTTGATATAGAGACTAGCTGTGCCCGCGACTTCGTCTGCGCGGAATAGTGACTCGGCAGCATTTTTAATTTTTTAGGCTAATTATTTTGAAAATAAAACTCATACATAATTTGAATGTCGTATTTATTAATATGTAATCAAAAGTCTAAAAATAAGTTTCAAGCTTAGAAGCTTGAAACTTATTTTTTTTTTGTTTAAATAAAATATTTAATTACGTCATTTTTACAGCTAGAGCTTTAAAAATGACGTAATTTCCATACTAACTTTCATCCCCTATTTCAACCCGTTTACAGCCCTTTTTAAGCAGCCTATGTCCTTTCTCAGGCTTTAGACTATGTCCGTACCAAATTTCATTAAAATCGGTTCAGTAGTTTAGGCATGTTTGCGTAACACACGGACAGACAGAGTTACTTTCGCATTTATAATATTAATAAGGATTAAACAGAACAATATTTCTACTACGAATTTAGAGGGAATCAAGGAACTCTCGTGAACTTAAAATCGTCAGTAGGTAGGTACAGCTTTCACCAAAATCTTTCAAACTGGGATCACACCTGGAAGTAAGCCTTACAGTCTTGACCGTTTATTGTATTTTGATACTAACAATTTTGTTAGAGATTTTGTTTTGATTCGGGAACATAATATGTATCTTCCCAAAAAAGTCGACATCTATTGGCTACTTTATTGGCTTACAATATAAACTCAGTTATTGGTACTTTAACTGATCCTAGGTTAAGTGACTATTCAGTATTATCTAGGGTGTCTAATAATACTGAAATTAATTATTTAAACTCTATAAATGTGACAAAAGAGATAATAATACCATTTTACTTTATCATCAGAATATAAATCGCTTCTCTGGCAAAATTATAGGTAGGTACCCATAATTATCTAGTTATATACTATAGGTACACATCTAGTTTATTTTCTAACTAGCTTCTGCCCGCGACTTCGTCCGCGTAGAAGTCGAAAATATTCCACGGGATCCCGTCCCCGGGATAAATATATCCTATGTTTTATTCCAGGACATATTTATCTATCTGTGTGTCAAATTTCTTTCAAATCGGTTCACCCGTTATAGTGTGATTTAATAACAAACATCCATCCAAACTTTCGCATTTATAATATTAGTATAGATATAGATTTACAATCCCATTTTTAAATATGAAAGATTTCGCCTATGACTTCGTCCGCGTGCAATTTTTACAGGCGGTGTTTTCTTTTTCGAATTAAATACAATACTCATCTATGAGCTTTCAGCTCTTTAATGTCCCACGGCTGGACAGGAGACTCAAAGGTAATGTAGGCAAATTATTTCAATATATCCTGCTGGCTAGATAGATTTAATAGAGTGTTTTTATACCGTAACTATACGGATAATAATATAAACGTAGGCAATATTTAATAACATAAAATTTAAGTAAGGGCCCTGTTTAATTTAAAGCTTCTCTGTATACAATATTTGAGGTTGTTTTATTTTCCGGTTACAAAATAATCTGCTTTTCAGATGATCCAACTCGTGATAGACCAACATATAATTGCCCATTGGCTTATATTTATTAGTTTTTAACATTAAATTTTTAACACTTTAAACACTTAAATAAAATCCCTAAACTACATAATATACATCTAAAAATTAACTAAAATATGGCATCCAGAAATTAGTGCGCATCGCTGTCCACTGGTAATGTGCCCTTTTTATTATTTTTAAACATTATTTTCGTAAGTCAATGCTAACTAAAGATAAACTTTTTCCTTGGGACTTGTTTATAGTCAGGGAAAAAGATGTTTTTATGGGAAACTGGAGTCGCTTAAACGGTATAGGCAGGTCCGTAGGAATCATTGGAACTCTCGGGATTGCGCCAACTGGCCAGCTCCTGGTCCGATGAGAATACCTAGTCGTCACAATTAGGTTATCTTTTAAATCTTTAATTAGTAGCCTTGTGCCATTACACATGTCTCTATCTAATAAATATTCAAGGTCTGGATAAACTGCATCTATGAGTTGCTGCAAATTGTGAACTATTCGGCCTCCAGTCTCATTTATAACGATTTCCGCAACGTTAGTGCCCAAGGTTTGAGAAGAAAAGGACTCTTCTCCAACTTTGAGTAGCTGTTGTGAAAAATCGTTATCTGTGTTTCCGATTAGGTGGGTTCTCATATTAGTTCGTAAGCTTAAAGTTTGGACCATACTCCATAGAGGTGACGATTTAAGACACGCCTTTATGATGTCCGCACGGGTCCCTTTTGTGACGACGGGAAGTGTCTGCCGAAAGTCACCAGCAAACACAAAGGTGACACCATCCATGATAGCAACTGAATTTCTCAAGTCCTTAAGCGTTCGATCCACTGCTTCAACATGAGCTCTATGGCTCATTGTACATTCATCCCACATTATCAGCGACGTATTCTGTAATAACTTTCCAAGGGGCCCATTTTTGCGAATTGAACATACTGACTGCTGCTCCAATGAAACTGAAACGTAAGTATGTTGAAAAAGCTTTTTTACATAAATCCTCATATATCTGCTGAAATATAAAATATAATTATTTAAGACGGACTAGATTGCCATACATTGTTTTCAATTTTATGCAACTGTTTAGGCAGCGCATGCAAATAATTCTATTTTAAGAGGTACAATTTTCCGACTTGCTTGACAAAGATTATAATAGCTCGGCTAGTATGCATGATATAAAGATAATTTATTAGCCTATAGCACTCAGGGATAATGCAGCTACATGTAAGCGAAAGAATTTTCAAAATCAGTTCGGTAGTTTCAGAGATTACCCCCTACATACAAACTTACAAACTTAAAAATTTTACCTCTTTATAATAGTATAGATTATAATATTAGTAGAGATGACGGAACTCCTTGTACCACTAGCGCCATCTAGCTAACACTTGGTCAACCTGAAGATAAGTCGAGGTAGAACTATTATGATTAGGTATACAACCACCAAGATCTAAAAGCTTCCCAACGTGTAAGACAGGAGGCGTGCTACTAGACTTCTCCGTATAAATCTGTATGCAAGTTTAGCGTAGTTTTGTCTCACTCTTCACACTTTACACTAGCGATATCCCTAAAAGTCCCCGAATAGAATTATCTCTATTTGCCGACGACACGGCCGTCTATTACTCGGGAAGAAGTCCCGATAACATTGCTCGTACCCTCCAGACCTCCGCTAACGCACTAGGCGAGTGGTTCAGGAAATGGAGAATCGAGGTAAATCCCGACAAACGTCAGGCAGTCCTGTTTTGTAGAGCTCGCAATAAACAGCCTGCCCTCCCCCGCCTAATCACTGTGTTTGGCACGCCAATCCCTTGGGAAAAGCGAGCTAAATACTTAGGAGTGATTCTAGATCAAAATCAAAACTTCAGAGAGCTTATAAAGTCGGTTCGCTCGCGAGCCGCTTTCGCTCTCGGTAGGTTACACTGCATTCTGAATGAACACAGCAAACTCTCCCTAAAATGTAAACTACGCATTTTTACCACGTGCATACGCTTTGGCATACGCCCTATTCTAACATACGCCTGTCTGATGTTTGTTCACTCTGGTCCGGCTCAGATCCATAGGATGCAAGCAGGGCCGAGCCGTCCCTATGTGCAAAGTGTGCGGCGCACACAGGCGCCAAAGCAGAAGGGGCGCCGGATGTAATGCCAGCATTAATTATTGAAATTATTTTTGTAAAATACAACATATTATTCTTTATAATTGAGTAGGTACAAACAGTGTAAAGTTAAACCACAGGCGTGAGTATTGTCTTTGGAGACGCCAAGACAATAATCACGCCTGTGGAAAAAATCTTAGGCGCTTCATAGATTTTGCACACAGGCGCTGTCTTAGGTCAGCGCGGCCCTGGATGCAAGTTATCCAAAACCGATTTCTCCGAAAGGCCACGGGCGTGTCCTGGTACTTGAGGAATCCCGACTATAAAGCAAGTGTCGAAACGCCACTCAGTGCGTTACTTCACCTCTGCTGAAAAACACAAACCCCCTGATTGTATCGGCCGCCCGATACACACCCTCAAACATTTCCAGGGTTCGTCGTCCGCGTCTCGTACTAGACGAACCCGACAAGAGAGCAGTAGGGAAACTAGCACTCTTAAAAAACACATACACAAAACGCGTTCCGTATTCCGGCCTCGTAGACGAGGCCCATCGCGACGTCCGTGACCATTGCCAAATGAGCCAGGCCGCGATGCTGAGCCAGTAGCAATAAATAATCCCATCAATAATAATATTATGACCCAGCCTGACCCTTTGCTGCCCTCCCGCCCGCACTGCCATAGCTTGCCCGTACTCTACAGGGTGGTCCCTTAGCGTGCGGTTGTTTAAATGTAAATATTAATTATAGTGAAAAGATATAATTGAGCAAATATTCAAGTGTTTCTTATTTACTTATAGGGGCTTATGTGCAACAGAATATAGAATCAAAACATCGAATGTATTTTTCGAACTTTATTATAAATACAAAGTGAAATAAATTAAGTCTAATCTTAAACTAGTCCTTAAAGGACACGATTTGTAAGAACATCATTACATTAATCAATTACATCATAAAAGAAAATGAAATCGCGTTGCTTTAAAATAGTTAAATGAAAGTTCAAACTGTTTTAATACTCGTTATATTAATAGATAATACTTAACTTCTATATTGCTACTATTCACAACCAGAACCAAAACGGAAATCGAAATGTATTTGAGAATTGTACTCTATCACGAACTATATTGTGATTGCAAGCCTTTTTCACGGTTAACAAAAGTTTCAGCAACATTTCAATGTTACAGCAATATGGTTTTGCGTTGCTTGTAATGCTTCCCTTTAATACGGTATGCAGTGTTGCCAAGGTATAGGTAACGTTATCCCAAAAAAATGCTGTTCGGGAATTATAAAGATAATTCCCAAGTGGTAAGTTTGGAAATATAGAGACAGATAACCCGACAAAGGGAGGAAACTTCATACATACCAAGGCCATAATAGATGGTCTGTCTACAAAGCGCGGTAATAGAAAAATTGGAAGCTTTGCCTTGACTAGGAGTTAATTTCTGACGCGCCGTTAATTCGTCAATAACACCGAAGCTCAAATCTTATGTGGTTTTACAAAAAACAGAAAGTCCAATATATGCGTCAAATAAACCACTTTTGTTTACCAGTTAAATACGGCTTAAGCATATATTTATTCACACAATTTACATAAATCTTATTGTTTTCGAACATCAAGTGCATGAGTAGCATTAAATCTATTTCACGGAGTTTATTACATGGCATAATTATTAGTGTCATAATAATACAAGAAAATAAGACAGATTTTAGCTATTTAAATAAGATATTTATACTGTTGAGAAATTGATAAATAGTTCTACTTAGAATTTTGACGTACATTTCACAGTCTAAACTGGTATTACAGCTGCAAATATTCATACATATATTGGATGTAATCTGAGCACATTCAGTATTTTATAAAGAGCTTCACACCATGATACAGAACCTAACCTAGGCGCACGCTACTCTGATTAGAATTACCTAAACTAAGCGCTGCATATTAGAGAAGAAGTGCACTGAGTCAAACATTACAACAAAATAAAGGCATTTTATTATTATTTTTATTACTTATCCCGTAATTTCATATTTCTGTAGTAACACATTAAGCCCTTTATCCTGCAATTGAGTTTGACCGATGAACAATCATCACAAGAATAATGCTTTACCAGAGCACGCGCTAGCATGTGAAATCGGTCTTTGGGCACCTACCCTCTAATATACTACATAATTATAAGGTTAATAATTCAAATTGTTCGCAGTACTGCCATTGCTTAGGTTCTCTTGTGTGTGAGTGCCCAGATTATCTTACAAAATCCAATAGCCTCAATATTAATAAGATATTTAAACATATTGAGATCTAAAACCAACAATTTTACATTAATGCTAAGAAAAGTTTGATGTAATGTCCATTATCCAACATCTAAATATTAGGAACTAACTAATAATTAAATAAAAAAGAAAATAATTTAATTTCTAACATTCATATTTTCGGAATAGAAAAACTCATCGGTTTTATAAACTAAATAGTTCTTAATAACAGTCTATATAAAATCATAATTATAATGGTTACGAGATTTTGTTAATATTTTGTATGTTATTACATTGTTTTTTATTTGTATTAACCTAGCGTTGTACTTGTCACCTTTATTGAAGCAGCTTAGAAGATACAATAATGCTTTTATATAAGACAGGCACTTAGTGCACATTTTTTAGCATAGGTACTAATATTTTGACACCGCAGTATGATTCTCAATGAACAGTGATTTTGAAAACAAAAGTGTGACTTCAAAAGTAAAACACATAAAAACTCTGCCTCATAAAGCCTCATAATAAAATTATGTAGCTAAAATAGGAATATTAGTGGTGTAGTTACTACTTGAATATACGAAAAAAAGAAGTGTCTTTAAGAGAGTAAAAAAAGCCGAGTAACTATACGACCTTATTTGATTTATGGGAACATAAATAAAAAAGGCGATATTGTTTTTGATATCTAAGACGAAGTAATTACCCGTGTCTCACTTTCTAATTTGTTGATTAATCTGTATTATTATTAAGCAATTCACAGGGGGCCTAGACAAAATCCATTTTCTGTAGGGGAAAGTGGGGTAGATTCATACAAGGGGCACCGTCATACACCAAACATATCTGATGTTAGGCGCACATCAACAGAATGACTTATGCGTGTATGCGTAGCTTACTTTTATGTATGGTTGCTCACGGAGTTTGAAAGCAGTCGGTGTGAAACGCGCGTCGGTGTGACACAGAACGTGATTCGGCCAGGCATAAGTATTTTTATAAGCTCACTTTAACGTCTTTTTTTTAATAAATGCTGCCCTCTAGATTATTCAGTTCTATTTTATTTAAAAGATAATAAGGTCAAGTGTGTGAATTAATCTGTGAATAATTTTATATATGCTTGCTTTTTTTCTAGAAATATTTTGATTTCATTTTCTTGTGATGGGGTAGATTCATACAGGAGTGTACGGGGCACATTCATACTGTATGAATGTGCCCCATTTTTTGTTTGTTTATAAAATTATACCATAATTTTGTTTTGCAGAACGATTATGTTCAGAAATTACAAGAAAAAGGGAACTAGGAGTGGAGTGGTGGACGAAGAGGCAATTTTTAAAGCTATCGATAAAGTTTTGGAAAACAAACTCTCATTTCGGAAATCAGCAGCCAAATATGGAGTATTAATAAATAAGAATTAAGCAATAGGATGTAGATATTTAAAAAGTGATCTGACTGATCAGAAAGACTGTTTTTTTATAACTGGTGGGCCCACTTCTTGATCTCGATCTCGCCTGATGGTAAGCGATAGATGAGGTCTAAGATGGGACGAGCGAGCCCAGAAGATGCCTATTTACTCGTGCTTTAAAGGCTGAAAGGTCATAAGTGGCAGGGAACACATAAGCCGGCAGAGAATTCCACAGCTTGGCTGTGCGCACAATAAATGTGGAGGAGAAGCGCTTTGTACGACAAGACGGTATATCAACCAAGTGTGGGTGGTACCCAGCCATGTGTCTGGTAGTCCGGTAGTGAAAGGGATATGGAGGAATCAGGTCATGGAGATCCTGCGCACACTCCCCGAAGTACAATCTGTAGAAAACCGACAGGCAAGCAATGGTTCGCCGATGAGCCAGGCTATGAAGCTTGTCCACCAGCACCTCGTCGCCTATAAGCCTTTTAGCTCTGCGCTCGATCGAGTCCAATGCAGCAAGTTGGTACTTTGCAGAGCCATCCCACAAGTGGCTGCAATACTCCACGCAGGAACGGACCTGTGCTTTATACAGAATTAGAAGCTGTCCAGGCGTGAAGTACTGCCTCACCTTGTGTAGGATTCCCAGTTTTTTTCTTGCAGTCTGAGCTCTGAACTCGATGGTTGAGCCGAAGTTGAGGTCTGACATCAACTCCATGCCCAAAAGCTCCAGGCGATTGGTAACTGGCACAGATGTACCTCGGAAAGTAGGGGTCAATTCAAAAGGGCTCCTTTTAGCGCTGAAAAAACAAGCCTGTAATTTCAGAGCATTGAATTTGACCAGATTGTCGTCACCCCATTGGGAAACGAAATTTAAGGTCAAATTCATGCGCTCTACCATGGCCTTTCTGAGTGGCAATTTGTCGCTGTCAGCTCTAGAACTGGATAAGTATCTCTCTGTGTGCTGTGTGTGTTAGGTTAAGTTAGTTGCCTCGGTGCCATAAAAATAAAAACTAACTATATTTGTCTTTTTTATAATATGATTATGTAAGTATTATTTGATAATAGAGACTAATATTGCTTTTGTTTTCATGAACGTTGTGTTTTGATACTTTGATTTTGATAAATAAATAAACATTTCACGCAAAATTTGTGTATTTTGTCACATGTATGAATCTGCCCCATAGGCTGTATGTAAGTGCCCCGCATGTGGGGTACATTCATACATTTTTAATTTTTTCTTTCAAGTGTTACAAAAAGTCGTACAAATGTATTTACACAAATTTCATGTTTTTTATATAAAGTCAGATAGTAAGACTATTGATTTTTGATGAATCAATAAAGATATCGATACCTGAGAGCATTCTATAAGATGAAATATAAAAACTGTATGAAGCTGCCCCACCTTCCCCTAAGCGTTAACGCCAACGGAAAAATTAAATTGTATGGAGTTGACATTTGCTAACCACATGTCACGTGATTGTCACGTGTTAGTAAATGTCAACTCCATACAATTATTTTTTCCGTTGGCGTTAACGCTTACAGAAAATGGATTTTGTCTAGGCCCGCTGGTCAATTACATAAATTAACAAAAATAAATCCATTGCTACTAAATATGGCAATCAAATATATATAACCTTTATACGTCACCCATCTGTCAAATACGAACAAAAACTATGGTGCCGTCAAATGTTTTTAAAGAATTTGTTGACACTAGCGCGACTATGGGACCAAGCATTGCACACTTTTCGTCCTCCGTTACATTTGGAGATGAATAGTATAGTACTGGCCATATTTCTATCTAAAATGAGCCACTAAATTAAAAGAAAAAAGATTTTTAAAATCATCATACAAAGCACCGTCCTTTTATCGATTATAAGAGCAACTCAAAGACTAGATAAATGAATAGTCTACGAAATAAATTAAATGGTACATGTACAGTGTAAAACTACACCACTTTAAGCGAAAAACCTGTAGTTGCCTATTATCAAAGCTTAATTTAAAATAAAGAATTATAATGATAGATGCAGTATGACTGAATAGCAAAGGTCCTAACTTCAGATTATTATTTTTTTCAAATATTTACTGGATAGCAATGTGACGCGTGTGTGCCTATCCCTTTTTCTTACCTACGCAAACATGCTGCGTTTAAGCGAACTGTGTCCCACGTTATTACAAGCTATTCAGGCAATACAAAATAAACTTTGTAACTTTAACTATAAAATTTACTTTGTACTGCAATATTTGTACAAACAGCCAGTGTAGCCAGCAAATAAGATACTAATCACAGATGGCACCACCGGCGTTGATCATAAGCAGTACATTTTAGCGGCGTAAGTAGATCTAAATTTAAATCACTTTAGTCACATCAGCAAGGAGTGCTTGCACCACTAAATTCGTCTAAGTACTTCAAACAAAACAATGTTTTAAATTCTTATAGCGTTGTTTTTTGTGGTGCAAGTGGGCCTAAAATATTAGACGAAATCTGTAGATCTTGATCGCAGTCAGACTTCTTCCTAAGTGGATGTACTGAATGATTAGTTTAACTAGGTATAAAGCTACGTTTTAGTATATTATCTTGCTGGGAGGCGCGGCAGTGTTAGCGCTCATGGCTTGTTCCAACGTGTCCAAACGACGGTAGGCGTGGCCACGGCTGTTGCGACGGCGACCATTCTGACGACCTTCTAGTACTAAGCCGAAGAACTGAAAAGCAGAAATAATAATAGTTAAATTCTCATTCAAGACATCTGTGTGTAAAACAAGACACGTTTTGCTTTGGAATCCGTTAAGTTTAACTTTGTGCACTAATTAATGGGTTATTACTTTTTTGAGGATCGCTCTAACACGAATGCACAGGAATAAGCTGATAGGTATGTTTTGACGAATAGCCTAACAATTAATAACGGGTGCCATTTAATTGATCGTCATATTTTTGATCAAGTTTTCGTTTCTTAAACATTAAACGGTATTCTATAATAAGAGAATTATTTTCTATAATAAAATTCTCTTCTATACTTAGGCAATGTATGAAATAACTTGAAATATACTGTATATTATGATAGCTGTACTGAAATGTCTTAGTATCTAGTCTGTCTCTGCATTTATTAAAATTAAAAAAAAAAAAAAAAAAGATTGGGACGAACTGAGAACCTCCTCCTTCTTTTGAAGTTCGTTAAAGTTAAAATAAAATGATTCTTTACAATGCCTAATGTTTAGCTGGCAATATACCGACGAAGGTCACACAAAGTCAAATAAGCCATTATGCGGTTTAAAGTTCAAGCAACGAACGAACATATGCAGTAATAAAGACTAGGATCCTAGTCTTTATTACTACATATGTTACTAAATATTGACTAAATAATAATGCTCCTACCAAAAACCAAAAATATTTTCGTTTGAATTAAGACTGTTTATCAACCGACGACAAAAAGAGGAGGTTATCAATTCGACGCGTATATTTTCTTTTTTTTTTTATGTATGATCACCGATTACTCGAAGACGGCTGAACCGATTTGGAAAATTCTTTTTTTGGTTGAAAGGGTATACTTCGAAATTGGTCCCATTTTCATAAATGTCAGGATCAGATGATGGGATCCTGGAGAAATCGAGGGAACTCTTCAAATATTATAGGCACACCTATGACGTTTTGGGTATTTATTATAGTAGGTAACTTGTGCAGTTGCTCTCTAAAAGTACCATTTGAGGAAGTGGAACTGATGATGAAGACCACAGATGGCCGCCGAAACTACTCAATAATAAGTATTGAATGGATTCGATTACTTGAATATGGATGTTAAGCACTTTATGCTCGTCACAATGCATATGGTGATGTAGAGCTGATGGTGAAGTACCAGGAAAACACCTCAACAATTAACGGCCCAGTATTGGGAAAAGCAATATTTTGTAAAAGGTTATAAGTAGTTGACATTTAGGCTCTTGTAACTAGGTAAATTAAAAATAGACCAACTAAAAAGAGCGAAATAAAAACTTTTTACCAAAAAATTAAACCGACTCCCAAAAAACACTGCAAAGTGAAAAATAACTTTAATTTCGGAAGTCGGTGCCAAAAACGAAAATACAAGACTAAAGACACCGACTACCGAAATTAAAGTTATTTTTCCATATCAAAACACTACAAAGCCAAAAATAATTTTAATTTCGGAAGGCGGTGTGAAAAAAAAAGAAAATACAAAACCAATAACACCGACTACCGAAATTAAAGTTATTTTTCACTTTGCAGTGTTTTTTGGGAGTCGGTTTAATTTTTTGGTAAAAAGTTTTTTTTTTTGTTAATACATTTTGTGCCAGACGGGCGTGATCGCAGGATACGGGCCGTACGCGTCTAGACTTCAGGAAGTGTTTCAGGCGTATCCTAGCGGCGCTGACGTCCCACACCTATAAATTCAGGGTATCTGCATCACAACGCGTCGACTATGTTCAGCGGCAACAAGGGACGGGGTTTCTTGAGGAAATAAATCACACACACTAATAAGTTTTCATAACTTTTCAGGAAGCGACTTGCGAACTCTTCAGGTTTCTTAGGCTTGTTCAGGTTCCACTTAGAAGCACTAAAATTTGCCGGGCCGATAACTACAATTTAGCCGAGAACCTTGCCCGCTTAGATCCAACGAAACTTTACCGTAACGAGGACCGCAAATCGCTGACATGTTTTCTTACCATGATTTAATATTCCTTTCATACAAGATTCGCCCTCCTAAGGCCAAACCTAAAACTCTTCTGCTACGCAATTTTAGTGGTATGAATGTTGATAATCTCCAGAGGGATGCTAACGACATTGATTGGGCGTCCCTTGTAACTGCTGAATCAGTCGATGACAAAGTTAACTTGCTCACGGATAATCTCGTACAGCTGTACGACATTCATGCCCCCATTCGTGCAGTCAAATTAAAACATCTTCCTGCGCCGTGGCTAACAGATGATGTAAGAGCTGTCATGCACAGGAAGGCAGTATGCAAGTCTAAGTTCAGATGTCACCCCTCACCATTGAACCGGGAGATGTTTGTGAATGCTCGCAATCGCAGCAATAGGGTGTGTAGGGATGCAATGCGCCGCCATATTCATGATTCAGTTGAAAACGGTGATCCAGCTAAAGTCTGGAAATTTCTCAAATCGATGGGAGTTGGAAAATCACGCCAAGAATCGATTCCTAAAAACCTAAATATTGATCTGTTGAATCAACACTTCTCATCCTCGTCCTCCTCTAATGGGACAATGAAGGCAAATACAATAAATTATCTTTCTAACCTTCCAACTCCGGATCACTCCGCATTTAATTTTAGTCAATTTTCTGATTGTGATGTTAAGAAAAGCATAGTTTCAATCACATCCAATGCCGTTGGTAGTGATTGTGTCAGTCGGAAGATGATACTCCCTGTCCTCGATGAAATCCTTCCTATCCTTACCTATATCCTTAACTATTCTATTTCCAATGGAGTCTTTCCATCGGTATGGAAAGAGGCCAAAATTATTCCTCTACCCAAAAAATTGAATCCTACATCTTTTTCAGAATATCGACCTATTTCCATCCTGCCTTTTTTATCTAAAGTCCTTGAACGCCTTGTCCACAATCAGCTTAGCTCTTTTCTTTGCAAGAATAGTCTGCTGAATCCTTTCCAATCCGGCTTTCGTCCTGGTCATAGTACCACTTCCGCCTTAGTAAGCGTTACGGATGAGATAAGGTTGGGCATGGATAAAGGAAATATGACGATTCTTTGCTTGCTAGATTTTAGCAACGCTTTTAATACCGCTGATTTCGAAATCATGCTCAACATACTTCGCTCTATTAACATATCTCCAACAGCGATTGATTGGTTTCGTAGTTACCTGTTTGGCCGCCGGCAACCTATTTGCATAGATGAGTCCTGCTCTTCTTGGTGGTGGTGGTGGTGGCGTTTTATCTCCTTTACTCTTCGCAATATTCATAAATTCTATTTCTAAAACACTTCAGTCCTCCTACCATCTTTAGGCTGATGATTTGCAAATTTACAGACAAACTCCCTATACAGATTTGCATACTGCTATTGATATCACGAACCAGGACTTGGCTTCTGTTTGCGAATGGAGTGAAGCACATGGTTTGCAGGTTAACCCGTCAAAGACCCAGGTCATTGTGGTTGGTAGTTCCAGGTTGGCGCCTAAGGTAAAATGGACGCAGCTTCCTCAGGTTATTTTCAACGGCACAGCTATTCCATTAAGCGAGAAAGTTAAGAACCTTGGGGTTTGGGTTGACAAACATCTTTCTTGGTGTCCTCAATTACAAGAAGTCAGTCGCAAATTATTTGCTTCTGTCCATTCCCTAAGACGATTGCGTAACTTTCTGCCAACTGCTACTAAAATTGCGCTAGCACAGTCTCTTTTACTTCCCATCCTAGACTACGCTGATGTCAGTTATCTTGATCTTACTGAGGCACAATTTGATAAACTTGAGCGACTCCAAAATGTTTGCATTAGATTTATATTTGGCTTGCGCAAATATGATCACGTATCCGAATTTCGTACGAAACTCAAGTGGCTTCCAATACGTCTTCGCCGGAACTTACACATTTTGTCTCTGCTTTACAGTGTGCTGTTTAATCCTAAAACCCCCACTTATCTTAAAGAACGATTTAAGTTCCTTCATGACACACATGCAAAATCTCTGAGGTCATCAGAAAACTTAAGGCTTGCGGTACCGAGTCACGCCACCAATTTCTATGGTAAGTCGTTCGCAGCTCAAGCAGTACGGCTGTGGAATGCTCTACCCGTGTCAGTAAGACAAGCACAAACCGTATCTTCTTTCAAAAACTTAGTAAAAGATCTTTATCACTCTTCTTAAATTGGTGTTATTATGTATGTCTTTGTTTCTTTCTTTTTTTTTAATATTTATATCTATATATATGTTTTGAGAACGTTATTTATTGTTTTGTATTTTATATAGATAAAAAGTACACCGTGGACTACCCGCGTATTTATTTTCTCCTTCTGAGTCAAATCCATCCAAAGGTTGTCTGTAAAAGATCGCTTTTAGCGATAAGACCGCCCCTTGTATCACCCTTTTTAATTGTTAAGTCCATAATTTTATTTTACTGTTATGGTGTACAATAAAGAATATATCTATCTATCTATCTATCTAGTCTTTATTTTCACTAAATCATATGTACTATCGGCCAAAGATACGCATGCTCACTTAAGAAAGTATTTCTGTGAAAGCGCAACTAGTGACAAACCACATCCCTTCCTGGTTTCGCCCAATTAGAGACAATATAACATTTTGTGAGTACAGGGCGTGTAATGCAAGCCATACACGCTACGGTCTACCGGAGAGGTTATCTGTGCAGGTGTACCTGCGCAGTTCAACCGAACATTGGTAGCGTGTATGGGGACGTTCCGGTGTACCGGAGCGGTCTTCAGTTCTTTTTGCGATGGCATCGAATGAGGACAATGACGCGCTGGCATTGCTAGGCCTTGCTTTAAATTTGAAGATAAAAGAAATATATTAAAAAAAAAATTAAATAAATAAATTTAACAAATCGTAGTACCACAGTTTAATACGGTACGCATCATCAGCAGATGCCCCAGACTTTACTTTAAGATTGGTCATATTTCTTCTTTTCCTTCCTAACATTGCTTCTTAAATTATTGATCTTTCTCACAACTAGGTACTTCTTTGTTCGCATCTGGCTCAATTTCTCTCAATTTTTCTACAAGTAATCTATAAGCAGCTTCTGTTTTGTCTCGATTATGATAATGTTTGTTTTTAATTTGCCAAAGACATGGATGACTTCTATAAATTTCGATAATTCGATAAGCGCCAATAGCCTAATGGATAAGGTGTCGGACTTGTGACCGAGAGGTCACGAGTTCGAACCCCACCCTTTACACTATTGAACCCACTCCAAACACAAGCATATTTAGCTTAGATGGAGGGGTTAACAAGATGGCTAGTAATGTGAATTCTACTCACATTGCTAATTATCTTAAAAAAAAATTTGGATAAAATCTTCAAGAATTTGTTTAGTTGAATCTGGTGGCACCAATTTCTATTGCTGAATTACGCGGCATTCGTGGCGGCAATACGATGCGAGCGACGAGACAACCGTCCGAAAGAAACACTAGAAAACAACTAACGCGACCTGCGCAGGCGACCGGTGTACACGCACACACGCACAGGTACACCGTACGGTGTCACTCGAAAGAATTGATTTTCGATCTTGCGCAGGTCGCCTGTGCAGGCTCAAAAAACTACACAGGTCTATTCCCACACACATTCCGGTCTACCAGTGTGTGGCAGCCATAATAGCTGCCATACATGCTACGGTCCACCGGAAAGGTCCACCTGTGCAGGTAAGCCTGCGCAGGTAGACTGGAATGTGTGTGGGAATAGACCTGTGCAGTTTTTTGAGCCTGCGCAGGCGACCGGCGTAATGGCTGCCACACACGCTACGGTCCACCGGAAAGGTCCACCTGTGCAGGTACGCCTGCGCAGGTAGACCGCAATGTGTGTGGGCATAGACCTGTGCAGTTTTTTGAGCCTGCACAGGCGACCTGCGCAGGATCGAAAATCAATTCTTTCGAGTGACACCGTACGGTGTACCTGTGCGTGTGTGCGTGTACTCCGGTCGCCTGCGCAGGTCGCGTCAGTTGTTTTCTAGTGTTTCTTTTGGACGGTTGTCTCGTCGCTCGCATCGTATTACCGCCACGAATGCCACGTAATTCAGCAATAGAAAATGGCGCCACCAGATTCAACTAAAAAAATCCTTGAAGATTTTATCCAATTTTTTTTTGAAGATAACTAGCAATTTGGTTGGAATTCACATTACTAGCTATCTTGTTAACCCCTCCAACTAAGCTAAATATGCTTGTGTCTAGAGTGGGTCCAATAGTGTAACGGGTGGGGTTCGAACTCGTGACCTCTCGATCACAAGTCCGACACCTTATCCATTAGGCTATTGACGCTTATCGAATTATCGATGCCTGTTGGTATAGTGGTCAGTGGCCCTGACTGCTATGCGCAAGGTCGTGGGTTCGATTCCCACCCAGGACAAATGTTTGTGTGATGAGCACAATCATTAATTTGTTCTTTGTCTGGGTGTAATTTATCCATAATATGTATGTGTTTAGAAATATATGTATGTTTATCAGTTGTCTAGTACTCATACCACAAGCTCTGCTTAGTTTGGGACTAGATGGCGTTGTGTGAAAGTTGTGGATTTTTTTTTATCGAAAATGTAGAAATCGTCCATGTCTTTGGCAAATTAAAAACAAAGATTATCATAATCGAGACAAAACAGAAGCTGCTTATAGATTGTCTTATAGAAAAATTGAGAGAAATTGAGCCAGATGCGAACAAAGAAGTAGTTGTGAGAAAGAGAAGCAATGTAAGGAAGGAAAAGAAGAAATATGACCAATCTTAAAGTAAAGTCTGGGGCATCTGCTGATGATGCGTACCGTATTAAACTGTGGTACTACGATTTGTTAAATTTATTATTATTAATTTTTTATAATTTCTTTTATCTTCAAAATTAAAGCAAGGCCTAGCAATGCCAGCGCGTCATGGTCCTCATTCGATGATATCTCGCTCGCATCGTATTGCCACGAATGCCACGTAATTCAGCAATAGAAAATGGCGCCACCAGATTCAACTAAAAAAATCCTTGACGATTTTATCGAAATTTTTCTTTTTTAAAAAAGATAACTAGCAATGTGGTTAGAATTCACATTACTAGCCATCTTGTTAATCCCTCCAACTAAGCTAAATATGTAGCTATGCTAATATGTACTGTGCTGTATATGTATGCTATATATCTTTATCTTCAAAATTGAAGCAAGGCCTAGCAATGCCAGCGCGTCATCGTCCTCATTCGATACCATCGCAAAAAGAACTGAAGATCGCTCCGGTACACCGGAACGTCCCCATACACGCTACCAATGTTCGGTTGAACTGCGCAGGCACACCTGCACAGATAACCTCTCCGGTAGACCGTAGCGTGTATGGCTTACATAACATTATATTAATACTTACTATTACGAACACTACTAAGATACGCTTCGTGCATCCTATTGGTCAAAATACATGCATTAGGCGATCGAGTTGTGAGCCGTGCTATGCGATTATAGCCTTAAAGGTGAGCATGCGGAAGTTTGGCCGATAGTACATAAATCCTAGACAATTAATTAAAACTGTAACAAACTATAACATGTGATATATCATTACATTCCTCATCAAATGACCTATCTCCTGAAATCCTAGCCGTGTGTATCTAGTGCAACTGAAAAACTATGAGCGTGTAAATAGGCGACTCTATGAAAATTGTACTATGTTTCGATTTCACAGGCTATTATTTCAGGAACTACTACAATGAGTGTGAGGGTGTAATTTGAACTATGTAGGCTATCTAATGGCCTAATGAAATCTATTATTTCATGAGTGTACCTATCTATTTCAGGGATCTAGGTCTTGACAAATGAAAGAAAGAAAAAACAATTTTATTCATCTATAATAGAGATGCGCGACTATGAATGATTTCATTCGAATCATTCGACTTAGTAAATCATTCGAATAATTGACGAAATTAGTAACTAATTGGATATTCGGTTGTTCGACGTTGTCTCTGGTAAGGAGTAGTTCAGTAGTATAGTTAGTTAAACAGTACTATTACTACTTTTTCTTTTAAGGCATTGGTCCCACCCACTTCGACTCCACAAAGTAAATATCGATTAGATGTATTTAGTAATACGGTAATACGTTTTAATTGACAAATGATAATGCCGATTTTAGGCCCAAGACTGCCTACGAAATTCGTTTTATTAAAAAAACTTATAAAAAATTTACGTAACTAACTCTGCTATTCACTACACAATAGAAGTTGGAAACATTAAAATATAAATAAAAGTAACTATTATGTTAAAAAGTTAATTAGTCAAGCTCACGTCTATTACCTGTGAACCTTATCTACGATTTTGATATTATCTGTCTCATTCTGTATCTGTGGCTGTACTGAATAAAGTGGAATTACGTTTTTTATGTAAATAGAAAATCACAGTTTCATTTAAATATAATCTTAAATCATAATAGCGATTTACAATCGACTTAGAATATTCATTATAATAAATTGAATGATCTACATAATGCGCCAATCTTTACTTTTTTTATGTAATGGCAGCACTAAAACTTGTCAGTTGACAATAGAAGTGTCAATAGTTATTAGTGATGTGCCAACTCGGAATAAACACAACTCGAGTTAACTCGAGTTGAAATTCGAGTAACTCAAGTTGAAATTCGCGTAACTCGAGTTCAACTCGAGTTAAGTAACTCGGGTTAACTGGGTGAAATGAAACTGAGCAAATGATTTGTTATCGAAACAACATTTAGAAAAAATTAACAGATTCAGTATAAATATGTATGGGGACTATTATATTTAAGTAGGTAGCATTTAAATAAGAAAAGAAATACAATACATGCGTCGGTTGACGCGCTAGGGCGGGAGAATTCAAATCGACTAAATCGAGTCATAGAGAATTCAATTCGAGTTGACTCGAGTTAAGCCCAACTCGAGTTGACACATCACTAATAGTTATTTACTTTGTTTGCCTTTGCATCATAGTAATTGTTGCGTCCCAAATGTAATTTTGAACGCTCTTTTTGGTGTGGCAACATTCTATTGTCTTTGATGTTGACACTTGACATAACCTCTCTGACTTGACAGATAGACTTTGCTTGGAAAAAATGTCGTCCGCGTTTTGGGACCTGTTGAGTTAATTAATTGGTAAAATATTGTTGGATTCGCCTGTTGAGACCGATAATTGGGTCGCGAATTATCTAATTGTTGAAGTGTATTCCCCATTTGATGAAAACCCCGGGATATTGTTGAATCATACGCCGCCTTGTCGTCGGTCGAGCTGGCACGCGGAATTTGTTGGAAATCGTATTGGATCTCACGAGATATGAACAGATTAATTGTGTTCAGTGATTGATTGAACTTTGTAAGCTCGGATTAACAAGAATCCAGTGATATTTCTTGGAACATATCGCCTTATTGCCTACCACGCGTAGCGCGCGCTTGCTGGAAACTAGTTAGGTGTGATGCTGTTGTGACCGCGCCATCTGGAGATCGGCGCCTTGGGAACGTTCTACAACACTTGACTTACATCACACGTTACAATTACTCACCTCATATCACATACAAACCACACTTAGGGCGTGACCTTTGAAGGTCGAACTTGGCGTCCCCAGCACTCAGGTTAGTGGTACATTTTGTTTTTATTGTTGTAGGCCGAAGCCTAGTAGAGGCAGGCCATTGTGTAACCTGTTTATAGTATTGAAAACAACGGTAGTCTCCACGTATCGTGGAAGGGTTCCGGACACGTCCAGTTACCGTTGGCTGGCCTATTGCAGTCCTGACCAAACTGGTAGCAGAAGCGCGGCTCTTATAATATAAGATCCACTGGTTTAATTAGAAGTTTTGAATATTGTTGAAAACTTAAAACTTGAGTTTAATTACTTAACATAACTTGTAACTTAATAAGTATTGAATATATTACCATGTCATCCGGGCTATCTAATTGAAGTTGAATCAATTGAAGTTGTATTTGTAATTTGTATTGTAGCCTCTTTCATTGCATTGACAGGTAGGATTTATTTGTGAAATTGGGAATTATTGGTATAATTTGGTATAATTTGGTACATAATTTGGTACATAAGTTGGTATATTGTTGTAAAAGTTGTTTGGTATTTGTTGCAATTAATAATTGAATGTCATTGATCTGAATTTGAAAGGTTATCTAAATAATAATTACACATAGTCTAACATAATAGGACTTGAATGGTGTGGATTGACTTATTGCATTTATTTGTATTTATTGGATTTTGTTAGAGATTCTCCGGCTCAATATTATACAGACAATTGTTGTGCTTATTGATGTTTAATTTGAGGTTGATCCAGCATTGTATTATACATTGAATTGTTATTTATTTGTAACTAGCCATCCTTAGCAAGCTAGATTCATACTTGGAATAAGTACAGGGTTGGATTTGGACTTGAAATAATTGAATTTGAATTTTTATTTTGTTGAATATATTTGGCCGGCTAACAAGTCATTGCTGTTTGTTTAATATTTGATTGTTGGTTGTTGATTGTTGTTTGTATTAATATTTGATTGTTGCAATGGCCTCATTAAGGGCAGTCAGGGAGGCTGCTGCGGGATTGACCTCACAGTTGAGATGGTTCACATCGGCAGCTGCAACTGTTGAGCGTGTGGAATTGGAAGAGCTCACCCTTGCTCGGTATGGGCAAGTGATTGAGAGGATCAAGTCAGCTGATGCTGCGCTCACATGCTTCAACGAGTACATCATGGACGTGGATTTGGGGGTGATGGATCAGACAGCCCGCGATAAGATTTTGGGTGACTATGACCAGATTATCCACCTGGGGGATGTCATATGTCTTCGAGTGTGGAAAATTTTGAAGAGCCGGGTGCCTGATGCGGCCAAGCCGCAGACCCCTGTTGTTGCAGGCCCTGGACTATTGAGTAGGCTGTCCACCCTGGAGCTGCCACATTTTGACGGTCGCTTGGACCACTGGCTGGGCTTCCTAGATCTCTTTGAGAGTCTTGTCGATGCACGCTCGGACCTCGGACCTGCCCAGAAGCTGGCCTATTTATTGTCTGTCCTGGAGGGCGAAGCCAGAGCCTTGGTGCAGCACTTGCCGGTGACGGATTCCTCTTACCCGACCGCTCTGGAGCTTCTCTCCCGACGGTATCAGAACAAGCGCTGCCTGGCTGATGTGCACATCGACCAGATTTTGGGGCTACCGGCCATTGTCAGCACGTCGACGTTGCGCACTGACTTGCTGAACCCGTTGGTTTCAGCGACCAACGCTTTGAGACGCTTGGAGTTACCGGTAGAACATTGGTCCTACTTGTTGGTGCACATAGTGCTGCAGTTGCTCCCCGCGGAGTTGAGGTCACGTTTTGAGCAGGAGTATGGTGGGGATGGTGCCACCCATCTTCCCCCCTTTGACGACCTCCTCAAATTTTTGGAAGACGAGTGTCGGTTTGCGGATAACACTCGTGGCGCTACGGGGTCGCCCCCACTACCTTCTCAGCCCAGAGACCAGGGACGGACTAGGGCCCGGGGGCCTGTTGATGTTCCCCCCGCCCCCCGTTTTGCTGGCGCCCGGAGTCCTCGGGCTAGGGGGCCTGTTGATGATCGCCCCGCCCCCCGTTTGGCTGGCGCCCGGAGTCCTCGGGCTAGGGGGCCTGTTGATGTTCGCCCCGCCCCCCGTTTTGATGGTGCCCGGAGTCCTCATCATTGTGACTTTTGTAAGGCAACGGGGCATGTCATGGCGCGTTGCCCGGATTTTTTGAATTTGCACGTAAGTGCCCGCCGCCGTATTGTCAACGCACGCCGTTTGTGCTTTTCGTGCTTGGGGGCCCACTTCCATCGGGACTGCCCCGAACCCCGCCCGTGTAGAATTTGTGATGGGTCCCACTTGGAGATTTTGTGCGCCAACGCGAACCGCTCCAGCAGACCAGCTTCTGAGGGGGGTTCGCGCAGGGGGGGGTACCCCGGAGACGAGCACCGGGCTGAGACCCGCGATTCCGTACGCCGCTCTCCACCCCCCGCGCAAGTTGAACGGGAGCCCCACGAGCGCCATTTGGTCTTCCCTCGTCAGGGAGAACGCGCATTGGCTGCTAGGCAGCAGTGGCCGGGTCGGCGCCGCTGCCTTTCCCCTCCGTTGGCGGAACGTCCCCCGCTGGAGTCGCGGCCTCCGCCATTCGGGCATTCGGTGGGATATGCCCCTCCAGTGATGGCGAGCGGCTTGGGACACCGCGCGGACGAATGGTTTGATTGTTGGCCTCGTCGTGAACGAAGGCAGCCTGGAAGCGGCGATCGGTCGCCGCCCAGACATCACTAAGAGATTGACGCCTGCCCCGCTAAAGGAACCCCCCGATCAAGACGGTTTTGTTGCCAACGGCCTCGGTCACGGTCTGGGGACCCTTGGGTGACTCGATTGTGGTCTGTGCCATTTTGGAGACGGGAGTCCGGGGTTGCCTTTTGTCTTCTTGGTTAGCGGGACAGGTTGGCCTGAAGGTGAACGACCTTTCAGGCAAGATTTGGGGAATTGGCGAACCGGCTGACACCACTGTTGAGGGAAGGACCTGGTTTGAGGTCACCCTTGTGAGTTGTCCTTACCCTAAAATTGGTGCTCCTGCCCTTGTTGTAACTGAACTTGGTACAATTGTTGGTGACTGATCGTCACACTAAGAACTCGCATGCCGGTTGCAATGCGCTGTTGGCCATTCTGCAGCGAGAATTTTGGATTTTGTCGGCTGATCGCGTCAATGAGGCGAGGCCCTTTGCTGGCGTCGTAACGGATTTTGTTGGTCCCCCTTTGTTGAAGACGTCCACCCTTCGTAATAGCAAGATTGTTAGGGCTTATTTGTGTGTCTGTCTGCCTGTCAACCAAGGCAGTACATTTGGAGCTGGTAACCTCCCTCTCGACAGAGGCCTTTGAGGCGACTTTGGAAAGATTTGTGTCTCGCCATGGGTTACCTTCGTTGATTAGGTCTGATTGCGGTACGAATTACAAGGGTACAAGTAACTATTTGAAGGAGGTATACGCCTTCCTTAATGAGAACCAGGTTGACATTGGTAATAGTTTGGCCCGCCGAGGGGTCACTTGGTTGTTTGACCCGCCAGCCTGCCCCCCATTGGGGGGGGTATTTTTGGGGCCGCGGTGAAAGCGGCAAAGGGACGCTGGCGGAGATTGTTGGGAGACACCGTTCTCACCTTTAATGAACTAGCTACGGTATTTGGCCGCATTGAGGCTGTGTTGAATTTGCAACCTTGTCAAGACTTCCAATTGATTAGCGGACGGGTAGGCCCGTCCGGGGGGGGTAGATGTTGCGTCCCAAATGTAATTTTGAACGCTCTTTTTGGTGTGGCAACATTCTATTGTCTTTGATGTTGACACTTGACATAACCTCTCTGACTTGACAGATAGACTTTGCTTGGAAAAAATGTCGTCCGCGTTTTGGGACCTGTTGAGTTAATTAATTGGTAAAATATTGTTGGATTCGCCTGTTGAGACCGATAATTGGGTCGCGAATTATCTAATTGTTGAAGTGTATTCCCCATTTGATGAAAACCCCGGGATATTGTTGAATCATACGCCGCCTTGTCGTCGGTCGAGCTGGCACGCGGAATTTGTTGGAAATCGTATTGGATCTCACGAGATATGAACAGATTAATTGTGTTCAGTGATTGATTGAACTTTGTAAGCTCGGATTAACAAGAATCCAGTGATATTTCTTGGAACATATCGCCTTATTGCCTACCACGCGTAGCGCGCGCTTGCTGGAAACGAGTTAGGTGTGATGCTGTTGTGACCGCGCCATCTGGAGATCGGCGCCTTGGGAACGTTCTACAACACTTGACTTACATCACACGTTACAATTACTCACCTCATATCACATACAAACCACACTTAGGGCGTGACCTTTGAAGGTCGAACTTGGCGTCCCCAGCACTCAGGTTAGTGGTACATTTTGTTTTTATTGTTGTAGGCCGAAGCCTAGTAGAGGCAGGCCATTGTGTAACCTGTTTATAGTATTGAAAACAACGGTAGTCTCCACGTATCGTGGAAGGGTTCCGGACACGTCCAGTTACCGTTGGCTGGCCTATTGCAGTCCTGACCAGTAATCTTTGCGTGTATTTTGCTAATAAAATTCGACATTTCTGACCATGAATACTGACTCTGGCGACTCTCCTAAACCTGACGACCACGGCCTTAATATGGATTCCGCTCCTGCTGATAACGACAACCCCCGCGATAACTTGGATTTGATGTCAGTACCCATCGATGACCCCGGCATTCAACCTGGTTCGAGTTCTTCACAGCAAACTGTTACAAGTGGATATGTACGCTGTGTTAATTGTAATTTAAACATATCAAGAATGCGAAAACATCCATTAGAAATCGTTGAAGTTCGATCTCTCATACAAAGATGGATTGGACAGGTAACTATAATAAGTTTCACAACTGGAATAAAAATATGCAAATAAGATGAGCATATTATTATTTCGAGTTATTTATACTCTGAATAAGATACCTGTTCATCTATGCATGCATATACTTACATATTGTTATACTGTTTCAGCCCATTTCGAGTCATGATTTGGTGTGCCATGCATGTTGGACCAATGCATGGAGTGAAATCAGGCAGCCAACAAGTCAACAGTCAACAGAGCCTATTGTTGGTCACACTCATGTGTGTATTAGCTGTGGTACCTCTCTTCTAAGACAAAGGTCACATTTGCTGAACAGTCATACACCACGGGGTGAACAAATAAGGAGTGTGATTGCACGTCAAATATCACCACGTCAGGTTAGATAACAAACTATACTATTGTTAGAATTCTATTTACTACAGCGAGTTAGAAGTACACCAATTTATTGCTGTGTGATGTGAAAAGGTTATCATTATATCAGTTGTTTATTATTTTTTTTTCAACAGTTGCCAAGATCAGCCTATCTCTGTCATACCTGTTGGCGCAGGACTGAAAGAGCAGCTTCACGCTTAACTCCAGAACTGGAGTCAGCAGTACCAAGCCTCCCATCATTGGACACAGACTCTTCTCAAATGCAAGCTGAAGTACAAAATACATCTCATGGCATACAATTGCCTAATTATATTAGAGCTCCTGACACACAACGCCAATGCTTCTTTCCTGGATGTAACCAGTCTGATCGACTTTTAGTACCATCAGTATTACGAGTGAGTTTACTTTGCAACTACAATTATTATGTGCCTGCAGATTGTAGAATATGCTCTTATCACTTGAGAAGCAATTCATGGGATTTATTGCTACAGTCAATTTATAATCCTATCAGGACATTCAGTGCTGAGCATATGGAAGAAGTAATTTCTTTATTTAAAGATAATATGCTAATGCATTTAGATTTTGAAAATATTGTTAATATGCCAGAGCATATTGTTCATTATTACTTGGGCTTCTCAAAAGAACAGTTTCAGCAAATTCTCTTAGAAATTCCTAGACTATCAAATAGACATAGGGGAGCTTTTGCACTAGCAGCATATTTAATGAAATTGCGGACAGGCGATAGTAATGAGAGAATTTCATCTTTATTGCAAGTCCCAAGGAGCACATTAGAAGGTCTAATGAACATGGCAAGAGAAGTATTACATCAAGATTCGTTCCAAGAAATCTTGGTTTAAATCATACCTCAAGAGCAGAAATTGCACAAAGGAATCTCCTAATTCCTAATTCTTTATATGGAGGGCCTGAGAGAACACCAATTATAATTGCTGATGGTACATACATATATATAGAAAAGAGTTCTAATTACTTGTACCAGAAAAAAACATATTCATTGCATAAATACCGCAATCTGGTTAAACCATTCTTATTTGTATGCAGTGATGGTTACATCATAGATGTGCTGGGTCCCTATCCTGCTACAACCACAGATGCAGATATTATGAGACAAGAGTTTGCAAATGAAAACAGTCCATGCCGTCAATTTTTCCAATCAGGAGATGTATTTATTTTGGATAAAGGTTTCAGGGACTCATTACCATTATTACGAAGTTGTGGCTATAATGTACATATACCATTATCTCCAGAAGATAATGAGTCACAATTGACAACAAGCCAAGCCAATAAATCCAGAGCCGTTACATTATGTCGTTGGGTTGTGGAGGTGGTGAACGGTATTTTTAAAAGCAAGTTTAAAATATTTAGACAAAACTTTTTTAATAGGGCATCTAAGCATCTTATGATAGATTTCTCTGTAGCTGCTGCTCTTATAAATAAATACCACATTAAATTAAGGGATAGGGATGATGCCTCTGAAATAATCCAAATAGTTCAAAGAAATATGAATATCAACAATGATCTCTCAGATTATGTTAGGGATCATAATCTCAATAGAGCTAGGGCAGATTTTCACAATATAAATGTAGACAGGGAAAATATAAGGGACTTCCCAAGATTGACCTACAGCGAGCTAATATTGATTGCCTGCGGGATATATCAGCTGAAACAAGCCCGCTCTTACTATGGAGAGCACATCCGATTTAATGGATCGTACTTTATAGAAATATCCAGAGACTCTAGGAATAGAACTATGGAAGAACTCATATTCGGGTCCAATTGTTATTTAATTAGAGCAAAAATTGCAAGTCGCCATATCAGTCGCAAAACATACTTCGTGTATATTTTAATTAGTAATACCGAAACAGGTCGTGAGGCGATAAAGCAGTATTGCTGTAATTGTATTGTTGGCCGTCGTACTGTTGGATGCTGTGCCCATGTCATGACAGTCATATGGTATTTGGGATGGGCACGGCATCAATCTAATATTTTTCCTCCTGCTCAGTTTTTGGACGATGTATTAATAGTGTATGATGATTGATAATACATTGGAAGAATAAAATGTTGACTAGTAATATGGTGTTTTATTTTCAACCATCTAAAATCTTAAATACTATAATATGCTATAATAATTACTTATGTTATGTAGGAAGAGTTTGCAATAACTTTTTAACATGTGTGTACGGCACATTAAAAAACCTTATAATTTGGAAACTCTGACTTTTTTCAATAAGTTTCTTTTGTCAATAAATTATTTGTGGTGTATACTAATATAAGCATTCGGTCTTACATGTAGGCACTCAAGGCCTAAATCACTATGGCGGCCTGGCATTCCCCTTTGTGATTTAGGTTTTGCGGCAGTTGGTATGACTGAGTAAGTATTATGTACCCTCTGAGTGACTTACGGTAGTTAGCGCCACACGTCACAGGTAAAAGGAAGTAAATAAACTTTTTACAAAGTATGATAATTATTGTGAAGAAGTTTTAATTAAGTAATAAAAAATAAGAAAATATCAAATCATAATAAATTAAAAAGTTAATCAACAACAAGTTCCATAGTAAGCATTATCTTAGGTAACATTTGTATTTATTAATATGTAGAAATATAAAACTACTTGAGATCAAATTAATCATCTATCTGGTAAATGCTATACGTATAGCTGCCAGCACATAAAGCTACTACTTTATGTGCTGGCGTCTGTATGTACATTACACGAATCAAAAAAATATACTGAATTCAGCAGTAACTAATTATAACAATCGGCACCTATCCACAACACCATGTAGAATATCTATAGATAATTACTAAAATCGCAACATATCAATATTTATATTTTACAATTATTATTACTTAATCAATGTTATTATTTAGGAATACGATTTGGTCAAGCTTTTTGGAACTTAATCGACTTCGTCGATCACTTAAAATCTGACCAGCTTTTGAAAATAGGCGCTCTGACGGAAATATAAATAAAAAGTTCACATACAACACTATGCACATAAGTTATGGCTAACATCAAACCAAAACGTGCAAAACGAAGCAAAACCAAAAAAAAACAAAAGGATGAGAATTAAATTATTAGTTTAGGTAACTAACCTAAGATAATAATTTAGTTCTCCACTTACGTGTTCTTCTTCACAGTTCTCACCACAGTAATAAATAAAAAAAAAACGATGGGTTGCACTCCGGGAGTGCCGGCAGAAGTGAAAACTTGAATATTAACGTTGTGCATTTTTTATATTTTGGAATAGTTAGGGAATAATTTTGCACGAATTGCTTTAATTATCAGTATAAAAGTACTATCATTTATGTGGTAGAATACAATATTTATTTATTCCGCTATCGTGCACAAACATGACAATTTATATTACATTAAAAAGTTTATCTCTTAGACTCTACGTCCGTCTTACGAATTTTCGATCAGGTCACGTGTCCTGACGCGAGTTTAACATTTTTTACTCATTACAAAAAAAGTGCACAACGCCGCTAAAGAAGTTTTCACTTCAAAATAAATAAAAATGTTTATTAGACTATTTCAATAATGGAGAAGGGAATTAACTTACTTAGTCCATCCAACAAAGGGATTGTAGAGTGCGTGAGCAAGGCCCTAAGCAATTACTTCAGAAAATTGTTCAGGGTGCTTAGAGAGTTAACATACTAAAAGTCCTGACATCTAGGGGGTGAGTCGGGGTGAGGGGAGGGGGTTAAAGTTCCCATTTTTTCAGATTTTCGCTAATATCTTTTAAACGGTGCGTCATGGAGATAAGAAGTCTTCTACGCAATGAAAGCTTATAAAATTATGTACAACTTTTATCTTATTCACTTTTTCACATTCCTACCTATTTTCGAACTACACATTCCGGAAAAATGAAAATTAAAAAAAAAAAAACTACTTGAATTGAACACTACCTTTTGTATACTACTTCCTTCACGTTAATTGGGGATAAAAAGTATCTTATATCTTAAATCAACTCCTACTATATCAATTTACTAAATTTTATCCAAATCTGTACAGCCGTTGGGATATCAAAACTTTTATCTACACTTGTCTTATACACTTTTTCCAAATTTTCACCAGTGTTCGAGTATCGTGCTCCGAAGAAAGTGAAAATGGAGTTCATTTAGTGTGATGTGACAAGCATTACCGAATGTTAAATATGAGCTGGTATATAAATTAGGTATTTTATTGATAACATAAGCTGGGAGTACCTCCAAGCGGTGAAGGCGGTAACAGTTTGAGATCTCGTTTTCTACCAGTGGTAATGGAGCAGAAGTGGGTCGTCACTTTTCATTCCATATTTCCTGTCCTAGAAAACGAGATCTCACTGGCTAAAACTCCCATAATCATCCATGCCTTCGGGCTTATGTTATTGTTGTCGTTTATGATTTCAACCTCTTTGGCACGGTAGCCTACCCGGTAACGCAGGGGAACAGCCAGAACAGTTCTTTGCTTTGTAATCGTCATTAGTTACGCAATTGGATTATCCATCATGAGTGCTAATAATAATAAGTGTCCTGTGTGTGACAAGGACAACGTTAAAGGGAGTAAGGATGTTTCTGAGGTGGAACAAAAAGGAATACTCGGCCTTATCATAGCTAGTAAAGATCGGAACGATGATAAGCACCAAATTATCCGCGCCTTGACATCCGTTTTAATTCACACTAATTGTCGTAAAAACTACACTCAAACCAAAAGAAAAAGATGTAAGTGTTGCATCTACATCTCAAGAAGAGGCAGACCCGTCTCAGCTCAGGTCTTCAGCTACCCAATTCGACTTCATGACTAATTGTTTATTACGCGCACATAATGTAAAAGAAGAAACCAGAACGCCTTTGAGCAGAAGAAGAATAGTACATTCAGTTGAAACTCTTTCTATTCAGTATCGTATCAGGGAAGCATGTTCTATGACGAAGGATTCTTGGGGTGACGTAGTTCTTGGTCGCTTGGCGTCCATTAACGATCTTGTTGCTGAGGGGGCAGTATATAACAAAGATTGCTATCACACTTTTGTAAAGCCTATCGATTTCCCAAGTCCAAAAGGCTATGGAGGAGATTTTTAACTACATGGAGGGAAGCCTCCACTGCCAAGGGAATTGCCTCAACGGCGTGTCTGTTGACGTTGACGATGATGAAGACGACGTAGAGCCTCTTAGCAAGTACCATCTACTGAGGATGAAGGAGCCTTGGAAAAAGAACCATTGTCAGGACCCTCACAGCCTAAACGATTTAAAAGATAAAAGATAATATGTATCAAAGATACAAGTTTTCATTACTCAATGGCTGAACCGATTTGGATGAAATTCGTTATGATTAAAGATTTGGATTTTTAGGCTACTTTTATCCCGAAATAACGCAAACAAAGTAGCAGGCAACAGGTAGAGATTCATAAAAGTAGTTTTTTCGAAAATTTTCACTATTTCAGAATGTATATGTAAAAAATGGGTAGTAATTCGAAAAAGTGTATAAGACTAAAGTTGTAGGAAATTTTATAAGCTTTCATTGCGCAGAAAACTTCTTTTCTCTAAAACATACCGTTTTAAAGATATTAGCAAAAAACTAAAAAAATGAACTTTTATCCCCTCCCCCCACTCCGCCTCACCCCCTAGACGTCAGGATTTTTAGTATGTTTATTCCCTAAGTACCCTGAACAATTTTCTGAAGGAATCACTTAGGGCCTAACTCACGCACTCTACAACTCCTTATGGGTGATTTATTGGGTGAACTAACTGTTCAGTTATTAAATACCGAAACTAAATAAACAACAAGGGTACCTTCACGACCTGAGTGTCGCCGAAGATGCGCAGAATTTAAACAATCGTTATGGGTAGAAAAAGCCATAAAATCTGACAGCAGTGTTACCAAGGAGTATGGTGTGACTAAGCAATAGGGTTTTGGAGAACAGGTGGGGAGTCGCTCCATGTAACATACTAGTACCCTGCTATAGCCAGTTGAACTGGAAGCCGACACCAACATAGTTGGGAACAGACTAAGCAGAGAATATCTATCCTAACCTGAGCTATATTTATTAATTAAAACTATATGTAACACAAAATGTACAAAGGCGGACTTAATGCCGTAGGCATTCCCTACCAGTCAACCATGGGTGGTGATGATATATATATATATTAATAAAAAGTTATAGAAAGGGGGTTATGAAAACTCTGCTTCCATTATTTGTTAAGAAAATAATCCCGCAACTTTCTCTTAAATGCATTAGTCAATCTTAATTAGTTAATCATTAGTGGCCGTCCTGATATCGAAAGTTAGTGCATTCCACAGAAGAATGGATTATATAGAAGGAAGAATGAATACAATCGGAAGTATAAGAAGGACAGAGTACGAGAAGATTATTGGAAGAGCGCAGACTTTTAGCGTGTGAGGAACATAGAAATTGAAAATGAGAAGGTAAGAGGGAGGGGTAGGAGAGTTCAGCAAAGAGAAAAGCGTAGTCAAAGCGCGCAAACTTCTTCTCATGCCCACGGCGTGATTTGAGACGTTATTCTTAACAATCTGGCTTATAGTTTGGGAAGATGGACTTGATCTCTTCGTGTTACATCCTCTCCATATAGCCACCAAGAAGCAAGACTGAACAGGCATCTTTTGGGCTCGCTCTTTTATTCGTAGACCTCATCTATCGCTTACCATCAGGCGAGATCGAGGACAAGCCTCCTCCCTCCCTTACTCAGTTACAATTCAATTCAATTATTTACTTCAAATAGTGGTTACATATTTTTTTCTATCTTTGACAAATACAGATAGTTTCTTACTTTACATATAGAGTAAGTACAGATAGAATAAACGACGGTGTCTGAGGTAATATTAACTGTTCCTTCCTTCTTCAAAATACATGAACAAGTACAGAACAATGTTTCTTACCATAAAAGTTATGTGCTTGAGATCTGTTGAAGTTAAATTAAGTTAAAATACAAGGTACTATGTAAGTATGTACATTTAAAATTTAAATATGTGTGTGAGTGTAGGTTACAACTAGGCTAGTGTAAATACCAACGCAGCTTACCCCATTTACATTCTCCGTGGTTTCTAAGGTTCTTTTCAAAGGTCCTACTTGGCCAGCGAAGGGTGGAAGGTGCAAAACTAATCTACTGTAGCTTTTACCAAGCAATGCTTAAACGATGGTTAAAACAAACAACTACTTACCACTTTGCTAACTTTGCTCTTGTTATGGTAGAGGACGTACAGCAACACCATCAGGATTACCGAAGTCATGAAGAACGGGAAGAAATGATCGTTGTCTTCGTCTGAGAAGTCATCGGGCATCGAGTTGGGGAAGAATTCTGAAAATATCATAAACAGGTTACATTATTACAGGGTTACTGTAAATTCGTAGTGATAACACACCAGTAATAAACTAAAAAAGCTACTACTAAAGTAATATTATAAATATAGGTTATTAATTTATGAATATGGTGTCAAAGCTCATGGCGAAAATAAAACAGTCGTACGAATTAATCTTCAATCAGTATATAAAAAAAACCGGTCAAGTGCGTGTCGGGCCACGCGCAGTGTAGGGTTCCGTAGTTTTTATAACAGCCAAGTGCGTGTCGTATTCGCTGACTGATCGTTTCGTACCATGCTCTAATTAAAAGCCAAACATGACTACTAACTAATTTGACTTCCTATACAAATCCTCACCTGATCCGACAATTTTTAATTTTTTTTAGAGATTTGTTTAAAACTTGAGCCGGTGTTTTGAATTTAAATACAGGACACAGAGCTACACTACTCAATCGTCACAAAAAAAATAAAATTGAGGAAGTAGTTTGCTGGGGGAGCTTTGTGTTTGATATTATATAGCAAAATAATAAATAAATAAAAACATATTAATTTGAATTCACTCTAAAAACGGGCCCACATAGGGCGATTACTGCTTCAAAGTGGTCACCTCCAGCAATGTCAATGTAATACCGTGGGTTGCTATATTCAATATAATTTTTTGCCCATGCACACACCAAAACCTGGGTTTGAACTAGACTGTTTAGGAACATTTGTTCTTATTATTTCCTTAAAATTAGTTATATAAAAAGAATCTTGAGAACAGCTCCACGTTTTTACTGCTAAGAGTTTTTTTTTTATAAAACTTATATGAAACTAGCGCGATACAACTGACGCTTAGCGCCATCTATCGACATTTGAGAGTTAGAGTTGTTCGAAATTTTCGAGTCAAATATAATTGGTCGACTGTTACTCGTAAACTTGTAAAGCCCACTTATGTGTGATAGTTTTCCTTTAAACTTCGTTATATATAGGTACTACTGCCGTGACATTTGAATTTCTAACTACAACCGTTTAGTTGGTAGAGGGGTGGACACTTGACTGTAACGAAAATTGGTACTTTAAAGCTTGATAAGTTACGAACGGTTTACTTAATCAAAAAACGGTCTTCCCAAAGCCCTAATTTTTGAAAGACCTATCCAACGATATCCCACATTATGGGAAGGACGAAAAAAAATTATCATCCCACTTTACATGTAGGGGAGGTACACTAAATAATTGTTTGTTTTTTTAATTATTATTTTGCCACTTTTCGGCCTCATCAACATGTATACTCATGCCAAATTACAACATTCTAGTACCAATAGTTTTTGAGCTAAACCGCGGACAGACAGACAGACAGACGGACATGGCGAAACTATAAGGGTTCCTTGTTGACTACGGAACCCTAAAAAGGAAGTTTAAAACTGGCGAATATAACGGGAAAATTGAAAGAAAGTCGCCTGAGGGGGTGACACGCATGTAGCTAAAATTATAATGGGCTTGAATGTTGATAAATAGATTGTGTGAGGAATGATATAAAAGAAAAAGGAGTAAAATATGATGCTTTGACGGGGAGAATCGAAGAAGAAAACGTGTTGCGCCTACCCCAAGTAAATGGGATAAGGACAGGAAGGTGATCCAGATTAGTGACTGGATACTCACGGGATATTAACATTCCTTTATGTAAAACTTTTTAATAAAAAATAAAACCGACTACCCAAAACAACACTGCAAAGTGAAAAATAATTTCGGTAGTACACCACCTTCCAAAATTAAAGTTATTTTTCACTTTGCAGTGTTTTTTGGGAAGTCGGTTTTAATATTTGTTTTTTTTTTTCTCGCTTTTTAGTGGGTTGGTAATTTACCTAGTAACAAAAGCCTAAATGTCACCTTCTTATCACCTTTTGCAAAATATTTCTTTTCCCTATGCCGCCGAGCTGTTAATTTTAGAGGAGTACTCCTGGTACTTCACCATCAGCTCCTCATCACCATATAAGTATATGCATTGTGACGAGCATAAAGTGTTTTACAACCATATCCAATTAATCTAATCGCAACCAATGAAATACTTATTATTGAGTAATTTTAGTAGTCATCTGTGGTCTTCACCATCAGTTCCACCAGGCGTCCGTCACTTGCTCAAGGCCACGCGTTATATGCCTACCGCTTCGCGGATCGCTGTCGGTACATCCCACAGTGGGCTGCCGCATGCCTGCCTGAACCTTTTTAAATAATTTTGACAACGCCATAATGGATCGAACTAAAAACAATTGATTTTCCGCCGCTTTGCTCCTGTTTCCATTATGATTATTTATTTGCGCGGAATTTTATTAAAACTAAAATTATTTACGCGGTTTAGAATATTTTCGACACTAAAATTTAATGATCGAGAATTCAGGGAAGAAAAAAATGTATCTATCATTTTATTAAGCTGAAACATATTTGAACAACAAATAAAAAATGATTGTTTTTCTATATTCGTTTTATTACCAATATCATCATATATTTATTATATAGTTATTATATTATGTATACTTTAGGTTAAGGTATAGGTATATATATTTATTTTCGGGTTACAAAGATCCATAGATATATATATCTATGGATCTTTGTAACCCGAAAATAAATTATTAAATTAAATTAAAAAATATTATACAACCCTAGGACATTCGCTCGATGACGTGGGTCGCGCGGCGGGCAAAACAATCTCAACTCAACAAAACATTTCTTCTCGCTGCAAACAGCTGGTATTATTATAAAGATTTTGTAGGCTATTATAGCGTAGGTATTTTCGCTTTTGTATGAGCGTGATGTATCTGTTACGAAGTAGGTAACTATTTAGTAATCTGTGGTTCCACTTCACCAAATGGTGCTTTTCGAAAGCAACTGCACACAAGTTAGTATGAAAAATACCCAAATCGCTATAGGTGTGCCTATAATAATATTTGAAGAGTTTCCTCGATTTCTAGAAACTAGAAAGTATACCCTCTCAAACAAAAAAAAGAATTTTCCAAATCGGTCCAGCCGTCTTCCTTTTTTGAAGTCGGTTAAAAATATAACAAATATTCATAGTACGTAAATTTCATGAAATGATTTGTAATTAAAGCTTGCTGCAGTCATGTTTTAACCATAACAGATGTTTTCTTGATAAGCTGTTCACCCATTTTATGTTAATTTGTAGACAAATTAGTACATTACATAGATAATGGAGGATTAAAGGAGGTTGTTACTTGGTAAGAGGCTTACCGACTGGCGAAATAGCAAGATAATACTTACTCAAATAAAAGAACAATAAATAAATTGAGTTGAAGAAATGATATTTCAGAACCCAATATGCTATCAGCAGACTGCTACTTAAAAATACTTACTTATTAAATTGGTCGATAAAAGCAAATTATTAAAAAAAAAAAATGCAAATTCTTAAATTGTTACTCTATAGAAATAAAAGTACCTACCATTAAAAGTTTAATAGTTGTGCCATTATTTCATTTGCATGTGCATAAAATATTGAAATATCGAGTGCAAGAACTCAGTGAAACTAGGTTAAACCGACGCAAAGAAATCTATTTGAGTACAATATTGTTTACACCTGAATAAACAGCCACGAGTCTTTTAGAGATCGAGTGTACAAATAAACTGTACACAAGGTATTCAGTTCAAAGAATAATTATTCTAAACTCCAAGTATTATCAAAAACATCTAATGAATAATAATTCTAAAAGATCTATAGATGTAGGAATACTTACTGTATTATATCAGTTATACCATGCTTTAGCAGCTAACCAAAGCGAACGCACCGAAAAAGCAATTATCAGTGCACTCCTTGGTAAAAATAATTCAGTTTTTTTGCGCAACTAAAACGTCCTAACTATAAGTAATACGAGCAATCTGTACTTGTCTGATCCAACTCGTCCCTAGCTTCCCTTTCCCAACGACGCCCTAAGTCGAGGTCCATTTCCCACAGGCTTAATTTGTAAGTTATTTTTATAAGCCCTGGCTTTAATTATAATAAACTCGCTATTGGCCACGACTTCCGTCACGTGGGAGGCTTTCCCCTACGCAAATCCCGATCCCGTAGGAATGCCGCGATAAAAGTATCCTATGTGTTATTCCAGGATTTCAGCTAGCTACATACCAAATTTCAACATTCCGATCCGTTCAGGAATTTTTAAGTGGAAAAGTAACAAACATCCATCCTCACAAATTTCGCATTTATAATATTAGTAAGATAAGGCTGCCACAAGAATGTTCGGTTAAACAGCCGACAACCTATAGATAGACCTGCGAGAAGACGATCTCAACAAAAAAAAAATCACTATTTTAGTATACACTCAAAAAATGGTAGTAAAATCTTTGTGTTCAACAAACATATGTATACTATACATATACATATATACATTGTATAGGTACATATATGTCATAATACAGGATACATTTGCACTAGTTTGCTCAACAGCTGTATGTTCACTTAACTATAGGATATGTAGGTAGGCTTTTTTTTGCTATTCAACTTTTGCAAAAAGTATTTCTAGGTATCAAAAATATCAGATTACTACCGTCTCATTATCAATAGATTCTAGTTGGAGTTTTCTTTGAAAATCATACAGACTAATACCCACCGTATCAGGTACCTACATAATTAATTTGCATCATGACACGATACTGACGATACAATGGCAGTAGGTATAAGAACTTGATTAACAATTTAAGTCACTAAATTCATATAAGATCTGCATAATAAGTACCCTTAAAATAATGCGAACTACCAAAATAGATACATATTACTACCAAACAGATATGCATTGCACACTATATGCAAATACAATGCTTTATACAACATTGCCTTGAACATAAGAAGACAATGAGAGGCGAAATAATCATTAAAATCTTCTAATATCTAATGTTTGGTCCGTTTTTAATATGTTAATTAATGAGTATACGAAATAGTTTTATAATTGCATTTTAATGTTAGTAAGTGGACGTAGTTAAGCAAAAAGGATACAATCCACAACTTGGTCAAAAATGAGTTAAGTGCACCACACTGATCTAAAATATAGATACTAAGGGTCAGTAAAAACTACCCAGCTAAATATAGCTCTATTTTTGTATACTTAAACTTCAGAACCAGTCCACATGTATAGCGCTTCTTATTTTTTTTTTTCAGCATAAACAATCCAAACTTCCTGGTTCTGAACTAGTATTTCTAATAGATTAGGTAAAACGATTCAAGAATTCTGGGTTGTTTTTGCGTAATTGCAATTTATTCATTATCTTCACTGATCAAAACTACAAAAATGATCCATTGTACTTGGGACCTTTTTGATGAATACACTTTCATCTAAATAATATAATTAAAACAATTCAGAACTCTTGGATCTTTTTCGAGAAATTCATTTTCAATTATTATTCCCATAAATCAGTCAACAAAAACGACTCACAGTGTTTAGTCACTTTTTGTTGATTCGATTTTCATCCAAAATGTAGAGGCAATCAAATGGACATACCTATCTGAGGCTCAGACCAAATAAATATTTATTTGGTCTGAGATCTGAGGATGATCTTAGTTTACTATGGCCTGACGGCAAGGAAATACCGCAAGCCAAGCTCAACGATCTAATGTCAATGTTGGAACTTATCCCAAAGGACTGTCAGGAGTTTTATACATCACTAAAGGGGAATAATAACATTTCAGAAGATGTAGATGGTTACGATGGAGAGCTCGATTTTGTCCAGAGAGTTTGTTGAGACAGATGATTAAAAGATTGATTAATTATGGACATTATTATAATAAGAAGAAATTTCCTTTTTATGTTTTGATAACTGATTGTTGATTATTGTAAAATGATTTATTAATATGGAAGTATAAAGAAAAGTTTAGAGGGGTTTTTAAGATTTTGTTTTACAAAATTATGTTGTAGCTTTAAATAAAGTTGTATGAGTATTGTTTTGTTTCATTAAATATTATTTTATGAAATTTTAATAAGTTTTTAAACACTTTATTATGTGGATCGTTTAATGAAATTACGACTAGAGAACATACTATAAAAACTAAAATTTAACGAAAAGGATCCAGATCTATATCTTTACAAAAAATTCAGAAAATATAACACTACACCTGAAAATACTATTGTAAACAAAGAAATGTTAATATTTCAAAATAAAATTGGATATTCAATTCATTGTAAAATTAATACCAGTGAAGAAATGCATGTTAAACTTCTACCCTCAAAAACTCAACAATGACTTATTGCTATTCATTTTGATAAATCACTACTACTTAACACCTGTCAGCAGTATTTATTGACTTAACTAGGCAAAGGGTAAAGTTTTTTTAAGTATCTTGTATTTATTTTTATTAAAATATAAGTTTTATGTGATTATTTATTATGTGGATCATTTTGCCGAAATTGAGACTAGAGCAAGCTCTATGGAGACAGTAATTTCACAAAAAGGATACTTTTTTTTTTTTTTTGGGGTTGGGAAAATCATCGAATGACTTCTTCCGCTCTGGGTCAAGCGGAAGGGTGTGTCAGATTTCTACTGACTAAAAACCCACCCTGTTCCTTCGGCTGCCCTAAAGGATCCATACCTACATATTTACATTTAACTCTGAAAATATGACTCTATGCATAAATATACCATTACTTATAAAAAAAAGTGTTAATATTCCACAGAAAAAATATACTTTTTGTTAATTTTAAAACAAATACTAATGAAAAAATACCTCTTGAACTTCAAACGTCAATATCTCAAAAGTAACTGGGTGTGGATTGGATCCTTTTCGCTTAACTACGTCCAATTGATAGTAATACCAACTTAATTTGGTTTGTTATTATTATATACAAAAAGGCAGGATAACGTCATAACATCCATTCTATTATCCAACCTTCATAATAATGAACAAGACAGATATAATGATAAAAATCTTTTAAAATCACATAGGTACTAACTACTAATGAATTTAAGTGGTGATCTTATCTCTAAAACAAATCGACGTGAATGATTGCCGCTTCCTTAATTTAAGTCAACTATCTTTATTTTACGGTTTGCACGCTTCCTACCGTTCCTACTCCCCAGAGAACCGAGCATTTGCTTTCGATCTGTGTTGAAAGAATGTTGGTTTATTTGTTTCAATAGTGCATAGTCATATTTAAGAGCAACATACAATAAAAAAAAACATTTCAAATAAAAGAACTAGACTAGCTCGTTATTTGCCCAAAGAATAAGCAAAGCCATAAAACGTGGCAATGCTGTTACGGGCAGCATTGCCACGTTGTATGGCATTAACATTCTGGGCGGAGTACTTCGAAGCCTAAGTTTATTTTTGTTTTTTAGGGTTCCGTAGCCGAATGGCAAAAAACGGAACCCTTATAGTTTCGTCATGTCTGGCCGTCTGTCTGTCCGTCCGTCCGTATGTCACAGCCATTTTATTCCGAAACTATTAGAACTATGCATGTGAAACTTGGTAGGTAGATGTATTCTGTAAACCGCTTTCCGATTTTATGAAAAAAATTAAAAAATATTTAAAATAAAGGGAGGCTCTATACATGGAACTGAAACTGAAAATATTTTATTTCATGAAACCTATGCGTGTGTGGTATCTATAGACAGGTATTTAAAAATGACATTAAGATTTCTAAAACCACTTTTTCATAAAGTTAATCGTTTAAAAGTTATACGCATTCAAAATGGTAAAATGTGTGTCCGCCCCCTTCTAACTTCTATAATAATGGAGTGAAAAAATTCAAAAAAATATATGCTGTAGATCTTAATGTAAACTTTCAACCAAAATTGGTTTGAACGAGATCGGGTCAGCAATTTTTGAGATACAGCATATAAAACAAAGTTATTGGGCGTAGTTGTAAAAAACGTAAATAAGCTAGTTTTAAGAAATTTTGTAGTTTTTTTAATAAGTATACATATTATATTATATTATTATAGTTACTTCGGAACCCTTCATGGGCGAGTCTGACTCGCACTTGGCCAATTTTTATGTACATAGTTATAGTCCTCGTCACGTAAGTTGGCAAGGTTTTGGCGTAGTGGGGGTAAGTTCGCGCATCGTGCACTTAGTGGAAGAAAATAAACTTATTTAAAAAATCTAAAAAACCCGACTGCTCAACTGAAATGGAAGAAACAAGCACATTTATATTTTTTTTTAATTACAAGCAGGCGAGACCCAATTGAACCTAATATAATTTTAATTTTAAAAATGGGATGGGTCCCACCTGCTTGTCATTTTTTAAAATATAAATGTGCTTGTTTCTTCCATTTCAGTTCAGCAGTAGGGTTTATTAGATTTATTAAATAAGTTTTATTTATTTTCAGATTTTTAGTATTTAATTCCGTTTTAAAACGTTATATTTCCTAAACGGGTGCTAAAAATAAAAAAAAATGGTTAAAGAAACCTCAAAATCATTTTTAAATATCTATTTTTAATGACACCCCACTTGACATAGTTTGTCCATTTTATTTTTTTTTATTTTTGACAATATGGCGCCTGGTGTGATGTCGTTCGTGTGGTGATTTGTTTTTATTTTAATCTATCCTATAACACTCGCGCCATCAAGACAAATCCAACGACGTATCATTTATCAAAATCCGTTCATTGGTTTAATAGTTACAAGGGAACAAAGGAACGGACATACTTGCTTCGCCGCAGTCGAGTAAAAAATGGTCACTTTTACTGCTTGCCATTATTTTATGGTTATTGCTATCATTTCTCATCTGTTCAGAAGAATGTTAAAGAAAGAAGAGGAATGCATTCGTTAATTCGGTATTATAAATAAAATAGATATAATACACAAATACATTTAAACCTGAAAAAATGAATTTAAAAACATTAAAAAAATATGTTCTCGTCGTCACAATTAGTTAATAAAACTGCTACCCCTTTTATTCTTCTTTTTTCCCGGTGTCCTAAAGACAGTGACGAATTCGAAATTTCAACCTCCCTTAACTATCCAACTCACTCTCTGTCTAACTGTTCTTTCTGACGTTTTAAATAGTCTGCGTAAAACGGTATTTGGTCCTGGCATTGTAATCAACGTAACAAAAACTAAATTTAAAACAACAACTCGTAACAAAAACAAAGGGTACAACTTTCGTGTACGCAAGTGTATTCGGGAGCAAATTGAACGAGAACTACTGACACACCAATCGTGCGCTCGGAGCGGCACTACGTCATACCCCGCGTCCCACTGACAACCGCTGACACAAAAAATCGACTTCTGCGCATTGAACGACTCTTGCCAAGTTATTTGACGACAACTATAGGTTTACTCATGGTATAATAAAATATGCATGTATGAGAGAGACTTTACTTTAACCTGTACTAATGCAAATCATCACATGAATTGACATATGACCTCCACGGTTTGTTAATCAAGAAGAGCCTTCTAAGGTTGCTTCGAATTTATCAATAAAATATTGAGTTTCAATTAGCAAGTAACTAGCTAAAAATAATTTTACCTTCACCTTTGGTAAAACTAAATTATTAAGACTTCTAATCCATTGGATGAATTTCAAGGCCTCGCTTTGCTCTTGATTAGAGGCCGTAGATATATAATAATCATGAATGTATAGCATTTTGAACTCTATGCTACAAAACATAAAGTACTTTAGTATTATAACATAAGTAACTGCATATCTGGAATCCCAATGTCTTTTGTTTTGTAGACAATAGTAACTTTTTGTGTGTGGTATTACCTTTTTGTGAAACCTCAGCTTCATGAGCCACCGGAACAACCAATTTATTAGAAATTTGATTTTGCTGGTTTACAGATTCACTGTCGGGTTTGATCTCTAGTCCAGGCTCTTCGTTTTCATCATCGCCATCTGATTCTGAAAAATTTAGAAATAGTTTTGTTATTAAAAGGTTAAACCACTAGCAGGGAAATTATGGCTGTTTTTTGGTGGGAAAATCATGTAATGACTCCGGGTGGAGCGGAAGGGAGTGTCTGACTTCTGCTGACTGTACTGTAACAAAACCCACCCTGTTCCGTAGTTTACTACAACGCCAAGCGCGAGTTGGATTAGCTGAACGAGAGTTCCGTACCATGCTCTAACAAAAAACAGTTTTACACAAGAACTTGATTTTTAATATTTTTCAATGGAATTTTTGTCTGAAAGCTAGTAAATGAAATGAAAAGAAATTAAATATTTAATTTGTAAATAACACTTTTATATGTAATTTTTTTGTGTTTTAAGTTAAGCTAGATGAGGCCAGTAAAGGAAAATATAGTTGAGTAAAATACAGTTACTCGACTATTACATGTAAATTAGTGAAGCCAACTTAGGTCTCATAGTTTTTTTTTATACTTCTTTATATGTAGGTACTACTATTGTGACATTTGAATTCCTATTTACAACGCTTAGTTGGTAGGGGTCAACACTTAAACCTAATGAAAATAAGCACTTTAAAGCTTAATATTTGAATTTTTTTTTTCTTTTTAAAAGATAATTAGCAATGTGGGTAGAATTCACATTACTAGCAATCTTGTTAACCCCTCCAACTAAGCTAAATATGCTTGTGTCTGGAGTGGGTTCAAGGCAATAGTCCAATGGGTGGGGTTCGAACTCATGACCTCTTGATCACAAGTCTGACACTTCATCCATTAGGCTTGTTATTCCTGTTCATTAGTATTATAGAACGACCTATACAACGATACACCACACCATGCGGTAGATGAGATTTAAAAAAAATCATCCCTTCAACATGTACAAATAAAGATACAGGAGAAAATTCTAGTGAGGGGCAATGTTTAAAAAAGAAAACGAAAATAATGTGATCGTAATAATATTATAAATGCGAAAGTTTGTGAGGATGGATGTATAAATGTATGGACGTTTGTTACTCTTTCACGCAAAAACTACTGAATGGATCTGAAGTAGGTAAGCAGATACTTGACATCTTGGAATAACACACTACGCTACTTTTTATCCCGGAATTCCCACGGGATCCGGATCTACGCGGGAAGCGAACAAAGTCGCAGGAAGAAGCTAATTAAATATAAATTAAAATAACACAAGTTAAATTACTATCAGTAATACTTATCAAATTGATAAAATACTAAAGTTTATTTATAAATGATAACTGATCAGTTTAAACTATTTAATTGTTATCTAATCTCTATGACTAGCTAATTAAGCATTTGATGAGTAAACATAGATAAAAACAAAGTGATGCAATTGGTAGCATTAGGTAGTTTTATAAGAATTATAGAAACTACCTACTTAATTAATATTTTATATTTGTTAGTCTGAATGGCATCATAACAATTGTAAATTATCATCCAATCAGAGTTGTAAATAAAAACTGTGTGATTGACTTTCTAGATGCACCCTTACTCTCTATACTTGTTGAGGGGCCATATGAATTCAACCAAAGGGGTTCAAATACAATATGCATGTATACAAAATGTAGGTCATCATTTATTTACATAAATTATTATTAACAAGCCACTGCTTTAAACATGACAAAACCTCTCTTATTTCATAATGCAACAAACAGTTAGGAATGCTTTTTAGGGTTCTGTAGCGAATGGCAAAAAACAGAACCCTTATAGTTTCGTCATGTCTGTCTTACCGTCTGTCCGTCCGTCCGTATGTCACAGCCATTTTATTCCGAAACTATAAAGAAGAAAATTTTAAGTAAAAAATTATTAAAAATTAAGGGGAGCTCTCCATGGAACTGAAACTGAAACTTTTTTTTTTTTTCATTAAACCTATGTGTATGTGGTATCTATAGAAAGGTCTTTAATAATGACATTGAGGTTTCTGAAACCACTTTTTCATAAAGTCAATCCTTTAAAAGATATACACTTCCTAAGTGGAAAAATGTGTGTCCAGAGGGGACACACATTTTTCTTCCTAACTTCTATAAGAATGAATGAATGAATGAGTGAAAAACAAAAAAAAAATATGCTGTAGATCTTAATGTAAACTTTCAAAGAAAATGCTCTGAACAAGATCAGGTCAGCAGTTTTTGAGATATAGAATATTTTCTAAAACCGTAAATATAACTTTGTAATTCATACAAATACTATGAAAAACAAAGTTATTTTGCATAGTTACTATGGAACCCTTCATGGACGAGTCTGACTCGCCCTTGGCCAATTTTTTTTATATCTAAAGTTGATTCCATTTGATTGTTACAATATGATATTAATATTAATGCTTATAATTTCGCAAAACTAAAACTGCATGGATCTGGGTCCATAACATAACAATGTAACAATGTGTATTTGTATAGCTGCAACACAGAGAGGCTAAAGTCAATAAATATAAGCATATACCATGTAACTATTTTGATTTTTATAACAAGCAGCTCTGTAATAGTTTAAAATTTAGAATAGTTTTTAATAAGAACAAATTTGTTTTGTGATTAAACTCATGTTATATATAATGCATGTAAAATAGCTGCATTTATTACTGAAGGATAAATAACAACATGGGAGAGTGTATGGTAGTTAGGGTATTAGTTAAGTGTCCTCACTTTGCTATTGAAAAAATATTAAAATCTAAGTAGGTTAAGTTCTAAATTAATTTTAAACAATAACTGAGAAATTCAATCTCTGTATGAGCAGGTCAACGAATCTGTTAGGGGGCTTTCCTTTAAAGTATCAGACATTAACCTGAATAAACGGTCTAACAATAAGTAAAAACTTTAAACCACTGACTATGTTTAATGTTTCTCATCAACATAGCCAGATAGGAAACTCTGGCCTCATCTATAAATTGTTAATGTATTGATATGTCAGAGTTATTAATAAATATCATTTAATGAATTTCTTAATATAAAGATATCATAGCAATCATTTTACAGACGCCAGCACATCAAGCTACAACAATCTGTCAAATTTCTTTAATAGTTTTTCAACTTTATTGTTAAAGAAATTAGGTTCAAGGTTGATTGGGAAAATTTGGCAGTTTCGGGTAGGTTCATGTGCTGGCGTTTGTACCTACAAAAAGGACAATATTTCACAACTTTTCACACAACGCCATCTAGTCCCAAACTAAGCAGAGCTTGTGGTATGGATACTAGACAACTGATAAACATACATATATATTTCTAAATACATACATATTATAGATAAATTACACCCAGACAAAGAACAAATGACCGTGCTCATCACACAAACATTTGTCCTAGGTGGGAATCGAACCCACGACCTTACGCATAGCGGTCAGGGCCAGTGACCACTATACCAACGGGCCTATCAAATGTGACAATGAACAATGACAATGGACATAGGACAATGGGAAAAGTTGCCAGAAAATTGGTAGCAGCCTATTCAACATTAAATATCCAATTGATGAGCTTCCCCATCAGAAAAATGCATTAACTAGTCCTAAATTTGAAGCATCAATAACCTAATACCTAAGGTATCTAAAAAATCTAAAAAAGTCTAAAATATTTTTATTTCAGACATATTTGACTATCGGACTTGTGATTGAGGAGTCACAGGTTTGAGCCCACTCATAACACTATTGCTGTGAACCCACTCCAGACAAAAGCATATTTAGCTTAGTTAGAGGGGTTAACAAGATTACTAGTAATGTGAATTCTAGTTGAATGTTAAAGTAGTCTTTAATAGGTACCATATAAGATACAAAAGTGTTTACATACCTCCATAATCCTCAGCATCACCAATTGGCTTTTGTTTTGGGTTCTCTAGCTGGGCCACTTTTTGTTCACTATCAGCTTGTACTGGTAAATCAGGTAGTGCCGCATCAATTGAAATTGCCGGTTTCTCTGCCTGGACCACACTTGTTTTGTTGACCTGAGGTATAACATTATCAGGTGCAGGTACAACGGGATCCTCCACTCTGTTTACATTGACATCTGTGTCATCAGCATTTTCAGCATTGTCTGTCTCTTCCCCAATGGGAGTTTCTTTCGGAGTTGCTTGCCCCACTGTCTCAGACTTTGCACCTGTATCTTCAACCGCATCCTCAATCTTATGAGGAGTAGTTTTAGCTAAAGCTGGCTCTGTTTGCCTAACTTGACCATTAATTGTTTTTGTATTTGTATCTTGAGGTTTAACTAGGTTACTATTGGCTGATACAGGGATGTCAGCCTTAGCACTAAAGTCAGGCTCTGGCGCAACCTGTGCAATTGCTGCATTGTTATTAGCATTATTTGGGGTAGTAGATGTTAGTTGGCTCTTCAATATATTTAAGCCCGTCATGTAGTATTTGCAATAATAATTAGCCTCAGTTATGACTTCTTCAACCCCACATACCTCACCACAGGTGGGTGGCAGTTTAAAGTACTTTTCGGCAGACTCTTTGTAATTTGAGAAAGTTGAAATATTAGTGAAAACCCAGTCCTTAGCCAGTGTACAAACAGCACTGACATCCTGTTTCTCTTCCACTTTTGAGAACAAATCTTCGCTTACCGTTAATTTAGACGCAGCCACAGCTGAGCACAATTGTAGATTTATATCATAGAATATCAAACACTGGACTTGTTTTTTACTATATGGCGGTATAAATACAGCGCAATCTTTTATTTGTTGTTTAATAAATTTGTTCAAAACAGGACTACCTTTGCAATGATCAGCTAGCGTCGCAAGCGATTTAGATAATAATTGATTTGGAGCACTTGGTTGGATTGGATTCCCCAAACTTTGGTAATACGTATTTATTAACAGAAAGGCAAGAAAATAGCGAAACATGTTGGATAGGGATCGCTTAGAACTCCCACAATTTATTAGAAACTATTAAAATATCACACAACACGCTGTCGACAGAACAGAATAGACGGAAAAATCAACAAACAGTGTTGCCAACAACGCGAGGGCCGATGTAGCCGGTTTTTCACAGCTTAAGTAGCCTAATATAGCCAATTACAGTCAGTAGTAGCCTAAGTATGTAGCCTAAAATATACAGTAAAATGTAGTTTAAATCAATTTATTTTTACCTACTTTACTTTCTTTAAATTCTGGTATTTTATCCACTCATCGCGCATAATGTATGCGCCAATAATGATAAACTGCAATGCAATCACAAAAAGAAGAAAGCTTTGCAGAAGGAAGAAATCATCGCCAAGCAATCATCATCAATGTAGGTAGTCCTCAATCTAATGATATGCCTTTTTGATAAGGGTTTTAATTTTTCCCTCGCTAACTTCTGTAACAGACTTTGGCAACTTCTTATTTAATAAAATCATATGCTGTTTATGAAAAACAACCTGCTTCTTGACAAATCTTTATTTGAGCATAACAATTTCACGCTTATTGCGTATATTTATTGTGTGAAGATGGCTTTTAATCTTAAATCTTAAGTTCTAAGTTTTTGCGTGCATATAAATATAGCGAAATATCACTCACTGATTAATCACGAAATCTCAGAAACTTCAAGTAGTAAGGCTCTAAAATTTTGCATGGGGTTTCCTTATAAAATGTAAATGCTCGCTAAGACGGGATTTTGCGAAATTCCCACGAGATTGGGATTTACACGGGAAAAACTTTCTCCACGAACGAAGTCGCGAGCAACTGCTAGTATTATATAAAGTGAGGGTCATCCTTTCTTTTTTAGTATCGCAAATTTTTTACAATGATTTGAGTGGAAGATTTTTTTTACTAAAAGTCGTGTATGATTCAGTTACATCATTTAAATAGTTGTCCCTAAACTGAAGTAGCCTAAAAGGCGACCAGTCGCCTATCATTTTTTTTTCGTGCCCGATTCCTTTGTGAGTAGCCTAAATGGCGAAAAATCGCCTACGTTGGCAGCACTGTCAACAAAGTCAACGTCAACGTCATGTCGAGTTGTCAAACATTGATCAGTGCTGCCAAGTTTTGTCATCAAATTAATACCGTCAAGACTATTTGAGCATTTAGGTAAATAAATACAACTTAGGTACTTCGCTACTACGATAGCTTGTATCTTGTATTTTATTTATTTATATATATCGACGCTGTAAAGGAAAAATTATCCAAGCGACATCAGACTAACTTTACAGTAGAGCAGTATAAAGTTTGAATTTTGAGAAAAAAAATCGTGTAAATTCTTGTAATGGTCCAAAAAGCCTAATTCTTAGAAATTTATTTGGATATTTTTTTATCTACATTATAGTATATCCGTACTATGAGTATACGTAACTATTAACCCTTAAATGCGCGGTGTTGTTTAAAAATGACATACTGAAAACCACAGATTATGAGGAACTTCTTATGTTTTTTTAGTAATTATAACTACTAATTCTTGTTTTTGAACGTATTTATACTTATTTTTCGTAATGGCCATAAAGACTGCTTTTTTTACTTTGACACAATTTAAATGTAAAATGTCACTTTGAAGAAAGTTTGTTTTTGGGCGCGAACCAAGTTTTGAAACTGTGTTTGGACTTCAACAAATATTACGTAAGTTTATAAAATTATTTATATTTGTTTGTTTATATTATCAATTATACGTATAAATTACAAAATATTGAAAATAATAGATATCTTTGTAGACATAAGCTTAAATCCGTTTGTTGTAGGAAAACAACAGTGCGCATTGCTGTGTAAATAATTGCATGTTTGGTGAAGGGCTCTTCTTTTACGTTTCAGCATGTCACGTTTACTAGAACGGGATATTTTATCATATTTAGAAAACCTTCAAGACTCCGAAGACGGATTGGATGGTACTCCGACGTAGAAGATGAAGGTCAGTATTATCAAAATGTACAAAATGTTCTTCGAGACCTTGAAGATGAGGATACTCAGCCTGATTTGATGGATACTGATCCTCCTCTTGTAACCAATGATAATAAGAATATGCAAGACCCTCCCATCCCCAATCACACCCCGATTCCCCCATCTCTCTCTCCACAACCATTACCTGTGGCCAACATGACATCGCAAGAGACGCCTAGGGAGGATAAATCGACCTGTGATTTGGCGAAAAAGAAACCTTGTTACTGATGAAGACAGGCTAATTTTTAGGGGAGAAACTCAAGTACCAGAGGCTTTGATGCAATACAGTGCAGTGCTTACCCAGAGATCATCCGGATTATGACAGGCTCTACAAAATAAGACCAATTGAGGCGACGCTCAACAGCTAATTTAGGAAGGTTCCTATAGAACGAAGGCTCTCCATCGACGAACAGATGTGTGCTCCGAAACTGAGCCACTACATAAAGCAATGCCTCCCAAACAAACCTTGTGGGGTTTGTTTGGGAGTTCAAACTGCATCTCATATCTAAGAAAGAAAGAGTTGCTGTTCCATACCTAAAGTTCATTCGAGAGTACAATGCGCATATGGGAGGAGTAGATTTGTGAGATTCGTTCATAGGTCATTACCACATTATAATGTAAGGCCGCAAGTGGACAATGCGTTTATTATAGCATTTTCTGGACCTCAAAATAATAAATTCGTGGATAATGTACAAGAAATTACATTCGATAAGGGGCAACAACAAACTCCTCAATGTAGGTAAAGTTTAGGCTAAAACTTGGTGATACACTGTGTCAAATTGGTCTACCTACAAATGGAGCTAAACATGGTTGGCCTAATGGGGCTCCTTACAAGGAGAACTTGAGCTGAAGAAGTTCCGAGGTCCAGCTCAAGCAGCTCCATCAAAAGATAAGCGTTTGGACCAGACCTCTCACTGGGCAGTTTGGATGGATAAGCAGCAAAGGTGTAAGGTCCCAAAATGTTCAGGGTTTACTTTTAAAATGTGACAAAAATGTTAAGTCTCTTTGTGTGACATCAAAAAAAATGTTTTTTATTTTAATCCCACAATAACCAATAAATAAACAGCTTCAAAACAGATTATTGTTTTCATCAGATCCATACTAGCACAATTCCAATGAATGCGCAATGTGGTTTTAAAACAACAATAACATTTTTGAAAAAAAAGTACAGTAAATTTGAATATTTTTTTTTTTTTACAATTTTTCTTGTAAAATAAAACCTATTTACTAATAAATATATTTTTTTCAAAAAAAATAAAAAAATCGTGCATTTAAGGGTTAAAAATAATGCTTAGTTTTAAAGTTAGTGTCGCTTAGTAAAATTTTCTCTAAAAGTAGAAACGGGAAAAATTAACTAACCGACAAGCTTTGATTAAGGAAGGTAAGTATAAGTAGGACAATTTTTCCTTTCCAGCGTCGATATGTAATAACGTAACCAATTTACATATCTGCTAAAATATAAAAGAGATAAGTACTTAAATGGTGTCGCGATTGTAGACCTATTTAAGAATGACCAGGTTGTCATACATTGTTTTCAATTATATGCAACCGTTTTCGCACTTTGTTTTAAGAGATCTTTCTTTCCGCTGAATAGCTTGTCTAATAATATGCATGATATAAATAAATATAACTTATAACGTTATAACCTACAGCACTCGAAGAAAATAATTTTTTAAATCGGTACTATTCATCCTGAGATTACATATTTTCCTTGATCTTGTTATATGTATTTTTATTATTTGACACTAATTCAAATAGCCAATTATGCCAATTTTTCTCTTTTGTCATATTAATATTGCTTTATGGCAGCATTGATAACTGTTTAACAACTTAACGTGACGTTGACATTTTTGACATTAATTTGTTGTTCAAATAAAAAAAAATAGCTTGATCTCTGCGACAGCTGTCAGTAGAATCACGCACGCCTATGAAGTACTGAATTTTACACTTGATTTTACAATAGTACACACCATAGATATAGAATTCCGGAATTCTATATCTATGGTACAGACCATGTACAGACAGTACCTATCAATGTCATACTTTATGGCGTAGACAGATCTACGCTTTATGGGCATGCCGACCTTATAAGTGATGGACGATGATTCATGGCAACCACAGACTATAAACTTTCGATATTTTGAATAAAACTTAATTTAAAATTAATTTATGTTTTAATTTTAATGTATATTTTAATATGATAACATTATTTACATTTGTACACATAGTTGATCTAATAGTGAGTAAATAAAATCCAATTTTTAGCGATTCAGTAACTGATTCAGATATGGATTTGGGGTGTACACCTTTAAGAGTATGCCTGTCGGCGGAACATAGGTTGGACCAAACACTATATATACCTACATAAGATCATTGTACCCTGTGTTCACAAAATAAATGAATTTTGAATTTCTTTTTGAATTTTGAAGAAAATAAACGCATTTTATATTAAAACTAGCTGACCCGCCACGTCTTCATTCGCGTGGTATCCTACCCCTACCCAACCGATACCACTACCCCTATCCTACCGATACCCTACCCATACCTTACTCTACCACTACCCTTTTTTTTTATCGGGTTGGAAAATTCTCATGAAGTCCCTCCGTCCTCGGGGAAGGTCTGTCAGACTCTTACTGACTAAAAACCAACCCGGTGTTCCTCACGTACCCGTGTGTCGGAAGGGGCGGGTGTCGCAAAAGCATTCTTCGCTAACCCCCCGATGGGTATTGGCCCGCCAGATGGTCGGGCGGGCCCCGTCACCCACTGCGGACGTCACCCCGGCCGCAGGACTCCAATACGAGGCGTGCGCGGAACACGGCGCCGCCGCCTCGAGGCCTGCTGCTGATCAGACGACAAGACGCCCCAAGTCTGTCGTCCGCAGGCCACGCCCTATGGTGGCCGGAAGTCGGCCACCCTCCGACGCCCCGTGCGTCTGCTGCGGGAGGGGTGAGAGGAGGCAGCCTCTCTCTCCCTTTCCGCCGCCTCCTTTGCGAGCATCACGGCCTCGCAAAAGGTGGCGACGGCATTCCAACCTGACTCGCTCCCAACCATGATAAACACAATAGCCGGAAGCGAGAGGTTTCCTGCAGCCCCTACGGCCGCGACCAAGTCACGGCGCACTCTACCCCTACCCTACCCAAACCCTACACTACCCTTCCCTACCCCTACCCTACACCAACCCTTTTTTTTTTTATGTCGGTTTGGAAAATTCTCATGAAGTCCCTCCGCCCTCGGGGAAGGGCGAAGGGGACTGTCAGACTCTTACTGACTAAAAACCAACCCGTGTTCCTCATGTACCCGTGTGTGTCGGAGGGGCGGATGTCGCCAAAGCATTCTTCGCTAACCCCCCGACTGGTATTGTCACCCACTGCGGCCGTCACACCGGCCGCAGGACTCTACTATGAGGCGCGCGCGGAACACGACGCCGACGCCTCGAGGCCTATGCAATGCTGCTGATCGGACGATAAGACGCCCCGAGTCTGCCGTCCGCAAGCCGCGCCCTACGGTGGCCGGAAGTCGGTCACCCTACGACGCCCCGTGCGTCTGCTGCGGGAGGGGAGAGAGGAGCAAGGACCCATTAATCGGATTAAAAGGTTAACCGGTTAGACGTTTAACCCATTTGTTTGATTAACCTTTATACGGGTTAACCTGTATACTATAAAGGTTAATCTATAAAATATTGCTGATTAATCTGAATGAAAGAGACAGAACCTGTAAGTTGCACAATCTCGGCTGCGTCGCGGTATCTTACGTCACACGCGGCTGAATGTTGCTCAGGTTTATTTGTCGCTCTTTTGTTGAATTTTGCACTTATTCAAAATTATGTGCGTAACCACGCACAGTGGAATGAAAATGTTTGGTAGGTAAGTGTATGGTGAACATTAAAAATTCAATGACAAAAGCAAATTGAGAAATGTAGGCAGGTAAGTAGGTAGGTGTCTTTTAAACCGACTTCAAAAAAAGGAGGTTTACAATTCGTCTTGAACTTTTTTTTTTTTTATATATGTTACCTCATAACTCGTAGACGGCTGGACCGATTTGAAAAATTCTTTTTGCGTTTGAATGTGTATACTTTCTAGTTGATCCCATTGTTACGAAATCAGGATCTGATGATGGGATCCTGGAGAAATCGAGGGAACTCTTCAAATATTATAGGCACACGTATAGCGTTTTGGATATTTCTTATAGTACCTTGAGCAGTTGCTTCCGAAAAGTACCATTTGGGGAAGTTGAACTGATGATGAAGACCACAGAGGGCCACTGAAACTCCTCAATAATAAGTATTTCGTGGATTGCAATTCGATTACTTGAGTACGGATGTTAAACACTTTACGCTCGTCACAATACATATGGTGATGTAGAGCTGATTGTCAAATACCAGGAGAACTCCTCAAAAATTAACGGCTATGCACAGGGAAAAGCAATATTTTGTAAAAGGTGATAAGTTTTTGACATTATGGCTTTTGTAACTAGATAAATTACAAACCGACCCACTAAAAAGAGTGAAAAAATTTTTTTTTGCAAAAAGTAGAACCGACTTCCATATCAAAACACTACAAAGGTAAAAATAACTTTAATTTCGGAAGGCGGTGTCTTTAGTTTTGTATATATTTTCGTTTTTGACACCGCCTTCCGAAATTAAAGTTATTTTTACCTTTGAAGTGTTTTGATATGGAAGTCGGTTCTATTTTTTTGCTAAAAATTTTTTTTTAGTAAGTATATAGTTAGACGGTAGAACAGGTTAGGTATCTTTTTAGGGTTCCGTAGCCAAATGGCAAAAAACGGAACCCTTATAGTTTCGACATGTCTGTCCGTCTGTCTGTCTGTCTGTCTGTCCGTCCGTCCGTATGTCACAGCCATTTTATTCCGAAACTGTTAGAACTGTACATGTGAAACTTGGTAGGTAGATGTATTCTGTGAACCGCTTTCCGATTTTATGAAAAAAAAAATTAAAATAAAAGGGGCTCCCGATACATGGAGCTGAAACTGAAAATATATTTTTTCATGAAACCTATGCGTGTGTGGTATCTATAGACAGGTCTTCAAAAATGATATAAATGTGTCTAAAACCACTTTTTCATAAAGATAATCGTTTAAAAGATATACGCGTCTAAAGTGGTAAAATGTGTGTGTCCCCCACTGTAACTTCTATAATTATAGAGTGAAAAATATGAAAAAAAATATATGCTATAGATCTTAATGTAATCTTTCAACCAAAATTGGTTTGAACGAGATCGGGTCTGCAGTTTTTGAGATACAGCATATTTTCTAAAACCGCAAATATAACTTGGTAATTCATACAAACACTATGAAAAACAAAGTTATTTGGCGTACTTGTAAAAATTGCAAATGAACTAGTTTTAAGACATTATTAAAAAATTTTTTTTTTCAAATAAATATATTAAATTATATTTATTATAGTTACTAAGGAACCCTTCATGGGCGAGTTTGACTCGCACTTGGCCAATTTTTTTTATTTATTTTACTATATTTATTGGTTTACTTTGTTCTGTATATTACACACCTGAAAGGTGTTCCGAGGTGGGAATGTTTTACCCGTAAGTATACAACATTATGTTTAGTATATGCGAAATGTGAATATAGTTCGTTCGGAATAAGTAACTAAAACGAATCTAATATTTTATAAACCTTTTTTGTTTTTGCCCCAAAAATATTTAAAAAGAAGTTACAAGTTGGACACTTAGTAGCATATATACGCAATGATACGGCGCACAACACAGGTCACGCAGCACGCCACTAGACGCGCACGGCGCGACGCACTATGGGACCAACCGGTATTTTCCATCTCAAAATTAGTTGGGACAAAAGTCGTGTTACTGAAACTGTTTTGATTGTTTTACATTCTAAGATGATAAAGCCACCCGATATAATAGTAAAAAAAAATACAAAAAATTTTTAGGTACATTAAATTACACCCAAACTTTATACTTTGATAATTTGATATTAACTAGACTACTTGTTATGGAAGTTCAACTTAAGATTTCTAGTTCATAACTACGTTATTTTGTGATGAAAAATATATTTTCGAATTTTTTAATATAATTTATAATATTGTCATAAGGAAATTTTACGTCTATTTAATTTTCAAGTTGAGGTTTCCTTGTTACCGATGGCTCCCGATGTCAAGTTAATGACATGTTTAGATACCTTACCTATTCAGTAATACAAAAAAAACCTGCGTCATTGCTGCGCCATTTCAAACTAGAAGCAAAAATGTCGACCTAAATATATTTTCACACGATATTTTTTTGCGGTAACCATTTTAACCACACGTATGATAAAAATCATGTTGCATAGTTCTTATCTGTTGTTGTAATTATAATAAGTATTAGTGTGAAAACTGTTTTTATCAATTTTCTTATTGGTTTTGCACAAGTTACTGAAACTAGGGTCCTATAAATACTCGGGTTTGCAGCGTGTTCATCAGTGTCCGGATACCTTCCTTCGGTAACTGTGAATTTGCTGAAAAAAGTTTAAAATGAGTGAATTTGTGTGTTTTCGACGCGATATATGTGCTCAGATAATAAGCGGGAAAAGTACTTCAGTTATTGAAAATATTTGTTGGACAATTTCCATTTATCAACAACAGATGTGAGCACGGTAATGCAAAGTATTCAAAGAAATTTGATTACGATTTGTAACCAAAAATGGGTGAAAGCTCAAAGAAAACAAGATTGCTTCGAGAGCCAAAACACAAATTGGTTAAATGGCGAGTTTAGAGTACGTGAAAAAAAAGAAAATCCTGAAGTGTTCGGAGAGTACGAAAAAAACGTAAAAACTTGGAATTACTCCAGGAGTATGGAATGGGACATGTGCATTACGCTTATGTTCAAGGTTTACGATCTATGGGTGAAAATGATGAAGCTTTGATTGTGAGTATTACGAGAAATACAGAAAAGGAGGAGAAAAAGTCATTTTACGAAGTCCAGATGGTGTACCTTCCCATACCAAAGAAGAAGCATTATGTATATATATTGAAACCAATCTATCCAAAGCTCAATATTCCTACCTGAGGCTGAGACTTGTTGAGAAAAACTTATTTTCGGTATTTCCATCATACCAAATTTTGGCTGAAGCAAAGAAGGATTGCTATCCTCTTGCGTCAAGCATATCCGTAACGAATATAAGTGCTAAAGTGAACCTTCAAGAACTCTCAGATCATACTGCCTGTCGTATTTTAAAAATAGACTCGGTTTCGAAAAAGTTCACCCGTCTCAAACTGTATAGCAAATGGGGTTGCGATGGATCCTCGGGACAAAGTGAGTATAAACAAGTTTTACCGGAAGAAAATGAACAAATATCGGATGCTAATATGTTTATAGTTTCACTTGTACCATTGAGACTAGTGGATGAATAAAGTAAAGTAGTTATATCGCAAAATCCAACATGTTCTTCAGTTAGATATTGCAGACCCATTTCTCTGGAATTAGCAAAAGAAACTCCTGAAAAAACTACAGCTGTTGTAAGTGAACTTGAAGCAAAAATTAATGAATTAAGTCAAACGCGAACGCCTGCAGCAAAAGAAGGTAACATGAGTAAGACATGAGCTGTTTATGACAATGATCGACGGGAAAGTTGCTCAAGTGTTAACGCAGACTCCATCGAGTGCTTCATGTACTGTTTGTGGAGCAACTCCTAGACAGATGCACAATATAACAAAAGTAACTGCAAGAATTGAGAATGAAGATACGTTTAAATACGGGCTGTCTACCTTACATGCTTGGATAAGATGTATGGAAATAATTCTGCATATTTCTTGTAACCTAGGATTTGAAAAGTGGGCTGAATCGACTCCAGAGAATAAAAGATCAAAGAAGAGAAAAAGAAGCACGTTCAAACTCGCTTCCGGAAATTGCTTGGTTTACACATTGATAAACCTCGTCAAGATTCTGGAAACAGCAATGACGGAAATACGGCAAGGAGATTCTTCCAAACCTATCAATGTTCTGCAGAAATCACGGGTATCGATGAAGAGTTGATCAAGAGATTATACATAATTCTGCAAACTATGTCATCAGGATTTTCTGTTAACGCAGTAAAGTTTGGTGAATATACGCTGAATTTGTTTGACTTCTGTAGACTTCCTCTGTCGCTAAAGTGCGTATGATTATAATGCCGTTTTTAATATATTGTACCTTTATGCCCATAAATGCACGGTGACTTGGCCGTTGACTTCGATGTATTAACTAGTAAAAAAAAGTGAACAGAGTATGTTCAACGGCCGGTTACATAAAATCTAACTATATTAATAAGGAAATCGCAGTAAAGATCCTTAGACTTGGCTTCGCTTTGCTTAGAGATTTCATTACTTTTTATAGAGAAACAAGCAGCTTAGGCGAGGCTTGGCTAATTTTTTACAGGATATTTTGGTGGGATTTTATATTTTGTACATTGATTGTGTTAGCTTGGTCCTTATCTTGTAATGCAAAACCAGTAAGCAACATAGCCGCCGAGCGCTACATCTAAGCTAACGACCAATAATTGATAGGCACGCGGTGCCGTCCCACTGTGCAGCCACAAAATAGATAGGTTCAGAAGTCAATCTACATAAAAAGCGCGCTCGAGCAACGCACTCATAGACACCGCTCACGGAGATGATATCTTGGCGCAATGCAGCTCAATGCGAGCGCGGGTACCTAATAATAATAATACCAGCTGTTTGCAGCGAGAAGAAATGTACCATAATTCCGTACACAGAGAGTTAAGATTGTTTTAACCGCCGCGCGGCCCACGAATGTGTTAGGGTTGTACCCATAAATATAATATTATATTTCTATGGTTGTACCTATGCTGATATTGGTAAAAAAACGAATGTTGTAGAAAAACAATTCTTTTTTTATTTGTTGATCAAATATGTTTCAGTTTAATAAAATGATAGATGCATTTTTTTCCTTCCCTGATTTCCCGATTATATAAATTTTAACCTCTAAAATATCCGAAACCGCGTAAATAATTGTAATAAATAATTAATCAAAATGGAAACAGTAGCAAAGCGGAGGAAAATCAATTGTTTTTAGGTCGATCCATTATGACGTTGTCAAAATTATTTAAAAAGGTTCAGGCAGGCGTGCGGCAACCCACTGTCGGATGTACCGACGGCGATACGCGAAGCGGTAGGCATATAACACGTGGCCTTGAGCGAGTGACGGACGCCTGGTTTTAGGCATACTTAATCAGATCACTATAAGTTCACGTAGGTATAAAAATAAAAAAAAAACATGTGGGCAATTCACACGTGGTAGAAGTGAAACCTTCAATGTTGGCTTTTTTTTTCTTATGAATTCCTGTGTCTGTCTCTTTTTACTGTCACTTTTTTGTTTCATAAACTTTCAAATCACAACGATGCCAAAGAAGTTTTGACTTCAAAACAGGTTGGTAATAACGCTACTTATGTATGTGCTAATTATGAGATCAAAAAATTTTTTAGCAAAAATTAGAACCGACTTCCATATAGAAATTAAAGTTATTTTTGGCTTTGTAGTGTTTTGATATGGAAGTCGGTTCTAATTTTCGCAAAAAAAATTTTTTTCACGCTTTTTAGTGGGCCGGTTTGTAATTTATCTAGTTACAAAAGCCATAATGTCAACAACTTATCACCTTTTACAAAATATTGCTTTTCCCGATGCATAGCCGTTAATTTTTGAGGAGTTCTCCTGGTACTTGACCATCAGCTCTACATCACCATATGTATTGTGACGAGCATAGTGTTTAACATCCGTACTCAAGTAATCGAATCGCAATCCACGAAATACTTATTATTGAGGAGTTTCAGTGGCCATCTGTGGTCTTTATCATCAGTTCAACTTCCCCAAATAGTACTTTTCGGAAGCAACTGCTCAAGGTACTATAAGAAATACCCAAAACGCTATAGGTGTGCCTATAATATTTGAAGAGTTGCCTCGATTTCTCCAGGATCCCATCATCAGATCCTGATTTTGTAACAATGGGACCAACTAGAAAGTATACCCATTCAAACGCAAAAATAATTTTTCAAATCGGTCCAGCCGTCTCCGAGTTATGAGGTACTTAACATACATTAAAAAAATAAAATTGTTCAAGACGAATAAAATCGAGAACCTCCTTTTTTTGAAGTCTGTTAAAAATAACAAAGTTCTACTAAGTACCTACGACAAACGACGATATGTACAAGTACAAACACACTCACAATTCAACCGTGTCGGTCGGTGAAATGCGCTAGAATCGAAATATTATTTTTAATATTTTAGCGTCGAACATTAGTCAATATTAAAAACAGTATTGTGCAACATTAATAGGGCTCAAAGTTCAATGCATTCTACGCGGTGACTACGAGAGTCATGTCGGTACACGATCAAACACCGCGTGGTAGTTATCTCTGTCACTTTCTTGCAGATGTTTTATGTGCTAAAATGCACCTTATGTCGAAACCGGTTCTTATAGGCTGATTAACCCTATAATACGGGTTAACCTTTATTGAGGGTTTTGTAACCTAATCCTAAAAATTAACCGGTTTAAAACCCTCATACGGGTTAACCTTTCGGTCCCTGGAGAGGAGGCAGCCTCTCTCTCCCTTTTCGCCGCCTCCTTTGCGAGCATCACGGCCTCGCAAAAGGTGGCGACGGCATTCCAACCTGAGTCGCTACACCAACCCTACCCCTACCCTACACCTTCCCTAAAAAATAGATAGTAGCCGATTCTCAGACCTACTGAATATGCATATAAAATTTGGTAAAAATCAGTAAAGCCGTTTCGGAGGAGTAAGGTAACTAACATTGTGACACGAGAATTTTATATATTAGATATTCGTTTAATTTAGTAACGTTTGTAATTAACTAATAACTTTTTCCTGTGTGGGTAGACACAGGGTCAACACATCTTATTGGGCAGCTCCCAGTTTTTAATCATTTAAAATTATTTAAAATAGTATTTTTAATGTTTTAATTACATTTAATAGTCTATTACTACCCTATACTCACTTCACACTATTTCCAAGTCTCTTCTATTTCTAATAATTCTATTCTACTTACTTTTCTACTACCACACTATGGACTCAAAGCTGACAGCAAGTTTGGAAGATTTGGAGCAGCTCTTTAACTTGCGAATGACTGAATACGAAAACAAGCTCAAAAATGCTTCATCTCCTGCAAGTTCTCCTCCGGATATCACAACACTGTCAAGTGAGTTCACAGAATTCAAAACATTTGTCTGGAAAGCCCTCTCCCAATTTAAGAGCCAAATTGAGCTACTGTCTCTTGGATTCGACAGACATGAAACCCTGATGCGGCGAAAGGTGCTTTTGTTCCATGGTGTGGCAGAGCATCCTGGCGAAAAGTTGCTCGATGTAGTTCATAAGATATTAACCGACCAAATGAGCTTGTCCGAGATTAAGAAAGACTATCCATGTTTGCCATCGATTGGGATCTACGCAGGGCAAAGCTCGGCCTATATTGGTCAGATTATACAATATTGAGCACCGTCACTTGATATGGGAGAGTAAAAAGTCCTTGAAAGGTTCAGGAATAACTATTTCTGAATTCTTGACGCAAATTAGGCACCGTACTTTCATGGACGCACGCAAACATTTTGGAATTCAGAGTTGCTGGTCGGCGGAGGGCAGGATAGTGATCGTCACACCTGATACTAAGCGTCACAGGATTGAAACTCCGAGAGAACTTCGTGCGCTGGTTTTGCAATTCCCAAATACTTCCTGTGACTCTGGAAAGGCTGAAAAACCTGTGAAACATGTTACTACGAGGAATGTTAAGGCAAAGAAGGGCGCTATTATATTATGTTATTTTAAATAAAACAAGCTACTCTTAAGCCGACATCTTTTTATTGTATATGCTGGGCGGGGCCCGCACAGATCACACATCACCACAGATACAATCTAAAACCATTACATCTCCTTTTCCTTAAATAAAATTAACATCTTGTAACTAACAGCACTTATATATCAGTTAGGTACTCTGATAGATAGGCCGGTTTTCGGACACTTCTACCGGTCCTTGTTCTATACGAAGGTAATGACCTGGAAACATCAGTATCACCATTACTTGACAATGACGCATCCACATTACTCGTCACTTCGCCTGAACCAGCCAAATTACACTGCAAAGCCTCCTCTGCTAACTCTCTTCCTTCCTCATTACCCCTTCCATCACTGTACCCAATTGGTTCAATTGGTGAGCTGTCCGTTGTTACGTATGTTCTACCGTTTTGAGGAGTTTGAGGAATGACCACACCAGATTCATTTTTTATTAAATATCGCCTATTTCTCTGTATAACATTACCCTTTTCAGTTATGACCTTGTATGAGTTAGGTCTTTTATCTTTACATACCACTTGACCATATGCACTAGGTTTCCTATTAGAATTTTCTTTAATGATAACATTTTGACCCTCTACAAGCTCTGGTAGTTCTTTAGTGTTCCTATCATAATAATATTTTTGCTTTTGTGCGTTATGGTACAACTTACTTTGAATGTCTATATTTTCTTAGTTATTTTCCATTATAGGTAATAATCCCCTAATTTGTCTGCCCATTAGTAATTCTGATGGGGTTTTGAGGTTCATATCTTGCGATATTGGTGTATTTCTGAATTCTAACAATGCTAGATATTTGTCTTTATGTTCATAATCAGCTTTTCTAAATATATTCTTTACTGTTTGTATGAAGCGCTCTGCAAGGCCATTTGACTGAGGATACAGGGGACTACTTGTTCTATGTTCAAAATTCCAATCACTAGCAAAATCTTTAAATTTATAACATGAAAAATTTGTTCCGTTGTCCGACATTAACACATCTGGTATACCAAATCTATTGAAGATACTTTTTAACATGTTAATAGTACACTCTGCTGACAAATTTTCTAATTTACCTATTTCTACATATTTACTAAAATAGTCCACTACAATAAGATAGTTCTCATTATCATAACAAAATACATCACAACCTAACATTGACCATGGGTTTTCTGGCATCTCCCGTATTGTCATTGGTTCTTTACAATTACTTTTTCTAAATCTGTTACAGGTATTACAAGCAGCTACTTTATTTTCTATATCTACAGACATTCGTGGCCAAAATAGGCATTTTCGGGCTCTGGACTTACATTTTTCAATGATTATAATGAATTTTGTCAAGCATTTCTAGCCTTAATGATACTGGGACAACAAGACAATTATTTTTGTACACTAAATTGTCAAATATATACAATTCCTCCTTAAATGTATGATAGGGCTTTAAATATTCAGGTACTTTATGCAAATCTGGCCATCCATTTTTAATAAATTCTGTAAGCTGAGTCAGCTCTTTATCTTCTGCTGTTTTTTGTTTGATCCAATCATATTTGTTTGATGACATCTTTAAATTATACCTTATCATGCTAACATGCGGTTCAACAAGATCTTCCAGTACCGTATCATCATCTTTAGAATTATTGAAGTTACGTGACAAAGAATCTGCCAAAAGTAATTCCTTACCTGCTTTATACTTTACTATTACATCATATTTTTGTAACTGTAATCTCATTCGCTGTAACCTTAGAGGAACATCACACAGCGGTTTTTTAAATATAACTTCAAGTGGCTTATGATCCGACTCAACTTGAATTGTTTTGCCATAAATATATTGATGAAATCTGATGCACCCATAAACTATAGCCAGCATTTCTTTTTCAATTTGTGCATACATCTGTTGGGTGGGAGTCATAGCTTTTGAAGCATATGCAACTGGAAGATCATTTTGCAGCAATACTGCGCCTAGTGAGTTTTTTGAAGCATCTACCGATAATTTGCAGGGTTTATTGGGATCATAGAACTGTAATACAGGTTGTGAACACAGAATATCTTTTAATTGTTGAAATGAATCATCTTGTTCTTTGGTCCAAGAAAAATCCACCCCTTTTCTTACTAACTTTCTTAATGGGTGACAAACTTCTGATAATGATGGAATAAACTTAGCAACATATGTAATCATACCTATAGCACGCTGTAATTCTACTACATTTTTTGGTTTTTCAAGGTTCAAGATAGCCTGTACTTTTCTTGGATCTGGTTTGATGCCATCTTTTCCCAAAATGTGGCCTAAATATGTTATTTCAGAAACTCCAAATTCACATTTTTTTAAATTAAATTTAATACCATTTTCTCTAGCAATTTTTAGTACCTCTAACAACCGTTTGTCATGTTCTTCCTTGGTTTTTCCATAAACTATTAAATCGTCAATAAATGCCTCACAACCAGATACTTTTTCAAATATTTGACTATATTGTCTATGAAAGATTTCAGGAGCAGATGCTAGTCCATATGGTAATCTCAAAAAGCAGTATCTGCCAAATGGAGTGGTAAAAGTGCATAGTTTTGAACTGTTTTCACTGAGTTTGATTAAATAAAATGCAGTTGACGCATCTAACTTGCTAAACACGGTGGCCCCTGCCATTTTGGCTGATACTTCATCAAATGTTGGTAATTTAAAATGTTCTCTTTTTATACAGTCGTTAAGGTTACTGGGGTCAAGACATACTCTCAGTTTGCCATCTGGCTTTTTAACAATTACAATATTACTTACAAAATCTGTAGGTTCAGAATTTTTTTTTATAACATTTAGGTTTTCCATTTTGTCTAGTTCCCTTTTAAGTGACTCATGCAATGCCATAGGTACACCCCTACATGGCACAACTTTAGCTTGATAACTTTCTTTTAACTTTATATCATATTCAACATTCTTTAACAATCCTAGCTGATCATCAAATAAATCTACATTCTCTTTTACAATCTGCTTATAATTATAGTTTTTATCAATAGTTATCTGATTCAAATACTCACGTTTTAATAATTTTAGAGTGAATATGGTAGTATAACCTAAAACAGGCGGTGACTTCTCACTGCCATCAATCACCTGAAACAATAATGTAATATTTTTTCCATTTACAAGTTTACATTTTAACCATATTTGTCCAACACAATTAATTTTTGAACCATCATAATTCCTGAGTCTCAACATATTTTTGTTTATTTTATGTTCTAAGGACAGCTTTTTCACAATATGCAATGGCATAACATCACAATCACTACCAGTATCTAATTTCAAATCTATAATTTTGTTATTTATTTCTACGGACTCATACAAACATTTATCTAAAGTATTGTTACATTTGACCATACCTAGAACAATATCCGAGACATCACTATCATTTGACATATTCTGTTTTACTGCTTGTACCTGCCAAGGAGTCCTACACATCTTAGCATAGTGACCAAACTTGTGACATTTCTTGCAACTGTGTCCAAATGCTGGACACTTGAAGCCATGATAATAGCCACATCTAGTACACTGCTTCCTGTCACTCCAACTGTTCTGCTGTCTTTCATTTTGGCCATCTTGCTCTCTATTGCTGCGATTGTCTTGTCTTCTTTCACCTTGACTGTCCTGTCTCCGTTCCCTTCGACTGTTTTGCTCCTTTGTGTCTTTTCTATAATTTAACCTTACCATTTTATTTATTCCACACACTTGGGACTCTGCTGTCATCTTTATAACATTTTTTGAAGCAACTTCAGATGCCTTGCAAATTTTTAAGCATTTATCCAGATTTAAGTCAGGTTCTTTTAATAGTGCTTCTTGAAGGTGAGAATCTCCAATGCCTCTTATTATTTGGCTTTTAATTAAACTGTCTTTTAGTTTATCGAAGTTGCAGTCTGCACTAAGTATTTTGAGAGACGTAACAAACTCATCGAAGGTCTCTGCCTCTTTTTTTTCGCGTGTGAAAAAAAGGTGACGCTGCATGGTTTCGTTTTTTGTCGGTGAACAATATTCACGAAATCTATTTAATATTCCTTTTATGTCGACGTCTTCTGGTATGTCTAAAGTGTTATATACTTCTAAAGCATCCTCACCAATTATGTGCAGAAGTAATGCATTTTGACTTTGTCTGTCCAATCGTTCTTCAGCCCCCGATGCTTTCAAATAGAGCAAAAATCTTTGCTCCCATCTTTTAAAGTTGAGACACAGATCGCCTACTAAAGATAGCGGTGGTGGCTGTTTTAACATTTCCATTTTAAGTATTTAGTACGTTACTGTTCACTTTTTTCTTTATTTTATTAGTTACTCGGCTGCGCCATATTATATTATGTTATTTTAAATAAAACAAGCTACTCTTAAGCCGACATCTTTTTATTGTATATGCTGGGCGGGGCCCGCACAGATCACACATCACCACAGATACAATCTAAAACCATTACAGGCGCGCCGGCGACGCGGCGTGACTAACTTAGTTATTTTTCTGATCCGATAGTAAGTAGCTTCTTAATTTTGTCGGAGTGTATGACTTCAGTTATATGTCGGTAGTTAAAGCATTTTGCACTATTTGAATCACCTTCATAGTGATTAGATTATAATAAAATGTCAGTGTAATTTTTACATTTTCCTGTTTTGTATGCATTTGTATGTCAATGACTAGAGATGTGTAACTCAGGAGTGATTCGTAAAAAAGATTTAAATCCGTCACAAAAGATGTATAAATCAGTAACTCCCTCGTTTTCTCAATACATCTTTAAATCTTTAACTCTAAGGTTCATTTCAGATTGATTGAACATGAAAAGATGTAGAGTGAAATGATTATGGCAGGATTAGGTGAGACAAAACGAGACGGAGAATGATTTGTATGTTCAAAGTATGTGTATGCGTACTGCAATGGTCCCTGGAATTTACATTGAATCTCGCATGTACGAACGAAACTATTTCTTCCGTCTTTGTCACAAAGTGTTAAATCTAATGTGAACTTGTGATCGCTCATAATTTTGCTGATTTTGTTTTGTAAATACCTAATCTAAATAACGTGTAGGGTAATTGAAAACTATGCTAGCATGGAAATTAACATACTTATTAGAGAAAGTGATTGAACTTGTAAATAAATAATTACTAGATTAGGATCATCAACCTAGTCTTTTCAACATTTTTTTCCCCTTATTTTGCATACTAGGTTGACAGTCCTAAGCCTGTAATTAAAGTATGAAGGAAAATCAGGAGTATCTTAAAAGTCTAGTTAGATTACATTTCATATGAAAATATGGGTCGATTGACTAGCCCATCAAAATGCAAGTGAATGATTATTCAATTCACCCGCTGAAACACTGCTTTTGGTTAAAAGAAAAAAGATACAGTGAGTGAGTGAGCTATTTAGAAGATGGGAGTTATTTGGGATTTAAAGATTTAAAAGAGTGATTTAAATCTTCTTATCAAATTGTATGCTTTTGTGAATATTTTAATAGTTTTGTTTAAATGTCCTACAAAATTATTCGTTAGTTTGTGTTCGATCTTTAGTATTTTATGTTTGTGGTATTGTTATGATTTGTTAATTTCTTCCAACATATCAGCGAGTTAGGGTAGTTAACTTGAAAGCAAAAACTAAAAAGTATTTAGTATTAACTTATTTTATTTTTATTGTATATATATTTATATATATTTATTTTACTTTATATTTATTTATGGATGATCTAATAGACTTGAATGATAGCTTTTTTTCTTGTTCTTCTTCGACTTGCAGTTTTATTAGCGCGGAAAGTGAGACACTACTTCACACTTTGCATGATAATATTTCCACTATTTTTTCTAAATAGCCCAAAAATTTTCATATAGCGCATATTAATGCTCAGAGTGTTCCTGGTCACTACTCCGATCTTCTGGCATCCTTTAGCAGTGCTCATCTAGATGCACTTCTTATTTCTGAAACTTTTCTTAAGCCTTCTCTTCTTTCTACGCACTATTCACTCCCTGGCTTTGTTCTGGTCAGAAATGACAGAACCGGCAAGGGTGGTGGTGGTGTTGCCATTTACATACGTGCTGATATACCACACAAAATTGTTAGCTCGTCTCCATCCCAGTACTCTGGGTCGGCTGAATTTTTATTCCTTGAGATTACTTTAAATCATACCAAAGTTCTACTCGCGGTATTCTACTCCCCTAATTTACATATTAATTACTTTGACTCCTTAGAATCATCTCTTAATGAACTTTGCCCTGCGTACGAGCACGTTATTTTAATGGGTGACTTTAATACATGCTTACTTAAAGACGACACTCGTTCTCGCAAACTTCTTACTCTCTTATCCTCTTTTAATCTTGAAATTTTACCTCTATCTGCGACTCATAATTTTCTCTATTTTTTTCTCTATTGGACCTAATGATTGTTTCTTCACCTAGCAAAGTTGCTGAGTTTGGGCAGCTTACTGCAACCTTTTCTTACCATGACCTCATCTTTCTTTCCTATCGTATCCGATCTCCTAAACGTAAACCTCGCTTCTGCTATTTACGTAATTACAATGGCCTAGATCTTGCTGAGTTAGCAAGTGATGCAGGAGATATCGACTGGACCTCTGTAGTCGAAAGCTCCAGTATTGACGAGAAAGTCAGCTGTTTCAATTCCGAGCTATTGGGTCTCTATGACAAACATGCACCGCGTCGGCGAATTAAAGTAAAACATGATCCTGCTCCTTGGATTTCTGCTGAAATCAAAGATGCTATTGCTCGTAAGGATAAAGCGAAGAGTAGGTATAGACGTAGATCCACGGAGCAGAATTTTGATCACTTTAAAGTTATGCGTAATCGCTGCAATCTTATGTGTCGAGATGCTAAAAGACGTTATTTCCACGAATCTCTTATTAATCGAAAGTCCTCTGATGTCTGGAAATTTCTAAAGTCAGTTGGCATCGGCAAATCACCCTCTAATACTTGTGAAGATGTTGACATATGTGCTCTTAATAGACACTTTTCTCTTCCTCCTGTTTCTCTTGAACCTAGTGTCAAAATTTCAACTTTGCAAGAGCTCACTGATTTGCCTTTACCAAATTGCCCAACTTTTAATTTGACTTCTGTTTCTGAAGACGATGTTAAAAAATCTCTACTTTCTATTTCCTCTTCGGCTGTTGGTCATGACAATGTGTGTTCGATGATGATAATACCTATTCTACCTCAATTGCTCCCCATTCTAACTCACATTGCTAACTATTCCTTATTTTCTAGCTCATTTCCTAGTGCCTGGAAACAGGCACATATAATACCTGTTCCCAAAATAAACAATCCATCGTCCTTATCTCACTTCAGACCTATCTCCATTTTACATTTCCTTTCTAAAGTTCTTGAACATATTGTTCATGGCCAAGTTTCTAGATACCTTACAGCACACAATCTAATTTCCCCTTTCCAATCTGGATTTCGTACTGGTCACAGCACAGTAACTGCACTTCTGAAAGTCACCGACGATATCCGCTGGGCTATGGACAATAAATCTCTCACCGTATTAGTCCTACTTGACTTCAGTTGCGCGTTCAACTCAGTAGATTTTGACATACTTCTTGGAGTCCTTCGTTCATTTAACTTCTCGCCTTCTGCACTATCCTGGTTTGACTCGTATCTTCGGGGTCGCTCTCAGTGTGTCCGCCTTGATGAAAAATTTTCTGATTGTTGTGATCTCACTGCTGGTGTGCCTCAGGGTGGCGTTCTTTCTCCTCTTCTTTTCTCTGTCTTTATTAATACAGTTACTCAGATCATCACCTCGAACTTCCATCTCTATGCAGACGATTTGCAGCTATACCGACACTTCTTGCTGGCTGACGCGGACTCGGCGATTAGTGCCATGAATTGTGACTTGGAGAATATTAGTCAGTGGGCTAAATCATACGGATTACAGATTAATCCGTCCAAGTCCCAGGCTATGATCTTAGGTAGTCGATACTATCGCTCTGCGCTTGACACTTCCTCTTTGAGGCCATTATCCCTTAACGGCTCGGTCATTGCGTACACGGATATTGCAAAGAATCTTGGTGTATTACTTGACAGCAATCTTTCTTGGCGAGCGCAAGTAAGTGAGGTTAGTCGTAAGGTGCACTTTTCCTTCCACTCTTTAAAATCCCTACAAAGCTTCTTGCCTTTCAAAACTAAAATCTCTTTAGCTCAAACATTAATTCAGCCGATTATTGATTATGCTGATGCCTGCTATTTGGATGCCACTGAGGAGCTCTTATGTAAGCTTGAGCGCTTGCAAAACTTGTGTATTCGCTTTGTTTTTGGTCTGAGGAAATACGATCATGTCTCTCAGTTTCGCAAGGATCTCAAGTGGCTCCCTATCCGTCTTCGCAGGAACACTCGAATCCTTCTGTACAACATCCTATTCAATCCTGCATATCCTAGCTACCTGCGCGATCGTTTTTCATTCACTCGTCCTACTGATGCCCTTTGTAGATCCCACCTTAAACTCCATCTCAATTTCCCATCCCAAAAAACCTGTTTCTATTCCCACTCCTTCTCCTTTCATGCAGTACGACTGTGGAACTCACTTCCCACTAAAATCCGCGAAGCTAAATCCATTACTATTTTCAAAAAGCAGGTCAAAGATCATTACCTATCTAACATCCCGTAATTTTATATATTTATTATAGGTATATATTTTTATAGCATGTATTTTAATTCTATGTATGTATATATTTATTAAATTTATCATTTTAGTTTAATTTTATAGCTAAGTATGTTTTATATCGTAATTAGTATTTATACACACTGTGTCTATCATCTCCTCTTCAACTCTCCTGTCGCAGGTCTGCTGGAAGAAATTTCTTAGGAAATAAGCAGCACCTTTGTGCTCTTTTGTCTGTATTTATTTTTGTCCTTTATAAGTGTCATGTGTGTACATAAATAAATAAATAAAAAAATTAAATTAAACCCAAGTCCATGTTACTATTAGCATCGATAATAGTAAGAAACGTCGATAATTTCTATTGACATTTTTTTATATCCTTACAAACCTAGGAATGTCAGTTTAACATGTCGCAAAGATCAAGCTATCTTTTATGCGGTATAGGCGCGTTAATACCTACGTTGTTATGAAAAAAATTCAAAACCCACATAATTATTATGTGTGTAATTTACTGATACAATAAAACAGGTTATACATAAAATAGTAACATTTTTAGATAGGTATGGACTTAGTGGATCCTGTTAATTTGATTATTAACCGACTTCAAAAAAAGGAGGTATACAATTCATCTTGAACTTTTTTTTTTTATGTATGTTACCTCATAACTCGGAGATGGCTGGACCGATTTGGAAAATTCTTTTTTTGTTTGATAGGGTATACTTTCTAGTTGGTCCCATTGTCGTCACGTTTGGATCTGATGATGGGATCATGGAGAAATCGAGGGAACTCTTCAAATTATAGGCACACCTATAGCGTTTTGGGTATTTCTTATAGTACCTTGTGCAGTTGCTCTCGAAAAGCACCATTTGAGGAAGTGGAACTGATGATGAAGACCCCAGATGGCCACCGAAACTACTCAATAATAAGTATTTCGTTGATTGCGATTAGATTACTTGAATATATAGCTGATGGTGATGTACCAGGAGAACTCCTCAAAAATTAACGGCTCTGCACCGGGAAAAGCAATATTTTGTAAAAGGTGATAAGTAGTTGACATTTTGGCTTTTGTAACTACATAAATTACAAACCGACCCACTAAAAAGCGTGAAATAAAAACTTTTTAGCAAAAAATAGAACCGACTTCCATATAAAAACACTACAAAGGCAAAAATAACTTTCATTTCGGAAGGCGGTGTCTTTAGTTTTGTATATATTTTCGGTTTTGACACCGCCTTCCGAAATTAAAGTTATTTTTGCCTTTGTAGTGTTTTTATATGGAAGTCGGTTCTATTTTTTGCTAAAAAGTTTTTTTTAAGTATCAGTTAAGTTCCTAGTGTTGTTCAAAACGTACAGGAACTTCGCACAAGCTGAAAATCATCACGTTACCTACATTACATAAGCTAATAAATTTTGTTGAATATTAGTTACTGGTAGATGAAAACATGGTCAGTGGGTCGTCTTAGGATTAATAAGTAAATGTTTTATTTCTCGCCACTATACAATGGTTTTATACATTAACGATACTTATATTATAAATAATATAAAAACATATTGTGGGAGACTGGTGCCTAAGCTAGGCTCATAGCCTGTATTTCAGGACACCAGGCCTCCTCCTAATTTATTTAAAATTTATGCATAGAATAATTTACAGTAGATTATGGTCGAAAATTATACAACACAGAAAACGAAATCAAAAAATAAAATAACAATAAAACTATAAAATATAATAATAATAGAAAAAGATGTGTGTGAATGAGAGTGTGCGTTAGATTGTGTGTGCGTGCGGGGGTTAGAGTGAATGTGAGTGTGTGTGTTTGAATGAGAGTCAGAGTACACTAGTATGTACAGCAAACAGTTCTTCTGTATCGTTGTAACCACAGAAATAAAAATATTTTATCTATGGTCGTAACTTAACTCCGTAGCCGTATGGCTCCGTACACAGCCGGATTAACCCTGTCAGAGGCCCTAAGGCAATGGCATTCTCGGGGCCCCTTTTCTTACTTTGACTGACCAAATCGTGTGTGAACTGAGGAAACGCATATTAAGGGCTGTGGTTTTTAATATATTTGTTTACTTATTCCCAGATTTGTTCTAAAATTGTTTTAATTCTACTACTATATCTAACGATTTGTATTTTGTGAGATAACAGTGAGGTCCCTAAGTCCACACGCACATCAAATTCTCGTTCGAAGAAACATGTTTTCTTTGTGCATGCACTGGGCCTGGGCCCCTAGTTGATGCGAGGCCCCTAGGCAGTTGCCTACTCCGCCTAATGGTTAATCCGGCCCTGGCTCCGTACTACGTAGCCAGAGCTCCATATGTGGAGTGTTAAAAAATCCGAAACCAAAGGTACTACCAAAGGCACCTACTATTGAATATGAAAGTGGAATCAGGTTTCCTGCTACAAGATTGATGGTGCGAATGATTCTATTCATGAATATTATTTTTATCGCGCTTATATTTTGTTGACATTTTGACTCGGTTCAAAACGTACGCGGATTCTATAAGCTTTCAATCTGCAAATAAATGAAAAAATGACGTAGTTACCTACCTGATACTACCTATTTACCTTTTTAGTACTTGAAGGTTGTTGGAATACAATCTTAACACTATAAGAATCACCTAAAATAATGTAATAGCTTGATAAATGTTTTCGAATTTTTTATTCATTCACTTTATATTCTATATAAATAATTTGTCGAATCTACAACTGTTTATGCAAAGCATCTGAAAATTACTTCATGGTACCTACCTATAGCAATGTGCAGTGAGTGGGAGCAAGGGCGGATTTAGCTTTGGCGCCGGGGGGGGGGGGGGGGGGGGGTCACATACTTAGTCGTGGTCAAGTCACAAGAAGTTATAATTTAATTTTGACAATAATAGATATACGTAAGTAAATAGTATGTATTTTATTAATAAATGTCAGTACTGTACTTAAAAATACCTACCCATATTTAAATAACTAAATTAAATTTTAGGGTTCCGTGTTCAAAGGGTAAATAGGACCCTATTATTAAGGCTCCGCTGTCTTCTGTCTGTCACCAGGGCCCTATTTAATAAAGCTGACAATTCGACATATATGTCAAAAAGTGACAAAATTGTAGAATTATCGCGCTTAGGCTGTTTCATAAAACTGACATGTCAAAAATTTATACGTAAAATCGTGACATATTTGTCAAGTAAAAACGCATTTAATAGTCTCGACATATGTCACAAAACCACAACAAAATATTTCTGACAATTGTTGGATTGTTGTGACTTTTGACATATTTGTAAATAATTTTGTGTTATGATAAGAAATGAGGATAAACCAGAAAAAAAAATAACAGAATAAAATAATGAATCAATCACTAGTGCAACTACGATTGTTTGTTTTGAGATTTTTAAACGACATCATCCGACGAGCCCTTGTCACCATCGGCATTCCAACCATATTGGAACCCAATGGCTTAGTGCGTGACGATAGCAAATGACCGGACGGCACACGGTGGGCTGAAAATCGGCTTTCATAGACTTAGGCATTTTATTTTGCAAGTGCGAGTTTTTTTGCCGGATATCACTTCTATTAGTTATAACAATATACAAAAATGACACCAGAATTGATTCTGCACAGAAACGAAGGAATTATAATTTTTTTACGAAAATTTTGTATGGAGCTAGTATGAAAAATCGAAATATCTCTAAAACGGCAGCGATAACCGTAATATCCTTATAGGGGGTTATAGTACTAATTATTTATGATTTTTTGACATACGTTACATAATGGTTGTAGATGCCTTTTTTTTTAAAAAATCGTCAAAATATTTTTATTTATTTTTACATATTTAAACGTTCCTTTTAGTGTTTAAGTTGAAGAATTCAGAGCTTTAACAACTCTTATCATAAAATAGCATCACCCTATAGACCTGAAGGACTAGACAGAGGTGTGTAGTGTCTTGTTGATCTTGTAAGATTTCCAACAATACCAAATAGTTGAATATCAGTGTCAAAGTGCCCATGCTGTCGCTTCTTTTTGAAAGATAGGGGAATGAAATTGTTAATTGATCATACCCTAAAAGTATGATTACAACATAACCGGACACATAATAATAATAATATCCTTATAGGGGATTATAGTACTAACATTATTTATTTTAACATATGAAACTGTTCAAAACGATCCATGAACTGTGTCAAAGTTAAGAACATCGTTAGGAAGCATGCTTTTTCCCCAAATATTAAGAACATATTCTTAATATTTGTATATAATATTAAGAATATGTGAAAAAAAAAAAAACTGTATATAAACTTTTTATTGATAGGTAATTTAAATAAAACAGAAGTAACAAAAATAATATCTAATAAATTCAATTATACAAAATACATATTTGAAACTATAATTTATGAAATTATTAACTAAACATATTGGTACAATAAACTAACATAAATAACAAAAGAACATAAAGAAAAATAAATTAAATTTTACAAATTTTCTTTACAACTTTCGTTGTCGGACTCCAATTCCGAGTCAGAATCCAGATCGGATATACCTACAAACTCGAACTCAGTTTCCGGAAACTGTATTAGGTCGAGAGTTTCAGCAAAAAAGGTTGTCTTCCTTTTGGCATCTAACTTCGGCCTTTGTGCACTTAGAAAAGGATCCGAAGAAACAACAAGCATATTTAGGATATCTTGATTAGAATCTTGCCTGCTTCTTTTCCGCGAATGATGTTCCCGGAACCTCCTAAAATCTTTGTTTCGAGACTCTGAGGCTTCTTCTGAGAGAGTCCCAATCGGGACAATATCATTTTTTTCGATTATGTCAGCTCCGTGTATTAATAGTTTATGTACGGTTGATGACATGTAGTACCAGTCGTATAATTCCACGTACTTTTCTACTGTTTTGCGAGCAAAATCTTTAAATTTGATGACATCGATCTTCTCACCAGATGTTATTGCTTGCAAAATAACAGCAAATCTTTTTATCAGGTTTTGATCCAACCCAGTAATAGCTGCAGTTTTATTGGGAAACTCGAAAAACTTCCTTGCGGTATTCCCGTCATTGTTAGTTCCCGAGCCTTGTTTTGCTATATCAATTAACAGATTGAGCTCCTCTTTAAATTTATTTTGAATGTTTTTTTTTCTGTTTTGTAACATATCTTTATGCTCATTACTTCTTGCTGCCCACTGTTTGAAGTCAAGTCTGTACGCAATGTGTAACAGACATTCCATGCAATTTATACGGGCATGTAGGGATGATAGGCCAAATTCATATATGTCAGAACACACAGTTTTTGATGTTACAGCATCTAAGTGGTTCATTTCTGTTGGTTTTGCTAAGCACAGGTAGCATGATGCATTTGATCTAGCTTCAGAAAGGTACGTGCAGACTTTTGCGTCGATCATTGTCATCATTAGTTTATGAGTCACCCTGTTACTATTAATGCACTCTGTGGGGTTAAGGGCCTCAATTTCCTCATCCATTTTTCTTTTGTTATCAATGACAACTGCATGGCTTTCTTTTACAAAAGTGAACTGAACCGGACGACAATAAAAAGTTGAGCATGGTTTCGGGTTTGTCCATATAGTATTATCTCCATCTGTCAGTTTCAGTGGCACCAAGGAGGTCATGAAAATGCTTGAATCATCATGCTCGCCGTCCATTTTCTGCTTGTATCGGCTTTGATTGGAAGCACCATCAAATCCCCACTTCGATATCAGCTTTAACTGCTTATTTTCCACATTATCAGAAAGACTTTGAAGAATCCGCTTCACCGTGATGTCAAGTAAAGCTTGAAGTGTAATTCTAGCCGATGAATCCGTAACTGATACTGATTGATTAGGAGGGTAGCATGCAAGCTTAGTTTGTTGCAGTTTATAGTAGGATGGGTAAATATCCTTAGCACCTTCCCGAATGGCAGTCTCTCGCAACGTAATATATTGCCACTTTGAAAGCTTAAGTGAAAGAAGCAATCCAAGTGCTTTCTCTGATGTAAATATTACTGTTTTCTTAATGCTTTCCTTGATTTTAGCGGCAGCTTCTGGATTTTTGATTATATAATTGATTACAGATGCGATATCTTCATAACCTTCTTCTTTTAAACGTGCTGCAGCTGCATATGCCAATTCACAGGAATCCTCGCCTATGTGCTCACTAGATCTTCTCTTTTTCTGTTTGCTTCCCAGATCTTTGAATGGTTTTCGGGACCTTTTTGTCATTGTTCCAACAGTCGATGATGTCGAAGGTTCTGGAGAGACTGAGCGTGCTCTTGGTATCTCATCAACAGTTGGTTCTTGATTTATTAAAGTTTGCATGCAACTCGGCCAATCAATATTTGCTTGCAACCACTCTCCGTACGTATTTCTAAACTTATCAAAGAATCGTTTAGATTTCTGCCACCTGTTTAAAGCAGCTCGCGTGAATCTCCGGCAAAATTCTTTGAGAGTTACTTGATCTTCGGCATAAAGGCAATCGCCTATGCGGGACACAATTGCACTAAACAATACTTCATGATTAAATGAAGGACACTCACTTTTTAGAAGAACAAACAAATCTAAGTTGGTGATTAAACTTTCCATTCTAAGATTTTGTAGTCGCAAAGCAAATAGTTTTAGTGTTAGCAGTTACACGGTTGTGAACAATCTAAATTATGGAACAAAATTATAGCCCTTTTATTGTATAAAGTCAATAATTAGTTAACTACCCTCATTAAAGTTATAAAAGATATGATAATAAAAATTTATAATCGTCAAAAACATTTCGTAGAACTCATAGTAGAACTAATCAACATTAGCAAATCACATTAGCTCACTAATTATAAAAAGGTGAATGCAGTTCTTAGTTGGTATTGTTGCGAGATATTTCAAATCATTTAATCACTTAATAGGCTCATTAGAATCAGAAGACTACAACCATCATTCTAATTACTTAATTACTTGTCATCAGACTCATTAGATGACTACACAATATGTTATTTTGTATTTTGAACGTATGCAAGGTTTTAAAATTCCTTTTGTGTCGATATTATTATGTGTCCGGTTATGTTGTAATCATACTTTTAGGGTATGATCAATTAACAATTTCATTCCCCTATCTTTCTAAAAGAAGCGACAGCATGGGCACTTTGACACTGATATTCAACTATTTGGTATTGTTGGAAATCTTACAAGATCAACAAGATACTACACACCTCTGTCTAGTCCTTCAGGTCTATAGGGGTGATGCTATTTTATGTTAAGAGTTGTTAAAGCTCTGAATTCTTCAACTTAAACACTAAAAGGAACGTTTAATATGTAAAAATAAATAAAAATATTTTGACGATTTAAAAAAAAAGGCATCTACAACCATTATGTAACGTATGTCAAAAAATCATAAATAATTAGTACTAAAACCTCCTATAAGGATATTACGGTTATCGCTGCCGTTTCAGAGATATTTCGATTTTTCATACTAGCTCCATACAAAATTTTCGTAAAAAAATTATAATTCCTAGGTTTTTGTGCAGAATCAATTCTGGTGTCATTTTTGTATATTGTTATAACAAATAGAAGTGATATCCGGCACAAAAACTGGCACTTGCAAAATAAAATGCCTAAGTCTATGAAAGCCGTTTTTCAGCCCACCGTGCGGCATGTCATTGTTTCCTTGTAGCTGCTGTAGGCTGCTTAAATCTACTTTATTAACCCGGCGTCAGCATGGTAGAAAATAGGTACAACTACTGCATGGTGGGTCATAATTACCCGGATTTTAAACCGTAGGTGATTTTTACCATTTCAATGGTAAAAATCATTTCAATTTCATTTAGAGCAAATTTGTGTGTAACTTGAAGAATAGTTCTTAAATTATAATATTTTGGAGCCAAAATAAAAACATAAGTTATATAAAGATCTTTTTATCTATTTAAGAAGTCAGTATAAAATTTACAACAAAAAATTCAACTTCTATAAACTTATTAATAGAAAAAAAAAAAAAAATTAACACTTATTTTTAACCTTTTGGAATGACAAATGTAAAAAAAGAAAATATATGTAAAAATTATAAAGAATCTTAGGGTTGATCACTATTAGCAATGTAATCTACGCAACCGCCACAGAAAGAAATTATATGTTCAGGGCAGATGAATTTGTTGCATCTTTGACAGGTATGGGTAGTTTCCTGTCTTTTTTAGAGGGATATACCTGGCATCGTTTACGCACACCACGAACTTTAGCAGGGGGCTCCTCTGATGTTTCTCCTGTAAACTCTCTTATTCTTTTGCGCATCTCTCTTGGTAAATGAACTACGTCCTTGCGAGCGCTCAAGTGATAATTTATAAGAGCAAGACCTAAGTTTTTCAAGAATTTACGCCGTTTCAGATTTTGTAAATTTTTAGTTTTAGTTCTCTTTATAAATTATATATGCATTTATCGCTGACATATTCAACATGGCGTCAAAGGCCATTTTTTTTTGAGTTCCTACAAACATTGTAGGTAGAACAGAGTTCGTCAGCGACGTCTACCCCACTCTTTGTCACATTATAAAATGTCATCATCATCGTCATCATCATTGTCTGATGTCTCTTGCTCGGTATCACTCTCGGTGATCATCTTCCTCGTTTTCCGAAGTTTTTTCACCTTCTTCCAAGTCACTTTCTTCTAATATTGACAGAATTCACTGCCTTTTGCGTTCCTCTTTATCCATTATTTAAATATAATCTAAAAATAATAAAATATAATAAAACGTAATTTTGGTACAAATAAATAAACGAAACAATCAAATAATGAACTTAACGTAATTGGCACGAAATTGTATCATCGAATGTATAGTTGGGTCATATTTACCTTTTTGTTATTTGACCGCGTCCATCTTCCTGTCAGGCGCACACCGTCTAAGTTAACATAAGAAACTAGGGAGGCGGGGCACTAACTGCAGCTACTGAGAAGCGTGATAACGTTACACTATTATTTTCTTAAATACGTGCATTTAAAAACATCACGGGTCATTATGACCCAACCTAGCAGACGCCGGGTTAAATAAATAATTATCTTGACATATAAACACATTTGTAGAATTGTCAGACAATTCTGACAGGAGCGTTACCCTCTGTCGCGAAATCATTTTTTTTTTTGAAGGAGTAGGAAAGTAATTTATTCATAACCATTATGCAAAGATGGTGGTCAAACTCGAGCCTATTATCAATAAAAAAGGACTAAAATAAAAGCAAATTAGAATAAAGCTCAAAAAATCATCTTAAACGCTGTCGGCTGGTAAGTAGAGACTGGCGGTATTGCCTCATTATTTGGCAATCCTTAGCCTTTGGCCAAAGAAATAGCCAGCCCTTGGGTCAAGGGAAGCGTCAACGAGCCTTTACAATATTTCTATAAAAAGGCTGTGAGCACACGGGCCCTACGGTCCAAGAGTTTCGACCCCAAACGTCTCGAAAATATAGTTATCACCGAGATTACTGTATTTACGTCACTTGTGGTATTCCGCAGCCGCAGCAGGAGCGCCAGCACAACATGATGAACTGGGAAAATGGGATGGTGCGAGAGTATCGACACAAGTTGCGTTCCCCACTAAAGGCCTGACCATCTTCCAAGGAAACAATGCCATGCCGTTCGGTCATTTGCCAGCGTCACGCACCAAGCCATTGGGCTCCAATATAGTTCCAATATTGGAATGCCGACGGTTACACGGGCTCGTCGGATGATGTCGTTTAAAAATCTAAAAGCAAACAGTCGTAGTTGCACTAGTGATTGATTTTATTCTGTTACTTTGTTATTTTTTTTTTCTATTTTATCCTCATTTATCTTCATAAAACAAAATTATTTACGAATATGTCAAAAGTCGACACAATTGTCATGACAATCCGACAATTGTAATCGCCAATTTTTAGAAATATTTTAATGTGGTTTTATGACATGTCAAGTTTATTAAACGCGTTTTTGCTTGATAAATACCTATGTCACGATTTTGCCCGTCGATTTTTGATATATTTAACAGTTTTATTAAACAGCATATAAACATATATGTCGAATTTTCAGCTTTATTAAATAGGGTCCAGGCTGTATCTCATGAACCGTGATAGCTAGACCATTGATATTCTCACAGATGATGTATTTTAGTTGCCGCTATAACAAGAAATACTAAAAACATAATAAAATAAACTATTTAAGGGGGGTTTGTGTTTATTTCGTTTTTTATGGATAATGGTACAGAACACAGAGTGCGCGGGTTCGACTTGTACTTGGCCGGTCCTTCTGTTACGTCTTCTCCCGAAACGCGTTATCACTTCATCTACTTCAATAGGTACGTTTTTATGGACGTGGAGAAGTGCCAGTCCGGTAAGGTTAGACGTTCTTAAACCATTGAAGCTCTTAGCCACGATTTGTTTTTCGTAACGTAGAGAAAGATCTTTCCGCTATCGCTATAGGTACTAATAGGTAGTGTAACCATAATACATTAAAAAAAATATATTAGGATACATCTCAATACATCTCAATATCGCAACTTAAAATAAGGTCAGAAGTTGACTGCGGTATGTCCTGACTCCGCTGCCACTTCACCATCTAAAGCCGATATTAGTTTTCGAAACAGGAGTATTATCTAGTAACAATGTGTAATCGGTTGCTAGTTGTTTCACAGTTTCAATATCTTGGTTACTGTATTAGCTCTTTGGCATGAAAACGCTTAGTTGAAATAAATTAAGTATTTCAAGAGACAGAAGGTCCTGTAGCGTCACTTATTATTAAATCCAGAAGAGGGATGTATTTATAATATATGGCTCTGCGGAAATATTCTTCAGCAAATTGAGCAGGTAGGTTGTTGGACACTATTCTGGGACATTTAATTTCGACATCTAGCTGCTCAGCTCGGTACTTCGTTGGCCCCTTCAAAAAGCTGTTGGTAAATTACCTCCGCATTTTCTCTTTTATTTTTTGAAAGGTGGCGGGCGGGGTGTGGCGGTGCACGGTGGTGCGGAAATAATCAAATCAAATCGATGCGAATAATACGTTTGCGGTCAAACAAAGTACTATATAATATTTGAAATTAATTAAATACCGTTAAATTAATACTAATTATTATTACCCCAAATTTATAGTTTCCTTTGGCAATGCTATAGAAATCCATCCAAATTATTGTTTCGAGACAATCTATTAGAATCAGCTGTTGGCTGTCAACAAGGTGACCCTCTCGGGCCAGTGATTTTCAGTTTAGCTATTCACCCAATAATTCGAAAGCTAAATTCTAAATTCAATGTTTGGTATCTTGACGACGGAACCTTGGGAGGTGATGTAGAAAATATTTTAGCAGACCTAAATTTCTTAAAAAATGAACTACATTCTATTGGCCTTGACCTCAACCTTTCAAAATGTGAATTATTTTTAACAGATAACACTGACAGACTACTGACTCTCTCTAAATTTAACGAAATAGCTCCTGGAATTCAAATTATTGAGAAAAGTTCTCTCCGTCTCCTTAGTTCTCCAATCTTTGATACTTCCTTTCCCGACTTTATTGCAGAACAAATTAATAAATTCAATGACGTTTCGGAAAGATTGCTCCAAATCAATATGCACTCGGCCATCACTATAATTCGTTTCTGCTGTTTCGGCCCTAAATTAACATACTCTCTTCGTGCTTCCCATTTGTGGAAGCACCATCAACTTTTAGTTCAAATGGATCAAATTATCAGACGAACTTTGTCCTTAATTCTGAATGTGGCTTTGGATGACCGAGCTTGGGCCCAAGCCTCTCTTCCCATCCGCATGGGAGGGCTCGGAATCCGCAAAATTTCTAGTATTAGTTTACCGGCTTTCATTTCCTCGGTCCACAGCACTGAGAAATTAATCAGGAATATCCTGGCTTCCACACTGATTGATTTCAATGTGCCGTGCTTCACTGAGGCTATTGATGCCTGGAATCTCGCTTGTCCGAACTCTGACCTACCTGTTATACCATCTTCTCAGAGGCGGTGGGACGAGCCGCTCTGCAGAGTAGTTCTGAATAATTTACTAACCACGTCTGCTACTTCTGCTGAGTGTGCTCGTCTGCTGGCTTTGGGAAAGTGGGAATCAGGTCTTTGGTTACATGCTCTACCGTCCTCAAATCTTGGCACTTTGTTCGACGACACTACTTTCCGCATCGCTGCTTCACTACGCCTAGGAGCCCCTTGTTATTCCCCTCATCGCTGTAATTGTGGGGAAGCGGTCAACAGCCTCGGGCACCATGGTCTCTCTTGCAGCCGTTGTGCGGGTCGTTTTGCACGACATGCCAACTTAAATGACATTATCCGACGAGCCCTTGTCACCGTCGGCGTTCCAGCCGTATTGGAACCCATTGGACTGGCGCGTGACGATGGCAAGAGACCGGACGGCATGTCATTGTTTCCTTGGAAGATGGGTAGGCCTTTAGTGTGGGACGCAACTTGTGTCGATACTGTCGCGCCATCCCATCTTCCCAGTTCATCATGTTGTGCTGGCGCTCCCGCTGCGGCTGCGGAAAACCTCAAGCGGCGTAAATATAGTCATCTCGGTGATAACTATATTTTCGAGCCGTTTGGGGTCGAAACTCTCGGACCATGGGGCCCGTGTGCTCACAGCCTTTTTAAAGAAATATCGAAAAGGCTCGTTGACGCTTCCCGCGACCCAAGGGCTGGCTATTTCTTTGGTCAACGGCTAAGCATTGCCATACAACGAGGCAATGCCGCCAGTATCTTAGGTACGTTGCCAGCCGACAGCGTTGAGGATGAATTTTTTGATGCTTTATTGTAGTTTGTATTTTAGTACATAATTTTGTATATTTGTTGTAATTCTTAGTTAACAATAAAAAGAAACATTATTTATAAATTATTAAATATTGAAACTACATAAATAAAATCTATATTGTGACAAAAATATATAAAAACATTTTGTTTAACAATTTTAATTAGTTATCCACCTAGGTCCTAGACTCAGTCCAGGCGAGGGTCATGACCCCCATGAGGGGTCTTGAGTGGGAGAGACAGTGATACATCTCAAACCCATTACCATTGTAGGTCAGTTTGTACTTATCGTCTGCTTACGGGTAAAAGGTAATAAGTGCAATTTGTGTCAATTCGAGTTAATGACATTTTAAAGTTTAAGTCTTAATTCGATCTGTTTCAAATTCATTAACTAAAAAACTGATTAAGCGAAATATTGCGATAATTACCCTTCTTTTAAGATTTTCTCTTATAAAATACTTGGTATAAGTAAAAACTACACACATCAAAAGTGTCTAGGGATCAACATATATATTTTTTGCAATAACTTTTCTCCTGATTGATATTAATTAAAATTTTCTTTAAGGATTCATCAAATAAAGTGTTTTCGTTTGTCACAGTAACGATAAACCAAGTTACCTTTGCATTAATAAAGAAATTTGCCATTTTCCTAATAAAGGGATTTTTGACATTTGAACTAGGGTTGTTGAGGAAGTGGTTATGAGGAAGAGGAGGAGGAAGAGGAATTGTCACGCGCAAATTTAGAGGATGCGGATGAGGAAGAGGATATTTTTTGAGGAAGAGGATGCGGATGAGGAAGCGGAAGAGGAAGCGGATGAAGAAGAAAATGAAAACAAACAAGTTGAAATAAGCAAGGAACAGCGCGGGTGGCAGGAGGGGAAGTCTCGCTCGCCCGTTCGGCCAAGCCGGCATCGCGCTGCGGCGTGTTCGTTGCCATGGATACGCGACGCGCATGCGCAGTGAAATTCCTCATAAATTCCTTTTAAATTTTGAGGAAGCGATAGCGGAAGAGGATTTTTTTATTTTTATTTATGAGGATGCGGTAACAGTTGAGGAACCCAAAATATTGCGGAACTTCCGCATTATGAGGAAGCGGAAGAGGAATCCTCAGCAACACTAATTTGAACCACTAACATTAAAGTTCGAAAAAAAGACTGAAATAACAGTTTTCTTTAAAATTTTATTGGGTAACTTAAACAATTAATAATCCGTGTTTCTACCGCGAACACTAACATCACAAGAACATCCCCAACTAGCACAAATGGGCTGCATTAGAGCTTTGGAGCGTATCCGATTATTACTTATGGTAATAGACGTAAGCGCTAGAGCGTCTACTGCAGACTTAAAGCAGCCGCTTTAGCGCTATTTGGGCGCCATTTTATGCAACCTAAAGTTCCATTTAACCTGCACAACGGTTGCATAAAGGTTCCTTAATAGCTATAACGATTTATTAACGCTATACTAAAGCTCTCGTAGCGCTACTTTTGAATGATTTTGAACTACTTTGAACGAATGAATTGATTATAGTTCTTTATTGTATATCTTCAGTTGACATTGTTTGTAATATTTTGGTAATGTGTTTTCGTCGCCATCATGAAAATAAAACATAAAGAAGTAAATGTTTGTATTCTGTATTAGCAAGATATATAAAGATACTTAAAATGCTGTCCAGTTTACTGTAGATATATAAGATAATTTTCCAGTAATTTTAACGCGCTTTTATGATATTTAAAAAATTAACAAAAGATATGTGAGTTTTTTTATTTGTTATACAGAATAAATTTTATTTCCGTATTTTTACGTGTCGATGACTTACTATTCGCAAGTGGCCGATTGTTTACCGGTACATTTAATGCACATTTAACTGAAAAACCAATGTATATCAACTCAATTTTGCAAGTGAATTATAAGTTTTCTTAAAAAATCATGGCGTCATTGTACTGTAGTCATAACCTGCAGTTTGAGCTCTAATAACTCCCTTTTGAGAATCATAGTGCTAATTTTCACCCTTCTAACGCTTCCAGTGATTTTTGTTCCCCTAGTGCAACTCACAGCCACAAAAAGCTCCTATTTTCCTGTTTTTGAGGTTATAAGATTAATTATTTGTATCCTTAAGTGTATTGTAAGGTGTACAATAAAGTATATAATAAATAAATAAATAAATAAGATCTAGTTACGTACTTATTCGTTTAGCATCCATTTTATTAAATGTTTTATAATAGTTACAAAAGTGGCTGTAAAATGGCGAATGGATTGAGCCTGCAAGGAATGACTATTGCTACTAAAGGCCTTAGTTACACTGATGATTCTTTTGTAACTATAGTATGCATAAGAGTTTCTATTATTTCTATAATGAAACTTATAGTAGTATAATAGTGGTTACTATAACTATAACCTATACAAGTTACAATGGAAACTACTATGCAGCTGTGAGTGGCAGAATGACCTTCGTAACTCTCATATAAAGGTGTAAGTGGTAAATGAGTTCTACCGTGGACTACTGTGAAGGCTAGGGTAGTATTTGATTCAGCTTATAGCACCTTAAGTAACTTTTATAACTATAGACGTTTACGGATGCAGATATGCAACTCTGAACTGCTTTTTGAACCCTTAAAGCGCTATTTTACAGCCCAAAGTAACAAAATAGGCTGCTATTTCCACTAATGTGCTCGTTGGGTCGGTTTGGCATACTCAAAATGAGTTCATCCAAATCACGCTGTGGAATGGCCGCCCATGTTCGTTGCAACAACAAAAAAAGGTCTTATTGCGACTGGATACCCTCCATATTCGGCAGAGCTCTTCTCTGTAGCATATCCCATGCATGCTCAATCGGGTTCAAGTCTGGCGACTGAGCAGGCCAGAGCAGGACATTGATGTTAGCTGCGGCGAGAGTCTGTCTTACAACTTTTGCGGTGTGCGGTCGTGCATTATCATGCATTAACTGAAATAAGGGACCGATTTGCACTTGTAGAGGAACGATGACGTCAGATACAATCGTCTCAGCTTAAATTTGAGCGTTGAGGTTGCCTCTGATCCAAATCAACTCAGTTCTTCCGCCGATCCAAATACCCGCCCATACCATGATGGTTCCACCACTATAAGGATGGACTTCCTGGCAGGATTTTAATCGCTGTTGGCGTCCAGGAGTTCTTCAGTGTCGTATACGTCTTGTATCCGGTCTCATACCAAAACGAGACTCATCAGAAAAGCACACGAAATGCCATTGTTCTTCTGCCCAATTTCTGTGTTCAAGAGCCCATTGATATCGAATCCTACGATTGTGCATTGCTATAGGTGGTACCCGTAGCGGTCTTCGGGAATGAAGGTTCACTTCATGCAAGCGGTTTCTGACTGTTTGGTCGCTAATTAAGTTCCCTGAAGAGTGATGAAGCCTCACGGCTAACATCATGGCGGTTATTGTTGGAGCTCTTCGAGTTAAGATTTGAATGTATCGGTCTTGTCTCCGTGTGGTGCAGCGATACCGTCCTCCATGGCGCTCAGCCACGGTACCAGTGCTTCGGTAACGTGTCCAAAGTCGACTGATAACACTCTGACTTGTATTCAGAGCTAAAGCCACAGTACGTTGCCGGGAACCAGCTTCTATCATTCCCACGGCTCTGAGCATTTCTTCCCTGCTTAAATGACGTCGCCGCTCCATAATAACGTTGGTTTTAATCAGTAGTAGGGAAACAGTAGCACTAATAATGTCTTCAATGCGTTGTATGTTTTTATAGGGAAAATATTGACAGCTGATTTTCATCTTTTACTCGAATTTGATTAACAGTTCCTGTTTCAAATTATGAAATGCACCAAAAAGGATCCATATAAATTTATAAAATCATAAATTTATTACAAAGCCACATCTCAATCTCAAGAAATCCGCATAAAAATGCTTGATCCCTAGACACTTTTGATGTGTGTAGATAAAATTAAATTTAGATCGAAAGGGGGCTGCGTTTAATTTGTTTTACCTGTAATTAACAAAAATGTCATATCTTCTGAGATAATTATATTTTTGATACATTTAACGGTTAAATGTATCAAAAATATAATTATCTCAAAATTCTACAGGCAAAAGAGGTTAAATTTTAACCTCTTTTGCCTGTAGAGTTTTAGTGGGAGTATGACACTTAAGTATTACGTACTTCAATCAAAAGTGATCGAATTAATGAAAAGGAAATAAATTTTTACAAAGGTAATCTATGAAACGATAATAAATTAAACTTTTTTAAATAATTTATTAACATAAATTTCAATCAATAATGAATAACAATCGAAGTGATAATCAAACAAATAAAATCCACCATTGAAGCAAATTTACCTGAACCTTCGATTGCGAAAAATCCTTCCGATGTGAAAAAAGAAACATTGTTTCGTGAACTGTCGCTGTAAATTCATCATTATTACCCAGAATGTAATTTTTTGTGTTCAGTATACCTCAAACTCCAGTGTAGTGACGACATAAATTATATCCAACTTCTGGATAACATAACATTTATAACAACATTTCTCGCAGTTAATTTCTTTAGGTATTTTAGCACTCCTTTCTTTTTTCGCGGGTATACCTTCAGATTACTTTTTCTTTGCTATATCGACTTTGAATTTTCTTCTCCGAGTAGTATCGAATACTTCTATCAGTAACAGCTCCCAAAGAGATATTACTACATGATGTGAATCAGCCTAACGCCTATGCAATCAACACGTCGCCGTCTATAGGTTGAACTGCTTTTTCAACATAATTCGATTCTATGGAGACAATCTGCATAGAATCGTACATTTGTACATAAGTGAGATCTTTATCAGAGTCATCGCTATCAAACATGCGCTCTTAATTTCAGCCACTATTTTGTCCCTAGAGCCGCTCAAAGCCTAAGTGCAGTTCGAAGCCTTGCTCCAAAACCTTTGATGCGAAGGCTCTTCATTAAATTAATCTGTAAAAATATTAAAAAGACAGACAAAAGTTCGTAGATATATCAATCAATCAATCAATACAATACAAATCAAAAGAATACAATGTAAACAAACAAAGATTCACGATAATTTTGTTAATAATCAAAAGAAAATGAGTATAATAATAAGGCACCTACACGTCTTACACACCCAAGTTACCATTAAAAAACATTCATTCTTTACTTAAACCTGCCAAAATCTAGCAATATCGTAAGCTTAAAATACAGATAGCATACATTGAGAAAAAGCTATGCACATACTAAAACTTTTTTGCAAAAAATAAAACCGACTTCCATATCAAAACACTACAAAGCCAAAAATAATTTTAATTTCGGTAGTCGGTGTTATTGGTTTTGTATTTTCTTTTTTTTTTCACACCGCCTTCCGAAATTAAAATTATTTTTGGCTTTGTAGTGTTTTGATATGGAAGTCGGTTTTATTTTTTGCAAAAAAGTTTTTATTTTCGCGCTTTTTAGTGGGTCAGTGAATTTTCCAAATCGATTCGTAAATGACGGAGTTATGCGCGAACAAAAAACGCAATGCAGAGTAAACGAAAAGATCATCAAGGTAAATTATTTTTTTCGACTTTTTTTGATTTTTCAGAAACGGCTCGTCCGATTTCGAGAAAATTTTCATGGGACCATTTGGGAAGTATACCCTTTCCAACAAAAAAAGAATTTTTCAAATCGGTTAGCAAGCGACGGAGTTATGCGTGGACAAACATAAAAAAAAAAAAAAAAAAAAAAAAAAAATACAAACATCCGAATTGAGAACCTCCTCCTTTTTTAGAAGTCGGTTAAAAATAACCTTAAAATTTGCAAATAATAGAACTAAAATCACTGACCTTCAAGAATTTTAGGTTTATTTATCATGGACCTTTTTTCTCTGGATTCCACAGTTATCATAAAAAACAACTGCTTGTAAAACGATTGATTTATTATAAATTATTTCTATGATGAGCAAATAGAGCCTGCGTAATGTAACAACGCAATGATCGCTCTTGTTCTTACTGGTAAAAAAGCATAAATGACATTTATTATGTTTTTGCTGTAGAGAAATGAGCAAATCGACGCTCCCAAGCAATAACTCGGTAATCGAAAAATGAAAATTTTACAGGAGCAAAGATTTACTGATTTTATCAAATATGTTTTAAACGAGTGGGTGGATTGAAATCAAGTAGTAGTAGTATTTAACTAGTATAATAAAAAGTAAAAAAACTAAAACCCGACTACGACAACAAAATCGATGCTAAAAAGGATGAAACAAGATTTTCAGGATGCTGAAATAAACAAGGTTACTGGAAAAACAAGAACAGAACAAAAATAAAAGCCGTAGTCACACGTCACGTTATTAATTGTTTTGTTACGGTTGATATCCTATATAACGTGTGACTACGGCTCAACACAACACTTTTTGGGCCCTAGAGGGCGCCACATTGGGTTTTGTGACACGTCACGTAGCCTATGTTTAGCGGACGGTCAAGACGGTTCTAACGATACCTCATTTGTCGAGTTCCAATAAGCAGCTTTGGAGCTATGAGGGAACAGATGAACATACACACATACATACATACATACATAGCCTGTCAAAATCATAACCCTCCTTTGGCTTTGCTGTAGTCGGGTAAAAATGGCATAAACACTTTTATTACCTTTTCTCAGAATACTTCTTACTATTTTACTCTTTTTATATTATAAAATATAAAAAAAAAAACATTAATCGTATTTATTACTGTGTACCTGTATAAACTGAAACGCGTTTAAGTTATAAAATTATTTATTATGTTATACTGGAATATGTTTATCAAAACATTAGGATATATATCACTTTTACAAACTCGCTATCTCTGCAACCATTGGACATTGCATATATTCGGTATTACCAGTAGATAGAGCGTAAAAAATTACATAAAACTGCATTTTTAACTCTGTTTAGTGAAAAAATGCATTTATCATGTTTTACCAGTAAGCAGACGGTATTAAGTCTACCGGTATGGATAAGTGTAGGTAAGTAATTGGTTTTACAGTTCTTCTTCTTACAATAATGAGTCTACGCAAATGGGCGTCTTGGTCGGAACATGAACTGGTACGGGCTGTTTTACAAGGGGAAATATGAGTAACTACGTATATAGCGGCAGAAAGGCTCAGTGCGATTCAACTATGAATAGGATCGACTTAGGATCATATTGTGATGTCATAGCTGTCAAATAGAACTGGTTGGGTGGAGTGAGCAAAACAAGAATGTATTAAAATATTTATTCACGAATATTGAACGAAAAACGATTAGATCCATTTCCTTATTTTGGCTTCTAGGCCTTTGCGCCAAGCGTCCTCTTTACTTTCAGGTGAATTGGTGCCAACAATGAAAATAAAAATAAAAAAATATTTGAGAAAGTATTTACTTTTAACTAATAAAAAATAGTATATTGATGTAAGTCTCGGTTAAACAAAGTAACAAAAAAAAACTATTTAAAATATTAAAAAAAACTCGACTGCTCAACTGAAATGGAAGAAACAAGCACATTTTTATTTTAAAAAGTGACAAGCAGGCGGGACCTAATTGAACCTAATATAATTTTAATTTAAAAAATGTAATGAAGCCTCCTCCTTGCTTCGCTGCAGTTGGGTAATAAACCGTTAGTCATTTTCGAAGTTTTCTTTTGCAAACCGTACTTTTCAAGTGACATTTGACAGACAGAGGTCATTGACGTTCCTATTCTTATTTTAATCGCATAGTACAAGATTCCTAGAAGAACGATTAGGAATCATCTTTGGAATGGCATTTTGCTCAAAAACCCTTGATCGTAAACCCTTAAAACTCTGAACACGATATGATAGATTGATATAAGGCAAGGGTTGAAATGCTCAAATTGGTATAACGAGAAGTGAAGAAGATAGACATTTGACGAGGCCTTTTTACCCGACTGCGTAATACAACGGAGGGTAATGTGTTTATCAGTCTACTAGCTTCAGCTGCTACTTCGTTCGCGTGGGATGGTTTTCCCGCGTAAATCTCAATCCCGTCGGAAATCCGGGATAATAAGTAGCCATGTGTTATTCCAGGATGTCAACTATCTACTTACCAAATTTCGTTCAGATCCATTCAGTAGTTTTTGCGTAGAAGAGTAACAAACATCCATACATCTCTACATCCATCCTCACAACTTTCGCATTTATAACATCTATTAGTAAGATGTATATTGTTTGTTTGTTCGTATGTGGCGTTGTAGAGGGCAAACGCGTGGGCCGATTTTAACCACTACACGACAACATAGTGACATCCCTGTCATCAGCTGACTCGACAAGTGTTGCAAATTACGTAATTAAATTCAGGAATCTACATCACATTTCAGAACTCGAATTTATCATGCAAAACTTATACCTACCTACTACTTGTTACTTACTTATAGCATAAAATTACTGTTGCTATTTCATGCTATAACTTAGTGAGAAAGGTCTTAAATTACAAGTGAATTTCGGTTAAATCGTATCAATTAACTTTAAAATATGTGTTAAGTGCCAAATTCAACACCTTCCCAAACAGTAGGCAATTTAGATTCGCTCATAATATAAACAAATTTATTGCTTGCTGGAAAGATTCAAAATGGCAAAATAAAGAACTAATCATATTGTTCTCAATTTTCAAACATGAATAAGTTCATATAAACACTATCCAAATATGACAAATATTTAAAACTAGCAGTCGCGTGGAGTTCCGCTTCCGTGGCCTTTATCAAGATAAAACATTATCCTTCTTTTGCAGCTTATTCTTTGTTTCTAAGTCGGGTAAAAAGTAGCTTATAACCACCCAGTACTTTCGAAGATTAGCGCGTTCAAACAAACAAACTGTTCTATATTATATATTGATAAATATTCCTTAGCTGGGCCTTTTTGGGTATTCACAGATACCTTAATAAGGTAAAATCATAATAATTGTAATGTCGTCGATATGTTAAATAGCAGTCCTTCAAAGATCAGATACAGAATGTTATTCATCAAACATCAACACATTTATCTGTAACAAATGCTTGTGAGAAATGGCTCGCAGATTAAGTACTCTTGTACCTACGCCTTATCCGATTTTGTGGGGGCTTGTCTCCTATTTGACTATTGCCTTTTTATGCTTTCTGCTAAGAAGTGAGTGACTGAAGCGATATCTACCTTTTACGTGTAAAGAAATAAACTTACACTAACCGTAATGTAAGGGGTGTTAGTTATCCAATCACTGACCAATAATTGATACAAGACAGCACTGCCGAATATTTCCTGAATCACAACTGTAAATCTTGAACGAATTATTATTAGAAAGCTCTCCATCCATTCAAATATCCAGAAGTAGACTATGAAGATTCTTAATTGATAATTTCCTGTATAAGAAACCTTTAAATCGTCATTCCAAAATATTAATGATACCCTCGACGTCTTAAGCGTTTCCTCTTCGCTCTTTTCAACAACACGTTCCACATCCAGCCTGTAAATTGTAAATATTCGTTCTCAGCATTTATTTGTTCGCATTACCTATAAAACATGTCTTCGAAAATCGTTCACCGGAGGATACAGAACTGTGTCTTTCAATGTACGAGGAAAAAAGTTATAAAAATGTCCATTGTAGTGTTACTGAAGGCAAGCCACTTGGTTTGGGTCCGCTGGTAAAAACTCTTAAGTAAAATCTGCGAAAATTTTACTTTACAGTTTTTATTTATGATCGGTACTTAAATTCAAGTTTAGAAAAGTAAGAAGGCTGTATAGTTGTAGGTGAACCTTCCACTCAACATAACCTTAGTGTAAGCAATTATTAAATAAATTCAATATTTAAACGTGAATGAAGGTAAAAACATGAATTTAGAGTTTGCAACTTGACTCTTATTATCCAAAATTTGGTACTATTAAATCTTGATAATTTGTTAAAATATGATTTCAAAATAATACTCTAACATTTATTTAAAATGTAACAAAATGTTTATGGCTACATATTTGTGGTCACATTTTTATAATCGGTGAGTGACATTAGAATGGTTAATCTATCTCTGCTGGCGGGCTTCTGGCTGCCGAGTAGGATTAAGCTAAATAAATCTGTACAAATGAGTCTAACTGAAGCTAAAATATACTATTTCACAATGGTTATACTGTAGTTTTCTTTTATTAGGTACTAGCCGTTGGATGTTGCAAACAGCACATTAGACCACGTAGACCGCACCAATGAACGGTCATAACGCTGTAGATACTAGAGATGTGTAACTCAGGAGTGATTCGTAAAAAAGATTTAAATCCGTCACAAAAGATGTATAAATCAGTAACTCCCTCGTTTTCTCAATACATCTTTAAATCTTTAACTCTAAGGTTCATTTCAGATTGATTGAACATGAAAAGATGTAGAGTGAAATGATTATGGCAGGATTAGGTGAGACAAAACGAGACGGAGAATGATTTGTAAGTTCAAAGTATGTGTATGCGTACTGCAATGGTCCCTGGAATTTACATTGAATCTCGCATGTACGAACGAAACTATTTCTTCCGTCTTTGTCACAAAGTGTTAAATCTAATGTGAACTTGTGATCGCTCATAATTTTGCTGATTTTGTTTTGTAAATACCTAATCTAAATAACGTGTAGGGTAATTGAAAACTATGCTAGCATGGAAATTAACATACTTATTAGAGAAAGTGATTGAACTTGTAAATAAATAATTACTAGATTAGGATCATCAACCTAGTCTTTTCAACATTTTTTTCCCCTTATTTTGCATACTAGGTTGACAGTCCTAAGCCTGTAATTAAAGTATGAAGGAAAATCAGGAGTATCTTAAAAGTCTAGTTAGATTACATTTCATATGAAAATATGGGTCGATTGACTAGCCCATCAAAATGCAAGTGAATGATTATTCAATTCACCCGCTGAAACACTGCTTTTGGTTAAAAGAAAAAAGATACAGTGAGTGAGTGAGCTATTTAGAAGATGGGAGTTATTTGGGATTTAAAGATTTAAAAGAGTGATTTAAATCTTCTTATCAAAAAGATTTATAAATCTCTGTTCCTTTAAAAGATTTAGTTTGCGCATGTCTAGTAGATACCTTCACTGAAAAGCACTTTGTTGATCGCATTACGACGATAAGGGCGAATACTGCACCTTCCTATTTATCATTATTGGCTCATACGTGGGCATAATACTAAGTAATATGGTTTAGCATATCATAGTTATTTTCCGCCAGAAGAATATGTTTTGACTGCATATTATTATGGCTCACTGAAACAGCAGTATTTTGTTCTAGATTCAAATAAGTTATGTAAAATACTAGACAAAATTATGATAATCTTAATCTGGTCTGCCACATTTTGGTCGGTGTTACGTAATGTGTAGGTATAGGTATAAAATGGACGTTTTATGTTTAAATCGGAACTCACTGCTGGCTAAGGTTGACGTCAAAGGGTAGCCATATTCTAAATTCAACGGGTTTTCTTTGCACGTGTAGGATTACCGGGTATAGAACCCACAGTAACAAGGTGGACAGTGCTACGATCTTGAATGCACGTAGAAGTAATCTTGCTTGACGGTGCGCTGCTAACAGAAATTCTTGATGCTCTGGCTTTTTCTGATTAAATTTTGGACCGGAGGGAAAATATTATAGTCTTAAGTCACCAATATTATTGATATTTATAAGCTGTATCAGAGATGTATTCCAAGAAATTACTATTAGACTAAGATACCCATTGTTAGGAACTGCCCATCTATTGGTTTGTTCGTTTGTTACTAGAGCATAAACACTACAAAACGATTGGTCGATATTTTGAAAATCAGGGTATTATTTTGGTAACGAACGAATGCTTTGATATCGTTACTACGCTATCACACGTAAGCAAAATACACGCTTAAACGTGAAGTTGCGGACACTAGCCCGCTTTGCACCATACGACCATACATTATGTATAACTGGGCACTTCGCTAGGCAATTAGGTCTAAGAAGATCTCTCTATCTCCCTTCTGTCGCGTTTTTAGGGTTCCGTAGTCAAATGGCAAAAAACGGAACCCTTATAGTTTCGATATGTCTGTCCGTCTGTCTGTCTGTCTGTCTGTCCGTCCGTCCGTTCGTATGTCACAGCCATTTTATTCCGAAACTATTAAGACTATACATGTGAAACTTAGTAGGTAGATGTATTCTGTAAACCGCTTTCTATTTTAAGAAAAAAATTAAGTTCCATACATGGAACTAGAACTGAAAATATTTTTTTTTACATGAAACCTATTCGTGTGTGGTATCTATAGACAGGTCTTTAAAAATGATATTATGGTTTCTAAAACCACTTTTTCATAAAGTCAATCGTTTAAAAGATATAAGCTTCCAAATTGGTAAAATGTGTCCTCCCCCTCTAACTTCCATAATAATGGATTGAAAAATCTAAAACAAATATATGTCTGTAGATCTTAATGTAAACTTTCAACCAAAATTGGTTTGAACGAAATCGGGTCTGCAGTTTTTGAGATACAGCATATTTTCTAAAACCGCAAATATAACTTTGTAATTCATACAAACACTATGAAATACAAAGTTATTTAGCGTAGTTGTAAAAATGTAAATAAGCTAGTTTTAAGAAATATTTAAGGTTTTTTTATTCGTCAAATAAAGAGCCCTTCATGGGCGAGCCTGACTCGCACTTGGCCAATTTTTCATTACTGGTATGTAAGGTCTTGAAAAGTCTAAATAGCCTCGGTCGTAATTCTTCTCCATTCATTCCTATCTTTGGCTTTCTTCAGCGCTGACGGGACTAGATGACCTGTTAGCGTCGTGATCTAGTTAGTCCATCGAATAGGACAGCGGCCGCGAGATCGTTTACTGGTTTGTAGCTTTTCAAGGTTATCTGGTTCTCTGCGTGCAATATGGCTAAAGTAGCTAAGGAGTTTTTGGTCACAGATAGTAGAGAGTCTAGTTTTGATTCCAGGCTGTATTACGAAAGACAAGGATTTGGCCGTCCACTGAATGCGCAGCATAGGTCTCCAGCACAACATCTCAAATGCATCTATTTGCTTGCGTTCCTCGGACCGAATAGACCACGACTCATTCGTAGAGAAAATTCGAGAAGACCGTGGATCTTACCAGTCTCAGGGGTATTTTAAAAGATAACGTCAAATCCACATACAACACGAAGGTTATAAACCTACGCTAAATGAACCAACATAAGCAAGATAGGATGGTATTCTTTCAAGACTAGTAGTGTTCTGCAGTTTTACTCGCCCGTACAATTATCTGCATATTATAATTTATTTTTTTATTTTTAAAAATGTATATACCTAGTATGTATAGCAATATTGCTAGTAATCTTTTTCTTTAATCTTAATGCTTAAATCTTAATCCCACATGGGTAGATTTCACATCACTAGCAATCTTGTTAACCCCCTCCAACTAAGTTAAATATGCTTGTGTCTGGAGTGGGTTCACGTTCAATTGGTCTGGTTGTTCCAGATGATAACTAACTCTTCAGCTTAATAAAAGATATAAAAGTATCACATGGGTTAATCAGATTGCAAATTTTATTAAGTACAAGCTTCTCTCTTCTACTTTCAGCGTAAATTATAAACGTGCATTCCAGGATGTCAACTATCTACTTACCAAATTTCATTCAGATTTGCTCAGTAATTTTTGCATAAAAGAGTAACAAACCTCGGTAAGTACCTCCATACGGCATACGTGGCGGTTCAGCTAGTTATAAATAAAATAGTTTTTTTTATTTATAACTAGCTGAACCGCCACGACATCATTCGCGTGGTATCCTACCCCTACCCAACCGATACCACTACGCCTATCCTACCGATACCCTACCCATACCTTACTCTACCCCTACCCTACCACCAATACGAAAACGTTTGTATAGGAAACAGAAAAGGGCTGTTTTGAGGGTTTCCCCGATATTTTTTTTAAATTTTCTCAACTTTTAAACCTTCCCTAAACCTCCACGAACATTTCAAAACCAAGATAAGATAAATCCGTTCAGCCGTTCTCGAGTTTTAGCGAGACTAACGAACAGCAATTCATTTTTATATATATGTATAGAGAAGATATTAGTAGGATTTGTGCTAAGTTTCGTCTAAATCCCTTAAACCACTTTTGCGAGATTGAAACACAAACTTATAAAACAGTTTAATGCTGCCAAGACCCAGGCGTGTCTTTTCTCCGCAAAAGGAGCCAATTTCAACCGGCTCCTTCTTTCCGTGGTGTAACCGTGCCGATAACTGATCGCATCGAGCTTCTTGGGGTTACGTTGACATCCACCCTTAATTTTGGTCCGTTTATTGAGGCTAAGGCTCAATTGGCTGCCAAAAAGTTGGGAATCCTAGCAAAGGTGAGACGGTACTTCACACCAGAACAGCTGCTCAACCTCTATCAAGCGCAAGTTCAGTCGTGTATGGAGTACTGCTCTCATCTCTGGGACGGATCTGCCAAATACCAGCTTGATGCACTTGAGTCTATAGAGAAACGGGCCAAAAGGCCCATCGGCAACGAGAAGCTGGTCGAGACAAGGCTCCAGAGCCTAGAACATCGGCGACGTGTTGCAAGCCTGTCAGTTTTCTATCGGTTACATTTCGAGGAGTGTGCGATGGAATTGCACAGTCTTATTCCGCCAAGCCCGTTCCATCATCGGACTACAAGACAAACGGCGATGCGCCATCGTTACATGGTGGACAATATACGCACGAAACGTTTTGGGAATACTTTCATTGTGCGTACGGTTAAGGAGTGGAATTCCCTGCCGGAGTCTGTATTTCCTGATAGTTATAACCTGGGAGTCTTTAAGTCAAGAGTGAATAGGTTACTTCTAGGCAAGCGTGTTTCATCTTCGACCACATCATCGCTTAAGATCAGGTGAGATTGTGGACAAACGCAAGCCTATCAACTATAAAAAAAACTCAAACAGACAAATTTAAATTAAATGATATTAGTAGGTTTAATCAGCATTAAATACAGGATAGTTTTATATGTAAGATTTCTCTCATTTTTAAAGCACCAGGTATTATTATCTACGAATTTGTTCGCGTAGTAAATTCGCATATTTTCTCGGGATACAAAGGTAAGTGTAGAAAGATTTATTATAGTCTCGAATAGCTCCAGACTATAATCTGTCTCTGTGCCAAATTTCATCCAGATCCGTTCAATTTGGGCGTGACAGTAACAATAACAAACGTCAGTACACTCATATAAGTATAGTGGATTTTTATAGATGAACATGTTACCTCTTATTATATTTGAAAGCACTTTGGTAGATAGTTTTACTCCAAAGGACAATTTGTCGGTAAATTCAATCAGAATTTTATTAGTGAGCAATATAAACATCATGTCCATTACTTTATTCATCTCTTTCCTAAAAAGTATTTTCTCAGCTTTCAAAGTTTGGCTTTACGTTTAAGACTTGAAAAGTTCGAAAAAAACCTTGGTAGATAGTCGGAATAACTTTATTAGCATTTTATGTTTTTCGATGAAGCAGAATTAGTAAAGGAAAAGATGTTACTGTTTTGAGGTAAATCTTCATGTAATACTTGTACGTAGCGTAGGTAGTACAACGAAATTCTCCTAAGCAGGTACCTCACAGACCAAACATGAGCCTATGAAAGATTACAAAAAGACGTTTATAGATTGTTTTCTAATTGTCTGCACTCTTAAAAAAATAATAAGAAAATTGATTGAAAAAAAACTATTGGGCCCATCGGTCGGTGACATTGACAGAAATATTGGACACGTTTATCAAATTTCACGTAAACAAATATAAGAATAGTGCATTGAAATTTTGCGGGAGATCACGCCATGGTATATGTATGTTTAACCTAGACGTGATGTCTTCTACCTTCAATATTTATGATGCTTTTAGTCCTTACTTAACCAGTAGGGAAATTATTAGATTTCGATGCCTTTTTCATGTAATTAAAAAATCTAAAAATACCGGACTGCTCAACTGAAATGCACGAAACAAGCACATTTTTATTTTAAAAAGTGACAAGCAGGCGGGACCAATTTGAACATAATATATTTGTTTTAATGAGATGGGTCAATACCATTTTTATTTTCAGCTTTTTAGTTTAAATATTACTAAACAACTTTTTAGTTTCCCTGGTCGTGTCACATTGGCACCCCACCGGATTCAGAAAGTGAAAGAGCAAAGTCCATAATTTTAAACATTTTATTTGTATTATTTTTATTAGTATTACGGTAATGATAATCATGATATACCTACCTTTTTGAAATCCTTGTGTTGAGCTCTTTAATTTGATAACCATATTGCAGGATTCCAAAAATTTATTGTTTCTCTATGTACAATGGCGTCGCACATCCACCTTGTTTGATTTTTTTAACGTCACCTATCTTAGAACACTTGGGCTGCTAAGACAAATCTAACGATCTAAGAATACCCTAATTATACAACGTGTAATTTAAAGAGTATATACATACCAAGTGCATGGCTTCTTCGGATGATAACAAATGATATGGCAAGGGTTTTGTAATCCTAAGTCTACGTGTGTAGAACTTATTGCAAATTCCAATACACAATACCAGAGACCGAATTTTTCAAATTAAGAAGAACGAAAGGAATTATCGTGTTATTGGCAAGTGACGTGAAAGTTATTAACCCTCGTAGTGCTGTGACACGTTTGTTATGATTGGTATTCAAGAAATATATGAAACCAATAATTTGGTATCAATTCTTTGAGTCAGTTATTTTGTGCTGAAACTGTGAATAGAGACTCCATACCAGATGTTGTCTTCAGCCCTTTCGGATAGATATGGGGTTTCCGTTACACGTTGTATAAATCCGTTCAGCGGTTCTGGAGATATGAGGTACTTAATGAAGAATATTACGTACATACATACAAGACACTTGCGAAAAACATAACCCTTCCCTTACAGTTGGGTAAAACGCACCTGGACTTCTAGGGAAAAGATCAGTGAGTTTGGGATTTTAACCACACTAAAACCGCCTCGGTGACCAGCTCTTCGTGATTACAAGGAACGTCTTAATAGTCGTATACAGTCTTTCCTTGCTGTAAACGGAGGCACGTGAGCAGGGGAGCATCTTCCCTGGGATCACTCGGTGAGCGGATAAAGTCCACGCTCTAAGCAACCGTGATTCCGGAGACCCAGCAGCCTTAAAAAATGCAAGCGGGTATTAAGGCGTAATAGGCGTCGAGTCAGTTGCCTCGACGACACTTTCTCATAGCGGGTTCAGCTCTCTCGCAGTCTCGCTCAGATGCCTTCTTCTGGAGGCCATCACCCTCCAGTTTTCCGTCTCTGCAAGCATAGCCCTCACTACTGTATGCAGAGACATGGCCATTCAGGGCACACCTCAAGCTTGTGGTGATCGAAGTCGTCTTTGCAATGATGACAATTTGCCATGGCTTATCGCCCAATCCTATTCAGGTCTCACTGAAGCAACCGTGTCTGAGATATCTAATAACCACCCAAGTTCAAAAGCATCAACTGCGGAGAAATTGTTGCGGTTTCTAGGAGACGTAGATATTTTACATTCCCGCTCCTCCAAACTTTTCGTAGAAGCTACTAAATATAAAAATATGTCCAAAGAAATATTCTAAACGTTATTCACGTGGTAAACTTTAGTCATTTGCTGAAAAGTATGTAACAAAATAAGAAACCGCATATAACCCGTGGGTAGGATTTTTCATTCGACGAATCGGAATCTAATTGGGAGAAGCCGCAGAAACGTAAATTACTTAGATGTGGTGTAACGCCCAAATATGATAATTTTTCATCATTAAAGATACCAAGACAGTGTTCACCGTTGACTAGATTTCGTGAAAAATATTAGTGAGTCTGTTTAAGTACCTATTTTTGATCGGTATCAAAACCTTCATGACTATTGAGATTGATCAAATGTGTTCCATTTAGTGCTTAAAAACAAGGCTGTGTCTTCAGAGCGTTTAATTTGATCAGATTGTCGTCGTCCCATTGGGAAACGATGCTAATAATAGAGTCGCCATCGATTCCACCATCACAACTGTTAGGTATTAATCTCTAATGGATGCTAGATTATCATTATCTAGTGTCCATTAGAATCCTTTGCGCTTATCTTGTAGTCTAATGGTAAAATTTAATTAAGTTTACTCCGAAATAGGTTTGTGACAAAATCTAAGTCGTATTAAAAATAAATAAGAAGCCTGAAATGAAACAAATCGGAAGCCCATCGCAAACTTTTTAATACAATCCCTTACATTTTTAATTTTTCTTTCATCAAGGTAGCCATGGATTTGCATTATGCAAAGATCTTTCATTAACGCTCAGATAAAATCAGCCGCAGTAAGATAGCCGCAGAAGCTTTGTGAAATTCACGAAAATACAAATAAAACGGAACGCAAAAATCATTATACGGAAAAGGGTTGAAAATATCTGTGTACCTATATAGAAAACTAAGTACATAAAGGTAGGCACTCTTTTGATATTGTAGCAGAAGAATCTGAATAAATTTATATGTTCACAAGTTAGGAATTACCAAAAGGCTCCGCCCAGCAGGCAATGACCAGCATCTTTACAAAACGGGATAACTGCATTTTCGGGAAAAGATTTATCATCGACAACGCTTTTTATTTTAGTTTTTCAATCAGTAATATTTTATTTAATGTTTTCGTTTGTGTAGAATGATGTAGCGTAAGAAAAAAGTCTTGCATTATATATTTTTTTAAAAGCATAACTCTCTTTTGAATATATTCTCAATAAATACTGAGAAAAAAAACAGCTGTCTTTTGAGTAATTTTAATACAGTTTGTATGAGAACAAATGTCGCATTGTTATTGTATTTTCACCTTACCAATCCATGGCAACCTTAATAACTTATCTCAACCAATCACAATCGCCTTCAAGACTTCGTCCGACGAAAGGTACCTAGTTTACTGTTCCTACTTACTCTGGAAACTTGTTTTATTGGTATCTCATGTCCAACATTATTTTATTCAAATGTTTGGAACAGTGAATTATAATAACAAGTAAACAATCCGCCCAACTGGATAGTAGATTATGTGTTAATTTTTAATTAGTAAATATTGTGTTTGGGTTTGTGTGAAAACATCGGTATGACACGTTTTAATATCGTCAAACGGCACGCGTAGTTACAGTGTTCTCAAAAACTGGGAGCTAACAAAAAGGTACAGAAAATAATGTATTTACCGAGAATAGAATGCTTAGGCGTTATTAAAAGGATTTTATGAAGATTTTGAACAGTTTCCTTTCAGTCAGTGAAAATCTTTTGATTTCACAGTATTCCAGTATCAGTTCTTCCAGATCGAAAGCTCATTCTCGCAAAACTTATTCTTCGCTTTGAACTGTGATGAAACGAGGTGGTCCAAAATGTAACAGTCCCCCAACTATGACGTGTCAATACCATCATGATCCTCCGTCTGTCTGCAGTGCTATGTGATAATACATAACTCGGCCTTTCTTCCAAAATGGAATGATAACCTCTACAGTAAGAATCCAGATTATTCTTGCTTTGAAAGCTAATGTTTTTTAAACGTAGGTTAGTAGCTTAAGGGTATTCGGCAGTGGAAGCCAGAGTACGGGAAACGTTGATGAGTAAGGACTGGCAGCGGGCATATAAATGTTGGTAGTTAAATTTCCGATCCGTTTGAAAGTGAAACTCTCTGGTCCTATTGTTCAAATGTTGTTTGAAGATCTTGCCTTAGTTGAAATTACGCGGGATCCAAAGAGCTGGCTTTAATTTTGGACTAAGGTTGCCATACAACGTGGCTATAAATTCAAATTCATTCAGAATGTTGCTAGTCTTTATTAATTTGACCACCTTATTGGACATTTTTAATGAAGTTTGAGTTTGTAAAGAATAGCATATTTTTGGTATAATTTTGCCATAATGACCAGGTCTAGTCAAGCAGACCTATAAATGGGTTAAAAACACAACTGATTCAAATTCCAACAAAGTGCCCTTGCAATACCGATGAACTATTTCCATCACATTCTGTTTTCAGTTGAACGTTTCTAAACAACCAAAATGGTAGCAGTCCAAATTGAACCATTTAATAAGACCAGCCAAATGGTACATTGTTGATAAAACAGTTCTCAGCGAGAGCGACAATACATAGAACAACTATTAATTTGTGTCGCGAGGCAGCGCGGTTGCCCCAAACTTTGGGTTTAAGAACTTGAAAGTCCTAAACAGGCCTCAAGCTGCGTTTATAAATAAATATTAGGTAAGTACTGTAAAAGTTTTAAATGCTTAATGTTATGTAAGTAATTTAATGCTTATGGTAATTCAGATGATTTGTATAATAATTTACGTTTAGAAAAATGGTTTGAAATAACGAACAACTAATTAGTTGTTCGTTATTTCGAGCCATTAGGTTGTCCTTTGATATAAAAATTCGCAAAGTTCGACTTGAACTAGCACGTAAAGGGTTCCAAATAAATAATTTTACTGTAAAATATTATAGTAAAATCGCTGACTGACGATTTGTATGACAATACAACATCTCCTGACAATGCTCCGTGGAGGGAAGAAATCGTATCGAGTACAGGTTTGGGTTGCATGTTGTATTACCGCTTCTGTTAACTTGCTGCGAATTTCCGCATAGGAAATCTTGTTCCATTTTTGTTTTTTAAAAATAATAATAGTTCTGTTTCTTAAAAAAATATATTGCCTCGTAATTATGAAAAAACTTGGGCTTTTAAGACCTTTTACTCGATTAGTCACACGGGACAGTTTGAAAACTTCATAATTAATCTTAAGTAACAAGTATGACATATGATAACGTGTTTAGGTTATGCGCCTTAATCGAATCACAAAAGTTCATAATATATTTATGATTCTTCTTTATCTTATCATTTTTCAAGATGGCGTCGTTATTTTTTTCTTTCATGTGTTATTCAAAATAGGCTTGCATTTGACCACCATCGTTATAGTCTTAAAGCAACATTGATAATAGCAAATACTATATGATTTTGCACAAACACCTCCGGAGTGGTCTCTTACACCCGGACCTACCCTCCATGTACTGATGGTGACCACCGTGGTGGTTTTAGTGAGGTCAAAGTCCCACACTACACAGTATTAAAGCCAAAGATCTATCATCTTTTAAATATCCCCCGATAAGGAACAAATATAAGTTTCCAACAATATTTTGTGTATCTATATATGTAATTTGCGCAGTCGAAACGGTGGTGAGGCCAGGGAAGCTATTTAGTATAACAATAATCGAGTAGAAAGTAGCATTTCCCTCCTGCATACGTATCCCATCCAACCCCCATGCTTCGAAGGAACCTACATAAATTGCTCTTGTCTCAAAAAATTACAAAGTAGATAATGTCACAAAGCAGTTTGCTGAAACATCTTCAAACTTCCTATGTAGGATTGCAAGTGATTTTGGGAACTTGCTCACGTAATCACGTTGGTACATCCATAAACAAAAGTGTGTGACTAAGCCAGAAAACTAGAAAGTTTAGAACTAATTCGAGTGCTAATCGTTTTAAATCTTACAGCTTTGCGCATCTGACCCACAAGAAGTCTGAAGAATAAAAGCAGTCTGTATCTAGAACTTGGTTTAATCACCAAAAGTACCTTAATATTTAAATAAAAACGAATTATAGCGTAGTTTAAACAACGTTTTGAATTCTATATTCAAATTCTGTATAGAACATTTTAATTAAGAATGTGCTATTCGCTATTTAAACGAATATTTTTTTAATACTAAAGTTTGTTGTGATTGTGTAAAATAAATATTAAGCAACAGTGATGTAACAACAATTGTTCATAAGCGCTCACAATTTAAGAATCAGCGGGGCCCTTTGTCACGTTTAGCCTGTAGTCCTTACAGTACGAAGCATCGTTAGCAATGTGTTATTGCTCACTTAATTCTTAAAGTACTCGTTAGTACTGTAATTTGCGACGAGCATTACGTATAAACACGCCTCCAAACATGTGTTCTTTAGATGTAAAAAAAAACTGGTTAAGAAATTACAAGAGACTTTGAGCTTTTCCTTCTGTTGTAAGTTAGAGATGTTGGAAACGTTAATTGTGGTATGTTTCGTTGTTCTTTAAATTAATTAAGAATTTGTTTTACCTTTCAGGTCGAATTTCCTTACTGAGGATGGAGTGATAAATAAAAATGTAAGTAAGTTGCTTTGCTTCATAAATAATTTTTTAATGCTACATGAAAGATACACTTGCACACACACTGGATACAGTGACATTTGCGTTATCAAGTTGAATCTAACATTGTACCTATAATGTATCAAAATCAGTTCACCGGTTTAGCAGTTATAAGGAAACAAAGAAATCGACTTACATACATAGAGGTTAAGAATGTTCCCCTCCTTTTGAGCTTCAGTGCAGTCGGGAAAAAAATATGAAAGTAAATTATTGTTATAGTAGCAGACGCACGAGGATTCGCTCTTATCACGATAAAAAATGTTTTTGTAGTTGGGTAAAAAGTAGCTTAAACCATCTTTAAATTTCAAGCTACTTCTATACCAAATTTCATGCCAATCCACCTAGTACTTTCGAAGATTAGCGCGTTCAAACAAACAAACATTTCCACTTTATAATATGTAGCGTGGTAGTCGATTAAACTAGAATCGATTACCACACTAATTCCAAATGTCTATGGTTTCACTGAGTGACAACACTTATGCGGTGACCGGCTATAAATTCTAACCCCCGGTCTACTGAGTTCTTTTTCACACCGTTTTCTGCTACAAGTAACTAATATTGAAACCCCTCTGTGCCCAAGGGTAAGTGCTCAAACGTATCTGCTATTTTTCTTCATCTTGCCAACCGCAATCCTCTTGTTTCGCCATAATCTGCAGCGTTTGTAAATTTATATAATTGCCCGGTTGTCAAGATGGCTTCCGTCTGGAACATGACTGTGCTATTTCATTGTCATCTGTTTTCCACTAGTGATTCTAAATTTGTGAAGCGTCCGCATGTCGCAGCATACCTTTCCTGCTGTGTCATAGCAGCTACGAGCTTAAACGCCTTGCCACGCGGTTACCTTCTATATCGTTGCACGCGGCATGCGCACGCTTATCTGTAACCTTTGTGAACCGCCGCGATGGTGAGTTTCCTTTCGTTTCCCTGAAGCTGTTCCTTGGGCTTACGGCTGGGAGACGCACGCATCGCTGGCGCTCACGTTTCCTGGCACCACGCTTACGGAAGCACCCTTCGTGTTGATTCCAGGGTTTTTTCTCTTCTTCTTCTACACTCTCATCTCTAATATCAACTACCTCAACGTCTGCCGCGCGACGGGTGTCACCGCTGCCTCTGCGTATAACCGCTGGAGAGGCGCCCTGTCGCGTGGCCTGCCTGCCTGCGCCTGCCGCGTGCGAGTTGGGTGTCAAGCTGCCTCCGCGGCTACCCGCAGGAGAGACATCCACTCGCGTGGCCTGCCCTGCATAACCTCTGCGTCTGACACGTGGTCGCTGCCGGCTTCGGGGTCGTCCCGCCGGTCTGCGTGCGTCGCGGCCTGAGCCCAGGGCAGTACCATCCACATACCTTCGACCAGTGGAAGAAACCCTTGTGAACTGAATCCACCCCGCTACGAAATAAATGCTGTAAACCTGTGGTCTTCTTTTATTCTACCACCTAAACCACTACGCCACAAATATTAGTATAGATTAAGTATTATTTATAAATCTACTTGTTTGTATTGAATCCATATATTTCAGTCTTAAATGTTCAACGGATTTGGATGAAACTTGGCACACTGCTAGACCATGTGGATTAGGACATTATAAGTTTTTATTCTGGCAGTGCGTCCCATTGGGTTTATTCCCGATTACGCGCGTGTAGCGCGAAGTTATTTGGCAGAAGATGGTTTCTTGTTGGTAAATGTTTGTGTATTCCTCATTGATCATACGTATTTGAATATATTACCAAAACCCTTACATGGCACATACGATAAAAGCTAACAATAAAAATATCAACTAAGAGCAGATACAAGTTCTCAAACAGCTAAATTATGTTTCAAGTTTGCCCCACTTATGCTATTTTATGGAGAACCGGCCTCCGTCGGCCGTATTTTTTCCATGTTATTGCTCCGACTTTCAGATTAGCATAAATAAGCGAAAATATAAAAAAAGCTTTCAAAGAAACATTAAGACGTAAATGCGATAATCGCGATTCGCGATTCCTGCTGTCTATGGTATGTAAAGCAATCTTATTTTTGGAAATGTAATTTAATTTAGTATTTTTTTTCCAAAAAGTAATCGGCTTTTAACGCCAAATTACTTCTTTTGTTTCGCTCATTGACATTCATAACTTGTTTGATAAGTTTGTTGTCGAGCTATAAATAAATAGCTATGTATACCTTTTTCCCGACCTCATTTTTATGGCAAATGGATTGAAAATATTTTTATAGTCTCTTGTTTTAGTACACATAACTATGATAGTTTATATGCATGTAAAACTCATAGATCCTTTCATCTAAAGAAGGGTATAACATAAATGTACATAGGTCAGGGAAACAACCCTTTAGCACACATCTGTGAGCACCCTAGAATGTTCCCAATGACTGTTAGAAGCCAATTTGTAAAGTGGTATTTAGTTTTTATTACATTCCTTGGCATCTTGAACATTTTCCATCAAGGGTTTCAACGAAACTTTTCTACAGATATAAGTCGTATTGTTACTTTAAATTCGATAGATGAGGGTGCCTCTGAAACAGATGCCTCATTTTATTTGAATAGAAGTTATTTAAGAAAAATGCGGAAGAGCGTTCATTGTCGAGACGTCGCCGCGTCGCCGCGCGGGCTACTGTGTCGTGAGGAGGCGTCTCAACTTCTCAAGACCCGCGTCTTTGTTATCATTGCGTGAATAACGCAGGTAATGGGCCGCATTTACAGCGTACGTGCCTCGACATTCATTAAAACGGCTAATTAAACCAGCCGTCGAGATTCCAACGACGGATTCGCCTTTTGAGACAGAACTCTGCATATTTCTTAAAGGAAATTTTAAGCGGAGCTCCCAGCATTCATTGTTTCCCCGGGCGAAGTTTTAAAAAGTCTTTAGAAGTTATTAGGAGTGTAAATTATTTCAGAGCAGATATTTAACCGCGTATTTATATGGCCTATGTAGTAGGAAATGCAGGTTTCACGGATGTTGTGTCCAAATTTATTAGCTATTATGCAAAGTTTAGTGGCGTAATTACTGGGCGAGTGTTGATTAGTTTTGCGTGCTGTTTATTGTATAATTGGAGAGTTAGGCGCGTTTGCTGACGCAGGATTGGATATATTACTTAGATTTTGGCATAATCGGAAAGACTGCTAGCTTTTCATTATTTTTTATTAGCCTGGTATGTCCGACTTCTCACTTCTTCACATCCTCTCTCCAGTTCCGACGGTACCTATCTAGTTCGTCCCGCCATCTCCTTCGTGGTCTGCCGCGACCCATGCCGCCGATCCATGCCGGACCAACTGTGGGCCAAAATTATACAAAATTGGTGCCCTGGGACAGGAAGGCTTTTAATATAATCCAAAATTTTAAGTTGATACGTACATATATAATACAAATACACACTACTAATATACTGAAAAAATAAACAAAGTGCAAATGGAAGTCCCAGTCAGCACTTCTTATAATAATCCTAATATAATCAACCCACTACATAGTCTTTCGGTAATCAAGAACAGTTTAATTCCGTACACATGACTCTTTAAGACGTTTTGAGCAACGTGTCCCGTATGTAACGTTGAAGCCGTGTCGGTTTTATCTAAGCTCGACCGTATGGTGCCTAGTAATTAACAAAGCTGGCAACTCCCAAAGGGATCGGATGTAGCTACATCGAAAACCAAACCATTGCCTTTCATTTGGGTCCCAAATTAACACTAGTCGTATTCAGAGTTACGTACCGGCGGCGTGTGTTCGGTTACATCACTAGCGGTATTCTGTTAAATCTGAACAGTGAACACGGAATAGAGAATAATACAACATAACGTAGACGGAGGAGTATTTTTCAGTAACATCAGCGCCAAATGAAATGTCCAAATATGGCCCCGCGTTAAAATATGACAAATATGACTCCGTGGTCGAGTTTTTGGCGTCGTTTTCTAAGCAGTACGCATCATAAATACTGGCAGCGATTCGAAAAAAGTACGCATACTGTGTTGCTCTTGAAATAGCGCTGTTTTAGGATTTCAAAAATTTATCGTAATTTTTAGATTTTAGATACAAATTATTATGTAGTCATCTTTTTCGTTAAACGTTTTATAAAGCCGTTCAAAAACTTGTAAAGTTTACTTAAAATTGCGATCAAGGATTTATCGGATGAATTATAATTTACGGAAAAAAATCTAAATAGATTGAAGTCTAAACAATGTTGATGATTTAAATGATTTCCTGCTGAAGTATTCAGGTAAAAAGCCCCAAATTGTTGGGGGGAAGAAAATGTTTGTTCTTATATTTCTAACCAAAACCATGATAGGTACAGGAAAAATACATCGTGGAGATAAAGTTCTTAAATAAAATAGATTGACATTTTAATCTGCGTGGTTGACGGCTACGTTGGCGGATCCTTTGCAACTTTACTTTTGCATAAACGAGATTTAATTTTTGTCGTGATTTCATTCGGATCCAGAAGCAGAATTTCAACTTCATAACTTTTTAGAGTTCCTGATGTGTTAGACATACTTAAGTAACAAAATACTATATTTATTTACTTAGACAAAATATGGCATTCTTACTACCTATTGACATTATATTATAACATAAGGTCTCCAGAATAGGTCTCTTCCAAGCGGAGGATGAATGCGGGTTGCATTCATCCTCCGCTTGGAAGAGACCTGGTCTGAGGAGGTCTGTTCACTAGATGTGATATGTCTTCGGAATGATTTTAATTACACAAAGTAATAATAATTATTTAGTACATACGTAATATCACAATATTGAATTACAAAAAGTTAATCATATAAGAAGGTCTATAAAATGAGAGTATGGCGCCACTTTTGGGCAAAATAAAAGTTTTCAAACCGTGCCGTGTGACATCAAATCAAAAAATCTCTTACGGTCTTTCATAAATTTTTCTTTTTAACAAAAGAGCGTCTTTCTAGACTATCTGCCATTCAAAAAATTCTACGTGTAGATTCAATATTGGCTGCGACATACGATATAATCATCTACTTAGCCTTTCCATTTATGTTAGATTTGATTTCATCCAAACCGGGTGCAGCTAAATACTCGTCATTTACAAGGTTTGATTATCTGACGTCCATAACCCAGTAGCTGGGTTGTGAAGTTCAAAGGTCTTGTCAGGTTTTCTGATAAAAAAAACAAATGGTCATCGAAACAGAAGATTTGTAGAAGAATCGACGTCACAATGTATGCAGCCTCAGTGTCATGAGCTAAGTAATTAACAGAAGTTTCGTTTGATGCACGCATCGGCAAGGTCCCTTTCTCCCCCTTTCCGCACATCTCTGACCTTTGCTAGCCTTAAATTAGCTCCCAAAAATTATGTCTGCTAACAATCAAACTGAAAATCTAATAAAAGCATTACAGAATAGCACTACTGCTATTGCGGGCACACTGGTTGCAGCAGGATTTATTATATGCAACGTTTGTCCGGGATATATTCGCGCCAGTGACGCTTTTATCAGCATAGGATAAGCCTAGCTGCAAGCCATATCGATATATCTCTTGAATGGCAAACAGGTAGCTACTAGTTTATCCATAGTAGGTAATGCGGGCAGCTCGGGTACTCAAGTCAAGTTTGGACAGATCAGGAATTAATTAAGAAACAAGTTAAGCTGAACTCACCTTCATTTATCATGCTCAAATAGCTGGTACCAAATTGTTTAAGTCACTAGTTCACTTTAGGTCGGGTATATGTGACAACTACAACGTATATTACATTGCAATATATGCAGTATTACGTTCGGGTGAAATCATAAAATTATTTTTAAATCTTTTGTAGCCTTAAGTTAGGAGAAATAAATAAAAGAGAAATAAACTTATTAAGAAGTTAGTCACAACCGATTAAGTTTAATCAGACTTCTAAAAAAATAAAATAAAATATATTTTATTACAGGCCACCAGATCCATAGTTTGGTTAGTATTTACACATAACTTATAAACTATGTTAGTAATAAACGCATATAAATTTTAACTTATATTGTTAGTACAAGAAATATACATACTCTATAAGTAAGAAATTAATATTTTGCATACGCGTTTATATGTAGTTTGGATCAAAATACATGTTTAAGTTCGTTATGTAAAATACAATATGGCGGACTAGTAGTTACATTTGTGCGTTCTCGCGATGTTGTAATAAAAAACAAAAATAGTAAAACAGATAGCCATTGAAAAAAAAGTTGCAATTAATTTAGTAAGGACAGTTATGCAGTGATTCAAATGTGCGTGATTATATTCATTTAGGGCAGTATACCTACCTGATAAAAATGTCTCGTAGTAAGGAACCCAAAGCTCTAAAAAGGACTAAGAGCTTCAAAAAGTTTAACGTGGTTAGTGACATTAAATATCTTTTTGAACTAAAATTAATGCCAGCTACTGGATCAGGCCGCTTTAAAAGTGATGTGTTTGGTTCTTTTTGGTTACATACAGAATATTACTTTAGATATAATAACGCTTAACTCTCAGGGTGATAAGCATAATTATTGTCTGTAATGTTTTCACTGTTGGGATAGAAGAGTTTTGTGTTTTCAAAAGAGCGGCCTCGTATAATAGCAGGTAGTGGTTTAGAATTTTTAGGAGATTTCCTAACAATGTTTTCTTTCATACTTCAAGAGATACCGAAGCTAGTTACCTACTTGAAATAAAACGCCTATTTAGGTTCTAACTCTAATTCCTCTCTCCTTCAAATGATTATTAATATACGCTTGTACGCCCTTAACACTAATATCGCAATCAAAGTACTTCTCATTAATATTTGCCTGTTCTCCTAATCACGTATTTGTATTGAATTAGATTGCTACACAGGTTAAATTACATGGTTTGATTAGAAAGTTACTACGAGTAAGTTTCGTTTTACTATGGTAACCGCTTTTCCTAATAAATCGTGTTTGTAGTTTAACATTAATCAACATATAATATGATATTTTTTCTTAAATCAAACACATCGCTAACCAATATTTGAGATAGTGGTCAAACGCGAGCCTTTAATAAAACAGTAAAAAAGTGTGTCTGTACATTTAATTTATTTACAAAAATAATAATTGAGGTGGGTTAAGAAACGGTAAAACGGCAAAAAAATTAAAAATACAGTCTGTCTGTTTGTATCTCCGGACCTTCGATTCGATTCGATGGATCTTCGATTTTAATGAAATTTAGTACGAAGATAGCTGACATTTTGGAATAATACATAGGCTTTTTATCCCGGAATTCCCACGGGATCAGGATTTACGTGGGAAATCCTCCCACGCGAAAGAATAATCGATTGGAAAACACGATAAGTGTCAAGGAGCTTATGACTAAATAATAGCAGGCGTACAGGTTGATTTTCAGTGTTTAGAAGTGCAAGGATAGGAGACTATCTTAACATATCGGAATTCTCCCGTGTCTCAGAAATAACTCTTAGTTGTAGATCCTAACTAAAATTTATATAATTCAATATGTATTCATTCATAATAATATAAATATTATAAAGCGGAAAGTTTGTTTGTTTGTTTGCTTGCTTGCTTGAACGCGCTAATCTTCGAAAGTACTGGGTGGATAATTTGCTATGGAAGTAGCTTGAAGCTCGAGGAATGTTATAGGCTACTTTTTACGCGACTGCAAAAAAGGAGAGTTATGTTTTTACCGTGATAGAATCCACGGGAGCGAAGCCCCGCGTGAGTACTATTGTATTCATATAAAGACAACGTAGATCCATATAAATTACAAACTGTAGGAATAACTTCGTGCCATACCCTAAAAGTAGTACTTTCGCGCTTCCGTGCACCGCTTACGGGGATAGTAACCGCGCTGTCCACGCGCCTCCCGCCCCGCAGCCCTGCTCGCACCGCAATCGCATACGGTCACGTTTAGATCATTTTTTGAATTTCCGTTAAAACTGTAAAGTTATGTACTCCTATGTGCCCAATAAACTTAGTTACAAGTGCAGCATACTGTTTTACTTATAGACAGCCGTGACAGTGAAAAGTTCATCCCCCACTCGACTACAAAACAAAATACAATAAAGAAGATTTCGACCAACTGAGAAGCTCCTCCTTATTTTGCAGTCTGTTAAAAATAACACAATACAAACTACTAATAAACTGAAGTCGGTCAGTGACTTAGTCCTCTGTACCAGCGCATACACTATCATTGGGCGCTGTGCTTACTACCATGCGACCGACTGATAAGGAATGCGGTTCTATTGCGCCAGAGACCTTCAATGCCATCTGTATCATCATCAGCAAACATACCTGACGCGCTACAGAAACGTGAAAGCCGCAAAATCACCCTGAAACTGTTATTAAATTGAATCCGCGGTTATTAGTTGAATACATCTATGACATAATTGAAATTCATTAGGTATAGTCAGAAGCCTAAAAATCTAAACATTATATTGTTACCTAGTTTTTATGTTGGGGAGGTTAATTAGGCAGACTTTCCATGTAAAATACTACCTAGTAATCAGCTACACCTAGTTAGACTGGATGCCAACCGCAAAACAATTTCACGTCATGATTTCCGTTTTCGATCACTTACCATCAGGTGAGATTGTGGTCAAACGAGCCTATTACCAATAAAACCAATATATTTTAAGAGTGTTTATAAATGTAGGTGGTTTTTTTTTTTATTAATAATAGGCTCGCGTTTGACCATCATCTCACCTGATGGTAAGTGATGATGTGGTCGAAGATGGAGCACGCTTGCCTAGAAGTAACCTATTCACTCTTGACTTAAAGAACCCCAGGTTATAGATATCAGGAAACACAGACACCGGCAGGGAATTCCACTCCTTAGCCGCACGCACAATGAAAGTATTCCCAAAACGTTTTGTGCGTATGGGTGGGATGTCCGCCATGAAACGATGGCGCATAACCGTTTGTCTTGTAGTCCGATGAGGGAACGGGCTTGGCGGAATTAGATTGTGTAATTCCATTGCACACTCCCCGAAATCTAACCGATAGAAAACCAATAGACTTGCAACTTGCCATCGATGTTCAAAGCTCTGGAGCTTTGACTCGACCAGTGCATCGTTGCCAATGAGTCTCTTGGCCCGTTTCTCGATAGACTCTAGTACGTCTAGGTGGTATTTGACAGATCCATCCCAAAGATGAGAGCAGTACTCCACATACGACCGAACCTGGGCTTGACATAAATTGAGCAACTGTTCCGGTGTGAAGTACCATCTCACCTTTGCTAGGATTCTCAACTTTTTTGCTGCTAGCTGAGCCTTAGCCCGATGAAGGGACCACAGTTGAGGGTGAAGGTCAGTGTTACCCCAAGAAGCTCAATACGATCGGTTATTGGCACGGTTACATCGTGGAAAGTAAGAGCCGGTTGGAATTGGCTCCTTTTTGCGGAAAAGAGACACGCCTGGGTCTTAGCTGCATTAAACTTAACCAAGTTGGCATCGTTTCATTCGGAGACAGCCTTCAAGGACAAGCTCAAGCGCCCAACCATGTTTTCACGGAGTGACCTGATCTGTGATCCACCAACACGCGCCCTGGATACCTATCTCTCAGCGACTGTGCTGTCGTCTGCATATCCAAAGGTACCGGGCAAAAGAAGATCATTAATGTGCAGCAAGAATAAAGTTGCTGAGAGAACCGACCCCTGAGGGACCCTGGCGTTAATTGCCAATTGGCCAGACGAGCAGCCATCAATAACCACTTGAATGGACCAATCTCTCAGGAAGTCTTCAATCCAAACGCAAATTTGAATGGGTAAACCGAAAGAAGGAAGCTTAGCAATAAGGCTATCGCGCCAGACCCTGTCAAAAGCCTTGGAGATATCAAGGGAAACAGCAAGTGCTTCCCCGTGCTTCTGAATAGCCTCACTCCAGATGTGAATGGCATACGAAATAAATAGGAGTATTTTTGTATTGTTTGACTGTGGAGCCAATGGTCCGGAATCCGAAAAATAAAGCCGTACAGAGACTCACATGACACTTGATTCCATGTTTTTTCGAAATAGTGAAAAATAACACTTCATGCAAAGCAAATAAACGCAGCCCGAGATAAATAAAGCATTGGAGTTCATGCCTCGTGGCAAGCCTGTTTGTAACTTCAGTAAGTTCGTTATTTTATAGTTGAGTTTATACAGCATCTGAGTTCGGACACATGTGTACCTATAGATGTCACGGGTATTTCAAAATACAGTCGTTATTATAAAATACTATTCTAATAAATTACAATTAAGGAAAATACGGAGTCCGTATTTTCCTTAATGTAGTGTGTGTGTTAGCATAAGTCCAAAATAAGTCAGTTGTACTATACTAAAAAGTGGGTAAGTGCGAGTCCTACTCGCGAAGAAAAAGATTCACGAAAAATAACTTTGTTTGCGAGTTTTGAACATGTGCTCTATCTTAAAAACTGCTGAATGTATCTTATGCAAACCAATTTTTGTTGAAAGTGTGCATTAAGATCTACAGCATTTTTTTTTCATATATTGGCTTTACGTAACAGTGATGGATTCGATCAATTGAATAATAAATAATCTATTCGTAATCGTGCGAAATATAAATATATTGTAAATTTACATTACTATCATTTAATTTTTAGGTATTGACTATATTTTATATTAAATAAATCTATTGTCATAAAAATATTCATATGTAACAAGACATGATAAAAGCCACTCTTCTGCAAATTGTTTCACGTGATGAATATTTTAATAAACTTCGTGGAATTATGGGGCATGTTGCAAAAAATAAAAAAATACTATCAGTTTAATTTTTCATGTCCCTCCATGATCACATTTTATTTTTTGTTTAATTAACACAATATTATCAAAAAAAAAAATGTTTAAATTGTTATTCAATTTTGTTCCCAATCGCGATTCCCAAAACTAAATTAATATTTAGTTACGTGATGTAATTTCGTAGTCGTCATTATCTTACAACACTGAAACTGTCAGTTTACTGAATCGAATTAAGTCCTAGTATTACAGAACCCTTCCTGGCAAATTTTATTTTTATGTGTCAAACGGTTTTTGATATTCGTGATGAGTGGGTGAGTGACCTTTCGCTTTAATAGAGAATTTACAGAAAGTACAGAATTTACAGAAAATACAGAATTAATTAAAACAGAATATATTATTAATGGATCTTAGCAGTAGATGGAACGAGGTTGCAAATGATACAAATGCTATTTGTTCAAACGCGTGTGACACATACACCAGCTGTTTCATATAGCTTACTAAAACGTAGGTCGTGTTGTTGCTCAATTTTGTTTCAAACACTCTGGCTGCTGTTTTCATAATTTTTTGATAAACTTTTTAAATCCTCCGGACGAAAAATTAGATGGGTAAGGGACATGGTCTGGGTTTTTCAGTCTGAAATATTTCTGAAACCTAACATTGGAATATATCAGTGAATAGACAAAGTTTTTGTTTTAAAATAAATTATTACTAATTATGAACTACGATTTTACGAAAATATCCAGCATGATAATGTGTTTCTACATGTGTCTTAAGATTTATCAATAAATAAAAACCTACTAGGAAAATAAGAACGCAGGTCAGTATATATTATTATGTAAGTACGTATAAAATGGCATCTAAAACTTTTCAAACCAGATCGACGTTTTAAATTTTCTTAACAATTCTGTTCCTGCAAACAGAACTCGTATGCTTCTAACAATGACTATTGTGGTCGCCCTCCTAGTTAGAAATCTCCATATCTCCAAGAGCTGGAGGATTTCTTAGCGAAGATTTGTTGCAGTTCATCTAGGTTACATAAGTGCTTCCCAGGATGCACATTGCACATTCAGTTTATGCGTTGGTAGGTCTAGAGAGATACGCAGTTTCTACTCACATGTGTACTTAAATATATTATGAGAAGCTTAATAAATATAAAAGAGTAATGTGGCATTCCTTGTCCCTTTTAATTAACAGAAATTGTTTTGCTAGCCGAATGCTAGAGCTAGTCTTGCTTCTTGATATATGCAATTTTTATAGTTTAGTTTCATGAGTAAAAACTTTACATTTGACGTGACCTGCACAGGTCGGGTATAAAGAGAGAATTAACATTGGTCTCTGTGGTGACGTCCAGACGCTGCACGGCTAATACTGTTATTGCGGTAATGTAAGCTAAAACGTTATGCATTTACTAAACTAAAACCGCATGCTAGAGATACTCCACGTTGACAGCCAAAGGATCATTCAAACCATAATAGTTGGACTTGGTAATCAAGAACAATAGTTGAACAATGAAACTTATTCTATAATAATGTTATTTGTTAACAGTATTCAGTCAGTAGATTGGTATAAAATTGGAATTTTCGAGATCAAAGAAATAAGTTTGAGTTCATGCGTCGTTAATGAAAATGAAGCTCAAATAAATTGGCTGGTGTAAAATTAACTGCGACCTGCGAAACGTGTTATTCAGTGTGGTGACATCAGTGCGCACTCAGTTAGATCGTCCATATGTAAACCTCTCTTTATTTATGTAGGCATGTTGAACAAGCTGCGGTCTGAGTGGCGAATAATACCTAATTAAATGCAATTTTGTGTGGCTGACAGGAATCGTACGTGATTAATTTATTTGCAGGTATTAATTTTGTTCAATGTTCAGTTAAGCGGAAAGCCGGCCTTAACAACCAGCTGACGCAATTAACGCCTTCTGAAGAAAGTAAATAGTGGTTGATTTTGCTCTGTCCACTATCGGCTTTTACTTTCATTTAAAGTTTCGCCTTAAGTTTTAAAGATAAACGGACGCGTTATTGAAAAAACGTCGGGATTTAACAGAAAGATTAAAATGTGACATTCATTAGCAGCAATCAGTCAAGCGAACTAAGCAGGGCGGCCTTCCGACAGCTGACTGTTACTTATCTAAATAAGATCGGCGTCGTGCGTGATGGATTTTAAGACCCTCGTCCCACTTGCCTGCCACCGCTCAGTAATTTAAAACCAGCTTTCGCTTTCAGATTGTTCATAGGGCTTAAAACATTTTAACGTGATTTAAATACAGATCCGCGTCATGCTTGCAGCGTTCGATGTGTAAAACAATGAACAATGCGTGCCAGTTGTCAGGCTGTAAACGTCATACCTGCGTCGGCCGTGTGCCTTAAAATTCCAGTTGTAATATGACAGTCGATGCAATTGATATCATAAAGGACGCGCATATGTACATATGTTGTAGTCAAAGCTTTTATGTATGCAAGCCGGAGCAAGCAGAGCTTTTACATTTGACTATTGCCCGAAACGTTTTGAATTTATTAGAGTAATTTAATTCTGCATATGTAAGCCGCTTTAGAGCATTCCGTGAAATCTCGCATGTACAGCACAAAGTATCTATAGTATAAGGAAAATTCAGATTAAACGTGACTGCCAGAGTCCCTGGCGCCGAGTCTTAGGGGTAATTCGCAATAACATAGCGCTAATGACCCAGCATTCACAAGGGAGAATTCTCAGCTAACTGCGACATTAAGACCTTCTTATTTGGCTATTTCACTTCGTTATGGGGCCTTTGTGGGAGCTTGTGGAAAAATATCAAGTTTACAGTTCTAAAATGATTATAGATATGACCAGCACGTTAGCGAATTTCTATTGAAAATCAATCTTTTATTATTTTTGTATAGCTTCGAATGCCAGACGTAGTTATCACGCGAACTCTTGTGCTGATTTATTTATTGAAAACATATTGTATGAATAATGGAATCCTAATGGTAATAATATCGGCATTATTTATTGATGAAGTTTTGAGAACTCATTTTAATTGGAACCCATAGTGGCTCCTTTAACATTTTGCAGATAGGAATACAACGATATTTTCTGGCAGCTGTAATTCTATTAGCTCATCCGACTGCTCTCTTCTAGTTTCAAGCTTTTGGATTTCCTGGGGAACATTGCAGTTTTTACCAAAGTGCATTTACAATAAAGAAAAGTTTTACGTACAATAACGTGGTACAATGCAGCTTAATTAATCGTCGTTTGAGAAGTAGTAGTTAAATTCAGTAAAGTATATAGACAAATGATAAATACTCTAGCTTGGGTTACTTTGAGCATGAGTAATGAAGCTGATACTCTAGATTAGATGGTTTAATCAATATCGATAATGTATTCGTTGAGGCTGTTTCAATGCTCACCTCGGAAACCTTCTCAATGCTGCTGAGGATGGAATAAAAGCCACCCATTACGAGATGAACAGAAAATTCAATTCGCTGAATGTGGTTGAGAACATTTTGATTACATAGCGAGTCGCAAACACTCTATCTGTGTTCTTGTACAGGTAAATAATTGGATATGTACAGAGATCCGATTGCGTCATCTCGTTTCGCACTGATTTTCTCCGGTATGGGAGTCTGAAACATTATGATCAACTAGGTGTATATTTTTCTTTCAACATGGCTTCTGTTTGATTTTTTGTATTATTGTGCGTTTTTATAAAAATAGTAAGCTTTAATTTCTAGAAAGAGACCTAAAACTTTTGAAACAACAAGTACAAGGCCATCGCAATGAAAGAACCATTCTGTGTTTTGCATATAGCATATTGTATTGTAGATTGCATCTCATAGTTACAGAAAAAAACTTTTTAATAAAAAATTAAACCGACTCCCAAAAAACACTGCAAAGTGAAAAATAACTTTAATTTCGGTAGTCGGTGTCTTTAGTTTTGTTTTTTCGTTTTTGGCACCGACTTCCGAAATTAAAGTTATTTTTCACTTTGCAGTGTTTTTTGGGAGTCGGTTTAATTTTTTGTTAAAAAGTTTTTATTTCACTCTTTTTAGTTGGATGATTTTTAATTTACCTAGTTGCAAGAGCCTAAATGTCAACTACTTATAATAACCTTTTACAAAATATTGCTTTTACCAATGCTGAGCCGTTAATTGTTAAGGAGTTCTCCTGGTACTTCACCATCAGCTCTACATCACAATATGCATTGTGACGAGCATAAAGTGCTTAACATCCATATTCAAGTAATCGAATTGCAATCCACTCAATACTTATTATTGAGTAGTTTCGGCGGCCATCTGTGGTCTTCATCATGAGTTCCACTTCCCCAAATGGTACTTTTTAAGAGCAACTGCACAAGTTACTATAAGAAATACCCAAAACGCCATAGGTGTGCCTATAATATTTGAAGAGTTCCCTCGATTTCTCCAAGATCCCATCATCAGATCCTGACTTTGGTGATAATAGTACCAATTTAGAAGTATACCCATTCGAACAAAAAAAGAATTTTCCAAATCGGTTCAGCCGTCTTCGAGTACTCGATGATCATACATAAAAAAAAAATATATATATACGCGTCGAATTGATAACCTCCTCTTTTTGTCGTCGGTTGAAAAGGTTCTCACGTTCGAGTCAGACTCGCCCTTGAAAGGCTCCGTAGTAGCAAGTGTGCTATATCTCAGAAACTGCTGACTTAATCTCGTTCAAACCAATTTTCAACCGACGACCAAAAGAGGAGGTTATCAATTCGACGCGTATATTTTTTTTTTTTTATATATGATCACCGAGTACTCGAACACGGTTCACCCGATTTAGAAAATTCTTTTTTTGTTTGATAGGGTCGTAGGACTTCGAAATTGGTAACGTTTGTCACCAAGTCAGGATCTGATGATGGGATCCTGGAGAAATCGAGGGAACTCTTCAAATGTTATAGGCACACCTATGGCGTTTTGGGTATTTCTTATAGTAACTTATGCAGTTGCTCTCAAAAAGTACCATTTCGGGAAGTGGAACTGATGATGAAGACCACAGATGGTCGCCGAAACTACTCAATAACAAGTATTTCGTGGATTGCGATTCGATTACTTTAATATGGATATTAAGCACTTTATGCTCGTCACAATGCATATGGTGATGTATAGCTGATGGTGAAGTACCAGGAGAACTCCTCAAAAATTAACGGCCCAGCATTGGGAAAAGCAATATTTTGTAAAATTTTATAAGTAGTTGACATTTAGGCTCTTGTAACTAGGTAAATTAAAAATCAACCAACTAAAAAGAGTGAGATAAAAACTTTTTACCAAAAAATTAAACCGACTCCCAAGAAACACTGCAAAGTGAAAAATAACTTTAATTTCGGAAGTCGGTGCCAAAAACGAAAATACAAAACTAAAGACACCGACTACCGAAATTAAAGTTATTTTTCACTTTGCAGTGTTTTTTGGGAGTCGGTTTAATTTTTTGGTAAAAAGTTTTTGCTCAAAGTTTTCATTGAGATCTATACCATTTTTTTTCACTTTCTCATTTTAAAAGCTAGTCTATGTATGAAATTGTAAAGCGGTTTATGAAAAATAATAATAATAAGTTTACTTATCAAAATAACAATTACAGAAATAAACACAAACAGTTGACAACAAGTAACAATTAGATTAATAATAATATACTTCTCCTTACAAATTACTAGCTAACAACAGTGAATCATAAATGTACATCTTAATATTACAACTTGTGAGGAGCTGGTGTCTGTGTTAGGCATAGAAATGCCTGAATTACAGATCACCAGGTCCCCACCCAACGGAAAATACGAAGTATACAATAAAACATTAATTTAAATACTATATTTAAACATGCTCCACTAGAATTATTTGGAAAATACAAAGTATAGGTAGCGGCACGTAAGTCTAGCGCCCCAACTAGCACAAATGGGCTGCATTAGAGCTTTGGAGCGAGCGTATCCGATTATTACTTATGGTAATAGACGTAAGCGCTAGAGCGTCTACTGCAGACTTAAAGCAGCCGCTTTAGCGCTATTTGGGCGCCATTTTATGCAACCTAAAGTTCCATTTAACCTGCACAACGGTTGCATAAAGGTTCCTTAATAGCTATAACGATTTATTAATGCTATACTAAAGCTCTCGTAGCGCTACTTTTGAATGATTTTGAACTACTTTGAACGAATGAATTGTTTATAGTTCTGTATTGTATCTCTTCAGTTGACATTATTTGTAATATTTTGGTAAAGTGTTTTCGTCGCCATCATGAAAATAAAACAAAAAGAAGTAAATGTTTGTATTCTGTATTAGCAAGATATATAAAGATACTTAAAACGCCGTCCAGTTTACTGTAGATATATAAGATAATTTTCGAGTAATTTTAACGCGCTTTTATGATATTTAAAAAATTAACAAAAGATATGTGATATTTTTTATTTGTTATACAGAATAAATTTTATTTCCGTATTTTTACGAGTCGATAACTTACTATTCGTAAGTGGCCGATTGTTTACCGGTACATTTAATGCACATTTAACTGAAAAACCAATGTATATCAACTCAATTTTGCAAGTGAATTATAAGTTTTCTTAAAAAATCATGGCGTCATTGTAATGTAGTCATAACCTGCAGTTTGAGCTCTAATAACTCCCTTTTGAGAATCATAGCGCTAATTTTCACCCTTCTAACGCTTCCAGTGATTTTTGTTCCCCTAGTGCAACACACAGCCACAAAAGGCTCCTATTTTCCTGTTTTTGAGGTTATAAGATCTAGTTACGTACTTATTCGTTTAGCATCCATTTTATTAAATGTTTTATAATAGTTACAAAAGCGGCTGTAAAATGGCGAATAGATTGAGCCTGCAAGGAATGACTATTGCTACTAAAGGCCTTAGTTACACTGATGATTTTTTGTAACTATAGTATGCATAAGAGTTTCTATTATTTCTATAATGAAACTTATAGTAGTATAATAGTGGTTACTATAACTATAACCTATACAAGTTACAATGGAAACTACGGTGCAGCTGTGAGTGGCAGAATGACCTTCGTAACTCTCATATAAAGGTGTAAGTGGTAAATGAGTTCTACCGTGGACTACTGTGACGGCTAGGGTAGTATTTGATTCAGCTTATAGCACCTTAAGTAACTTTTATAACTATAGACGTTTACGGATACAGATATGCAACTCTGAACTGCTTTTTGAACCCATAAACCGCTATTTTACAGCCCAAAGTAACAAAATAGGCTGCTATTTCCACTAATGTGCTCGTTGGGGCTGAACGAAATGTAGAGGATAGCTGCGCATGAGTATTGTCGCGCATACAAATAATATTACCTATACTTTAATAAATAGTTTATCTCCAATGCCAATGTCCAAGGATTTATTGTAGGTACGAGGGCGCGTTTTCAAGTCCGTGGAATGGGAGGGTAGATGATAAAAATAGGTAATTATCGGGGTGGCCAGGACTTCAACCACTCAATATATGTATAAATACCAGGTTTTGTCTTAATTGGGTCATTAGTATTTGAACTATCGTCAAGCAAACAATTCAATCGGGAAGAAAGTGTGCATTATGGAAAAAATCGAGTATCGTGCCGTAATAAAGTTCCTTACCAAGCAAGGAGTCAGTTCAAAACATACTGGAAGAGATGAAATCCGTTTACGGGGACTCTTGCCCGGGTAAAACCATGGTGTACAAGTGGCACAGTCTCTTTAAACAAGGCAGGACCTCACTTGAAGAGGACCTGCAGCCCGGACGGGCGATCGAGGTGACTGCTCCGGAAATCATTAAAAAAGTCGAAAAAATAATATTGGAAGATGCCAGACTAAAGAAGAAACAGCTTATAGAAATGGTTGGAGTATCAGATAGGATAATTTTCAAAATTCTACACGGTCATCTTGACATGACAAAGGTCAGTGCAAGATGGGTGCCAAGAACGCTCACGCCGTCTCAAAACCAACGCCGCGTGGAGTGTTCTCGCACGTTTTTGGACCTCTGTAACGAAGATAAGGATGGACTACTGAGTCGAAATATTACTGAAGATGAAATTTTGGTTCATCATTATGAGCCTGAGTCAAAACAGGACTCTATACAGTGGCACAAAAAAAGCACACAACCACCCAAGAAGTTTAAAGTGTCACAATCGGCTGGAAAAATCATGGCAACAGTATATTGGGATTCGGAAGTGATCCTGTAGACGATTATAAAGATAAAGGCGTTTCTATAACCGGAAAGTACTATGCTTCTATCCTTGATAGGTTGAAAGAAAGCATTAAAGAAAAAAGGAGGGGAAAATTGACCAAAGGTGTCTTTCTTCTTCACGACAACGCGCCTGTTCACAAGAGCCATGTTGCGTTAGCTGCCCTGCATAAGGTGAGCTTCGATATTTTACACCATTCACCCTACAACCCAGACCTGGCTCCCAGTGATTATTACCTCTTTCCAAAACTGAAAAAAGATCTTCGTGGAAAGAAATTTTCAACTGATGAGGAAGTGAAGGTTGCGGTTTCAGCTTATTTTTTAAATCATTTTTTATGAAGATATACATAAGCTAATTGAAAGATCTGAAAAATGCGTTAAGGTAGCAGGTGAATATATTGAAAAAGAAAAATAATTTAGTATTTTTATTTCCACTCCTTGCCCTCCATTCCGCGAACTTAAAAACGCCCCCTCGTACCTAAGATATAATTTTTAACAAGTTTTGTGGGGAGTATAAAAATAAAAACATTATTTGTTAATTTGAAAATTTTTATTTTTGATTTAAGTCTAATCTGAATCAGAGAATCTACAGTGAATCTGAATCTACAGAGAACCGTTCTCAAATTTAAAGTGATGCTGTCCGAATGACTGAGTAAAGTATTTGTAGCTTCGGCAATCTCACTTTTAATTTGTTTCAAAGAATCAATTAATTCGTTAGATTCCTTTTTTAAAAAGCAATTCACGTCATAAACCATTTTTCTTGCCTGTCTTTTCAAAACAGTATTTCTTCTAGGTATATTCACTTTAAAGACACAAACAAACTATAAAATTAATTTAACAAACAAATTCAAACATAAAAAAAAACAACAACAAAAAATAACAGCAATAACAATACAATTAATGACGCAACTGGACACGGGATGTGCGCGGAGCGTCGTATCGGCACGGGGAACATAATGCGGCTGGAGAGCCAATCGGCGCTACGCACGGCCGCCCTTCATCCTGCTAGCCCCTCAGGTACCTTAATTTTTACTTCTGCGCAATAACGGTCACCGCTAAAGTTAAATATGAATATGTGTTGAGTGAAATTAAACACGTTAAAAAGTAGCATGATTATCATGTGTGTGTGTGTGTGTGGGTGTAGGTGTGTACGAGCGTGTGAGTGTGTGTGCGGGTACTAGAGTGAGTTTGTTGGATTCTATATTTGAATGTGCTGTTTAGTATGAGTGAAGCAGCTTTTCAGTAATAAATCTAATTTTTGTAACCACTCCATCAATACAGAATTGCATTTTGATTTTGGTAATGGATATACACATAAGACTTTATTTAATGTATTGTACAAATGAGAACCTTAGTAGCAGAAAAATCTATGTGCTAGACTGGTTTCAAATCGTTGCAGATTTTTTAATTTATCTGGTTCATCAGGGAATGTTGCTTAATAACTATATAATAAATCAAGAGCTGATGGACGATTAATTAAGGCATTACAGTATGTTACAAAATTTCTGTAGTTAAATATAATAAATAAATAAAATAAAATGCATTTAATTCAAGTAACTTAACTCATATAAGGTTAACATAATCAGAAACACACACCCCAAATACTATTTTCAAAGAATAAATTAAAATGAGAATGACAATTACAAAAAATAGAACTAAATGAAATAAAAATGTCCATAAACAACAATAAATTGAATAAAATAAAATTGTCATAATAAATTATTCTATAATTAAAAATGCTATAACTGAATACAAAAACATGTACATTATTAATTGTAAATAAAGCATTTTAAAACATTATCAAATTTCGAGTTATATGTAGATCTCCGCAATGTTTGACATACGGACAATCTACCCTGTCGGCAATCATCCTCAGGACTGTGTTAGTGCTGCCCCGCAGCCAACGCACTATAATAACCCTTCCTCTTAAACTAGGCTAGCCTGTATTCTCCCCACCGAAGGTGTCCCCACGTTGTCGTCGTGGTGGGGCTTGCGTGTCTCAATGATCTTGGGGCTCTGCCGGTAGAGTTACTCATTCCGGAAAGGTCCAAGGGAGAGACCAGACCAAGAGAGGCACCGGGATGGAGTCACTCCTGATCAATCGATGGCAGTCGATTGACAGTAGACGTGACCACACTGCTGCGGTGCGGGCGCACCATAGCGGCGAGTGTCTCTCCTTGAAGTGTTCTTTGGGGAGAGAAATTTCGGCGGGTTCGTTGAGTCGGGTTGATCGAACAGCGAACGGAGGCATGTCTAATGCCGCCGCCGGGGGCTTGGCTTAATTGCCTGGCCCAGAGGAAGGCTACCTCTAAGATAAAAACCACCCAATCTAAAGTTTTTGAGGCGTGGCGAGTAGATGAATGGCTGGTGGGTAACCAGTTTCTAGCGCCACCCCTGTAGAGCACCTGCCGAACTCTACAGTATGTACGCTTACCTAGAGCATTAGGCTCTGCCTAGGTGGACTTATAATACCTTTGTACTCGTGGGAACAGCATGGATAAAACAAATAAAAACAAAACCAAATTGCCAACTAAGTTGGTGGAGATGGATGCGACGTAACAGGGCGAAGCATCGAGTGTGGCTCTAGAGCCAAGGGTGAACATCACCCGTCTAGCTGCGGCTTCGGCATTGGATTCCGATCCCGTAGCGAGTTGTAGATCGATACGACCAGTAGGTCAAAGCGACCCTTCTAGATTTTTGAAGGAGGACCGCAAGCGCCTACGTCCTCGATTTGAAAAGTCCGTCAGGACTACGGCGTCGGATTCGACCTCCGGAGAAGAAAATTTGCAATCTAAGAATAGCAAAGCGAAAAAAATTAAAGTGAGCCAAACAACCACTGGCCAATATGTAGGTCTAGCAAAAGCAAAAGCGGAGCTTGCAGCTGCAAAAAAGAAAGAGTCTCGGTTTCAAGCTGAGGATTATGTGGCTGAGCTCGCCGAAAAAGCAAAGACTAATAGGGTCACCAGCGAGGTAGCAACTGCCACTGCGGTGGATGCGATGACAGCTGCGGATTTAAATAAGCAAGTTTTGTCAGAAGTTGACGTAATTCTGCATGTTGCTACAAAATCAGGCAATCTCAAGGGCACGTTCGTACGTGCTCTTAAAAACGCTACAGCGTCGATAAAACCAGCAGTAGAGGCACTGCTTAGTCGCTCTGTTTCCGAAGAGACGGAGCGACTACAGGCTGATAACGCTCGCCTACAGGTGGAACTGGCAAGTTTACGGAAAGAGGTTGCTGATATCCAAAGAAACCTGGCACCCAGCAGTGCTTCATCCATGACGAAAGAAGCGGATGTAAGTCCGCAAAATGTGAATATGCTGGTGAAAATGATGAATGCTCGATTTGACAATATAGAGGATCGGTTGCTGCCTCAAAAACAGCTGCGTCCGCCCCTCGCTGCTGACTTAAGAGCTAATAAAAATGGCTATGATACAAGAGCTCTGCCGAACAACCCTAAAGAAGTGGTGACCTCTAATATAAATTCAGACCACGCGATGACCATTACTAATAAGGTAACATCTTTAAAAAAGAGTAAGGGTAGCAAGGGAGCTCGGGATCAAAGAGCACAACCTGATCAAACTACATGCGAACAACATGGGATTGTTGCTGGTACAGCTCCTGTCCACAGCAACAGTCAGTGGATCACCGTAGGAAAAGGTGGCAAAGCTGCCAAGAGCGGAAAGGCAACTAAGGATGAATCCAACAAAAAAATCAAATAATAATCATCCAAAGAAGGTAAAGCTACGACCTCCACGTTCGGCAGCAGTGGTAATTACCTTAAAGCCAGAAGCAGAAGATCGAGGTTTTTCATACGCTTCTGTGCTTTCCGAGGCTAGAAAAAAAGTGGATTTTACGGACTTGGGTATTCCTCCTTTCCGTATCAAAATGGGGGTAACAGGCGCTCGATTAATAGAAATACCTGGAGCAATGAATAGTGACAAAGCAGACGTTGTTGCCGAAAGATTCAGAAAATGTCTGGACCCAAATGATGTTAAGGTCTCGAGGCCCACCAAATGTGTTGAGTTGCGCGTATCTGGCCTTGACAACTCTGTCACATCTTCAGAGATAGCAGCCGCAGTCGCAAAAATAGGCGAATGTTCTGAAGAGAGCATCAAAATGGGTGTAATACAACACTCACCATCTGGTCTAGGTACGGTTTGGATGCGTTGCCCGGTGGCTGCAGCCAAACAAGTTTTAGCAGGCGGTCGATTGCTGGTAGGGTGGGTATCTGCAAACGTAAAACTTCTAGAAGCCAGGCCTTTGCGTTGCTTCAAATGCCTACAGAATGGACACGTGCTACAATCATGCACATCGGAGATTAATCGCATGTGTCTATGTTTTCGATGCGGTCAGCCTGATCACATTGCCAGTCAGTGCTCTGCACAGCCTCACTGCCCCGTCTGTGCTGCCGCCAATAAACCAGCGGAACATAAAGTCGGTTCAAAGGCCTGCAATGGTTCAAGTAAAAAACAAAGCCAAAGGAGGGTAAAGGTACCCTTAGTGGTTGGAAAGGTTGTGCCATCCTCTTTGCGTACCCACCCTCTCGCTCTTGACAGCGGAGAAGAGAAGGAAACAATGTCAACTTAGTATTTTAATGGCTTATCATTTTCTACAAGGCAATATAAACCATTGTGCTAGAGCACAAGATTTTCTGCTCCAGAATATTACGGAATGGTCGGTACAAGTGGTGGTTGTAGCTGAACCCTATCATGTTCCGCAAGCAGACAACTGGTGTGGGGACTTGGGCGATACAGCGGCTATTATTTCTCGCACCACCGCTGATTCCTTACCTTTTGTGTTGGTGGAAAAATGTTCGGGTTTTGTTGCTGCATTTTTTGGAGACATCTTAATTGTGGGAGCATATTTTTCGCCCAACAGAACCCTTTCAGAATTTGATTCTTTCCTCAACAACGTAGGAGCTTTGATTCGGCGAAACCATCCATGCCCGGTACTATTTCTAGGAGATTTAAATGCCAAATCAACGTCATGGGGTTGTCCAGTAACTGATGCGCGAGGTGATCTGTTGGAAGAATGGACGATATCAGTTGGACTTTCGATTTTGAACCAAGGTTCCACCAACACATGCATAAGACACAACGGTGGCTCGATTGTGGACGTCACATTCGCAAGCCCGGATATTGCACGTCGTGTTTCAGGATGGATCGTTCGAGAAGATGTGGAGACATTGTCTGATCACCTCTATATCCAGTTCGATGTTTCCTCATCTCCAACGATTCTGGACAGCAGTTGCTCGTGTCGCAACACGACGATGGGTCCTAGGTGGGTCCTTAATCGGCTTAACCGTGATCTTCTCATAGAAGCAGCTATTGTCCAGTCAAGGTTCACCCCTGACAGTCAGGCAGAGGTGAATACTGAGGCAGCCTAGTTTCAACAGACTGTAACAAATATTTGCGATTCTGCGATGCCCCGAGCCAAAACGCAACCACCTAGGCGCCAGGTCTACTGGTGGTCTCCGGAGATAGCAAAACTTCGAGAAGCATGTGTATTGAATCGACGAAGATAGACACGATATAGAAGACTAGCTATCACAACCCGCAATTCGGAAGAAGAAGCTCGGCTATACGAGTTATATAGAGAGGCAAAAAAAGCATTACAGAAAAAGATCTCAGATGCAAAGGAAGCGGCCAGGAAAGAATTTCTGGAGTCCTTGAACCGTGATCCTTGGGGAAGGCCGTATCGTATGGTCAGGGGAAAGCTTCGCCCTTGGGCGCCTCCACTAACGCAGAGCCTGCAACCAAGTTCCTGAGATGACTGAAGCGGAGTTCAGCGCAGCGGAGTTACGTCTTCGTGCTAAGAATACTGCTCCAGGACCTGACGGCATACCCGGTCAAGCCTTGGGCCCCCGCTTACGCCAAATGTTTGATGCCTGCCTGGCAGAAGGTATATTTCCCCGAGTATGGAAAACTGGCAAACTTGTCCTACTTAAAAAGGAAGGTCGTCCTGCTGACTCTCCTTCAGCATATCGTCCGATTGTACTTCTTGACGAAATGGGAAAGATGTTTGAGCGTATAATTGTGATTCGCCTAATCAAGCATTTGAACACAGCTGGTCCAAATCTATCTGACAACCAATACGGGTTTCGACAAGGTCGCTCGACTGTCGATGCGATTCTGCGTGTCAAAGCCTTCTCAGAAGAAGTAGTAACAAGTGTTGGCGTTGTGCTGGCGGTATCTCTGGATATCGCTAACGCATTTAATACCCTGCCTTGGAGCTGTATCGTGGAGGCGCTCAAGTATCATCGGGTACCACTGTATCTGCTTCGTATAATCGAGGATTATCTTGATACAAGATCGATTATATATGCAGGACGTGATGGACTGTGCGAAAAACAGGTGAGGCGTGGTGTTCCACAGGGATCTGTTCTTGGACCATTCCTGTGGAACATCGGCTACGATTGGGTTCTGCGGGGTATCAACCTTCCGGGCGTCAGTTTGATATGCTATGCTGATGATACTTTAGTTCTGGCCCGTGAGAACACTTACAGAGAGGCTGCGCGCCTTGCAACTGCTGGGGTGGCACTAGTTGTCACCCGAATTAGGATGCTAGGCCTTGAACTAGCATTAAGTAAGTCAGAGGCAATTTGTTTCCATGGTCCCCGGAGAGCTCCGCCCTTGGGATCTCATATTGTCGTCAGTGGTACCCAAATTCCAATTCTGCCGACCGTGAGGTACTTGGGGCTTGTACTCGATAGTCGCTGGAACTTTAACGCCAATTTTCAGCGCCTAGTGCCGAGGGTAATGGCTGCTGCAGGTGCGCTTGGCCGGTTGCTTCCAAATTTAGGGGGGCCAATTAACAACTGTAGGCGACTATATATGGAAGTACTGAGGTCAATGGCTCTCTACGGGGCACCCGTGTGGGCCTATGACGTGACAAACAAGGGTGCCGCCTTTCTGCGCAAGCCACAGCGAGTGATTGCGGTCAGAACAATACGCGGGTATCGCACAATATCCGGAGAGGCAGCTTGTGTTCTGGCTGGGTCGGTGCCGTGGGATTTAGACGCCAAATTGTTAGCCTCACTTTACATCTGGCGTAAGAAAGTGGGGCCACAGGTCCCAGCTAGACTTATAAAGGCTCAAAAGAACCTGTTCCGAGATGAAGTGATGGCAGAGTGGAGCGAAAAATTAATGCAACCTGGGGCTGGTGTCAGGACCATCGAGGCTCTCCAACCTGCACTTGCAGAATGGGTAGGACGGCGCCACGGAGTGCTGACTTTTCGGTTGACACAGGTGCTTTCGGGGCACGGCTGTTTCGGAAAGTACCTGTGTCACATTGCGCGCAAGGAACCAACACCCAGCTGCCATCATTGCCACGGCAGCGAGGATACAGCACAGCATACGCTTGGCGAATGTACAGCATGGGTTGAACACCGCAATGCCATGATTGCTGAGGTGGGGAGTGATCTCTCGTTGCCGGCCATAATCAAATCTATGGTTGGGAGCGAGAGGTCATGGCAAGCAGTGGCCGTTTTCGCAGAGCGGGTCATGGTGGCAAAAGAAGCGGCAGAGAGGGTGAGGGAGACGTCCTCAAATGAACCGAGCCGTGCTCGAAGGACTGGGCGACAGAGGCGGGCTGACAATGCCCTCTTCCATCCCCCGTAATGTGGCTTGTGGGTGTCAGACTTGGGGAAGTCTGGCATCCGATCATACAGGCCCGAGCAGGTGCCACGTAGTGTTTCCGCGCGCCTTTCTAAAATTATGACAGGGTGAGGAGATGCTCACTCCTCCCCTCATCTGAGATGGGGTAAACGACCGTCACTGCTGGGGTGATTGTGGAGAATGCTAACGTGTCCCCGCACCTCAGCTAGAAGTGAAGGTTAGAAACACCATGTGGTTTTAGTCAGTAAGAGTCTGACAGACCCCTCCGTCAACCCCAGGGCGGAGGACATTCATGAGAATTTCCACACGCAAAAAAAAAAAAAAGGCTAGCCTGTATTCTAACACATTTACCTGCCAAGTTCCAACTCTGTAACTCTGTAGTCCTAATAGTTTCAGAATAGAATGGCTTGCATACGGACGGACGGACAAACAAGCAGACAGATATGACGAATCTACTTATACGGGTTTCATTTCTTGACATTTGGCTAAGGAACCTTACAATTGCAAATAATATTCGAAAAGAAGAAATGGTTGGATTCAGCGTTCTTTTTCCGTTTTTTTCGTTAGGAATTGTGTTTTTAGAGACTCTCAGTTCAATGGAATATTTCAAAACTTCGAACAGTAAAATGATACGCCTGTTATTTTCTGAAAAAGGATTCAGGTTTCCTAGAATGGCCAATTAGCCCACGCCACGCTCATTGTTTCTATTAAAAAGGGGGGGGGGGGGGGTAAAATAGTGCACCAACACCATTGCTCTATGTGGTGTCAACGTTTTTGTTTTCGCATAAAAATATTTTAGGCAGGTTTTTTGGCACGCTCTGTACTATAAATAAATTAATGAATTTTAACATATTGATCACAAAATTTACCTTGATATTTAAGGTGACAAACACTTAAATGATTTTAAAGTATAAAGCAAGATTGTAGGTTAAGTCAGACTGACTAGCACCACATGAGACTTAGCAAGTAGTTAAATAATGCACTGTTTACCCATAATATTGATCAATAGATTATCCCCAAATATATTTTATAAACTTCTTTACTGGGCTGAATGTGAGACTTGACGATTATGTATCAAAAGGGCTAATTGCAACTAGATCTTTATTTAAACGTCATTATGGCATAAAATATTGACCTTTTCCACAGTCTTATGGGGAGGTCAGGTTAACTAGCCTCAGCCCACACAAGAGATAGCGAGTAGGTGAAGGTTGCACGGCACAGCGCAGTAGACACGGATTCAATTACCGAGGAGGTGTGCGCAGCATGTAACACATGATGTCGTGCCGAAGCGCCTGCGGCTTCCTGCACCCGCAGCACTTAGGGCCGGTCAATGTAAGCGATGAGCTGAAGCGATTTTACCGGCTTCAGAAAAAAAGTTGTGATTGACGTCGGAGGACGTTGTCTTCATAATGTTAGATCCTATTAATTCTATCCTAGTAATATTATAAATGCGAAAGTTTGTGAGGATGTATGTATGTTTGTTGCTCTTTCACGCAAAAACTGCTGAACTGATCTCAATTAAATTTGGTAAATAGTTATTTGACATCCTGGAAGAGCACACATGCTACTTTTTAACCCGGAATTCCCTTGGGATCGGGATTTATACGGAAAAAACCTCCCACGCAAAAGAAGTCGCGGGCAAAAGCTAGTGTTAGATATTTCTGAGATGTATACTATTTTACGTTTTCCTGTCAAATAAATTTTCATGATAAGTATCTAATTAGCCAACTCAATTATACAATAGTAAAAGTTAGTTATGCTTATTGGGCTATTTAGAGTGTGCTCACAAAAAGATTTATTTTTATACATTTCACGGCTTAGTTTAAAAATATTTATTTTATTATATGTCGTTTTCTAATTGCTTCCCAAAAGTGACACGATACTAAAATTTTATTAATTTACGAGCTACTGCCCGCGATTTCATTCGCGTGGGAAGGATTCCCGCGTAAATCCGATCCCGTAGGAATTTCGGGATAAAACGTAGCCTATTTGTGATTTCAGAATATCAACTATCTACTTACCAAATTTCATTCGAACCGTTCAGTAGTTTTTGCGTGCAAGAGTAACAACATCCATCCTCACAAACTTTCGCATTTAAAATATTAGTAAGATGTTACGTGTCTTTCCATCACAAAAGTTAGTATTGTATACAACATCAGGCTCATAGTACATTGGTAAGGTTTCCGTTTTTTCATAAAAACGTTTGGAAACCAATAAAAATAATCCAGTTCTTAGACAGAATGTTGATTCATCCAAAACCCAGATCTTCGTATCTACCCGATTTACTCCCATTATTTAATTATTTATTTGTAATAATTCATTCATCTTTCGGTTGCAGTTTTGCTCGCGTCAATTCAGCATCCCAATAGAACAAAAAAGTAAAACCTTATAAAAATTTAAAATCTTAATTTCTTATATCGGCTCTAGTCTGCCCAAACACAAACACATAGATAAAGTTACTTGGGCATTTATAATATTTGTGTTTTTCGAATGCCTCCCCAAATCGTATTACTACGTGTTCTTCGAAATTCAGTAGAGTGGAAAATGTGGTATTCATCTACTATGTCACATATACAACATATTACGTGACCAAAAGGGTCTATTTAAACTCACAACCTCTGTTCACGATGCTATGGAAAAAAAACTTGTCAATCGAAAATAATCAATAGCTAACACATTTCTGACTAATAAATTAGAAAATAATTAAGACAACATTTAATTAATGAAAGAGAGAGGTCATGGATGTAAACTTTATTTGGTTGCGTTGTCAGTAACGAGCTTTCATCTCCAAAATTATATTATTATGTACAAAAGCACCTAATTAGTAACAAACATTGTTGTTTTGTTTAATTTAAAAGTTACGTCAAATTTGGAGATGAGTAGAAAATATTATGTACAAAATGCTAAAGAGATGAGTATGCGGGTCGTTAATTTTATCTACTTTAGAAACTTTTTTGCAAAAAATAAAACTTTAATTTCGGTAGTCGGTGTTATTGGTTTTGTATTTTGTTTTTCACACCGCCTTCCGAAATTAAAGTTATTTCTGGCTTTGTAGTATTTTGATATTGGAAGTCGGTTTTATTTTTTGCAAAATGTTTTTTTTTTTTCATGCGTTTTAGTGGGTCGGTTTGTAATTTACCTAGTTACAAAAGCTAAAATGTCAACTACTTATCACCTTTTACAAAATATTGCTATTCCCGATGCAGAGCCGTTAATTTTTGAGGAGTTCTCCTGGTACTTCACCACCAGTTCTACTTCATTATATGCATTGTGACTTTATCCTCTAAAGTGCTTAACATCCATATTCAAGTAATCGAATCGCAATCCACGAAATACTTATTATCGAGTAGTTTTGGTGGCCATCTGTGGTCTTTATCATCAGTTCCACTTCCCTATGTGGTGCTTTTCGAGAGCAACTGCACAAGTAACTATAAGTAATACTCAAAATGCGATAGGTGTGCCTATAATATTTGAAGAGTTCCCTCAATTTCTCCATGATTCCATCATCAGATCCTAACGTAATGACAATGAAACCAATTAGAAAGTATACCCTTTCAAACCAAAAAAGAATTTTCCAAATAGGTCCAGCCGACTTTGAGATATGAGGTAATATACATAAAAAAAAGTTCAAGACGAACTGAGAACCTCCTCCTTTTTTTTTAAGTCGGTTAAAAAGAAAATTGTTATGGGTGAAGAGAGCTAGTTATTCTTGTATTAGTCGATATAGAATAAAAAGTTATTTTTAGCCAACAAAATACTTCAGAATATTTTGATTCAACGTTAAAGGACCATTATGTTTATGCAACTACTAAAGTTTAATGCAAGATGCGAGCAAATGACGTATAATCCGCGTAATTAGCTATGCGCGGCTTCGTATTCATAAATAGACATGCGGGGTCTAGTGAAATCTAGAATTTTCTTATACATTGTGAAATTTTAATGGTTGTTTTCCCAGAGTAAAATGGCTTTGTCTTGGGGATACAATCATTTTATAAATAAATAACATATAAGAAACCAAAAATGGTAGACTAACCATTGTGAAAATCTAAACTCGTAAGCGACCACGAATCAATAGTAAACGTCTCCGATACCGCCGCGCGGCCTTTGATCTGCGTGCTTTTCAATAAGATAGATAGATAGATAGATAGAATACTCTTTATTGTACACCAATAATTTAAACAAGCACTTGATTTACAATAATGCAAAAAAAAATGGTTACAATGGCGGTCTTATCGCTGATAGCGATATCTTCCAGACAACCTTTGGATGGACTTTAAGAACATAAAACAAAGAGGGGAGGAGAAAGTCAGTGTACTTACTTCAAATATATAACATACACAAAAAGTAACTAAAGTAGTTAATATAACTATATATATAGGTATATATAATACAATACAATACATAAATAAGTATAAATAAATATATGTGTTTCATATATATAAATATGTCATAAGGAAAGAAATACAAGGTAAAATCATAGGAGTGTATAAAAATGTTTGACAACAGAGCTTTTAAAAGCAGCAAGTGACTGCGCTTGTCTAACTGACAACGGCAATGCGTTCCACAGACGAGTAGCCTGCACCGTATACGATGAATCATAAAATTTTGTGGAATGCGCAGGCATTGAAAGTGTCAAATTTACCGATGATCTCAAATCTCTAGTATGTGTGTCATGAAGGAACTTAAAACGTTCTTTGAGGTAAAAGGGAATTCTTGGATTGAACAGAATATTGTAAAGTAATGATAAAACTTATTCTTGATAATAATAAGCTTTACCCAAAAAGTTATTCAAATTTTTCCTTCATACTTTTATGGGCTTAGGACCGTCATAAATACCATTTTACCTGCAATTTACTGAATACGAAATTAAATAAAAACAAGTTAATCAAAGAAAAATAATTTTCTGAATTAGAGACCTAACAAAGAATTTGAGGCGTATTTCATAAATTTTAATCAACTTATTTACAATAATTTAACTAACTTAATTACATTAAAATGTTCATTATTTATAAAAGTACGAGTAGGTACTTACCTACACTTCCCGGTAACGGAGTAATTGTTCGAAGTGCAAGCCACTGTGTTGAATACATAACATAAAATAATCTTTATTTTTTTAACATAACATAATCTTTATTTATTTCTGTCAAAAAAGTACAACATAGGTATACAAAATATAAGTCACAACAAGATATAGACCTTAGTGAGAGCTGGAGTCTGTACTGGGTTTGGGACCTGTATTACGGATCTCCAGGCTCACACCCTTTCCTCCTTGCGTCGTTTAGTAACCTCCCTTCTGCATCACCTTCTCCTGTATTATTTATTTATATATTTTATTTATTTATTTATCCTGTATTTATTTATTTATTATTAAAGGCATTGTGAACCGTAGAGTCGAGAGCGGTATGGATCTGGTCAGACCAGCGTATTGAGCTACATCTACGAGGCCTTTTCTCGTCTACTTTGCCGGTCACGATGAGCTTTTCGAGGTTGCCACCGTCTTTCCTAGCAATGTGACCGAAGTATTCGAGGACTCTGCGTAGACACAAGGATGATAGCCGCACGGAGACTTAAGTTCTCGCAGTATAGAGACATTAGTCCAAAATGCTGTCCAGGGGATGCGAAGCATTTTTCTCCAGCACCACATCTCGAAGGCGTCAATGCGTTTGTGGTCTGCAGCTTTCAGTGTCCATGTCGCAGTGTCATGCGAAAAGATTGAAAAGACTAGAGTCCGTACCAGTTTGGTTTTGGTTTTGCCGGAAATATTGCGATCTCTCCAAATTTTCTCAAGCTGAGACATGGCGCCCTTCACCATGCCAATTCTTCTGCGCACTTCTTTCTCGCACGAACTATCGTTACTGATATTAGAACCTAGGTAAATGAAGTTGTTCACTGTTTCTAGGCCCAACGCGTCAGTTAGTTCTAACTTCCCGGATCTGTCCACCACTATAACTTTTGTCTTGGACTTGTTGATTGAGAGGCTCATCTCTTCGCTAATCCGCTCCATTCGGTCTAAAAGTGCAGCCATTTCAGACTCGTTTGCTGCAAAAAGAGTGGTATCATCGACGTAGCGCAGGTTGGTGATTTTCACGCCACCAACTGTGATATCTCCCTCCCAGTTCTCGCAAGTACATCTCATAATATGCTTTCCATAGGCATTAAACAGAATGGGCGATAGAATGCATCCCTGACGTACTCCTTGTTGAAATTTAAAAGGTTTTGAGGTTGTTTTATCGACTCTTACGATTCCCTGGCTTGTACTATAGAGGGTGCGAAGTAGAGCGATGAGATGATTTGATACTGCAAGTTCTTGCAGGACTCTCCATAAACAACTCCAGTTGACCAAGTCAAAAGCCTTGCTATAGTCGACAAAACATAGTATAACTGGCGTGTCAAACTCGTATGCCTTCTCAACGAGCTGCCTGATATTGAGAATCTGTTCTCGAGTGCCCTTGCCCTTCACGAAGCCTGCTTGCTCTTGTGGAATTTGCCAATCCAGGTAGTAGCGGATGCGATTGTTAATGATATGGAGCAAGATTTTGCTGGCATGTGAGATGAGGGACAGAGTTCGATAATTGCTGCAGCTCTTAGTTGACCCTTTTTTGTGCAGCGGGAGAATTACGGATTCCAACCAGTCCTGTGGCCAATTGCCGTTTTGCCAGACGTGTGAGCAGATCCTGAAAAGTGTCGCTACATCCAAGTCACCCATGGTTTTAAGCACCTCTGCTGTTATTTGGTCATTTTCTGGCGCCTTCTTCATTTTGAGAGATTGTAGAGCAGTAGATACTTCGGATCGAAGAATCATGGATTCCATTTCTAAGTCCTTCCAGTCCGGCTCCGAGCGATGCATGGGGGTTTGTATACAGCTGCTCAAAATAGACACGCCACCTCTCGGCTATGCGGTCGAGCTCGTGTAGGACAGTGCCGTCGGCATCTTTTGTGACCCAAGATTTAGCCAGTTCTCAGTCTATAGTTTGCAGCTCATTCGAATGCCTCTCAATGTCTCTGCAGATGCTCTTAATGTAGCACACCCTTTAAAAATTGTTAATTTAATGCACTTAGGTACTACAAACACAAATATAACAGCTTCAAGTACTAAGAGGAGGTAAATTAAGACTGATACAGAAAAAATAATAATATATGTAAGCATGCTTTTTGTGTTTTGAAAAGTGTTGTGTATTTGTGAGCGTAATATAAGTCCTCATGCATTGAGTGTGAGTACCTACAGGTGTCCGAGAGTGTGTCTGTATGTGTGTGATTAATAAGGTGAAAAGACCTTATTAATCACACACACACACACACACACACTCTACACATATACAATCGAGCACGTTTTAATTGATTATCTTTCAATTTTATTAAGATGGCTCTATCACGTCTTACAATATTAAAAGCGTCCACTATCGCAGTTATTACCGCGATACGATACACCAGGTGTTTAAGCTCAAACCACAAAGAAAGGCCAGCGGAGTCAAGTCCGGGCATGGGAGTCGTCATTAGCCCTGGCATACAGTTGCACCATAGTGACATACAAATTTTTATGACGATTCATTTTTGAAACGATAACGCATTGCACGTACGACATTCGTGGAAGCACGGAGCGCAGCAATCGGCGCCTCGGTGACATGTTACGGCGACGGAGCGGGACCTCCCTCACCGCGTGCGCGCAGGGTAGTTAATGCAGTATCACCATGCGTGAAAGCTTATTTTGCTCTGAACATTTATTAATCACTTTTTTCTTTGTCAGCAGCGCGCGGTGGCGCGTGCGTTTCGTGTAGGTATCTACGATACGTCTACTGAACTACTAATGATTTAAGCGCGAGTTTTCGAGTTTATGAATATTTTACAAACCCAAAATGATTAAAACACTTCCAATTAAAATAACAGCCACAGTTCAATATTTTGGTCATATTCAATTATTAAGGACGCATGTTCAAAATTGATAGGTATCAAATCGCATCACTACATAGACAAGGCATAGACAAACACACACAAACGTACGAATAGCTCCGCGAATTATGGGTACGTAAAGTCATTTTGATACTTTAGATTATTTAATTTTTTTTTAATGGCTTCATGGTCGCTTTTATTTTGTGTGCTGTTTGATGTCATGAAATTATTGCAGTGACTTGTAGGTACACTTCGATGACTGGTACTGGATCTCTTTGACAACAAGATGTAAATGTGTAGTTTTTTTATATTATGGTTTCGTAGCCGATTGGCAAAAAACAGAACCCTTATAGTTTCGTCATGTCTGTCTATCTGCCCGTCCGTCCGTAAGTCACAGCCATTTTATTCCGAAACTGTTATGACTACCTATATGTTAAACTTGGTAGGTAGATGTATTCTGTTCCGCCGAGTTGAACCGCTTTCCGATTGATAGACAAAAATATATAAATTTAAGGGGGGCTCCTCATACATGGAACTGAACCTAAAAATATTTTTAAGCTATTGCATAGCTTTTATCGCGGGCTTTGAGCGCGGCGACCGAATCAATAAATTCCGTAACGAAAATAAAACCTAATACGGTCGAATATGGTCAGTTATTTCAATTCGGGTTACTAACGTTCTATTAGCGTGTTTAGTAAAGAATCGGATTGGTAACCGTCAGTATTTTGGATCAAACCCAGGGTCTCATCATATCTTTTTATGATTTCTTTTTTATTGAAAGTACATTTATATTATACTTACTAGCTTCTGCCCGCGACTTTGTTCACGTGGAAGGGGGTTCCCGCGTAAATCCCGAACCCGTAGGAATTTCGGGATAAAAACTATCTTACGTCCTTCCCAGAGTCCTAAACTATTCCCACGCCAAATTTCATCTAAATCGGTTCAGCGGTTTAGGCGTGAAAAGGTAACACACAGACAGACAGAGTTACTTTCACATTTATAATATTAGTATGGATTTAGATATTTTGTAAATATTTTGTTGAATAAAATAAGAAACATTTACATTTTTTTATAGGAGAAAGAAAGTCTAAAATGTCAACGCCGCGAGAAATAGCTTAAAACTAAAAATGTGGTATAATTGACCCGGTAACTTGAATTAATATCAAAGAAAAAAAAATACTGCATAAATAAAAAAATATATAAATAATTATAATTGCATAAGTTGATAAAAAATGCTATGCAATAGCTTTACCGCGGCAGTCCCCGAGTGCCACACGGGTTTTTTTTTTTTTCATCAAACCTTTTCGTGTGCGGTATCTATAGACAGGTCTTTAAAAATTATATCGGTTCCTAAAACTACTTCTTCTTAAAGTCAATCGTTTAAAAGATATACGCTTCCAAAGTGGTAAAATGTGTCCCCCCTCTCTAACTTTTATAATAGAATAAAAAAAATATGCTGTAGGTTTTAATGAAAACTTTCATTAAAATGGTTTGAATGACATCGGGTCAGTAGTTTTTGAGATTTAGCACATTTTCTAAAACCGCAAATATAACTTTGTATTTCATACAAACACTATGAAAAACAAAGTTATTTGGCGTAGTTACTACGGAACCCTTCATGGACGAGTCTGACTCGCATTTGTCCAATTTTTACGAATGAGCCCACTCTTGACCTCGATCTCGCCTGATGGTAACCGATAGATGAGGTCTACAATGGAACGAGCGAGCTCAGAAGATACCTATTTACTTTTGCTTTAAAGACTCAAAGATGGCAGGGAAAACAGAAGCCGGCAGAGAATTCCACAGCTTGGCTGTGCGCACAATAAATGTGAAGGAGAAGCGCTTGACAAGACGGTATATCAACCAAGTTTGAGCTTGTATTGTTAGATACGATGAGATATTATAATTATACGAACTCAGTGGAGTGGCCTGCAGGAATACAGCAACCGCTCTTGAAGATCCTAGACGATAAGAATAGCTTATCAAGTTTGGGTCCATTCTGTTTGGTAGGTGTGTAATTTCGTGGAAAACCCGAAAACGGGGTCGCTAATAACGTATGGGGTTCAAAATCAAAGATTTCGCCAATTAAACTGTTCACCGTGTGTTTCATTTCCTTGGTATGATAGCATTAGCGATCTTGACATAAGCTGGGTGGAACAATATTTTAATATTAAAAATCAATTTCTTATGTTTAATATATTCTTGGAATATATGAGGAATGAGCTCGTAACTCCATATTTCTTACCCGTCTTGGGATCAATCAATTCTGGAAGAAGACAATTTTTGTAAAATCGAATTAAGTGAGTTTCCATTTTTTCCTTTCAGAATTAAAAGTCCTTTTCAATGATTTCAAACTTTAATTTACCAGTCTTGCCTAGTAATACGCAACTGCCCTTGAATTTGATAATACCATTTATGTTTTTTTAATAAAATACCCAAATTGCTACAGGTGTGCCTATAATATTTGAAGAGTTCCCGCGATTTCTCCAGGATTCCATCGTCAGATCCTGACTTCATGACAATGGAACGAACTAGAAAGTATACCTTTTCAAATAAAAAAAGAATTTTCCAAATAGGTCCAGTAGTCTTCGAGTAATCGGAGAACATACATAAAAAAAAAAACAGATTCCGAATAAGTGAGGACCTCCTCCATTTTTTGAAGTTGATTAAAAAGTGTTTCTGTCACAAACCAAACAGTAATACAATAAAATATATTGAAACATTAGTGGTTTCCAAATTGCTGCCACAAAAAATACTACAAATCTGTTGGTCAGATCTTTCCGGACGCTCTTCGTGTGTACTGCGAGTATCGCGACTGCCTCCATTAATCCTGTGTAAAGAGGACCAGATCGTTTTGATGGTCACAATAAAATGACACATATTTACAACTAGCTTTTGCCCACGACTTCGACCGCGTGTATCTCGGAAATTATCCCATCAGTATATTTATGTGGAGAACATAGCGCCGTCCGATGTAACTGTACAAACTCAAATGACTACTATATATCATTGCCGTGTATTTGGTGAAAACCGTATCAAAATCTTATGTGCTTTTTATCGCGTTCAAACAGACAGACAGACGCGAGGTAGCGGGAGGTCTCTGTTTAGATAAAATTTATTATGGTAGTTACGATCTAATAACAAATATTTTTTGACCACATGTCCAAATACCGTCCCGTTATCCTACACCGGTTCCCGCTCGTGCACCTCCGCTGACCTTGATCACCGACTGGAGGAAAGTAAGTGAAAAACAGTAATGAGGTAAATGCAATTAAAGAAATTGGTCAGTTGCATTTTTGCGACACTTGCACTAAATATCTCATGGTGGCAGTTCTAATTTTGTGAAAAGTTTTAGTGATGGATTTTACTTACGAAGGTATGTACTATATTATATTCTTATTAGAATATTTTAATGGGTCATAAAATAGACTATCTGTGAATTCACAAAAAAGGCATGTTTTTCTTTGTTTTCGAACTTATCAGGCTTTTGGGGTATTAATGACAGCTGCAGAGGTTACTGCACGGTCAACTGGACATAAAAACGTTGCCAGAGTTATAAAGGACATTCGCGAGAATCCAGCTTCAACAACCAAGTGCTGTGCAAGTGATAGACTGCTAAGTAATGACGAGGCATTAGCGTATTATATTGATTCAAATTCAGCAACTCACTCATATAAACAGACTAGAAAGTGGATTATGAAAGTCGGGCATCACGTGTTTCCATCATATGATTGCATTGTTAAATCAAAAAAAGCATATTATCCTTCCGAGGAGCACATTGTTTTGACACAATCTCGAGCAGAAATTGAGCTACAAGCTATTTTGAATAAAACAGCAGAACGTTTAGTAGAAACTCAGAGAGAAGTTGTCACAAGTGTGCTCCCCAATCTAATACCCAATTCATCGTTTATCACACAACATCTCTTATAAGTAAATGGGGATGTGACGGAAGTTCCGGTCATAGTGCTTACAAACAAAGATTTGAAAACAGCGAAGGCACTGATGAGTTCCTTTTTGTTTATTCGTTGGTTCCTCTAAGGTTAATCGACGAGAGTAACAACATTATCTGGCAAAATCCTCGTCCATCATCGACGATGTTTTGTCGTCCAATTAAATTCATTTTTGCCAAAGAAACAACGGAATTGACAAAAATCGAAACAAATAAGGTTTTGGGATAAATAAACGACTACTTGGAGGCTACATCTTATGATCTTGGTGGTTCTGAAATTTCTGTTAAGCACAAGCTTCTGCTGACTATGACTGATGGAAAAGTGTGCAATGCTTTGACAGAGACACATTCATCGCAGAAATGCTATATTTGTGGGGCCACTCCCAGAATGATGAATCAAGATAATTTTGGCTTGGGTTTGTCAACGTTCGTTTGAGTGCTTTTTACACATTAGTTATAAGTTAGATATTAAGAAATGGCAAGCTAGGTCTTCAGAGGAAAAAGCAAGTGTAAAACAACGATCAGACGAAATCAAACAACGATTCAAGCATGAAACGGGATTAATTGTGGACAAGCCAAAGCCAGGATTTAGTTCCACAAATGATAGAAACAAAGCTCGACGTTTTTTCGGGAACCCCGAACTGAGTGCTCAGATCACAGGATTGGATGTTATAATCATGAAACACTTTGATGTATTGTTGAGGACATTGTCTTCTGGCTTCGAGATAAATCATGTTGAATTCAAAAAGCCGAAGAAGAAACAGCAAGTGCTTCCCCTTGCTTCTCAATGGCGTCGCTCCAGATATTAATGGCATACGCTAGAAGATCCCCAGTTGACCGGTTTTTTGCGAAAATCGTATTGTCGGTCACTGAGGATATCGTTGGCTTCTAGGTATGCCAGGAGCTTACTATTAAGTACACGCTCCATACTATACATACATAATAGGCCTGTAGTTGGCCGGGTCAGCACGACTGCCCTTTTTGGGTACAGGCTGAACGTTAGCCAGCTTCCATGCTTTCAGCACCTTTCCAGTCATCTAGCGAAAGGCGAAACAGGCGTGTCAAGATTGGAGATAATTCAGGCGCACAAGTTCTATGAACAATTGCTGGTATCCCGTCGGGGCCACTAGCTTTGTTCACGTCAAGATTACGCAGCACTCTACGGACGTCCTTCTGATGGATGCGAATGTCCAACATACACGTCTCGCATCCAATAGGAGCATCAGGAGGGTGAGCGCCACTACTATCCAGACGTGAAAACTCCGCAAAGAGGGCGGCAAACAAGTTTGCTGGTTTGAGCAGTGGTTACCACCACTGCTCAAACCTGACGGGTCTACACTACCGTGAGGGACGACAGAAGTTGAATTCGACCGACTTTGCCAGGGACCAAAACGCTTTGCTGCCAGCAGGATATGAAGCGAGTTTGTTCCCGATTCGGCTAACGTGGTCAAACCGAACCCTCCGCAAAACCTTCTTGCTGGACTTGGCAGCCCTGTTGAAGGCTCTCTTCTTCTGATCCACGTCATTTGCTTTGCAGTTTCGAGCATCGATCCATGCTAAGTATGCCCCGTGTTTAAGCGCTTCAGCCCGATCACATTCGGCGCCAAATCAAGGTCGAGCTTTGCCGCACCAATGTGGAGTACTACATACCGTTCTCTGACCTAACAATTTAGGTCAGAGAACGGTATGTAGTACTCCATCCCCTGTCGCAAAACATCTACCACGGCGTTTGCGCACGACGATGAATCATTTGAAGAAGAGCAAGTAGGCTGTCAAGGATAACATGCAAAGAAAGATCGCATGCCATCCCAATCCGCTGACTTATATCGCCAAACCCGCCGAATGACTTTAAGGCTAAGATCGGGCGGAGAGGAGACCGGTACAGACTTCACCAGACAGTGGTCGGAACTACCTAACGGTGAAGATATCGTTACCGAGTAGTGGTCTGGATCTGTAGTCAGTAGAAGGTTCAAGCAATTGGCTTTGTGTGACTCAACATCCGGCACTCTCGTTGCTCCCTGGACCAGCTGAGTGAGATTTAATGCAAGTGCAAGATTGTGCGTCTCTCGCCCAGCATGGTCCGTGCACTGGTATGGGAAGAGCCACTCCTAGTGATGGGCATTAAAGCCCTCCAGTAACACGAACTGAGCTGCTGGGCCGCATCTGCCGCCTCACTGATGTATTGTGTGAGCCTGGTTCTCTCATGATCTCCGCTGTGCGAGCGGTAGACACAAGCATAGATAATTTTGTCTATGTCCGTGTCCACCAGAGCCCAAAGTGTAGAAAACCTGGAGTCCTCAAGGTTCCGGAGACGCCAATAGCAGATGTCGTCGCGGGCGTACATACATACCGCCGCACGTGGTTTAAAGTTGTGCTCCAAGGTAAACCCTGGGTATGAAAGATACGACACGTCTGATGGACATCTGATCTGCGTCTCCGAAAGAAACAGCAGAGCAGGTTTCAGTCTCGAGGTGGTGGTAGACTGCGACGAGATTTGAGTGCAGACCTCGGATATTACTGAGGTGCACTTTGAGAGAGAGGGAGTGCAGCCGCTGTTTAACTTTTTATTCCATTTCATGATTTAGAGAGTGAAGAGGAGAGAAGAAGGAAGTGAAGTGAGGCTTCACGCTGTTAACCTCCAGACCCACACTAGACGGATGGTATTGATTGGGGAACTAGTCTGGAGACTGCGGGGACGCCCAAGCCCCCCCGGGAATGACCATCGGGCCCTCTCATCTGGTCGCCAACCAGCACGATGGTGCATTCCGGGATGTTTCGACAGTTGGTGGGGCAGCCTGTCATGTGTGGCTGGCACACTACTTGGGCCCCCAACTACCTGCGGTCGGCCAGCGGCGCACCGTGCCTCGGATCCGCTCCTCTCCGCGACTAGTCTCCCGATACGTCCGCACTAGTGCGAGCCAGATTGGTCTTTCAGCAGTGAAGCAACTACTTCGACCCAACTCCTTGATAGGCTACACAGGGCATCGTACCGGATAGTGTTGGTACGGTAACGGTAGTTGAGATCTCAGAACAATGTAACAGACTCTCTGTTACATTGTTCTGAGATCTCAACTACCGTTTAATAAATAGCAATAGGATAATCGCTAATTGCAAGACTCTTGCGAGACTCTCGTTTGGGCAACACTAGTACCGGAACACAGCTAGGCCGTTTGGCGGTACGTCTTTGCCCTGTGGGTGGTCACAAGCCTGCAGTTTTAACCTGCCACCTGTTTGATGTCACCTGATTAGCACCACCCGAGGGCCACGTGTAGGGATTTGCAAACGGGTATCCTCTTACGGACACGGGTGACTCAGCCCCCAAAGCTGTCTGTCTGTCTGTCTGTCTGTCCGTCCGTATGTCACAGCTATTTTATTCCGAAACTATTAGGACTATACATGTGAAACTTGATAGGTAGATGTATTCTGTGAACCGCTTTCCGATTTTAAGAAAAAACTTAAAAAATATTTAAAATAAAGGGGGGCTCCCCACACATAGAACTAAAACTGAAAATATTTTTTTTTTTCATGAAACCTATGCGTGTGTGGTATCTATAGACAGGTATTTAAAAATGACATTAAAGTTTCTAAAAGGACATTTTCATAAAGTAAATTGTTTAAAAGATGAACGCTTCCAAAGTGGTAAAATGTGTGTGTGTGTGTCCCCTCTAACTTCTATAATAATGGAGTGAAAAATCTAAAAAATACATATATCTGTAGATCTTAGTATAAACTTTCAACCAAAATTAGTTTGAACGAGATCGGGTCAGCAATTTTTGATATACAGCATATTTTCTAAAACCGCAAATATAACTTTGTAATTCATACAACTACTATGAAAAACAAAGTTATTTGGCGTAGTTGTAAAAAATGTAAATAAGCTAGTTTTAAGAAATTTGCAAGTTATTTCTTTTGTCTATTAAATATACATATTATGTTATATTATTATAGTTACTTCGGAACCCTTCATGGGCGAGTCTGCCTTGCACTTGGCCAATTTTTTGGGGGGGAAAATCATCAAAATGACTCCTTTCGCTCTGGGTGTAGCGGAAAGTAGTGTCAGACGAATACTGAATAAAAACCCACTCTGTTCCTTCAGTTGGCCTTGTGATCCGGGGCTGCGGTGTCTATACATATATATGTCTGTAGATCTTAGTATAACCTTTCAACCAAAATTAGTTTGAACGATACAGCATATTTTCTAAAACCGCAAATATAACTTTGTAATTCATACAAACACTATGAAAAACAAAGTTATTTGGCGTAGTTGCAAAAAATGTAAATAAGCTAGTTTTAAGAAATTTGTAAGTATTGTTTTGTCAAATAAATATACATATTACTTATATTATATCATTATAGTTACTTACTACTATATATATATATATATATTGTAGTTTATTATATAAATATAGGTATAATAAAAAAAATATCATAAAAAAAAATCATTTTAACTAAAAATAAGACATATTTCCAAAAATAACAAGTTGGAAGTATTTTTTTTTTGTTTTTAGTGTTTTGGTTTGTCGACTAGTGCTTTACCTAGTTACAAAAGCCTAAATGTAAACTACTTATCACCATTTACAAAATATTGCTTTTCCCGATGCAGAGCCGTTCATTTTTGAGGAGTTCTTCAGGTACTTTACCATCAGCTCAACTTCACCATATACATGTTAACAAGTATAAAGTGATTAACAACCATATTCTAGTAATCGAATCGCAACCCATGAAATACTTATAATTGAGTAGTTCCGGTAGCCGTCTGTGGTCTTCGTCATCAGTTCCACTTCATCGAATGGTATTTTCCGAGAGCAACTACACAAGTTACTTTAAAAAATAATAATATTTGAAGAGTTCCCTCGATTTCGACAGGATTCCATCATCAGATCCTGACTTGATGACGATGGGACCACCTGGAAATATACCTACCAGGTGCCTTTCAAATAATAAAAATAATTTTTCAAATCGGTCTAGTTACGAGTAATCGGGGAACATACATTTAAAAAAAACCGAGTCGTTTGCACCCATTAAAAAAATCGGTATCAATTATTCCCAAACAATAGATAAAAAACTTACTTTCTCAAGTTGCTCATATAAAATGCGTAAAGTATCGAAATAAGTATTGTGTAGTATTATGAATTATTTTGTGTTCGTACAGCGATCTATTTTTAGACAAATTTCTGTTGACAAGCGACATAGCGTCCACTCACGAAGGCGGCTGACCGCGTATTAAAATTTCTTTACACTTTTCTGTCCAATAAATCTAAACAGTGACCAACGAAAATAACCCTTAATGCGACCAGTTAAGATTCATGCGCTTTAGCAAAATATGTGAAAAATTTAAAAGGGATTTTATTTTTTTGTGAAGCTATTTGTTACATTTTCGTTATTATTAAAAGGCTCATTTTGAGGTAATTATATCTGCTAGCCTGTGGTATTTTTTAAGAATCAAAATATGTAAATGTTTAGCAGAAAAAGAATCCTAAACTTAACCCTTTTTCCTCAACTTTGTATGCAGAGGTTTTGAAAAATCGTGTTTACAATACTAAAAACCATATTTTTTGTATTTTAAACACGGCTGCTTTGGAGATAAAGAAGTAATCTATCTATTGCAACTGTTAGTTTTGTTTGAATTTCTTTATATTAGTCGGAAAAGGCACCCAAAAACAGCTTATTTACGTCAGATTCGAACTTACGTCCTTAAAACACCAGTATTAATGTTGAATATAAAAAATTAAAGGTCAAAAATACAAGATTAACTTACAGTAGGTTCTTCTTGATTACTCACACATTCACAGTTACAGCCCAACTAGCACAAATGGGCTGCATTAGGGCTTTGGAGCGTATCCGATTATTACTTATCCACTCAAACGTCCGAGTTTGACAGCTGCCACCGCTTTGTACGTCCGCGCGCGTACGGACGTATTCAGCGGTCGAGCGCCGCATGCCATCACTGATTTAAAGCCTATTTTCTAAAAAACTACTACTGTTATAGCAAATTAAAAAATAACTGTATAGAGCTGACATTATAAGGAATCAAAATATGTGAAAACTAAATTATAACTCTTATCGTAAAATGTACAAAAAAAAGTTGAACTTTACAATATGGGCGAAATAATTTTAAAGTTAAATTAAGTTTTTACGAAACATTTCGTAACATATCTCAATGTTATTTATTTATTAATAAACTAGATTAATTAAGCTTTTTTTTTATACCGATATATCATTATTACTTAGAACAAACAGTGTAACTAAATAAATCAAAGCATTACAACTACCCATTCTACCCATTCCTGTAACATTTTTTTTTTAAATCTTAGTGTCGCCTGGCGTGCTGTTTTAGCGACCAAGACGCCTTATTTAATAAAGAACCATCTAGTGGAACACTCGTGACTCTCTTGAACGTTGTAACTAGCTTGCTACATAGTATTAATCTGTGGTTGTAACAGATAAAAACACGTTTAAAGTGGATGAGTCATCTGGGCTGCTATAGTCGCCCTAACGCTTAACGCCAAAAAATTTTGTCCGACCGTAGTCGCCCGGACGCTTCAGTGGTTATGGTAATAGACGTAAGCGCTAGAGCGTCTATTACAGACTTAAAGCAGCCGCTTTAGCGCTATTTGGGCGCCATTTTATGCAGCCTAAAGTTCCATTTAACCTGCACAACGGTTGCATAAAGGTTCCTTAATAGCTATAATGATTTATTAACGCTATACTAAAGCTCTCATAGCGCTATTTTTGAATGATTTTGAACTACTTTGAACGAATGAATTGATTATAGTTCTTTATTGTATATCTTCAGTTGACATTATTTGTAATATTTTGGTAAAGTGTTTTCGTCGCCATCATGAAAATAAAACAAAAGTATTTAAGTAGAAGTTTGTATTCTGTATTAGCAAGATATATATAAAGATACTTAAAACGCTGTCCACTTTACTGTAGATATATAAGATAATTTTCGAGTAATTTAACGCGCTTTTATGATATTTAAAAAATTTACAAAAGATATGTGATATTTTTTATTTGTTATACAGAATAAATTTTATTTCCGTATTTTTACGTGTCGATAACTTACTCTTTGCAAGTGGCCGATTGTTTACCGGTACATTTAATGCACATTTAACTGAAAAACCAATGTATATCAACTCAATTTTGCAAGTGAATTATAAGTTTTCTTAAAAAATCATGGCGTCATTGTAATGTAGTCATAACCTGCAGTTTTAGCTCTAATAACTCCTTTTTGAGAATCATAGCGCTAATTTTCACCCTTCTAACGCTTCCAGTGATTTTTGTTCCCCTAGTGCAACTCACAGCCACAAAAAGCTCCTATTTTCTTGTTTTTGAGGTTATAAGATGTAGTTACGTACTTATTCGTTTAGCATCCATTTTTATTAAATGTTTTATAATAGTTACAAAAGCGGCTGTAAAATGGCTAATGGATTGAGCCTGCAAGGAATGACTATTGCTACTAAAGGCGGTAGTAGTTTTTAGTTACACTGATGATTTTTTTGTAACTATAGTATGCATAAGAGTTTCTATTATTACTATAATGAAACTTATAGTAGTATAATAGTGGTTACTATAACTATAACCTATAAAAGTTACAATGGAAACCACTGTACAGCTGTGAGTGGCAGAATGATCTTCGTAACTCTCATATAAAGGTGTAAGTGATAAATGAGTTCTACCGTGGACTACTGTGAAGGCTAGGGTAGTATTTGATTCAGCTTATAGCACGTTAAGTAACTTTTATAGCTATAGACGTTTACGGATGCAGATATGCAACTTTGAACTGCTTTTTGAACCCTTAAACCGCTATTTTACAGCCGAAAGTAACAAAACAGGCTGCAATTTCCACTAATGTGCTCGTTGGGAGTTATCGGCTTGGTGGTTGGCGCTCAAATGGCCCGAATGGCTCGAATGCCCCGTAGCTTGCATCAACGTTGCAAACCAACAACTTTGATACCTGTCACGTGATTGGAAAAGGACTACAGCGTCAAAACATTTCCGGAATATTCCAAAATCGTGGAATTAATTTCTTAATTTTATGACATTAAAAGGTAATTTTAAAATTCTCTAACACAACGCTTAATTAAGAAAAATTGGCCAAGTGCGAGTCAGACTCGCCCATGAAGGGTTCCGTAGTAACTATACTAGTAAAAAAACCTTACAAATTTCTTAAAACTAGCTTATTTACATTTTTAGGGCTCCGTAGCCGAATGGCAAAAAACGGAACCCTTATAGTTTCGACATGTCTGGCCGTCTGTCTGTCTGTCCGTCCGTCCGTATGTCACAGCCATTTTATTCCGAAACTATTAAGACTATACATGTAAAACTTGGTAGGTAGATGTATTCTGTGAACCGCTTTCCGATTTTAAGAGAAAATTTAAAAAAATATTTAAAATAAAGGGGGCTCCCCATACATGTAACTGAATCTGAAAATATTTTTTTTTCATGTAACCTATACGTGTGTGGTATTTATAGACAGGTCTTTCAAAATGACATTAAGGTTTGTAAAATGACTTTTTCATAAAGTTAATCGTTTAAAAGATATACGCTTCCAAATTGGTAAAATGTGTCTCCCCCCTCTAACTTCTATAATAATGAAGTGAAAAATCTAAAAAAGCCATATGTTTTAGACCTTAATGTAAACTTTCAACCAAAATTGGTTTGAACGGAATCGGGTCAGCAGTTTTTGAGATATGTTCATATTTTCTAAAACCGCAAATATAACTTTGTAATTCATACAAATACTATAAAAAACAAAGTTATTTGGCGTAGTTGTAAAAATTGTAAATAAGCTAGTTTTAAGGAATTTGTAAGGTTTTTTTGCTTTTTTTTTCAATATATATTTTAAGTATATTATATTTATTATAGTTACTACGGAACCCTTCATGGGCGAGTCCGACTCGCACTTGGCCAATTTTTTACAACTACGCAAACTTTGTTTTTCATAGTGTTTGTATGAATTACAAAGTTATGTTTGCGGTTTTAGAAAATATGAACATATCTCAAAAACTGCTGACCCGATTCCGTTCAAACCAATTTTGGTTGAAAGTTTACATGAAGGTCTACAGACATCTATATTTTTAGATTTTTGGCTCCATTATTATAGAAGTTAGAGGGGGCGGGACACACATTTTACCACTTTGGAAGCTTATATCTTTTAAACGATTGACTTTATGAGAAAGTGGTTTAAGAAACGCCTATGTTATTTTTAAAGACCTATCTACAGATACCACACACGTATAGGTTTCATGAAAAAAAATATTTTCAGTTTTAGTTCCATGTATGGGGAGCCCCCCTTTATTTTAAATATTTCTTAATTTTTTTCTCAAAATCGGAAAGAGGTTTACAGAATACATCTACCTACCAAGTTTCACATGTATAGTATTAATAGTTTCGGAATAAAATGGCTGTGACATACGGACGGACGGACAGACAGACAGACAGACAGACGGACAGATATCGAAACTATAAGGGTTCCGTTTTATGCCATTCGGCTACGGAACCCTAAAAACGAGAATTAAGGATGATTAGATAACTATATAGAAAATATAGCACCACAAAAACGGATTCATATTTTATTACGTTAGTTTTTCACAAATAAAAGCAGTCTCGATAAATCACGATTTAGGTACTTTAGACCTTGTTACCTGAGGTACGGTGTATTCGAAATTATTTAGCTTATTATACTTTCTATATAACTAGACAAATATATTCATCAGGCACATGCTACTCTTCTTCTACTTTTTCCAACAGCTCATCTTTTATGTCTTGTCCCATACAATAGAAACCGCCTCCGAATTACTTGACTGACATTCCTCTACCTCCATTCTCATACTATTTAATGTACTTTGCCACCAGCATTAGTATCACGTTTTATATCACTTAACTCGTAATCTTATTAATTTAGTACCGCTCACTAAATGTTCCTCTAAGAAGTCCTTCTTCCAAGGCATAAATGGGGAATCTCACTTAAATTATACTGCGGTAGCAGTATTAAGCGTCAAACTCTGGTTGTTAAGCTATTTTGGGATTGACTCTTATTAGCATGATACTTATATATTTACAGTTTAATGTCCATTGCTATCTTATAACATGGTAAACTTCACGTTCCTGTCTCTCATAATACAGGGTTATTTGTAAAACACCGAAAACCTCTCAGGACTATGTTACTAACATCATAATCAACAACTTATGTTCTATGACTTTTAATAATTCGTCTTATTTTAGTTCACCAGATTTTCATACAAAAATAAAAATATTTAAATTGAACGCCCTAAATGTTATGAAGTCTATTTGAAGCAAAAGAAAGTGATAGTATAGTTTTCTTTTGCTTCGCATATACCTCGTAACATTTAGGGCGTTTTATTTAAATATGTTTATTTTTCTATGGAAATCTGGTGAACTAAAATATGACAAATTTTTAAAAGTCATAGAACAAAAGTTGTTGATTATGATGTTAGTAACATAGTCCTGAGAGGTTTTCGGTGTTTTACAATTAACCCTGTATAAGTTTTTAACACGCTTTTATTAGGTCAACCTGTATGTAACTAACTATGTAATGTAATCTAAGGTAACTAATTTAACCATCTTCCAAGGGTCGTAGCGTAATAAAAATTGGCAGCTGTATGTAGTTCTGATGACAATATAATAATATGGTACTGTCGAACTGATCTGATGATGGAGCCGGAAGATATGAACTGGAACTTCATAATGGAATGTCGTATCATAGCTGTTTTGGATTTCTTAGAAAAGTCTTATAAATGAACTTTGACCCCGATTAGGTTTCAAGGTCTGATGATGAAGCTGGAAGATAGGCACTGGCATTTCATCATGGAATATCGTATCATAGTCGTGTTTGCACTTGTGAGAAAGGCCACGTAATGGACTTTGAACACGATCAGGTTTCAAGGTTATAACAAACCTAAAGGTTTTTTTTACGTGCATTTATAAAAGCGTGTTTTTTCTAGTGTTTTTTAAACTATTAATTTATTTAACTGAAAGTCTTGATATTCAAAATTGTCTTTTAATGCGCGTCAATAGTCTAACGGCTCAGGTGTTGGGCATGTGATCGAAAGGTCGCGGGTTTGAACCCCTACCAGTATTGCCGTGAACCCACTCCAGACACAAGCTTAATTGGAGTGGTTAACAAGATTGCTCGTAGTGTGAATTCTAGCAACAATGCTAGTTCTCTTTAAAAAAAAATAGTTTAATTGAAATAAAACAAACACAAAGTACCTATTTGTTTTATTTTAACTCGTGATTATTACGAGTTAAAATAAAATTAATACTTTATGTTTGTTTTTTGTGTATGGAACGTAAAGAAAACCATTTAATTGAAATCGTAAATAACTCTGCCATCAGCTACTCAATTAATCAATCACAGTTAAATCCCATTTCAATGAAAATAATCAAGATATTTTTTCAAGCTCGTAGTAAAGTTCGATCAAGACTTTAAAAGGTTTTACCGCGAGGCCAAGACCTTAAAATACACTAATATTGCAAAGTAGACTGAAGTTCGCTTCGCAATAAGCATCAAACGAAATCAAATTACATTACGTCAAATTAATTTTCGATGGCTTCTTAGTAATAGAACATAATTCAACAATTTCTGGTAGCAAGTAATTTAATTCGTATTGCAGTATATCGACAAATATTAACGGTGCGGGCCCATTGCTCGCTAAATACATACTAAAATAATTATGTATTTCCAATTTGCAGTGTAACTGTTCTGTGGTTAATTATTGCTTTCAATTATTATTGTGTAGAACGACAGTGTGGTTTTCTAGCGTTATTTTTTTGTTGCTTAATTATGGGGGTAATTAACCCCTATATTTCAAATTATACCTTCCAACATGATTCCACTTTGATATACACACATCAAAAGTGTCTAGGGATCAACATATATTTTTGCAATAACTTTTCTCCTGATTGATATTAATTAAAATTTTCTTTAAGGATTCATCAAATAAAGTGTTTTCGTTTGTCACAGTAACGATAAACCAAGTCACCTTTGCATTAATAAAGAAATTTGCCATTTTCCTAATAAAGGGATTTTTGACATTTGAACCACTAACATTAAAGTTCGAAAAAAAGACTGAAATAACAGTTTTCTTTAAAATTTTATTGGGTAACTTAAACAATTAATAATCCGTGTTTCTACCGCGAACACTAACAACACAAGAACATCGGTTTGGCATACTCAAAATGAGTTCATCCAAATCACGCTGTGGAATGGCCGCCCATGTTCGTTGCAACAACAAAAAAAGGTCTTCTTGCGACTGGATACCCTCCATATTCGGCAGAGCTCTTCTCTGTAGCATATCCCATGCATGCTCAATCGGGTTCAAGTCTGGCGACTGAGCAGGCCAGAGCAGGACATTGATGTTAGATGCGGCGAGAGTCTGTCTTACAACTCTTGCGGTGTGCGGTCGTGCATTATCATGCATTAACTGAAATAAGGGACCGATTTGCACTTGTAGAGGAACGATGACGTCAGATACAATCGTCTCAGCTTAAATTTGAGCGTTGAGGTTGCCTCTGATCCAAATCAACTCAGTTCTTCCGCCGATCCAAATACCCGCCCATACCATGATGGTTCCACCACTATAAGGATGGACTTCCTGGCAGGATTTTAATCGCTGTTGGCGTCCAGGGGTTCTCCAGTGTCGTATACGTCTTGTATCCGGTCTCATACCAAAACGAGACTCATCGGAAAAGCACACGAAACGCCATTGTTCTTCTGCCCAATTTCTGTGTTCAAGAGCCCATTGATATCGAATCCTACGATTGTGCATTGCTATAGGTGGTACCCGTAGCGGTCTTCGGGAATGAAGGTTCACTTCATGCAAGCGGTTTCTGACTGTTTGGTCGCTAATTAAGTTCCCTGAAGAGTGATGAAGCCTCACGGCTAACATCATGGCGGTTATTGTTGGAGCTCTTCGAGTTAAGATTTGAATGTATCGGTCTTGTCTCCGTGTGGTGCAGCGATACCGTCCTCCATGGCGCTCAGCCACGGTACCAGTGCTTCGGTAACGTGTCCAAAGTCGACTGATAACACTCTGACTTGTATTCAGAGCTAAAGCCACAGTACGTTGCCGGGAACCAGCTTCTATCATTCCCACGGCTCTGAGCATTTCTTCCCTGCTTAAATGACGTCGCCGCTCCATAATAACGTTGGTTTTAATCAGTAGTAGGGAAACAGTAGCACTAATAATGTCTTCAATGCGTTGTATGTTTTTATAGGGAAAATATTGACAGCTGATTTTCATCTTTTACTCGAATTTGATTAACAGTTCCTGTTTCAAATTATGAAATGCACCAAAAAGGATCCATATAAATTTATAAAATCATAAATTTATTACAAAGCCACATCTCAATCTCAAGAAATCCGCATAAAAATGCTTGATCCCTAGACACTTTTGATGTGTGTACAAAAATCATATAATTATAGGAACTGATAGGATAGAAGTCGTTACGCAGTGGCAGTCAGAGGACTATAAGAGTGTTGTCTGATGCATATTCTTACCACCAACTTCCAAACCTCGGGTAAATGATAAATGGTATTTATTTTGCAAATTGGATATAAGTAACACTAAGGAGGCTTAATAATAATTGTCGCACGGAGGGATCTTCAAGTTAATTTTTTTTTTTGTCTAATATAATTTTAAGTTAAGTAGTTTTAAGTCGATCTCATTCTATCTAAAGTTTTGATGTTCTCACATACTTATGTTTTTTTTGTTCAGATCATCTTTGTTATTGCACCCACAACATTGTCTACCACAACTTAGGTCCCCAAGATACAGGCATAGCCTACTTTGGGGATCATCGGAAATTTGTAAAGAATCTAATAATGGTCTCAATAAATTCTATTCTATTCTATTCTATTCTATTCTATTTTATTCTATTCTATTCTATTCTATTCTATTCTATTCTATTCTATTCTATTCTATTCTATTCTATTCTATTCTATTCTATTTTCCGAGGTCGGTCCGTGGATGGGTGACTATTACTTAGCCATTGGTCTCGGCTGAAATTTGTACATCTTTAATAGACGTTACGGGTGACAACCTGTTACTAACTACAGAAGCTATAAATTCTGAAATCAGCCTTGCCAAAGAGTATCGTGTTACCCAACTACTGGGCTTTCGAGTTCAGGTAGGCAGTCATTCCATGTAAATATGTACTTAGCTGAATTAAACTATAACCCGAAGTCAGAAGTCGAAGTCTCTTTTGAAGTTCATAGAATCTGAACTCACACAGTCAATGAGAGTCAATTCATTGAGAGCCATGTAGATTAATGTCCGAGGTGCTGTTTTAAGGAAAGAAACACAGATTTATGTTCACCTGTACTGCAAGCATTTTATAGTCATGTATCGAGAAGCTCGACTGATTTTACTAAACTGGAAAAGCAGCGGTGATTGCAGCCACGATACCAACAAAACTGCGATGACTATTCATTGACACACGGGCTCATTCGTGAATTCTGAAAATATGACACCCTTGGTAAAGTTGAACTTGGTAAAGTTGACTAGATAATATCTCAGATTTTGCATGAAGCCTATCATGCAAAATCTGAGATATTATCTAGTCAAAACCTAGTAATTACATGGCTGAATTTCTGGGACCTCTAACGTCACTCTTTTAAAATAAAATTTATTTTGACATTAACTTGATTTAATGGGTTATTACTGCAAGGAAAACGTTGTACAAAATATTTTTTTTGGGTTTCGCAAGATGGCAGTTGGTACGCAAGGGACTAGGAGAGGCCAGATAATAATTAGAAAATCATATTAGAATATTATAAGTTAAAAAAAGACTGATTTGTTAAAGTATTAGTTCGTAGCAAACATCAGTCAGTAGACGTGTAAAAGTAACGAAAAAAAGTGTACCCGTATGTATTCGTTATAGCCATTAGTACTCGTTACTATCGTATCGTTACTCGTTACTTTGATACGTCATACATAATATTATACAGTTACAGACCAACACATCGAGTCGTATTGCGTATTCGTACGGTATGACGTCGCGGCGTTGCATCATTCGTAATTTTTATGCATTTTTTAAATCTAAATTTAGTTTGATTTAATAGGTAAAGGTTGGAATTACAAGTAAACTGCGACGAAATCAACTGAATTTACAATCGATGGAACTAATTAAAAATATATTTTTTTGGGAGTTTTTAATATTATTTGAGAATGACATATCACACTAATATATCGCAATCATTGCAGTAAAAACATAGTGAAAAATTTGGATAATGAATTTTCAAAAATCTCCTTTTTCAAGTAAATAAGCATCGTTCTTTGTAACGTATGCTTTTAAATACACCGAATGCTCGCGCATGCGTAAAACACGAAAAGGAAACCGCATTCAACACTCGCATCAACGGCACTTGCGCGATCTGAAACAGTTGTAACGAAACATGCGAGTAACGAATTGCATTCGTGAGTAACGATTCGTTACTCGGTACTTGATGGCGCACCCGTATCTCAGTAACGAATACATACGGTTTGCTACAGCTTTATCAGTCAGCATATACATTCCTACCTAGGTGGCTTCGATATCCCAACATTCATAAAACATTAAAGCCTTTCAAAAATATTTATATGACTTTGCTCGCAGCACATAAATATTTATTCACTTTTAGCATGACAATATTTGTCTACAGTTACAAATATAACTGCAATTGACTTTGATACAAGCCGGCCATACCTTTTAACATTTAAGATGGTTAATTTTGAACCTTATGTAGGTACCTACTTGAAGGTATATTAAACTGAGTATTATCTATTCATCGACCTTATTCTTGGGCTTCGTCGTTAGGATCATGTAGCAATGTTTGAAGATCGGAAGATAGGGTGATAGGTTATTGCTACGTCGCTTCGCCACCCGCTACATCTTGCTACGCTCGTAGCCAAAGCGTAACCCGAAGCTACACTGGGCAAAATCATATTCATAGTTTATTAACCAACACAAAAGGAGGTAGTTCTCAAGTCAGGCTGTATATACTAGCTGGTTCCCGCGACTTCGTTCACGTGAAAATTTAGATGTGTAGGATATGAGATTACCTACATTGCGAAAGCGATTATATTCCCTTAAACTGACAAAGTTACATAGAAATTTTCAAGTCAAGGGTGTCTTAAAAATTTGTATGTAAGTTTTTACCCTTGGGTATAGTAAACTTTCGTTTTTAAACCATAATTATTTTTACATGTCTTACTTTAAAACTGACGAATCTTCATACAAAATCTCACCCGTGTTGAATTCCTATCAATCCGTTCTTAGCGGACGTCTAGGTACTAGACTCCTGCCGAATGTCATTTTTAACCGACTTCAAAAAAAGGAGGTTTACAAATCGTCTTGAACTTTTTTTTTAATTTTTTTTTCTCTCATATTCGGAGATGGCTGGACCGATTTGAAAAATTCTTTTTTTGTTTGAAAGGGTATACTTTCTAGTTGGCCCCATTGTCATCACGTTTGGATCTGATGATAGAATCATGGAGAAATCGAGGGAACTCTTCAAATATTATAGGCACACCTATAGCGTTTTGGGTATTTCTTATAGTAACTTTTGCAGTTGCTCTCGATAGGCACCATTTGAGGAAGTAGAACTGATGATGAAGACCCTAGATGGCCACCGAAACTACTCAATAATAAGTATTTCGTGGATCGCGATTAGATTACTTGAATATGGATGTGAAGCACTTTATGCTCGTCACAATGCATGTGGTGAAGTATAATTGATGGTGATGAACCAGGAGAACTCCTCAAAAATTAACGGCTCTGCACTGGGAAAAGCAATATTTTGTAAAAGATGATAAGTAGTTGACATTTTGGCTTTGGTAACTAGATAAATTACAAACCGACCCACTAAAAAGCGCGAAAAAAACTTTTTACCAAAAAATAGACCCGACTTCCATATAAAAACACTACAAAAGCAAAAATAACTTTATTTTCGGAAGGAATTTTCTTTTTATACGTCAACGTTTTTCATATTTCACGTTTCACTTTTCTCTTTTATATATATGTAGGTATAGATTTCTTTTAAAGAGTTTCCACAGGCTGCAAACTTAATCAAATGCATATTGCATATGAAGTCAATACAAATCGTGCAATGATACCATAAAATTCCTTCGATCAAAACACTTTTGAACTAAAACTTTTTCGTATTATTTATGTGAGAACCAAAACCACGGGCGTTAGCCACATGTTTTATTTAGAACAAAAATATTCAAAATTGTCAAGCTTTTGACTTTTATTTTTACACCATGTGTTACTGACACAACTTTTTTCCTGAAAGGGGAGAAAAATTCAAAGCACCCCATCACGTTTATCAGTGAGTGCCAAGTTAAAGTTCAACGTTAAAAAAAAGAAGCAACTAATGGATTACATGAAGTACCTGAGTACTCTTGTGTAACGTCACTTCTGTGTTCCCTGCCACTTATGACCTTTCAACCTTTAAAGCAAGAGTAAACAGGCATCTTCTGGGCTCGCTCGTTCCATCGTAGAGCTCATCTATCGCTTACCATCAGGCGAGATTGAGGTCAAGAGTGAGCTCATTGTAAATTAAAAAAAAAAACAAAGGAGTAACAATATTCTCTATAGATTTTTGTCATACAGAGGAGGCCAGATTTAAGAAACTGGATTTCTTTTTTTAAAGAGAACTAGCTATTTGGATAGAATTCACATTACTAGCAATCTTGTTAACCCCTCCAACTAAGCTAAATATGCTTGTGTCTGGAGTGGGTTCACGGTTATAGTGCTTATAATATATTGACGCTTTGTATAATGAGCTGCTTATGATTATGGGGATGAATATGAGGCCTATGTTTTGAATTATGTAATTATTCCTGGTTTACATTGGTATTTAGATTGATTGTATAAGATATGCTTACTTTTTCTTCAGAGTTTTTTTTTTTTAATATATTTATTCACACAAATTTAGACAACCATACAGAGTAACTTAATAATAAACACAAAAATAAACAGATCGTTGAGTATGAAGGTACAATGTAAATATGGTTATGATTTGGCTGTCTTTAGACTGATTCGCCCTATCCACTCGTACTAGTATAAAACTGTATCACGAGGGGATAGTCTTCCTCAACCCTTGAACAACAGATTCCCACAAGGTTCCAGTTAAGTCACATAGCATCAGTTTGATTACGTACTGTATAGGTAATTATATTAATTAAGTTACAAACTATTGTAATTGTCTGTGTGTGGGTGTATGTATATGTGTATATGTTTTTATGTATGTGTGTATTTCTGTATGTGTACAGTTAAGAGTGCTTTATTATTTATTTATTTATGTGCCTTGATTATAACATCGTTCTAAAGTAGTTTTTCAGTGCTGTTGTAGTTGAATATTAATCAATAAATTAAATAATTTATTTGCTTAATATCAGTTTACAATACAATTAGTATTTGTATCTTGATATTGACCATTGCTAGTATACAAAAACTAAACAAAAAGGTAAGGTACCTTTTTTGTTTAGTTTTACTACACTAAACGGGAAATAGACATAAACACAAATAATAAGTATTTTGAAATAGGTGTACGAATCTGTTACATAACTACCTTAAAGACTAACGAAATTGAGATCGTATGATAATTGTTTTCAATTCTTCGCTGGCATAGGTCTGGTGCAAGTTTTTTTTAATAAGTAGCACCTTGTTGTCCTTGTATCTATATTTACTAAGTCGTTTGTGTTACATAAATATATAGTTTCTATTCAGCTTTCCAGAAAAACACGCAAAACAACAAGCAATTAAAGATGTAGCGTGAAGCAATTCCATTAACGCGTCACCCGTTGCTTATAATCTTAAAACAAGTAAGCATTGCTAAGAATGTTTGCTACATACATGAGAACCTCGAATTGAATTTTCTGGCTCCTCAGCCGTGTGGCAGACGTATTCAATTAACTGGAAGTGGGAGAGAGGTGAGAGTAACAGGATTACATGACGCCTCCGCTCCCACCGTCGGCTTCAATACACGGCTTGAGACTGACGGATGACTCCAACAATTTCTCCTGCCTCATAGATTAATTACTTGAAACTAAACTTGGGTATGCACTTGATTCTCAAGTTGGGCTCTGAAGCAATTACTCTATTCTGTTCGGAAGTTGCAAGGTATGGATTCGGGGCTGAAATGTCTACGTTTGAGTTGCCAACTAAATCTTAAGCGATGTTTACTGCGTTACGTGTATTTGGAAGTTCATTGCATTTAAGACTTTCTTACTTAAATCTTGGATCTGTATGCTAAAGTTACAGTTTCTAAAATAGACGTATAACTGAAATTTAGATATGGTGATGCTCTTTCCTTGATTTTTCCTTCATAGTTCTGGGAGATAACAAAACACCTCAATTACTATATAGCTAATATCGGTTTCCATGCTTAGTGATTAAAATTGTGCTAAATTAGATTTTGCCTGCGGCTTCGCTTAAGTAAAAAGTATATTTTTCAACGAAAAAACGTAACGCTCCCCCGAGCCCTTCTACCCTCACATTGATTCGTTACTTCTTTTGAACTTTAAGAAGGACAAACAAAGACACTTTTACATTTATAATATTTGTGATTCTTATGATATAAAATTAACAATATTAAGCATATATTACGATAATTAACTCATATATAGTTCCCGGAGGATTGCCTCCTTAATAATAAATACAGCTGCGAGAGGCGAGACTTCCATTAATAAAAAGCCATTTGACTTCAAAAGTAAAATATATCTTTACCCAATCTAATTTTCATAATTCAAGTTGTTTATACAAAAATATTGTAATTGGCATGTCTCGTACAGGCAACTTTTGTCAACTTTCATGCTTCATTAAAATTTAATAGTAGTATTTAGTTCTGTTTGCATAAACATTTTTTTAATACTTTTATGCATTTTTGTATACAAGCACGCTGTTTGGTTTAATGTTCACAATTTTTTCTAAACTTTCTCTTTCTGTGGCAGTACAGTACCTAACATGTTTAAAATTAATTATAGCTTTTCATCATAAAAATAATATAATAATACGTTAAATGTAGATACATTTATATTGAAATTCAAAGTACTCTGTTACAAAATAATAATGACGTACATGTATATGACATAGTAAAAGTGCAAACTGGTGCCTCCTAAACAAGGTCAAGACCTAAATAAATAGTATAGCAACAAGAATAGATAAATAGATAGATAGATTTTGTTTTATTCTATACAAATAATTTAAACACACCTGTTACACAGCTGTATTGCTTACCCTATGGTTATAATGGCGGTCTTGTCGCTAATAGTGATATATTCCAGACAACCTTAATCTTGGCTTACTACTTCTAAAAACTTCTACTTATAAAGTAACTGATACACAATATTATACTTTTTAATTGACATTGAATTATGCGGTAACTTACACAAATTACTCCTGTGTTGTGAGCGCATTTACAAACATAGAAACTCATTTACACAAAAAACCAGGTCTGGAACAAACTATCCCACCAAAACATCCCGTAAAAAACTAGCCAAGTCTCGATGGAGCTGTTTGTTTCTCAATAAAAAGTAATGAAATCTCTAAGCAAAACCAAGCTAAGTCTAATATTCTTTACTGCCATTTCTTTATTAGTATAGTTAGATATAATGTGACCGGCCGTTAAACATTCTTTATGCACATTACATGTTGACACATCCAAGTCCACGACCAAGTTACATAAAATCTAACTACTCTCAATTAATAAACGAGTAAGTTTGAGAAAATCATAGAACTACGAATACTTATTAATTTACAGACCGTCGTTAAAAACCGTCCAAAACAAAACTTGGCTAAATGCATATCCCGTGGACCCGCACAATGCACACATATTTCAGTGCGAATTACAAGTAGGTACTAGTATCATTGGAGCCATCGACATCGTTACGTCGTAAGCTGTGTATAGACTCGGTGGCTCGACCAAACCACGGCCGCGTAAACGCCCAAAGCTTTCAACTAGTTAAGCGCTTTGTGCTTTATAACAATTGCCAAGATAAAAGCGGATCTAGTTTTAGTTCCAGTCTATTGTTCACTAATGCAACGTCAAAACACCACCTTCCATAAAGGTCATTAAACGTTCTAAAGTCACGCCGCCCTTCTCATTTCGTTTGTGCGCGTGATATCCATTTGTTTAGCTTTTCCCTGTTGATATAAATTGATGTGCCAGTTTTCTTTTGTTTTACAGAGTATTGTTACCGCAACAATTGGTATTATAAGTACAAAAGCATGTTATGTGACGTTGTGTAATAAGAAAGTTGAATGTCATCTTTTCTTAAGAAACAAAACACGGAAGCTCCGTCATATTTATTTGTGATACCTACAATGAAACACCTGGATTAGATTCTTGTTTTACGAAATAAATTTGACTCAGCAAGCAGACAAACCAATTCAAAGTTTGATGAGCACACAACAAGTCCTAACAAAATAACCTTCCTGTTTGAGTTACATCTAATTGAATATGTTACGTAAGTAGGATCGTTCATGATTTTGTCTGAGTAATGGTTGAAATATTCCGAGTTGGTGCGGCACACGAGTGCTGCTAATTGTTTTCTGTGTTGGCCTACAATTAACAAGGGCCTATTCTAGTGGGCGGTGCGGTCGGAGCGGGCCCAGTCTCCCCCGGCGAGTCGCTGAGACCGACCGACGGCAATTTCCGTTGCAACACCGCCTGTTAACGCCACCTGGTGCCTACTTAAAATAACGAACAAAGTTACATACAAAAAAGAAAATACTCTTACACAAAATTATTTCATAAACGACGTATTTCGAGTCCGCAGCGGCAGGTGTAACTGGGACGCGCCAGAACGCTGGCTTTATAGGAATTACGCTGAGCCGCCTGCGGTATAGAAATACAGCTGCTTCAGTCAAGTCTGGATTATCAGCAAAAACTAGTTTATTGAAGACTAGCCGGATATTTTTTCAGTTTTATTAACCAAACACAGAGGCTTGTATCTCCTGGGTCAAATATCTTTTAACAGATTATCAGCGAAAGAATATAAATCAGTGTAAGACGATATATATTCTGTGGTACGTTACATAAACATATCGTACCCGTCGGCACCGTGTTAAGAGCGCGTATAAAGCAAAATTACCAATTTTCTATTTGATTTTACATGAAAAATTCCAGAACAAATCTTAAAATAAAAATATATGAATAACTACATCATATTTTCAAGGGCTCTCTCTGATCAAAAACATAAAATAATAACATTTCCTTGGTAGAAAAAAATCACGAAATAACCTCTAATTCTCATGTTTTTCCGTTTTGTACTCGATATGGTAATGCCTATTGCGACAAAAATTTGATAAATAATTATATTTAAACAAGAGTAAAGGCTTTGCTTAGGCATTTTATGTAATTCCTTTTAGTTTTGGATTTATTACGATAAAACACTTTTGGCGCATACTACGTTTTTATTCCGCGCAAGAAGTCATCTTCCGTCGCTCGTTGCGGGAGCTTCAAGCATATTTCTATTTCACACATCAGTCGCTACCGCTCTGTTGAGACGAGAGGACTACGCTCAAGTGTTTTAGCTGCGCCGAGTTATAATCATTTCAATCGTAATTGTTGTTGTTGTTCGAACTAAATAGTGAAATGGGAAACAAAAAAAAACATTGAAAGAGAACTAAAAAAGTTACAAATTGACAGGATGGCTAATTGTCGAAGGTAAGTTTGTGAGTTACTTGTTTGTTATATACTGAAAAAATAAAAATACATTTTATACTTTCGAGAAAGTTTATGCAGGTGATTTTAGATTTTATTTTGAGAGACACAAGATCTAAATTCGTTTACCTACGCACTTTCGTGGGCCGAGTAGGTAACTAGACATAATAATATGTGGGGACATTTCACACACGGCTGTCTGACCCCAAACTAGGAAGACCCTGTACTATGGGTGTCAGACAGCTGATATACATAGACAAATATATTTTTAAATACATACATATATAGATAAACAACACCCAGACACGACGATATCAAAAATTCGTGGTAGGTAGATTATTAGGATAATAGGTAATAAATTACATTCATAATAGGTAGCTATTTACTTTTGCTATTTTGTTATGTTATTCTTCACGATACAATTTTATGATCATTTTCCCATAATGTAGGTAGTTATGAGATCTTCTAAAAATCTAGATACACGGATGGACAACAATAATGATCTTGCGAGTATCCTATATAAAAAAAAAATTATCTACCTATACCACTTCTTATTTAATATTTCTATGGTCACTCGTAGTCGTAGGTAACGCGGGCAGAATAGTATATGCAAAATAAACACAAGCTTTTAGTTGGTATCCGTGTTTGTTCGATGAAATATATTTATATCGATTACGAACCTATTTAAGTATGCCCATTAGGTATTTAAACCCTATTTTTGTAGATCAATTTATTGTGGACGTGATTGTATAACAAGGAATTTGTTTTGAAATAATATTTTATTTTCAGAATGTGGCCACCTCGCTCGCCAGATTTAAACCCATTGGACTTTTTTACTGGGGCTGTTTAAAGGAGGTAGTTTATAAAGAAGAAATCACTTCAGTTGAACAGCTGCGACAACGCATACGTTCGGCTGCTGACGAAATATCGTCGGCAGGATTTGCGCGCCGATTGAGACGGTCCTTCATAAGAAGGTGTAGAGCGTGTATAGCAGCTGAAGGAGCCCACTTCGAACATCTTGTATATTTTCTTTTTCAATAAATTTGTTTAATTACTAATGTCTTTTATGGTGTCAACAAACCCATAGTGATCAAATTTTAAGGAAATTGTCATTCTCTTTGAGTCTAAAATTAGTTACAGCAGTGTTAAAGTAATTTAATTTTGAAATCAAATTTGTATAAAAATTCTCCTTTAAGATTCGAACAGCAATAACTTTGTACTTTATCAAGATACTGGTTATTATTATACCATTTTAGAATTTGCATTAAATAGGCAATTATCTATACTTATAATAAATCTGTAGAGAGGTCAATTCTGTACATGAAATATATTTTTCAACAGTATTATAGATTGACATATTATATTTCCCTACTAAATTACGAAAGTTAATCTGTGTGTTACATCTAAATCACTGAACCGTGAGGAAGGACATAGGCTACTTTTTTTTTACGAAAAACGACGGAAACGTGGACGAAGTCGCGGGCAACAGCTATCTATGCTAATATATAAGGCTGAAGAGTTTGTTTGTTTGTTTGAACGCGATAATCTCAGGAACTACTGGTTCGAATTGAAAAAAATATTTTTAATTAAATACTCAATTTATAGAGAAAGGCTATAGGCTATATATATCATTACGCTAAGGCCAATAGGAGCGGAGCACCAATGAAGAATGCTTCAAAATCGGGCTTAAATTTAACGTTAGCCCAAAGTAACTATTCCACGCGGACGAAGTCGCGGGCAAAAGCTAGTCTAAAATAATGAGCCACCGCAGTGTAGTACATTTTTTTCGATATAGTCTGGCGGGAATAATTCCGAATCATTCCCGTCGTATACTTCGGAAGTATTCCGAAATATTCCGAAACTTTGGGAATATTTCAACTGCCAAAAGAAACCAGGAAAATCGACCTTTGAAGTCGGTTAATATACCAAAACCTGCTCCTACCTAAGTATAACAAATACTTTTCTGAAAACCGCATCAAAGCGTGTTTGCTTGCAAGGTTTGCCTTTAATTGTTTTTATTGGCTGGGCTATTAAACGCGTTAAGTAGGTAGGTAATGATTAATACCTACCTATGCGACTCGCGAATACTCGCGATGCGTACAGAGCTACATACAAACTAACCAAAAACATAGGTAACCCTTTTTCAAAAAACAAATAAAATATGCTAGGCCTGGTTTTTTATTCAACTACTGACATTTATAAAAATAGCATTCAATTTCGAAATAAGTAGAGTACCTACCTAGAAACAAAAGAATAAAAATCCTGTTAATCGCAGGCTAACATATCTACCTATAAAAATATCAACATATACTTAATCAATCCCATTTATAATAAAACTAGTACTCACGCGGGGCTTCGCTCCCGTGGATTCTATCACGGTAAAAACATAACTCTCCTTTTTTGCAGTCGCGTAAAAAGTAGCCTATAACCTTCCTCAAGCTTCAAGCTATTTCCATACCAAATTTCATCCAAATCCACCCAGTACTTTCGAAGATTAGCGCGTTCAAGCAAACAAGCAAACAAACTTTTCCGCTTTATAATATTAGTATAGATAAACATTTATATTTTACTCTTGTATCGTACGTAGTCTCGCACTGAACAATAATTAACCCACCCACCACACAACAAACAAACACGTTAATTTCGATTGAATTATTCGGGCGAAATATTCGGAAACATTCGATTGCGGGGTACGAATCTTTCTCGCGGGGGGAAAACTTCTCCGGGGAGCATCTCCCCTCTTACCGCACCCCGCACCGCCATCGCAGCGCGGCGGCAGCGGCCGGCGCACAGAGGGCTTTATTTAAATTCATTTTGAATAATTCTGATTTAAAGAAACTTTCCCAGAAGTATTCCGGAATTATTCCGAATTTTTCAGAAGTTTTGCAACTATAGATACAGGAGCCCAAAATTGCGTAATTCCGTAGAAAAAAATGTTAAAATTTAAGAATAACTATTTTTTGCAATATTGATTTAGAATGTAATAAAAAATCTTGATACTGATCTGATAATACAAATATTCAGGACTGATATAAAAAAAAAACAAAATGAAAAATATATCACCAATTTTAGAAATGGTACCTAATTTTGTAAGAGTAAGTACGATTTTTATTTAAAATATTAAAAATATCAATAATTTGGTCATCCATGGGCATATGACGATATAAGTGGGGTAAATGATAGATATTATCTGGCCAATCGACAGTTTCAGAGTTATCCATTATTTACGCTACACCAAAATCACGCGCCAAAATAATATTATATTATACATAATATAATATTACCTTTTGGTATTGATTTTATATTGATTCGTGTTCAGTATCAGTGGTATAGTCACCTCCTACTAACTTACTATTTACGTATTATTCGCGTACACATAATAACATTTCGTAATATTGTATAACGCAGTCATACTTTGAATACAGTTGTTTCATCTGAATATTATACGTATACTTACTACAGAAGATACGCGTCGAGCGAGCGCGTAGGTACACGTGCGATCGTATTCGATGTGAGGAGCGGGTAGGACAGTGCGGGTGAATTCTAAAATTTTGCTGGCTTTAGGCGCGCTCTTAACATTCACACCCGAGACAAATCTGTGCAACAGCTGTCGAGTATTAACTAGAAAACAGTAACTTTAGCCAACCACCCGCCCGACTATAAGTCAAAACAAACATAAATACCATCTTACTAAGGCTAAACCTAACCACTAAGATATTTCTTATTAAGGCTTCGAGATTATAAATTCATGTACAGTAATAACGGGTAATTACCATCAAATCATGCACGGTAGTATTTCAGCTAATAGAATTACTTGGCGCCGCAACTATGATCGTATCACAATACAACATCGTTGTAAATTTCTATGAATGCCGGAACAACACGAATTACAATAAAACTTAACAACCTTATTAAAAATAAAGTAAAATGCTTACTTAGAAAGAAAAACAAAGGTTGTGTTCAAGAATTTGATTTCTTATACGAAGTACTTAGCTACTTGAGAACATATTTGCGATTTATTATTTATGTTCAGTACAAAACATTATTGAGACTTTCGGGTAGAAGACACGTATCTCAGTCAGTTATAAATCATGTAGCCGTGACACAAAAAAACCTAAGAATGAGGTAAAAAGGAGTTATAGGACGCGGCCGCAAGCGAAATGTAAACAACGGAAACAAAATTATACCAAACTCTTGCAGGCAATGTTTGGACATGGAACATAGTGCCTCAGTATTTCACAAAATCTTAAATAAGTGCTACCTACTTAAGATTGTGTAATATCAATGTCGCTTTTTTGAACAACCTGTCAACCTATTCCCGTTAAAACACGTCTATTCCAATACTTCCAACCATTGTTAAGAATAGTTATATTATCATCAATGCGGTTGGAAGGTAATGGTTATCGATTAGTAGACACTTTTTTATTTAAACCTGGTGGCGAAGAACGGAGAAGCTTTGAATAGAAACTTTGGCCATATTTCCAAAATAATTTTGATAAGAAATTCAGTCAGTTCAAACACTTTTCGCGCTGCGACGCCATCAATATCACCGAAAACAGAATAACTAGCAGTAACTATCCCCGAATATAAAAACTCATCAAGGTCATCAGCACTGGCATGGTGCTAAAAGGCATCACGTTTTTCTTAACGTCTATCGACTTAAAAACTACATATTTCGTGAAAGTCCAAAAACTTGTTGCTCTTTTAAAACTGCGAAATAGTTACAAACAATAATCATCTAAATAATTAGTCGCTTTAAAGTTCAAATCCCTACTGGAACATCTCTCCACGTCAATCTAGGCAGTCTTGTGTGACCAGAGGGTTACTCTAGCAATCCAGGCTTTCACGGTGCGATGTTATCAGTGTACCTACAGGTGCAAGCTTCCCATTCACTTGCCTAATCCCTTAATCGTCTGCCACGACACTCAAGGCAAGATACAGTATATTCAAAGCGGGACAACACCGTATGACATGCCAGTACCATTTCACTGCACTAAACAATATACCTATATTATGTAGTTAGCTAAGTCTAAGCCAGTCTAAGCTAGTCAGCTTATTCAAGACAAAGAGAAGAAAGAAAGAAAAGAAACAAAAAAAAAACAAAATAAACACATGAATTCAAAATAACGATAGTGTGGGAAAATGAAGCGCTGTTTCGAAGTACCAACTTAAAATTCAGTTTTACTCGAGTAAAAGCTTCTAAGTTGCGCATCAGCAAACCGTAAGACATTACATTGTATGGTGTGTAGATATATCCGTGTCTCGAGTTGTCGTAGTGTCGACAGTTTCCACTACACTGCCGGTAGTTAGCGCCACCTGCGCTGTACGAGATACATGGCTCGCTTTATGCCATCATAACAATAACATCACACCGCTTTACCGCCTTCGTCCGTTACACAACGTGCAGCCCATAGCTAATAGGATTACCTAATATGAACACCTCGTTCTTCTTCTAAACCTTCTAATTAAAACTTTAACGTACTCATTGAAACATTGTTACAATTCAGAAATAGCGATAGCCTGATTTTTCCAATACATTAAATCGATATAAAACTGGCTAAAGTACGCCAAGAGGGAAAATTTATTCAATAATACAGAAGACAGGATTAACTGGGCTTGATAACGCTTCGCTTGAGCCAAACTCATCTGCGGTGCTATAGCATTTTTTGAGCCCCTGAATTTCATATACACACAGTCTTACCACGTCGATTGGCTTCTAAATCTGTTTTATATAAAATTTTGTGTTTGTTTTGTGGATGAAGATATTCATTTTGATCTGAGCCAAGTAAAGCGTTAACAAGAGTACGAGAACGTTGTAAGTCTAAACTTATAAATGTTAGTACGTATAAGAGTAATAGTACGCAGTACGCTACAAATGAGTAAGTTAAAGCGACGACGCAGAGTTTGTTGCAGTCGAGGTAAACCCAGTAGCGAGGCTTGTTTGTTCTTTAAATTACGTATCTACGGCGGTAGTCCGCTGATGTATCTACTGTTGTTCCCGTTAGATTGCTTCCCGTCCAAGTTTCAATCCTGTTTAGGATTCCACGTTGCGGACGGCATATGATTTGTTTCAACGTTGACGTTTCCGCAACATTTGGACAGAGTAACTACTCATACCGAAATCTGTTTAGAGTACTTAATTACCGTACGGATTCACGTACCTACATTGCATGCTTAACGAACTTTGTGAAATTAAAAGTCCGTGAGCACGTACGTGTACGTTCAATTGAATAGAACGTTCATCGGACACGATCCGTTAAATAAACAACGAGCAAGCACGGTACACGTACATATACCTCATGCCTATGTATATACAAAGTAAAGAAATAAAGTACCCCACAGTGATGGCATCGAAAGTATAAAATGCGAATTGCCGCTCCACTGAATGATGGCTGTTGCACTGAACAGAATTTTATTGGTCTCTTTATTTGGTGAACAGAAACGAAATGTACCGCGGTTGTCCACTCATTTTGTTTACTTTTAATGATAGAGGTTAGAATAATGTTTTTATTCACGAACCTTCTTTCTTAGCCTTGCGAAAGAATCTTTTAGGCGCCTAGGTTTTGTACTAAGAAATGCTCGGGATTTCCGCAATCCCAATGTTATTAGGCTATTATACACCACTTTGGTAAGGAGTAAACTTGAAAGCAGTGCCTGTGTCTGGCATCCTTACACTGCAATTCAAACATTAATGATAGAAAAGGTTCAGAAAACCTTCCTGAGGTTCCTATTTAAAAGGTTATACCACTTCTTCCCTTACATGTACCCTACCAACTACCTTTTAGGAATGCTAGGCTTTAATTCTTTGGAGGTGAGGAGAGGCTTTGATCAGCTCACAGTAGCCTGCAAGATCCTGAGCGGACGTATCAATTGTCCCGAGCTCCATGGCCTTTTCTGCCGACTATTCGTGCCTGACAAGTACATCCGACATCGTCAGAACCGCTTACACAATTTGTTTGCTCCACCGACTTCCAAAACTATCGCCAGAGCTGAATCCCCAGTATGTCGCACTCTAAGGCTGCTCAATGCCCTCCTGACTACCAACCCTGAATGTGATGTGTTTGCTGACGAATGGAGTAAAATTATGCGTGCATGTCTGGTCTTCTGTGAAAGGAAGTATGCAAGAGTGTCTACTGTTCCATGTTAATTTTAATTTTATTTTATCTTATATAATTTCAATTTTCAATCACAATTATTACTATTCTTATCTTAAATGTATTTCTATTTCTATGTTAATTAATGTAATTGGTGTTGTACCGTTTTAATTAACTATAAATAAATAAATAAATAATAATAAATTTAGTAGTTGCTCGCACTCTGAAATGGCAATATAATATGAAGGTAACTACCGTGACCCTACAAACCACGAGCACATACATAGCTATCTTGCTACCAATTAGTACCTATTGATAGTGCTTCCGCTGTTTTTTAGACCTGTGATGTCAGCTGGTCACTCATTTGCATGTATATAATATATTATCGGATAGTTAGCGAGTCGTTGTTAAGACTGTATAAGAGAAAAAGACAAACAAGTGTAGTAAAAAATAATGAGAAGTCACCGATACAATTACACATGCATAAACAAAAGCGATAAAATAAAACAAACTTTCGAAAGCAGATTTGTTTCATACAACAACCACTTTTGTGACCAATTGAAAGGCGCGCGGCGGCGGCGGCGGCGCGCGGCGGTTGCAATGAAACAAAGAACACTGACCCGTTCAAGTTTGAAAACTATTACCATAATAACACGTTGCCGGCATTGCCGACTAGCCTGGGGTTAGCTGCATGCAATATTTCAATATTAATTCACCTCACTTATTTACAAGAAAGCAGGCAATTAGAAAAAGTAAAAACCACAGTGAAACTTATTTCGAAGCGTATTTTGATATCTTCCCAGAAAGAGTAGCTAGTCACATTTACATAAAATGATAGTAAAACAATGCATATTGCGAGTGACTATAAATAACAGTTGCGGACAGGAAACGGTGTAGTTACCTTTTCTCACGTTCCCACAATATTCAAGAGGTTTTATTTTTACATACCTATTCGCACGATCCTTAGTAACGTGCGTGTTTCCTGCTTTATTGTTTCAATTTTGAATTTTGTTAGAATCAATTTATTACCGAATAGTGGCAATATTTGTCTGTATTTTAGGTACTTACTGTGGCTAATATACCTGGAAATCAATACAAAATATCACTGTTGTTATAGTGGAAATAATTTCCACCTAAAAATTTTTTTTTTTGTTTTTTTTTTTGTTTTAATTACCTATTAATAGGGTTGGGTTTGACCACTATCTCACCTGATGGTAAGCGATGATGAAGTTCAACGTAACGATATTTATAATGAACTAGATATTGTTTCTAATAACACCGTCAAGTCTAAAATAAACTTTTGGAATGCAACCAAGATAATAAACTACCACGCCACGGCCTACTCGCCTGCTAAGTTTCATTCACAAACGTCACGTCGTTAATTCTGTCTTTCACTATTTTCATACTATAAGTTGGAAGTAAAACACTCGCACTCGAAGTAATTCTTTGTATCATTATTACCCCTTTTATCATATTGTGTTTGTAACCCGACCATGGGTTACGCACCATAGAAATGAAAGGAAAATAATGTTAGTTTCTTCCTACCACGAATACTTACCCGCAGATGTTTTGTTAAGGGTGTGCGGGCCTCGACTCTCTATTTGGCTAATGGATATATCAACGAGATTGGTTTCTAACACAAACGAACCGGCCGTCTGGTTAAAAATACCGTGTATATTCACGGTCGCTAAATTCAAAGCGGTATCCGATGTTAAATATTTGTACCGTGTTTGGAAACAAGATAGGTATCGGTCCCATACACCTGAAAGTAAATGAAGAATTTCAAGCAGGCTCGATGTTCTATTAAATGAAAGTGTCAAATAAAATCTGTATATCATGTTTAGGGTGATAAATCACTACCGGATTTGTATTTAAAGTACCTTTACCTGCTGATACAGAAACATTTTGATTACTTAAACGACAAGCCTTTGTAAAAAAATCTCAAATTGTCGGAAGTGTTTTAAATTTATATGAATAAATCTTTATCTTTATAAGTTTTCCTAATGTGGTAGACAAATCTAGGTATATCTTTTTCTTTATAAAAAAATTTAAAGGACAATAGCCTAAAGGCTAAGATGTCGGACTTGTGACCGAGAGGTCCAGGTTCGAACCCCACTCATTAAACTACTGCCGTAAACCCACTCCAGGCACAAACATATTTAAAGGTTAACAAGAATGCTAGTTATGAAAATTCTCTAAAAAAAAAAGGAAAGAAATTGCTGTTCGTAAGTCTCGCAAAAACTCTAGAACGGCTGTACCGATTTCATTAAATTATTTTTGTATTATGTTCTTACATACTGGGAAGGTTTAAAGATAAAAAAATATGGAAAAAAAGCCGTTACGAAATTTGTCGGGTCAACTAGTTACTAATATTTTAAAACCTATGACAGACAGAGGAAGAATTAATTACGTCAGTAAATTTACCTGACCTAGTGCGAACCACGGTTTGCGTGACAAGAATAGAAAAAAACCTACAAAAGCGTGTAACTTCCCTACTGTTCCATCAATTTTATCAAATCGTAGGTTCTATCTACCTATTATTAATTTAAATTAACATTCACAAAAGAAACTACATTCATACAGATTTATGTTAATAACACACTACTATCCGCACTTGATTGATATGACCTTTTTTTGTTCCAAGTGCTTAGTAGCAATATGGGTAGAATCCACATGCTAAATATGCTTGTGTCTGGAGTGGGTTCACGGCAATAGTGTAATGGGTGGGGTATAATATTTCTTAAGATTTTACGCAACTTTTTATTATATTGGCAAAGTTTATCTTTAGCTCACGGTGGTTTGTGATTACACTCTTATTAGGAGATCACAAAGAGGACTACTAGTGATATTACACTTTGTTATGTACGGGGGGGTGTCGAGATAATAATAATACAACCGGTACTTTCAAGCTCGTATATTCGACTGGCGCAGCAGTCGCTAAACTTAATCTAGTTACTTAGACTACCTACATACGTTACACATAATAAATGTATAGGTACCCACATAACATCCCTCCACCTTTAATTAGAAGAACTTCTTATAATATACGATAGTTCTTTTGCGTTTTGACCGAGTGTCTGGTTCAGGCTCTATAGACGGAGTTGCCGAAATCGCTTCCTGTTGGGCTGCACAGTTATCTTCAGCCAGTGCTGAAGGCGATTCAGACTCCACCGGTGGTTCCTCTACAGGCTCTTCGGGTAGCTGCTGCTCGGAGCCACTTGGCTGTTCTGCCTGCACTGGTATTACGAATACTGGAACCATCTCTTCGCATGACCCATCACTCCTCCCTCTATATTTGAGCAGCTGATCAGTGTGCCGTTTTAGCAGTTGTTCTGATTCAGTCAGTTTTACTAAATACACTGTTGTTCCTAACTTCCTTACAATCACGCCACGTGACCAATAATGTTTTTGCTGATTATAAAGTTTCACTAAGACTTGGTCACCCACACTGAACAAAACTTTACGTTTGCCACGATGATTTTTAATCTGTGAACACTGTTTTTCTTTAACCACTGTATCCGTAGTATTATAGTACTCTATGCACTGTGTCGAGAGCTATGTCGGATGGTGACGTGATGTTTGGTATCAATAGATCTAATCTACATCTCAAATTATAACCAAACAATATTTCCGCCGGTGATCGGTGGTGGTTGAATGTTTCGAATTCGGGTATCTTAGCAAGAATTCCGATATTTTAACATTAAGATCTCTCAAACATGTGCCTGATAACAAGTATGATTTGATTGTTTTTTTAATAATTTTTACGTAACTCTCAGCTTGTCCATTACTAGCTGGATTATACGTTGGTGACGTTAAATGGGTAATGATGTTACGCGAACAAAATTGTTTGAATTCATGCGAAACAAAAAAAGTACCGTTATCTGAGCAAATCGTACGAAATAAGCCAAAACGTGACATTACTTCGCATATTTTTTCAATTACCACTCGCGAAGTGAACCCGGAGGAAACATCATAACATTCCACCCATTTAGAATACGCATCAACTATAATTAAAAATGTCTTGCCGCTAATCGGCCCTAAAAAGTCGATGTGCACCCGATGCCATGGCTGGGCAGGAAACGGCCAGGGAGTGAGCCGGGAGCGCGGGAGTGCGGCGCGCTGTGACACACACACAGCGCACGCACCGATGTGCTGCTCGATGGCCGCAGACATACCCGGCCACCAAAATCTGTTGCGTGCCTCTTCTTTCACTTTAGTGATTCCTAAGTGTGATAAGTGTAACTCATTTAACACTTTATATCGCAGACATTGAGGAATCACTAAGCGGTGACCTCGCATGAGGCATCCATTTTCAACAGATAATTCTAAACGGTGACTATAATAATCCCTCAGTAACGGTTCACAAATTTTACTCGGCCAGCCATTCGTCAAGTATCTGATAATGGTTTTAATATCTGAATTTACCGCATCTCTTATATCCGTTAGCGATCAAAATCTCTCCCCTTCGTAAACAAAATGCACATAACTAGCCTTATCAACTAATGACTCATCGCACTTCGAGCGCATGTCCATTGTTTTTAAATCGTCCGCTACTGATCGGCTTAAGAAATCTGCACTATTATGAGCACTGCTTACATATTCTATTTTATAATTATATGCTGACAAAAACAAAGCGTAGCACTGTAACCGGTTAGCTGATATCTCAGGAATACCCTTGTCCGGATTAAAAATTGAAACCAAGGGTTTATGGTCTGTTCTTAAAATAAAAGGTTTGGTTCGACCGTATAAATACTGGTGAAATTTCCTTATTCCAAAAATAATAGCTGTAGCCTCTTTTTGAATTTGGCTATAGCGCTTTTCAGCTGCGTTGAGGGACCGAGAAATGTATGAGATCGGCTTTTCTATGCCACCTTCAACTTGCGATAACACGGCACCTAACCCGCTCGGTGACGCATCAGCCGTTACAATCAGCAAAGCTTCTGGATTAAAATGTGCTAAAGTTTTCTCAGAAACTAATTCGGATTTGATATGTGCTACCGCATCGTCATGTTTCTTACTCCATGACCAAGGCTCATTTTTCTTAAGTAAATAATGCAGCGGACTCAATATCGATGATGCATTTTTAATAAAATTCCGGTAATAATTAACCATACCTAAAAATGATTTTAATTCAGACGTATTGGTTGGAAGTCGACTTTGCAAAATAGGTTTTACCTTTTCCGGTGATTTATGCAATCCGTTACGGTCTATAACAAAACCTAAGTACGATACTGATTCTTGGAAAAATGAACAATTATCTATATTTAAAACTAGCCCCGCTTCTTGCAACCTCTGGAAAACTTGATCTAATCTACTCAACATTTGATCTTTTGTAGCTCCAGACACTAAAATGTCATCCAAAAACAAGAGAGTACCATCCATCCCAGACAGCAGCGTTTCCATAGTTCGTTGAAAAATAGCTGGCGCACTAGCTAAACCAAATACCAGACGAGTAAACTTATATAACCCTTCATGTGTGTTTATACAAGTGAGCATTTGTGAACTGTCATTTAAACACAGTTGAAAATATGCATAGGAAAGATCCAGCTTACTGAAATACTTACCGCCATGTAGCTTAGAAAACAGCTCGTCATACCTCGGTAATGGATATTTATCAACTAGTAACTGTTTATTGATAGTCACGGCGTAGTCGGCACAAAGGCGTATGGAACCGTCTCGCTTTAAAACGGGTACTACTGGACTAGCATACTCGGCATATTTCACGGGTACTAACACCCTTAATTCAACCATACGGTCGAGTTCTTTTTCAATTCTATCCCGAAGCGCAAAAGGTAGTGGTCTGGCCTTGAAAAAAATCGGTTTGGCGTCTGGTTTTAATGCTAAATCTACCTTGACACCTTTTAAACAACCTAGTTTCATCCCAAACAACTGTGGGTATTTCGAAATACTACTAGATAAAAAGTCATTACAGTTATTTATAGAACAAATTTGCAAGTTAAGGTGATACGTAAAAAATAAGACATAGCTCGAGGGGCGTAGCTTAACGGAAGACGCGGGGAGCACCCCCGCTAGAATACATTGCAAACTCGAGCGCACGCTCGCGGTGAGTTTGCGATGTAGTTTGTGTGTTTTGATGTTTTAGAATAGAGAAGGCACGGAGTCGCCAAAATCAAATACATTTCTTTTTAATCTGAATTAAACTAACTTATTCATTATATTGTTAGGTATTTAGTGTTTTACTTTATTTAAGAATGACAAAAAATAATATAACGTGTGTAAATGAACAGACCGTAACAGTAAATGATCATATTGACCTAAGAAAAAGAACTACTAGTGTAGTAACCAAATTCTTACTATGATTTTATTTAATTAATTTACTTAAAATGAGTAGTAACAAAAAGTTGCTTCAAAACTACGCTTTTTAACACGCTTTTATTAGGTCGACCTGTATGTAACTAACTATGTAATGGAATCTAAGGCAACTACTTTAACCATCTTCCAAGGGTCGTAGCGTCGGGCACGCCGCAATTGCGGCGGTAAGACCCCTCTTTGAGGAGTGGCTAGATCGGCGTCACGGCGTCCTGACCTACCGCATGACGCAGGTCCTCACCGGACACGGAAGTTTCGGGAGGTACCTGTGTCTGATGGGTAAGGAAGAGACGCCTGGGTGTCACCACTGCGAGGGTCGCCCTGAGGACACAGTCGAGCACACGGTGCAGGACTGCCCAGCTTGGGCAGAGCACCGACGTGTCCTCACGGCGACAATAGGCGGAGACCTCTCGCGCCCGGCCTTGGTCGAGGCCATGCTGCGGGGCGAGAGGGAGTGGGAAGCGGTCGCCTCCTTCTGCGAAGCAGTCATGCTTCCGAAGGAGGAGGCGGGCCGCGTGAGGGAGAGGATGGCGTCCTCCCTCCAGCCCAGCCGCAGTGGTAGACGCCCACGGCGTCGGACGTCGGCCGACGATCTCCGGCCACCGTAGGCGCGGGCATGCGGACAGCGAGTAAAGGGCAACTCGCTGTCCGACCATGGACCATGCCCGGGTCGACGGCGCGTCGTGTTCCACGCGCGCCTCAAAGAGCGTCAGCAACATGACGAGGCCCCCTCTGCAGAGGGCCGAAGCCCGCCGGGGTCGTGGGACTCATCCCGTTACCGTGGCCCCGGTATGTAAAGGGTTATTGAAGGAACACCGTGGATTTTAGTCAGTAAAAGTCTGACAGTCCCTCCCACCCTGCCCGGAGTGGGAGGACTTATTTGATAATTTTACCACGCTAAAAAAAAAAAAAAAAAAAAAGGGTCGTAGCGTAATGAAAATTAGCAACTGTATGTAGTTCTGATGACAATACAATAATATGGTAATGTCGAACTGATCTGATGATGGAGCCGGAAGATATGAACTGGAACTTCATGATGGAAAATCGTATCATAGCTGTTTTGGATTTCTTAGAAAAGTCTTGTAATGAACTTTGACCACGATTAGGTTTCAAGGTCTGATGATGAAGCCGGAAGATAGGCAGTGGCATTCCATGATGGAATATCGTATCATAGTCGTGTTTGTACTTGTGAGAAAAGCCACGTAATGGACTTTGAACACGATCAGGTTTCAAACAGGATCAGGTTTCAGGATAACAAACCTAAAGAAAATCCGTTATCGGTTTTCTTAACCTTTTTGTCAACTAATATAATATAATAATATAAGACGTTTAATTTTCTCAACACAAAGTAACTTAAAGCTAAAAATTACAGTAAACTAAAGTAGGGGTTTGACTTTGTGAGAGACTGGTGCCTGAAGTGGGTTTCAACGAGAACCTGTATTACAGGTCACCAGTTCCCTCCCGCGGCCTGAGATAACTAACTTAAATAGTGGATAGAGAATTGAATACAAGAATGAAGCAATATTACTTAAAGACTAAAAATATGAAAATTATTGTTTACATACATGAGAAGACGTGGAACCAGTTTGTTAAGTGTATCGGTGTATGAGATTGTTATGCAGTTTGAAGAGTGTAAATGTATGAAAAAAGAGCTGTATGAGTATGCGTGATGACAGTAAGTACAAAACAAGAAAAATAGTATTATTTCAGCGGGACCAACAAATCCTCAGTTCCCTTGTAGTCAAGGCTTTTGAGAAATTTAAATAGTTGATCTTTACATTTTAATTTAGTGAGGGGGTATATATTGAGTTTATTATTAAGTTTGTTATATAAGAACGGCCCCAGAAAGAAGAAGAAATTATGAGAGTGCGCAGTTTTAGTGGATTGCGTTAGACACACCCTACCTTTTCGGCGTTTATCCATGTGGAGTTTTGTATCGAAAGGCAAAGATGAATGTTGCTTTAGCACCGTACGGAGTATGAATATTTGCCTAACAGTCAGAACGTCCCATTCCTTAAAAAGATCGACGGTTGGATAAAAAAAGGGGAGACCGGCTGCAACTTTGAGTATGGCACGCTGTGCCCTCTCTACTTCAATCAGGTGACTCTTGCCGGTACCACCCCAGGAAGTAATACAATACTCGATTAGGGATTGGCACAGAGCATCATAGACCATCTTGATAACCCGCCTTTCAGCTGCATATCTCAAAGTTTTAAATATATAAATTAATTTCCGCAATCGGGATACCAGGAGTTTTGTGTGTAATTTAAATGTCAGGCATTGATCTATGATGACTCCTAGGTATTTAATATCACCAACTCTCTGAAGAATAGGACAGGAGCACGGTGAGGTTTCAGTAACACAATCATGACAAGAAACTGAAAAACACGATGACGGTAAAAGATTAGACCTATGAGCAAAGGTAACGTATTTAGTTTTATTAACATTCAAAGTCAGAATGTTCGTGCGCAACCATTTATACACCACGCTAAAGCCATTTTGGGCAGAGTTAAAAACCTCTTCCCAGCTCCGTCCACTAAAAAAGAGGGCAGTATCATCTGCGAAAGTAATAATTTGACCATTGTGTAGCTGGAGGCGGCAGAGGTCGTTGATATACACCAGAAACAATGTTGGACCAAGTATGCTGCCTTGGGGGACACCAAAATCAACACAAACCTCATCGCTGAGTACTTCGCCTATCCTGACCCTTTGCTTCCTTTCAGTAAGGTAGTCTTGCAATAGTTTTAAAGGAATACCTCGCACTCCAATGCCATCCAACTTTTGAAGTAGGTGCGGGATAGAGACTGTGTCGAAGGCTTTTGCAAGATCAATAAAAACCGCGAGACATTTATTCCCTTGGTCGAGGTTCGTAATGATAGAGTGTATTAGTTCGTGTACTGAATCATTGGTTGATCTATTACTTCGAAAACCATATTGGGCTGGTGATAGTAGATTATTGGTTTCAAGATAATTTGTTAGTCGACGATTTATAAGACGCTCCAAGATCTTGGATAATGTAGGTAAAATAGAGATTGGTCTGTAATTACCGGCACAGTCACTCACCCCCCCCTTGTGTATAGGCTTGATGAGTGCGATTTTAAAGGCTTCAGGGAAGATCCCTGATTCCATAGCGAGTTTGCAAATGTAAGTTATAGGTTCAGTAAGATAGGTTGCATACCTCTTTAAGAACTTGCTAGATATCTGGTCCACTCCTGTGGCACACTTCTCCTTTAATCCTTTAATTAGAAAGAAAACTTCTTCCTCATCAGGGGGTAACAAGACAAATGAATTTATGGGAGCTACACTTGGATAAACAGTAGAAGTGCTTGAGTCCTGCGATGTACTGGTAATTTTCTCTGCAAGATTTCTGCCCACATTCGCAAAGAAATTATTAACTTTATTTATATCTTGATCTCTGTTAGCGGTTGAGATGAGCTGGGTAGAAAGGTCTGGTGGCTTGACAGAGGAACTTATCCTTTTAATCACCTGCCATAGCTGCCTCTTATTTCCTTTTGCGTTATCAATCTCTGTTTTTTCATAATTCCGTTTAGCTTTTTTGATAATACTGTTACAAAAATTGCGATATCTTCTGTAGGTATTGCGGATAACCTCATTTTCAGGACATCGTTTGAATTTTTTATACAAATTATCTTTAACTTTTTGTGATGTCACTTTCAAATCCTCTGGGGTGATTGACCGTTTAATTGTTCACTATTCGTGGGAATAATATAAAAAAAGAAACAGCAACACAAAGAAAACGGAGGCTACAAAAAAAAAGGAAAAGCGCGAACAAATTTTTTGTTTTTACGTGCACTTATAAAAGCGTGTTTTTCTAGTGATTTTTAAACTATTAATTTATTATTAATTAATTAAAGATTATTCATCCAACTAAATTTTTTGATGGATATTTTCTTACGAATAAAAGTCAGAGATTTAATTAAAAATTACTAAAAATTAAAAATTACTACACTATTTTCTTGGAATACATGTCTCTCGCCTTCATTTAATATTTCATCAGAGACATTTCCCCCGCGTGTTTTATTTTCTTTGTTTGTATCCTTGCCCCTATTTTTATTAATTACATATTCTGGATCACGGATCTCTCATGTACCGAGGATCTACCAGTCATATCATTATTTTCAATCTCTATTTCATATGGTAGAGGCTCAACATCTTCACTGACCTCTAGTGAATGCACCAAATCATCGTCGCGTATTTCCCTTTCCGTGTCCAACTGGCGACATCGGTTTCGCGAAATACACACGCTTTTGTATTACTACACAATTCAACCAACCCGTGCTCAACTCGCGTCAAATGAGTACGTTTTTGCGGTCAAGCAACGTTAAAAGAGGTTTTACAAAATAGTGTGCAATTGAATTGAACACGGTTTTTTAACTGGTCTGTTCGAAACAAATCCGTACTGATTTAGCGGGGTGCGTCTCATATCATAAAAAGTTATTTGGTATATTTTCATTTCAATTACGTTCACAAGATAGTGAGTTATACCAACTGTTGATGTAATTTCTTTAGACATAACATATATATACTCTAAAACTTATTTCGTATAACGTTATTGGATATAACGTTTATTTAATCGAAAATCATTAAGCCTATCGTTTAAAATATATAATATTGCGAGTAATTTGATTGAGCGTGCTGCGGAAGCGGCGTGACAGAAACGAATTGCTGCGAAACCGATTCTACGTATGTTCCATGTCTGTCCTACCCCTAGAGTGTTATTTAAAATCGCGTAGGCGCGGAGGGGCGAGGCGGCCCGCGAGGTGAGGCGCAGGTGGTTTTAACACTCGCCGCCGCGGCTGAGGCTGGTCGGCGAAGCCAGCCAGCAAGCCGCAGCCGCGGTGGTGAGCGTGAAACACATCTGCGAGGATAAGCTTGCATGGGACCGCCGGAGCCCTGCAGCACCGGAGCCGTGACAGAAACTATGCCTGCTGCATGTTGCATGCTTGCTTGCATCAGAGGTGGATCTACCTATGGGCTATTTGAGCTGCAGCCCAGGGCCCCATGGATATAAGGGCCCCCCTGCCAGTTTTCATTAATAAAATAGACGATACTTTTAAATCTATATTATATAATAAATCGAAAATATGTAAAATTCAAACACAATTTTGGCAACGCCATAATCGGCCAATCCGTATGTGCGACTATCGAGAACGAAGCAGGGAATTCCCTTGTCTCTTATAATGATCGGGTATTCAGTGTTAAAAAATACTTAAGACCCCTAGGAAGGGTGTAGGGTAGTTTCCTAAAATATTTTATTTAGTCCGTCACGTAGTTTAACAAAAAACATTCGATACGTATTTTTTTTTTATTTCACGTAATTGAAAAATTAAGACGATACAGTGAGTTGAAGTTCTTGGCACTGTGTGACGTCAGCAGCCCCCACTCCTATACTTTGAAGCTTTCCATTTTGTGAATTTTTCTTGACTTGAAAGGGCAAAAAATACGTGATCAATATTTTTTGAAATTCTACCTGATGAACCAAATAAAATAATTATTTTGTAACACAGGAAACTACCCTATTGCGTTGGGCTTGGGTTGTACCGCCACAATTTTGTTATTGTCATCTAAATACAAACATAGTGTTTAATTGTCACAACTGTGTGTGAGTATGGGTATTTAGTGTGCTATTAAGTGATAAGTAACATATTCTAATCAAATTCAAATTATTTATAAAACGTAAGCTATTTCAGGAAGCTATTTACACAGTCAAAGATTATATTGAGGATTAAAAGGCTTGGGAATTAGTTTCTCCAATGATATACGTACTTATGTGCTCTTTTTTAATATATTTTGCTGAGTTAATGATTGACTTTCTAAAGTATTGTATATACCTACTTTGTATTTAATTATTTCTTTTTTCGTTTTTTGATCTTTTATATTTTTATTATTATGAATGTGAGGAATATGTAGGTTATTATTTATTTTTATGTTATTTTCATTATAATTTATAGTTGATGTATGGCTGTTTGAGTATTTGTCTTACCTACCCAAATGTCCTTAGTTTGATACTGTTCGTCAGATCGTTGAGCTCCTTAAGTTCAAAGTTGAGCTACACGATAACTGACAAATGTTTGCACTCTGGATGGTCCGCTCAAATTTGTGACTTATCGTACTTATAATAATTGAAAGTAATCTGATTATGATATGATCCTACAATGCTCCTAATTTAAGAAATCTACACTAATATTATAAAGCAGTAAAGTTTGTTTCTTTGAATGCGCTAATCTTTGAAAGTACTGGGTGGATTAAGATAAAATTTGGTATTGAAGTAGGTTGAAGCTTGAGAAGTGTGATAGGCTTCTTTTTACCCAACTGCTAGTTTGTAAAGTCTTTGCATATTTTCCTTCAATATAAGATAAGATAAGATGAAATTTATTTGTACATAAGAAAAGACACGTAATACATAAAAGAAAAACAGTAGGTTGTACAGCAAATCTAAAAATTAGTGTCAGATTTCCGGCACCTAAACTAGGTACGCAGACCTGTATCTTAGGAGTCGGAGATATTTCGGCATTGGCAATAAATAACACGACCGTGACATTTCTGTTACAATATTTCTGTTGTCAACAGCAAAAGAAGGTTGTGTGTGTGTTTATGAGTGTCTGGAAGGTTTGTGTGTGAGTAGGTGTGTGTATATGCGTGTGTGGACGACGGTGTGATTATGTGTGAATGAGAGATAGTATGATTCCATAGGAGTATAAATAAATTTAAGTTTCGATACACAATATTTTTTCTGCTTCGTCATAAGATAAATGAAGTAGCCAGTTCTTAAGTTTTTTTTAATTCGTGAGTGGTGAGTCTATAAATGGAAATAATTTTATTAATTTTGTTATAAATACGTGAACTTTGTGCTAAAAATTGACGACTTGCAAATGCATATCGACAAGGGATTGCTTTGCATACTGGAAAACCTTTGCGCCTTTGAAGTAGGTTTTTGTCTAGAGAAAGAGTACGGTGTCTTCGCTGGATAGAACGGAGGATATATAGCTGTTTGACTGTGAGGATTTGTGCGTCAGAATATAGCTGGTCAGTAGAGAAGTCTCTTGGTTTAAAGAGCATCACTTTCAGTACTGCTCGTTGTCAGTTATGTTTAATTTTTAAATAATTTATAAATATTTGATATTTAATAACAGGGCTTTACCTATGAATTCGCTGTTTTGCCGTACTGGCAATTTCAAATTATAATATTAAATCATATACTGTCCTCTTAATCTGTATCATGGATACTGTGGAGTTTTTTTTGCCGGTTTTTCTCCCTAGAAAACGACCAATTTCAAACCATGCACTAACTTCTGACGTATTGTAAGTGCCCATGTGGGCCTATGTGAAATAAATATGTTGAGTTTGAGTTCGATAATCATATTGTTTTGGCTAATAATTATAATTTCAAATTAATTTTATTTTATAATTTGGAATTCTTGTTTCAAAGTTTGGCATAACCGTGCCCCTTGTACCTACGGCCCACAACCTCAACGACGTTTACAAAACGAACTCTAAAAATGAATGCACCACCCGTTATTAGTTTGCTCGTGTCCGATCTGGAAATTTCGACCTGAAAAATGAACCCTTTGGTTGTCGATGACGAATTAAAGGCGATTGTGGGAGCTGATGACACCCAATCTGCGGCTGAATTAGAAGCAGCTTTCAACGCTAGTATCAAAACAATATTGGTTTACTTGCGTCAAATTGGCAAGGTAAAAAAGCTTGACGTCTACCCCACGAATTCAGTGATCATCACCGCGAAGGACGCATCGAGACGTACCTTGCACTGCTTAACAGGCACACAAACGAAATAATTTTGTTGCCTGCGGTGAAAAATGGATCCTGTTTGACAATCGTAAGCGAAATTGGTTAGATCCTGGATTAGCATCTAAACGTTTTCCTAAACGAAAACTGACCCCTAGAAAAGTGATGGTCCCTGTTTGGTGGTCTAACCCTGGTGTAATGAGTTATCTACCAAACAGGATGAGCATTACTGCAGAACTGAACACAATTATGGAGAAGCTCGCACATCTCCAACCAGCTTTGGTCAATCGCTCGGCTCCGCTGCTCTTGCACGACAACGCGCGTCCTCATACTACACAGCAGACGGTCTACAAGTTACAAGAGCTGGTGTTGGAAGTTCTCCGCCATCTGTCGTACTCACTAGACCTTGCACCTACAGACTTCTACTTTTTCCTGAATTCTAAACTTCTCGGAAAAAAATCAACATCATAGAGGCAGTAAAAATGCCTTTGCAGAATTTGTTGCCTCCCGTCCAACTGATTTCTTCAAGAAGGGTATCAATAAGCTACCAGTGCGTTGGAAAAGATGCATCGATTGCATGGGTGATTACTTTGATAAATAGAAATAAAATATATAGAAAAAAACACGATGACTGATTTCATGAATAACGGCAATATCATTGGTAATGACTTTCAGTATTAATATACCAGACGTACTACAGGGCACCATCCTCACTTGGTCAATATACCACTTTGTCATACTATGTAATTCTCCTCTACATTTATTGTGCGCACTTTGTCGGTCGGACTTCGGTCGGACTTCGACCGGTCTTCGAATCGGTTTGGAACTCTCTGTCGGCTTCTGTGTTCTTTTCCACATATGACCCGTCTGCCACCTTTAAAGTAAGAGTGAAAAATCTCCGGCAGATGCCTTGCCACCACGAATTTTGGCCCTGGCAACGCACTTTCTTTCTATTTCATTAAGAAAAAAGCAGAAGAAAAATATTAGTTTAGTCCTGTCAAATTAAGATATTCCATAGACAATTTTAGACTCGATTAAAAAATTGGTTACTAAAAATACGTCAATTTACGTCAGGCGCTGACTAATTTGACAGAAATAAACTAATATTTTCTGTCCTTTTATAATGAAATAGTAAGAAAAAGATGCACTGAACTTTAGTTTAGTTTGTGAACAAGACAATCCGCGCCAATGTATTTCTTTCTATCTTAATAGGAAATAAACAGTTTACTGACTAATTTTTTTCCAAGAAGTTAGTAGTTAGACACTGTTGATCATCCAAATTTAAAAATTATAATGGCGACTCTAATCTTCTGTTTTCCGAATCACATGTAATATTCGAGGTCTGCTCCGGCGCTGTGATTTTGTCTCTGTAAAATAAAACTGGTATGTAAATATTAAAAAATAGGGAACCCTCATAGTTCGTCATGTCTGTCCGTGCGTCCGTTCGTATGTCACAGCCATTTTATTCCGAAGCTATTAGGACTATACATGTGAAACTTGGTAGGTAGATGTATTCTGTAAACCGCTTTCAGATTTTATAAAAAAAATATTTAAAATAAAGGGGGGCTCACCATACATGGAACTGAAACTGAAAAATTTTTTTTTTTCATGAAACCTATGTGTGTGTGGTATCTATAGACAGGTCTATAAAAATGACATAGGGGTTTCTGAAACTACTTTTTATAAAGTCAATCGTTTAAAAGATATACGCTCCCAAAGTGGTAGAATGTGTACCTCCCGGGGGGGAGGTACACAGGCCCCCCCCCTCTAACTTCTGTAATAATGGAATGAAAATCTAAAAAAATATATGTCTGTAGATCTTAATGTATACTTTCAACCAAAATTGGTTTGAACGAGATCGGGTCAGCATTTTTGTGATACAACATATTTTCTAAAACCGCAAATATAACTTTGTAATTCATACAAACACTATGAAAAACAAAGTTATTTGGCGTAGTTGTAAAAAATGTAAATAACTTAGTTTTAAGAAATTTGTAAGGTTTTGTTTTTCGTCAAATAAATATACATATTATGTTATATTATATTATAATAGTTACTACGAAACCCTTCATGGGCGAGTCTGACTCGCACTTGGCCAATTATTTTCCGTCATTTTACGAGCATGATCCCTCAGGCGTTCCAAATGTTGGTTTTTAGGGTTCCGTAGCCGAATGGCAAAAAACGGAACCCTTATAGTTTCGACATGTCTGTCCGTCTGTCTGTCTGTCCGTCCGTCCGTATGTCACAGCCATTTTATTCCGAAACTATTAAGACTATACATGTAAAACTTGATAGATAGATGTATTCTGTGAACCGCTTTCCGATTTTAAGAGAAAATTTAAAAAATATTTAAAATAAAGGGGGCTCCTCATACATGGAACTGAAACGGAAAATATTTTTTTTCATGAAACCTATACGTGTGTGATATCTATAGACAGGTCTTTAAAAATGACATTAAGGTTTCTAAAATTACTTTTTCATAAAGTTAATCGTTTAAAAGATATACGCTTCCAAAGTGGTAAAATGTGTGTCCCCCCTCTAACTTCTATAATAATGAAGTGAAAAATCTAAAAAAAAACCATATGTTGTAGATCTTAATGTAAACTTTCAACCAAAATTAGTTTGAACGAGATCGAGTCAACATTTTTTGAGATACAGTATATTTTCTAAAACCGCAAATATAACTTTGTAATTCATACAAACACTATGAAAAACAAAGTTATTTGGCGTAGTTGTAAAAATTGTAAATAAGCTACTTTTAAGAAATTTGTAAGGTTTAGGGTTTTTTTTTTCAAATAAATATATTAAGTATATTATATTTATTATAGTTACTACGGAACCCTTCATGGGCGAGTCCAACTCGCACTTGGCCAATTTTTTCACCTTTCGTTGTCTTTTATACTTATTCCCCATATCGGTAAACTAATGTTATATAAACATTGTTCACTTGTCAAATATAGATAAATAAAATCAGAAAACAAGACTAAACAATAACTATTTCGATAAAAAATTATAATCACGGTTGTGGGAGGAATCGACACAGGTCTATCACTGACAAAGGCCGCAGGCGAACTGGGTGGGCATAAGAAAGTGACAGAGTCTATTACTTCCACGTGCGAAAAAAAGAGAGCGCAACAATACGCTGGAACCAAAATAAAACATTGTAAGCGCCAAACCAAATAAAAATTGTTTAAAAATAAATTAAGCTATGTATCAAAAAATATTTTCAGACAGAGTTTTCAATTACCTATTATGCACATTTTGAATGCAATTTTGAAATGAAATTCCTTAGGATTTTAGAATTATAGTGCATAATAAAAAAGAATAGATGTCTTTTCGGAATCAAATTCGACGGAGCAAATTTAACCCAATTGCGTTTTCCTTCGGTCAAAGTATTAATGAAATAGTCAATAAACATATTACCAAAAATTAAATCCATACTTGCTGGAATAGTGAAATAAATGGTGACGAAAAAACCCCTAATTTATTTTGGTATCGCCTTAAACCGCGAAAAATCTCTGCCTAACAAGGGAGGTCCGCCATTCCGAACCACGTATACGGCTAATGATAATGAGTTATATTTATACGTAAAAACCAATTTTATTTTGCCCACTATATGTAATTTATCACCGTTATAACTATGCAAAATAATATCACTTGCTTCCAAGGTTAAGTTTCCAAAGTGTTTAAAACACATTTGCTCAGAAATCACGGTTACAGATGAACCCGTATCTATCTCAAAAGTTAAATTGATACCATTGACACAAACAGATTCCCGCATCGGTTCATCGCGAATGGTGCGAATGTTACAACACGCATACTTACCATCATCGCCAGCTTCCCCACAGCACTCGACATAGTGTTGCCTATTTACAGTTTGTTTACACATTCGCTTAAGATGCCCTTTAACACCGCACTTTTTGCACTTATAGCGCACAAACCGACACGATGATGCTTGATGCCGCAAGCTGTGCACCTCCCGACGCTGCTAACGCCGTGAGCGCTCTCGGTGTCACCAGCGGCCGCCGCGGGCCGTTCGCGCCGTGGCGCGCTGCTCCCGCGCGCTGCGCCTTGCTGTGCTGCCGTGTCCATCTTCATCACTTGAAATGTTGTACCCTCATCCGCCTGCCGTGATGTTTCTTGTGCCCCCATGCGAGCACTGCGAACCCCTTCAGCTATTTCCAACGCTTTGCTCAGCGACAATTCTGACATGGCCTTGGAAAACAATTTTTCTCGTTCCGGTCCCGGTGCCATTCCGAGCACAAACCGGTCGCGAAGCTGTTCATCAAGGTTTAGCGCCGCAAACCCGCAGTATATCGCTAGACCACGTACGCGTACCGCCCACTCTGGCAGCTTCTCGCCGACATGTTGCGTGGCACTGTGGAACTTATATCTTTCCGCGAACGTGCATCTCTTCAGCTGGAAATGTCCATCCAGTAATGAAACTACTTCATCATAGCTCAAGGTACCGACTTGACGCGGTAAAGCTAGATCGCGAATCAATTTGTAGCTTGATTCCGAGCAGTTACTGAGCAGAATAGCTCGACGTCTAGGACCGGCTTTATCTACCTCCACCCCAATTCCGTTTGCAAGAAACCACTGTTCGAGTCTTTCTTTGTACAGTTGCCACTCTTGAGTTTCGTGGCTAAACACCGTCAAAGTGCCGACCGAAATTGTAGCAGACACGTTCGTCATCTTCCGAAGTTAAAAGATCGCGATAATCGTACTTTGTCCTCGTCGCCAACTGTTATGTACGGGGGGGTGTCGAGATAATAATAATACAACCGGTACTTTCAAGCTCGTATATTCGACTGGCGCAGCAGTCGCTAAACTTAATCTAGTTACTTAGACTACCTACATACGTTACACATAATAAATGTATAGGTACCCACATAACACACTTAAAATAGCATTAGTAAGAGGACTTACGGTTATTTGCCCTTAAAACATGCCCTTGTAAGTAATTGTAAGTTTGTTTTTCCTTATAAAAGTATCAGCAAGAGTTTTGTAAGTTTGAAAACACACTTCGCGAGACCATTACATGGCAATTGTAAGGGTGAATATACTTATTAAGTGCGCCCATATCCACACTTATATATGTCTATAAGTGTGATATAAGACTGAAAAAAATATGGTCTTGAGATATTTGTAAGATTATTTTTTTGCTAGTTGGGTAGGCTATTGACTCTTATATCGTTTGTATCCCCTACATTTATTGTGCGCACAGTCAAGGTGTCGAACTTCCACATATGACTCATCAGCTTTCAAAGCAAGAGTGAACAGGGATCTTCTGGGCTCACTCGTCACATCATAGACCTCATTATTTCTTACCATCAGTTGTGATCGAGGTCAAGAGCGAGTTCATCTTTAATAATAATAAAAAAATCAGCAAATTCTACTTAAAAACCTTGAAAGAAAGGTCGAATAGCAGTTATACGAAGGAGAAGTATAATAGAGTTCTATTGTACAAACTAATTAATGTCACAGAGCAAATAAAGATTTTAATATCCGCACAAACGACACACGACAAACATTCCACAACAACATTTGTCATTTATTACTCGAGTAAATAATATGCCAAGTCGCTACGAGGAATTACTGATGATTATATTATAGTAACTATAGTTGGTTCACGATAAGAAAAAAGTGACGTCAACAGTGGAACTGCTGTCACAATTGAGTACAAATTCAAAACTAAATTTATATTTCAAAAGGTTAAGTTTAATAGATAAAAATCAAATGAATTGTCTTAAATTAGTACTATTTTTTAATCAGTGTCACTAGTTTTTTTTTTTTTTTTTTTTTTTTTTATGAAGGGCCACTTGTAGATCAGCACACTAAGGCTGTGAGTCTACTTAACCGGACTTTCCTGTGGTGACCTCTAATAAATTAAAGGCCCCCAGCCAGGGCTTACAAACAAAATCTTCATTTGTATTTATTATAAAATGGTTTTGTTCTGCGTTCTCTATGACATTATCCAAATTTCACATAAGATTTTCTTTTGTATCACGTGGTCACAGCATTTCTTCCATCGATTAGCATCGATCTATTAAAGTTATTGCGTCACAAAATATTTTTTTTACATCACTCATCTTGAAGGTTGAGTTATTGGCACCAACTTATTTTTTTATTTGGGCCCATACCAATTCAATAGGTTTAAATTAATTTAAATTATTTTATGTAGGTAACGCATAAAAGACAACTGTTGCGCCAATAGATCTGCAGTCAACTGGTCACTGTGTGTTAGCTTTCTAATTTGTTGCGACCTAATTGGTCGAGAGGCGCGCACAACGACGACGTCACTATTTTCTTAACGTGAACCAACTATAACAGTCGCTTCGCTCCCGTGGACTTATCACTATAAAAACATAACCCTTCACTTTTGCAATCGGGTATGACTACAACCTTCCTTCAAGCTACTTTCATGCCAAATTTCATCCAAACCACCCAGTACTTTCGAAAATTAGTGCGTTTAAACAATCAAATTTTACGCTTTATTTTATTAATATAGGTAACAGTAACTTCAATGAAACTCATGGCTGACTAAAAATAGCCGTCCGGTAGTCTCAATGCGAGTTTTTAAACGTACCTAATATATCGAATCAACGTAATCGTTCGGAATTTTTTAACAGATCTAAAAGTTATCTGTTTTTGGATAAGCGTCTCCAATCCAAATTGAAGTTTACGTAAATCCGAATCAGTCATATTAAAATTCGCACTAAAGCTACTGGTCCATTCAAGGGGATCCTTTACATAATTATGTTTAGAGGAAGCATAAACGATTTCATACCATTAAGTGGTAATAAAAAAACTAGACTATTATCTTAAAAAAAATATATGCATAGGTATTTCTCATTATTATTTAGTCCTCATTTAATTCTGTTATGGTGTACAATAAAGAGTATATCTATCTATCTATCTATTTAAATGAAAGTTGGTCTATAATATAATGTATGTAATTACCAAATTTTTTAAGTTTAACGTCGAAGGTAAGAATAAGAATAAGAATAAATTTTATTGGACCAGAGTTACAGTAATTTTCTTAACCTATGATTAACATTTCGAGTATATAATCTTGCTGTAACTAAACTTTGTTTTATTAAAAAGAATGTCGGCGGCCTCCAAACTAGGCAGCGCCTGTATCTTGGAGACCAGAGTTGCGTTAACAAAAGATAAAAATAACTATTCTGAACAGATATATGAATGCAATGGTCACAAAGTATTTAAAAAAAATAGCCTAATTTAATAATAAAACAATATCTAAAAATAAAACAAAACATTAAACAAAACGTAAAACAAAACAACTGTGTGCACTTTATATAAAATAATTAACTTAAATACAAATTGAACATAAGTTTATTTTATGGTTTATGAATAAGTGTGTAATATTGGTGTTATGTGTTAGAGTGGTGTGCGTTAGGTAGACATAAAATAACCACGCCGACGCCATTGGGCGAACCTCAATACAAAATATCATCTCAAAGTCAATTTGATTACTTATACACGGCTTTTTATTTTAAAGCCAAAGAATAATGTGGAAAGTTCTGTTTTCGACTAAACTTTGAGCAGCGCAGATGTGATGCGCTGGCCCGCTTTACGCTTTCGAAGGTCGTGTTGTTATTGTTGCCTTAAGGTTCAACAGTTATACGTTGATTTACATTTGCAGTCGATGCGCGTAATTAGAAGTCACTAAGTTGTACCATGTTACCCCGTAACTGGGTTATGGAGGTTGCGCTCCATGAAATATTTTAGCAATCAAGCTTAACAGTCCTTTTATTTGTGAGGGTTCAAGTTGCGGACTATTGTGTAAACTTGTGCGCACCCTTTGACGGAATTTCGACCAATCATGTTAAAGCAGATCTCTGCAGTTCGCGTTTGAATATTTTGAAGCTCGCTAACACTCAAACTCTTCTTCTTTGTAAAAGCGTTTTTCTCGCGCAGTTTTTTATATGCATCGTCATAAATCTCCCTCTTTATGATTCTAATGATCTTCTAGGATGTTTAGTTAGGAGATTAGAGAGAGAGGGAGAGATCGTGCGTAACTATAACATTAAACATTATGATAAGCTAAGCACGAAATAATGTGCTATTCTCTCAGTGATTGAGATTGTAAAAGACATAAAGCTGAATTGTAAAAAAAAATTAGCAAAAAATAGAACCGACTTCCATATCAAAACACTACAAAGCCAAAAATAACTTTAATTTCGGTAGTCGGTGTTATTGGTTTTGTATTTTTTTTCCACACCGCCTTCCGAAATTAAAGTTATTTTTGGCTTTGTAGTGTTTTGATATGGAAGTCGGTTCTATTTTTTGCTAAACATAATTTTCACGCTTTTTAGTGGGTCGGTTTGTAATTTATCTAGTTACAAAAGCCATAATGTCATCAGTTCAACTTCCCCAAATGGTGCTTTTTGAGAGCAACCGCTCAAGGTACTATAAGAAATACGCAAAAAGCTATAGGTGTGCCTATAATATTTGAAGAGTTCCCTCTATTTCTCCAGGATCCCATCATAAGATCCTGATTTTATAACAATGGGACAAACTAGAAAGTATAACCTTTCAAACAAAAAAGAATTTTCTAAATCGGTCCAGCCGTCTCCGAGTTATGAGGTAACATACATAAAAAAAAGTTCAAGAGGAACTGAGAACATCCTCCTTTTTCTGAAGTCGGTTAAAAACAAAGATTTTGTAAGGTTTGACAATTACCGTTGCCTGACAGAAAATTACTTGTTTATATTTTGGATAAAATCTGATTTAAGAAACAAAACAGAGATAAAAGGAACAGGTTACAAATCAGTTTAGAACCACGACCCTTACTGATTGCCAAAAGTTTTCTTTTCTTTACTAACGCTGTCCAATAACTCCAATAAGTCCAGTGAATAAAAAATTACGTCTTTAGAGCGTCATGACGCTCTAGATATATAATTTTTTATATATTTTTACATAAAGGGAATAAAATAAGGTCAACGTTTTATTCCATTTGCTAAAACCGTTTCAGAATAAATCCCTAACATAAATAAATAAACGTTTTACACTCACAGCATCACATTTAGGTTCCCTATGTTGTTAGTTATTCGCGCCCACGCTAAAATTACATACAAAAATAACATGGAACGAACTTCACAATTTGTCCTAAAATCTGAATTCAACCTGAGATATTTCAGCCACAAAATATCGCATAAATCTAAATTCATAAGCCGATCCCATATAAGTAATACGAAACAAAGAGAGAAAGATAAATATTGATGCAGAGTATTCGTAAATGTAACATCGGGCGCTCGATTTAGAAAACGTTTATTAGTACGAGGCTAAACTCCGATAGGGATGTGAACGGGTGAACGTGACGAATTCAGCTGAAAACGCACGTAGACAATTAACCCTGGGCTGACGTCTGCAGTGATACATGAAGCGAGCCCCCAAAGGACGATGGAAATAAAGCGGACCCGAATAAACACGAAGTTCATACATTTTCTTACCTTTTTCCTCTCGCTTAACGAAATTGGACGGAGATAATGTTCGTATTTGTATCAGGAGTTAAGTTTCTTAAGTAAGTTGTCGTTGATCTAGAAGCTTAAGCTCCTGGTTTAAACACAGATGTTTGGGAACTACGCCGTAGATATGCGGGATTCGTTACACGAGTCTACTATTACTCACTTTCTTTAAATTCTGTTATGTCGTTATATATATCGTTTCATTTGAGCCATAAAAAGACGGTAATTTATAAGTCGACTTAATTGAAACACTCAACAACATGTAAAGTCATTTAACTGTAAAATATCTGCTACTTAAACTTATTAAAGTAATAAGTTTTTTTCCAAGGAAAAGTGTTTTAAGAAGAAGCACGTGTCGCAGCCAAAATTTTAAAAGAATTTGGGAATTTCCGTAACATAAATCTTCGTAGCGTCTAATTACATGGATCCAGCTCTCTCGGCTCTTTTCTGGGTAAACTTATGGCGGCCATGCGTCATGACGTTTTTATGAAAAAATAGCGGAGCATCCCTAAAAGCCTCTATTAGAATTATGAAATAGGTTACTCGAAAAATCTCGTACGTATTAGATTAATTTTCTATGAGATGTAAGCTTATAAGAATAGAGCGATGAAGAGAACAGATATTACTTCAATTTAATGTTTTATCCAACCTAAAGCCTTTAGAAAAGCTGTGCAGTTATTTCTAGCGTTATAGTTGAAAGAATACAGTCCATCACATACAGTTTATATTAGTGCGGTGCGCGGGATGCGGGGTGCACTGTAGTGCACAGCGAAGCGGCTCACTTGAACACAGACTGTGTGTTCAACTCTAGGGCTCTCATACTTGCAGAAAAATAAACTGGGCAAATAATAGCCGCCAACTTCAACGCAGAAAAATTATTTCGAGTGCAAAGTTGCGAATAGAATTTCAGTTAACAAAAATTAATAGATGCCGCTCTCTATAGGATAAACTTTGCTCTCTGCTCGCCTGAAACAAAGGTTTTCAGTCAGTGTTATATTGAAGTTAACTGAATTTTTTCAATTTTATGAGGGTTTACGGTAGCTGAAGGTTCAAAGGTAATTTGAGTTTTTGGATTTTTAGACAAAGTCAAACAACCATTACAAAATGTATAAATGAAAAAGAGGCAATAAGATTGTACTATACCTAATGATAATTTAAATTAATTAAACATGAGTTCTGTAAAATTACAACGAGTTAATTTAATTACAGATAACAAATAGCTCTTCATAATTAATTAACAAAAAATATTTTCCTCCTTTAGCATTTGTGGTATTCGTGGTCTTCTGTAACCACAGTCGATATTGAAACCGAAACTAAAATGTGGGATCCTGCTTTACTCCAAAACACTCAAAATTAATTTAAACACAAGCCGTACCTACAATTAACAACACAAGTGCCTTTAGTTTTTCGAGAATGTACATTTTCAATTCTCTCATTGCGTTTTGGGTAGTAATAAGTACTTAAAGCTGACTAATTTAATTATCGCGAGTAGGTACTTGTGACTGGTTTCCCAGTAACTAGGAAGTTATTATAAATTGCTTGCTCTTTTGAGTCTATTTAATATCATAGACAGAAGCATTTCAACTGCACATCGCTGGCTTTATTGTCTGAAAAGTCGGTTGAACAATATATTAGCTTTCTGTATTAAAAGGTTACTGGATAGTTATAAGATCTACCTATTCTAGATACTTTCATTTTACAAACCAAAATTAACGTTCTACTTTTATACGTTACAAGCAACACACGTCTTCGAAAATGTTGACTTTTAGCTCGCGTGTGAGAAAACGCCAGCACATTCTTTCACTTACAAAAGCAGATTCAGAAATAGAAACAAAAGTTTTAAAACACTGGCGTCAGACATTTTTGACAAAGATTTGAGCGCGGGCGCGCGGATAGTGTGCGTGTGTAGCCGCCACGAGGTCTGGCGTCACACGAGGCGCAAAACGACTCGCGTCTTTGACTGAGCGCCCTTTTGTCACGTTACCATATGAAGAATTCTACAGCTTTCAATCTGAATGCAAGAGTATGAACACGCAACGAAACCAACAGAATCAAAAAATCAAACGAATATTATATCGTGTAAACAGAAATGCGAGCAATCCTGCACAATTCCAATAACATGCCAACATGTAAGTTTACTTTCATTAAATTCCCTTTGAGTTATGTATAGTTTGGAACTGCTTTTTAGGATTCCATGGTAAAAAGAGAACGAACCCTTACAGTTTGGCCAAGTCCAACCGTTGAATTCTGCGAACTATTTATAGTCATGCATAACATATATATCATAATATCTATAATTCCCTCGTGATTATATGTTATAGTGATATTAATCACCCTTACAAATAATGTTCAATGATTTTTTTTCGTATAATAGTTTTTCCAACGTATGGAGTATCGTTGAATTAATTTTAGATGTGTTTTTAATAATAATCTTACCAATACGTTCACATTTATAATATGTGTAGTAGTGTTTCAGTCACACTAATATGGCTGAATTGATTTGAACAAACATGACACGAATACAGTATACAACCTGGCCTATTACAGACTATGTGTAATAGGAATATTACACTTAGACTACTTATTACCTTGTGAAACTTTGCGAAATTTCCATTCATGAAGTCGCATGCGACTGTTACTAGCAGATAATGATAATCATAATATAATGTAAATAATATAGCTAATGCATTACTAAACAAAACCATGTAACCATGAGTATCTTAAGTGCTAGATTTTGTTCGAATTCCATGGACTTCATTCTAGTGTCGCGGCATCTATAAAAGTAATATAAAGTTGTAGACTGGCATTTTCATTAGAGCTACTCTTAAGTCAAGAGTGAATAGGTTACTTTTAGGTAAGCATGCTCCATCTTCAACCACGTCATCACTTACCATCAGGTGAGATGGTGGGCAAACGCGAGTAGGTTGAAATTGGGGTTTCTGGATCAGATAAGATCCAGAAACACCCAATTTCAACCATCATTATTCCAATATTTCAACCATTCAGTTATTGAAATCCAGAAACAGCCAATTTACACTATTTCATCATTCTAGTATTCTAATATTCCAATCATTCAAATCAACTCAACATTCATAATTATTTGTATTCTAATTTTTCCTCGTTAAAATTACATTCATTCAACAATTCTAAGACACGCACATGAAATTCGAGCGACATTCGGTATAGTCTATTCGACACCACAGCCTAACGAAAGTGGAATGCGCTCGCTATTGTTTTTTTTTTTTTTTTTTTTTTTTTTTTTAGGTAGGGCCACTTGTAGATCAGCACACTAAGGCTGTGAGTCTACTTAACCGGACTTTCCTGTGGTGACCTCTAATAAATTAAAGGCCCCCAGCCAGGGCTTACAAACAAAATCTTCATTTGTATTTATTATAAAATGGTTTTGTTCTGCGTTCTCTATGACATTATCCAAATTTCACATAAGATTTTCTTTTGTATCACGTGGTCACAGCATTTCTTCCATCGATTAGCATCGATCTATTAAAGTTATTGCGTCACAAAATATTTTTTTTACATCACTCATCTTGAAGGTTGAGTTATTGGCACCAACTTATTTTTTTATTTGGGCCCATACCAATTCAATAGGTTTAAATTAATTTAAATTATTTTATGTAGGTAACGCATAAAAGACAACTGTTGCGCCAATAGATCTGCAGTCAACTGGTCACTGTGTGTTAGCTTTCTAATTTGTTGCGACCTAATTGGTCGAGAGGCGCGCACAACGACGACGTCACTATTTTCTTAACGTGAACCAACTATAACAGTCGCTTCGCTCCCGTGGACTTATCACTATAAAAACATAACCCTTCACTTTTGCAATCGGGTATGACTACAACCTTCCTTCAAGCTACTTTCATGCCAAATTTCATCCAAACCACCCAGTACTTTCGAAAATTAGTGCGTTTAAACAATCAAATTTTACGCTTTATTTTATTAATATAGGTAACAGTAACTTCAATGAAACTCATGGCTGACTAAAAATAGCCGTCCGGTAGTCTCAATGCGAGTTTTTAAACGTACCTAATATATCGAATCAACGTAATCGTTCGGAATTTTTTAACAGATCTAAAAGTTATCTGTTTTTGGATAAGCGTCTCCAATCCAAATTGAAGTTTACGTAAATCCGAATCAGTCATATTAAAATTCGCACTAAAGCTACTGGTCCATTCAAGGGGATCCTTTACATAATTATGTTTAGAGGAAGCATAAACGATTTCATACCATTAAGTGGTAATAAAAAAACTAGACTATTATCTTAAAAAAAATATATGCATAGGTATTTCTCATTATTATTTAGTCCTCATTTAATTCTGTTATGGTGTACAATAAAGAGTATATCTATCTATCTATCTATTTAAATGAAAGTTGGTCTATAATATAATGTATGTAATTACCAAATTATTTAAGTTTAACGTCGAAGGTAAGAATAAGAATAAGAATAAATTTTATTGGACCAGAGTTACAGTAATTTTCTTAACCTATGATTAACATTTCGAGTATATAATCTTGCTGTAACTAAACTTTGTTTTATTAAAAAGAATGTCGGCGGCCTCCAAACTAGGCAGCGCCTGTATCTTGGAGACCAGAGTTGCGTTAACAAAAGATAAAAATAACTATTCTGAACAGATATATGAATGCAATGGTCACAAAGTATTTAAAAAAAATAGCCTAATTTAATAATAAAACAATATCTAAAAATAAAACAAAACATTAAACAAAACGTAAAACAAAACAACTGTGTGCACTTTATATAAAATAATTAACTTAAATACAAATTGAACATAAGTTTATTTTATGGTTTATGAATAAGTGTGTAATATTGGTGTTATGTGTTAGAGTGGTGTGCGTTAGGTAGACATAAAATAACCACGCCGACGCCATTGGGCGAACCTCAATACAAAATATCATCTCAAAGTCAATTTGATTACTTATACACGGCTTTTTATTTTAAAGCCAAAGAATAATGTGGAAAGTTCTGTTTTCGACTAAACTTTGAGCAGCGCAGATGTGATGCGCTGGCCCGCTTTACGCTTTCGAAGGTCGTGTTGTTATTGTTGCCTTAAGGTTCAACAGTTATACGTTGATTTACATTTGCAGTCGATGCGCGTAATTAGAAGTCACTAAGTTGTACCATGTTACCCCGTAACTGGGTTATGGAGGTTGCGCTCCATGAAATATTTTAGCAATCAAGCTTAACAGTCCTTTTATTTGTGAGGGTTCAAGTTGCGGACTATTGTGTAAACTTGTGCGCACCCTTTGACGGAATTTCGACCAATCATGTTAAAGCAGATCTCTGCAGTTCGCGTTTGAATATTTTGAAGCTCGCTAACACTCAAACTCTTCTTCTTTGTAAAAGCGTTTTTCTCGCGCAGTTTTTTATATGCATCGTCATAAATCTCCCTCTTTATGATTCTAATGATCTTCTAGGATGTTTAGTTAGGAGATTAGAGAGAGAGGGAGAGATCGTGCGTAACTATAACATTAAACATTATGATAAGCTAAGCACGAAATAATGTGCTATTCTCTCAGTGATTGAGATTGTAAAAGACATAAAGCTGAATTGTAAAAAAAAATTAGCAAAAAATAGAACCGACTTCCATATCAAAACACTACAAAGCCAAAAATAACTTTAATTTCGGTAGTCGGTGTTATTGGTTTTGTATTTTTTTTCCACACCGCCTTCCGAAATTAAAGTTATTTTTGTCTTTGTAGTGTTTTGATATGGAAGTCGGTTCTATTTTTTGCTAAACATAATTTTCACGCTTTTTAGTGGGTCGGTTTGTAATTTATCTAGTTACAAAAGCCATAATGTCATCAGTTCAACTTCCCCAAATGGTGCTTTTTGAGAGCAACCGCTCAAGGTACTATAAGAAATACGCAAAAAGCTATAGGTGTGCCTATAATATTTGAAGAGTTCCCTCTATTTCTCCAGGATCCCATCATAAGATCCTGATTTTATAACAATGGGACAAACTAGAAAGTATAACCTTTCAAACAAAAAAGAATTTTCTAAATCGGTCCAGCCGTCTCCGAGTTATGAGGTAACATACATAAAAAAAAGTTCAAGAGGAACTGAGAACATCCTCCTTTTTCTGAAGTCGGTTAAAAACAAAGATTTTGTAAGGTTTGACAATTACCGTTGCCTGACAGAAAATTACTTGTTTATATTTTGGATAAAATCTGATTTAAGAAACAAAACAGAGATAAAAGGAACAGGTTACAAATCAGTTTAGAACCACGACCCTTACTGATTGCCAAAAGTTTTCTTTTCTTTACTAACGCTGTCCAATAACTCCAATAAGTCCAGTGAATAAAAAATTACGTCTTTAGAGCGTCATGACGCTCTAGATATATAATTTTTTATATATTTTTACATAAAGGGAATAAAATAAGGTCAACGTTTTATTCCATTTGCTAAAACCGTTTCAGAATAAATCCCTAACATAAATAAATAAACGTTTTACACTCACAGCATCACATTTAGGTTCCCTATGTTGTTAGTTATTCGCGCCCACGCTAAAATTACATACAAAAATAACATGGAACGAACTTCACAATTTGTCCTAAAATCTGAATTCAACCTGAGATATTTCAGCCACAAAATATCGCATAAATCTAAATTCATAAGCCGATCCCATATAAGTAATACGAAACAAAGAGAGAAAGATAAATATTGATGCAGAGTATTCGTAAATGTAACATCGGGCGCTCGATTTAGAAAACGTTTATTAGTACGAGGCTAAACTCCGATAGGGATGTGAACGGGTGAACGTGACGAATTCAGCTGAAAACGCACGTAGACAATTAACCCTGGGCTGACGTCTGCAGTGATACATGAAGCGAGCCCCCAAAGGACGATGGAAATAAAGCGGACCCGAATAAACACGAAGTTCATACATTTTCTTACCTTTTTCCTCTCGCTTAACGAAATTGGACGGAGATAATGTTCGTATTTGTATCAGGAGTTAAGTTTCTTAAGTAAGTTGTCGTTGATCTAGAAGCTTAAGCTCCTGGTTTAAACACAGATGTTTGGGAACTACGCCGTAGATATGCGGGATTCGTTACACGAGTCTACTATTACTCACTTTCTTTAAATTCTGTTATGTCGTTATATATATCGTTTCATTTGAGCCATAAAAAGACGGTAATTTATAAGTCGACTTAATTGAAACACTCAACAACATGTAAAGTCATTTAACTGTAAAATATCTGCTACTTAAACTTATTAAAGTAATAAGTTTTTTTCCAAGGAAAAGTGTTTTAAGAAGAAGCACGTGTCGCAGCCAAAATTTTAAAAGAATTTGGGAATTTCCGTAACATAAATCTTCGTAGCGTCTAATTACATGGATCCAGCTCTCTCGGCTCTTTTCTGGGTAAACTTATGGCGGCCATGCGTCATGACGTTTTTATGAAAAAATAGCGGAGCATCCCTAAAAGCCTCTATTAGAATTATGAAATAGGTTACTCGAAAAATCTCGTACGTATTAGATTAATTTTCTATGAGATGTAAGCTTATAAGAATAGAGCGATGAAGAGAACAGATATTACTTCAATTTAATGTTTTATCCAACCTAAAGCCTTTAGAAAAGCTGTGCAGTTATTTCTAGCGTTATAGTTGAAAGAATACAGTCCATCACATACAGTTTATATTAGTGCGGTGCGCGGGATGCGGGGTGCACTGTAGTGCACAGCGAAGCGGCTCACTTGAACACAGACTGTGTGTTCAACTCTAGGGCTCTCATACTTGCAGAAAAATAAACTGGGCAAATAATAGCCGCCAACTTCAACGCAGAAAAATTATTTCGAGTGCAAAGTTGCGAATAGAATTTCAGTTAACAAAAATTAATAGATGCCGCTCTCTATAGGATAAACTTTGCTCTCTGCTCGCCTGAAACAAAGGTTTTCAGTCAGTGTTATATTGAAGTTAACTGAATTTTTTCAATTTTATGAGGGTTTACGGTAGCTGAAGGTTCAAAGGTAATTTGAGTTTTTGGATTTTTAGACAAAGTCAAACAACCATTACAAAATGTATAAATGAAAAAGAGGCAATAAGATTGTACTATACCTAATGATAATTTAAATTAATTAAACATGAGTTCTGTAAAATTACAACGAGTTAATTTAATTACAGATAACAAATAGCTCTTCATAATTAATTAACAAAAAATATTTTCCTCCTTTAGCATTTGTGGTATTCGTGGTCTTCTGTAACCACAGTCGATATTGAAACCGAAACTAAAATGTGGGATCCTGCTTTACTCCAAAACACTCAAAATTAATTTAAACACAAGCCGTACCTACAATTAACAACACAAGTGCCTTTAGTTTTTCGAGAATGTACATTTTCAATTCTCTCATTGCGTTTTGGGTAGTAATAAGTACTTAAAGCTGACTAATTTAATTATCGCGAGTAGGTACTTGTGACTGGTTTCCCAGTAACTAGGAAGTTATTATAAATTGCTTGCTCTTTTGAGTCTATTTAATATCATAGACAGAAGCATTTCAACTGCACATCGCTGGCTTTATTGTCTGAAAAGTCGGTTGAACAATATATTAGCTTTCTGTATTAAAAGGTTACTGGATAGTTATAAGATCTACCTATTCTAGATACTTTCATTTTACAAACCAAAATTAACGTTCTACTTTTATACGTTACAAGCAACACACGTCTTCGAAAATGTTGACTTTTAGCTCGCGTGTGAGAAAACGCCAGCACATTCTTTCACTTACAAAAGCAGATTCAGAAATAGAAACAAAAGTTTTAAAACACTGGCGTCAGACATTTTTGACAAAGATTTGAGCGCGGGCGCGCGGATAGTGTGCGTGTGTAGCCGCCACGAGGTCTGGCGTCACACGAGGCGCAAAACGACTCGCGTCTTTGACTGAGCGCCCTTTTGTCACGTTACCATATGAAGAATTCTACAGCTTTCAATCTGAATGCAAGAGTATGAACACGCAACGAAACCAACAGAATCAAAAAATCAAACGAATATTATATCGTGTAAACAGAAATGCGAGCAATCCTGCACAATTCCAATAACATGCCAACATGTAAGTTTACTTTCATTAAATTCCCTTTGAGTTATGTATAGTTTGGAACTGCTTTTTAGGATTCCATGGTAAAAAGAGAACGAACCCTTACAGTTTGGCCAAGTCCAACCGTTGAATTCTGCGAACTATTTATAGTCATGCATAACATATATATCATAATATCTATAATTCCCTCGTGATTATATGTTATAGTGATATTAATCACCCTTACAAATAATGTTCAATGATTTTTTTTCGTATAATAGTTTTTCCAACGTATGGAGTATCGTTGAATTAATTTTAGATGTGTTTTTAATAATAATCTTACCAATACGTTCACATTTATAATATGTGTAGTAGTGTTTCAGTCACACTAATATGGCTGAATTGATTTGAACAAACATGACACGAATACAGTATACAACCTGGCCTATTACAGACTATGTGTAATAGGAATATTACACTTAGACTACTTATTACCTTGTGAAACTTTGCGAAATTTCCATTCATGAAGTCGCATGCGACTGTTACTAGCAGATAATGATAATCATAATATAATGTAAATAATATAGCTAATGCATTACTAAACAAAACCATGTAACCATGAGTATCTTAAGTGCTAGATTTTGTTCGAATTCCATGGACTTCATTCTAGTGTCGCGGCATCTATAAAAGTAATATAAAGTTGTAGACTGGCATTTTCATTAGAGCTACTCTTAAGTCAAGAGTGAATAGGTTACTTTTAGGTAAGCATGCTCCATCTTCAACCACGTCATCACTTACCATCAGGTGAGATGGTGGGCAAACGCGAGTAGGTTGAAATTGGGGTTTCTGGATCAGATAAGATCCAGAAACACCCAATTTCAACCATCATTATTCCAATATTTCAACCATTCAGTTATTGAAATCCAGAAACAGCCAATTTACACTATTTCATCATTCTAGTATTCTAATATTCCAATCATTCAAATCAACTCAACATTCATAATTATTTGTATTCTAATTTTTCCTCGTTAAAATTACATTCATTCAACAATTCTAAGACACGCACATGAAATTCGAGCGACATTCGGTATAGTCTATTCGACACCACAGCCTAACGAAAGTGGAATGCGCTCGCTATTGTCCATCACGCTGCCTTATATTGTATACAGTGCAGTGGTTATAAACATTTTATGATTTAGAAATAAAAAGCTAAATAATGTTTATAACGATTATATTTTTAATATCAATTATATGGAGTTGAACTTAACTTTTTAACTATTTTAGTAACTAAATACTCAGTTTCACTTATGATTTCATCAAAATCACTTTGTAGTTTTTGGATCAGATGAGATCCAGAAACACCCAATTTCAACAATCATTCATTCATAGTGTGGTCATTTCGCACCCCCCAGTTTGTGATCGAATCTTAAAAAATGGGATCGAACTCAAGACCTGATGCTCAGTAGTCATCATTCCACAATTCAAGTGTGTATAATTAGGTACCAGTAAGTAAGTGCAGTGCCTACTGAATCCGACACGACAGATTATTGATTATGGAATGCGCTCGTATGTTGTCCACCGCTGTCTTATAAAGCGCAGTGGCTTTCTACTTGTGCTAAAGTTTATATTTTATGGGTTAGAAATGAAAATGAATGAAATAAATGAATTAGTAAGTAATCATTTTATTTTAAAAATAATATTTTAATTATAACATTTTAAACTTGTCGACACATATTTATTACTACATACACTTAGCCACTTAGGTACACATATTTTGCAGAACGGTAAGTCTATGCTTTTGGGTCGATGTCCTCCTGAATTTTGGCTATTAATTCTCTCGTGCTGGAATATATATCATCAAATAATATGGTTTTTACAACATGCTGAACACACACATCAGCTTCACAATTACACATCGGCTGTCCGGATTTCGGAAAACTGTCCGTATCGTAAATTTCAATCTTGATTATTTTTGCCCCGCGAGTGACAGGTTTCTTTATATATTGAAAGAACGTTTGATCTGTTTTTGGTCTCTTACGAGCAAGACCCAGTGTTTTCTGTGCAGGTATTTGTTGAACTGCTGGTTGATTCATAGGTACAAAATTGAAAAGATCTTCTGAGTCCTGAAAAAAAAAATACAAATATCAACTGCTATAAATAAGTCTCAAATCTCAATAAAAACACGGCAACTAAGCGTTATGTTAAAATAAATACTGACTGATGTAAATATTTTAATTGTAAGATAAATACTGTTACAGAAAATATTAATAACACTTACCGACATTACGCGATAATAAATTTCTACCCAGTCAAGACTCAGGTGCAGAAATTTAATGATCGATTTTAAGGTCTTTTTTGTCATTTATATATAATTTAATTTAATTCAATAGAGTTCAAAGTCGTAGGTTTTTGTTAGATGTTGATATCCCAGACAAAAATGGAATGGTGAAATTGAAACCCTAAGACACCATGACGCCAAACATTTTATTGTTTACCATAAATTTATATGATGAAATAAATACTAGTGTACGTTTGTTCACTGTAATTTTTTCATACATTTTATTGAGAAGATTCGACAGACAAAATCATCGCATGTAAGTAGTATATCATTGATAATGGTTTTTGCAAAGTAAGCTGTAAGACTTTATATGGAGACAGATCAAAACAAAATAGCAGATCGATATACTATTGCTACGCCTGGTTTTGGCTACTATTATTATGTCGTTATTCAAACTTATATTTTTAATCACCAAAGAAAGGCTATGTTTTATTAGTTATCTATTAGTTTATTTTTATAGTAACGTAGGTAGGTATATATGTATGCTGGAAGCTGGAATTGAACATAAGTTTTATAAAAAGTAATAAAATTAATTACGGGTAGCTATCCCGATACAAAATGGTTTTTATACTGTAAATATTGATTTTATTATTACAGCAAGATTATAAAACTGTTTAATAAATAGATTATTTAACAGTAGATCTTAAGTCACAACAATAGCGGCTAGAGACACATTCTCTTAAAATAATAGTTGATAAAAACATAACCGTCTTTTCCTTGACAATCGGGTAAAAAATATTAAAGTAAGCTAAACTAATTGTAATCACAACATAGATAGGTACAGAAGGCCAGCTCCATACAAAGAGCGATAATGCACGCCCATATAGATGCGTACCTACTCACGAGACACGATGATTTCGGATCAAGTCGGTTGAACCGCGAATGTCAGTCGTATCGATCGATAGCAGCTAGCCGCGAGCGAGGGCCCGCGGTTCACGTCTACGAGTACATTATCACTCACTGAGGGAGCCAGCCTTCTGTACTTAACTATTTTGTGTTGTATTAGCGTAGTATTACAATATTGAAGACAATGTAAACTATCGTATTTGGATACAGTCAACTGATACAGCATTTTGACAACGCGTGCCCTTTTCCATATTTGGGATAATATGACGTCGATTTATCACTATTTAAGAGTCTAGCAGCTGAAGTTCGAGCGCAAAACACTTCTTTAAGAGCTAGTGGTATCATCTACATATTAGCATATCGACAGTACCTACAAGCATTAGCAGATCTTCTATAAGATGTAAGTGACTTTGGATTACATAAGTTTATTCATCTGTGTACACACCGTTATTTTATTATTCAATCATTCTACTATTAAATCATTCTTATATTCAATCATACTTCTATTCGATCATTCCGATATTCAATTATTCTACTATTCTATTATTCATCATATGAGTAATGTAAAATAATAAGTCAATCGAATAAAGCAATGAAGTGATCTTTTTAATTATTCATCTATTGATAAATGACTGTTACTCATTAATTAATTAATAAAATTCTCTTTATTTTCAGGTCCAAGCAAATGGCTGACCAGTTGTTCCCGTCTTCAGATGAGTCTATAGTTGGCGCTCCAGCCAAGGCCGGCAAAAAGAAGCGGAAGATGGCAGAGAAGGCATCGGGCAGCCAGCCTACCACTAGTAAGAAGGCTTATAAGTCGAGAGCTACGGTGCGTGATCTCTTCGGCACGGATAGCGACGATGACGAGCAGGATCACAGCGCCGGTAAAAAACCAGCACCTATCTACTCCTACGTGACGCGTAGATTAGCCAACGGTTTCTCACGACAGATTGACGAAGAGAAAACTGGGAGCTTTTATATTGAGTTAAAAATTTATAATTGTGACGAAATCGAACGGGTGCCACCACTCAATCGATGGCGGCACTCCGTAATAACTATTAAAAATAAAACTAATTCAGACACCGAGCCCTGGAAGCATTTAAATGCATTTATAAAGGAAACGAGAAAAGAGTTTAAGAACCGTTCAGCCACATTTATAAGCTCGTATCAATAATAAAGTGGCTTTATATAACTTAATCATCGTACCTATTTAATCGAATGACTTTCTATTAATCATTAATCAGACCTGTATAATCATATACTATATCTATCAATTAACCTAAGACCAATGTGTAATCATAAACTATATCTTAAGACCAATATGAATTTTAAATGTAGTTTTGTTTAATTAAATATATTTTTATACTATGCATTAATTTTCTTTTCAGTGAAATCACCCTCTTCTGGTTCACCATCAAGTTATATTTATTGTGATAAATGTAAAATTGAAATACTGAAACATGAATACAGATATCATAAACGAACTAATATCCATAAATCGAATTGTTTGATAAAATCAAAGTTTGAGCATATTGATATAATAGCTACAGCATTCAAAAACAGAATAATGACATATCGCTTAAACCCATCCATAGAAGACGAGTACCTACTATTAGAGACGTTCTTGGATGGTAAGCGAGACGATGTTTATAAACTAATTGAGTTATCATTATTAAAACACAAATGTATTAAAGTTAACTTTGAGCTGTTTGCTTACTTTGATTTACCTAAATCAGGTGAGCAGCAGCTGAAGTCATTTAATACAAAATATGAAGTTATTTATAAAAGTACTGATTTGAACGATATTTACTTAAATTTAAGAGAGACTTTTAAGATAAAATTAACTGAATTTGAGCATTGTGAATCTGGATGGTCATTCACGTCACTAAGTCATTTAGAAATAAATATAAATAAGTATTCTCCCATGCGAGGTGGTTCTTACATAGAACTACCATATGTTATTAAACATACAAAAAGCTGTATAAATATTAATAATAACGATGAATATTGTTTTTTATGGAGCATCTTAGCAGCATTATTCCCTGCTAAAAATAATGTCTGTAGGCCAAGCTCATACCCAGACTTTAGTACGATATTTAATATGAAAGGGATGACATTCCCGCCAACCGTTAAAGACATCAGGTTGTTTGAAAAGAATAACAGTGATCTAAGTATCAATATTTATGGATTGGATAAAGATTACACTGTAACTGGCCCTCTTTATGTGACAAATTGTAAGAAAGATAAACATATTAATTTATTATATTTCGAGAAAAATAATAGAGCTCATTATTGTTTGATAAAGGATCTTTTGCGCTTAGTGAGACGTCAGGTTTCCAGCCATAAAGGTCGAATGTATTTATGTGAGATATGTTTGCAATTTTTTACTAGTGAAATGAAATTCCACTCTCATGCCTGTTCTAAAATTTTAACATTATTACCAGATAAAAACAGCACGTTACAGTTTAAACATTTTGAGAGACAACAAAAAATCAACTTTGTTATATACGCGGATTTTGAAAGTCTATTAAGCAATTTTAATGAAGAAAATACTAATAAAAATACTATAAAAAATAAATTGCACCAGCCTTCATGTTTTGCATATTACGTGTGTTGTTCACATGACAGTAGCTTAAATAAATTTGTTACTTATCAAGGAACAGACTGTGTACAAGTGTTTGTTAAGAAATTAATTGAAGAAACAAAATCAATACATGAAATTTTGAAGACTGAAAATGTTATGAAACCAATGACTCCAGAACAAATGAATAATTATCGTAATGCAAGTACATGTCATATTTGTAAAAATTTATTATTTGATGACAAAGTGCACGATCATGATCATATTACATCAGAATATAGAGGTGCAGCTCATTCACACTGTAATTTAATTTATAAAGTCTGTCCATTCATACCTGTCATATTTCATAATTTATCTGGCTATGATTCCCATATTTTTATCAAGGAATTGTCAAAATATGATGGTGAATTAAAAATAATTCCAAAAACAAAAGAAAAATATTTATCCATTACAAAAATCATTAAAACTGGGTGTAAGAAACCTTTGCAAATTAAATTCATAGATTCATTCCAGTTCCTTAGCACAAGTCTTGATAATCTAAGTAAAAGTTTAACAGACAGTAATTTTTTAAATTTGAGATCATATTTTCCTGACGACGCAAAATTCGAATTAATACGAAGGAAAGGTATATATCCATATGAATATATTGATTCATGGCGTAAATATGATGAGACAGAACTCCCTCCAAAACATTGTTTTTACAACAGTTTGCAAATGAGGCATATAACTGATAGCGAGTATGAACACGCGCAAACCGTTTGGAATTACTTTAAAATTAGTAGTCTTCGTGAATATACCGATTTATATGTAAAGTGCGACGTATTATTACTATGCGATATATTTGAAAATTTCAGGAAAATATGTCTTCAGCATTATAATCTCGATCCTGCATACTATGTAAGTTCACCTGGTTTAAGTTGGGACGCTATGCTCCTTTACACAGGTGTTCAACTAGAATTGATTCATGATTTAGACATTTATAAGATGATAGAAAAAGGAATACGCGGTGGATTAGCACAGTGCTCTCACCGATATGCTAAAGCCAATAACATTTACCTCTCTAATTTTGATGATTCTAAACCGTCAACATATTTAGTATATCTTGACTGTAACAATCTTTATGGATATGCAATGACAAAAAAATTACCTATATCAGATTTTAAATTCATGACAAGTTCCGAAATTGACGATTTTTGTTTATTTGAGGTACCTGACGATGCTGAGTACGGTTTCATTTTAGAAGTTGATATCATGTATCCAGATAATTTACATGATTTACACAGTGATTTGCCTTTCGCTCCAGAAAAGTTCATACCCGTAGGAGGGAGGACAGAAAAGTTAATCGCGAACTTATATGACAAATACAACTATGTTATACATTATATACATTTAAAAGAATGTCTCAGAAATGGCCTTATTTTAAAAAAAATTCACCGTGTAGTTCAATTTAAACAAGAAAACTTTTTAAAAAAATATATTGACTTAAATACTCAATTGCGTCAATCAGCTAGAACACTATTTGAGAAAGATTTCTTTAAACTTTTAAATAATTCAATATTTGGGAAAACAATTGAAAATAAACGAAAACAGGTTGATGTTAAATTGGTAACAAAGTGGAATGATAGTAAAAATAGAACAAATAAAACAATAGGTGCAGAGAAACTAATAACAAAACCAAACTTAAGAAGTATTTGTGTTTTTAGTGAAGATTTTCTTGCAGTTCAATTGAATCATGAAAAACTTGTTTTAGATAGACCTATATATATTGGATTTGCTGTACTGGAATATGCTAAACAACACTTATATAATTTCCATTACGAATTTATTAAAAAAAAGTACGGTGAAAATGTTAAACTGTGTTATACGGACACTGACAGTTTATTATACTTAATAAACACACAAAACTTTTATAAAGATTTGAATGATAATATATTGAAATTTGACACTAGTAATTTTGATTATAATAATCCTTATTGTATACCAAAGTTAAACGATAAAATTCCCGGCTTGTTTAAAGATGAATTAGGTGGTGATGTAATAACCGAATTTACTGGCTTAAGAGCAAAACTTTATTGTATTAAATCATTAAAAACACAGATTAACAAAGCTAAAGGAGTATCAAGGCCTATTACAAAAAAATTGAATATATCTAACTATAAGAAAGTTTTATTTAAGAATATTACTTTTAAATGTAAGATGAATATGATAAAGTCAAGCAAACATGTACTATACTCACAGGAAGTTAATAAAGTAATTTTAAATAGAATAGATGATAAAAGAATAGTTCAACGAAATCAGATAACCACATTACCATGGGGTCATTGTGATTGTATATGTTAGAACTCTTATGTTATACAATGTATATTGCTATGACTTGAAATACACAGTTTTATGTTAAAATAGATGTATAATTTGTAATGGTATTGCATATAAGTTACAATGTATGTACAAGTTTTACCTAATAAAGTATACATTTTACTCATAATAATTGACTTTTCATTCATTTTCTTATGTAAATCATATTTATAGCGTAAAATTATCATTTTGCAAACGTGAAGTAGGTTAAACAAATATTGGAAGTTAAGAAATATTAATTTAAAAGAAAATACAATACCTTTGAAACATAGAATGCTTCATTCTAATAATATCCGATGCATAATATTGTGGACTCAAACTGTGAGGGGCCAATTTTATGATTTTAGATTTCATTTATACTTTTATTTGTAGTGTGGTGGTAATTAAGACACTGTATGTATAATAAATTTGAACTTTATTGGTCTTTTAATTAAACATTATCTTATAATTACACTGCACTTACGATCTGTATGTAGCTGAACTTAATTTTTTAACAATTTTACCGACGAGATATTCTGTTTCGTCCATAATTTCATCGTAAGTGTCCTTGACTTGATACTGAACATTCACACAAGCACTGTCACTGTGGTCAATATTATTATCACTTAAATCATAAATACATATTTTTATTAAATGGTGTGCTTTTCCTGGCTCCTTGCGAATCACAAAAGATGATGAAGGTGTATCCAATAATTTGGAAAAAGTAATTTTAGAATTTAATTGCGACTTCTTGTTTTTTCCTTTTATTGATCTTTCTTGAGTATCCTTGACTTTATCCTGTTGACTTTCCTGGAACTCAGTTTTTTCCATATTGTTTCCAATTATTTCATTTGTAAAATAGAATGACTTAACAACATCATCCACAATATCAAGATCTTCCATTTTCTGAAATAAAAAATAATGTTAAATTAAGTTACATTTTATCTAATATTAAATTAATAATTATATTAGCCTTGGAAACAATTTTAATTGAGTAGTTACTTACGATTATAAACCAAAAGATAATTTAAGGTTAAAAAGAAACTCGCTGTTCAACTCAGTTGATGACATCAAGTCGTAGATTTCTCATGTAAGTCCGCTTTATATAGGTAACATAAGTTGAAAACCATCTCAGCTTTCAATGCATAGCGATGATAGTGTTTATATTTAATTGTATATATGCGTATGTAAGGCAGAAATTAAATTAAAAGACATAATGAAGTTGATCAAACAACACACATCACTAAAGGTTTATAATATAAAACTTGATGACTCTGCTCCTCAGATAAGACATAGCGTTCTATTACCTAATTCGATTCGCTGTATAATATGCGGCCCATCGAATTGTTTGTTATTGCATGAAAATGGACTCAAATTTATGAATCTTTACTTGTATTCGAAGACAACTTTTCAACCAAAATATCGTTTTTTACGAGAAGTCATAATGAGAGTGCCTCAGATTAAGTTTTATGAATTCAATGATGGCAAAGATGTCATAGCTCCGAGTGAGGCTTTAACCAATTCTGTTTTTATTTTTGATGACGTTGCATGTGAAAATCAAATAAACATTCGTAATTATTTTTCTACGGGTAGACACAAGCAAATTGATTGCTTTTATTTGTCTCAAACCTACTCAAAAATTCCGAAGCAGTTGCTACGTGATAATGCAAATTTTCTTATAATTTTTAAACAAGATGATGTTAACTTAAAGCATATTTACGAAGAACATGTTAGTTCTGATATGTCATGGAATCAGTTCAAAAATATTTGTAAAACAGTTTGGAGTAAGCCATTTAATTTTGTTAGTATTAGCAAAGACTCATCATTAAACAATGGAAGGTATAGAAAAAATTTAGATCATTTTTATTCACTTTGAATAAAGATATAAATTAATTTCGTACATCAAATTAAATTAGTATTAGAGTGTCCTTAGTCGAATACAGTGTTATCTAACAATTACTTAATAACATGAATAAAAATATTAAAATGGAGTTAATGAAGTCTGTCGACTCAATCAAAAACAAAATAAAACAACTGAAAAATCAGGAACATGAAACTAACTTATCGTTTGATAAAATGCTTAAACCTGTTTCGGAGCCTCTTAAAACCCTAGTGAATTCTAAAATATTTCTAGAACATATAAAAAACAACGGAACTAAAACATCCGAAAATTCTGAAGCAATCGAGTCGGATGGAAATAGTACAAGCTCTTCTGCTATGTGTGACGATTTTTATGACACTGAATTAAAGACTACAAGCTCTCCTAAAACTGAAGTAAAAGATAAGTTAGAAATTTCACTAGAACGCGATGATATCTATGATATTCACGAGGGTTTAAATATACCATTTGGAATAAGAAAAGAAAATAAAACTTTAATGATGGGTAATTCAGTAGTAACCATTTCTAAAATTGACAGTTTGAATAACGAAAACGTATTACTGATTAAAATCGGAGACAAACCTTACAATTTAACACCTGGCCTAAAAGAACTCTTACTTCGAACAAAACCTAATTTAAAATCAATATCAAGCAGAGATAAACTTGTCTATAAAGACATATTAGATCATACAAATGCCCATAAGAGAGATTTTAACCCTACAGGTCAAATAAGAGGTGATAAAGGATTTAAGTATCGTGAAATAATCAAACCCTTATTTTCCGATACTTCAAACGATAAAATTCAGGCAAAACTTGGAGGCAGCTTGCCAAAGCTTAAAAAATATAACAAAGACACTGACTTGGTTTATTGGGACGACCCCAATGAATTAGTTGAGAGATTAAAATTATTAGTAGCTTCAAGAGATGCCGGTAATACAAATCATGATAATGAAATTTTATCAATAATTGAAGAATTAAAAGAAGCCAACATAATTAAGGAATAAATACTATTACTAATAAGATTTTGATTCAGTATCACATAGTCATTCGGAATGAACATAGACCAATTTGTAATTATCTAGGTACCTGCATGAATGATGCAAATAAAATGTGATGTTACAGCATAGTTGAAATAAAAGCGAACGATCATTGAATTTTCAATACAGAATAATTTTAATCACTAGTAAAATTCCTTTACAAGAATCTGAGTCGTAGAAAGTAAAGGTGATACAGAAAACTTCTGAGCATGAGCAAAGCCGATGTGGTAAACGAAATTCATAAAAATGCTAGGGTGAATTTTACGCGAAGAAATGTAATTATGAAAGATATAGATGACCTATGGCAAGCAGACTTAATTGATATGCAATCAATTTCTAAAGAAAATAAAAAAAATAGGTTTATTCTTACAGTTATCGATACATTTTCAAAATACGCTTGGGCGTTCCCTTTGAAAAGTAAGAACAAAGACGATGTATGTAATACTTTTAAGCTTTTGTTGGCTAAGGACCGTTTTCCTAAAAATCTGCAAACTGATAATGGAACAGAATTTTATAACAAAAAATTTCAGAAACTAATGAAATGTTACCACATTAATCATTATTCAACATACTCAACAAAAAAGGCATCGATCGTTGAGAGATTTATCAGAACATTGAAATCTAAATTATACAAGGAATTTAGTTTAAAAGGCAACTATAATTGGATAGATAATACCCTCAATAATGTTATTCATAAATACAACCACACCCACCACAAAACGATTGATGAAATCCCAGCAAATGTAAATAATAACAATAAAAAACGCATATTAGAAAGGTACGTGCGGTTGATTAACAAAGTTGAAAAAAAAAGAAGTAAGTTTCAAGTGGGGGATTATGTACGTATCAGTAAGTATAAGGGAATATTTGAAAAAGGATATACTCCCAGCTGGTCGACAGAAATATTTAAAATTCGAAAAATACAAAACACAACTCCTATCACGTACTTAATTGATGATACAATTAGAGGTCAACCTATTTTAGGAGCATTTTATGAACAAGAACTTCAGAAAACCAAATATCCTGATGTATATCTAGTCGAAAAAGTTCTAGGAAGGAAAGGAAATAAGGTTTTAGTGAAATGGTTAGGTTTACCTTCTACCGAAAACAGCTGGATTAATAAGTCTAATATATTATAATAAAAGTAAAGGAAAATTAACTTAATAATCACGTATTTATTAAGAGTTCTATCCATGTTTCTTCAGTCTTGTCATGTGTATTGGGGAGAGAAGTCTTCTCAATTGGCTTATAAATCATTCACCATTTGAATTACACTTACCAGGATACAATTATTGTGGTCCTGGTACAAAATTAATTAAGAGGTTAACACGTGGAGAAAAAGGTGTTAATAAATTAGACGAATACTGCAAAGAACACGATATTGCCTATCACAAGTCTTCAAACTTAGACGATCGACATAAAGCAGATTTCATTCTGTTAAAAATGGCAAAAAAGCGAGCAGTTGCCTCTGATGCGACTATAGGTGAAAAAATTGCAGCACATGTAGTAAGCAAAGCTATGTTAACAAAAATTAAAACTGGTACTGGTCTAAAAAGTCGTAAATGTAATTCTTCAAGCAAATTTACGTCTGGAAATGGCATTAAAAAGAAATTAAAAAATATTATTACTAAAACGAAAAAACAGATGCGAAGATTGAAACCAAAATGCAAGAAAATGGCGATAGAATTAGCTATGGCTGCTGCTAGAGAATTAATTAATGATTCCTCTATAAAATTGCCGCGGATTATACCTGTACCAAAAACCGGTGGAGTGTTACCCTTGATACCTATTTTCGCTGGATTATCAGCTGCTGGAGCTTTAGCAGGTGGTGCTGCCGGTATAGCAAAAACTATAAATGAATTCAAGACGGCTAAAGAACGTTTTACTGAACTGAAAAGACATAATGAAAAAATGGAAGCTCTTTGTATCGGAAAGGGACTGTATCTTAAACCTCATAAAAACTGGCTCGGAATTTACGTATCGAAAGAAAAAAACTAAAATATCGGCTACCCAAACGAGCCTTAACTAACATTGATATTTTGAAGTATGGAAATAATATTCCTTATTTTAGAGGTGTCTTTATGAGGGATGAGCTCCCAAAGCAACATTTTAAAAAGGAATGTGGAGTTGTTAATTTAGATAGTTCTAAAAGTTCAGGTTCTCATTGGGTAGCCTATGCAAAATACAATGATTATGTTGAATATTTTGATAGTTATGGAAATCTTAAACCACCAAAGGAATTGATAAAATACTTAGGTTCTAAAGTTCACTATAATTATGATAATATACAACGTGATCACCCTTACAATTGTGGACACTTATGTTTAAACTTTTTAGAGAATTTTTGGTGTAGTCAAGGAATAAAATAAACAGGATCTTCTAAAAGTGTTCAGTATACAAGCATGTCTGTAGCTGTTACCATCTCTGGAAATAAATCAGAATTGGAAACATTCTTTCATCCACCTCTGAATTTATCTGGTCAATACGAGTGCTGTTTACTATACTTTTCTGTATTAAATTCAATACCAAATGTACACATTAATAACAACTTTCTCCCTGTGATCAGAATCGAATGTGATCTTGTACATGGTTCATACTGTAACGGGTTACCAAGTCATATTATTCATGAATTTATATATAATACTGCTACAGGACATCAAATCATAGAAACACCTCAAAACATTATTTACTTTCCAGTGAACAAAAACATTATTTCATCTATATCTATTAGGATAGTTGATCAATTTGGGTACTGTATTAAATTTAGAGAAGAACATAATATTCAACTACGCCTTCATATAAGAAAAACAAAATGATATTATATTATTATAAAAACCCCATAGTTAACAAAAAACGTCCTATTTCATCCATAACCACTAAGGTGCAAAGACGTAAGAAAAAAGTTATAAAATTGACTAAAACAAATCAAGATTTTCTTAAAGCCTTAGGATTCAAAATATGAATATTCTACAGATTAATGAGTTACCACACTTCGATACTTCGATTGAAAGTTACGAAGTTCATTCTTACAATCCCTACAATAACAGCTTTAGAGAAAACGATGAAATCAGAATTCCCATACACCAACAAGACATATATGTGTTACCGTCAGCCAGTTCAATTTACGTCGAGGGTCAAGCAAAGTTCTTCGACAAAGAGGGAAAACCGATTAAGAAAAATATTACTTTCAGTAACAACCCTGTTATGTTTTTGTTTCAAGATATCAGATACGAAATAAATGGTATTGAAATAGATCGCATTAAAAATTCTGGAATTACGTCGACAATAAAGTCATACGTTTCAATGAATGATGGGGAAAATAAAGTTGCAGCCTTGTGGGGTTGGAACATAGATGGATTTAAAAATGATGGTCATTTTAGTGCTATTGTACCTCTTAATAAGATTTTAGGGTTTGCGGAGGATTACAATAAAATTGTGATAAATTGTAAACATGAACTTATCCTGAATAGAAGTAACTCTAACTTAAACAGTATCATAGCGACTGATGAAGTTGTGCATTGTCAAATAGACATACAAAGATTACAATGGCGTGTACCACATATAAAAGTGTCAGACCGCGAACGATTGACACTTCTTAAACACTTGGAAAGAGATAAACCTATTCAGATAGCGTTTCGAAATTGGGATTTATATGAGTATCCTTTGCTCCCTAAAACTACAAAACATTCTTGGTCAGTTAAGACTGCATCACAATTAGAGAAACCTCGATACGTCATTTTTTGCCTGCAAACCAACAGAAAAAATAATAAAACCAAAGACAGTTCCCTGTTTGATCACTGTGGGGTTACCAATGTAACACTATTTTTGAATTCACAATATTATCCTTACGAGCCTCTAAGCTTAAATTTTTCCGAGAACAAATACAATACATTATATGAAATGTATGTGAAATTTCGTCAGTCGTATTACAACTGTCCTGCAGACCCCTTGCTTGATTTGGTCGGTTTCAAGGAGAAGGCTCCTCTCTTTATCATAGACTGTTCAAGACAAAACGATAGTTTAAAAACAGGTCCCGTAGATGTGCGGCTGGATATTGAATGTTTAGCACCAATGCCAGATAACACAACTGGATATTGTTTAATTATTAACGATCGACTTGTGGAATATAAACCCTTGAGTAACATAGTGCGCAGGTTATCATGACTGCCATTGTAGATGTACAAGGTTTTAAAACAGAAAATAATGAATTTATCATGAAAGAAATTGCTGTATTATGTAATAACAAAATTCAGGTGTTTTTAATTAAGCCACCTTTTCCATTTTACGATTTGACGAAACTAGAAAAACGGCAAGTCACTTGGATTGAACGTAATAGAAACATATACTGGAGTGAAGGATTTGTGTCTTACTCAAATCATCAGAACTTGATTGTAGATATTTTAAGAGATAAAAGTGTTTACACCAAAGGTTTAGAAAAAGTGGTGTGGTTAAAAAATATTTCGAATAGTAATAATATAAATAATTTAGAAGATATAGGTTGTCCTAACTTATTAAGCTTGTACAATAAATATGAATACTCTCGTGATGTGTATAGTTGTATTTATCATGATAAAATATGTTCTTTAAAAAATGTAATATGTTTAAATAAATGGTGTATAGATAATAATATATTTTTAAAATAAATATTTTCTTGTTTGATTTTTCACAAATGGGTAATATGTACCAATTTCCTATCCCTACCAATCCTGTCGAATAAGACGTTATAAGTTGCTGGCAACAGCTGTACGGGTCATTATACTTTTAAAATTATTTGTATCAAGAACTAAGAAGTGAATAAACAGAACATGTCTCAAAATAAAGATAATCCTCGATATGACATGTATAATTCATATAAAATGCGTGAATTTTCATTTAGACATTATTGGGCAACGGCTGATTCAAGGAGAAGATTAGTAACAGAAATGTCTGACGCTGGGTTTTTTTATTGTGGAAATAGTGTAAATGATAAAGCAGCATGTTTCTCATGTGGAGGTGTTATCGAAGATTGGGAGATTTATGATGATCCTTGGATGCAACATGCTATACATTATCCTGAATGCGTTTACTTGAACGCTGTGAAAGGAAAAGAATATTTAAATAAATACGCATATTTACATCATAGCATTAAACTCTAAAGTATAATATGAATAAATTAATATTATTCACATTATGCTTCATTCATAGACATTTTAATTTGGAAGGCATTCATTAAATGAATGATGGTTGAAATTGGGTGTTTCTGGATCTCATCTGATCCAGAAACCCCAATTTCAACCTACTAACGCGAACCTATTATCAATAAATAAAAAAAAACATAAAAATCACTAAAGTAAATAAAGAATTTTAAAGGAATACTACCTTAGTTAAGTAGGCTTTTCACGTTAACAACAAAATAAACGTACTAAGAATGTTTACTCTTCACATAAAGATTAAAGGAAAAGAGACTGAATTTGTTAAGGTTAAGGAAAACTAAAAATTGCTGTTTTTCTTTATATAAACTTTTTCGAAAAAGTAATTAGCATTTCAAAACCTTTTAGCCATAGGTATTTTGCCTATGTACGTAAAGTTTAATTAAATAAGGTCATTCTATTTATTCATTTCTAGGGACTTGAATAGTTATATAAAACAACATGAGAATCAAAATTACAATCTAAGATGGCGGCAATGAAAAGGTGCATCTTTTCGCTGTGGGTTGCTTTTGGATTTGCATAATAAAAATTGGCTCAAAATCAAATGCCAAGTTGGTGCTAGTTATACACACCTTTGCTATGGCGAGGGTGCCATTGTTACGGTTATAGGGGACAACACAGAACCCATGACTGTTCGTGGCTCGACACGCACTATACTGTTTTTTTAGGATATATATTTGTCGCTGACCTATAACCTATAACCTATAACTAACTCAAACATAACGTTCGTAGTAAATGAAAATATGATTAGTGTCCATTTATTACTTCCCTTAGAAGAAGTATATTTTTAACTGCAATGATCAGAATATAAAAATCATAACATCATTTCATTAGCTTCGAAAGTAATAAAAATATCGTTAATAAAAATGTTCATTCATGCGAAGCGCTCTATTAATTCTTCAGTGAATACAGTTCATTAGCAACGAATGTAAGGTAACATTGCGATTGGCATATGCAGAACGTGGGCCACTTGACCTCCTGCAGGCACTACTTGCACTACCGTTCGTGATTGGCTCTGTTAGCAGTATAAGTTCACGGGAGCTTTAGAGCTGTTTTGTCACAAGAATGTATAAATATTTTTCGAAAACTTTGGAAATGGAAAAGCGGTATTCAAGTCCCCTTTACTGCCAGTATAAGAATTCAGCTTTCGCTGTTCGTAGCAAAACAAATGTTCGGAACATATTTTTCTTAGTTGTATTGCGGTGTTTCTGTTTTGTAGGAAATATTGACAGCGGATTTGAAGGAACTTTAGAGCTTTGCAAGTTTATTTTAAAGATATTGGAATATAATACAGATATCTATGAAGTCTATTTGTAGCTTAATATGTTGATTATATATCCATCTCGTTTAGACTATTATTACTACACACATCAAAAGTGTCTAGGGATCAAGCATTTTTATGCGGATTTCTTGAGATTGAGATGTGGCTTTGTAATAAAATTATGATTTTATAAATTTATATGGATCCTTTTTGGTGCATTTCATAATTTGAAACAGGAACTGTTAATCAAATTCGAGTAAAAGATGAAAATCAGCTGTCAATATTTTCCCTATAAAAACATACAACGCATTGAAGACATTATTAGTGCTACTGTTTCCATACTACTGATTAAAACCAACGTTATTATGGAGCGGCGACGTCATTTAAGCAGGGAAGAAATGCTCAGAGCCGTGGGAATGATAGAAGCTGGTTCCCAGCAACGTACTGTGGCTTTAGCTCTGAATACAAGTCAGAGTGTTATCAGTCGACTTTGGACACGTTACCGAAGCACTGGTACCGTGGCTGAGCGCCATGGAGGACGGTATCGCTGCACCACACGGAGACAAGACCGATACATTCAAATCTTAACTCGAAGAGCTCCAACAATAACCGCCATGATGTTAGCCGTGAGGCTTCATCACTCTTCAGGGAACTTAGTTAGCGACCAAACAGTCAGAAACCGCTTGCATGAAGTGAACCTTCATTCCCGAAGACCGCTACGGATACCACCTATAGCAATGGTCAATCGTAGGATTCGATATCAATGGGCTCTTGAACACAGAAATTGGGCAGAAGAACAATGGCGTTTCGTGTGCTTTTCTGATGAGTCTCGTTTTGGTATGAGACCGGATACAAGACGTATACGACACTGGAGAACCCCTGGACGCCAACAGCGATTAAAATCCTGCCAGGAAGTCCATCCTTATAGTGGTGGAACCATCATGGTATGGGCGGGTATTTGGATCGGCGGAAGAACTGAGTTGATTTGGATCAGAGGCAACCTCAACGCTCAAATTTATGCTGAGACGATTGTATCTGACGTCATCGTTCCTCTACAAGTGCAAATCGGTCCCTTATTTCAGTTAATGCATGATAATGCACGACCGCACACCGCAAGAGTTGTAAGACAGACTCTCGCCGCAGCTAACATCAATGTCCTGCTCTGGCCTGCTCAGTCGCCAGACTTGAACCCGATTGAGCATGCATGCTACAGAGAAGAGCTCTGCCGAATATGGAGGGTATCCAGTCGCAAGAAGACCTTTTTTTGTTGTTGCAACGAACATGGGCGGCCATTCCACAGCGTGATTTGGATGAACTCATTTTGAGTATGCCAAACCGACGTTCTTGTGTTGTTAGTGTTCGCGGTAGAAACACGGATTATTAATTGTTTAAGTTACCCAATAAAATTTTAAAGAAAACTGTTATTTCAGTCTTTTTTTCGAACTTTAATGTTAGTGGTTCAAATGTCAAAAATCCCTTTATTAGGAAAATGGCAAATTTCTTTATTAATGCAAAGGTGACTTGGTTTATCGTTACTGTGACAAACGAAAACATTTTTTTTTTGATGAATCCTTAAAGAAAATTTTAAATTGCAAAAATATATGTTGATCCCTAGACACTTTTGATGTGTGTATATTACCATTGACATAATAGTTCTCCCAGATGGTGGATGGGGAGGTGGGTATATTTTGACAGATTCGTAAACAACTAACTCTCAAACCTACGGGAAAAGTGCCAAACCTCCCCTTTTCACCCCCCTTCTCCCCCTCCCTATCGTATCTCGGAAACTACGAGACCCGTATTTTTTTTTACGGAGTCGTATAGTAGAGGCTCGGTAAAGTAAAAACCATTTTTCAAAGTCACCCCCCTTGCCCCCCTTCTCACCCCCTTTAGGCGGATCTCGGAAATTAAGAGACTTGGAACATTTTTTTTTTCAGATTCATTTGGAGGGGCAATGCTTTAGTCAAAATAATTGTGCAACCCACCCCCCCCCCCACCTCCCCCCCATCACCCACCCCCCCCCAAATTTGATTTTTACTACTGAAAAAACTTTTGATTCTTACTTTTAACTATAAACGGGCCTCCAAATTATTTATGCCATGCCCTCCCCTCCCCAACCTCCCCTAAAATTGAAAAGGCTGTAACTTCATAACGGTTAGAGACTGCTGCTCTGTTAGGGTTATGTTTGACATTTTACTACATTTAGGGGTTTTAAAAGTGAACAATCCACCACCACAAGCACGCGAGGTGCTTGCACCTCGCGCAACACGCAAATACTAGTTAGTAATAAACTTACAGAATTTGATATTGTATTTCGTTACATCAAGCATGATTCAATATAATATAAAAATTCTATCTTCCTCCAATCTTTAACTACAAAGCCCAAAAGCGGTCAAACATCCTATATGAAAGGAATAAATTTATCTGCCGAGAAAACGGTTGAATAAGAAACCCGAAACCAGTCGAAGCGTCAGTTACAATAACTATTGTCACATTCAATCAAACCATTCAAACAATGTGTGCCCTCGACAAAATAAAACGTGGGAAACTTGGTACGTAACAATTCCCGGGATCCATACAGTAAAAACAGTGGGATCTCATCCAATTTTGCATTCAATCTACGACCACGAGAATTGCTTCCTCCGAGATGACCCGCCACTTCCACTCGCCGTAAAGCGATGACCTAATCCGGTTTATTTGATTTGGGTTCCTGACTTCAGCCTTCTTTACCAATTTGCAAGAATAATGTCAGATATGTGGACTCACAGCCACTTTGTATTAATTCAACCGATTAAGTTAAGCACGGTCCAAGTAGTCCGCAAGCATGCTATTCTGCACTCGCGTCGACCATAGACTACCTGACTTCTAGAGAGACTTGCAAACAATCAAACTTTTCGCCAGCGTCTGTCGTCTATTTGTCGCAGTTCCATGCGCGCCTCACTTTCTTTTCATTTTGTATTGTGACCATTTACACTGATTTTGCATCTGACGCGAATTAAATACGTGACTTTAGAATTTCTGACTAAATATCAAAGAGAAATTTCGCATTTCAGAGTTTAAAGTTTCAATCTGATCCACGATGCTACTCTTAAACGTTGTGTGCCTGACACGAGTTGCTTTGATTCGACTAATTTTACGTTTCGTTGAATTAACTATGAGATTCAGCTACAAAGAACAATGAAAACTTCAATTCGAGAATCTTAATTAGTACGTTTGAAATGACTTGGGCGAGGCGACGGGAACTTCAAAACTACATAGACAAGTTTAAGGATTGTAGCTTTAAAACGGCAGGCGCAAATGACAACCATTAATTCACAAGTGAAATAAAGAAGTTATCAAGTGTCGCGGTGCTAGGAGTAAACAAGGCCTGTTGTGGGTCATGTGATTAATTTCAGCGAACACTTTCCGGCCACAAATGGCTTGTCAGAAAGTTTATTGCAGTAAAAAGCTTGAGTTTGTACGCGGAGAATGACGCGAGGCTTTACACTAATGGCCCTTGAAGTTTCACCCATTAAAACAGAGTTTTTTTTTTTTTTACCGAACATTTGGGTATCTATGAAATTTGATATTATACCGCAGATGATATAAATTTTACTCATAAAGTTCTTACATTATGTTTTATATAGTAAGTCGCGCTATATCTTTTGTTATGTTATGAGTGAAGTTATCTTTGGAAATGATCGGGCTTTTGAATTCATCTGAATTCAAAATATAGTTAATGAGGAAGCGTTTTCAGGTCACTTTATAGAGGGGACTAATTTGCATATTATCGGGGTGTGGACAGAAGGTCGCGTGACAGTGAGGTTGAATTACCATAAGAATGGGCCAACGAGGTGAACGTTTTGTTAAGGCTCCAACCAATGTCCCATTGTAACACAAGTTTTCTTAACAATTACGCGAAAAAAAAGTCCGCGTCTAATTGAGATGATTCTTGTAACACGGAATTGGAGCAAACCTTCAGAGGCTAATGTTTACCAAGTATATATCTGGAGTTACATTAACCTGGTTTAAAGTTACTCAGATATAAAATAAAATTATCGCACAAAGAATAATAGTTGCTGTTTATCTTTGCTTTTATGTCTCGCTTCTACATGAAATTAAAGTGTATATGTGCTAAGAACATTAAGACGGTGGCATGTTTTCTTAATTATAATAAAACGAACTTATTATCAAATAAGCAAAAGAAAAACAAAATGAATAGTAGTTTTTCTTGTATTTTGCTTCGTTCATTTATATTAGGTGAGCTATCAGTATTGCCCTTCATTGTCGCGGTGTCACCAGACAGCCAGGTTTATCGTCGCATGCCTCGAGGCAGTTTCCTACCACCAGAAATTTAGGGTCCATAAAATTGATGAACAGTTTCTTAATAGCGTCGACTGACTTCTTAGGTTTTTTAATTCTCGATTTCTTGAAATATATACGATAATATAAACCGTGAATGAGGTCACACTGGCGTTATTTGGTTTCAGAAAATCAATTTAGGCAAAAACCATTTTTGCTTGGGTCGTCTAAGTGTGGTACGAACAATATTTGCAGCCGAGACGCTATATGCGGAGCTACGAGTGGTGCTGTCGGCATTATTGGAATTTGCGGAACCACCTAAAGGCGGAAGAAACGAATAGATAGCAACGTCGACACTAAAATAATACTATCTAATTAATATAATTTTGAGTGTCCACCGTTTCGATTATTATCAAAACAAACTTAATTCAAATTGAACAGATTTTTAATTAAATTAAGTGATTAAAGCACTTACTTTTAAAGGCTTAAGATACATATAAGTATATATACTATATTATGTGTTCACATCGACGCATAACGAGCTTTCCGATATATATTCATCGAAATACCGAATGTTATATTTCGCAAAATCGGTCCATTTCACAAAATACAATTTTTGTTTAACTAATATTCTCCGAAATAGAGTTAATACCTCATTCTGTCATTTTCTCGTTTCACATAGATTTTGCTTTTTTTTTGTTTTGGTCCCACTACAAAAGCGTACCTTTTATTTTATCAGCAGTCAACCTATCAATGACTTATGAATACTGATCATTTCGCGTCCTTGTCTTCGCGTGACGGTTTCACGTCGCGTTATCAACGCTCTTACATCGCTGAACGGGTAAATTTACTGGAGTAGACTTGGTAACGGAGGTGTTTTATCATCGTAGTACTTGAATATGCAAGCGAGGAACTAATATAGTACGCTAATAGCATTAATTTTAGCCGATATGGAGAGTTCTTGTCTCGGCCGTCAGTTGAGGAGACCCTTGGGGAGAGATAGGGGGTCTGTTCTTACTTGGCGGTCTTCAGGTCAAGACAGATAATCCAAATAAAAGATTTCGTAACAACGTATGTTTTTATCTGAATTTAAACTAGAATGCTCATTATCTTTTATGACGCCAATTGTTAGGATAATATGATTTCAGTAAATCAGTTTACTAATGTACATAAGAGACCAACCACAAAAAAAAACATAAAATGATATTTTGACTATTGTATTTGTAAAATCAACAGAGAAGTTATCTGAAAACTCGCACCTTATGATACTCTAAACTTTGGGCATATTATTTTATATAGATATCTTATGTACAGAAATGAGTACATTACTAATTCCGTTTCATAATTACACAATCAAATTGACGGCCCACGTGTAACTAATGCCACGATTATTGAGCCATTATTTTTTCAATCAGTGTTTTAGTCATTACTCAACAAAAGGCTACAAAATAAAAGTCTTTTATTTATCATTGTTTTGTTTAATGGAGGTAAGACTTAATCGTGGAGCTACCGAACTACATCTACTGCCTTTGAAAAACAAATTATGTAACTGAATTAAATTGAGTTTCAAGATAAAAGCGCGGACATTGATTGAATGCATCTTAAAAGTAGCTCCAGAAATGTACTAACGAGGTACCGTGGCCCCGTCAGTTACGGGCAGCTGAAAGACAGGGTGGGTTTTTAGTCAGTAGAAGTCTGACACTCCCTTTTGACAACCCAGAGCGGGAGAAGTTATTCGATGATTTTCCCACCAAGAAAAAAAAAGATATTTGTATGTATGTTTAATAATATGACCAGCTCATGCATAAAAAAAATCGAACAGAGTTCAGTATGTTTCCAATAATAAATTGAGTTGGTATAGATAGTGCTTTTTTTTGCAATAAGAGATTTTCGGTAAGCCTATCAGTTGCGAAATGTTATTACGATAAAAGAAGCTATAAACATGGAATTTTCTCTTTTTGCGATACCCCTTTTGGTCTCCGAAGGCATTATAGTAGGTTCTAAGTGAGTCACGCGATACCCTTAGATACCTACGTTATGAAGGTAGGCACATCATTGTCTCCTATCTAGGGTTCGTTGGTATGTCGTTCAATTTTCATAATATCAACTCTAAAAGGTTCACTGCGTATGTACGACCTGGTCTTTTCGTAATCAATATCTGCCAGAAACTGCTTCGTGGGTCTAGTGATAGCAAACTTTGGCTGCTGCTTTCCTAGGGTTTTCCACGATTCAAGAGATAGGTAAAATGTTTATCATTAGGAGTCTCTCCGATTTGAGTTTAAAAATCGGAAGTTGTCCTTACCGATGTAGCCTGGTAATATACCCAAGACACTGACGGTATTCATCGCATTGACGGCATTGATTATAGCGGCCACGTGTGAGCCGGATTTGCCATTTGTTTTGAAAGCTCAAAGTTATATTTGCGGATATTTAAAATATGCTATATCTCAAAAACTGCTGACTGTATCTCGTTCAAACCAATTTTCTTTGAAAGTTTGCATTAATATCTAAATACTTACTGAGATATGATGTGGTAAAAGTAATATCGGGTCTTGAAGTGGTAGAAATGTAGGTTAGACAACCTATTAATTCACGATATGGTACATTGGTTATGATTTCCTCATCTGTTATTGATGTTTCATGTTCCATAGGCGTCTGTACACCTTTGCAGTCTTGCATTGCAAATTTTTGTAATACTTTTTCTATTAGTTTTCGTTGACTTATTTGAAGTGTGTCAAGCTGGGTGGCTCCCTGGTACTCGAATGTTTGTGAAACCATAGCGCCTAAGATTTGTGCATTTCTAAACCCAGCCCGCGGATTGATGCCACAACCTTTGCCACTCCTTGCTTGGAAAGCTGGATGGTTTCACTGAAGGTGTCCCCGCTGGCTAATACTAGTGTATCGTCTGCGTAACAAACGATATTTACACCAACGCACAGTGGATCGTCCCCATACAAGAGGTTGGACATAGAATCAAAAATTGAAAAAGTAATTTAAATAAAAAAAATATATATATAGTTGCATTCTTCTATTAAAGAACAACAAAAATTGTTACTACACTTTTTTTATTTGACCAGCACTTTAAGAGCAATTCGATGAAAACTGTTATTTTTGTATGGAAAAAAAAATGTCTGTATCTCATGATTCCCTCCTTGTTTCGATTTGCGGTTTTCACTACTGTTATTCACCCATTTTATGCCACATTTTCATCAAAGAAATATGGTGCCACCAGAGTGCTCCTTCCGAGATATTTTGCCTATAGTAACTATCTTTGTTATTGTATTACTGATGGAATGGAGGTACATTAAGCATACTTATTACTGAGAATTAGTCATCACTAAGTAATTCCTTAAATAACAGGTGCATTTTTGAGTACTTTAATGACTTTTGAACGGCGGACAGACAGACGTACAAACATGACAAATCTGTAAGGGTTCCGTTTTTGTTTTATATTTGGCTACGGAACCCTTTTTTGTAAGGGGGGAAATCATCTAAGGACTGTCTCCCGATCTGGGCGAAGCGGGAGGGTGTGTCAGACTTTTACTGACTAAAACCCATCCGTGTTCCGTCATTTTCCCTTAAGCTTTGTTTTCCTAGGATAGCGGTGCCGTCATATAGCGGCCGTAATACAGCGGTGAATGACGTCACTAGAACGTTGTATATGTAAACAAAATGGCGCGGTTTCCTAGAGAGCGGTAACTGACACCGTAACGTCAAAAAGCGGTGCCGCCATTTGCATGACGGCCGTCTTGTCGGTGACAGATGGTTTCGTGAACGTTTCATTGATAGCGATGAAGCAGACTGTGTTAAAACGGCCGTGGAACTTTCCACATGTCGTCACCGTAAAGACGGCCGCCTTTTTGCGTCCGTAATATTACGGCCGCTATATGACGGCACCGCTTTCCTAGGAAACCAAAGCTTAAGTGTTCACTATCGAACAATTCTACGGCTACGGAACCCTAAAAAGACAAACACATATTTAACAAAATTTTAAACATACATGACATATTTAACAATATGAGACAGAAGGTTAGTGGAAGGTAGAAGGTTGATGTGATGCTTGCCCTTTCTTCGGGCAACATATCGGCAAGATTTTATTACAACCGACTAATTCTTTCTCAGTTTTTACATAGTTTACTAATCAGTCAAGATAAATGAACTTAAAACTAGACAATATAAGACCGATTACTTGAATTTACATATCTACGCAAACGAAAGAAAAAGGTAATGTTACAGACATCAGAATTTTTCTCATTGACAACAATGTACACTTTTTTCTTCCTGTACATCCCAGACCCATACGCACTAAACGTTTTGGGAATACCTTCATTGTTCGTACGGCTAAGGAGTGGAATTCCGTGTTTCCCGATAGCTATAACCTAGGGGTATTTAAGACAAGAGTGAATAGGTTACTTATAGGCAAGCGTGCTCCATCTTCAACCACATCATCACTTACCATCAGGTGAGATGGTGGTCAAACGCGAGACTATTATCAATAAAAAAGAACAGTTTCCCTTAATTGCTTTTACAGATAATACTTATTATTTTATCTTAATATTACAAATATGTCTGGCAATATAAGATTAATAGAATATTTGACTTTTTGGAAGCATGAGATTTAAAAAGGACGTAAAATAATCACCTTGAAAGGGTCTAAAAAGGGACGAAATCATTAACTACACGAACAAAGTCGCAAGTTCACGCTAGTACCGCATATTTGAAATGAAAATGTTCCAAATCCCAAAATACAATTTGTGTAAGCGATGGAACGGTCGAGTGAGATTCTCATTTATTTTTCTATTTTATTAAAATAGTTCAATCATAGAAAAGATTCTAGGAATTTATGCAAGTAGGTAGATAGAGAACACCTTTAGAACTTTAATCAAGATCCTATTTATAGAAATCAGTGAACTCGGGTTTAAGCGACCAATTCTAATAAATAATTCCTTTCATTTATATTCGGAACACCCACCCACAAGCTTACAAAATCGTCACATCTATACAAGCCTAAGCTCCATTTGATTTCTGTTCAAAATAGAAACATTGGTTACCACCTAACCGCAATCCAAAGCCGAGATTGTAATTATTATTAATTACGAACTTTATCAAATTTACGCAGAAATATGGCATTGGGTACATAATTATTATCTCGGAAAAACAAACCAAAAACACAACAGTCTTATATAAATACAATCGTTGTCATAGTACCTAATTATATTCAAAGGAAAATCGCACCCAAACATAGAGAACCACTCACTTCTATCGGGGGTAAAAAGCGCTCAAGGATTCAATGGTGCGAAATAGCGGGCGGCGCTGTTGGCGCCGTAAGCGTTATTAAAATTTGCCTACAGTAGCACAACGACTGCCAACCGACGAATGAGAAAGAAAGACGAAATTAGCCAATTTTATGAGGTTGCAGACTCGTCAAGTCGTGCCTTTGCACATTTTCAAACTTAATTTTTGTTTAAGCCGAACGATTTACCCGATCCGAATCCCATGTTATGTACGTGTACATGACTGTAATATTAATTAAAACGCGGTGTGTATTAAGCTTCACTCTTTAATGAGAAGCTTAATGTTCAATTAGTATGCATATTTTCGCGGGAACATGATAGCCTTAGCGAAAATATCAGAATATTATTGTATAGCTGTCTATTCCGTAGTGTACGTTAGCTTGCTATATCCTCGTGGGGCATAGAAAGGGTTAATGCGTTCTGGTGGACCGCGTTGTTAACCCGTATGACCGCCATTCCGCCCAAGGCTGCGTCCGAAGGAAAATAAAAAGGTTATCGAAATAATTTTTGATGTCCGCCAATTGTCATTTACTACTCCGGGGCTACACTGAAAATGATAGGGCGGCTCAGAACACTCACTAAGCGGCCAACTTCAATTATATTTCGTTTAGAGTTTATGTAATAAAGCCAACCAACCAACTGGTTTTACGACCTTATATAATATTGTAATGATTTCGTTTACCCAATTAGATACAACCCAAAATGTAACTTCTTTTCTTTAGAATAAAATGTTGGTAATATATATTTTTTACGACTCAACGATTTAATAAATAAATTCGATTATATAGAATAAAAGAATATCCACGTTTCTCGTATATTTTTTATTTAATTAAGGAAGCGTTTTTTGTAATATTTTGTGTTACCTGAAAGCATAATTTTATTTTTCCATTACCGCTGTCTTCTTAATTGCCGTTATTAAAAGATTTTGAGTCACAATAATATTAAAGCTTTATTTAAAGAATGAATTTTACTAATGGATCACTAATTAAAGAGACGAGTAGGTACCCTAAGAATGGTTTACTTATATTAATTAATTTTCTAGGTTTAATTATAAGTTCTCAAAACTACCTTAACATACACACAAAGTAATTTAAACCCAAATGATAGGTAGATGGAAACAGGTTAAAAAAGAATAAATTATCTATTTAAATTCTAAAGTTCGTCTGTATTTTAGAAAATGTTAACCCTTACAATGACGCAGCTTTCGGGCTACTGAATATCTTTTAAAAATTTAACGCCCACAGTTGGATCTTCTGTTTCCTAAATTAGCATAAGAAAAATTAAATTTATAAATTATGGTACTGAGTTGAAAATGTGACTTTATCTTATACTTACGTAATACGTACTTTGTTCTATAAGTAGTAAGATTCCTAAAATGCTGTACAAGTTTTGGCAAAAAACCTATTTGCCTTACAGTGGTATAATGATCAAAAATAACAAATCGTGTTTCAACTGTTCTGAAAGTAGAACATAAACTCCTAATAAGAGCTTAAATATAGTCAGGTAAAAGTAATGGAAGCAATATGAGAGACGAGCGTTATACCTACGTGTTTCGGTAAATAGGCGAGGGCATACAATCGGTAGCGAGTTAGCAACCCTCGCGGAACAATCTCGACGTGTACGACTATATCGCGGGGTGGCCGTCCTAGTGATTTGTACACGGCTTCCTATTTATTCATGCAGTTTCTAGAGACGATTACCTACTCCCGCGGCTCATGAATAAATTTGAATAATTTCCCGCTGAGGTGTAAATGATGCAAGTTTTTGCATTTAAAACTGTTATTAATCACTTTACTTTTTCTGTTGACAAATTGCGGTGTCGTTGTGTACGTAGTAGGTACGTACTATTAACATTTTTAAAATTCTTAAGAAATGTTGCTTTGTAACAAATGATTGTGGCTGCGCGGCTGATAAATGTTGTTGCCTCGATCGCCATAATAAACGTCACAACACAATGTATAACTTACTCGTAGTGTTACGACACGCCATTCGTAAAATGCAAATGTGCAATTGCATACAAAAAGCAACTATTCGAAATGCTCTAATAAAATTATAAACGATTGGCTAGCCATGCAAAATATAAATGCACCATACATTTATTGTAGATATGGATTTAACTGCATTTCACTTCAGTTTTAACTTCTACTCTTACTTATAATTAAAGGTTTTTTTTTGTTATTAGTTTTGTTCTGTGATTAGTTTTTTTTTTAACTTTGTTGAAACAAAAACTATATTGTTTCATTAACAGTCAACATTTGCCGATGGAAATAAAATGTAGAGGTTTTATGTTCACACTTCAGCTTATCGAAATGAGCCCTAGCCCGTAAAGCTTTTACAAACAGACTAGGGATAGTCCAACTTACTTTGCAGTCTAGTGTTAGCCCGGCTACATTTCGACGGAACAATGGATGACGAATTGACGACAAACCTAAAACAAAAAGCGTGCGTCACCAAAGAGGACACACTCGCTTCTAGTCCCAACTAGATAAGTGCTTCCCTGGAGACACAAACTTTTGTTTTCCCTTTGCCAATCACATTTAACCAGTATCGAAATACGTGAAATCTATGCGAATGAAGCAACCAATAAAATACTGTTAATTACCCTTTTTAAACGCTTGGACATAATGGATAGTTGCGTTTCGGATTTCATTTAAAAGTCGGATGAAATTGGGTAGAACAGAAACTCGGATTATAGTTCTAAATTGGAATTGGACCGATACATGAATTGGTTCGGCCCTTATCACGTTGGACTAACTGTCATCATGGGATCTTTGTGTTGTCCCTACACCTCTGCTTATCTTCTTATATGTTTTCTGAATCAATTTGGAAATCAAAACTTTGGCTTACGAATCAAGAATGTTTTATGTTTCCCTTGACTTGAAAATAAGTATTTATTATACGTATGTATATCGTATTGATTGAACCAGCCAGTCCTTTCCTAAGTTCAACCTAGTTTCTTGTTTACTTGTTATTTAGTAGAAAAACAATTATCATTTCAGTGCAGCGTACAGCAGTCGACTGGTAAGCGTGTTGCAAGATTGATTGCTGCCCTGTGACGCCACTACTTCGCCCCCGATAATCACTGAAACTGCCACCAAGAGGTAATTGTTACTAGAAATTATATTAACTACTTACTTATAGACAGTTATTTTTTTTATAGATATAACTAGCAATGTGGATAGAATTCAGATTACTAGCAATCAGATTACTAGTATCTGGATTGGGTTCACGGCAATAGTATAATGGGTGGGGTTCGAACCCGCGACTTCTCTATCACAACCGACTCCTTAGCCATTAGGTTATTGTACGGACAGCTTTGAGAAGATTTGAACTTGCTTTAAAATTAAATTTTATAAACTCTTTAAATTTATTTTAAGGTTAATTTTCAAATATATTTTGAGTGGGCAACCCTCACTGTGGTGCTCTTAATGACCACAAATAGTCAGAAAAGAATTATGCTAACTGCTTAAATTATACCTATTTTCTGATCTGCCCACAAGGGAGTTACAATGACATGTTTTATTTGAATTAGCTTTTATCAACTCAGTTAAATTTAAGCACATTAGCAAGGAAGGAATTTCCTCCGTTTTAGTCGTAATTACAATTTCTGCCTTCTCTCTAGACACCCTCACTTTAGTTCATTGTAATCCCAATCTATGTAGATTGCAAATCAATAATTTATACACAATCGCTTTGCTGTTGTAGTTAAAAGCAATCATAATACGATTTAAACTTGTTTTCGTATGCGTAAAGCGTGCCGTGATGTGGATATTCGATATTTCGCTGATAGCGGCGGTTGACAATGAGAGATGAATTTATAGTGGCAGGTAATGCTTGTTCAACGTCATCCTTTCATGAGCCAGATTTTGTCGATGAATTTCATTGATTGCCCCATTTAATCGCACTGACTCACTTAGCTTATGTCCGTCTAATTGTGCTATAAATTCTAACATATTTTGATTTTTGATACAACCAAAGGTGACATTGGCATGCCCTTTTTATTGGCTTCTGACTAATGGTTCTAAACCATTAATTTGTTATGGCATCTTGATCATTTATTCGGTCATGCAACCACAATTGCGTGCTAAACTTTTCATGAAATGTTATTTAGTGAAAGGGTTAACTTGAGTGTAAAACCTGAAATACAAACATACTTCTGACCGAAGTTAAAATCGCAATGAACACAGTGATTTTCCGCCACCTCATTAATAATAAATTAAACATATAGCAGGAGTTCATTGGTGCGTAAAGCAGCGACATGCATACAATGAATGGACACGCGACACTCTACCGGACAGAACATGTCACGACTAGATTTATGGAAACCACTTAGTTGCACGTCATATGCTACTGCACCACTATCAAAAAACTGATTTGAAATGGTTCAACGACAATTATTATCCTCGTAGCTGTTACACCGACCGACACGCATGTACGACAAACGTTCCTTGTCTTTTTAATGAAAGTTCAGTCGCTAGTGTCCCACAGGATTAGTTCATTTGGACATGGAGTAAATTTACTCAGGCCAATCTAATATAGGTATACGCACGAGATAGCTGCGTTCTTATTTAATCTATGGCTTTAATTTCGACCTGGGACCTACGATAATATCTGATAGTACAAGAAAAATATCTAATAAAAAGCCAGTGAATGTTCCATTGTTTTCCTTTGTGAATTAATTTAGCGATGTTGAATTTTCGACCCTTATCAGTAGCGGATATTATAAACAATCGCTCCAAAACGTTTAAAGGCTTCGAAGTGTCTAGGTTAACGTCGCTTGTATATCTATGTGTGTTGTTAGGAACATCTGCTGCAGAAGTCTCCAATAAGGATGACTTTATTGATTTTAGGACTACATTTAGTTTCTGCGCATCGCAAGAATCTCGATGAAATATTATCTTCAAAGGTATCTAGATTTTTACTTTTACTGAAACAGAGTGCTGAAAGTGAAAATTAAAAAATTAAAATTTAAAATGATTCCAGGAATCTTTCTGCATAGTTCGGTTGTTTATTTTAATCACATGAATCTTTTCCAAGAACAACCTATTTGATAAAACAAATAACATCTACTTTGGTTTCGTTTAATCTACATCTCTATTGAGCTGTCCATTAAAGCAATTGAAACAAAAGACGACTTTCAACGAGAAAATTATAAAACTTCCAGTACAAAATATTTGGGAAAACCTTTTGTCTGAAACGATAATAAAAATGTGTCAACGATTTTCTCAAAGTTCTACTTTGTAAAAAAATAATAAAAGTCGTCTTAAACTCAGTACATAAAAAGTGAGCTTTTAATATCAATAACGGTTTTTTTTTGTATCAAAAAGCAAGACCAAATATCGCGATAAAGCCGTAACATTTGTGCTATCGTGGCACAGGATCACAAAGCAAGTAATTTTTGACGGAGTATGAACAAAATGGGATATCGTGTGCCCCAGAGGCCGGCTGAGCGGAGATATTGAACTGGTCAGGCAAAACGAATAGGTTTCGGGAGCGGACCAAGTACCGCTATCGACTAAATCCACCTTCCGCTGAATTGAACCTTTCAAGTGTTTAATACATCAACGTTCATTGAGTTACGCTCGTATATCGGTAAGTAAATCGTGTATTATGATATTGAATTGCTGAAAATGATTCGGAAATGGAGCAGAATGTAATGATAACGTAACGATGGAGTGGTTGGTCATAGCAATATTTTTTTTTTACTGCTATAAATATTTCTAGTAGTGGATAAGTAAGTAACATTGTTGTCAAATTTAAAATATATCAAGTATTTTATTGAGTGTACAGTTTCGAAATGTGTGAACACGCAGTAGGCTTAAATCCTGCAGGTGCTCAAAGGGAAATAAAAATGTTTATTGTTTAATTACACGCTCAAATATTTTTGATGCTGTTATAAACGGTGTTCAAACTAACGTTGTTCTAGATTTGGCGGTACCGAACGCGACTTAAAATAAAAATAATTTCTAATAATTCGAACGGTAAATTATTCTATAACTTTTGTTAGTAACTAAGGTCAAAAATATTGTTTTCAACTCGATTAAATCGATTGAAGAAATAAAAAGTTGCATACAAACTCTGATCCACTATCCACTATTTTACTCCCTTCGGGGGAGAATTTCCTAATATCCTCTCTTAGTGCTCCTCTACACTCTCCAATAAAACATCCTATCATACATGCCATATTTCAGCTTCATGAGCCCAGTAGTTTCGGCTGTCTGATGGCTGTCAGTCAGTCACTTACTCAGTAACGGTAGTTTTATTTATACAGATGATTGACAATGACTTTGAAATAAATAGGTAATTAATTTCAGAATAAATGTCTAAGATTACGCGGGAAAAATCTTTAAATATAAATCAAATTACACGAAATAATTATACTCTGTCTCATAAACCAAGTCAAAACAATAAATGGCCGCTGGCTGATTCGGTTTATTGCCACAATTACCTACATTAACAGAATAGCAACAATTCAATCGTGGTTTTGTTAGCAGTGATGAATGATTCATGTGATCTAAATAGTTTAGTGTGTTAACTAACATATCATCTAATTTCAATCTTTTACTAACACAGTCATGACTTACGATACATATGGACCATAAAGTTTGATAATAAAGTTTTTTTTTTAAAGAAATTAATTAATAATATAAGTTTACTTAAAAAACTCAGCTCCTTATTAGGTTTCCTACCCAAAGGGTAAAAACGGGTCCCTATTACTGACCTATTACCTATACAACAAACATGTTTTTTTTTGTTTTTATGGATATTAGTACGGAACCCTTCCTTCCCTTCCCTTGGCCGGTTTTTTTTAAATCTATCTCAAACTTACACTACTAGATTATTAAGGTTTTCAATTCGGTAAACGAAAAACAAGTATACAGGTTACATGAGATCGAATGCTGTGACTACGTATGATTAGTCGGTTGTCGCCAGCCCATCCTTTGGATAAAAGACGTGTCACGTAATACCACTGACGTATCATTATATATTTTTTTAAACAATCTTCTACTTATGAGTTGTTTGTAGGTCATTTTTATATAATCATAAAATATTTTTATTTTCATGTAAGTTACTTCGTAAGTAAATTTTATGCTTTTGATGATTAACAGATGATAATTCTAGTAAAAATAATCTTGACCCAGCAGAATCATACATTTCAAAGCAGAAATATGTACTCCAGAAAAACGTATTCTATATAAAAGAGGACTCTATTTTCGGTGTTAGCAATAAAATATATTAAAATATTCGTCCTTGGTAGTAAGCTGACTGATCTCTTCACTATTGCTCTGGTAGGTCAGATTCTAAGGCCGAAAACAAATTATTCGATTCAATTATCTCTACGAAGATAAAATAATTACTTCGAATAATGGAACAGGGGACAACTTGGGGAACAGAGAGATAATGAAAGCAGTCGTTAAAGCTACTTACGAGATTATTATCAGGGATGTTAGGTACTTAGTAATGTCACTGGAGCAGATAGTATGTTAAGACTTGGCTCAGTCAGTGATTGTGACTAAACGAAAACGATGAAACATTGATACTAGTGTTGGTAAATTCTTTTGGAATTTGGAAAAATGAATGAAGTCAGTCTCTCACCATTTAAAAACCTAGATAAATTTGTTAAATGATACTGTTCCCGCCGTAATTTTCTTTGAATTTAGTGCCTTATTATAATATATATACACAGATTTAGTGTATACAAATATCTCAAACACTGTGAGTTTTACGCGTATAACACCGGAAAAAATATTTACCCTGGGTCTTATTATTGATATATCGAATTGAAATGCCAGTTGTGATTTTGGCAACATCATTCCTTGTACATTTTACTCTTATGGTCTGTGTAAATATAATTATGCAACTCAATCCTGGACACCGGGAATATGTATAGGTACGGAATTGCGATCGGCCGGAGTTCCCATCACGTAGAATAATTAAACGCAAACAAACTGCCGTGTCCACCGGCTATCCAGCTAGTTAAGTTTATTTTCGATATCTGCTGTGACCCGAAATCGATTTCATTTATTATATTTTTGTAAGCGCACATTCGATATGTTGGCAATTATTTTTTTATGATTGTGTGACGATCTGTTGATAGATTACGTCTGACAACTGACGGTGTTACGTAAGCTTCAGTTGACGATTTAAATTTGACGTTAGCATAAAGATAAGATACGAAGATAAACCTTTCTAAGTTTAGATACTAACCACTTTCATTTAATTTATTCATCACCACTTCTCTCAAATCAGTGAAGGAAATTTCGTGGGGAAACTAGCATGTTCCCGCTCCACACACAGCGGGACTCCTCCCGCTGTGTGTGGATGTGGTGTGTGTGGTGGGAAAATCATCATATAACTCCTTATATGATGATTTTCCCACCTAGATAAAAATGACCAAATGTCAAGACATGCGACATCCACCAAACCGCACTTGACTCGCTTGTTGGATTACGGCCCATTCCCTCTCAGAGACGAGGCCTATGTCCCAGTACTGGGATGGGAACGTTATAGGCTGAATATTTCTACAATTATTGCTACAAACCCATAGTTTTACATTCCTATAACCATTTAATAAATAGTAAATATTAGTTTCTGTTGTATTATCATTCCCATCCTTGTGATTGTTCTCAATAAACTTTTATAATTATAGCAGCTGCATATGGAACTCAGCAATATAACAAGTGGGCACCCAAACGGCTAGTTAGCCATAAATGACCTAGTCTAAAGTGCATCTCCGTTGGCAGCATGTCACTTAATTAAATGAGCGTTTGGCACTCAAGCTGCGATAGACGCGTTATCGTTATGGCTTACAGCACATTGTCACCACTTGCTACCGACCTCACTCTTATTAGATTTCACACTGGAACTGACATCAACTCTATATGAGCGTGAATGTACCAGTCTATGTATAAACTGTAAGATGAGTCTATATATACGAAGTAGAAGTCTGGCTTTACGTCGAGAACGCAAACTTTTATATTAACACACTTAAAAGAATAAATTTACGTTGTATTTGGTTTTTTTCAATATATACATCACGATTAAGGCTTCGGGATTTTCCCTGAAGGCTTAGGCCCCTACTTAATATGAATGGAAAGCCCAGGTTATGTTTTTAGTTTACTAGATACATTTGAATTATTCCATTAATCAAATTTTTGTTTTACATTTTTGCGTATTTTTTATGTTAGTACCAACAAACAAAAAACGCAACAATCAAAGCAAGTGGTCATGCCCGAATGCTTTAAAATAGATAAATTTTCAACGGTTCTTATCAAGCAAAATGTTTTCAAATTAATGTATCCGTACGAAATTTCAACCGGATCCATTTAGTCATTTTGGAGAGCTTGAATAACGAACTATATAAGTAAATTTATCTAGATCGATATTCTGTCCCCACTTAAAATGCACCACGAATCATGAATATTCTTTCAACAGCTGACAGTTACATTGATGTGCATAGTTTTCAAAAACGTGAACGTTGTGATTTCGCATATGGAGCCATATTTATAAAATTTTATATAATTAATTTTTATTAGATAATCTACGATCGCGACATTTGATTGAGTCGGTCACACGTATGAGTGTAAAAAGTTAAGTTTTCGTAAGTCGTCTGTAATAAAATTTTCTTTTTTTTGTTACCTAGGAACCTCCTAAAGAGTACATTGACAGAGAGAGAGAGTTGTTCTCAAGTTATGGCGTGACCAAGGGTAATAGGGATTAATTTCTCTATAGATATGAGTATATAGACGAGTAGTAGTAGGTGCCAAAAAAGTTATTTTAAATTTTTGGCGTAGTTATAAGGAGGAGATATTTATAACTTAGCTTCAGTTATCGTCTGTACTAGTGTTATCACATCCGCAAGTCCAAGTCCAGTAAATATATATAATTATTATAAAAAAATTCTTAATATGGGTAAATCGATGGTACTACTAGTATTTCCCATATAGTTTTTAACCTTTTGCACAGTTACCAGATGCCTATGGCTTTTGCGTGACATTTTCAGACATTTTTCCGGGATGAAAGCTATTCCAGATCGTAATCTAAGCAGTAAAAACTAAGCGTAAACTTTTTTTTAACTTCAAAAAAAAAACCAAACAATTAACTTTTTAACAGTCTGATACGTTTGGTGGCATTCAAACCATTTCAGTTACTGATTTACGACCAACTTTATGAACCTGCTTGAAAAATTATTTCTCAAACACACTAAATAGCCAAATTGAGAAAGAAATATTCCAAACTGTTTGAAAAAAACTGCCAAAACGAATTCTACTAAAGAAATAATTTAATGTGTTTATAGGTACTATAAGGCTTAAGATAGGCTTAAGATTATTTTAATTGTATAAGTGATTATACTTCAAAATCTTACTAATTAGCTATAGAACTGGTTTATTCCCTAACTCGCCATTTAATAGGATACAAATATTTGAACAACAAAATGATTCATAGCAAAAACTAATGTTAAATATGAACTGACCATTATGTAGCATATTTCAGCTATTTTTGGACCAAACAAACATTTCTACGACGTTAGAAACTTATATTAGCTACTAGTTATGAAAACTACTCACAATATTATAAACAAAACTGTAATACAGAGAGGTAAATATTTAGGCTCAATCTACAAGCACATTGGAATGAAGCTCCTGCAAAAGAAAAACTAAAAAAATAATACTTACTTCTACTAGGTATAAAAAACAGGTTTGAGGACCTCCCCCCTCACTTAGAATTGCAGGTACTTCATTATGTTACAATCTTAGTGTCGGAATGTTTTTCCGCTTCTCAATTATTTATGTGTACGCAGTTATTACGAGGTAAAAAGCACAACCTTCCCCAGATCATTAGGAGCAGGGAAAAACAGAAAATGGTAGGAACCTTTTGGGTGTTACGTTACCGCATACAACACTTAATTTGTGATTGAGGTTCACGTTTCTATGGCCCTTTCTGACTTCTGCAAAAACATTTCTAGATAAGAACCTCTTTTCACCGGAAAATTCGTTCCTTCCCCACATCTCAAGTTCAAACAACGCGCCGCGATATTAAAATGGCTAAACGCTCATTTAGAAACAGGTTCACCACGAGAATATTCAGATTCTAACCGAGTTTAAAGCTGCACTATGAATTTTAAACTGAAAACTACATTGGATATGAGCAGAAAGGCGAGCGTTGTGTAAACAGTACACTGTTTCCGCCAGTAATATTTGAAAAAAGTGCCTCTGAAAGGACCGACATACAGTGGAAATAAAATATTCGCATACAAGTGCTCGGCGTGGAAAGTTTTACGAGTGTTTCATAAGGAATTTAGAATGCCAACGTATCTAATCATTGCGATGAGAGGAATTGAGCAGCAGCTATACATGTGTTGCTCGAGGGACACGCCACCGATAAGAAAACCGCCGTAGGCCCGCACGGCCTCTCAGACAAAGGACTTAGTTTGTTTTCGACAAAACACAAAAGAGAAACCTAAGTAAACATAAACAACATATAACGTTACAAATTACGTGCGGCAATACCGATTTATCTTTGCAACTGAATCCATTACCTTAATTTCTCTTACATTGATACAATAAAAATAACAGAGATTTTCTTACAAATAAAAAATGGCGGTTCTAATGCTGAGTAATAATGTAAGGAAAATATTGGGATAGGTTTCCAATTGTAGAGAGATACAGGTTCATACATAAATGTATCCGAGCTGATGTGATATTTTGCGGTCGTATTTGTAAATATGGTTAAATATTCGCTGCCATAGTCAAAACATTGGTCAGTTGTAGTTTAAAATATCGACCATCAGCGGTAAATCGTGTGCCACGTTGCCTGCCATATCCTGGAACTCGAAACAAGCCAGCTGACGGTTGTCTTTACGAACAAACAATCGACTGTTACTGCGATTAAAATACTGAACTAAAGCAAAACTGACTAACTCTAACCGTTGACAAATGTACCGCAATTAGAGATTGGGAAATCTGCATAACCTATTTATAACTATCGATTGGTTTAGTATTCCTTTAGCTTTTCGGTGAATGAGTACAGAACGGTGCCGATATAAGCAGCCCCTGAAACTCAGTAAAGCACTATACTGTAATTTGTAACCGAAATCGCTAGAGCTTGCTGCATACGAAGCTGCTCGGTTTAGTGAAACAGTTGAATAATTTGGTGCAGATTAAGACTGTTTGTGGGTAATTCACGAAGCAACGGGCATCGGGTAACTTGGTAACAATGTTTCCCTCACTGATTAATCAGATGCGGAGGTTGAAGTAGCTAAGTTCCTCGCGGTTTCCTCTAACTCAAGACTATGTTAGGAATGCGTGGTAGCTACATCAACAAAAAGTTTTTATCAGCTTTGTTACACTTCATTACTGCGTAAAAGTTTTCAGCAAAAACAGTCCTTTTTATACCAATATTTCCAGAGTAGTATGTTTTTCACGTGATTGGCATTGTAACGTTATTATTGGAGTAAAATAAATTAAATCAACTGGCAACTGTAAAGAATACTAAAAAACGTTTATTATATACTTCGGGAAATTATTTTATACAGCGTTCAGCATTTTTAAATGTCAGTTTCGTATTTTACGAGGACTCTTAAAATTGGCACACTACCACAAAAAAAATATTGTAGACCGTTAAATTCATTCACATATGAATTACGGTTAAACAAGTTCTTCAAGTAATTACAGGGCCGAGGTCTTTTACCCCATTGCATAGCACATGCCGGTTGCATGGTGCAAAGTGTTGCGTAATAAATATCACCTAATAACACCTTTCTGTTATATTTAAAACGACCCTCAGTAGCTATATCATTGTTTATACAACCAGTCTTTGAATTTCCGGTGAGTAAGTAATTTAATAATACAGAGAAAGCGTACGAAACACAATTACGACAAAATAAAAGTGACGTTTTACGCAGTAAAATAGCCTTGTTTCTTACAATATAAATAATATATTCGGTCGACGTTTATTTTGAGTTTATTGTTGGATGAAATTCAAAAGGTAATGTGATTAAAAAAATGATTTAAAAAAAAATATAATTAAAAATTATATTTTTTTTTAAATCATTTTTAGGTATTTAACCAACAAAACTATCTTACTGTGTAAGCGTGCTTCATCTTCGACAAAATCCTCGTTTACTACCAGGAGAGATAGTGTTCAAACGCGAGCCTAATAATAATAAAAAAAAATAACTTTGCAATCACATCATAAATTTTGCCACAACACGAAAAGCTACAAATAAGCCTTTACAAGCAGATGGAAAGAAAATCAAATCGAAGTCTTTCCCAGACGAATGATAAGTGAAGTGGAATCGAAGGAATTATTATTAAGTTTGATTCAGCTCGTGTGGAATGCGTTCGGTGGCGCATGTGCACCGAAGCGATGAACTTAGCGAGCGGAGCCGCGTAGCAAACCTACAGTCGCGCCTCGACTCGCTACGCGGACGCACGTAGCACGCCTACGCCGCTACGGACTACGAACTTCTACATCGTCGATCTCGCGTAGCGCGATGCCGCGCGAACAGTGAAGTTTTTTTCGCTAACATACAATGTGTTTTGAATGATGTTGTTGGGAAAACTCTTGTTCTATATACACTTCGGACTTGTCTTCCATGTTGTGATTTGTTTTAAGGATTCCGTCGGTAAGTTTCACGAAAAATAATGATGATAAATCGAGGACAAAGTGGAACGATAAAATGGCTCCTAATAGTATTTGGTTATAAAACACAGTATTAAAACAAATGGATGGTAATAAACCGAACACTAAAACCTACTTTGGTATGAATAAAATAAAACTACATCAACATTATGTGGGCTTCTTTACCACCCGTAAGGTCTGGTTATATGAAAAACACTAAGTACTGTTATTAAAAGTTATTTCACATCAAATAACAAACAGTATGAGTACACTAAGGCAGTTTTGGTTTAACCTCGTGACAAAGTGATCTTTACTACCACATATAACAGTAGTTATATTTTTAATTCTCAGGCCTTGTACGAAGGTAAATCTATAACTCTCTAGTCTCTACGCCACTTAATCACAATAATTTGAATATATCCCATATTCAAATTATGGTGATTAAGTGGCGTAGAGACTTAATCATTTAAATAAAAGGGCAATAAAGGTAGGATGTGATTGAAATTGTTGTGGTCAATCTAGGGTGATTGCTCACTTGTGTAAGCTAATGTGTATTCAGTGTTGCATAAAATATACAAATATTTTAATTAATCCGTAATGCAGAATGAAAACTATCGTGCCTCGATTATTAACAACATTGTTACACCACTAATTATTTTCCCAGTTTATGACGCTTCACTTAACTATGCATCCATTATCGACTAATTAGCATTCATTCTATGTCAAACTAATGTTTTTGTATAACTGTGGCAGATTTATATATCCTAGGAAACTTTTCCATTCATGATAAGTGAAGAAATAAACTCACTAACCGTGGCCTCAATCGCACTACCTCGTGAGATGATAAAGACTTTGACCGTTTCTTTGTACCAATCTAGTGCTCCAACATTGTTGTGACCGTTTTTAATCTAGTATTTATGTATTTTTCAGTTTTATATTTCACTTAAATCTTTTTCAAGTTCGCCACAATAGTCAGCATTCAGTATGAACGAGTAATATTGTTATTATTTCTCTTTACGGATCTCTCTTCATTTCTCTTCTTAGTCACGGATTACGGGTCGGGAATCAAACCCACACTAATATACAACTTATATAGTTAATTAGTAAAGCGTATCTATTATAATAAACAATGGAACAATAGCTTTGGACCTTAAGAAAGTTATATTTAAATCACAATCGGAGTAATAATAACTTTATTAAAAACCATGATTCAAAACAACAAACGAAAGATAAGAATAGGTCCATAGAATTTTGGCAGCAGAAAATTCTATGTTTTATGTTGTGTTTCTTAAATTATATGAGTCTACTGACTCCGAAGTTAGAGTACATCGTAGTAGGTTCTACAGTGGTGTGAATTCCTTGAGAAAACAGTGAATTCCTTCGGCATTAAGTCCGCCTTTGTACCTATGTCCATTAAGTCTAAATAAATAATGTAAACATTTGCATTGTACCACTAAAAACAAACCAATACTAATAACAGAAGGATTTATACTGCAAAGACATTTCATTTCACACACACACACACACACACATGCACATTAGTATTCAAGTAAACATTGGCGTTTAAGAAGGTCGCATGCTGTTTTTTTTCGGAATTTCATCCAAATCGGTTCAGAAATATTGGCATAATTGAGTAACAAACATTCATACATAACTACAGTATAGATTGTGAACCACATTATCTAAGAACTGCGACAAATCCGATAAATGTGATAATTTTCTAAGAAAAACCTCAGATTCTCTCTATCTTGTAGGACAGATAGATAGTGCAACAAATTGCAGTCACCAATCCCTTTGCCACGCGCGGTGATTACGGCCATCCCCACTGACGGTTTCTTTGGTCTTTGCGACCCACCATCCAAAGTAAACGTTTGCAATCTAGCATGGATGTCTGGTTGTAAAGTTACCACTAATACCTTTAGGAAAAAGATTTGCAAGTGAATGAGGTTATATTATGTTATTATAACCTTTTTTGTGACTTTGTTCCAGTGCAATATGCAGCCTTATACTTTAAAACCTTCCAGAAGGAACAGTGTAAACATAAAAATAAAATTTAAAAAAATCGGGTTGCACTCCGGGAGTGCCGGCAGAAGTGAAAACTTGAATATTTTCGTTGTGCATTTTTGATATTTTGGAATGGTTAGGGAATAATTTTGCACGCTTGCTTTAATTATCTGTATAAAAGTACTATCATTTATGTGGTAGACTACAATATTTATTTATTGCGCTATCGTACACAAACATGACAATTTATATTACATTAAAAAGTTTGCGCAGGCATACATTTTCGCCGCGCCGTAGAAAGAGAGGGGGATACTTCCTCTCCTACGCTGCGCCGGCTGTCTACTCTCCGTCCGTCTTACGAATTTTCGATCAGGTCACGTGTCCTGACGCGAGTTTAACATTTTTTACCCATTACAAAAAAGTGCACAACGCCGCTAAAGAAGATTTCACTTCAAAAATTAATAGTCGCAGTGGGGTATCGCTATGAAACAAACTTTAAATGTTGATTCTAAATGGCGATACCCCACCACGTCTATTAAATTGTTTTTATAATTTTTAAGGGATGTTTCGTAAACTACTTTCAAGTATTTTTGCGTAGAAGTTTTTTTAATTTTTAATTTCATATTTATTTTAAGTTTTTTAAACTTTTCACTTATCTTGGTTTTTGTTAATTTGACAAATTTCATGGAATGGACGGTTTTTTTTTTAATATAGCACACGTTGTTCCCTTTCATTTGGTACGCCACTTGGGTATATTTGACAATATTCAATTATTCATCCCCACTTTTACACCCCACATCTAGTAAATAGCTGAACCGATTTTGATAAAACATGTCTGATTGTAATATACACATTGTGTTCCTTCTTTTGAAATCTTTCTTGGGGGTATATTTGACAACATTCGACTATTCATCCCGACTTTAACCTCCCATACCTATTAAATGGCTGAACAGACTTAAAACAATTTTTTGATAATACAATCAATTTTTTTTTATACTTACACGTCATGCCCTTTCATTTGATACCCCACCTGGATATATTTGACAACATTCAATTATTCATCCCCACTTTCACCTCCATAAATGACTGAACCGATTTTGACAAAACATATCTAAGAACCACCGCTGGAAAACTTGCTTTCTAACTAAAATGCCGCATTGAAATCGGTCCACGCGCTAGGAAGCAACGGGGCCACAGACAGACACATAGACAAATATACGCACATAGCGGTCAAACTTAAAACACTTCTCTTTTTGCGTCGGGTGTTAAAAAGAATAGCATGCATATAAATATACTAAACTTGTACTATTTTATGATATAATATTTAGGTGATTCATATTATTATATACCCTGTAAGAGTCGATGCCCTGCTACTTATAAGCATAATGTTATAGGTAGAATGATCGCACATAATCTACTACAGGTACAACAGTTATAAATATGTTTCTTTGCCTTAGGCATTTTCTACCAATCGACCTTTGAGTAATCAATATCACTAACACTGCAACACTCGAAAGTTGAACGCGTAGGTGCAGTTTTGAAAAGAAGACACAATTTGTATTTATTAAAAAAAATAATAGCAAAAAATAGAACCGACTTCCATATTAAAACACTACAAAGGCAAAAATAACTTCAATTTCGGAAGGCGGTGTCAAAAACGAAAGTTTATACAAAACTAAAGACACCGCCTTCCGAAATTAAAGTTATTTTTAACCGACTTCAAAAAAAAGGAGGTTTACAATTCGTCTTGAACTTTTTTTTTTTTTTTTTTTTTTTTTTATGTATGTTACCTCGTAACTCGGAGACGGCTGGACCGATTTCAAAAATTTTTTTTGCGTTCGAATGGGTATAGTTTCTAGTTGGTCCCATTGTTACGAAATCAGGATCTGATGATGGAATCTTGGAGAAATCGAGGGAACTCTTCAAATATTATAGGCACACCTATAGCGTTTTGGGTATTTCTTATAGTACCTTGAGCAGTTGCTTCCGAAAAGTACCATTTGGGGAAGTGGAATTGATGATGAAGACCACAGATGGCTACTGAAACTCCTCAATAATAAGTATTTCGTGGATTGCGATTCGATTACTTGAGTACGGATGTTAAACACTTTATGCTCGTCACAATACATATGGTGATGTAGAGCTGATGGTCAAGTACCAGGAGTACTCCTCAAAAATTAACGGCTATGCATCGGGAAAAGCAAAATTTTGTAAAAGGTGATAAGTTGTCGACATTATGGCTTTTGTAACTAGATAAATTACAAACCGACCCACTAAAAAGCGTGAAAAAAAAATTTTTAGCAAAAAATGGAACCGACTTCCATATCAAAACACTACAAAGGCAAAAATAACTTTAATTTCGGAAGGCGGTGTCTTTAGTTTTGTATATATTTTCGTTTTTGACACCGCCTTCCGAAATTAAAGTTATTTTTGCCTTTGTAGTGTTTTGATATGGAAGTCGGTTCCATTTTTTGCTAAAAATTTTTTTTGCCTTTGTAGTGTTTTTATATGGAAGTCGGTTCTATTTTTTGTTAAAAAGTTTTTTTTCACGCTTTTTAGTGGGTCGGTTTGTAATTTATCTAGTTACAAAAGCCATAATGTCAACAACTTATCACCTTTTACAAAATATTGCTTTTCCCGATGCATAGCCGTTAATTTTTGAGGAGTTCTCCTGGTACTTGACCATCAGCTCTACATCACCATATGTATTGTGACGAGCATAAAGTGTTTAACATCCGTACTCAAGTAATCGAATCGCAATCCACGAAATACTTATTATTGAGGAGTTTCAGTAGCCATCTGTGGTTTTCATCATCAGTTCAACTTCCCCAAATGGTACTTTTCGGAAGCAACTGCTCAAGGTACTATAAGAAATACCCAAAACGCTATAGGTGTGCCTATAATATTTGAAGAGTTCCCTCGATTTCTTCAGGATTCCATCATCAGATCCTGATTTCGTAACAATGGGACCAACTAGAAAGTATACCCATTCAAACGCAAAAAGAATTTTTCAAATCGGTCCAGCCGTCTCCGAGTTATGAGGTAACATACATAAAAAAAAAAAAATAGTTCAAGACGAATTGTAAACCTCCATTTTTTAGAAGTCGGTTAATAAAACAGATTTACACTTTAAACAAAATGAAGAAAAACAGCTGTGACGATACTTCTGCCAAGCTAATATCAACACTTACGCACTTGTGTTGCAATTCAAATATGTATAATATATTATTTAAACACCAATTATCACGTCTATAATGTATTAATAGTACTTAATATTAATAAGTTGATAGATCGAACCCTTTTTAACCGACTTCAAAAAAAGGAGGAGGTTCTCAGTTCGTCTTGAACTTTTTTTAATCCAATTAAAGCGTTATAATTTAAACAATTTTTTTTGGACAAAATACTATTGATGCTCGAATTTCAAACAGAATCTCTCAATGATATAAATAACAATAGTATTAAGACAGCGGTTTGATTGAAAGGTGGCCCTTCATTAAGTCCTTCGTGGAACAATAGATTTTCTATTTCAAGCCTTTGTCCGTCTCTCCGTCTTTTCTGTGATCAAAATTAAAAGTCCTAGCAACTTAAGTAACAATTAAATAGATTGTATCCTTACCAATGCAACTTTTTAATTAATATGAAACTCAAAGCTAACATTTGAAAATAAACTGGTTTCTGCCATCGGGTTCACTCACGCGTAAGTTGAAAAATATCTCAGGAAGTCCTAATCCATGGCATGGTGCCAAATCAATCAAAAGACATTTAAGCTTTTAAAGAAGTTACCAACAGACAGATTGACACATAAGCAATTATTATGTTAGTAACTACAATAATGATCCCAAACGAAAATGCTCCCGTAATAAATGTATTCCATATATATCCTAATCTAAGGCATGATCTACTTTTTTATTCCACAACTTTCACACAACGCCATCTAGTCTCAAACTAAGCAGAGCTTGTGCTATGAGTACTAGACACTGATAAACATACATATATATTTCTAAATACATACATATTATAGATAAATTACACCCAGACAAAGAACAAATGATCGTGCTCATCACACAAACATTTGTCCTGGGTTGGAATCGAACCCATGACCTTATGCATAGCAGTTAGGGCCACTGACCACTACACCAACAGGCCTGTCAAAACCTGTCCACCAAGATCATCGAAATTCGGTCAGCTGGTAGGACGAGATAACTAACAGACACATAAATAAAACATACAGACACATTCGCATGTGTATAGAGCTAGCATAGTAATCAACAATTCGTACTAGATTGGTATTCTTATATTGCTGTTTTACGTATGAAGACTAACGTGGATTCTTTAAATATTATCGCAAGTTCTTATTTTGTTCTCTTGTTTGTACACTGTCTTGGCTGATGAATGCAATGATAAAGTCAATAATGTAGCATGCCCTTCTAGACAGAAGAGACTTGTTCGTCATTGACTTGCAGCGCCAGAGTCTTGAACATCGGCGACGTGTTGCAAGTCTATCGGTTACATTTTGGGGAGTGTGCGATGGAATTTCACAATCTAATTCCATCAAGCCCGTTCCATCAACGGAATGGAAGACGAACGGCGATGCGCCATCGTTAAATGTTGGACATTCCACATATACGCACAAAACGTTTTGGGAGTACTTTCATTAAGACGTACATTATGAGTCTATATATTCTGATAACTATAACCACGGGATTTTTAAGTCAAGAGTGAATAGGTTACTTCTAGGTAAGCTTGCTTCATCTTTGACCACATCATCGCTTACCGACTGGTAAGATAGTGGTCAAATGCGAACCTATCATCAATAAAAAAGAAGCTGTCAGGACTAAGGCTTAGAATAACTATCATTATCTGTGCGTACAATCAAAATGTTCCTAAACATTATATTCTTATTGGTCGGATGAACTGGATGTAGTATGTACTGTTGGCGTATTTGCGTGTAGTTCAATGATGGAACGGGCTTGTCGAAATTAAATTCTGCAATTCCGACGCACGATCCCCGAAGTGTAACTAATACCATCCAATAAGCCTGCATTATGCCATTTGCAAAACATAAACTTAGGCTTGTATTTATTTCCGGGGTTGCGGGAATGTTCTAATGAGATACCGCGGCCCCGAAACTTAAGGGCAGCTGAAGGAACAGGGTGGGTTTTTAGTCAGTAGAAGTCTGGTACTCCCTTCCACTCCACCCAGAGCGGGAGAAGTTATTCGATGATTTTCCCACACGGAAAAAAGGCATGTATTTATTTACAATATCTGCATTGTTAATGACTATGAATCTTTAAACGTCTCTCCTGTAAAGTCTAATTATAAATTTTACATTATTATTAAGACCTAGTAGGTACTATGTTAAGTGATAACACGTTACGGATCGCTACATGTCTACGTCTGGGTGCTCCCAGCGGTGCTCCACATCGCTGTCAATGCGGTGCGGCAGTCGACCGCCTCGGACATCATGGCCTTTCCTGCAGCAGAAGCTCTGGTCGGATAGCATGGCATGCCAGCATAAATGACATCATCCATGTGGCTCTTGTCACCGCTGGAGTACCATCTGTTTTAGAACCCAACGGCTTAGCACGGGACGATGGGAAGAGATCAGACGGGATGACTATAATGCCTTGGAAGTTGGGTAGGTCTTTGGTATGGGATGCTACTTGTGTTGACACCCTTGCGCTATCCCATCTTCTCAGTACGGCGGGCTGTGTTGGGGCGGCAGCTACAGGTGCAGAAAATCTCAAACGGCGCAAATACAACAACCTAATTGGGTGCTATATGTTTGAACCGTTTGGGGTTGAAACGTTAAGACCATGGGGTCCGAGTGCGCATCGACTCTTTCGTGACATCGGCAAACGATTAATCGACTCCACAGGTGACCAGAGGGCTGGCCTTTTCTTTGGACAGAGAATCAGCATTGCCATTCAACGTGGCAATGCGGCCAGTATTCTGGGCACTTTTCCCATTGATAGCGACGTTGACGAATTTTTCGATGCCCTATAATTTATTTTTATTTTCGTCTGTATATATTTTTAATATAGAAATACTTAAGTTAAATTGTTACAAAATAAAACAGACCTAGTTACTTGCTCTTTGAAGCCCAAGCCCCAAGTCAAGTATGGCCACCGCACCATTAAGAGTAATACGCTAGATTTGGAACTAACTAATAGAGTTAACAACTCTACACTGCACTCCAAAACGCAATTTATGTAACTGGACTATATTCAAATAGAGGAGACGTTATGTCTGCCGCATGCAGCTGAATCATTATCCAAATTATAGATGAATGGACATCCGAACACAATGGTCTGGAATGTGCTATATTAAATTATTAAGAGCAGAAAATGACGAAATAAAGAAGGAAAACTAAGAAAAAGAGTTTTTGTATACTTAAAACCGGCGATGCAAATTAATTTGGCACCTGCACAGTTTCGTACCATAATCTCTTAACTTTCAATCTATTTTTATTTTTTGTTTTGTTATATCGGCAAAAATACACTTTGTGGGTTATCTACTTATCAAAGTTCATGAGATATAGCTTACTAACAGACAAACGGATAAACAGTAGTACTAGGATTCCATTGGTTAGTCTTCAGTTGCAGAACCCTTATTAATAAAGTTCAACTTAAATAAAGATGAGTACACAGTACCAAAGCTAATAAAGTACATCAGTTTTCCCCGATGTGAGATTGATGCTCATAAGAAACACAAAAGGTTTACGAATATTTTGTCTTTCTTCCATCCATCCATCCATCCATCCATCAATGAATAAAAAAACTTTGTAACAATAAATTAAACCGACTTCAAAAAACACTGCAAAGTGTAAAATAACTTTAATTTCTGTAGTCAGTCATTCGTTTTTTTATTTTCGGTTTTGGCACCGACTTCCAAAATTAAAGTTGTTTTTCACTTCGCAGTGTTTTTGAAGTCGGTTTAATTTTTTGTTAGTTGGCCGGTTTGTACTTTATCTAGTAACAATAGCCAAAATATTGCTTTTCCTGCTGCAGGGGTCGTTAATTATTGAGGAATTCTCCAGGTACTTCACCATATGCATTATGACAATCATATTGTGCTCAGTAACCATATTTAAGTAATAGAATCCGAACCCATGAAATACTGTTTATTAAGTAGTTCCGGTGGCCATCAGTGGTCTTCATAAAACCAAATGGTGAAAAAAAAGAACTCAAATCGCCATAGGTGAGCCTATAATATTTGAAGAGTTCCCTCGATTTCTCCAGGATCCCATCATCAGATCCTGACTTGATGACATCATTTTCATCAAGTCAGGATCTATTAGAAGAATTTTCCAAATCGGTTCAGCTGTCTTCGAATAATCGCTGAACATACATACATACCTACATAAAAAAAATATATACGCGACGAATAGAAAACCTCCTCCTTTTTGGAAGTCGTTTAAAATACACATGTACGTTTGTCCCGTATACATTCTTATACCTTCAATGGGGTTGTGATTTGACTTATTTTGAGTACGTGCGAGAGGGTTTTTGAACCTAAAAATCCAAAGAAAAAAGAGGATTCTATATAACCAAACACTACAACAGACAATATTTTCCGTAGCATTGCAACTTATGCCGGCCGGATTTGACCTAGTATATAACTTATGATATTACAAAAATATGGTTCATAAAATGGGAAATCAGCTCATACCTATCAACTTGGCGTAAGCTTCGTATGTTTTTGCGAAGGTAAATAATGATCAAAGTAAAATATAATGTAGGTACAACAAACAGGGTAAACCGAGTTCACAAATAACACGTCCTTCGTCTACGATATTATTGGGGAACTGGGTTTTCCTTAGTGGAAACTTGCGCGGGACGACTAGCAGATGTTACTGCCTGCTTTTTTAAATTTAATCAAATCTGTTTATGAAAAAAGGGACTACCTACCGCGAAATCTTTGCGTCTATTTTTTTTTATGTGGGAGTAACGTGAACATTTTAAGTAAACTACTTTTATATGTAAAACACCTCATGATTCTTTCAATTTCATATTTAATTTTAAAGCATTAAGTTTGTAAATAAAAATCAACCTCACTAAGATATTGATTGGCGCAAGTAGTTTGGTAGTGTAACCATGATTTAATTAATACCCTTGATTGGCTCTAATTACTGATACAATACAGATTACACGAAGTCCCCCAGTTGACTTCTAATTAATTTCACGTACTTAAACAAAAAGGCAATATAAATATACATACAGGGTTATTGGAAATACGTCCCGATCCTGTTAAGGGCGTGTAGATGAGGTCATTAACTAACAAATAAAATGTTCCGCCGTCAAAATAGATTAGTGATTTTTAGGAGAAAAAAAATATTTATTTCATAAGACGTTGCAAAAATCATAAAAATAAAATAAGTATTGATCTCTTTTTTCAAAAGTACGGAGGTTTTTGTTTTATTTTTTTCTATAATGCGGAACTTAATTTTTTAGCTATTTAATAAATAAGAATGCTAAAACGTGTTTTCGTTTTTTTTTTTTTTTATAAATTTTTAAAAGAGATAAAGTCCTATTTTATTTTCAACCGACGACCAAAAGAGGAGGTTATCAATTCGACGCGTATATTTTTTTTTTTTTTTTTTTTTTTTTTTTAATGTATGATCATCGATTACTCGAAGACGGCTGAACCGATTTGGAAAATTCTTTTTTTGATTGAAAGGGTATACTTCGATATTGGTCCCATTTTCATAAACGTCAGGATCTGATGATGGGATCCTGGAGAAATCGAGAGAACTCTTCAAATATTATAGGCACACCTATGTCGTTTTGGGTATTTATAATAGTAACTTGTGCAGTTGCTCTCAAAAAGTACCATTTGAGGAAGTGGAACTGATGATGAAGACCACAGATGGTGCCGAAACTACTCAATAATAAGTATTGAGTGGATTGCGATTCGATTACTGGAATATGGATGTTACGCACTTTATGCTCGTCACAATGCATATGGTGATGTAGAGCTGATGGTGAAGTACCAGGAGAACTCCTCAACAATTAACGGCCCAGCATTGGGAAAAGCAATATTTTGTAAAAGTTTATAAGTAGTTGATAATTAGGCTCTTGTAACTAGGTAAATTAAAAATAGACCAACTAAAAAGAGTGAAATAAAAACTTTTTACCAAAAAATTAAACCGACTCCCAAAAACACTGCAAAGTGAAAAATAACTTTAATTTCGGAAGTCGGTGCCAAAAACGAATATACAAAACTAAAGACACCGACTACCGAAATTAAAGTTATTTTTCACTTTGCAGTGTTTTTGGGAGTCGGTTTAATTTTTTGGTAAAAAGTTTTTATTTCACTCTTTTTAGTTGGTCTATTTTTAATTTACCTAGTTACAAGAGCCTAATTATCAACTACTTATAAACTTTTATAAAATATTGCTTTTCCCAATGATTTTAATATTTAAAAACAATTTTTTCTCGATAATGGTATACTTTAGGCCTAGAAACTTAGGGTTGATTTGTTCTCTCTCTCTTCGTGCTTCCCATTTGTGGAAGCACCATCAACTTTTAGTTCAAATGGATCAAATTATCAGACGAACTTTGTCCTTAATTTTGAATGTGGCTTTAGATGACCGAGCTTGGGCCCAAGCCTCTCTTCCCATCCGCATGGGAGGGCTCGGAATCCGAAAAAAATCTAGTATTAGTTTACCGGCTTTCATTTCCTCGGTCCACAGCACTGAAAAATTAATCAGGAATATCCTGGCTTCCACACTGATTGATTTTAATGTGCCGTGCTTCACTGTGGCTATTGATGCCTGGAATCTCGCTTGTCCGAATTCTGACCAACCTGGTATAACATCTTCCCAGAGGCGGTGGGACGAGCCGCTCTGCAGAGTAGTACTGAATAATTTACTAACCACGTTTGCTACTTCTGCTGAGTGTGCACGTCTGCTGGCTGTGGGAAAGTGGGAATCAGGTCTTTGGTTACATGCTCTACCGTCCTCAAATCTAGGCACTTTGTTCGACGACACCACTTTCCGCATCGCTGTTTCACTACGCCTCGGAGTGTTGTTCCCCTCATCGCTGTAATTGTGGGGAAGTGGTCAACAGCCTCGGGCACCATGGACTTTCTTGCAGCCGTAGTGCGGGTCGTTTTGCGCGACATGCCAACTTAAACGACATTATCCGACGAGCTCTTGTTACCGTCGGTGTTCCAGCCGTTTTGGAACCCAATGGACTGGCGCGTGACGATGGCAAGAGACCGGACGGCATGTCATTGTTTCCTTGGAAGATGGGTAGGCCTTTAGTGTGGGACACAACTTGCGCGCCATCCCATCTTCCCAGTTCATCATGTTGTACTGGCGCTCCCGCTGCGGCTGCAGAAAACCTCAAGCGGCGTAAATATAGTCATCTCGGTGATAACTATATTTTCGAGCCGTTTGGGGTCGAAACTCTCGGACAATGGGGCCCATGTGCTCACAGCCTTTTTAAAGAAATATCGAAAAGGCTCGTTGACGCTTCCCGCGACCCAAGGGCTGGCTATTTCTTTGGTTAACGGCAATGCATTGCCATACAATGAGGCAATGCTGCCAGTATCTTGGGTACGTTGTCAGCCGACAGCGTTGAGGATCAATTTTTTGATGCTTTATTATAGTTTGTATTTTAGTATATAATTATTAGATATAAACAGAACACCTTCAAAATTATCATACTATTACGGCTGTAACAGTAAATACAAAATACAATTTTATATAAACTAACTAACTGTGTCCGCGACTTCGTCTGCGCGGAATAGTGACTTTCGGCAACATTTTTTAAGCTATCAAAAGTCTAAAAAATAAGTTTCAAGCTTCTAGCTTTAAAAATGACGTAATATCCATACAAACTTTCATCTCCTATTTCAACCCCTTACAGCCCTTTTTTCGCATTAAAAAGCAGCCTATGTCCTTTCTCAGCCTCTAGCCTACATCCGTACCGAATTTCATTAAAATTGGTTCAGTAGTTTAGGCGTGATTGCGTAACACACAGACAGACAGAGTTACTTACGCATTTATAATATTAGTAAGGATTATATCAACAGGTACTATTGTTCGATTATTTGTGTTTAGTTTTTTTTTTATTAAATTTCTGCATTATTAAAATAGGCTTATAATTATATTTTACTCGCCAAACTTCGCAGTTTGTTGTTAACGACAATCCTATTAGTTGAGTGACACATACGAAATTTTTGACCCACGTAATTGTCCTCGTAAGTGTCTCGGCGCCGTAGGCTATTGTAGCGGAGCCACGAGATAAAACTAGTCTTTACTATTCTTCCTCACAAACAACAAACTAAATTTAGTGCATGAATAATTAAAATTTCGGTTGAACAACAACATATTAGCTAGAAGGACAGTCCACCGAGATGTAACAGCAAGGCTCCGGATGAAAGCCGGATTAGTGGCATGAAACGACGCACAGCAACCCACGGTGTGTACCGGACTCGAGAATAAAGGTTAAATGCCCCCGGGGCACAGCGACTGTCGTATGAACATAATCAGGGGTCGCACACATTTATTATTCAGTTAATTTTCCTAGTTTCTACCTTTTTATCATCACCCATTCACCCACGATAGGGTTGAATTTACGCCTAAAGTTTCCTCTCGGGTAATTGATAGACATGTGTACATGAATTATTAAAATGACGATTAAGCGGCAGAATTCCCTGTGCGATAACCAGGTTTTGTTCAAGCTCATAAAAATATATTTTATCTGACTGGACGATGATTTCGACCTTCAAATATCGTTACCATCATGGCATCCTTCCCTGAGGGACTATCACGGATGTGAAGTCATAAATTGACCTTTCGCAATTATAGTCCCACTGCTATGTCCAAACCTCCTTTCTAAGGGAGAGTGTAGGTTATGATCTGCCACGCAGACCCAGTGCAGATAGCCACCGCAGGCGCGGGCCTGCGGGCTGTATGCAATAGGCAGCTCGCCGCCCGACTGAAACAGGCCCGGGTAGACAGCGCGTCGTGTTCCACGCGTGCCTCAAAGAGTGTCAGCAAAATTGTCGGGGCCCATAAGAGGACCATTGCCTACCGGGGTTGCGAAATTGTTCGAAAGAGTTACCGCGGCCTCGGAACACGCAGGGTATATGATGGAACACGGATGGGGTTTAGTCAGTAAAAGTCTGACACACCCTCCCGATCCGCGCAGATCGTGAGGCAGTCATTGGATGATTTGCCATCCTTAAAAAAAGGCCCCGTGCAGGTTGGTGGATGTCACAACTTCAAGTTTTGTTTCTGAGAGATGTCTGCTTTCTCACGATGTCTTCCTTCAATGATGATGATATGGATTAAACAAAGCATTGTACCTTTTTTCTCGAGGTGGTAAACCTCGTGGATGTTTCTACCTTAAGGCGAGCGAAGGAGTCTTTTAGACTCATTACTGATAAAACCAACCCATGTTCTCCAACACATTTGCATCGGGGGCTGAGGGAGCACTTAAAGAGTCTTCAACGCGGCCCCCAAAAAGTATTATGCCTGGATATGTTACGAGTCCACGACCCGTAACTCAGAAGTCGCGTACCGTAACCACTGGACCACCACAGACTGACACACACATACAATAAAATCGCATTGAGATTATTGTGCAGGTTACAAAGTCAGAATTTTATTTTAACTATATTTTTTTTTTTTTTTCAAATCAAAACGTTTATTTTTCACCACAATTGTAAGATTTAACAATTTGTTACAATTAATTAGGTACTAATTATAAAGTTACAATATTCGCTTATATTACAGTATTTAAAGGGTGGACTGGAGCCTAAACTAGGGAAACCCTGTATTTCAGGACTCCAGGTCACTCGCCTACGGAACAGATTTTTATCGTGTCTATTCAGACCAAAGGGGTGGACGGGGATTGGCTTTGTATGCCTGTATGTATGTATGTACGTGTGTGTGTGTGTGTGTGTGTGTGTGTGTGTGTGTGTGTGTGTGTGTGTGTAAGTGAGTGTGCGCGCATGTGCATGAATGTGTGTGCGTATGATTTATATTAACACGTGTGTGTGTGGGTGTATGCATGTATGTTCACGTATGAGTGGATGTCTGAGCGTTGATGTGAACTGCTTACTTAACTATGGCTATGAGAGACTCGGTGTCAATGTAATTTAAGTTTAATAGGTAAGTTTTGATCATTCTTTTACATACCATGAGAGTTTTGGGATATATATTTAAAAAGGAGTTAATTTTGTTGTACAGGTAAGGCGCTAGAAAAGACGATTGTCGCCTGAAGAAGGCAGTGTGATGTGCGACAGAATCACAGATCCTGTTTCTTCTACGTGAGAAGAAACTGAACTTTGGATCGTACTTTACCTGCCTGTGTTTACGGAGTGTAGTGTGTAAGACAAATAACTGCCTTACCGCCAGAATTTGGGATTCTTTATAGAGCGTGTGTGTTGGGTGTCGATAGGGTTTTCGCAACATTACCTTAAGCAACGATCGTTGAGCTCTTTCGACTCGTATAATTTTTGTCTTGCACGCCCCACCCCACGCCGGTATGCAATACTGTATGATCGATTGGACCAGAGAGTAATAGACACCTTTGAGCAGGTCTAGCTTGACTACGTTTCGGAGTTTTTTAAATATCCAAACCGTCTTGCGTACTCTTGCAGATAAAAGGTCCAGGTGATTATTCCAGGAGAGTGTATCATCGAGTTGGACACCAAGGTACCTTATATTATGGGTTCTATCAAGAGGTGGGCAGGAACAAGTCATTGAATTATTATTTTTACATTTATGGACTCTAAGGGAGAAACTATTATTTGGTTGTGTGGATTTATTTATTGAAAAGGTTATGTATTTGGATTTAGTTACGTTAAGAGTTAAGAGGTTTAAGCTAAGCCATTTTGATATTTGGTGGAGGCCCTTTTCAGCGAAAGAGCGCGTTTCGGCCCAAGTCTCTCCCTGAAATAATAGTGCTGTATCATCTGCGTAAGAGAAAACTATACCGTTTGATGGGATGTAGTTGCAGAGTTCGTTGATGTAAATAAGGAAGAGACTTGGGCCAAGAACAGAGCCCTGGGGCAAACCGCAATTTATTGGAAGTGGGCTGCTGAGGTGGTTGCCAATTTTGGTAGTTTGAGTTCTATTAGTAAGGAAATCTTGAAAGAGTTTGAGAGGAAGGCCACGTATACCTATCATTTCCAGCTTCCTTAGAAGCAGACGCGTAGAGACTGTGTCGAAAGCCTTTGCCATATCTAAAAATACACCTATGCATTTCCGTCCGCGATCCAAATTACTTGAAAGATGGTTGGTGAGCTGAACTACTGCATCTTCTGTTGATTTATTGGGCCGGAAACCAAATTGTGAGCCTGAGAGAATGTTTTCTTGTAGCAAATATTTCATCAGACGCCTATTAATAAGCTTTTCAAGCAATTTAGACAAACCCGTAAGCACAGAGATTGGGCGATAGTTCTCGACACAGTCCCTACTCCCACTTTTATGCACTGGATGTATTATGGAACGTTTAAAGTTATCAGGAAAAATACCTTTATTTAAACAAAGATTAAAGATATAAGTTAAAATTGGGCAGATAATATGTTTAATACGTTTTAAGAAAGCAACTGGTATATTGTCCCATCCTGTAGCAGAGTCGTTTTTTAGGTTAGATATTAATGCACCCACTTCATCAGAATCAGTTTCAAGCATTACAAAAGATGTTAGATGGGAGGAGCTATTTATGTCGCAGGTAGAATTTGGATCATTCGAAGCCTGGTCAATTCGACTGACAAGTGATTGTCCGATTTCAGCAAAATAATGATTGACCGTGTTCACAGCTATTGTTGGGTCCTCAGCATCAGTTTTCAGAAGGTCTTCTGCAGGATTTTTATTGCGCAACGTATTAGTTATTGTTCGGATAGTATTCCAGGTTTGTTTAAGGCTAGTACATTTGTCTAATTGTGAAGTCTCGTATTTTTCTCTAAGTTTCGTCAAGAGATCGTTACAGAAGTTGCGGTATCTGCAGTATGAGGACTTGAGTATTACATTAGATGGCGATTCTTTTAATTTTTTGTGAAGTATGTCACGGTGAGTAATGCATCGTAGTAAGCCTGGAGTTATCCAAGGTTTAATGATTTTTTTTCTGTTTGGTACTTTACACAGGGTGGTGTTTATCTCTAGAGCGTGTCTTATCTTTCCTACTAATAATTCAATAGCAAGATTGGGGTCATCAGTATTTAAGATATCAGAGAAGTCTGTCTCCAGAAGAGTGTTAAACGCCATATCATAATTAGTGAGTTGTTTATATTTTGGGGCAAGGTTTCTTGGAATTGTTAAATTTAAAAGGACAGGGTAGTGATCAGTGATATGTGTTTTTATAACGAATGTTTGAGCTTTCCGGTTTGTTTTTAGGTTAACGTGATCTAAGCAATTGGATTCACGTGTAGGTAATACATGTGCAGGTAGAAGTCCATTTTCAGCAAGAAGATTCAGGTTTTCACAACTTCTGCTATCATTGTTGGAGGGCTTGATATCTATGTTGATATCTCCAACAACAGCAATTGTGTTGGATTCATGAGTAGATTTTAATAAGGCATCTAATGACGTAAGAAAGTTATTGATACACTTATAGGATGGCGACCTGTAGATACATATAATGGCTATATCGGGCATTTTTAACAATAAACAGTTAGCGTCGTAGAATGGTGGCTCTATGACAGTGTATAATATATCTTTATGGATATATAACACGACACCATCATTTTGATTATAGCAGTCAGTGGAGAAATACAGCTTATAATTCTCAAGTTGAGGTAGAGGCTTGTGCTCATTTAACCAACATTCTGTGAACACTAGTATGTCACACTCCGTGCCTAAACGTTCCAAGAAAGCTAAGAAATGATCAAAATTACGATATATACTCCTGATGTTGTGTGATATGATTTTTAAACTATTTTTACCTACCTTGAGCTTATTTACACAATCGTTAGGGTCTACTGTTGTGGACTCGGAAACTGTAATGTTGTCCAATTCAAGTTGAACATTAGTTATACTATGAATCATTGTGAGATAAGTTATAAAATAGTACGATTAATAGAAACAATGATAATAATATGAGGTTGTAAGGTAATAATAGCATTAGGTATTTCTCATGAGTACAGCTTTCAGTATCGTGATTGTGCATGAGTAAGTATGAGTGATCCTTACGGAAAACAAGAAATATTATTCCACGGGACATGAGTGGGATATAAAAGAGTTGTGCAATGTAATAATATGTACTGTAGTGACAAGTGTCGGTGTAGAAGTGTACGCATGGATGAGTATAGTTGTTGAGAATATGTAAGTAAGCAAAAGTAAGTCGTGGGATGTATGAGCATGCGTGTATGGGAAAGAGTGAGTATGTGTCGGATGGTAAGAGTGAGTAGGTAAAAGGAAAATTCTTACATAGGGTGCAGCCAAGGAGTTTGCAAAGAGTGTATAGTCACTTTGCGGGAAATAGGTTTTTGAGATCCGTTTCATTTTGAAGCCGTACAGCTTTTGCTCCTTCTTCTTTGCGTAAGTAAACTAATCCTTGCGAAGACCAGCAGAACTTGTAGTTGTTTTCAGCAGCAAACTTACGAGCCATTGCGAAGATTTTTTTGTTTCGTGCGGTTAAGCTTTCTGAGATGTAGAGAAGTTCAGCGGGACCATCGATTTTGGCGTGTGTGGTAGTAAGCTTAGCACTTGAAACTTGCCTGAAATTTTTCGCTGATTTAAGTATTGCTTCTTATTTCGAGGCTGTGGTAAACTCGACGACAATAGGCATTTTTGTCGAAGTTTTGCTGTTATAGCGAAATACGTCCTTGATGTCACTATCAACAATAGTTGTATTAAACGCCGAACCGATGCTTTTCACTATTGCAATTAGGTCGTCTTTCTTTTCTACCTTATTTTTGGGAGCATTCCTTATTTCTATGCTGGTGTTTCGAGTGACGCGTTCCAGTAGTTCGATCCTGTTCTCTAGGACATTTATGTATTCTAGGTCCTTGGTTCTTACTTTTTCGTATTCTTCCAATTTAGATTTGATCTCGTCGTATTTTGCGGATAAAAAATCAACTGATTTAGTAATTTCGTGGTTTTGATTTTTTATTTCCTCGACAGTAGATTGCAGCAACGAAAGTTTGCGGTTTTGTTCATCTGTGGCCGAGCGCAATAAGTTTTTCATCTCCGACATAAAAGACTTCAATTCCTCTTCCAGCACCTCTCCTCTCTTCCGTTTCTCATGTCTGTGTGTGACATTACTAGTCGAAGAGCTATCGTCAACGTTCGGCTGAGTGATGGAGAGATTAGGGGCAGAGCCGCTAAGTTCCTTCGGCGGAGTTCTTCTAACGGACATAGTTTGGCTTTTAAATTGAAATAAATATGTTTTATTTACTAGCAGCCGTGAAGTGTTAACGTTTTGGTCAATGATCGACTCGTGCGGACTAATTAACTGTCCGTCAGTTATAACTAGACCTCAGGTCAAGTTAAAATGGACGAGTTCGAGAGACTGGTACAGTTTGGTTATTCGTCCAGTATAACTTGACCCCCGGTGAACAAGTCGAGCGACGAGAGTTATATTGAAACACGTCCGAACACCTCGGACATCCGTGGGCGAGAGGATCTCTACTCGACCTTGAAAAAGAAAACATCAAATTATGACGTAAACAAATAAACACTATTATTTTTGCCTTTTTAATTTTTTGTTGACCAATATATCTTGAATATTTAACCTGCGCATCTTACCCTAAACAATAACTATTGAAAGCAGCAATTATTGAAAGTGATTCTCAGATTTCATCAATCTATTTCACGTCTCAGAAAATTCATGCAATTTAAAACTGTTAGCCGAAACACGGGAACTGAACGTTTGAGCTAAAATTGTAGCAATATTCAACAGCACAATTGCAATATAAATGATTGTAGGAAAATGAAAACTTTTCATTAAGCAGTTTATTCTTTTGCCTTATATTTCTATATTTTTATTGTGTCAAAGTAGTGTCCAAACTATTGGAAGATGTAGAATTCCTGAGATAACAAGTAGAAAGCTCTTTATATGACCACTGTTAAAAAGAGTATTTAGGTACTTTATTCATTAAGGCATAAGTAATCCAGCATCCTTACGACACAGAAAAATCACAGATATTTTCGTTTTTGCATATAAAATAGAAACTTATACAAGTAAATATAAATTGAATTGAAATATAAACCCAGCTTCGTTACGTTTTTCAACGGAACCCTTAAAAAGGGTAAACAAAAATTTCATTAATCCCTCTCACAATTATTCAGAAATATACCATTAAAACCTTCGCTAATTAATACAGTCATGCAAAGATATCGACTTGATGCGGTCAAAAGACGAGTTCTAGTACCTGCAATGATGCGACGGGGACACCTTGCAAACTGCCCATGCTTTTGCCCAGGCAGCAGTAACTATCCGGCAAAACAGAAGTACAGAATCGAATCAGCACGGCTAGCAGATCTAGTGCGGTAATAGTTCTAAGAAGCGTCTTAAATGCTATTTATTTTATTAAATTATAATACCAGCGGCGCCTTCCACGTGAAACTCGAAAATTATCCTACGGAACGTACGAACGTATACGTAATCAGACTTGTGAATAAAAAAAATCCAAGCATATGTTTAGTACAACTACAATCAGTAACAGGTTTTCTATTTAAACTGTCTATGGAATTTTTTGCCCAATTGAAAGCAAGAAGCAGTTTGTCCATCAAATTGGGAATCTTCTAATCAGTATTTAAAACAAGCATATAGTTTCAGTGTCTATATACATTAAATGAGTTTTATAGAGAGGAGGCTTGTGTCCCACAAGTGTGAACAATATAGGCTGATTATACATATGTACTGGCTGTGTATGAAAATCATCAAATGACTTCTCTTCTGCCTAGAGCGGAAGGGAGCTTCAGACTGAACAATTTACTAAAGACAGTACACTGTCTTTAGTAAATTGTCAGATATTTACTTATGCAGACGATACCGCTCTAATTATAGATGGTTATGACTGGCCCCAGGCTTATCGAAACGCTGAGGCTGCGCTTTCTTATGTGATGAAATGTTAAGCAGATAATATGCTCACCTTAAATGTTAACAAAACTGTATACGTTGCGTTTACCATCAGATCAAATCAGTGTCCCTCAAACTCCCTTACGCTAAAAGTACACACTTGTGGTTCCGCAACTCAATGTAGTTGCCTCTCTCTTGCGAAATTTCACAGAATCAACATCTATATTCACTTTACAAAAGAAATTAATTCGAATAATAGCAAATATCGAACCGACAGACAGCTGCAAACCATACTTTCAAAAACACAAAATACTCACACTTGCCTGCTTATATATCTATGAATTATGTAAATTTGTCAGAATTCACCCAGATTTTTATACCACTTGCCAAGAAACACAAGAAAGATACAGTACACGACACAACAAAAACAAATTACACAAACCTCAATCCCGACTCAAAATGCACTCAACCAGCCCTTTAATTATGTCCATAAAAATGTACAATAATTTGCCAATGGATATAAGAGATATAAGCAAAACCAACATATTTCTTAATAAATTGAAGCGATTCCTAGAAACCAAATCATATTACACAGTCAAAGAATTTTTAGATGATAAATCTTTTGGTAAATAAAATTTTCAATAACATATATTACAAATATACAATTACAAACTATACACAATATACAAATTTTGGTCTATTTTTGCAATTTTTATGTACATAGATTGTTGCGTAATTATTAATTAATTTGACATCAAAATATACAATATACATATTTTTGTTTTATGACATTTGTAATCTGACATTGTTTTTTTAATTCGTTTTTATTTAGTTTCTGATATTTTTCATTTTATTTTAAGTATTGACATTTTTGTATGTAACCAACCATGTAACACATATGGAATGCATTAAATAATTGAGTATTGAGTATTGAAAATCTTTGTATGTACGATATCTGGGTATCTCAACTGGCATCCCCATATAGTGGAAGTGACCTCCCGGATACGTAAACTGATATATTATGTTTTCAAGAAGTTAAGGAACTCCGCCGATCATGACACTCTTATGTTAGTTTATTTGTCTGTCCTTACTTATTGTCTACCTGTTTGGAGTGCTGCTACCCAGAATATGTTTATACATGTAGAAAGGGCTCAGAGAGCTATCCTGAAGGTGATTCTTGGCCGACCACGAAGGTATCCCACTGTGCAGCTCTATGCCGACAGCAAAGTGCTCACAGTCAGACAACTTTGCGTGCTCCTGTGTGCCTTACACAAACACTCTGCACGCTCCCTACGCCACCCAGTGGCAGACGTAAACATAATGTTTTTGCTCAGAAACGCCACAGAACTGCCTTTGCTAGACGCCAGTTCTTTGTTAACAGCAATACCATCTACAACTCTTTAAATAAAAAAATAAATATACAACGTGTAACGGAAACCCCATATTTATCCAAAAGGACTGAAGACAACATCTGGTATGGAGTCTCTATGCAAAGTTTCAGCTCAAAATAAGTGACTCACAGAATTGACCCCAAATTATTGGTTTCATATGTTTCTTGAATACCAGTAATAACAAACGTGTCACAGCACTATGAGGGTCATCACTTTCCACGTTACTTGCCAATAAAACGATAATTCTCTTCGTTCTTCTTAATTTGAAAAATTCGGCCTCTGGTATCAATGTATTGAAATTTCTAATATGCTCCACACATGTAGACATAGGATTAGAAAACCCTTGCCATATCGTTTGTTATCATCCAAAGAAGCCGTGCACTTGGTATGTATATACCCTTTAAATTACACGTTGTATATTCGACCACAAGATTTCAATGTAAAAAATATATCAGAAATTATCTCCAATCACTCACCTTTGAAGGTACTGAGAATCTTCTGCGTGGTAATTTGCAGTAAACTGTTACTTTTTACACACTTTCTACACTTTAAATACTCGCACAATCACACATGCCTTACACGCACAATTACACGCGCGCATACATACTCACGCACACACATGCATACACTCTCTCACACATACATACTCACCCACACATACACTACACTTACACTCTTCACCGCTAAGTTTATAAGTAGTGTGTAAAGATTTTGTTTTTCTTTTTATTTAGTTTTTTGTATTACATTTCTCTTTTTTTGTACAAGTTATTGATATCTCTCACAATTTGCTTTGTATTTAACGTCCTAAATGAAAGAAGCATAATTATTTTGCTGTTATAGTTTTCGAAGAATCACTGACTCCTAAGTCACAGGAACTTACACCTAGTTTAGGAGTTAGGGTATTTCCACCTCTTTGAACGTCATAGAATAAGCCTTGTGTTCGAACTTTTTATGGTTATTTTATTATTGTAATGGCTTTGGTGAAATAAAGGATTATTATTATTATTATAGATTTCTACTGACTAAAAACCCACCCTGTTTCTTCAGCTGCCCTTAGCCCTTCCGGGGCTGCGGTATCTCATTAGAACATTCCCGCAACCCCGGCAAGCAATGCCATGTGGGGCCCCGTCACTAATACTGCCGACTCTTTAAGGTATGAATTAGGCTCTACGGGTATATTTATAACATTTTTGATGATACATTTGGAACAAAGGCTAAGCAATTTGCTCCTACCTATTTATGTATGCCTGTTTAAATCTTTACGGTTTACGATTAAATCTTTGGAAACATAACTCGCAAAACGAATTTCTAGTTTTAGTAAAATAATGAAACCTATTGTTTTGAATTTATCATACCTTTTACTACTACGGCCAGCGTTTTTGCTCGTGTGATAGTTAGAATTTATTTCAAGACAACATTACTGACGTAAAGAGTGTCCCATGTTACAAAAAAAAATACAAAAAAATAAAAAAGCCGTATTTTACTGATTTTCACATTAGTTCAATAATATCAAAAGGATATTCCGTAGTCCTTGATTGCTTAATTTAAATATCTTAATACATCTATTATAAAAACTAGATAAGATCCGCAAGGATCTTTTCTATTTATTATTATCATCTATTACAAAAGTATGGGATTGTTGTTTCGACAAAACTACTAAAAACAAACTGAATAGTCACGTTGATTTCGTATTGATATTCAAGTCAGGATGGATATCAATGTTAAATTCGTGTTCGCATTATCGGTCGATTTTGATTTGGGATTTAACGTAAATTTTACTAAATTGTACATTAGATTATGCAAATTTCAACGTGATAAATAAATCGTAACATTAAAGCAATCCGTCAACTATTTAAAACTTAATATGCCATGAATACTTGTTCATTATTTGGAAAGTTAAGACCAAAAGGAACCATTAACAACCTAAGATAGAATATCTAGAATTATCTAAATACAATATATTCTAAACATTTTTATTTTCAATTTACTTCTTACAACACACAGTTACACTGTGCGTAGTTAGAAAAGTATTATAATAAAATTCAAGTAAATTAAAACCTTAACTAACTAAAATTTAAATTTAGCTTCGACAAATTTATACTCATCGCTGTCCCCTGGTAATGTTCCCAAAAGACTAGCAATATTGCTACGTTGTATATAAATGTTTCCGCAACCTTTGTCGAAAGTAAAACTAAAATAATAATTGCAGTCCATTATGGTACGACAGTGTTACAATCACGCAGTTACAGCACCTGCCATCAAGCCTGTAGCAGCCTGTAACAGCGCAATTTTTTTGCAAAATTCTATTAATTTATTCTACCAAATTAAACTACTACATTATCTTCTTACATGTGGTTATAAAACTACGGAGAAGCTTTCTAAAGTTATAAATAAATAATACTCATAAAACCATAAGCGCAAAGACACGACACTCTTACTATAGATAATATAAATAAATACAATACGCCACCGTAAGTATTGTTTACTCGTATGTTGTAAAATTATATTGTACTAGTACTCACGCGGGGCTTCGCTCCCGTGGATTCTATCACGGTAAAAACATAACTCTCCTTTTTTGCAGTCGCGTAAAAAGTAGCCTATAACCTTCCTCAAGTTTCAAGCTACTTCCATACCAAATTTCATCCAAATCCACCCAGAACTTTCGAAGATTAGCGCGTTCAAGCAAACAAACAAACAAACAAACTTTTCCGCTTTATAATATTAGTATAGATTGTGTTATTTATATTATCTAAACGTAATACTCAACTTTGTTATCATGGCAGCAATTTCCGGGAAGTGAACCGTGTTCTGTAATAGCCTCGGCCGGACTCATTCGCTGTTGCCGTGGAAGGATGAAACAAGTGTCAAGTAGTGGTTTGGGTTGCATGTTGAATAACAAGTCGACACCTTCTACCCGTGCACATTGTATTCGCGGCCGGAAATGCGGTAATTTTTTGGCGGAAATATCACTAAATACTTATCATCATCATATAAAATAAATTCATTGAACAAACAAATAAAAACTAAAATAAAGTTATTGTTTTACAAAACCATATTCTTGAACAAGAGAAACTTTGTTGAGAGCACTAATCAGCTTCTGGTGGCTAGACATTTCAATACGAACACTCATGCCTGGTAAGATTCATATTCTAGTTCAGCAATACCTCATTTCAAGCATCTTCTGACAAAAATCGCTGAGTTTTGAAATAATTTTCTCGTAAAAATGTAAAAATGTTTAATTTATAACTGATAAACTAATTAGAGGTTTAACTGTAGCATTGATTCTATTACAATTTGTCCCTCAATAAATCTTGGCTCCCACTTTATCCCGCCGTACCCCGGTAGGACTTCGCCTCCCCGATTCCTCCGCTCCTCTTGTTCTTATGTCATCTCCGATAAATCCTTTAAGAAAGCGTTTAAATCGTTCGCCATTTGCTCAGTTGCGGTGTTCGAGAGACTTGAAAGACATTTGCTGCGGTTACTTCCTCGGTTCGACCCGCAACTCGTTCGACACACTTTAATTGTGAGCAACTTCTTATTTTTCTCAAGTAAATAATGACGTTGTTTGTTTGCGATTGTTTTGATGCGATAATTCACTCTTAGTTTGTTCCAACCAAACTGTTTTAGCCAATTTTGATAAATAAGGTTTGTGCGTGTTATGAAGGGAGCTAACAATCTTATCAATACAATGTCTTATTAATTAGTCGAATAATTGGTAGGAAAGAGGCTTCCCTTCCATCTGGTCACGTCGTCCAAACTTCCGGCGAGCCATTAAATTAAGAGCAACTAAACTTCATTTATCTCGGCTTGTTACTTCCACGGACGATAAGGTTCAGAAACATGGCTGGAAACTTCCACAAACTTACAGACAACTTCGGCGAAAAGTTATCGAATCACGCCGATCGTTCGAAAATTTGTTACTTACTCAATATTTTAAATAATCTTCTTTGTAACACTTCTTATCTCCAAAGTTTTCACTCCCTTTAACTCAATCTGATTATGTAGTGATAATAACTCACCTGCGTAGTCTTTAGTTGCTTAATTTTGTTAATTAATTCTTGTAAGCACGTTTATAACCTTCGTAATGAATTAAAGTACTTGGGGCAGTTTGTTTCTGCAAACAACCGCTAATTCAGCAGTAATAAAAAGTTTATTTTTACATAAAATCTTTACATTAAAACAACATACTTAATTTGAAAATCTCACACGTACGTTTCTAGTATTCAGGACAATGATAATTCATGTAAACTCCTCCCTCGGGTGTTACGGATAACTTTTCATATTTTCTTTTATTACAAGTTCTAGACAGAACAGTAGTCTAGCGTAAAAACCGCCCTTAATTTGTACGATATATCGATTCACGTAGGATATTTTAAGTGGAATAAACTTCTTACGTTGAGGCAGCGGTGGTCGCGTGACGAGCCACGTTTGGAGCGGCCGGGCAGGCGCGGGTGCGGGCGGGCCTGCCGCACGGCAACCGCCAGCCGCGACTCGATACGCAAATATTTACATCGCCCCCCGCGGCACAAGTCATTGCCTGAAAGCGTTGTCTTGTACCAACCTCGTTGTAAAGAGAAAATATTGCCTGTCGATGCTATTCACAACTAAGTCACGGCACAAACAAGTCGCGTTGCATAACGCCCATTCAAAGGCATCGCCCCAAATTAAGATTAAGTGAGGTTTTACACAATATTGTGAATTATCGGCAGTTTCTTTTTTATGTTCGCACTTTTAAAGGATCCGTTCTCTTTTATTATTCATTATCTGTAACATGAAATAGTACAAATTTACGTTAAAATTGTAAGTTCAGTATCTTAAGATTAAATGCGACCATGGTAAAATGCGGCCAGTTGTTTTATTGGCATTCATGAGTTCTTGTTAATAAAACTTAGACATAGTTATATTCCTTTGTACAAATGGAAAAGTCTTGTAAAACAATCGTGGTTTAATAGCAAGTGATATTGTTTTTATTAGTTTGTTGGTTTTAAAAGACCCTACTAAAAGTCAGAGTTTTGCTGGTTTGCCCAAATTATAACGTGAATGTAAAGAGAACGAAAAATACTTGATGTGCGTGATCACTCTTCACGCATTTAAGGCGAATAACGTTGTTTCTTAATTTCAACTCACGATTTAAGATTGACTGTGCCTTAATAGAACGTGGAAAATCATATTTATAGACGCTACGAAACAAACCGACATCGTGGAATATAAATACCTAATTTCCTCTTTTGTCTCTTTAACCAAGAAATCTGCATAAAAGGTTTTCCTGGTAAGCACTACCAGCAAGTCTGACAAATAGACTTAAAAGAGTTTAAATATCTGCAAGTCTGGGATAGCAGCCACTGACTGGCTACCTAAAACTTGATACTAAAGTATAGTTAGCACCAATTGTAGTTTTTTTTTTTTTTGTAACTAGCCAGAACAACATAGTTTATTCTTTTTAAAATATCTTAACAGCTTACATATAGCGAAGTGACACTATAAACAATATAGATATTTTTTGGAAGCTGCAAATCGTACTTACAATAATGAAGAGTTAGCTTAATAATGAGTAAAAGTTTAAGTACTTAGACCAACTTAATGAAATGTTATTGATTTCTTAGTATTATTCACATCATTAAACTGATTGAAAGTTAACGAGCGATCCAATCTTAAAACTTGGTTTTAGCAGTACGAACTATAATGCTTGTTCTAAATATTTTGGCATGACCTACATTTTTCATGTGGTTAAAATTACTACAATATTAGCTGATTAACATTTAGCTAATCTAAACATAATTAGCGATATCAATATACTGAACTGATTAAACATAGCGGCAAAGTATCTCATTTGCATAATATAACGTTGATTATTTTTTCTTTGGATACTGAAGGGTAAAAAGAGCCGTACTTACGTACATACTATATCTACGTAATTAAATTCTAACATAAATAATATACACAAGGAGGTATTGTTTACATAATAGCTACTTTTGTTGTAGACTTTATAAACCTATTAATAAGTAAAACTGATTCAAAACATATGCATAATAAATGCAAACCAAGTGAAATGGCGAGCGAATGAAAACTATTTTTGTAAAACTAATCATTTCATGATAAGTTTCATAAGTTTTAAATGAAATTCAGTATTTAGATTTTAAATTGAATATTCTATTAACACTTTGGATTTTTCCGTTGAATTTTTATTACAATGGAACACGCTACTGTTAGCTAAAGCGGCGGCGTTTTGTGAGCGTGTGCGCTGTGGATCGCAGATGGCGTTTTTCTCATGTAGCTAGCAATTTTCTCAAAGCATGACTACAACTACGACAGGTGGCATCTAGAAATCACAAAAACGGGAATATATTTTACCAATAAAACAAACAGTATGACATATAGTTAAGCCTGCAATACATGTTAGCCGAGCGTTGTCGAGTGAAGGCCAATACCAACATGTAGACAGTATATTTGCCTTGTCTTGCTATCGCTCGGTGTCACTTGCCTAGTTGGCCAAGTGAAGGCCAGCGCCAACGTGTATAGAGCTCATTTGGTGCAACTTGTCTTCGCTCGCCGTTGCTCGTGATCACTTGCCTCACTTCGGATCGGTGTCGGTTTTTGTTCACAAATCAAAGGCGCTCGCCAGCGCTCGGCCAACGTGTGAGCAGCTCTACAGACCCTCTTCTACATTGGTCGTCTGCATTGGCGTTCGACGAACTTGTCGAACGTGTGGACATTATTTCTTGCCTTGTATCGATTTGCCAACGCTCGCGTTGGCCTACGCTCGGCCAAGATGTATTGTAGGCTTTACACTATACTGAATGTACTTTATTGTATTGTGTGTTTAGATTAATCCAACCAGTGTAGAAAACCGTGATCGGACAGCCAAACTTAAACTGTACAAATATAAATTTGTTGATTACAAACTGGACGAACTGATATGAGTGGAACTTTGCATTTTAACGCTTAAATAATGCCCAGCATATAAGAGGAAAGTGGGTGCCAGTGGCGAAGGGTGAATTTTCATAAAAGGGAAGCCGGACCAAAAAATGCTTACCTTGCTTAAGTGTGGTGCGTGAATTCCAGTAACTGTGGCCCTGTGGCTGACTTCAAAATCTTGTAATTTCGTAAATAATTATTTGTTTAATTGAAAATAATAGATTACTATTAATATATTCATATATAAAATAATAGTCTAATATTTGCCATATTTCAAAAGGGAAGCCGGTAGGAATCGAGTTGTATGGAGCCTTCGCCACTGGTAGGTGCTAGGAAAATCAAATCTGACTGATTTTCGACAGCCTTCGTGATGCCTACCCTCACAAAGTTCTTCAAAATTAAAGAAACAAACATTATGTTATGAGCTAAATCATCATGCTCCTAATACGTTTTCACTCTTACCTTTTCACAGTAGATACTCGTATATATTACATATTTTATACTATTGCGCAAGTCCTTTCTTCACAACTGTTATTTTTCATGTTACCGCCAACCATTTATTAAAATATACGTATAAATAAAATCGGCAACGTAACACTATTTCGTGATTCATATTCAGGAGCTACGGATTTCTCATCCGCTTCATATATTCTCATCTTAAGCATAGAATTTGAAAAATATAAACTGAAACGTGATGCCCTCGTTTCTAATCCGCAGTGGTCCGTAAATCATGTTCACACGTTTGATGTCTCAAAAGCTTCTAGCTATAAAGATCCTTCTTTAGTACTACAGTCCGTCGTATTATATAACTTAAGGTGTATGAAACAGACCTACGCTACCTATGCATCTCTAGTACCAACCGGGCTTTGAATCCTGAGAGACGGACGTGCTGATATGAATGCGTGGATTGAAGTTTTAAAAAGTAAAAACCGGGCAAACGTGATAAAATATTATTTCCTTTGTACTTCGCTACAATGGATTTTATGCATGGTTGTTCGTGACATTTGCTCCCAGCTACAAGGCAAAAAGTTGGTGGTGAATAAAAGAATTGCCCCAATTTAGATTTATTTGCGCTTTTGCTACATTACCTCATGATATTAATTATAAATGCACTATAATGTTATGCATTGTGAGATAATTTAAAATAGGTACGTTACAAATGGTTATTTTCTTTAGACAAATGTATCACTTGACGATTATTGTCCTCGGTCGGACTGGCCAATGGTCGTTGCGTAACGGTCTCTAATTCCGAATTCCGCGTAGGTCGTAGATATTTTCTGTGCGTGCTCTCAGACTCTGTGCCGGTTACATTAATTTGTGCTGAATAAATGTGGCCGGAATCCTAGACAAATATTCCATTAAATACATGTAACTTTGCTATCAAATATTATCATTTAGAACACTTGGTGGGTATGACTGGGGCGACTAGCTTTGAAATTGACTAATTAGAGCGACAGAAGCTGCGAAGTCCACAATGAGTATTTGCTCACTGTGCTATCTGTATTAATTCAACAAGCGGGACAAGTGAATTCCAACTGCAGCAGTGAGACTAAGCTAATCGAACGCGCTTATAATTATTATATACTGCAGCTCTATTCTCGAGGGCCACATTGTAGTAAGACCTAAATGGAAATGACAGTAAGCGCTAGCTTAGCATTTATAAAGAATAATAATTACTATAGTTAAAACACAACGCTCTTTGCTGAATGAGCACAAATTTAAAATAAATTTCAAAGTGACAATCGTCACATATAAACACAATATCTAACAAGGCTCGACAAATTGTGTATCTACAGACTACGGGCAAATAGAGCCAATTGCCGTCCGATAAAAAACAATAGCGAGTGCTTGCCTTTCTGTCATACGGAACACAATGGTATTCTTCCTGAGCGATAAAACAGTCGCCCGCAGACATCGGCAAACGTGAATGACAGTTTACGATGTAAAAATATATAGTACATTACAGAATTTAACATCCGCAGCATCGTATGTGCAAGTACCGACATAAAGCATTTAAAACTTTCTTTTAGAGTCTCTAAGGAGGGGTAATATTCTGACATAAATTCTCCCCGGGGTTCACCCCACTCCTTGAACCCATAAAACGATAAAGATCATCTTTTGTAGCTTCTGAAGGGAACGGTTACGTACCTCCTTGTATCTTAAACAATTCGCTCATTTCGAAGAAATACATCGAGACAAATCCGCTCATTAATATGCGGAGTTTAAACTTTGTTGCGAGTTTGTTATCTGGGAATTGTCTAAAATGTACAGAGGTATTTGGAAGGGCTCCGTCTCATAAGTTATAAACAAACACCTTTTCTGATAGCAGGTGGCTGGAATTTTATAAAATATCGATGAAAAGAACAGGACAATAATTAGAATTCCTTCGATAAATTTGTCAATCTGAGAAATTTAAATGAGATATTATTTTCGTGTGGACCATGAAATGAATGAGGAAAATATTGGTGATGTCTCTTTGATTTATTTCCATTAACATCACAGAAATGTATCATACCTACCTACTTCCTCGGGAACGTTCCTTTATTCAGGTTTGTAGTAGATAGGATCTGCTTTATATTCAGTGAGCTGGCTGGCTGTTTGGGCAAGTTGCAGGTTTTTCACGGAGCATGCTCTCTAATGAGGTTCAATTAACTCAACCATGTCGTTATCAGTGTATACTGTTTCCTGCAACTAATCCGTATCTATAATCATCTTTAAGGACATCCACCATAAAACATTATTTTGGAATATTAATAATATCTACACAACAAAGATTTAAAACTACGATAACATACTAGCCACAAAATGTTAGAGCTATAAAACTTTCCCATTTTATTACCAATCAGATATATCTATTGTTTTTATTTTACTAATCTTTACAAACCTAGAAGATTTTGGACCTTAAATTTATTCGGTTAAAGTCTATTTTATAGATCATTTGCTGATCCTAATATATACAATTTGATTATATTATTCGACAATAAAATTTCAGTGGCAGGAGAAAAAGGGAGGACTACTAATATGTTACCCTTTATTACACCTTTAGTATATTGAATACTGAGAATAGATACGGAGAAAAAACGTTCATTATCGGCTCTGTCGCGCAAATAAAACAAGATAGCACCCCAGGGCCCGCTCACTTGGATATTGCGACCCGCAAGCAAATTTGCTCTAGGCACAATAAATGCTTAGGACTGTACGTGAGAGAACACAGTGCCGGCAACAATAACATTTATATATATGTACATACTGATACATTAGTGGGGAGATAAAGCTCTGTGATATATGGACGACTATAAACATGTCGCCTTCATACCAGCGACTACTTTGTTCAAATTGATCACTTTATCTGTAAGAGATACAAACAGCTCAAAGCAAAAGAGTGGGATTCAGCGCTTCTCATTATCCAAGTAAAATATAAAGCAAATATCTAATTGATCATTATTTTAATTTAATAACATAAATTGAGTGTAATGAAATGCTCTGTAAAGAGATAATATAAGATTTTGACGAAATAATTACGATAACTTTGTGAGTAGGTACGTTAATAGAAATTCTAATAAACTTGAGCAGGTTGTGTTTGAGATTGGAATTTTGACAAGATTACAGTCGACTAGAAATAAATTTTAAACATGCAATAGAATTTCAAAGTAGCATGACTAAGAATTTTGCAAACAATCTTGCTATGTATTTTAAATTCTTGTTTTATTATAATCTGTAATTTTCCCAATGACAAGCGAAGATTTTCGCAGAGTGGCTAGAGGACAGTTGCCGAGAATCGTGTCAAATAGCATTCAGTGCCTGTAGCCAACCATGGGCAGATTATAAATAGTCAAAAGTAAGACTACGAATTAGCTTACTTCACTCTCTTCTTTAAATTGAGCGAAGCGGTGTTAGCAGGAATTTGAGTCCTAATACAAGACAGTCATCGCGTAAATACGACAACGATGCGTTGATGCGCAAGCAGAAGACGCCTACCAGTTTTTCCGAACAATTTAAGGCAACCATCACGAATTAGAACAATGCCTTATTAACAAATTAATAATTAAGGTACATGTCAAAAACTAAGTAGGACACATATTTTACAGCTGCACTAAAAAGCTTGATTTCAGCGATATATTAGTAAAAAGGTTGGTTAATTAAAAATAAGTTTGCGAGGTCAGGTCAGCTAATGATACTGGCAGAAAATAAATCTATTGTAAATATTTCTACAGTTAGTAATTAGTTAACAAACGGCTGTTTACTGTTTATATCTTCTATTTTATTGTTATGCTAACTTCGATATTGCCAAATTGGTTATTTCATTTATGTAGGTTTTCATCGCTTTACTATGATTCAAGCATGAAAATTCGATGAATTGTTTATTTCGTTTCATATTTCATCAAAATTAAAAAGGAATCTCGTGTATGATTCACTCTATGTATTGTAGGTATTGTATATTGATTACTTTGATCTGTTGAATTATGACTATGAAAACCACCCATGTCAATAAATATGTATCACTGGCGCCAGTATAGAGAGAGCTCGTGGCTAAATAATTGCTTGCTGACGTCGGTTGGTCCATGAATTTGTGATCATCTTAATACAACGTGTAACGGAAACCCCATATCTATCCAAAAGTACTGAAGACAACATCTGGTATGGAGTCTCCATGCAGTTTCTGCCCAAAATAAGTGACTCACAGAATTGACCTCAAATTATTGGTTTCATATGTTTATTGAATACCAGTAATAACAAACGTGTCACAGCACTATGAGGGTCATCACTTTCCACGTCACTTGCCAAATAAAACTATAATTCTCTTCGTTCTTCTTAATTTGAAAAATTCGGCCTCTGGTATCAATGTATTGAAATTTCTAATATGCTCCACACATGTAGACATAGGATTAGAAAACCCTTGCCATATCGTTTGTTACATCGAAAGAAGCCGTGCACTCGGTATGTATATACCCTTTAAATTACACGTTGTATATCGGGATTCTTCTGTGCCTCGGAAAGCACGTTAAGCCCTTGATCCCGGCTATCATTTGTACATGGACTGAAGCCAGAAAATTTTACAGCAGTCTTTCCAGTGGGTATCTTGTTACCTAGCTACTTTGCTGTGTGTACTTGTGGCATGTGTCAATAAACGTTTTTTCTTTCTTTCTTTCTTTTCTTTCTCCATGTAAAACACTAGTACTCAGCTACATCTGGAATGGAAGCCAACCCGAACTTAGTTGGGTAAAGTTAAGCAGATCATGATAATTACAATTATGAAGGTGTACTTACCTACTACTCTTTATACTATTTTTTACTAGCCATGTACAATTATTAGCAAAGTACCAGCTTGCTGCATTGGACTCGATCAAGCGCAGAGCTAAAAGGCTTATAGGCGACGAGGTGCTGGTGGACAAGCTGCATAGCCTGGCTCATCGGCGAACCGTTGCTTGCCTGTTGGTTTACAGTTTTGTACTTCGGGGAGTGTGCGCAGGAGCTCCATAAACTGATTCCTCCAACTCCCTTTCACTACCGGTCTACCAGACGCACGGCTGGGCACCACCCACACTTGGTTGATATACCGTCTTGTCGTACCAAGCGCTTCTCCTCCACATTTATTGTGCGCACAGCCAAGCTGTGGAATTCTCTGCCGGGCTCTGTGTTCCCTGCCACTTATGACCTTTTAGCCTTTAAAGCACGAGTAAATAGGCATCTTCTGGGCTCACTCGTCCCATCTTAGACCTCATCTATCGCTTACCATCAGGCGAGATCGAGGTCAAGTGTGGGGCCACCAGTAATAAAAATAATAATAATAAGTGGTTGAAAATGACGGTTAAAAGAACACTTACCTATGCGTATTTTTTTTCTTAATTTTTTTTTTGATCGTTCGTCGGATAGCTATGAAAGCTACGTGGACAAATAATGATAAATCATATTTATTCTGCAAATTCGTTATAAATAGCAATTTACACATCAAAGATAAATCTGTATTTTTCTCAAATTGATCTTTGAATCAAAAAATGAACTTTGCAAAGGACGACTAAATTTTCTATTTCAATTCTACCTACCTTCCAATTTTTTTACATGGGAGGTCTCTTAAACCAAGGCTTCCCAAATTTTATTTTTAAATTTTGTCATGCGTCATTAATACCATAACTACATGCCAACTCACAGCTGTGCAGCGAAACTTGAAAAAGAAAGAGTTGAGAAGGTCAACAAAACAAAAGCTTTGTCGTTTTACTATGGAACTCTAAAAATCTATTATTTTAACTCAATACAATTTCCTTATTAATTAATTATTATGCGATAGCTATGAAGTTATATATAATTATTATATTTTAAGCTTAATACGAAAACAAATGACAGACTGTTTTCATTTTAATTCAAATCATTTTCAACCAGTTTTAATGTGTCCTGTGTCACGTATGTAATACTCCAAACAATCAAACATTTCATCCCATTAGTATTATAATCAGTCGAAAACGAAAGCCAATGGTTTATATAATCAATTGAAACCGATACAACTCATTAGCGGAACAATTAGATGCTCTACTGGCAACAAAACAGCTCAGCCAACCGTCAGCCGAAGCTCCTAATTTGCTATTGATGTTCAATTAGACTACAGCTACCTTCAGACAGTATCCATTTCTAGTATTGTTGGAGAAAGCCTATCTCATATGAACTTACACAAGGGAAATAGAATATACCTACGCATCAGATAGTTTCAGTCTACCCAACATTAATCATCTACGCTTAATGTACAGATGTATATTATATAGATATTACAATGTGAGAACTATACTATTTTATATTTGAAATAGTAGTCACCAGAAATATGCTCTTTAAAGGTCGCAATGTTTATAGAAAATGTATTTAAAACATGTTTCGTGTAAAAATATTAACTGCAATAATTTAAGTCAACATCAAAGGAATCAAACAAAAAAAAAATCTTATCAACGTTTTTGTTTACTGTAGCCTTGATATTATGGTACCGATAATCTACAACCAGGTTTTGGTCAGTTAACAAAAGGATTGATTTTAAAATAAAGTTTAGCTAGCCTTGAAAAAATATAATTGATTATTGTATTAGAACAATAATGACCAATCTAAGAACTTTTTCTAAAAGGGAGGATTTTCTAAAGAACAGCAGTTGTGGTCTAACGGTTACATGCACTACTTACGAGTTTTATGTCGTAGGTTCGAATCCAGGCAGGTATATTACTTTGTGTTACATCATCACTGCTGCTTTCAAAACAATGAAAGATAACATCGCAAGTCTTAGGACTAAAAATCCAAAGACACGGTATTCACCAACCCTCTCTGTGCTCTCGTGGCGGATTACAGCGTATGACCTTAAATGACCAAAATGAGTAGATGTTCAGCCTATTTTGCAGCGACCTAAACTACGTTTACGATTTGGCTCCAACCATTTTATTTTCTGTAATATGTGTATGGGGTGGTTGCTATGAAGACCACATAACTTTACGAGCTCATATTGCAAAAAGTTTGAGTAGTTACGTTGAATCGTATCATTATTTTTCTACTATGTTTTATGACCTTTGTTTACACTTATAACATTCAAATAATCGCGCTTATATTCTAATCTAATATACCAACATATAAAAATTAGGTGACACAGTGTTTGTCAGACAGTACTTGGTAGGTCTGAGAATAAATCGTAGGCTTTTTTTGTCACTAGCAATAATGTATGTGGTAAAAGAACGTTTGTCGGGTCAGCTAGTCATAATATAATATTCGATTATAATCTTAGGATCTTTGTGCCTTCAGTGATTCATGGGCACCTTCGTTCACCTCAACGACCAGGTTGCCAATATTTTACTTCAAGAGACTTGATCGAAAGGTCCAACCAAGGCAACTAATTATAGTGTGAGGTTTAACAGATGATGAATAGAGTAGTATCTTTTATTTATTTTTCCTTTTATGTTTATGTTTTATTAACCGACTTCAAAAAGGAGTTTCTCAATTCGTCTTGAACTTTTTTTTTTATGTATGTTACCTCATTACTCGTAGACGGCTGGACCAATTTGAAAAAATCTTTTTGCGTTTGAATAGGTATACTTTCTAGTTGGTCCCATTGTTACAAAATCAGGATCTGATGATGGGATCCTGAAGAAATCGAGGGAACTCTTCAAATATTATAGGCACACCTATAGCGTTTTGGGTATTTCTTATAGTACCTTGAGCATTTGCTTTTGAAAAGTGCCATTTGGGGAAGTTGAACTGATGATGAAAACGACAGATGGCCACTGAAGCTCCTCAATAATAAGTATTTCGTGGATTGTGATTCGATTACTTGAGTACGGATGTTAAACACTTTATGCTCGTCACAATACATATAGTGATGCAGAGCTGATGGTCAAGTAGCAGGAGAACTCCTCAAAAATTAACGGCTATGCATCGGGAAAAGTAATATTTTGTAAAAGGTGATAAGTTGTTGACATTATGGCTTTTGTAACTAGATAAATTACAAACCGACCCACTAAAAAGCGTGAAAAAATTTTTTTTGCAAAAAATTGAACCGTCTTCCATATCAAAACACTACAAAGCCAAAAATAACTTTAATTTCGGAAGGCGATGTGGAAAAAAAAGAAAATCCAAAAACAATAACACCGACTTCCGAAATTAAAGTTATTTTTGGCTTTGAAGTGTTTTGATATGGAAGTCGGTTCAATTTTTTGCAAAATTTTTTTTTTTACTTTCCTATTTTAGGGTCGCATTGTCTTACCGGTCTTACCGGAGGCAATTGAGTACCAGTGATTTACACGGCGTGACTGCCTATTTGACTTCCAGGACCCAGTAGCTGGGTACAAGACAACCCTTGCAAGGCTGGTGTCAGATTTACTGGCTTCTGGCTACCCGTAACGACGTCAAAGATGTACAAATGAAAGCCGGGCTTCTAACGTGCTTTCTGAGGCACGGAGAAAACTCGATATGTTAGCTATTCACAGACCGACTTCCGTATGCGTCGCTTAACCTTGAAGAAAGATCCGTGTGGCTATAATTATTTAGGTACAAGATACGATTATGATTTATAATACTTTATTATGACACCAGCTGCTGCCCGCAACTTCGTTCACGTGGGAGGATTTCCCTCGTAAATCCCGATCCCGTGGGAATTTCGGGATAATAGTGGCCTATGTGTTATTCCAGGATGTTAATTACCTATTTACCAAATTTTATCAAAACCCATCCAGTAGGTCCGGAGATTAGCGTGTACAAACAGACAGATTCTTTTTTTGTTTTTTTTTTGCCATGATACCGTTTCTTAACCCACCTCGATTATTATTTATGTATACAATTTAAATGTACCGACATGGTTTTTATACTGTTTTATTATATGTATGGATATTATTTTATTTATTATACAGAAAACTTAACACAAATTCAAAAACTGTTTTACCATATATGAAAGCCTCTAAGGGCTTATCTGTATGCTGATCAACCGTAAGTTATTCTTTATAATACATTACTTTTTTGTATAGAGACGTATATATTTTTAATTGCAACTTTCCAAATTAGTTTTGTCTAACGTTTTCAATTCCCCTAGGAATTTATTAATAAAATAAGTAGGGGAGAGGTATGTCAATAGTAACAAAAAAAAATCAATTCTTAATAATATTTTAATCAACAATCTCAGCGCAATCATTTTTGGTCACAATATAGTTGAGTTATCTAATTAAATTTTATAATCAAATATAGTAAACAACAAAAACGTCAATCAAATACTAGGAAATGGCACTTAATGAGATCAACTAATAGTGTTACAATTGCTGCACTAAGAGGGTCAATTGTAACAGCAATGAGAGTCAATTGTAATATATAGAAATAGTCAGCAATAAAAAATAAATTTAACAAAATCTTGACAGCAGTTCACTCTAAACATCAAAAAAGAACTTAAAACACATAAAAAAATATAAAAAAAATTAACAGTCATTCTGACAAACAGTTTAAACACACACAAAGGGATCATTTTTGCACAGCTGGAGTGTGCCCATTTATGGCAGTCTCTGCATTGCAACCAATCTTCTCTACTGGTTTTATAATGTTCAAAACAGAGTCTGCACCATCTGTCTCTTCATTTATATCTTCTTCTGCCTCATTATTTTCAGTTCTTTCAGTATTTTTTTAGTCAAGTTTAGGCTCGAGCAAGACTTGTGGCTTCAGGACGACGTAGTTCTTGTTCTGTGGAAAATACTTTATTATGTGGGGCGTATCCAGTTTTAACTGTATTATCCTGCTTGTATTTAGCAATATACTTGGATAGAGTCACATGACGCATGCCAAAGCTGGTAGCTACACTTCTTACACTCTTCCCTTGCTTAATTATAATTTCACAAGGTTCAGCATATTTTTTCTGGTGGCACGGTGCCACGCAATGTCTTCCGAGGTCGTTTACAAACCATTTTATATGGATTCTGAAAATAAAATGGCACTATTAAATAATAAGCTAAGTGTCAAAATAACAGAGTGTCTATTGTAACACGTTACAATTGCGCCTCATTGTTTTGTTACTTTTGCACCACTACCGCCATTTTGCATTGAAGACTTATTTAACAAAAATCTATGGTAAATTTAAACAAATCACGTACCTGCACTTCTAGATTGGATGGTAGATTATCCTAAAATAACCACTGAACTATTGTAAAACTGTTTAATTTAATTAAAATAACAAAAACTGTGAAGAAAAATAATTTTACACAACTTGCTATAATACAAACTATCTTAAACTGACAGCACACGCGCGAATTGTTTTACCTATAAGTTTGGTCGGTAAAACAGCACCCAATAAAGCTTCGATTGCCACGTAAACCTACCGCTACTGAACGATAGATGTCGTTGAAACAACACTGTTACAATTGCCTCCCTGTAACAATTGACACACCTCTCCCCTACTAAATAGTTGCTATGCAAGTAATGAAAAAATTATATAAAAAAACTTATTACCAAAAAATTAAACCGACTCCAAATAATATTTGAAGAGTTCCCTCGATTTCTCCAGGATCCCATCATCAGATCCTGACGTTTACGAAAATGGGACCAATTTCAAAGTATACCCTTTCAATCAAAAAAAGAATTTTCCAAATCGGTCCAGCCGTCTTCGAGTAATCGATGGTCATACATAAAAAAAAAATATGTACGCGTCGAATTTATAACCTCCTCTTTTTGTCGTCGGTTGAAAAACACTGCAAAGTTAAAATAACTTTAATTTCGGAAGTCGGTGCCAAAAACGAAAATAGAAAACTAAAGACACCGACTACCGAAATTAAAGTTATTTTTCACTTTGCAGTGTTTTTTTGGAGTCGGTTTAATTTTTTGGTAAAAAGTTTTTATTTCACTCTTTTAAGTTGGTCTATTTTTAATTTACCTAGTTACAAGAGCCTAAATGTTAACTACTTCTAACCTTTTACAAAATATTGCTTTTCCCAATGCTGGGCCGTTAATTGTTGAGGAGTTCTCCTGGTACTTCACCATCAGCTCTACATCACCATATGCATTGTGACGAGCATAAAGTGCTTAACATCCGTATTCAAGTAATCGAATCGCAATCGACTCAATACTTATTATTGAGTAGTTTAGGCGGCCATCTGTGGTCTTCATCATCAGTTCCACTTCCTCAAATGGTACTTTTTGAGAGCAACTGCACAAGTAACTATAATAAATACCCAAAACGTCATAGGTGTGCCTAAAAAATACATGAACACAATTAGAAAATATTTAAAAAAGGTTCATTCAATCACAATTGAGTTGTCATATTATCATCCGCTGTATACACGGATACCTTTTTTGTAAGTAAATATAAGTCTTACATTATGCCAAGAACTTGGGCAGACTGTATCATCACTATTTGGTTGAGACAAAAGTCTGTAGAATGGACCTAAATCGAATCTGTTTGAGTTCAAGGCTCTAAAGAGAACATTTCTGTAGGAGTTGAATCGAACACATTCCATCAATTGGTGATGTAGATCTTCCAACACTCCACATACCACACAATTAGGCGAGTTTGTTTTTCTCATAACCTATTGAATGGAATACAACGATCTTCAAAATTGTACCACATATGCTTATATGTTGGACTAATACATAACACACAACATAAATACTAGCACAGTCGACAACGTGACATCTTACCATCTTGCTATAAATTAATTGTATTATATAAGTTTAGACTAAGAGTAATTTACTATAAAATTTAAAATAAACTATAAACTAACTCTATTCTGAAGGAACTAAAATATTTTTTTAATGTTGTTAGCCTGTCGTTTGTCTGTTGGCAGTAAATACTTTCATTTCTTTCTTTAAATAATTCACTAAACTCCTAAGATTACGGTAGAAAATAGATTGAATTATGAACCAACGTAGTCCCATGTCGAAACACAATATTATAATTTATACAATATAATAATTGCCTTCCGAAAATATTTAAACACAAAACTGCCTCCTACAATTACCGCTGAATTAGTGAGTTTAAGAAATGAATTATGAGAAATGATAACGTTATAACAATAAGAGTCTAATTAAATAATATTGTTGTTGTTCTAGAAGTTCCACGATTTGAAGATAGTCTTAACAACTTGACAGTATCTTTGGGAAGAGAAGCTGTCTTCACTTGTGTCGTCAATGACCTCGGCTCATACAGGGTAAGTTATCCAAGTATTTTTGCTGCTCATAGGCTTTAAGCAAGATAATATTTTGTCAGTGGGTGTGATTACAAGAAACACACATTAGCAGAAAATTAGCTTATTTTTCTTATAAAGATTACTAGCAGTTTGCAATTACTAGCAATCTTATTAACTCCTCCTACTAAGCTAAATATGCTTGTGCCTGGAGTAGGTTCACGGCAATAGTATAATGGGTGAGGTTCGAACCCGTGGTCTCTCGATCACAAGTCCGACACCTTAGCTATTAGGCTATTGACGCTTAAGGACCTATACTACTTCAGCGCTTCTCACTCTTTATCTCGCTCGCACACTACCGGCCGCGGTCACGCGAGCAAGCGAGACAGGGTGGCATGGAAAAGACTCCAAGATACCAATAATTTAGTCTATTTTTTTGACGGTGAAAATAATGGTAATTTAAAAAAAGTAAATAACATAAGACCTGCTTTATAGTGAGTTCAATTAATATGTAAAGTTTCATTATCTAATTTGAAGTTATTTTTGAATACCAGCGGTTTATTGTTCGGTTTGGAGGTAACTTTGGTTTTTTTTTCTATCAAGAAAATGTTATGGAATCGTGTTTTCGTCAAACATAGTACCTAACATTAATCCTCAACTTTACCATATATTTATTTCAAAATAATTGCTGCAGTAATTTCGACATAACGGAGGATCATGCTATGCCTTTGAGATAGTATAGGCCCTTAAGTCCTTTTTGTTCAAACGGTGAAAGATGTACGACACAAATGGTTTGTTGATATGGTGACAGTTGGGAGAGTTATATGTCCAACAATGGATGTATTTCAAATGTAAGGATGATGATGGAACGATTGAATAGGTACGTGACACTTTTGGATCTCCCTCTACCTACGTAAACATTTATACTAATTACTATTTAGCGTTTCAGAAGCTCTTGGCTAAATAATAACAGCCGCACAGGTTTACCTCTAAGGTTAAGCAACACTTGGCAAGGTTGGTATGTAGATGGGTGACCGTCACAACATATTGACATTGCTCCGAGCCTCGGAAAACACGTTAATCCTTTGGTCGCAGTTGTCATTTGCACATCTTTGACAGAAGCCTGAAAAACTGAAACTGGTCTTACCAAGGGGTATTATGTTACACAGGTACTAGGTTGTGGAGGTCAGATAGGCAGTCTCTCTCCAATTAGACTTGAAGCTAACCCCTGTGTAATTCGGGCACGCCGCAATTGCGGCGGTAAGAGCCCTCTTTGAGGAGTGGCTAGATCGGCGTCACGGCGTCCTGACCTACCGCATGACGCAGGTCCTCACAGGACACGGAAGTTTCGGGAGGTACCTGTGTCTGATGGGAAAGGAGGAAACGCCTGGGTGTCACCACTGCGAGGGTCGCCTTGAGGACACCGTAGAGCACACGGTCGAGGCCATGCTGCGGGGCGAGAGGGAGTGGGAAGCGGTCGCCTCCTTCTGCGAAGCAGTCATGCTTTCGAAGGAGGAGGCGGGCCGCGTGAGGGAGAGGATGGCGTCCTCCCTCCAGCCCAGCCGCAGTGGTAGACGCCCACGGCGTCGGACGTCGGCCGACGATCTCCGGCCACCGTAGGCGCGGGCATGCGGACAGCGAGTAAAGGGCAACTCGCTGTCCGACCATGGATCATGCCCGGGTCGACGGCGCGTCGTGTTCCACGCGCGCCTCAAAGAGCGTCAGCAACATGTCGAGGCCCGCTCTGCAGAGGGCCGAAGCCTGCCGGGGTCGTGGGACTCATCCCGTTACCGTGGCCCCGGTACGTAAAGGGTTATTGAAGGAACACCGTGGATTTTAGTCAGTAAAAGTCTGACAGACCCCGGGCAGGGTGGGAGGACTTATTTGATAAATTTACCACGTTAAAAAAAAACCCCTGTGTAATTGTCCTATTTAGCGTTTCATCCTTCCACAAATTTAAAAACCACTTTTCTTAGTATGGAACTAAGAAAAGTGGTACCTATTCACACAAGGTGAGTACATTGAACTAAAAATAGACCAGACGTCTTTTGTAATTATGTTCACTCTATAGACACTGTACTTTAAACGAAAATGATTGACGATTCACGGTACCATTAGGGCTAACAATAATATTTAACAGTACTTATTTTACCGCAGCACAGTTTAGACCCAGAAAAAAATTAGTCACATAACTGTGTTTTTATTTACACATTACACAGGAAAAACAATGCCATCTACCAACCAAAAATTTGTTTCAAAAAATTTACTAAACGCCTACGGTACGTTGCCAGGCGACAGCGTTGAGGATCAATTTTTAAATGCTTTATTCTAGTTTGTATTTTAGTATATAATTATGTATATTTGTTTGGAAATAAATTTTGTCATCAAGATAATTTTATGAAGTCAAAATTAATCGTTAAAAAAAAAAAGAAATGCCTAAAAGAATGGTAGCCAGCCACGTTTGGCCAAGCGTTTAACTTCCAACCAAGGTTAAACAAGCCCGTGAAAATGTTAGCACATTTATATATTTTTTTTATTTTAGAGAACGACTAAAGATAACAAAACCAACGTTTTATATCAATCGCCCTCCTACGTAGACGAGCACTGTAGCTTGAAAAACTTCCTTTTGATTAAAAGAGATCTAACGCAATGCAAAGGACTTTCAAATAATATTTAAAAACAGACTTCCTCTTGCGATTTTATCAAAAGCACTCTGAAAATCAACCCAACAGTATTACGCTGTAGTCTTCGAGGCTTTCATAAAAAAAATCGGTACGAACATTCTTACTTTAAGCAAAGTGAATGTTTTAATATAAAAAAACTATTCTGCTGTAAAATGACTATATCTTATAAATATTTAAGGACAAGCATAGTCAGCCCATTGCTGGGAAACAGGCCTCCTCTATACAAGAGCGACTGGGCCGTAATCACCTTCGTGGGCCGAGTGCGGGTCGGTTGATGTCCCATGTCTTCGGATTTTACGGTCCTAGGACTTACGTTTCCTGGCGATGTTTTCCTTTACCGTTTTAAGTGCGATGATGATAATTACACAGTAATGTACTTGCCTAGATTCGGACCTGCCACTTATAACTCCTAAGTTGTGTATGTAACTACTGAGATATACTTTTGGATAATATTTAGTGATAATTCCTCGTCATCGCCTGCTCAGACGCCTCCAAGTCAACTTTGGAGGAGGAGTTCCGCGAAGGGGTGAAACGCGTGACAAGTTTACGTTAGTTTATTTGATATGAAACATTAATTATTAACTATATTTCATTTGAAATTGGAACATTGAATTTCGATATGATTGTATTTTTTTTTGTTACTGCTCCAAATGTTTGCATGCCTAATAATAATATAAGGTAGATTGTACAAGGATCTCGTATTTATGTAATTAAGACCAATCATGCTGTACCTACAATCTAAGCAAATAAATTTCGGTCTATTATATTCTATTGTGCGAGTACTTGTGGTGCTGCATACTTAATTCCAACTGAAAAAATAGTATGTGGCAGAATTATCATTAAACTAGCTTCAGACCGCGCCTTCGCTCCCCTGAAAAGTTATTTTCAACAAAAAATGTCCTACGTCATTTCCCAAGGTCTAATTTATCTATGTCACAAATTTCGTCTAATCGATTAAGTGTTTTACACGTGAAAGTGTAACAGACAGATTAACTTTCGTATTTATAATATTAGTAGAGATATGGTCCTAAAAGTATTCATTTGTCATAAATTACCGTAGAGCCTAATTCTATTTTCCATTCGTTTTTTACCCAAAATTGTTACATTAATCATGCAAATACCCAGCAATGGCGACATTTTAAAATTAATTCTCATTGTTTACATAAATAAATATCTTTCTCTAACAGAACCTAGGCCTACTTTGATAGCTGATAGATCAGAAAACATAAATATTTACACAGGTATCAAAAACATTTTACATGATTTGTAAGTATTTATTTTCATGGAACTAGAAACGACACTAATGGGAGTTGATGTTTTCAATTAATTAAACCAGTTTTATCTCATAAAAATATAGCTTAACTTGTTCATTATTGATACAATTATTGAATCCTCATCTATCTATCCTTCGCCTTAAATACATATGTACTAGTAGTTGCGCAGGGCTTTGCTTCCGTGGACTTTCACACAATAAAAACATAACACTTCCTGCTTTTGTAATGGGGTAAAAAGTAGCCTATAACCTTTCTCAAGCTTCAAGCTACTTCCAAAACAAATTTCATCCAAAACCACCCAGGACTTTTGATTAGGGCGTTTAAACAAACAAACTTTTCCGTTTTATAATATTAGTATAGATGTTGATGTCGTCCTTCAGTCTAAACAGATAGAATTGAATACCAGCATTACTTTGACCCGACTGGCTAGCTAGCCTGGGCAATGACCCAGTAATTAAGAAGGATCTGGTTCTAGAATCCAAGAGGGATACGTATAACATTTTATACGTATCTCTCTTGGATTCAGATTGTCGGACTTCTGACACTCTCATCATCATCATCTGTTTAGCCTTTTGACAACTATGTTGGTATTGATTGAATTTGACTGAAAGCTATCCAGTCTAAACAGATGCAGGTGAGTAGTAGTGTTTTATATGGAGCCTCTGGACTGCCGTTCGGACCTTCACATCCCAGTAGCTCGGTAACCTAATATTCCTTGGACCAGTGACAAGAAGCTCCGGCACGTCGACTCGGCTACTGCTAGGCGACGCGACGCCGCGCTTACGGCTCGTCGACCGCTTGTTGACGGCTAGGCGGCACGACTGGAAGCTGCTTTGTGAATAACAGCCAATGAAAGCACGTTCGGGAACACAGACCGCGGGAAGCGCGTGGACGAAGAGACGTAAGCTAGGGTACGGAGAGCCGTAAGCTAGGGTACGGAGAACCGTAAGCGCGGGAACTGCAAGTTGACCACGCACGGCACCGCGGTTCGTGAGCTTGTCCCGAGGCGAGGCGATTACGTTACGATTCCGATTAGTGTGCGTTGCAGTAGGGAGTTTCATACAAATAATATTGAACGGCTCGAGTTGATACGGTGACGATCCCTTTCTGAGTTGATACGTGTGTACCTTTAGCGTGCTTTCCGAGGCATGGGGGAAACTCAATATGTTAATATGGTCCATTCATATACAGATCGACCGATGTACAAATATTATTTGTTTTTGAAGAAATGAATTGATTGATTGAATTGTTACGGCTTTCAAAAATTTAAAAAAATGAGAACCCTGGCAGACAGACGGACTGTGAACCTTGTTTTTATTTTTCTGGGTTGGAAAATCATCATATGACTCCAACCGCTGTGGGTGGAGTGGAAGGGAGTGTCAGACTTCTACTGACTAAAAACCCACCCTGCTCCTTCAGTTGACCTTGCATTCCGGGGTCGCGGTGTCTCGTTAGAACAATTCCCGCAACCCAGGCCTGTGAACCTGCGGTGGGAATATTATAGGCTGATTATGTTACTACTAGAAGATTAAATACTTGATAGAGGAAAAGCCTGTACATTTAAATGTTTGTAATTAATACGCTCAAAAACTACGGGGCTGATTTTGAAAATTATTTCACTAACTAGCTTTTGCCCGCGACTTCATCCGCGTGGAATTTTTTACTTTGGGCTAACGTTAAATATAACCCCGATTTTGAAGCATTCTTCATTGGCGCTCCGCTCCTATTGGCCTTGGCGTAGTGATATATAGCCTATAGCCTTTCTCTATAAATTTACTATTTAATTAAAAAAATATTTTTTCAATTCGAACCAGTAGTTCCTGAGATTATCGCGTTCAAACAAACAAACAAACTTTTCAGCCTTATATTATTAGTATAGCGCGGCGACCGATTCTCAAAAATAATCCTTATAGCATGATTCAGTATTCACGCGCGATGGCTTATTATTAGCGTATTTCATGTATAACTTTGGTGTTTCTATACCGATTTATATGATTCTTTTTTATGGAATAGTTAATAATGTTAATAATGTTAACTTTCTCAATAAGGGGAGACTGAGAGTGTTATAAACGTAAGAATAGACAAATATTATAATCAGAAAGCTTCGAACTGCTAAGCTATCGGGAGTTACACATGTTATTGTGAGTCAACCATAAAAGATAGACATATGCAGTCGTGGGATATTTTTTATATAATTTTAAGGAGAACATTTCGGTCATGAAATGATTTCTGTGTAGCTTTAACCATTAAGGTTGCACACGCGACGGAAGCTTAAAAAATGTAGTAACTTCTCCCGTTTTCCCAACATTTCCCTTCACTGCTCTGCTCTTATTAATTGTAGCGTGATGAAAAGTATACTATAACCAGCTCAGGAGTATGAAAAATAATTGTACTAAGTTTCGTTAAAATCCGTCGAGTAGTTTTTGTTTCTATAACGGTTATACAGACAGACAGACAAAAATTTTACTCATTGCATTTTTGGCATCAATATCGATCCCTAATCACCCCCTGATAGTTATTTTGGAAATATATTTCATGTACAGAATTGACCTCTCTACAGATTTATTATAAGTATAGATAGAAACCTACATTATTTTTCAGTAAGATAGGTAAAATTTTTCCCTGAAAAGACTTTTAATGCTAGCGAAATCTCGGACAGAAGCTAGTAATAATATCATATAGTGAATTTAAAGTTCCGTTTATTTAAAGGTGGCGTGGCTACGCGTGGACACGCAGACGATCTTGACGATAGCCACTCACGTGATCACAAAGAACCATCGCATCGCCGTGAACCACAGTGACCGGCGGGTGTGGTTCCTCCACATACACGACGTCAGACAGTCGGACCGCGGCTGGTACATGTGCCAGCTCAACACCGACCCCATGAAGAGCCAGACGGCCTATTTAGATGTAGTAGGTAAGTGGATCTTTATGTGCACAAGGTATTTAGTAGTTCTTTTATCACACTTAACTGTAGTACTCAGGGAAGATTACTTAGAATAGCTTTGACACAGTGTCCATTAATCTTTTGTTACTTTACCATTATATTAGTTGAGACCTGCACATAAGCTCGAAATGATTCGAGTAATAGACGACTAAAAGACACAAATTTTATATAGTACAGTCAAGAAAACGGAGACAGATAACCAAGTATCAATTCGTTTTTTCGTCAGTGCTTAAAAAGTTTGTGCATTAAATACATATAATTATTCGCCTATAGCTGAATCAATTTCTTAGTAGTGCCTACAAATAGAACTAGACCAACGACGTAGGTAATTTTATTTGAAGTTAATTTATTAGTTTACATAGGCAGGCAAGCGTGTGGTATAACCAATTTGTGTACCAAGCCGTATGGTTTCTTGTAATGTTCATAATTAATTCATATCGGTTAAGGTGAATTTTAAATAAAGTTTACACAACGTCTACTTACCAATTCAGAAATGTTTCTTAATTTAGAAATTTGAACCTTTTCCCCTGAAAATTACAGTAGAACAACAACAATATTTATTTGTAAGTAACAAACAGTATTTGGCTTTTAAATTTGATTTTATTCGAATCTAGTCTTACGAACCGTCTCTTGAACCGGTTGAAGATTCCGTAGAACTAAAACAGAAGCATTAAAACAAAGTTTCAAGTGGTATTCGTAATGCTAGATTCTATTTGATAAAATATTCGCGTAGATGTGAAAAACCGCTACGGATTTGCGCAGTTCCTCCGGACATTTTGGACTACCCGACGAGTTCGGACCAGGTGGCAAGGGAGGGAGCCAACGTGACCCTCAGGTGCGCCGCACATGGTGTGCCTACCCCCACAGTGGTGTGGAGAAAAGAGGCCGGGGACTTATTACCCACCAGCAATTTCAGCGACACACATAGTAAGTTTATTTTATCACGTCGACCACATATTTTGTAGGCTAGTGTAACTCGATAAAAGTGGCCAAATAAGTCAGATCGTGACATTTCGGAGAGTATGCAATAAAATTAAACAATCTAATTCCACGTTACCTCATCGGGCTACATGACAAATAGCGATGAGCCATCGTTACATGGTGGACATCTCACCCATATGCACAAAACTAAGGATTACTAAATAAGGAATGGAATTCCCTACCAGAGAATGGGTTTCCTGATAGCTATAGCTATAACTTGGGGGTCTTTAAGTCAAGAATGAATAGATTACTTCTAGGCAAGCGTGCTTCATCTTTGACCACATCATCGCTTACCATCAGGTGAGACGCTGGTCAAAGGCAAGCCTATCAAAAATGTAATAAAAAAGCTTAGAAAAACTAACAAGGAAGTTGATTGCGTTTCTGCTTATATTTTATTTTCGGGTTCCGTACCTCCATAAGAAAAACAGATCCCTTTATTTTTCCGTCTATTGCTGTTTGTCAAGACCCTTTTTAACAATAACTAAAGTTTGCAGCACATAAAGACTTCAAAATCCAAGTTTTGTGGAAGAAAGACGATGACTAACTTTTGTGACCTAACCCTAATTAACTATGAAATGTATTTTGTTCTTAATACGAGTAATCTTGGAATAGAACTGAAAAAAATTATAACTTTGAAAAATATATATTACCTAAATACTCATGAACATTGACGTCAAAATAATTTTCTCCACGCTTTTAACTGGTAATCGAGGCCGGGCATTACTTCACACATTAAAGCCAGCCCTTATGTCATGACACACAGATTATTAAGATGGATTAATAAAGAAAATTAAACACCAATATGATACAACACTGCTGCACTACTGCAAAACATTTTTTTACAGAATTCAAGAGAGATTTACCTCGCAAAAAAGATACTCTGTTTAGCATTTCTTCGTACATATACAAATGTTAGTCGAACCGTGCCTCTCGCGGACTTGAATTTTTCCACCGGAAATGTTGCCTTGATCAAATCTTCACCTCCCAGGGGTTAGAATTTTTCCCAGCAAACACTTTAAGTTGCAACCTCGCAAACTATAGATAAATAATGGTTCCTTGGAAAAACTTTTACATGGCATAAAAACACGAACAGTGAAGAACGTTGTCCACATCGATATGTTTTATAATATATATTCGGATTCATAATAACTTTGTGTTTTTTATAAAATTAAACTTATTTCATGGATAAAAAAATAATGATACCTATTTAAAAACACTTAAAGCTTGCTAAGAAGATAAAGCATAGTTAATGCATTAAAAACCTACAACAGAATGAACGTAACAAAAACAAATGACTTCACTTCGTTTCTTTAACTTCGTCATTTTCTAAATAATCAAAACCATTATTTATCTCCTTTGTGTTGTTGAAATTAATTGCCCTTTCTATTTGATTAATCTTTGTAATTATTCAGATTCGTCAGTGAATGGCGCAGTGCTTCAGCTGGTCAAAGTGTCCAGATTACACATGGGCGCATACTTATGTATAGCAAGTAATGGTGTGCCACCTTCTGTTAGCAAGCGGGTCATGCTCGTCGTGCATTGTAAGTACTTCTAGTCAATACACAATTACACACAGTTGTTTTGCTAGTATTTTATCGCCCTGTTAGATCTTTAAGCTAAAGTACTGATTAAGGTATTTCTACTTTAAAAGCTTGTTAAATATTTGGTTTACTGCCTGTGGTATACTGCCAAAAATAGGTGACTTTGCAGGATTGATTTTCTCATTATTAATTCCTAAACACAATACTACGCATTTTATTTAATTAGATTCATCTTTACAAAGCACAATATTGTTTCCATGAAACATCAAATAAGGTCTAGCACTGACTTATAAAAACTCCTGTTAATAGAGAATTCATTGACATAACGTAGTTGAGGCTCGCTGCCGGTCTACATAGCCGGCGGCTAGCTTTGTCTGTCGCGCGCTTAAAGCCAATTTCAATCGTTTTATAAAATGCCTTTGAGATTGGAAAACTTGATATTGCGACCGCAACCAAAATCTACATCATTTCAGAGAGTACATCCGACTTTAAAGAGATTAAATGCTAAATGTAGATAAATCTTTAAGCTATATACACACTTGCGGCTGCCTCGCAAAGAGCGGAAACGTGTGTCGCTAGCAGTAGAGCTGAATCCTACACCGCAACTAGGCTAATTTGAACTAAATTACGTCTACCGACTTACGCGAGCCCCTTACATTAACTAACTCGTTCCGTGCGGATGTGACAAGAGTCTCTATTTGATTATTTTAAGATATTATTCCGTTTGTGTTACAGTTCCGCCAATAATGACTATACAAAACCAATTAGTGGGAGCAAAAGAAGGGGATACTGTACATTTGGACTGCCATTCAGAAGCTTATCCTAAATCTATTAATTATTGGACGATAAATGATCAAATCATATCACAGTGTGAGTATCATACATAATCTGAGCTCGCTGTGCAGTTATTAATAACAAGCATTAAACTATCCTCATTTGCACTTTGTAGCGGACAAGAGGTTCGAGATCACCGCCATAGAGAGAGGTTACGAAGTGGATATGAGGCTAAAAATTAAAAAAGTAGGCAGAAACACTTTTGGCACATACAGTTGCATATCAAAGAATTCCCTCGGAGACACGGACGGGACAATAAAATTGTATTGTAAGTATCGAAGTACAAAGTTTTGTGTTTGTTGTTATTTGATAAGAAGTACTTGGAAAAGCGTTTAGAGGCGAAAGTTAATGGTCATGTCGAGTAACTTGATATTTTGGAAAATGGCGTCCGATTTGGCCTCAAGGGATTCCGGGAATGTTTCTGAGCGGGTGTTTTGTTTCAGCGTTGTCCGGCAAATTCGAGGAGATGCAGTACAACGAGGTGGGCGACTCTGATGAGAGCCCCGACGTCAGCGAGCTCGAGGCGCTCAAGCGAAGCGCCGGCCTCCGCTCACGTCCCACGCTGGGGACGACTTTCTTCGTAGTTATTTACGTTGTATTATAAAGCTACTTTGTATATAAAATATATTGTTACAATAATATTTTATTCGTCGTTTCATTAACTATGCACTGTTATAGTCATCGATTTATTATTTGGTTGACAGAATCATTTGTTCCGAATTGTTTACCAATGTATTTAAACATGCATCAATCTAGCGGAGTGCTTATTTAGGCAAGCACATTGTAATAAAATTTCGTATTCCAAAATAAAAGTATGAAATTTTAAAAGAATAGCCAAGTATGCTTAGGAATTATTTGAGCGTAGTCGTCACTAGTGTCATATATCATGCACGAGGTGTCCTGGAAGTTCTATATTTCATGTTTGTCGTCGGTCCGAGCCCGGGGAAGGCGCCGACACCTGCGCTCCGGGTCACGGGCGGGACGTTGGGGCGAGGCGGTCTCTCTCCGTCGAACGTCTACAACTCACTACTACTACAGTTTCGGGACACTTCGCGACAAGAATGTAAATTTGTCACCCGAGACGTCCGAAGGTGTCACACAACGACTGTTATCTGACGAACAATTTTCTCGAGCTCGAAATTGTACCCTTATACCGACACAAATAGGTATCATTAGAATTCATTTCGCATACACGATACTTATCGCTGTTGTGTGTGGTTTACCTACTTTGTTTATGTAACTACGTGGATTCATGTACCGCGGTTGCGTTATGCTCAATATTGTGGTTATTAAAGCTTTATTTATTAAACTTCCAGCCGTTTTGTGCCAAATTTATCTTGGTTTAAGAACTGGGCAACTTTTGGGTGTTCAAGTCGAATATAAAATAAGTTGCTACTAACATATTCCGAGGTTAGCGAATTCCTGGGTAAGGGATTTTAATGGTAGCTCTCGTAACCGTAATTTTTTATTTCGTCTTCCCTTTTCGGTTGGTCATTAACCTTATAAGAGCCGTACTGGTGAAGGGCTATACTGCCAATATGAATTGTTAATTACTGAATGAGGTCTACGTGCCTAGTGGCTATGATTCTCGTACATATCATACCTACCAGGAACTGAATGTCACATTACTTAACTATTCAAATCACCCAATGATTTGAATAGATAAATAATGTTATTTCCTTGTGAATTGAATCATTCAGGTTTATCCTTATCAAGTCCGAATTTAAGTCTATGTTTCAGGTAGGATTAATAATGATGGAAAAACTAATTGAATGTTATATATAATAGAGGGTGCCTATAAAAACGTACAGTACGTACTTAATAGCTTTCAATATTTTTTATGTCACCTTTGCTATTTTTGTGGAGCTCATTAAAACTGAAACGATACATGCACGCGATCTGTTAGATTTTAAAACATTTTTGACTTAAATTCTGGTACTACCTACAATTATTTTTTAGCAGTATTTATCGAGTTTGTAGTATAGACTACAAACTAACCGTAGGGTTATTTTCTATTTAGTTCCTTATACGTAACTCGCTGATTTGGCGAACTTCGTATCACTATTTTCCTCTTTTTGTTTTTTTATAACCAAACCATAACCTGACAAAAACTAACACAAAATTATCCAATTTGGTGCAGTCGTTCGGAAGTTATGCGCAATACATATTGGTGACTAATTTTTAATTATATGTACTCTATATAGACACGAGAGCTAGAGCTAGCTATCATTAAAATCCCTTACCCAGGAATTCGCTAGCCACGGAATATGTTAGTAGCATAATACTTTGTATTATATTGAATGGTCTGCACTGTCCTCTCATACCTATTATTACTTTAATAACTTATGGATACTTAGTAGTAAATGTGAATGAGTATCAACAACAATATTGCAAAAAAATAGATTATTTCGTAATAAGGCCATATAAGTAATCGCTTCAGCTTTATGTCATTCAAGTTTGATATTACTTAGAAACACATTAGGACTCAACGGCAAATATTTATTATGTGAAAACATCTTTTATATTTCAACGTGAAACATAAAAATATCAAAGTAATATTCGGAATGCTTGCACGACAAACTTGATTTATACAAACCAATCTATCATATCGGAGTCTAACATCTGGAATAAATATTTGTCGGGACATTACATAATTTGGAATAGATTGAGATTACTTTCCAACTTGTTAATTCTTCTTGGCTTCCTGGATTAAAAAGGAATATCAAGTTTATATTTTTTCTATTTCGCTTATAATAGACTTATCCACATCACAATCTTTATGCGACAGTGACTGCGCATTTTTTCAAGTTTAAATGTATTTTAAACATTCCGCCATAGAAAGCAGCCTTTCAATGAAAGAATCTTCTTTATCCGATCTGTACGGCCAGAGATTACCTCTTTAAAAGATTTTTTTTAATTTAAATTTCATATTACAATTACGAATTTTCACTTCAAATTAGCACAGAATTATATGTACAAATAAAATTCTTATTTTTCAGACTATTCATTTTCCGAAATTAAAGGACAAGTTCACCCTCGAATCACAGCCGCGTGCTGTCTAAAATACGTCTAATTTCCCTTAATTTTAACAAGTTACTGACATTGATTGTCGCCGAGATGATGTTGTGACTTGAATTTCAACGCATTTTCTTAACGAAAATTGACCTTCATTCATTGGTATCTTTCATATTTCTATTATGTCAACATTTTTTGTGTGAAATTAGGAGTTTTAATATTGACTTGGCAATAATGTGTCCCAAGAAATAGATACATGATGTATTGTGTATCGTTAAATATACTAATGTCAATTAAAACTCCAACAAAAAATACTCTACCACAGCGGTTATAATAGAAAATCTTACAATTATTCAATTCTATCAACAAAAAACTAACCAGCTGTAAGGATTTATTTAATAGTCATAATACCTTTTTTCTACCTCCCCTTCTGGCAGCTTCCAACGAAAACAACTGCGAGCAATTCCGAGAATTAATTAGCGCGAACATTATACAGCAATAACATTGCGCACAAAGATTAGTACCTAAGCTTCGCTCTGCTTTAGTATATCTGCTGAAATAGTGCTGAATTTGAAAACTATGTACAACGTGTAACGGAAACCCCATATCTATCCAAAAGGACTGAAGACAACATCTGGTATGGAGTCTCTATGCAAACTTTCAGCTCAAAATAAGTGACTCACAGAATTGACCCCAAATTATTGGTTTCATATTTTTCTAGAATACCAGTAATAACAAACGTGTCACAGCACTATGAGGGTCATCACTATCCACGTCACTTGACAATAAAACGTTAATTCTCTTCGTTCTTCTTAATTTGAAATATTCGGTCTCTGGTATCAATGTATTGAAATTTCTAATATGCTCCACACATGTAGACATAGGCTTAGAAAACCTTTGCCATATCGTTTGTTATCATCCAAAGAAGCCGTGCACTTGGTATGTATATGCCCTTTAAATTACACGTTGTATAGCCACGCGTGCCGATAAACATAGCGGCACTAACTCACTATCCGTTACCGGTCTTTGCAGTCTCTTCTGTAATTTATTTGCAATCTTTCCAGGGGCAAACGTAACTCATGATACGACTGAGTGAGGATCCAGTACGTAAGAATAAAACCATTAAAACTCTTATAAGATTACTTGTGCTCGTCTACATGTCTGTCTGGCTGGTTTACCAATTAAAAGTTCAAATATAAAAACGAAACTACTGTTCAATACATTAAGTTCTCATAACCATTCAAAGATAATTCGTAACGGAATGACCTACTCAAAATTCCACCTATTAGGTATACCCTTGATTTAAAAAATTGTTAGCCTATGCAAATGTTGGGTAAAAATAAAGCATGAATATCTTGACAACTAATTGCGATTACAGCGTTCACTAAAATGAAACTTGTGAAACTTGTTTATAATCAAAAGTACCTACTATAAAGCATGCCTTTAAGACATCTATTGAAATAAATCAACGTTGATTGAAACCTGTGATTGAAACGAAGATTTGTGACTCGCAATTTGTAATCTAAGAATAAATATGATTATTTTATTGAATTCATCAGATTATTATAAATTCACGCATGTTGTTTGGACGCGCCATTATTCTTTGAGCGAGTAGACTGTACCTACGTACCCTTCTCACATTGACTAGTGGCACATAAAGAAAATCTGTATTTGAGTTCGCTTAAAGTTTTCCATCACGTCGCGTCGTCACCAGTCCCAAATTGGAGCTCAGGTAACACAACGCCAATGGCGATTGTCACGATTCTGAAGGGTCCGGATGCATTCAGGGGGGCACAAATGGAGCTATTCGCTTTGAATCAGATACAGGATTACGCCGTTCGTGATCTGAAACCTTCACGGGATACCACTGTTAAATAGGGCTATAAAAGTTTAATATCCCTTTGATTACGGCTACGTTTGCGTTAACTATTGAAAATGAACTATTTGAACTTGTTCAATGTTAGGTTGCTCATAAACAAACACACAGAATAAAATACAGCAATATTATTCTGTATTCTAGTTATGTGCTTAATAATAACAAAAGTATAGCGTTGCTTATTCTTGAAGGTAAGCAACGTTTGCCCATTGGTTTGTGGATAAGTGGATATTCAGATCTCTCCGTACCTCGAAAGGCTCGATAAGCAGCTCAGTCAGTCTCAATCGTCAGGACCCTGAACGCAGACCACCAGACTTACCAGGTGGCATCCAGTCAAAGCTCCATATAGAGTACTGGTGATCAACTTCATCCAATTAGACAAGAAATCAGCCGAAACAAGAACAGAGATAAGGCAATGTATAATTTAAGCCGATTTAAAACAAAATTACCTACCTCCCACAGACTTTAGTCGGACTAAGTTAAAAGTTTAGTGCTCCAAAGAATTAAGTTGTTTAACCTATCGACTATATTTTAGCGTCCCTGAACTACTCCCCAATAACTTCAAGATACTTATGCCGCATTACAGTTTATTTTACGTTTAGAAACAATTTCATAAAATTATTATTTTATTCCAAATCTTATATAGTTACCTTCTTACTACACAGTAAAAATAGGCTCTTAGAAAATTCATAAATTAAATAAAAATAAATCAAAACTAAAATTGATATTCTATGTAGTACCAAAATATTCTTCCTCAACGCTGTCCGTGTAATGTGCCCAAGAGACGGACGGTATTACCACCTTGTACGTCATTGTTTACCAGAGGGTAAACCGCGACATACAACATATGTCATAATTTACCCTCTAGCGATGGCAAAAAACAACTCTTGGGTCACCCGTAGTGTCAACCAGCATTTTCGAAATTTCTTTGAAAAGGCGGCGAATACAAAGGTCCCACGGCCTGAAGGTTTCAAACCGAAAGGGCTCAAAATAAAGTTAAGCGGCGAAAATATACCGCTTTAGTTTTTCTGCAGCCATTGAGATTGAGTAGTGAAAGTCAGTTAGACTCTGCGTTACCGAGCACTAGCTGTCCAGAGTGTACCGGGCATTTGGAATGGCTATATGATGTATTAAACCTTACTCTTGCAGTCGTTACCCCAACACAAAACTATGAGCCGGAAATTTGAATGGCTCAAAAATATCCAAAGAGATTGCGTCCCACCCTAAACCAGCCCATTTTCCTTGGATTATTTTTAGAGATACACGTACCGTTCAGTTTTAAGGTAGAATGCAATAACGAAACTTAATAGTTGACAGTAGATACCAACTATTGAGCTGCCGCAATCGATGTAATCACGGTACCCATCTCGTTTTGGTTTAGGGGTTTATCGGACTTCGGCTATAAGACCGGCGAGTACGAGTATGTCACTCTTAGCTTACTGAAAGCATTGCGGGCCTCTCCGTTAGGTCAGGTCAGGTCGTGTAAATTAACACCTTAGTGGAAGGTCACCCTGAAACCTCCTGTATGTAACACATGCTAAGGCAAGAGGAGATCGAGGCTCACTCGCCTCGTTGTGAAATTTAGTTATGGTGTGGATAGACGACATGACAATGGGACATACTGTCTGGCACCATGAGTGCTCCTTAGAGCATGTCATGTGCTTACACCTGGTTTCCCAAAAGACAATCAATCATTGTTCATCACACTGTAAACTTAACCAACTCTTAATCATATCTTCAGCCAAAAATCTTGTCTATCCCGTGTTGAAACACACACAAAAAAGGTTTAACAATATTACAATCACGATAATCACTTCAAAATACTACCAACATCAACGTTGATTAAATAAGATTACCAAATCAACCGTAGAGAAATAATAAAAACTCTAGTCGCAGTTAAGATTACATCACAGCCCGACACGATATTTTTGTGACTCGTTAACTACACGATTTCAATTTCATACAACCACAAGCAGTGTGAAAATGAAGGCAACACATCGGTTAATTTCACTAAATCGTTACAATTTGTGGGCGAAATGAGCCCCTGAACGCTTTACGGAATTATGTTGGACACGCACTCACGAAGGCGACGGAACGCTTGAAAAATGAAAATTGTTCATAGCGTTTTATTTATATGAGGAAATTAAAACTATAATGTTCATTAGTATGAAAGTCCATCAAGCTGTTATTAGTAGGAACATATTTTCAAATCTATACATATTTTGTATTAAACAAAATTGAACTGTGTTTGCTCAAATGCAATGTGTAGTTAAAATGTAGTTACCACGAAACTGAAACACAAACAAAATTGACGCATGTTATAAACAAACCTCTGAAGTAACAACGTCCTTTGTTGCTGTAACATGCAACAGAAACGTTAATACTGTACACAACTAGAAAAGAATCGTCTCAAAACTGGAATTTCATGTCTGAAATCTGCAACACAGTTAAATTAAATCAAATAAGTATGTTTGTTTGTGCACATGATTGTACTTAAATAAGGTGTAACAAATTCATAACGAGATACTGTGTTCTATCATAGTAGGTGGCATACAAATATTGATATCTTAACAATAGTGAATTAAATATTAGTTTCGCTAACAATGGATGTTCGTTGCTGCTAATGTTGCTATGTAGGTAGGTACCATTAACTGCCATATATTAATTAGTTATCTTCATATACCTACATGACATAAGACGTACGTATTACTGAAGAGCTCGTGGCTAAATAATAATAGCCGCGCGGGTCGATCGAGTTAAGCAACGCTTTCCAAAAACGGCCTGTGAATAGGGGACTATCTCTACATATTGAGATTCTTACGTACCACGAAAAGCGCGTTAATCCGTTGGGCGCGGCTGTAATTTATGCATCTTTGATACTCATTACCAGTCAGAAGCCAAAACATTTTTGAAACTATCCTGCCAAGGAGTATCGTGCTTAGTGTTGCTAGACGTCTCGTATTTCACGGGACGTCCTGTATTTCAGACAGAAATTCAAATGTCCCGCCGGGACCAAATCTGTCCCGTATTTCAATTCGATTTCGCATGTATCAACCGCTCATGAAGCTCTATACTGCTTACATCCAATAGGCTCGGCTGCGCCCGAGCGACTGAGGTCTGAACTGAGTCTGTGTATACCGATGTGCTCGGCTTTTTAAATATGTCAAATACAACAAAAATATGTTAAAACATGCGCGTTCCTCTGAATAATATAAAAAAAACAACTTAGTCCATAACTGAGTATTTTATTTATCCCGGAATAAAATTGAAATCCCGTATTTTTTGCCTATTTCCCGACTGCAAAGGAAGGGTTATGTTTTTCGCGCGTATCTTGTATGTATATATGTATGTATGTAATATTCTTTATTACCTCATATCTCCAGAACCGCTGAACGGATTCACATAATTGACGTATCGTTAGATTCGTCTTAGCAGCCCAAGTGTTCTTAGATAGGTGACATTTGAAAAAATCAAACATGGCGGCTGTGCGAAGCCATTATACACAATGAAAAAAAAATTTGGAATACTGCAATATGGGTATCAAATTAAAGGGCTTAACACAAGGATTTCAAAAAGGTATATAATATTTATCATTAGTGTAATACTAGCAAAAATAATACAAAGAGAAAGTTTAAAAATATGGACTTAGCTCTTTCACTTTCTGAATCCGGTGGGGTGCCATTGTGACACGACCAGACAAACTATAAAAATGTTAATTAATATTTTAACTAAAAAGTTGAAAAAAAAAAGTTATATAAAACAACTTTTTTTTAATCATTTGTCCCTTACAGGCTAAAAAAAAATCTGGCAACCCTAATTGTGTTACCCAGGTACTGAGTTGTGGGGGTCAGATAGGCAGTCTCTCCATGTAAAACACTAGTACTCACCTGCATACAGTTAGACTGGACTGACCTTGCTTGCTGAGCTGAACTTGGGAAAAGGCTGAGCAGACGAGTCGTCACTTGTTTTATTGCCCATGTGTATTGTATAAGTACATTCAATTATTAACCTTGTATTTGCACCAAGTACCCCATTTCGGATACCAGATGTCTCTATTCATTCTTGTTATCCTGAAAAAAAAGGAGGAATGTTATAAGGCCGCCAGTTGTAAGTTTTTTTTTTTAAGATTTAATTTTTTTTATACTAATATTAAGGCTCATCAAAGAATATATAAATAAGGAGTATTATTTAGAACTAGCTTTTGCCCGCGACTTCGTCCGCGTGGAATAGTTACTTTGGGCTAACGTTAAATTTAACCCCGATTTTAAAGCATTCTTCATTGGCGCTCCGCTCCTATTGGCCTTAGCGTAATGATACAATATAGCTGTGCCCGCGACTCCGTCAGCGTAAGTTAATGTATTGGTAATATTGTTTAGATCACGTTCACATGAGGCTTAAGTACCTAGAGAACGCTTCGACCGCGAGACGCGTCGAGCGCGGCGACCTATTCTCAAAAATAATCCTTATAGCATGATTCAGTATTCACGTACGATGGCTTATTATTATAAGCGTATTTCATGTATAACTTTGGTGTTTCTATACCGATTTATATGATTCTTTTTACGGTTTCGTAGCCGAATGGAAAAAACGGAATCTTTATAGTTTCGACATGTCCGTCCGTCCGTCTGTCACAGCAATTTTATTCCGAAACTATTAAATCTATACATGTGAAACTTGATAGGTAGATTTATTCTGTAAACCGCTTTCCGATTTTGAGAAAAAAAATTAAAAAAATATTTAAAATAAAGGGAGCCCCCCTTTATTTTAAATATTTTTTTAATTTAAAAAAAAAATTGGCCAAGGCGAGTCTGACTCGCACTTGGCCAATTTTTTTATGGAATAGTTAATAATGTTAACTTTTTCAATTAGGGGTGACTGAGAGTGTTATAAACGTAAGAGTAGACAAATATTATAATCAGAAAGCTTCGAACTGCTAAGCTACCGGGAGTTACACGTGTTATTGTGAGTCAACCATAAAAGTTAGACATATGCTGTCGTGGGATATTTTTTATATAATTTTAAGGAGAACATTTCCGTCATGAAATGATTTGTGTAGCTTTAACCATTAAGGTTGCACACGCGACGGAAGCTTAAAAAATGGAGTAACTTCTCCCGTTTTCCCAACATTTCCCTTCACCGCTCTGCTCCTATTGATTGTAGCGTGATGAAAAGTATACTATAACCCGCTCAGGAGTATGAAAAATAATTGTACCAAGTTTCGTTAAAATCCGTCGAGTAGTTTTTGTTTCTATAACGGTTATACAGACAGACAGACAGACAGACAGACAGACAGACAAAAATTTAACTGATTGCATTTTTGGCATGAGTATCGATCCTTAATCACCCCCTGATAGTTATTTTGGAAATATATTTCATGTACAGAATTGACCTCTCTACAGATTTATTATAAGTATAGAATAGATAAGGTTTTTAAAAAGAGTTATGATATTATAGTATTTTATAATATTCAGATTTTATAATGCCCTTTTTTACCCGAGGTAAAATCATTAATTATAATAATAATAATAATAATAATAAAAGTCATTTATTTCTCCTCACATAATAAGACAAACATAACATATTAAGTCACATAAGATAAATGGGGGTACATAAATCATGCTTATACTTAAATATGTGAGGAGCTGGTGTCTGAATTAGGCATGATGCCTGTACTACAGATCACCAGGTCCCCACCCCACAGTATAACAAGTTCATTAATGTGAATGGTTATGTTTCTTTCTTAGTAACAAACAAACTAAATAAAATAAAACAGAAAAAATAAGTTAAGTTAAAAAGACTAATACTAAAAGACTAAAACAGGTAAAACAGGCAAAAAATAAAAATGATAATAGCCGTTTTTTGTAGGCCTGGTTTATGAGCCATGACTTATATGGCTTAGTGGGTGTGGTGTGTGTTTACGTATATGTATGTGTTAATGTGTGAGTGCATGTGTGTGTGTGTCTGAAGAAGATTTGTTTGAGGACATTTCTAGAAGCTAATTATGTAGTAAGCTTTCTGTTTTGTCATAGTCCAACTTGATCAGCCACTCCATGACAACAGATTTACATTTAGCACTAAGTAATGCGTATATAGACAGGGCTCTATTTACTTTGTTATACAAATTACAGCTTTGGAAGCAAAAGAATCGGTGAGATAGTTTGGTTCTGAATGGGGTTGAGGTGCAAACTAAATCTTTACGACGCTTGTTACTAAATTTGTCAGGCTCGTATTTTAACTGGGAATGTTTTTTGAGTACCGTGTACAGAATGAAAAGCTGTCTCACCGTTAATACATCCCACTTTTTAAACAGGTCCACCGTCGGATAGTAATAAGGCAAGGACAAGCTAACTTTAAGGATTGCTCTTTGTGCCCTTTCAATTTTTTAAAGATGTGTTTTACCGACACCTCCCCAAGAGGTGATGCAATAGATGAGAAGAGACTGGCAAAGCGCGAAATATACTGTTTTAATAACATATTTTTGAGCAACGTGTCTCAAAGCTTTAAAAATAAATATTAGTTTTCGCACTCTCCCAGCTAAGAGTTCTATGTGATGTTGGAAACTCAGGTTTCTGTCTATCATAACACCCAGATACTTGATTAATGCTGTAGTTGTCAGATTAGGACAAGAACAGTTTGTATTGTTGGGGTTTGGGCACGAATGGGAGATGATACGGTACGAAGGATCAGGTTTATCAGTGGTTTTAGTGGAGAAAGTCATATAGTTTGTTTTCGTGACATTTAGGGTCAAAACATTACTATATAACCATCTAGTTACCATATTCATTCCTCTCTGAGCATTCGTGAAAACCTGCTCCCATGAGTTCCCACAAAAAAGTAAAGCCGTGTCATCAGCGAAGGTAACTATCTTGGCATTCGGAATCTCCATCTGACAAAGGTCGTTGATGTATACAAGGAAGAGCGTAGGGCCCAGGATACTTCCCTGAGGGACACCAAAAGTCACTGGGACCTCTTGACTAATGATATTGCCGATTTGTACACACTGTGTCCTGTCAGTAAGATAATCCTGAAGTAGTTTCAACTGGAGATCCCGAATTCCAAGGTTTTCTAGTTTCCTAATTAAAATCGGGACAGAGACTGTGTCAAATGCCTTTGCTAAATCCAAAAATATACCTATTATCTTCTTTTTATCGTCTATATTTTTAACTATGTAATTTGTTAGTTCAAGTACAGCATCTGAAGTAGATCGATTTGCCCTAAAACCAAATTGTGCTTGTGAAAGTAACTTTTTAGTTTCCAGATATTTAACCAGTCTGTTATTAATAATTCGTTCCAAAATTTTTGAAAGAGCAGGGAGAATAGAAATTGGTCTGTAGTTGTTGACACAGCCTCTGTCTCCATTCTTATAAATTGGATGAATTCGTGACTTTTTGTATACCCGAGGGAAAACTCCAGTTGAAAGTGACAGGTTGCAAACATACAATATCGGAGACGTTAAGATATATTTATTTGCCTTTAAGATTTCACTTGATATCATATCCAACCCTGCCGCACAACCACTCCTTAGTCCTGTTATTAGTGTCCCAATCTCATCCTCATCGGAAGGCAGAAGTGTAAAGGAATGGCAACTTGATTTTAGTGTATGAGATTCTTTTGAGATATCACTTTTGCATAAGGTTTCCGCTAAAGTTTTGCCCACATTTGCGAAATAATCATTTACACTATTTGCCGAATTTTGTGGATGGTTTGTGGATATTAATTCAAGCGGAACCTCTTTTGGTTTGCTTGCATAAGCAATTTCTTTAACGGCGTGCCAAAGCTTTTTTCTATCTCTTCCTGCATTTTCAAGTTTATGTCTCTCCTCGTTTGATTTAAGTTTTTTTAATAGCGTTGAACAAAAATTTCTATATTGTTTATAGGTTGTTTTCAATGTTTCATTGTTTGGATCTTTTTTCAATTTCTTATATAAGTTATCACGGTTATTGATGCATTTCAAGATACCTGGGGTAATCCAGGGTTTTAAGATTTTCTTCCGCCTAGAGATTTTTACGTCTTTGGAGTTTGCTATAATTGCATTCTGAAGAATATTGTTAAGGAAAGCAGCAGCTTCGTTTGCACACTTAATAGTGTACAAATAGCTGAAGTCAGTGTTGTTTAATTGATCTTTTAAAAGCTCATGGTTTATATACTTAATTATTTTTGCAGGTTTGGGTATAGAAGTCGTGGTAATATACAAGACAACACTATTGTGGTCAGTAAGAGAGGTTTGTAGAATAAGACAGCGAGCCATTAATTTTGTCTTTAGCATTACATGATCTAGACATGTTTTATTATGAGTCGGAGTTATGTACGCAGGCATCATTCCATGAAATGCCAGAATATCTAAATAGTTAGTCAAATTTGAATCTGTACTATTTTCGGCTATATTAATATTAATATCACCCAACAGTATGACATTTTTCTTTGTTGAATAATTTAATAAGGTATTGTTGAGTGACTGAAAAAAGTTACTCGTGTCTTTATACCCGGGAGGTCTATAAACCGCTATAGCTATCGTGTCGTTATTTAATACGCAAAGTAAACAATTTGCATCCGATATTGTGAGTTCTTCAACGGATATGATTAAGTTTTGCTTAAAATACATTACCACACCTTCATTTTGCGTTCGATTGTTGGTTGATGCAAAGCTATCATATCCTTCAAGAGAAGGAAGACAATGGGTGGATGGTAGCCAGCATTCAGTCAAAACAATGCAGTCCCAGCTAACTCCCGTTTGTACAAGAATGGGTAATAACCCAGGCAAATTACATCTTAAACTACGTATGTTTTGTTGAAATATTTTTAAACTATTGTTAGAGCCTGGCAAAAAAGATGAGCAATCTTCCGCATCACAGGTAAAACAATCGGCCCCCTTTATTTTAAATATTTTTTTAATTTAAAAAAAAAATTGGCCAAGGCGAGTCTGACTCGCACTTGGCCAATTTTTTTATGGAATAGTTAATAATGTTAACTTTTTCAATTAGGGGTGACTGAGAGTGTTATAAACGTAAGAGTAGACAAATATTATAATCAGAAAGCTTCGAACTGCTAAGCTACCGGGAGTTACACGTGTTATTGTGAGTCAACCATAAAAGTTAGACATATGCTGTCGTGGGATATTTTTTATATAATTTTAAGGAGAACATTTCCGTCATGAAATGATTTGTGTAGCTTTAACCATTAAGGTTGCACACGCGACGGAAGCTTAAAAAATGGAGTAACTTCTCCCGTTTTCCCAACATTTCCCTTCACCGCTCTGCTCCTATTGATTGTAGCGTGATGAAAAGTATACTATAACCCGCTCAGGAGTATGAAAAATAATTGTACCAAGTTTCGTTAAAATCCGTCGAGTAGTTTTTGTTTCTATAACGGTTATACAGACAGACAGACAGACAGACAGACAGACAAAAATTTAACTGATTGCATTTTTGGCATGAGTATCGATCCTTAATCACCCCCTGATAGTTATTTTGGAAATATATTTCATGTACAGAATTGACCTCTCTACAGATTTATTATAAGTATAGAATAGATAAGGTTTTTAAAAAGAGTTATGATATTATAGTATTTTATAATATTCAGATTTTATAATGCCCTTTTTTACCCGAGGTAAAATCATTAATTGACTCCTCTCTCTGGGTGAAACGGAAGGTAGTTTCATACTTCTACTGACTAAAAACCCACCCTGTTACTTTTGTTGCCCTTGGATTCCAGGATCGCTGTATCTCAAGAGATTTTTTTTTTCTACATTCCTTCAACTCTGGCAGTAGACGCCGGTACCCTTTTTAGGGTTCCGTAGCCGAATGGCAAAAAACGGAACCCTTATAGTTTCGACATGTCTGTCCGTCTGTCTGTCTGTCCGTCCGTCCGTATGTCACAGCCATCCGAAACCATTAAGACTACACATGTAAAACTTGGTAGGTAGATGTATTCTGTGAACCGCTTTCCGATTTTAAGAGAATATTTAAAAAAAATATTTAAAATAAAGGGGGCTCCCCATACATGGAACTGAAACTGAAAATATTTTCTTTCATGAAACCTATACGTGTGTGGTATCTATAGACAGGTCTTTAAAAATGACACTATAGTTTCTAAAATGACTTTTTCATAAAGTTAATCGTTTAAAAGATATAAGCTTCCAAAGTGGTAAAATGTGTGTCTCCCCCTTCTAACTTCTATAATAATGAAGTGAAAAATCTAAAAAAAACCATATGTTGTAGATCTTAATGTAAACTTTCAACCAAAATTGGTTTGAACGAGATCGAGTCAGCAGTTTTTGAGATAAAGTATATTTTTGAAAACCGCAAATATAACTTTGTAATTCATACAAATACTATGAAAAACAAAGTTATTTGGCGTAGTTGTAAAAATTGTAAAAAAGCTAGTTTTAAGAAATTTGTAAGGTTTTTTGTTTTTTTTTTTTTCAAATAAATATATTAAGTATGTTATATTTATTATAGTTACTACGGAACCTTTCATGGGCGAGTCCGACTCGCACTTGGCCAATTTTTTTATTTATTACCAATGAGCCCGCTCTTGAACCCGATCACAGATGATGGTAAGTGATGAGGTCTACGATCGAACAAGCGAGCCCAGAAGATGCCTGTTCACTCTTGCTTTAAAGGCTGACGGGTCATATGTTTCAGGGAATACAGAAGCCGGCAGAGAGTTCCACACCTTGGCTGTGCGCACAATAAATGTAGAGGAGAAGATGAGCCAATCAAGTCTCAGTGCAGCTACAAGCTTTTTCACTCGCAGTCCATTTAGTCCCTTCATCGTTAATACTATTAAATTAGTTAATAATCAAAGTTCCTGGTTAATATCATTTGAAACTTTAATAGCTGTGAAAATGGAATATAGTGGTTTGAGCGTTGCTATCGTGTATAAAAAGGAATTGAAGCCTTATATTTAACTATTATCAACCTATTTAGCCTTTTGCCAACTAAGCTTGGGTCAGTCCCCAATCTAACTGGATTTAATTGAATAACATTATTTAATATGTACCGACTGCGTATCTGACCTAAACCTACTGGTTAGCAAGTTATATTTTCTGGCATATGACTAGGCGTTACCTTGAACAATTGATGATCAGTGGTAAAATGTATAGCATAAGGTCGCGAGGACCTCGCCCAATGTGGTCCGACCAAAGTTCACACAATTATGGATACTAAACTCCATGACACTCTACACCACCAAAATCAGGCACGGGTAGCGGTACAATATAAAAACAAATTAAACAGGAGGAGGAGGAAATTATCAATACCACCACAGCCCAGTAGCAGGATTACACAATATGCCTTGTCTAGATTACACAATATCCGTGTCAGATTTTCAAGTTTCTGACTATACGTAACGACTGTCAAAGCTATTCAAAGGACAGGAAACATGCTTTCTGAGGACGAGCTACTACAGAAAATTTTAGTAAAACCCAATAGCACTTTTTGCCCGACCTGGGAATCGAACCCGATACCTCATACTCAGCCGTCGTCCTTGAGACTACTAGATCAATGAGGCAGTCGTCCTTGAGACTACTAGATCAATGAGGCAGTTATCCGTAACGTCACCGCCAAGATTAATGTGATTACGAATGTAAGTGCAAGCAATAATAATCGGTACGTAAAGGATGGTTGCTCATTCACGGACCAACCTCGACGAAGATTGCTAACATCGTATATCGACATTATATTTAAGCCTCAAGCTCCATCAAAAAGTAACAAAAATATCTTCACATCTTAACAAAAACTTTGTTTTGTCTAGATGTGAACATTCTCTTGTGATTGCATTGTATTGGATTGGCAATTGCTTGCAACAACAAATCCATCCGCAAAATGAAATATTATCCCTGCGACCGTTCATTGAACTCTGGAAGACTTATGTTCAGCGGATAGTCGTTTTCATTAATTCTAAAAAGTACAGGAAGGAACCTAGAAAAGAGGGGTTAGGTAATGAAATTCCCTACATAAAGTTTACTCGCAGAACCTGCATTTTTATATCGTCTTTCATGTTTCCTGGTAATTAAATGAGTAACGTAGTATTATCAGGCTTTTAAAAAGCACTTATTCCACGTTACTTTGTGCCACAAAAGTGTATAAAGTTGTTGATTTTTTGTAATAAATACTAATGGGATCTATACGCATTCAACTCTTCCTTGTTAAATATATTCTATTCAAAACAAAATAGAAAAAGTTTTTGAGTAGCTTTAATTGGCATTGAAATCCATACTAATATTATAAATGCGAAAGTCTGTGTATCTCTCTGTCTACTTGTCTGTCTGTTACACTTTCACAGCTAAACCATAGCATCGATTTGGATGAAATCGATTTGGGTCAAACCCGGAGTCTCCAACTATTTTCATTCCACTACTACTTTAGTACTTTTTGTAAGGGATGAATGTTTGTATGTATGAGAAATCTAAACCCAGCTTAAGCGATTTTAATGAATTTTGTTTTTTTCCTCAAATTAACGCAGAACAGGCACAGCTAGTACTATATAAGTGTAAGTATCTAAAGCAGAAAACTTACATCCACAAATGTATATTTATGTGTTGCACGTACTTTTATTTTTTTAAGAGGAAAAAATGTTTGTAATTTGGTATGTAGGACGTAATCTCCTAAACTAATAATCCAATTCTAAAAATGTTTTTTTTTTGGTAAAAACGTGCTCTATGTGTGAGAGATATGGGTTATTAATTATTTCGAAATCCACGCTCATGAAGTCGAGGGCTAAGTACTGGTAAATAAATAAACTTATACAAACTAACAGAAAATCAGCACTTTTTGAAGTTCATGATGAAGACAGTTCCCCAAAACTTCCTCTCATCACCACTTCACACACACACCACACACACGCACAAGAAGAAGTGGCGCAATAAACTCCCCAGCAAAGCTAAGCAAAGTAAAGTTTACATAGGTTTCAGATGTAAACTTTCAGCATAACCACTTTAAATAATCTGTCTAGCCTTTTCCTAACTACATTCTACTACGTTGGTAGATAGCCAGTCGTAACGGATGATTAGTTATTTACATAGAGCGACTATCTATTCGACCTTTATAACCCTACAGCTGGGTAACACGAGATCTCTTAGCAAACCTTTTTAGGGTTCCGTAGCCCAATAGCAAAAAAAACGTCTGTCTGTCTGTCCGTCCGTCCGTATCTCACAGCCCTTTTATTCTAAATGGTAAGTAGATGTATTGTGTGAATCGCTTTCAGATTTTAAGAAAAAATATAAAAATACTAAAAATTAAGGGGGGCTCTCGATTCATGGAAATATTGTAATAAAATATTATATATACAACGTGTAATTTAAAGGGTACATGGTCTAGGTCTACAGGTGTGGAGCTTATTAAAAATTTCAATACATTGATACCAGCGACCGAATTTTTCAAATTATGAAGAACAAAGAGAATTATCGTTTTATTGGCAAGTGACGTGGAAAGTTATGACCCTCATAGTGATGTGACACGTTTGTTATTATTGGTATTCAAGAAACATATGAAACCGATAATTTAAGGTCAATTCTGTGAGTCACTTATTTTGAGCTGAACCTTTGCATAGAGACTCCATACCAGATGTTGTCTTCAGTCCTTTTGGTTAGATATGGGGTTTCCGTTACACGTTGTATAAACTGAAAATATATTTTTTCATGAAACCTATACGTATGTGGTATCTATATAAAGGTTTTTAAAATGACATTGAGGTTTCTGAAACCACTTTTTCATAAACTCAATCCTTTAAAAGATATACGCTTCCAAAGTGGAAAAACGTGCCCTCCCCCTCTCCAACTTCTATAATAATAGAGTGAAAAATCGAAAAAAAAAATATACACTGTAGATCTTAATCTAAACTATCAAAGAAAATTAGTTTGAACGAGATCGGGTCAGCAGTTTTTGAGATAAAGCATAATTTCTAAAACCGTAAATATAACTTTGTAATTCATACAAACACTATGAAAAACGAAGTTGTTTTGCGTAGTTACTACGGAACCCTTCATGGGCGAATATGACTCACACTTGGCCAATTTTTCCAGATTTATTTGTTCCTGACTAGTAAGTCACTGACAGTTGTCAAAGAGATTTAAATGACCGAAGAGACTATAGACTACGACAGTATGTATGTAATAAATTTTCACCCAGCCACAGACTTGGCAAGCACTGCTTAACTTGGAATATTATCCAGTGTAGTTATCATTACACAAAATATTGTAAAATAACACAATAAAAATGTACCCTAAGAACAATTTTGTCGTAATCGGTTCAGAATGAAAGCAAACAGCTCTAAGCGGCTAAAAGAAGCACGAACTTTTTGTTTACTTTCAAATTGTTAACGCTCTTTTGAGGCTTTATATTTTTGGGGGAGTACTGACATAGGGTGATTTGTTTCTTTAAACTTAATATAATCAAATTGAACCGGCTCCTTCTTTGCTTAAAGAATTACCGTTGCTATTCAACGCAACAACTGGGGAGCTCGTGTATGAATAACTAGCTGCTGCACGCAACTTCGTTCGCGTGGGAGGTTTTCCTGCGTAAGTCCCGATGTGTTGGCAAGGATGTCAACTACCTACTTACCAAATTTCATTAAAATCCATCTAGTAGGTTAGATTAGCGTGTACAATCAAACAAACAGACAGACTTTTTTAATTGTTTTTTGCCATGTTACCGTTTTTTAACCCACCTCAATTATTATTTTTGTATAAAATTTGAATGTCCAGACACACTTTTTTACTCTTTTATTATATGTATAGATATAGATAACAGCCGCACAGATTGTTCGTCAAGATTAAGCAATACCTGGTCCTGGACCGACCTGGTCCGGGGATGAGTGACCAGTATAAGGCTGCGTTTCCACCAGAGATGTGCGAGGATGCGTAGCGAGGGATGTGTTTGTAAAGAACCAATAGAATCGCTTCATTTACCTCGCCTCGGTCAGCACAGCTCTGGTGGAAACGGCTCAGCGGAGCTAGATTTTTGCGCATACAAAACAAGCGAGGGATCTGTGCGAGGGATGTTTGCGAGAGATGTGTTGCGAGGGATGTGTTGCGAGGAATGTGTGTTGAGAAGGATATGTTGCGAGGTTTGGGCATCCTCGCACCACACATTAATGCGCATTTTCACAGCTCCGCTACACATCCTCGTAGATACATTTTCATCGCACAGCTTTGGTGGAAACGCACCCTAACGGGTATGCAATGATGGGCATTACATACCTGTTATTTGCGCATCTATGTGGTTATATACTCTCTAATAGGTAGTAAGGATCAGTAGGTATAAGATGAGTAGTCAAAAGTCACAGCAAAAGAAGAAAATTCGACACGAAGCTTTGCTAAGAAGCATCGTGTTATCTGGTTTAACTGGGTGTGGAGTTCAGATAGGCAATTCAACTAAACTAACTAGTAAACTATAAACGCAGTGAAGTTTCAATAATGAAATGTATTTTACATAATCGGTGCATACAACTTTTCACACAAGTCTACATATATGTATATTAAATTCATACTGAAAGCAATAACGTTGTACACCTTTTTACAAAAATTACACTGTCGGAGGACTCTGAAATTTTGCAGAGTTAAAGTTAATATGGAGGTGTGCCGGAACCAATATTTTATATAATTTAATTATTTTATTTTTGTAAATAATAAACATGAGATATACTTTTAATTATGGCCGAATTTCGATCATTGGCGACTTCTGGTAAGGAGTAAATAGGTGTTTATACGCGCGTGGAACATAAGTATTACATTATTTTTTTGTAAGGTTAAATCGACAACTATGAATAAAACAGCTGCAGTGGTGGCCTGGAGGTTATAGGTACGACTTACAAGTTCTAGGTCCATTTTAGTGGTCTACATTACTTTGTTTAATTTGATAATAAATTAAACACAGCTGCTCTCAAAACAGTTTTGAAAAGTAACGTGAGGAATCCGTCTTAAGCTATTTTTTAGGACCAAAAATCCGAATACATACATGTGACATTCAACAATATGCACTCGGCCTGCGTGTTGGGTAACGGCCCATTGCTGTTTGCCCAACACTGCTGGAAAACAAACAGCAATGGGCACGTTTGCATTACTTTAGCCCTATAAGCAGCGCAGTAGGTTCCCATCATGACGGTAGGACAGTTTTGATTGTATTAGATATCATCGTAGCTGTCCATTGTATATTGTGTTCGTGTTATTTCGCAGTTATGCGTTACTAATACAGTTTTCAGCTTATAATATGTGGGAATATTATAAGCTGGTTCTGATGATGATGAGTCGATAGAAAATGATATATAGATAGTAAACTTATTTACGCAAGTTACGTTTTCATCACAAATTTTTCGCTACCAGTCTAAAATCTGTATTTGTGAAGATTCTTACATTTTGCATAAGTGCCCGTTTGCATAAGTAGCCACCCTCCTGGAGAGGGATTATAATCGCATGCGACGCTCTAATTTATAGCCACTAAAAAGTTCCTAGATTAAACTGGAATTACTAATTTGAATGTACAAAGAAACTAACTGAAAATATCTAATTTGTAGGTTTGGTAGTGTAAAATATTGATGTAAAAATATCTTTTACCACCTCGGTCATTATTTCTAACCTATCAATTAGTAAAAAGGTCTAAAGATAGGTTAGGCTTGGAAAGTCGTAGCACGAACTAAGTGGCTCTATTTTGTATTTTATACAGTTTTGGTTGTTTTACTTTTTGATATTGATACGGTATTTGAAGGTCTCGTATAAGACATCTACTGAATTCTTACTACTTGATCTGTAATACATTACTTAGTAACTCTAAATTAAAAGAGCGAACACTACAAAAGAATTCTAAAGACACGCACTGACGTGGAAAGTACAAGTTTTAATAAACTCGCATGCCGTCTGTTTCATAACACGACTCGCAGAGTAATAAGATAAACGTTTTATTACTCCTCACACCAGATATTGTGAGGAGTCAGAGAATAAGTCGTTAATACGTATTTAGATAATTAACTCAATTTCCAATTAGACGAAATCGCTTTTTCACGACTTTTCTACTGATCAGCCTTTATGAAAGCTTCGTTTAATACGATCGTTGAAATGTCCAGCTCCACCTTACTAAGTACCCGCGCAATCTTTATTGGAAATAAATTAAAGCTAGCGGAAGAGAATCCAGACCCTTTGTTTGTTTGTATGAGGGACCAGATATTAAAAAATGGAAAGCAGTGAATCTTCACAGAATTTTCAGACAACGGGGTGGCATTGCGAGTAGAAATACATACGTTTTATTAGGTTATATTTGAGACAATGTCCTTTTTTATTCACCTTATATTGTTGTGTTTTCACGTAGGAAAAGTTTTGCCATTCTACCTCTATTTTTGCTTTTTAGTCGTTGAGTAACTGGCTCCGTTTACACACAAAGGCTGTGATTTTATTTTTTGGGGATGTGCGATATGGAACGAGGTAGAACTGATTTCAGTGAGATATTTAAATGAAAAATTTATGTTACCACGAGGATTCGGATGCCTTCCTCAATATTAAAGTGGCGGTATTAATAAACATTATACTTCGTCCGACTACTAACAATTGTACCGCCAATATTTTGCAATTAATCTCATCGTAGGCACTTCACCTGCTGCACTAAAAGACGTACAGGCAAAGCTGAAGATGAAACAAATAACTACTGCAACAAAGTTCTATCTCATCGTCGATGAGAAACACTTTACACGATATATGTACTTAGAAGACAGTAATAAACAACGCTATAGGAAACGGAACTTTCGTACACAGCCATAGAAATACTGACGAAGAAACAACAATAAACAAGTAATTAAAACTTATTTACCTATACGACTAGTTCGCGTGCAGTACAAACTAAATGAGGCTCCGCGTTTAGCAAACATAAATATGTGCTCCTATCTAGCGGGAACATAGACGCCTTAAGGCTTAATCTTTGTGAATACTATTCCACCATTACATTTTAATAGTCGGCTGTTAAGCTACTAATTATACTTTATTGACTTCTTTATTTGGCTGAAAATTGGAGTCAACATTTTTGTAATAGTAATTTGACTATAAATATTTATCAAGCACTAACTTTCAACTGTCAATGTCTAAGGCCACTCCGCAAGCAACCAGCTTACATGCAAGTTGCATTACATTGCAGGCTACTGAGGTATAATAGGAACAATCGCTCCACCGTGCCCTGTAATGGTAATTAAACTCGCATGCGAGTTGCTCGCAGGTGGAAACGTGCTTGTCGCTTGTGCAAGCTTAATGCAAACGTTGCTAAAGAATAACATGAAAAGGTTAGCCATTAGCATGCCCAGTCTGCTAATAACAACCCACTATAATAACCATTCCGTTTTCTATTTAAGCGTGGATTGTGGCAATTGTCCCTTTGATCGTTCAATGGGATGGCTTACATAGCAGTGTAGTATGAGTATTATCATAAATAATTATACGTGTTCATAATAATTATCAGCAATAGATGATACATCATCACAGATAATTAACGTTGGTTAATTGACTGTTTAGGTAAACTAAAACAACCTGTTTATTCGAGCTTGGCTCTAGTATTTTTTACAATATGTCATGGATTTCTGTTAAGTAACTGCTGATTCTATTCTATAAAATAAATATTAATACTATATGTTTGTTCATAGTAAATTACATTTAGTCTTCTTCACACATATCAAATACCTACAACAGCCAAAAAATATCATTTTTCATGAATACCTTTTCTTAAGTGTTATCATATCACTATGACAGTTAGATTCTGAAAGCTTGTACATACTACATAATGTATACTTTTTTTACTGGTTGTTTTTGATTCTACAGTTACTCACTTTATACTTTTAAAAATTCCAAGTGCGAGTCAGACTCGCACTTGCGTAGAGTTTTGCGTAGAACACTTCCTGGGCGAGTCTGACTCGCACGAGTCAGACTCGCCCAGGAAGGGTTCTACGCAAAATAACTTTTTTTTTCGTAGTGTTTGTCGAAATGTAAAGTTATATTTGCGGTTTTAGAAAATGTGATATATCTCAAAAACTGCTGACCTGATCTCGTTCAAAATAATTTTCGTTGAAAATTTTTACTAAGATCTACAGCATTTTTTTAGATTTGTCACTCTATTATTATAAAAGTTAGAGGGGGGGACACACACATTTTACCACTTTGGAAGCGTATATCTTTGACTTTACGGTTTACTTTAAGAAAAAAAGTTTTTAAAACCTCGACGTCATTTTTAAAGACCTTTTTAAAGATACCACATACGTATAGATTTGATAAAAAAATATTTTTAGTTTCAGTTTCATGTATGTGGAGCCCGCCTTAATTTTATGTTTTTGTTTTTTATTTTTGTCCAAAACCGGAAAGTGGTTCACAGAATACATCTACCTACCAAGTTTCACATGTGTAGTGTTTAGTACCAAACGTTTCCGAACGCACCCTTTTGACATAAAGAAATTTGATCTTGACATTACTCTGACTTGACATATAGACTTTGCTTCCTTGTTGAAAAATGTCGGTCATGGGACCCTGTTGAGATAATTATAATTGGAAAAATATCGTTTGGAATCGCGTGTTGAAACCGATAATTGGGTCGCGAGTTAACTATTGTTTGAAGTTGTAATCCCCATTTGACGAAAACCCCGGGATATCTTGGGATTCCTCGCCGGTTGATTGTCACCCGCGTGATACGCGCGTTTGTTGGAAAAAGTAGTGATAAATAGCTTCAATCTGGTGCGAAGTAATTGTGCTGTGATTGCTGACGGACCGCATTGGGAGGACTGCATCTTTGAGAACCTTCGTCCATCCACACTTGACTTTCACTATACGTTCAATTACTCATTACCTATACACACACACACACGGACGCGGCCTCAGGAAAGGTCGTAGCTTGTCGTCATCAGCTCCTTGGGTAAGTGATTATAATTATTAACCATTAAGGGGAAGCCCAAAGGGCTATTGTGTACTTTTGATTAGTGTAAGTAACGTTTATAGCTCCACGTACCGTGGACAAGTTCAGACCGTCCAGTTATCGTTGCACTGGCCTATTGAAGTCCCTAACATTTTGGTAGCAGGCGTGGCTCTTATAATATAAGATCCACTGGTTTAATTGGAAGTTTTGAAAATAACTTTAGTTTAATTACTTAACATAACTTATATAACTTAATAAGTTTGAATATATTGCTTTGTCAGCCGGGCTCAAATAGTACTTGTAGTTTGTACTGTAATTTGTAGTGCTAGCCCCTTGGTATTGAATTGACAAGTAAGATTTATTTGTGAAATTAGGAATCATTGGTTGTATTTGGTACATAATTTGGTATTTGTTGCAATTAATAATTGAATGTCACTGATCTGAATTTAAAAGGTTATCTAAATAATAATTACACATAGTCTAACATAATAGGACTTGAATTGTGTGTATTGGTTATTGCATTTGTGGTACTTATTGGACTGTGTTGATAGAGATTCTCCGGCTCAATATTATACAGTCAATTGTTGTGTTTATTGATATTTAATTGGGGTGGATCCTGCATAGTATATACATTGAATTGTTATTTATTTTGTAACTAGCCATCTGTACCAAGCTAGATTCATAATTGGAATGGGTACAGGGTCGGATTTGGACATGAAATAATTGAATTTGAGTTTTTATTTTGGTGAAATTATTTGGTCGGCTAACAAGTCATTGTTGTTTGTTTAGTTAATTTTAGCCTGTTGTATTAATATTTGATTGTTGCAATGGCCTCATTAAGGGCAGTCAGGGAGGCTGCTGCCGGATTGACCTCACAGTTGAGATGGTTCACATCGGCAGCTGCAACGGTTGAGCGTGTAGATTTGGAAGAGCTCACCCTTGCTCGGTATGGGCAAGTGATTGAGAGGATCAAGTCAGCTGATGCTGCGCTCACACGCTTCAACGAGTACATCATGGACGTGGATTTGGGGGTGATGGATCAGACAGCCCGCGATAAGATTTTGGGTGACTATGACCAGATTGTCCACCTGGGGGATGTCATATGTCTACGAACGTGGGAAATTTTGAAGAGTCGGGTGCCTGATGCGGCCAAGCCGCAGATCCCCGTTGTTGCAGGCCCTGGACTATTGAGTAGGCTGCCCACCCTGGAGCTGCCACATTTTGACGGTCGCTTGGACCACTGACTGGGCTTCCTAAATCTCTTTGAGAGTCTTGTCGATGCACGCTCGGACCTCGGACCTGCCCAGAAGCTGGCCTATTTATTGTCTGTCCTGGAGGGCGAAGCCAGAGCCTTGGTGCAGCACTTGCCGGTGACGGATTCCTCTTACCCGACCGCTCTGGAGCTTCTCTACCGACGGTATCAGAATGAGCGCTGCCTGGCTGATGTGCACATCGACCAGATTTTGGGGCTACCGGCCATTGTCAGCACGTTGACGTTGCGCACTGACTTGCTGAATCCGTTGGTCTCAGCGACCAACGCCTTGAGACGCTTGGAGTTACCGGTAGAACATTGGTCCTACTTGTTGGTGCACATAGTGCTGCAGTTGCTCCCCGCGGAGTTGAGGTCACGTTTTGAGAAGAAGTATGGTGGGGATAGTGCCACCCATCTTCCCCCCTTTGACGACCTCCTCAAATTTTTGGAAGACGAGTGTCGGTTTTCGGATACCACTCGTGGCGCCACGGGGTCACCCCCACTACCTTCTCAGCCCAGAGACCAGGGACGGACTAGAGCTCGGGGGCCTGTTGATGTTCCCCCCGCCCCCCGTTTTGTTGGCGCCCGGATTCCTCGGGCTAGGGGGCCTGTTGATGATCGCCCCGCCCCCCGTTTTGCTGGCGCCCGGAGTCCTCGGGCTAGGGGGCCTGTTGATGTTCGCCCCGCCCCCCGTTTTGCTGGCGCCCGAAGTCCTCAGGCTAGGGGGCCTGTTGATGTTCACCCCGTCCCCCGTTTTGCTGGCGCCCGGAGTCCTCGGGCTAGGGGGCCTGTTGATGATCGCCCCGCCCCCCGTTTTGCTGGCGCCCGGAGTCCTCGGGCTAGGGGGCCTGTTGATGTTCGCCCCGCCCCCCGTTTTGCTGGTGCCCGGAGTCCTCATCATTGTGACTTTTGTAAGGCAACGGGGCATGTCATGGCGCGTTGCCCGGATTTTTTGAATTTGCACGTAAGTGCCCGCCGCCGTATTGTCAACGCACGCCGTTTGTGCTTCTCGTGTTTGGGGGCCCACTTTCATCGGGACTGCCCCGACCCCCGCCCGTGTAGAATTTGTGAAGGGTCCCACCTTGAGATTTTGTGCGCCAACGCGAACCGCTCCAGCAGACCAGCTTCTGAGGGGGGTTCGCGCAGGGGGGGGTACCCCGGAGACGAGCACCGGGCTGAGACCCGCAATTCTGTACGCCGCACTCCACCCCCCGCGCAAGTTGAACGGGAGCCCCGCGAGCGCCATTTGGTCTCCCCTCGTCAGGGAGAACGCGCATTGGCTACCAGGCAGCAGTGGCCGGGTCGGCGCCGCTGCCTTTCCCCTCCTTTGGCGGAACGTCCCCGGTTGGAGTCGCGCCCTCCGCCATTCGGGCATTCGATGGGATATGCCCCTCCAGTGATGGCGAGCGGCTTGGGACACCGCGCGGACGAATATTTTGATTGTTGGCCTCGTCGTGAACGAAGGCAGCCTGGATGCGGCGATCGGTCGCCACCCAGGCATCACTAAGAGATTGACGCCTGCCCGCTAAAGGACCCCCCCCGATCAAGACGGTTTTGTTGCCAACGGCCTCGGTCAAGGTCTGGGGACCCTTGGGTGACTCGATTGTGGTCTGTGCCATTTTGGACACGGGAGTCCAGGGATGCCTTTTGTCGTCTTGGTTAGCGGGACAGGTTGGCCTGAAGGTGAATGACCTTTCAGGCAAGATTTGGGGAATGGCGAACCGGCTGACACCACTGTTGAGGGAAGAACCTGGTTTGAAATCACCCTTGTGAGTTGTCCGTACCCTAAAATTGGTGCTCCTGCCCTTGTTATAACTGAACTGGGTTGGGACGAGCCACTTCGGGAAACCCTGTTGGAGGACGGTTGAGGCACTCTAGCCTTCCTTATGGGGCCCGTCACCCCCTTTTGTTGCCCAAGGAGGGCCACTTGGTTCAATTGTTGGTGACTGATCGTCACACTAGGAACTCGCATGCCGGTTGCAATGCGCTGTTGGCCATTCTGCAGCGAGAATTTTGGATTTTGTCGGCTGATCGCGTCAATGAGACGAGGCCCTTTGCTGGCGTCGTAACGGACTTTGTTGGTCCCCTTTTGTTGAAGACGTCCACCCTTCGTAATAGTAAGATTGTTAAGGCTTATTTGTGTGTTTGTCTGCCTGTCAACCAAGGCAGTACATTTGGAGCTGGTAACCTCCCTCGCGACAGAGGCCTTTGAGGCGACTTTGGAAAGATTTGTGTCTCGCCGTGGGTTACCTTCTTTGATTAGGTCTGATTGCGGTACGAATTACAAGGGTACAAGTAACTATTTGAAGGAGGTATACGCCTTCCTTATTGAGAACCAGGTTGACATTGGTAATAGTTTGGCCCGCCGAGGGGTCACTTGGTTGTTTGACCCGCCAGCCTGCCCCCCATTGGGGGGGTATTTTTGGGGCCGCGGTGAAAGCGGCAAAGGGACGCTGGCGGAGATTGTTGGGAGACACCGTTCTCACCTTTGAGGAACTAGCTACGGTATTTGGCCGCTTTGAAGCTGTGTTAAATTTGCAACCTTGTCAAGACTTCCAATTGATTAGCGGACGGGTAGGCCCGTCCGGGGGGGGTAGATGTTTAGTACCAAACGTTTCCGAACGCACCCTTTTGACATAAAGAAATTTGATCTTGACATTACTCTGACTTGACATATAGACTTTGCTTCGTTGTTGAAAAATGTCGGTCATGGGACCCTGTTGAGATAATTATAATTGGAAAAATATCGTTTGGAATCGCGTGTTGAAACCGATAATTGGGTCGCGAGTTAACTATTGTTTGAAGTTGTAATCCCCATTTGACGAAAACCCCGGGATATTTTGGGATTCCTCGCCGGTTGGTTGTCACCCGCGTGATACGCGCGTTTGTTGGAAAAAGTAGTGATAAATAGCTTCAATCTGGTGCGAAGTAATTGTGCTGTGATTGCTGACGGACCGCATTGGGAGGACTGCATCTTTGAGAACCTTCGTCCATCCACACTTGACTTTCACTATACGTTCAATTACTCATTACCTATACACACACACACACGGACGCGGCCTCAGGAAAGGTCGTAGCTTGTCGTCATCAGCTCCTTGGGTAAGTGATTATAATTATTAACCATTAAGGCGAAGCCCAAAGGGCTATTGTGTACTTTTGATTAGTGTAAGCAACGTTTATAGCTCCACGTACCGTGGACAAGTTCAGACCGTCCAGTTATCGTTGCACTGGCCAATTGTAGGACTGAACATGTAGTCTTAGCAGTTTCGGAATAAAATGGCTGTAACATACGGACAAACGGACAGACAAACAGGGTTTCGTTTTTTATCATTCGGCTACGGAAACCTAAAAAGTCTAATCAATGATAATACTGGGGGGAGTGTCCGTTACCTTTTGTTTTTATATATATAGTACATATAAACATAACATATAAACGGTACCTGGTTAGAGTAAGCATGTAAAGGAGGCTCATGTTTATTTAAATCTCGACTTAAGTGGTGTCAAGAGCATGCCGAACAGATTAAAATGGACATTGTAGTAATAATGACTTCAAAAAGTTTTAGCAGTGTACTACTAAACTTAATTTAAAACAGAGTCGTACTGAATATATAGAGTCTGAAAGGGGTCCTATTAAAATTGCTTATTTATTTAAACACATTTTAAAGTAAGCCTACGTGTGTGTCCTGATTCGAGGCAATCCAGTCCCCATCAAGATGATTGTAGAATACAGATAAGATTCAAAGGTGTTACGAGTGTTGTTAATACCATGGTACGAGGCAAATCGCTGGGACATGACGGTCTTAATATTGAGCATTTGCGGCACACGAGCTGTCATTTACCCAGAGTATTAACCATGTTTTTCAACCTATGTTTAAGTCATAAGTATCTCCCTCAGGACCTCATGAGAACCATCGTGATACCAATAGTTAAATGCAAAACTACGGATATTTACGAGAGGAGTAATTATCATCCCATCTCCCTGGCTCCTATTCTGGCGAAAGTACTAGATAAATTCCTTGATAAGTATTGAAGAAATTTATTAGAAAGAACTTGAACCTTCATCACGCGCAATTTGGTTTTCAATCAGGCCTTTCCACTGAAAGTGCAATTCTCTGTATGAAGCACACGGTCAAGTATTATTTGGATCGACGTACTCCTGTTTAAGCCTGCTACTTGGATCTATCCAAAGCGTTTGATCTGGTTTCCTATGAGGTCCTGTGAGAGAAGCTTCGTAAACTGCATGTCTCTACCAATCTGGTTGACATATTCAAATATTGGTATGACAATAAATTAAATGTAGTAAATTGGGCGGGTGGATTTTCTGAAGAGTACAAGCTGGAGTGTGGCGTGAGGCAAGGGGGATTTCCTCACCCACACTATACAATGTATATATGGACAACCTGATTGCCGAGCTCAACAGTATGCATGTAGGCTGTCACATTGACGGAGTTGCGGTCAATAATCTAAGTTTGCTATTGCTATTAAAAGTTTGCGAGCGATATGCCGAGTGTCATGGTCTGAAATATAATGTCGCAAAGAGCGAGTGTATGTTTTTCGGCCTGGGTGATAAAACCTAATATGACCTTCGACCTGTCTTTCTAAATGGCTCTCCTCTAAAAATAGTGAAAGTATTTAAATATTTGGGGCATATTATCACTGAGAACTTGAAGGACGATGAGAATATTGGACGTGAACGCAGAGTGCTGGCTGTTCGTAGTAATATGTTGGCTCGCAGGTTTGCTTGCTGCTCGACTGAGGCTAAGATAGCGCTTTTTAAAGCATATTGCCGGTCGTTTTATACGAGCAGCTTGTGGGTAAATTATACGCAAAAGACATACAGCGCTCTGCGGGTATAATATAGTAACGTTTTCAGGATGTTGTTGCAGTTGTCGCGGTTCTGTATTGCGTCCGCGATGTTTGTCGAAGCGCGTACGGATAATTTTTACGCAATAAGACGCAAGCGGGTGTCATCTCTGTTTGGCAGAGTACGGGGCAGCCGCAATGACATCCTGAGAAAAATACAACTAAATATCGGTGTCCAAAACACTGGCTCTGGGTGCAATTGTAGTTGGTAAAATTAAATAAGTGAAGATTTCACAACTTTGTATTACTAACATAGATTATAAGTGTTTTTGTTACTAACCATTATGGATCCTTGATATCTGAATAATAAATAAATTTAAGTTTGAATTTATTAAGTATCGATCCGTAAATAATCATCATTTTTTGAGAGGTTTGTATTTCCCGATAGCTATAACCTAGGACTTAGGAGTCTTTAAGTCAAGAGTGAATAAGTTACTTTTAGATAAGCGTGCTCCATCTTCGACCACATCATTACTTACCATTAGGTGAAATGGTGGTCAAACGCGAACCTATTTTCAATAAAAAAAAGCTGAAATTTAATACTTATAATTTGCAGAGGAAGATGTTTAAGATGACTCCGATTACTTAAACGAACTTAAATTTTACTTATAATTTGCAGAGGAAGATGTTTAATATGACACCGATTACTTAAACGAACTTAAATTGTAAGTGTAAGTTGTGTCTATGATTTGAATGCCAGGTCTGCTTACAAAACGGGCGGCGAGTAGGTGTAGCTCACCGTCCACGCCCGAGAAACGGCGCATCCTTTACACGTTCGCCTCAAACAGCAGTCAGCAGCATTCGGAGCCCAAAAGGGCCAAAGCCCGCCAGGGTTGCGGTAATATTCTTTCGAGATACTGCGGCCCCGGAACGTGTGGAGGAATAGGGAAGATTTTTAGGCAGTAGAAGTCTGACACTCCCTTCCGCTCCACCCAGAGCGAAGTCACTAGATGATTTTCCCACTGAAAGTTTGCAAAAAATATGTTCAAAAACAAATCGTACACAGTAATGAGTCTTTCATTGAAAAAAAAGTTATTTAAAAATCTAAAAAACCTGACTGCTCAACTGAAATGCAAGAAACAAGCACATTTTTATTTTAATAAGTGACAAGCAGGTGGGTGCAAATTAAACATATTTTTTTTAATGTCTTGGCTGGTTTTATAAAATAAAATTGTGCTTGTTTCTTGCATTTTAGTTGAACAATCGGGTTTTTTCGATTTTTAAAGAACTTTCTTTTACAGCTTTTTAGTTTAAATATTAATTAACAATTTTTAAGTGTCACATTGGCACGCACGCCACCGGATTCAGAAAGTGAAAGAGCAAAGTCCATATTTTTAAACTTTCTCATTGTATTATTTTTATTAGTATTACGGTTATGATAATCATGATATACCTTCTTCTTTGGTCAGGTTTCCGCACTTAGTCTCTGCACGAGACCATTGTGCGTGAGCCGTGTCGGCCGTCACTCCATCCAGCCAACCTCCCTCCAGAAGCAGATCTCTCGGTCTATTCAGGATATCTGTAAGGGAATTCCTCGATGGTATACATTTTAGGAATCCTTGTGTTGAGCCCTTTAATTTGATACGCAAATAGAAAAAAGATTTTTTTTCACTAAGTTCAATGGCGTCGCACCGCCGCCATTTTTATTTTTTTTAACGTCACCTATCTAAGACAAATCTAATGATATCTATTTATGTAAATCCGTTCAGTAAAGAATATTACATACATGCATACAAACATACATACATACAAGATACGCGCGAAATAATTGAGTTGCAATAAATTGCAATAAATAATTAAGTATTGAAAAACATAACCCTTCTTTTGCAGTCGGGTAAAAAGGAAGATCTACTTACCATACAACCACCATAACATTACGTAAAGTTCACGAACATGCATGTTACTAACTCATCGACGCAAGTAAAACCCAGTCTGGCTTCTCGTTGCAACCATGAAACATTTTCAAATATTATGCACCAGTCTGATTTATAGGAGACAGCAAGCTAATCTTGCCACGCTATCGTAAGCTCTGCTGTATAAAAAACAAATTCCAAACGACGACTTTTATGGTAGACCCTTTATACTGTCTAGCCAAAAGTGAAACCTTATCTGGTAGACTATAAATAAATAAAACTTGACGTTCAACCTAAGTGTGATAGCATCACACTTTGTTCTTTTATTAAGTGAATAAACGTAAGTTTTGTGTGGTGTTTGGTGGTAAAATCTTGGTTCGTTGTACAAAGTTATTTTATTTTTGTATCGATGACTTATCCGAACAGTACGTAATGAACTTGGCGGTCCTGTTCTTTGCCTTATCAGTAGTGCACGAGGGCAGCATAGCAAATGTGGTGTACCTTGAAACATGCTTTAATATTCCCCGAATATCTTGCCAAATTGGATATGCAGCGAGTAACCTGTGCTAGGATTCGTTTTACAGATTACAATATTGTTAATAGTAATAATAATGCTTACTGTGCTGGACGAGCCCGTTATGGTCAAGGTCCACCGAAGAGCTTTTATTAAAGAAAACGTATCCCGTACCTACTTTACTTACAGAATATTCGAAGTATTCATTCAAAGACAAACCCATGGCAAACCAAAATACTTCTAAAGATACTACAGAATAAATAATTGTTGTAACACCAAATATAGAGGCGCCTCATTCCGAGGAAGTTAATTATTGAGAACATCTGTACAAAGCAATAACATGTCTCCAAGTTATTTGTATAAGTATAGCGAAAATTACAATATACCTCCAGGAATCAGAGTAATAATTACACCACATAACATAACAGAAATACGTGATACCACGTAACGTCAAGCTGATGAGTTTCCTGATGAGACAAAAGCAACCACAAACAGTCAGCTAAGCTGATTTCAGAATCTATAATTACATCATCTCGGTATCATTACTGGAAAAGAAAGATTTTTATCGGATACGATCCCTTTAAAGAGGATTTACGCAATTAAAATGAAGAAGGGGAGCCTGATAAAGGAAAAATATTTATTCCTCTGCCTTTTGAATAAACTTTCAGAAATAATATCTTCCGCGGTGCGGTAATATTATGACTGCAACCGAGTAAACTTCATTAAGATATGCGGATATATATATTTATATATACATATATATATTCAGTTCAGAGTTCCTCCAAATAGTTGCCAGAAGTAGACGTGTCTCTGTTGTTTATTTAAATTTCTGTTAAAGTATTAGGCAATAGTAGTGTTTTCTACTAAGACAATAGTGATTAATATCGTGTAAAACTTACGCTAAAAATCAAATAATATTAAGTGAGCAGTAAACAGCGGCAGCGAGCGGGGTGCCCGCACACCTCACCTCTGCGATAAGAGACAGCAGCCATAATTGCTCTCCCTCTGTACATCACCGCTACTTTATTGTCCTGCTGAGTGTGGCCGTACCCGATATCTACCGTCATGAGACATTGTGAAGCATGTAATACCGACATATTAGACAATGATTGTATTAAGTGTATGCGTTGTAATAAACAATATCACGCATTATGCATAAACTTTTCGAATGAAGATGTGCAAAATGAGCAAAATTCAAACTGGCTGTGTCCACATTGTCGTAATAAACAACCAAAAGGGGATAATTCTAATATTCCGGTTCGCCCTTCTACGCCAACATCAATGGCAGACGTAACCTTCAACGTCACTCGCCGTAAAATCAATCAAGCAAGGCCTGAGCCGCTGAAAACTACTGGTCTATCCGCGGAGTCCTGGCGCCAGGAAATACGGGATATCATACGGGAAGAGGTACGCGGTGCTCTGCAAGAAACTGTGGGCTCGTTAACATCAACTCTAGCCGCAAATCTGAAGGAAATTAATGAGGAAATAAAGGAGTTTAAGGTATCCATGAATTTTCTAAATGGCGAGTTCGAGAAACTTAAGGACGACAGCATTATTTACCGCAAGGATATCAGCCAAATGAAGAAAGAAAATGACAGTTTGCGCAATGAATTGATCGATATCAAGAAAAAATATGATCAGATTGATCAATCGTTACGTGCTAATAATATTGAGATACAGTGCGTCCCGGAGAACAAAACAGAAAAATTAGTAAACATCGTCAAACAACTTGGTCGCACCGTAAACGTTGGAATAAATGAAACTGATATACAATACTGTTCCAGAATTGCAAAAATGAAGCCAGACAGTGTCCGTCCACGATCTATCCTCATCAAATTCAACACACCCCGTCTCCGTGACGCCTTCCTAGCAGCAGTGGGTACATATAACAGGACCCATAAACAGGATAAACTAAATACCCATGACCTAGGATTTACTTCTACCGAAAAGTCACCAGTGTTTGTTGTGGAGAACTTATCACCGGAGAATAAAAACTTACACGCCGCGGCCCGTTTTCGTGCTAAAGAGTTGAAATATAAGTTTATCTGGGTACGAGGAGGTCGTATTTATATGAGGAAAAATGAAACGGCCGAGAAGATTTTTATCCGTAATCTTGACTCGTTGATTAAACTTACTTGATGTTATTATTATTAATACCTGAAACCAGTTTATAATGTGCCTTAAATTCTATCAATACCTGCTTTCTTTTCGTTAATTAAAATTCTATATCGAAAATGCGTAAGTTACAATTTATGTCTTGTTTATTACAGATTTCTAAACTATTTTGTTTACGTAATCGATTCATTGTTAATTAGCTCCATACATGTGGGAAAGGCTACTCTCCAATGCTACGAGTTTAATAATATATTTGACGAGTGTGCACGTTATTGTTTACTTATTATGGTGAGTTATAATACATATACAGTTTTATACTTAACAAGTGACATAGTTATTACTTATTACTTTAGTTTAATCATACACTTACAAAGCGAGTGCTTTCGTTTATACAACAACCTACGTACAAACATAACAGTGATTAGCATGTGTTGTTGCAGCATAACAATATACCTTAGCAGTACAACTTGTTATGGTATTTATTTCTTTACATATCTATCGCGTAATATACTTTTGTCTTATCAGATACTTATGTTATAAATTATGGCAAACACAAAATTAAGTTTTTATTACCAAAATGTACGTGGGCTGAGGACAAAGGTATTGAGTACATTTAACAATATTTTAAGTTGTAATTATGACATTTTGCTTTTTACTGAGACATGGCTGCAAAATGATATCTTGGATACAGAGTTGTGTGATGATAGATATCAGATATTTCGGCAGGATCGTGATTTGAGTTTGACGGGCAAAAAGACTGTAGGAGGAGTTATGTTGTGTATAAAACATAATATTAATGCCACAAGATGTCACGATTTTCTATGTAACGGTATTGAAATACTACATGTCAGACTTTCAGCTCTAAGTATTGCTGCTGTCAGGGACTTGCACATTATACTAGTATACATTCCGCCTGATGCCTCTAGCATCCCATCGCAATTAGGTTTGATTGTGGAATCCCTTGCTAGTATACAAAGTGCGTGCGACAGCCATGACTACATATTTATAGGTGATTTTAACTTACCTTGTTTAACGTGGACTGGCGAGGGTTTCTTTACAATAAATGACTATCCACAAAATATACGAATTGCAGCTACTTCGTTTGCAGATAATATTGGTATGCTAGGCTTCACACAGTATAATTTTACTCCTAATTGCAAAAACCGTACCTTAGATCTATGTTTCTCCACGACAGCTATCACTGTCAGCCGATGCGATGACCCCCTTCTTCGCGAAGATGCTTACCACCCTGCCTTGGTTCTAATGGCTAATGATTTGTTTCTAACACCCCTCCGAGAAATGCACATACCGCAACCTAATTATTATAGAGGTAATTATGAGGAACTCAATAAACATTACAATAAAATAGACTGGGATAAAATATTAGCTGTTAGCTCGTTGGACAGTGCAGTTGATGTGTTTTATAAGGAAGTAAATGTCGGGGTGGCGCGATACATTCCCTTTAATAATAAATCAAAACATCGAAGGTACCCCGTTTGGTACAGCCGTGCTCTTACTAAAATTATTCGAGAAAAAACTAAAATGCATAGTAGGTGGAAGAAATACGGGAACCCCCGTGACTACCATGAATTCTCAATTCTGCGTGCTAGACAGCATAGTATTCAAAAATCATGCTTTCGTAGCTATGTGACGCATATAGAAAAAATGATCAGTCATTCTCCCAAATCTTTCTGGACCTACGTCAAAAGTAAAAAAGGCGGTAGTCAATACCCAAATACTTTCACATTGGATAATGAGACATACGAAGAAGGTAATAGTATTTGTGGCGCATTCAGTAAATATTTCCATAGTGTTTTTGCTGGACCATCTGTACAACCCACAAGTGTGGGGCCTACATGTACCACTAGTGAACTAGTAGAAAATTCTAATAATGTAATATCTACACTAAATATCACCGAGGACTCGGTACTTGGCATATTACGAACGCTGGACAGAACAAAGGGTCCTGGAACGGACGGTTTGCCAGCAGTATTCCTGCGTGGTTGTGCTGATAGTCTAGCACGCCCTATAACGCTATTGTTTAGAAGGTCTCTAACCGAGGGCGTCTTCCCTTCTTTGTGGAAGGCTGCGCTGATTGTCCCTGTACATAAGAAAGGTTCAAAATCAGATATTAAAAACTATCGCCCGATATCGATTCTTAATACACTCAGCAAGGTGTTTGAGAAAATTATTCATACCAATATTTACTCGACGATAGCCAATGGCATAGGTCCTTATCAACATGGTTTTATCAAGCGACGCTCGACCACATCTAACTTAGCTACCTTTAGTAACTATGTTATCGGTAATATGGAAACTCATGGGCAGGTTGACGTGATCTATACGGACTTCGAAAAAGCTTTCGATCGTGTGGATCATGTTATCCTGCTTTCAAAACTACAATACCTTGGCATCCATGGTGACTTACTCAGATGGATTAGCTCTTATTTATCCAGGCGTTCTCAGGCCGTTGTTGTGGGGGGTTATAGATCAGATTTCGTTAGCATACCGTCCGGTGTGCCTCAGGGATCCTTACTTGGACCTCTTTTTTATTGTGCGTACTTACACGATATTAATTCATGTTTTAAATATGCTAAGCATCTTCTATACGCTGATGATATGAAGATATATCTACGTGTCCGATCAAGCCTAGATTGTGAACTCATACAACGTGATCTTAATTCATTATACCAATACTACTTATTAAATAACATCAGTGTTAATATCTCGAAATGTCAGTGTATTAGTTTTACCCGTTGCAAAAAACCAATCAACTTTATGTATAGTTTTGATGATAAAATTATTGAAAGAGTCAATGTAGTCAGAGATCTTGGTGTAATGCTCGACTCCAAATTACTGTTTTCTGAACATATTGACAACATAGTTAGTAAAGCTTCTCGTAATCTTGGCTTTGTAATGCGCACCTGTAAACCATTCAGAAACATTCATAGTCTTAAGATTGTATACTGTGCCTATGTCCGAAGCATTCTAGAGTATTGTAGTCCAATCTGGTCGCCTCAATATAATGTGTATAATTCTAGAATAGAAAATCTCCAAAAACGGTTTGTAAAATTTTTAAACTTTAAAGGTAACAAGCGTCATGCTTCTTATCTCGCAGACTCTAGTCACTATAACTTGCTGCCCCTCAATGATAGACGTAAAATGTTGGATATGCTACTATTATTTGATATCCTTCGTGGTGAGATCGACAGCGGTGACCTTTTGTCATGCATAGAATTTTGCACGCAAAGGTCTCGCACAAGACACACTCACTTATTTAGTGTACCTTTACACCGGTCCAATTATGGACAAAATGCTGTGATGACTCGACTGCCTCGCTTATACATAGACAAATTTGAAAATCTGGATATATTCCAGCTATCTAAGGTATCTTTTCGTAAATCAGTTGTAAAAATACTCACCAGTAAGTAAAAAATATTCGTATATTATTATTATTATTTACCAGTTGTTATATTACCAGTTGTTATATTTCCTTTTATTTTTACTTTGGTTGTATAGTTAAAATTTTAGAGCTACTATACTGTCTAGTTTAACATGCATGTTGTGAAACTCTATAATAGGCTTCAGAACCCCATGTGACATTATTATTGTATAATGAGAATTGTAAAAAAAGCTGTTGAGTTTCCTATGAATAAATAAATAAATAAATAAATATATATATATATATATTGTATTGATGATAGGCTCGCGTTTGACCACCATCTCACCTGATGGTAAGTGATGATGTGGTCGAATGTGTATCTTAATTGTAGTAATAATGATCCCTGATTTGCTTAAGCTCTCATTTAATACAGTAATAATAACTACTCCCAGCTTTACCTTATTTTTTACCTATTCACACCTGAGTGGTGTTGGTACTTAACCCGATAACAACATGATCAACACAAATATCACACTCAAAGAATAGAAAAACTGTATGATTTTTAGACTGTGACAGTAGATACCTTGTATTTTGAACCCAGTATAAGTTCAAGCAAGTATATAGTATATTGGAACAGCCAGACCTCTGAAGTGACTTATGAAAGGAGTGGCTAATGAATAGACCACATACTCGAATTCAGACGGCAGACGTCTAATGCTTGACATAGACCTCCACAAGCGTTGCCACTAAGACCCATCCTGCACGATTCTCATCCAGGGCATTCGTACAGCGTCTACCAGAACCCCCTCTATATCATAGCAATGCCATTAATATCATATTGTGAGAGAGAGACGTAGCAAGATGTGAAGCACCATTCCTTTTAATAAAGGATCCTTAATGGCAGTGATGTGTCATTGGGGAACAGAAGTGGACTGCATCTGCGTAATATGATGCCGCAATCACACTACACACTAATTAGAATACAGTCATGTAACTATGACTTCTTCGTAGAGATATTATTTTTGCAGGATATGCAAATCTAAATTATTTACTACATATTATTAAGCAAGTGTATGTTAGGATATCTGCTTATTTTTCATGCCCAACCGATTTATTATCTAACTTTGGTAAACCATCGCTTAGCTTATATAAAATACATTTTTAACAAACTTCGAGAAGCAGCTACCTACCATTTTAGTCTCAATAAATATACCACCACAACTTTGTCGTCTATGAACCGATTTCGATTTTGTAGGGATGGAACCCTTGTAGATCAATTGTAAATCAATTTCATTGATTATTAAATTGAAGCTATTGCTAGATCAACGCATTAAAGAAATATTCTACATATTTTTATACTTCGCAAGCAAAATATTTCAGTTGCTTTTGACTCATGAATTTATGAATTTTGTAAAAAAGCAAGGTCTTCCCTACAGCATAAGTCAGGAAAAGGCCGAAAATTGTTATTGTATAACATAAAATCATTTTTTACAATTACAAAGTTATTTTTGTACATAGTTGAAGAAATTACCATGTACAACACTACATGGTGCGTTATTTTGTTTTTAAATATGGAAAAATAAAAACGATTAACTGAATAGAATGTAATCCCGATTACATGATGCTACCAGGGGCGAACGAACGGTTTCAAACTTTATATAAACAAATATTGATTTAAACCGCCTTTCGAATCACGGAAGGCCGCCGGCGGTCACAAAAACCAGCTTAAGTTGACCTCTAAAATCGAAAAAAGGAAAAATAATTTTAGAGGTCAACTTAAGCTGGCCGCCGGCGGCCTTCCGTGATTCGCTGACATAAACACCCACATTTACATTATAGTGTAAAACAGAATACTATCATCACAAAGCATTATTTATTTTAGAAACATTCTAATTACTACAGAAATGATGATATTGTTCCAGATATGAATAGTTGGAGTTAAAATTAAATTATACATTGGCTAGTTTTCCTGCTCCTGTACTATATTTACAACAACCATTATGTTCATATATACATAAACGAAACAATATTTAGGCATCAAAGTCCACCTTTCAAACGTGCCCAAGTACCTACTAGCGGCATTTCCACGTGGCAATGGCAATGATGATTCCGTCCGCAAAGACAAAACGAGCTCAAAATGTAATCACTTAAAACTCTACATTATTTGCGCCGCGAAGACCTCAGATGCTGAAGTGTCAGCGCCGGCAAACTTCGCCGTACTTAAAATATTAATTTTAGATAGTTCATTATGTCCTCTGCTTTGAGACGCAACGTGTAACAGAACCATACTGTATTTTTACAAGTTTAAAAATTGACTTCCACTTCCAGTGTGGAATTGGGCTGGCTGCATTTACCATATGTCGCAGAAAAATTGGGCAAAAGTGGCTACTGATCAGCCTCCGAGTAATAAGAACTGGTGATCCGGTTAACGATTAATACCTATTGCAAAAAAGTCCTATTTAAAATCCACCACAATACGTGTATTTTTTCACATCGAACATCTGAGAACTTCTTGGATGTGAGCAGCTTTGAAAATCTACGCCAATGAATGTTGATGTGATTGTTGCAAACACAATTACTTCAACATCGCTTGCTCGACAATAAGCGAAATAAATATGATATCACCCCATTACCACATATGGTATTTGTCAACAACAAGAAGTTCATCTAGGTATTCCCAGTAATCTTAAACAATGCATCATGCAAGGCTTTAAGTTAGTTTTGCATGAGACATAATTTTGGCGTTTCCTAGAAGTTAGATAAACCCTTCAAATTGAATAACGGGTCTTATCGAAACCTGTCCTCGATGTTGTTTCATACGAAATATTTTTCTATTAAATTAACTGAAATGCGAAAGGATCCCTCTCTTGGAATGAATAATAACATATGCCACTTTCTTCATCTTCAATCAGCCGCGTTTAGGGGTAAACAGTGCGACTTGAAAACGTGATACGCATTCAGATACGAAGGGGTATCGGCCCATTGAAATATGAGGAGTCAATTCTTTCCCTGGGCTTAGGAATGGAAAAAGAACTACCTTATAGCATAGATGTGTATACCGACTGAAAAAAGTAATAACGAAATGATGATTTGCACGGAGCAATTACTTGGGTAACTTGTATTCTATAATAATTTCTAAAAATAATCCTATTGTTCATTCATATATCACATTCGCTCATTAATTTTTTTAAGAATCATTTTACACAAAAGAAAGGCATTCAAAGTCAGTGGACTCATATTAATAATGTTAATTAAAAATATCTGTGAAGGGTAGCTAAGAATTGAAGTAATACTTTCTTGCTTTCTTTCTTTAGTTTTATAGTGCATAGTTAAATTTAACCAGTATAATGTTAAACCAATCAATTAATGGCAAAATACTATAAAAGAAAAAATGTACAGGTTTCTATATGTCAGGAAATAAATTACTGTGTTCTAAAAATTTATAGCAATGAATAGGAAAAACAATATTATATTCGACTACAATAAAAATGTTGCACCAGTTAATAAACTTAAAAAAATATTTTTATATAAGATGACGATGTGATGAAATACAAATTTATGTCTGTTTGTCAAAGTTTAATTGCTCTCGTGTGAATAACGGAGCTCTATTAAATCTGATCAACGTCCAATTAATTTGTTGCGTTAGATAGTAGATAGACAATTAGATGTATACAAAGCCCTACAAACACAGCTACCAAATACTCGTCACTACATATGTTTTGATTAATATGAGTATCCATTCAATCGCAGTATAGCTGCGTAAGTCGAGCACCGACGTGGATACCTACATTTTATTTCATTCACATGCAGAAAAATCGTTCACACGTTTTCATTGGTATCTCCCAATTAAAAAAAGAATGTGGAGTGCATTGGTGTGATGCAGCGGCATTCACGAGGACCCTAGCCGGCAATAAAGTAGGCATCAAGCGAGCTACGTGCCTTACGATAAGACGAGTGTACGTGCTAACTCCTTATTTGTGAATGAAGCTCAGCCACCGAGCAAACTGGGATGTTTAAAAAAACGGAAAGAAAATTTACATTATCACATTCCTCCAGAAAATTATTTTACTATTCTCCGAGCTTAAATATTTCATTGTAGAAAATGTACTTCGTGGAAGTTCATCTGAAAAAAACATTTCATAATAAAGATACCTACTAAGATACTACAATTTAATTTAAAGAGGATTGCATCAGTCTCAAGTCTGACCCTCTTTGCAATTCCTTGAGGTATTTTTTTCTAGATTTTGCTATTACATCTGTATTCATCATTAAAATAAGCAGCACGTACTTAGATTTGCAGTTATTTATCAAAACCAATTATATAAAGAAAATAAATAAAAATCGAATAATGTCCAGCGGCATTAAATAATGTTTCTCGCATTGTATATCCTAGCCCAGTCGTGCGTTACGGGGAGCTACCACGGGTGAGAAACGCGCGCCGCGGTCGTCCTCATGTTGGTTATAAAAACGAGGGGGATCTTTAAAGTGAAAAGTAAAGCGAGTTTGGCTTTTATGGTAGTTACCCTGAGTTATCCAATCAGTCGGTGCCGGGGAAGCAATAAACTGGGCATCACGTCCGAACGTGTCCTCCCAGTGACAAACTACTAACGCCTCGCGCCAACTAGCGCACTGAACGCTTGCCTGCACTCTCTGATGGACGAATTTAGATTTATTACTCACCCCACGTGTGTACTTTTCCTCACATGGTGAGAGCGATGAGGTTCATTAGTTACGGGTTAGTCGCCGATGTAGCTGTGTTTTGACACGGGAAGGTACACTCGTATATGAGATGAGAACGGCGGACTAGAACAACACTTGAACAAGATAGCGAAGGGTTATTTGATTGATTTTCTTTTACTTTTTTTAATAATAAATAGAGACCTGGACTTTCAATATTGTATACCTGGCCTGCAATTAGACCCTGATCAATCCGACCTTTTTTTTGTTATGTATGCATTAGTATATCTTTAGAAGAAATATTGTAGAAGTGGCACGAGGGATAATAGAAGTTTATTTTCTGAATTTATCATCTTAAGGCCGGCTAAAAAATATTCAAATATTAAAAGCCCATCAAATAAAAGTTAAGAACGCATTTATATTGAACAACTTCCTCAGAGCAATGAGTCAGGAAAAAAAATTTGTCTGATCACCAAAATTTATAGATCTGAAGTGCTTCCCGCACCGTTACTCTTGTAAATGAATCAATCATAATTCTTTTACAATTATGACAGACATACAATATTTATTATTTCTGCCTGTAGATTTAAATACGTCTGGTATTATCGAGATACACAAAGAGCTACTGTTTCTCTGTCAAACGTTCTACATTTGATACGCCGAGATATTTCTATAGCGTTAATATTGAATAGGCGTATACTTGACAATGTGGCGACGTACTTCTGTTGAAGTAAGGGTCCGTGGACTCCAGGCAGCTAATTGTAGATTATCCGTCATATTTATTGACATAATCAATCACATTTAGAACATAATCACCAGTATTATCAGCCTTACTCTTAATCCCCGAAAGTACCTAGACAATAGACAATAGACCAGTCATAAGATACGTAATTGTCTTCTCAAGTAAATCATTTGTTAATTATCAGGCAAATGTGGCATTTACAGATGAATTTACTAAATAAGTATTACATTTTGAGCTACCGTTAAGATAGATATCTATCCCTGATTTCTGAATTTACAATTTACAAGTCGAAGTTTAATATATGTCAAAATCTACTTCAGTTAAAAACAACCAACTTATCCAAATTTTCAATCTGGGAACAGCTTAACTAAAATCATAGTTATATTTAACTATGAATATTATAGGTATGATAAGAAAAAATATAAAATTAAAACGTTTAAACGACGAAGAACTTCTTCTTTAACAAATAGTTTTAAACGAATATTGAGAAGGATAACCCAGTTAAAATACGCTGAAGTTTAATCTTTCAGATCTGTTGTTAACAGTTTCTTGGTAATAGACAAAACTTCAGTTTATTTTCACTTATATATAAAAATAAATAGCTATTAGTTAGTCCCTATAATTCTAGTAAACGACTGTATCGATTTTAGTCACTCTTTTTGACCGATTTCAAAAGAAGGAGGTTTACAATTCGTGTTAAACTTTTTCTTTTTTATGTATGTTACCTCATAACTCGGAGATGGCTAAACCGATTTGGAAAATTCTTTTTTTGTTTGAAAGGGTATACTTTCTAGTTGGTCTCATTGTCATCACGTTTGGATCTGATGATGGGATCATGGAGAAATCGAGGGAACTCTTCAAATATTATAGGCACACCTATAGCGTTTTGGGTGTTTCTTATAATACCTTGTGCAGTTGCTCTCGAAAAGCACCATTTGAGGAAGTAGAACTGATGATGAAGACCCCAGATGGCCACCGAAACTACTCAATAATAAGTATTTCGTTTATTGCGATTAGATTACTTGAATATGGATGTTAAGCACTTTATGCTCGTCACAATGCATATGGTGAAGTAGAGCTGATGGTGATATACCAGGAGAACTCCTCAAAAATTAACGGCTCTGTACCGGGAAAAGCAATATTTTGTAAAAGGTGATAAGTAGTTGACATTTTGGCTTTTGTAACTAGATAAATTACAAACCGACCCACTAAAAAGCGTGAAAAAAAATTTTTAGCAAAAAATAGAACCGACTTCCGTATAAAAACACTACAAAGGCAAAAATAACTTTAATTTCGGAAGGCGGTGTCTTTAGTTTTGTATATATTTTTGTTTTTGACACCGCCTTCCGAAATTAAAGTTATTTTTGCCTTTGTAGTGTTTTTATATGGAAGTCTGTTCTATTTTTTGCTAAAAATTTTTTTTTGTTTATTGTTTCCTTTCACACAGGGAAATTTTAAAACATAAGAAAGGCAACGTCTGTTAGGTCAACTAGTCTATATATACACACATCAAAAGTGTCTAGGGATCAAGCATTTTTATGCGGATTTCTTGAGATTGAGATGTGGCTTTGTAATAAATTTATGATTTTATAAATTTATATGGATCCTTTTTGGTGCATTTCATAATTTGAAACAGGAACTGTTAATCAAATTCGAGTAAAAGATGAAAATCAGCTGTCAATATTTTCCCTATAAAAACATACAACGCATTGAAGACATTATTAGTGCTACTGTTTCCCTACTACTGATTAAAACCAACGTTATTATGGAGCGGCGACGTCATTTAAGCAGGGAAGAAATGCTCAGAGCCGTGGGAATGATAGAAGCTGGTTCCCGGCAACGTACTGTGGCTTTAGCTCTGAATACAAGTCAGAGTGTTATCAGTCGACTTTGGACACGTTACCGAAGCACTGGTACCGTGGCTGAGTGCCATGGAGGACGGTATCGCTGCACCACACGGAGACAAGACCGATACATTCAAATCTTAACTCGAAGAGCTCCAACAATAACCGCCATGATGTTAGCCGTGAGGCTTCATCACTCTTCAGGGAACTTAATTAGCGACCAAACAGTCAGAAACCGCTTGCATGAAGTGAACCTTCATTCCCGAAGACCGCTACGGGTACCACCTATAGCAATGCACAATCGTAGGATTCGATATCAATGGGCTCTTGAACACAGAAATTGGGCAGAAGAACAATGGCGTTTCGTGTGCTTTTCTGATGAGTCTCGTTTTGGTATGAGACCGGATACAAGACGTATACGACACTGGAGAACCCCTGGACGCCAACAGCGATTAAAATCCTGCCAGGAAGTCCATCCTTATAGTGGTGGAACCATCATGGTATGGGCGGGTATTTGGATCGGCGGAAGAACTGAGTTGATTTGGATCAGAGGCAACCTCAACGCTCAAATTTATGCTGAGACGATTGTATCTGACGTCATCGTTCCTCTACAAGTGCAAATCGGTCCCTTATTTCAGTTAATGCATGATAATGCACGACCGCACACCGCAAGAGTTGTGAGACAGACTCTCGCCGCAGCTAACATCAATGTCCTGCTCTGGCCTGCTCAGTCGCCAGACTTGAACCCGATTGAGCATGCATGGGATATGCTACAGAGAAGAGCTCTGCCGAATATGGAGGGTATCCAGTCGCAAGAAGACCTTTTTTTGTTGTTGCAACGAACATGGGCGGCCATTCCACAGCGTGATTTGGATGAACTCATTTTGAGTATGCCAAACCGATGTTCTTGTGTTGTTAGTGTTCGCGGTAGAAACACGGATTATTAATTGTTTAAGTTACCCAATAAAATTTTAAAGAAAACTGTTATTTCAGTCTTTTTTTCGAACTTTAATGTTAGTGGTTCAAATGTCAAAAATCCCTTTATTAGGAAAATGGCAAATTTCTTTATTAATGCAAAGGTGACTTGGTTTATCGTTACTGTGACAAACGAAAACACTTTATTTGATGAACCCTTAAAGAAAATTTTAATTAATATCAATCAGGAGAAAAGTTATTGCAAAAATATATGTTGATCCCTAGACACTTTTGATGTGTGTATTTATATTGATATTACTCTCTCGGTTACGAACACATCTCCCTACAACACTCTTGTTTTGACGTTTGCATCAAACACTGGGTCACCAAAACAAACAAATGACAACAATTTAAATTTACGAACGCAGAACAGTCGAGTTAAAACCGTGTTTCCATTAATCCTCGATGTTTTAATGAACAAATAGGTAATTTGAACATTAAAATGTGCTGTTCGTACACTTTTCGTAATTGCAGAGGATTAATTATCATACGAATCGCATATTATTTCGGATGATTACTCGCGCACTGTCGTTTGATGTGGCTCCACTAATTATGACATATCTTTGTTCTTTTAATTCTTCTAGGGCTAGTCTATAATTAAATTATGATTTATTTGTGTCTATGGACTCAGCTGAGATAAGATACCGTTTTCAGTTACCTTAAAGTGTAAATTGGATGGCATTGTTAGGACTTTCTCAGTAACAGTTCGAGGATAGGAATTATGACGGGCGATAAGTTTACTTTGGGACCATTCTCAGACAATGATAACTATTCATAGAGTACTGAAATGTGTTCACGTTTTTTGTTGATAACTAGTTTTTCCTTTGGATTAAATAAAATATTTAAATTATATTTTGCATATTATACAGGCACAAATATATGACGCATGCATAGAATAAGTGACAGAACACTTTTTTTATTTAATTTGTATTATTGTATCTTGTTCTTTTATTATTATAATATTGTAGATAATAAAAAAAAGTAGCAAGTCAAGCCTAAAACCAGTATTTTAAAATACTTTCAGAGATTGCTCCAAATTGTCATATTGCTGTAACCTTTGTCAACAAGCAAATTTGAATATTTGTAAGGTAAGAAGATGAACATAGATTTCTGTGACAAAGAAGGTACTTGCAAACATTCTTTAGACACTCTCAATCAACTTAAATAATTACTTAAAGCGCAGTGTACTAGGTGTCAAATTAACGGACTGCGTTCGTAATAGCATACTATGCACCAGAACACAAATTTCCATGTAGCTCAAAAGTATGTCCAACTTAAATAGGACTGGGCAGCTGTGGTCTCGTAAGACAGAAAATTGGTGCCCTAAGACCTCAACACGTAGCCGCGGCAGACCACGAAAGAGATGGCAAGACGACTTGCATGACTTCCTTAAGAATTGAATTGATTGAAAAATTGAATGAGGTGCAAGACCGTAACCGCTGAAAGAAATTGAGGTTTTTGCCCAGCAGTGAGACACTACAAGTTAACATAATAATTACTTGGTATTGGTTTCACCATTCAAGTTGAATTTATACAGATATTTTTAAAACGATGTAGAACTACCAACTAGACGCGCTTGAGTGTATTGAGAAACGGGCCAAAAGACTCATTGGCAACGATGCATTGGTCAAGTCAGAGGCTCCAGAGCCTTGAACATCGACGACTAGTTGCAAGTCTATCGGTTTTCTATCGGTTACATTGCGGGGAGTGTGCGATGGAATTACACAATCTAATTCCGCCAAGCCCGTTCCATCATCGGACTACAAGACAAATGGCGATGCACCATCGTTACATGGTGAACATCCCACCCATACGCACTAAACGTTTTGGGAATACTTTCATTGTGCGTACGGCTGAGTGGAATTCCCTGCCGGAATCTGTGTTTCCCGATAGCTATAACCTAGGGATCTTTAAGTCAAGAGTGAATAGGTTACTTTTAGGTAAGCGTGCTCCATCTTTGACCACATCATCACTTACCATCAGGTGAGATGGTTGTCAAACGCGAACCTATTATCAATAAAAAATATGTATATCAAAGGCTTGCCATTTTATGGATTTGATGATCCCTCGTCATTAATTTTTGTCGATAGATGTCCTCTGCTCGGCATAGGGCTGCCCTAACTGTCACCACATGGACCGGATCTGTAGATATACAAGAAAGGAAGATTGAGAGATAACAAAGCTAGTTTAAATAACAATAAATTGCGAGACCTTTTCCTTAACCTAGTGGGCTAAGGATTTTATTCGTTGAGTAATATAAAAATATATTGAAGACAGCCGAAGCGTTTATTGGGGATACCGAACCCTTCCGAAACCGTACCTTAAAGTGGGATTTGTCTAAATCGCTGATTCAAAATATAATCAAAGCATACTTTTAAGGTATTATTGTAGATTCAGGAAAATTTCAAGAATATATTTCCTTCTTTAGAATCCAAGTATGAATAGGCAGGTATCACACTTATAATTTCCTTGATTTTGTATTTTCTTTCCTAAATTCTATTATGGATTTTACCTTTAGTACGTTTTCTCCTTTTAGAATTTGTAATTTTGAGTCAGTACTCATAATTATTAGGTTCTTACCCAGAGTGCCAACTGTATCTCTTCTAAACATCGAAATCCGTAACGTGATTTATTTACTGGTATTAATGTAATGTACAGACATTAAGTATTTATACGAAACTTTAGATGTAAGGTACAATGGTTGGACAGGCCAAAATTGTAGATGTGGATGAAATTTGGTACAGAGATATATGATAGTGTTAAATAGCACATACATTCCTTTTTTCCCGGCCGTATGAGTGAAATTTACACACGAACGAAGCTGCGGGCAACAGCTAGTCATATCTAAATGGTATGAACATGTGCCATGAATAGAATTCTGCACTTGTAGGTTATGTTATCTATCTGCGTAAAATATTATCACTATATTGTTTTTAGAAGAAAGTGATTCTTTAATTAAATTTTACAAATATTGGAGTAATTATATTCTGCTGTAAATAATATATATGATGTTAAAAACATCTTTCTCTCATACCAACAATATTATATTTCCTCAGTACGGAAGAATTTATTAACCAATTATTTCTGTGAATACTTACATCAGTTTATTATTTCACTAGCTTTTGCCCGCGACTTCGTCCGCGTGGAATAGTTACTTTGGGCTAACGTTAAATTTAACCCCGATTTTGAAGCATTCTTCATTGGCGCTCCGCTCCTATTGGCCTTAGCGTAATGATACAATATACTTAGCTGTGCCGGCGACTCCGTCAGCGTAAGTTAATGTATTGGTAATATTATTTAGATCACGTTCACATGAGGCTTAAGTACCTAGAGAACGCTTCGACCGCGAGACGCGTCGAGCGCGGCGACCGATTCTCAAAAATAATCCTTATAGCATGATTCAGTATTCACGCGCGATGGTTTATTATTATAAGCGTATTTCATGTATAACTTTGGTGTTTCTATACCGATTTATATGATTCTTTTTACGGTTTCGTAGCCGAATGGCAAAAACGGAATCTTTATAGTTTCGACATGTCTGTCCGTCGTCTGTCTGTCTGTCTGTCCGTCCGTCCGTCTGTCACAGCAATTTTATTCCGAAACTATTAGGACTATACATGTGAAACTTGATAGGTAGATGTATTCTGTGAACCGCTTTCCGATTTTGAGAAAAAAAAATAAAAAATATTTAAAATATAGGGGGGCTCCCCATACATGGAACTAAACCTGAAAATATTTTTTTTCATGAAATCGATGCATGTGTGGTATCTATAGACAGTTCTTTAAAAACGACATCGGGGTTTCTAAAACCACTTTTCCATAAAGTCAATCGTTTAAAAGATATAAGCTTCCAAAGTGGTAAAATGTGTGTGTGGCGGACACAACCTCTAACTTCTATAATAATGGAGTGAAAAATCTAAAAAAAAATATATGTCTGTAGATCTTAATATAAACTTTCAACCAAAATTAGTTTGAACGAAATCAGTTCAGCAGTTTTTGAGATACAGCATATTTTCTAAAACCGCAAATATAACTTTGTAATTCATACAAACACTATGAAAAACAAATTTATTCGGCGCAGTTGTAAAAAATGTAAAAAAGCCAGTTTTAAGAAATTTGTAAGGTTTATTTTTCAAAACAAATTTATTTGGCGCAGTTGTAAAAAAATGTAAATAAGCTAGTTTTAAGAAATTTGTAAGGTTTTTTTTTCGTCAAATAAATTTGCATATTATATTATAGTTACTACGGAACCCTTCATGGGCGAGTCTGACTCGCACTTGGCCAATTTTTTTATGGAATAGTTAATAATGTTAACTTTTTCAATTAGGGGTGACTGAGAGTGTTATAATAGTAAGAGTAGACAAATATTATAATCAGAAAGCTTCGAACTGCTAAGCTATCGGGAGTTACACGTGTTATTGTGAGTCAACCATAAAAGTTAGACATATGCTGTCGTGGGATATGTTTTATATAATTTTAAGGAGAACATTTCCGTCATGAAATGATTTGTGTAGCTTTAACCATTAAGGTTGCACACGCGACGGAAGCTTAAAAAATGGAGTAACTTCTCCCGTTTTCCCAACATTTCCCTTCACTGATCTGCTCCTATTGATTGTAGCGTGATAAAAAGTATACTATAACCCGCTCAGGAGTATGAAAAATAATTGTACCAAGTTTCGTTAAAATCCGTTGAGTAGTTTTTGTTTCTATAACGGTTATACAGACAGACAGACAGACAGACAAAAATTTAACTGATTGCATTTTTGGCATGAGTATCGATCCTTAATCACCCCCTGATAGTTATTTTGGAAATATATTTCATGTACAGAATTGACCTCTCTACAGATTTATTATAAGTATAGATAATCTATCCATTCTATTAAAAAATATAGAAATGGTCCTTACCTACATAAGTCTGTATGAGTTGGGCTTACTAAATAATAAATCTTCTTACCATAATCCAACAGAACAACACGGACATCTAATTAAATAGACTTAGCGAATCGCTCCCTAAGTACCAAACTAATTTCCAGAAGTAGGCAATATAATTCTCTGCTCTGAGTGTAACAGGCAGTTAATAATCGACATTAGTAAAGTGGCTCGGTAAGGGGAGCCTCCCCCAAGGTATCAGTACTCAGTAGCCGGCGTACGAACGGTAGGAACCGCACCACGATATCATCTCTACCACTTCCACAGAAATTGCAAGTAGGTAATTCCTCAATTTACTGCAATTTGCTTTTAGAGAATCGAAATATCAGAGTACCACTATCGATAGGTTCACAAACAGAACGCTTTGACTGAACTCGTATGTCCGCTCACATTCCATTTATGAAATTGGGAAAAAAGTGGCCAGATAAAATGAATTTAGAAAATTAAAGACAATGTTGTTCTATGGTGCGTTAATGACCACGATAAACCGACAGAAAGTACTCGTACAAATATCAGTAAGCCAATCCGCGTTTATAGCCGAAAAACCATATTGTTTAGCTTATAAATAACCTCATAAACGTCATGTAAAAATTAAGCTCTCTAAAAAAAATACACAAGAAGTTACACCCCGGGCGGTCGTATTTCATATTGATAAGACGATAAGCTAACAACATGCAGGCCTTTTTATAGTCAATAAATAAGGGTTTAAACATATATGCATAGGTCTAATTTAAGGGAATATACTTATAGGTTAAGTAAGACATGTAACGTTGAAATAATGGCAACACTAGCCGGAAGCGGAAAAACGAAACGGACTAGTATTTACGAGCCGTACATCCGCCCAGTGGGCTTCATTAGCACACGCGCTGGACAAAAAATATATTGTTTAACATGCATTCAATGAACTTTACTACTTTGTTACTACATCTGAATCTATTAATCAGCATTGCAAACAGCTTTATTTAAATAAGAACATGGTATTAATGAGAATGTCACGGTATTTTAAAATATATTCTGTTTGACTCATTGTACGATTAACAACACGATTGGTTAATATAATTAATGTTAGTCTCTGTAGTATTAAAATATTGCTGAATATAGTAAAATATGCGTAGAGTGGGCTTATCAGTAGAGTGAAGTAGCCCATTGTGGTTAGAGTTAGTTCAGTGGCGCACGCTGCTAATTAGCCAGCCACAAGATAAATGTCAGCAATCACGAACCCCCGCGAGGCGCGCGCCGCACGCTACTCGCCGCGCCGCCCGCGATCAACAGATTACTTACAAACTAACATCTCGCCTTACAGACCCCCAATCCTACTTATTACCCACGTTTTTGTACACGACTGCCTAACGGAACCCTTGCTACTGATTTATATTAATAGATCACAACCAATCATCCTCTATCTTGACATCCAAGCTGATAGCTCAATAATAAGCTTGGATTGCCCCCCATAATAGTGTCTTCCTCGCAAATGTCAATTGTTGAACTTTTAAAGGCCTGTTGGTAATAATAGGGGCGGTTTTGTTGAACCATGTCGTTGTAAATCAGCGGTTCACTTTATATTGAAGGTAAATCACTTTGTTGAAAGTTCAGGCGGTTGTCGGGGGATGTCAGTCGTGTCGTTGTATGAGTAATGCGTGCCAACATTCAGAGTGTTCATTCAGATCTTTGTTCCTTATTAGTTTATGTATAAACTTGGTACCTAAGTTCAGCCTTTAACTTGTGCCGGTAATTGTCAACAGATTGCTAACTGAAAGCTTCTGTAATAATAACGGGTCTGGATTTTTAACTAAGTATTTAATATTCATAAAAATGTTTTGGATACGTAGCATGTGCAAGTTCTAAATATCTTAATTACCTGGTAGCGCGAGTTCACCGCGGAAACTTTCCGCGTTATACTCGAGACGTTTTGAATATAGTTTCCTTACATGACGTCATGCCTTACAACATTGTACTTACTCGATTATTTCAAGAAAGCCTTTAATACCTCAATAGTAAAATATCTCTTAATACAAATAGTTAAATATAATATGTTGGTAAGAAGTACTAATTTGAAGAGGTTATTATCATTATCAAATAATTTAGAAGTATAAAAAAGAGCTTCACTCTAGTGTAGAAAATAGTTGAAAAAGAATTTTGTTTTGTTAACTTTTGTGGTCGACCAAACTAACTATAGTTAGTTAAAAATGCATTGGCTACATATTATTCAGACTAATTTGAGCGCCGAATCGATAATCGATTCGAACAAACTTCTCAGTCGAGGATTCGTAAAAGGCTATTGATACCATGATTTGATCGATTGTTCAAATATACAGAAGATGCGGTTATTGTAAGTACTAAATCAAATAATAATAAATATTTTAGAGATTGAGGACAGAGGTTTTATTAATGATCAGTAAAACTTAATCCCATAAAAACAATACTTGTCAAAAAAAAAACAAGTCTCGCAACCTAACAACTTCTTATAGTAACGATATCAATATTAAAAGTCTTTAACGTTTTAAATAAATAGATTGACTCGGCCAATAATCGAATAACCGACTTAGTACTACATGGATCTCACAACTTTTTACGGTAGGAGAACTGAGTTGCGATTTTTTTGACAAGTATTGTTTTTATGGGATCTCATTTCTTTTTGTAGATATTCCTACTTTAATTATCCCATAAAAACAATACTTGTAAAAAAAAACAAGTCTCGTAACTAACAACTTCTTATAGTGACGATATCAATATTAAAAATCTTTAACGTTTTAAATAAATAGATTGACTCGACCAATAACCGAATAACCGACTTGGTATTACATGGATCTCACAACTTTTTACGGTAGGAGAACTGAGTTGCGGTTTTTTTGACAAGTATTGTTTTTATGGGATCTCATTTCTTTTTGTAGATAGTCCTACTTTTTTTTCTTTCCGGTACCTTCTACTTCTTGTATACCAACAACGAATTTTCTTAAAGCCCTCTCTCTGGCTTTTTTATTCCGTTGACCATTTTACAAGTTACATTTGAACATAATTATATCTAGATACCTATTTACACCTAATATTCCATTATATTATACATAATTATATACAGGTACACTGATTAATTAACTGTAAATGTAACTTTGTAATCCCATATAAATATATAGGATTACAAAGTTATTTATGCAGTTGATGTATCTAGAAAACTGGACTGAAATTTAACAATATTTTAGTTTTTCCTTGATTCATATACTAAACACTAATTGTATTCTAAATTTGAAGCTTCTATGTCTGCTAGAAGTGCCTTAGACTTTTGATGATCGGTCAGTCAGTCAGTGAGTGACAAAATTAAGAAACTTTGTCTCGTTATAATTCTTAAACTACTGGTCCAAATTGAATGAAATTTGAAATATACCGTGTTTATACAATGCCTACTTGGTTACTGAAAACTCAGGCTTCTAGTTTTATCCACAACGAAGTTATACGGGGTCGAAAATGGCCTGAACTGCTTCGAGAAAAGTATGGTACGGCCGTACCGGTTTTTGGTCGACTTGGCGGGGGCACTGTGGTGCCCCCAGAAACTTAAACTTAAAACTCAAGTAGATAAACACACACAACACAACAAACTGACAGGCCTGATGGTCTAGTGGTAAGTGGCCCTGACTGCTATGCGCAAGGTCGTGGGTTCGATTCCCACCCAGGACAAATGGTTGTGTGGCGAGCACGATCATTTGTCCTTTGTCTGGGTGTAATTAATCTATAATATTTATGTATTTAGAAATATATATTATGTATGTTTATCAGTTGTCTAGTACTCATAGCACAAGCTCTGCTTAGTTTGGGACTAGATGGCGTTGTGTGAAAGTTGTGGATTATTATTATTATTATTATAAAACGTACTAAGATTCCACATTGGAATAATTTCAACAGTTCTAAACGTGAAATGTCTTTTCACCTTAAGTAAGAGATGGCCATAATTTAAAATTTATTTTAAGACCAAAGGACCCAAAAGTCGCCGCGCCATTACTCGGCCCAATAAATCTAAAAGAGAAAGTAAATAATCTTATTTATTTTTATGTTAGATGTAGTTAATTTCTTTCTGTCTGGTAAACATCGTTATACTTTATATCCAATTTATTACTCATGATATTTTGGGATTACTTACTCAACACCAACATTACTGAATATAAGTTACCGCTAAATAATTATTATAGGTTACATTATTTAGTTTGTATTAGTCAACTGAATAAGAAATATTTTTAATACGTAATATGATATTCGTAAAAGAACGCCACAGACATATAAATTGTGCGCTAAAAGAATTTGTGGTAAACGCATAAAAACTATTTGCTTACAGGGAAATACTAGTTTTGTGAGAGAATTAGAATATTCAGACATTGTACGACATAGACTGTCCACATTATTAGTACTACAATAAAAACTTTGTCTCCCAAAGGGTAACATAAGTCGACGGTAAACACTTGACTTAAAACTAGCCGTAGGTTAGATAATTGTTGTTTCGGGGGGAGGTAACAGGTATGTTTCGGATTCAGCGGAAGAACAGGCCCGGGTGTTGACATTGCGTGGACCACCCGGAGGACACGGTGAAACATACGGTGGAGGTGTGCCCCGCTTGGGCAGAGCTTCGCGGTGTCCTCGTTGAGGTGATCTGCGGCGGTGACCTCTCGCGCCCGGCCCTGGTTCAGGCCATGGTTCGGAGCGCGAGTGAATGGGATGCAGTCGCCTCCTTCTGCGAAGCAGTCATGCTAGCGAAGGAGGAGGCCGAACGCGCGAGTGAGAGACAACTCTCTTACTCACGCCCCAACCGCCGCGGGAGACGCGAGCGGGGGTAGCTCACCTTCCGGCAAGGACCAGGCGGGGGTCAACAGTGCGTCGTGTTCCACGCGCGCCTCAAAGAGCATTCAGCACCAGTGACGGGGCCCCATATGGCCATTACCAGCCGGGTTTGCGGTAATGTTCTAACGAGATACTGCGGCCCCGGAACTTAAGGGCAGCTGAAGAAACAGGGTGGGTTTTTAGTCAGTAGAAGTCTGACACTCTCTTCCGCTTTACCCACAGCGGGAGAAGTCATTCGATGATTTTCCCACCCAAGAAAAAAAAACAAGGTTAGATAATTGTACATTTCACAACTTGTACATTTTAACAGTCGCAACAATTCTACATTTTCTTTATAGAGCGAACTGTCCTGTCAATAGGACGACTAGCGTCAGCTCCGTTTTATGTACCAATGGTACGAGTATCGCCACTTTGATTGGTTTTCGGGTACTGTGTGTAGGTTTCTTTTTAACTTTGAAACAATAAACAAAAACTTTCAGCTTGTTTTTTCTCTGTTTACCTTTAGACCTTTTTTTATTCTGGATGGGTAAATCGTCAAATGACTCCTCCCGCCGTGAGTAGAGCGGAAAGGAGTGTCAGACTTCTACTGACTAAAAACTCACCCTTTTCCTTCAGTCGCCCTTATGTTTCGGGGCCCATTCCTCAAAGGTTAGAACATTCCCACAACCCCGCAGCCGCAAAGCAATGACCCTATCGTCTCCGTCATTGCTGCTGACTACTCTTTGAGGCGCGCGCGGCCTTATATTTAGACTTAACATACCTATAATAAAGCATAATTATGAAAATGGTAGGTAACTCAACAAGCATTTTTCTATTTATGATAATTACGAAAATTACCTTTGATAAGTAACCCTTTCACCTACATTCTTCAATAATAAACAAGCTTTGTATAAAAATTGAAGCGAGCACTCTATTTGAACAGCTGACGCTCATTGTTAGTCAAACATAATACAGAAAACATCGATTAAACCACACTAAAGGTAACTAACACGATAGTTTCGTCAGCGCTAAGTAACTACTAACAAGTGTTCATTTAATAATTACAAGAACTGCGCAGAATCAAATGAAAATGGGAAAAATAAATGAAAATGATTTGATATTTTAAAATGAGTCAGCTTGGTAGCCACGTTCAGATTCTTACACCACGTTGATTCCGTGAAACTCCCCGCTAATTTTATCTAAACAATGTGCCTATTACTGGGTAGTTCCCAACTTTGCTTTTAGATACGAATAGAATGTTGGTCATAAAACAATAAACTTTTACATATAAGGTCCTTATATCTAAAAGTTGTTTGTCGACTGCTACTGTGAGTTTAAAACTTTAAATCTTTTTATAAAAAAGATAAATAAAGTTTTAATACACACATATTTTGTTAAAATAATATACCTTTTTTGGCAAACAAGAGTTGGACAGTTATGGACGTTGCTTGTAACGAAAAAATATTTTACTTTGCCATAGTGTTTGTTTATTTTTCATTTAAATTGCTTTTGATATAAGTAGCCAAAGTTAAGTGCATTTTATAATAACAATATGTTTGGCAGTTTTATACCCACAAATCCTCTGTAGGTTGTACCAAAGCCAATGATTTTTCTATTTTCACAAAGAAACTTAACTAAGATTACTCTCGAAAATGTTTTTTTTTTCAAAACATAAAAGCTTTCTCAAAACTGGTATGTGAACTGGACGCAGACTTAATATCTACTTAATAGCAATCAGATTCATAATTTATGCATTTAAAAGTGGAAGAGTTTTCATAACTTGAGGATATTATATCGCTCTGCATATTAGTGCAATAGCACCGTACAAACTTGGAGGGCGGATATGTACCGAGTTGTGCAACAATTTCTCGTGGCTGGCTTGAAAAGTTTCTAGCTTCATTAATACTACACTCTTACCACTGTGCATTTTAGTTCCTTTTACAGAATTACTATTTCAAGTTTTCTTTTTTAATATTCTTTATGGTTGTAGCTGAAACTGATCAAAACGTCTGTAAAACACAGGGTGGCTATGGACGACCGAGCTTGGGCACAAGCTACTCTTCCCATTCGTATGGGATGTCTCGGCGTCCACAGTATTTCTAGTAGATTTTGTATCCCCGGGCTACGGCATTAAGAATTTAATTAGAAAAATTCTAGTTTCCTCACTGGTTAATTTCAATGTGCCGTACTTCACCGAGGAGGCTATGGACAGCTGGAGACTCGCTTGCCCGAATCTAAATCCACCCGACAACCCATCATCTCAGAGGCGGTGGGATTTACCGCTCCGTAGAGCAGTTCAGAGTGATCTATTGCCACATCTGATTCGGCTGCAGAGCGTGCGCATCTGCTGGCTGTGGGTGAATGGGAATGGGGTCTCTGGCTTTATGCACCACTGTCGTCGAACATAGGCACCTTGTTCGATGATACTACATACATTCCACCTCGCTGCTTCCCTTCGATTAGGTGCTGTTATTCTGCTCATCGCTGCCACTGAAGCGAAGTTGCCAACAACCTCGGTCCACGGACTTTCATGCGGCCGTAGCGCAGTTCGCATAACACGTCACGCGAATATTAACGACATCATCTGACGGGCTCTTGTCACCGTCGGCGTTCCATGGGTAGGCCTTTAGTGTGGGACGCAACTTGTGTCGATACTCTTGCACCATTTCATCTTCCTAGCTCATCTCGCTTTGCTGGTGCTGCTGCTGCTGCAGCTGCAGAGAACCTCAAGTGGCGGAAATATAATAACCTCGTTGGTAGTTATATTTTCGAGCCGTTTGGGGTTGAGACCTTGGGATCGTGGGGTCCAAGTGCTCACAAATTTAAAAATCTTTCTAAACGCCTAGTTGACACTTCGCGTGACCTTGGACAGAGGTTAAGCATTGCCATACAACGTTGCAATGTCGTCAGTCTTTTGATTTTTCATTATCACTGGACAGTGATGCGCACGAATTTCTGTAAGCCATATTTTAGATTTATATAGTTTACGATTTTTATTTAAGTGTATACAACGTGGCGCAACAATAGTAATATTAATTTCATATACGGATGGGGCTAGTGCCCATTAATCATATACTTAAATTGTGATAGGTTCAAATAATTCGTAAATTGATAAAAAAGGAACTAAAATTGGCCGTCTTGACGGGTAGCGCGGTTGCCAACGCGCGAAGCGAGGTTTGCAAAAACTCGGAGCGGCAGAAGGAAGTAATTTTGCATGGGTGATCCCAATTTTTATTAATATTGTTTTTTTAGCTTGTTGGATTTTTTTTTCTCCATTTACAAATTATTTGAAACTATCATAATATATATAATTAATGGGCACTAGCTCTACCTGTGTATGAAATTAATATCACCACTATTGCACTACGTTGTATATACAGATTTTTTTATTAAATAAAACTTTAAAACACAAGGTTCATCAACCAAAATGAGAACAATATATTGTTTAGGTCAAAGCCCGATTCGTCTGCGGTTAAGTTTAATAATAGCTGCCTTTCCTTACCTTTGTATCTTTGTAGATATACTTATGGAACAGTTCTAGGACTGTTAGACAAGACACAAACAAAATCACTTTAGAATGGGTATTAGTTCGTTAAAAGATATTTGAACGTCATAACAAAGATCTGAATTCAAGCGTCAATAGCCTAATGGCTAAGGTGTCGGACTTGTGATCGAGAGGTCGTAGGTTTGAACCCAACCCATTACACTTGCCGTGAACCCACTCCACATACAATCATATTTTACTCAAATTGCTAGACCTCTTTTTACCCGACTGCAAAGGAAGGGTTATGTTTTTCGCGCGTATCTTGTATGTATGTATGTTTGTAATATTCTTTATTACCTCATATCTCCAGAACCGCTGAACGGATTCACACAATTAAGGGATCGTTAGATTTGTCTTAACAGCCCGAGTGTTCTTAGATAGGTGACATTAAAAAAAATAAACATGGCGGCTGTGCGAAGCCATTATACATGTTGAAAAAAAAAATTTTTTTTTTCAAGTACTACAATATGGGTATCAAATTAAAGGGATTAACATAAGGATTTCAAAAAGGTATATCATGTTTATCATTAGTGTAATACTAGCAAAATAACACAATGAGAAAGTTTAAAAATATCGACTCACTTTCTGAATCCGGTGGAGTGCCAATGTGACACGACCGATAAAACTAAAAAATTGTTAATTAATATTTTACCTAAAAAGCTGAAAAAAAAACTTATTTAAAAAATCTAAAAAAAACCGACTGCTCAACTGAAGTGTAAGAAACAAGCACATTTTTATTAATAATTATTAACTTTTCTCAATCTGTAAGTAAATAATGATGTTCTTTTTAACCGATCATTCATCGCAAGTATGTTAACTTGATATAATTTTTGCTTGGGTGAATCCATTGATAGAAGTTAGTTTTATTATAAACAATGAGCGACCGATCAATGCTAGCTCGCGACTTCGTGCATGTGATAGTTGATATTACCTACGCGGTCTTTTCCGCGTCAATCCCGACCCCGTCGGAATTTCGGGATATAAAGTATATGTAAGATAGCCTATACTGAAAGATAGACGAACAGACTGGCAGGCAAATATAAAAGATGGTTTATGTTTGAATTTGAAATCACAGAGAGACACTTTAAATGTATTAATATGTAGTATAATTAGGAACAGGCTTATCATGTCACCTTCATCTTGACTTTGCACATACAACATACATTGTAAAGGTTCATTAATCAGGGTCGATAAACGCACTAGCAACAACAACATCGGTGTACACTCTGTTCAAAAGTTATCAGAGAAGTCATAACTCATTCATTGATTTATATTTTATCTCTTAAAGCATTCACCACCGTATTTATTAATACTATGTACAATACCTCTGTATGAGTTATTTATGTAAGAGTCTTGACTAATAAACTCACGCTTTTTGCAATTGGAATATGCAGAATCTATCTGTGTAAGTATATGAAAGCACGCAACCTAATTAGGATAATTATTTTAGATTGTAATGAATGCTGACTATGCTGATTATGTCATCATGGCAATATTTATTAATTTGTAATTATAGTTTTGATTTATACGTAAAATTAAATTTGTTATTTACCAATTCATAATTTCAATTAGAAATTTACCAACTTTTAATAAAAATATTTTATTAATGTTTTTACAGATTTGACGAATAAATTAAGCTATATTCATTTAAAAAATCTACGTGACGTGGCAAACCATCAACTCTTAATCCAAATTTGTAGGGCGCTGTGCGAATGTTTAATTAGGTACTGCATATGTGCATGGGGTGGTGCTGAAAAAGCTCTCCTTAACACTGCAAAAAGGGCTCAACGGGTGGTACTAAAAGTGCTTATGCGCCTACCCTTCAGACATCCCACCACCTCTGTGTACGAGAAAGCCGATGTAATGTCTGTAAGAAAAATATTTATCTGCGAAACAATTAGGAGATACCACAAACTCAACATACGAACGTTACTACCAAACGAGACCAAGCGCTTCTCCTCCACATTTATTGTGCGCACAGCCAAGCTGTGGAATTCTCTGCCAGCTTCTGTGTTCCCTGCCAATTATGGCCTTTCAGCCTTTAAAGCACGACTGAATAGGTATCCTTCGGGCTCGCTCGTCCCATCTTAGACCTCATCTATCGCTTACCATCAGGCGAGATCGAGGTCAAGAGTGGGCCCATCAGTACCTAATAAAAAAAGAGATAGATAGATAGATAGAATATACTTTATTGTACACCAATAATTGAATCACACTTAAATAACAATATTAAAAAAAAAATAGGTTACAATGGCGGTCCAAAAGAGAGACCAAAAGAGTATTTTCTTGTACATACCATACCCCGTGTTAGATCCCAATTTGCTCGTAGACATTATTTTGCCATTGCACCGCGCTTTTATAATGCTTTAAACAAAAAAATAAAAACTCAGAATCTTAACAATCACCAACTGAAAAAGGCTCTCCTAATATGGTTGAAAAACCTCGACTATGATGAAACTGAGAATTTGTTAAATATAGTAAAGTACCTAACTTCCCTATTCACACATACACACACACACGCATACACCACATCACATACATATACCATGCATGCTATACAATTTTACATTACAATTGTCATTTTTTTATCTTATTATTTTTTGATCCTATTGTAAATACTTATTGTTATTAATTCATTTCAATAATTCAATTTTATTATTTATAATTCCAAACTTTAATATCCTGACATGTTAAATTACCTGTTTTTTATGTTTTTTTTTTATTTCATATTTTATTTTAGTGCGGTACTTTATTGAGCGGAATGCACTGGCTCCTGTCATACAGTTTACAACCAGTTCAGGAGTCAGGGAATTTCAACTGTAATAGGTATATAATCTTTCTGGTAATAAAGAATGTTTTATGTTATGTATGTTTTTATATTGTTGCTGTAATGAGACTAAAGTGCGCCCCGGGGCCCGTCCACTTTTCAATATTCGTCATGCCGCACTATGCTTGTATGCGCGCACCTTTGCATCAAATTGCAAAAAAATTCAACACAGCTTTCTCAGATATAGATTGATACGATTAAAAGATTGACTAAAATTTAATAGCATGATTTTAAAACACTATACGTACAATAACTTGTTAAAAATTATAATGTTTCGAAATAACGTCCATTATTATAAGATTAATAACTCGTTCGTAAACGTTTGTTCTATTTCAGCGCTTACTTCGACTTAGGCCAAATTCAGCCGAAGCCAGAGGTTTGGCCGATATCGAAACTGAATATTCCGTCGGACATTAAGCGTACTAATTATTAAATGTTAGTCACTGCAACTGCTCTCAAACAATAACGTTTCGTTATCACACCATCAATTTATGTATCTATTCTTAACAGTACATAGGTGGAGAAATTTTGCATGAAACGCAACTACATACATAATATGTATATTTTCTTTAGCTATCAATTTCTAGGTTAGATCGAGGTATCCCAAATATTAACTTAATTTATTGCAGAGTTTTTACGTGGGTCTCGTTCTTTATGCTATCAAATTCGTCGGAGATTCCAAATTTTATGCTGATTTATCTATGAGAGAGCAATGCTCTTTGCTCCGAATAACATCGATAACACGCGTCGCCTACGTCTGAAATTTATTACCGCTTTGCAGCGCACCAATTTCATCCAACAACAGATACAGCACACTTTACGATCGACGGCAAACAGATGCACAATTTTATCTCAAGCTACCCTCATTTTTGTCGTTAAAATCTGAAGCGGCTTGCTTACTCGGTAACTGACATTGGCTCCTTCAGAATGATAAACCTCTTCGCCCTCACAATGCCTTTATTAATCTAACAGCGCTTGAACAAATCACGCAAGTCCTAGAAATAATATTGCTCCAGTCTCCACACTAGGATGAAGATGAAAGAGACTGCACAAATGGTACCGAGATAATTCATCTCGAGTCTATAGGCTTGTGTTCTCGTACCATATCTAACTGTTACTATGCTACTCGTATCCGTAATAATACATGTGCGTACGCCTTCTGCTTTCTTACGAGATATCCGTCTATGATATGAAAACCTCTATTAATATCTTTCTTTATTTTGTATTGTTGGGAATAAGAGGAAAATCTCCCTTGAAACGGTTTCATTCAATTTTCTAATGTTATACTGGCAGTGAAAAAATCGAACGTTCAGTGATTAATCAGTGGTTTTGTGATAAATTGACGCGTCAAAAAAGCTTTTACTTAAATTGCCCAATGTGGATATTATAATAGTCGATGAAGGTACAAACGTTTTAGTCATAAATAATCATGAATCGTATTTAAATGAAGTAGGAATTAGGAATTATGTTCATTGTCAGAAAAGATGGATTAGGACAAACATTTTGCTTTCTTTATTCTCATTTGACGTACTTCTTTTAAGTTGTTAGCATGGTACTTTTGAACTGCAACTAAAATTGATCAGTCTCATTGTGTTTTTAGACAGCTGCACACTAAATACATATATATATATATATATATATATAAACTTACACGTGGAAACTTAACTGGGTTTTCCCAAAAACCAGACGAAACATTGTAGCCATACATCAAGAGAATTGACCCGAACATTGGCGGCAGACGGAGCAAGATTAAATTTTAAGTACAATAATAAATTTATGGAAGGTTTGTGGAAGGTCGCCATCGCAGCTTAGCTCGGTGCATAATGGCAAAGATAATGATGTCAAGAGGCGGAAGAAGCAATTACGACCTCGAGCCGTTTGCAATCACGTCGAGATATTTCTGTGAAAACAAGACTGCTCGCAGACAATTCCAAGATTATATTTCTTCTGAATATTATTGCGGTAAGTATCTCCCGTTTCTAAGAAAGAAAATCTCTTATACTGTTTTGTGAACAGGCGATAAAGTGCTCGGGCCAAGAAAGATAGGCACAAGACGGGGCTATTATTAGCTGTACAATAGTTTTCTGTAGGCAATCCTAGACTTCAATCACGTTGGTATCATAGGGCTTCTGTTATAGCTCCTAGTGATCGCTTTAATATTATTTACTGCCGAAGAAATACTTCACAAGTGATGCTTATCGGACGATTTTATTTTTACTCCTAAAATGAGGGGTTCAACTGTCTGATAAAAAATAAAAGAATAGTAGCGGTCTGCCAGTAGCTTTGCACGTGTAGAATTATTACACTGAAACTTTGCGAATGGCTGTAAGAGTCGGTGAAAATCGAAGCAAAATCCAGCTAGTACCTATTTTTGAAAATAGCTCGTTTCCTGTTCCATTTTTTCGTTCTTTTATTATCCCTTAGTAAATTCGCCTACAAGTACATCAGTTATGCTGTTAGCACTCCAAATGATATACAAATATGTTGAAGCTATCAAAATCTGAGGTAGTAGATACGAGACACAAGTTTTGTAGGTAAATGACGTGGTTTACTTTTAAGTGCAGGTACGCGCTTTAAGCGCTAGAAAAAGCGCTTTAGAAGCCACTTCTATACAAGTTTAACCAACATTATGTTACGTTATGCGCTCTCGCTACACGATAGCCAAATGTTGCAGGCACTTGACCCATCCTCTAACTACGCGGCCGCGCACAGCACGCTTCTACAAACTTAGGAGATTTACACCCTACTGCTTGCCTAACAAAACATTGCATAACGAAAACGAACTTTGCGAAGCTCACCGAGAGCTTCACAAAGTTCGTAAAAAAACTAGACCTCTAATTAAAAGTCTGAATGACTACACGTTAACATTATATTAATTAGTTATTATTTTAGAGGCAAGCAAAAATAATATTTCCTGGGTTTAGAATAGTTACAAACATTGTTCTTAAATAAATTCATAAAAATTAATTATGATGTCTATGTATATACGTCCAGTACATAATTTGCCTACTCATTTAATTTTACGTCGAACATCATACACACAAAAATGTTTCAATCAAACCTTCCCACTCTAGGTTTGATCCCATCATAACGCATGCAATTACTCCATATCCGAGCCGTCAAAACTCACAGACTGTTCATAACTGCAAAATTTCACAATTGCAAAACAGAACCCAAGTATTAATTTACGCCTGAGTAATAGTATGTCAAGATTGTCAAGTAATCCGCTTAGAGTAGATAATGTATTCTCGTAAAATAAAGTCGAGTTAAGTCTCAAAGTAATTTGTATTATTTCGCTTCATGTTTTGCTTAATTATTCGCTACATCTAGACAGGCAGGTGCGACGAATCTGTATTTATTTGCATTAAAAATAAATTTGCCGAGCGACTTGCGTAATTCAGGATTATCATCCGACAGCTGTGTCAGACAAATTCGAATTTGCGGATTAAGTCTTAATTTTGCTATCAACATGATTAATAGCTTTAAGCCATGGCATGTGTGGCGATGAAAAATCCTGAAGGAGGTACGAAAGTGATTATATTTGCTATGTGAAGAACCTTTATATTATATTCTACGTTGTAATTAAGAGACCCATATCTTCCTGTGTCAGTAGGTAAACGGTAGGTAACTAATGAGTTGTTTCACGTAGTAGACCAACATGCTACTGGTATGTTTAACTCTTGCATTTATTATATATTCCCTAGCGGTTTTACTAAGAGAACCTTGGTTATATTGCAATCAGAAACGGAAATCTTTATATGCGAAAGTCATTTATTTCATCTTCATTAACTAATGGGTATCATTTAAAAATACAGACACATACGTTATAAAACGTACGAAGCCTTAAGGTAAGTCGGCCGTCTTCTTAACTGCTTGGCACTACGTATCGCAGTTTTCAGGGCATTAGCGACACACGGCCGGAGTTCATTATGAGCGTAGGTACGTGGTATAAAAGTAAAATACTACCCACTTTTTCTTTTCCATTTATTTTTGTGAAAATTGTGGGTACTTTGTTATTAGAGAATTAAGTCGCAGCTTTGCTGTGTAGTGGTCAACTTTAGTAGAATTTGTGATCCAATGAACAAGTAGGTAGCCTACTAATATTAAGAAAATTTCTAAATAATGGCAAACGTTACAATGAATCAGCTTACGGCTCGATATTGTGTGTCTGCTGAACAAAGGAACTGCCAATAGACAACTTTAACAAATATTCTTGAGAAGAGCAATTCTCATACCCTACAATAAACGTTAAACATAAATGTAATCGCCAAGTGCCGCAAAACACATTGAACAAAGTAAAATGTATCATGCACATTGACACAATGCCAGCTTCTTCGTAGTCGTTTTAAAGCAAAATACCATCTAATTTCCACGGAAAATGGAACAATGTCCCTAACACTCTTAATATTTACAGTACGTGGAGTGTGTAATCATATCAACATACACACAGAACACTCGGTGAGTATATTAGCCGACATTGATACTAGCAGTGTCATTAAACAGCGATACGTAATAATAACGTTCTACCATACAATTTAAATGAAGCCCATATGAACGTATGTGTATGTGAAATAATAGACAAATATCTACATAGACACTGCTCCGGCTATTCCTCGTCCAAAACAAAGGACTGCCACCGACAAACAAAAACGTGATTTACGGGAGTGTGAAATGAAGGTACCCTTACGAACCTCTAAATTATTATGATAGGGCGATAATAAAGTACTATTTTTGGCTTTGAGAACAAACAACTCAATAATAAATTCTGTCAGTCTCGCATTCTATATTAACTTATCTAATTTACCCTACTTTATGTTGTTTAAGTTTGTTCTAGTAAATAGGATTATCAGATCGCAACACTGAGTAGGAGAAGTAATGAATACACTGGAAGTATTTGTCGATAAACCTTCAGCAGGCTGTTCACGTTCGATCCACCTTCCACATCATTTACCTGCGAGCCTACACCTGCTGACAGATAAACAAACGATTCGATAACTGAAATTATTTTGTTTGAGAAAATATTGCGATTTATGTGCCAATAAAATACATTCGGCGCCGCATATTGTTAGTTCTATAGCTTTTTCATTAGGGGACATTAATCACATTGACAATTGTAAAATGTTCTTTTAGTTTCAGCAACTTAGTTTAATTTTCATTATTTAGTTTAGAGGAGAGAGAGGAAAACTTGCGTCACAATTACTTATAATGCTATTTCCTGTTTCCAAGGATATCTCGTTAGACTGCCTCGCTAATTGTCTTAAAAGGGGTGGCAAGTAATGCTTGGCTCGAAATACGTTCGGTCAGGGAGAGTTGGCGGGGCGTCCGTGAGAATGTAACAAGGTGCACACGGCCATGCTCGTGTAGCACACGTAATGACCCATTACCTTTTACTTTTATTTCTTTATTATCCCGATTTAACTGCTGTTATCAACATTTATGTCACCAGCAGGCGTCCAGGACAGTAAATACTTTCGCATCGCTCACCAGTTTAACGTGTCAGTCAAAAGACAATATCTATAATATTTTTACTCTCCATATATTAAACTGCGCACGTTATTGATGAACCTGTTATAAAACTTTATGGATGGGCTAAGTCGCCATTTTTTTAAAGAATCATATATTCTACCAGCTATCTGCAATGTTCAGTGAGTCATTTGCGACTGTTCTACTTTCTAAATGAAATAAATTCAATTTATAATTGATATAAAACGGGTCGCTCTCGTATCGTAAGAGCTCGTAGCCTGATCCTTTCCTGAAGGGAGTATTACTTTCCTGAAGTGGACGGCGAGTCAGTTTGATGACAACAATTGCGGTCTTCACTCAGATAAAGGCCACAATGGCTGCTAAAGAAGACCTTGGAAATTGGTTCGTCTCTTTCGCTTTTATTTTTCGCTTACCTTTGTATACCATTTCGTCGACCCATCGCTTTGAATTAATTTCACGCCAGGGCGGTCGTTTGTATTTCTTTTGTTTCCAAGGTGGGGACGCTATTGGTCCCAGTTAAAGATATATTTGGCCCGTTAGCACATTGCGACTACTTTGAAGCCGGCTATTTATTTACTTGTCTCAATAGATGCCGCCGCGGCTCGTATTTCAGATTTAATCAAGTCTGACAGCATGATTAACGTCACCTTCCTATTCGTCGAGCTATCAATGAAAATGCCGAGGTCCCGATTTCTCCTTTTTACTTAGTTAAGTAGCTGTTTTTAACGAAAGCTGATTTTGTTGCTTTTATTCCGTCTCAAAAGACTAACACGATGATTAATGTAGCAAATTGGTACAGTTAGTTGCAAACTATGCTTACACACAGTAATAATAAGAAGCATCTGGTTTTATTGCGCACTTGTGTGAATAATTGCGTGGTTCGTTCATCTCGATCGCGGCTGACTTATGGGGTAAAGTTGTTCAGGCATTGCGGCTTGCCTCTGACACCTGGCAGTAATTAGGTTCAAATTTATTGCTTTTCCTTGCACCTTCCGTCGTCACACAATATAAATCATTTTCGTTAGTTCTCTGACAGTCGAGTGGCAACGTGTATTTTATGAAAATTTAATTGCGCCTGGTATGAAATATACCTTTTCGAACAGATATCGCTCTGTAGATACACGAGCACAGTAATTTATTTTAGAATAAACTATGCCTGTCCAAATTTTATTCGAATCACTTTCCAAAAAGCCACATGGTTGTTGGAAATTTTGTAACTAAAATGTAACAGAAAAGTAACTCCATTACGGTAATGGAAAACAGTGGGCTCTCACGTTGCTAGATTTTTTTGCTTTAGACCGATGCCGCAGTGCAGTTACAGGAATACATGTATCAAAGCTCTCTTTCATTTGGATACGCGCTACTCCCTGCTGCTGCATCCCAGGAAATATCGGCTTTTATTAACATTACACCGTACCACAAATTATGAATTGAAACCGCCTGCTCGCTAGCTTTTACAGTAATCACGCTTAAAATAATATATAAGAGATGACTACTCTGATATCGGCTTGGCGATTAGTGCGAATATGGTTCCATTTATTTTTTAAACATCTAATCTTTATGTTCGTAGCCCCGTACTATACAGGTTCAAGGGTTGAGCAAGGAGTAATTTAGCCATTTATTTTAGATAGAACGCTCAACTAATGAACTATTCTGTGTTTCCCGTGTTATAAAAACCTTTTTTCTATTGCGTGTTTACAAACATAGTATGTTTGTAAACAACAACACTGCATATTATGCAGTGTTCCGGGACGCCCGGCTGAAAATTAAGTTTTACCCGGGAACCAAGCCAGTGGTATACGTCTACATAAACTACACGTGTATTACACCTCACAGTTTAATATGAAAATATTAAGTGAAATATTTAATATACAACCAGTCGGGTAGGCTCGCTCTTTTTTACCGAGAGTTCTTTTTTTTGTTTAAATTAAAATTAAAACCATGTTAAAAATACTTCTACCAATAACAGCCTATCTCTTTTTCATCATTATCTTCTTGCCTTTATTCTATTCTATTTCGAGTCAACGCTTTCTTCTTTCATTCTCCCCTATCAGACGACAAGGCATCATTTACTCCTTACTCCAAAAGCTCGTAATATTTATAACGATGATAATTAAATTAAAGGACATTTCAGACCGGTAAATACGTGTTATTACGTATTACAAGGACACAATAATAATGCCCATCCTTCTAATTTGATTTGTATATAATCAATAAATGATTTATAGGATTAAGTAAGGCACGTCCTTCTATACTTAATTAATAATAGCGCCATTTTCCTTGAGCACATTCAATGAAATATTGTGAGCAGGTATAAGATACGATTGGGATTAATTGTTTGTTATGCCTACAGAGAATCATAATAATTAATTAAAATCGTTGGGAGTTTCAAAAGAGGGTGAGAGTGTGACGCACATATACAATGATTGGAAGTGCTGTGGACGAAACCGCACTTATAGCGTTTGACTCTGCTACTGTTACGAATATCGGGGTGACCACTTTTGTGATCCTTTTTGCAATGAGCCTACAAAGGCTCATTATACACCTATAAAGGCTCATATGTGACTATTAAGAGCACAAACTCTTAATAGTCACATATGCTAGTGTACAGAAGATAGATAGAATAAGGGCTTTTATTTTAACAGAAAGGGAGCGCACTTCTCATCAACTTAAATATCATTATCTAATTCTTCTGTACGTGTTTGTCTCTTGAATTTCTCCTAAACGGCTGGAAAGAGTTTGAGTTATTGTGCGCATTTAAGTGGGTCTCTGGCTGGTTTAGATTTACTTGGACACAGAATGCAAATGTAAGATTATAGATTTTTTTTTTTATGAAAATGTAAAGGCTATGGGGACCAATAGTGTAGAGTACAGACACAATTGTTTACCTTAGCATGAATACTACGCGTCGTGCGGTCCATGGCCCTCTACGGGTCCCCAGTGTGGGCCCTGTGCATCCGGACGCGACCACTAAAGTTGGTCGCATGCCAGAGGGTCATGGCTATCCGAATGATCCGGGGATACCGCACAATCGCCGGCGAATCGGCCAACCTCCTTGCCGGATTGCTGCCCTGGGATCTGGAGGCGACTGCCCTCCAGCGCGTCTATGAATGGCGCGTGGAGGCGCAGCGCCGGGGCGTATCCCCGCTGCCTCGAGAAGTCGAGGCGCGGCGGGAAGAGCTCCGGCGCGATCTCAGGGCAGTATGGAGGGAACGACTGTCGCAACCGACGGCCGGGCACGCCGCAATTGCGGCGGTAAGACCCCTCTTTGAGGAGTGGCTAGATCGGCGTCACGGCGTCCTGACCTACCGCATGACGCAGGTCCTCACCGGACACGGAAGTTTCGGGGGGTACCTGTGTCTGATGGGTAAGGAAGAGACGCCTGGGTGTCACCACTGCGAGGGTCGCCCTGAGGACACAGTCGAGCATACGGTGCAGGACTGCCCAGCTTGGGCAGAGCACCGACGTGTCCTCACGGCGACAATAGGTGGAGACCTCTCGCGCCCGGCCTTGGTCGAGGCCATGCTGCGAGGCGAGAGGTAGTGGGAAGCGGTCGCCTTCTTCTGCGAAGCAGTCATGCTTCCGAAGGAGGAGGCGGGCCGCGTGAGGGAGAGGATGGCGTCCTCCCTCCAGCCCAGCCGCAGTGGTAGACGCCCACGGCGTCGGACGTCGGCCGACGATCTCCGGCCACCGTAGGCGCGGGCATGCGGACAGCGAGTAAAGGGCAACTCGCTGTCCGACCATGGACCATGCCCGGGTCGACGGCGCGTCGTGTTCCACGCGCGCCTCAAAGAGCGTCAGCAACATGACGAGGCCCCCTCTGCAGAGGGCCGAAGCCTGCCGGGGTCGTGGGACTCATCCCGTTACCGTGGCCCCGGTATGTAAAGGGTTATTGAAGGAACACCGTGGATTTTAGTCAGTAAAAGTCTGACAGTCCCTCCCACCCTGCCCGGAGTGGGAGGACTTATTTGATAACTTTACCACGTTAAAAAAAAAAAGCATGAATACTATAGTGATTTTTTAAGTATCTCTCTACTGATGATAGGCAACCGAATTGACTGTTGATCACCTTTCTATACAACGTGTAATTTAAAGGGTATATACATACCAAGTGCACGGTTTCTTTGGATGATAATAAACGATATGGCAAGGGTTTTATAATCCTATGTCTACATGTGTGAAGTATAATAGAAATTTCAATACATTGATACCAGAGGCAGAATTTTAAAATTAAGAAGAACGAAGAGAATCACCGTGTTATTGGCAAGTGACGTAGAAAGTTATCGACCCTCGTAGTGCTGTGACACGTTTGTTATGATTGGTATTCAAGAAACATTTAAAATTAAATCTGTTCAGTACCAAGCCAGCGCAACGATAACTGGTATGCTGAACTGTCCACGGTACGTGGAGCTTTGCCGTTGCTTGCAAACAAAGTTACACAATAGCCTCTTAGGCCTTATCAATACCTAATATTACCACTTACCTTCTGAGCTGGGACGTCAGGATACGACCCTTTTTGATCACGTCCGTGTGGTATGTATGTAAGTATGAAGTGAGTAAGTGAAATGTGTAATGATGGTCAAGTGTTCATGGACGTTCACAAGGCGCCGGTCTTCAGATGGCGTGGTCCAGATAGCATCACAGCACAATTACGTTTAGCAAATCTCGCGTGTCAGACCGGCTGACGACATTCGGCGTTATGCTCCAAAATATCCCAGGGTTTTCGTCAATTCGGGATTACAATTTCAATTAATCGTTAATCGCGACCCAATTATCGGTTACAACTGGCGATTCAACACGATATTTCCAAAAAAATAAAATCAAAGTCCCAAGGCGGACATTTTTCAACAACGGAAGCAAAGTCTATCTGTCAAAAAGAAAAAGTTATGTCAAGCCCACAGATAATTAATGTTGCCAACCAAAAAGGTGCGTTCTGTTTCACGTACAGGACGGAACGAAATCCTACCTCTTTTTCAGAATATCGACCTATTTCCATTCTACCTTTTCTCTCTCAAGTCCTTGAACGCCTTGTCCACAATCAGCTTAGCGCTTTTCTTTGCAAGAATAGTCTGCTAAATCCTTTCCAATCCGGATTTCGTCCTGGTCACAGTACTACTACCGCGTTAGTTAATGTAACTGATGACATACGGATGGGCATGGATAAAGGAAATATGACGGTTCTCTGCTTGCTTGATTTTAGTAACGCTTTTAATACCGTCGATTTCGATTATCTGCTCAGCATACTTCGCTCCATTAACATATTTCCAACAGTGATTGACTGGTTTCGTAGTTACCTGTATGGCCGCCGGCAACGTATTTGCATAGATAAGTCCTGCTCTTCATGGTGTAGTACTGCAGCCGGTGTTCCTCAGGGTGGCGTGTTATCTCCATTACTCTTCGCAATATTCATAAATTCTTTTTCCAAAAAACTTAAATCCTCCTACCACCTTTATGCTGATGACTTGCAAATTTACAGACAAGCGCCTTATACGGATTTAGATGCTGCAATAAATATGATAAACCAGGACTTGGCTTCAGTTTGCGAATGGAGTGAGGCAGATGGTTTGCAGGTTAACCCATTAAAGACCCAGGTCACTGTAGTCGGCAGCTCTAGGTTGGCATCTAAGGTAAACTAGTCTCAGCTACCTCAGGTTATTTTCAACGGCACAGCTATTCCACTAAGTGAGAAAGTTAAGAACCTTGGGGTTTGGTTGGACAAATATCTTTCGTGGGGTCCCCAATTATAAGAGGTGAGTCGCAAATTATTTGCTTCTGCCAGTTCCCTAAGACGGTTGCATAACTTTCTGCCAACTGCCACTAAAATTGCGCTAGCACAGTCTCTTTTACACCCCATCCTAGACTACGCTGATGTCAGTTATCTTGATCTCACAGAGGCACAATTTGATAAACTTGAACGTCTTCAAAATTTTTGCATAAGATTTATATTTGGTTTGCGCAAATATGATCACATATCCGAATTTCGTACGAAACTCAAGTGGCTTCCTATACGTCTTCGCCGGAACTTACACATCTTGTCTCTGCTCTACAGTATTCTGTTCAATCCTAAGACCCCCTCTTATCTTAAAGAACGTTTTAAGTTCCTCCATGACACACGTGCCAAATTTCTGAGGTCATCGGAAAACTTGAGGCTAGAGGTACCGAGTCACTCCACCAATTTCTTTGGTAAGTCGTTCGCAGCTCAAGCAGTACGACTGTGGAATACTGTTCCCGTGTCAGTAAGACAAGCACAAACCCTTCCTTCTTTCAAAAATATGGTAAAAGATCTCTATCTCTCTCTTTAATTTGTTACTAATTTTTTTGTAACTCAGTTTTGTTATTTTTATGTATATATATGTATATGTGTATTGAGTATGTAGGTTATTACTTATTTATTGTATATAAGTAAATAGTACACCATGGACTACCCGCGTATTTATTTTCACCTGCTGTGTCAAATCCATCCAAAGGTTGTCTGTAAAAGATCGCTTTTAGCTATAAGACCGCCCATTGTAACACCCATTGTAGTTTTTTAAGTCCTTATTTAATTCTGTTATGGTGTACAATAAAGAGTATATCTATCTATCTATCTATAATTATGAAACCAATAATTTGGTATCAATTCTTTGAGTCACTTATTTTGAGCTGAAACTGTGCATAGAGACTACATACCAGATGTTATCTTCAGCTCCTTTGGATAGATATGGGGTTTTCGTTACACGTTGTATATTGTTGGTAAGTAAACTGCCACTCTCGAGCTTGCAACAATAATATATTAATTCTTTTTTCAGGTCTTCCTTGAAAAACAACAACCAATAAAATTGTGGATGGGCCATAAAAATTAAACATGACTATGCAACTGGATACCGGTTTCCAATTCTCTCACACAAAATAACGTATACTTCATAAAACAAACAAATGCCCGCTTTATTGTAGGATTTCATCAACATACTATAAATAATTTATGTTTTAAAATTTAATTACCATTACCATATACATATGTAAGTTTGTACATATTTTATTATTATAACCCTTATTTACTTGCAACCTATAAAAATGTTAGATGCCAATAATGTACATGTGAATATTATTTGAGAATTAAAGTTTCTTTGGTTTTAAGGTTTTGTGTATTTTGTTATGGTTATTCTGGAATTTTTTATAGATATATTTCTTGAATACCAATCATAACAAACGTGTCATAACACTACGAGGGTCAATAACTTTCCACGTCACTTGTCAATTAACGATAATTCTCTTCGTTCTTCTTAATTTGAAAAATTCGGTCTCTGGTATCAGTGTATTGATTGAAATTGATTTCTAATAAGTTCCACACATGTAGACTTAGGATTATAAAACCCACACGTTGTATATACAGAAAGTATATACAACGTGTAATTTAAAGGGTATATACATACATACCAAGTGCACGGCTTCTTTAGATGATAACAAACGATATGGTAAGGGTTTGGTAATCATATGTCTTCATGTGTGAAACTAATTAGAAATTTCAATACATTGATACCAGAGACTGAATTTTTCAAATTAAGAAGATTGAAGAGAATTATCTGTTATACATAGGTAAGTGACGTGGAAAGTTATTGACCCTCATAGTGCTGTGACACGTTTGTTATGTTTGATATTCAAGAAACATATGAAACTGATAATTTCGTATCAATTCTTTGAGTCACTTATTTTGTGCTGAAAATGGGCATAAAGACTCCATACCAGATGTTGTATTCAGCCCTTTTGGATTGATATGGGGTTTCCGTTACACGTTGTATATATTAATGATCCCATGTGCAAGGGAGAGCCTAATTTCATCAACCGGGCACCATGCTGGACTGAGGCCTGAATTGACTGTGATTCTAGATCCAATAAGAATAAGAATATTTATTTGCATAAAACATGGTCCATTATAGGTCTTAATCTAATTACATAGATCATTCATGTTCCGCCGTTTATTGGCATACAAATATTTAAACAATAATTTGTTAATTTTATATATTATACACATGCTTACCTACTTAATATAAATTCTGTAATTAATTATTTTATTATATTTTTTATGAATGGTAAACAAATTATTATAAGTTTATAATTAGGTAATCAATACGAACTTTAAAAAAATCAGTAGCGATATTTATCTGTTACCTTCTTATCAAAAAATTCCTTTACACAATACTTCTTATCTTTAAAAAGTCGTCAACTCGAGAACGTAAATGGTTGCAATGGCAAAACAAACCCATATGTCACCGAATGCATTCAATTGTGTATTAGATAATGACGCAGGACAATATTACATACATTACTAGCTGCAGCCCGCAACTTCGTTCGCGTGGGAGGATTTCCCGCGTAAATCCCGATCCCGTGGGAATTCCGGGATAAAAAGTAGATAGTAGCCGATTCTCAGACCTACTGAATATGCATATAAAATTTGGTAAAAATCAGTAAAGCCGTTTCGGAGGAGTAAGGTAACTAACATTGTGACACGAGAATTTTATATATTAGAGAATATATCATAATATGCATTAGAGAAAGACAGTTCTAGTACTAAGGAAAACGTGAACAAAAATATATTTAAATAATGATCACTATATCAACACGCAACAAAAAGAACGGGAAATAAAAAGGCTTTAATAATAATGACGCAAGACTCTTGCTCAGCAGCAGTACTGGCTCTCATTAGACATAGGTACCTTAAATCAAAACAAACATCATAATTCCTAAAAACATCTAATACACCCACCTACATGTAGATACCAACAAATTAATTCTTACATGCAAATTTTCCGGTTCCCTACTACCCTAACTGCGATCAAATATTCAATAGATTAATATTACGGGCCAAAAGTTATCTAGAGCAACAATATTATTCAATCAAAATGAATAAGCTTTTCATTGGTGAATTTTTAAGTTAAAATAAATCTATGCTACCTAGAAACTGGGAATATCTTAAAGTCAGCGTGTCTAGAATATTTGGCATCTATTTCAGCCACAGAGCACGGAGACTACTCCACAGTGCACGAGACGACGTTGTCGAGACATTTCATACAAACTAGCAGCTCGTGACCATTCTGACAGGCACAGCCGGATTAACCCTGTCAGAGGCCCTAAGGCAATGGCATTCTCGGGGCCCCTTTTCTTACTTTGACTGACCAAATCGTGTGTGAACTGAGGAAACGCATATTAAGGGCTGTGGTTTTTAATATATTTGTTTACTTATTCCCAGATTTGTTCTAAAATTGTTTTAATTCTACTACTAAATCTAACGATTTGTATTTTGTGAGATAACAGTGAGGTCCCTAAGTCCACACGCACATCAAATTCTCGTTCGAAGAAACATGTTTTATTTGTGCATGCACTGGGCCTGGGCCCTTAGTTGATGCGAGGCCCCTAGGCAGTTGCCTACTCCGCCTAATGGTTAATCCGGCCCTGCTGACAGGTCTCAATTTTGTAAATCTAGTTTGACATTAAAAACTTTTAAATTGTTGCATTGAAAAAGAATAATGAGGATTCGAGTGACAGAATATCAAAACCAGACATTCCACGTTTGCTATCAACGAGTCCTAAGTTACTTAACTTTAATTGAAAAATTGTTAACACTAGATATTTTTCTGAAGTATTAGTTTGATATGAATTTCCGCAAAGTAACGCTTGATTCCATTCTGTAGAAAAATTGCACTGAAAAAGACTGTGTGAACATTTACCTACGCTGTCTTGATTTACCTAGTTGACAATATGACTAAAGACTAGGAAGGCCAGGAAGCAGTTCATCAATGAAACTGGCAAATATCTTTCTTAGACGGGCTCAACCTTCAGCAATGAAAAACGCGTAAGAATAGTGCCGCTTTTATACCCGCTGAAATCACGCGAATGACACACTGCATTCTGCGTAAGTTAACCAATTAAGATTCTAGCATGGACTAGTATTGGTCTTCGGATCGCATTATCTCTCTGACAGTTTTCTTCCCACATTGTTTGGTTTAATCAAAACTAAGTCCACTCTCATACTATGAATATGGCAACTGTAATTTATGCTCAGCTCACATCTTACGGGCTTGAATAATTTTAGAAATGGCATCTTTAGTCTATGCGTTGGCCGGCACGACGATTCCAAGCTCTATGATTCCAGCTTTTAATCCGACTACTGAGTGAGATCTTCATAGATATTGATCAAAGCTTCTTGCTATTAAGCCGTTTACCGACACGGCTATCAATACAATGACTGGTGGAACCGAGTTCTTTGAGGAAAGTCTTGTTCCGTAAACAGTGGAGATTAATATTATATTTTCTTTTTCTTTCGGTGTGAATGTTTTTCTCTTTTAAGACACGTACGATAGATGGTTAGTATTGGTGATTGGGGATTGGAGTATTGTATTGGTGATCTAATACTTATAAAAAATATGCAAATATTGTATGGTATCATACATTAAATTTAAATTTAAGACTTCCTGAACATCCCACCAGAAACATCACGTGATAAAAATTTCTGGCGCCTTTGCACAAGGAGGCCCGATCCTAGCTGAACTGTGATAAGGAGAAGAAGAAGGAGGTACTTTAATGATTTTTGTAATAGGAAGTTTTGTAATACAAGCTTTCAAAGACCCAAGATCTCATAAAATTAATTATTGTTTTATGATGTGATGATGTCATGGTAGGGCCCAGGATGCCCCTTCAAAAAATTTGTCATATTCATTTGTTTTTTCATACATTGAAAGATTGTCTATGAAAAGCAACCAGTATATATCTTATCACTTAAGTGACTGGAAAGAATCAGTATTCCAAGCCTTAAGTTTTATAAGATAAGGGTATTTTTTCTAACCTCCTAAAGAACGAATCATTAAGCTCATCCCTTCGCAAATAATTGTTTAGAATTCCTAGAAGGGAATCTATAACTATACTAAAGTCAATGTACTGTAATTAGTGGTAATTGTACTAAGTAGCTTTTTATTTTTATGTATATATCCCTAATTATATACTTCTTAGTAGGTATATAATTAGAGCTCTTAAGGACATTAACACGAAAGCGTCTCTAATTTTCAAAGTCATTAACCTCTTTCATTGTGGTGATAGAAAGGACATAACACTTAATACAATCTGACTTTTATTTAGTATTATAATTAATATCTAATATATTTTATACTTTTAAAAGTATCTGAAGTGTACTGTAGCAATAAACGTGATTATATGTACGTATTTATGTATATACAAATATTTATGTACATATCTACAGTATTGGAGACCCATGCCTAGATTCTCCCATGGACGGGACACCAAACTAACGTTTCGATCCTGAAGGAACTGACCTTCAGAGAGATAATAATTGTCGACTGTAGAAACACGAAACCCCAAGTTTTTTGGTCATATCTTCCGTAACTCACTCAATGGAACTATTGGTATTACAAAGGAAAGTTGAGAGCAAGAGATCACGTGGGCGCTCTCAAACGCGATGGACAGACCCCATAAAAGCTGTGATGCACTCAAACATCAACGATTGCTCTCACTCCACCAAACATAAAGCTACATGGCGACGCATCGTTAGAGCAATGGTAGCACAAGAGCTGACCGAGACATGACCACGAACACTCCAGGTAAAAATAGATATATTTAGAATTATTTTCTTAGTAGAAAAGAAAAGAGACATCTACATCATTATCTCACTCTCACATAGTAGTATGTGAGAATGAGATAATGAGGTATTTCGAAATTAAAATTTAACACTTTAAACACTTAAATAAAAACCTTTAACTATATACATATACACACCTAAAAATAAACTAAAATATAGCATCCAGAAATTCGTGCGCATCGCTGTCCACTGGTAATGTGCTCAAAAGACTGGCGGCATTGCCACGTTGTATGGCAATGCTTAACCTCTGTCCAAGGTAAAAGCCAGCCCTTGGGTCACGCGAAGTGTCAACTAGGCGTCTGGATAGATCTTTAAATAATTTGTGAGCACTCGGACCCCACGACCCCAAGGTTTCAACCCCAAACGGCTCGAAAATATAACTACCAACAAGGTTATTATATTTGATAATGAGGTTAGGTTAGCTTTCAACCTTCTTTGGGGGGCCCGAGCGCCGCCTGTAGGCGGTTGTACGTGGGAATCGTGCGGTCCATGGCCCTGTATGCGGCCCCTGTGTGGGCGCTGGACATGACGGCCGGCACTCTCGCCATTCTGCGCAAACCGCAGAGGGTGATGGCCGTCAGAGTCGTCAGTCAGCGGGTACCGCACGATTTCCTACGAGGCGGCTTGCGTCCTGGCTGGATCCCCGCCCTGGGACCTAGAGGCGAAAGTACTCGCGTCGTTGTATCGATGGCGCGAGGAAGAGCGGGCACGGGGCTCGAGGCCAGTGCAGCGGCAGATCGCGCTGCGCCGAGAGGAGCTCCGTCAGGTCTTGGTGGCGGAATGGCGGTAGAGGCTTCTGCGCCCCTTCGGCGCCTCGCTACCGTCGAGGCGATCCGGCCAGTACTCGACGACTGGCTCGGGAGAAGGCACGGCTCCCTGTCGTTTAGAGTGACACAGGTGCTGTCGGGGCATGGCTGCTTCGGCAAGTACCTGTGCCGCATAGACAGAGAGCCGGACGCTCGGTGCCACCACTGCGTCCATTGCGGGGAGGACACGGCGCAACACACGCTCGCCGAGTGTGTAGCTTGGGAGGAGCAGCGCCGTGTCCTCACAAATGAAGTAGGAGGCGATCTGTCGCTGCCGGCCGTAGTGCAGAGTATGGTCGGCAGGGCAGAGTCGTGGGACGCGGTGGTGTCCTTCTGCGAGGACGTGATGTCGCAGAAGGAAACTGCGGAAAGGGAGAGGGAGATTTCCACTCCCTTCCCTGGCCGCAGAAGGTGCACCGGGCGCAGGGGAAGGGCGGACAACGCCCTTTTCCAGCCCCCATGAATGGGTCCAGGGGCGAGGGACTTGGGGAAGTCCCCCGCCCCCTATTCGATGGACCCGAGTCGCAGGCGCGCGCGGGTGTCGTCGCGCGCCTCTGAGGCGATGCACGGGGTACTTCAACACCTCACTACCCCGTGCAGGAGGCGAGGCCGGGACAGACCCGGCCAGCACTAGTGCGGGGCTGCGGAAGAATTAGGTTTCCCGCGGCCCCCCGCGCACGTGTGAGGAGACACCGGGGTGGTTTTAGCCGGTAAGAATCCGGCACGCCCCTCCGCCATTCCCCAGGCAGAGGTAGTCCATGAGGATTTCCCCCCGTAAAAAAAAAAAACGCTTTCAACCTTCTTCTGTATCTTTTTCTCTCGCACAAGTCTTTGGTTTCCATATTTTAAATTATTATTATTGTTTTTGTGGATTTTTTTTAAATATGCTTTTTCGTGGAATGGAGCAGTGGTAGCCTAGTGGTTAAAGGCACGAAGTTCTTGGTTGTGAGTTTGAGCCTAGAGAGGCACATTAGATGTGTCATTTTTATCATCATCACTACTCTCAAACGGTAAAGAAAACTGGAGAGCATTCATCAACCCGCACTGGGTTCGCGAGGTGGATTATGGCCCATTCCCTCTCATATAGAGGAGGGCTGTGTCTCAGCAGTGGGTTCGTTATAGGCTGATTATATTATGTACTGTGTTATGTCCTATGCGCGTCACAAATAAAATATTTTTCACAATATTTTTAGGGTTCCGTAGCCGAATGGCAAAAACGGAACCCTTATAGTTTCGACATGTCTGTCTGTCTGTCTGTCTGTCCGTCCGTCCGTATGTCACAGCCATTTTATTCCGAAACTATTAGAACTATACATGTGAAACTTGGTAGGTAGATGTATTCTGTAAACCGCTTTCTGATTTTATGAAAAAAAAAACCTAAGCGTGTGTGGTATCTATAGACAGGTATTTAAAAATGACATTAAGGTTTCTATAACCACTTTTTCATAAAGTTAATCGTTTAACAGATATACGCATTCAAAGTGGTAAAATGTGTCCCCCCCCTTTATGGGCGAGTCTGACTCGCACTTGGCCAATATTTTTCAATATTTTTTAATATTGTTTTCAATCATCCGAAACAGCTTGCAGATGTAAGACGTGCACCGGCATTGAGATGAGAATTATATATCATACTAAGCCTACGATCTGTACATGTTCATAGATAGTATGCTAACAATAAGCAAATATGATTTACCTAAGTACTTCTTGCCTTTATTACCATCCAGCCACAAGTACGTTTCTGAGAAATCTTATTAGTTATAAATTAGAGGCTATTGTAAAGATATTAGCCGAGGTAGGAAGAAGGATATATAAGAGGATAATGATTTAAACGTTTAATTAATATTTGAATAGTAGTCTAATAACACTCTCCAATACTAGTCTGCCTACACGATATTTAATCACTAATGCCGTATAACCTAAATGCCCTCATTATTAAACTACAGTTACCAAGTATTGTTTATTTTACATTAAGTCGCACTTTTCTTGAGCTACAATAATACTTATATGACTTATGACTAATATAATATATTATCTATACTAATATTATAAAGATTGTTTGTTTAAACTCGTTAATCTTAGAAAGTACTTGTGGAGTGAAAAAGAGGAGAGTTATGTTTTATCCAGATGAAATCCACGGGAGTGAAGTCTCGCGCGGCTGTTAGTTAATAATGTGATCGAAATAAAAGCTCAGTCACCATCCTATTAACTTCATATCGTTTTTCTGACAGAAGCCTGAATTTTCAGTAACCATGCAGGCATTGTATAAACACGGTATATTTCAAATTTCATTCATTTTAAACCAGTAGTTTAAGAATTATAACGAGTCAAAGTTTGTTAATTTTGTCACTCACTGACTGACCGATCATCAAAAGTCTAAGGCACTTCTAGCAGACATAGAAGCTTCAAATTTAGAATACAATTAGTGTTTAGTGTATGAATCAAGGAAAAACTAAAATATTTTTCAATTTCGGTCCAGTTTTCTAGATACATCAACTGCATAAATAACTTTGTAATCCCATATATTTATATGTGATTACAATGTTACATTTACAGTTAATTAATCAGTGTACATGTATATAATTATGCATAATATAATGGAATAATAGGTGTAGATAGGTATCTAGGTCTAGGCTAAGGTGTCGGACTTGTGATCGAGAGGTTGCAGGTTCGAACCCCACCCATTACACTATTGCCGTGAACCCACTCCAGACACAAGCATATTTAGCTTAGTTGGAGGGGTTAACAAGATTGCTAGTAATGTGAATTCTACTCACATTGCTAGTAATCTTCATATACAAAAAAAATATGTTCAAAGGTAACTTGTAAAATGGTCAACGGAATTAAAAAGCCAGAGAGAGGGCTTTAAGAAAATTCGTTGTTAATATTTGAATAGTAGACTAATAACACTCTCCAATACTAGTCTGCCTACACGATATTTAATCACTAATGCCGTTTAACCTAAATGTTAACGTTTAACAATCTAATTTAGATATGTATGAATACCTTGTGAGATATATTGTGTTTTCATGCGATGGCCGAGTCAATCTATTTATTTAAAACGTTAAAGATTTTTAATATTGATATGGTCACTGTAAGATGTTGTTAGGTTAAATAATTACGTAACAACTTGTTACTATTGTTTTTCATGGGATAAATTTATCAATAACTGGCTCACCCAACGATCTTCGTCCCACGATTTTTTTTCATGTTTTCTCACCATTTTAAAATAAGCCAAATCGTTCGACTCGTTCTCGAGATTTAGCGATACTAACGATCATCAATTGATTTCTATTTACATATTTAAAAATAACACTCATAGTACTTCATTACAGTTACATTTGCATCCAATGAGACTGACGATACACAACCCTGCACTGCAAACCGATGTGTTGATGTAAAGAAACTCTGAATGTTACAAAGTAAGGTACAAAATACGGTGTTGAAAAAAATGTAATTCAGAAAACAACGTTTTTGCAATCTTTTTGGGGAACTACAAAACTGACAGCTTCCGAAGGAGGAGGCGGGCCGCGTGAGGGAGAGGATGGCGTCCTCCCTCCAGCCCAGCCGCAGTGGTAGACGCCCACGGCGTCGGACGTCGGCCGACGATCTCCGGCCACCGTAGGCGCGGGCATGCGGACAGCGAGTAAAGGGCAACTCGCTGTCCGACCATGGACCATGCCCGGGTCGACGGCGCGTTGTGTTCCACGCGCGCCTCAAAGAGCGTCAGCAACATGACGAGGCCCCCTCTGCAGAGGGCCGAAGCCTGCTGGGGTCGTGGGACTTATCCCATTACCGTGACCCCGGTACGTAAAGGGTTATTGAAGGAACACCGTGGATTTTAGTCAGTAAAAGTCTGACAGTCCCTCCCACCCTGCCCGGGGTGGGAGGACTTATTTGATAATTTTACCACGTTAAAAAAAAAAAACAACTCTCTCATACGAACTGATCACCTGCTTAGCCTTCTCCCAACTTTGTTGGAGTCGGCTTCCAGTCCAGCTGGATACAGTGGAAGCAGTGTTTTACATGGAGCAACTGCCTATCTGGTCTTCATACCATGATGAGACACCGAGGAATCTCGTTAGTATAGTTACCCATCCACGGACTAGTCGTCAAACGTTACTTAAGCTTGAAAATCGTCCAATGCGGCTATTAGTTTTATTATATTATATATTACTACATGTTTAGCCGAGACCTCCTCCGAGTTAGTTCGCAAGCAATTCTTGGCTTTATCAAGCCTTCGGTTGCAACTTGCAACGCATCACTTTTAATTCATTTTGTAGACTAACACCTCAATTTTTCCTAGCAATGGAATGGACTGAGAGCGATGAGCACGGTAAACGAAACGCCCATCAGTACATGTTAAAGATGAAAAACATCAATTCTACGAGCCACAGAAGCCCGTCGCTCCACTTACCTTATCATGAGTTTATATTTAACCTCGTGTAATTATATTTCTACCTACAGAGTGCCCTCTACCTCTTATTTTACCAAATTATTTATGAAGACAAAATTTCCGCAATTTTTGATCTCTAAATAAAAAAAATTCTAAATCAATTTGCCTAGTCATTATATATATATTGGTGGTATTATTTGAAGTTGTATTCTGACTAACAATCTAAAATTATACTGTATAAACGTAACCTACACTACAGCCCAATCCCTGTCAGTATCTCCACACGATAATACGAGAAATCGATTGGAAACCCATACCAGGATATTCCATTACCTTCAGGAGGCAACAACTGTCCTTTTACATTTCCAATCAGTGCTCGTGTGTGCTGTACACGAAATCGGGTGCTAATAGGTTGGTTGTCTCAGTACCACCGTACCACGGCATGATTTACTGGTGAATTTTACGCGGCCATTTGCATAGTTGTAAATAACGTAGTGTCGGCCCCCGCCGCTTATTTAGACGTTATAAACTGATTATTCACCCGATAACGCCACGCCACTTGTAAATGTATGACTGTAACGTCTATAACTCTGATATAAATGGCCAATAATTTATTAACAAACGTTTATTTGGATATGCTTTAATTATATGGTTGAGACTTTTCTTTTATTAGCTAAACACGGAAAATTGACTATTTCCTGCAATTTACTATGTTTAATAAAGTTTAATAAGCCTACTTTACTTCCTGGAAATGTTTCATCTAACGTATTTTTTCATAAACCGTTTCTGGTACCAATTTGTTAACATGGCTACAATTACAAACCCGGCGGACTTGCAAATATTTCATATTGTAGCAAACATACAATGTTTACTGCAATATAAAAGACATATTTCAATACGTTCACCTGAAAATATTGGAATAGGTATGTATGCTTCAGGTATGTTTTAGTCAAATATGTAGTTCATGCTTTATAGAATGTACTATTGTGGATGCGCGATATAGTATTGTGTAAAATGCCTGTATTTTCGTAAAATGATTAATCGTAATCGTAATGTTTTCATTGCCGGAAAATTTTATTTTTTTATTTGCGCGCTCGGCAGTTGTTTACTCTGCCTCTCGACCTATAAACTGAAGAGAATCGAGTGAATGTGCAATTTTCCATGATTGAGAATTTAAATTTGTTATGGCATGCTGATGAATTGGTTTCACAATGATTGTATGCAGACCGGCCACCGCTTTGTTGTGTGCTGAAGTCTGGTGACTGGTGTTGATGACTTTATACGGCCATTTAGACTAGTCAATCGTGTTTGTGCTTTGAGAATTCTACTTTTACCGAAACATGCATAATCGCAAAACGAATGTGCTGTATTTATGGACAGATCCACGGAACTATATTTTATTTAGTTTTTTGTATTACATTTCTCTTTTTTATTAGTACCTCTCACCATTTGCTTTGTAATTAACGTCCGAACTGAAAGAAGCATAATTATTTTGCTGTTATAGTTTTCGAGGAATCACTGACTCCTAAGTCACAGGAACTTACACCTAGTTTAGGAGTCAGGGTATTTCCATCTCTTTGGACCTCATAGAATATGCCTTTTGTTCAAACTTTTTTTTCTATGGTTATTTTATTATTGTAATGCCTTTGGTGAAATAAAGGATTATTTATTTATTTTTATTTACTATCAACTACAATTAAATACTTTAATTAAATACTCTTTGAGGAGTGGCTAGATCGGCGTCACGGCGTCCTGACCTACCGCATGACGCAGGTCCTCACCGGACACGGAAGTTTCGGGAGGTACCTGTGTCTGATGGAAAGGAAGAAACGCCTGGGTGTCACCACTGCGAGGGTCGCTCTGAGGACACAGTAGAGCACACGGTGCAGGACTGCCCAGCTTGGGCAGAGCACCGACGTGTCCTCACGGCGGCGATAGGCGGAGACCTCTCGCGCCCGGCATTGGTCGAGGCCATGCTGCGGGGCGAGAGGGAGTGGGAAGCGGTCGCCTCCTTCTGCGAAGCAGTCATGCTTCTGAAGGAGGAGGCGGGCCGTATGAGGGAGAGGACGGCGTCCTCCCTCCAGCTCAGCCACAGTGGTAGACACCCAAGGCGTCGGACGTCGGCCGACGATCTCCGGCCACCATAGGCGCGGGCATGCGGACAGCGAGTAAAGGGCAACTCGCTGTCCGACCATGGACCATGCCCGGGTCGACGGCGCGTTGTGTTCCACGCGCGCCTCAAAGAGCGTCAGCAACATGACGAGGCCCCCCCTGCAGAGGGCCGAAGCCTGCCGGGGTCGTGGGACTTATCCCATTACCGTGACCCCGGTACGTAAAGGGTTATTGAAGGAACACCGTGGATTTTAGTCAGTAAAAGTCTGACAGTCCCTCCCACCCTGATCGGGGTGGGAGGACTTATTTGATAATTTTACCACGCTAAAAAAAAGTAGGCAGTCGTACCTACTATTTTTTGCAATATATATATATTTTAACCAAATAGTTGGAAGAGAGCTGTCATCACTAAATGAGGGGAATCGATGGATGAATATGAAATGGATAATAGATAATCATGAAGTACTGACAATACATATATTATATCTATTACATAATCCAACACCTTTTATCCAACATTTAAACGATGAAACAAGAATAGGCTAAGCTGATAATGATGGGCAAAATAAATTAGTAGTAGATATAATTTTATACGAATCATCACATCGCACGTTACTTGTTCCTTACTTAAATCAATTTTAACGAACTACATACTTTAGTGCATATCCTGAGTGGCCCAGGGTTTAAAATCCTGGTTTTAAACCCAGAACATTACTTTTTCCAAAAACATGGTAAAAGATCTCTATCTCTCTCTTTAATTTGTTACTATTTTATGTATATCTCTTCTATTATCGCTGTGTTTTTTCTTATGTATATATATTTGTATATGTCAACGAATGTGTATTGAGTATGTAGGTTATTACTTATTATTGTATATAAGTGAATAGTACACCATGGACTACCCGCGTATTTATTTTCTCCAGCTGTGTCAAATCCATCCAAAGGTTGTCTGTAAAAGATCGCTTTAAGCGATAAGACGGCCAATTATAACACCCTTTGTAGTTTTTAAGTCCTCATTTAATTCTGTTATGGTGTATAATAAAGAGTACATCTATCTATCTCATCCCCACTGCTCGATCAGTGAAGGAAAACATCGTGAGGAAACTGGCATAACCCAGAATTGTAAAATCTGGCTTCAAATCCGAGACATTTGACATCCACCAACCGGCACTGAGCCCGCGTGGTGGATTATGGCCTATTCCCTCTCATGGAGAGAAGGCCTGTGTCCCTGTTGCATGTTGAACATTATACTCAAGCTTAGTCCGAGATATCTTCTATATTCACTGTGTAGTTTCACAATCCTCGCATTGTGTGGGCCGCGAATATTTAGAGGAAGCTAAAAGCTTCGTATCCAAGACGGAAATAAGGCAGTCTGCTGGCAATATTATATCTGTAACTCATTCATTGTTTTCGCGCCGTGTGTGCTTGTCAGAATAAAAACTTAATTTAGATTTTTGAAGTTTTTAACGCAAAAAATGCCGAAAAGGAAGTGTGAGTGTAAAGAAGAAAGGTACCAAAGGAAAATTAAGAAGTTGAAAAAGAAATTGAAGAAAAATAAGAACAAGTTGAGTGAAAATCGTTCACCATCATCATCGCCAACACCGGTATCGTCGTGCGAGGCAGAAAGTGATGCCGGTAATGATGAAATACCCGTCACAGATCTTACAGGCAAGTTTTTTCTACAAGTAATAACCTATCTAGTGATCGTCCCTGTTTTCTATGATACGTGGAAGTAGAACGTGTCATTACAGGCGCTCCGGTGGAGTGAGATCACCATGGGGATATCCCGTGCGCCATGTTTACATTGTTGTTACAATAGAACGTTGTACTTGCAATCTTGCATGACTCACTGCCGCTGGCTGTTCTGAGCCGCTTGAAACGTTTAAAAAAAAACGCCAACAAAAGCGTTCACGATGTGTCAATATAATTAATTTCGGTAAAGGAAAGTTTTCTTTACTAAACCGCCACGGGGTGGCATTATGTATTACTCGTAGTACCTTAGTACATACAGCTGATAGCTGTGTAACTAAATCAAACTTGGTTCGGTACTTTTTTAGGTGCTGAGTGTGTAGACAACACAAAAGATTTAGACCCTTTGACTGAAGTGTTGGATGATTCCATAATAAGGGCTCTAGGCCAGACCTTATCCACAAAAAGGGAATATGGGCCAGAAATTCATATGGAACTGGTAAAAAGGGTTGAAAGTATTATTACTCAAGGCCTTAACCCTTCGAATCACGGAAGGCCGCCGGCGGCCAGCTTAAGTTGACCTCTAAAATTATTTTTCCTTTTTTCGATTTTAGAGGTCAACTTAAGCTGGTTTTTGGTGGCCGCCGGCGGTCACCCGTGATTCGAAAAGTTAAACAGGATATCAAAGATGAACTCATAAAGAAATATTTGATACCTACTAACATCAAGCTTCTAGATGCACCAAAACTTAACAAAGAGCTGGAAGGATTATTAAATGACGCAATGAAGGCCCGAGACAAGCGAGTTGAGGAACGCCAACAACAGATTGGTGTTGCAATAGCGGCCTTGTTGTCCGCTACAGACAAACTGATTAAAGGTGATGTTGACAAAATAAATCTAATTTCAACAATCAGTGATGTCATACGCCTATTGACAGACCTCCATCACCAAGACACAGTCACCAGAAAGAAGCTAGTAATTCCGAATCTTGATAAAAATATAGGAAAGACAGTTGAAAACCAAGAACGTGATGAATTCCTTTTTGGAGAAAAATTCAATGACAATGTCAAATCTGCCACAGCGATTAAAAAATCAGCTGGAACCATCTTAAAGCAAAACAACCCTAACCGAAAAAAATCCTCAACTTATCGACCAACTCAGTCTCAAAATTATCCCAAAAAGCAGGGAAACTTCAGAGGCCCTCCTCGTATGAGTATGACTCAGTTCAAACAGGGAGGGGGGGGGGGGCAAATATCACCAACAGACACAGCACTACAAACCGAGACTCCCACAACGTCTGCCAGCCAAGGCGCCTGTTCGACAATCTTAGAGGTAAATACTTTTGCTGGTAGAATAAGTCCTTTTATTCTTGCTGGTTAAAGATAACACAAGACCAAGTTGTCTTATCTTGGCTCAAGGGTTATAATATCCCCTCTTTAGAGGTTCCTCACCAAGAATATGTTCCTAAAATATCAATTATTTCTGTAATAGACAATTTTGTTATATTGAAAGAAATAAATAGACTCTTACAACTTGGAGTACTTACAAAATGTGTAGCAATCAAAGGACAATACTTTTCAAAGATTTTTACTGTACCTAAATCAAATGGAGAAGCCAGATTTATTGTAAGTTTAAAATGTTTGAATAGATTTATTTCACCAGAACATTTTAAAATTGAAGATATGAGAACACTTTCTAAATTAATTTGTAAAAAATAATTTTATGTGTACCATTGACCTAAAAGAATCATATTTCTTGGTCCCAATCGGTGAAGATAAAAATATCTAAGGTTTTGGTTTCAGAATATAATGTATGAGTTCCAATGCTTGCCATTTCGTCTAAGTACTGCTCCTTTCTCATTCACTAAGTTACTGAAGCCAGTAATCAATTTCCTTCGAAGAAAAGGACATAAATCGGTTGCTTACCTGGATGACATTATATGTATAGGTAATAAGTATTACCTATACATATAATTATTTCTAAATACTCCTGGTAAGTACCACGAGTGTTTAGAAAACTGTCAGATGACCTTAAGTTTACTGAAATGCCTAGGCTTTATTATAAATAAGGAAAAGAGTATCACTGTCCCAACCAAGATTACAGAATTTTTAGGTTTCATAGTAAATACAAACGAAATGTCATTGTCAGTGACTTCCAAGAAAAGGGAAGCAATTTCTTTATTGATTAGGAAATATGCAAAAATGGATCAATATACAATAAGAGATTTGAAAACTTATTGGCACCCTTGTAGCATGTTGCCCAGCTGTGTCTTATGTTTTTTTATACACTAAAACATTTGAACAGCAAAAATATCAGTCTTTGTGTGCAATAAACAATAACTTTGATGCAATTATGAATATCAGTGAAGATTGTAAAAATGATTTAAAATGGTGGTCTAACCAAATTAAAATATCAAAAAATCTAATACGGCAGTACAATTTTTCTTTGGAAATAAATTCAGATGTATCAAGGACAGGCTGGGGAGCATACTATAATGGTAAAGTTGCAAATGGATTTTGGACTTTAAAAGATAAGGAAAACCATATTAACTTCTTGGAACTCTTAGCTGCTTTTTTGGGTTTGCAATGTTTCACCAAAGATTTACACTCTTGTCAGATACTGTTGAGAATAGATAATACCACCGCAATTGCATATATAAATAGAATGGGGGGTATACAATTTCCAAAACTTAATTCTCTAGCTAGGAGCATATGGCAGTGGTGTGAGTTCAGTAGAATATGGTTGTTCGCCTCTTACATTAAGTCAAAAGAAAATAAAGAAGCTGACCAAGAATCCAGAATAAAAACTATAGATTCAGAATGGGAATTATGTAACAAAATTTTTTAAAGATTACCAAGTCATTTGGAGAACCCGATGTGGATTTGTTTGCAACCAGAGCAAATAAAAAATGTCATAGATATATATCGTGGCATAGAGATCCATATGCAGAAAATATTGATGCTTTTACTGTAGACTGGTCAACATTCAACTTATTTTATGCTTTTCCTCCATTTTCATTAATTCCTAAATGCATACAAAAAATTATTTGTGATAAGGCAATAGGTATCATAGTTTTCCCTCTGTGGACCTCACAACCTTGGTATCCCTTTATAGCCAAAATGGCAATTTCAGAAGCGTTACAGTTCAATTCATCAAAAGATTTGTTAATATCACCTTTCAGAACACTACACCCCCTGTACAACAGCCTTTCCCTGGGAGCCTGCATCTTATCAGGGAAGCATTCCGGAAAAAACTAACTCCTCATGAAACAATAGAAGTCATGGTAGCTTCCTTATCACAAAACACTATTAAACAATATACAACAGCACTTAAAAAGTGGTGGTCATTTTGTAACGGGAAAAATATATTTGAGTTGTCAATACCTAAAGTTTTAAAATTTCTTACAGAAATGTTATCATCACAAGCCGCTTCGTACGCTACTCTTAATTCATGCCGTTCAGCGTTGTCTCTAATCATAGATACAAGTTTAGGAACTGACATACAAATTAAGAGATTTTTTAAGGGAGCTTTCTAATTAAAACCCTCTAGACCTAAGTATAACGACACATGGGACCCATCTGTTGTCCTGAATCATATTCAAAATTGGTCACCAAACAGTAGCCTTAGCTTAGAAAAACTAACCAAGAAATTAGTAATTTTGTTAGCACTCACAACTGCTCAACGTATTCAAACATTGTCAGTTATACGATTAGCAACATAGAGTTCACGGACAACGGCGTTATAATAACGATTACCGACATTTTAAAAACAACGACTCCATGTAAGGATCAAGTTGTAATAAAGCTTCCTTCCTTGGATTCGAATCTGCATATTTGCCCCGTATCAACACTTAAACATTATATAGACCAGAAAAGGGCACTCAGAAATGTAGACACAATTAACTCGGATAAGTTACTTATAAAAAACCATATAACTGTGCCAGTAACCAAACAATTAGTCGCTGGATAAGGCAAGTTATGGCTGAGTGTGGTATTGATGTAAAGAAGTTTACCCCTCACTCCACGCGTCATGCGTCCACATCTCTGGCGTGCAGAGAAGGCGTAACATTAGATTGTATATTTAAATCTGCTGGTTGGTCTACAGGATCTAGTGTTTTTGCCAATCACTATAATAGACCCTTAAATACAGAGAATGATAGCTATACCTTTACAAAAGCCATTTGTAACATTAAGGTTTAAGTTTTTAATTAGCATGTAACTAAGTAGGTACCTATTGTGAAATGGATATGAAAAATCACATTAAAATAAATATTCTTAAATACTGTTTTTTGATTGTATACTATACCATATTAATTATGATTTCCAACAATTCTCTAAACATCCACACAGTGAATATAGAAGATATCTCGGACTAAGCTTGAGTATAATTACATAATTAAACGAACTTACCTGAAGTGAAGTTCTATTGTAATTATACGAAGGGCTTAGTCCGAGATATCAATCTCCCACCCACCCTTTTCATAATCATAGATTATAATGTCCCTAGAGTCAGGTTGGAAATCATAATCCTGTATAATAACGTTCTGAAAAGAATGAGTTACAGATATAATGTTGCCAGCAGACTGCCTTATTTCCGTCTTGGATACGAAGCTTGCACAATGCGAGGATTGTGAAACTACACAGTGAATATAGAAGATATCTCGGACTAAGCCCTTCGTATAATTACAATAGAACTTCACTTCAGGTAAGTTCGTTTAATTATGTAATTATAGCCTGATCATGTAAGTTATATTATAGTTTAGTACGGGAGCTATAGACAGCGTTTAAGTGCCACGGGAATAATGTAAAGGGGAACGCCCGTCTGCCATATACAAAAATGCCTGAAATGAACAAGAGTGAAATATACGCCAAATGTTACTACAAATCGTAGGTAACCCATTACAATTTCAATAATTATCAAAAAACTAGGTAGTTACAAACCTTCTTCTGAAATATTGATTAAGTCTAGGTTAAGGATGCCAAGTCGTCGTTTAGGCGGGTCCAACCTAAGTCCATGTTCAAAAATTGGTGTCGTGTGCACAAATAAAATCAAAGTCCTTAAAGAATGACCACAGCAGTTATTATACCATAAAAAAGCAATCCGTACGTAACTCAATTCGCAAGCGCTATTGTAGAATCAAGTAAACAAACAATCGAAAATGCAGGAATGTCAAACTGTCAGTCTGTCAGTAGGTAAGGCAAGAGATTTGATTCATACAGCCTACGATACGTTTTCTATTCAAAAAATATTTGATTTTAATTAATATTAACATGCATATTATACAGACAATAATTCGTTTCGGATTATTTCGATTCCTGTTTGGCTGAATGCCACTTACTAGTGTCAAATAAACACTGACCTCCATTAAAAATAAGAATGAATTAAACAGATATCAGGCATAAATATTTTAATGATTCCCATATTTTTATATCCCACTTAAACAAACTTGAAAATTATGACATTATACTTATTTTATTTTAAAAAGAATTAAGGACTATTCGCAGTTTCTGTCCATTTCAAGCATTTTATAGGCATTTTTTATTTATTTTTAATGTGTATGTATTTTCAATTTCTTATTTCTTTTCTGTAAATGTAATATAATAAATGTTTTATTTATCTATCGGTCGAATGATCATGGTGAGTGCCCACTGAATTTGCTAATGTTATTCCGGATCAAGTCAGTGACATTTGGGGAGTGATCGGCGTTGAGAACTATCTAGCTAAGCTTGTATTCGCGGCCTGTCGCCTTTAGCTTGTCAAATCGACAAGCCATCGGGCGGGGGTCGTGGTGTCGACGAGATCTCATCAATAAATCACAGAAACTCCTTAAACTCGAACACTCTGACTGCATTTTATCTGTCACTTGTCACAGGCTGGCAGCGTAGCTCGACAAATTGATGGGAACTGATTCCCGGGCGCATTGTTAGTGAGGCGAAAATTTTCGTAATGCTGTTGTACATTTTGTAATGACAGTAGGAATATTGAAGAGTCAATACCCACACAATAACCTACCGATGACAAACATACTAACTTTTGGGTACTTATATACATAGATGATACACATAGTTTGACTACACGATTGGCGTAGTGGCAGTGGTTTAGCGATCGGCTGCAGCCCTGCGTATCGCGGGTTCAATTCTCACAGTGGAACGAATGTTGATAAGACCTATAGATATTTGATCCGGGACTGATTGTTTGTGCAAGTTAATTTAAATGTTAATAAATGCACCCACGATGCGGGATAAATTCTTAGTGTGAGGCAACGTTTTAAAAAGATGTCTCCAAAAGCGATCCTCTCTGCTTGTTCCTCTTCTGCTACAATTTACCCTGAGACACACACTGTTGTGTCAGCCTACCTTATTTTTTTATTCTATTACATTTCATGATTGTGTAATATGTAATGGATATTCGGAAAGAGTGACAAGCGGAGTTTCGTATGGGCTTAACCTTCTGTGACTAAAAGTATAAAAAATTATATAAAGACCACACGACACAATAGACGATGTAATGAGTTAGACTTCCTGTAACAATACAGAAACATCTACAAAAATCTGTTACGAAAATGTTTCAGTGTTGAATGCGAAAGGAAACTTGAGTAGCAACGAGTGTCTTCCGCCCAAGTTATGTAGTGTTTATGTCGCTTCCTACATTTATCCTGCAACTTTACAATCTTTCAAGACTCAAGTTAACTGATAGGTATGCTTTAAAATGTAGGGAAACCTTTTGTAAGTTACAAGAGTACCTTAATATAATTTTTATTATTTCTTCTTTTATTAATTGTCTTGAAAGGGGAATCGGGAAGATTCCTACTTGACGGGGTTTTGTAAATATTTTAACAAGAAACCGCGGCCCCGACACACAAAGGCAACCGAAGGAACAAGATGAGATTTTAGTCAGTAGAAGTCTCACACCTCTTTCACTCCAACCAGAGCCGTTTGGTGATCGAGGTGTCGTTTTAAGATTCTCAAGAAAATGAAAACTGCTTTATTTACTTTGTAACTTTCTACTAACATATATCCGAACGTATCGCATATTAGAATACAGATTCATATTTTTAACGCGGTTTTTGAGTTGACCAATCATTCCTTCCTTCCTATACAATTCCCACGAATGAGAGAGGAGATATTCGCCGCACGCGCCGCTCATTGGCGGATTCAACGCCGGCCAATCACCGTACAGATGCTGTGGCAAGAAAAAGGTATAATTACCTCCACAATATTGTGTCTCGGAGTTCTTCCAGAAGAAACCATCGTGAAGTTATCACCCCGCGCCTTGCCTGCTAAGCAAGTTATCACCCCGCGTCTAGCTGAGATTAACTAAATACTGCTATATATCTATATATCTAAAACTATCAAAATATCCGTGTTGGCCATGCACAAGTGTGACAAATTAAGACTAAAGTGAAGTGCTTAAACATCAGAAGAAGAAAGTGATTCATCCCACGTGCTACATCAAGAAATATCCAAGTAAGTCCCTCATAACCTTTCTTCATACCCCTGGTCAACTCATTACTGTGTATGGTCAATATTTCACCACCAAGCTAAACCCCGCCACGGTCCTTCGAGTACTTCTACACCAAAAACTCTTCCCTTTTTAGGGTTCCGTAGTCGAATGGCAAAAACGGAACCCTTATAGTTTCGTCATGTCTGTCTGTCTGTCTATCTGTATGTCACAGCCATTTTATTCCGAAACTATATATTTAGACTACACCGGTGAAACTTGGTAGTTTGATGTATTCTGTGAACCGCTTTCCGATTTTTAGACAAAAACTTAAAACATAAAACATAACTTTTGAGGTATAGTACATTTACTAAAACCGCAAATACAAATTTGCATTTCATACAAACACTATTGAAAACAAAGCTATTCTGCGTAGTTACTACGGAACCTTTCATGGGCGAGTCTGACTCGCCCTTAACCATTTTTTTTAATAATCAAGCCTTCAATAATGACGTAAATATGTAGGTTTATTTCTAGACAAGCATTTTTGTTTCATCTGCGAGTTGAGTTTTCTCCGTGTATTTTTTTAATTTTACTTATTTTGATATTCATTTATTTGGGTTCAATAGGTATCCAAGTTATTACACGATCTGTTTATAGACATAACAGAGTATAAACATGTTATTTAATTAAGCGCAAAACGAAAAAGTGATCACACCGTATGCAAATAAACGTTATTGTTCTTACAATAATGTTTATTTGCAAACGGTGTAATCACTTTTTTGTTTTAGAGGACCTTCTTTAACCTTGAAATAATTCCACGTCACTATTAAAAATTAATCTTAGAATATTTAGGTAGCTTAAACATAACATCACAAGGCTGCTAAAAAAAACTTTGTGATAAATATTAGCTCACTCACTTCAGATAAACGGAAGTTTTAAGATAAATTACGTCGCTTCTATAAATATTTTCACAGTCATCTATCAACAATTTGGGAACAAGTTCTGATTTAAGAGGTTCATCCAAAGTTATCGTTCATCAGCTAAAACTCTAAATAGTTTACCGAAGTCACTGTCTGCTTCAGCCAGTTTCTTCTACCAAACCACACGACGAATATTGACACGATTTACTCAAAAAAAAATACAAAGTATCTGTATATGTACATCATTCTTGTCAGTATAAAGACTCGGTTGGTTGTTACTATCTAATGAATAAAATTTAAAAGTTATCTTTTTAATCCCCAACGTAAAAATAACTTTAATTTCGGTAGTCGGTGCAATCACCGACTACCGAAATTAAAGTTATTTTTGCCTTGGTAGTGTATTTATATGGAATTCGGTTCTGTGTTTGCTAAAAAGTTTTTTTTTCACGCTTTTTAGTGGATCGGTTTGTAATTTATCTAGTTTCAAAAGCCAAAATATCAACTACTTATCACCTTTTACAAAATATTGTTTTTCCCGGTGCAGAGCCGTTAATTTTTGAGGAGTTCTCCTGGTACTTCACCATCAGCTCTACTTCATCATATGCATTGTGACGAGCATAAAGTGCTTAACATCTATATTCAAGTAATCTAATCGCAATCCACGAAATACTTATTATTGAATAGTTTCGGTGGCCATCTGGGGTCTTCATCATCAGTTCCACTTCCTCAAATGGTGCTTTTCGAGAGCAACTGCACAAGGTACTATAAGAAATACCCAAAACGCTATAGGTGTGCCTTTAATATTTGAAGAGTTCTCTCGATTTCTCCATAATTCAATCATCTGATCCAAACGTGACGACATTGGGACCAACTACAAAGTAAACCCTTTCAAACAAAAAAGATTTTTCCAAATCGGTCCAGCCATCTGCGAGTCATGAGGTAACATACATTAAAAAAAAAGTTCAAGACGAATTGAAAACCTCCTTTTTTTGAAGTCGGTTAAAAAGAGAAGTGTTATAAATTATACCGCTATGTGTGTTTGTCTGTGGCACCGTCGGTGAAACGATTTCAATGCGATTTTTTTTGTCAGAAAGCATGTTTTCCGGCGATGGTTCTTAGATATGTTTTGTCAGAATCAGTTCAGTCCTTTACAACGTACGAGGGGTGAAAGTGGGGATGAATAATCGAATGTTGTCAAATATACCCAAGCGGGGGTATCAAATAAAAGAACATGACGTGTATATTCAGTAAATTCATTCATTCGACGTGTATGAGACATGTTTTATCAAAATCGGTTCAGCCATTTACTAGATATGGGGGAAGTGAAAAGTGAAAGTGGGGATGAATAGTTAATCGAATATAGTCAAATATAACCAAGTGGCATATTAAATGAAAAGTAGTGACGTGTACTATATTACAAAAAGCTTAAAATAAAAACCCCCTACGCAAAGTAAGAAAATAATAGTCGCGACAGGATATCGCCAATTCAGAATCGATATTTGAAGTTTGTCACGTAGCAATATCCCGCCGCGACTATTATTTTTTTACTTTGCGTAGGGGTTTTTTAATTTATTAGTAAAGTTTCTCCAAATATCATTCAACTAAAAGCATCGACACGATTGGCGCAGTAGTTGAGCAATTTGCTGCTGTGCTGCGTGTCACGAATTCGATGCCCGCACCGGAATAAATGATAAATATCTATTCCGAGTTTAGACTCGGTGTTTGTAAAAAAAAACCCACGATGTAAGAGAAATTCCTAGAAGGGCAATTAAAAAAAAAAACAAGTAATCTGGTGATAAAACGACTGAAAAAAGTATTGGATAGGTATATGCCAACTCATGCAGTAGATTACCAGCTGCAGAATAAAATACGATACGATACAGTGACGTCATGACAGCAAAAGGAGAGGCTAGTAAAGCGCTTTCGCAATATTGTTTCCTCCAACACTCCTTAACTGACATTTCTATGAACTTTCTTTGCTTTGAGCACATATTCGCCGATATTCCTTTTGTGAACTCATAAGATTTACGAGTTCATTCCAGTTCCCTCTTGGAATCCTTTCAAGCTGCGATGTGACGCACTCATTGAAAGAATCGGAACGTCATTTCGATGCCAACGAGGTAAGTGCCTGGGCCAAACAAACGCGATAATGCTTTTACGTTCTTCCGGTGTTCCGGTAACTATCATTCTTGTCCAAGAAAATGGCGGACTCGATAGCTTGAGACACTCCTCGATACTGCGGTGAGGAGTACTCGGTAACGATAATGACCAGGTTAATGACCACGAGCTAGCAACCTGCATTATTTAGCTAATTAACAATTGCATTGTATTACTGCTATTGGGAAACTATGAAGCCGGATAAACAGTGCATACGGATAAATACGATATTTTTCTAGCCACAATCCGAGAAACTACTCCTTTAATGAGGACTCCAGGTAACTCGGTAACTGTGCATGGAGGTTGAAAAGGAAATAAGTTTATTTAAACGCAATTTGCCTTTTATTCAGGTTTACATTTCATCGTGTACCAAATCTGTAAGCTGAAGTGGTTACAAGTATATGCACTGAAATGGGATCGTCTTAAATTATATTCAAATTCAAATTTATTTATAATCAGATATTAAGGATCTACAACGTGTAATTTAAAAGGTATATACATACCGAGTGCACGGCTTCTTTGGATGATAACAAACGATATGGCAAGGGTTTTCTAATCTTATGTCTACATGTGTGGAGCATATTAGAAATTTCAATACATTGACACCAGAGGCCGAATTTATCAAATTAAGAAGTACGAAGAGAATTATCGTTTTATTGGCAAGTGACGTGGAAAGTGATGACCCTCATAGTGCTGTGACACGTTTATTATTACTGGTATTCAAGAAACATATGAAACCAATAATTTGGGGTCAATTCTGTGAGTCACTTATTTTGAGCTGAAACTTTGCATAGAGACTCCATACCAGATGTTGGCTTCAGTCCTTTTGGATAGATATGGGGTTTCCGTTACACGTTGTATAATGGTTAGTAACAATGTTTGCCTGTTTTTTTTTTTTCTTGTTAATTATTATGTCTAGAGACGAATGTGGAGCACGATCAAACACGATCTCGTGTTTGATTCCCGGGCAAAAAGTGCTATAAGGTTTTACTACTAGATATTTCTCAGTAGTTTCCCTGACTTTGGAAGTTGTCGGTGTGATGCCCCCGTGCCTTGAAACGCAGGTTAAGCCGTCGGTTTTGTGCCTGTTCTCTCTCCGATCGTGTCGGATTGCCGTCCCATCTGACTATGAGAGTTAAGGAACTGAGAGTGCACTTATGTATAACTTCGCACATACTCGTGCACTATAGTGCTCTACATCTCCTGGGCAATTTGGCCGCCGTGTCCGAAATCAGTTTGTAGACATATTGCATTTTTTTAACGTGAAGAAATTTAATCATATGAGTTCTAATACTGATTAAAACTGTGTCTTCTGCAGGTACTTTGGTGATGTGCGGCTGCAGGCCGTCAAGAGTACAGAGAATAATACCAGCGATATAGCTACGGCACTCGAATACAATTAACTTTCACACAACGCCATCTAGTCCCAAACTAAGCAGAGCTTGTGGTATGAGTACTAGACAACTGATAAACATACATATATATTTCTAAATACATACATATTATAGATAAATTACACCCAGACAAAGAACAGATGATCGTGCTCATCACACAAACATTTGTCCTGGGTGGGAATCGATCCCACGACCTTGCGCATAGCAGTCAGGGCCACTGACCACTATACCAACAGGCCTGTCCTGTTGCTACAATAGTCGCCAGAGGGCGTCGACTCCGGGCCTATGTGACACTACAATTTATATCTAAAAACTAAGGGCGCTATGATGTTATTCTCTTAGTACGAGTCTTACCGCCGCTATTGTGGCTAGAGTTGATAGGTGTCCCGATTTGAAGGAGTTAGGTGACCCGTCTCGATTGACCCTTGCTTGGAATATTAATTTTCCGTAACTTCCTTAAATCCTTACATCCATCACAATTATATTAAGTTACAGCTTATCTTTCACTTAGAAGTTTAGAATATTGGTATATTTTTTTTATTTGAACAAATATATTTTGGGTTGTGGTACTTCAGAATATACAACGTGTAATTTAAAGGGTATACACATACCGAGTGCACGGCTTCTTTGCGTTTGCGTTTATGCGTTTATTTCTCCTTACAATACAGGTATATACATTTTTATCAAAATAACTTAATATGTTACAGCTTGGTATATGTGAGGAGCTGGTGTCTGAGTTAGGTTTGGCCCTGTATTACAGATCATCAGGTCCCCACCCCTGAGAATTTACTATTTGGTTCAGCTAAGTTAACCATAAAAAAGAGACCATGCACTAACAATAAAAAAAAGAGATACAGATGTCGATAAACTAAAAAAAATAACAAAAACACTTATAACTGTTAAACATAACTAATAAAATATTAATAATTTTGACTATGACCTTGTGTGTTTGATTGTGTGTGTGTGTGTGCGTGTGTGTGTGTGTGTTTGTGTATGTGTGTGTGTGTAATTTTGTGTGTATAGATTGTGTGATTTTACTGGTATTTAAGTAATTTTTCAGTATCCGTGTAGTTAAGCTTTTGCAACCATTCTTTAACTAGAGATTTACACCTATTTTTTGAGACCGAGTAAATAGATAAGACCTTATTAAGTTTGTTATATAGATTACTACTTTGATAGCAAAAGAAGTGATGCGAAAAACTTGTGTGTAAGCGTTCCCTTTCACAGACCCTATCTTTTCTTCGGATATTTTTAATTTTGACCTGATCGTAAGTCATTTGGCAGTGCGTTTTAATAATGTATGGACAATATATAGCTGACGAACCGTTAGCACTTTTGCCAGCTTGTAAACATCGTCAGTAGGGTGAAAGAATGGGAGACGATTTGCTACCTTTAATACAGCTCTTTGAGCCCTTTCAACTTTGAGGAAGTGGGTTTTTGCAGTACCTCCCCACGAGGTAATACAGTATGTTAATTGGGACTGGCACAACGCTATATATACTGATTTGATAAGTTCTCTAGCGGCCACTTGTCGCAAATTCCTAAAAATTACCATAAGTTTCCGTATTCTCGCGGAAAGCATATCTATATGACGGTGAAAATTAAGTTTCTCATCGACCATAATACCGAGATATTTCATTGCCGAGGTTTTTTGTAGCTTTGTACATGTGCAGTTGGGGTCTTCCTGGTTACATGAATGGGATGTAATGTGATGTTGTAGAAGACTAGTTGTACTAATGGGTTGTAGGGAGAAAGTTATATATTTAGTTTTTTCCAAGTTTAGTGTCAGAATATTATTAATTAGCCATCTGTTAACGGCATTGAACCCTTTTTGGGCATTAAAAAATACCCTTTCCCATGATTCTCCGCTAAAAAGCAGCGCTGTGTCATCGGCAAAAGTGATGATTTTGGCGTTCGGGAGATCTAGTTGACAAAGATCATTAATGTAAATAAGGAATAGCGTGGGGGCCAAAATACTACCCTGAGTTACGCCGTAAAGAATGGAGACCTCATCACTTTTAATATTATTAACTTTTACACATTGGGTTCGGTTGGACAAGTAACTCTCAAAGAGTTTTAACTGTTGGCCTCTGATCCCCAGATGTTCGAGTTTATTGATTAGGAGTGAGACAGAGACTGTGTCAAAGGCCTTCGCTAAATCTAAAAATATGGCAATAGTCTTCATTTTGTTGTCAATACTATTTACGATATAGTTTGTTAATTCATGAACTGCGTCAGCAGTGGATTTTTTTGCTCTAAAGCCAAACTGCGATGGGGATAATAGTGAGTTTTCTTCTAAGAATTTAACTAACCTCTTGTTCATGATGCGTTCTAGAATTTTAGACATTGAAGGAAGAATCGAGATGGGCCTGTGGTTATTTGCACAGCCTCTGTCACCAGCCTTATGAATGGGATGAATTCTGGACTTTTTGAAAGCTAAGGGGAACACTCCAGTTGAGAGGGATAAATTGCAGATATATGATATCGGAGCACTTAATGAGTCCTGATTTATTTTTAAAATATTCGCTGGAATCATATCCAAGCCGACTGCACTGCTAGACTTTAAGTTGGATATAATTAATTTCACTTCCTCCGCATCGGTAGGCAAAAGAACAAACGATTTAGGGTTCGATTTTAATTTGATTTGACCAGCATTAGGACTTTTTGTTGAAATTATCGTGTCAGCCAACATTTGCCCCACATTAGCGAAATAATTGTTGACATTATTGATGACTTGCTGCGGATTGTCAGTGGTAATCAATTCTGTTGCACTCTCTTTTAATTTGACGGTATGCGTTATTTCTTTTATTGTTTTCCATAACTTCTTACTGTCTTTACCTGCTCTCTGAAGCTGTTCTTTTTCATAATTTTGTTTTAGTTTTTTTCAGTAGAGAGCAGCAAAAATTCCTATACCTTTTATATGTTAAATGGACTACATCATTTTTAGGATCTTTTTTAAATTTTTTGTATAAGTTGTCCCGATTTCTTATACATTTCAAAATGCCTGGTGTTATCCAGGGTTTTAACATTATCTTTCGTCTGGTCATTTTTGTTTCTTTCGAATTGAATGAAATTAATGTGCGTATTGACTTTACTAAGTATTCAGTGGCATCGTTTACATCTGTGATTGAGTACAGAGGACTGAAATCTGTGTCCTTTATATCCCTAGATAGATTATCATAATTAATGCGAGTCGTGGTTACAGCAGGTTTTGATTTTTGATTGGCCATGATATAAAGAACCACGCTGTTATGATCTGTAAGGGTAGTTTGGAGGATAAGGCAATGAGCAGTTAGAGCTGTCTTCAATAAAACGTGGTCAAGGCATGTTTTATTGTGTGTTGGGAGTGTATGTCCTGGAGAAATGCCGTGAAATGCCAACATGTCAAGGTAGACGTTGGACGAAGGGTCTGTAGTGTTTTCACCAATATCAATGTTGATATCGCCTACTACAATTATATTTTGAGAGGATGAATATTTAAGTAGTACGTTATTAAGTGAATCTATAAAGTTTCCAACATTTTTATTACCAGGTCGGCGATAGATTGCTATTACGACAGTATTATTGTTTGGTTTAAATACTATGCAATTTGCATCTGTTATTTGTGCGTCTTCCACTTCCACTATTAAATCCTGCCTGTGATAGACTACCACTCCTTCATTTTGGGTTATATTGTTAGTAGAAACCAAGTGAGTGTAGCCGTCAAGTATGGGTATATTAGGGTTAGATAATAACCAACATTCCGTCAACACAATGTAATCCCAATTAACGTTACTACTGGTAATTATTGGTAGTAGTCCATCAATATTTCGCTTGAGACTTCTAATATTCTGTTGGAATATTTTCATACAATCTTTAGAAACCGGAAGGAAAGAACTGCATTGATCAGTATTACAGATGGTCGACTTGGCAATCTTATAAGAGTCAATTTCTTCTTGAATATTAATTAATTCATTGAATGTTGTGTGTATTATATATAGAAGGATTAAGACTTTTTGGTGATATTTGTGAAAGTATCTGTGAGGCAAATAATTTAGTAGGAGTGCTTAAAAGCTTAGTTTTAGATTTTATGAAATTTATAGTGATTAATGGGAACTTGAGATAATAGAAACTATACATGTTGAGTTTACGAAGTCTATAAACATTTTGTAGGTTTAATTGATTATGAATGGGTGCTTTAGGATTTGTGTGGTGTTTTGAAAGTATTGTGATAGGTCTGCTCGTGATTTGAAATGAATGGTATTTATTAAGTTTGAATAATTGTGTGTTTATTACGGAGAATATGATAAATTGCGAATGTGTGTTTATATTAGTGTGGCACAAGGTCTTACATGCAATTTGATTAAACAGACAATTTAATAAGTTAAAAAGTGGAAAATAAAGAAATAATATACAATTTGAATCTAGTCACGTGTGTTTTTAGGTCGTCTACGGCCTTTTCATCATCTATCCGTATATGTGGTTCATTCGGCTTGCGTCTTAGGAATACCTTACCATAGGATGTCCAGCAACTATCATAGCTGTAGTCCTTTTTCAGAAGTCTTGCCAAATAATACAGGTGTTTTGCCTTTTTGGTCAAAGTTTCCGCTATGTATATTGGTTTTGATTGCCCTCTCATATTCAAATTACCCGTATTCAATCGCTGATCGAAGCTTTTACCTTTATTGAAAGTCTTTGTAGCTTTCAAAAAACTTTCTTTCTTTAAAACTGAATTTAGTTCCAGTATGATTGGGCTTTCGGGTTTGTCCTTCAGTTTCATGCGAAAAACGTCACGGATATCCACTTCCTGAATAGGCTCACTAATGAAAGAACCTAATTGTTGTATTAAGACTATGAGGTTCTGCTTATTCTCCGTTTCCGTTTTAGGTACATTTCTTATCTCAATCGAGGTAGACAGTGATGCTTTTTCCAAGTATTCTAACCTTGTTTCTAATGTGAATATGTATTTTTTCTGCTGGTGATTTTCTTGTTGAAGGTTTTTTATTTTGTTTACAATATCATCATAGCTATCGGATAGGTACTGCATTGAAGCTTTTATCTCTTTGTTTTGGTCTAGAACGGTATCCAAGGCTATTTTCAAATTATCAAATCTTTCAATTTGCTGATTTCTAATTTCCTCAATCATATTCAGTAAATCAGACATTGTTGAGTTGCCGTCCGTAAGATCATTTAATCTTCGCTTGGTTCTCCTAGTGATGTTTGACTCGATAATGTGTTCGTTATTCTTATGAACATGGAGCGCCGAGTCCGAACTGTGATGTATAAGGGTCTCAGTTTTTGGTGGAGTGCGTTGTGTCGACATATTGTTATTTTATTTGAGTTTTCAATGTGTACTTCAATATCAAATTCTATGTATTCTTTACTATATTAAAATTAAAAAGTCCAAAAAGTGTCGCGCACGCTCAGATTCGAACTTGCATATCCCGGTTGCGCAGGAAGAGGTAGCGCCATACACAGCGAGGCCAAATTCGACCGTACGATAAGTTACTAAATTAGCTTTCTAGTAGTACAGACTGAGTGCTCCGGTGCGTAACCTGTTTTCAACCGACGACCAAAAGAGGAAGTTATCAATTCGACGCGTATATTTTTTTTTTTTTAATGTATGATCATCGATTACTCGAAGACGGCTGAACCGATTTGGAAAATTATTTTTTCGATTGAAAGGGTATACTTCGAAATTGGTCGCATTTTCATAAAAATCAGGATCTGATGATGGGATCCTGGAGAAATCGCGGGAACTCTTCAAATATTATAGGCACACCTATGACGTTTTGGGTATTTATTATAGTAACTCGTGCAGTTGCTTTTAAAAAGTACCATTTGAGGAAGTGGAACTGATGATGAAGACCACAGATGGCCGTCGAAACTACTCAATAATAAGTATTGAGTGGATTGCGATTCGATTACTTGAATATGGATGTTAAGCACTTTATGCTCGTCACAATGCATATGGTGATGTAGAGCTGATGGTGAAGTACCAGGAGAACTCCTCAACAATTAACGGTCCAGCATTGGGAAAAGCAATATTTTGTAAAAGGTTATAAGTAGTTGACATTTAGGCTCTTGTAACTAGGTAAATTAAAAATAGACCAACTAAAAAGAGTGAAATAAAAATTTTTTACCAAAAAATTAAACCGACTCCCAAAAAACACTGCAAAGTGAAAAATAACTTTAATTTCGGAAGTCGGTGCCAAAAACGAAAATACAAAACTAAAGACACCGAAATTAAAGTTATTTTTCACTTTGCAGTGTTTTTTGGGAGTCGGTTTAATTTTTTGGTAAAAAGTTTTTATTGTAACTTGAAGGTCACAATCACGGCACACGACACAGTTTGAGTAGATCTTGTTCTACCCTCTGACACAAGAAATGACACTTCGTAATGTTGATTTTAGAATGTTTTTGGTTAATATAATGTAAGTTCACTTATTTGCGGGATTGTTTATTTACACTTGTTTATCACTCAGTTTTATACACTTTAATGTTTTGAACTTTTGATGAGACTCAGTAAAACCAACTTTAGGAAATTTTAAAAGCGGAGCGCTACAAGAACACGTCTACTCGCGGTGGATGATAACAAACGATATGGCCAGGGTTTTCTAATCCTATGTCTACATGTGTGGAACTTATTAGAAATTTCAATACATAGAGACCGAATTTTTCAAATTAAGAAGAACGAAGAGAATTATCGTTTAATTGGCAAGTGACTTGGAAAGTGATGACCCTCATAGTGATGTGACACGTTTGTTATTATTGGTATTCAAGAAACATACGAAATCAACAATTTGGGGTCAATTCTGTGAGTCACTTATTTTGAGCTGAAACTTTGCATAGAGACTCCATACCAGATGTTGTCTTCAGCCCTTTAGGATAGATATGGGGTTTCTGTTACACGTTGTATAACTAGCTATAAATTGTATACTATTATCATCTGTTTAGTCTTTTCCCAATTATGTAATCTGGTCGGCTTCCAAACTAACCGGATGCAGCTTAGTATTAGTGTTAATATTGAGCGACTGCCTATCTGTCCACAACCCAGAAACTGGGTAACGAAGGACCAGTGTCAAATTTTCTGGCGAAGCCGCAGGCCACGCTAGAGCTACTGCGGTGAGCGGGGGCGACCTGCGGGAGCGGGAGGAGTAAAAACGCTGCGCCTTGCCGCTGTAGTGGTCCACGTTGAAGCGGCCGCGTGACTTTTGGTTTTTATCTGCTATTATTGCGCGGGGTTTAAAATGAGTTTGTCTAAATTGGAGCTTTCATATTTAGAAGGAAGTAGTTTTTTTGCACACGGTATATTACAAATAAAAATGGGGGTTCATGATTATTTACTTATTTAATCCCACTTTTTTTTATTACATATTTATTTTTATATTGATCATGCTTACTGCACCAGATTGATGGCCGAGACATTATTTCGCTAATAAACTCCTCCGTATTTATGTTTTGCATCGCGGATAATTCAACAAAATTGATAAATACGCAGGACGCGCGAACTCGTACTATGCCCTCCGCTGCTCGAGGTCGCTAGACGCGCACGCAAGTCGCGCCAACATGGGTCCCCCCGTTCGACCCGTAGTATTGTTTTTCCCGCTCATCGCAGACGCAAGACGCGTCGCGCCAGCGTGGCCTGCGACTTCCGACTACCCGTAACGACTGTCAAAGATATACAAACAACAGCCGGGACCAACAACGGCTTGTTGAGCTTTCCGAGGCATGGAGGAAACTTGTTATGTTGAGATGATGAACTTGTTATCTTCAAGGGTTGCTTAACCTTGAAGTTTGACCCGTGATTACTTAACTAAGACGTCATACTTCACTGATGCCAACCGAAACATTCTCTTCGTTCCTAATTTGTTGAATGAACACTAGGCGCACCGAAATATAATCCAAGCACGAAATATATTGAGCAGATGCCATAGCACACAAACAACAGCAACGCAAACATAAATAGGAGCATAATTAGGACATTGCATGTGGTTTGCGAAAGGAGTACAAGCCTTAAAATGTGTATAAACAAACCAGGATTAAAGGTACAAAGTAAAATTTCAGTAGACCACTCAAATATTACAAGCTATCTGAGGCTTCTGATAACTAAATTATAATTTGATGAGGAGCAGAGATTAGAAGCTATTTTACTTGTCAGTGAAAAGGATTTTGATCCAATTATTATTTATTGGCGTAATAGGTACCTACGTTTGGGAAGCATTAAAAGGTCTTGCTTTCATTAAATATATATCTATTGTATATAAATAAAATTGAAGTGTCTGTTGTGTGTTAAAATATCGAATTATTCTGTTTGATCCCAGTGTTTCCTCAAGTGCCTATAGTTATTTACACGATACTGAAATATGAAAAATTCTATTATTACTTTTGTCCATCGGTCTTTTTGCTTGTCCGGGCTATTCTCTAAAACGACTGAGCTGATTTTAATAGGACTTTCACTGAATGATAGAGGAGGCTCTATAGCCTCCTCTATCATTCTATCATTCATATTATTGCTCTATAGCAATATACTTTTTATTGCGAAACTCCCAAGGGATCGGGATTTAATCGAAAAAGCCGCGGAGTTAATATCGACTAGCAGGCGAACAAAGTCGCGGGCAGAGCTGCCTCCTGGGCACGTGTTACTGTGGCACGTGGACTTCGACATGCCTTAACAGGTTGCGAACCCAAGTCGGCCGTAGCTCGCCGCCCGTCTGAAACCAGGCCCGAGTAGACGGCGCGTCGTGTTCCACGCGCGCCTCAGAGTGACAGCAAAATTGTCGGGGCCCGCAAGAGGCCCGTTGCCTGTTGCTGGGATTGCAGAATTGTTCGAAAGATTTACCGCGGCCTCGGATCATAAAGAGCATATGATGGACTCACCCTCCCGGTTCGTCCAGATCGGGAGGCAGTCATTGGAAGATTTCGCACACTTAAAAAAAGTCGGCTGTAGCAAAGATACTCTACACGGATAGGGATTTACAGATGGCTCAGATCTATGTACATGCGGCGTGACCCCACAGAGAATGGCCCACCTTCTATCTTGTTCCGTTTGCCCCGTCGCCTGTACTCTTAAGAGTCCCTAACAATTTTACTGCCAAAAAAGAGAAATTACCTACTTTTGTAGAACAAATATCTCAATAACGGCATAAAATATAATTTTTCTTTTAAAACAGCGTTAAACATTGTATATTTATCTAATATGTGGTCAAATTCGAATTTAAATATCTACTCAAAATAAATTTAAAAAAAAAAAAAATACAAACTCGTGTTTTTACGAAATCACGTAATACCAGGTTTTACAACTGCTTTTTTAGCTTAATGGGGGTGAATAACAATCTAAAAAAAAATCCTGGCCATTGGGCATATAGTGCACTAGTAAGTTAACAAATTATTTTTTGAAAAAGAAATGGGGAGATGTACTTAAAAAAAATAGTATATTCAGAGAAAACTCAATAAAATCCTTTGCAAAACCGTCTCTTTTGAGTAACAATTCGTTATTGAAAAGAAAATTTAAAACTGATTTTGAATAATACAGGTATTTATCTACCAAATTATTATTTTTTATTTTATTTCGGAGTTCATATTTTATTGTAATAACATTTTCAAAGTATGCCTCATAAATCGATCCGCTTGCTCGATTTATTTTGAATAGATATTTAAATTATAATTTGACCACATATTAGATAAATATACAATGTTTAACGCTGTTTTAAAAGAAAAATGATATTTAATACCGTTATTGAGATATTTGTTCTACAAAAGTAGGTAATTTCTCTTTTTTGGCAGTAAAATTGTTAGGGACTCTTAACGATATTATGTGTCTGCATCAGCAAGCGGAATTCGCGTAGCTGAGTTATGGGCCTTAACTTATATAAAACATTATTGCCATCGACAAGCTAAGAAGTTGGTCTGTAATAGAAGCAATTGTTTTTTTTTTTCAAATTCTTGGAGCAATTTAATTTGTCTGTAAGTCAAGAGTGAATAGGTTACGTCTAGATAAGTGTGCTTCATCTTCGACCACATCATCGCTTAACATCAGGTGAGATGGTGGTCAAACGCAAGCTTATCAACAATTAAAAAAAAATCTCCGTATGAAAAGAAGTCTTGGAAGTATATTTTTTTCTTCCGGGAATTTCGAAACCGGACCGAGTCTCATTTTTTTTTTCCCTGGGCTCGATAATGTATCGAGACTGAAAGCCCAAATTGTAACAAGTGGCGAAGGTAACTAATAATACACCACTTATAGATTTATCGTGGGCGCTTTTTATTAAAGGGTATCTCGAAAAGGTTACGAACGCTAGTGTACCTATTCAATACTTAAAACATAAATATCAGGTGTAAATAGGTTCTTTTTTACCCTTTATTATGATTGTTGTCGGTTTTAAGATATGGAATGTAAGTGTTTTTTACAAAAACTGTTCCGTATGTTATTACTACCAAACGAGCATTTTCAATATTTACGATGTTTTTTAGCTAATTACTTCTAAGTAACAAAAGTGCAATGAGCCACAGTATAAGAATCCATGCCTCCATCCAGCTCAAATGGCTTCCTGTTAGGTTCCGCCGGAATCTTCACTTACTTTCTCTACTTTATAATGTGCTCTAGTCCTTGAGATCATCAGAAAATCTAGAGTTAAGTATTCCTGTGCATTCCACTTCTTTCTTTGACAAATCTTTTACTATACAAGCAGCTCGTTTGTGGATGCATTCCCATAGAAGTGAGGCGTGCTCAAACGCTACCAGTGTTCAAAAGAATGGTGAAGGAGTATTTCCTCTCCCTATAACTTTTCCCCTTCTTTCTCAATTATACATGTAATATTTATTAGTATAGGATTTTGGTATTGTATGTATTTTTAACCGACTTCTGAAAAAGGAGGAGGTTCTCAATTCGGATGTTTGTTTGTTTTTTTTTTTTTTTTTATGTTTGTTCGGGCATAGCTCCGTCGCTCGCCAACCGATTTGAAAAATTCTTTTTATGTTGGAAAGGGTATACTTCCCAAATGGTCCCATGAAAATTTTATCGACATCGAACAAGCCGTTTCTGAAAAATCAACAAAAGTAAAAAAAAAATATTTACATTGATGATCTTTTCGGTTACTCTATATTGTGTTTTTTGTTCGCGCGTTTTTAGTTTTTGTAGTTGACATTTTGGCTTTTATAACTAGATTAATTACAAATTAACCCACTAAAAAGCGCGAAAATAAAAACTTTTTTGCAAAAAAATAAAACCGACTTCCATATCAAAAGAAGGCGGTGTGAAAAAAAGAAAATACAAAACCAATAACACCGACTACCGAAATTAAAATTATTTTTGGCTTTGTAGTGTTTTGTATATTATTATGTTCAATTAATATTATGATGTTTGTACACTGACAGCCTTTAATCTGTCTGCTTTAAGTTTCTTCATCCAAAGGTTGTCTGTAAGAAATCGCCTTGTGCGATAAGACCGCCCATTGTACACTAGTTTGACTTTTTGTATCCATAGAAATATTATAAGGTGTACAATAAAGTAACCGCCATAAAAATAAATAAAGCGCCTTTGATCAGGAGCGACATCAACTTGGTGTTTTCGTAGGTATTTTCGCTGTCAAACAAATCGGCTTCACACGTATCCATCAAATCAAATAATTTTGGTAAAATTCTTTAGTGTGCCTGAATTAGGTGAACATGTGTTTCAGACGATATATTGTAACATTATCTCTATCTCCTAATAATAATGAATACATTATAGGCACAATTAATTAATTACAGTTATAGGCACAATTTACGAGTTGTAGGTCATGGTTTCGAAACCAAGCAGCCACATAATTTCGTGTAATTTTTATCATAATTTCTGCTATTCGAATTCAATTCGCCAGCAGAGGTAACCTCTACCGGATCATAATTATTGTTACCATTTTGTACACTAAGAATAGACTGCGTGAGCAATGTGCGTGAGTCATAGTCACTCCAATAAAATAAATATTCTAATACTTAAGAAAATAATTTCATTTAAATTGCGTACATTTCATTTATGTGAAGGCTCTCATTACAACCTTTTTGTAATAAACAGACCATTAGATATTAAGACAACTAGTATATATAATATCCAGAAACAAAAATCAATAGACAAACAAAACATAACATTTTATCTTTGGGTCAGCCAATATCCGCAATATTTTTACTTTATTACAAAATATTCTCATGCTATTATTTAACCCAATACTATCTGTTACCACACAGACCGCGGTGCATCAGGGTTGTGTGTGTAAGGGTTACTGATGCAACTGATATTTTGCATGATGTTACCTACATTATGTAGAGGTATGCAAATAATTTATGAAGGTACCTTCCTGTTATTAAATTCTGGAAATAAAAAAGTATTTAAAAAAAAGTAAAACTTTAAGGTAAATTTACAGTTACAGACTACCGCAGACGGGCGCGACGCGACAATACGTCAGACACCAAATTCTATGAGAAGCTGTTATCGCATTGTCGCGCAATACCTATCTGATGGAACCTAACGGTCAAGTGGCGATAGCTCTAGGCAGTTGTCCACCGCCAGCGAGGAAACGATTAACTGTCGGCTTATTTCTCGCTCAAGAAACGTACAATAGATATACTTTCTGTGTAAATAAAAGAGATGCATACATTAATAGCCGATCGCTAACTGTTCACACTGCCGGTGAGTACTCGTTCCACCAGTTGGTCGCTGAGCGACAAGAGCTATCAAAGATGATATTCGGCCAACGATGTTCGCTTAGCGGTCATAACTCACGTCTAGAGACCTACTAACGGTCATTTCCCTGTATTGCAGCTTTAAAAGTACAAGTATTGTGCATGGCCGCGAGCGAGTGGCGCGAGTAATGGCCCGTCGCACTCGCACACTCGCTAATAGCCCAGCGACAGAACTACACGCTCGCTACTTGTTGCTCGTCATTCGCTTCAAGTTTCCAGCTCTACTCGCTACTCGTTCATCGACGGCGGTGGCAACTGCCCTATGGAGATTTACCACCCGACCAGTTTTCATCACACAAGACTTTGAAGGTGGTGTAGTTAAAGCCGCGCCAGAATACGCATTTCCATTCGTTGGTGGGACGAACCCAACAACTAGAGACTTTCCTCAAAGAAGAGCTTTATTCAAAGGATGTCGTGTACGCACGATTTCGTGAAAGATTATGTGACACCTCACAATTCATGCCTGGTAATGATTTTATATTGTTATTATGAATATATGTGTTAATATATAGTAACTTGTTGTTATTATTTATGTACTTTTTCTATGGGATTTTTTCCTCAAATAATCCCTCAATACCTAACTTGGTCCCCTTCAGCTTCAGTCCATGACGTCATCATCGTCACTGGGTGATTTTCAAAATTTTTGTACATTTTGTTGTCTGAAAACGTCCACTCCAATATCATCCAGAAAAACTGCATTGAAGTGATCAAACTAGTATTATTATCCTTGAGAAACATTTCTTACAGATAGTTATCAACATTTCAGATCATAATAATAAGTAGTTAATAAAAAAAATTATGTTTAGTTCTTCAACCTCATAATGTTTTCATACAGCAACCCAGTGTCTCCAAGCAAAAGAGCGTTACAAAAAAAAGCATAAAGAAGAAACTACTCATATTTACAGTTCTAGTTGCACAATATCTTTAGGACTCTAATTATGATTTCAATGTGTAAAATATAAATAAATAATCCAATGCATAATAATAATAACATTGTTTCAGTGTGTGTCTTTCTTTTCATTCATTTTTGTTATTCTTTTTTGTAACACCAACATTATTAGATATTTGAGATTTTCAACTGGCAAAATTCTCCATTTAAAATCGTCCAATCAGATGACAACGGAACGTCTGTCCACCATTTTTTCAGCGGGTGCCACCAACAAGAAAAGTGTGTCTGTGCCTGTGCAGTGTTTTTTCAACAATAAATCTTTCATTTTGGTTGATCAGCTATAAAAACAACGATAAGTCTATCTCTTATAAATTTTGCGTAAATTGAAAGAATAATTTTGACCAACTACTAAAAAGAAACTGGATAATTCCAATAGTATTATTTCTAACCTCCAAATGTTTGAGATTTTTATTCAACTTATGGTTAATTTCATTTTTGTAACGATTTGTTACGTTTTTTTGTTGCGTAACAAGAACTGTAAATATGTGAGTAGTTTGTTTTTTATGCTTTTTTTGTAACGCTCTTTTGCTTGGAGACACTGGGTTGCTGTATGAAAACATTATGAGGTTGAAGAACTAAATATATTTTTTTTATTAACTACTTATAATGACCCCGTATGATCTAAAATGTTGATACCTATCTGGAAGAAATGTTTCTCAAGGATAATAATACTAGTTTGATCACTTCAATGCAGTTTTTCTGGATGATATTGGAGTGGACGTTTTCACACAACAAAATGTACAAAAATTTTGAAAATCACCCCACTATCACACAAATTCGGCGTTAAAACTGCTTCGTTGGACGCTGTCTCCAACGCCTCGAAATCAGCCTTGTGAAATTGAGCCTTAACGAATGAATACTTCCATATTACCTTTAAAAAAAAATCCGCTATATAAACAAGCAACTCCAAACCAGTCTCATTAGAAGCTTCCACGAAGATTCATTGTTCAGTCAACTCGTCAACGTTCACTGCATTATATCTATTCATACATATACATAATACACTACACATACTAACACATTACAATGGATTCACGTAGATACAGTTTAGACTTCATAGCTGACCAATTCATTGGTAAATAATGCGTTCGATACCTAAGTCAAGGAGATACTTATTGGGTTTTTCATTAACAATAGCTCAGCCTAAAGTTGTACACGAGTGACATTTTATCAGAGTAGTGAAGGTGACTGCCAAAACGCCAATGATATGATTATTTTGTAAATTGGTTATAAATAACATTTTTACACGTAATATTTTCCGTAAATTGAAACTTGATGGGGTCAGTGTTTTCTAGCTGACTTAGGGTGAATGATATGAAGTTTCGAATGACGTTATTGCGACGCACGCTATTTCGAAAAAAATTAAGAGTGGTACGCCAGTTCGAAAACTCATTAAGTCGAAAATCGCTATATCGAATGACGTTGTTGCGACCCACGTTATTTCGAAAAAAGTTAAGAGTGGTACACCAGTTCGTAAACACATTAAGTCGAAAACTGCTATATCGAATGACGTTCACTCCGGAAAAAGCTCAAAGGTCAACGTCGTTTTTGAATTCCATACAATCTGTACTAATAATAAATAATATATAATAAATTTCTTTATTAGCATAAAATTATTACAGACTTAGTGAAGCCTGACACCCGCGTTTATCAAATCACCATCAACATTTGAGAACCAAATAGATTTATTTCTGAGGAGGATAGAAACAAGAGGTTCTAACTGACCTGACGAAACAGTGTTTAGCTTTTGTCAGTAATTTTATTGTACCAAGCCTCGGACAGCATGTTAAGCCTTTGATCCCGGCTGTCATTTGGACATTTTTGACAGTTATTTGGAGAATCAGAAGCCAGAAAATCTGACACTGGTCTGACCAAGACCAAGGAGTATCGTGTTATTCAGCTACTGGGTTGTGGACGTCAGATAGGCAGTCGCTTCATGTACAACACTAATACTCAGCTGCACGTATAATTCTAAAAACTTTTCCTAGGAAAGCGGTGCCGTCATATAGCGGCCGTAATATTACGGACGCAAAAAGGCGGCCGTCTTTACGGTGACGACATGTGGAAAGTTCCACGGCCGCTAACATACTGTCTGCTTCATCGCTATCAATGAAACGTTCACGAAACCATCTGACATGACAAGACGGCCGTTATGCAAATGGCGGCACCGCTTTTTGACGTTACGGTGTCAGTTACCGCTCTCTAGGAAACCGCGCCATTTTGTTTACATAGACAATGTTCTAGTGACATCATTCACCGCTGTATTACGGCCGCTATATGACGGCACCGCTATCCTAGGAAAACAAAGCTTAAGCGAGTTCCCAGGTCACAGCCGTACTACGCAAGTACATTCGCTTCACAACTGCACCGGTTATAAAAGAACGGGTTAAAACTATGGTCCAGCCGTGTAGCCGCTGCATGCATAGAAACGCGCAGCTACGCACGCATCCATCAAATCCAGTCAAATCATTTTGTTCAAATTCTGTACAACTAGACTTATATTTACAGTTTGGCTACAGGTACCTATTTAAATACGTGTGCCTGAACTAGGTAAACATGTGTTTCAGGCGATATGTTGTAACATTATATAATTATATATTAATAATAATGAAAACATTCATCTTTCATTACGTGTAACGTTAAAAAAAACGACTGGATAGAAAAACAATTAGGTAACTAGGTACATATCACTAACTAGGATTAGACTAACAGTCTAATATGATCATGTTTATAATAAAATTCTAAAAATATATATTTTGTAAAACTTTTCTGTAATTTCGTCGGAAAAACTTCAGGGAAGTCTACAGCTTTCTTGTCATACTTACTGTAAGTCTACTGGATAACTATTGGAAAATGCATTTAATCTATTGTAGAGAAGTGTTCCCATATACAACGTGTAATTTAAAGGGTATATACATACCAAGTGCACGGCTTCTTTGGATGATAACAAACGATATGGCAAGGGTTTTGTAATCCTATATGTACATGTGTGGAGCATATTAGAAATTTCAATACATTGATACCAGAGACCGAATTTTTCAAATTAAGAAGAATGAAAAGAATTATCGTTTTATTAGCAAGTGACGTGAAAAGTGATGACCCTCATAGTTCTGTGACACGTTTGTTATTACCTACTGGTATTCAAGAAACATATGAAACCAATAATTTGGGGTCAATCTGTGAGTCACTTATTTTGAGCTGAAGCTTTGCATAGAGACTCCATACCAGATGTTGTCTTCAGTCATTTTGGATAGATATGGGGTTTCCGTTACACGTTGTATATTTTCGGTTTTGTACTGCAAATTTCACTATTGTAGTGAAGGGCTACGTGCTGTTTTAGTACTGTGCTCATAACGGATTTGGCATAGAATTTACTTGTTTTACCAAGCCTACAGAAAGAACAGGGGTGGCCCAAAGGTTACCAGCATAACTGCTGCGACTGTCAGTCGTGGTTTCAAAACCAGGCAGGCACAAGCCCCTGCTGGGTTGTGAGAATGTTGTAACGAAATACCGCGAACCTGGAACGTTAGGACAGTTGAAGGAACAGGGTGGGTTTTTAGTCGGTAGAAGTTTGTCACTCGAGAAGCTATTAGATTATTTTCCCACCGAAAAAAGGCATATGTCAGGCACATCACTTTTTGTAATTTTCATCATCACCACTGCTCTTAAAGCGATGAAGATATGTTACATCCACGAAGCCGCGCTGGGCCCACCTGATGGATTAGAATTGGAATCGCAAGCAAAAGAAACCACTGCTGCGACATAATTTAAATATTATTAACAATGCTGTGTAATAAGACTAACGTATTTGAGTCATAGACATTCCAATGAAATAAATATTCTAATTCTTAAGACAATAAAGCCTGTCTCCAGTCGTGTGTATTTTATTAATATTATTAGACAGTATTTAGTAAATAGTAAATTCTTTATTTCATTAACTTAAAACTACTACAGTTTGTCTTACGTTAGGGTCTCCTTTTAAATTTGTGAAAAACCTGTGCTAGGAGTCCCTGCTCTTCTTAAACTAGAACTTACAATATTACGTAGGAGTGTGCTTGCAATTAGTATATGAAAACTTAATAACTAAAGGAATATAATAATAAACAATAAGAAATTCTAAAATAACGGTGACATGGGTCTGTCTGTGTATGTGTGTGTGTATGAGTGTGTGTGTGTGTGTTTGAGTGTGTGCGTGAGTGTGTGTGTGTGTGTGTGCGCACGTGTATGTGTGTGTATATTTATGTATATTTGTGTGTGGGTGTATGTGAAATGCATTGTTGAATGTTTATGTCTATGTAATTGGTTGTCACATAAAAATTATCACACAATTTTTAGAAGGGTTTCAATACAGTCATAGCTTTTACACTTTAGCCATTCTATTAAAACTTTTTTACATTCTCCATACGTCACAGGAAAAATGTTTAAAATTTTGTTCAACTTATTATAAATAGATGCAGATTGCCTGATAGACAATATATTGTCTTTTTGCGTATGACGATTTGACTGATATTTCTGGAGCAACGAGATATTTTCTTCTTTTTTATCAATGCTTCAATTATAGGGAAGGGTTTTATGACGTTTTATAACAGCATGAAGGACATATAATTTTCTAACTGAAAGAAGACCACTGAGTGAGTATAGGTGTTCTGTAGGGAATCTATATGATTTAAAATACATAACTTTCAAGAGAGACCGTTGAGCTCGCTCCAATTCTAGAAATTTGACTTTTGTAGCCCCTCCCCAAACAGGTATACAGTACACCATAACTGACTGGGCAAGTGAGACGTATATTTGATTTAAAAGAAACTTGGAAGTTATGTGTCTTAGAATCTGAAAAATCCAGATTAGCTTTCTGGTACGAGCCATGACCATTTCTGTATGCAAATGCCAGGACAATCGTTGGTCAACAATAATACCTAAATATTTGATATCAGTCACTTTAGTTATTTCAGTACAGGAACAATTTGTGCTTCGGTGATAATCACAACTATGAATTCTAAGGATATATTTAGGTTGAGTGTTATTATATTTTGTAAATGCGATATATTTCGTTTTAGAGATGTTTAATGTGAGTAAATAGAGCTTTAACCACCTAGCAATATTTGCGAGGCCGTTTTCAGCATTACTATAAACAGATTCCCATGTATCTCCTGTAAACGTGAGGGCTGTGTCATCTGCATAAGAGAAAACACGCCCATTCTCAATGTTCATTTTACATAGGTTATTTATGTATATTAAGAAAAGCGTAGGTCCTAAGACACTACCTTGCGGGACTCCGAAATTCGTCTTTAACTCATTACTAACATGATTACCTATTTTTACACACTGTTTTCTTTCCTGAAGATAATCTGTTAAGAGTCCGTAGATTTCATTTAAGTGATGAGTCCTTTTTCTATCAGACTATTATTAAGATAACTAGTATAGATAATATCCATAAACAAAGATCAATAGACAAACAAAACATTACATTTTATATTTGGGTCAGCCAATATCCGTAATACTTTTCCTCCATTACAAAATAAGCTCATGTTATTATTCAACCCAGAAAGGATCACGGATACAACTGATATTTCGCATGATATGTTACCTACATGTAGAGGTATGCAGATAATTTATGTAGGTACTCCTGTAATTAGTAAAAAAATTATTAATAGTTTTTTTTTTAAGTGTACCAGCAATGTGGGTAGAATTCAAATTACTAGCTATCTGGTTAACCCCTCCAACTAAGCTAAATATGCTTGCGTCTGGAGTGGGTTCACTATTGCCGTAAACCCACTCCAAGAGTAATGAGAAGGGTTCGAACCCGCGAGCTCTCGGACACCTTAGCTTAGTGATTTTCGCTTTTTGTTGCCGCTTTTGTTATTTGGAAAATATTACAGATTTCTTTGTAGCACAACAGACTACCACAGCCATGTGCGTCGCGACAATCACTGACCAAGACTGATCAAATTCAAAGAATGACCAAATTCTATAAACAAATATGAGAACCTGCTATCGAATTGTCCCGCAATATATGTACATCTGATAGAACCATAGAAATGGATAGAACCCAACGGTCAATTGGCGATAGCTCGATGGAGTTATTACCACCCGACCAGTTTTCATCAACCTGGACTTTTAAGGACCGTGAAGTTGGAGCCTCACCACAATACGCATTTCCAGTCGTTCGTGGTTCGAGTTCCGACCTAACAACAACTAGAGACATTCCTCAAGGAAGAGTTTTGGTGAAAAGATGTACTGTAACCAACGTAACAAAACGTGTTATGACACTTCAAGTATATATTGCATTGGTTTTATACTGTTATTATAAATATATGTAGGTATTAGTATATTTCTATGGATACAAAAAAAAAATCTGCAAAAAATAAAACCGAATTCCATATCGAAACACTACAATGCCAAAAATTGGTTGGTTGGTTGTTACTATCTAATGACTAAAATTTAAAAGTTATCTTTTTAATCCCCGACGTAAAAATAACTTTAATTTCGACTACCGAAATTAAAGTTATTTTTGGCATTGTAGTGTTTAGATATGGAATTTGGTTTTATTTTTTGCAAAAAAAGTTTTTTTCACGCTTTTTAGTGGGTCGATTTGTAATTTATCTAGTTACAAAAGCCAAAATGTCAACTACTTTCACCTTTTACAAAACATTGCTTTTCCCGATGCAGAGCCGTTCATTTTTGAGAAGTTGTCCTGGTACTTCACCATCAGCTCTATTTCACCATATGCATTATGACGAGCATAAAGTACTTAACACCCATATTCAAGTAATCGAATCGCAATCCACGAAATATCTATTATTCAATAGTTTCGGTGGCCATCTGTGGTCTTCATCATCAGTTCCACTTCCCCAAATGGTGCTTTTCGAAAGCAACTGCACAAGTTACTATAAGGAATACCCAAAACGCTATAGGTGTGCCTATAATATTTGAAGAGTTCTCTCGATTTCTCCATGATTCCATCATCAGATCCTAACGTGATGACAATGAGACCAACTAGAAAATATTTCCTTCCAAACTAAAAAAGAATTTTCGAAATCGGTCCAGCCGTCTTTGAGATATGAGGTAACATACTAAAAAAGAAAGGTCAAGACGAACTGAGAACCTCCTCCTTTTTTTGAAGTCGGTTAAAAAGTAAAACTAGTGTACAATGGGAGGTCTTATCGCATTGGTCGCACAGGGTGATCTCATACAGACAACCTTTGGATGGACCGAACTTAAAGGAGACATATTTAGGGCTGTCAGTGTGCAAACATCATAAATAATATTAATTGATTATACACACATCAAAAGTGTCTAGGGATCAACATATATTTTTGCAATAACTTTTCTCCTGATTGATATTAATTAAAATTTTCTTTAAGGATTCATCAAATAAAGTGTTTTCGTTTGTCACAGTAACGATAAACCAAGTCACCTTTGCATTAATAAAGAAATTTGCCATTTTCCTAATAAAGGGATTTTTGACATTTGAACCACTAACATTAAAGTTCGAAAAAAAGACTGAAATAACAGTTTTCTTTAAAATTTTATTGGGTAACTTAAACAATTAATAATCCGTGTTTCTACCGCGAACACTAACAACACAAAAACATCGGTTTGGCATACTCAAAATGAGTTCATCCAAATCACGCTGTGGAATGGCCGCCCATGTTCGTTGCAACAACAAAAAAAGGTCTTCTTGCGACTGGATACCCTCCATATTCGGCAGAGCTCTTCTCTGTAGCATATCCCATGCATGCTCAATCGGGTTCAAGTCTGGCGACTGAGCAGGCCAGAGCAGGACATTGATGTTAGCTGCGGCGAGAGTCTGTCTTACAACTCTTGCGGTGTGCGGTCGTGCATTATCATGCATTAACTGAAATAAGGGACCGATTTGCACTTGTAGAGGAACGATGACGTCAGATACAATCGTCTCAGCATAAATTTGAGCGTTGAGGTTGCCTCTGATCCAAATCAACTCAGTTCTTCCGCCGATCCAAATACCCGCCCATACCATGATGGTTCCACCACTATAAGGATGGACTTCCTGGCAGGATTTTAATCGCTGTTGGCGTCCAGGGGTTCTCCAGTGTCGTATACGTCTTGTATCCGGTCTCATACCAAAACGAGACTCATCAGAAAAGCACACGAAACGCCATTGTTCTTCTGCCCAATTTCTGTGTTCAAGAGCCCATTGATATCGAATCCTACGATTGTGCATTGCTATAGGTGGTACCCGTAGCGGTCTTCGGGAATGAAGGTTCACTTCATGCAAGCGGTTTCTGACTGTTTGGTCGCTAATTAAGTTCCCTGAAGAGTGATGAAGCCTCACGGCTAACATCATGGCGGTTATTGTTGGAGCTCTTCGAGTTAAGATTTGAATGTATCGGTCTTGTCTCCGTGTGGTGCAGCGATACCGTCCTCCATGGCGCTCAGCCACGGTACCAGTGCTTCGGTAACGTGTCCAAAGTCGACTGATAACACTCTGACTTGTATTCAGAGCTAAAGCCACAGTACGTTGCCTGGAACCAGCTTCTATCATACCCACGGCTCTGAGCATTTCTTCCCTGCTTAAATGACGTCGCCGCTCCATAATAACGTTGGTTTTAATAAGTAGTAGGAAAACAGTAGCACTAATAATGTCTTCAATGCATTGTATGTTTTTATAGGGAAAATATTGACGGCTGATTTTCATCTTTTACTCGAATTTGATTAACAGTTCCTGTTTCAAATTATGAAATGCACCAAAAAGGATCCATATAAATTTATAAAATCATAAATTTATTACAAAGCCATATCTGAATCTCAAGAAATCCGCATAAAATCGACGACGAGTTGCAAGTCTATCGGTTTTTTATCGGTTACATTTCGGGGAGTGTGCGATGGAATTACACAATTTAATTCCAACAAGCCCGTTCCATCATCGGACTACGAGACAAACGGCGAAGCGCCATCGTTACATGGTGGACATCCCACCCATACGCACCAAACGTTTTGGGAATACCTTCATTGTGCGTACGGCTAAGGAGTGGAATTCCCTGCCGGAGTCTGTGTTTCCCGATAGCTATAACCTAGGAGTCTTTAAGTCAAGAGTGAATAGGTTACTTTTAGGTAAGCGTGCTCCATCTTCGACCACATCATCACTTACCATCAGGTGAGATGGTGGTCAAACGCGAACCTATTCTAAATAAAAAAAAATAAAAAATAAAATAAAAAAAAAAATGCTTGATCCCTAGACACTTTTGATGTGTGTAGTAACTTGTTGTTATTTATGGGCCTTTTTTTCTGAAGAAAATGACTACATAAATAAAAATTCCACAATATCTCACTCAACTGCACTCTCTGGCGTCATCATCGTCACAATCATACAAACTTAGCGTATAAACTGCTTCGTTCGATGTTGATGTCGCCTACGCCTCGAGTTAGCCTTGTGAAATTGAGCCATAACGAATGAATAGTTAGATAGATATTCTTTATTGTACACCATAACATTAACAAATAAGGACTTAACAACTAAAAACGGTGATACAATGGGCGGTCTCATCGCTATATAATTATGGTCTTATAGTTCCATATTAGCGTTCAAAAAATCCGCTGTATAAAGTTGCAACTCCAAACCAGTCTCATTAGAGGCTTCCACGAAGATTCATTGTTCCATTGGTCAACTTCATCAACGTTAACTGCATTATATCTATTCATACATATAAATAATACACTACATATACAAACACATCACAATGGATACAGTTTACACTTCATAACTGACTAATTTGTTGGTGCTGTGGTTGTAATGCGTTCGGTTCCTTCAAGTGTTCTAAGTCAAGCAGATACTTATTGAGTTTTTCATTAACAATAGCTCAGTAACAGAGTAGCCTAAAGTTGTAAACGAGTGACATTTTATCAGAGTGCTGAAGGCGACTGCCAAAACGCTAATGATATGATTATTTTGTAAATTGGTTATAAATAACATGTTACAAGTTTTTTTTATCAATAAATTAATACTAGATGAAGCCGGTGTTTACTAGCTGACTTAAGAACACACTAAAACAAACTCAGAGGTTAACGACCCTTTTGAACTCCATAGAATCCGCAGTAATACTAAATTTCTTTATTGGCATCAAATTATTACAGACTTAGTGAAGCAGCAGACTTTGAGAACCAAATAGGTTTATTTCTAATGTGCTCTTTTGAGGATAGAAACAACAGGTTTTAACTAACTTCACCAAACAGTTTTCAGCTTTTGTCAGTATTTGTGTAGTACCATGCCTCGGAATAAAGCACGTTAAGCCCCAGGTGTGATTTGGCAGTCGTTACGGAGAGTCGGATGACAGAAAAACCTGACACTGCTCTAATCAAAGTCGTGATACCCAGCTACTGGGATGTGAAGGTCAGATATTCAGTCACTCAATGTAAAACACTAATACTCAGGTACACCTGGCTAACCAGCATACCCAACATAGTTGAGAAAAGGCTAAGCACATGAGTAATTGTATATTCCCAAACGTGATCAATCTCTTATATTTAGGCATTTAGACAATGAATCATTGTTAGAATAGTACTTTAGACAATGAATCATTGTTAGAATAGTACTTAGCCTCTGCAGCCCCGCAGTGGTAGACGCCCACGGCGTCGGACGTCGGCCGACGATCTCCGGCCACCGTAGGCGCGGGCATGCGGACATCGAGTAAAGGGCAACTCGCTGTCCAACCATGGACCATGCCCGGGTCGACGGCGCGTTGTGTTCCACGCGCGCCTCAAAGAGCGTCAGCAACATGACGAGGCCCCCCTGCAGAGGGCCGAAGCCTGCCGGAGTCGTGGGACTTATCCCATTACCGTGACCCCGGTACGTAAAAGGTTATTGAAGGAATACCGTGGATTTTAGTCAGTAAAAGTCTGACAGTCCCTCCCACCCTGCCCGGGGTGGGAGGACTTATTTGATAATTTTACCACGTTAAAAAAAAAAAAATCCTCTTCAGCCCGCTGTTATCCTCGGTAGATGGCAATAGGCTCATTACATGGACGCCATTATATGGAACTTCAACATAACTGGTATAAAATGGGATTATTGCTAGTGGAATTCGGGTGAAAGGATTAGAAATGTGTGCATACACCTACGCTAAATGTAAAATAAGTAAAAAGGTTTTAGTTTGGAACATAGCTACAAAAGTTTACAACTGTGTCGCAGCTATCAGCGCTCATACAAAAAGAAGACAATTGTTCCAGACTAAAACTACAAGTAATAATAATTAAAATTAAAAAGAAGCGTATGTGTCTGTGTGTGTGTGTAGATGAGTATGAGGGAGTAGTGTATAGTGAGTATGTTTAGTCATTGTGTGTGTGTTGTTTTCAGAAAGCCAAGAATATCTTATTCAGCCTTGGGTTAATCATACAATTCGAAACATTCACACTATCTCTTCCCGCCATTAGAAAGAGAGAGAGATAAAGACAAGCCTTTTCGAAGTTCTGATTATGAATTCGACGTCAAAGACAAACACGTTCGGAATTTCGTACTAACTAAAGAAATTTTGCAAATAGATAATTATTATGTCTTTTAATGTAATTTATTGAATTTTTAACTTATTGTTGTTTTTAAACGAAAATATGTATTTACTGCAAATAAAACTGATATTTAACCTGTAAATATTTCTAGTTTCAATAATGTTACGTAATATATTTTTAATAATAAAATATCATGGGGGCTATTTCTGAACATGCCTTAATTTAAATTAAAGAGCAGGAATAAAATTTCGTGGCTGACGTAAAGAGTTGAATAAGTTAAAAAATATTAAAATAATCGTAAAATATGATTGAAACTAGCGACGAGAACAGTATTTTAACACCGGAAGAGTTAAAACAACAAGTTATTAATGCAGAATTAAGTTTCCTACATGAGAAGTCTCGCGAGAAATATCTGAAAGTATACTATGTCTTCAATGAATGGAGACTTAAGGCGCAAGCTGTTTTTCAGATATGTTGTTGCTATCTTATTTTTTAGATTTCTCACAGACGAGGCGATCATCTACAATGTGGAGTATTTACTCAATGTTGAAAGCTACTTTAAAAATAAAACATAACGTGCATATTGAAACATGCAAAACTCGTATCTTTTCTAAAAAAATGTCAGTTAGGCATAAGGCTAAAAAATCCAAAATTTTCACATAGAAAAATTGTTAATGAAGCTTCGGACTGCAATTTTCTTGCCACTAAAGTAAGTGGTACCTATAAATCTATGTTATTAGTTATTAAAATTTGTGTGTAGACTGTTATGTTTAAAGGTACTTACTGCCTACTACTAATTTTTGGAGGTGCAATGAATCCTAGTCTGGCTTAGCAATACCGTTAAAATATTTATTACGATATGTAAAAGATGCTGTGAATGTTAAATTATGCGTATTAATTATGTAATATTTTCATTACAGGTTGTACTGATCATAGGAACTAGTAGAGCGTGTCGCAATAACGAGCTATTATATCGAAAAGCATTCAGATAAATTACTTTTAGTAAAATAAAAAAATACGAAGACAAACCTTGACAGGTATTTTGTCGTACACGAAGAATATGTAACTATTGTAGAAAAATACCAAAATTTACGTCCAGCCAATATAAAAACCTACCGATTTTTCATACAATACCATAATAATAAATGCTCAAGACAGACTATGGGAGTAAATAAAATAGGTGCTATACCGCGAGAAATTGCCACTTTCTTAAAACTGGAAGAGCTTCAGCTATACACGGGTCACTGCTTTCGGAGAACTTCTGCAACGCTCTTGGCTGATTCCGGAGCCGATCTCACCACTTTAAAACGTCACGGCGGGTGGAAGTCCAATATGGTTGCAGAAGGCTATATTGAAGACTCAATAGAAAATAAGTCGAAAATCTGTAAGCGTGTAGTAGAAACCATAAGTCTGAATTCAACCTCGGATACTTGGCCTCACCCATTTGGTCCATCCACTTCCAATGACGCACAGTGTACTTATACAGAAAGCCGATCAGAGTCACCAACGTTCACCGTTGTTCCTTCTCAATCCGCCACCGCAACAAAAACCTAAATCCCAGGTAAGTAATCAAACTTAACTCAATGCAACTATAACGTTGCCAAATAAATCTGTTACTTCTAATTTACAGAATTGCAGTAATTTTATTTTTGACTTTTAAAATGTTCATTTTATTGAATTGGTACCTCTCTACCTACAATGTTAATTATTTTGATTCATATGATATATACTTATTTCAATCTATTCCTGTTTATTATTTTATCTCCTAAAATGTTTACATTTCAGGTTTATCAGCTCCAAGCTCTACAACAATAGTTATTTGTGCAACAAGAGAGCAAAGTTTTTTACATCTCGTGCCTCTGAATCCCTCGCCACACTCAGGATTCAAAATCAGCACTCGCAGCAAAAAACGACTGCTCTCTTGTTGCACAAATAACTATTGTTGTAGAGCTTGGAGCTGATAAACCTGAAATGTCTTCTCGCTACTGCGGTTACACATGGTACAATTTTGCAAACTCTGTCAGTAAGGCTTTTGCAGTGCTATAATTTGGGTCATAGTGTATCTGACTGTGTTTTCTGAGTACAGTATGTACGAGGCATGCCTTGTTCTGCCGTTTCCATATTTCCCGGCAGTTTTGAATTTGGAACTGTTCTATATTCGAATGTGTTTGAATTTTGAATCTCAAAACAGTTGAAACTATTTGGATTAATGCTATTGTTCAGTCACAGCGTCGATTGGAATCTATCAGGATACGTACGAAAATGAATCTTTCTAAGGAAAATGTTCGTGTAATAATTTTCTACAACTTTAGAAAAGGCCAGACACGGCTTCAGTGTTTTAAAGAGCTAACATCTGTGTTCAGTGATGAAGCCCCATGTCTGCGGACTGTCGAACGCTAGTAATTAGAATTCCAGCGTGGACATACTAGTGTTAGTGACAAATCTCGCGAAGGACGCCCAAAATCCGCCTTCACTGAAGATAACATCATTACTGTGAGACAACTAATTCTCGAAGTTCGTCATGTGACATATCGAGAGATAGAGACTCTATTAGGCATCTTAGGGACAACCATTCAGAAGATCTTGCATGAAGTGCTTGGTGTGAGAAAGCTAGTTTGCCGTTGGATACCGCATCTGCTTTCCGACGATCACAAGGCGGCCCGCGTCAGATGGTGTAAGAAAACTCTGCATAGGTTCAACCAAGGAGAGTCAAATCACGTCTACGACATCATCAGTGGTGACGAATCTTGGATCTATGCCTACGATCCTGATTCCAAACAACAATCTACAATCTGGGTCTTTCAAGACGAGCCAAAGCCGACTAAAGTTGTTCGTTCTCGAAGCACTTCAAAGAAGATGGCGGCCACGTACGTTGGAAAAACCGGCCATGTTGCGACTGGAATACCACAGTTTTTTACCACAAGTCATCACCGAACTTCGAAAATCTAACTCAAAGCGACGCATCATCCTGCACCACGACAACGCAAGCTCACACAGCGCTCGTCAAACGATTGAGTATTTGAAGCAGGAAATAGTAGAAATTCTTGACCATCCTCCATACAGTCCTAACCTAAGCCCTAACGATTTCTTTACATTTCCTAAAATTAAGAAAAGTCTTCGTGGTCAAAGATTCCAGTCCGATGAAGAAGCAGTCGACGCTTTCAAGTCAGCCATTTTGAACACCCCCACTTTAGAGTGGAATAAATGTTATAATAACTGGTTTGAGCGAATGGAAAAGTGTATTAAGCTACGTGGTGAACAATTTAAAAAACAATAAAAGGTACTATGTGGTTTCTAATTGTGTATTTTTCTTCAAACGACAAAACTTAAAAGGCATGCCTCGTAGTACGAAGAGCTACCTAACTGTGAGGACCTTGCAAAGTGAATAGAGATCGGATGTCGGAAAACGGATTGGTTTCTTTGATAGGACCTTTAGTACAGCACTCTGTGCCCTTTCTATACGAACCATAGAAGTTTTATACGCTCCACCCCCCGTGGTAATGTAACATAAAAAACCTCCAGTGGGTAGGCATTTTCGTTTTTTATTTTTTACCTGTGTTTAGTTTGGATTTACAGAGTCGCTGGTCGACCATATTTTAACTTAGAGTACCAATAAAATAACTATAAATTACTGAATACTCAACATTGTAAAGGTTATAAAGGCGAAATTTCTGTTACGAGATTCTATTATTAAATTCAATTTGGTTGATTAATGATTGATGCCGAATTACCAAAACTAATTTACAGCATACCAATCTGTGAAACTTTTACCTAGTAACATTATTAAAGTAGGCCCTAACTAATGAAACTTTACCTTGATTCTATAAATAATTTTGAAGTTCCGTTGAAATTTCCTGGAATAACCAGCAATACCTAACGAAAGGAAAAGGAGGAGCTCGTGCCTACATAACAACAGGCGATAGCTTAGGCACCAGTCTCCTACAATATTGGAGTTTAATATAATTGCTAAACAATATTACCATGTAATCTCTTTAAATATTGTGGTGAGAAATAAATGAATTTTATTATAATATAATAAAATTATATATTTATTATATATATTATTATATTATGTATATTATATTATATTATATATATTATATATTATATTATTTCTATATTATTATTATTATTAATATCTTCTAGGTTAAGCAACGCTACCGAGGTCGGTTCGTGAATGATGACCATTTTAACTAGTCGAGATTTCTTCGTGCTTCGGAAAGCACGGTAAGCCATTGGTCCTAACTGTCCCTTATATATTTTTGACAGTCGTTACGGATAATCAGAAGCCAGAAAATCTCTCACGTCTTGCCAAGGAAAATCGTGTTATCCAGCTACTGGTTTGTGCCGACTAGGCTACACAGATGATGATGACCTAACGAGAAGTAAACTTTTGTAAGTACGACGCAACAGCTAACAAAGCAACTAAACGCACTATAAATACGCAATAATTAAGATAATTGCAACTTTATGAGACAGCTACGAACAGCAGCTATATCAAGCATACGTATTTATTAATGTAAATACGTGTTTTAGATAACAAACAACAACTGGTGTAACTGGTTAACCGCTAAATAAACATGAACATCATTTTATTAATTTGCAAATACACTAAATAATACAATTACTGTTCATGACAAACCAGTTCATCAAATCAACATGAGTGTGTTTACCCTAATACAATAATAGTATCCAAAATCCCAAAACAATTTTTAATTAAGTTTTAAAGCTAAGCAATAAGTTAAAGACGACTGCGGGTTGCGGGAATGTTCTAACGAAATATCGAGGCACCGGAACGCAAGAGCAGCTGAAAGAACAGGGTGAGTTTTTAGTCAATAGAAGTCGTGACACTCTTTTCCGCTCCACGCAGAGCAGGAGCAGTCATTTAATGATTTTCATACCAAGAAAAAACATTAACATCGGAGAAAATATGAATGAGAATTTAAATTTTTGTGCCACCTACGATATACTGAAAAATTCGTAGTGTGGGAATTTTTTTTGACTAAAATCATAAAAATCAAATAAAGTAGTGTTTCTCAAATCGATATCAGTTATACACACATCAAAAGTGTCTAGGGATCAAGCATTTTTATGCGGATTTCTTGAGATTGAGATGTGGCTTTGTAATAAATTTATGATTTTATAAATTTATATGGATCCTTTTTGGTGCATTTCATAATTTGAAACAGGAACTGTTAATCAAATTCGAGTAAAAGATGAAAATCAGCTGTCAATATTTTCCCTATAAAAACATACAACGCATTGAAGACATTATTAGTGCTACTGTTTCCCTACTACTGATTAAAACCAACGTTATTATGGAGCGGCGACGTCATTTAAGCAGGGAAGAAATGCTCAGAGCCGTGGGAATGATAGAAGCTGGTTCCCGGCAACGTACTGTGGCTTTAGCTCTGAATACAAGTCAGAGTGTTATCAGTCGACTTTGGACACGTTACCGAAGCACTGGTACCGTGGCTGAGTGCCATGGAGGACGGTATCGCTGCACCACACGGAGACAAGACCGATACATTCAAATCTTAACTCGAAGACCTCCAACAATAACCGCCATGATGTTAGCCGTGAGGCTTCATCACTCTTCAGGGAACTTAATTAGCGACCAAACAGTCAGAATCCGCTTGCATGAAGTGAACCTTCATTCCCGAAGACCGCTACGGGTACCACCTATAGCAATGCACAATCGTAGGATTCGATATCAATGGGCTCTTGAACACAGAAATTGGGCAGAAGAACAATGGCGTTTCGTGTGCTTTTCTGATGAGTCTCGTTTTGGTATGAGACCGGATACAAGACGTATACGACACTGGAGAACCCCTGGACGCCAACAGTGATTAAAATCCTGCCAGGAAGTCCATCCTTATAGTGGTGGAACCATCGTGGTATGGGCGGGTATTTGGATCGGCGGAAGAACTGAGTTGATTTGGATCAGAGGGAACCTCAACGCTCAAATTTATGCTGAGACGATTGTATCTGACGTCATCGTTCCTCTACAAGTGCAAATCGGTCCCTTATTTCAGTTAATGCATGATAATGCACGACCGCACACCGCAAGAGTTGTAAGACAGACTCTCGCCGCAGCTAACATCAATGTCCTGCTCTGGCCTGCTCAGTCGCCAGACTTGAACCCGATTGAGCATGCATGGGATATGCTACAGAGAAGAGCTCTGCCGAATATGGAGGGTATCCAGTCTCAAGAAGACCTTTTTTTGTTGTTGCAACGAACATGGGCGGCCATTCCACAGCGTGATTTGGATGAACTCATTTTGAGTATGCCAAACCGATGTTCTTGTGTTGTTAGTGTTCGCGGTAGAAACACGGATTATTAATTGTTTAAGTTACCCAATCAAATTTTAAAGAAAACTGTTATTTCAGTCTTTTTTTCGAACTTTAATGTTAGTGGTTCAAATGTCAAAAATCCCTTTATTAGGAAAATGGCAAATTTCTTTATTAATGCAAAGGTGACTTGGTTTATCGTTACTGTGACAAACGAAAACACTTTATTTGATGAATCCTTAAAGAAAATTTTAATTAATATCAATCAGGAGAAAAGTTATTGCAAAAATATATGTTGATCCCTAGACACTTTTGATGTGTGTAGTTCTTTGTAAAAAGGTTATTGTTATTTGCTATTTAGAGGTAAAACAACATAAACTAAAAAACCTTTTACGAAAAATTGAACTGACTTCAAAACAAACAAAATCTAGTGCAGAAGTGATTTTGTTTGTTTTGAAGTCAGTTCAATTTTTCGTAAAAATTTTTTTAGTTTATGTTGTTTTACCTCTAAATAGCAAATAACAATAACCTTTTTAAGCGAAAAATAACCTTATATATTTAGTTCTTATCTCATTCTTTGTATTACATGAGATACCTACATAAAGTTCTCACTTTTTTTTAAGTCGGTTAAAAAAGAGAGTTTGCTGTAGGTACACATATTTTTACTCGTACATACTAACCCTACCCTAAAACCATATTTCAGACCAATTTTATGTTATGGAAAGGTTCAAGGAGCTCGATGACGTAAACGGCTTAGCGTCATGGTAGGTCATGATTTGATAGGTTAAGCAGTATTCGCAGAGGCCGGTTATCGGATGGGTGATCCAAATCTCGAGTTTTTCTGTGCTTCAAAAGTCACGTTAAGCCATTAGTCTCGGCTGCAGTCATTAGCACCCACTAATCCGCATTGGGCTTGCGTAGTCAGTTCTGCCTAGCGGATTCTCGTTAGGTATAGTGTTTATCCGTAGAGAAGATATATGCTTCAGCAGTGGTGATATTCATAGGTACATTATGCTAAACAGTACATAGATATACGAAAGCAGCAATCGCGGGAGATTTGCTGTTAATATTTGAAGAGTTCTATCACTTATCTCCAAAGATCAGAACCTGAAGTGTTATATACTAAAACCTTCCTTGTAAAATATGCTTTCAAACAATGAAAACATAATCGAAATTGAATTAGAAGTTTTTGAGAAAATCGTGGATATACAAACATATATAAATACATATATACTGGTCGAATACAGAACCTCATTTTTTGAAGTCGGTTAAAAATAGTAAGCAAGTTCTGTAGTAAGGCAATATTATAGATTTTTTTTTTTCGTGCCTTTAAGGAGATCGGTTTTGTGCCTCTGTAGTTCATAGTAGAACTAATTCTAATTAAGTAACTCCTTTTCTCTGAGATTCGTGCAAACGAAGCTACCTCTGAATCACTTCAATTGAGTAGATACATTTACATTACTCACATTTCCACTGGTGCATATCGAAATTCCAGTAAATATCAATTACATTGTCTATCTCCGGAGTTCTTCATCAAATCTTCACCAAATTTAAACGAGAGTACTTCGAGAAAATACTCTTCTCAGACCAAAAAACGAACCACCACTTTTTTGAAATTGGTGAAAATATTGCCCAACAAACGCTAAAAAAAAAATTAATCTAACGGAGAGCCTTCTTTTGAACGCGGTTAAAAATAAAATTATTTTCTTCGAAGTGACGTACCCCGACAGCAGAGCAACTTCTATAGTTTTCAACTCTGTTATTGACATTAAAATGGTCTACAACACGTGTTTTCTGAATGAAATTCTAGTTTTATTTTGTAAATAGCCTCGCTGGTATTGCATGGATGTAAAAACAATAACAAATACCATTGCATTTGTGTAAACATACAAACTCTTGGATAAATATTTTTTTATTTTTTCGCTGAAACGCCTATACTCCATTTAAAATAGCATTAGACAGGAATTAAAAAAGGTTCTTTTTAATGTACACCTTGTAATAAAAAACCAATAAACTTGTTACAGCTACAATTAACGCTAAAATTATTTAAATTTATTAATATACCAAATGCAAACCAGCTGTCACACTTCATTGCAATCATTTTAACAATTTACCTTATGAAACTAAGTGGATTTTATTTAATACAATCTTAAAAAATTTATATTATTACAATCCAACTTAAAATTAAAGTGTCAATCCTAAAAACCTAAAAGAAGCAGGAGTGACCAGTATTGGTATTTTTTATCGTTTAACTATGATTCTACCAAATTTAGAATGTCACCTGATCCCGTCATAAGCTGTGACAGCCGGGTTTTTCTAATTTCACCGATTTATGTTGTCTGTGAAATGTCATTATTGTCATTTGCTACTGGATACTCGCGAATGCTACGCCTTGTTTTTTTTTATTATATTTAATTTTCGTGATTAAGTTGTTATTCGTTTCGGTTTTTCCATTCTTATTGATTTGTTTAAGTTATTAGTGTTGTTATTAATTGGTTGTTTTATACAAAGCGTTACGTTTGTTGCGCGACGGATGATTACGTTGCGGGCCCGATTGCCTTGCAACATAGAAGGTCCGAGTCTGATCAAAACCAACGACGACAAAAACGTGGCCCAAAAGTTGACCACCACGACTTATTAATGTCTCCCAAGAAAAACTTTTTTGCAAAAAAATAAAACCGACTTCCATATCAAAACACTACAAAGCCAAAAATAATTTTAATTTCGGTAGTCGGTGTTATTGGTTTTGTATTTTCTTTTTTTTCACACCGCCTTCCGAAATTAAAATTATTTTTGGCTTTGTAGTGTTTTGATATGGAAGTCGGTTTTATTTTTTTGCAAAAAAGTTTTTATTTTCGCGCTTTCTAGTGGGTCAATTTGTAATTAATCTAGTTATAAAAGCCAAAATGTCAACTACAAAAAAACAAAAAACGCGCGAACAAAAAACACAATATAGAGTAACCGAAAAGATCATCAATGTAAATATTTTTTTTAGACTTTTGTTGATTTTTCAGAAACGGTTTGTTCGATGTCGATAAAATTTTCATGGGACCATTTGGAAAGTATACCCTTTCCAACAAAAAAAGAATTTTTCAAATCGGTTGGCGAGCGACGGAGCTATGGCCGAACAAACATAAAAAAAAAAAAACAAACAAACATCCGAATTGAGAACCTCCTCCTTTTTCAGAAGTCGGTTAAAAAGAGAATAAAACAAACTCCACTTCGTGCTGTAGAAAAGCAGACACTCACTAATACCTATTTTTAAGCAATATAAAGAGTCCTGGCCTGCAGGTACGCCTAGTTATAAAACTGAGTTGATAAAGAAAACCGCAAAAGTTGCTGGTAAGGATGATTCTCAAAATGATAACCATAAAAATATTTGTAAGCAACATTCATTGCGTTAAATCATATATTTTCTTATCGGCGTATCTCAGGCCACTGTTTAGTCGCCTGCAACCTTATAAAGTTCACATATATCAAATAGAGCAGAAAAAGTGCACTCATTGACAAACAGGAGGTTATCCTACGGAGACTAAAATGTTTTTATGAAATAATAAGGCTAATGAATGAAGGAAGAGAAAATATATTATTTAGATGAGACTTGACTAAATTAAGGTACAGCGCTTCTAATATATTTTAACAATTTTTATGCACCAAGAATTGCATTACCATCTACATGCTACGTTCAGTAGCATTATGATAGAAGAGTTAAATACAATAGTACAACATAGTTTCATTAATTTGTTTTGTGTAAATTGTATTCAAAATAACCTTTTATCATACAGGTCATATAAAAAGTTTAATATGGTAATACACCACTATTGAGTTCTCAAAAGAAACACACTAGGCAGGTCTATCCACTGGTTGAACCCAACCGGAAGAGGAAGGCGGCTTATCATTGATCATATTGGTACATACCAATTGACTTGTATTAATTATATTTCACAGGATCAACTGAAAAGTTTTTAACAGATGTTGCATTAATTAATATTTGATTCAAAGAAAGGTGGTCATCTGATGACAGTGACTAAATTTAGATAATGAAGGAGAAGAAGTTTCAACAACATACTCGTATTGAGTGTTGTAAGTTGATATTTTAAATAAAGTATTGTTAAAAAAGAAATCTTCTTTTATTCTTAAAACTTAAATCATCATGTGATAGGTTTTTTCATTAATTGTTTTTGTTGTAATTTTGTAATATGTGATGAAGATTTTATTATTAATAAAGCATAGCTTAAAATAAAATTACACTTTTATTTCGTTTATCTAATTAGTATTTAGTTGGTACCTATCTACTGTCTTATATTTATCTAACAAAATTATAACTTAAATCTATATACTTATAATAAATCTGTAGAGAGGTCAATTCTGTACATGAAATATATTTACAAAATAACTACCAGGGGGTGATTAGGGATCGATAATGATGCCAAAAATGCAATCAGTAAATTTTTTGTCTGTCTGTCTGTATAACCGCTATAGAAACAAAAACTACTCGACGGATTTTAACGAAACTTGGTACAATTATTTTTCATACTCCTGAGCTGGTTATAGTATACTTTTCATCACGCTACAATCAATAGGAGCAGAGCAGTGAAGGGAAATGTTGGGAAAACGGGAGAAGTTACTGCATTTTTTAAGCTCCCGTCGCGAGTGCAACCTTAATGGTTAAAGCTACACAGAAATCATTTATGATGGAAATGTTCTCCTTAAAATTATATAAAAAATATCCCACGACAGCATATATCTATCTTATATGGTTGACTCACAATAACACGTGTAACTCCCGATAGCTTAGCAGTTCAAAGCTTTCTGATTATTATTCTGCTCCGAAATTTAAAACCACCACAACTTTGCTATGGAATTCGGCTAAAAGTAACCCAGTTGCAACAAAATATAATCGAGGCTCAAATTTTAACAGGTTGTGGTGCAGGAGAAACCGTCTTTATTCCCAGAATTCCCATAATACCAAATAATTTTCCATTCCAATTTAAAAGTACGCAATTCCCAGTATCGGTGTGTTATGCAATGACAATTAATAAGGCTCAAGGGCAGACTTTTCGTGTTGCTGGAGTAGATCTCGGTGTCAGTTGTTTCTCGCATGGTCAGTTGTACGTCGCTCTTTCCCGGGTTAGCAGTTCTAGAAATCTTTATGTTCACGTGCCGGACGGTTCAACTTTCAACATAGTTTACCCGGAAGCTTTGCGCTGAAGTATTTTCATTCTATAGGTACTTAAGCCTCATATGAACGTGATCTAAACAATATTACCAATACATTAACTTAATAACACACAAGGAGTTACACGCTGACGGAGTCGCGGGCACAGCTATTAACAATAATATTGTGCAGTTCGGTATTGCGATATTTTTCAACAGTATTATAGATTGACATATTATATTTCCCTACTAAATTACGAAAGTTAATCTGTCTGTTACATCAAAATCACTGAACCGTGAGGAAGGACATAGGCTACTTTTTTTTACGAAAAACGACGGAAACGTGGACGAAGTCGCGGGCAACAGCTACCTATACTAATAATTAAAGACCGGATTATATGCAACATAAAAAGCTTGAAATATGCATGCAAATATGCATGAAAAATGCTTGAAATATGCACGAAAACTGACAGAATATGCAACAATTAATGACATTTTTTTTTCTGTTTTATAAAGTTATTCCTTTAGATTTTAGTTTATTGTTAGTAAATACTTGTTTCAAGTTTTACTTTATTAAGTATGTATCTTCATAATTTATTGTTTTTTAATCAAATAAAAAACTTAGAAACTTTTTAGTGCACGAAATATTTTTCTCGCAAACTCGACAATACAAAACAGTTCCATCCTAAGTAAATGTTTCAGGAAAGTCACTTATCCACGAAGACACACTTTTTTCGGGAGGCATTGTACAATTTGACACAAAAACTTTAACTGCAGATCAATGAGCACGCACGTCAACAATGAAAGCAATAACATGCATAATAGGTGGGAGGAAGGAGTAGTGCGGTAGGCGAGCGCGACGATCATTTGTCTCTTTCATTTTATTATCGTACCAAAACAAAAGATGCTGCTGAGTGCACTGCGCGAAAAATACTGTAAATTATAGCGATAATATGCATCATCACTAGATCTTAGGAAAAATATGCTATTAGCGCTGAAAATGGCTTAAATATGCAAATGCATATGCAAATATGCAAATGCATATTATCCGGTCTCTACTAATAATATAAGGCTGAAAAGTTTGTTTGTTTGTTTGAACGCGATAATCTCAGGAACTACTGGTTCGAATTGAAAAAATATTTTTTAATTAAATAGTCAAATTATAGAGAAAGGCTATAGGCTATATATCATTACGCTAAAGCCAATAGGAGCGGAGCGCCAATGAAGAATGCTTCAAAATCGGGATTAAATTTAACGTTAGCCCAAAGTAACTATTCCACGCGGACGAAGTCGCGGGCAAAAGCTAGTTTGAAATAAAATGTTTTGCATTCCTGCTTCTACGAGCCTCTTTTGTCTAATGCTATTTAAAATGGAGTGTAGTTCCATGTGTCGTCATGTGATTTAATGGATTTAATAGTAGAAATTGTGTAATACTCGAGTTTCACTGAAGCTTATAATTTCGAAAAAAGGTTGATGATAATATGATCGAAATGGAATGACTACTGCTGGTACAGAAAATCTCTTATAGGGAACTTAAATGTTATAGGGAGTATACATATATGCAAACATTTGGACCACGTAGTCCAAGTGTGCGTCGTGTCTTTCGTTAAATCAGAACAGGATTAATCGACTCTTCACGTAACCAGAGGTCCGGCCTTTTCTTCAGTCAAACAATCAGCAAATTGCGACGTTGAATAGCGAATTCAACGTTGCTATTCTTTTTATAGTCGCCTGTCCATGAATTATAAATATATTATTAATTCTGCTTTGTAAATAAATTATTAATTCTGTAAAAAATACACTAAATCAAATATGATTAATCTGCCAGGCCTAGTTCCAATTGTGCTAAAATTGGCTTGCAACCAAGCCCATTTGACGTTAACAACCCAGTTACTGAGTACCATTATTATCCATCATTATCAAAAAACTAACTTTGCATTTTCCTAATAAGCAAAGAACTACGGTATCCCAACATAAATATCTAGGTCCCCGTAGGTATATTAAAATGGCAACCAACCGACTAATACCGTGAATAATTTAAAAAAATCCGCTGATTTCGTCTTTTACGTAAATTAAAGTCGGCGCGATGATTGAACGAGATAAGGAACTTTTTGGCTGGAAGTGAACCTAATCATTCAAGATTAGTAATGGAGCTGAAATGTGGCGGGACCAAGCGGTCTTATCTTCATAAACTACTTAAATATTTGTTGATATTACTAGAATCTCTAACGCGAACACCACTTTATTATCCTACTATTCATATTATAAATGCGAAAGTTTTTGATGATGTATGTACGTTTGTTGCTTTTTCACGGTAAAACTACTGAACGTATCTGAGTGTATGGTAAGTAGACAGTTGAAATCCTAAAATAACACATAAATGCTACTTTTTATCCCGGAATCCCCAGGGATCGGGATTTACGCAGGAAAATCCTCCCACGCGAACGAAGTCGCGGACAGAAGCTAGTTATTTCAATAAAGTATTTGTATTCTATACCTACATATGAATAAAATTGAAGTGTCTGTCTGTGATTTCCAAATGGCTTTGTTTTTTTAAGTGCTTATTATTACACTATTATACGCTTAGTATTATAAAAAAACTAAAAAGGTTGCTTGTCCTTTTAATTTAATTTGTGTTTATCGGTCTCTCTTTCTGTCCGAAATAATCTCGGGAACGGCTGAATCGATTTCAGTTATTATTACATTTAAAGATAGAGGAGTTTATAAGGCGGCTAAAAAGTAGCTAAAGATATTGGTTACTATTTATCCCGGAATTCCCACGGGGTCGTAATTTCCACGCGAAAACACGTAAATTAAATATGTTAAAGTCCTACCTACTTCTAACATTTTCACGTCTGTATCACTGAACAGAATGATGTTGATAAACCTTTGGCCGATAGGTCATATAAGAGACTTTTCATTCCGGTGTTAAGTTCTTAATGAAAACACTTTTTACACGAGCCAAGTTGCTGGCAAAAGCTAGTCATTCAGTAGTTTATAATTCGACCTTTGCAACACAGTTGAAATTAATTTAATTATGCACCGTTATACAGAATCGTTTCAGATTAAAATGCTGATAAGATAACACGCTACGTGCAATTTTGATAGCAAAGTCACGCCAATCTGAGACTAATATAAAAAATTCTTTTATTCGTTCATTACAATTCCGGTGTTATAAGCACATTTTTCAAGGTAGTAACGAGCCTACATGGATACTGTGAATAAATTTTATATTATATTATTATTATTATTTTATATTATTTTTTATTTTTTTACATACTATTAAGTTCTACCTACATACAGAGCTGCCTTCGACCCTGAGCCCTGAGCCTATTAAGATAATAGGGTCCATATGATCTTTGTCTATAAAAATAGTGCACCATTAATGATTAAGTGATTAAGCATAATTTATAAATTGCTAGTTTTCTTAAAAAATAATAATAATTAAAAACAAATTGTTGTATCGTCACTACTAGAGATATTTTATCTTCTTCTTAGAACTTTTCCAAACACACACCAGTCTCGCCGCAGATGTGCGAATAAAACACAAATACAACAATCCCACTCAAAGAGTTAACTGCTCATTCGACAGTCTTGCCAACTGTCAGTTACTATTTATGTACTGTCACTATTGTGTATAGTATACTCTTACTTATCCATTGAATTGTACTGATGCAGTTCCCCACAATTCTCTCCGGTATTCTAATATTTAGGATTCTTGTGCGCGAAACGATATGACTATCAAAAGTGACAGATGTATAAAGATGCTTCTTTGTTGAAAGGTGCACAATAAACAAATAGTTCATTCACAGGCAAAGTTGCAATCGAGTATTCAGCGTCAGTGAATCTCGGAATTTCGGGCATTGCTCAGTCAACCCATACTGTCGACAAGAGCGCAGCAAAAGGTACTTAATTGTGGCTGTGGTGAATCAGTTATCTTCACTGTACTCCAACTTTAAACTCTGGCTCAGTGTCAGCTTGACCTATTTAAGTCGAGAGACGAACTTTACGAGAGTTTATTGGACAATTCAGAATTGTAGAAACAATCGAAATATTATGACTGAAACTGTGCCACCGATAACATTTGTCTAAATTTTGCAAGTAAACATTATTTTATTAATGAGAATAATATGCTAAAACAAAATAAATTAATTGTATAAAGCTGTTATACAAATTAAAATGTTCAACAAACTGTCAACTGAAAGCACATCAAAAGAATTTCTCCAGGTACTTGAATTTCATCCAAACATACAAAATAATCAAAACAAGGAAACATTGTAAACACTTTAATTAGACTTAAATTACGTTTTATTATGTACACAGTAAATGCCATTAAATATAATTACAAAAACACAAAAATCTTCTAACATTTCTGAGTGTCATAATTATCCGGTTTCTCATTAATAAACGCTTTAGCGGCATCCCCTTCCATTTCATGCGAATCTTTGAAATAATTCTCTATTTCTTGCAGGGTTTTATCTTTGGTTTCGGGTAAATATTTGAACAAAATAAATGCAAAAATTGAGGCGGATATTCCATAGAATAGGAAAGCACCTGCCAATGTAAGTGCTTTAAATATATACGGTGAAAGTTTTAGTACAGTTGCCATTAATAGTTCAGAAAATAGTGTCAGAATGAGCAATGAGGAACTTTTGTATCTTAAGAATATTAATTCACCAAATATAGTGGACGGCATTATCATCGGACCACATGTTATAGCTACTGAAAAAGATGTCAACAAGACAATAGAAATTATATTATTTTCAATTATGACATTCAAATTAATTAGATACAGGTATAATGATATTATAAACAAAAATGTGATGCCTATAGCTGATGAAGATAACAACAAAGTCCTCCTATTTATTAACTTTGATAAAACACAACCGATCTGCATACCCAGTATTGTAACAGCGTCTAAAATAAGCATGCCAGTATATGCAGCTGACTCACTAGCAGTTATTTTATTGATTAAATCTACAGCATACATCGAACATACTAATTTTCCTGAAAAATGATATAATGCCATGACAGCCATTGAGAGCAACAAGGGTTGATGGAAACCTTTTGCAGTAACGGTTTCTTTGATGACTATTAGTTTATACCACGAAGTTGATTTCGCCCGTGCAGCGCACTTTCTAAGATATTCTTTTTGTGATTTTATTAGAGACTTGAGTTCCTCTTCGGAGTGTTGATCATATCCTTTTAACCAATGATGTGCTTTTGCGCACTCCTCGAATCGCCCATTCATTGCTAACCATGACGGTGATTCTGGCATGATGATTGCCGTCAGGGAATACGAGCAGCACACGAATGCAATAATTGCAATGTTCTTCCAGTGACTAAAAGTTCCTGTCACATTCGCAATCCACACGCCCCAGAAGAATATTGATGACTCTATCATCATGAACACACCTCGATATCGGGGAGATGAGTACTCCACGATAATCACGATGAGAACTGTCATGTTACTGGCCAGAGTGACGCCCTGCAGTATTTCACTGATGAGGAGGTGCAGGGCAGTGGTACTACAATAGAAGATGATGAAGCTCACCATTGTCAATACTGTTACAATTAAGAACGGAATTTTCCTTCCAATGTATTGTGTGAGTATTGGAAGAATGATGACCCACGGCACGGAGCAGTAGCCGAGAACGGATGCTGAAATGAAAACAAAATTAACGTTAGTTGGCTGAGTTTGTGAATCATATTGTTCATTAACTGTGGTGTGTTTTAGCAGGAAATTACAATGCAAATTAAATTACAAATATCTTGTTTTGCCTTTCCTATTACAATGATAATTTTATTTATCAACAGGAGGAGTTCGTAGCTAAATAATAACAGCTAGAAGGGTCGGTCTTCTAGGTCAAGCAACGCTTGGCGAGGTTGGTCTGTGGATGGGTGAGCATCTTAACATATCGAGATTTGAAATTGGAATCACGTAAAGCCGTAGATCCTGGCCATGAACTATGACAGTCGTTACGGGTTATCAGAAGCCAGAAAATCTGACAATGATCTTGCCAAGGGGAGTATTATGTTACCCAGCTACTATAGATTGTGTAACTCCATGTTAAATACTAGTATCTACTCAGCTGCATGCGGTTAGACTGAAGCCATCCCCGATATAGGAAAAAATATTTATTTTAATTGATATTAGGGTGTTACCACACCAATCGATCAATCGTCAATCGATGTCATCGATCGACATCGGTCGACGTTGATCGATTGATGTGGTAGCTTTGATTGATCGACGGATACCGGTCGACAAACCAATCGAGCGATTGCTGGTCGATGGCATCGGTCGACGTTGATCGATTAACCCCAGCTATGTTCTGTTGTTTCATCTTGTATTCGACAATCGATTGACGTCGACTAATCCATTCTACAATCGATCGATTGTCGATAGAAACTATCTACCATCTCTCATTCTACTATCGATCGATGGCATCGATTGACGATCGATCGATTGGTGTGGTATCACCCTTAGGCTCGCATTTGACCACCATCTCACCTACGGTATGTGAAGATGTGGTCGAAAATTGATTTAGAGAATTATGGTAATAATAGCTTCTGCCCACCACTTCCTTCGTGTGGGATCGTTTTCCCGCTTTAATTCAGATCTCGTGGGAATCTGAGATAAAAAGTTATCTATTTACCAACTTTCATTCAGTTCCGTTAAGAAGACTTGCGTGAAAAAGTAACAAACATCCTAACATCTATACATCCATTCTCACAATCATTCGCATTTATTATATTTATAAGAAGTAAGATAAACATGAATATTATTACACAACCAAGATGCCATGTCTTCAGACATGTGCAGATTTCCAGTTAAATTTGCTTCTTTCCTCAGTTGTGGTATGAAGACTGTGGGTGCCCCGAAGCATAGTCCAAGCACGAAATATATCGACGTGCATACCGTGCATACATATAGCTGGAAAAACAAACAATTTGTGATTACAAGACTGTAAAAAAATATTACTGTTCATGTATGGTGTCCAACAGTGTTAATGTTTGGTACTTGTTATGTAGACTTTAATGTTATGTTATGTAAATGAGTAGCAGTGGCGAAGGCACCATACAACTCGATTCCTACCGGCTTCCCTTTTGAAATATGGCAAATATTAGTATATTATTTTATATATGAATATATAAATAGTAATCTATTATTTTCAATTAAACAAATAATTATTTACGAAATTACAAGATTTCGAAGTCAGCCACAGGGCCACAGTTACTGGAATTCACGCATCACACTTGAGCAAAGTAAGCATTTTTTGGTCCGGCTTCCATTTTATGAAAATTCACACTTCGCCACCGATGAGTAGTCTAATGTTTTCTTTGATGCATTTACTTATTTAGTGAGAAATGCACATTTATACAATACTGATATACAATTATACATGCATCAACCTCATTTAGTTTAAATTCACAATAAAAAATAATACGTGTAATAGTTTATTTTGTAAACAATTTTCAATATAAATATTATTTATCATGGATAAAAATGAGTGTGATGTTTCAACTACAACAAAGGCTTAGCTCGTACCTTTGAGCATTCAAACAATATTTTAAACATACATGAATTACTCCAGTTACAATTTAATTTAATTTGTTTCTACATTATACAAAATATTTTCTTCTAAACTATTTTTAATGGACTAGTATGTATAATAAGAATAAAAAAGTGTTTTTATAGACGCAAACATAGCTATTTTGTCCATGTCAACATTGTGTTTGTGTTAATATTTTGTTAAGGTTGTCATCTTAGAATAACAACGCATAGAAGAGGCGTCTAGAACAAAACACGAGCGATTTCGTGTGTCCACTTTATTTTCTTTGTGTGCGAGAGCCGAATGTGTCAACGTTCTTCAAACGCACACAAATATAGCTTTCAGTGATACCTTTACCAGTACCATTACCACAAAAATGGGAAAACGCACTATTATGTTGCTGGTTCAAATCAAGTATTTTATGTTATGAAACTAAATAAGATGATGTTTTTTCATGTAATATGACTTATATGACATATATTTACGGAAGGTAAACGAAATGAGATATCGTTTATTGCGTTTAGAATGTTTGATGTGTAATGTGTTATAATGATATTATAGAAATGTATTAATTGCTTGAAAAATCTCGTTTGATATCAATTAAAAGTATGTGTTGTATTTATGAAATAGAAAAATATTATTGAGAACATTACTTAAATGAAAAAAATCTTAATCAATAAAATTGACATCTTTATGATGCCACTCTTCGAACTAACAGTAACTTTTAGTTATAAAACACTGTAGGTAGTAGCTGTAAATAAATATAGTTTAGTTTGACGCATACATAATTGCCGCCAAAACTATATTTGGCTAAACTTTCCTTTATGGCCCGTTGAGTTGGAAGTTCATAGTTTTACTGTAAATACTACTCATAAATAGAAAGCTTTTTACGAATTGTTAAGTTGCGCAAATTCACTGTTTACGAGATATAAGTTTTTAAAGTTTCGTTTAATACTGAAAAATAGCACGCCATTTGCAAATTTTTAGGTTGTTTATTGTCATGGTAGACGTCAAAGTTGACATTTCACGTTCCATTGACAGAAGAAGTGTATATTGTTAAATTTTATGTCATATTTTTACGTAAAAATAATTTTATTTTCACATATTCACGTATTAAATTTGGTGTGTTATTAGTGGGCATTATAGCTGTGCTGTATTATGTAATTGCGTTGACGTTTTTACACAAAAATATTACGAATTTTTGTTACACTGTGGAACGGAAAGTGAAGTGTGATAATAATGTGAAAGTGAGATATAATATTTAAAGTTCCATACAAATTGGGAAATAGTACGCAATATATGATAAATAATATTCATGGTAGTTCCAACCGTTACTAGGAGAAGTTAGGATGCAATAGCGAGCAAAGCGAGCTCGGGACTTGGGGCAACCCGACTCGGACAGATTTTAACACAGGTTAGAAGGGGATGGCCGGGTCTAGTGAGCGAGCGCAGCGAGCGAACAGACCCGGCCATCACCTTCGTGGATATTTTTTTTTAAACCATTGAGCCCCGCCAAGCGGGGCTCCGACTACACCTTTTAGCCAACTTTTGAGTTTTTTGAAAACCTTTTTGTTGGAGTAATGCCAGGGAGGAGAGGAGCACCCCCTGCCCCGTCACTCCACTCCCGCTGCCTTCCTCCTGCCAAACAATACTAAATTTTTCCGAAATTTTTATTCTAACCTAAAAACTTTAACCATGGATATCACTATAACCATAGGTTTGCGCGGGGGGGGGTGGTACAGGGGAGTAGCACTACTCCCCCCCCCCACCCCTCTCCTCCCACCCCGACCCAAAAATCGACGGGCCATAAAGGAAAGTTTTACCCTATATTTTTTTAAACAAAAATAAGCACAAAAGAAATCAATATGGGTATTTTTTTCCTCACGGATAGCAACATTGAATTGTGATAAGTTAGGTTATTAGAATTTTTGTTTGATGGTCGATTTACTTAAATATAATGTATAAAATGTAAATATTTACTTGTGAAATGTAATTTAATTACACGTTTTTTGTTTTCCTGAATGACTATGACATCCCTTTACGCTACAAACGGTCGTTTTAAATTATTTACTCGCGAGCTCTGTTCGGCAGAATGTGACCTTGAATACTGACGGCTCATCGAGCAAAGTTAGCCAAAAATGGCTAAGTTTTAGTTGCCTCACTTTTTGCACTCGTACTATCCTTCTATGCGTTGTTATTCTAAGGTTGTCATGAATAATTATTACGCAAAGTTAGGTACAAAGTTCCTCTAGACTAAGCAGTGTACTAGATTACCTAATCAATCATAACTACTTCCACTCGTGTTACAGTTGCCAAGGAATTCTCAGCAGAAAACTGAATACTGTAAAGCATATTTTGTTTTACCAACCTGTCTTAAGAACGGTTGCCATAAGAACTTCGCATGATGCGGACATTCTTCAGTGTCATCACTATTGACACCCTCCCTCACCTTCTCCATTTTCAATAAAAACGCTCAATTTTAAAATATTAAACTATTTTTCAGCAATCACGAAGGGCCTTCTGAAATAAAATAATATATTTTTTATACTAAAATAATATATCTTTTATATAATATAGTTTTAAGAATATGTATATTTTTAGGATGTTCCTCGATATTTTCTGTCACCGATTTGAGAACAGTGGTGATGACAAAATTTACACAAAGTAATGTGCCTGACTATCGTCAATAAAAAAATAAAATTGTACTTTTAAAACGTTTTTTTTTTATTTATTTATTCCTTTATTTCAGGTAACTAACAATTTTATTCAACGGTCAAAGAATTTGTCACACGTCAAGCTTGTTTTGTTTACGGTTTTGTGCTAAACAATCAATAGGTTACGCTGTATCATTAAACTGAGATTGTTTATATTTAAAAAATACACATTTCTTTACGTATTCCTTTTTTAAAATACACAAATAAACCCACCATGCTTTATCACTTCAAACCACTGAATTATTTAGACACAGGCCTCATTTTTAGAGTCATGTTAAAAGAATTTATGAAATTCACTGATCACAGCTAGCCACTCGGTAGCAGTCGATGTCTTTATTGCACTCACACTGCATCGAATGTCTTCACTAATAGGGTTCAAACACATTGAAGTGTCGAAGCCACGATGTATGACCGAGTACGCGTGGTTGTATATTGCAAATGCAGTGCATCATAGCATAAATAAATACTTTATCAGCGTTATACTACTCCTATTTATATCATACACGATATATTATATTAAGTTTTGATTTACCATACAGATTTAAATGATGTATCAAAATAATTATTTTTTGCGACTACACGTAGGTAGGTAGAATTACTTTTTTGTACGGTTAAGTAGCTACAATTTTACTAAGTAACAGAAATGCATTTCACTTTACTTGTCTTGTGTAAGTTAGAAATAACAATGACGTACGGTAGTACAGATACATACCTAGGAAACATTGAAACTTCAATAAAATACCATCAGGTGAGATGGTGGTCAAAAGCGAACCTATTATCAATAAAAAAATGACACCTTTATACTAACACGCATGTGAGTCGGGTAGGTCAAGCTATTGTTATGGAATCTGATTAGTCCACATAATAACAAAGAAGTATGTACGACATGCAACTGGATAGATCTCAACACTGCTCACAATTAACTAGACAAAAACTACGAACAACATTATAACAGCGATATTCAAACATATCTACCTACCCCCGATAAAGTAACGAATCCTAATTAGTTATCACCGACCCAAATATTTACATGAATATCTATCTATATATCGATAATGATACAATTGTGCAACCCGTTTTATTAAATGAAACTTAATAAAATTCTCACCTGTTTCATAACAAATTTCTTGAAATAATTCACGAACGCACTTTAAACACATTTGTTTATTTCCCGGAAATTATACGAGTGAGTGTTTAAAACTGACGGCAAAACAAAATTTGGAAGTTTAAACACACGCTTGACTGAAACCCCGGCTTCCACACTTGTGACAAAATCCTCAGTTTTTATATAGACTAGTTATTTAGGTTTGCACAAGATAAGACAGAAAGTATAATTATAATTAAATGCGTTACTTAATCTTCAATGGGGGTTTGTATTATTCAATCACTGTTTGTTTTGTTCATTTCTGAGATGCCACAATTCTTAATGAAAGACGATAAAACGTCAGGGGTTATTTATAAAGTGGACTTCGTCTCTTCAATATGAAACTATTTTTCGATGTCGTTGATGGCCACCATAGAATATACAACAAGATCGAAATAGACACTAACGACTGCCCGATGTGATAACAACTGAGTGTCGTTCATTCCACTCCAGATTTTGAGTTGAAAATAGCTAGTGATGCTAACTTTGTCTCTGCATGGTCCGAGACAAAATGCGTGTTCTTAATACGTCTATGTTATAAATGGTAGCTATGTACATTTACACTCGAAATAAAGTGAAATAATAATAAACACTTTGTTATATATTTGTTTCTAAGGATTTCTTACATCCTTATTTTATTTAAAAGACGCAAGTAACTTGTTGAACTACAATTTGATAGCAAACTGCATCAAACGTAGTTACGTTGTTGGAACTTTATCTTTTAAAAAAATATATTTCTTTTATTTTTCAAATTGTTAGCCGAACAAAACAATTAGTAATAGTCAGGTAGGTAAGTAGTCAGAAGACAGAATATCTGACGTCAGTCTTACCAAGGGATATCGTGTATGTAACACGATTTCTTTGGCAAGACTAGTGTCACTTGGACTACCAAGTGACACCAGTCTTCGTAACTAGTAGGTTACGGTTGTTTTTTTTTTTTACGGGTCAGCCCACTTTTTACCTCGATCTTGCCTGAATGAGGTCTACGATGTGACGAGCGAGCCCAGAAGATGCCTATTTACTCTTGCTTTAAAGGCTGAAAGGTCATAAGTGGCAGAGAACACAGAAGCCGGCAGAGAATTCCACAACTTGGCTGTGCGCACAATAAATGTGGAGGAGAAGCGCTTGGTAAGACAAGACGGTATATCAACCAAGTGTGTTATATAGGCAACCGCTTCATGTAAAACAGTAAGTAGTACTTGGAATTCGGACAGACAGGAAGCCGACCCCGACATGGTTAAGAAAATGCTATACAAATTATATTAACCGAACAAAACGTGGACAAATTAGTACCTACATAAGGCATATAGTCGTATACAAAGTTAACTCAAGAAGTGGTATATTAGTCATTTATAATATTTTAATTTGTTTTTATTCGATATTTTGAAGTATATTCTTTTATTTTCTAAAGTTATTTTTACTCGCCAGTCTTTACAGTTTGTCGAGAATACATAATTATATACTTACCTAACCTATATACCTTTTGTGAAATATAATAATTAATGTGATGTCATTCTCTCTTTTACTTTTATGTTATTTAAATAACGTTACATAACATGAAGTAAAAGAAAGGAGTGTGCTGATGTATGTTTCTGTAATGCTAATGTATGTCATAAGAAATATATATCTACTTCTTTAAATATCTGTACTCACAGACAAACCGTTTAAACGGTTTTGTGGGGCATTGGCTTATTTTTAAGATGTTAATGTAACATGTTTTAATAACAAATAAATAAATAAATACCTCATTAATTTTATCAAAAATACCTACTGTAAATTTATTTTTTATTAGCCTGCTCTGTCCCTCTTCTAGGTAATGTTGTTCCGCCAGTCCTTAAATTTCTCGCGAGGCAGCGTATCCTCCTTCCAGTTTCGACGGAACCTACCCAGTTTGTTATCGCAATCACCGTCGTGATCTGCTGCGATCCCGCCTACCTGTCTCAGCACCAGTTCTGTACACTTTTGGGCTAAAGTTGGTCGGGCGTGCGGCAGATATGTCCTGAGGTACATATCTATATTTATATAAAGTCAGCTATAATCGTTTTTCAATTCAGATATTTTATTTCACATTAACATCCTTATAATGTTAGTAGTAATAAAACTTAGCAACGCTTCAGCGGCCCTCATTGAGAACCTCAATATGATTTGAAAAAATAGTTGGAAAAAAAAAATCTCACTATACATAAAGAAATATGTTCCAATTTACATCTTAGTAAAACGTTTATATACGTTATCTTGATGTATCGTTATAGTGAACATACCGTAACGTGTTTGTATTATTGTTTACGGCTTACGTCCAAGGTTATAATTTATGTTGGAGTAATAGGTATTAGATACTGTAGCAAAATGTACTTGATAACAGTAGCCTAGAGGTTACGTGCCCGACTTTCAAAATGCAAATCGTGGGTTTGAATCCACTCAGGCACAACTTTGTGTAATTTATATCATCACTACTGCACAGAAATCGGTGAAATAAAACATCGTGAGGAAAAATTCTAAAATATGCGACATCTACCTGCACTGGGTCCACGTGGTCGATTATGGCCCATTCTGTCTCACAAAAAGGAGGCCTGTTTCCTGGCAGTGGGAACTAATTTATTATTACTATGGCAAGGTATTAATTATTGCTATTGTGTTACCCGATCAGCTGTTATTAGCCACGAGTTCCGCCGTTTGTATATAACAAATATACACACGGTGGAACTTTTTGTGTTTAAAACACGAAAAATACCTTAAGAGAATTGCACTTTACTTGGTATACACATTGTTTCCAACCTGGTATAACAGATAAAAATTTCCATGCGATCAAACTCGTGAGCAACAACTAGTACCGTATAAGGATATGATGCGACTCGTATATTGGTACACTATACGAGTCGCGTCATATTATCTAAAATCTAAAATTCAGTATGTGGGTAGACTTACATTTTTCTCCGCGTCAAAGACCGATGGCTTCGTATAAAACTCTTAAAGTGGGCCTTTTTCATATATCGTTGAATTCATCATATTATTTTGCGTCATATTTATGAAGCACATTGTTGTTAACACCCGTTTGTTTGTTGTTTATTGAATTCTGTTGAAACAGCTGCCGTTTATAACGATCATGTTACTGTATTGTGAATACATATTTTAAACCGTCGTCCTTAAGGAGCCGCAGGGCCATTCAAAGAAGAACTCGTGTGATTAGATAGTTTTGTCAAAATTGAGAACAAAAACAGAAGAGGAAGCCTCTTTTTCACAACCTGTGTGGTACCGAGTTGGCAGGACCCAACATGCTTCGGGTCAGGCCGTTGCGCCCTCATTCCGAGGAGCCCTCGTCCGGGTCACGCTCACATCGAAAATTACGTTATTCCGGCACGCCCTCGGCTGGTATGCGACCGTTTTTACTTTGTTTTCAAGAAATATCAGTAAGTAATGTTGAGAACAAAAAATTTTATCACATTTTTGTTTAATTAAATTACGACAACAGTATTCACGGATGTGTAACTGTAGATAATCATACATAGATAAGAGTAGTGCTAAAAAAGTAAAAAAATATCAGTCATACGTAAACATCTAATAATTAAGACTTAATGAAAATAAATAGCAGTTTTTGCTTGCATGAACACAGCAAATAGGTGGATCTTTTCTAAATATGAAGTCATTGATTTTTTTTTCGTTTCCTTCCATCAGTCCGGCAATAACTTTATCATTATTTTTAATTTTCATGCTCCTTTTGTTTATAGATCTTTCATTGAGTCTTAATCTGTTGAAATAAAGATAATCTGGGTATATTATCTTTATTTTGACAGGCCCGTTGGTAAAGTGGTCAGTGACCCTGACTGCTATGCGCAAGGTCGTGGGTTCGATTCCCACCTAGGACAAATGTTTGTCATTTGTTCTTTGTCTGGGTGTAATTTATCTATAATATGTATGTATTTAGAAATATATATGTATGTTTATCAGTTGTCTAATATCCATACCACAAGCTCTGCTTAGTTTGGGACTAGATGGCGTTGTGTGAAAAAGTTGTGGAATATTATTATTATTGTGGAATATTATTATTTCAACAGATTACTAGACTTACATAACGTAAAATAAATATCTTCTTTTTTTAAAATCAGAATAGGCTCGCGTTTGACCACCGTCTCACCTGATGGTAAATAAATGATGATGTGGTCGAAGTTGGAGCACGCTTGCCTATAAGTAACCTATTTACTCTAGACTTAAGGACTCCCAGTTTATAGCGATCAGGTAACACAGTCTCCGGCAGGGAATTCCACTCCTTAGCCGTACGCACAATAAAAGTATTTCCAAAACGTTTTGTGCGTATGGGTCGGATGTCCACCATGTAATGATGGCGCATCGCCGTTTGTCTTGTAGTCCAATGATGGAAAGGAGTCCTCAATGTTGCGGAGACGCCGATAGCAGATGTCGTTGCGGGTGTACGTGCATATCCACGTAGTTTGATGTTATGCTCCAAGGTAAACCCTGGGTATAAAAGATACGACACGTCTGACGGACTCCTGATCTGTGTCTCCGAGAGGTACAAAAGAGCAGGTTTTTCAGTCTCAAAGCGGTGGTGAACTGCGACGAGATTTGAATGCAGACCTCGGATATTACTGAGGTACACTTTGAGAAAGAGGGAGTGCAGCCGCTGTCGAACTTTGCTCTTTTTATTTTCCTTCATAATGTGTGAGAGTGAAGCAGGAAAGGAAAAGGAAGTAGAGTGAGGCTTTACGCTGTTAACCCCCAGACACACACTAGACGGATGGTATCGATTGGGGGACTAGCCTGGAGACTGCGGGGACGCCCGAGCCCCCCCCCCCGAGAATGTCCATCGGGCCCTCTCATCTGGTCGCCAACCAGCACGATGGTGCAATCCGCGATTTTTAGACAGTTGGCGGGGCAGCCTTTCATGTGTGGCTGGCACACTACTTGGGCCTCCAACTACCTGCGGTTGGCCAGCGGCGCACTGTGCCTCAGATCCCGCTACCCTCCGCGACTAGTCTCCCGATACGACAGCACCAGTGCGAGCCTGACTGGCTTTTCAGCAGTAAAGCAACTACTTCGACCCAACTCCTAGATAGGCTACACAGGGCAAGCCTGCGGTTTGAACCTACCACCAGTTTGATATCACCTGATTAGCACCACCTAGGGGCCACGTGTAGGGATTCGCAAATGGGTACTCTCCTACGGATGCGGGTGACTCGGCCCCCAAAAATATTTCAAATAAATAATGGATAAAATGCATCTTATCTTATCTTATCTTACTATAATACTATACTATTATATTATATAAAGCTAAATTACCACTGACTCACTCACTGACATAATTGTTCTCCCAGATGGTGGATGGGGAGGTGGGTATATTTTGACAGATTCGTAAACAACTAACTCTCAAACCTACGGGAAAAGTGCCAAACCTCCCCTTTTCACCCCCCTTCTCCCCCCTCCCTATCGTATCTCGGAAACTACGAGACCCGTATTTTTTTTACGGATTCGTATAGAGGATGTTCGGTAAAGTAAAAACCATTTTTCAATGTCGCCCCCCCTTGCCCCCCTTCTCACCCCCTTTAGGCGGATCTCGGAAATTAAGAGACTTGGAACATTTTTTTTTTTCAGATTCATTTAGAGGGGCAATGCTTTAGTCGAAATAATTGTGCAACCCCCCACCATTTTTTTTTAAAGTGAACACGCGAGGTGCTTGCACCTCGCGCAACACGCAAATACTAGTTATACTATATAAAGCTCGATTACCACTGACTGACTGACTCACTCAATGACATAATTGTTCTCCCAGATGGTGGATGGGGAGGTGGGTATATTTTGACAGATTCGTAAACAAGTAACTCTCAAACCTACGGGAAAAGTGCCAAACCCCCCCTTTTCATACCCCTTCTCCATTTTCAAAAACCATTTTCAAAGTCGCCCCCCTTGGGGGCAAGGGGGGCGACTTTGAAAATGGTTTTTACTTTACCGAGCCTCCTCTATAGGAATCCTTAAAAAAAAAATACGGGTCTCGTAGTTTCCGAGATACGATAGGGAGGGGGGAGAAGGGGTATGAAAAGGGGGGGTTTGGCACTTTTCCCGTAGGTTTTAGAAGTTTTAGAAGGGGGGCCTTCTCACCCCCTTTAGGCGTATCTCGGAAATTAAGAGACTTGGAACATTTTTTTTTCAGATTCATTTAGAGGGGCAATGCTTTAGTCCAAATAATTGTGCAAACCACCCCCATCTCCCCCCCTCCACCCCAATTTTTTTTTTTTTAAAGAAGGCACGCGAGGTGCTTGCACCTCGCGCAACACGCAAATACTAGTTATACTATATAAAGCTCGATTACCACTGACTGACTGACTCACTCAATGACATAATTGTTCTCCCAGATGGTGGATGGGGAGGTGGGTATATTTTGACAGATTCGTAAACAACTAACTCTCAAACCTACGGGAAAAGTGCCAAACCTCCCCTTTTCACCCCCCTTCTCCCCCCTCCCTATCGTATCTCGGAAACTACGAGACCCGTATTTTTTTTTACGGATTCGTATTTAGAGGAGGCTCGGTAAAGTCAAAACCATTTTTCAAAGTCGCCCCCCTTGCCCCCCTTCTCACCCCCTTTAGGCGGATCTCGGCAATTAAGAGACTTGGAACATATTTTTTTTCAGATTCATTTAGAGGGGCAATGCTTTAGTCAAAATAATTGTGCAACCCCCCCCCCCCATCTCCTCCCCCATTTTTTTTTTAACAGGCACGCGAGGTGCTTACACCTCGCGCAACACGCAAATACTAGTTATTATATTATACTATATAAAGCTAGATTACCACTGACTCACTGACTGACTCACTCACTCACTCATTGACATAATTGTTCTCCCAGATGGTGGATGGGGAGGTGGGTATATTTTGACAGATTCGTAAACAAGTAACTCTCAAACCTACGGGAAAAGTGCCAAACCTCCCCTTTTCCCCCCTCCCTATCGTATCTCGGAAACTACGAGACCCGTATTTTTTTTTACGGATTCGTATAGAGGAGGCTCGGTAAAGTAAAAACCATTTATCAAAGTCGCCCCCCCCCACCCCCCTTCTCACCCCCTTTAGGCGGATCTCGGAAATTAAGAGACTTGGAACATTTTTTTTTTCAGATTCATTTAGAGGGGCAATGCTTTAGTCGAAATAATTGTGCAACCCCCCCCCCCCATCAGATCCCCCTTTTTTTTTTTTCACAAGCACGCGAGGTGCTTGCACCTCGCGCAACACGCAAATACTAGTTATACTATATAAAGCTAGATTACCACTGACTGACTGATTCACTCACTCACTCACTCACTCATTGACATAATTGTTCTCCCAGATGGTCGATGGGGAGGTGGGTATATTTTGACAGATTCGTAAACAAGTAACTCTCAAACCTACGGGAAAAGTGCCAAACCTCCCCTTTTCCCCCCCTTCTCCCCCCTCCCTATCGTATCTCGGAAACTACGAGACCCGTATTTTTTTTTTACGGATTCGTATAGAGGAGGCTCGGTAAAGTAAAAACCATTCATCAAAGTCGCCCCGCCACCCCCCTTCTCACCCCCTTTAGGCGGATCTCGGAAATTAAGAGACATGGAACATTTTTTTTTCAGATTCATTTAGAGGGGCTATGCTTTAGTCAAAATACTTCTGCAACCCCCCCCCCCATAACCCCCCGCCCCGTTTTTTTTTTTTTCTTTTCCACAAGCACGCGAGGTGCTTGCACCTCGCGCAACACGCAAATACTAGTAATATTATAAATGTGAAAGTTTGTGAGGATGGATGGATGTTTATTACACTATCACGCAAAAACTCCTGAACGGATCTGAATGAAATTTGGCAAGTAGATAGTTTACATCCTGGAATAACACATAGGCTACTTTATATCCCGAAATTCCCACGGGATCGGAATTTTACGCGGGAAGACCCTCCCACGCGAACGAAGTCGCGGGCAAAAGCTAGTAATTAATAAATATTAAGTCATTTTGTTTTCGCCAGTACTTTATCAAGTGTCCTGTCAAAAAATAATAAAAGCCGACCGAGAGCGTAGCGGAAAAACATTTTTGTTAATGTGATGTGATCGCGAATGTGATCCCGGACTAGGGCTCCCCGAAATGGCCTAACTACATGCTTCTGCTGCAGCAGTACTTACAACGCATCTGTATATAGATTGCATCACTCGACGAAGGTTGAGGAGATCGTGGAATACATTTGCCTGATGACCTATTTGATTTTCAGGGTCTTGAAGTTGGAGCCGCGCGACAATGAGCATTTGAATCGTTCGTGGTACGAGTTCTGACCTGCCAACTGGAGACTTTCCACAAGGAAGAACTTCGGCCAAAGGATGTCGTATCGACGATATCGTGGGAGATTTCGTGACACATCGCAGCGTAACAAGATGCCTCAGCTGCCACTTGTTATTACAAAAATATGTGTTAGTATATCTATATAGTTACATATTGTTATTATTCATGTTTTTATTCTAAGGGCTTTATTCGCCTGAACAAATAAATAAAAAAATACTGGGAAAAAGAAATGCGATCATCTTGAATTATTATTATACATCAGTATTTAAACGAAACATTTTTTTTTAAATAAGAATCAGGTCTATAGTTTTTGGCAATAAGAACCTTTAAGTAGCATATAAGTGGCGTTAGGAAAAGCCTACTTGCAGCAGTAATGCCACTGATATGATGATGGAGGGCTAATAAGAATGACATAGTAAAACATTGTTTTCGTAACCTAGGCAATATGATTGTGACGACGCGTCGTGTTTCACGCGCGCCTGACAGAGCAGTCAGCACCATTGATGGGGCTCGATAGGGCCATGCCTGCTGGAGTTGCGGTAATGTTGAACGAACATGGGCAGCTGAAGGAACAAGGTGGGTTTTTAGTCAATAGAATTCTAGCACTCCCTTCCACTTCACCCAGAATGAGAGAAGTTATTTGATGATTTTCCCACAACAAAAAAAGCAATATGATCGTTAATCGTAACAAAATTGCAAGCGTCCTACCAACTTGCATTCTAAGAATAGATAAACGACATAATATTATAATTTACGACGGACGTGTTTTCAATAAAAAATATAAAGTACCGTCGAAAGACTAACATTTTAATATCCGAAAATTGATGCCCTCGTTCACAATCCCCTACAGTAATTTGTTTGAAAAATTCAGCTTCAATAATATAATTAGTCTTCAGCCTTCGAGATTTTTGACCTCTTGTCCAAATCTCTGTTGAACCTATTCAGCCAATGGTGTGACGCAGCACATTTTTCTAAAAATCCAGTAATTAGGAAGGCAACTCGGGTTAAAATATGTTCTCAAGGGGCATGATATATTTACAACTAATTGTGCCTGCGACTTGGTCCGCGAGGGAGAATCCCAAGCCCGTGGGAATTCCGACATAAAGCCTCCTCTATCTTGCAGTGAAAGTCCCATTAAAATCCGTTTACCCCTTCCTGAGATTAGCATGAACAATCAGAAAAACAGACAGACTGTCACACAATAATTTATAAAAAGTTTTTTTTTCTATTTTTGTATTGTGTATAAGCACTTCATAAAACGGTTATTTTTTAATCACAGAACGTCACTCCAATTTTAGTTACATGTATGTATGTATGGAGTAAGAGAGATGTATAGATACCGATGTTTATCCAATGGAAAAACGCTTCCGGCACATTAGCAATCTATTTGACCAAAAGAAAATGTACACTTTAATGATGTCCATCCCTCGTCCAGACGAATATTCAGTGGATGACTATTATTACTAAGTGTTATGTAGTTTGCCGGCGGAATTTCCAACATGATTTCCCTAATTAATAGTTGGATTGCGTTAATGCTGCAATAGAAAACAATAAACCCGACCAATGTATTTATGCAAATGATTATGTAGGGTACTTTTCGTCCATAAAAACTTGTTACCATGGGTATTGCGAATAGCCTCTGTAATGCACCGTAACCGTGTAACTACTGGAAAGAAAACTTAAAAGCAAATATTAACCTGCAACATGGTCTACCATGTTTTATAGTTAAGAGAATAGCTACTGTGTGGGAATAGAATGCAGTCGCCTCCTTCTGCGAAGCAGTCATGTTAGCGAAGGAGGAGTATGAACGCATGAGTTTGAGACAACTCTCTTCCTCACTGTAGGCGCGGGGTTGCGGTTGGTGATCAGAGGTAGCTTACCGTCCGATAAGGACCAGGCCCGGGCTGACGGCGCGTCGTGTTCCACGCACTCCTCAAAGAACAGAGCATTGACGGATTGATTCTGACTCAGTAAAGGAACAGGGTGGGTTTTAATCAGTAAGAGACCGGAACTCCCTTCTGCTCCACCGAAAACGAGAGAAGTCATTAGATGAAATTCTCAATGAAGAAAAAAGGTAATAGCTACCGTTTTTATTTGGGTTCCTTCGAAATTTGATAACTTCGGTTTGGTTGAGTACTTGGAATTCTAAACTGAAATGAACTTTTATTGTGTTTGTATCGATTTTATAGCGTGTGTTGATTTTGTAACGTGTGTTTTTGTATGTGACTACTGTTTCTTGAAATAAAAGTACTTATTTAACCAAATAATTCAGCAATTATGGGTAATGTATAATTATGAGTAATATTGTCATATTTATACAAGTATGAAATATGTATTATGAAAACTCGTGTTATTCTTAAATTGCATCGCAAATGTTTTCCTACACGAATCAACCTACTTCTCCGGGCGGTCAGGTTCCGAACGAAAGCAACTGAACCAATAACGCATAATTCGTGTGATTAATTCGTGCAATGCTAAGTCCGTATACTGCCAGGATTCCGGGACTGCTCTAACGAGGTACCGTGGTAGCGGAACGCAAGGGTAGCTGAAGGAATAAGGTGGTTTCTTAGTCTGTAGAAGTCTGACACTCTCTTCCGCTCCACCCAAAGCGGGAGAAGTAATTCAATGATGTTCCCACCCGAAAAAAATAAACTAAACAGTCCATATATTGACAACGTTTAATATTTAATGCGGCTTGATTATAAATAACACATATAGCTATATAAAAAAAAAAAAATCCGAAAAGAAACGACATTATGACTTGCTCATATACAGTTTATTTTGACTTATAATTCAAGGCCAATCGAGCTTGTGGCTAGATAATAACACCCGCATAAGTTGATCTTCAACTTTAAGTATCGCTTGCCGCTGTCTTTCCGTGAATGGGTGCCCATCAACATTTCTAGATTCCTCCGTTCCTCTGAAGGCACACTAAGCGACTGGCTCCGGCTGTCTTTTGTACAGACGCCAGCACATGAACCTACCCGAATCTGTCAAATTTTCCCAATCAACCTTGAACCTAATTTTTTTAACAATAAAGTTGAAAATCTATTAAAAAAAATTGACAGATTGTTGTAGCTTGATGTGCTGGCGTCTGTACATCTTCGATAGCCGTTACAAGTTTTCAGACGCCAGAAAATCGCACACCTGTTTTGCCAAGACGTATCGTGTTACTCAGCTACTCTGTTGTGGCGATTAGATATGCAGTCGCTCCATGTAAAACATCATTCTCAGCTGTATTTGGTTAGACTAGAAGCCAAACCCAAAATAGTTGGGAAAAGACTTAGTAGATGATGATGAATTCCAAGCCAAACTGAAGTTATCATTTATTAAAAGACGTTCTTAGTATACAGACGTGCTTGTTGCAATATTTCATTAACGTAATAACAATGACCTCTTTTGTTATTTTTGCTTAGTGTGAACCTCAGTAAATAATGGAAACATTGAATTGTTTGAAAAATGGATAGCCTGGCTTGTGTCTGATTTCTCTATGGAAGTTGCAACCACGCCCGAGATCCAAAAATGGATGGCAAATATGGAGCAGCAGTTAAATGAGGTTTGCTCTATTGCCACGGATGGCAAACTCAACTCGGAGCAGAAATTGAAGATCTCTACCCTGTGCCGTAAAATTGCATCTGGTGCCTCACAAATGGCAGTTTTGTATCAGTTTCTGAAGCAAAAAGCCCATCAAGCCGTTAACAAAATCGATGAATTGAAAGAAAAACGTAACCTAGCGGAACAAATTTCAGAGCTCAAGCACACTATTAAGGAGTCTGGTGTAACGGGAAATACTTCATTTGCTGACATGGTGAAGAAGGAGTCTAATAATTTCGTGCGACCAAATAACGTGAGCTCTGGAGCTATTTATCCTAGAGATAAATTAAATAAATAAACATAACGAAACAAAAACTCTAGTGCAAAAAATTATATGTCCTGAAGAAATGAAGTTGCACGTACGTGGAGTCCGCAAATTTAAAAATCGGGGCGTTATAATTAGTACTGAAACTAAAGAGGATGTTAATAACATCAAGGTAGCACTCAAATTGTGTCTGGCTGGACTTATCGCCGATGAACCAAAGAAGCGCCAACCACGTATCACGATTGTAGGAGTTCCGACTGATATGGCTGATACTGATGTCTTCAAGTGTATTTATGAACATAGCTGATAAGTTTCCAGAGATGACAATGGAGTCCTTTTTAAAAGTGGTTAAGTTAGTCACAAATCAGGAAAGAGGGATTTATTGACCTGTAACTATGTCATCGAAGTCCCAGCTAAGATACGTAAAGCTCTTATATGTCAAGAAAAGCTTTTTATAAACTGGACATCTGGCCTCGTCAGAGATTTCACCCTTGTTACTAGGTTAGCACCTAGTAACAAGGGTGAAATCTCTGATATGAAATGCCAACAATACGGTCATGCAGTAAAGACTTGCCGAGTGGTCAATTCTTCATGCGGTCACTGCGGAGAAGCGGGACACTCAATGTCCGAGTGCAGAAAAAAGAAACAACCACGAAATGTGCAACGTGCTTGCGCTTCAAAAAGCCCCATACCCATAAAACTGGAGATACTGAGTGCCCTGCTAGGAAAATAGCAGAATACCAAAACTATAAATAAATAATTATAAAAAAATAAATATAAATAACACTATCGACTATGAGGGCACGTAGCGCATCATACTCTAGGTCAGACTTCCACGTTGATACACCTGTTGCTGACACAGCTATCGCTGGTTTATGTGCTACTACCTAATCGATTTGTTGCTGTCTCAACACATTTGTCACCTACTAGCTGCATTAATCAAAATAAGCAAGTTTGTTTTTTGAGTTCGACCTAGTTCGTTATTGTTTCTGCTGACGCATTCGTTTGCTCATGATGTAGTTTTTAAGTTATTTAGGTTTATTGTAACAAAATATAAGATTATTTTTTCCATTAAATCTGTTCTCTTTAAATTATAATGGGGATTTATCAGAATTAATCCTAGCACAGGCATTATTATTGTAAGACTTACATAGTTTAATTAAGTTTAATTATGATTACTGAATAAAAATTATTTATTATTATTTAAGTATTTATTGCGTTGCTAAAAATCTAACATAAGTAAATAAATATTGACAGGCTCGCGGTTAATCAACTTCTCTTCCGATATGATAGCACATCATCTCATCATCTCTCTCTGTACATGATGATGAGTTGACAATGGAAAAGTCTTTTTCTAAAATTAACTTATTCACTATTATTTATACGAGATAAGCCATTAAATAAAACTAGAGGACGCCAGTGGTTTAAATTCAACCACAATTAAAAATATTTCTATTGTACGAGGGTGACACTGAAAGTTCTTAGAAAAGCAAAAACTGAACAAACTAGCAAGTTATTAGTTTTATTATATCTTTTCAAAATAGTGTCCATTTACATCAATACATCGCTGCATCCGAGGGAACCACTGAGAAAAGCACTTTACCCACTCGTCCTTAGGGATCTCTTCGACGGCATTATAAAATGCAGCCACTGCTTCCTCGGCGTCCATAAATCGTTTTCCTGGAAGTTTTGCTTTTATTTTCGGAAATAAATATAAATCGCAACGTGTGAGGTCGGGGCTATAGGGCGGGTGACCCACTAATTTCACGTCTGACGTCGCCAAGTAGTCGATTGTTTGCTTGACGGTGTGCGACTAGGCATTGTCGTGGTGAAGAAGGCGTTGTCGTGGATCCTACTGCGAGGTTGTTTCTCCCGAACTTTTTTCCAAGACAAATGGCAAGTGGTTGTTAATAACTATTTTTCGCTTCTCTAAAACAATTGTTGCGTAATGTCCTGTCCTTCCGAAGAACGAGGCCACCATCTTTTTTCTCACGCTTCGACCTCTCTTCAATTTATTTGGCAACTCCTCGGAAGGAAACACCCAGACAGTAGACTGTCTCTTAGTTTCAGGATCATAACAATAAATCCAGCTTTCGGCACCCGTAAGTATCTCGAACTCAGCATTTGAGTCACCTACGTTAAATCTTTGAACCATTTCACGACACCAATCAACACGACGGAGTTTTTGGGCCTCTGTCAAATTAGAGGTATCCACCGGGCACAAAATCCTCCATGAACAAATATACATCATACGCCGCACAACACTGATGTTATCTTCAGTCGTCGTCGTAGAAGGCCGCCCCTCACGCAGAGCATCGGTAAGATTAGTGCGACCACGTTTAAACTCATTAAATCAGTTGTTAACAGTGGCACAAGATGGGGCTTCATATTGAAAGGCCAATTGAAGTCTATCATAACTTTCTTGTTTACTTAAATGACATCGAAAGTCATAAAAAATCATTGTACGAAAATTTTCTCGCGTTATATTCATGCTGACATGACAGACAATTTTCAATTTGCCGCCAAATCGTAAACAAATGACAAATGAATAAAAAAGTACACAGTAATACTGGCAAAGAGTTCCATTTTCAAAATTTGAACTTATTTTTTGTTTTATCGTTTACAAGTGGCCAGTTCTAAAAACTTTAAGTGTCGCCCTCGTATTATTATATACAAATATTAAGTTTCTGCACACGTATCATCATACATCACATACGGTTTGTGATATTTTCTGATTTTTGTTTTTTTAGGATTAATGTGAAGAAGTCATGTAGTTTTTGCATTCACACGCTCTGATTGGCTCATCTGACCCAAGCAGAAAGTTAATGATAATAGGCACTCCAGCTACTTTCGGGGACTTCCTTCATAACGTTACATTAACGTCATGGTACAGTCTACAAAAGAAAGATATAGTAGCCCATACATGCAAACCCTTATCTAGATAATGTAGTGTTTACTGTTGTCAAGTAGGAATCCATCATTTTAATAAAAAATCTCGAAATAAATTGGATCTGTGACCTTTATTCTACGGTTTCCTAAAACTTAACAACTTTTTTAGAATTAAGGTTTAATCTTAAAATCACAGCTCAAGGTTGCCTTGACTGCACATTTATGTATATCCGGACTTTTAATTCGATACAGTAAGCTGACATAAGCTAGTGTCACTAAAATAACTACACCCTATTTAACCTAATAGTGATGGATTTAATCAATCAAATAAATGGCTTCCTATTAGGTTTCGCCGGAATCTTCACTTATTTTCTCTACTTTATAATGCTCTTTAATCCTTTTACTCCTTTTTATCTTAAGGAACGTTTTCAGTTCCTCTCTGACACACATTCTAGATCCTTGAGATCATCGGAAAATCTAAAGTTAAGTATTCGTATGCATTCCACTTCTTTCTTTGACAAATCGTTTTCTGTATAGTAAACGATTAATGGGTAATGCATTACACAAACAAGCTACTTGTATTATCAGCTCGTTTGTGGAATGCATTACCCATAGAAGTGAGGCGTGCTCAAATGCTACCAGCGTTCAAAAGAATGGTGAAGGAGCATTACCTCTCCCTATAACTTTTCCCCTTCTTTCTCAATTATACATGTAATATTTATTAGTATATGATTTTGGTATTGTATTTATTTTATATTATTATGTTCAATTAATATTATGATGTTTGTACACTGACAGCCCTTAATCTATCTCCTTTAAGTTTGTCCATCCAAAGGTTGTAAGAGATCGCCTTGTGCGATAAGACCGCCCATTGTACATTAGTTTAAGTTTTTTGTATCCATATAAATATTATAAGGTGTACAATAAAGTATATAATAAATAAATAAATAGTAAATAAATAAATGAGTGATTTTTAATCGTGAAGAAAGAATAATAAATAATAAAAAAATAATTTTATCTTTTGTTTTGAAGTATTAACTAGATTTTATTAGAATATTATTCATATCTAACCAGACATGATAAAAGCCACTCTTTTGGAAATTGTTTCATGTTATGAATAATTTAATAAATTGCGCGAGATTAATATTATATCTATTCCTTAGAACAACAACGCGTAGAAGGATAGTACGAGTGCAAAAAGTGAGGCAACTAAAACTTAGCCATTTTGGCTAACTTTGCTCGACGAGCCGTCAGTACTCAAGGTCACATTCTGCCGAACAGAGCTCGCGAGTAAATAATTTAAAACGACCGTTTGTAGCGTAAAGGGATGTCATAGTCCTTCGGGAAAACAAAAAACGTGTAATCAAATTACATTTCACAAGTAAATACTTACATTTTATACATAATATTTAAGTAAATCGACCATCAAACAAAAATTCTAATAACCTAACTTATCACAATTCAATGTTGCTATCCGTGAGGAAAAAATACCCATATTGATTTCTTTTGTGCTTATTTTTGTGTAAAAAAAATATAGTTTTGGCGGCAATTATGTATGCGTCAAACTAAACTATATTTATTTACAGCTACTACCTACAGTGTTTTATAACTAAAAGTTACTGTTAGTTCGAAGAGTGGCATCATAAAGATGACAATTTTATTGATTAAGATTTTTTCATTTAAGTAATGTTCTCAATAATATTTTTCTATTTCATAAATACAACACATAGTTTTAATTGATATCAAACGAGATTTTTCAAGCAATTAATACATTTCTATAATATCATTATAACACATTACACATCAAACATTCTAAACGCAATGAACGATATCTCATTTCGTTTACCTTCCGTAAATATATGTCATATAAGTCATATTACATGAAAAAACATCATCTTATCTAGTTTCATAACATAAAATACTTGATTTGATCCAGCAACATAATAGTGCGTTTTCCCATTTTTGTGGGTAATGGTCTGGTAATGGTATCACTGAAAGCTATATTTGTGTGCGTTTGAAGAACGTAAAGAAAGAAAATAAAGTGGACACACGAAATCGCTCGTGTTTTGTTCTAGACGCCGCGCCTCTTCTATGCGTTGTTGTTCTAAGATCTATTCGTTTTATTTTTCACGCCAATTTACTTTTTTTTATTTTCACACCATATTATTAAAAAAATATGTTTTTCGATTTTATTCCTGACATAAATCAGAATTTCGTAGTGGTCATAATCTAACAATTCAGAAACTGTCAGTGCATCGAATTAAAAGTCCGGGTATACTTATAATTATTTAATTTTTTTAGTGTTTCAGGGACGTTTGCAGAAGCCCGCCTTTTACACAGAAATGCGTAAGAGATGTATAATTGTATATCCCTGGTACGCAGGATCCGGAGCAGCACCAAAAGTATTCTAAAGATGATCTCCAGCCAACTAGATTGCACGATCATAAACCGCTGCCGCAAACTTTATGCTAGACTTGCAGCAGTATAACAACAACATATACAGGGTGCTTCAAAAAAATGTATACACATTTTGAACGTCCATAGAAAATTTATTTACCGTTCTACAAAGTTAAATTTCAGTAAATTAGAAAGCTGAAAGTCCAATGTAAATGAAACATAAATAACAAATGTTAATACTGTTCAAATTGGTGACCTCCAGCATCAATACAATTCTGAGTACGAGTCACCACTGATTCTGTACATCGTATCAAAACGTCCAATGAGATTTCTCTACACACGGCTTGAATCTCATTCCAAAGAATGTCTAGGTTACGTGGTTTACCTGGATCAAAATTTTCCGGGCCAGTGGATAGGACGCAGGGAGCCAATCGAGTTTCCAGCACGCTCTCCAGACCTTACACCACTGGATTTCTTCTTATGGGGCACAGTAAAAAATGAGGTGTACAAACGTAAACCACGTAACCTAGACATTCTTTGGAATGAGATTCAAGCCATGTGTAGAGAAATCTCATTGGACGTTTTGATACGATGTACAGAATCAGTGGTGACTCGTACTCAGAATTGTATTGATGCTGGAGGTCACCAATTTGAACAGTATTAACATTTGTTATTTATGTTTCATTTACATTGGGCTTTCAGCTTTCCAATTTCCTGAAATTTAACTTTGTAGAACGGTAAATAATTTTTCTATGGACGTTCAAAGTGTGTATACATTTTTTTGAAGCACCCGGTAGTATAGTAACATAGACATAAGTTAAATACCAACCAAAACTTAAATAACACACACATTTAAAAAATAAATAAATTATTATGTTGTTAGTTTGCGACTTCTCGATTTTTGTTGGTTTTCAGCTGAAACTCCCGCCCCGAGACCCTCAGGGTAGGGGAGGATAGTAGGGGAGTATTTTATTGTGTTATTTACTATCATTATAATTACTTCAATGTCAAATTTTGTACAGTACCAGTTGACGTCATCACATCAGCGATTTTATGATATTAGGTTTTTTTTTGTGTTATCACTATTATTATTATTTTTCCAATATAATTTTCACGTACATATTGCACCTTCCACTCTATCTCTTCACCACTCATGGTTGACTGTAAAGCCCGATTTACACTTCAACAAGTACAGTAGCGAGTTAACTTGCGTCATTGGCGAGTTAAGTTGTTAATGTAGTTTGAACGGTAAAAGCGAGTTAAGTAGTAAGTTGTTGATTAAGTTGAGCTAAATAGATCGCGATCCTATTTTTCGGCGAGTCCAGTGCGAAGTAGCCCCCTCTCTCGCGTCTCCCGCACCCCTCCAACTTAACTGGCTGGCATGTAGACGGGCGAGTTTAGTACAGTCTAGGGATGTAACATTGTACATAAAAAATCGATTAATAAATAATCGAGTTTGTTATATTAATCGATTTTTCTTTTGATAAAAAATGATTTTTAATCGATTATTTCCATAATCGATTATTATTTCTCATCCCTACTAGGGATGTAACATTGTACATAAAAAACGATTTTGAATTAATCGATTATATATTTAGCATGAAAAATTGATTAATAAATAATCGATTTTTCTTAAGAAAAGAATCGATTTTGTTATATTAATCGATTTTTCTTATGATAAAAATCGATTTTTTATCGATTATTTCCATAATCGATTATTATTTCATATCCCTACTAGGGATGTAACTTTGTACATAAAAAATCGATTTTTAATTAATCGATTATATATTTAGCATGAAAAATCGATTAATAAATAATCGATTTTTCTTAAGAAAATAATCGATTTTGTTATATTAATCGATTTTTCTTTTGATAAAAATCGATTTTTAATCAATTATTTCCATAATCGATTATTATTTCACATCCCTAGTACAGTCCATAAATTTGTAGGTTGCGGCCGCGTATACGTGTTATTTTCTTTTCTTCTTCTCGGGCAACTTATGACTACTCACTCGCCTACGTTTGGACGCTACTTACAACTTACTACTTATTACTTAACTGTCTGAGTTCTTAACTCGCTACTGTACTTGTTGAAGTGTAAATCGGGCTTTAGAGAATGCCTACGGCATTAAGTACGCCTTTGTACTTATGTACATAAAGTGTAAATAAATAAATACCAGCGCTGTATCATACGTTTTGTGCGTATGGGTGGGATGTCCGCCATGTAACGATGGCGCTTCGCCGTTTGTCTCGTTGGCCGATGATGGGACGGGCTTGGCGGAAATAGATTGTGTAAGTCCATCGCACACTCCTCGAAATGTAACCGATAGAAAACCGATAGACTATAGGATATACAATACAATTGCAAACTTTCATCACCTATTTCGTTTCTTTAGGGTTTGATTTAAAAAAAAAACGTATCCTATGTTTAACCCCGGGTTTGAAAATTTCTTAAAAATCGGTTCAGCAGTTTAGCCGTGAAATCGTGACAGACAGATAGAATTTCAGATTAACGTGCCTGTGGTCCCTTATAAATGATCGGCAGATAATTAAAAGAAACAAGGTGTTGTGTTGGTGGATTCGTTGATAATAAGCACTTAGGTATATAAGTTACATAGGTATTTTGAAAAAACTACTAGTACATACTTGTCATGTGTTATTTTACTTAGCAATATATAAATCTATTTATTTATTTAAACTTAATTCATTGTGTATTTAAGTTGCTCAATTCTGTATTATATGAGCTCAAATTCTTTAAATTGACTTAACAACTTTAGGTAAAATAATACCAATTCATTTTAATTGTTTGATAAGACACAGATAAACATATTTCGAGCATGTATTATTGTAATTCCACTGAATTATAAGGTAAATATAATTTGACATTCAACTTAGACGAGACGTACATGATAAACATGTGTATACATGCAACTTAAATATATTATGTATATATTAGTGTTGTAGTTACCTATAATTGTTTGTTACACTTATGTTTCATGCCCTATGCTTGTTATTTTTATATAATTGTATGAGTGTAATCAAATGTTGGTAACTCTAAATAAATAAATAAAATAAAAATTAAACTGTCTCGTTGGTCGAGTGGTCGCAAGCGCTACTGCTGAGTACGAGGTCTCGGGTTCGATTCCCAGGTCAGGTAAACGGTGTTTTTTTTTTTTTTTTTTTTTTTTTTTTCTGCAAGGAATACCTCAGCTCTGAGTTAGGAAATCAGTGGTGTGATACCTCCGTGCCTCGTGGAAAGCACGTTAAGCCGTTTTTCCTGGCTGTAATTTAAACATCTTTGACAGTCATTACGGGTAGTCAGAAGCCAGTAAATCTGACAATGGTGTAGCCAATTGTGTTACCCAGCTACTGGGTTGTGGTTGCATCGGTTACACTGGAAGTCGACCCCAACATATGTATTTGAGAAAAAGCTAAGCAGATGATGATATATGTATATGTACAGATGCATAATTCTTACATAATCAGGCTGTAATGATTTAACTGTTGGGGCACAGGCCTCTTTTCTAGAGGCGAGGGAATGGCCCGTAATCCAGCACGCGAGCCTAGTACATGTTGATGGTTGTTGCATGTCTTCGGGTTTCGAGCCTAGGATATGCCCGTTACCTCACGATGTTTTCGATCGCCGTATTGACAGCATAGAGTAAGTATATATACTAATTATAAATTAAAATTGAAATAAAAATAATTGTAATTAGTTTTATGTTTTATTTTTGTTATTTTGTGAGGAGAAATAAAGAGATTAATAATAATAATAAAAAATGTATCTAGGTTTCGCTGTGAAAGGATTCAGACGGTACAAAAATAAAACACATATATTAACCTATCAATTAACACTAAGTAAATTTATACATGTAAATGCTATCCGTATATTTAGGTCTTAACTTTATTTTATAAACTCCTGCTCTTAGACTAACTCATCTTTTATCCTTTCCTTTGATTAAGTCTTTCGAAACAATTTCAGACTTTGGAGATTCTATGAAATAGTTCTCTATTTCTTGCAAAGTTTTGTCTTTGCTCTCAGGTAAATATTTATACAGTAAAAATGCAAAAACCGACGCTGAGAGCCCATAAAAAAGGAAGGCACCGTGCAATTCAAACATTTTAAAAATATACGGTGATACTTTTAAAACAGACGCCATTAATATTTCAGAAAAAATTGCAAGCGTTGGTAATGACGAGCTTCGATACCTTAAAGGCGTTAATTCTCCATACACAGAACATGCCAATATCATTGGTCCACAGCTAATTGTCATTGAAAATGCAGTTAGCAACAACAGCGTCACTATCTTATTCTCTGCTATCACAGACAATCTTATCAGATACAAGTAAAGTGAAATTATAAACAAAAATACAATACCAATCGAAGAAGATGAAAGTAACAATGTTCTTCTTTTGAGATATTTTGATAGAACGCACCCAATCAGCATGCTGAAAATAGTGACGGCTTCTAAAATAAGCATCCCTGTATACGCCGTGGACTCACTCTTCGTTATTTTCTTTATTAATTCAATAGAGTACATGCTACATACAAACTTGCCAGAAAAATTATAAAGGGACATAACTGTCATCGACAATAAAAGAGGCTTATAGAACGCTTTTGTTGTTATCGTTTCGAGGATGTGTTTGAGTCGACTCCACGAAGCTTCTCTACGTCTGGTACGAGACAGATATTCCTTTTGTGACTGTATTAAACTTTCTAGCTCATTTTCAGCACCCTTGTCGTATCCTTTCAGCCAGTGGTGGGCCGCCGCACATTCCTTGAAACGTCCATTCATTGCCAACCAAGACGGGGACTCGGGCCATAGGAAAGCAGTTAAGGATAAAGTAGAACACACAAAAGCTAGAATAGCAATATTCCTCCAATGGCTAAAAGTACCAGTTGCATTGGCTATCCAAAGCCCCAAAAAAAATATAGTTGATTTTACTGTCATGAATATTCCTCGGTAGCGCGGTGACGTGTATTCGGTGACAATAACAATCAAGAGTGTCATATTGCTACCGACGAGCATGCCTTGCATTATTTCACTGATGAGAAGAATAGTACTTGAGGTACTGCAATAAAATACGATGTATCCAATTAGTGTGTTGACACACAATATAACGAACGGCACTTTTCTTCCGAATCGCCGCGTGAGTATTGGCAGTATTAGTATCCAAGGCAACGCGGCGTAACCATGGATTGATGCTGAAAAGAAAATAGTTATTTTACTGATTTTAACACAAACTAATTCATCAGAAATGATCGATCGAACTAGACTGAAATTAGACATATTTGTAGATATAACGGTACAAAATAATGGTTAGCTTTAAGTTTCATTTTGACATTTTTTAAATAAGACTTATCTTGTCATTTAAAGCTTGACTTAAAGTTAGCGACTTTTTATCAATTTATTGGACATTATGACTATTTAAGAAAAGCAATACTCCAAGAGTCTTGTATCGTGACTCGTCAGTCTATGTTTTACAATCAGACCAGAAACATATATTTGTAGGCTATACAAACGCTTGCTCCAGTGCAGGAATCGAACCCGGTATCAGCGTATCAGCCCATCGCTCAATCACTGCGCAAATCATATTGTCGAAAAACTTGTGGTTAGTTATTTTTTTAGCTTAAAGCAAAATAAAAATTTTGCTTTAGGTTTATTTTTCTTAACGTGATACATCCTCTTTACATATTCGGGTAGTATGGACAAATGAAAAGCATCTAAACGTGTAGCCATAAAGATGGATATATCTAGAACTATCTAGACTTATCGTAAGCCTAGCCCCGATCTAGGGTTGCAGGAATGTTCTAACGACATACCGTGGCCCCGGCACGCAAGGTCAACTGAAGGAACGGAGTGGATTTCTAGTGAGATGACACTTCCTTCCACCCCACCCAGAGAGGGAAGAGTTATTTGATGACTTTCTCACTGGTAAGAAGAGCCCCGATCTATATCCCTATACAACGTGTAATTTAAAGGGTATATACATACCGAGTGCACGACTTCTTTGGATGATAACAAACGATATGGCAAGGGTTTTCTAATCCTATGTCTACATGTGTGGAGCATATTAGAAATTTCAATACATTGATACCAGAGGCCGAATTTTTCAAATTAAGAAGAACGAAGAGAATTATCGTTTTATTGGCAAGTGACGTGGAAAGTGATGACCCTCATAGTGCTGTGACACGTTTGTTATTACTGGTGTTCAAGAAACATATGAAACCAATAATTTTGGGTCAATTCTGTGAGTCACTTATTTTGAGCTGAAATTTTGCATAGAGACTCCATACCAGATGTTGTCTTCAGTCCTTTTGGATAGATATGGGGTTTCCGTTACACGTTGTATATTGACAATTAAATAGAAAATCATGTATGTACTTACACAACCATGATGCCATATCTTCACTGACCGCGTCCGTGGAGTTTGCATCTCTCCTTATTTGCGGTATGAACACGTTGGGGGCGCCGTAACCTAACCCCAGCACGAAGTAAATCGTCCATACTCCTCCGACCACGAATAACTGAAAAATAAGCAAACAAAAAACATCAGGCATTGCTATATAATAACGCCTTCAGATGCATACTGGGGCATGTAATGTGACAAGCCTCCTTTATGAGCCGAGTACATGAATCTGACTATGAAATATTAAGAAGTTTTATACGAGGTATTTCTATATGGCAATTAACAGTCCAACTACAATAATTATAATACATTTTTTTACTAAATGTTAATAATTACTAGATCATACTGCATATTTCTTGTATTTTTAACCGACTTCATAAAAAGGAGGAGTTTGTGGGGGTTTTTATGCTCGCCACAATGCATATGGAGAAGTGAAATTGATGGTGAACTCCTCAACAATTATCGGCCCTACTTCGGGAAAAGCAATATTTTGTAAAAGGTGATAAGTAATTGACATATAGGCTTTCGTAGGTAGATAAACGAGAAAACCGACCCACTAAGTTGGTAGTCGGTGTAAAAAAACGAAAATACAAAACCGACACCGAATACCGAAATTAAAGTTATTTCCCACTTAGTAGTATCGTTTTGGAAGTTGGTTTAATTTTTTGTCAAAACGTTTTTAATAGTTATTGCGGGAATAATCCGGTTGCGGAATTTGCGGAAAAAAAATAAAACGAGATACTGAGCCTCTGCGCTAGAGCAACTGAAGGAATAGAGTACATTTTTAGTCAGTCAGAGTCTGGCACTCCCTTCTGCTCCACCAAGAGCGTTGCAATTTTCATGATTTTCCCCACAGATCATAAAAACACAAAAGATATGGCAAGGGGCCGTGGCGCTTGCGAACTCATCAAGGCCCAAAGCGCCTTGATGCCAGTTTCGGCCATTAGTCGAATGTCAACTTACGACATCTTCGCTGCTTATGATTTTTGACAAAATGACGCGTTGTTCAGTGCTTGTTTGCAAAAATAACAGCTGTATTATGAATTACGTCAAAGATTGAATCTCATTTCACACGTAAGTACTAAAATAATATTGTTTTTCTTATTAAATTCGTTAACACATTACTTCGTGATACTAGCAATACGATGAAGTACCAAAAGCAATTATTTTCATTGGGAACAAAAACCATTAATTGTTTAGTACACATCGACCAATGAAGCGGCAGGTGTAATAGCGCAATGGATAAGTGTTTTACTGATATCCTCACTCACACGATAGTTTCGTGAAGCGGCCGCTGCCGGCTTTTGTTGGTTAGTGATGTAACTACACGTTTGTGGTTGTCGATATTTTATACGTTCCTACTTACTACGAATGATTACACAAGGGAATAAAATTTTACTTTTTTGTTGCATGGTATTTTATGGCTGCATCATTTTAATCATTATAATTCATACCTTGCTTTTATTTTAACATTTCAGCTATCCGAAAGATCCAAAAATAAAAGAAAAGTGGATAACTGCGTAACGTACTATTCCAGACTATATATCTTTATGCCAAATTTCATCCAGATCCGTTCAGCCGTTCTGGCGTGATTGAGATCCATCCAAACTTTTGCATTTAAAATAGCAGTAAGATAAATAATTGTGATTTTTTAGCATGTCCTGACATATACTTTAAGAGTTATTTCTGTTTCCTCCATACGTGATCAATGCAAAAGTATTTTGATCATAATTGGAATATTAAATAATTAGAATTCTAGAGACTAATATCGTCCGTATCCATAATTTATCAAATATCCGTTAAAATATACAGTTTAGAAATTTCACTGATTAGTGCTATTACTGAAGTTAAACACAGATGTAGATATATTGTTGTATTGTTTTTAATAGCCTCTAGATCATAATTTTATTGTTTACTATGACAAAATTTTAATAACTTTAGTTAGTTAATATTCCAATTATAATCACACTTCACTTGTTTAGAGTGTCAAGTACGGCGGAAACTCCAGAATCGTTTTATTTTCACAGTCAATAAAATCTTTTGGAAAAAAAATCAAGTTTTAAAGGATTTATAGGAGGGAAAGGAATTTTATCAATATTTTTCTACGATTACAATCACGTACAACTTAACATGACTATTCGCGTTACGCATATGTGTGTTAATTCTCGAGTCTGTAGGTACAGGTACAAGAGCCGCCCCCTGTTTGCATGTGTTCTATTAGTGAGGTTTTTAGTGTTGCTGTAAGTTTCTTTGTGTGCGGGGGAAATGTGAGCTCGTGTATCGTTCTTATAGGTTTTGCTTTTGGGTTAGTGAATTGAGAGGGAGAAATGTGGAGACACCTGAACACGAAGTAATCCTTTACAAAGCATATCTCTGTGTTTATATGATCTGTGATTTTCCCCCTCAAAATAGGGTATAATGACCATTCAATGGAACCAACTAAGTTACTTTTAGTCAGGACTATATTTATAGTCCTGTTTGTACAGGGCTAAAAAAAGTTAGTCTATCATATACCTAAACTGTTATTTCTTTTTACAATAATAAGTACGTAGGTACTCGTACAGGGCATTGAATTGAGCACAGTACATACCATGTGCTGAGCTTTGGATCAACGACAACGAGGTAAACATGACATAGTCTATTAAGAACATAATATTGACTATTTGTTTCCCCTTGAAAACTTGGGAAATCGTAAAGTCATTAAGTAAACAAGATAAGTTCCCAATATATTATGTTACGGGTAATGCTAGAAGATTAAGAAAAACTACCGTTCACCCGGGTTTAGGTACTTGGAATTATCCATTGTTTTGGGTAAAGTCCGAATAACAATTAAAATACATTTTTATTCAGGATTTAACTATACTCACCTAGGACCACACACCGCTTGCTGGGTAATGTAAGACCTAATTATTAAGTAAATAAAATACATGACAACTATTTAATCTACTACTATTCGGACTTAAACATAAACCCGGCTAATCCTAAGTTTACTGAATCTGCTAGCATTACCCGTAATATATACACCCGAATTTTACGTCGGGGTCTCAAAACAACAAACAATTAAATAATTAAATCTCAAGGTCTAATGAAATGTCAAATTGTGAAGCTATTTATAGGCTGTACTGTTCATCGATGGACGAAACGTAATAATTTTGATAAACAATTCTGTAGATAGATAAATCAACTAATTAAGAATAAAAATAAACCGTTCGTAATGAGTTTAAAAGTTGATTATATTTGGAAATAAACATTCTATCTGTATAAAAAAATTAATCCCCGAAATGTATGTACGTTCATATCTTCAGAAGGACAGTACCAAATTGTATAATTATTTTGATGTCACTGTTTGATTGTTTTACGGACATGAAGTACGTAAGTAATACTATACGTAAGTATATATAGTAGTACGTAGTAAGTAGACAAAGATATAGGCTAGTTGGTTTAAAAAAATCCGGCCCGCATTATTGGTTTACAGTGGTAAGGTAGTTGTAGTAGTTGCAAGGGCGACTACGGAGCATTCAGTCCTAGATTCGATCCCTAGCTTGGACCAAGTGCTACTCCATGAAGAATTTCTTGATAGCAGGTTGTACTCTTGATCCTTGCCCGATCCATATTATTACTAAGTGGGGCTTTAAAGTAACGGGCGAAAGGTAGGAAAAGCAAAATTGTAGTTGAGACAAAATTACCTTCTAAGCCAACGATATAATTTTCACGGGTAAAATTTGTATCAGTTATATCGCAGCAGTACATTAGTTATTATTATAGAATGGCATATAACTTTTAGGACTATACAGGTTCAAATAAGTCATTTTAAATTGAGTCTTAAATTTGAATAAGTGTTTGTAGTCGTGTAAAACTAGGTCATGTCTAATCAGCTATTGAATCAATTACGTCATAATTACACAGCACATGAATACAATTTTAAGTAGAAAACTACTCGTCACAATATGTCTTTATTTGTTTTTTATTTATCAATGCCGTCATTAATTTAGCTGTCTCTCTAGCAAACGTGTCAGCCAAGTAGAAAAACACTTGATTTAACTGTAGGTACTTAAATTCTAAGATTCTAGTTTGTGGATAAAAAACTTAAAAAGTCTTACTATATACCATCATCACTTACCATCAGGTGAGATAGTGGTCAAACGCGTGCCTATTATCAATAAAAAAAAAACTAAAGATGTGATGTACGATATTTCACTTCTTTTAAACCTAAGCGAGAAATTGGAATCTAGTACGCGGAAAACATTGCGGAAGACCATGACAAATAATTATTTTTAAGACGACATTTAGTGCTGATTTTGCTCAGGCACGCATGAGCAGTCAACATGTCAACATCTCCTGCAGATGCTCTGAAGAGGAGCGAAGAAGTGTCGAAGCTACAATGCGGCCGTTCTAACTTGGCGAGTGTGAAGTTAGGCTCTGCGAACTTTAACGCTTGTGCACTCGTACAAAAATAAAGGTTTTAAAAAAATAAATGCAATTAGCAGTTGTTATTCCTGTTAACAACTGTTATTGGCATTTTTTTTTAAAACCTTTATTTTTGTACAAGTGCACAAGCGCTAAAGTTCGCAGAGCCTAACTTCACACTCGCCAAGTTAGAACGGCCGTACTGTACATAGGGTTGTGTTGTAAATGACTAAAAATCGGTATAATCCACCTTTACGGGTGTCATTGCTCAACTAAGTATAGGCAGAATTGATTTATTGTGTGTGCAAGCAGAAGCTATAATAACCGGTGTAAGCAGCACGATTTTGACCCTTTTACAATAGGTGTTATTGCAGCCAGAAGACGCCTAAACATTGATTTTTTCAAAAATTATTAGTAACTATCTGTAGTTACTGCTGTGTATCTATTTATTAATGTTGAATATTGTACGATATGGTGATATTAAGATTAAGTATATATTAAATGTTCACTGTAAGATTTTCCTGCTTCTAAACGTGAGGACTTTTAATGGGCTCACTGTCTACTATACTATATATTTCCTGTATTTAAAAGCTGTTAGTCCTCCATACTTCTAAATAAATAAATATTGCATAAATAACCATGTGCATATGATTATGTCGCGGGCGGTGCTTAATACTGCCATTGACTTGACTTGACTTGGTTGATATACCGTCTGGTTGAACTAAACGCTTCTCCTCCATATTTATTGTACGCACAACCCAGGTGTGGAACCCTCTGCTAGCTTCTGTCCTTCCCTACCACATATGACCCGTCAGCCTTTAAAGCAGGAGTAAATAGAAATTTTCTGGGCTCGCTCGTTCCATCATAGACCTCATCTAAACCTTACCATAAGGCGTGATCGAGGTAAAAACGTAGGTACTCGAAAAAAAATTTTTGGTGGAACTTTTAAGTAACTACATTTTTAATCTCTCCATTTATAGTTTTTGGGAGATGATTCCTTTGTCTTATCCCATTAATAAGCGCAACTAGTCTCCTCTCGCTATACTTTTCCATTCCTCGACATCTGAGTTTGAACCCCTTTGTGATTACATATATTATATTCAATTTTATATATATAGCATAGATAAATACACAGATACATAAATATGCCATATAATAGACGTATATATAAATAGACATACTATAAATATAAAAGCAATTATTATTTGATCAAGATTGACTAATTAGCACTATCGACTAACATGTTATTTTTACCGCAGTCAAGACCAGTTGAACGACATTTTGCAAGAAGTAACTTGTTTTTGTGAAAAAGAGTTTTTATTAAGAAGCAATAAATCAGTAATTAAAAAGGTAAAGTCATTGACATATATATTACTGCGTAAGGACTGGGCAGACCGCATGTTATAATGACGCCTCGAACTTGGTCCCAAAGTGGTATTCCCTTTATCGAAGTGAACTAGAACGCGATCGGCTATCTTCGGGAGCCGAGCGGTCGTAAGTTTTACAAGCAAAAATGCTGAATTGTGTCGTGAAGGGTTACGTGAAATACGACAAAAAGCACAATAAAAAAAATATAACATTTCATATCACCGGTAAGTTAAAAATATGTCATTAAATCAACTTCTTACATTATTTAAAACAATTTTCTTTCTTATTTGTCTCAACCTTTAGCCAAGACGACGCGAAGTTACAGCCGATGAAATTAAAAGATTAAATAATATTACTACTTATAAGATTAAATTATGTAAAAAATTAATTTTTATTGTTTGTTAAAAGCAAATTAAAATGTATTTTTATGTACAACAAATACAAATTTCGAAAAATAAAAGGTTTTTTTTTTAATTTCTTTGTTACTTGAAAACTACCACACCCCGCTCTTACAAGGTTACGTCTAGCAGCAGACCACGCCGATTCACATCTTAGTTATAATAGATGGCGTTAGTGTGTTTTGAAGGGCGACCGCGTCCGTCAAATCTGACGACCGTATCTTTACTATTTAAATCAATGGGTAAAATGCTAATCCGTTTCCGCACTAATTCGTATGAATATTGTTCGTGCATTACTTGGTATTTTATAATGCAATAGCTACTGCCCGCGGCTGCACTTACGTGAAAATTTTTTTCGAGTTTTAAGTAGCATAATATGTTACTCGCTGATAACGTAACTTTAAATTGATGAAAGATTTTTTTGATATCCGTTCAGTAGTTTTTAAAAACATTCAAAATTCAAAACTTCCATCTTTACACTAATTGAAAAAATATGTACATCGATGTAAGACACGGTGATTTCCTAACTGCAAACTTTGGTATCAATAATATATTTTTAAGTTTTAGAACTATGAATGATTGTTGGAATTTTGCCTTACAAACTACTGATGTGGCCATACTTCTAGCCAAACGCACTCCCAACGGACAAAACTAAAAAAGAGTTCTGTTTTTTTTCCGTTTGAAGAACATAGGTAACCCTAAATTTAGGCTTCTTTGGTAAAACCTAATAAAAAAAAAAACAAAATAGTACATGCTACGAATTGTAGAAGATAAGATAATAAGATGTTCACAAATAATTATTCGCAAAGAAAAATAAATATTTTAAAACATAATCAATGAGCCATCTTAAGAACTAAGCAGCCCAAGAAAACCCGTTTTGAATTAATTATATTCATAATATCACAAACAAAAACACTATCGTACGTAATTAGCTGTAACTTATTATTCACAAAATGTTTTATTTTATCTTAATAAAACAAAGCTTGGGTTTATACATTCTGGGCCTTCAGTGAGGCTCATGTAGTCGACAAACTTAGGAAGGCATGCCCTACGACAATATAAATAGAGTATAAAATGAAAATCACGATCGAATTTTAAAATAAAACTTATATGCGTATCTTGTATGTATGTATGTATGTTTGTAATATTTTTATTACCTCATATCTCCAGAACCGCTGAATGGATTTACACAATTGAGGTATCGTTAGATTTTCTTAGCAGCCCAAGTGTACTTACATAGATATGTGATATTTGAAAAAATTAAACATGGCGGCTGTGCGAAGCCATTATATATGGTGAAAAAAAAAATTTTTTTCTTAATCTACAATATGGGTATCAAATTAAAGGGCTTAACACAAGGATTTCAAAAAGGTATATCATGCCTATCATTAGTGTAATAGTAGAAAAATAATACAATGGGACAGTTTAAAAATATGGACTTCACTTTCTGAAACCGGTGGAGTGCCAATGTGACACGACCGGGAAAACTAAAAAATTGTTAATTAATATTTTAACTAAAAAGTTGAAAAAAAGTTATTTAAAAAATCTAAAAAACCCGACTGCTCAACTGAAATGCAAGAAACAAGCAGATTTTTATTTTAAAAAGTGATAAGCAGGCGTGACCCAATTGAACACATTTTTTTAATGGGATGTTCATCCAATTAATATAATATTCTATTCTATTTATTCCTGTTATATTAAAGTAGTGTCGAAATACGTCCAATAATCGGATTAAGGGGAATTAACTTAACTATCACCATGCTACGGACTATGAAAGATGAGCTATAAACTTATAAAAGATGTATCTACCTGTCTAAAAAATGGTTTCCACGATATTTTCACTTCACTAGTGGTGTCTTCGATATCTTCGGTTTTAATGCCACTATAGTTACTTGCAGACATTGTATTTCTTCTACATTTCCTTTGAAGCGATAAGAATTACAGTTTGCTGAAACATTAGAAAAAATGGTTTAAGATAATAATTATGATAATGTTAAAACCATTTTCCTACAGTATTACTTTTATTTTCCAACGTCATGTTTTTATTTGGCGAAATAGATAATGCCAAAAGAAGTGTTGGAATACCTCTGCTCGTTACAAGGACTGTGCTAAGCGAGATATAGCTTCCTTTAAAATTTGTCATCATGGCTGGGAGATGCTAGCTGACAAGCGGACGGATTGGCGCATGTATGGTGGAGGGTCGCAGGCATTGTGACGATGACTGGTTCAGGACATTCGCTGACTAGAGAGCAATACGACATCGAGGCTTATCAACATCTACCTACTTCCGCGAACCTCTCTTGCGGCAAATCGTGCCGCTCTCGCATCGGCTTACACATAAAGAATCACCAAAAAATTACCCCGCAGACATTGCCGTTAATCCGTCTGCAATAGACGTAAAGGCCTATATGCCATGCTACTTTTATTTCACCGGCAATCATTCAGAGCGAATATAATAATAAATTATTAAGTATATATTATATAGTAATATTCGCTCTGAATGATTGCATATAGTATGCAGATTGCAGTAGGCATATATACCAACTCTGATATGAATCATACAAACACACTAAATACTAATTCGAGTTATGCGTAGGTACATGAATTTGCAGCTTGTTCTGTGTTATAATTCATTGTTTATCCTATGGATTAATGAGTAAGCAATTAATTAAAAGTCACTCTGTCACTTTCTTAGGTATTATGTACTTACATTATATAATATGTCCGAAATCAATTTAAAATCAATTCATCAATAGAATTAAAACATAAATGGCTACCTATATATTTCTAAATTGTCATAAGAATTCGTGACATACTTTAGGTTGATAATAATTAATATAAAATAAACACTAAATTACTACACAGGCAGTTTCAAAAGTGCGTCGTCATATTTAGGTAAGCGTGATATTTTATATCTGATGTTCAAATAAATCATTAGTCAATCATCAAAATATATTAATATGATTTCTAAATAAACAAAAATCGTGCACCGTATTGCACTTTTTTCACAGTAATCAAACCGCGAACCTCCACAGTTAAAATTAGCGGGCGACAGCGTCACATATTAAAATAAAGTCACTGGTATAGCAGAAACTCGATAAGCAATATATTATCTAGCCACCGGCTATTATTTTTAGGTATTCTTTCGAATATACCACCGATCCTTCAAAGTTTTACGAACCACTGTTATGTTATTATTTACTAGTAATTACGCGGGGCTTCGCTCCCGTGGATCCTATCACGGTAAAAACATAACTCTCCTTTTTTGCAGTCACGTAAAAAGTAGCCTATAACCTTCCTCAAGCTGCAAGCTACTTCCATACCAAATTGCATCCAAATCTACCCAGTACTTTCGAAGATTAGCGCGTTCAAGCAAACAAACAAACAAACAAACAAATAAACAAACAAAGAAACAAACAAACTTTTCCGCTTTATAATATTAGTATAGATTTACACTTCATACACATGTACAAAGGCGGACTTAATGCCGTAGGCATCCTCTAACGTATATAATTCTGTTCTCACATACCTATATATTTTATTAATTTAACACCTTTCACTTTGAAATTCGAGTAATCTACATGTTTATTGAAAAAGTGACTATGAGCAATTTTTTTTTTCTAAGTTTTTAACTAATACCACAAACACTCGTAGGTAATTGATATCGGCTCAGTAGCCCATTAGTAAATACCAGAGTAAGTTGATGTAAACAAGACTCGTCCATATACCTACACACTTAACCACGGAATGATTTCTTGTTTACAAAAACTATATTTTATAGATCGAAAACGTACTAATGTGTTGCGCTGTGAACCAACTTGAATTATTGGGGATTTGCCTAGCCAGCCGGTTTGGAATTTCAATTTTAATCTGTATCGCGTTCACTATTATTAATAGGTGTGAGGTTTCCTGTAAGATTTACATAAAAAACTTGCTAAGACAGCTTCCTAACAAGACAAAAATTACTTAGAATAATATATTATGCTTGACAAAAACGTTTTTAAAATTCATATGTATTGAATGGCGTATATTTCACAGTTAGAATCATTGGGAAACTGAAGGATTATCCGTCCGGCTTGTTTTTGAAATGAAATATTTAGAAGAATAGAACCCTACAATATAAAAACAATAACTTACAATAACATAAAATTGATAAGTTTTTTAGCTAAATATAAGATGAATGGAAAACTAGGCAAGTCAAATGATGAGGTTCAATACATCATAAATTATAATTTGCTTTGTGTAAATAATTCGACTATTCAAATTGAAAGTCTTATTTTTAAATAAGTATTGTTCTAGCAGAAAAAAAAACAAGACATTGTGTTTTAAGATTACTTAAGAATGTTATACGTTCTTATAAATAAATTTCAGGATTGTCTACAGAACTTGGCACACATTTAGATCTTAAGTCTTTTGTTGGCGAAGTCTATAATTGAACTTGGCTCCCATTTTCACATTTTTGTTTTTCGTGGGATATCAATAATTGTTGTAAATAAAATTATTATTCAAAATTGATCTACTTATAAAATTCTTTTGCACCTGCTTATTTACACACCATCATCGGCATCACCTCTAAATGTATGTTTGTACCTACGTGTAGAATAGGACATATAGTAAACATAATAAAATAAATATTCAATTTCCCATACAACAAACGTGATTTTTTGCCGTGTTTTGGTACGGAACCCTTCTTGCGCGAGTCCGACTCGCACTTGTCGGGTTTTTTTGCGATTTCGAATTTGGCCCCATAGTAAAATTTGTTCATTTTCATGCATGGATACTTTCAACAAAGCAGCTGTCCATGTTTCCTCGACACCCTGTATAAGAATAAGATGATCACTGTAAACCTGGACGGACGGACAGACAGACAGACGGACATGACGAAATTATAAGGGATTCTAAAAACGTTAAAAACAACCATTGGTGGATGGAACTTATTTTCCTACAAAGAATATAATAGATACGAAAGATGACTTTTTGGTCTTATAATTTGGCAAGGTGCTACCTTACCTTCTAATAAGATCGATTGATTAGAAAATGATTCAAATCCGATAAATTCACTGTTTTCTGAATTTTTCCTTTGTATACACACAGTTACCTAGCTCGATACCAGAACTTTCTAGGTCATCTGGAAGTGGGTTAGGTTTTGTATCTATCTATAGATCAGTCAGTCAATCAGTCATAAAAATGACGATTTTTTTATGTTAATATCTATATAACCGTTTAAGCTGTTTGTTTAAAATTTGGGTTACTAGTTTATCTATGGAGTTTCATTATATAAACCAAATTTGGTGTGTTTAAGTTGAATAGTTTTTGAGTTATGAAGGGTCAAAAGTGGCTCCAGATGGTTCGTGTAATATTACACACGACCGCTGCTCGCCAGTTCTCTTTGCTTGAACTTGGCTTGACACGCTACCGCGTGTCTAAATTCAGTTAGGGAAGATGTACTACGTCGATATACAAAGCGCGTCTGTTTATAACAGTCCCGTCCCATGCTAGCCGCGGCGTGCGTCGCTTGCTCGCACAATGCCGATCGTGCGCTCGCCAAATAGTGACATACCGGGTAAAAGTGACATATTGAATGACTGTGAACATCGATGTAAAGAGTGTAAAGTGGTGGTCAATGAACTGTTGGCCTTTGTAACCCATAAGATAGACACTATACCGGAGACTGGGATACTGCAGATTTGCCTCAGTACCTTTACTAACGAGGAAGTGGAAACCGCAAGATCGATTGTTTATAAGCTGTTAGCTCCTACAAAGAAGTATATTGCGCGACGTAAAGAGGGCTCGGAACAGAAAAGCTTGCAAGAAATCATTAAGATCGTAAAAGAATTTGAACCGGATCACCTCCCAGCGTTTGTCGCAAAAAATCTCAATAAGCTGCCACCGGTGTCGTTTGACTATGTCGACGTGACTGCATTTCTAAAAGAAATGGCTATATTGAAAACCGACGTGGCGTCCATTAAAGCTAATAGTAAACGGGTGACTGATTTGACCACCCCATCCTCGGATATGGAGATTTTAAAATCGGAAATTGACGATTTAAAACGTATGGTGACAGAACTTAAGGTACAAAAAAGTAAACAAACGCAGGAGGTAGCAGTAAACTACATTGCGCAGAATGGACGTGAACAAGTAAACACGATATCCCCGATCTCGCTCACACTTACTGCAAAACCCAATCAGCCGAATATTCCTACGATAGAACCGTTAATGAGCGTGAGTTCAAGGCCGCTCGATCGAAAAACAACAGCTGACTCACATACTCCTCTATACAGAGATATGTTGATAAGCACAATGCAAACAGATACTGCCGGTAAACCAAAAATTGAGGATGATACCTTTACCTTAGTAGAGAAAAAGAGACGGAAGAAGTTTGCAAACATGAGTGGTACGGGTCAAGGCTCGAATAAGCTACAGGTTGCACAGCTATTGTCAGCTATCTACGTGTCTCGATTAAACAAATCAACCACAATAGATGATATTCGGGCATACATTAGTGAAATGGGTGAAAGTGAAAGCTGTGTTAAGGTGGAACTCCTTACGCAGAAACATGAGACTGAGTTTACGTCTTATAAAGTTACCGTGTATAGGAATAAACTGGAAAGATTCTTAAGTGTTAACTTTTGGCCTGAGGGTGTCAGATTTAGGCGGTTCCGTGAGTATGCGGCGAGAGTAATTAAGAATAATAATAACTAACTATGGATTGTAAGCTATCTATAATATCATACAACTGTAAATCAATTAAGAGGTCACAGCAATGTGTGCGTGAGCTTACTAAAACAAACGATATTGTCCTTCTGCAGGAGACTTGGTTGCTTCCCCATGACTTAGATTTTATAAATGAAATAAATGAGGAATTTGGATGTGTAGGCAAGTCTTCTGTCGATACATCAGCAGGCATATTAAGAGGGAGGCCATACGGAGGCTTAGCCATTATGTGGAACAAAACAAAGCTTCCATATGTGTCACCTATTAACTGTATTAGCGACCGGTTAGCGGCGGTGCGAATAACAACTGATGTGGGTTGTATTATAATTATAAATGTGTATATGCCTGTGGACAACACCGATAATTTGACCGAGTTCATTGATTGCTTGGGCTCAATTAACGCAATTATAGAAGAAGGCGATGCACAATGTGTTTATGTTCTAGGTGATTTTAATGCTCATCCCACCGCGAAGTTTGGAAATGAATTAATAAAATTCTGTACAGAGATGGAGTGGGAATGTGTGGATTTTAATTTACTTGGCTTAAATTCAGACACTTTCACGTTTATGAGTGAGTCACATGGGAGTCGGCGTTGGCTGGATCACTGCATCACAACAAAGGCGGCATGGGATACTGTGATAGCGGCGGACGTCATATATGACGTCACGTGGTCTGATCATTATCCCTTACGTATTGTTTGCGATATAAAGTGCATGAATATTGAGACAGCCTTTACCGGCTGCCGTGACCACCTCAAATGTATTAAATGGGGCAAACGTACCACAGACCAGATAAAGTTATACCAAAAGTATTGTGCTGACAAATTATGTAATGATTTTAGCGTTTTTAAGTGTAATTGTACAACAAACAAAGTTTGTGAGCATTATGGCAAATATTGTGAATCGATTAGTTTATATTATAATCACATTGTTAATACATTACAGGCCGCTGCTACACTTAGTTCTCGTGCAGGTGAACAGAAGCATTGCAAAAAGGTAATAGGGTGGAATCACCACGTGCGGGACTATCACCAGACTGCTAGGCTCCATTTCAAGGTATGGGTGGAGGCTGGTAGGCCTATACAAGGACCGATTTTCGATAAAATGCGTAGTAGTCGTGCTTTATTTAAAAATAAAATCAAATGGTGTCAGAAAAACGAAGACAGTATAAAAATGAATATTTTGGCTTTGCATAGAAGAGAGAAAAATTTTGTTAAATTCTGGAATGCTACTAAAAAGTTAAATTTTAAACAGAGCCTACCAGTGTCTGTTGATGGGTTGCAGGGGGCACGCCGGGTGGCTGACTTGTTTGCTAGTAAATTTAAGGTGAACCCTCTGCCTACGGATTGCCAGCTCGGCGCTGATACCGTCGTTAATGAGTCTCTGCCATCCTCATTTACGCTCGAAGATGTAATCTCCGCGGTGAGAAATATGAAGCGTGGTAAGTCACCAGGACATGACGGTCTCAGCGTTGAGCACCTAATCTGGGGTAGTGGCTATTTATACCACCATCTGCATGTATTTTTTAATCTGTGTGTGCAGCACGCCTACTTACCTGAATCCTTGATGAAAACGGTTGTAGTGCCTGTCGTCAAAAACAAGACAAGCGATTTGAGTGCATCCAGCAACTACCGGCCTATCTCACTTGGTACTGTCATAGGTAAAGTCCTGGAACGTCTCGTACTGCCCGAACTGCAGAGGAATATTAAAATTGACGATGCTCAGTTTGGTTTTCGACCCGGGCTCTCAACAGACTCTGCTGTTATGAGTCTTAAGAGCACGATAGCATACTACACCTGCAGAAAAACTTCTGTTTACGCTTGCTTTCTAGACCTTAGCAAAGCATTTGACCTAGTGAATTATAAAATTCTCTGGGACAAACTAAGACGGTCACAAGTGTCTCAGCATGTTGTAGATCTGTTGAGATACTGGTACGAAAACCAAACAAATCAAGTGAAGTGGGGTGACACCCTATCTAGTAGTTACAGGCTAGATTGTGGCGTGCGCCAAGGGGGGCTGACTTCTCCGGACCTATTTAACCTATACGTGAACGGGCTGATCGAGGAACTCAGAGGAACCGGAGTTGGCTGTCACCTGGGTAACGTATGTGTGAACAGCTTGAGCTACGCTGACGATATGGTTCTTCTGAGTCCTTCGATTAAAGGGTTAAGAAGGCTGCTGTCAGTTTGTGAGCATTATGCTAATGCTCACGGATTGAAATATAATGTTCTCAAGACGGAAACTATGGTCTTCAGATCTGGAGCTGGTCCGGAGAACATACCCAGTCTTAATTTGAACGGGTCCGCCATTAAGGTAGTAAAACAGTTTAAATATCTGGGGCACATACTGACAGAAAGACTGCATGATGACACAGATATAGAAAGAGAGCGAAGGGCCCTCTCAGTGAGGAGTAACATGCTCGCACGAAGATTTGCGAGTTGCACCAATGATGTCAAGAACACTCTTTTCAGAGCTTATTGTCTGTCAATGTACACTTGTCAACTTTGGTGCAACTTCACAAAAAAGATGTACAGTTCATTAAGAGTTCAGTACAATAATGCTTACCGAACTCTTATGAAACTACCGAGATACTGCAGTGCCTCGAGCATGTTTGCAGAAGCGAGGGTCCCGGACTTCTATGCAATCATGAGGTCACGTGTTGCGTCTTTTTGGGAAGGTTTGAGACGTTCCAGCAACAGCATCCTGAGGGCTGTCTCGTGCAATTTACTATGTCCCATATATACGCATTGGATTTCTGTTCACCTGAACGAGAACAAAAAATGACGTAATAATTAGGATGAATATGCAATTTCTATGCAATATGATGTATTTTATGACTATGGGTACCTATACATACCTCAAAGTTTTAGATTCTAGTTTTATTCTTTTAAATTTTGTTCTCACTGTTTTTTTATTTTGTATATGGGTGTTTTGCCTGAAATAAAGCAGCATTTATTATTTATTATTATTATAACACAGCCGTTTATAATGTCATTTTAAAAACTCGAACCTATTATCAATATTTTACGAAAAATATTTTGCATAAAATATTTTATAGCAGACAAAACATTCACCATTATTTGTAGCATTTGTCGATGGAAACAGCAAAACTTGTAGAGGTTTTTACCAATACATGTCCGTAGTTTGTAGTCATATTTACATATTTTTGCCTAAACCTAAAAACGTGCAGTGCTTTTTGCAACGCAATGGATTTTGACTCTATTCGGCAAAACCATGCAAACGATGTGCTTCCGCGAATATCTTTTATTTTTATATGGTATTATTCACTTTGATTTCTAACTGAATTTATACATATATATATATGTAGCTAAAGTGGAACTACACATGTACAGATAGACTTACAGATCACAGACGACGCATGGCAAATTATATTTCGTGCGTTAAAAAGAAATACCGGTATTCGTTAAATAATATACGCTACATTATCACAAACTTGACCACATCAAATACATTTTGAAGGCCCCTTAAGATCATGGCTGGGTTAGAATGCTTCAAGAGTAGGCGAACAACACTACCCAATTATATTATTCCGCAAAATCACTCCCGGTTCATTGGTGATCACCACCTGCGACATCAGTGAAGCTCAGAATTTTCATATATCAAATAAGGTACTTGGTATGATCCGGTCGCGCAGCAATTAACTGCCAGTAATTTACTAACAGTCAGACTACAAGGCGAACGGCAATGCGCTATCGTTACATGGTGAACATGTAATATATGCGCACAAAACGTTTTAGTAATACTTTCATTGACCGTTCAGCTGAGGAATGGGAGTCTGTATTTCCTGTAAAGGATCTAATCTTTATCTCTCAAATTAAACGAAGATTGTAACGATATAAACGGATTTATTTAAAACTAGTGTTCAGTTCAACCGCCAAATCACGAATGCTTACATTTTAATACATTTCACCTCGCCTTAAAAACGTCAAACTGTTTTACAAAGTGTTGCCATACTTAACTCTCTGTTCAATACAATTAAATAATCGATTTAATATTCGACTAGAATTATAATAACAACTATTTTAATTTGCTTTTACTTTAGATACAAATACATTGTAATCATGGTTACATACTAGATAGGCTATTATCAAAATATCCTTATCTTGGCTAATTAACCTTACACCTGATAGCTATAACCTAAAGGTCATTAAGTCAAGAGTAAATAGGTTACTTCCAAATAAGCATGCCTCATCTTCGACTGCATAATCACTTAACTATCATCAATAAAGTCAAAGCAATTGTCACCATAATATATCAAAGAAAAACAACAAAATATTACTAACGTTATGTTCATCAATTTTCAGACAATATCCTGTTGAATTTAAAACCGATTAATTACGCTCAAATATATCACAATTTATGGCCACATATTAATAAACAGTTCGTATTTTACTCTCACATTATCGGGAATATTACAATGACATTTAATGAAGCTCCACTATTAGTTTCTGCCACATTCAATATTAGAGATGCCTTACAATGCTGCCTAGTTCGGCGGATAGTGTTTGTTTTCATTTAGTACCTAAACATAATTACCCTTTTGCTGTGCGGTTCCTGATCACGTATAAATGCACTTTATATTATAACTATTGATGAAGTAAAATGGCGACTAGGAGCTGGTATGACACTAATAACACGAGGTCAACTGTTCGCATTGACACTGTTATGATAGTAACCAGTGGAACTTGTAAGACATAGTCCCTATAGCGATAGTGAACGTGTGTTTTGTGATGTTTCTTGCCGAGTAAAGTTGCAACACGTTGGGTTATTTAATTTATTGCGTTGAACTCCACGTTGTTTGTTGGTGGCTTAATGCCAACAAACTATTTGTTTAACACAGTTTTCGTTTCATTAAAATCTTCTTACTATCATTTAATCCTAAATAGTCGCCACAACAGAAGAATCTTCTAGCAGAAGGCTCGCTTTGAAATATTTTCAAATTGAACCTATCAATTTAATGCGAATTCGTACGTTTGAAACTAAAAACAGAATTCAAAGAAATGCTACTTCGAAGTAACATTCCTTTGAATTTTTTGTACAGTTTTTGCTAGTGCATTTTTATGCATTAGTGAAAATGTTTTAAAATCGGCACAGTCAGATTCGATTACGATTTTATATATAACGACATTCCAGTTCAACATGAAACAAATTTTGAAAAAATAAGTGAATATATAGAGTGTGACTGGAATAATACTGAAAAGGTCCATTATACTACCACCTGTACAATCGTAAAAAAATCAACAACCCCATACATTTATGTGTCTGCATAACTTCAGACTTTTCCTCCCGTAGTTCTTCATAATTATGAGTACAAAGACAACTTTTATATTACTCCTGTTACATCTCGTATACCTGTCGCCAAATAACTTGGCAAGGTTTTGGCGTAGTGGGGGTAAGTTCGTGCATCGTGCACTTAGTGGAAGAAAAAAGTGGTCACTTTTACTGCTTGCCATTATTCTATGGTTATTGCCATCATTTATTTTTAATCATATCTGTTCAGAAGAATGTTAAAGAAAAAGGAGGAATTCATTCGTTAATTCGGTATTATAAATATAATAGATATAATACATAAATACATTTAAAAGTGAAAAATATTTAAAAAAACATTAGAAATAATATGTTCTCGTCGTCACAATTAGTTAATAAAACTGCTACCCCTTTTATTCTTCTATTTTCCCGATGTCCTAAAGACAGTGACGAATTCGGAATTTCAACCTCCCTTATCTATAGTGTCTAACTGTTCTTTCTGGCGTTTTAATAGTCTGCGTAAAACGGTATTTGGTCCTGGCATTGTAATCAACGTAACAAAAACTAAATTTAAAACAACCACTCATAACAAAAACAAAGGGTAACATAAAGTACGCAAGTGTATTCGGGAGCAAATTGAACGAGAACTACTGACGCACCAATCGCGCGCTCGGAGCGGCGCTACGTCATACCCCGCGTCCCGCTGACAACCGCTGACACCTAAAAATCGACTTCTGCGCATTGAACGACTCTTGCCAAGTTATTTGGCGGCAACTATACATCTTGTATATGTAACTTTAAGGCATTAACGTCAAACTACAATCTTTTGAATAAACATACAATTTATGCCTGCCAGTGCTGCTGGAATTTCCTAACGAGATACCATAGCCCCGGGACGCAAGAGCAACTGAAAGAACAGAGTGGATTTTCAGTCAGTAGAAGTCTAACACTTTCTCGCGCTCCACCTAGAGTAGAAGGAGTCATTGATGAAATTCCCCTTTAAAGCAATCTTTGAATAGGTTTACTGACCTTTCATTTTTTTATTTCGAGACATCCAGGCACGATCTGAAATACACAAATTGTGTTGAGTTTAATTTAAGATATATTTTTGGGTCAGAGAACTTATTATTAATTTAAATTGTTAAGCATAGGTAATTAATCTTATTTCTAATAGTACCGGTTTTTCTCGTTTAATAAAACGTTATTTTTGGTTGCTTAAGTTGCGTAAGTAGTCGCGGGCAAATTCGCGTGGAAATTTTGATACAGCTGTCTCACGGTGATCTCAAATATTCCATTGCAAAAATGCAAACCTTGATTTATATCTGTTTCAAATTTCATTTAGATATGTTCAGCCATTCTGACATGATTGAGTAATCTATCCATAATGCATACATACATACATTTGCATTTATAATAATAGTATCTATAGAAGTAATGTAATATAAGTACTTCTATAGACTATCATTATAAATGCGAATATTTAAATAAAAAAGGGTTAAATTAAATAGTGAAAATAAATAACCAGTCTTCTTGACTTACCTTGGTACAAATTATGAACACGGAAATCACTTACGGGCCTAAAATCTGGAGTGCTCAGAATACAATCAAGGAATTATTAAGTAACAAACTCTGTCTGCAAAAACATGTTTCACTCGCGTGCCTCAAGATAAAGTTTCTGAATTAATTTGCCAAATAACGTCGAAACACGAGATTTAAACTTGCCATCCAACTTTGCTTGTTAAATGTTAATTGTCATCAAACGGAATACCTTATTAGACTTTCTTATGAGATAAGAATATTGAACACTTGCGATCTATATTAATGTCTGCCCGTCCAGTCAGAGATTTTCAATTCTTTGTCTAAGTTTTCACCTTTAGTGTCAAGTGCTAACAATGTTCCCTCAGCTAAGACATTGATAAACTTGATAACGTGAAATTCAATTTTTAAAACGGAATCATGAGGTCGCGTTACTTACTGTAGGAAATGGAATGTCGCCGATTCATTTTAACCACCTCGACTTGTTCCAAGCCATTAGCTTTTTCAATCCGAAGATGAGTGTAAAGTGGTAATGATAACGTGAGAATTATTTGCTAGATATTGTTCGTCCCTTATACATTATTCAATTATAATTGATAACACATTTTAATAGATCGCTCGTGTAAGCACCACTCACTTTGATTTATCAAATGGATTAGAGTTAATGGAGTTTTGTTGGACCTTAAAATAGCTTTATTTATGAACATCGATGTTATACCGGTTCCAAATACTAAAACTACAAATACTAATACTTCATAATGTTAACCATTAAAACAATTATTCTATTCAGTTGATACAAAGAAAACCCTTCTTTCGATTGATGTGTTTTATTGTCAACAGATACAAAAGAGTAGGTACTCAAGTAAACGAAAATAAATAAAAGGATAAAAATGACCTGCATGAATTACGTCACATAAAACATATATGTCTCATACCCAATAAACATACCTGCCAACACATTCAAAAGGGCAGGGCTCAGACGAATAGTTTCAGCGTATTGAGAAAGGATGTGAAAACAGTTTAAGTAAAAAGGATAAGTGTGTTTTCGTAGCATGTGTAGAGAAATTCGACACCCACTCGGCTATTTACGGGCGATGGTGCGATAAGCATTTTCTCTTTCAATACCATCAAAGAGACTGGCCGCCTATTCAGGGCTTCACCCGACAAAATGTAACACATAAAGGGTATACGAAGATTGCAACGCTGTTTCTGACTCGCTTCGCAAAAACACTGTTAAAATCCATTTCTATCGTACATCATCGGACGAGCAGTTTGTTTCGAGGATTTTTCATTTCTAGGTCGCGGAAAGAAACATTATCCGAGCGTTGTCGAGTGCTGATGAAGCCCATCAAATCATTTGTCGGCATAGCGACGCCAAACTTCAGCTATTATTCCGGTCGGTTTACTAAAACAAAAGTGCTCTTAATTCTTGATCTGGGATTTCATGTGATCATTACTTTCCTCGGTTCGTTTGGCTGGGCTCGCGGCTGGATGGAGGGCTCCTTCCTTGTGACAAATTAAATTTTATCAAGCTACAACAATGGTCCTTGGGCATTATGAAGCGTAATCCCTTAAGCGCGGAGACGTCTAAATATCTGAAAAGCAAATTAGGCAATCGCGCTTTCGAGGACTATTTATAAATTATACTCGTCGAAATTTTGTGCTCCGGTTGTTAAATAACTTGTACTAGATAAATGTCTGGAAGAGAAGTCAGCCGTCTGGCAAACAATAAAAATATTTTGTACAGTGTAAGGAGCTTTTCACTTTCGGTGTTGTGTAAACGTCTGCGTCGGCTGCCGACGTGAGCATTTCAACTTGACCGTTTTCCTCTTTTCTGAGTGGATTGCGGAGAATGTAAACCATTTTCACTGCATTCACATTTGTATACGTTTGGTTTAATGGTATCACTTTACTTCTGTAAAATAGATTTGTGAAACTTGAAATAAATTGCCTTGACAGTCTCCTCAACTTATGCATTTAACTGATTAAGTCAGTAAAAGAGCACTGTAAATTTTAGGACAAAAATATTAGTTTAACGCTAGTATTACCCGACACTTCAACGTACAATTACCATAATTTAATATAGACTGGTTCTTTAAATTGTTATGTACAAAAATGGCTGGTAGTGTATAGTTCCGCGAACGTCTAAAGCGGCGGAAGCTTCTTCGCTCGTAAATCCGACGAACGAAGCTCTTCCGCAACACGCCCGCTCCCCGATTAAATTCTCCAACATTAGCGCATTCACGGCAACAGATAATATATTCAATCGCCTCGGCTGGATCTCTGTTCAATTCATTGATTTATTCGTTTGGCATTTTATATAGTTGGATTATGAAGTTTTGTCTTTGTATTCAATTACGATGAGTTTTGAAATCGTTGCTCTGTAAAGATTTTATAGTAATAGCATGAAGAGATTGCGATAAATGACCCACCTACACTATATAGTATATACGTATTATAGACATTTAGCGTTAACAAAAATGTAAATCTTATTAATATTATGTATAAATGCGAAAGTTATTGAAGATGGATGTGTTGTGTATGAGGAGGTATGAATGTTCGTACTCTTTCACGCAAGAACTACTGGACTTCGGTAAGTAGATAGTTGAGATCCTAGAATAACACATAAGATGCTTTTTATCCCGGAATACCCACGGGATCGGGATTTACGCAGGAAAACCCTCCCACGCAAACGAAGTCGCGGGCAGAAGCTAGTAAGATAAGGTAAACCGTTCAGAAATCGAGTTCCCGCCAATATTAAAATGTCAATAAGTAGGTGAGTGGGTGCAGATTTTTAATGATCAGCAACGTGCACACATTATTGTACACGCAACTTGATGTTTAAACTTCTACGAATACTTAATAGGGAAAGGGCATTGTCATGCTACTACAAAACTTCTTACCAAACTTATCACAACACGAAATTCGATAACTAGTTTGACTATTGTTATACTCGCAGTCACTTGAATAATTATTTAATTGATATAAGTCCTTGAAGATCGATTCTTCAACGAAAACAGAATAATGTAATGGATCTATAATGTAATAGAAATAATATTTCACCGCAACAACTGATAGATATTCTGTTCATTTAATTGATTTATTCGTTCCACAGTTTATTCAATTGGGTTCGATTTTAATAAATACTAGCTTTTGCCCGCGACTTCGTCCGCGTGGAATAGTTACTTTGGGCTAACGTTAAATTTAACCCCGATTTTGAAGCATTCTTCATTGGCGCTCCGCTCCTATTGGCCTTAGCGTAATGATACAATATAGCTGTGCCCGCGACTCCGTCAGCGTAAGTTAATGTATTGGTAATATTGTTTAGATCACGTTCACATGAGGCTTAAGTACCTAGAGAACGATTCGACCGCGAGACGCGTCGAGCGCGGCGACCGATTCTCAAAAATAATCCTTATAGCATGATTCAGTATTCACGCGCGATGGCTTATTATTATAAGCGTATTTCATGTATAACTTTGGTGTTTCTATACCGATTTATATGATTCTTTTTACGGTTTCGTAGCCGAATGGCAAAAAACGGAATCTTTATAGTTTCGACATGTCTGTCTGTCTGTCCGTCCGTCCGTCTGTCACAGCAATTTTATTCCGAAACTATTAGGACTATACATGTGAAACTCGATAGGTAGATGTATTCTGTGAACCGCTTTCCGATTTTGAGAAAAAAATTAAAAAATATTTAAAATAAAGGGGGGCTCTCCATACATGGAACTAAACCTGAAAATATTTTTTTTCATGAAATGCATGTGACAGTTCTTTAAAAACAACATCGGGGTTTCTAAAACCACTTTTCCATAAAGTCAATCGTTTAAAAGATATAAGCTTCCAAAGTGGTAAAATGTGTGTGTGGCGGACACAACCTCTAACTTCTATAATAATGGAGTGAAAAATCTAAAAAAAATATATGTCTGTAGATCTTAATATAAACTTTCAACCAAAATTAGTCTTAACGAAATCAGTTTAGCAGTTTTTGAGATACAGCATATTTTCTAAAACCGCAAATATAACTTTGTAATTCATACAAACACTATGAAAAACAACTTTATTCGGCGCAGTTGTAAAAAATGTAAAAAAGCCAGTTTTAAGAAATTTGTAACGTTTTGTTTTCAAAACAAATTTATTTGGCGCAGTTGTAAAAAATGTAAATAAGCTAGTTTTAAGAAATTTGTAAGGTTTTTTTTTCGTCAAATAAATTTGCATATTATATTATAGTTTCTACGGAACCCTTCATGGGCGAGTCTGACTCGCACTTGGCCAATTTTTTTATGGAATGGTTAATAATGTTAACTTTTTCAATTAGGGGTGACTGAGAGTGTTATAAACGTAAGAGTAGACAAATATTATAATCAGAAAGCTTCGAACTGCTAAGCTATCGGGAGTTACACGTGTTATTGTGAGTCAACCATAAAAGTTAGACATATGCTGTCGTGGGATATTTTTTATATAATTTTAAGGAGAACATTTCCGTCATGAAATGATTTGTGTAGCTTTAACCATTAAGGTTGCACACGCGACGGAAGCTTAAAAAATGGAGTAACTTCTCCCGTTTTCCCAACATTTCCCTTCACTGCTCTGCTCCTATTGATTGTAGCGTGATGAAAAGTATACTATAACCCGCTCAGGAGTATGAAAAATAATTGTACCAAGTTTCGTTAAAATCCGTCGAGTAGTTTTTGTTTCTATAACGGTTATACAGACAGACAGACAGACAGACAGACAGACAGACAGACAGACAGACAAAAATTTAACTGATTGCATTTTTGGCATGAGTATCGATCCTTAATCACCCCCTGATAGTTATTTTGGAAATATATTTCATGTACAGAATTGACCTCTGTACAGATTTATTATAAGTACAGAAGAAGATTAGGATACTGAGTATAAAATTTCCCGTTTGAAATACCGCACTCTTAGATCTAAACTGAGTCAATTCAAAATTTGTGAATTTTTTAAATTCTTATATTGTATAATACTCCGTGACTATACGCACCTAACCAACTTGGCAGATACTAAAACATGAATAGCTATATGAATATCTACATGGGAGTCGTCACGTCTTGTAACTTAATTTTAAAATATTTATTTTAAAATACAGTACAAGACGCGACTAATTAATAACAACCGCTCGGATTGATAGTTAAGGTTAAGCAATGCTTGTCTAGGTCGGCACATGGATGGGTGGGATGGACTGTCTGAGAACATGGAGATTCCTACGTGTTTCGGAAGGCACATCTTTGACAGTGGTTAGAAGCCAAAAAATCGGACACTAGTTTTGCGAAGGGGTATGGTGTTACCCAGGAGGAGGTCGCAGAAACATTTGCTTCATGAAAGCTCTCCGGTTAAGATTAGACCAGAAGCAGACCCCAACATAGTTGAGAAAAGGCTAAGCAGATAATTACAGGGTCTAAAAAATAAATAAAATAAAATAAAAATCATTTAATTCAGATGTCCAAAGATCCATATTATACATTGTTTAAAATTACAAATTAGAAAAATGTCAAAACTATCATGTCATAAAATTAAAATTAAATTAAATTATCATCATGCACAAAGATTACAACACAAATTACAGATATTCATTATTAAAAATTATTATATAACCCTCATAATAAGGGATTTCCATAATGGGGATGATACCCTATCAGCTACGGTATTCAGGATCATGTTTGTCTAACCTCGAATCGTAGGATAACTGAAAAATACAAAATCTGTCTAAACTGAATCAATTATCGCGATAAAGTACCTATGTATGTTCACTAAGTTTCCTATAAATGCACATAGGTACCTAATGCTACATTTTCTTATTAATCTTGTAAGTATTGTTTCTAAATAAAAGACCAATCGCCCTACTACATAATGGTAATGTGAGGTAAACACAACAGTGGCCTACGTTAATACAACGCGGATGTTTGCACAAACACAAACGGCCGCAAATCACATTCGACGGCCATCATTGCCAATGCATTGGTGATAGCAATCAAAATGCTGTACGTGACCTTATATGGCCCTTAGGCCCTTAATCGTTTTTACCTGCAGAGATAACAACCATCGGCTGTTATTCGGATTTTATATGATATGCAAAAACATGCTGATGCACACTATATTAAAAAAGAGATTGTTTTAATAAAGACCTCGTAACGAAATTAAAATAAATGTTTTAAACTTGGATCCTATCCAGCAAGCGTAAAACAAAAAGCGACTATAAACATGTGGTATACGCTGCAGGCTCCACACGAACTACACGTAAAATTAATTCAATGAGAACAAATTATTTTACTACGAAACTAGAAGTAGCATTAGCAATAAGTCGCATACGTGTTAGGTTGTTCCTTCCTCATACCTCGACGTTTGTGAACAACTTTTCGATTCCTAAACTTAGAAAATAAGATTGGGCCCGCGTCTACTGGTAATGGCTTTGTTGTGTACCGGCTCCAGTTAGACGGGGAACTCGAATACTCTGCTACGATATTCCCGTGGTACTTCCCAAAGCACTACAGATGTACCACTTCTTATACTTTAAAACAATTTCTTTCCCAATAAAAGAACATCTGTAAGGAATACTCATTCATCGATCGAAACACAATAAAAGTCTGTTCATAATAATTCCCTCGCCTATTATCATGACTCGAACAAAGAAAGTTTTGCGCAATAACCAATAATCGTTCCTTAATATCTTTCGCGTAAATGTTTTCACAAGTTCGATCATTATATTCACCTCAGTTCATTGTTGGACAAAGGTTCTTACATAATTTATTGTAAGTGATTTTTTCGTTTTGTAAGATGTGACTGTATAATTCATCACAGTTGGAGAACATTTAAGTAGGCATGTTCAAGTAACATTTAGGTAAAGTTCTGCATTACAAAATACTCTATGATTTACGAGTAAAGTTAGGGCGATATGACTGAAAAGTCCCTAATATGTATTGCACTGGTATCTGTCTCCCTGACGGCAAATTTAGATATAAATAAGTAGGTGGCCGTTGAAAATGAAGCAGGTTTGACAGTTTGCTGAGATTCCAGCCAACTTTGACGTTCTCATTTCTGTCTATAACACAATCCAGGCGGGTGCTAGTAACTGGATCCGACTTGGCAGCTGTATTGTACCTTTCCTTTTTCTTGTTTACATCGTTCAACCGCAATTTACAGCGTTTTATAGACGATTCTGTTTTAACCCCAGACGCAAGATGAGGAGTGCTATAAGTTTTAGAAATTCGACAGTATCTTCTACCTGTTGAACTGTGGTATTTTATACAGTTTGATTATTAATTTACAATACTTACATATACATTTAATTGCTTACACTTAAAGATATTTCATTAAAAAATATACATAAATAATTATTTATTTTTTAAATTGCCTCTTTCTCTGGTCGGTGCCTCATATCTGAGGATCATGGTCAGCATCAGGGTTGCATCTGGGACGGATGGTCTGCCTCCCGCTTCAAAAGAAAATTGTGGCCCACCGGTATTGAGGACAGGGCCCAAGCTCCAAGTCAGGGCTTCAGAGATAATGCGAAAACCTGCTATAAGACCTTCTAACGATAAGATGCGTACTCCAGAAGTTCCTCTTCCTGACCCAAGTTCTTGATCCAGCAGCCTGAGTAGTCTCCTAGGCTAGTTTGGTCGAGGCTCATGGCCATTAAGCCATTAAGCCACACCGTCACGAGTCAGCACAGCGGTTGACCGACTGGCGGCCACGCTGCATGTCTTGTGTTCGATTCCTGTATCGGAACGAATACTTAATATTTAGAGGCAAAAGATAAAATTTAAGGCATAAGAAAATATAATATCTAGGTGCAAGTAAATTTTAACGTTTTTAACCGCACCCACGATACCTACAAGGGACTTTTAATCAAAACTGGAGCGATGTAGGTAGAATTCACAAACTACCATTCTTGTTAACCCCTCCAAGCTAAATAAAAAATTTAATAGTGCGGGCAATGTCTTTTTTAATTATTAGTGATTGTACATCCCACATCTCGACAATCTTCCGAGCCAAGTCAAATACTGCCAGTATTTGACAAATACTGGCAGTGGCGGTACCTTCATATAAGCCCAAAAGCCCGGCATGCCTTACTAAAAAATGCTCGATAGAGAATCAATGTCAAACCCGAACTATTTAAAAGTTCGCGCGCTTAATTCTTATCAAAATAACACAATGAATCTACTAAACTACTACGCATCGCGATTGTTCGCGCGCAGAGTTTCGCATTTGTAGATGCTACAAATGCGAAACTCTGCGCGCGAACAATGATCTACATATTGCTATCTCGCTTACACGCACCGGCTTTTACCGGGCTTTCAAATACTATATCTGTCACTTTCGCACTTATAGCGATGTGCCGTATAACGAGTTAGGCCTTAGGCATAGAACAAATCAATCACTATGGCAGATATAAGCAGGGCATTCGTATGAAGTTGCATGCGTATGCGTGACCTTGTCAGCTTGCCAACTCTGCAGTGTTGCCGTTTTAGCCACACGTTGAAAGATCTTGGAGATTTTTAACGTGTTTGGAAACTTTTTTAACATTTATCAACAATAAAAACTAGCGACTTTTAAAATAACGAAATTAAATACAGTCAAAATCGTTTACAACAACATCATTTAGAACAACATACCGGTTATATAGACCAAAATCATAGGTACAAAATACTTTGTACCTTGAAAACATCACCGGTTATTACGACTATCGGTTTTTACAACCAAATATGAGTGGTCCCTTGGATGTTGTTATAACAGATTTTGACTGTATTCAAGCAATATCTTAAAAATAAAAAAAAATTAGGTAGATTTTTCATATACCTGGCGACTTTTTTTGCCTAAATGACAACACTTGAGTAGTTCCCGACATCCCAGAGTGCAACTAACTTCACTTCAGTTTCATTTGCTTGAGTTAAAGAAAAAAGCTGTTAAAGTTTTCTGTGTTTTCTAAGATTTTCTCAGTGATACAATTGTTTTGGTGATTTACCTACAACAAAGGAGGTAATTGTACCTTGTGAGGATTTAAAATGCGTTCAAGTTTTGATTGGCGAAGATAAGGTAAAATCTTTAAACTTTGCTCAGAAAAAACAGTTAATTTCTTCATTAAAACCGACGCCTAATCTGTGTATTTCTCAGACTAGTAAATCGCATAAACGAAAATTTAATAGATCAGTGTATAAAACTAGTTGTAACACGTTGCAAAATAACTCGGCTCCTCGTTTGAGACGCAACGTACGCTGTGCAAAAACGGAATACAGACGACTTTTTGTAGAAGTAATTGATAACATTAATACCGAAATTACTGACCGATATTCTGAAATTTATAAATTAAAGATCTTCCAACTGCTCAACAACAAAAAATTTGACAATTATCACTCACATTTTCCTACAGAGGAATTAGATTCATTATTTGACATTTATGCAAACTATTTCGACAAACAAATATTAAAAAGCCAATTGATTTGCTTGTATTCTAGTCCTGATCTGAAAGATCGTAATGTTTTCGAATTAATTGATTTCATTCATGAGAATAAATAACCACGAAGATGCCTTTCCCGAGCTGTTAAAGTTAGCGTATCTTGTTGTAACTATTCCGGCTACAAGTTCTTCCGCGGAACGTGCTTTTTCGTCTCTTAAACGTATCCATACCTATCTGAGAAATACACAAGGTCAAGAGCGTCTTTCCGAATTATCAATGATAGCTATTGAAAAACAGTTGTTGGTAGAATTAAAACGATCACCAACATTTTACTCTGATGTAATTAAATCATTTCTTAAGAAAGATAGACGATTCCAATTAGAATATAAATAATTTATTTAAATTCCTTATTACATTCTATCTGGCTATTTTTTAACTTTCGTTTTGTAACTTTTTGTTTTGTTTTTATTTTTTGTCTGTAACCTGGGTTCTGTTACGAAGGAAGCAACTACTTACCATAACTTTGTTCCCTCAAGCAATGACGCAAACCAAACCAAACGGCTTTTTTCAAAGCCACCGGAGGTATGCAATTGCTGATATGTTTATTATATTCAATCTAGCACTAGCATGCCTTCAGTGTGCTTTGGTTACCTCATTCACCGCGCACGACAAGCAAGAGTGAAATTGAAGAAAGAAGAGGAAAGAAGAAGATGGATGAATTCACTTTTAATTTATTGTACCTAACCAGTAGTTTATGAGAAAATTGCGATGATACATACGTAGGTACCTACATACTCAGTCGAAAACTGAACTTTCTTTTTTGAAATCGGTTAAAATTTTATTGGGCTTGCGTTATTTTGAAACCCTAGGCACGCCACTGAATACTGGATAATTATGCTTATCATTCTCACCCTTGATGAGATTCTCGTCATGCGGGTTATGCCAACAATCATGACATGCCTGTCGATTCGGTCCACCACCACTATTTATAGTTAGTAGTATTATTACCACCAGTATTATTGTCTATTTTCTGAGATTTCTATTTAATAACAGCTTAAGGTGATTTTCAATACATCAATCGCTTACCATCGCTCACCAGGCGTGATAAAGGTAGAAATACTTAAAATAATTCTACCTATGGATCTAGTAAACTGAAACTTACCTACATTTTCTTTATTGTTGAAAGGCTTACGTTGGACCACCATCTCACCTGATGATAAGCGATGATGTGGTCGAACATGAAGCACACTTGCCTAGAAGTAACCTATTCCCTCTTGACTTAAAGACTCCCAGGTTATAGCTATTAGGAAACAGACTCCGGCAGGGAATTCCACTTCTTAGCTGTACGCACAATGAAACTGTTCCCAAAACATTGTGTGCGTATAGGTGGGATGTCCACCATATAACAATGGCGCATTGCCGTTTGTCTTGTAGTCCGATGATGGAACGGGCTTGGTGGAATTAGATTGTGCAATTCCGTCGCACACTCCCCGAAATGTAACCGATAGAAAACCGATAGACTAGCAACTCGTCGCTGATGTTCAAGGCTCTGGATAAAACTAGCTGTTGCCCGCAATATCAACATCTGTTTAGCCTTTACCCAAGTATGGGTCATCTTCCAGTCTAACTGGACGCAGCTGAACAATAGTGTTTGACATGGGGCGTCTGCCTATCTGACCTCCACAACTCAGCAGCTAGATAACACGATATCCCTTGGCAAGACCCATGTTAGATTTTCTAGCTTCTGACTAAGTACCCATAACGACTGTCAAAGATGTACATGAAAGCCGGGACCAAGCGTTGCTTAATCTTGAGATCGACCCGTACAATTTTTCCGAGATAGTAGCCCATGAGCTCTTCCAGACTTTAAATATATAAAAAAATATAAATATAACACGGAAGTTTCGGGAGGTACCTGTGTCTGATGGGAAAGGAAGAAACGCCTGGGTATCACCACTGCGAGGGTCGCCCTGAGGACACAGTAGAGCATACGGTGCAAGACTGCCCCGCCTGGGCAGAGCACCGACGTGTCCTCACGGCGGTGATAGGCGGAGACCTCTCGCGCCCGGCATTGGTCGAGGCCATGCTGCGGGGCGAGAGGGAGTGGGAAGCGGTCGCCTCCTTCTGCGAAGCAGTCATGCTTCCGAAGGAGGAGGCGGGCCGCGTGAGGGAGAGGATGGCGTCCTCCCTCCAGCCCAGCCGCAGTGGTAGACGCCCACGGCGTCGGACGTCGGCCGACGATCTCCGGCCACCGTAGGCGCGGGCATGCGGACAGCGAGTAAAGGGCAACTCGCTGTCCGACCATGGACCATGCCCGGGTCGACGGCGCGTCGTGTTCCACGCGCGCCTCAAAGAGCGTCAGCAATATGACGAGGCCCCCCCGTAGAGGGCCGAAGCCTGCCGGGGTCGTGGGACTTATCCCATTACGTGACCCCGGTACGTAAAGGGTTATTGAAGGAACACCGTGGATTTTAGTCAGTAAAAGTCTGACAGTCCCTCCCACCCTGCCCGGGGTGGCAGGACATATTTGATAATTTTACCACGTTAAAAAAAAATCGCATTTTTAACATTAGTTTGTATAAATTAATTTCCAAACAGAATATGTTTAACCTATTCGTTGGTTGACATGACAACTTTACTTACAGGCACACGTAATACGAACGTTGAGAACAAACTTCGATAAAAATAATAACATCGAACACAAATAGGTTGGCTTTGAAACCAAATATTCTCGAGCCTGTTATTTTTATCATCGAAATTCTAACATAGAATGTGAAGTCGTTAAACGGAGCCTGACAATTTGCAGGGTTTTAAAGGAGAAACTTTGGTAATATATTCAACAATAAAGGATACATCATCGTGAGTGATAAAATCGTTCCATGACGATATTTCAGGCGGAACGACAGGTGATATGAGTTATATGTGGGACATAACTTGGTTTGCGAAGTGGGTACCTACCTACATATCATAGATAGATATAGACAGGCAGTGCGCCCGGTAGGTACATACATGGACGCGGCCGCACCTGACCACAAATCAGCGGTAAATCAGATTTCGAACGTCCACGTCCGTGATTGCAGAAACGAATTTGTGTTGCGTTGTGTTATGCCGACAACCACTAACAATGTAACCGCTTACGTCATTCCGACTGCACGGTTTAAATGCTTGTTAACTGATAGATACTGGCTCTGACTGTAAGTGAATTTTGTCCCTGTAAATCCGTAAAGATAATGACTGTGATCGAACGAAATCATTTGTAAAGAAAAACTAAACAGTCCCTCTATGGAAGAAGTAAACACGCCACGTCTGCAAAATGCTGAGCTAAGTAATTAATTCATTCACTTCTAATTCCGCATTGAAACTGTACAAAAGAAGCACATCAAAGAGCGCGGTGTGCTCAGTACACGAATACAACAACTTGTAGCGGGTTTGCATCGCAGAATTTACTCAGTGATTGTTTGCGTTTCATTAACGCCGGTCAACAAGAGACCTTATTTATCTGCTTGTACTTTTAAGACTTTTGTATTAAACTTAATCTTCCTACATTTAATACCTACATTAGGAATTCCCAATGTAATTAGAATCTTGGTAGAGTCGGCAAACTTTCCGCTCTTACTAACCTAAATCTCTATGTAGGTACGGCACATATAATTAAAAATAACTTATAGAAAACAGTTTTTCACCAGCTTGGTCAAGTTTGTATGTTATAAATAAATTAATAACGTCCCTACCTACTCCTAGGAAACTTGTACAAATGAACATAAATCCTTATTACTAAGAGATAAACTAACTGGAGCTAGCTAATTGCTAGTTACGTAAGATAATTCGTGGAAAGTTAGCCAATTAAGGGGGAGCTAATATTTTGTAAATGAGCAACGATCTGTCTCTCAAGTGTCGTTAACGTCACGCCGACACTTGCATACGTCGAGGCAGTGGCGGGCTCAACGTAGCGAATCTGTTCACGGTAATATTTCAAAGCCTAGTTAGTGCTTGTATCTGTGCGAGGAATTCAAAGACAAAGGTGCCGTGTTACACGTACGTAGATACGTTATTTGTTCAATAGGCTACTATCGGGAGTAGTTATACTCACAGTACCTACGCGTAGTACCTTTAATGAACTGCAACATTTCGAATGTGCATACGCGTAATTTAGATAATATAGTAAAATATTTCGTTTACACAAACAGATGGGTAATTCGGTTAAAATTACCCAACAAACAGAGACATGACGTGTAATGGATGGTACCAATTTTTTTCTTTTTTCAAATAACTGTTTATGATACGAGTATTTGTAATTTTGTTAGATAGGTCCAATTTCAATTTTCATATGTTACAATATCTTGATAAACAAATATGAAGAGATATATAAGCCATAATTAATATAGAATGTCCATATTATACAAGATGTCTTTGATCCAAAATAGACTTTATAAACTTTAATAGGACTTAAAAATTAAGGTGGATCGTAAAACAAGTAGACAAAGCCTCTCTGTGCGGAGCTCCTGTTTCTGTAGGTATATTTTAAAGAAACTTACCAAGAAAGAGATGACGGGGGCGTCGCACGGTGGGCTGAAAATCGGCTTTCATAGACTTAGGCATTTTATTTTGCAAGTGCGAGTTTTTTTGCCGGATATCACTTCTATTAGTTATAACAATATACAAAAATGACACCAGAATTGATTCTGCACAGAAACGAAGGAATTATAATTTTTTTACGAAAATTTTGTATGGAGCTAGTATGAAAAATCGAAATATCTCTAAAACGGCAGCGATAACCGTAATATCCTTATAGGGGGTTATAGTACTAATTATTTATGATTTTTTGACATACGTTACATAATGGTTGTAGATGCCTTTTTTTTTTTAAAAATCGTCAAAATATTTTTATTTATTTTTACATATTTAAACGTTCCTTTTAGTGTTTAAGTTGAAGAATTCAGAGCTTTAACAACTCTTATCATAAAATAGCATCACCCCTATAGACCTGAAGGACTAGACAGAGGTGTGTAGTGTCTTGTTGATCTTGTAAGATTTCCAACAATACCAAATAGTTGAATATCAGTGTCAAAGTGCCCATGCTGTCGCTTCTTTTTGAAAGATAGGGGAATGAAATTGTTAATTGATCATACCCTAAAAGTATGATTACAACATAACCGGACACATAATAATAATAATATCCTTATAGGGGATTATAGTACTAACATTATTTATTTTAACATATGAAACTGTTCAAAACGATCCATGAACTGTGTCAAAGTTAAGAACATCGTTAGGAAGCATGCTTTTTCCCCAAATATTAAGAATATGTGAAAAAAAAAAAGACTGTATATAAACTTTTTATTGATAGGTAATTTAAATAAAACAGAAGTAACAAAAATAATATCTAATAAATTCAATTATACAAAATACATATTTGAAACTATAATTTATGAAATTATTAACTAAACATATTGGTACAATAAACTAACATAAATAACAAAAGAACATAAAGAAAAATAATTAAATTTTACAAATTTTCTTTACAACTTTCGTTGTCGGACTCCAATTCCGAGTCAGAATCCAGATCGGATATACCTACAAACTCGAACTCAGTTTCCGGAAACTGTACTAGGTCGAGAGTTTCAGCAAAAAAGGTTGTCTTCCTTTTGGCATCTAACTTCGGCCTTTGTGCACTTAGAAAAGGATCCGAAGAAACAACAAGCATATTTAGGATCTTGCCTGCTTCTTTTCCGCGAATGATGTTCCCGGAACCTCCTAAAATCTTTGTTTCGAGACTCTGAGGCTTCTTCCGAGAGAGTCCCAATCGGGACAATATCATTTTTTTCGATTATGTCAGCTCCGTGTATTAATAGTTTATGTACGGTTGATGACATGTAGTACCAGTCGTATAATTCCACGTACTTTTCTGCTGTTTTGCGAGCAAAATCTTTAAATTTGATGACATCGATCTTCTCACCAGATGTTATTGCTTGCAAAATAACAGCAAATCTTTTTATCAGGTTTTGATCCAACCCAGTAATAGCTGCAGTTTTATTGGGAAACTCGAAAAACTTCCTTGCGGTATTCCCGTCATTGGTAGTTCCCGAGCCTTGTTTTACTATATCAATTAACAGATTGAGCTCCTCTTTAAATTTATTTTGAATGTTTTTTTTTCTGTTTTGTAACATATCTTTATGCTCATTAATTCTTGCTGCCCACTGTTTGAAGTCAAGTCTGTACGCAATGTGTAACAGACATTCCATGCAATTTATACGGGCATGTAGGGATGATAGGCCAAATTCATATATGTCAGAACACACAGTTTTTGATGTTACAGCATCTAAGTGGTTCATTTCTGTTGGTTTTGCTAAGCACAGGTAGCATGATGCATTTGATCTAGCTTCAGAAAGGTACGTGCAGACTTTTGCGTCGATCATTGTCATCATTAGTTTATGAGTCACCCTGTTACTATTAATGCACTCTGTGGGGTTAAGGGCCTCAATTTCCTCATCCATTTTTCTTTTGTTATCAATGACAACTGCATGGCTTTCTTTTACAAAAGTGAACTGAACCGGACGACAATAAAAAGTTGAGCATGGTTTCGGGTTTGTCCATATAGTATTATCTCCATCTGTCAGTTTCAGTGGCACCAAGGAGGTCATGAAAATGCTTGAATCATCATGCTCGCCGTCCATTTTCTGCTTGTATCGGCTTTGATTGGAAGCACCATCAAATCCCCACTTCGATATCAGCTTTAACTGCTTATTTTCCACATTATCAGAAAGACTTTGAAGAATCCGTTTCACCGTGATGTCAAGTAAAGCTTGAAGTGTAATTCTAGCTGATGAATCCGTAACTGATACTGATTGATTAGGAGGGTAGCATGCAAGCTTAGTTTGTTGCAGTTTATAGTAGGATGGGTAAATATCCTTAGCACCTTCCCGAATGGCAGTCTCTCGCAACGTAATATATTGCCACTTTGAAAGCTTAAGTGAAAGAAGCAATCCAAGTGCTTTCTCTGGTGTAAATATTACTGTTTTCTTAATGCTTTCCTTGATTTTAACGGCAGCTTCTGGATTTTTGATCATATAATTGATTACAGATGCGATATCTTCATAACCTTCTTCTTTTAAACGTGCTGCAGCTGCATATGCCAATTCACAGGAATCCTCGCCTATGTGCTCACTAGATCTTCTCTTTTTCTGTTTGCTTCCCAGATCTTTGAATGGTTTTCGGGACCTTTTTGTCATTGTTCCAACAGTCGATGATGTCGAAGGTTCTGGAGAGACTGAGCGTGCTCTTGGTATCTCATCAACAGTTGGTTCTTGATTTATTAAAGTTTGCACGCAACTCGGCCAATCAATATTTGCTTGCAACCACTCTCCGTACGTATTTCTAAACTTATCAAAGAATCGTTTAGATTTCTGCCACCTGTTTAAAGCAGCTCGCGTGAATCTCCGGCAAAATTCTTTGAGAGTTACTTGATCTTCGGCAGAAAGGCAATCGCCTATGCGGGACACAATTGCACTAAACAATACTTCATGATTAAATGAAGGACACTCACTTTTTAGAAGAACAAACAAATCTAAGTAGGTGATTAAACTTTCCATTCTAAGATTTTGTAGTCGCAAAGCAAATAGTTTTAGTGTTAGCAGTTACACGGTTGTGAACAATCTAAATTATGGAACAAAATTATAGCCCTTTTATTGTATAAAGTCAATAATTAGTTAACTACCCTCATTAAAGTTATAAAAGATATGATAATAAAAATTTATAATCGTCAAAAACATTTCGTAGAACTCATAGTAGAACTAATCAACATTAGCAAATCACATTAGCTCACTAATTATAAAAAGGTGAATGCAGTTCTTAGTTGGTATTGCTGCGAGATATTTCAAATCATTTAATCACTTAATAGGCTCATTAGAATCAGAAGACTACAACCATCATTCTAATTACTTAATTACTTGTCATCAGACTCATTAGATGACTACACAATATGTTATTTTGTATTTTGAACGTATGCAAGGTTTTAAAATTCCTTTTGTGTCGATATTATTATGTGTCCGGTTATGTTGTAATCATACTTTTAGGGTATGATCAATTAACAATTTCATTCCCCTATCTTTCTAAAAGAAGCGACAGCATGGGCACTTTGACACTGATATTCAACTATTTGGTATTGTTGGAAATCTTACAAGATCAACAAGATACTACACACCTCTGTCTAGTCCTTCAGGTCTATAGGGGTGATGCTATTTTATGTTAAGAGTTGTTAAAGCTCTGAATTCTTCAACTTAAACACTAAAAGGAACGTTTAATATGTAAAAATAAATAAAAATATTTTGACGATTTAAAAAAAAAAAAGGCATCTACAACCATTATGTAACGTATGTCAAAAAATCATAAATAATTAGTACTAAAACCTCCTATAAGGATATTACGGTTATCGCTGCCGTTTCAGAGATATTTCGATTTTTCATACTAGCTCCATACAAAATTTTCGTAAAAAAATTATAATTCCTTCGTTTTTGTGCAGAATCAATTCTGGTGTCATTTTTGTATATTGTTATAACAAATAGAAGTGATATCCGGCACAAAAACTGGCACTTGCAAAATAAAATGCCTAAGTCTATGAAAGCCGTTTTTCAGCCCACCGTGCGTCGTTCACAGTTTTGCTAATTCCGGTCATGTCCTTCATACTTAAGCTATCCATGTCGGGATACTGTATGATCACAAGTTCGTGTTACCCGTTCGTCGATGTATGGTAAGATGAAAATTAATGTCATTTAAACAAAATGATAATTTTATCAATAGAGTTCACATGATCGCTTACCATCAGATGCGATGGCGTTCAATTCAAACGAAAGACTATCATCGATAGATAAAAGTGCTAAAATAAATCATTATTATAAATTGTTTATTTAAGAAATAGTGCAAAATACAGTTACAGTAAAAGTCTTAAGAATTAATTAAATTAAGGAAAATTAACATATTTGCCTGTACTAGGTTAAAAACCTGTGCTTCAGGCGATGAAGTACAAACTATCTTAAGTGGTAGGTGTACATAATCCATGAAATAACTAAAACTAAATCTAGATAATAATAGTTAAATATGTGTTCCTAGTGTTTAACATTCTATTTGCATATTGAAATTGAAATTGAAATTGAAAACCATTTATTCGGTTATAAACACGCACAACAACAGAAAATTACAAACATAAAAATAAAAAATAAAAATTACATTAAGAATTCCATCTGGTCATATGTCATATTTTGTAAATAATTACATATTGCTTTTTTACAACTAAAATAATTTAAGTTATATATATTTAAGATTCTATTTAATCTATTATACAATAGTGGACCTAAAACGAAAAAAATCTATTTGTAAAGATAAATTTTGAGGTCGGATGTGAGATGCAGACTATATATTTCCGCCTCTTGTTAGTAATGTACAAGTTATAGGTAAGCATTGTATGTTGTTTTAGAACAATGTGCATTATGAAAAGTTGACGGACTGTTAGTACATTACAGGATTTATATAACTGGGATGTAGGAAAGAGATAGGGGCGGTTGCAACTTTTAAGATCGTCCTTAGTGCTCGTTCAAGAGGCAGTATATTTGTTTTCAGAGCGTGGGGTGGCCCCCATGAAGTAATGCAATATTGAATTATAGATTGACAAAGGGCCAGATACACTTGTGTGATTAGTTTTGAGTCCGCGATTGATTGTAGTTTCTTAAATACAAATATTAATTTACGGACTAATCGAGTCCGAGAGACTATATTTTTAATGTGGTGTCAGAAGGAAAGTGTATCATCAATTGTAATCCCGAGGTATTTTATGTTGTTAGCCTATATCCTATTCTCTAGCCTATATACATATACAACGTGTAACGGAAACCCAAATATATATCTATCCAAAAGGGCTGAAGACAACATCTGGTATGGAGTCTCTATGCACAGTTTCAGCACAAAATAACTGACTCAAAGAATTGATACCAAATTATTGGTTTCATATATTTCTTGAATACTAATCATAACAAACGTGTCACAGCACTACGAGGGTCAATAACTTTCTACGTCACTTGCCAATAACACGATAATTCTTTTCGTTCTTCTTAATTTGAAAAATTCGGTTTCTGGTATCAGTGTATTGGAATTTGTAATAAGTTCTACACACGTAGACTTAGGATTAGAAAACCCTTGCCATATCGTTTGTTATCATCCAAAGAAGCCATGCACTTTGTATGTATATACCCTAAATGTACCTCTATTTTGTAAAAGTTCAAAGAAAACCGGTTCAGCCATTCCAGAGATTAGCCCGGACAAACAGAAAGACAGACAGACAAATAATCTAAAAGGTTTGTGTTTAAGTTTCGTATAAATAACGATAAGCACTTGGAGAAAAACAGCTATTTTGAAATCGCAGACAAAATCTTCAATTTTATTTATATGTATGCTTACTGAACGTGATAATCATCATCATATTTTCCAGAATTTTCCCATTTACGTTGGGGTCAGCTCTAGTCTAATCAGATGCAGCTGAATAAGGGCGTCATTTGATCATTATGGCTATTTGGTCATGTAATTATTATATACTGAATGAGCGGCCCCCTAATCAATAGAAATATTAAAAATTCTATTTAACTGGTATGTAATATCACCACCACACAAAATCCGATTAGTTCATGGTAACTTCAAAACTTCCGTTACGTCTACACTCGTACACTACACATAATTTCTAAGGCACAGCATGAATGCTGCTGCACGTATGTAGTGCACGCAAGACCGTAATGCCTAGTTAGATTCGGCTACGACAAAACTCCTATCACATTGCAGTGTTCGCGGGAAGGGAACGATGTTCGTGAATGGAATACAAAAAGGCATAGATTTTTCTTACAGCTACAATTTCTTCCCGACGTTGTTTCCCTCAAGTGATACCCAATATGTTCCAACGAAAATCACCTATAATTTGCAAACCAGGTCGTTAGTTAATGTTAAAGGGGTTAAAGGAACGTTTCAAGGAGATACCGCGTCCCCGGAACGTAAAGGCAGTTGAAGGAACAGGCTGGGATTTTAGTCAGTAGAAATCTGCTCTCCTTTTTGCTCCACCTAGAGTGGAAGGAGACATTAGATAATATTTCCACCAAAAAAAATTTGTTAGTTAATGTACATCCCTAAACGAAATATTTGAGTGAAAATGTACTTAAGCGAGAAAATGTCGGTAATTAACATTTTGTGTAACCGCCAATCTTGTGCAATTTGTGGTATTGAGTTATTATATCCCACGAGATCATTTACAGTATGGTTCATAGGGGAGTGATATGAAAATTGGAATGACGTTATTGCGACGCACGCTATTTCGAAAAAAAATAAGAGTGGTACGCCAGTTCGAAAACACAAACCGCTACCTATATCGAATGACGTTGTCGCGAACACGCTGATTCGAAAAACTGTTTGAATGGTACGTTAGTACGAAAGTCTTGGCATAGTATGTAACCGCAAAATAAAATCATAGTAAACAATCAAATCATTTCTAAATAATTTAGGTATATCCACTAAGGCGCGGCGGGAAGAGCTCTAGCGCGATCTCAGGGCAGTATGGAGGGAACGACTGTCGCAACCCACGGCCGGGCACGCCGCAATTGCGGCGGTAAGACCCCTCTTTGAGGAGTGGCTAGATCGGCGTCACGGCGTCCTGACCTACCGCATGACACAGGTCCTCACCGGACACGGAAGCTTCGGGAGGTACCTGTGTCTGATGGGAAAGGAAGAAACGCCTGGGTGTCACCACTGCGAGGGTCGCCCTGAGGACACAGTAGAGCATACGGTGCAAGACTGCCCCGCCTGGGCAGATCACCGACGTGTCCTCACGGGGGCGATAGGCGGAGACCTATCGCGCACAGCATTGGTCGAGGCCATGCTGCGGGGCGAGAGGGAGTGGGAAGCGGTCGCCTCCTTCTGCGAAGCAGTCATGCTTCCGAAGGAGGAGGCGGGCCGTGTGAGGGAGAGGATGCCGTCCTCCCTCCAGCCCAGCCGCAGTGGCAGACGCCCACGGCGATGGACGTCGGCCGACGATCTCCGGCCACCGTAGGCGCGGGCATGCGGACAGCGAGTAAAGGGCAACTCGCTGTCCGACCATGGACCATGCCCGGGTCAACGGCGCGTTGTGTTCCACGCGCTCCTCAAAGAGCGTCAGCAACATGACGAGGCCCCCCCCTGTAGAGGGCCGAAGCCTGCCGGGGTCGTGGGACTTATCCCATTACCGTGACCCCGGTACGTAAAGGGTTATTGAAGGAACACCGTGGATTTTAGTCAGTAAAAGTCTGACAGTCCCTCCCGCCCTGCCCGGGGTGGGAGGACTTATTTGATAATTTTACCAAGTTAAAAAAAAGGTACATCCACTAATGCCATATGCCACTACAATAAGAAAACAAAAGGCCTGTAATCTAAATACTACACAATACTAACTGCTGAAAAAATAAACGGCACCAGTGCGGCGTTCTTCATTTAAAAGTGGCGCGATATTAAGACTTCCGTACAATGAATGCAGCTCGAAATCTCAACAAAATGATGATTGAAAATGAAAGCAAGGGCGAGTCTTTGTACTCGTCGCAGCAAGACTACCGGGAGAGAGGACTAACGTAATTGCACCGCTTCACTCCGTTCAATAGAAGTGTACGTACCAGCTTAAGTTTTTGCCCCCAGTTTTTAGCCGGTCTCCAACTAAGCGCTCAAGCAAGGCAATAAGTCTATTCAAAAGCTCTATTTAAAGTTTACTCACGACTAATTGTCTCACACAAATGCTAATCTCGAAAATTAACTGCACTTATGCTGGGGTAACTAGATTAGCACGGTGCTTCACTAAATTAAACCGACTTTGTATACAATCAACCTAAACGTATAGTAAGGCGCCACAGGTTTGTCTGGATCTAGCTTCATTGTAATTCTGACCATCGTTACTAATCTATGTATCTGCTCGAAGGAAGGAGATTAAATTAATAAACCATAAGAAAACTCCCGTAATGGGACAATGCTTTCGATTTTTTTATGTCCTACGGTAGAGTGAAAAATCTGCGGTGCGCGAGACATACAGCTCGTGAGAGTATATCGTCGACCAGGATTGACTGCAGTCGAATAAAAAATATATTTTTTCAGCTTTTAGTTTCAGTTTCCATCCATATACTCTTCTGAACTTAGTCAGGTATCCCCTTAGTTATTAAGTCCTAAAAAAGTCAATACACGGCCTTTTCATGCCTCTGATTGATTTATAGTCCAAAACGAAATAACCGCTGGCTTAACTTTTATTCCAATACAAAAAATATTGCAGAAAATGATACATTTTGAACAACTCAATAAAATACGGAAGAAGTATGAAAACGCGCAATAAAATAAAAATAATGTGGCGAATTATTCATATTTTTCAGTAGTTGAATATTACCAAGTATCGAAGATGAATGTATACTCTGAAATCGGGTCTGAAATATTAATTCAGGATTAGAATTAAAACAGCTTACCATCAGGCGAAATCGAGGTCAAGAGCGAGCTCAACCGTAATAAAAAAGCTTATTATTCGGCTATTTAGAATTCACTGTTTTGTTTTACATCGCCGTCAGTCATTGTAACATTATATTATAATAGTTAAATTGTTGAACAATTGTGTCTGACAGTTGTTTACGGCAAAATTAGAGGGAAAGTGCCTATCAATGAGTTTGAAGAGTTAAGTACGAAGTTTTGGCCGTCGGGAGTACCCTCGGAATAATGTCCTGACATATTCTCATGAGAAACACATCCTATAAAGTTTATTGGGTAGTCACTTATACTTTATATTTTCATATAAAGAAGGGATAAAGAACTCGACGTTACTTATGAAATACTCCCGGGTAAAGTCATTTGAGACGAGAAACAAAAATAAATGTTTACTTCATTCACCAATTTAAATATGCATGTATTGAGTACGAAGTGTTTTTAGCTTCATGTTGGACTTTTAATAAGTAAATAACGTCCCTAAATATCACGTAATAAGTACTGAAAACGAAATGTAGACTATATTCAAATCTATTCACGCACGCATGTGTAAACATTATTCTCATTACGATTACAACTTTACGTGATTTTTTTCTGACAAGACACATTTATACGAGACTATAGCTAATACAAGTACACTAACAAGTACTGACACTTTCTAAATTCCACGCATTAGCCCCAGAAATCCAAATTGTGGATAAAAGTTCTCTCCGTCTTCTTGGGTCTCCAATTTTTGAGAATTCCTTTCCCGATTTTGTCGAGGAAAAAATACAAAATTTTAACGACATTTCGGACAGATTGCACCAAATTAACATGCATTCGGCTATCACCTTAATTCGTTACTGTTGTTTTGGACCTAAATTAACGTACTTTCTTCGTGCTTCGCATCTTTGGCATCATCCTCACCTTTTGGAAAAAATGGACCAAATTATCCGGCATAGTCTGACAGCAATTTTAAATGTGGCTATGGACGACTGAACTTGGGCACAAGCTACTATTTCCATTCGTATGGGAGGTCTCGGCGTCCGCAAAATTTCTAGCATTAGTCTCCCGGCTTTTATATCTTCGGTCCACGGTACTGAGAAATTAATCAGGAATATTCTAGCTCCGTCACTGGTTGATTTCAATGTGCCGTGCTTCACCGAGGCTATGGACACCTGGAGAATCACTTGCCCGAATCTAAATCCACCCGACAACCCATCATCTCAGAGGCGGTGGGATGAGTCGCTCTGTAAAGCAGTTCAGAGTGACCTTATTGCCACATCTGCTTCGGCTGCAGAGCGTGCGCGCTTGCTGGCTGTGAGTGAATGGGACTCGGGTCTCTGGCTTCATGCACTACCGTCGTCGAACATAGGCACCTTGTTCGATGATACTACTTTCCGCCTCGCTGCTTCCCTTCGATTAGGTGCTCCCTGTTGTTCTGCTCATCGCTGCCACTGTGGTGAAGTTGTCAACAGCCTCGGTCACCACGGCCTTTCATGTGGCCGTAGCGCGGGTAGCATAGCACGGCACGCGAATATTAACGATATTATCCGACGAGCTCTTGTCACCGTCGGCGTTCCGGCTGTATTAGAACCCAATGGCCTGGCACGCGACGATGGCAAAAGACCGGACGGCATGTCGTTATTTCCTTGGAAGATGGGTAGGGCTTTAGTGTGGGATGCAATTTGTGTCGATACTCTTGCACCATCTCATCTTCCTAGCTCGTCTTGCTGTGCTGGCGCTGCCGCTGCAGCCGCTGAGAACCTCAAGCGGCGGAAATATAATAACCTTGTTGGAGGTTATATTTTCGAGCCGTTTGGGGTGGAGACCTTGGGATCGTGGGGTCCGAATGCTCACAAATTGTTTAAAGAACTATCCAGGCGCCTAGTTGACACTTCGCGTGACCCAAAGGCTAGCTTTTACCTTGGACAGCGGTTAAGCATTGCCATACAGCATGGCAATGCCGCCAGTCTTTTGGGCACATTACCAGTGGACAGCGATGCGCACGAATTTCTGGACGCCATATTTTAGTTTGTTTTTAGATGTATATTATTATGTAGTTTAGGGTTTTTTATTTAAGTGTATATTCCATTATTGATTAAATAATTTTCTATTTAATAAAATTATTATTTTATACAAGTTAAAACGAGCTATTTTAATAATTGCCGAACGTTTAATAAGAGATATCTTAGGCCTGTCTCAGACGGGCCGCCCGCCCGCCGTGCGCCGGTTTCTTACCTGATTACGGTATACTCGCCTCCGTCGGGCAATTTAACGTCATAATACCTTAAATAATTCAATTGTATGCACCCTGCTGGGCACAAAAGCCGACGGATTTTACTCAGAGAATAATGTAATTTTCTCGTATGAGAGTTCACACAAACTGGCGTGGATTTCATGGCTTGTAATTAAACGACAGTGTAAAGGCATTGAAAGCATGTAGTGGTATTATTAAAGAACCACGAATCATAAAAAGTATGTTGTCGTTTCCGTCTAAAATCAACTACTTACTTGAAAGTATAAAATTAGAATTTTCTCATGCGTCATTTAAGTGCCAAAATAAAACATAAATATGTCTAAATATCTAAATTACGTCAAAAAGTAATATGTTTTTCATAATAAATGTAGGTGTATGTGGGACCTACAATAACTAAAGAAGATATTTTTTGTCACTTCTGGCCTAGTGTCGTTACCTAGGTATCTAGAAAAACCGCTTAAAATAGAAACCTGCTTGTTATGAAATAAAAATTAATAAAACGTTGAAATCAAAATCTTGATGGAAAGCAAATATAAGGCAGTAGTCTAAATAACTCCCCTCAGCACTTATCATCATAATGAAAATCACTTCTATCAGAAGATTGACAAAACAAACTGGAAACTCGTTGAAATCTGAACTTTAAATGAATAAACATAGGCCCATTGCAGACAATGGAGACAGCTGTTGTCACTGTCGCGAAAGTATTTGCTTTTGTTCCTAAGGTGACTACTGAAGCAGGGAAAGATAAAAATTACGAACTCCGAGGTGCTTCGAGGCGTTTTTATCAAAGAAGAAAACAAAGGGTTGTTTAATGACGGTATTAGTGGAAAGTTCACGATAAATTTGGGGTCGTTAGGGGTTCTTTGTCACTGTTGTATTGTGTCGTGAGTCAAGTGCTCGCAACCGTTTCATTGGGAAACCTAATTCAATGTAAATTTTTAAACTCAGTTCACCCCACTGCCTAGATCTAAAATTTTAAACTTTTTTTTGCATCGTGAGCCACATTCAATTATTCACGTGTCTTTTTGAATTAATGAAATGAATATTTTTGGTTTGCAGAAAAGGTAGGTCGTAGGTTATTTCGACAAATTAGACTATAAATCTTGTTAATATTTTCTATGTAGGTATACAGTATTTAAATCAGATAGAAAGGTTTCTGAACTTCCTAATTTAAGAGGTTTTCCGAAGGTACTAATATAACTATCTTAAATATATATAATAATACCCTTTACGTTCAGCTAAGAAAACGAGCCAAATTATTCACATCGGTTATATTATTATCGTGCGTTAGACTAATTTTGGAATTCGAAGCCAAACTATAACACCATACCAAAATTTGTATATAAGAGCCTAATACGAGTAGTTATTTAACCAGTTTAATTCAAAAGCACCCAAAAGTTTATTGCTAATAAAAGAACTTCCAAAGGCCAGAGCAAATGTACCCATAACCAAAACAAGGAAATTGCTAATGCATGTGTGTTTCAAAAGAGCGTGCTGTTATTTAAGGGTGTATTCTCTAACAGATTTAGGTTAAAAAAAAAATCAATTGCAATAAATATTCAAATCAGAAAATTACCCTAAATTATGACCACACACTTTTGGAGCCCCTTCAAAAACATGGAGGATGTAACCATCACATTCGTCATTTTAAAAGCACCATCAAAACAAAACACATCTTTGACAAAACAACTCACAAAGCTGGCGCAAAAGTACCAGGAGGCCAAAATTGTGTAAGAGGTGCACGAAGTCATAGATAAAATAAGGCTAATGCCTAAACATGTACGAAGGCAGCTACCTAAATACCACAATCCATTAGCAGAGACTGTTATTACTTTGCGGCGAGCCGTCCGACAAAACTGACGTTTGCACCGCCCGCGCCATCCCGCTAAAGGCATCTTCTTGAATGTAGTTCATACAGCTAGCCTTTTTATGTTTCGTAAATGGAATTAAACTCGAAAATAGAAGTGATTATATTTGATTTCCAATTAGCGAGAGTTCCTGGGAAAGGTAAGTAAGGTAAGTTCTTTTTATATATTTGATGCGATAGACCTACCTATCTGTATAAAAAGCCTTTACAGACTAAATGTGTTTGATACTTTCGAGCTGCTTACATTTTACTAATTGCTATGATAGTTAAATTCAAAACGTAAATAGTGCCGAAGCAACAATTACGGAGAATTGGCCCACTTTGGGTTAGAGCATAGAGTTCGAAATACTTATTAAGGTTGTAAGTAGTAATTACGGTGCCCGGTAAACATCCTATGTGTATTAAGTACAAAAACAAATAGGTACCTTTGTTGTTTTACTTAAATTGAGCATACCTACTATGTTAACGGGTGGTGCCGAAGTTAATCTATATAGCCGGGAACCAAAATTGCGGCGTAATTTCGATATCGTTTTACGGTATTTCCATAATATTTTGTTTTTCATTGTTTTATGTTTGTTTTATAACTAGAATCGGCTTGGGTAGACACAACTATAGTTGCCTACACAATTAGTATTATTGTAAGTAAGATAGTATTTGAGTGATTATGTAACCACATTTTGCCCACATGATATTTTTTCTTTAATTGAAAAAGGGAAGCGTTCTATACAACGTGTAACGGAAACCCCATATCTTCAAAAGGACTGAAGACAACATTTGGTATGGAGACTCTATGCAAAGTTTCAGCTCAAAATAAGTGACTCACAGAATTTACCCCAAATTATTGGTTTCATATGTTTTTTGAATACCAGTAATAACAAACGTGTCACAGCACTATGAGGGTCATCACTTTCCACGTCACTTGCCAATAAAAGGATAATTCTCTTCGTTCTTCTTAATTTGAAAAATTCGGTCTCTGGTATCAATGTATTGAAATTTCTAATATGCTCCACACATGTAGACATAGGATTAGAAAACCTTTGCCATATCGTTTGTTATCAGCCAAAGAAGCCGTGCACTCGGTATGTATATACCCTTTAAATTACACGTTGTATAGTGTAATACCAAATTTCATCAAAATCGGTTTAGTGGTTTGGACGTGAAAGTGCAACAGATGGACAGGCAGTTACTTTCGCATCTAATTTTAGTTGGGTTAGGGATTGATTGATTTAATAAACTTAGTTTATCTATGTGTGATGTCATTTAATTATATCCACCATCCATGCCTGCTCATGCTACATCTATACTTATAATAAATCTGTAGAGAGGTCAATTCTGTACATGAAATATATTTCCAAAATAACTATCAGGGGGTGATTAGGGATCGATACTGATGCCAAAAATACAATCAGTAAAATTTTTGTCTGTCTGTCTGTCTGTCTGTCTATCTGTCTGTCTGTATAACCGTTATAGAAACAAAAACTACTCGACGGATTTTAACGAAACTTGGTACAATTATTTTTCATACTCCTGAGCTGGTTATAGTATACTTTTCATCACGCTTCAATCAATAGGAGCAGAGCAGTGAAGGGAAATGTTGGGAAAACGGGAGAAGTTACTCCATTTTTTAAGCTTCCGTCGCGTGTGCAACCTTAATGGTTAAAGCTACACAGAAATCATTTCATGACGGAAATGTTCTCCTTAAAATTATATAAAAAATATCCCACGACAGCATATGTCTATCTTTTATGGTTGACTCACAATAACACGTGTAACTCCCGATAGCTTAGCAGTTCGAAGCTTTGTGATTATAATATTTGTCTACTCTTACGTTTATAACACTCTCAGTCACCCCTAATTGAAAAAGTTCATATAGAAACACCAAAGTTATACATGAAATACGCTAATAATAAGCCATCGCGCGTGAATACTGAATCATGCTATAAGGATTATTTTTGAGAATCGGTCGCCGCTCTCGACGCGTCTCGCGGCCAAAGGTATAAAATTTCGTTCTATAGGTACTTAAGCTTCATGTGAACGTGATCTAAACAATATTACTAATACATTAACTTACGCTGACGGAGTCACGGGCTCAGCTATTAACAATAATATTGTGCGGATCCGTATTGCGATATTTTTCAACAGTATTATAGATTGACATATCATATTTCCCTACTAAATTACGAAAGTTAATCTGTCTGTTACATCAAAATCACTGAATCGTGAGGAAGGACATAGGCTAATTTATTTTACGAAAAACGACGGAAACGCTGACCAAGTCGCGGGCAACAGCTATCTATACCAATAATATAAGGCTGAAGAGTTTGTTTGTTTGTTTGAACGCGATAATCTCAGGAACAACTGGTTTGAATTGAAAAATTATTTTTTAATTAAATAGTCAATTTATAGAGAAAGGCTATAATATATCATTACGCTAAGGCCAATAGGAGCGGAGCGCCAATGAAGAATGCTTCAAAATTGGGGTTAAATTTAACGTTAGCCCAAAGTAACTATTCCACGCGGACGAAGTCGCGGGCAAAAGCTAGTCATGCATGTATGGAAAAGCTCATGGCATAATAACAGCTACACGTCTCGATCTTCAAAGTTAAGCAACGCTTGCCGCGGTTAATCTGTGGATGGATGACCATCTTAACATATCGATATTCTTCCGTCTTTCGGAAAGCCCGTTGGTCCCGGCTGTCATCACTACATAGTATAAAACAAAGTCGCTTCCCGCTGTCTCTCCATAAGTATGCATAAATCTTTAAAACCACGCAACGGATTTTGATGCGTGTTTTTTTAATAGATACAGTGATTCAAGAGGAAGGTTTATATGTATATAACATGCATAATATAGTAGAGAAACACTGATAATTTTAGAGGTTTCTAATGTGATGTCGTAAATAAACACATTTTTTGCGCTTACATTGCAAACGCTGGCTGAATCCTATGACAAAGATGAAAATAATGTACTACAGTATTGTAGACCTCAAAAAGGTCTACAAAAAAGTCTGTGATGATATATGTCTACCTCTTAGGGATATCCCACAATAACCATTTTTTTCTTTTACAAATTTGAACAAAATGAGTTATTTACGAATCTTTTTTTAATTGTACTGTATTATTCCTTATCCAATAAAATACGTTAGATACGTTGAGCATTTAATGTAGATCAAAATTGCTTTTTACACTATATCAATAAACTGAATATCTTATGAGTTATCGCAAAATAAATATTACTGGACGAGAAATTAATTAACCAAAATAATATTTAAAGCAAATATGAACTCTATTATATTACCCGAGCGAAGCCAGGCCGGGTCGCTAGTTTGAACATATTTGACAGTCGATACTGGTAGTCAGAAACCTGAAAATCTTACACTAGTCTTGCCAAGACGTATCGTGCTCCCCAGCTACTAGGTTGTGGAAGTCGCCCTATACAAAACACTAATACTTAGCTGCGTTCGGTTATACTATCAGCCGACTCCAACATAGCTGGGAAAAGGCTTACCAGATGATGACCTGCCCACACCTAATGTGCGAATCTGTAGGAACACGTCCTCACATAAAGCCTGCAATACATGTTGGCCGAGCGTTGTCGAGTGAAGGCCAATCCCAAGTAACACATTTGGTAACAAATAGCTTGCATATAGTATTTTTTTGGAAACTTTAGTAAGAAAATCCACCGTGATTAAGTTTTATAAAGGTGGTTAGAACCTATAGGCAACCTGTATGTTACTAAAGGGAGAAAAATTGCAACTTATTTATAGTTGCAAAAGCGATACATAAGAGTTCGAATTGTTATCCTGAGTGGCACTTGGAACTAACAGTGCAAATTGCGCGCCGTGAATGAATGATTGAACAATAAAGCGATACAGTTCATTCGTTGAGTGACAAATGAGATCTTATCAAGTTCTTATTTTCGGTGGAAATAAACAAAAGGATGGTTGTGCTTTGTACTATTGTGTTGTGACAGCAAATTTATTTGGATTATTGCATCTATTTGATGAGTATTAAAAACTTATGTGTATAACGCAGTATAACCATCATGGAGCTCTTGCAATTGGTTTTTTATCGTGAAACCATGGTATATTTCCTAAGTAAATTTTGATGCGCCTTCGATATAAACAAAAATATCAAAAAATATGCACTGATAAAATAAAAGTAAGACAATGCTTTATAAAAATTTGGTTGTTAAAACCCTAATATGATGGTTTCACAAAAAGTATAATGTGAAACTACATCAGAAACATAGTTATCAAAACTCATTTTAGTGTGTTATTGTAATAAAATACCATTCAACAAGATACTTTTCAAGGACTCCATTTTAAACATGGCGATTTAAAATAGACCTTGCAGTTCATATTTCCACTCATTTGTTGCCTTATTGGAGCTTTTGGAATCGATCTACGTACAGTGGCATATTAAAGTATATTAGACCTTACAAAGGCAATTACACTAGGTTCCAAATGAGCTGCAATAATAACTCCTGAGCCACTACAGGTGATAAATAACTTATATATACTACTTATTTAGTACTAAAGGTGCCAAATAAGGAAAAATTACCACCTATTAGGGCACAGTTCTTTAGGGGAGATTTTAAGATGTCATATGCTTCTTTAAGTACTAAAAGAGAAAAATTGAAACCTTTATGCGTCTATAAGTAATAAATTCGGCTTAATGCCACCATAAGTTATAAAGCAGGAACAAAAATCACTCAAAAGCAACTGTCAGTGATAAGAGTTACTCATATGCAAATTCGAGTGCTGTTTGCATCTAAAAGTAATACCGTACACTCTTGCATCACTTATATGCTACATACAACTGCAAAATAAGTTCCAAAATTCACTAACGTGCCACTTTTTTTTTTAACGTTTTAAAGTCATCAGATGTGTCCTCCCACCCCGAGCAGGGCCGGAGGGACTGTCAGACTTGTACTGATTAAAATCCACGGTATTCCTTCAATAGCCCTTTACGTACCGGGGTCACGGTAATGGGATAAGTCCCACGACCCCGGCAGGCTTCGGCCCTCTACAGGGGGGGCCTCGTCATCTTGCTAACGCTCTTTGAGGCGCGCGTGGAACACAACGCGCCGTCGACCCGGGCATGGTCCATGGTCGGACAGCGAGTTGCCCTTTACTCGCTGTCCGCATGCCCGCGCCTACGGTGGCCGGAGATCGTCGGCCGACGTCCGACGCCGTGGGCGTCTACGTGCTACTTGGGATACCAACATGTAGACGGTATATTTGCCTTGTCTTGCTATCACTCGGTATCACTTGCCTAGGTGGCCGAGTGGAGGCTAGCGCCAAAGTGTATATAGCTCATTTGGTGCAACTTGTCTTCGCTCGCCGTTGCTCGTGATCACTTGCCTCACTTCGGATCGGTGTCAGTTTTTGGTCACAAATCAAAGGCGCTCGCCTGCGCTCGGCCAACGTGTGGACAGCTCTACAGACCCTCTTCTACATTGGTCATCTGCATTGGCGTTCGACGAACTTGTCGAACGTGTGGACATTATTTCTTGCCTTGTACCTATTTGTCAACGCTCGCGTTGGCCTACGCTCGGCCAACATTTATTGCAGGCTTTACGGTTGTCTTTCTCGTAACTACCTGAAATTGTACAGATATAGCTTTAGTACAGCAAGCAAAGCAGGCAGTAAGTGAGTGTGGCCCCACGTTTCTCAATGACTCTCCAGTAAAACGAGGCTCTTGTTTTTCTAGGTCCTTAGCAAAATGTTAGTACTCAAATCTCACATAAAATTAATTAACTAGGTCCTTCACGACTGGAAAGGCCGGTCCTGATATTCTGTTTTTATTTTTTGTACGGATCCGTCATGCGTAGACCTAATACATTTTCTGTACCTGTACAATTCAAGGAGGTAGCTTTTCCAGACTTTTCAAGCAAAAAAGGTAACTCCGATTTCTGAATTAAGTATTTAATCATTTATTTATTTATCGTAGCCATATATTAATCATAAAACAAAAGAACTAAGTTCTAGAAATGGCAATAGAAATAGGTAACATTGACAGCTGCCTCTGAAAATAAGCGTAAACCAGTTTCTTGAACGACGAAGTTATTAAATACATACATACAGAAAACACAAAATCACGACCCACAATAAATTTAGAACTGACTATTTTTCTTTGTGTAGATATTGCATGTAACACATTACTAACATAATATAAAGTTTATTTGGATCAACTTAGATATATCATTTACAAATAAAACAAAGATAACTATAGAAAGTAAACAACGTGGCGTAGCTATCAACAGCCAACTCAAAAACATTTGATCTAAATTGTTCCTAATGACAAATAACTTATAAATAAGAAATCCAAAAAATAAAAACTTAAAACACTATGAATAGGGTATATTTAAAAAAAAATTGTGTGTTGCTCTCCCAAACTTACCCAGCAAGTGATCAACTGTATTTGCAGTAATCATTTCTACCCCTTTAATCATCAATATCATGCACACTTCGCTTCTTCAATCCACTTGAGATATTGGAAGAGTAGTCGACATCGGCTTTACTAGCAATACAAAAAAAAGAATGGAAAAAGCTTCTTAAGTCTAAAGACTCTTTATTTATCAAAAGAATATTGCTCAGTTCAGTTTTATGAGATTTTTAATTTAAACTACAATTATTCGTCGTCTAATAACGAAGCTTGCAGTTAAAAACTAGCGTTAAAGTATGGTTTATATTATACTAGCTTTTGCCCGCGACTTCGTTCGCGTGGGAGGTTTTTCCCGCGTAAATCCAAATCCCGTGGGAATGCCGGGATAAAAATATCCTATGTCCGTCTCCTGGTTCTAAGTTACCTCCCTACTAATTTTCAGCCAAATCGGTTCAGCCGTTCTTGAGTTATAAATAGTGTAACTAACACGACTTTCTTTTTATATATATAAATATATGCTCTATATTAGATATAGACAATTGATTTATTCATCTGCACTGACCGACGGCTTCGCGCCTGTCCAACGCGTTACCTGATGAAACGAGCGCTTTAACCCACCCACTTGACACCGAGCCTTCAGTGCGGTCGTTAATGTATGATGTAAAATAATGTTGATTTTGTTCTAGAATGTTCACAATATTCTAGAACAAAATCAACATTATTTTATTCTATATAGGCCTACATGGGCACTTATAAAACGTCAGAAACTAGTGCACGGTTTGCATTGATCGTTTCTTGTGGAGAAGAACTGGCAAAAAATTCCACGGTCATTTTTTTACAAATGAGGTAATAGGCTCTAGACACTAAGAAAGCTGCTCAACGCCTACATAGCCGTTACCTTAAAAAAAACTGTGTACATACGAAACCTCAGTAAGTAAACATCAATAAATTGATGAAGGTCACGCGAGAAAATGCAAAACTTCAAAACTTCAAAACAAACAATATGCAAATGACTCCTGAATTGTGTAGAATAACATATTTATATAATTCCAAACTTTGAAATCCCATATACACCCCTATCTCAGAAAACGTTAGTCAACTGTGAAATGGCGACTGATTAAAGCGTAACACCTAGTCAAAGTACACAGATATGTTGACTGTACTGTTACCTAAAGTTGATGTGAGCAAACAATCGTGTTATCCAATTAACTATGCAACCACATTGCTCGAGATTGTTACACCTTGTAGAATTAACGGGTGTTGCTAGATCAAACAATAACAAAGTCAAGTTTAAAATGAGCATTTTAATCGGAAATCTTGACATTGAAAGGTCTAACCCAGAAAGCAGAGTAGGTACATTTCCATCAAAGATGTAACACGTGGTGGAAAATATGCATCAAAAGGATTACTTCTATTTCGTAGCCAGTCTTAACGTAGTTCTGGTTGGAAACGACTAACAAAGCTTGATATTTTTAGTCACAAAACAGATATGTATGCACGTGATGTGTGTGAGGAATGCGTGCACGCATAACAGGTAAAATTCGACCGCCACGCATCTTCTCACCGCCTGGCTTCACTCAGTAGCTTTTCTCTGTTTCCTTGCGCCCCATCACTACCTCGCATAGCTTTGGTGGATAATCAGCTTTGTTGTTGATTTTTCAAGTTGACATGGAAATTCCAATCCAAAACAATAACAACTTTAACATAAAATACTCCGTGATTCAGGTCTGATTTTCCTGGAAACTAAAACTGCGTCATTGGATTTTCGAATACTCGAAATGACGTTGATTTAAAAAAATATATGCAATTTATTTTTACACCATTTAGAGGTGTCGTTAAAAAGGATCCGTAAAAGAAATCCTGGAACAAATAGGTATATAGAAAACTAAAGATAACACACTGAAAAAAGTTTTTATTTTTGGTACGGTAAGTTGAGATATACGATAGTGTCACCATGTGGATAGGTCTCAAGTCTGTACTTTCCTTAAATGCCCGCATCAAACATTAACCTACATGGTTCTCATAAGTTTTAGGCCAAGAAATGGCCATTGGGCCGAAAAAAAAAGTAAAGAAAGTTCTTTGTTGCGCAGGTTAATACCACACATAAAAACACACCCTCACTCACCCTTACACACCATAAGTAACTGGTTTTTGCATTATCTCAGATAAAATTCAGTTCAATTCAGATAAAATAAAATTTAAATTTTGGGTTATTAAAATACAAGCTATGCCTTGTTTGGAATCAGTTTATTAATGTTTCAAGTCCTTATTAGGTATAATTAGGTATTAGGTAACTAGATAAATATTTCAATGTATAAATACACTGTCTTAACACAGTGGTAATGGCTAAAAAAATTTTAAGTACTAAACCGGGTGAACCATCAAATAACTCCACTCTGGATTGAGCGGAACGGAGTGTCAGACTTTTAGTGAATAGAAAGAAACTCATCTTGTTTCTTGTGGTTCGATGCCGTGGTATCTCGTCAGAACTTTCACGCTACCCCGGAATTTTTACCTCTGAGACTGTTTTGGTATTTGTTCTCAAGTTAGTCAGGTAGAAACTCTGGCCTTATCTTGTTTAAACTGACCAAAAGTATTGAAGTGTAAAGATTTACGTGTTATTTTCAAAAACAGGCAAAATGCTAGTGCGCTTTCAACATTCAAAATTTCTCACATTTTACCATATCTAACTGTTCGGTCCTTCAATCAGCCAGCCAACGGTAACTGGATGGTCCGAACTGTCCACGGTTCGTGGAGCCCTAAACGTTGCTTACAAACACAATAGGCCTTACCAATACATAATTAAACTTTACACAATTAGATATTCCAACATGCACACTTACCTGTGGCTGGTTGACGACAGCGTGCGACCTTGGTAGATCACGACCGTGCGGTATGTGTTAGTGTGTATGATTGTGTAATGTTGTGAAGTGGTGTCACGGCGGTCACAAAGGACGCAAGCTTCAATGTGTGGTCCAGGCCGGGATGTAGCACAAACTTCGCACCAGATTGGAGCAGCTATTTATCACAATTCACAATTACTTTCAACAAATTCCGCGTGCCATTCGGTCTGGCGTCATCATGGCGTTATGGTTCAAAATATCCCAGGTTTTTCGTCAATTCGGGATTACAATTTCAACTTATCGTTAATCGCGACCCAATTATCGGTTACAACGGGCGATTCCACCGGATATTTCCAATTACAATTAAATCAAAAGGTCCCAACGACGGACATTTTTTCAACGTAACAAAGGTTATCTGTCAAGTCAAGAAAGTTATGTCAAGTGTCAACATCAAAGACAATAGAATATTGCCACACCAAAAATATGCGTTCAAATACGTTTTGGACGCAACATCTATCCCCCCCCCGGACGGGCCTACCCGTCCGCTAATCATTTGGAAGCCTTGACAAGGTTGCGACCGCTCTCTTTATGCTGGATCCGTCCACCAAAACCTCAGCAAAACGAGGGACCCCGTCGGAGCCAGCCACAAAATTGAGAATGCGCCCCCTGCGCCAACACAAAGGCTTAAGGTTGGCATCCTTAATCTGGACGAGGTCTCCGTTCTTGGGCGGATGAGTTTTATCCGTCCACTTGACGCGTTGCTGGAGGATGTGCAGATACTCTAAGCTCCAATGCTTCCAAAAGTTCTGAGCGAGCTGTTGCATCAACTGAAACCGTGAAAGCCGATTTAGACTCACATCAACAAAAGGGTGCTCCGGCAAAGCGACAAGTGGCTGTCCAATCAAGAAATGGCCCGGTGTTAGAGCCTCCAAGTCATTCGGGTCCGAAGAGAGCGGGCACAATGGGCGCGAATTCAACACAGCTTCAATGCGGCAAAATACCGTAGCTAGTTCCTCAAAGGTGAGAACGGTGTCTCCCAACAATCTCCGCCAGTGTCCCTTTGCTGCTTTCACCGCGGCCTCAAAAATACCCCCCCAATGGGGGCAGGCTGGCGGGTCAAACAACCAAGTGACCCCTCGGCGGGCCAAACTATTACCAATGTCAACCTGGCTCTCATTAAGGAAGGCGTATACCTCCTTCAAATAGTTCCTTGTACCCTTGTAATTCGTACCGCAATCAGACCTAATCAAAGAAGGTAACCCACGGCGAGACACAAATCTGTCCAAAGTTGCCACAAAGGCCTCTATCGAGAGGGAGGTTACCAGCTCCAAATGTACTGCCTTGGTTGTCAGGCAGACAAAAACACAAAAATAAGCCTTAACAATCTTACTATTTCGAAGTGTGGACGTCTTCAACGAAAAGGGACCTGCAAAGTCCGTTCCGACGCCAGCAAAGGGCCTCGCCTCATTGACACGATCAGCCGGCAAATCTCCCATTAGCATAGTCTGCATAGTGGAGGCCTTAGTCCGATAACACGGCATACAACGGAAGACAATGCTACGAATAGTACGACGAGCCGACAAAATCCAAAATTCTCGCTGCAGAATGGCCAACAGCGCATTGCAACCGGCATGCGAGTTTTTAACGTGACGATCGAACAACAATTGTACCAAGTGGCCCTCCTTGGGCAACAAAAGGGGGTGACGGGCCCCATAAGGAAGGTTAGAGTGCCTCAACCGTCCTCCAACACGCAAAAGACCCGTCTGGTCCAAGAAGGGATTCAACTTACTAACGCCTCCCGACAACTTAACCCTACCAGACTTCAAGACTTCGATCTCCTTCTCAAAGTGTGCAGCCTGCACAGAGCGGACCCAAAGGAGGAGTGACTCCTGTCGCTCTTGAGGAGAGAGAACTAGTGACAGGCGCTTGTCCCCTGGATTCCTAGAATTATGGCCAAAACGCCTGATCCACGAGGTGACGTTCAACAATTTGTCGAGGGAGCTGTATCGATTCAACAAAAAATCAGGATCAAACGGAGGATCCTTCGTCCCAACATCGAACACCTTAAGTCCGGGCAAAGGATCCGACATCAAGACTGGCGTTCGAGGCCAATCGTCCTCGGGGCGAGTCAGCCAGTCCGGTCCCCAGCAGAGGGGGTGAGCAATCAAGCGGGGGGGCCATGCACCCGCGTGAGGCTACGTCGCCCAGGTTCAGGTCACCAGGCACGAGCCTCCAAATCAAAGGCGTTTCAGAACCTTGAATCTGCGACACTCGGTTCGCAACAAAGACCTCCAAAGAGTGGACGGACGTCTTCAACCAACACAAAACAACTTGACCGTCCGTCCAGGCGCAAGAAGCCCGAATGTCAACAGTTCCACCCAAAGTGTGCGCAACGTGGTTTAGGAGACGCACAAGAAGCACCGCAGGGAGTGCGGATACAAATTGGAGCCAGTCTTCCAACAGGGTTTCCCGAAGTGGCTCGTCCCAATCAAGTTCAGTTATAACAAGGGCAGGAGCACCAATTTTAGGGTAAAGACAACTCACAAGGGTGAGTTCAAACCAGGTCCTTCCCTCAACAGTGGTGACAGCCGTTTCGCCAATTCCCAAAATCTTGCCTGAAAAGTCATTCACCTTCAGGCCAACCTGTCCCGCTAACCAAGACGACAAAAGGCAACCCTGGGCTCCCGTGTCCAAAATGGCACGGACCACAATCGAGTCACCCAAGGGTCCCCAGACCTTGACCGAGGCCGTTGGCAACAAAACCGTCCTGATCGGGGGGGGTCCTTTAGCGGGGCAGGCGCCAATTTCTTAGCGATGCCTGGGCGGCGACCGATCGCCGCATCCAGGCTGCCCTCGTTCACGACGAGGCCAACATTCAAAATATTCGTCCGCGCGGTGTCCCGAGCCACTCGCCATCACTGGAGGGGCATATCCCACCGGATGCCTAAATGGCGGAGGGCGCGACCCCAACCGGGGACGTTCCGCCAACGGAGGGGAAAGGCAGGGGTGCCGATCCGGCCACTGCTAACGCGCCATCCCGCTAAAGGCATCTTCTTGAATGTAGTTCATACAGCTAGCCTTTTTATGTTTCGTAAATGGAATTAAACTCGAAAATAGAAGTGATTATATTTGATTTCCAATTAGCGAGAGTTTCTGGGAAAGGTAAGTAAGGTAAGTTCTTTTTATATATTTGATGCGATAGACCTACCTATCTGTATAAAAAGCCTTTACAGACTAAATGTGTTTGATACTTTCGAGCTGCTTACATTTTACTAATTGCTATGATAGTTAAATTCAAAACGTAAATAGTGCCGAAGCAACAATTACGGAGAAATGGCCCACTTTGGGTTAGAGCATAGAGTTCGAAATACTTATTAAGGTTGTAAGTAGTAATTACGGTGCCCGGTAAACATCCTATGTGTATTAAGTACAAAAACAAATAGGTACCTTTGTTGTTTTACTTAAATTGAGCATACCTACTATGTTAACGGGTGGTGCCGAAGTTAATCTATATAGCCGGGAACCAAAATTGCGGCGTAATTTCGATATCGTTTTACGGTATTTCCATAATATTTTGTTTTTCATTGTTTTATGTTTGTTTTATAACTAGAATCGGCTTGGGTAGACACAACTATAGTTGCCTACACAATTAGTATTATTGTAAGTAAGATAGTATTTGAGTGATTATGTAACCACATTTTGCCCACATGATTTTTTTTTTTAATTGAAAAAGGGAAGCGTTCTATACAACGTGTAACGGAAACCCCATATCTTCAAAAGGACTGAAGACAACATTTGGTATGGAGACTCTATGCAAAGTTTCAGCTCAAAATAAGTGACTCACAGAATTTACCCCAAATTATTGGTTTCATATGTTTTTTGAATACCAGTAATAACAAACGTGTCACAGCACTATGAGGGTCATCACTTTCCACGTCACTTGCCAATAAAAGGATAATTCTCTTCGTTCTTCTTAATTTGAAAAATTCGGTCTCTGGTATCAATGTATTGAAATTTCTAATATGCTCCACACATGTAGACATAGGATTAGAAAACCTTTGCCATATCGTTTGTTATCAGCCAAAGAAGCCGTGCACTCGGTATGTATATACCCTTTAAATTACACGTTGTATAGTGTAATACCAAATTTCATCAAAATCGGTTTAGTGGTTTGGACGTGAAAGTGCAACAGATGGACAGGCAGTTACTTTCGCATCTAATTTTAGTTGGGTTAGGGATTGATTGATTTAATAAACTTAGTTTATCTATGTGTGATGTCATTTAATTATATCCACCATCCATGCCTGCTCATGCTACATCTATACTTATAATAAATCTGTAGAGAGGTCAATTCTGTACATGAAATATATTTCCAAAATAACTATCAGGGGGTGATTAGGGATCGATACTGATGCCAAAAATACAATCAGTAAAATTTTTGTCTGTCTGTCTGTCTGTCTGTCTGTCTATCTGTCTGTATGTCTGTATAATCGTTATAGAAACAAAAACTACTCGACGGATTTTAACGAAACTTGGTACAATTATTTTTCATACTCCTGAGCTGGTTATAGTATACTTTTCATCACGCTACAATCAATAGGAGCAGAGCAGTGAAGGGAAATGTTGGGAAAACGGGAGAAGTTACTCCATTTTTTAAGCTTCCGTCGCGTGTGCAACCTTAATGGTTAAAGCTACACAGAAATCATTTCATGACGGAAATGTTCTCCTTAAAATTATATAAAAAATATCCCACGACAGCATATGTCTATCTTTTATGGTTGACTCACAATAACACGTGTAACTCCCGATAGCTTAGCAGTTCGAAGCTTTGTGATTATAATATTTGTCTACTCTTACGTTTATAACACTCTCAGTCACCCCTAATTGAAAAAGTTCATATAGAAACACCAAAGTTATACATGAAATACGCTAATAATAAGCCATCGCGCGTGAATACTGAATCATGCTATAAGGATTATTTTTGAGAATCGGTCGCCGCTCTCGACGCGTCTCGCGGCCAAAGGTATAAAATTTCGTTCTATAGGTACTTAAGCTTCATGTGAACGTGATCTAAACAATATTATCAATACATTAACTTACGCTGACGGAGTCGCGGGCTCAGCTATTAACAATAATATTGTGCGGATCCGTATTGCGATATTTTTCAACAGTATTATAGATTGACATATCATATTTCCCTACTAAATTACGAAAGTTAATCTGTCTGTTACATCAAAATCACTGATTCGTGAGGAAGGACATAGGCTACTTTATTTTACGAAAAACGACGGAAACGCGGACCAAGTCGCGGGCAACAGCTATCTATACTAATAATATAAGGCTGAAGAGTTTGTTTGTTTGTTTGAACGCGATAATCTCAGGAATAACTGGTTTGAATTGAAAAATTATTTTTTAATTAAATAGTCAATTTATAGAGAAAGGCTATATATCATTACGCTAAGGCCAATAGGAGCGGAGCGCCAATGAAGAATGCTTCAAAATTGGGGTTAAATTTAACGTTAGCCCAAAGTAACTATTCCACGCGGACGAAGTTGCGGGCAAAAGCTAGTCATGCATGTATGGCAAAGCTCATGGCATAATAACAGCTACACGTCTCGATCTTCAAAGTTAAGCAACGCTTGCCGCGGTTAATCTGTGGATGGATGACCATCATAACATATCGATATTCCTCCGTCTTTCGGAAAGCCCGTGGGTCCCGGCTGTCATCACTACATAGTATAAAACAAAGTCGCTTCCCGCTGTCTGTCCATAAGTATGCATAAATCTTTAAAACCACGCAACGGATTTTGATGCGTGTTTTTTTAAAAGATACAGTGATTCAAGAGGAAGGTTTATATGTATATAACATGCATAATATAGTAGAGAAACACTGATAATTTTAGAGGTTTCTAATGTGATGTCGTAAATAAACACATTTTTTGCGCTTACATTGCAAACGCTGGCTGAATCCTATGACATAGATGAAAATAATGTACTACAGTATTGTAGACCTCAAAAAGGTCTACAAAAAAGTCTGTGATGATATATGTCTACCTCTTAGGGATATCCCACAATAACCATTTTTTTCTTTTACAAATTTGAACAAAATGAGTTATTTACGAATCTTTTTTTAATTGTACTGTATTATTCCTTATCCAATAAAATACGTTAGATACGTTGAGCATTTAATGTAGATCAAAATTGCTTTTTACACTATATCAATAAACTGAATATCTTATGAGTTATCGCAAAATAAATATTACTGGACGAGAAATTAATTAACCAAAATAATATTTAAAGCAAATATGAACTCTATTATATTACCCGAGCGAAGCCAGGCCGGGTCGCCAGTTTGAACATATTTGACAGTCGATACTGGTAGTCAGAAACCTGAAAATCTTACACTAGTCTTGCCAAGACGTATCGTGCTCCCCAGCTACTGGGTTGTGGAAGTCAAGATTCAAGATTCAAGATTCAAGATTCTTTATTTGTTGAAACATGAGTACACATACAGAGCATGCAAGTTATTAAAAATCACATTATATAGATCAGTCATGTTTGGCCTTAGTGGCGTACAAATATTTAAATGTCACTGATATAAGTAATAAGTCAGATAGACAGTCGCCCTATACAAAACACTAATACTTAGCTGCGTTCGGTTATACTGTCAGCCGACTCCAACATAGCTGGGAAAAGGCTTACCAGATGATAACCTGCCCACACCTAATGTGCGAATCTGTAGGAACACGTCCTCACATAAAGCCTGCATGTTGGCCGAGCGTTGTCGAGTGAAGGCCAATCCCAAGTAACACATTTGGTGACAAATAGCTTGCATATAGTATTTTTTTGGAAACTTTAGTAAGAAAATCCACCGTGATTAAGTTTTATAAAGGTGGTTAGAACCTATAGGCAACCTGTATGTTACTAAAGGGAGAAAAATTGCAACTTATTTATAGTTGCAAAAACGATACATAAGAGTTCGAATTGTTATCCTGAGTGGCACTTGGAACTAACAGTGCAAATTGCGCGCCGTGAATGAATGATTGAACAATAAAGCGATACAGTTCATTCGTTGAGTGACAAATGAGATCTTATCAAGTTCTTATTTTCGGTGAAATAAACAAAAGGATGGTTGTGCTTTGTACTATTGTGTTGTGATAGCAAATTTATTTGGATTATTGCATCTATTTGATGAGTATTAAAAACTTATGTGTATAACGCAGGATAACCATCATGGAGCTCTTGCAAATGGTTTTTTATCGTGAAACCATGGTATCTAGACACGCGGGAGCGTGTCAAGCCAAGAACTGGCGCGCAGCTCACCGTGTGTAATATTACACGAACCATTTGGAGCCACTTTTGAGCCCCTAATAACTCAAAAACGATTTCACCTAAACTTGTCAAATTTGGCTCATATATTGAGACTGGCGAGATACATATGTATTCCAAATTTTATAAACATATCTCAAACGGTTATTTAGATATTAACGTCTAAAAATCGTCATTTTTATGACTGACCTATAGATCAAAACTATAACCCAGTTCCAGTCTTCCAGATGACCTAGAAAGTTCAAATTTGGCATGAAGATAGGAAATTAGGTGAATACAAAGAAAAAAATCAGAAACTGGTAATTTTTTATCATTTTATTATAATTTTCACTTAACTATAATTAGTGCCTGTAAATCTCTATATGTGGATTTTAAGATCTTTAGGTGAATATATAACGAGTTAAATACCACTCTTAATTTTTATAATCCAAATATTTCCATTTTTGTACTTATAAATAAGAATATAGTAATATTTCGTATTTATTACGCGTAACTAACCGTATTCTACAACCACTAGCGCCACCTATTATTTTAGAGGGTCACTACACCTTGGAGGCAAAACGCGTAAAAAGACTTCTGGATACTGAATGGGCAATTCATTCGAACATTTCAAAGGTACAAGAAAATATAGAAAATAACACAAAAAGGACAATTATACCCCGTAAACGTAGGAAAATACAGTAGTTTAACAAAAAACCATTTAGTATTAATTTTGTTATAAGTAGGTAAGTATCTACTACTAATTTATGTACAAAAAGTAATGATATCCCATGAAAAACATAAATGTGAAATGAGAGCCAAATTCAATATTATCATAAATGCCTTGGTTGTTGACTTCAACGACAAAAGAAGTGAAATCTAAATGGGTGCCAAGTTCAATGGTCAATCCTGAAATTTATTTATAACAACATAAAATATCATTTATTCTTATAACTTAGGAGAATATATTGTAGCCTAAGGTCTGACTTGGCTAGTTTTCATATACGAATTATATTATAGCCTTTGCAAGTTCTAAACCTGTTACTTGTCCGTTCTTATTTTATTATTCCGAAAATTTGGCTTGCTGGTAGAAACTAACCATCGAACATAATAATTCGTATATAAGAACTAGCCAGGTCAAACCTTAGGCTACGATATATTCTCCTAAGTTATAAGAATAAATGTTATTTTATGTTGTTATAAATAAATTTCAGGACTGACCATTGAACTTGGCACCCATTTAGATTTCACTTCTTTTGTCGTTGAAGTCAACAACCAAGGCATTTATGATAATATTGAACTTGGCTCTCATTTCACATTTATGTTTTTCATGGGATATTTACTACGTAAATTTTGATGCGCCTTCGATCTAAACAAAAATATCAAAAAATATGCACTGATCAAATAAAACACGACTACTACAAAAAAATCGATGCTATTTTATTTTTGTTCTGATCTTGTTTTTCCAGTAACCTTGTTTATTTCAGCATCCTGAAAATCTTGTTTCATCCTTTTTAGCATCGATTTTTTTTGTCGTAGTCGTGTTTTAGTTTTTTTACTTTTTATTATTTAAACTATTTTGGTGTTATATCACTGTGCTTCTATACTATTTACTTTATTTTTTATAAGTTCAAGTGAAGCCTTTTCAAATGATACCAAACACGGTATATCTAACTTACTTTTATTTTTCTCACATGACTTTTTGTCCGCTAGAGGGCGCCATGTTTAATTTAAGCAATATTTTTGATAAGTTCTAGTGAAGCCCTTTCAAATGATACCAAACACGGTGTATCTATCTTATTTTTATTTTTACACATGACTTTTTGTCCGCTAGAGGACGCCACGTTAAATTTAAGCAATATTTTAGATAATTACAAGTGAAGCCCTTTCAAATGATACCAAACACGGTGTATCTATCTTATTATTTTTTTTTACACATGATTTTTTGTCCACTAGAGGGCGCCACTTTAAATTTAAGCAATGTTTCGGAAATGTGCATGTCACGCCCATTCAAATGATATCAAACACGATGTGTTTATCTTATTTTTTATTTTTTAACACAACACTTTTTGGGCCCTAGAGGGCGCCACATTGGGTTTTGTGACACGTCACGTAGCCTATGTTCAGCGGACGGTCAAGACGGTTCTAACGATACCTCATTTGTCGAGTTCCGATAAGCAGCTTTGGAGCTATGAGGGAACAGATGAACATACACACATACATACATACATACATAGCCTGTCAAAATCATAACCATCCTTTGGCTTTGCCGTAGTCGGGTAAAAAGTAAGACAATGCTTTATAAAAATTTGGTTGTTAAAACCCTAATATTATGGTTTCACAAAAAGTATAATGTCAAACTACATCAGAAACATAGTTATCAAAACTCATTTTAGTGTGTTATTGTAATAAAATACCATTCAACAAGATACTTTTCAAGGACTCCATTTTTAAACATGGCGATTTAAAATAGACCTTGCAGTTCATATTTCCACTCATTTGTTGCCTTATTGGAGCTTTTGGAATCGATCTACGTACAGTGGCATATTAAAGTATATTAGACCTTACAAAGGCAATTACACTAGGTTCCAAATAAGCTGCGATAATAACTCTTGAGCCACTACAGGTGATAAATAACTTATATATACTACTTATTTAGTACTAAAGGTGCCAAATAAGGAAAAATTACCACCTATTAGGGCACAGTTCTTTAGGGGAGATTTTAAGATGTCATATGCTTCTTTAAGTTCTAAAAGAGAAAAATTGAAACCTTTATGCGTCTATAAGTTATAAATTCGGCTTAATGCCACCATAAGTTATAAAGCAGGAACAAAAATCACTCAAAAGCAACTGTCAGTGATAAGAGTTACTCATATGCAAATTCGAGTGCTGTTTGCATCTAAAAGTAATACCGTACACTCTTGCATCACTTATATGCTACCTACAACTGCAAAATAAGTTCCAAAATTCACTAACGTGCTACTTTTTCTTTTTTTTTTAACGTGGTAAAATCATCAGATGTGTCCTCCCACCCCGGGCAGGGCCGGAGGGACTGTCAGACTTGTACTGACTAAAATCCACGGTATTCCTTCAATAGCCCTTTACGTACCGGGGTCACAGTAATGGGATAAGTCCCACGACTCCGGCAGGCTTCGGCCCTCTACAGGGGGGGCCTCGTCATCTTGCTGACGCTCTTTGAGGCGCGCGTGGAACACAACGCGCCGTCGACCCGGGCATGGTCCATGGTCGGACAGCGAGTTGCCCTTTACTCGCTGTCCGCATCCCCGCGCCTACGGTGGCCGGAGATCGTCGGCCGACGTCCGACACCGTGGGCGTCTACGTGCTACTTGGGATACCAACATGTAGACGGTATATTTGCCTTGTCTTGCTATCACTCGGTATCACTTGCCTAGTTGGCCGAGTGGAGGCTAGCGCCAACGTGTATAGACCTCATTTAGTGCAACTTGTCTTCGCTCGCCGTTGCTGGTGATCACTTGCCTCACTTTGGATCGGTGTCAGTTTTTGGTCACAAATCAAAGGCGCTCGCCTGCGCTCGGCCAACGTGTGGACAGCTCTACAGACCCTCTTCTACATTGGTCGTCTGCATTGGCGTTCGACGAACTTGTCGAACGTGTGGACATTATTTCTTGCCTTGTACCTATTTGTCAACGCTCGCGTTGGCCTACGCTCGGCCAACATGTATTGCAGGCTTTACGGATGTTTTTCTCGTAACTACCTGAAATTGTACTGATATAGCTTTAGTACAGCAAGCAAAGCAGGCAGTAAGTGAGTGTGGCCCCACGTTTCTCAATGACTCTCCAGTAAAACGAGGCTCTTGTTTTTCTAGGTCCTTAGCAAAATGTTAGTACTCAAATCTCACATAAAATTAATTAACTAGGTCCTTCACGACTGGAAAGGCCGGTCCTGATATTCTGTTTTTATTTTTTGTACGGATCCGTCATGCGTAGGCCTAACACATTTTCTGTACCTGTACAATTCAAGGAGGTAGCTTTTCCAGACTTTTCAAGCAAAAAAGGTAACTCCGATTTCTGAATTAAGTATTTAATCATTTATTTATTTATCGTAGCCATATATTAATCATAAAACAAAAGAACTAAGTTCTAAAAATGGCAATAGAAATAGGTATCATTGACAGCTGCCTCTGAAAATAAGCGTAAACCAGTTTCTTGAACGACGAAGTTATTAAATACATACATACAGAAAACACAAAATCACGACCCACAATAAATTTAGAACTGACTATTTTTCTTTGTGTAGATATTGCATGTAACACATTACTAACATAATATAAAGTTTATTTGGATCAACTTAGATATATCATTTACAAATAAAACAAAGATAACTATAGAAAGTAAACAACGTGGCGTAGCTATCAACACCCAACTCAAAAACATTTGATCTAAATTGTTCCTAATGACAAATAACTTATAAATAAGAAATCCAAAAAATAAAAACTTAAAACATAAATATGTACACTATGAATAGATATATTTAAAAAAAAATTGTGTGTTGCTCTCCCAAACTTACCCAGCAAGTGATCAACTGTATTTGCAGTAATCATTTCTACCCCTTTAATCATCAATATCATGCACACTTCGCTTCTTCAATCCACTTGAGATATTGGAAGAGTAGTCGACATCGGCTTTACTAGCAATACAAAAAAAAAGAATGGAAAAAAGACTCTTTATTTATCAAAAGAATATTTATTGCTCAGTTCACTTTTATGAGATTTTTGATTTAAACTACAATTATTCGTCGTCTAATAACGAAGCTTGCAGTTAAAAACTAGCGTCAAAGTATGGTTTATATTATACTAGCTTTTGCCCGCGACTTCGTTCGCGTGGGAGGTTTTTCCCGCGTAAATCCAAATCCCGTGGGAATGCCGGGATAAAAATATCCTATGTCCGTCTCCTGGTTCTAAGCTACCTCCCTACTAATTTTCAGCCAAATCGGTTCAGCCGTTCTTGAGTTATAAATAGTGTAACTAACACGACTTTCTTTTTATATATATAAATATATGCTCTATATTAGATACAGACAATTGATTTATTCATCTGCACTGACCGACGGCTTCGCGCCTGTCCAACGCGTTACCTGATGAAACGAGCGCTTTAACCCACCCACTTGACACCGAGCCTTCAGTGCGGTCGTTAATGTATGATGTAAAATAATGTTGATTTTGTTCTAGAATGTTCACAATATTCTAGAACAAAATCAACATTATTTTATTCTATATAGGCCTACATGGGCACTTATAAAACGTCAGAAACTAGTGCACGGTTTGCATTGATCGTTTCTTGTGGAGAAGAACTGGCAAAAAATTCCACGGTCATTTTTTTACAAATGAGGTAATAGGCTCTAGACACTAAGAAAGCTGCTCAACGCCTACATAGCCATTACCTTAAAAAAAACTGTGTACATACGAAACCTCAGTAAGTAAACATCAATAAATTGATGAAGGTCACGCGAGAAAATGCAAAACTTCAAAACTTCAAAACAAACAATATGCAAATGACTCCTGAATTGTGTAGAATAACATATTTATATAATTCCAAACTTTGAAATTCCATATACACCCCTATCTCAGAAAACGTTAGTCAACTGTGAAATGGCGACTGATTAAAGCGTAACACCTAGTCAAAGTACACAGATATGTTGACTGTACTGTTACCTAAAGTTGATGTGAGCAAACAATCGTGTTATCCAATTAACTATGCAACCACATTGCTCGAGATTGTTACACCTTGTAGAATTAACGGGTGTTGCTAGATCAAACAATAACAAAGTCAAGTTTAAAATGAGCATTTTAATCGGAAATCTTGACATTGAAAGGTCTAACCCAGAAATCAGAGTACATTTCCATCAAAGATGCGACACGTGGAAAATATGCACCAAAAGGATGACTTCTGTTTCGTAGCCAGTCTTAACGCAGTTCTGGTTGGAAACGGCTAGCAAAGCTTGATATTTTTACTAATAAAAAAGAAATGTATTCACGTGATGTGTGTGAGGAATGCGTGCACGCATAACAGGTAAGATTCGACCGCCACGCATCTTCTCACCGCCTGGCTTCACTCAGTAGCTTTTCTCTGTTTCCTTGCGCTCCCTCTCTACCTCGCATAGCTTTGGTGGATAATCAGCAGAAATCTCAATCCAAAACAAAGACAACTTTAACATAAAATACTCCGTGGTTCAGGTCAAATTTTCCTGGAAACTACAACTGCGTCATTGGATTTTCTAGAACTCGACATGGGAGAGTGACGTAGATTTTTTATAAAAAAAAACAATGTATTTTTACACTATTTAGAGGTGTCGTTAAAAAGGATCCTTAAAAAAATCCTGGAAAAGCTAACTGAAAAAAAAGTTTTTATTTTTGGTACGGTAAGTTGAGCTTTACGATAGTGTCACTATGTGGATAGGTCTCAAGTCTGTGCTTTCCTTAAATGCCCGCATCAAACATTAACCTACATGGTTCTCATAAGTATTAGGCCAAGAAATGGCCATTGGGTCAAAAAAATGAGGAAACAGAAAGTTCTTTGTTGCACAGGTTAATAATAATAATAATATGACCAATGTCACCGGCGGCTGCAGCCGCGTCGAGCTCGAGCGACGAGTATTTCTCTCCACCGACGTCGCCAACACCTGTGCGTTGGCAGGGGAGAGGCCGGCCACCGATGAGCTTGGGACTTAGGAGCCAACCGGCTCCAAGTCGGGTCCCCGCTGCCAGTGGTGTGCAGCGCATGAGATGGACTCAGTCCATAAACGAAAACGTCATGCGCGCATATTATGGGTCTACATAGGGGGGAACTAACCTCACTGCGTATCGTGTCAGGATGCTGTCTCTGTTTCAGGACCTAGAACCAGCTGTCAACGTCTCGGCCCAACAACTGTCGGATCAAGTGAGGGTCATCCAGCGAAGCCACAGGCTGGATGATGTAACACTTGATAGGCTGCGCTCAGAGGTACTGAACAACCATATCATCTCGACCCCGACGCAAGCCGCCGTACAAGCACCCGCTAGTGGTGTAATGACGTCGCGGCTAAATAGTCATAATAATGAGCTAGATGATAGGGTTGTCACGGTAAGTAGCCAATGCAACGATCGACTGAGGAGCGCACTGGAGGATGCGCTTCGTGAGTATCGATCGACTCCGCCTGAACTTAGACCCCGTTTACCACGGTTACTCATGCACAAAAAAATAGGGCGCTGGTGTGTGCTTTGGACTCGTTGCTTGAGAACATTTTTGAGAGCAGCGAAAACCTCGTTGATACGCACTCAATTCTGTATTGCGGGGCTGTTGCGGCGTGTCGCTTAGCTAACGTCAAATTTCCTAATACCGACGAAGCTACTCGACCAAAACCTGCTGTACCAGCCTGGCAGTATAGGATCGAGAGGCGTATCGATGAGGCCAGAGCACTCATCGGCAAACTATACTGCTTCAGGGAAGGCAATACACGCCCGCGTGTAATGCGTTTTGTGCGGCGGGCTTTCTCGGGGACTGGAATCAGCCCTCGAGAATACACACCCCACATTACGGAGCGTATTGACTTCCTGAAACAAAAAAATTGTGCATGGGCAAGCCGTATCCGACGGTTTAAGCGGCGGGTTGAACGGTACTCACAGAATCGCATGTTCCAGAGTGATGAGAGGTGGGTATACAGAGCTTGGGAGCGACCCAATCAAAACGTGACTGACGTGTGCCGCCCGGATGATACCGCCACGAATTCATTTTGGCGCAACATCTGGTCGGTGCCCGTCTGTCATGTTGAGGGTGACTGGATGCGTGAAGTTGAACGCGTATGTGAAGTTATACCACAAATGGATAAAATAATCATTAATACTTCTGATGTAGCCAAAGCAGTTCGTCCGTTACCAAACTGGAAGTCTCCAGGACCGGATGGACTGCACAACTTCTGGCTCAAGTGGTATAGCAGCTCGCATGCGCTTTTAGCTTCTCAATTCCAAGCATCCTTAGAGACCCCCTACCAGAGTTTTTGACAACTGGCTGTACCCACCTGCTTCATAAGAGTGGTAGTCCCACGGAACCCAAAAACTATAGACCGATTACTTGTTTGTCTACGGTCTATAAGGTTCTTACGTCCATTCTGAGAGTGAAAATAAATATGCACATTGAGTGCAACTCAATTATGTCCACTTCTCAGAATGGATGTAGGAACGGGTCCCGTGGTACTAAGGAGCTACTCCTCATTGACATGGCCATTAGCCAACAGGTTCGTCGATCCCACAAAGATCTATCAACATGCTGGATAGACTACAAAAAAGCCTATGATTCTGTTCCTCATAGCTGGCTCATGAAGGTGCTAGAGCTTTACAAAATAGAGCCAACTCTACGCACCTTCCTTGAGTCATGTATGAGGCAATGGAAGACGGTACTTCGCTATCCAGGATGTCGACCGATTCGAGGGAATGATGACCCTATATGGATCAGACGGGGAATATTTCAGGGTGACAGTTTGAGTCCACTTTGGTTTTGCTTGGCCCTGAATCCTCTAAGCACAATGTTAGAGGACTCAGGCCTGGGCTATCGGTTGAGAAGAGGAGGTCAAAGTATATCCCACCTCCTTTACATGGATGATTTGGAACTCTTTGCCCCCAACAACTTGCAATTGATGGAACTACTGAAGGTAACTGAAACTTTCAGTAGCGCCATCAAGATGGAATTTGGTGTGGACAAATGTGCAATCATGCATGTAAAACGAGGAGAGATTATGGAATCTGAGGGAATTCAACTTTCAGACTCCATACACCTTAGATCTCTCTGCTTGACCGAAACTTATAAGTATTTGGGTATGTCGGAAGCTTTGGGCATTAATGTTGCTGACATGAAGCAATCGCTGAGGGAGCGCTTCTTTGGCCGCCTGACAAAGGTATTAAACAGCCTTTTGTCGGGAGGAAATAAGGTGCGCGCTTTCAATGGTAGGGTCATGCCGGTGTTGATGTATTCTTTCGGCATACTCAAATGGACTCAAACCGAACTGGACGCCCTGGATAGGAAGGTCCGTACACTGCTAACCGCAAATCGGATGCATCACCCACGATCATCGGTGATGAGACTGTATATCCCGCGGAAATGTGGAGGTCGAGGCTTTTTAAATGCCAAAACTCTCCACAACCGCGAGATTTGCAGTCTCAGGGAATATTTCCTTAAAGCCGATGTGGGTATGCACCGAGATGTGATTGCAGTGACATGGGACTCACCCCGCTGACTATGGCTAAAGAGAACTGGCACAAACCTGTTATACTTACCCCAGATGACCGCAAGGAGGTATGGAAAAGCAAGGAACTTCATGGTCGCTACTATCGGGCTCTTTATGGGTCCGATGTAGATTTGACAGCTTCCGTTGCCTGGCTACGCTTCGGGGATCTCTTCGGAGAAACTGAAGGTTTTGTCTGTGCAATTATGGACGAAGTTATCTTGACGAATAATTACCGGAGACATATTATGAAGGACGGGACGATTGACGTGTGTCGGGCATGCCATCGTCCTGGCGAGTCCATCAGACATATAGTCTCCGGTTGTTCTCGTCTAGCTAACGGCGAGTACTTGCATAGACACAACCAAGTAGCCAGAATTATCCACCAGCAACTTGCTTTGAAATACAAACTTGTCGATTCTGAGGTACCGTAATACAAGTATGTGCCCGACCCAGTTCTCGAAAATGACCATGTCACGTTGTACTGGGATCGGTCTATCATCACTGATAGGACTATTGTTGCCAATAAGCCTGACATAGTGGTGATAGACCGATTAGTGCGCCGCGCAATGATAATCGATGTTACCATCCCACATGACGAGAATCTCGTGAAAGCTGAGAAAGAGAAACACATTAAGTATCTCGACTTAGCTCATGAGGTTGTTTACATGTGGGATGTGGACTCGGCTGTCATTGTGCCGATTGTCATATCAGTCAATGGGCTGATAGCTAAAAGCTTCGACGACCATCTGTCGAAGCTGGCTTTGCACAGCTGGATAAAGGGCCTGATACAGAAGGCAGTTCTCTTCGATTCAGCTCGTATTGTGAGGAGGTTCCTTTCTCTGGAGACCTAACCACCGGTAGCTTGGACCCCGCTCCCGATACCAGTGGACTGCCATTTTTTATATTTTTAAATGTTTTTTTATTGTCACTTTTTTATAGAAAAATATTTAAAAATGTAATTTTTGAGAGGTATATAAAATAAAGGAGATAATAATATAGCCTTTTATTCAAATCTGTAACCTAATTACAACATTATTTACTAATTATAAAATGAATTTAATAATTTTTTTAATAATTTTCTGTAGATTTGTTTGCCAGTCGGCAAAGGCCTCCTCCAACCTTCTCCATTCTAATCTATCTTGTGCGACTCTATTCCACATGACTCCTGCCACTTCTCTAATATCGTCATCCCAACGCTTCTGCGGTCTGCCTCTTTTCCGTGACTAGGTGGTATCCCAGGGAAGGCAAAACTTCCCTGGGATACCACCTAGTCACTTTTTTGCTCCATTTGTCCTGGCCTCTTACCATGTGGCCTGCCCATCTCCACTTGAGTCTTTTAATCTTAAGTGAGACATCTATCGTTCTTGTTTTATTTCTGATGACACAGTTTTTCAGTCTATCTGATCTCTTGATATTCAACATACTCCTCTCCATAGCATGTTGGCAAGTTGCGAGTTTGCTTGTCACTTCCTGGGTTAAGGTCCATGATTGGCAGCCATACATGAGAACGGGTAGCACACAGGTGTTAAATAATTTTCTTTTCATATTTATATGAAGTTTCTTATCTTTCATAGCCTCTTTCAATCTCCAGTATCTTTTCCAGCCGTTTGTAATTCTTCTTTTTACTTCCTCACGCATGGGGTCTTTTTGAGTTATGAGCTGTCCCAGATAGATGTATTCATCAGTGTAGTTTATTATTGTGTTTTTTAACTGTATGGCTGTCTTATTCCCATTCGTCATAAGTCTAGTTTTATCTGGGTTAAGTTTTAAACCTACTTTCTTGCTTTCTATCGCAAGGTCTTCTATCATTCTATTGAGCTCTTCAGGTGTTTTGGCGAATAACACTATGTCATCAGCGAATCTCAAATGCGTCAGCGATGTACCGTCGACGTTGATCCCGAGATTTTCCCAATCGAGTCGCCTAAAAATTGACTCTAGTACAGCCGAGAATAGTTTTGGGGATAAGGGGTCTCCTTGTCTAACACCTTTTTTTATTTTAAATGGATGGCCTTTCTTTTCTAACTGAATTCTGGCTGTACTATTCTTGTATACATTTTTTATTAATTTATTCTATTGACATAATAAAAATATATACAGACGAAAATAAAGATAAATTATAGGGCATCGAAAAATTCGTCAACATCGCTATCAATGGGAAAAGTGCCCAGAACACTGGCCGCATTGCCACGTTGAATGGCAATGCTGATTCTCTGTCCAAAGAAAAGGCCAGCCCTCTGATCACCTGTGGAGTCGACTAATCGTTTGCCGATGTCACGAAAGAGTCGATGCGCACTCGGACCCCATGGTCCTAACGTTTCAACCCCAAACGGCTCAAACATATAGCACCCAATTAGGTTGTTGTATTTGCGCCGTTTGAGATTTTCTGCACCTGCAGCTGCCGCCCCAGCACAGCCCGCCGTACTGAGAAGATGGGATGGCGCAAGGGTGTCAACACAAGTAGCATCCCACACCAAAGGCCTACCCAACTTCCAAGGCATTATAGTCATCCCGTCTGGTCTCTTCCCATCGTCCCGTGCCAAGCCGTTGGGTTCTAAAACAGATGGTACTCCAGCGGTGACAAGAGCCCGACGAATGATGTCATTTATGCTGGCATGCCGTGCTATCCGACCAGAGCTTCTGCTGCAGGAAAGGCCATGATGTCCGAGGCGGTCGACTGCCGCACCGCATTGACAGCGATGTGGAGCACCGCTGGGAGCACCCAGACGTAGACATGTAGCGATCCGGAACGTGTTATCACTTAACATAGTACCTATGTTAAGTGAAGGTAATGCTTGTAGCCAAAGGCCCGACTCCCATTCACCCACAGCCAACAGGCGCGAGCGCTCAGCAGTATTGGTTGACGTATTTAAAAGGTTATTCCGTACCAAACTGCAGAGCGGCTCGTCCCATTGTCTTTGGGAGGACGGGTTCTCGGGCAACGCTGTATTCGGGCAAGCCATTTTCCAGGCATTAACTGCATCGGTCAAACACGGCACCTCGTAGCTAACCTGAGATTGTGTTAAAATTTTCTTAGTTAAAGTCTCAGTGCTGCGGACCGAAGACAGAAAAGCCGGTAGACTTATACTGGAAATTTTGCGGAATTTTTTTTATTAATTGTATGTATTTATGTTCAACCCCTTGTTCCATTAATGCTTCCCATATGTTTTTATGTAGTAGAGAGTCAAATGCTTTGCTGTAGTCGATAAAAGCAATATAGTATGTGAGCTGGTATTCGTTGTACTTCTCTAAAACTTGACGGTTAATAAAAAAGTCGCACAGGTTAATAACACATAAAAATATTCACCCTCACTCACCCTTCACTCTTACACACCATAGGTAACTGGTTTTTGCATTATCTTAGATAAAATTCCTCCTCCCTCTTATTCCATACATATAATGTATGGAATAATATATATATATATATTTTTTAACTTTGTTACAACACCAAAAATACTTTTTACATTTTGAGTTATTAAAATACAAGCTATGCCTTGTTTGAAATGAGTTTATTAATGTTTCAAGTCCTTAATAACTAGATAAATATTTTAATGTATAAATACACTGCCAACACAGCGTTAATGGCAAAAAAAAAATTAAGTACTAAACCGGGTAAACCATCAAATAACTCCACTCTGAATAGAGCGGAACGGAGTGTCAGACTTTTAGTGTCTAGAAAGAAACTCACCTTGTTTCTTGCGGTTCGATGCCGCGGTATCTCGTCAGAACTTTCCCGCAACCCCGGAATTTTTACCTCTGAGGTTGTTTTGGTATTTGTTCTCAAGTTAGTCAGATAGAAACTCTGGCCTCATCTTGTTTAAACTGACCAAAATTATTGACGTGTAAAGATTTACGTGTTATTTTCAAAAACAGGCAAAATGCGAATGCGCTTTCGACATTCAAAATTTCTCACATTTTACTATCTATAATGCTATATTTTATCTTTGTGTCAAAGGACATTGACTGGGTTTGGACCAAATGCTGCCCAGAAATGAAAGTACCCCTAGCGTATTCCTGTCATCACTAAATGTTGAAAACAAGTAATTAAAAAAATATCGGCCCTGGGACCAAGTAAAGCCAAGTAAGCAGTACCTAAACTAATTTAATTATTAATTTAATAACTAATGTAATTTGTACTCGGAACAAGTTCTTATTATTTTTTATTATATTAAATTCTAAAATGTTATAAAATATTTCGTTTCACATCTAATAATGCATTATCGCTTAATGGTAGCACAGCAAGCTCGAAAACCATTTCTATTATACTTTGCTTTATCTTACTTTGTCGTGCCGGGCGTACAAAACTCTCACTTCACTGTCTCGTTTGTTCACATTAACGTAGATGTTATACATTAATCTGTATCTCACAGCTAGACACTGGCGATATAGCTACATGCGCTCGCGCCGCTGGTCCCTCCTCTGTCTCTGTCCACGGTAAAAGCCAGCCCTTCGGTCACGCGAAGTTTCAACTAGGCGTCTGTAAAGACATTTAAATAATTTGTGTAAAGCTAGTTGTTTAATAAAAGCTGAAACATTGGTAGAGATATTATACCAGTAAACAAAAATATTATTATAAAATACAGCCCGAATCACCTCGTTTCAAATATTGATAAATCTGTTTATTATTATTTAGCAAAGCATTCTGTAGGTCATAAGTGGCGACCGGTCGCTCGCTGCAAGGCGGCAGTGCTTCGGAAATATCGGTTTAATTCAATAAAGCTAACCTTTTACCGTGATATACATAATATCTTCGTCAAAAAAATTTGCCATAATAAATTTTTCTCTTTGTTTAAAATTGTAATACTAAGAGCGGAACGTAGTACGGAGGATATATATTAGGAACTGTAAGTACTTGAGCTTCCGAGTATAGCAGTCCAGTGGGATAAATTCGTTTTTTTAACGACATCACTTTAAGTATTGCCCATTGTGCGCATTCCGCTCTTAGTATTACAATTTTAAACGTCCCTCCCCATACTGGAATAATTTTAATGATTTAATAATAGAATAAAAATATATTTTAAGTATATCGATTCATCATGGGATAACTTATGGGTTCACGACATGCGATATGTTAATGATAAAAGTGTGTGTGAGTGTTGCTTTGGCGCAACACCAATCTCATTAAAAACTTCTTATTTTTATACTTTAGTTTTTCTCGTGACCAAATACGATGCGGAGAACAGACATCAATAGTCAGACAACCTTTAAAAAAAAATTGATATAAAAAAAAATCTCTCGCATTTGCGAGAAAAATTTATTATGGCAAATTTTTTTGACGAAGATATTATGTATATCACGGCAAAAGGTTAGCTTTATTGAATTAAAAAAAAATTTTAAACGATTTTAACAGTTAATATTTGTTTCATTGATATACACATGTTCTACCCAAAAACATTTACGCTATAATTACGTCTTTAGAACACAATTTAATAAACTTATAATACTAACAAAAATGTCATATAAAAAAATTAGTATAAGGCGTAAGTCTCCACTCAAGACCTTGTCCTATCGAGTAACGTCAGTTGTATAATTTGATTGTCTTTCGCACACTGCTTTGTAAAAACAACTTTAAACACTTTTCATAAGATGGAATTTGCAAAAACATATTTTATACTTATAGCATTACTATTACTACGTAGGTGGTGAGTGTTTGGCGACAGTTTCGAGCGTCACTTTTCTTCGAGACTGTGCATCTTGGGTTTTTAGTATATCAATGGTTTCATGACAAAAATAAAGCCCGAGGGTTTTATATGGGGCATTACGGCCAAGTTAACCTGTATGTTTAGATACTGTTTACGTGCAAGTGTGATGAAAAATAACATTCATATTACCTTAAAATTACACTACAATGTCATTTCATTACAATTATATTAAAATGTATCGATAATTATAATTTTAGATTATATTTAATCAATGTATGCATATGAGTATTTATTTAACAGTAAGAATAGCAAGGTACAGACGCCAGCGCATCAACCTACCCCAATCTGTCAAATTTCTGTAATAGATTTTCAGCTTTATCACAAAAGCGGAGGGTTCATGTTCGACTAGGAATATTTAACAGATTAGAGTAGGTTGATGTGCTGGCGTCTGTACATATGTTATATAAAGGGTTGAAAAGAGGAAGTGAATGAAAGTGAATGCAATCGTTGTAAGGTGTTTCATATAACGCATATGTCTCGAGACTCTGAATAGGTACGGGTTTAATTATTTTTTATTACATAAATATCTACGGTTACTGTGACTCACTTGAAATTCAGAGGCATAAACAATACCGGTCAATTTACTAAATTTTTTGAAGAACTACAAATACTTATTCAGTACATACCTTTTTTAGTCTCTTATAGAATAGCCAACATCAGCCATTTAAGCCCAAGAAATATGATTTTTAACGACATGATTAAAAATGAAATTTCCAGTACTATATCATAACTTTACACAAATAAACCTATGAAATGTCAAATGACGTGATCAACGATGAGGCACTGCTAACAATCAGATGATATAGTGGTAAAACGCGAGACTATAAATAGGCAACCGGAAAACCGAAACAAACAACAAAACTATTTCGCCATTTTACATCCGGGTATTTTAATGCATAAAATAATCTGGTCAGCTTTGAAGCCACTTTACTGTAATTAAAATTGATGAATACAATTTCAATACACTTATTACAAATGTGTTCCGAATAATTGTATGCTGAGTTGAGAACCGCTTTACAGGCTTTTATTATAATTTACAGCATTGGTGAGTCACTAAAAAATCAAGAATTCTTTCTGAAAAATCACATAACTATGATAACTTTCTGAAATGGTTGTTCAAAGATATCTGTAATAGGTAATAATGTGGAAACCTAAGTAGGCAACGCCCACGCGTCGTTTAGAAGTATATTATGTATGTATATAATTTATTAAAATTACATCGAAGGTTTGGTAAAACGTTTGTGCGTTGGTGGCGACCTAAAGTGGATAGACAAAATGTATGACAAGTAATACGGGAACGAAATAAAAATTCTATTAAATCCGTAAAATTTACTCAATGAAATTAATATTTCCGTACGGAGGATTTCCGCACATCTTCCTCAATTTTCATAACGACAGTAAAAATCCTTTGCAGGCGTCTAAGTAGATAGAGGCGGTATAATGAAAAGCTATTCATTTATTCATAACTCTCAAAGTCGTAACTTGTTTAAATGAGAAACAAAAAGCCGTTTTGTAGGTAAATGAAAACAATGGGAGCTAGTGGTTACGGTTGCAAATCAAATTACAACTTTTACATTACGGGGCTGGTTCCTAGATTCATTCAACACATAAACTTGTGAGGCCTTTTGCACTTAAAACTTCCTCCGGGGAAAACTGTGCGGTCACATTACATCGTTGAACGAATTGTTATTGTTTCTGAAGGGAACTTTAACCGCTGTGGATTAAATTCAGCCGAAGTGGCTCGTCGGCTTTCATTGTCATAAACTGCGCCGACATGTCATCTCAATGTGTCCTATATTTTTTTGTTAGACTATTCCAATTTACGTGTTTTATTCGTACGAAATAAAATTCCCGTTGGGGTCGTGAAGTATTGAGCTTTATAGTTATTTTTATTTAGTTTGTAAAATTAATAATCCGTTGTTGCGTACATTTCGTGTTTTAATATCTAATGCTGACTTGTATATATTACTTTATGTCTATTGACTATTAATATGCAAAATGTGAATGGTGTAAATGTATCTTCTCTCGTGTAAATATTAAAATTCAATAAAACTCATATATTTATGCGTGTGCCAAGAGTGAGCTAGTTGCCAACAAAAGTTCTTTGTCTCACGGAAATCCATTTTCCTTCAGTTTCCGCACGCTTTCTTTGTGTTTATATTACTTGTTATAAAAACTCCAGTATCATTCCTACTTCCTGCATTAGGTTTGTACGTGTATGTAGTTTTTTTTTTTCATTAAATCCTATATAATTTTCAGAGGCACGTGTTATAAATTATTCATCACATCTTTATGAAATGCAAATTTTTAAGCAATGCTCGAAGCCAATTTTGAAGATAAACTCGTGGAAAACATATCCCACGTTACTATATTTCTTTTCACATGAGGGAATTCAAAACAACCATTAATGTTACTCAGGGTAATCATGAATATTCCATTGGAAACCCTTTTACGAGATAGCCTTACACGAACCGCTTTTAAAAATAATTCTAAATAATTAATGTTTCAGAGGAATTTTATAATGGGTAGTTTACGATCGCACGGTCGTATTAAAAGTTACAAAGAGGTCGCCTCCTTTATAATTTGTTTGATAATCAAGATGGGCACGGTGAAATATCCCGCTGTGATATCGTCTTACAAAACAAAAAGAAAGTCAAAAGTGGAAAATAAAACGTGAGCCTTTATAGAAGTTGTGGAAACGGAAAGTTTTCCAATTGATAATAATTTCCATTGTGATGCAACACAAAGGGGAACAGGAAAGTATGAAGTTCTGAAATAAATTCTTAATTTAAGAGCTGACTGAACGCTATCTGAAAGGAAAGTCGGGATTAGAAGAACAAAGACTGAGGCTCAGCTCACTGTGGAGCTTGATTTTTTGTTGACTTGTGTTTCGCTCTTTGCTGTTTGCATAAATTGGACTTGCAAACTTTAGACAAATGAGGACCAACTACAACCAAGAAACAACCCCTTAACACAAATAACTTATTATTGACGCAAATCATGACAATATCACTTCATATAATCACGAAAAGCATTGCAAATATGAAGTGAACGGCCAAATGTTCGCATCAAATAAATCGTAAATCTTTAACATCCATTCATAAATCACAAGCAAACGCTTCGACTTTAATTGGACATGAATAAATCAAGAAATACTTAATTACGTTCACGAACTTAACTGTGGGAGGAAGAATTTCCAAATAACATGGAACAGGTAAATCACGGGTCCGTCGAGTACTTTGCATACAAGTCCCGCCGTCCTGCGATACATATGCGAGTAGCGAGCGACGAAGGAAAAACCAACACGACTGGACAAATTGGTTGGACGTCCGCAATTTATTCCACTTATCATAAAAAATGGTATTCACAGTACAAAAAGGTGAGGGGTGTAGTTTTTGAGTCTTTGGGGGTGCATGGTGCGGAAGCGGCGGGGCTCGTAAATCCTTGTTGTTCCGTTCCGCCGCGCCGGTACCCGATTACATTCTAATTCCGCAAAACTACTTGGCCCGCCTATAAATACGGCCAATTAATATACATAATGACGCCGTATGTATGAGATTTGTATTCAAAGCTAGATTAAAGTGAGAATTACTGTTCTCATACGTGTTGATATCCTCTGTACTCGTTACTCACTTTGATTTCATGTTTCTGATTTACATAGGTTATTTACGTCAACTGGGTATCTTGTATCGATAAGTAAATACCTATTATGTATATCTCGGTCCATTCAATCCTATCCCAATACTTTATTTACGGAATAAGAAACTAACATCCAGTTTCTGAATAGAACAAAAATAATCATGTCTAACTAAGAAATAAAACCTTTCATGTTCTTAAGTTCAGTTTTTCTATTTGGAAACCGGTGTGTAAGTAGTCGTGATACATAAAATTTCCTATGCTTATCTGCATTGCGAGCATTTTGAGATTAAAATCTTTTGAAACGAGACTGCTGTTCTTTGAAAGGTGCGCACACGTTCTGAAAAATTGACCTCTAAATTAATTCTTAAATTATTATAATCCCTCAAAAAAAATGCAAATACAATGCGAACATGATGGTCGCAAAACAAAATAATAAAATTTAATCCGTCCAAGTGTTACTGGTTGTAGCAGAATGTAATGGGGCCCACATATGTATTTATCCAATAATATTATCTGCCGCCTGAATGACCATTTTAACTGGATTAAATTTTGAATCCTCCTCATTACCAATCATTTTAATTATTACTGTGTAGGTATTAAATATATATTTAAATGATAATGTGGATGGAATCTGTCTGGCCATCGTTACATGGTGGACATCCCAAACATACGCACAAAACATTTAGGGATTAGTTTAATTTTGACGTACGCACAATGAAAGTATTCCCAAAATGTTTGTGTACGGCTAAGTAGTGGTATTCCCCGCCAGAGTTTGTTTCCTGATAGCTATAACCTGGGAGTCTTTAAGTCAAGAGTGAATAGGTTACTTCTAGGTAAGCATCTTCATCTTCGACAACATCTAAATATATATAACTCAAAGGTGACTGACTGACTGACATAGTGATCTATCAACGCACAGCCCAAACCACCTGACGGATCGGGCTGAAATTTGGCATGCAGGTAGATGTTATGACGTAGGCATCCGCTAAGAAAGGATTTTGCGAAAATCCCACGGGTCTCGGGATTTACACGAGAAAAACTTCCCACGCGGGCGAAGCCGCTGGCACAAGCTAGTAATCGATAGGTACCATCTCACTTTTTTTTTAATTGATAGTAAAAAAAATTCAATCGAGAAATGTGCACTGTCTCCTCCCAAAAACTCTTGCAATACCACGAGAGCTCGTGGATAAATAATAACAGGCGCTCGGATCCATCTTCACGGTTAAGCAATGCTTGTCGAGGTCTATCCGTAGATGGGTGAGAATCTTAGCATATCAAGATTCAACCGTAGCAAGCAAAGCACTTTAAGCTCGGTCACTTTGGAGATCGCTCCGTACTAGTTCATTTTTTAGTTTCGGACAGTGAACTAGTTCACTCTATTAGTTCTAATAGCTCTATTCGTTCTTCGCTCTCGGCGGTCCTCTGGAGCACAGCGCGGACCACAGAGCAAATACGCTCTTTAAGTAGGTACTATCAAAGACATCGTATTTATTTATCTCTGTATTACCACAGCGTAAACAGCTGACATAGTACTAGGATTATGTATAATTTAAATAGAGATATTTTTTTCCATTGAAATGTGAATCTGAAACGGTTCTCATTCATACAGACACAGAATAAATTCGTATGACGTTTCTGTCAACCAATCAGTGACTGTATTTCATTTCTTGTTCGCACATTACGATCGCACGGTTTAGAATGTACGAGTACAAAAAGAGCTATTAGACCGATTACAAGCCAGCGTTCGGAAACAGTTCTTTTAGTACAGTGCAAAGATTCGGCTCCTATTCGTTCATCGTTCTCTCTATCGTTATCTACACAAGACTACTTTAAGCCGTTGTTCCCGGCTGCTATTCGTACATATTAGACAGTCGTTACAGGTAGCCAGAAGCCAGAAATTCTTACACAAGTTGTGCAATGGAGTACCTATCGTGTGCCGCAGCTACTGAGTTGTGGAGGTCAGGTAGGCAGTGGCTCCAAGTAATAGTACATTGTTCACCGAGAGGAGAAAGTGGCCGATTACCGTCGAGGGTGTCGTTTGAAGCCCGAGCCGTAGGCGAGGGCTTTAAAACACCCGAGATCGGGAATCGCACTTTCTCTCGAGTGATACTTAGTGCTTTATACTACACCTACGAGGAAAATAAATAGTACTTTTCAACATTGAGTACATAGTCCATAACGTACTTGGTTTGTATTTTTGCGCTTTTTCACTGAAATAAGCTAGCAAAACAGTTTCAGAAAAAGATGCCGCATTTTTTCACTTTTCCATTGCAAAAAATCGTCATAAGTATTATTATATTTTTTAATTGATTTCTGTGGTAAAAGGTTATCAATCAGTATTTTTGCTGTTTCCTTCAACTGCGGCGGAGTTAAAAAATCTTAATCATCACTATCACTACTTATCATTTTGATAGTTTTATTTTACTTTCTACGAAAACTGAATCCTCAAACAACACACAAATTGAAAATGGCGCCAATGGCGTCTGCAATTTTCACATGTTCTTTTTTCAAATAGTTTATCCTGCCGCCGCAGGGTCGCACTGCCAGCCCGACACCATCCAACACACAGCTAGTGGCCAGTGTCATTTTGCGAACTTGGAGATAAAAACTCACTGTAAAAACTTTTTGGCTTTTGATATTTAGGTTACCGGCGCATAGTCTTACCCAAAATTAAAAAAGAAAAACCACGTAAGAAATGGATTTTCATACACTTTTCTCTCCCGCTCAGATGCGTTTTCTCCCCGCATATTTGTTCGATATGCAATGACGTACTTTCTACCGTAATTTTGATAAAGTATCAAGGTACTTTCCAAGCAGGTGTAGTATAAAACAGTTTTACTCATCTGCATGCGGCTAGCCTGGAAGCTGACCACAACGTGCCCCGACAACATAGTTGGCAAAAAGTGCAACCTGCCCAGCCAAGCAGATAATTTAATATTTACATAATAATATATATTTTTGTAGCGATATAATAATAATAGGTACTATCGACCAATCTTCCGCATGCTATAATCGCATAGCACGACTTACAACTCGATCGCCTAATGCATGTATTTTGACCAATAGGATGCACGAAGCGTATTTTAGTAGTGTTCGTAATAGTAAGTATTAACAATAAAATATTAACAAAATGTATATTGTCTCTAATTGGGCGTAACCAGGAAGGGATGTGGTTTGTCACTAGCTGCGCTTCCACAGAAATATTTTCTTAAGTGAGCATGCGTATCTTTGGCCGATAGTACATACATTTTTAGGTATTTGGTAACAAGAAACTAATTGTATCGTTTTACGAACAAACCTTTCAACTAGATAAAATCTACAGGAACTCAAAGTAAGTGTTCCTAGTAGGTAATATTGTTTTCAGTTTGCAGAGTTCCTGACCAACTATTCTCAGTCCGTAGTTTATAAAAAAAGGAGTTTAGTTTCTACTATTGTTTGTCCGTTCTTGTTGGGTACCGTTTCAGTAAGCTTATTGTTCTAATTAAATTTTGCAGTAGCTTTTATGTATGAACAGTGAAAGATGCCCATCAAAAATCTATAACGAACGAATAAATTTCGAACGTGCTTGTAAATATTCGCAGTAATGTCAAAAAAACGATATTTTCGTCAAAAGTGAAGAACTGTTAACACGTTCGCTGACAGTGAGCACTTACCCCGTCACCACATTACGACGGTAGAACATATCAACGTAGTACTCGTGCACAAGCAAGCTATATGAAACTACCCACAAATTACTCGTATTACGGCAGTAAGAAATATGAAATTGCTCATAATATGACAGTGGATACTGCTCTTCATAATACTTATATGAAAAATTATCGTGGGACGACGTACTCTTAAAAATAAGTGGCCCGTCCCTCGACGTACTGTCATAAGTTCATAACGCACTGTGCTATTTTAATTTCCCGCCTAACGACGTACTGTCAGCGAACGTGTTAAGAACTAAAGCCATTAATTCACGAAAAGAAACCACTGAAGTTTGACATTTATATTACCTTAACTCTTAAATTAATGAATTTCAAAGCCTTTTGTACCTACACCACAGACATCATTTATGTAGGTAATGTGCTAACATGTTAGTCTATTAATTTCGAAACAGATAATTCAATTTTCATTGTAAACTTTTTGTGACTGAAGGGCGAATTTTATTTTTTGATTATAATAGATTTAAGGCTTATACTACACTCATACATTCTAGTTACAAAGTCGAACAGGCAATATTACTCAAGTCATTAACATTACAACATTGAGGCAGTCAGATTTGCACCTAATTTGTAAACAGGGGAAAGGTCAGCGGACCGTTTGGTCATCTTAATAATTTATAGGCATGCAAATTACACATCCGTCCTGTATACTGTGGGCCATACAAACGTGTACATCTCTATAGCTGAGTACTTAATTGCTATATAACCTGCGTGTAAGATGATTTTGCTACGACGAAGTGTGCTGTGTAATATGGTGTAGCGTTTGTGTACACTGCACAGTTTTTAGTTTAGTCTTTCACCAAATCCTGACAATGACTGTTCCCGGTCGGGGTGGAGCGGAAGGAAGTATCAGACTTCTACTGACTTCAAACCTCCCTGCTCCTTTAGTTGCCCATGTTTTCCAGGGCCGCGATATCTCGTAAGAAAATTTGTGCAATCCCGGCAGGCGATAGCCCTATCAGACCCTGTCGATGCTGATAGCTGCTCTTTGAGGTGCGCGTGGGAATCGACACGCCGCCGATCCGGGCATGTTTCTTATCTGTCGGTAAGCTACCCCTGCTCGCCATCATTCAATCATCGTTACAAATATAACTCATAATCAGCCTACAACGTTCGCACTGCTGGGAAACAGACCTTCTGTCTACGGGAAGGAATAAGGCCTAATTCACTACGCGGGCCCATTGCGGGTTGGTAGTTGATTCTAGGACATGCCGTTTTCTCGCGATCTTTTGCTTTACCGGTTATGGAGCCGAGTACTCCAGTAACAAATGCTCACTTGTATCAAACGACGTTTTTCAATACACTTTCGAAGAAATAAAATAATAGAACGAAAAGTATTTTTGTCATTAAAATATGTAATTTTCCCCACGCTTTACCTTCGCGGGGTAAAGGAGAAGCAAAGGTATGAAGCCGCAAAACAGCCTGATATTATTATTTTTTTATTTAGAACACAAATAAATGTTAATTTGTTGATAAAAGCAAAATTATTTTATAAATAATAATGTTTATTTCTGATATTCTATTCATAAACACAATTTTAATTTTCATTAAATAATATATATTTAATATAATATATTAAAACTTTCGCCTCAAAGGGGCAGTGAAAAAAAAAACAATCACCGCCGTATATAGGGAATTGAATAGTTGTTTAATGTTATCTGTGGCAAAATCTGGAATGGTGAATTTCCTCGTGGGTGAAAAGTGAAAAAAATCCACGAGTTTGAAATACATTGCATGTTGAACCTAATCGTAGTGTGAGCCAGTTTTCGAGGAAGTGTATTGAAAAATAGTTTATTTGCACTTTCAAGTAAAAAAGCAAGTAGCAATGTTCATAGGCCTTAAGGCCACAGAACAGATGTTTCCTTAAGGAAACATCTGTTCTGTTCATCTCATACTTACATATGTTTATGTAAGAGTTACAGCCAATACCTAAACTAAGATAACTAATATCTTGTATTCATAGATATCAACGCCCGCCAGCCCGTTATTAATAAAACGATGGCGAGCGTTGACTAATGTTATAAAAAGCTTTAAGACTTTTTTATATACTTTATAATTAAAGGGTTGTACAGCTAATTACACCGCAATCATGTTTAATTATTTACACACAAGTCCTCGAAACGGCTGAATGACAGCAACGCTTACTTTCGCCCCACACGTTATTACGTCACCGCTTATAACTTTGCTCCACGCAGTCTCAACCCGTGGAACCAGACGATAAAGGAACGCAAATGATACACGTACATACACAAGTACTACTTATTACTAAAATTAAGTACCCGCGCACCGAAGAGACTCGTTTACACGAATTAAAATAATCCTCTCGACATATCACGTACACATTCAGATACGTACAGAAATGGATGGCCGTTAAAAGGATGTATTCTGATCGTTGTAATTAACATACCGCTGACGAAAACCCTTTTCTTTTCGATTGACGAGATGGGTAGATTAAATTCGAGAAACGTTTTTAATAAAGATTTTCAAAACCCGTGTTTAGATTTAAAACGTTTCGATAAGTCCACCCTGAATTGTCTTTTACGGATATTTTAGCAATCAAGTTAATGAGAAAAGTACTTTGATGAATTTCAATGTCATCGGATATTAGTGGTACCTACTAGTATTTATTAACTAAAGTACTTTTGAAGCTGGTTTTCTTTATATTCCACTTTGCCGAGCTTATTGTATCTAGATACACATAAGCTCGGCAAAGGCTCACCAAAGTACTTTTTATCTATACCTACTCATTCAACACAAACATAAAAATTGTGTTATCCCTTCAAATCCGTATAAAAAACGCATTATTTTCATTGAAAACACAAATAACACCGTTTATATTATACGAAGAAAGCACCTTTCACACTTGTATGGCTGCACAAAGTTACCTCGCCGATTGTTCAGTAAAAAGCGACAAGTGTGAAATCGCCTTTCAAGCATGATCGCATTTCCATATAATCACTATTGGACTATCACAACCCTCGATTCTCCAAGCCAGCTGTTACATTTTCTCATTTCCTACTATCCACATAGGGCAGATTAGCTGGATACCGGTATTAACTACTTATTCGAGTACCTACTATACTGCATTCACTGAAGCATGACTCGGTATGTAAACAAAAAACTACCGTCATTTGTTTTCGCGTGTGTGTTGCCTATTTCTTTTTGACAATACTGGGATTGCTCGAAAGAGCAGGCAAATATGCAAGAGGTTGTACGTTCAAACCTCTCTCAATGCGATGAAAAAAGTGCAAAAAAAAACTTTTTCTTTTTGAAAAACCATATTCCAAATTTCCGAGATGCAGTAAAAAGATAAACAGACTTCGTATTAACATACCAGCTTAAAGTAATACGTTTATGTTCAAATGTTCTTTCTTTTATTCTTTTTGACTTCAAAAAGAGAGGAACTTCTCAGTTTTATTATATTTTTTTTATGTTTGTTACCTCAGATATCCGTCGATTACCAACAAATTATTTTTGTTAAGTGTGATCAGCTTACAGGAAAATAAAAGGACTTGTCTTGTCTTAAAACATACCTACTAACCACCGTGTTGGATTACTATTACATCTTATATAGAGGTCTCAAGACCAAGTTCTAGGAACAAGATGTAGGCTTAAATATAACGGTACTGTGGAAAATCCGCACATCCCCACATAATGTATGTATGTGTATTACTAGCTTTTGCGGGTGACTATATGGATGATATTTTCTTTACTTAAATAAAACCATTAAAAGGCTCTTTTGACGTTTGTTGCCCGTGGTACTACCAAGCAGTCTAGTAGTACCACGGGCAAAAATAATCTACCCGTGAAGTTTCATACTTATAGTTAAAATGTATAGTATAATCGTAACGATAGATTCTCATGGAAAAGAATAGATTGACTAGAAAATTCATAGATACAGTATCAAATGAGAGATTTTGCAATATTCGCAATGCATTTATGTTTCTATTCAATGGTATGTGAGAATGATGCACTAATAAATAAAAGTAACACCAGAAAGAAACTATAACCTAAGTGTTATTCCAAAATTCTAGAATATAATTTATCTCTTTGAACTCACTAATACAAATAGACCTGAAACTCACACATACAGAAAACAAACTCATTCAAAACTTTCTAAATGTTCTTACGCGCTTCGTGAAATAAGAAAGACCACCAATTTACAAACAGCACTCACCACCAATTATGCTTATGCCTATGCATGGCTTAGCTATGGTATCATCCTTTGGGGAAACAGCACAAATGCACACACATTCTTCACTCTGCAAAAGAAATTAGTTAGAATTCTGGTAAACATTGAATAAACAGATAGATGCAAACGTTTAAAAAAAAGTTATTTAAAAAATCTAAAAAACCCGACTGCTCAACTGAAATGCAAGAAACAAGTAGGTACATTTTTATTTTAAAAAGTGACAAGCAGGCGGGACCCAATTGAACGTTTTTTTTTTTTTATTTGACGGGGTAGAATAAAGCCATAAAACGCATAGAAAATCGCAAAGAAAAGAACTTAAACAAAATGAAATATAAGCACACCAGTGTTGCCAATTACGAAAAGCTATAATACCCGAATCCCACGCCAGAAATTCCCGATTTCAGATAAAAAATTATGGAATACATTTTCTTCTCCAGCTAGTCAATTCAGGTATTTAAATGAATTAAGTGTTAAATAAATATTTTTTTAGATATTAATTTATTTATTGTCAATAATAGGATACAGTGCCTATTTGATTTATTGAATTCATATTATTATATACCTATATCCCAACTAGCAAAAAATAATCTTACATATATCCCAAGACCATATTTTTCCAGTCTTATGTCACTTATAGACATATATAAGTGTGGATTTGGGCGCAATTAATAAGTATATTCACCCTTATAATTGCCTTGTAAAGGTCTCACGAAGTGTATTTTTAAGAGCGTGTATTCGATTCGCCACGAAAACAACGTGTTTTAGAGTGTTTTCGAGAGCAATATCGTAATGATGTTAGCAGATTATTCAAAGATTATTACGGTTATAGAAAGATTAAGTCTTGGTTTAGTACATAACGTTGTAACATTATAATTTTTATTGACAGTTTTTTAAAGACAAGGCAATCTGTTCGACGCGTTTTACGAAAATAGACGTCAGAGTCGTCTTTCAGGACGAAAGTAACCATGATAATGTACCAAAACATTTTATTTTATGCATTTATCCAACAGAATACATAGTCTTGAAGTGCACCTCGAAGCCCAATTACGAAAATATGGCAATTTAATATTAATAAAACCACTTGAAAATAATGCAAAATCGGTTCACTTTAACAATTTTTTCCAACCAGATTTTGAATAGAAACATAACTAACATATTTATTTTATGAAAATAAGGTATTGGTAAATACACTGGTTTTTTTCAGACTATTTCATTAACTCATTTATTTTAGAAAAATATTTAAAAAATACTATAAATCAGCGCGCGCAATCGTTTGCCGATTAGTAGGACTCTCCGCCCGACGCTCGCCCGAGACGGTCGCGCCGCTCTGTGCTCCCGATCGTTCCGTGTCTGTGTCATCGCTCCATCGCGCTCGCCGTGACGTCATTCGTAGTCGCCGACTACAACTCCCGATCCGGAACCGCCTTTTTCAAGGCAGCGAAGGATATTCTGTTTCTATAACAGAGTGTTGTCAAAAACGTTTTGCCCCTTCAGGGAAAACCACAGTTTCGTGGTCCTTGGTTGGAAACCTCACGGTGTCAACGAAACCAAGGAGGTGTTGACCCGACACACCCGCTGATCCCCTTCAGGGTGAAGCAGTTAATTGGAGTCGAGTACTAGATTTTGGCCTTGGGGGATCTCCTACTCAAACCTAGTTACTGAGTTTCCTTTTCAGCTACACACCTAGTGTCGGTTGGGTGTATCTACCCCTTCGCACTAGACCCAATAGGGCCCGGTTCGCACAATAAGACTGGCGACCGGTTACAAGCTTAGGGCTCACCATTAGGTACTCACCTCCCAGTCTCTACCCGACTGGGAGGGTTACACATCCCCGGACCCATCCATCCGGGGAGTTAGGCCAGTTAGGCTTTAAATAGGCCCCCCGCGGGAGAGAAATCTCCAAAATTTTCCCATTAAATTTTTAATCCATTCGCCAATCATGGCGAACTCCAATATTTTGGAGATATTATTAGAAATCCTTAGGGAAAACCCTGCTATTTCCACCAAATATGGCGGAAAAATTCAGCGTGAAATCGCTAATTGTCCCCCGGCTACCAAAGCCAACGTCGCTGACTTTAGTGACGCGCTTGACAGCCCATTATCTCCCCCGCTTGCCGATTAAGGCATCCCGGTTGGTCAATTCACGGAAGTGTTTGTTAACTCCGATCCCATTGTTCATCAAACAACGAACGACTTCCAGGTAGATAGCCCTCTATTGCCCCCGCCCGCTGACAAAGTCATGCCGATCGCCCGATTCCCGAAATCAACCATTGTTTCCGGCCCACCTACTAATCCCATTGTTCATAGAACAATGGACGCCGCGCAGGTGTGCGCTACACCTGAATTCCGTGAAATGGACACCACCGAACCAGCCGTGCCCCGAGAGCAACTGCGTCGCACTAAAAAGTGGTTACCTACTGTAAGTTACCATTCGGGTATGTCGAGCTTATTCTGGCAAAATCAGATAACTGCACTAAATGAATTACATATTAAGAAAAGAGTTTTTTAAGTTTTAAGTGACCATAGTTTTACGAAAAAAATTATGATTTATGCTAAGTTGTTTTAATGAGTATCTAAACGCTTTTATTTTGTTCTCACTGTTAGATTAATAAAATGTAGAAAAAACCAAGTATTTACGCCTATGTATTTTTTGTTTAAATAAGAGAACTAGTAATGTTTCCAGAATTCACATTACTAGCAATCTTGTGCAACTGCATCTGTGTATCACGGCAATAGTGTAGAAGTGGGTGGGGTTCGAACCCGCGACACCTCACGATCACAAGGCTTTTGACGCTTATGTTCTGCCAGAATACCTCGATGTACTCTAGAAGAGTACACGAAAAACTTTTGCTGCGAAAAAAGTATGATTTTTGTTTCGTTTCAAAGAAGTTGAAACTTTGCATGTGCCTTTGCAGTGAATCTGAGAACTAATTATTAGTGAATCTACTATACTCGATGTGCCGATATACATTGTTGACCACATCAATGGGCTAGTTATCACGGGACACATGTAGGCACATTATAAGCCGAACAGTAATTAATTAGTATATAGGCTCGTGTAATTGATGCTTAATACATTTATTATCGTGTAACACTACATATTACCTACATTGGATACATACGAGTTCATTAGTTGGAGGAGAAAATCTATGAATTGATTCGACGACATGGATAACTAATTTAAAAAATACTTACCGCCTCCATATATACTAATACTAGCTTTTGTCCGCGACTTCGTTCGCGTGGGAGGGGTTTCCCGCGTAAACCCTGATCCCGTGGAAAATCCAGGATGAAAAGTAGCCTATGTGTTATTGATGTCAACTATCTACTTATCAAAAGACATTGTTCGATTTTAAATTACATGATAATTTTCATTTCTTTTTATACTGCTTGAAACATATTTTAGTATTCCACGGACACTTGAAATAAATAAATTCAAAATAAAAAGTTGGGTCACGATTAACGAATGCGTGGTGCCGTAAAAAATATCTATTGACCAGATAGTGTTGCCGATTTACAGGATTATTCCCGGATTTCAGGAAATAGGGACGGTTGTCTGGATTAAATCAGAAATTGATAAGATTCGGACTATTTCGGGTATTTTCAACGTATAGATAGAAATAAAAATAATAATAAAATATTGAATGGGTTACGTTATTAATTTAACCCTAGTAAATAATATATAATCGTCAACTAATTGAGGACGGAAAATCCCCCATGCTTCTTCAGTCTGACGCTTTGTCTCATTCACTTAGTGAAGCTCACATTCGTTTATTCAATTGACTGATTAGTTTTGAAATTGAGTTGATCACATCCCAACTAGCAAAATACCCTTACAAACAAAAGCTTGTAAGAGCTATGGTTTCATATAAGGTTTATATGTGTTCTGATTAAGCCAGAAACTCTTATAGTATTATTTTATAAGTCTATTTAAGTTTTAAGAGCATTCATACTTGTAACATTATTCTTATAGACGTATATAAGAAAACGTTATATAATATCAATAAGAGCAGTGGTATTATAAGCATCTTTTACAAGTCTAGTAGCATTTGATTCTTAATGAATACTTATAAATACATTTTATAAGTACATTCAATCTTAGAAGTGACTATACTAAGTGTCTTATCAGACTTCTGTAAAACTAGTGTTTTAAGTGTGATTTATTGTCTTAAACAATTCCCTATTAAGGGTTATTTATTTTCCTCGTTGTGTCTGACACGAGAAATTATTGTAAAATCAGGTACCAATGTACCTAATTTTCCACCTAAATTTTGATTTTCCAAATAATTAATCCACAACGTTAATTCAATAATTAACGTTGTGGATTAATTATTTACTTGTACCTATAATGACTTCGTTGTTTGGCTTGCTTTTGCTTATTAAGGAACCCTAAAATTATGAGCAGTATGGCCGTCTGGACTTAATGGTTCTAGGTTTCATTTGACTTTTACGAGTGCGATATAAACCTTACACAAGAGTACTGGACTTATATTGTTCTGATAAAGCACTTATTACATTACTTATGAGTCTTGGTTGATCGTAATGGCGACATTTCGATATTATTTCACAAATAATTAAAACAATATGTAATAAAAAACACATTGTTGAAAAGGCCCGTGAAAAGACTGTTATTCAAATTTCAAAATAATCGAGAAAAACTAATTCGCAACCTAATAGTCGCATAAAGTGCGTGATAAACTAAGCTTACACACTAGCATATAGTAGGAAAATAAAATAATATAATACTTAAGTTTTTACGCGACTTTTTAATATTTTCGTAAAGTTTATATTTAGCTCACGGCGGTTTGTGTTTACAATCTTAGAGATCACAAAAAGGACTACAAGCGATATTACACTTAAAATAGCATTAGTACGAGGACTTTAAGGTTATTTGCCCTTAAAGCATGCCCTTGTAAGTCACTTATAAGTTTGTTTTTAGGGGTCCGTAGTCAACAAGGAACCCTTATAGTTTCGCCATGTCCGTCTGTCTGTCAGTCTGTCCGTGGTTTAGCTCAAAAACCATTGGTACTAGAAAGTTGTAATTTAGCATGAGTATACACGTTAATGATGCCGAAATAGTGGTAAAATAAAATTTTGGAAAAAAAAACGTTTATTTAGGATACCTCCCCTACATGTAAAGTGGGATGATAATATTTTTTTCGTCCTTCCCATAGTGTAGGATATCGTTGGATAGGTCTTTCAAACATATTAGGGGTTAGGGAAGACCGTTTTTTGATTAAGCAAACCGTTCGTGACTTATCAAGCTTTAAAGTACCAATTTTCGTTAGAGTCAAGTGTCCCCCCTCTATCAACTAAACGGTTGTAATTAGAAATTCAAATGACACGGCAGTAGTACTTATATATAACGAAGTTTAAAGGAAAACTATCACACATAAGTGGGCTTTACAAGTTTACGAGTAATAGTCGACCAATTGTATTTGACTCGAAAATTTCGAACAACTCCATAGAAATGTCGATAGATGCCGCTAAGCGTCAGTTGTATCGCGCTAGTTTCATATTCAAATAAGTTTTATAAAAAAAGAACTTTTTAACAAAAAAAAACGACTTCCAAAAAACCACTAGGTACAATGTGACAAATAAATTTAATTTCAGAAGATGGTGTCTTTGGATCTGTATTTTAGTTTTTTGCCACCGACTTCCGAAATTGAAGTTATTTTTCACATTGTAGTGTTTTTTGGAGGTCGGTTTTTTTTTTTGTTAAAAAGTTTTTATTTCTCGCTTTTTAGTGGGTCTGTTTATAATTTATCTAAGTTACAATAGCCTAATGTCAACTTGCTTATCGCCTTTTACAAAATATTGCTGTTCCCGATGCAGAGCCGTTAATTGTTGAGGAGTTCTCCTGGTATTTCGCCATCAGCTCCATTTCACCATTCGCATTGTGACGACCATAAATTGCTTAACAACCATTTTAAAGTAATCGAATCGCAACCCGTGAAATACTTATTATTGAGTAGTTCCGGTGGCCATCTGTGATCTTCTTCATCAGTTCCGCTTCACCAAATGATGCTTTCTGAGAGCAAATGCACAAGTTACTATAAAAAATACCAAAATCGCTATACTATTGCCTTTAAAATTTGAGGGTTTCCCTCGATTTCCATGGGATCCCTTCATCAAATTCTAATTTGGTGACAATGGTAATACTTCAAGAGCATACCATTTCAAACGAAAAAATAATTTTCAAAATCGATCCACAATTGACGGAGAACTTTCCGTGCAAAATTGTCGAATCAGGTGAGGATTTGTGATAGGAAGTAAATTAGTTAGGTAGTCAAGTTTAGTCAATTTAGGTGGAAAATCAGGTACATTGGTACCTGATTTTACAATAATTTCTCGTGTCAGACACAACGAGGAAAATAAATAACCCTTAATAGGGAATTGTTTAAGACAATAAATCACACTTAAAACACTAGTTTTACAGAAGTCTGATAAGACACTTAGTATAGTCACTTCTAAGATTGAATGTACTTATAAAATGTATTTATAAGTATTAATTAAGAATCAAAGGCTTGTAAAAGGTGCTTATAATACCACTGCTCTTATTGATATTATATAACGTTTTCTTATATACGTCTATAAGAATAATGTTACAAGTATGAATGCTCTTAAAACTTAAATAGACTTATAAAATAACACTATAAGAGTTTCTGGCTTAATCAGAACACATATAAACCTTACATGAAACCATAGCTCTTACAAGCTTTTGTTTGTAAGGGTATTTTGCTAGTTGGGATGTGATCAACTCAATTTCAAAAATAATCAGTCAATTGAATAAACGAATGTGAGCTTCACTAAGTGAATGAGACAAAGCGTCAGACTGAAGAAGCATGGGGATTTCCCGTCCTCAATTAGTTGACGATTATATATTATTTACTAGGGTTAAATTAATAACGTAACCCATTCAATATTTTATTATTATTTTTATTTCTATCTATACGTTGAAAATACCCGACATAGTCCGAATCATATCAATTTCTGATTTAATCCAGACAACCGTCCCTATTTCCTGAAATCCGGGAATAATCCTGTAAATCGGCAATACTATCTGGCCAATAGATATTTTTTACGGCACCACGCATTCGTTAATCGTGACCCAACTTTTTATTTTGAATTTATTTATTTCAAGTGTCCGTGGAATACTAAAATATGTTTCAAGCAGTATAAAAAGAAATGAAAATTATCATGTAATTTAAAATCGAACAATGTCTTTTGATAAGTAGATAGTTGACATCAATAACACATAGGCTACTTTTCATCCTGGATTTTCCACGGGATCAGGGTTTACGCGGGAAACCCCTCCCACGCGAACGAAGTCGCGGACAAAAGCTAGTATTAGTATATATGGAGGCGGTAAGTATTTTTTAAATTAGTTATCCATGTCGTCGAATCAATTCATAGATTTTCTCCTCCAACTAATGAACTCGTATGTATCCAATGTAGGTAATATGTAGTGTTACACGATAATAAATGTATTAAGCATCAATTACACGAGCCTATATACTAATTAATTACTGTTCGGCTTATAATGTGCCTACATGTGTCCCGTGATAACTAGCCCATTGATGTGGTCAACAGTGTATATCGGCACATCGAGTATAGTAGATTCACTAATAATTAGTTCTCAGATTCACTGCAAAGGCACATACAAAGTTTCAACTTCTTTGAAACGAAACGAAAATCATACTTTTTTCGCAGCAAAAGCTTTTCGTGTACTCTTCTAGAGTACCTACATCGAGGTATTCTGGCAGAACATAAGCGTCCAAAGCCTTGTGATCGTGAGGTGTCGCGGATTCGAACCCCACCCACTACTACACTATTGCCGTGATACACAGATGCAGTTGCACAAGATTGCTAGTAATGTGAATTCTGGAAACATTACTAGTTCTCTTATTTAAACAAAAAATACATAGGCGTAGATACTTAGCTTTTTCTACTTTTTATCAATCGAACAGTGAGAACAAAATAAAAGCGTTTAGATACTCATTAAAACAACTTAGTATAAATCATAATTTTTTTTCGTAAAACTATGTTCACTTAAAACTTAAAAAACTCTTTTCTTAATATGTAATTCATTTAGTGCAGTTATCTGATTCTGCCAGAATAAGCTCGACATACCCGAATGGTAACTTACGGTAGGTAGCCACCTTTTAGGGCGACGCTGTTACTCTCGGGGCACGGCTGATTCGGGAAGTACCTGCGTCGCATAGGCAGGAAGCTAGACGCTCAGTGTCATCACTGCATGGCATACGCTTGCAGGGTGTGCAGCTTGGGAAGAGCCGCGCCATGCCCTCGTTTCAGAAGTGGCGGCCTCCCTAAATGGGTCCAGGAACATGGAACTTGGGGATGTCCGCCGTCCCCTATAACAGGAAACTCGAGGTGGCGGCGCGTTTTATTCTACGCGCGCCTTTCTCAGTAGTCACAGGGGGAGCCAAACACCTCACTCCCCCCGCTTAAAGAGATGGGGCCCGCAGAGTCAGGCCGGCACTAGTGGGTGGCCGCGTTGAGGAATACTTATGTGTTACCGCAACCCCGGCGCATGTGTATGTACGTACGGGAACACGGGGTGGTTTTAGTCAGTATGAGTCTGACAGACCCCTTCGCCCGCCCCAGGGCGGAGGATATGAATTTCCAATTTGAAAAAAAAATTCCTCAAAAAAGGTCAAACCTGACCTCCACAACCCAGTACCTGGGTAACACGATGCCTCTTGGCTGACCAGTGTAAGATTTACTGGCTTCTGACTACCCGTAACGACTCGACTGTCAAAGATGCCCTAATGACAGCCGGGACCAACAGCTTAACGTTATTTTCGAGGCTTAATCATTTTCATTAATTACTAAAAAATAAGGAAAAATGAAAAACACAATCCACACCTCCAGAGTTAAGTGCTGCCGACTGTTCTAGAACAATATAGTATATTAAAGGTATGCAGAATATTTAATTTATAGCCGTCTAACTATTCTTAATTACACTGTATACGTGTAACGGAAAGGGTATATACAATACATACCAAGGGCACGGCTTCTTTGGGTGATATCAAACGATATTGGAAGAGTTTTTTAATCCTATCTCTACATGTTCGGAAGTAATGAGAATTTTTAATACATTGATACTAGAAACCGAACTTTTCAAATTGAAATAAGCACATCACAGAAGATATTTATCGTGATATTTGCAAGTAACGTGGAAACTTATTGACCTACGTAGTGCGGTGACACGATTGTTATGATTTCAATTTAAGAAACTTACGCAACCGAAAATTTGTTATCAATTTTTAGAGTATTTTATTTTGAGTTGAAACCCTTCCAATATAGTTTGATATCATCCAAAGAAGCCGTGCCCTTGGTATGTATATACCCTTTCCGTTACACGTTGTATATTATTCAGATGGCTCGACTCATCCCATTAAAAAAAATCTTTACAAAACTAAGCTTTCATATCCAGATTAATTATTAGATAACTTTCTATTAGATAGATACCATTTTATGATTGCAAAAGCGAAAATTGCATTTTCGCTATCGCAAATCAGTCAATCCTTCCGATTCGCTTAACTAACCACGTCTGACTGGGCACTGTGAAGTTTCATTTCTGATTTCATTATTAAGTAAGTACTTATAGCTACGTAAGGTAATCTCTGCCTCAAAGAGCAGTCAGCAACATTGACGGGGCCCTATAGGACCATTGTCCTACGTGGTTGCGGGAATGTTCTAACGAGATACCGCGTCCCCGGAACGCAAGGGTAACTGAAGGAACAGGGTGGTTTTTAGTCAGTAGAAGTCTGACACTCCCTTCAGCTCCACCCACATCTGGAGGAGTCATTTGATTATTTATTTATTTATTTATTTGTTCCATAGTTCACACACATTATCTACATTTAAGTTGGTGCCAACATAAACTCAGTAGAGTTTCACCGATTTTCCCAACCGGAAAAATAAGAAAAAACGTAGGTAATATGGCATGGCTAGCATGGCCAGAAATCGTATACGACGAAGAGTTCAGAAAGAAAAATGAACGTGAAGTTCCTTTGCCCAAAAGTGAGACGCACAATGTAGGCTAAATAACTATACACTCTCCCGCCTTGCATATGAAAAAAAAACTAATTAAATGACTGTCTATAACCCGTTTAGATACCCAAACACAATATACATTACACACAAAAATATTTAGTTGTAATTTTAGATCATATGCAATGGACCACGTTATTCTTATTTATAAAAGCTTTCTTTACATACCTATTATTAGTTAAACGCTGATAAGCAGATATTGAATTACCGGCGGACTTTTCCGTATAATACGATTGCGGGATACACTTATTGCGTTCCTAAAAGGGATGGGATAGGAACTTCGGAGAATTTGAATTTAGAATCTGCTAATCAATATTGAAACTAATTGTAGTATTAGCGAGTTTTAAGCTTATCTAAATGCTTTGATATTCTAGCCTATACCTACTACGTCATGCCGGGGTTGCCGAATTGTTCGAAAGAGTTACCGCGGCCTCGGAACACGAAGGGCAAATGGCGGAACACGGATGGATTTTAGTCAGTAAAAGTCTGACACACCCTCCCGCTTCGCCCAGATCGGGAGACAGTCATTGGATGATTTCTAATTCTTTAAAAAAAAACTCCTATGCAATGTGAATGTGTACATTTATAGGGTTTGTAGCCGAATGGCAAAAAACGGAACCCTTATATGTAGATTCGCCATGTCTGTCTGTCTGTTCATCCATCCGTATGTCACAGCCATTTTATTCCGAAACTATTAAGACTATTAAACTTGGTAAATAGATGTATTCTCTGAACCGTTTTCCGATATTAAGAAAAAAAAAAATGAAGGGGGGCTCCCAATACATGGAACTGAAACTGACAGACACATGACAATGGAACAGATACACAGGTTACCTAAAATTAGAAAATTCTTAAGAAACATGGTCTCATGGCCCGGCAAACTACATAGTTCGCCAGGGTTGCGAGAATATTGCCGGGGTTACTGCTCCAAGTGTTCCAAGGGCAGCTGAAGGAACAGGGTGGTTTTTAGTCAGTAGAAGTCTGACACTCCCTTCAGCTCCACCCACATCTGGAGGAGTCATTTGATGATTTTCCCAACCGGAAAAAAGGTTTATGCAGTTCTTGAAAGTGAAACAACCGTACAAAGAATCTCGTGACAGACTTTTTCTTTAGACAGTCTCGTGACACATTACATAAAGCTAGAGATATAGGCTATGTACGTATATACCAATTCTCATCCTCCTACAGACAACCTTAGTCACACTCACATGGACTTCAACATTAAATATAACTAGCTAGCTATTAACGAGTAAATTGGCTATGCGATTCAATCGTTCGTGCACAAGTCAATTAATTCAGAACTCAATTAAACTCCTATAGCCTACTCGTATTATTAGATGGACCGTGTGTAACAAGCTTTCGCAAATATTAATAAGAACCTTTACATCATTATCTGAAATGAACATAAGACTAAGTATTACTATATTAGATAAATACATAATATTAGAGAAAAACAAACAAGGCATTCACTCTAAGAAAAATAATACGCAAAAAAGAGAGGGGCGCTAGGTATACATAACTAGACCTAGGATAAACGGCAAAGATTAAAGCATAGATCCACGTAAATTAGCTATATAAAAAATACCTATCCATTGAACAGACACAATCATCCAATGACGAAGCGCTGCCGTTATAATGGAGCGAAACCAAAAAGAATCCTGAACATAATATTTGCATTAGCACTTATTCAAAGTCGTTCGCCGCTCAACCCTGTTACCCGCACAACGGCACAATAAAAGTTACGAGTACCCGCGACCGTACGATATCTCGTAGGCAGTTCAGAAAACGGATATCTGAGTGGTACACCGTGGACAAAGTAAACTCTCCCACTCTGTTTGCTTTTAATTAACCAATAGTCAACAAACGGCTTTGCCCCATACACTTTTCATGAAACAATTTTGCTGCACTTTATAACGGCTGTTTGCTTAATGTAACACGCGTAAATTAGTAACAGAGGTTCCGCTTCAGGCTGAAAGTATCGATTTAAACTCTCGATTAAGCGCTTTCGATGATACAGCAAAGGGCGTTTGACGGACATTAATAATTGCGTCTTCAATCAATTCAGTTCACTGCGAATGATGAATCGACACCGCGCGAAAACGCCTATTGAAAGCCCTATAATGTAATTACGCAAAACAGGTAAGTGAGAAGCTACATGCTCTTGAACTCATTACGCTTAATAAGATAGCTTCGTTTATGAATGCGAAGGTAAGCATCTCTATACAATGTTTGCACAAGTCCTTCAACGAACTCGGGAAAAGCGTGTGTTTATTTTTTTAAATACGTATGTAAGGGTCTGTTTTCCTTGGGTCTTTTTGAACCTCCATGGTAAACACATTTCCTTCATGTTTTATCTTTTTTTACTGTAATATCTAAGCGTGTTATGAGCTTCTAGACCAGACTAAATGTATCTATCCCAGCCAAATAAAGTGCTCTGTGTAAAAAGTGCGTGCGTAATAATAGTTCCTAGCCCATCACGCGAACCGTTCAAAGTTTTACGACTTGCGCAGGTTTTTCTTCCACTTCCTCGTACATACTTTATGACTTTCCTTTCATTTCCAAAATTATGAACATGAAAGTTTATGAATATACCTACCGTCGAAGGGCATCCCCGAAGAAATATTAGACGGAGTAAAAGAGCTCGCAAACCGATGTCGGTAAATAACAACAGCGACATGTAAGTGTAACTGACGCCGCTACCTACTTTCGAGGTGCATAAATCTGAACGGCAACTTGCAAATGCATGTTTTATTGAAAATACATAGGTTCCTAAACTTTTATGTATATATTTTCGGAAGGTCAGGGCCTACGCTTCGGCTTCACTTAATAACTATGAAGTATAAAGAAGTGAAAGTATGTAGGTACGACGCGATCCGACTACAGAAAATTAAACGCAGGACCAACGGCTTTACGTGCCTTTAGAGGCATGGGGAATCACACCCCCAACTTTCAAAATTTGGGATGGTACGTTTATGGCTTACCCAATAACAATTTCCGCGACTCGGGCATGAAACCAGAACCTCACGCTCAGATAAAAAGAATTAAAAGGCTGATGGCTAAGGTAGAGAGGATGCATATTCGAACCTCACCCATTACACTGTTACCGTCACAGAAATAAAATTTTTATCTATGGTTACCGTGAACCCACTCCAGACACAAGCATATTGAGCTTAGTTGGAGGGGTGAACAAGATTGCTAGTAATGTGAATTCTAGCCACATTGCTAATTCTGTTTAAAAAAATAAGATATCGCGGTTTGCGGCCACTAGACCAACAAGACCGTTCAACTACGAACAGTAAACAGTACCTAACTAATTAAATAATAAGGAAGCGAAATTAAATTTAAAATCGAGTCAGTGCAATGTAATCAAAAAACCAGCAAAAGCTACTCTCCTTTCAGATTAAAAGTTTAAATAAAAAGAACCCATTCAAACGTGTTCTATAATCTGCATCAATAGTTAATTTACTAGATACTGAGTTTAATACCCAATGGACGCTGTCAAGAGGTCGCCGCCGAGTGGCGCTCCGCCCACCGCCGCCGCCGCATTATGAAGATTCAACTTTCAACTGAAAAAGTTAAATGGCGCGGAATAAAGCAACGGTAATAGAAAATGGCCGACAATACTCATTTCCTTGTTCTATATTCTGATTAAAGAACTTTGATAAAATATCCAAGAATTATGTGTCTGCTACTCGTGTCGACAGAAGCGTAGGATGTATTTTATATGATGAACTAGGTAGTTCTGAAAACATATGGCATATTTTTCCATGGAAAGAAGTAGACCTTAAATGGCCTTTATTTAGGCTAAATAACTACCTATTACACATCCTAATATGCGAGCCAGCGAACCGTAGGGTCTGAATTTGTTCATTTAATTTGATTATGAATTTTCATTACTTGGCAATTAGTTAGGTAGGTTATTTTTTTCATATAGATGCACACCTGCCGTCAACCAAATAGGTGCTAACTAATTTTCAACCGACGACAAAAAAGGAGGAGGTTATCAATTCGACGCGTCGTATATTTTTTCTTTTTTTTTTTAATGTATGATCATCGAGTACTCGAAGACGGCTGAACCGATTTGGAAAATTCTTTTTTTGTTTGATAGGGTATACTTCGAAATTGGTACCATTTGTCACCAAGTCAGGATCTGATGATGGGATCCTGGAGAAATCGAGGGAACTCTTCAAACATTATAGGCACACCTATGGCGTTTTGGGGATCACTTATAGTAACTTGTGCAGTTGCTCTCAAAAAGTACCATTTAGGGAAGTGGAACTGATGATGAAGACCACAGATGGCCGCCGAAACTACTCAATAATAAGTATTTCGTGGATTGCGATTCGATTACTTGAATATGGATATTAAGCACTTTATGCTCGTGACAATGCATATGGTGATGTATAGCTGATGGTGAAGTACCAGGAAAATTCCTCAAAAATTAACGGCCCAGCATTGGGAAAAGCAATATTTTATAAAATGTTATAAGTAGTTGACATTTAGGCTCTTGTAACTAGGTAAATTAAAAATCAACCAACTAAAAAGAGTGAAATAAAAACTTTTTACCAAAAAATTAAACCGACTCCCAAAAAACACTGCAAAGTGAAAAATAACTTTAATTTCGGAAGTCGGTGCCAAAAACGAAAATACAAACTAAAGACACCGACTACCGAAATTAAAGTTATTTTTCACTTTGCAGTGTTTTTTGGGAGTCGGTTTAATTTTTTGGTAAAAAGTTTTTAATGGATTGTATAAAAACACTTAGTGGAACTAAAAATAAATATTGTAAACGGAAGTTAAGTAGAGCTACATTCACTGCATGTATCTGCAGTCAGTGGTACGACAAGGAATAACAATTCCTCGTGCCACTGGTGGAACAAGTTGGTGGCGTGACGAGGCGAAATGGAAAATTGTATACTTACATGAAACTTTTTACTTAACTTTCATAAATTCTTGTGAAATTAAAAGTCAGGATTAGTGGTCCTCCCGCTCCGGGTGAAGCGCAATAGAGCGTCAGACTTCTACTGACTTAAAAATACACTGTTTCGTCAACTGCCCTTACTTTCCGGGGCCACGGTATCTCGTTAGAACATTCCCGCAACCCCGACAAGCAATGGCCCTGTCGGGCCTCGTCAACGCTGCTGACTACTCTTTGAGGCCCGCATGGAACACGACGCGCAGTTCGACCGCCTGGTCACCTACTTATATACATCATCATACATGAGATTATACCTACTTTGGGCAAGTTCTCGCTAACCGAAATCTGTCCGTTTCGCAATTTCAAAGATAACCTGTAGCGAATATACACAACAACCACAAAGATTTCTCTGACAACAACCAATCAACAGATACACTAATGAATAAATTGAAATTACCACCAAAAACATAATGAATAACACACTTACCTAGAAGGCTCCCAAGTAGGGTTTCCGGACATGTCCGGTAATATAGGTCTTTGTCCGGAATGCGGAGGGAATCCTAAACCGTCCGGAATTTCTACAATTGAATGAAAGAGTGAAACATAAAAAAATATAATGATTTTCGATTTTTTTGATCTGGCAACCCTACTCCCAGGTTACCTATAGCTACCAAGAAACACAGGCCCGGGCAGGACATTCCACTTCTTAGCTGTATGGATAATGAAAGTAATCCCAAAACGCGGGACTTTGTCACGATAGTAGCCTATAACCTTGAGCTTCAAGCTACTTGCATACCAAATTTCATTAAAATCCAAACAGTACTTTCAAAGATTAGGGCGTTTAAACAATCAAACAAACTTTCCCTCTATATAATATTAGTATAGATAATTCATGTTTGTCAACTCACGGAATTTGCGCCTCGTATCGCCACTTCTTGATATAATCAGCATCATACTTTCCTGTACGTAACAACTAGATAAGCGGAACTTTATGCACACGCGGTCACTAAGAAAACGGCTTAAAACGTATTGGGTTAGTGGGTCACTCGTGCATAATAGTGAATGCAGGTGACGATATATTGCTATAGTACTGGTTGCGAACCCAGTCCCAATACCTACAATCTCCATAGCTACTCACCTTTAGATCTTCTTTCATCGCTTAGACTTGGCAAGTCTGATATCCTCAGGGTCTTAAATCTAACAAGGAATGCGTGCGTGGATATCTTTATAATTAATTACAAGGAGTAGGTTTATTTCTCAAACGGAAATATACATGTATTTCCATAATAATTGTGCCCATGGCTTGTTCGAAACCGTACATTATAACACAAATACAGAAGCTACGCGCTCCGAACGCCCTCCGGAAATTAACATTTTCTAAAGCGCTTGCAAATGAAGGCGCATACACATCGAAATGACTTTTCAAAGCCTTTGTTACATCTACACATTCCTCATGATTTCAGCGTCGTCGTCGTGAAAGTAGACGAAAAAATAAATTAAACACATTAATGAAACGTTCGCGCTATTTGCTTAACACTCGATCTGTCTCAATAAAGGAATCGCTAAGTTGCGAAGGAATTTGATAGATATTCATAATGCAAAGGAAAGGAAGCACAATCAGATTTTCATTGGAAATTCACGGCGGCGGTAGTGGGTCGCGGAGGGAGGCGGAGAAATGAATACTTATTGCGAAAATGAAGCGGCCATTAATGAACGCCGGCTCCGGTGAACCGATCGGCCGCGATTTAATTCCCTTCGAAAAATATTCAACAAACGCCGCAAAGACCCTCGCGCGGGATCATCCGCAAACAGGCGGAATCCAATGGAGTAGAAAAATTGCATAGGCAGGAGAAAATTCATATTTTATCAAAAGAGAATAATCCTCATAAATCTTTCGGTGCTATTGAACGGTTGTTGCTTAGAACAGCTTAAAATTAATGCGGAGAGAGTGGGCATTAGTAACGTAGGTTTAATGCTGGCACTTAATGCATAGGTAAAATGAAAAAATCAGGGCCATTTATGTGTATATCTAAAATGTTCATTTTTTATAAGAGGCTCTTGTAATGTAGCAACAAGATTATTCGCATCGACTTTTATAAAAACGTACTTTTTCAATGTTCACAATAAGAAAGTATCATCTATTACGTTCCATTGTTGGGCGTGCTCCCGCACTGGTACGTTTCGGTTTTTCTCTTTGTATGGACGAACAGCTTTAGTTCGGGGTTTTTATTCATCTGGTTTTTTACGTTTTAGGTTTACCTACCCTCATATTTCATGCTGCTGCAGTGCGTGTAATACTGAATTAAATGTTTTATATTAACAGAATTCCTTTACATTAATATTATAAAAGCGTCAATAGCCTAATGGATAGCAGGTTCGAACCCCATTACAATATTGCCGTAAACCTACTCCAGACATAAGCATTTTTAGTTTTGTTGGAGGGGTTAACAAGATTGCTAGTAATGTAAATTCTACCCACATTGCTAGTTGAATTGAAAAAAAAAGTTGGAATTAAAAATATATACTTTTTCTTAAAATATTTATTTATTACTTACATATCTTTCAACGCTTTTACAACACAGATATTATACAACAATTCATTTTGTAATTTCGACCACGCTTTCGTCGCGGTCTCCTCAACAGAAACTAAAGCGTCTCGAAGGTCTTCATTTTGCGATATAACTTTAGTATGCATTTTGAGGAACAAACCCATGTATGACTGAGCTAATTCGAAATCTCTATTACTATTTAACATGACGTCTAACATTTTTAAGAACTGTTTCATTACATCTATATTTCCGCCAGCATCGGGAGCCATACTGGTAACCTCAGCTTCAATGGCTGCCGGAGGCAAAGTTTTCAGTTTCTCAATGCACTTTTCGTAATTCTCTTCCGTCTCGCAAGCGACTAATTTCTTGCCGAAAACTGTCAGTGTTGATAAAGAATCGGGCATTAACATCTTTGTATCACAACTTCCGTCTTTATCTTTCTCTAAATCAAATTCCAGTTCAAGACTTGGTATGGTCGGTAAGAAGAATGGAGCCGATTTTGGCACGGTCAGTGGCGTTTTAGGCTTGTTCCGTTTCTTCACAATGTCTAGATGTAACAAATTCAACCATCTTGAAGTGGGCTGATCTGATAATGTTATAAGTTCTTCACTAATTTGTATTGGAGATCTGTATTCTGGCTCTTCTCCTAAATCTATCGTTCCTATGTCATCTATTTCTGGCTTCTCAGGTGCTGTGCTTGGTAACCCTGATGAAAGATATGAAAGTTATAATAAATCAATTCGAGACAACATATAACAGTTTTCTCGAAACGAGTCTGGTAAACTTACTCAGTTTAGGTATATTGACTTCCTTCTTGTCTATTGGCTTAAGGAATATTCGCTCGTAGAGTAATCTGTTCGCCCATAGAAACACGCCAACTTCTCCCACGTGGGTTGTTGCTAGGAAGTCAGCAGTTGGAGACATACTGAGAGAGGTGCATGGCTGTTCAACCTGAAAACATTTGCTGATAAGTAACAACTAGATCGATGTTGACTAACCTCGCTATTTCAGTCTGTGAGCTTTTACCGTAAATTATTTATTTAATTTAAGATAAAGAGCAGCTTGTGGCTTCAAAATAACAACCGCTCGAGCCAATCTTCAAGGTTTAAGCGACGCTTGCCGACGTTGCTCCATGGATGGGGGCCGTGCCTAAGCACGCACGTTAAGCACCTATATTTTGTACATCTTTGACAGTATTTACGGGTAATCGGTAGTTAGAAGCCAGAAAATCTGACTGAATAGTAGACTACATGTAAAATAGTAGTACTCAGCTGCATCCAAAAGAAGAACTAGAAGAGTACTAGAAGCGCACCCCAACATAGTTGGAAAAAGGTTAATCAGATGATGACTTATGATTACATTACTAATCAAAAACATTAAAATGGTCACAGCAATTGTAACTTACCGAGAAAATGTCGACTAGTTTTGCACTTGGAATATCCCATGTACAAATAGTGCAATCCATAGATGAACTGATCAACCATCTAAAACAAACCATAATCTTCAAATAAACATAACAAACGTGAAATATAAGAACTCTGTAACAGAAAAGAAACTTGGAATGAAAAGAAATCCAAGTAGTTCAGTAAATAAATATATTATCTCACCGGCTCTGAGTATCAAATTCAATATCGGTTATTCTCCCATCGTGGCCGTCGAATTTCCTCACAATATTCATGGTGTCGATATCTATTAGCGTTATAGTAAAGTCTTCGTTCGCAAGAGCTAATAGCCCGCTATCCCGATGGCATTTTGTACTGGACACCGATTCTTCTAACCTTATTACGTGGTAAGGGGTTGTGGCTGAAAGAATATTACATTTTTAGTGGCTTTTGTTGGAAATGATGAATGAATATGGAATGATTATTGAATACATTTATAGCGTGAATATATAACAGCGTATTGTAAGGAGAAATTTAGTAAAATATGGAATATGCTTGATTATCTTTGGGATGGATCTGCTAAATACCAACTGGACGCGCTTGAGTCTACCGAGAAGCGGGCCAAGAGACTCATTGGCAACGATGCACTGGTCGAGTCAAAGCTCCAGAGCCTTGAACATCGACGACGAGTTGCAAGTCTATCGGTTTTCTATCGGTTACATTTCGGGGAGTGTGCGATGGAATTACACAATCTAATTCCACCAAGCCCGTTCCATCATCGGACTACGAGACAAACGGCGAAGCGCCATCGTTATAAGGTGGACATCCCACCCATACGCACAAAACATTTTGGGAATACCTTGCATACGGCTAAGGAGTGGAATTCCCTGCCGGAGTCTGTGTTTCCCGATAGCTATAACCTAGGAGTCTTTAAGTCAAGAGTGAATAGGTTACTTTTAGGTAAGCGTGCTCCATCTTCGACCACATCATCACTTACCATCAGGTGAGATGGTGGTCAAACGCGAACCTATTTTAAATTTAAAAAAAAAAGCTATCGAACAAAAGATGCAAACACTTGAAAGCGCGTGGAAGAATATTTGCTAACGAATTGTCTCAATGTTTGCCTAGACGCTGTCATTGAAAAATTGCTGGATTTTGATATCTAACCCCATTTTTAATATAAATGCAAGAACACACTCTAAGATTCGTTTCTGATTAGTAATTATATTGTATTATGTTGATTGGTCTATAGTGTACTGTCCTCTTATGCCCAGAAAGACTGCCAGGGTTTCGGGAATGTCCTAATGAGATACCGCGGTTTTTAGTCAGTGGAAGTCTGACACTCCCTTCCGCTCCACCAACAGTGGGAGGAGTCACTTGATGATTTTCCCACCCAAAAAAAAAACGCTTAAAAAACTGTAGGTATTATGGAAATATTTTTATTTTTGTAAGAGTACGTGTGCTGTTTCTTGCTAGTTCTTCTCCAGGAAACAGCCGATTTGAACCTTTCACTAGTTTCTGACGTTTTATAAGTGGCTATGTAACACCTATCTATCTATTTATTTAAATAAAAATGAATCGTCAAATGTGTTGCTAAGCTAAAAAGTCGAGAACGGCTCCACAAATCCGGTTATATTTTTTTTTTTTCATATTTTTGTAAAAGCACGAGGAAGTTATCATGGAGAGCCAAAAATGAAAATGATGAGGAAAATAGTAAAACCACAATATTTTTCCCTATATAAACTGCTGCTAACTGTCACACAAGTCAATTAAAAAACAAACAAGAACTTTAAAATCTCTGAGAGTATCAGGAAAACACAATCATGAAGCGGTGTATCCTTTTTTTTTTGGATGGGAAAATTATCAAATGATTTTTCCTGCTGTGGGTAGAGCGGGACCCAACGAGCACATTAGTGGAAATTGCAGCCTATTTTGTTACTTTCGGCTGTAAAATAGCGCTTTAAGGGTTCAAAAAGCAGTTCAAAGTTGCATATCTGCATCCGTAAACGTCTATAGCTATAAAAGTTACTTAAGGTGCTATAAGCTGAATCAAATACTACCCTAGCCTTCACAGTAGTCCACGGTAGAACTCATTTACCACTTACACATTTATATGAGAGTTATGAAGGTCATTCTGCCACTCACAGCTGTACAGTGGTTTCCATTGTAACTTTTATAGGTTATAGTTATAGTAACCACTATTATACTACTATAAGTTTCATTATAGAAATAATAGAAACTCTTATGCATACTATAGTTACAAAAAAATCATCAGTGTAACTAAGGCCTTTAGTAGCAATAGTCATTCCTTGCAGGCTCAATCCATTCGCCATTTTACAGCCGCTTTTTTTATTATAAAACATTTAAAAACACTAAACACTAAACAATAAAAATGGATGCTAAACGAATAAGTACGTAACTACATCTTATAACCTCAAAAACAAGAAAATAGGAGCTTTTTGTGGCTGTGAGTTGCACTAGGGGAACAAAAATCACTGGAAGCGTTAGAAGGCTGAAAATTAGCGCTATGATTCTCAAATGGGAGTTTTTAGAGCTCAAACTGTAGGTTATGACTACATTACAATGACGCCATGATTTTTTAAGAAATTTATAATTCACTTGCAAAATTGAGTTGATATACATTGGTTTTTCAGTTAAATGTGCATTAAATGTACCGATAAACAATCGGCCACTTGCAAATAGTAAGTTATCGACACGTAAAAATACGGAAATAAAATGTATTCTGTATAACAAATAAAAAATATCACATATCTTTTGTTAATTTTTTAAATATCATAAAAGCGCGTTAAAATTACTTGAAAATTATCTTATATATCTACAGTAAACTGGACAGCGTTTTAAGTATCTTTATATATCTTGCTAATACAAAATACAAACTTTTACTTCTTTTTGTTTTATTTTCATGATGGCGACGAAAACACTTTACCAAAATATTACAAATAATGTCAACTGAAGATATAGAATAAAGAACTATAATCAATTCATTCGTTCAAAGTAGTTCAAAATCATTCAAAAGTAGCGCTATGAGAGCTTTAGTATAGCGTTAATAAATCGTTATAGCTATTAAGGAACCTTTATGCAACCGTTGTGCAGGTTAAATGGAACTTTAGGTAGCATAAAATGGCGCCCAAATAAAGCTAAAGCGGCTGCTTTAAGTCTGTAGTAGACGCTCTAGCGCTTACGTCTATTACCATAAGTAATAATCGGATACGCTCCAAAGCCCTAACTAATGCAGCCCATTTGTGCTAGTTGTGAAGCGAGTGTCAGACTTCTACTGACTAAAAACGAACCCTGCTTCTTCAGTTGCCCTTGCATTCCGGAGCCACGGTATCTCGTTAAAACATTCCCCCATCCCGGAAGCAGTGTTTCCTGGAGTGAAATTAGTCTTATAGGTAGTCAAAACAATAGTCACGCGAGCGAAGCTGCGGTCATAAGCTTGTAATTTTGTATTTTTTTATTTTGAACCGTTCAAACCCGTATTCAAACCGGTCCGTCCTTAAAACGGCTTTAGCCGGTAACAGATATATTGGTACCAAATTTTTCTTCCCTCTTTTTGCAATTTATTTTTTGAATGGTACAAAAAAAACATTGAATAGTATATTTTCACATTTTATTTAGCTTAACATTCCAATTAAACGAGTGAATGTGAATTCACAAAAAACAAATGAAATTAAAGTTGATTAGAAACCACAGACTACCGTTATTTTCGAAATACGGGTAGAGTAGGTACAAAAATACGCGATCCGATTCTACTAATGAAACAAAAATAAAATTAACCAATTGAATTAACAAATCGTTACAATTACTAACATTTGACCGACATGTTGTTATTTGATTATTTGAGCTAATTTAAATTTCACATTGTATTTTCAAAGTAAAACTTCAAACAGAATATATTGTGTACTAGTTTTGCTCGCGAGTCGCGACTTTGTTAATATGGGAAGTTTATCCCGCGTAAATCCCAATCGAGTGGGAATTCCATGATAAGAAGCGCCTATAATATGTTGTATAACCTCATTTATCTTCTAGTGAAAGTCCTATTAAAATCAGTTCAACAATCACAATAAAGATTGGGTTCAACAAACAGAAAGAGAGGCTGACAGACATTATTTTTTAATTAAATTTATTTGTACCTATCGCGTAAACTGTAAGCAGTTGAGTCAACACAGTTACTATGAAATTACAGACAGACATTTTATTTTTATTTAAATTAAAATGTATAGATTTTATTTAAATGTATAGATCGAATATAACTGTTTTCTGAAGTGCTCAATAGTTATTTAAAAGATAACAAAAGACAAAGTTTTTAAATTTTCGTACGTAGGTAGTTAGGCAGTCGCCTAGCGTGCGTCATTGCTGACTACGCATCGGATGCGCCTGTGCGTCATAACGTAAACTGCACAATTGCAGATTTAGCAATAAGTTTAGTTAATAGAAATATTGTAATTAGAAATCAGTCTTGTAGAATATTCTTTAGAATAAACATTGTATTTAAATAAATCTTTTTTTAATAATAATCTCGTTCGCCGTAACTTAACTGGCGCAGTCGGTAGGATCGCGACACTCTGCTTCGAATAGAACTCTTCGGCTAGAGTGAACGGTTTCTATCGTTACCATCGCGATCACATAATATTCGAATCTACGACGGCGAGCATCCCGCGGGAGACCCGGAGAATTGGGAGTCCTGCTGTTCTACAAGGCCCGGCTGGAGATGCAGAGGTTATTGGGGTGAGTGCAAGTTGTATTCCCAGTTTCCTATGCTATATTTCCTGTCGTAATATTTTAAATGTTGTATGTGTGTTTGTGTATAGGCTAAAATCGCTATAGACAATATATTGTCAACATTTACGTATACTAGTATAGAACGCATACCTATTTTATTGTAGGCACGTTTCTTAGCCCCTTATAAATCAGAAAACATAATTAAAATTACATGTGTTTATTGTCTGCTACAATCGCGACTCATATAACACTAATAAAACTTTACGCTAATTAGATATAGGCACTAGGCTGACTGTCAACCTATATAACTCAATTATCTTAATATTATCAGAGTATAGTATTTTTTTAAATAATACGTAGTAATTAAACGATGGCTATGGCAAGCATTGAGCTAGCGACATTCAAGTTCGTTTCTGAACTTCTGCCAAGGTATGACGGCAACCCAAAAACATTGAATTATTTTATTAAAGAAGTAGAAAATGTTATCTTATTGTTAGAGCCACCGATTAGGGCAAACCCCGCTCTTACGAGTCTTATTAAGAGCAAATTGAGCGGTGCCGCAGTTAGCGCTATAGCTTCTGAAGAAAGCGTCGACACCTGGCAAGCAATCAAAACCGCGTTGACTCGTAGGTTAGGTGAACCGCGCAACGAAATCCAGCTGATGCAGGAATTAACACGTTTGCGGCGTAATAAAAACGAAGACGCCGAAACGTTCGGTAAACGCTTGCGGGATTTATTAGAAACTTTAATTATAGTAGGTAGACACACAGATAAAACTTACTATGAAAGCATGGTCATAGACCAATACGTCAATAATCTTGATTTCCACGTATCTATTGGCGTGCGGATCGCGAAACCTCTGACTTTAGAAGCAGCTATAGTAGCGGCTAGGCTAGAGGAGGCGCGATTAGCTTTTAATAGATTCAATAATAGTTTTAATTCATTAGTAATACAAAACAAAGCAAAAGAAATACCTAAGCCTAACCAAGCGGTACCCCATGCTAGCAATTTCCCCCCTTGTAATAGCTGGAACCCAGAACTGAGGCAACAGCGAGGACAAGGCGTAGCCCCGTGGAAAAATGGCCCCGCTTCAGGTAATGTAAGACCTAGTGGTTCAGGCACATTCAGGAACTCAGGAAACTTTAGATCGCAGCCAAATATACCCCGCCAACAGGTGAACCCACCACAAAGAGTGTCCGATGTCACCATGAGGTCAGTAAACCAGCCTGAAAAACCACGTTTTGTTCCTGAAGACATGTTTTATACGGAACAAAGCCAAGAGCAGTATTACCCAGACGGATACGACCCCTACCAAAATGGTGAGTGTTGTAGTCATAACCTTCAACATAAAGATCAAGACTACGAGTATACGCCGGATATGCTTGGAGAGGCATCAAATCACCAGGATTTTCACCAGGACGCGGACCAATCGAATCCCAGTTGATAAAGACCGTCGATCTCAACCACCAAGGTAAAGACCATCTTCCTTATATTGAGCTACCGGAATTTCAAGGTAAATTCTTATTGGATACTGGAGCCTCACGATGTATGATATCACCTCATGTAATAGCCGGTACTAACTTAGAACAGTTTGTTGAACATGAGCCATTTCAGGTTAAAACAGCACATGCAGTAACTCGTCATGAATATGTAGCAATTTTACCCTTACCGCCATTGTTTAACACAGACATATATCATAAATTTTTAATGTTCGATTTCGATCAAAAGTATAAAGGTCTCATTGGTATGGACTTGTTGAAAAAACTAGGTTGTAGTATAGATTTTAAAAACAAGGTATTACGAACTTTTAATACTGAAATTCCAATTCATTTCGATTATCCCGTGAAGCGAGTTAAAATTGAACCTCATTGTGAGAAATTTATTGTAGTAAAAACAAATTATATGGACGGTAACTATATTTGCAATGATTTTTATTGGTCTAAAGGAGTCAAGTCACCAGCCGCGATAGTAACAGTAAAAAATGGGATTTTTAAGACAGCGGTCATTAACTATACTGATACGCAGCAAATAGTTAGTAACAATTGCATCTTACCTCTAGAGCCAATACCACCACAGTTAGTAGAGAGTAATCAAACGCATGAAATTAACAAAATGGAGACTAAGATCGACATAGACAAAGAACTTTGCGAAAACCTAAAGAAAATTCGTACTAGCCATATGAACGAAGAAGAAGAACGCGAAATTATCAAAATTTGTCATCAATACCGCGATATATTTTATTCCGAAAAAATACCCTTATCCTTCACGCATACAGTTAAACACGAACTGAGATTAAACGACGATACCCCGATTTTCGTAAGAAGTTATAGACAGGCCCCTACACAGCGTATAGAGATCCAAAAACACGTAGATAATCTATTAAAACAGGGAATCATTAGAGAAAGCATTTCACCATGGTCATGCCCTGTGCATATAGTTCCAAAAAAGCCAGACGCGTCGGGAAAAGTGAAATGGAGGCTTGTTATAGACTACAGACGACTTAACGACAGAATTATAGAAGACAAATACCCCTTACCTAATATTAACGATATACTAGACAGACTAGGGCGCGCACAATATTTTACCACCCTCGATCTTGCAAGTGGCTACCACCAACTAGAAATGCACCCAAAAGACGTAGAGAAAACCGCGTTTACCACTGAGAGAGGCCATTATGAGTTTTTAAGGATGCCTTTCGGGTTAAAAAACGCCCCGAGTACTTTTCAACGTCTTATGGACCACATACTCCGAGGCATAGAGAACGTTTTCACGTATTTAGATGACGTAATAATTGCAGCAACGTCACTCCAACAACATAACGAAAAACTTAAACTAGTATTTCAGCGATTTAAAATGCATAATCTCAAGGTCCAGTTAGACAAATCTGAATTCCTTCAAAAACATGTAAACTTTCTAGGACATGAACTTACTGATCAAGGGTTGAACCCCAATAAAGACAAGATCAAAGCAGTTCTAAATTTCCCCATACCACAGACACAAAAAGAAATAAAGGCGTTCTTAGGACTAGTAGGTTACTACCGAAAATTTATCAAAGACTTCGCGAAACTAACAAAACCCCTAACATTATGCCTTAAAAAGAACGCAAAAGTTTTACACTCAGATGAATTTTTAGACGCCGTTAATAAATGTAAACAAATTTTAACAAACGCCCCAATCCTCCAATACCCCGATTTTGATAAACCTTTTATCTTGACTACAGATGCATCAGACTTTGCACTAGGTGCTGTTTTGTCCCAGGGCAATGTAGGCTCAGATAAACCAGTTGCCTTTGCGTCAAGAACATTGTCAGATACCGAGACTCGGTACTCTACTATAGAGAAAGAGTTGTTAGGTATAGTTTGGGCAATAAAATATTTTAGACCCTATTTGTATGGTCGTAAATTTACAATATATACCGATCATAGACCCCTAACATGGTTAATGAGCTTAAAAGACCCAAATTCCAAGCTAACCCGTTGGAAGTTAAAGTTAGCTGAATACGACTATAAGGTAGTTTATAAAAAGGATAAACAAAACACTAATGCAGATGCATTATCTAGGGCAAAAATCTTCCATAATAGTTTAGAATCTTTGGCAGTTAACTTTGACGATAACGAAGATGATGATATAATAAACAGAATATTCGATAATGCCCGGAGACAAGCTGAGTTAGACAATAATAACACTAATAACCAGGATAATAGACGTAATGACCAACATAACAATAATAATGAGGTAGAAGTTAGAAGCACTATCCCCTCTCAAACCGACAACGGAACAGATTCGATGAGTATCGTAACGGTCGACCCGGACCAATTAGTCTCTACAAACCATACACAACCTGATAATGAAAATAACGGTATACCTATCTTATCGGACGCTATAGATAAACAGCTAAAACAATTCTATATTAGGTCTACCCCAGGTTCTACTTATAGAGTTGAAGACAGATCAACTAACTCCAGGACAGTTATTAAGGACGTTTTCATCCCGGTAAATATAACTGAATCAGAGATCATAAAATTCTTAAAAGAACATACTATAGCAGACCGTGTTTTTCACTGTTATTTTTTCGATGAAAACTTATATTTAGCTTTTTCAAGAGTTTACACAACTATTTTTAATGATAGAGGACCCAAATTAATTAGATGTACTTCGCGGGTTACACTTGTAGAAAACAAAACCGAACAACAAGAACTTATTAAGCGATATCACGAAGGTAAATCATCGCACCGAGGTATTCAGGAAACGTACAAGCAATTGCATAGAAATTACCATTGGCCTAATATGTTGTTATCAATCCAAAGATTCATTAACCAATGTGATTTGTGTTTAAGAGCCAAATATGAAAGAAACCCCTTAAGACCCGCATTAGCTATAACAGAAACACCGACGAAACCATTTCAACATTTATTTATGGACCTATATTCCACCGGAGGTGCAACATTTTTAACAATCATTGATAATTTTTCAAAATTTGCCCAGGCGGTACCTTTAAACGCTTCTAGTAGTGTTCACATAGCAGAAGCTTTGTTACAAGTTTTCTCTGTTTTAGGATTACCTCTTAAAATTACCACAGACTCCGATACTAAATTTGACAACGACGTTATAAAAGAAATATGCGCTTCGCACGATATTAATATTCACTTTACGACACCCTATAACCCAAATTCGAATTCACCCATAGAAAGGTTTCACTCAACCATTGCCGAAATAATAAGAATTCAGAGAATGACAAATAAAGACGAACCGATACAACTACTGATGAAGTATGCTATTATTGCCTATAACAATGCTATTCACTCTACTACTGGCTATACACCACGAGAGCTACTGTTTGGCCATACAGCATCTAGGAACCCGTTAGAGCTATACTATCCTAAGGAGTTCTACCAAGATTATGTCATTAATCACCGCAAGAATGCAGAGGCAGTACAGGAATGCATAGCAGCTCACGTGTCTAAGAATAAGGAGCAAATAATAGAAAAGCGAAACCAAGCAGCCGAAGCGATAACATTTAAGGTAGGTGAAACAGTATATAAACAGGTTGCCAAAACTACGAGGAGTGACAAGACGAAGCCAGTATTCAAAGGTCCGTACAAAATCATTCATTTTCATCCTAACAATGTGGCAGAAATAATAGGGAGTCACCCAAACTCAAAATCTATTCGAGTTCATTTTAAGCTTCTACGAAGACCACATCTTGTTCCAGGACCCTCGTCACAGGAGCCTTCGTGTTCCACGCAGCCGCCAATCTAACTCTCAATCCCGTAGATAACGCTAATGGTATTCTGTTGCTAAAACAGGGCCAGATCTTGAAGCAGGTAGATACCTTTAGTTTGGCTTGCGTATATAATGTTTCTTATTTACACGAAACGACCCTAAAGCTTATGTCATTATATGCCAGTACTAAAGCTGCTGAAAAGAACGAGGAGTTACATAGAACTTATAAAGATCAAATAGAAAATAGTTTAAATTTAATAAGTAAGAAAATAGTATTTATCGCACCACGCCAGAGATTTAGACGTGGCTTAATTAACGGCTTAGGTTCCATAGTTAAAACAATTACAGGCAACTTAGATTATGAAGACGCTATGAAATTTGAAAATGAAATATCTAACTTACGCAATTCGGTAAATAGTATAGATTCATCTCAAAAACAAACATTATTTATAGCAAAGCATGCAGTTGAAGAATTCAGTAAACAGGTGGAACTCCTAGACATAAATCAGAAGAAACTAGGTGCAATGTTGAAAAATGCCACTTATAGTAATAACTTAGTAGTTAGTAGATTACACTTCTTAGATTTATATATTCAGATAGATTTTAGTTTAGAGCTACTATTAGACAAACTAGTTATTTTAGAAGATGCCATGACTTTCGCGCAGTTAGAAGTAATGCATCCTAGTATTATAGCTCCACATAGTCTTATCAAAGAAATGTTAAATATTCAAAAATTAAACCAATTCAGACCCGTTGATAATATTAGCATAAAGAATATTCATAGTATAGAGAAGTCTATTAGCGTAAAAGCTTATAGCACAGATAACACATTGACGTTTATACTAGAGATTCCTTCAACTGATCCAAACTCTTATGACCTTATCCACCTATACTCCATACCCGATAAACAAAACCTCACCATCATCCCCAAATCCAAATACCTAGCACTGGGAAGCAACGAGTACTCATACCTAGAAGAAGACTGCAAGAAGATCACGCAAGATGTCCAGCTCTGCGCATCATTGAACACCCAGCCCGTGGAGAAATCCGAAGACTGCATAATATCTCTTATAAAACATGAAAATAAGAACTGCACAAGAGCCAGGATGGATCTGAAACATGGGAAGATCCAGAAACTGCAGGATAACAAATGGTTAATCATCTCTAAAGAAGAACAAATCTTAAGAACCCTTTGCGGAAGGAAATCTGACTACAAAAGAATAACAGGCATATACATCGCCAGCATTACAAGCGATTGTCAAATGGAAATATTCAACCGAACACTGAAGGCAAACACCAATACTGTTGCTGCTGATGAAATCATACCACTTCCCAGTCAAACTAACATCCCGGAAGAGAACATCCATTATAACCTACAATTAGAAGATATATCACTGGATAGCATTCACGAACTGATGGATCGAGCTGAAAACGTAAAAGGATCTATCATGGATTGGCAGACTATGATGGCTACTCCAAGTTGGTCAACACTAGGACTATACCTCATCCTGATAGCTGCAATCATCTGGAAGCTACGGCAGTGGATACAAAGACAACCGAAACAAGAGGAAGTTCACACTGAGGACACTGCTGGAAGCTGCGGGACGCGCTTCTATCTTGAGGAGGGAGGAGTTAGGCAGTCGCCTAGCGTGCGTCATTGCTGACTACGCATCGGATGCGCCTGTGCGTCATAACGTAAACTGCACAATTGCAGATTTAGCAATAAGTTTAGTTAATAGAAATATTGTAATTAGAAATCAGTCTTGTAGAATATTCTTTAGAATAAACATTGTATTTAAATAAATCTTTTTTTAATAATAATCTCGTTCGCCGTAACTTAACTAGGTCAGTCTGTCTTTCTGTTTGTCCGGGTTTATCTCTGGAGCGGCTGAACCGATTTTAATGGGACTTTAACTGGGAGATAAAGGAGGTTATAGGGCAACATAAAGGCGGTATTACGTAGAGACTCGGGGACAAAAATTCCGACTACCACGCGAAGTTGCGGGCCCAACTATTCATTAAAAATTGGCCAAGTGCGAGTCGGACTCGCCCATGAAGGGTTCCGTGGTAACTATAATAAATATAATATACTTAATATATTTAATTGAAAAAAAAAAGTCAAAAAACCTTACAAATTTCTTAAAACTAGCTTATTTACAATTTTTACAACTACGCCAAATAACTTTGTTTTTCATAGTATTTGTATGAATTACAAAGTTATATTTGCGGTTTTAGAAAATAGACTGTATTTCAAAAACTACCGACTTGATCTCGTTCAAACCAATTTTGGTTGAAAGTTTACATTAAGATCTACAACATATGGTTTTTTTAGATTTGTTACTTAATTATTATAGAAGTTAGAGGGGGGGACACACATTTTACCACTTTGGAAGCATATATCTTTTAAACGATTAACTTTATGAAAAAGTCATTTTAGAAACCTTAATGTCATTTTTAAAGTCCTGTTTATAGATACCACACACGTATAGGTTTCATGAAAAAAAATATTTTCGGTTTCAGTTCCATGTATGGGGAGCCCCCTTTATTTTAAATATTTTTTAAATTTTCTCTTAAAATCGGAAAGCGGTTTACAGAATACATCTACTTACCAAGTTTTACATGTATAATCCTAATAGTTTCGGACTAAAATGGCTGTGACATACGGACGGACTGACAGACAGACAGACAGACGGACAGACATATCGAAACTATAAGGTTTCCGTTTTTTGCCATTCGGCTACGGAACCCTAATAAAACGTCAAGGTTTTACTTACCAGCTTTGAAATGCCACAGCTTCAATAGATCATCAGCTCCAACAGTGATTACCCTCTGGTTGCAGAGATCTGTCTCTACACCTCTAACTGCACCCTTATGCGCCAGTTTTTTTTCTTTGCCATAATACCCACGATGCAAACCAGATTGCATATTAAATTTGTGAACCTGTCCATTTGTGTAGCCTGCGTGATTAAAAGGGAGACAGAATAAAATAAAGCATAAAATTTTATGTATTTGTACTGTTGTCAGAAATAAACAAAAATAAGTACAACTTGTTTTTGAAATGTACAAAAATTGCAAAATGCAGTCAAATAATATCATTGTGTGCGTTGGAGTGCCCCAAGGTAATTGTTAGGTCCACAGTAGTTTCCTACTATTATTTCATTCTAGGCAAGTTTTATAGCCAGAACTTACCAATAACAACAAAGTTTCCACAGTGCGTCACAGTCAGACATGTAGCAACAACGCCTTTATCTGTTTCCGGAGGTTTCAACTTATGGTCTCCCATCCGCATTTTATTGTAAGACCATGTCGTGGCCATGAAGAAACCTTCATGCAGTGACGCAATGCTGTCCCATTGCTTGTCGCGTTGCATGCACGAACTTATCTTTGTGATTGGTGGTAGTGTTAGGCTGTCAATTTGTGTTCTCTCTGAAATAAAAAGTAATGTTAATTTTTTTTTGCAGCACATTTACCTGCTACCAACCTTTAGCTTGGCTAAGTGCGTAGCCTATTTTTTTAAACAATATTGGCACATAAATGGACGTCTCAATAAAATTGCGAGGTTTGTGTTATATAAAAGCTCAACTCAGCGCCGATAGGTAAAATCCAAAAGTGCAAAAATATTTTGTTATTTATTCAGGTCACGTCTCCTGACGTCTCATGACATACCAAAACCAAAACCAAAAGTGACCGATAGACAAAGACAGACGCCGAACTTTAAATTTACATCTCAAAGATTTTTTTGCTACGATACGACACATAATTTCGAAATAATCATGCTACAATTGATAGGAATTCATACATGCTAGTATTATAAATAAAAAATCTGTCTGTCTGCCTGTTACGCTTTCACGGCGAATTCGCTGAACAGAGTTTGAGGAACCCGAGGTCAAAATAGGTAATTTTTCTAGAACGGTTGATTTTAGGCTGGAATAAGGAATGGAAATTTCCACAAATTTCGACCGAAATCACGGGTAACAGCTAGTACGGAATAAAAATAAATCTCGTTGCGAAATAATAACAGCTGTTTCCACTCCGGACTTGTAGTTCGTGGGACTGAAGTTAAGCAGACACAGTAAGTACTTTGAGTAATTTTTATCGTTATCACTGTTCTCGAAACGGTAAAGGTAAAAATCGTGAGAAAACCAGCATCTACCAAAACTTCGAAGACATGAAAACATGTCTTCATATCCGCCAACGGGGGCTGAGCCCGTGTGGGGGATAACTGCCCTTTCCCCCCCATAGCAAGAAAGCCTGGTCTTAGCAAAGGAAAGAATACAGGCTGATTATGGAGGTCAAATAGTGAGAAGCTCCATCTACACTAATATTATAAAGCTGAAAAGTTTGTTTGAACATGCTAATCTTTGAAATTCCTGGGTGGATTTGGATGAAATTTGGAATGGAAGTAGGTTGAAGCTTGAGGTAGGTTATACAACTGCAAAAGGAGGATTTTTTCTGAGTTTATTTTAAATGATATAGAAATTTCTAATGTGTCATTGCTGCATTAGTACCTTACAATAAGTTTATAGAGGGCATTAGTAGAACTTAAGTAATTGGCAAAGGCACCTATCGCAATTCCGTTTTCCCCAAAGTTACAAAATTGAATGGTGGCCTGCTCCTGTACTTAAGCTCAAACATTTAGTTTCTGGGAGAATTTAATAATACAATATCATTATTTATTTATTGACACACACAAGTCATTGAAAAAAAGAAAGATACAAATAGAAGATACACACAAATAGGAAGCAACAGAAGTAGCTGTGGGCAAAAATTAGGCACAGCCTGTATCTCGGTAGCCCAGGGTGATAGATTTGGAGATTTACAGCAATGGCGCAACAACTACTATAATTAGCACTAAATATTGTCATATATTATTTTTAATTAACTGTAATGATTTTATACCTACTTTTCTTTTTTGAAGCTTTTCTATTATGTGAAGCCTTCCCAAGACTTTTATTGAAAGTTTCTGACACAGTGTTCATGATATGCAAACTACTGTCACTGCCAGCTGCAAGGAGATTGTTGCCACTTGGCTCACAGTGGCAAACCATGGTGGGTGGTTGTGAATGTCCTTCCCTAGAAAAGAAACATAATTTTAACACTTCAAATATTAAAAAAAGAACTAGTAATGTGGGAAGAATTTGCATTACTAGCAATCTTGTTAACCCAACTAAGCTAAATATGCTTGTGTCTGGAGTGTGTTCATGACATTAGTAGTGTAATGGGCAGGACTCGAACCCGTAACCTCTCTATCACAAGTCCGAATACTTAGCCATTAGGCTAATTCACTTAAAAATTAACTACCAACAACCTTGGTGGATACCACAGACTAGTTTAGTGTGGATCAGAGAAAGAAGTAATTTGAAGTAAGTAACTAGTTGAAGACTTCCCCCAGTTACAGGTAATAAGATCAAATGGAACTAAAATCAATAAAGAAACAGGCCAACAGAAGTTTTAAGAAAAGTAATATTTTAAATTTAAACCAGCAGATCCCTCAACTTAATTTGTATGGGAGGTTTATTCCACATAAATGCTATAAAATCCAGGGAAAATTCCGAGATAAAAACTCTAAACTCTTCCCATCTCTCCTATATCTATCTTCCAATGAATCTGAATCTGAATGATAATCTCATTCAATAAGGACAAACAGAAAGGGCTGACACACAGACCAAAATTGAAAAAGGTTTGTTTGTGTTTATGTCATGTCAATAACTATAAGCACTTGAGTGAACACTGTTATGTATTTTGAAATCACAGACAGACACTTCAATCCATACTATCCACACTAATATTATAAATGTAAAAGTCTGTCTGTCTGTTACACTTTCACAGCTAAAGCTAAAACACAGCACCTAGGGTAGGATGACATTTGGAATGGTTGAAGACCCAGGCTCAAACATAGAGTACTTTTTTATATCAACCCTTAGTGGGAGAATGAAAGTATCTAACAAATTAATTAACTACTAAATCAAATTTTTATGAAATTTGGACGAAGATAGTCTAAAAATCTGTACCAATATTTAGAGCAATTTTGTTTTTCAAAAGTCAACCCATTTTAGGCTGAACTAGGGGATGGAAGTCTGTATGAATTATTTATACTGCTTAACCGATTTTAATGAAATTTGTGACGGAGATAGATAAAGATCTGGGGTCAAAGCTAAGCCACTAAAAGATGACAGCTAGAACATTATGTCAAGTGAATCACAAACATGATTAATTATTGAGCATTGAAATATTTAATATAGGTTTAGATATTAAAATTATGCAGACAAAGTCACATGCAACAGCTAGTTTAATTTATATGTATAGAAGATAAAGCAGTACGCATTTGAAAATTCCTCACCGTTTCCTCAACAGTCTTGCACCACCATCAGGCATATCAAATATCCATAGCTTTAAAGAATTATCTTCAGAGTTTGTCACCATTAAAGGCTCAGACATCAAACACTTAAGCCCAGATATTTTTGAGTAATGGGCAGATTGTACTTGAGATAGCACCCTTTTCTCTTCTAAATCCCACATGACTATGTGACCTTCTGTGCTACCAGTCACCATAACTGGGGCTCCATCAAGTCTAAATGACAATGCGCTGACCATTCCCCAGTCATGTACAAATTCCATTACTGACTGGTCAAATTTTAAATTGTGTAGAACTATTTTGCCATTGGCCAGACCCACTGCAACCACATCTATGGCAGGCGCAGGCTCCGTTACAGTAATAGCTGACTCCCATCCTTCAAATGTAAATACCAACTTAGAGGTACGAACATTCCATAACTGTAACTGACCTTGTTGACTTCCAAGCAGTATCTTATTCAAGTATGTGGGTGGATGACATAAAGTAGTAATTTTGAAGTTGTTTTCGTCAAAACCAAGTTCAAGAAACTCCGATTCATCCTTTATATCAAATATTTTAAGTATATTGTCTTCGTCAATAGATATGAGGTGAATACCAAATGGAAACATCAAATGCACTGGGGCATTGTGGCCCTTGTAAACATGCTTAAGTTCACAGCCTCGTCTCCATGCATAAATATTGTTTTCACTGGCAGTATAGACATGATAGCTATCCCCAGTCATATAAGTTATAGGGCCGGGATGCTCACCGCTTACACTTAACAAACGGAATTTATCACATCCATAGGTATGGAACCACTTGCCAACACTTGTACAAAGCAGTGTTTCTCCTCGTCTCTTGATAAATCTAGCAACAAAGGGCACATGTGTACTGACATAACCTAAAACCCTAGAGCCGGTAAAAATACGACTGCTTGAACTCTCCGGCATTGTTGCGCACTATCCTAAAGACACAATTATATTATCACGATTCACTAAGATAGTCCACAAAGAAATAAAAACATTCCTTACAAAAATACAGAACAACACGCGTGCGTTTGTTGTTGACTTGCAACGTCAACGTGACAATGACAATTTGACTATCAAAACGTCAAGATTTTATTGTCAAAGTGGAAGCCAGAGCCAGGCACAGAATATTGTCTCTTAAAATTACTAATCTCACGGTCCTAGACAGTAGACTACACTAAACCAACAACCAGTTCAGATTGTAAACTCTGTTAAACTCAATTGATTCTTCTCCTGATTTTTTTTGTGTGGCATCTCACAAGTCAATCTATGAGGTTGTCGGCTGCCTAGCTGGACTTGCCTGTGGCGGCTGTATTTCATAATAACTAATATTTAACTTAATCTCATATTTAACTTACAAACTAGACGACTACACGCTAGGGGCACCCTCTGTAGGGTACCGACCTTAGCTTAGAGCGTCGCAGGGGAAAGAGGGCAGCTAGATCAGGCTGAATCGAATCATTCTTCTTCTCTTCTTCTTCTTTGGTCAGGTTTCCGCACTTAGTCTATGCACGAGACCATTGTGCGTGAGCCGTGTCGGCTGTCACTCCATCCAGCCAACCTCCCTCTAGAAGCAGATCAGGTCTCTCGGTCTATTCAGGATGTCTGTAAGGGAATTCAATGACATATGAATATGACATATATATGTCGGTGATTTCCGTGCACTCTAGGAACAGGCGTGCCACCGTTTCCTCCGTCCCCATGCATGCCCTGCATAGGAGACATGTGTTTGTTGTGTAGGAGGTGCCTGGTTAGTTTTTTGTCTAAATTTGGCATTGCCTCCTTGGACTGCCTGCAGCCTGGTGCCGAGGACCAACATTTCTGGGCTTGATGGTGTGTGTGTTCTTTTAACCATGTGCGCAGCTGGGTGGAGGGGAGCGGCACCATAGGCTCTGGTCCGAAAACCATGGACCCCCTCCTGGCCAGTTCGTCCGCCGCATCATTGCTGATCCGCTGTGCCCCTATATCCATTGTAGTGTCACAGTGTTGCGGTTCTCGACCGCCGAGCGTTGCAGCGCGTTGTGACATTCTAGTATGAGTTTAGATGTGATATAGTTTTTCCCTAGGGATTGTAGTACTGAGGCACTGTCGGAAAGTATACGGATGTGACTATCCGTAACTCTCCTGGCTTCCAAGGCATGGATCGCTTGGATAATACCCACACATTCCGCCTGGTAGACGGTGTTGAGCTTGCCTAGCGGTCTGGATATCTTTATGTTGAGATCGCTGGAGAAGACTCCAACTCCAGTTCCAATGTCTGTCTTTGAGCCGTCGGTGTAAATTCTAAGCTCCTTGGGTCCTGAGTTGTCCTCTGGCTCCGGCATGAGCTGTATTTGGTAGTTTTTTTGGAAGTGGTGTGTCTTTGTAGTCTTATCATAGGGTGCAGTCATCAGAGGTTGTCGTTTCATTTCATTTCATTTATTCAGAAACAATTTACATTGTGTGCGTGTTTGACCGAGTCCTCCATAATGCGTGTGTGCTTGATCCTGGATTCTCTCAAGAGTGCTCCGGATATGGCGAGTCTGAAGGCTGCCAGGGCAGCCTCTTCTCGTACTATGAGATGCAATGGTGGTAGTCCCAGCATCGGCTGTAGAGCGGCAGTGGGTGCAGTTCTCATGGTGCTGGTGATCGCCATATATACAAGTCGTTGCAGCTTCTCGAGGTCTTTTTGTGCTGTACCTAAGTCTGTTCTGGGCCACCAGACAAGGGAGCCGTACGTGATGATTGGTCTTATAACTGTCGTGTATAGCCAGTGGGTTGTTTTGGGGCTGATGCCCCAGTTCCTGCTCAGCATGCGTTTGCACTGCCACATGCAGATACTACATAGCTTTCTTGGTGATGTGTTCAATGTGTTTTGCCCAATTCAGTTGCTTGTCCAAAAAGATGCCCAAATATTTGGTGTCAGCTGAAAGGCTTAAAGTGGTGCCAAAGAAACTTGGCAGCTCCAGCTTCACTAGCTTCTTCTTTTTGGTAAAAAGTATTAGTTCGGTTTTTGTGGGGTTCACTGAGAGTTGATGGTCTCGGCACCAGTCCTCTACTATCTTTAGGGCTTGGCGCATGAGGTTACATATGGTGTTCTCATGGCTTCCATTTATTATTATGGTTATGTCATCAGTGTAGCCAACGGTAAAGTATCCTTTACCTTTCAGTCTCCTGATGAGGCTGTCTGCGACCAGGTTCCATAGCAGTGGCGAGAGGACGCCTCCTTGGGCAGCCTTTCGCCACAATGGCCCTCGTTGTGCTATTTATTGTGACTTGTACTGCTCTCTGCTGGAGCATGTTGGTGATCCAGCCACTCAGGGTTTGGTCTACGCCATGCCTACTGAGTGCTGTACTCATACTCTGGAACGTGGTCTTGTCAAAAGCACCTTCGATGTCTATGAAGACAGCTATTGAGGAGCATTTGTGCTGTATTGCGCATTCATTTTTTGATATTACGCTGTGTAGGGCAGGTTCTGTTGACTTCCCCGTTGACTAGACGTGCTGTTGTCCGTGGTGTGGATTCTTCCGAAGAGATCCGTCCCGGGTGTGTCCGTCGCAGTCTCTCTAGGGTTTTCAGTAAGAAGGATGTGAGACTTATCGGCCTGTACGCTTTGGGCTGTGTGTAGTCAGTTTTGCCTGGTTTAGGTATGAAGATGACCTTCACCTCACGCCACGCTAGTGGAACGTATCTGAGTGCTATGCAGGCTTGGTAGATTTCCGACAGCCAGGGTGTCAGGATATACTCACCCCATTGCAGAAGGGCTGGGAAAATGCCATCTAGTCCTGCAGATTTGTATGGCTGGAAAGTTTTAATGGCCCATGTTATGCGGTCCTCAATGATTATATCGCGGGCTCTAGACCAGTCTGTTGTGCTTGGGGTCTGTCTGGGTTCGCTTTCCCACGTGATGTCCTCGGAGAGGTGGCAGTCCGGGAAGTGCGTCTCCAGAAGGACCTTACTGGTTTCTTGGTCTGTCTGTGTGTAGGAGTTGTCAGATTTTTTGAGTGCGCCGAGAGTACGGTCCTGATCAGTTGATATGATTTTCTTTACTCGTGCGGCTTCACTGTTTGATTCTATGGATTCACAGAAGTTCTGCCAAGCAGTTTTCCTTACTCCTGGTGTTAGGTGTTCTTGGTTTACAGCTCACGTGGTATGCCTCCATTGTGTCGTTTGTTACTTTTGTCACAATTTGCTCAAGTTGTGTGGGATCAGTCAAAGGTGTCGGGTGTAGTTATCGTCTAGCTAACAAGGAGGCTAGGTGGTGTTTGTATTTTATAACATTTGTGCGGCGCGGGTTGCGCCTTGGTGTGGGTTTTTCTATGTTGGTTGCTAAGGTAAAGCAGATTCTCCTATGATCGGAACAGGAGGATTCGTCAGATACGCGCCAATTAGAAATAAGGTTAGTCGCGTTTTCGGTAGCTAAAGTTAGGTCTATGATTGTTTGACCTCTGGCTGTGACCCAAGTGGGCTCTGAGCCTCGGTTAACAATGTTCAGGTTAGTGGAGAATAGGTATGTAGATAGCGTCTCACCTCTGGCGTTGGATACTTCACTTCCCCAAAGCGGGTGATGAGCATTTGAGTCGGTGCAGATGATCAGGTCCAGGTCCGCGTCTTCACAGTGACGTACCAGACCAATCATCTCTATTGGTGGGCAGTTTTCGTTTTCGCCTGGCATGTACACCGAGGCTAGTACTAGATCTGGAACATTGATGTCGATCCAGAGCCTAATCGCAGTCAGGTCTCTAGAACAGCATTGATTTAGTGGGGTGATAGGTATATCTTTTGGTGTGTATATGCAATTACGTGGCTTCTCTGAGTTAGTTAGTTGTTTAGAGTGACTTTACCTCGGGTGTTTCCAAGGCCACATATTTTATTATTATGGAATCATTATTAAAGGACGAATTTAAAGCTACTGGCTCAGCGTCACGTCACGGGTAGGCTGTAGCAAAGGTCGGAGTGGGCAATTTGGCGGAAATAGGGTACGGACCTCGGCTTAGGGCGTCGTAGGACTCGTAGGGGGAGAGCAGCTATGGACAGGCTGGATCAGATCATTATTATTGTTAATAAGGGAATTTAAAGCTACTGTCACAGCGCACAGTATGGTATTAGGCTCTAAAAGTTGGCCAAAAATGGTTTTTCTTATTATTAATAAACTACTCCACATTTCCAATCCTTTAAAAGTAGTTGGCCAAACAAATAGCCGAAGCACTCCTTGCCAGCTCGCCAAAACGTGCTGCGAGGTCACTCGGAATTTGTCGTTCACCTACAGTTGTACCTACAGTGGTCGTGTGATTGATTTGATGCGCTCTTTTACCTGTTTTTAAAACGTGATATTCTAAGAAAAAACGGTTTTCTGGTGCATTTTGTGACGGATTCTTCTCAACCAGGTATGTAACTAAGTATATGGAACATTTTTTTTCGACAAAAATCTAATTATTTTAGTCCATAGGTCCATTCTTTACATACAAATACTATTGTATCTTGTAGAGTAGACTCTCCAGAAGAAATTTATAATAAAAAGACAGCCGCCCGTACCCAACCCTTTTTTTTTTTTATTTTTCCTAAGCACCTTAAAATTTTGTTTAAATATTAGTTTTTAAGATTTAGTCTTATTTTTACCCGACTGCGCCAGAAGGAGGGATATGTTTTTCGAGAGTATGTATGTATGTATGTTTGTATAATTGTTTGGCACGCTCTGTGGCCTGAACGTCTCGACAGATTTTAGCTTGAGAGGTATCGTTAGATTCGTATTGACTGTGAGAGTGACACTGGGTATATCAAAATAAAAAAATCAAAATGGCGGATCTTTGGCGCAATATTATGCCCTCAAAAAGTTTTTTTTTTCTCAAAACCTATCGAGTGGGGTATCAAAATAAAGGGTTTTAAAAGGTGATTACAAATATATATATACAACTTATATGGTTAAAAGTAATTCAAAGTGACAAATCGTAAAAACACGTATAAAGAACTAAATCGTCTGCGAAATCTTTCACATCTGTAAACTAAAAAGCTGGCAATAAAAGAAGTAATCAAAAAAATTAAAAAACCCGACTGCAAAATTTTTATTTCAGGAAAACATTTATTTTTACCAACAAACGACAAAACACAACTACATTCATGGAAAAACGTTATTCGGCAAAAATTTTATTAGGCATTTTTCGCATCTCTGTTCGCTGATTGTTCAAAAGTACCCATCTTAAAGTTTTAATTACTCAAAATGTACCAACAATAAATTTTTGGTTCCAACGGCGTTAGAAAGCCAAGGAGTTTATAGTACATCTAGTATAAAGGAAAAAAAATTAAGATCAGTACAAATTAACTGAGCTAATAAAATGTTCGATTATAGTAGATTTTTGATAGTTTTTAATTTAAATTTCGAGCAATTTGTTGCTAAAATTTTTTGTCAATTTTTTTCCTAGTACATTTGAAGATATTCTACCTGATCCAAGTTTTAAAAAACCGGAATTCTTCCATAAAAAAAAATCATATTAAAAATGACTTTTGGCATGAATTGAGCGATATTGAAACACAGTGCGCTCTACAGATAGGATTTATTTTGCTTATGTGCAGAAAATCTTTACGACGTTTTATAATCTTATGTCAATTGACGAGTAAATTCCGCTACTCGACCATAGATGGCGTTATTTTCAGTGGAAGCGATTATATCTTTAATTTTCTTAGAAATAAGGTTAACAGTCGCGTCACATTATTGCTACTCAATAAGTGCAGCACATTGTATTTTTAATTACATTATCGATATCGATAGATATCCGATTTCTTTTGTATTTCGAATATAAACATTAAGTGGTGTGTGGGTGTAGATACCAACAGGGTCTGGAACTTGCTTTATATACATAAATGTATTTTAAATACTAAATTAATAAATCCCAAATAAAAATACTTATACCTGCTGAATATTTTCAAAATAATCTCAATTCTCTTCAAAAACATCAACCCTTTGTCATTGAAATAAAGTTTGTTTCGGATTGATTGTATTCACTACATTCACACATTTCGTTCTAGAAAGTTCTTCGCTACTCAATTAGTGAAGTAGTTGGGTCGGATATTGGTTTTATCGATAGATATCGATAAAAAATAACTAAGATTTCCTAACATTCATACACAAAAATATTTTAAGAGGTGTATTAGGTTGCATATAATACGCTTTAAGCCAAAAATGTAAGCAAACTTATTTATTAACTTTAACTTATTATTTTTAATTATTGTAATTTTTAAAATGCTTGTGACATTGCATAACATTGACGTACCTGTCATTTCAGTGTGTAAGTTCCTTCATAAAAGCTCGTGCACCACCAGGGTTGTTCCCGCCTCAATGACATTAATACATATTACGTTGAAACTAGCATAATGGTTTTTTTTTTATTGATAATAAGTTCGCGTTTGACCACCATCTCACCTGGTGGTAAGTGATGATGTGGTCGAGGATGGAGCACGCTTACCTAAAAGTAACCTATTCACTCTTGACTTAAAGACCCCTAGGTTATAGCTATCGGGAAACACAGACTCTGGCAGGGAATTCCACTCCTTAGCCGCACGCACAATGAAAGTATTTCGTAATACAAAATAAACATAAACATTTATAGTAAAATAATTTCAAATTAATTTTATTCATAAAGATGAGTATAATTTGAGGATTTTCCCTTTGTATGGCATCGTTGTCACCTATTGAAATACACACCACGTCACATGAATAGGACCAGCGTATTTTTCTATATTATTTAAGATATGAGATAAAATAAATATATCACAATGGTACGTCTATACATCTTTAGGCACGTGAAGGTTAACTATAAAGAATTGGACTTCATAAACGCCGAGCGTGACCGCAAGCGACGCTTACGTAGGTAATGTGACGCGTCACTTGAATACGACCAATGACATTTCCCTTCCGCCCGGCCTCAGTTGCAAAACAAAAACGAAACAGTGAGTACATATTACGCGTATTTAAAGTGAAAAATATCAAGTAGTGACTATATTATATTTTTTTAAATTTAATATGGGTCGGAATAAGTGTTTAAATTTAGAGGAAATAGGAAAAATAAAAATTCTTTGTGAAGAAGGCTATTCTTTAAGAAAAATTGCGAAAAAAATAGGGCGTTCACACCAGGTGATAAGTAATTTTCTTGACGATCCTGAAAATTATGGTAAGAAGTTCAAAGGCCGTACCAAATTCGCTACAACTGAAAGAGAGCGCCGAGCAATATTACGCGAAGAGTCGAATTCTACGCTATCAGCCGCACAAATAGCCCATAATGTTGGAACTGAAGCATCTGTGAGGACTGTTCAAAGGATTATACGCAATTGTTCACATTTAAAACGTTTAAAAATTAAGAGAAAGCCATGTTTAAAAGAGCATCACTGTACGGAACGTCTTCGGTTTGCTCGAATCAAAATGCATTGGACCCAAGAGTGGCATAAAGTTATATTTAGTGATGAAACAAAATTAATTTGGATGGCCCTGACGGGTATTCTTACTATTTTCATGATTTACGAAAAAATGAAATAATTTTATCGCGTCGGCGAAATGATGCAGGCTCAGTAATAGTCTGGGGTGCGATATCATACAACGGAGCGATTGAGTTAGTGGTGATAAAAGGTCTGAAAGGACTGGCCATCACTCTCCCCCGACCTAAATATAATGGAAAATGTATCACCCCCATACATTTTCCATTATATTTAGGTCGGGGGAGAGTGATGGCCAGTCCTTTCAGACCTTTTATCACCACTAACTCAATCGCTCCGTTGTATGATATCGCACCCCAGACCATTACTGAGCCTGCATCATTTCGCCGACGCGATAAAATTATTTCATTTTTTCGTAAATCATGAAAATAGTAAGAATACCCGTCAGGGCCATCCAAATTAATTTTGTTTCATCACTAAATATAACTTTATGCCACTCTTGGGTCCAATGCATTTTGATTCGAGCAAACCGAAGACGTTCCGTACAGTGATGCTCTTTTAAACATGGCTTTCTCTTAATTTTTAAACGTTTTAAATGTGAACAATTGCGTATAATCCTTTGAACAGTCCTCACAGATGCTTCAGTTCCAACATTATGGGCTATTTGTGCGGCTGATAGCGTAGAATTCGACTCTTCGCGTAATATTGCTCGGCGCTCTCTTTCAGTTGTAGCGAATTTGGTACGGCCTTTGAACTTCTTACCATAATTTTCAGGATCGTCAAGAAAATTACTTATCACCTGGTGTGAACGCCCTATTTTTTTCGCAATTTTTCTTAAAGAATAGCCTTCTTCACAAAGAATTTTTATTTTTCCTATTTCCTCTAAATTTAAACACTTATTCCGACCCATATTAAATTTAAAAAAATATAATATAGTCACTACTTGATATTTTTCACTTTAAATACGCGTAATATGTACTCACTGTTTCGTTTTTGTTTTGCAACTGAGGCCGGGCGGAAGGGAAATGTCATTGGTCGTATTCAAGTGACGCGTCACATTACCTACGTAAGCGTCGCTTGCGGTCACGCTCGGCGTTTATGAAGTCCAATTCTTTATAGTTAACCTTCACGTGCCTAAAGATGTATAGACGTACCATTGTGATATATTTATTTTATCTCATATCTTAAATAATATAGAAAAATACGCTGGTCCTATTCATGTGACGTGGTGTGTATTTCAATAGGTGACAACGATGCCATACAAAGGGAAAATCCTCAAATTATACTCATCTTTATGAATAAAATTAATTTGAAATTATTTTACTATAAATGTTTATGTTTATTTTGTATTACGAAATACTTTCATTGTGCGTGCGGCCAAGGAGTGGAATTCCCTGCCAGAGTCTGTGTTTCCCGATAGCTATAACCTAGGGGTCTTTAAGTCAAGAGTGAATAGGTTACTTTTAGGTAAGCGTGCTCCATCCTCGACCACATCATCACTTACCACCAGGTGAGATGGTGGTCAAACGCGAACTTATTATCAATAAAAAAAAAACCATTATGCTAGTTTCAACGTAATATGTATTAATGTCATTGAGGCGGGAACAACCCTGGTGGTGCACGAGCTTTTATGAAGGATCTTACACACTGAAATGACAGGTACGTCAATGTTATGCAATGTCACAAGCATTATAAAAATTACAATAATTAAAAATAATAAGTTAAAGTTAATAAATAAGTTTGCTTACATTTTTGGCTTAAAGCGTATTATATGCAACCTAATACACCTCTTAAAATATTTTTGTGTATGAATGTTAGGAAATCTTAGTTATTTTTTATCGATATCTATCGATAAAACCAATATCCGACCCAACTACTTCACTAATTGAGTAGCGAAGAACTTTCTAGAACGAAATGTGTGAATGTAGTGAATACAATCAATCCGAAACAAACTTTATTTCAATGACAAAGGGTTGATGTTTTTGAAGAGAATTGAGATTATTTTGAAAATATTCAGCAGGTATAAGTATTTTTATTTGGGATTTATTAATTTAGTATTTAAAATACATTTATGTATATAAAGCAAGTTCCAGACCCTGTTGGTATCTACACCCACACACCACTTAATGTTTATATTCGAAATACAAAAGAAATCGGATATCTATCGATATCGATAATGTAATTAAAAATACAATGTGCTGCACTTATTGAGTAGCAATAATGTGACGCGACTGTTAACCTTATTTCTAAGAAAATTAAAGATATAATCGCTTCCACTGAAAATAACGCCATCTATGGTCGAGTAGCGGAATTTACTCGTCAATTGACATAAGATTATAAAACGTCGTAAAGATTTTCTGCACATAAGCAAAATAAATCCTATCTGTAGAGCGCACTGTGTTTCAATATCGCTCAATTCATGCCAAAAGTCATTTTTAATATGATTTTTTTTTATGGAAGAATTCCGGTTTTTTAAAACTTGGATCAGGTAGAATATCTTCAAATGTACTAGGAAAAAAATTGACAAAAAATTTTAGCAACAAATTGCTCGAAATTTAAATTAAAAACTATCAAAAATCTACTATAATCGAACATTTTATTAGCTCAGTTAATTTGTACTGATCTTAATTTTTTTTCCTTTATACTAGATGTACTATAAACTCCTTGGCTTTCTAACGCCGTTGGAACCAAAAATTTATTGTTGGTACATTTTGAGTAATTAAAACTTTAAGATGGGTACTTTTGAACAATCAGCGAACAGAGATGCGAAAAATGCCTAATAAAATTTTTGCCGAATAACGTTTTTCCATGAATGTAGTTGTGTTTTGTCATTTGTTGGTAAAAATAAATGTTTTCCTGAAATAAAAATTTTGCAGTCGGGTTTTTTAATTTTTTTGATTACTTCTTTTATTGCCAGCTTTTTAGTTTACAGATGTGAAAGATTTCGCAGACGATTTAGTTCTTTATACGTGTTTTTACGATTTGTCACTTTGAATTACTTTTAACCATATAAGTTGTATATATATATTTGTAATCACCTTTTAAAACCCTTTATTTTGATACCCCACTCGATAGGTTTTGAGAAAAAAAAAAACTTTTTGAGGGCATAATATTGCGCCAAAGATCCGCCATTTTGATTTTTTTATTTTGATATACCCAGTGTCACTCTCACAGTCAATACGAATCTAACGATACCTCTCAAGCTAAAATCTGTCGAGACGTTCAGGCCACAGAGCGTGCCAAACAATTATACAAACATACATACATACATACTCTCGAAAAACATATCCCTCCTTCTGGCGCAGTCGGGTAAAAATAAGACTAAATCTTAAAAACTAATATTTAAACAAAATTTTAAGGTGCTTAGGAAAAATAAAAAAAAAAAAGGGTTGGGTACGGGCGGCTGTCTTTTTATTATAAATTTCTTCTGGAGAGTCTACTCTACAAGATACAATAGTATTTGTATGTAAAGAATGGACCTATGGACAGGGCCGGATTAACCATTAGGCGGAGTAGGCAACTGCCTAGGGGCCCCGCATCAACTAGGGGCCCAGGCCCAATGCACGCACCAAGAAAACATGTTTCTTCGAACGAGAATTTGATGTGCGTGTGAACTTAGGGACCTCACTTTTAACTCACAAAATACAAATTGTTAGATTTAGTTGTAGAATTAAAACAATTTTAGAACAAATCTGGGAATAAGTAAACAAATATATTAAAAACCACAGCCCTTAATGTGCGTTTCCTTAGTTCACAAAAAGGAGATGTTTCATTTTGGGCTACCATTAGTACACCACATAGATAAATAGAAAAAATAATAGAGATTACCATAAAAATACTCAAAAAATTATTTGGAGACGGGTAGAGCTGTGATAAATTATTATTTGGGAAGATTTTTATTATGACAACCCTTGTTTTAGGGCAGCCATGACAGTCGTGTTTGACAGATTTAAGTTTCATGACATTTGGTGTCTTTCTGTCAGTCGTAGAGATGGGCAAGTGAAAAAAATATATCGATTAAAATCGAATCGATATTTTTAATCTATATGAATTATTATCAAGTCAAAAATAGATATTTTCCGTAAAGGTAATGTACGTAGGTAACATGGACTCGAGCCACCGCAGGAGACACACCGGGCGTCGGGATCGCGAGCTGATCTCCGGCCACCGTAGACGCAGGCTTGCAGACTGCGAGCAGGGGTAGTTCACTGTCCGGTAAGGACCAGGTCCGGGTCGGCGGCGCGTTATGTTCCACGCGCGCCTCTAAGAGCTGTCAGCACCAGTGACGGGGCCTCATAGGACCATTGCCTGCCGGGGTTGCGGGTATGTTCTAACGAGATACCGTGGCCCCGGAACTTAAGGGCAGCTGGAAGGGAACAGGGTGGGTTTTTATTCAGTAGAATTTTGACACGCCCTTACGCTTCGCGAGGCCAAGAAAAGAAAATTAATCTGAAGATATATGTATATTTTGATGGTGCAAACATGCTGACGATCTGGTGCGACATTTGGACTACTTCCCAGATCTGACTAGATTAGTGTAACTGAGACCAATAGTATACTAAAGTGAATTAAAAAATATCGATTTATTGAGATTTAAAATATTGTCTATATTTATCGATTATTTTATGAAAAATATCGATATTTTTACCCAAGCCTAGTGAGTCGTTATGTGTTTTCGCTGTATTGGATTGAATGATTTCGGAGTTTTTAATGATTATTTTGTTTTACGACCCAGATTATTTCTAAAGACATTGATTGATTGCTTCTCTATTGATCCCAGTTTTGTTATATGGTTTTTGATTCACCTGTGATTTAGATATCGTTGTTTACGGTTTCGTCGTTGTTTATTCTACAATGACAAATTCAGTTTCAAGTATGTCTGCATTAACCCGTGCATTTACTTATTATTTTCTTAACATGCTATTACTATATGATGTTATCTTCCCACTTTCCATATTCTAATAGATTTTAACTCATATTTATTCTAGTTTATGTACAATAGCGTGCCTGCAGTGTACCTCTGTTATAGATGAAAATGAACTATATTTTGGACAGCATAGAAGCCGCGGCCTTTTTTCCTGGATGGAGTATTGATAAGGGATAATGCGGAATAAATATATATATTTAAGTCTCTACAAGTTGTTTTATTTATATACTTCTTATGGCTGGTTTTCCATCCTCTTAATGTCACCAATTACAGAACTTATTTGGAGTTTTATAGGAGTAATAGTTATCTACAACTCACAGAACAGTTCACTGCTCTTCTATGCATTATCGAAGTCCAGAGATTATTGACAAGCACTAAATAATGAAATAGCACATTTTGCTACACAAAGTAACATTCAAGCCTTCGTTTTATGTTTCCAATATAACCAATCTTTAGCTACTGAAATATGTATTAGGTAAAAGATGTGCCGCCGTAAAGCAGTAATATAATTATCCTGTGGTCTTATTTTATAAGTATCTTCGGAATCCTAAGTATTTTCGGAATTCGTATGTTGATATTTTATTGTAGTTACAAAAATATATATCGACCTCCGAGACGTCAAAAACACGATCCGTCAAACTGACATGTCAAAATGACACGCGCATCATTGTTTAATAGCAACATGGCTGATCCATATTTATTGTGTTGCTTTCCTCGACCGAGTTAATTTGAATATCACACTAAAATAAAGCGAAATCATAGAAAATTAATATTAAAAAACGGTTACTACATTATACAGCAATATTTACATGTGGTGTACTAATGGTAGCCCAGGCTCCATACATTTCTGGAACATCTCCTTTGGTCAGTCAAAGTAAGAAAAGGGGCCCCGAGAATGCCATTGCCTTAGGGCCTCTGACAGGGTTAATCCGGCTCTGCCTATGGACTAAAATAATTAGATTTTTGTCGAAAAAAAATGTTCCATATACTTAGTTACATACCTGGTTGAGAAGAATACGTCACAAAATGCACCAGAAAACCGTTTTTTCTTAGAATATCACGTTTTAAAAACAGGTAAAAGAGCGCATCAAATCAATCACACGACCACTGTAGGTAGGTACAACTGTAGGTGAACGACAAATTCCGAGTGACCTCGCAGCGCGTTTTGGCGAGCTGGCAAGGAGTGCTTCGGCTATTTGTTTGGCCAACTACTTTTAAAGGATTGGAAATGTGGAGTAGTTTATTAATAATAAGAAAAACCATTTTTGGCCAACTTTTAGAGCCTAATACCATACTGTGCGCTGTGACAGTAGCTTTAAATTCCCTTATTAACAATAATAATGATCTGATCCAGCCTGTCCATAGCTGCTCTCCCCCTACGAGTCCTACGACGCCCTAAGCCGAGGTCCGTACCCTATTTCCGCCAAATTGCCCATCCCAAATTGGGAAGTGAAGTATCCAACGCCAGAGGTGAGACGCTATCTACATACCTATTCTCCACTAACCTGAACATTGTTAACCGAGGCTCAGAGCCCACTTGGGTCACAGCCAGAGGTCAAACAATCATAGACCTAACTTTAGCTACCGAAAACGCGACTAACCTTATTTCTAATTGGCGCGTATCTGACGAATCCTCCTGTTCCGATCATAGGAGAATCTGCTTTACCTTAGCAACCAACATAGAAAAACCCACACCAAGGCGCAACCCGCGCCGCACAAATGTTATAAAATACAAACACCACCTAGCCTCCTTGTTAGCTAGACGATAACTACACCCGACACCTTTGACTGATCCCACACAACTTGAGCAAATTGTGACAAAAGTAACAAACGACACAATGGAGGCATACCACGTGAGCTGTAAACCAAGAACACCTAACACCAGGAGTAAGGAAAACTGCTTGGCAGAACTTCTGTGAATCCATAGAATCAAACAGTGAAGCCGCACGAGTAAAGAAAATCATATCAACTGATCAGGACCGTACTCTCGGCGCACTCAAAAAATCTGACAACTCCTACACACAGACAGACCAAGAAACCAGTAAGGTCCTTCTGGAGACGCACTTCCCGGACTGCCACCTCTCCGAGGACATCACGTGGGAAAGCGAACCCAGACAGACCCCAAGCACAACAGACTGGTCTAGAGCCCGCGATATAATCATTGAGGACCGCATAACATGGGCCATTAAAACTTTCCAGCCATACAAATCTGCAGGACTAGATGGCATTTTCCCAGCCCTTCTGCAATGGGGTGAGTATATCCTGACACCCTGGCTGTCGGAAATCTACCAAGCCTGCATAGCACTCAGATACGTTCCACTAGCGTGGCGTGAGGTGAAGGTCATCTTCATACCCAAACCAGGCAAAACTGACTACACACAGCCCAAAGCGTACAGGCCGATAAGTCTCACATCCTTCTTACTGAAAACCCTAGAGAGACTGCGACGGACACACCCGGGACGGATCTCTTCGGAAGAATCCACACCACGGACAACAGCACGTCTAGTCAACGGGGAAGTCAACAGAACCTGCCCTACACAGCGTAATATCAAAAAATGAATGCGCAATACAGCACAAATGCTCCTCAATAGCTGTCTTCATAGACATCGAAGGTGCTTTTGACAAGACCACGTTCCAGAGTATGAGTACAGCACTCAGTAGGCATGGCGTAGACCAAACCCTGAGTGGCTGGATCACCAACATGCTCCAGCAGAGAGCAGTACAAGTCACAATAAATAGCACAACGAGGGCCATTGTGGCGAAAGGCTGCCCAAGGAGGCGTCCTCTCGCCACTGCTATGGAACCTGGTCGCAGACAGCCTCATCAGGAGACTGAAAGGTAAAGGATACTTTACCGTTGGCTACACTGATGACATAACCATAATAATAAATGGAAGCCATGAGAACACCATATGTAACCTCATGCGCCAAGCCCTAAAGATAGTAGAGGACTGGTGCCGAGACCATCAACTCTCAGTGAACCCCACAAAAACCGAACTAATACTTTTTACCAAAAAGAAGAAGCTAGTGAAGCTGGAGCTGCCAAGTTTCTTTGGCACCACTTTAAGCCTTTCAGCTGACACCAAATATTTGGGCATCTTTTTGGACAAGCAACTGAATTGGGCAAAACACATTGAACACATCACCAAGAAAGCTATGTAGTATCTGCATGTGGCAGTGCAAACGCATGCTGAGCAGGAACTGGGGCATCAGCCCCAAAACAACCCACTGGCTATACACGACAGTTATAAGACCAATCATCACGTACGGCTCCCTTGTCTGGTGGCCCAGAACAGACTTAGGTACAGCACAAAAAGACCTCGAGAAGCTGCAACGACTTGTATATATGGCGATCACCAGCACCATGAGAACTGAAACAATCACTCTCCCCCGACCTAAATATAATGGAAAATGTATCACCCCCATACATTTTCTATTTTTATTTTTTGTTGTCACGTGAACTTTATAACAACGGCAAACAATATAATGACAAGCAAGAACTCGAGGAGGGTATCAAAAATTGTTGGAGTAAATTGCCGATTAAATACATAAGAACTCTTTATGATTCAATGCCATCTCGAATTTTTGATTTAATTCAAAATAAGGGAAAAGGCCTTAATTATTAATCAATAATTTTTTTTTTAATATATATTATTTAATAACATTTTTTTTTGTGTTTTATTTAATGGTCGTATTCAAGTGACGCGTCATAATTACCTACCAGCATTGTCATTAAGACTCGCTGAGTCTTAAGGAGTTCGATTGTTTATAGTTGAACTTCACATGTTCAAAGAAAGAAAACATTATTATATACATATTTTGTCCCATATCTTAGATAGCAAACGAAAATATGCTGGTCCTATTCATGTGACGCGGTGTGTATTTGTATATTGTAAGGACCATAAACATATAAAGACAAATATTACCATAGAAATTTAGCTATGCTGCATTGCATTAATGATTAATATTAAAATTATTGTCTGCCAAGCAATGTCATGAAATCCCTAAACGAACATCAGTAGGTTCCTAATCATCATTTAAAATAATTATAGGTTTCTCAAAGACGGTAGCGTCAAAGAATGAATCACGGAGCAGAAAATACAGTGGAAGTGCAATGCAACAAAATTACTACGGGAACCGCTGTCGCCGAACTCACACAAATAAAACGGTAATCATATAATGCACTACAAATAAACAATTACTTTGATTTGTCATTTTAATTTTAGTCAAAACCAACATAAGTCACAATAATGTGTAACTAGTACTCACGCGGGGCTTCGCTCCCGTGGATTCTATCACGGTAAAAACATAACTCTCCTTTTTTGCAGTCGGGTAAAAAGTAGCCTATAACCTTCCTCAAGCTTCAAGCTACTTCCATACCAAATTTCATCCAAATCCACCCAGTACTTTCGAAGATTAGCGCGTTCAAGCAAACAAACAAACAAACAAACTAACAAACTTTTCCGCTTTATAATATTAGTATAGATAAGTGGTATGTAAGGCTAGTGATGTGCGATTTTTGCGCGGATAAATATCGATAATATTGATACATTGGAATTATATTTTTTTAATCCACAGGTTTCTGGAAACGAAATATGAAAAAAGAAATGGATAGAAGCTAAAAATATAAACCCTATACATAAAAGTGGCATATCTGCTCCATGCACTTAATATTGAAATAAAATAATCAACACAATATTGTGGACTGGATTTATTACATTTAAAATAATCTGTTCACAAAATATTAAAAGATCTTACACATATCAGTGATTGCAATAATCCAGTTACATCTATAATTTTATCTTAATACATATATTATCTTAACACATGTGTAATATTTACAGTAGTCCTTGTCGCTTCAAATCTTCGTATGTCTTGCGGTTTACGACGTTTCCTTGGGAATCTTCGAACTCCTCATCATTTTCTGCTACGAATCTCTCATTCTCTTTCTGATGTTTGATTTTCTCCCACACTAAACAAAAATTAAATGGCCATAAAATACATGCACATTGTATTATATACTAGCGATCCGGCCCGGCATCGTTTTTACTGATTCTGTTAATCCTTTAAAAATATCCTTAATAAATTACAACACCAAAGCAAATGGTGAAAATGGTATGAAAATCAATTCAGTAATTTGGTTTTTGAGTTTATCATGAATAGACAGACAGACTGACGTGGCAGATTTTATTTGTTATATTATGTAAGAATAAATTAAGTAGCACTTCTTAGACTTTAAGTCATCTTCCTGCCCTCAACCAAGCTACGTTTCGCGGGGTCGGCGCAACACGTTTTCTTCCCCTTGTCCGACGTCACGGGAAAGAAAATGGAGTAAATGATTACTCCTTTTTCTTTCCCGCCTGCCTGCCGGTTGGTCTAGTGGTCAGTGGCCCTGACTGCTATGCACAAGGTCGTGGGTTCGATTCCCACCCAGGACAAATGTTTGTGTGATGAGCACGATCATTTGTTCTTTGTCTGGGTGTAATTTATCTATAATATGTATGTATTTAGAAATATATATGTAAGTTTATCAGTTGTCTAGTACTCATAGCACAAGCTCTGCTTAGCTTGGGACTAGAAGGCGTTGTGTGAAAGTTGTGGAATATTATTTATTATTTATCCAATCCATCCATCTTTTCTTTGGCCTTCCTCTACCTCTCCATCCATCAACATTCATATTTTAAGTCTGGTAAAGTAATCTGAAGTACTCATTATAAAAATATAATGAACAATATACTTACACGCAAGAGCATCTTCAATCTGCGTGACATTAGCAAAATGTGCAGTGTTGGGTATACCGAGACACCGCATTCCGTGAGCGTGACGCCATTCGGCGAAGTGGCGCTGGAACGCTTTTGGTCCCTTGTATGTGTAGTTACCGCAAATCTCGCAAGTGTAGCTGATGTTCAGGCCATGCAGCTTGTAAAGCCAGTATGGGATTGGCTGTAAGAATAAAATAAGTAATTTTGGATTAAATATTTTAACAACAAACTGAGAATAACAGCTAGAGTCTGTGTATATTTTGAATAAATATTCACAGATTATAAACATTCAACAATGTGTTTGACTTTTATCTTTGGAAATTTTTGAAAGGATGTTACGAAAATTGATCTTTTTCAACTTAGTTTTTTTTTTCAACTACGTTGGATCCGGCTTCCACCGCCGCACGGTGGGCTGGAATCGTCAAGTGGTGACTTAAGGATTCAAATGAGTATTTTTGAATTTTATGTACTAACATAAATATTTTTTGTTACTTGTAATTTTTTTTATACCTAGTATTTTTCGAGTTATAGACCCCTAAACTTTGTATGAAATATTAATCGGTTTTTGGTTTAATCTGACATGTTTTAATACACTGTATGTATACATGTAACAATACTCAATAGCGCGGTGACACTCATTAACGCGCGCGTCTTCCATTGAGCGCAGCAAAATGATGACGTGTCATTATGTGATTGGATGATGAATAGCAGGTAAATAAATGACACGGATACATTTGAAAAACAACCATCCTCAGTACGTTGTTACACATCGTAATAAACGCACTATCCTATCTCACATTTTCGGAATACTAATACTATTTATTACGTAAAAATGTTCGATTTGGTGTCAAATATTGATAATGTTGTGCTATGAAAAAAAAGTGGAAGTTTTAAAAATAATAGTGTTTTATTTAGTGCTAATAAGTCCCCACTGTGTGAAGTGATAAAAACGATAAAGCGCTAAAAGCGTTTTGTGCAAAATATTGCTATAATCTGCAAAGGAGATGGCAAAATGCTCATAGCAAAGAGGAATTGTTTAGCAACAATAATAGCGACTGGTTATCATCGGAAATAAACTGGCCTGATTTCATTGTAAGTGCATTTGAAAGAAACCAAGACTCTATTCCTAGTACATCAAGTGAACATGAATCTCCAGCAAGTGTCTACTGCCACGTCAACGAATGTAAGTCCAAGAAAATCATTTTGTGAATTAGGACCTAAGCAAAAAAGAGACGTACAGAACATATTCATACAACTATGACTACAGAGGAAATATCTCATGCATATATTATGAAATTACGAGAGGATGGTAATCAAGGAATAGCTGAAATCCTCGAACACCTACTTAAAAATCCATAGATGTGCAAAAAGCCAAAGATAGTCTTTTAGGTAAAAATGAAAAACCTAAATTTACTCGAGATGAAGCTTTGGGACTTGTTTTGTCCCTTAAATTAACAAAGTGGCAATACAATACTTTAGGAAAAAGTATCAAAGAGAAAAATGTTGACATGTTCCCTTCCTACTACAAGGTGCAAAATGCAAAACAAGAATGCTACCCGCCAAAGGATGATATCACCTTAACAGATACAACTGCTAGAATAAAATTGCAGCCTCTATTAGATATAACCACCAAAAGGATATTCAAAGCAATCAATATTGATAGCACAGACTGTAAGGAGTTGACAATGATAATAATAATATTCCACAACTTTTTTTTTTTCACACAACGCCATCTAGTCCCGAACTAAGCAGAGCTAAGAGAGATATGGATACTAGACAACTGATAAACATACATATATATTTCTAAATACATACATATTATAGATAAATTACACCCAGACAAAGAACAAATGACCGTGCTCATCACACAAACATTTGTCCTAGGTGGGAATCGAACCCACGACCTTGCGCATAGCAGTCAGGACCACTGACCACTATACCAACGGTCCTGTCCTAAGCAAATGGGGAATGGATGGTGCCTCGAATCAAGCAAACTATAAGCAAAAAATGACAACGGATGACAAAGAGAACAGTGCTTCGACAGATGATTCAAGTATTTTTATGGGTAGTTTAGTACCAATAAAAATTGTTTCCGAGGAACAAATTATCTGGGAAAACGACTCACCAAATTCAGCATATTGGTGTCGTCCAATATTTTTCAAGTTTGAAAAAGAGAATAAATCAACGATTTTAAGAGAGAAAACCGAAATTGAAACGGAGATAAATGAATTGAAGGAAACAGAAATTGGAGAAATAAAAGTCTCACATTCATTATTGCTTACCATGATAGATGGTAAAGCAACATCAATCCTCTGTGAAACTTCAGCTCAACAATGTGACATATGTAAAGCTGTTCCTACAGAAATGAATAACTTGTCTTTGACTAAAAACATTGATACCGACTTGTACAAATATGGTTTATCATCGCTACATATATGGATACGTTTTATGGAATGCATTCTTCACATAGCTTATAGATTGGATTTCAAAACATGGGTTGCAAAAGGTGAAAACAAAATTTTGATGGAAAATATAAAAAAAAGCATTCAGGAAGCTTTTAAAAATCAAACAGGCCTTTTAATGGATGTTGTAAAGCAAGGACATGGAACTACTAATGACGGGAATACCACTCGAAGATTTTTCTCAAATACAGAGATTGCTGCTGCAATTACTGGTGTCGATGAAAACTTAATAAAACGGTTTTCAATCATTTTAGAAACAATAACTTCACGTCATAAAATTGACACAGTGAATTTTAAAGAATATGCGGAAGCCACCATAAAATTATACGTAGATTTATATGAGTGGTATCGCATGCCCTCCAGTGTGCATAAAGTTCTTGTTCATGGAGCAGCTATCATTGAAAACTTGGGATTAATTCCGATTGGAAAGTTATCGGAAGAAGCGGCTGAATCTAGAAATAAAGACTTTAGGCGATATCGCCAACACTATTCAAGAAAATTCTGCAGAAGAGCTAATAATGAGGATATTTTGAATAATTTAATAATTAGTTCAGATCATTATATATCATCAAAACGTCATAAAATGATACGGAAACAAACCATTTTCAGAAGAAGCGAAAGCCATGCTTCTGTTATCTCCAACATTTGAAGATGATGAGCGGGAAAATATAGAATTTGTAAATGTTGAACATTTAGAAAACGAATCTGAATCAGAATCTGATGAAATTGTCTAAGTGATAATTTTGTGAGTGCGTGTGTGAGTAAGAGTGTGCGTATGAGTGGATTAGGCCTCCTGGGGACACCACTGATAAAAAAAAAACGCGCTTAGTTCTCTAAATCAAGGGTGGTGTAGAAAAGGGAATGAAAAATAATTTTCTCCAAAATCGAAGAAAATCGAAGCAAGTGATAAATCGGATAATTTGCCTAAAAAAACTTTTTACCAAAAAATTAAACCGACTCCCAAAAAACACTGCAAAGTGAAAAATAACTTTTGTATTTTCGTTTTTGGCACCGACTTCCGAAATTAAAGTTATTTTTCACTTTGCAGTGTTTTTTGGGAGTCGGTTTATTTTTTTTGTAAAAAGTTTTTATTTCACACTTTTTAGTTGGTCTCATTTTCATTTACCTAGTTACAAGAGCCTAAATGTCAACTACTTACATTGATATACTAAAAACCCAAGATGCACACTCAACGTCTCAAAACCGTCCGCATAAAATGAGTGCTTAATTCAAAATGATGCGCTCATTTCAAATAGTATCGCTTCAAATTCCAATGGCCACGTTTTCAGTATCAAATAATGTATTATGGCATCTTTTTTATTTTAGTCGCATAATAAAAATTACCCTGTTGAACAAATAATGGAGTCGATTTTTTTATTGTATTTATTTATTTTTTATTAATAAGTTTATGCTTTATTGTCCATATTGTCCATACTAATATTATAAATGCGAAAGTAACTCTGTTTGTCTGTTCTTTTCACACCAAAACCGCTGAACCGATTTAGATTAAATTTGGCAAGGAAATAGTTTAGGGTTGTGGAAGGACATAGAATAGTTTTTATCCCGAAATTCCCACGCGATCAGGATTTACGCGGGAAAAACCTCTACGCGAACGAAGTCGCGGGCAAAAGCTAGTATTTAGAATAGATTAAAATAAACTTTATTGTACACCAAAAGTTAAACACATCTATTTTACAATAATTAATACTAATTTGGTTTTTAGCAAATATGTATACACTATATAATATACTGAAGAAGAAGAGTTCGTCAATTTTACGGTTTTTTTAATGTTCATAAATAAAATAAATAAATAATTTATTGAACATAAAAATATTACATCTTTCAAGTGAAGCCCCTGACTCCTATGCTAAGCGAGCCTGTGTTACAGGAATCAGTGCCCTACTCTATATATTAATACGTATTTAAATTATTATGTAATAAATTACAAACAAAAAGTAACATTCGAAGGTATTGAGAACAAAATAAATAGAAGCGAAACGTGTATGTGTGTGTAAGTTTGAGTGTATGTGCGTAATTTCGTGTGTGTGTGGGTGTGTGTGTGTCTGGAACTCTGGACGCGTGTGCGTTAACATGAGTGTGTGTTTTGAATAGCTTAATTTACTGTGCTGACGAAATGTTTTTTTTAATATCGTCATAGCTCAAAGACTGAAGCCGATGGTTTTAAAATTTGTTTGACCTTATGTCACATAAGCTTCTAAATTGGGATAGTTTTATTTGCTCTATTGAAGATCCTAGAACTTAATGCCTAAAAGTATCTAGACGTAAGTTTAGTATAACATTTGGGAACTTTACAAACGGGAAACCCAGTGCGTTTGCTTATTAAATCTGGGATTACTGGTAACAATGTACGACGAATGTACAACGTAGTATGGTATGGAGGATATATGTATATTGGGAACTGTAAGTACTTGAGCTTCCGAGTATAGCAGTCCAGTGGGATAAATACGTTTTTTGAACGACATCACTTTAAGTATCGCCCATTGTGCGCGTTCCGATCTTAGTATTACAATTTTAAACGTCCCTCCCCATACTGGAATAATTTAAATGATTTAATAATAGAACAAAAATATATTTTAAGTATATCGATTCATTATGGCATAACTTATGAGTTCATGACATGCGGTATGCTAATGATAAAAGTGTGTGTGAGTGTTGCTTTGGCGCAACACCAATCTCATTAAAAACATCTTATTTTTATACTTTAATTTTTCTCGTGACCAAATACGATGCGGAGAACGGACATCAATCGTCAGCCAACAAAGGTGAGAGATTTTGTTTATGGCGAATTTTTTTGACGAAGATATTATGTATATCACGGCAAAAGGTATAAGCTTTATTGAATTTAAAAAAATATAAACGATTTTAACAGTTAATATTTGTTTCATTGATATACACATCGCACGCTTAATCCAATACTGTCAGTATCCAAAATTTTGCCAAATCGACTTTTTAATGCCATCTGTTGGGAAACGTAGAACTACGCGTAATCGCGCTTACACTAGTCTAAAAGTAACAGAAATAACCGCTATACGGGCAGTTGTCCGCTTCGTCACTAAACAAAAATGTTCCCATTCTCATTCCATTTTTTTGCATCTCCTGAAAAGTTGACTTTTGGGATAGTAACAGTATTGGAATAAGCGTGCGACATGTTCTACCCAAAAACATTTACGCTATAATTACGTCTTTAGAACACAATTTAATAAACTTATAATACTAACAAAAATGTCTTATAAAAAAAATAGTCTAAGGTGTAAGTCTCCACTCAAGGCCTTGTCCGATCGAGCAACGTCAGTCGTAAAATTTGATTGTCTTTCGCACACTGCTTTGTAAAAACAACTTTAAACAATTTTCATAAGATGGAATTTGCAAAAACATATTTTATACTTATAGCATTACTATTACTACGTAAGTGGTGAGTGTTTGGCGACAGTTTCGAGCGTCACTTTTCTTCGAGACTGTGCATCTTGGGTTTTTAGTATATCAATGACTACTTATAACCTTTTACAAAATATTGCTTTTCCCAATGCTGGGCCGTTAATTGTTGATGAGTTCTCCTAGTACTTCACCATCAGCTCTACATCACCATATGCATTGTGACGAGCATAAAGTGCTTAACATCCATATTCAAACAATCGAATCGCAATCCACTCAATACTTATTATTGAGTAGTTTCGGCGGCCATCTGTGGTCTTCATCATCAGTTTCACTTCCTTAAATGGTACTTTTTGAGAGCAACTGCACAAGTTACTATAATAAATACTCAAAACGTCATAGGTGTGCCTATAATATTTGAAGAGTTCCCTCGATTTCTCCAAGAATGGGATCTTGGAGATCAGATACTGACGTTTATGAAAATGGGACCAATTTCGAAGTATACCCTTTCAATCAAAAAAAGAATTTTCTTCGAGTAATCGATGATCATACATTACAAAAAAAATATATATAGGTACGCGTCGAATTGATAACCTCCTCTTTTAGTCGTCGGTTGAAAAATAGCACAATCGAATACCGAAAGTCGTTTTTTGAGAACTCTTGAGAATTAAAAGTTATTCATATAAAATCAAATTTCTCCATACAAAAATAAATTCAAATAGTTATAACTTTAAAAATATTAGGTATATACAAAAATCGCAGAAGAAAAATGTCTTGTATTTAGTGGTAGATCGCAAAGCCGTTATTATTTTTTTTTAAATTGCTCATCAATTTTCGTGAATCCCTAAGTCTATGAGAGCTTGATTTCAGCCCACCGTGCGCCGGTCTAATCAATGTCAGACTGGCTTCTGATTACCCGTAACTATCAAGATGTACAAATGACAACCACCATAACGTGCTTTCAGAAGCACGGTGTAACCTTACGATGTTAAGATGGTCACCCATCCACGGACCAGCTTTGGCGAGCATTGCTTAACCTTGAAAATTGAGCCGCGCGGTTGACTTCAAACAACCATTCATCATGTATGATCCATTCCACTTTGTTCCACGGTCCTTAACTGATCATTTAGATAGATACAAATTAATCACCTTTCCATCCCAGCCAAGGGGCAAGTTCTTGGGATTGTATGGCACCTCATCGTCATCAGAATCAACGTCAGGCGCTGCAGAGGCATCACTCTCATCGCCACTGTCATCACGACGCTCGCCGGCCGCTCGGGCCGCTCGGCGAGTTACATTTTCGATAGTTGCGGAACGCGTACCGCTTACTATGTTGGCAAACCTGAAAAAAAAAAACAATCTATTTACCTTACCTTATAACATACTTATGTAGGTATATATTCAAAGTCAAACTCAAAATGTTTTATTTCACATAGGCCTACATGGGCACTTACAAAAGTTAGTGCACGGTTTGAAATTTGTCTTTTTCTATGGAGAAGAACCGGCAAGAAAGTCCACAGTTGGTCTTTTAAAAATATATATTTTTTATAATGTACCCATAATACAAGTTGATTAGGTATGAGAGGACAGTATAGACCAATTAATACAGCACAATGGAATTACAAATAAAATATTGCAAAACAAATCTAAGAGTGCAGCATGCAGCAGCAGTGCAGTGTTCTCCCAATCACAAAAAGCTTAAGAATATAATTAAACTGGATATTAGACTTCAAAAATGAAGAAAAATTAATAGTAAAAATTAAACAAAAGAAAATCTGTGTATATAATAAAACTAAAGTTCGGCCGTTCAGAGAATGCGTTCCTGACACCTATCAGTTAGTCACGACTAGTGATGGGCACAACATAACACTGAGTTCGTTACCGTTCCTCCAAAATGAACCGCCGCATTATTTTAAGATTATTTTCGTTTTAAATTGGCGGAATCATTTAAAATTTATATTTTAGTTATTTAAGTGGAAACCAAAAAAAGGTAATATTCATATAATAAAATTGTTTTATTTATTCTTTGTTACAAAGTTACAATCTGTATTTCTATGCAATAAAGTAAGTACATTGAATTGAATGTGCGTACAGAATATTAATCAGACTCCGATTCGCTTGAGGAGGTGGTGTCTTCATCATCTTCGCCTACATGTATAATTATATTATTATCAACAACCTTTGCCCAGTCATCTCTTGTGACTTCCCCGCAGGCTTCTTTTAATAGGGTCATCATCTTTTTCGTGCTGAATGGCGGGGAAGTATTGTGGCGGGCGGCGTAACCTTTTATTTGAGCCCAGATTAGCTCGATCGCGTTATATTGGCAATGATACGGTGGAATTCTTAGAACGCGATGACCGTACTCCAGAGCCAGTTCATCGATTTCGTATCGCACATTTGCCGCTTTATTTTCTTTAACTAATTTAATTAGCTCTGCTTTTAGCATCTGCATATTTGCGTCAATGCCTTTTGCTTGTAACCAAGCCACCATTTCTTCTTTTTTATTAGCTTGGGTAGGTGTATTCTGTATTTGAACCGAGTGATAGGAGGCATTATCCATGAATATTACAGAAGGCTCTGGTAGGCTGGGCAAAAGCACGTTCTGGAACCACTCTTTAAATGTAGTGGCATTCATTTCCTCGTGGTAGTCATTTGTGGTTTTTGATTGAAATGCCAGTAACGCGTTCCCCACAAAGCCGTATTTAGCAGAACCTGCGTGGCATATTATCAGACGGGCCCCCTTACCCATTGGTACTTTTGACGTCAACGCTTGTGTATCATCCGTCCAAGAACGGGAAACCGTGTGATTGGCGTTTAGCCATGTCTCGTCAATGAACACGACATTATCCCAGTTATCAATTTTTTTTGCTTCTCTCAAAAAACTTATCCGTTTTAAAATTATGTCGTATCGTTCTAATAAAATTTTTCTTTTGTCTGTTTTTTTATACGAAAAACCAATATCTTTTAAGATTTTGGTTAAAGCAGTTTTACCCCCGCTAAACAGTCCAGCTTCTCTTAACGATGCCAAAAGCTTCTTCCTGTTGAGATATTCATTTCTGGAATAGTAACCATATATATGATTTCTGATTGCATCGGCGTCAAAGGTGTCAATATCTGTCACGGGTTTAGTTCTACGTTTCTTCTTCGGAGTACGTAAAATATTATCTTCCATGCCAGTAGAGCCGAACTTTTCTTTATTCATATTTGTTATCGTTCGTTAGCTAACTCCAAGCTACTGAGAGACGCGTTCTTGTACTTGTTCGACAGGTACCAGGGGTCCGCAATTTTGCCGCTCCCGCTCAAAGTAATCTTGCAGCTTGATGATTAACTCACGGGCTCCACTTTTCAATGTTTGTCCACGTTTAGGCATTATTATGCACCAAAAGTAAAAAGAACGCAATACAAAACACAATCGAAGTCCGATTTAGCGCCGATGTCAGTTTGAAAAGCAGAAATAGTCCATTAAACGAAAGCCGGGTAATCAAATAAAAACAGATCGAAAACACTTGAAGAACGTGGTCTATGCGCACGAAACGACAACAGACGACTGTTTTAGCGTCACAAAATGGCGGCCCAACGCCATTTGGGGTTACCATTTTCAACCTAAATATAAAAATGCTACTTTCTTTCGCGCGTTCGGTTTGGTCATAGTTTTATTTTTATATTTCATAAAAGTTATCTTATAGTCCATTATTTTCAAATTCTTAAAAAGAAAAACAAAGCGTATTATTTTATATTATAAGTATAACTGTATAAGAACAGATTACGATACTTGCCTGTTATTTTTAGCACAGCACTACAAATATAAAGCGCTGACATAACCTTGTAATAGCGCAGTATAGATTTAGAAAAATATTGTTTACCAAGTTATTTGACACTCAGTTTGGCACAAAATTATAACATTCATTGATTATTGATATAATAATGTTGTTTTAATGCTCATCAATTGTTAAAACGGTAAACAACCAGCAAAAATATTTTTATCGTAACTGCAACGCCATTATAAAGTTACGTCGTCAGTTCAATCGCGACGTGTCAGGAACGCATTCTCTGAACGGCCGTAGTATAGTGTACAATGGGCGGTCTTATCGCACAGGGCAAACTCTTACATAAATGGGATAAACTAAAAGAATTGATTAGGCCTTTGCTCAGGAGTGGGAGAGAGCACTAGAAAATTCTAATATATAAAAAAAAACTTATGTTGGCTAGACCTGTTTTTGTAAAAAAAAAAATGTGTTTAGGTGCGAGAATACCCCTCCAACTAAGCTAAATCTGCTTATGTAAGGAGTGGGTTCATGGAAATAGTTTAATGGGTGGGGTTTGAACCCGCGAACACTCGATTACAAGGCAGACACCTCAGCCATTAGGCTATTATAATTATTATATTGTTTAAGTGAATTAGCATAATATATTGTATTTACCTGTAAACTTGAGCTTCAATAGCTGCAATATCTTTGTGCCTTTGCTGGGTTGACGCTTTTGCTTTGTTTCCACCCTTTTTTGCAACTAAAGACTTGTCCAGAGATGTTTGACCTTTGGTACTGAACAATCTGAAAAGAAAATGAGAAAATTAGCAACAATGTAAGACTTACCCATAAAATTCCAGATTATAAATATTTTAATTTACCTTTGTGCCCTCTCTTCCAATGTCCCACCGCACTTCAAACCAAGGGCCATCAGGGCAGATTTCAATCTGTCCAATCCAAGGGAAGCAAGTTCCTCCCATGAGGAGAAAGCTGATAAATCCAAATGAGCTCCCACATTTGTTAGGGCACCACCAGTTTCTTTCTACAAATATACATTAAATCAGTACAGACACTTAAAAATAAAAAGTTGAATGAATATACAAGGTGTTTTTTTTTATATCCCATAGCTCTAGGGTATGAATAAGACCATATCAAAGAATCAACTGGCATAAGAATTATTTTTCAATTACTTTGTTTTCATTTCTCATCTATACTAATATTATAAAGAGGTAAAATTTGTAAGTTTGTATGTATGGGGTAATCTCTGAAACTACCGAACCGATTTTGAAAATTCTTTCGCTTTTTTGTAGCTGCATTATCCCTGAGTGCTATAGGCTATAAATTATCTTTATATCACGCATATTAGCCGAGCTATTATAATCTTTGTCAAGCAAGTCGGGGACGGGATCCCGTGGAATATTTTCGACTTCTACGCGGACGAAGTCGCAGGCAGAAGCTAGTATAAAATAATTCAACAGTCACGATTATTAATGTAAAACACCCTTACGTGAAATATGACAACGTCGCATTTTCGTAAGTTTAATTATGAATTATTATTTTTAATGAAAATGAATTACTCGTTAACGAGTAATTCATTTTTTAACACAACACGCATCGAGAATCTAATGTTAGTATTTTGATGATTGATAATATCTTCGAAACTTGCATTTTTGGACCACATATCCTAGGTATTTTAGTTTTATTACAATTTATCTATACTAATATTATAAAGCGGAAAAGTTTGTTTGTTTGTTTGCTTGAACGCGCTAATCTTCGAAAATACGGGGTGGATTTGGATAAAATTTGGTATGGAAGTAGCTTGAAGCTTGAGGAAGGTTATAGGCTACTTTTTACGCGACTGCAAAAAAGGAGAGTTATGTTTTTACCGTGATAGAATCCACGGGAGCGAAGCCCCGCGTGAATACTAGTAGAATATAATCCTAGAATTATAGGATAAAAAGAAAATACATTGTATTATTATGAAGTAATGAAACCTCCTGACAATAAACAGAAACCTTTTTTTTTTCCGGGGGGGAAAATATTCAAATGACTTCTCCCGCTCTGGGTGGAGCGAAAGGGAGTGTCAGACTTCTACTGACTAAAAACCTAACGGTGCCGCGGGATCTCGTTCGAACATTCTCGCAACCCCGGAGTAAACAGAAACCTAAAAAAAAAAAAATAATTTTGTTCAATTTTCAAATAATCTTACAGGCCATCCCGGAAAGTTTCCAGACTCCCACTGCCTGACGAACTCCTGATGAGCAGCGGCCATCTCTTGCGCTTGATCCTGCAGAGGTTTTACTCTATTGACAAAGTCTTTCAAGTAAGTTAGTAGAACTCTGATATAGTTTCTATATTCACTGTTCTTACGTTCACGGGGAATGTCGAAGAGGTGGTCAAAGATGCTCAAGTATGTGATGTAGTCGACTTTCTGTAAAGAAAAAATGAAAGTTCAATAAGAAAACAAGTTTGTATATCAAATTTGAAAAATAGAGATGAACACACCATGTATTTTTTTACATTAGTAGACATATAAATAAAATTGTAACATCTATCTGCTATTTTAAAAATCAATTGGCCAAGTGCGAGTCAGATTCGCCCATGAATGTTCCGTAGTAACGACGCAAAATAACTTTATATTTTGCATCTTTGTATAGTGTATCTATAAAAAGCAAAGTTATATTTGCGGTTTTAGAAAATGTGCTATATCTCAAAACTGCTGATCCGATCTCGTTCAAACCAATTTTGTTTGAAAGTTTACATTAAGATCTACAGCATATATTTTTTCAGATTTTTCACTTCATCTATACTAATATTATAAAGCGGAAAAGTTTGTTAGTTTGTTTGTTTGTTTGTTTGTTTGCTTGAACGCGCTAATCTTCGAAAGTACTGGGTGGATTTGGATGAAATTTGGTATGGAAGTAGCTTGAAGCTTGAGGAAGGTTATAGGCTACTTTTTACCCGACTGCAAAAAAGGAGAGTTATGTTTTACCGTGATAGAATCCACGGGAGCGAAGCCCCGCGAGAGTACTAGTTATTATATATATCCTTATATATATCCTTTCTGTTTGTCCAGGCTTATTTCTAGAACGGCTGAACCGATTTTGGACCGAATGGCTTTCAGTGGAAGATGGGTTATAGGCAGGGGCGGATCGTGAATTTGTGGGGCCCTGGGCTGCAACTGCTCGGGGACCTTTTAATTCTCTTCTTCTTTTTCTTCCACGCCTACTCCCTTTACTTGGGGGCTTTCCTCATTTTAAGGCGCCAGGACACTCGGTCCTGGGTTGTATGTGCTCTCAGCTGAGTTCGCTCCATCTTTGGTACCGGTTGTCCACCACGTGGCTAGCGGTCTTCCTCTGCCCTTTCTCGTATCTGGGATGGCCAAACCATCTTAACAGGCTCTCCAGCATCTTTTCTGCATTGAGAGCGACTTTGAACGAGCCTCTGTGGTCACTCCCGCTGCCCATCGCAACATCTTCAGTTCATTTGTGTTTATTTTCTGTTCGTGTACTGTTTGACGGCCCAGCACTCAGAACCGTAAAACATCGCAGATTTAACGGCAATTTTGTAGACTGCCCTTGAGTTGTATGGGCATTCGATTGTCACAGAGTACTCTTGTCAGGGTTCTCCATCTCAGTCATGCTGCGCTGACTCTATGTGTAACATCGGCGTCTATGTCTACGTTATTAGATTATTATTCAACTAATTGTCATGTAGTAGTCTAGGTAAGTCTCCGATAATCCACAGATATGCTTTACAAAGAGACTAAAGTTCTTACGGTGTGCCAACTATACATTTTGTCAGTGCTTTTTTTCTATTCTGGTTGAGCCCACTCTTGACCTCGATCTCGCCTGATGGTTAGCGGTAGACGAGGTCTACGATGGAACGTGCGAGCCCAGATGATACCTTTACAGTTTTTCTTTTAAAGGCTGAAAGGTCATAGGTGGCAGGGAGCACAGAAGCTGGCAGAGAGTTCCACAACTTGGTTGTACGTACAATAAAAGTGGGAGAAAAGCGCTTGGTGCGACAAGACGGTATATCAACGAAGTGTGGATGGTACCCAGCAGTGCGTCAGGTAGACCGGTAGTGAGAGGGAGATGGAGGGATCTGGTCATGGAGCTTCTGCGCACATTCGCCGTATTACAATCTATAGAACACCGGCAGGCAAGCAACGTTTCACCGATGAGCCAGGCTATGAAGTTTATCTGTGCTGCTAAAATTCTATAAAACTGCAAATCTCACAGAAGTAACTGACCAGCGAACGAGTAGAAAACCTAAGTGGAACAGACTTACACATACTTTGGTATCTTAATCGTTGCATTTGTATCCTTATATAGCTGTTAGCCAGTGAGAACGAGACTGAATCCTGTGACACAGGGTATCCTAGTGTGGGTTCCAGTATCACACTAAAAACCTGTAACCATTTTCTCGGAAATAAACGTTTTATTGTATTTATTTGTGATCCCCACGTGAAGCCCATTATTTTGATACTGGGTTACTCAATGGGTTTGAACGAAACTGAAACCGCATCTCTGGATATGAACCCTCAAAATCTGTTTTAAAACGTTATATATCCTAAACAGTTACTTAAAATGAAAAATGGTGAAAGGAACTTGAAAATATTTTTTAAAGACCTATGCAAGGATGCTTGCATAGGTCTTTAAAAATTCTTTAAAAAACCACTTGTCGATTTTTTATTTTTGACAATATGGCTTCTAGTGTTGAATTTTGATAACTATCATGTCTTTAGTGACACTCGCAAAGTAAAGACAAATCAACAGACGTAAGTATTATCAAAATCGGCTCTATAGGCCTATGGCCTATGCAACGCCATATAGGTACAAACATACATACATATACTGTGAAACACATTGCCCTCCGCAGTCGGATAAAAATACTGAATACCCGACCATAGCCAAAAAAACAATTCCTGCTTCGTTCGATAGTCGCACATACGGGTTGATCATTTTATACTTTAGTTAAAAACAACTATCGTTTATTGTTTTAATGAGCACTGGGGGCCCTTTACATCCACGGGGCCCTAGGCTGCAGCCCAATTAGCCCTTAGGTAGATAGATATAACTTATAGGTCAAACTAATTATTTGCTTTTCCCGGAACGTTCAAGGGATTATGATTTAAATGGGAAAATCTGCATAAGTATTATTGACCAATATGCAAAAAAGTTGCGGGCACAGCTAAAAAAATATATCTTATAAGCTCACCTCTATGCCCTTTAAATTAATATACTTTTCATAGCACTCATGCAGATCCAAATATTTGCCATAACCTTCTTCATCAGTAAACTCAACAGGAGCTGAAATTAAAACAAACATTTATTAATTATTTCTTTAACTCTGGAAACATTTCTTAATATTATTGTGAAAAAACCTTACTTGTGAAATCTTCTGCAGGATTCTCTCTTAGTTTTGCTAACTCCTCAAATTCCACAGACATTGGTACACAAATCTGCAACATTTACTTATATCAGCAAGTATTTTTTATTTGACGAAAATCTATACTAATATTATAAAGCGGAAAAGTTTGTTTGTTTGCTTGAACGCGCTAATCTTCGAAAGTACTCGGTGGATTTGGATGCAATTTGGTATGGAAGTAGCTTGAAGCTTGAGGAAGGTTATGGGCTACTTTTTACGCGACTGCAAAAAAGGAGAGTTATGTTTTTACCGTGATAGAATCCACGGGAGCGAAGCCCCGCGTGAGTACTAGTCTATATATATAAAAGCGAAATACCACTCACTGATTAATCACGAAATCTCAGAAACTACAAGTAGTAGGGCTCTCAAATTTTGCATGGGGGTTCCTTTTAGTGCGCAGATGCAGGGATTTTGCGAAATTCCCACGGTATCGGGATTTACACGGGAAAAACATCCCACGCGAACGAAGTCGCGAGCAACTGCTAGTATAAAATAAGGTCCCCAGTGTTAAATCTAATATATAAAAATGTGATATCACAGTTAGGGCTTTCAATACCGGTATTGACGCCCCAATACTGTGATTACGGTATTATGGGATCCCGGTATACCGGTATTGAAAGCCCTAACTGTGATATCACATTTTTATATATTAGATTTAACACTGGGGACCTTATTTGATACTAGCAGTTGCTCGCGACTTCGTTCGCGTTTTATTAATTTCCTAATTGAACTTGCGTTCAATACCGGATTGCCGGTATTGATACCGAGATCACGGTATTGACTTTTCCAATACTGGTATTGTACTGGTATTGAAAAAATCCGGTATTTGAAAGCCCTAATCACAGTGTATGTTATCAAACTCCTCTAAAATGGCTTGACCTATTTTTATGTAAGGTTAGGTTATTTTTTCACTAAATATAATTTATATAGCAAAACAAATATTGCCGGGTATAAATAAGAAGAGAAGAGTTTTGGCCAAAGGGTGTCGTGTATCGACGATTTCGTGGGAGACTCCGTGACACCCCGCAGCGTAACACGACGCCGCCACTTCGTGCATAGTGATAGTGTTATGAAAATATGTGTTAGTATGTAGTTTATTTTGTAAAAGAATGTATTTTTTTTTTGTATGTATTAGAAAAATATGTATTAGTCTATTGTTACTTATTATGTATGTATATTTTCTATGGGCCTTAGAAGCCTGAAATAAATAAATAAATAAAAAATAAAAAAATAGCTGTTTGTTAGTCTTACTAAAAACTAGATTGCACTTGGACCAATTTCATTCATTATTTTTGTATTATATTCCCTCTCATACAGATAAGGTTTGAAAGGTGTTGTCTTTCTGTCCTTAAAGGACAGAAAGACAACACCTGTTAACCACATGCTATATATGTATAAAGTAACCAAAATAAAGAAATATTTTGAATTATGCCTCATCTGATGATGGAACAGTAGCTACATATGAACTTCATAGATGTGCTATGAGTGATGTTTGGATATCTATGCTTATTTAAAAATAATAGACTTGAATGTCCCTTCATTGTCAATGTCATTTCTTTGCATTATTGTTTTTATTTTATAGTTTATTATCACTGTATATTATTAATTCTATCAATGTAGGTAAAACTCACCTCATTAGGATGTTTTCTGTGAAACTCTTTGATTTGCTTGAGTCTGGCATAGAACTCATTGAACTCACTGGGTCCTGACAATGCTGCAATTTCTTCTTTACGAAGGCCATCCTTGTCTTCATATAGTTCCTTCAGCCTTATGGTTGACTCAACATATCTCTGGAGGACAAAAAGGAGATAAACCTTGCTGGGAGAAATTAATTGCAAGACGAGATAAATCTTAGTACCAACAATACTTATTCTAATAAGTATTGTTGGTACTAAGATTTAACTACACAATTTATAATTTTTTTTTTGTTAGCCTATTTTGTGTCCCACTGTTGAGAAAAGACCTCCCTTTTTTCCTTCCAGACCTCTCTATCTTGGGCAATTTCAGATCATGTTTGCCTCGTTTATTATACTAATATTATAAAGCAGAAAAGTTTGTTAAAACATACTAATCTTCAAAAGTACTGGGTGGATTTGGATGAAATTTGTCATGGAAGTAACTTAACTTAGGATACCCACTGACTAAAGCTTGAGGTTATAGGCTACTCCTTAACATGCTGCAAAAGAAGGAGGGTTATGTTTTTATTGTTATTAAAGTACAAGGAAGCAAATAGGGCTTATTTGGCTACTATTTAAACATATAAACGTAAGAAACTCCTTGAGTAAGAAACTGAAGATTATAAGACAAGCCACTCACAAAACCTACCTGTTTATGTCTCATTCTTATCTACTTTGACCACATAATGAAAAAGGGAAATGCAAAAATTGGCCAAGTGCGAATCAGACTCGCCCATGAAGGGTTCCATAGTAACTATAATTAATATAATATAACGTAAGGTAAAAGCACTAATGCTAGACACTTTAATGACAAATCGAACTTCATTTTCAAAAATCAAATCTATTTATCAAAAAATTACAGTTACAACTTTTTTAACTGTTAGAGCAACATTTAGAAATTAACTTTTTCACATAAAATATTTTAAGACTGTCGTATTTTTAACTAAAATTAAATTCTTCTTAGGTTTGCCGTAGATACTAAAAGATGACAGCATCAAAAATCAAATCCACCAAAAATAGACATCAATTGAAACTAATAGTAGACATGCTTATAACATCACTTTAATATTATGTTTTATCAAAACAAATCAACAAAAAATATTTAAAATTAAATCCGAGTACAGCTTGTACTTTAAAATTATTAATTAAATAACAAACAATAAACAAAATATAAACAAATCAAATAACATAAGAAAAAATTGTTGAAATCACATCAAGTTACCCATTAACATTTAATGGAAAGTTAAATTTATACTTAATCCTATCAATCATTTTTGGCACATTGAGAACTCCCACTATTTGAGATTCACTTACTATACTATACTAATATCTTTGTCAGTTTCTTTAAATACAGTTTTGGTTTTATCACAGCTTACCATTGCCATAACTTCAAGGTCTTTGCCCGATATTTTTTCGACAACGAAAAGCAACTTGTGAAATTTCTTTTTCCAGGAAAGTTAATAATTACATTATCACCAGGCGTGATCTTATTTTCCTGTTAATTTTCTTCATCTGTATATAAATTTTCTTCTCAATCTTTGTCAATGTCACAATCGTCAGTTAGATCATCTAAGCTATCTCCAGATTCCAACCATTCCTTTTCAGTATTTAAGCCACTACAGATATCAGTCTTATTAGTTTTCTTTTTCACAACCTTTTGACTTAGATAATTTCTGAGCAGCCTTAAGTTTTCTTTCTTCTTCATTCTTCTGTTTTTCCTTCTTTCTTCTAATTTCCATTTTTTATTTTCTTCCATTCCATTCTTTTTCTCTCCTTGTTTTCATAATATTGTTGCCATCGCGTGGAAGACAACAGAGGGTATATTTTCTTTATTCCTTTTTTTAGAATTTTCTTTAGGTGTTGGCCAAAACAAAGCTCTTTTAAAGGGACTGGGAATGATGTCACCCATATTATGCGAGAGACTTTGTGGAAATTGTGACGTGGATGGCATTATCAAGGAATCTGCACTGATAGTCATACTGTCAGTATTATGTTCGGTTATTTTAACTGGTTTTTTAAAGTTTTCAGCCAGATTGTCCAACGTAAACTTTCATTGACTATAGCTTTTGTCCAGGTTACGAGTATTTTTTCTATATGTTCAGTCACATAACAGCTTCTTCCCATTTTACGTCTAATGGGTGCCTTTCTCTTGACTTTGTACAGTAAAGTTACTCGTGAAACTCCAAATTTCTTCACCGCAGAAGCTGTCGGAACGCCCCGCCTGCATTCTTCTATGGCTGCTTCTATATTGGCTTCGGAGTATCGAAATATCTGACCCTTTACTGGCGGCATTGTGCTCGAACTTTATGCCGAAATTAATAGATACTAATAGTTGACATCCAGTATACCCTAATAGTTGACACTGTCTTCTTTTAGTTAGGCTAGTGTAAAACAAACGAAACTCAGACAAGAACTTTATTTTGACTACATAAAGCTAAATCTGCATTAAAATAAGCTAACAAATTCAGTTCGATGTAACCCTAGTAGAAGACACACGTGTCATCTTTTAGGTTTTGATTCATTTCTGGCACTAATAGTAAACACCAGTTAAAATTTATACAAAAACAAGCCAAAATAACAAGGAAATGGTCCCAATAAATCAATAATTTCATACATTTATACTATCGAAACCAACAGTAGCCAATAATCATATGTATAAGACAAAATCATATCTGTTAAAAGTCAGTTGCCTTAAGAAAAACGATAAGAATTACGCGCTTAATGTCAACCTGGTCACACTGTTTGTTGTAAACTGATGCCATTTTAAAATTTTCTTCTAGCGATGTACGCAAGCTTTTGAGCACGTATCATAGATAGCACTAGGTGTTCTTTAACATCAGTAGCAATGTTATTTAAATGATTAGTTTTCTTAATAGAAAAGATTTTTATCGAAAATGTCATCTTTTAGTTCAATGTCGGGCATTAGTGCTTTTACCTTATTTATTTGACAAAAAAACCTTACAAATTTCTTAAAACTAGCTTATTTACAATTTTTACAACAACACCAAATAACTTAACAAATCTCAAAAATTGCTGACCCGATCTCATTCAAACCAATTTTGGTTGAAAGTTTACATTAAGATCTACAGCATATACTTTTTTGAAATTTTTCACTCCATTATTATAGAAGTTAGAGGGGGGGGGGGACACATTTTACCACTTTGAAAGTGTACATCTTTTAAGTGATTAACTTTATGAAAAAGTGATTTTAGAAACCTTAATAACATTTTTAAATACCTGTCTATAGATACCACATGCGCATAGGTTTCATGAAAAGAAAAATATTTTCAGTTTCAGTTCCATGTATAGCAAAGCCAAGGGGGCTTTGCTATACATGGAACTGAAACTGAAAATATTTTTTCTATTATTTTATATATTATTTAATTTTTTTCTTAAAATCGGAAAGCAGTTCACAGATTTCATCTACCCACCAAGTTTCACATGTATAGTCCTAATAGTTTCGGAATAAAATGGATGTGACGGATAGACAGACAGACGGACAGACATGACAAAACTATAAGGGTTCCATTTTTTGCCATTCAGATACGGAACCCTAAAAAGGGAATGGCAGTCATTAAATATTAATTATGTTAACAGAGTAGAAGACAAGAGAATCTTAGGTCATTCCCTAACCAGATGGTACAAACAAGTGGAAATAGTATTACACTCAAATAATCATCAGGCAAAGGATATTAATCACTATCAGGAAGTGTGACCAAAAATGGACAGGGAGCAATGGAGAACCATCATCACAGCAGCAAAAGCTGATAATCACGATTCTCAGCAATGAGGGATTGATCAGAAGGAGTGATAAGACCTAAAAATAAAATACTCACATCATGGAGATTTTTCAACCGGTGATCAGCATTAATAGTTTCCCTGTGCTGAAACAGAAAAATGATTGTTTGACAACAAAAGGTCAGGTTTATTTTTTAATTTCTACTAAAATCATTGAAATATAGGCTCACCCCGGTCTTTTTATGAAGTATTTCTTTGACCATTGCATCCATCGTCCTCTCCCTCTCTTCATGATAGCTTCTCTGCTGTTCTAAAATCGTTTCCATATTAATTTGTTACACGTACCGTCAGAATATTAAGAAAATTAAGTTTTCCTCAATCGAAACAGAAAATACGCACTATAACCACACAAACGAAAACGAAACAAACGAGTTTGACGCAAGTTTGACGTTTTAAGCAGTGTGACCAGATTAATTTTTACAAAAAAAAACCAAAGCTCGTAAAAAAATACTGAAATATACCAACTTGCACAGGGAAAATATACCAATAAAAATACTGATTTTCAAAACATATTTTTATTTATTAATCATCATCATTATCGCAATAAATATTACAATTATATTTAAACATTCTGTTTGACGGGTTAAAATTCACACAGCCTCCTTCATCTTTTATACCTTGCTTGGTTTTTTAAATTGCAGATACATTTTTGTTTATGAATCTGTTTCTTTGTTCAGTTTTTATTAAATTAATCTGTGAAAATATGCGCTCGCATGCAGCACTCGACACTGGTATACATAACAGAGATTTACTGAAACTAGTTATATTCTTGTATTTTAATGTACCATCACTGTTAGAAATTTTCCCAACTTCCAACCAAAATAGTTCACAAGAAAGGGGTGAGCCAGTACTCGAAGATTGTAATAAATTACTTACTTCGCGATCAAGTTTGAGTGTTCTACATTCTTCGTCAATTATCTGCATTTGTTCTGGCTGTACTTCGTATGGGAAAGTTTCCATAACATTTCTTAAACTACTAAATTCTTTATTTACGGCAGTGTGTGGGTCAAGAAATTTCAGTTCTCGGAAAATTTGATCTTCAAAAGGCAAACGTGATAGCAATTGTGTGCTCAATTCAATTAAAAAAGATTGGCACTTTCTGAAAAAATCAGCAATTTGTTCTTTCATGTTTATGTTTCCCCTATGTTTAATTAATTCTTGACCTACTTGAATCCCTAAGTACATATTATTCAATGGCAAATAATTCACAATAGATTTTGGGTCTAATGTAAATACGTTGTCCGTGCTTTTTATATAATTAGTTTTCATATAAAAACCCAAAATCGACAAAGTACATACTAGAAGCATCATCATATAATCTTTCAATGCACGGGTAGTCGCCTTGAAAAATTATATTAAATTTGTTTACAATCGGCAAAATGTAGTCTAAAAAGTAAAAGTATAATTTGTTTATATCATTATTAAAAGAATGATACAAAAATTTTGATGACATAATGTGATCACTTAAATATTGGTCTTGAAAAACAACTGCAGTGCCCTCCATTGCTCAATTATTCTATTAACACAAGCATGAAGCGATAGCCATCTTATATCATAATGACGCAGTGGTCTATGTTTTTCAGTGTCAGTGAAATTTTGGAACTCAACAAATTCTCTTTGACGCTTACTGCTTTGAGAAAAATATCCATATACTTCTTTTACTATCTGTTCTAAATTTTAGGTAGTGTTTTGCAAGCATGACTAACACTTAATGCTGCAGAATGACAAACACATTTTATGAATAAGCACTTTGGGTTCACTTCTTTAATTTTTGTAACAATGCCAGAGTGTTGACCAAACATCACATTCGTAGTATCAGCAGCGAACCCCATCACGTCTTTTATATCTAAACCTAACTCGGATAACTTTGATGACAAAGCATCAAGTAAATGATCTGCAGTCTCACCACTTAAATCAACTAAATCAAGGAATTTAGTTTGTACTTTACATTTGGTTTCAGAGAAGTATTTGATTACTAGCTTCTACCCGCGACTTCGTACGCGTAGGAAGGTTTTCCCGCGCAAATTCCGATCCCGTGGGAATTTCGGGATTAAAAGTAGCCTATGTGTTATTCCAGAATGTCAACTATCTACTTACCAAATTTCATTCAGATCCGATCAGTAGTTTTTGCGTGAAAGAGTAACAAACATCCATCCATCCTCACAAACTTTCGCATTTATAATATTAGTAGGATAGGATAGTAGGATATTAGTAGGATTAGTAGGAAGGACTATCGTCAACACTTTGATTGTGGTGACATCTGTACTTTCATCGATTACAATTGAATATACTGGTTTACCTGACGGAGATACAGTACGAAGTATATATAAATCATCAATCATAACTTTTCAAATTCGGGTCCTCAAACGTTATCCTATCCTACTTCCTATCCTACTCCTACTATAATATTAATATTTATTTAATATTTTAATATATATATATATATATATATATAATATTATAAATGCGAAAGTTTGTGAGGATGGATGGATGTTTGTTACTCTTTCACGCAAAAACTACTGAACGGATCTGAATGAAATTTCGTAAGTATATAGCTGGAAGCCTGGAATAACACACAGGCTACTTTTTATCCCGAAATTCCCACGGGATCGGGATTTGCGCGGGAAAACCTTCCCACGCCTACGAAGTCGCGGGCAGAAGCTAGTAGGTAATAAATAGCTGCTGGTTTGGTTCTCTTGCAGGAAAATTCTTTTGCAATTTCGGAGTCAGGAAAACATTTCACTAGAACATCACTAAGATGGTCCATAGCTATAAAAGGGATGTTGTGTTCTGAAAGAAAACCGCATAAACGTAGCTCCGCTTTCTTGACTTCATCTTTCAGTGGTGCCTTTTTGAAAAATGTGTCAACCTGGAAACAAGTAAAAACATAAATTATACATTATGATCATACACTAAATAAAGTACCTCCGAACTTCTCGACTTTAGGTACAGTAATTCTAATTTTACTAAAAACTAAAAACAAGTTAAGCTTACCTTTGACTCTCCTTTATATTTGTTCAAGTTCGATTTATGCTTTTCAGTATTTGCATGTTGTTTTATAGATGCTAATCTACTTTGGAGTTTCGCACTGCACGCTTTACAAAACGCAGCGTACTCGTCATCTTTATAACGTAAAAGCCACGAAGAAAACTCCGGAATTTGTTCCCATTTAGCCAAATAACTTTGCTGAAAACTAGACATGTTTTCTGGATTCTGAATTGCGTATCAGATAACAGCGTATTAGCATGAAGTAAAATGACAACAAAAAATCGCGCGCTCTATTTATATTACGACGAACACGTACAATATAAACTTAGGGAAAATCCCGAATTATTGAAACTTTCAATAATTAGGGAATTTCCCTAAGTTTCAATTTGAAAGTTTGAAACCAAACCTTCAAAGATTAAGCCAAGTGCAGAACAGAAAATCATTTTGTGACTAGATGATTCGATACTACACACATCAAAAGTGTCTAGGGATCAACATATATTTTTGCAATAACTTTTCTCCTGATTGATATTAATTAAAATTTTCTTTAAGGATTCATCAAATAAAGTGTTTTCGTTTGTCACAGTAACGATAAACCAAGTCACCTTTGCATTAATAAAGAAATTTGCCATTTTCCTAATAAAGGGATTTTTGACATTTGAACCACTAACATTAAAGTTCGAAAAAAAAGACTGAAATAACATTTTTCTTTAAAATTTTATTGGGTAACTTAAACAATTAATAATCCGTGTTTCTACCGCGAACACTAACAACACAAGAACATCGGTTTGGCATACTCAAAATGAGTTCATCCAAATCACGCTGTGGAATGGCCGCCCATGTTCGTTGCAACAACAAAAAAAGGTCTTCTTGCGACTGGATACCCTCCATATTCGGCAGAGCTCTTCTCTGTAGCATATCCCATGCATGCTCAATCGGGTTCAAGTCTGGCGACTGAGCAGGCCAGAGCAGGACATTGATGTTAGCTGCGGCGAGAGTCTGTCTTACAACTCTTGCGGTGTGCGGTCGTGCATTATCATGCATTAACTGAAATAAGGGACCGATTTGCACTTGTAGAGGAACGATGACGTCAGATACAATCGTCTCAGCATAAATTTGAGCGTTGAGGTTGCCTCTGATCCAAATCAACTCAGTTCTTCCGCCGATCCAAATACCCGCCCATACCATGATGGTTCCACCACTATAAGGATGGACTTCCTGGCAGGATTTTAATCGCTGTTGGCGTCCAGGGGTTCTCCAGTGTCGTATACGTCTTGTATCCGGTCTCATACCAAAACGAGACTCATCAGAAAAGCACACGAAACGCCATTGTTCTTCTGCCCAATTTCTGTGTTCAAGAGCCCATTGATATCGAATCCTACGATTGTGCATTGCTATAGGTGGTACCCGTAGCGGTCTTCGGGAATGAAGGTTCACTTCATGCAAGCGGTTTCTGACTGTTTGGTCGCTAATTAAGTTCCCTGAAGAGTGATGAAGCCTCACGGCTAACATCATGGCGGTTATTGTTGGAGCTCTTCGAGTTAAGATTTGAATGTATCGGTCTTGTCTCCATGTGGTGCAGCGATACCGTCCTCCATGGCGCTCAGCCACGGTACCAGTGCTTCGGTAACGTGTCCAAAGTCGACTGATAACACTCTGACTTGTATTCAGAGCTAAAGCCACAGTACGTTGCCGGGAACCAGCTTCTATCATTCCCACGGCTCTGAGCATTTCTTCCCTGCTTAAATGACGTCGCCGCTCCATAATAACGTTAGTTTTAATCAGTAGTAGGGAAACAGTAGCACTAATAATGTCTTCAATGCGTTGTATGTTTTTATAGGGAAAATATTGACAGCTGATTTTCATCTTTTACTCGAATTTGATTAACAGTTCCTGTTTCAAATTATGAAATGCACCAAAAAGGATCCATATAAATTTATAAAATCATAAATTTATTACAAAGCCACATCTCAATCTCAAGAAATCCGCATAAAAATGCTTGATCCCTAGACACTTTTGATGTGTGTATTTGTAATTCTAGGGGGCCCACCTGTCATGTCCTATCTGTAGCTTACTGATCTTTGCTCCAAAATGAAATATAGACTAAATCCGGAAATACCCCTGAACATCAACGTACACAGTTTTTTTTTAATAATTTTATGACATGGTATTGCTATAACTTTTTTTTCCAAAATATACCCAAAATACTGGCTTCCGCCAATATACCTTTAAAAATAATGACTCTTGGAAAACTTACTAAAATATACTCAAAAAGTATTAAAATACTAAATCCGGTCACACTGGTTTTAAGTACTAGTGAAGTGATCGTAGACAGAGAAAACTACTGTCTACGGAAGTGATGCTGATATACAGACTACAACAGAATAACAGACACTACTAGAGATGGGCATTTTCGTTAATATTTGTCATCGATGCGCACCGATGATGAGTAAACCGCATCCGATGCCGACAGCGTTTTTTCTGGTATCAATGCCAGCAAACTGTCGTGGACAGAGCCGGATTAAGCCTGTCAGAGGCCCTAAGGCAATGGCATTCTCGGGGCCCCTTTTCTTACTTTGACTGACCAAATCGTGTGTGAACTGAGGAAACTCGCATTGAGGGCTGTGGTTTTTAATATATTTGTTTACTTATTCCCAGATTTGTTCTAAAATTGTTTTAATTCTACTACTAAATTTAACAATTTGTATTTTGTGAGATAACATCACTGTTATCTCACAAAATACAATTATTTGATTAGGCAGTTGCCTACTCCGCCTAATGGTTAATCCGGCCCTGGTCGTGGATGCGATTTGATAAAATAACTGCCGTGCCGGCTGATGTCTACGCATAGTTAGGTACTCGGTAACGGTAACTTTTGTTGTCTATTTTACTATAATTTTGTTAATAATCAGATACGTTTTTTAATGTTAGGTACGACTTCTACTACTAATATTATAAAGGCGAAAGTTTGTGTTGAGGCAATTACAATGTTGCACCTTACACGATAAATTTCTGCCAACGTCGGGTATATATTGGAGTGGTAAAAAGTAAAATAAAATAAGTATATACTAAACTATTTTTCTTTTTATGTAATTGTATATTTCACGTATCTTGCAAATAAGATTAAATTGAGGATATACTTCTAGAAAAAGACGTTAGTCATGTCATATTTTACGTACAGGGAGTATACCATCGATCATCCTTGTGAGAAATATTAAGTTATGTCACAAAATATAATTAAAGACGCGACTTCTACTTACACACTGAAAACAAGTAAACATTGCATGTTATGAAAGTTTTGGCAAAACTCATTTAAATTCGTAATAGATGGTATTGTAGCTACGTAGTGGGCATGTAGTCTATCAAACTCATATTAATTTGGTGTTACTTCAAGTAATAATCAGGGCCGGATTAACCATTAGGCGGAGTAGGCAACTGCCTAGGGGCCCCGCATCAACTAGGGGCCCAGGCCCAGCGCACGCACCAAGAAAACATGTTTCTTCGAACGAGAATTTGTTGTGCGTGTGAACTTAGGGACCTCACTGTTATCTCACAAAATACAAATCGTTAAATTAAGTAGTAGAATTAAAACAATTTTAGAACAAATCTAGGACTAAGTAAACAAATATATTAAAACCACAGCCCTTAATGTGCGTTTCCTCAGTTCACACACGATTTGGTCAGTCAAAGTAAGAAAAGGGGCCCCGAGAATGCCATTGCCTTAGGGCCTCTGACAGGGTTAATCCGGCTCTGGTAATGATAATAATTCTGAGCACCGTTCGCGTATCACCGATCGCAACGAGGGTGAGCGAGCGAGCGATATATCGAGTTTTTAGTTTCTGTTCCAGCGGCACCACGTCGCGTTATTTCCTATTCTTTATATGTCTGTGCAGAGCCGAATTAACCCTGCCAGAGGCCCTAAGGCAATGGCGTTCCCGGGGCCCCTTTTCTTACTTTGACTGACCAAATCGTGTGTGAACTGAGGAAACACACATTAAGGGCTGTGGTTTTTAACCAACTTCAAAAAAAGGAGGTTCTCAATTCGTCTTGAACATTTTTTTTTTTTAAATTATGTTACCTCATCTCATAACTCGGAGACGGCTGGACCGATTTGAAAAATTCTTTTTGCATTTGAAAGGACATACTTTCTAGTTGGTCCCATTGTTACGAAATCAGGATCTGATGATGGGATCCTGGCGAAATCGAGGGAATTCTTCGAATATTATAGTTGGGTATTTCTTATAGTACCTTGAGCAGTTGCTTTCGAAAAGTACCATTTGGGGAAGTTGAACTGATGATGAAGACCACAGATGGCCACTGAAACTACTCAATAATAAGTATTTCGTGGATTGCGATTCGATTAATTGAGTACGAATGTTAAACACTTTATGCTCGTCACAATACATATGGTGATGTAGAGCTGATGGTCAAGTACCAGGAGAACTCATCAAAAATTAATGGCTATGCATCGGAAAAAGCAATATTTTGTAAAAGGTGATAAGTTGTTGACATTATGGGTTTTGTAACTAGATAAATTACAAACTGACCCATAGAAAAGCGTGAAAAAAAATTTTGTGCAAAAAATAGAACCGACATCCATATCAAAACACTACAAAGCCAAAAATAACTTTAATTTCGGAAGGCGGTGTGAAAAAAAAGAAAATCCAAAACCAATAACACCAACTATCGAAATTAAAGTTATTTTTGGCTTTGTAGTGTTTTGATATGGAAGTCGGTTCTATTTTTTGAAAAAAAAAAAATAATATATTTATTTCCTTATTCCCAGATTTGTTCTAAAATTGTTTTAATTCCACTACTAAATATAACGATTTGTACTTTGTGAAATAACAGTGAGGTCCCTAAGTTCACACGCACATCAAATTCTCGTTCGATGAAACATTTTTTCTTAGTGCGTGCACTGGGCCTGGGCCCCTAGTGGATGCGGGGCCCCTAGGCAGTTGCCTACTCCGCCTAATGGTTAATCCGGCCCTGTGTCTGTGGTTATTTCGTTGCGCGATAAAATGGTGTCTCGCTCGCACTCACTGATGTTCGCATCGGGTATTGCTGTCATACGGTGTACTGGCATCGTTGCTCAAAAAAGTTTCTACAAAAACGACCATCTTTAGACACTACAGACCGTTCATCGTAAGATGGCCCCTGCCGTGATGTTGATACTATTGCTTATCAAACTTAAAACATAGTGTATTGTATTCAGAGATGTGATAAACGACTTAAAACTTTTAACGAACTTATTCGTTTATTTTTTATCAAAGGTCACTTACGTTAACTGCTTTAATGCTTATCTGCTTATTTACTTGCTTACATTAAAAATAACGAAATTATGTTGTTTGCTTTTTTTGTTGGTTAAGTTTAAATAAAAAATACATATCTCTTTCGTATAATTTTCTGTTGCCCGAGACCTCGTACGATTAGAAAATTAAAATATTCCTGGAATATTTTTTTCGTATCACTTGCTCACAAAAGTGACATTATATGCCACAAAAAGCGAACATAACAATAGTCATTTTTAATCGGTTAAATACAGAGAAAGAAAATTGTACTGAATTTCATTCATCCTCTAGTGGGAGAATGTGATTTAAATTTGGAATACTTACCGAAATTTATACTGAACTACATCTGTGTTTACACCATTGAGTTTGTATAAAGCATTATACATCTTTTTGAAAAAGGAATACGCATTTATTATGCAGTTATAATTATTAAACCATATTAAGCAGTCAAATTAACAAAAATATAAAACTTAAACCATCAGAGCCACAACCATCAACTTCCGGCATCTTATATTCGTCCGTAACTCACGATGCACCACCACCACTGACCACTATCTCCGACGTATACTATCTACAATGAAACGCAAGTTCCTCAGACGCAAGAACAGAGAAATACTCAAATCAACTCATCAACAATAAATGTACCAAACAAAAATGTAACTCTCTCTATCAATAATTGGACCAATGTTTCGAATGTTAACTTTTACTTTTAATTGTCATTATTTTTAATAAATGCTTATCTCATATTATTATTGTGTTAATTTTTTCGCAAATGGTACGAAAAGTAAAGTATTTTACTCGGTGATAAAGCTGTCGTCTTGGGTAGTGATGGGTAATTTTCGGAAATTTTTCCAAACTTGGAAATTTTTCCTTTTAAATTTTTCGGAAAAATAAAAATATGGAAAAATAATGGAAAAATATTATTTAATGTATAATTTTACTTTGCATAAGGGTCAAAATGCTTGAGTCATACGGCCTAAGTGCGCGTCTCGTCGGCTGATCGATTCCTTGCGTGACTAGAAGGCTGACTCGTGACTCGTTCTTTGCCCAAAGAATAAGCATTGCCATACAACGTGAAAATGCTGGTAGTCTAAGCAGTGCTTCGACGTTACAGTAAATAGTTATATCAATGTATTTTGTAGTGGTTACTTAAAATAAACATAATAAATTACCAAGGGAAGTTAATCAAATTATGAATTAAATGGTTTATAGCTTTTTAAATTTAAATAAAATTATACAACAAACATGTACATTCATACATATTATGATAAATTAAAAATGAATAGGAATAATCACATCTATTCAGTTGAAGATGAATCCGAATCGTCATTTGTAAAAAGGGAATCATGGTTAACATTTCCTCCTTCATCTGTATCTACAAACAATAAATCTCCTCAATAATATGAGCAGATCGTTGTTCATAATTTTTGGGAACTGATACGGTGGTGCCAAAGCACGAAATACTTTTTCCATAGTGGATGCTCAACCCAAAACTTATCAGGGCTCCGGGTGCTGCGGTTGCTAAAGCAATCAATTTATCAATATCCTTCAAGGCTTTTAGGTGACGAGGCGCTAGTAGACAAGCTTCATAGCCCGGCTCATCTACGAACAGTTGCTTGTCTCTCGGTTTTCTACTGATTGTACTTCGGGAAGTGTGCGCAGGAACTACATGACCTGATCCCTCCATCTCCCTTTTACTACCAGTCTACCAGGCGCACTTGATTGATATACCGTCTTGTCGTACCAAGCGCTTCTTCTCCAAATATATTGTGCGCACAGCCAAACTGTGGAACTCTCTGCCGGCTTCTGTGTTCCCTGTCACTTATGACCTTTTACGCTTTAAAGCTCTTGCTTTAAATAGGCATCTTCTGGGTTTGCTGGTTCCATCGTAGACCCATCCCATCTATTGCTTACCATCAGGCGAGATCTAGGTCAAGAGTGGGCTTCCCGAAAAAAAACCTTTTTCTCATTTATCGAACTAGCTTGTTTTTATTGATAACTAGCTGACCCACCACGACTTCATTCGCGTGGTATCCTACCCCTACCCAACCGATACCCTACCCCTATCCTACCCCTACCCTACCCTACCCCTACCCTACCCCTACCCTACCCCTACCCTACCCAAAAAAAAACCTTACAAATTTCTTTAAAACTAGCTTATTTACATTTTTTACAACTACGCCAAATAATTCATAGTTTTTCATAGTGTTTGTATGAATTACAAAGTTATATTTGCGGTTTTAGAAAATATGCTGTAACTGCTGAACTGATTTCGTTCAAACTAATTTTGGTTGAAAGTTTACATTAAGATCTATAGACATATATTTTGTTTAGAAGTTTCACTCGATTGCAAACGATTGGCTTTATGAAAGTGGTTTTAAAAACTCCGATGTCGTTTTTAAAGACCTGTCTATAGATACCAAACATGCATAGATTTCATGAAAAAAAAAAATTCAGTTTTAGTTCCATGTATGGGGATGCCTTCCTTTATTTTAAATGATTTTTATTTTTTTTCTTAAAGTCGGAATGCGGTTCATAGAATACATCTACCTACCAAGTTTCACATGTATAGAATTAATAGTTTTGGAATAAAATAGCTGTGACATACGGACGGACAGACAGACAGACAGACAGACGGACAGACATGACGAAACTATAAGGGTTCCGTTTTTTGCCATTTGGCTACGGAACCCTAAAAAGCACCGGCATTTAATAATTCAAACGGGGAATTCCCTGTATGTGAATTACATTGGTGTTGCAAAAATAGATAAAAACTTGTTTTTCGTTTCGTCCTGACATGATTGTTATTTAGCAGTAGTAATATTGATATCGTTACAGTGTACACATAATTAACTTGTTTATGTATTAAAATAAGCTTTTTTGAAATGGAAAAATATTGGAAAAATATATTTTTTTCTTTTCTTTTCCATCCGTAATTTTTCCACTACTCATCAGTAGTCTTGGGTGAACTTAAATCCCTCGCTACAGTTTACAGCCAGTTTTTAACACCCCTCGCTACGCTCGGGAGTAAACCTCGAGTCCTTCGTTACGCTCGCGATTTAAATCGTCACCTGCGACAGAAGACACTGCTTTATACCCTTGGTTAATAATCTACTATTTATCCCAAGTAGCCTATAATGCCACATAGATTACTTGGAAAGAGTAGCAAATCTGCTCAAATGCCGAGTGCCATATTTTTTGCGATAAATTTATAATAAACTTTTACATTTATTTATTTATTTATTTTATTATTTATGTACACACAGTAAAATACATTAAGATAAACATAATTATAATATCTGAGTACAAAGGTACTGCTTATTTCTTAAGAAATTTCTTCCAGCAGACCTGCGAAAGGAGAAGTGAAAAAGAAATGTAGACAATAGTGTGTGAGAACAAGAAGAGAAATAAATATGAATATGTGAAGTCTAAAACTAAAACTAAAATATTAAATATACTTACACATACTTATGGTGAACGCAGACCTAGCCGCACCGCAGTCTCTACAGTCCCCGCAGTCATCGCATTTTGTTAATGGCCTCGCACATCTATCCGCGCCGCAGTCGCTGCAGTCGTTCCCGTCAGTGTTGCCAGATTTTTGAAAGCATTATCTATCCGAAGATTTAAAAAATCTGTATAAAATCTGTATTTGGTATTGGTATTTGGCTCTTTTGTGTAATTTTATCTGTAGGTGCTATAATAGGGAATAAGCAAGTAATTATTTATACGAGAATAAGTAATTTCATTATAAACCGTTGACAGAGATTCTCTGTCTACTTTATAACTCTGGCAACACTGCGCGCCGTGGATGCGAATGACGTCATCCGCGCTGCGTGCGGGTGACGTCATCAGCTGCGGCTAGGGGAGTTCGGTCGTTTCAGGGACTGCGGCGACTGCGGCGCGGGTAGGTGTGCGAGGTTGCATAGAACTTCATATAAAGAATTCGAATGCAAAGACTGCGGCGCGTGCGGCGCGGCTAGGTCTGCGTTCACCATTACAATGCAATAAAAATAACATATACTTAAATAAATACATAATGTTAGAATATATAAACATATAATATAAATATATACATAAATAATTAACACAGTTAAGAGGAAAGGTATTGCTCTTTTAATCGACATTTGAATAGAGATATAGTAGTAATAGTAGTAGTATAGAGATATTTATAATATGATATAATTTATATTAGGAGGATGCTAGAATTCTAGCTCAATTTTGGCGTTCATTTGATGACATCTTATTAGTCGAATATCGATCGTTTTTTATTATAATCTGTAAAATGTTGTTTGTGGCGGGTTTTGGTTGGGTAACGTCAGCGTCATTTATGTTACACGTTCTCTATTTATCTATTGCGTATTGCAATTTCGCGAGTGGCCGGTGTTTAGAAATAAAGGTGTAATTTTAAATTAATCATGATCTATTCTACATGGATCAATCAGTTTCAGTCAGTATTTTTAGTAATTTTTTCCATAATCACATACGTTCAGTCTGATGTACCGAGACCCCGTGGTGTCTCTTTATCTAAAGCACCGCTATATTCGCCGACAAAAGATTTCACCTGTTTCGACGGAACGATCACAATACCGTTCAGCTATGTAAACGACGATTACTGCGATTGCTTCGATGGCAGTGACGAGCCTGGTACTTCAGCATGTCTGAATGGCTTTTTCCACTGTACAAACGCTGGTCATCGACCACTAAATATACCCAGTTCGAGGGTGAATGATGGTGTTTGTGATTGTTGTGACGGTACCGACGAGTATGCCTCAGATGCAGCGTGTGTTAACACCTGCGAAGAATTAGGGCGCGAGGCGAGGGCTGAAGCTCAACGTGTGGCTGAGCTGTACAAAGCAGGTAGCCACCTGAGATTAGAACTTATAGAGAAAGGAAATGCGAAACGTAATGAGATGGCTGAACAATTACAACAGCTAGAAAAAGATAAATCTGAGGCTGTTCAGATTAAGGACGAGAAAGAAAGCCTCAAAAATGAGCTGGAAGCTAAAGAGAATGAGGCCCTTAAGGTATACAGAGAAGCTGAAGAACAGGAAAGGCAAAAGAAAGCAGAAGAAGAGAAACAAAACTCAATCAAAGAATCATTAGAACACTTCAATAAGTATGATATCAACCATGATGATGTGTTGACTATGGATGAAGTCATAATAGCACAAGTATTTGATAAAAACCAAGATGGAAATGTTGATGCAGAAGAAATTAAGTACTTCTTTGGTGAAAGTGACAGTGTAGACAAAGACACTTTTGTTTCAACTACTTGGCCATTGTTGAAACCCTTGTTAATGGTCAAGGATGGCATGTTCAAGCCAGTTGAAGAACAAGAAGATACTGAACCAGAACAGGAAGCTGATGCTGATGAGGCTGGTGACCTTGACACTGAATATGCTGGGCATGAAGATGAAGCCAGTGACTTAGATCTACCTCAAGATGAACAAGAAGAGCAAGAACAGGAAGCAGAGCAAGGTCATGTTTATGATGAAGAAACACAAAAGCTAGTTGATGAGGCTACTGAGGCTCGCAGACTGCACACTGATGCTGAACGCACAGTTAGAGAAATAGAAGCTAACATAAGGAAAATCCAACAAAGTCTTGAGAAAGATTATGGCTTGCAACAAGAGTATGCCACCTTAGATGGTGAATGTTGGGAATATGAAGACAAAGAGTATGTGTACAAATTATGTGTTTTCCAGAAAGTTACACAAAAATCCAAGAATGGTGGTGCAGAGGTTGGTCTCGGAAACTGGGGAGAATGGGCTGGTGGAGATCAGAACAAGTACTCAATCATGAAGTACACAAATGGTATAGCGTGCTGGAACGGGCCTAGCAGATTGACCACAGTACATATCAGTTGTGGTTTGGAGACGAAACTTCTGTCTGTCACTGAACCATTCCGCTGTGAATATAAGATGGAGTTTAGTACACCTGCAGCCTGTGATGAATCCCATCCAACTGCACAGCACTCGTCACATGATGAACTTTAATAATTCCAGTGTTGAAATTTTCACACTCTTCTGTGATGTATTAACACTTAAGTTACAAATGTAAATCAGTCATCATCCATTATCATGTTTCTCTAAGAACAAGTCTCAAAACACATTTGGAATATACAAGAATTTCATGTGTGCTGGAGATCTATTTGAACTTATGTAGCATGGATTAGAAGAGTATCAAGTAGTAAAATTATTTTTGTTTAAGTGGAAGTGTTAATTATTTCAAAGTTTTTTTGGTTACTCAAGGATTATTCATCAGTGTTTTGATGTAAAGACTGAAATATTTAACATCATACATTTTCTCTCACATTCCTCAAATGCAAGGCTGTTTTAGTTCAAGTAGAAATAAAATTTTAATGAAGTGAACAAAACATTGTGAGTGATCAATAAAATTATTGTTTTAATATTACTAATATGTTTATTTTACCTGGTTATGTTTTTCTTTCTTGTTATATTATTTTAACCAATCCTACTCTTATCATGAAAAAGTAGGTAGATATAATAAAAATAGTCATTCAGATTGTTACTGTAAGTAAATTGAGATTGAAAAACAACAATAAAAATGCAAGTCAGCTATGAAAGAGTACCAAAGAGTACATTGCCAAGATATATAGGTACATTCAATCTGTACGTTTTCATGCATGCTTGACTTGTTCACTTTGTTACTGTTTAATTGTTTATATTGGAGTAGGTAACCTAATAGTCTTTTTTTTTATTTAAAAAAAACAACCAGCTTGGTTTTAGATGGGAAGTAATTGTTTATTTGTATGTTAAGTCGTAACGTTACATACGCAAGTGGAAAATGGATTTTCCATCATTCTCAAAAGCACTCAGTGATTCAAACAAAACTGAGTAATAAAAAGGAAAACCATTGTGTTTGTAGAACTGTTGTTGGTACTTATAGCTCAGGGTTTCCTTTTTTAAGTACCACCAAGTAACAGATATTGTACTGCTACAATATCTGTTAATTCTTGCAAATAAATTTGTATTAAGCATGCCTATTTATTTTGTGAAACTAAATAATGCGTTGAAAGATTTGAACAAAAATGTACTCTGTGATTTGAATAAATTGCGGAAATCGATAATAGACTAGCTGACAGCTGTCAAAAGAGTGGTGTCAAACCTCTGACTAAGTTCCTTAGTCTGAGTGTCAAACTGTCAAATGAATCTGAATGAATCAGCTTAGTCTGTGAATCAGCTCAAAAACGTAAACAAAGGCACAAGCACATGTTTTAGACATACAAATAATTCGTAACTTACAATTTACTAATCATGGAAGTAGATCAAATAGTTTCGCGGTCTTGCTTTTCTATGTTAGAAGGAAAGGTTGACGATAGAATTTTGAAAGCATTGAGTTCCATGGGGCTTGAGAAGCCTACACGTATACAAGCCGAAGTTTTGCCACATTTGCTTCGAGGCAAGGATCTGATCGGTGCAGCAAAGACGGGTAGTGGAAAGACATTAGCGTTCCTTATTCCTGTTGTTGATAATTTAATTAAACTAGGATGGTCTGCAAAGAGAGGTAATACAGACTTTGAACTTCAAGTTCTGTGATGCTAAACGATAAGTATTAATTCATTCACTATCTAGAAATGTCCACTCATATACCTATGTCACAATATCCCTCAAATAGGCCTTAGACATTAAACTACATGATTCTCATAAGGTTTGACCGGAATGTTAAAGTATGTACATACATATTTATGGACTTTAAAGAGACCTTTGTGTTTAATTTGGTTTCTCCTCACCAAATTCCCCGCCGGAGTCTGTTTCCTGATAGGTATAACCTGGGGGTTTAAGTCAAGAGTAAATAGGTTACTTCTAGGTATGCTTCATCTTCAACAACCACTTACAATCTGGTGAAATGGTGATCAAAGCGAACTGATAATTAATAAAAATAAAAAGCTAATAAACACCTCATCACAATTAGTGATAAAAAACTTTAGAAAAATATATCATTTGTCATTCACCTCATAATATACTTATTTGCTGTCAATTTTCAGTTAATTAAGTGTGTACTTTTCATTTCAGACCTAACCAAAAACCTAAGAACCTGACCTATGAATTTTTTTATTTTTATTTATTCTCACATTGGAATGCCTTGTAGCAATTACACCAATGGAGAGCTGATTTCATTAGATTCCAACATTCTGCGTGCTTGAATGATCTTATCTATCTAACCAGACTGTGTTGAAACTTAGTTTTAATAAGACATACTTGAGAAGATTTATTTTCACTGGAACTGAACTCATTTCAAATTCTTAATGTTTTGTTCAGGTACAGGATGCATTATATTGTCACCTACCAGAGAGCTGGCACTGCAAACTTCAGATGTACTAAAGAAACTACTAGTTCATATCAATTTATCTCATTGTCTTATTGTGGGAGGTGAGAAAAAGGCTAAAGATGTGCTAAAATTAAAGAAAGGTAAGCGGATACCTAAATTCAGGTAGCAAAGTTTTATTTTTGTAATTTTTACCTAACAATTTAAATATTCTGTTAATGTAATAGAAGTAACATTTAATTAGTAAAAATGTGTGTTTATAAGAATGGTGGGAATAAGAAGTCTCTTTTTATGCATGACAAAAGTTTAATCATATTTACAGTGAAATATATCAAGAATGAATTATATGAGGAGCTCTTACTGCAGTAATATTTTTAACAATGTTCCAGGTGCAAATATTATAGTCAGTACACCAGGTCGATTATTGGATCATCTTGAAAACACTGAGAAATTTAACTGTGACAAATTGATATGTTTAGTGTTAGATGAGGCAGATAAGCTTTTGGAAGCAGGCTTCCAGAAACATATTACTGGTATCATCAACTTATTGCCAAGTAAGTTGTTGCTTTAATTTATACTGTTTGTATTGATAATAAACATTTGAGCATGAAGTTGTTGCTACCAGCTAAAGGAGCATTAACCCAATGCACTCTGATCTGTTGAATATTTGTATAAGTACTAACTTTTAAAGAGACATAGTTTTATTGAGCACTGTTGAAAGAAACACATGGTTTATTTGAAACTAAATGAATATATGAATAAAAAGTTATTGTTTGTTAAATAGAAGTTGAACAGCTGATTAAATAAGGATGACTTTCATAACACTATTTACTAACTGAAGTATTTTAATTATTTATTACCTACTTACCTCTAATTTTTTTTCTAGAACATAGGCAAACAGTATTATTCAGTGCTACCATGGGCGAAAATGTTAAGAATCTAGCCAGACTGGCACTGAGGACTGATCCAGTTTTAGTATCCATTACTGATAACAAAATGTCTACAGTCTCAGGACTCCGGCAAGGGTAAATATAAACATATAACTACACAAGAAATAGTGATGTCTTATGTGGCCCTGACCAGGAAAAAAATCTACCCCTTAATTATATATTTATACTAGCTGTTAACCGCTACTTCGTTCACGTCATTTAGATGAGAATATTGCCTGATCTTATGGCAATCGCATATTATATCATAATAAACTTACCTGCCCCTTTGTTTTTTTTTGGAATGGTTTTTACCCTCATGGTTCCCGTTCCCATGGATTTATCGAGACAACAAATATTAAATTGCACTTCTTTAAAAGTAAACTTTCAATCATGAAATAATTTCTGAAATTGATCCAGTAGTTTCGGTAACGGGAGTATTACCCCCGTATTTCCCGTTTCCGTGTGATAATCAAGATAAATCTTATTTTATTCTACTCCCCCAAAAATTGATTAGTAGTTTCGCATTCGATGAGTAGTTTCTGAAACAGGTTTTCCCCCATAATTCTCGATCCCGTGGGAATATCGCAAAATCCCGTCTTAGCGAACCTACGACCTAACCCCATGCCAAAGTACATCATCCACGTTCCATACATTTTTGGTCCAAATTTTAAAATGGCGGCCAAAGAAAAAAAATACGATATTCTGTTAGAACTTGTTCTCCTTAACATTTCTTATTATGGCACCAAAACTGTGGGACCATTGCCCTCGCTTTTATTTGAGTTCATTTTTTTATTTTATACATTTTCTATGAAATGAATTTAAAAAAAGAATTGTACTGCTATAACATTACAATAGTTTAAAAAGTACCTACAATATTGAGAAAATACAGCCTGCCTGTACTGGTTTTTTATTGTGTTATTTTGGTTTTTGTGGTTTATGTGATTATCTACAAATAAAAATACAGTTGTATCATATGTTCAATTGTTAATGAACCCTTTATTATTTCCAAAAATACACGTACGTCTTACAAGAATGTTAATACAAAACATATGGTTAAACAAGAAAATCATCCTCGTCTGGAACTACAATAATGTTCTCTAATCCCAAAGCTGAGGGTAATAACACCTGTAAATGACGAGCGTAACTCATGTACCATATTATGCACATAATATGCGAACAGCACCCAATCGTTCTTTTTCCTATTATGCACGTGCAATAATAGTGACGGATTGCACTTCGACTGGATGATGTTCTGTCTATTACGATGTAGGTATAATATTGGCGAGCTCGGACATGTCGAGATTGCAGTCGTCCTCGTATCATCCACAGATCTGTTCCTTCTAACTCTTCCAAGTGTTCATTTGGTATTTCATTACTATCAATAGAAAACGATCCGTTTTGAAGGATATGTTCGCCATAGTAGCTTTTGGCCTGTTTTAATTGGTATACGCCAAGAGCGAATAAAAAGAGATCATCTTCACTCAGCCTAGGAAAATCTGTGAACTCTGGCTGTGAAGCTGTCATTATGGAGAACTGAGCTTGTCTGCGATTATAATTATGGCGATTAACCAGGTTTGCTAATACATATGGCGTATTAATGTTTTCATTTATTATCTCTAAAATGTCTGTAGCATGTGGATTATTTTCAATTACAACATGGTATTTATTTAAAATGGCTGCTGCGATTCTGAAGTAATCAAACATGTTTCTAGCGGCTCTATTGTTGTAATATTTCGTAACAGCCGAAAATCTCTTTTAAATCGGCCGTTCACTACTTCCACCACCCATTGACAAATCGTAATCAGCCTTGATTTGTTTGCCTGATCTGTCGTGAGTTGTGTTTCATTTTGGTATTTTGTTGCTGGCATATGTGGTATGTAACCACAAGACTTTGGTTTGCCACAGAATCGCGAAAGCCACGGTCCAAAATAAACACATCTCCGGTCCTAAAAAACCAAAGGAATTGACTGTTTACATTTCATCATCATACCATTCATGATTTCTGCGTCAAATGTAACGGCAGCATACGGTCCAATTACCTCAATAATATGTCCATCGCAACAAACCAAGAGGAATGGTTTCAGGAGGTTTCTATATTTGTGATGGCTGTAAGACTGTCGCTGAAAAAAGTAATTGCTACTTTTTTGCAAATATATGTACGTACCATCACAAATTGTTATCGCCTTCCTTTCAACTTCTGGGCTCAAGGGATTCCCGAATAGATGGTTTGCTATTAACGTGTTCCTTAGTGCTACGTTCTTACGTGTTATGTGATTAAAACCAAGGTTTAAGAGTACAAAATCCTGTAAAAGCGCATCGCGTCCAATCTGCAATCACCTTTGGAAGGTTGATTCACCACATTTGAAAACGTTCACTAGTCTAACATTGGAGTCTCCAGTCCTCAACTTAACTAATACTGCCGCCAAAAAATATTTTTTTTTAGTAACTGACCTCAAGCTTGGCAAACCCTCCATCAATTCGACAAACTGGTCTTGAAGTATTCCAGTTCAGGTATGGAACTCGTCCGGTGCCATATTTTCATACTGTTCGAAGTTAATGTGGTCCTGAGTAATATGTCTCTGTAATGTTGATACTATGTCCATTATTTGAACAGAAGTGAACTCTTCTGATGAGCTGTCTTGTAAAGGGAGTAAATACCACACGTTTTGCTCCATGTGTTCATTGCATACACGTGTGCTTTCTGGCACATAATAACTGTACCGGCACTATATACGAAACCTTATATTTTCGGGTATCCGACGATGAGATTAATTCAAACAATGTTGAAAAATGCAGCTATTTGAGGTATTCGGTGCGCGAAGAAGACCAGGCAATTCTAAGGAAATTGGTCTTGCAATTGTATTTTCGGCTGGCTCATCTTCTTGATCAACTTGCTCTTCGGTTTCTCGCATACGTCGTTGGTGCGTACATTCAGTTCTTTGCCACACGGACGGCAAATGAATTCTGTAGCCACCAACTAGAAAGTAAAAAAAAACACTAAGTATTTGATAGACAAAAATCATTGTTATGAACAGCCCTTAGCCCAGTTAATGTAATACTGCACCACGTTTCTTTTCAATAGAAGCAAACATAAACTTGGTCTTTTTGATGATGTGCTAATACAGGTTTTTTCATATAATAATATACATATCACGGACATAAATAAAGGGCACTGCGTTCTTACCTGTCGAAGTAGTAATTCTTCTGTCACTATTTGGGAAATATCAAGATGATCGCTTTCACGAGAACTCCAAGAGTATCTTCGTCAATTCTCTGTCGATTCACGACACAAGATACAGAAGTCCGTCATGGCTCACTTTAATATAACAGTTTAAAACTCAACAAAAACAATAACCAAGCTACACGTAACAGTCAATAATAAAACTTAACAAGGATTATAACGAACAAAAAAAAACAAAACAGCTTATAGTAGGAGCTAGCGTAATTCACAAAGCGTACACGATAGCGTTGCTTTCAGAACTTAATAAATATAGTAACAGTTGTGATGCGCGGAGCAGGGCAGGTCGTTCAGCGGGTAGGGGAGGTGCATCATATTGCGTGGAGGTAAACGGCAGCTACCTAGAAGTTTCTATTCAAGCTAAATCCTTTGTTTTGATAATTCATGTTAAGAAATAGGTGTGCGACGTTTAACTCAAATAAAACCGAGGGCAATGGTCACACAGTTTTGGTGCCATAATAAAAAATGTTAAGGAGAACACGTTCTAACAAGATATTGTATTTTTTTTCTTTGGCCGCCATTTTCGAATTTGGACCAAAATGGAGGATGTCCTTTGGCATGGGAATATTTTAGGACCCTGGGAAGGACATAGGATGGTTTTTATCCCGATATAAGGTTCCCGTGGGATAGATATCGAATTGCACGCGGTCACAGTCGCTGGCAAAAGCTAAATTAAATTAATTAAATTTGATTTTTAAAATTGGTACCTATGGGAATAGTTTAGGACCCTGGGATAGTTTTTATCCCGGAAATCATGCCTAAAGGTTTTTATCCCGAAATTCCCACGGGATCGGGATTTACGCTGGAAAAACCTCCACGCGAACGAAGTCGCGGGCAAAAGCTAGTTCATTCTATAATTGATTAACAATAGTTTCAACTGCAGAATCCAGTAAGCCTTGTAGGGTCACCAGCCATATTCCATAATCTGTCAAAACTATCACACTTACCTATACCAGTCAGCCAGCCATACATACTTACCTAAAATATTCTTTCATTGATGTATGTGTTCTTTACTTATTTTAACAGATATTACATCTGCCCAGTAGAGAAGAGAATATCATGGCTATACAAAATGCTGAAGAAAAGTAAAAAACTAAAAGTTATGGTATTCTTTTCGTCATGCAGATCTGTGGATTTTCATTACGATTTTTTCGCAGTTCATTGTAAAGCTACTGTTTTGAGTATTCATGTGAGTATGAAGTTTCTTAAAAATTATTTAAAACTAGATGTGCATATAAAATCAGACGAATATGAGGATCGGGATCCCGTGAATTCCGGAATAAAAGAGTAGCCTATGTGATGACCTATTTATCCTCCTCTATCTTCCAATCAAAGTCCCATTAATTTCAGATCAGTCGTTTCAGAGATCAACCCAGATAAACAAACTGACAAACATGTTTAAAAAGTTTGTTTGTGTTCTGTAAATAACTTTAAGAATTTGAAATAACACAGTTATTTTGATATCACAGATAGACACTTCAATTTTATTTATATTTAGGTATTGTACAATTGACTGTCTGATAAAAAATCAGAACGCGAAACGAATCTCCCACAAGTTGTAACTAAGTAACACATACAAATGATAAGTCGTCTAATATGTGCGATACCACGAGATAAATTGAAACATTTATGTATAACATACAATGTTGATAACGCTGATTTTAGAAACTGCTCTATATCAATCAATTACTGTTTAATCGATTATTCAAGGCTTTTAGATGTATTGTTATACATCGACATATGAGCTACCTACCTAGATGGGCTTCCAGTATCTACCTAGCCTTCTTGAGAGGTTGGTGTCCAATACAAGACGGCGTATTGTTCTATGCGCGTTCCTTTTAGACATCGCAGTGAGAGTCAAACATCTCACTCTTGACCAGACGGGGGCCGTGTTGAAGAGTGTTTAAGTGCTCTCGCAGCCCGATCAGTTACTCTGAAAGAACTCTTAGCCCACCCCAGGGCCAAAGACATCAATGGAGATTTCAAGATCTAGAAAAAAATAAGTAAACTGATAACGCTATATATATGTAGCCACTGCAGGCTATCTGACACATTTGCAAGACTTGCTTTACCACTGTGGGGTTTCAGCTAACTGTAGACTACATAGATACATACGTGTATTTATGTATCTATGTAGTCACATATATATTCTATTTGTGTAGTCTATGTACATCGACTACAAAAATAGGTTATAATGAGACTACATAGATAGATGTACAAACTATCCGCTTATTTATTTTCTCCTTCTGTATCAAATCCATTCTAAGGTTGTCTGTAAAAGATCGCTATCAGCGATAAGGCCGCCCATTATCACCGTTCACCATTTTTATTTTAAAGTGCTTATTTGTTTCTGTTACGGTGTAAAATTAAGAATATATCTATTTATCTATATGATAGCTAAGACCTACGATAATCTATATAAAAGCGAAATACCACTCACTGATTAATCACGAAATCTCAGAAACTACAAGTAGTAGGGCTCTCAAATTTTGCTTGGGGATTCCTTATAGTACGTAGATGCTCGCTACGACGGGATTTTGCGAAATTCTCACGAGATCGGGATTTACACGGGAAAAACTTCCCACGCGTATAAATAAATCATTCATGGACAAATGTCTTGCGGCTAATAAGGATTTATCCACGTGCCCGTCCTAAATGCGTTTTATTTATACGACTTATTATTCACATTAACTTTCATAATATGATTTATAGGGTCAGCAAAGTCAAGCTAGAAGGAAAGAAGCATATCATAATTTTATTGAGGCGCAAAACGGGGCTTTATTTTGCACTGACGTCGCAGCTCGGGGTTTGGATATTCCCAGCGTGGATTGGATAGTACAGTATGATCCGCCATCTGATCCAAAGGTATGTTTTGATTATTTGCATATTTGCAAAAATAGTATGACCCTACGCAGATCATGATGATGTCCTGACTTCATCATGATCTGCGTATAGATAACGCCAAATAACTTGGCAAGGTTTTGGCGTAGTGGGGGTAAGTTCGCGCATCGTGCACTTAGTGGAAGAAAAAAGTGGTCACTTTTACTGCTTGCTATTATTCTATGGTTATTGCCATCATTTATTTTTAATCATATCTGTTCAGAAGAATGTTAAAGAAAGAAGAGGAATTCATTCGTTAATTCGGTATTATAAATAAAATAGATATAATACATAAATACATTTATTAAAAAGTGAAAAAAAAAGGATTTAAAAAAACATTAAAAATAATATGTTCTCGTCGGCACAATTAGTTAATAAAACTGCTACCCCTTTTATTCTTCTTTTTTCCCGGTGTCCTAAAGAAAGTGACGAATTCGGAATTTCAACCTTCCTTAACTATAGTGTCTAACTGTTCTTTCTGACGTTTTAATAGTCTGCGTAAAACGGTATTTGGTCCTGGCATTGTAATCAACGTAACAAAAACTAAATTTAAAACAACAACTCATAACAAAAACAAAGGGTACAACTTTCGTGTACGCAATTGTATTCGGGAGCAAATTGAACGAGAACTACTGACGCACCAATCGCGCGCTCGGAGCGGCGCTACGTCATACCCCGCGTCCCGCTGACAACCGCTGACACCTAAAAATCGACTTCTGCGCATTGAACGACTCTTGCCAAGTTATTTGGCGTTACCTATAGCTAGTTAAAAAAAAAATCTATGTCGGGATTAGCTTCCAGTCTTACCAAATGCAGCTGAGTACTAGTGTTTTGCAAGGAGCGAATGCCTATACGATCTTCATAACGCAATAGCTGGGTAACACCCAGATCAGTCAGTTTCAGGCTTCTGACTACCCGTAACAACTGTCAAAAATGTACCTATGGTAACCGGGACCAATGGCTTAGCGTGCTTACCGAAGCACGAAGGAATTGATATGTTAGGATGGTCACCCATCTATGGACCAACCTCAGCAAGGGCTGCTTAACCTTGAAGATCGTCCCGTGCGTAGGGTTACCAGATCCGAAAAATAAGTTTTCCTGAAAAAACCCTTGTTTCGGCAATAATTTTCCTGACATTTTCGCAGAAACTTATATTATTTTACAAACTCGCGCGCGGCGCGTGGGAGTCTGAGTATAAGTGTTAGATGCCTTGTGGCGGGATGCGGCGCGCGGCGCGACTGAGCGAGTCGATTAGTAGTTCAGTACTCTTGCAAACGATGCTAAGTTTACCACTGTTGTGCGTATTTGTGTGGCAAGCATTTATTTATTTATTTTATAACGAAAAGGCTTTCTTTTCTCTTTTTTTTTAATTCCTGAAAATTTCCAACTTTCCCTGTTTCCCTGACGGAGAGCTGAAATTCCGGACATGTCAGGAAAATTCCTGTCATCTGGTAACCCTACCCGTGCGGCAGTAATTATTTTAGCGACGAGATCCTCACTAGGTCACTGACTTACACACATAATTATCATGATTTGTGTGTCATGTTCGTTGTAAGGTATCTCTGGAAGTTATAAATTGGTTTACAAAATTTATTTCACTGGTAGCAAGATTGCCAGCATTATCATTGTGGGTTACAGGTTATCCCTAAAAATGCAAAGAAAACTTTGATCAGCGAGACACGAGCGTCACTATGCAGTGACGAATAGGTATTCATCCGTACTTGTGAACTCGTTGCCTCACGAGTTCTTTTTTGTTCTTTATTTATTTGGGGTTTTTTATCCACCAAGATTCGTCAATCCCATTGTTCCTTATAAACAATATAACATAAAAACAAAACGGGCTCCGTGTTATCGGGGAATGTTATGTGTGTGCAAACTACTACCTACGTGTGTTAATTATTGTACCGGGATTAACAGGAAAAATATTTTTGATTATAATGGTGCTGATATCGTGTGAACTTTCGGTCACAACAGGCGTGTGTCGTTTCAAAAATATTGACGACAACGCATTTATGTATCTTATTTATAAATTATTATTGGATATGTTTACTATTTCATATTATCTTATCTTACAGGAGTATATTCATCGAGTTGGTCGCACGGCTAGGGGACTAAACAGTAAAGGGAATGCAGTCATATTGCTGAGACCTGAAGAAGAGAGTTTCATCAAGTTTCTCGAAAAAGAAAAGGTGTTTTTAGATAAATACACGTTTGGTGATCCTCCAAATGAAGTTCAGAATATGGTAAGCAAGTGAAGCGAGCGTTAAATTAGATAACTAGTTTAGTTGGAAACAACATATTCTGCAAGGCAATGGATCAGATAAATCCATAATCTAATAAATTGTTATCATCTATAATAGTATTTGATCTTTGATATCTCGCACCTACTACGAATCGATAGTAGAGAGTTAGTGATTACAAGGTACGCAGAAGTTATCGGCAATCTTTTAAAATTGTGCTTGATAACATTGTCTATAAACACCTTTTTTTTTCGGTGGTAAAATTTACTTATGACTCCTCTCGTTCTGAATGCAGCGGTAGGGAGTGTCAGACTTCTACTGACTAAAAACCCACTCTGTTCCTTTAACTAATCTTACATTCCAGGGCCGCGCGGTATCTCGTTAGAAATTCTCGCAACCCCGGTAGCGTGTGCGAACAAGATGCGTAGTTCTTTTTCTTTGTAATGTTTAGGTTTTAATTTCTTTTCAGCTAGAAGACCTCATATCGAATAACGGTGTTATGAAAACGCTGGCAAGAAAGGCATATCTATCGTTCCTTCGATGTTATAAGACACATCCACTCAAAAAGATATTTGATATTAAATCGCTGGATTTGAAACAAGCAGCGAAAGCTTTTGGGTTTTTAGAACAACCTCACGTCGATTTTCGTATCCTTTTTACCCGACTTCAAAGGAAGGTTTATGTTTTTTATAATAATGTTATAATAATTGGTAATTAATCTAGAAGACTTATTAAGCTCTCAGAACCAGCTGAGGGTTTCTTGCCAGCCCGTGGATGTCTTTTGGCGGCCCACAGATTATTTTGATGATGTTATATTATAAGTTTTTTTTTATTCAAAATGCAACATCGCATCGGCAGAACTGCGTCCTAGCTTGGCTATAATTTATACAAAAAAAAATTAACAAAAAATAGAACCGACTTCCATATCAAAACACTACAAAGCCAAAAATAACTTTAATTTCGGTAGTCGGTGTTATTGGTTTTGGATTTTCTTTTTTTTTCACACCGCCTTCCGAAATTAAAGTTATTTTTGGCTTTGTAGTGTTTTGATATGGAAGTCGGTTCTATTTTTTGTTAAAAATTTTTTTTCACACTTTTTAGTGGGTCGGTTTGTAATTTATCTAGTTACAAAAGCCATAATGTCAACAACTTATCACCTTTTACAAAATATTGCTTTTCCCGATGCATAACCGTTAATTTTTGAGGAGTTCTCCTGGTACTTGACCATCAGCTCTACATCACCATAATAGTATGTATTGCGACGAGCATAAAGTGTTTAACATCCGTACTCAAGTAATCGAATCGCGATCCACGAAATACTAATTATTGAGTAGTTTCAGTGGCCATCTGTGGTCTTCATCATCAGTTCAACTTCCCCAAATGGTACTTTTCGAAAGCAACTGCTCAAGGTACTATAAGAAATACCCAAAACGCTATAGGTGTGCCTATAATATTTGAAGAGTTCCCTCGATTTCTCCAGGATCCCATCATCAGATCCTGATTTCGTAACAATGGGAACAACTAGAAAGTATACCCTTTCAAACGCAAAAAGAATTTTCCAAATCGGTCCAGCCGTCTCCGAGTAATGAGGTAACATACATAAAAAAAAAGTTATATTATTTTTTTACATTGCTTTCACGTTTTTACACTACTTATCTTGAATGTTGAGTTATTGGCATCAACTTATTTTTTTATTTGGGCCCACAACAATTAAATAGGTTTGAATTTTTGACACAACAGTTTCGCCAAAAGATCTGTAGTCAACTGGTCACTGTAAACTTAGCTTTTTAATTTGTTGCGACCTTATCGGTCGAGAGGCGGCGGACAACGATGAAGTCACTATTTTCTTAACGTGAACCAACTATAGTGATTTATCTTGCACATTAACACGTTCGCTGACAGTACGTCGTTAGGCGGGAAATTAAAATAGTGCGTTATGACAGTACGTCGAGGGATGGGCCACTTATTTTTAACAGTACGTCGTCTCACGATAATTTTTCATATAAGTATTATGAAGAGCAGTATCCACTGTCATATTATGAGCAATTTCATATTTCTTACTGCCGTAATACGAGTATTTTGTGGGTAGTTTCATATTGCTTGCTTGTGCACCAGTACTAATTTAGTATGGAAAATTCTACTGTCGTAATGTGGTGGCAGGGTAAGTGCTCACTGTCAGCGAACGTGTTAACATGTCATGATGACGCAATGGAAAATATGACTTTTTGGGCAGTTTACATGCATGTACCGATAAAATTAAAATTAAATTTAGGCGTCAATAGCCTAATGGATAAGGTGTCGGACTTGTGATCGAGAGGTCGCGGAATCAAACCGGTGTGGTTTTTGTTTTTTTATTACACTATTGCCGTTAACCCACTCCAGACACAAGCATATTTAGCTTAGGTGGAGGGGTTAACAGGATTGCTAGTAATGTGAATTAATAATAATTAATAATAAATAAAAAGATTACATAAATGTTAAAACTAATGCTTAGGTATATATAATTGACTTACAACTATTATTTATTTACTGTACTTAAAATACCTCTTAACGGCTTGCCTGAGCTAGGTTAAACCTGTGTTTCAGGCTGTCGCTAATAATGTTTTTTATTGCAGGATCAATTATTATTTGTAAAAATAGTGTAAACAAGAACAATTATACAATAAATGTTTAATAACTAAAAACATTATATAAAATTCAAATAGGAACTAATCACAAAACTATTTTAATTATTTTAAAATTTGTAACAAATTCTCATAATGTCATAATTCTAACTACATTGCTAGTAAATAAAAAAAAATAGCATCAAATCTAGCAGTTAAGTTCAATAGGTACAAGGCATGCGCCTATGTATTTAAATTAACTGTTCGGTTCAGATAAGTCCTCGCCCAAACATAACTGTGTGATAACTGATAACAAAAATGCATCAATATTTTCTTAATCAAAATCTCAGTACCGAATAAAAAATGACACTGCAAGTTCTTGAGAAACGAAGATTTGTGTAGAAAATAAGAGTATACCTGTCGGCGCAACTTGTCAAATTACTCAACGTTAAACAGCGCGCCCCACTTCCAGCACCTTTCACTTCCGCCGGCACGTAAGGCGTGCACATGCAAGTGGGGGCATTCGATCGTTGGCTCTCGAGCCGAGCAGACCTCTGATTGTATTTCGTCTTTTATTTGAGTTATATTATCGAGCAGTGGTTTGTGAAGTGCTTAAATAATTGTATTTAAATAATGTGTAAATAAAATGTAATGAGTCATCACGATGGTTTCATTCCGGAATACGCCTTTCATCTTACATACCTACTGTTTATCAACAATATGTTATCTGACTGAAAGATTATTATAATGGCAAGATATAAACATTTGATGAGTCGGCTTCATGCAAATGGAGAATGGAATCGTGATTTTTAAGTAGGAAATATGTGTGTACCTATTTAATTTATCAAATAAAACAATGTTTAAATATAAATCGTGATTTATTTATTGTTTTCTAGCTCACACTTTTTCTGTTGTTGCCTTTCTGCCTGTAGATTTTAGTTTTCTCAGCTTTTTGCTTGAAGTTTGTTGGTGCATTCAAGGATTTGAAGTATCCATAGCCACCGCCTCCTTTCCTCTTTTGAGGAGGTCCTTTACTGGCTACCTTGAGTTCTACGGCAGGTGGAACTGTAAAACCGAAAGATTTGGAGACCTTGGCCATATCTATAGTGTCGATGTCGAATATTGTCTTGAGATGATGGGAGTCATAAGCCCTCAAATAACTCTTGAATGCTTCCTTAGCTGATTGATTCAGGAAATAGTTTCTTGATATTAGTTTTTCCAGCTGAAACAAGTTTTAGGATTATATATTTACTAGTATTTGCGTGTTGCGCGAGGTGCAAGCACCTCGCGTGCTTGTGAAAAAAAAAAAAAGGGGGGAGGGTGATGGGGGGAGATGGAGGGGTTTAGTATTTGCGTGTTGCGCGAGGTGCAAGCACCTCGCGCGCTTGTAAAAAAAAAAAGTGGGGGCCCCCCCCCACTTTTTTTTTCACAAGCACCCCCCGGTGATGGGGGGGGTTTAGTATTTGCGTGTTGCGCGAGGTGCAAGCACCTCGCGTGCTTGTGAAAAAAAAAAAAAGGGGGGGGTGATGGGGGGGGTTGCAGAAGTATTTTGACTAAAGCATTGCCCCTCTAAATGAATCTGAAAAAAAAAATGTTCCAAGTCTCTTAGATTCCGAGATCCGCCTAAAGGGGGTGAGAAGGGGGGGTGGGGGGGGGGACTTTGATAAATGGTTTTTACTTTACCGAGCCTCCTCTATACGAATCCGTAAAAAGAAAAAATACGGGTCTCGTAGTTTCCGAGATACGATAGGGGGGGGGGGGGGGGGGGGGAAAGAAGGGGGGGAAAAGGGGAGGTTTGGGACTTTTCCCGTAGGTTTGAGAGTTACTTGTTTACGAATCTGTCAAAATATACCCACCTCCCCATCCACCATCTGGGAGAACAATTATGTCAATGAGTCAGTGAGTCAGTGAGTGGTAATTTAGCTTTATATAGTATAACTAGTATTTGCGTGTTGCGCGAGGTGCAAGCACCTCGCGTGCTTGTGAAAAAAAAAAAGGGGGGGGGGTGGTGATGGGGGGGTTTAGTATTTGCGTGTTGCGCGAGGTGCAAGCACCTCGCGAGCTTGTGAAAAAAAAAAAAAAAAAAAAAGAGGGGGGGGATGGGGGGGGGGGTTGCACAAGTATTTCGACTAAAGCATTGCCCCTCTAAACGAATCTGAAAAAAAAAATGTTCCAAGTCTCTTAGATTCCGAGATCCGCCTAAAGGGGGGGAGAAGGGGGGCGGGGGGGGGGACTTTGAAAAATGGTTTTTACTTTACCGAGCCTCCTCTATACGAATCCGTAAAAAGAAAAAAATACGGGTCTCGTAGTTTCCGAGATACGATAGGGGGGGAAGGAAAAGGGGAGGTTTGGCACTTTTCCCGTAGGTTTGAGAGTTACTTGTTTACGAATCTGTCAAAATATACCCACCTCCCCATCCACCATCTGGGAGAACAATTATGTCAATGAGTGAGTCAGTCAGTGAGTCAGTCAGTGAGTGGTAATTTAGCTTTATATAATATAATAACTAGTATTTGCGTGTTGCGCGAGGTGCAAGCACCTCGCGTGCTTGTGAAAAAAACTAAAGCATTGCCCCTCTAAATCAAGTATTTGCGTGTTGCGCGAGGTGCAAGCACCTCGCGTGCTTGTGAAAAAAAAAAAAAGGGGGGGGGATGGAGGGGGTTGCAGAAGTATTTTGACTAAAGCATTGCTCCTCTAAATGAATCTGAAAAAAAAAATGTTCCAAGTCTCTTAGATTCCGAGATCCGCCTAAAGGGGGGAGAAGGGGGGCGGGGGGGGGACTTTGAAAAATGGTTTTTACTTTACAGAGCCTCCTCTATACGAATCCGTAAAAAGAAAAAAATACGGGTCTCGTAGTTTCCGAGATACGATAGGGAGGGGGGAGAAGGGGGGGGAAAAGGGGAGGTTTGGCACTTTTCCCGTAGGTTTGAGAGTTACTTGTTTACGAATCTGTCAAAATATACCCACCTCCCCATCCACCATCTGGGAGAACAATTATGTCAATGAGTGAGTGAGTGAGTCAGTCAGTGAGTGGTAATTTAGCTTTATATAATATAACTAGTATTTGCGTGTTGCGCGAGGTGCAAGCACCTCGCGTGCTTGTGAAAAAAACTAAAGCATTGCTCCTCTAAATCAAGTATTTGCGTGTTGCGCGAGGTGCAAGCACCTCGCGTGCTTGTGAAAAAAACTAAAGCATTGCCCCTCTAAACCAAGTATTTGCGTGTTGCGCGAGGTGCAAGCACCTCGCGTGCTTGTGAAAAAAACTAAAGCATTGCCCCTCTAAATCAAGTATTTGCGTGTTGCGCGAGGTGCAAGCACCTCGCGTGCTAATGAAAAAAAAAAAAAAAAGGGGGGGGGGGTGATGGGGGGGGGTTGCAGAAGTATTTTCACTAAAGCATTGCCCCTCTAAATGAATCTGAAAAAAAAAATGTTCCAAGTCTCTTAGATTCCGAGATCCGCCTAAAGGGGGGGAGAAGGGGGACGGGGGGGGGACTTTGAAAAATGGTTTTTACTTTACCGAGCCTCCTCTATACGAATCCGTAAAAAGAAAAAAATACGGGTCTCGTAGTTTCCGAGATACGATAGGGGGGGGGGAAAAGGGGAGGTTTGGCACTTTTCCCGTAGGTTTGAGAGTTACTTGTTTACGAATCTGTCAAAATATACCCACCTCCCCATCCACCATCTGGGAGAACAATTATGTCAATGAGTGAGTGAGTGAGTCAGTCAGTCAGTCAGTGGTAATCTAGCTTTATATAGTATAATAACTAGTATTTGCGTGTTGCGCGAGGTGCAAGCACCTCGCGTGCTTGTGAAAAAAAAAAGTGGGGGGGTTTAGTATTTGCGTGTTGCGCGAGGTGCAAGCACCTCGCAAGCTTGTGAAAAAAAAAAAAGGGGGGGTGATAGGGGGGGGGGTTGCAGAAGTATTTCGACTAAAGCATTGCCCCTCTAAACGAATCTGAAAAAAAAAAAATTCCAGTCTCTTAATTTCCGAGATCCGCCTAAAGGGGGGGAGAAGGGGGGCGGGGGTACTTTGAAAAATGGTTTTTACTTTACCGAGCCTCCTCTATACGAATCCGTAAAAAGAAAAAAATACGGGTCTCGTAGTTTCCGAGATACGATAAGGGAGGGAAAGGGGAGGTTTGGCACTTTTCCCGTAGGTTTGAGAGTTACTTGTTTACGAATCTGTCAAAATATACCCACCTCCCCATCCACCATCTGGGAGAACAATTATGTCAATGAGTGAGTCAGTCAGTGAGTCAGTCAGTGAGTGGTAATTTAGCTTTATATAATATAATAACTAGTATTTGCGTGTTGCGCGAGGTGCAAGCACCTCGCGTGCTTGTGAAAAAAAAAAAAAAAAAGGGGGGGGGTTGCACAATTATTTCGACTAAAGCATTGCCCCTCTAAATGAATCTGAAAAAAAAAATGTTCCAAGTCTCTTAGATTCCGAGATCCGCCTAAAGGGGGGGAGAAGGGGGGCGGGGGGACGACGACTTTGAAAAATGGTTTTTACTTTACCGAGCCTCCTCTATACGAATCCGTAAAAAGAAAAAAATACGGGTCTCGTAGTTTCCGAGATACGATAGGGGGGGGGGAAAAGGGGAGGTTTGGCACTTTTCCCGTAGGTTTGAGAGTTACTTGTTTACGAATCTGTCAAAATATACCCACCTCCCCCCATCCACCATCTGGGAGAACAATTATGTCAATGAGTGAGTCAGTCAGTCAGTCAGTCAGTGGTAATTTAGCTTTATATAGTATAATTTATAAAATGACACGCAGTTTAAACAACTGATCAGAAAAAAGCTAGTCCTTGATTTTGACCTAAGTCCACATCCAACAAATAGGAGCGTACATATTTTGAACATAAAGAAAGAAAGAAAATTGCGTTTATTGGCACATAAAAATAAGAAACACATAAACAACATTCAATGATTAAATTACACATTAAATTATGGGCCTCATGCTGTTTGAACTGCACATAACCCTAAATCATTGGTGCTATGTTTAGCCCATTACATATACAAAGTGGAGAAGACAATACGATCATAAATTTACCATAGCCTAAATGATGATCTCCTTAGCCCATACAAAAAATGTATTCAGGATATCTTTTCTATTTTCATATTTTTCCACAAGCTCTATTTAGCTATTGTGCTTCAACACAGGGTCAAATATCCTGCGTTTAAGCACAAAAACCTCTCACACCATGAAAGTTTTAAGTCAATTCAAAGCATCTTTCACTATAAAACGACAATTTCATACCTTTACCTATATTATTTAGATTATTGGAAAATATCATTTTTTTTATTATTTTGATGTCACATTTTACTTTATCCTCACTATGGTTTCCTCGGGATTAGTATAGTCGGTGTTTTCATTTATTGTCGTATCATCTTCCCCACCTTGTATAACGCTCTTTCGACTTCTCACTACTCGTGACGACTGTTGTAGTTGAAAAAATGACGCCAACCAACAGCTTAACATACTTAGGTACCTATCAGAGAACCGACCTCGTCAAGAGATGCTTAACGTACGGCTGTTAGTATTATTATAGCCTCAAACTCCTCATCCATAACTGCTAGTAAATGGTTTGGTATGTCAACAAACCTGTAATTGAATATCAGCAATCTTATTCCAAGAGAATTCAAACTCGTTCAGTGCCACCCTGGACTGTTTCAAGAATCTGAGGAAGCCAAGCTCTTCAGGCCGGAGGAACAGCAATGCATGACCACTTGTTCCGAGGCCTCTGGCAGTTCTGCCAACACGGTGAATATATTCCTACAACAAGAAAAGACATTAGAACTATGTTGCTAAGTTCACCAACACAATATATCCAAACGGTGAAAAAAACAGCATTAGGCAAAGTTCAAGAATAGTATTCTTTTTTATTGATAATAGGCTCGCGTTTGACCACCATCTCACCTGATGGTAAGCGATTCTGTGGTCGAAGATGAAGCACGCTTGTCCAGAAATAATCTATTTACTCTTAACTTAAAAACTCCCAGGTTAAAGCTATCAGAAAATACTGACTCCGATTATACAACAATTTAATCACCTTCATCAAAAGAAAGCCTGTGCCCCAATAGCGAGAATGCCATAATGCAGATGTGACGCTTATTTTCTTAATGAATGAAAGCTACTAATTATTTTAAATTATTTTTCCTTCTACTGTGTGCATCATCCCATCATCATGACTGTTTCTCTGAGCGGTGCATCAAAGCACCGATTATTGAAAGCTTCATGCTTGAAATATGACAGTTGAAAGTACTATGGGATTATAGTATTTACATAAGTTTTTGAATATTCTCAATGGTAAAGTTGTTAATTTTTCAAAAGTTCGACTTTTATAAAAGCTTATATAAGGTTTACATTATAATTGTTGCATTATAAGTATTGTTATTAGACAAGTTGGTGTAGTCCATTTTAACAACAAAGTTATTCGGATAGTTTGATAATAAGTGGCAAATGCGATATTTTTACCTTGGGATCATCTGGTGGGTCATATTGTACGATCCAGTCAACTGCGGGTATATCCAGACCTCTGGCTGCCACATCCGTACATAACAGTATTCCAGACTCAGCATTGCAAAATTGGAAGAAGGTAGTCGTACGTTTTGTTTGTTGTTGCTTTCCCTGGTGAAGCAGTGAAAAAAAATCATAAGATGGAAACAAGGTGTCGTAAACGTCAATAGCCTACTGGCTAAGGTGTTAGACTTGTGATCAAGAGGTCGCAGGTTCGAATCACATCCATTATTGCCGTGAACAAGCATTTTATTTAACTTAGTGGTTAACACAACTGGAGGGGTTAACAAGATTGCTAGTAATGTGAATTCTACCGACTTTGCTTTTTCTCTTTGTAAGAAATAAAGAAGGTATTGTTAGGCTCTGTTACATATAGGGATGGCGATGTGAGATCGAAGAATCGATTATGAGGACCAAAATATCGATTGTTATAATCAATTAAAGCATTGAATCGATTCAGTAAATCGATCTGTTACAAAGAAATTGAGTTTTTTTTTTATGGTAAAAATGTAACCATAACATTATTAACAATCAGTTAAACATACCCAAACAAATAAAAATAAATAAATTTTGCAATTAATTAAACATAAACTCGATATACGGCTGTATTTGTTGACCACTGACAAACAAGCTTTATTATACATTAAATTTTGTTTGTGACTGAAATTGTTGAACTACTATAGTAAAAAAATATCTTTTCACTTTGACCTAATCATAAGAAAAGCTATACTTTTAACAACTTTATAACGTAAAAAATCTACAAAACACCGATTATTGTTTTTTTTTTTCATATAAATGAAAGCTCATCACATATCGAGAAAAGGATCCATGTTTGAGGAATAGAACTCGATTTTTAGACTTCACATTCGAAACAATCGATTTAGATTATGATCTATCCGATTGAAACAGTTTGATTGCAATGTCACTCGTTAAATTGAAGACTGTCCAAAGGCGATCCATGATTGGTTGGTTTTGTTGTAGGAAATTCTGTAACGATAGAGTTACGAATCGTTCAACCAATCAGCGCCTGAGTTGCGTTCCGATGTTTGCCATTTCATAATTTCACGGTTTCACTCATCGAAAAATAATGCGTTGCAAGCAATACTGCTTGCAACGCAATCTATCGGTAAATTGTGAACTGTACCATACGGTACAGTTCACAATTTACCGATAGATTACAATCTCGCAAGATATAATTATTATAACTAGTACTCACGCGGGGCTTCGCTCCCGTGGATTCTATCACGGTAAAAACATAACTCTCCTTTTTTGCAGTCGCGTAAAAAGTAGCCTATAACCTTCCTCAAGCTTCAAGCTACTTCCATACCAAATTTCATCCAAATCCACCCTGTACTTTCGAAGATTAGCGCGTTCAAGCAAACAAACAGTCAAACAAACTTTTCCGCTTTATAATCTACTAGCTTCCGCCCGCGACTTCGTCCGCGTGGAAAAAAAATCCCCCGATTTTGAAACATTCTTCATTAGTGCTCCGCTCCTATTGGTCTTAGCGTGATGATATATAGCCTATAGCCTTCCTCGATAAATGGGCTATCTAACACTGAAAGAATTTTTCAAATCAGAACCGTAGTTCCTGAGATTAGCGCGTTCAAGCAAACAAACAAACAAACAAACAAACAAACTCTTCAGCTTTATAATATTAGTATAGATTATTATATTATACTAATATTATAAAGCTGAAGAGTTTGTTTGTTTGTTTGTTTGCTTGAACGCGCTAATCTCAAGAACTACGGTTCTGATTTGAAAAATTCTTTCAGTGTTAGATAGCCCATTTATCGAGGAAGGCTATAGGCTATATATCATCACGCTAAGACCAATAGCAGCGGAGCACTAATGAAGAATGTTTCAAAATCGGGGGATTTTTTTTCCACGCGGACGAAGTCGCGGGCGGAAGCTAGTATTAGTATAGATGTAACAGTTATTGCAATTTGACGGTGGCTTAAGAATAGCGTTTATTCTGTAGATACTTACGTGTATAGACATGACAGGTAGATCGATATAGTTGAAGAGCTCATGGTGGTACTTTACAGACATACAGGTAGAGAAGAACACCATCACCTTTTTCTTTCTATTCTTCTTGAGGAATGTGAATAGTACCATCATTCGCTTTTCTGATGGGCAAACTATGTATCTGGAAAGGAACATGTAAAGACTTAACAATGCAAAAGGTGACGACAAATAAAATAGAGTATTTATATAGATTTAGGTATAGTTATTTTTGTTATCATTATTCCACTGATAGAAAACTAAATGTCTGTTGCATAAGTATTACAGCAATAATTTCCCCGAAATCTATACATATAAATACAATTGAAGTGTTGGTTGGTAAATTTTAGGGTTCCGGATGGCAAAAAACCCTTATAGATTCGTCAAGTCTGTCTGTATGTCTATCCGTCCATATGTCACAGCCATTTAATTCCGTAACTATTAGAACTAAACATGTGAAACTCGGTAGGTAGATGTATTCTGTGAACCACATTCCGATTCTTATACAAAAATAAAACTGCTACCAGGGGGCTAACGACTATGATTTATTTAATGAAACCTTGGATTGTTATAATTTGTTGGATAGCTGATGAAATGTAGATAACTTTACGGATCTACATAGGTCGAATTAACCCGAACCCAAACTATTCATGTTACAACATTTTGTAAGGAATTAATACATACCCTTGTTCTAAAGAGTCAACAGTGGCCTGTTCTCTATGGTCATCTACTCCTACATACACTGGTTCATGTTTAACAGCGAGCGCCGTCAAAGACTCTGTCTTTTTAGTGTTGGTGGCACTGAATAACATTGTTTGGCGACGTTCTGTAAAAAAAGATACATCTAATTATTCAACTTTGAAAGATACAATTGTTGTAGTTGGTGGATAGAAGTTCACTAAATTATAGTCTGAAACATTTGTATTTATGAGCACAGTTAACAGGTTTAGGATTGAACTGCAGATTAAATAAATTACAATAGAAAAGGTTTTTAATGAGGAAGGACAAGGATGAAAGTAATGTAACAACAAATATGACTATGTGAGTTAAATATGATTGGTTGGATAGAGATGCGATGAGAATTTACATGAAAATATAGGAACCACTGATGATCTATAGGATAAGGAAAAAGAATAAATGGTTATGGTCCAGATTTTTCTTTATGTTGATATACTCATACGAGGGTGACACTGAAAGTTCTTAGAAAATCAAAAAGTGAACAAACAAGCAAGTTATTAGTTTTAATATATCTTTTCAAAATAGTGTCCATTTACAACAATAGATCGCTGATCGCTGCATCCGAACCACTGATAAAAGCACTTTACCCACTCGTCCTTAGGGGTCTCTTCGACGGCATTTTGAAACGCAGCCACTGCTTCCTCGGCGTCCATAAGCGGTTTCCTCGTAGTTTTTCTTTTATTTTAGAAAATAAATAAAAATCGCAAGGTGCGAGGTCTTTGTTTGCTTGGCGTTGTGCAACGAGGTGTTGTCGTGGTGACGGAGGATCCTACTGCGAGGTCGTTTCTCCTGAACTTTTTCCAAGACAAGTGGCAAAAAATTGTTAGTGTACCACTCTGCAGTACCTGTTTTTCAACCGACGACCAAAAGAGGAGGTTATTAATTCGACGCGTATATAAATATATATATATTTTTTTTAATGTATGATCACCGATTACTCGAAGACGGCTGAACCGATTTGGAAAATTCTTTTTTTGTTTGAAAGGGTATACTTCGAAATAGGTCCCATTGTCACCAGGTCAGGATCTGATGATGGGATCCTGGAGAAATCGAGGGAACTCTTCAAATATTATAGGCACGCCTATGGCGACTTGGTTATTTTTTGTAGTAACTTGTGCAGTTGCTCTTGGAAAACACCATTTAGTGAAGTGGAACTGATGATGAAGACCACAGATGGCCACCGGAACTACTCAATAATAAGTATTTCGTGGGTTGCAATTCGAATACTTGAATATGGATGTTAAGCACTTTATGTTCGTCACAATGCATATGGTGATGTAGAGCTGATGGTGAAGTACCAGGAGAACTCCTCAAAAATTAACGGCCCAGCATTGGGAAAAGCAATATTTTGTATAAGGTTATAAGTAGTTGACATTTAGGCTCTTTTAAATAGGTAAATTAAAAATCGACCAACTAAAAATAGTGAAATAAAAACTTTTTACAAAAAAATTGACAAAAACGAAAATACAAAACTAAAGACACCGACTACCGAAATTAAAGTTATTTTTCACTTTGCAGTGTTTTTGGGAGTCGGTTTAATTTTTTGGTAAAAAGTTTTTTCGATCCTCTAAAACAATTGTTGCGTAATGACCTGTCCTTCCAAAGAACGAGGCCACCATCTTTTTTCCCACGCTTCGACCTCTCTTTACTTTAGTTAGCAACTCCTCGGAAGGAAACACCCAGACAGCAGACTGTCTCTTAGTTTCAGGATCATAACAATAAATCCAGCTTTCGTCACCCGTAAGTATGTCGAACACAGCATTTGAGTCACCACCGTTAAATCTTTGAACCATGTCACGACACTAATCAACACGACGGAGTTTTTGGGCCTCTGTCAAATTATGAGGTATCCACCGGGCACAAAGCTTCCTGACCGCTAAATGTTCATGGAGGATTTTGTGCACTTGACTCATACCGATGCCTAAGCTTGTCCGAATCTGCTGATAAGTCACTTTTTTGTCAGTCTCTATCATACGCCGCACAACATATTTATTTATTTTTTTATTTATTTTATTTTCGGAAGGCTTACAGACTAATAACATTATAACAATAATATATAAAAACTAAGTTGCTAATTACAAGCCCTCACAGATAAATAAAGTTATGTAAAAAAAAGACTATGTTCAAACTGAACTAGCCTAATACAAAATAGACTGATGTGTTCTATTCGACTACACAAGTTAACTAAAACAATTAATTTATGTTCAGGTGTGCAGTTCAATTCAAATGCAAGTAGGTGCAACAGGTTCAAAAAATGGCTTTGCTAAGAGCTTCCTTAGTGTGTTTGCATTGGTGCAAAACAAATCCACATCATGTTCACAACAAATTTTGTTGAAGCTGCGACTCGCTCTACAGAAGTAGGCATTACGCCTATAGTTAGTGTTTACAGAAGGTACACGTAGAAGTGGTCGCTGTCGCAGCCCCATTTGATTAGTGCGTAACGTTAACTTAGAAACAAGTTCAGTACTGTCAATTAAATCATTTGCAATATTTAATAAGTAACATATGTCATTAATATTACGCCTTTGGTCAAGCGGCAGAAAATGGTACCTTCTACATCGGTAATTGTAATCTACAGATACTTGTTTCGCCCTGTAATCTAGGTACTTAAGAATTTTTCTCTGAATACCCTCAATGGGAGAGATGTAGATCCCGTACTGAGGGTTCCAGACTTGTGATGCATACTCAAGATGGCTGCGTACGAACGAACAATACAAAACTTTGATCGGTTTTAGCGATCGGAAAGAAGCCGAGGTTCTCATTATGAAACCAAGTGCTCTCGATGCTTTTTTTACTATTCCATCAATATGCTTATCGAAGAGCAGCTTGCTGTCTTGTATAATCCCAAGATCCCTAACAGTATTGACCTTCCCTATACCTATATTAACATGTTGGGATTGATATTTAATTAGATGACAAATTTATAAAAATATCTCAGACATCGTATATAAAAAATTGGCCAAGTGCGAGTCAGACTCGCCCATGAAGGGTTCTGTAGTAACTATAATAATATAATATGTATATTTATTTGACGAATAAAAAAAACCTTAAAAATTTCTTAAAACTAGCTTATTTACATTTTTACAACTACGCTAAATAACTTTGTTTTTCATAGTGTTTGTATGAATTACAAAGTTATATTTGCGGTTTTAGAAAATATGCTGTATTACAAAAACTGCTGACCCGATTTCGTTCAAACTAAATTTGGTTGAAAGTTTACATTAAGATCTACAGACACATATTTTTTAGACTTTTCACTTCATTATTATAGAAGTTAGAGGGGGGGACACATTTTACCAATTTGGAAGCTTATATCGTTTTTATGAAAAATTAGTTTTAGAAACCCTTATATCATTTTTAAAGATCTGTCTATAAATACCACACACGCATAGGTTTCATGAAAAAATATATTTTCAGTTCTAGTTCCATGTATGGGGACCCCCCTTTATTTTAAATATTTTTTTCTAAAAGTCGGAAAGCGGTTCACAGAATACATTTACCTATTAAGTTTCACATGTATAGTCTTAATAGTTTCGGAATAAAATGGCTGTGACATACAGACGGACGGACGGATAGACAGACAGACAGACAGACATATCGAAACTATAAGGGTTCCGTTTTTTGCCATTCGGCTACGGAACCCTAAAAAGCTATTGAAAAAATCTAATTATCAGAATTTGAAGGGATGTGTACATTTTAATTGATGTACATCAAGAGGGGAAGAGTAATGATGATGTGCATCAATATAGACAGTTAATTGGCTCGCTAATGTTTCTGGTTAACAAGACAAGATTAGATTCATCTTTTCATGTAGGATATCGTAGCAGACATCAAGAAAATCCAAATTTAAATGATCTTGCAAATATTAAAAATATTTTTAGATATTTAAAAAGCTCGGTGTCCTGTGGTATTGTGGTATTTGAATGGGAGTGACTCTGTTTTGAAAGCCTATTGTGATACGGACTTCGCAGGTGATCCAGATACCAGAAAAACTACTACTAAGAGTTAATTTTATATAGAGTCGAAGAAGATTTAGAAGTTTTATAAGTGATGAGTAACTTTTGTATGAACATGTGTGTTTAGTGATGGTCAGGGTATAAAATTCAGAGGGGATGTTGGTGTAGAATTTTATAGGTTTTATGTTGTGATATTGGGCCTCCTTTGCATAGCTGACAGCTTAAAATAATAGACGAGTAAGTTGTATGTCAAAGTTTTTTAAAAGGAAAAATTTGACTGATCTTGTGAGCATGGAGTAGTGTAGTTATAAAAAGATGAAGGTTTATTATAGAAGTAAGGTCGTGGGTTCGATTCCCACCCAGGACAAATGTTTGTATGATGAGCACGATCATTTGTTCTTTGTCTGGGTGTAATTTATCTATAATATGTATGTATTTAAAAATATATATGTATGTTTATCAGTTGTCTAGTACTCATGCCATAAGCTCTGCTTAGTTTGGGACTAGATGGCGTTGTGTGAAAGTTGTGGAATATTATTATTTATTACTAGCTTTTGCCCGCGACTTCGTCCGCGTGGAATAGTTACTTTGGGCTAACGTTAAATTTAACCCCGATTTTGAAGCATTCTTCATTGGCGCTCCGCTCCTATTGGCCTTAGCGTAATGATATAAATTGACTATTTAATTAAAAAATAATTTTTCAATTCGAACCAGTAGTTCCTGAGATTATCGCGTTCAAACAAATAAACAAACTCTTCAGCCTTATATTATTAGTATAGGTAGCTGTTGCCCACGACTTCGTCCACGTTTCCGTCGTTTTTCGTAAAAAAAAAAGTAACCTATGTCCTTCCTCACGGTTCAGTGATTTTGATGTAACAGACAGATTAACTTTCGTAATTTAGTAAGGAAATATAATATGTGAATCTATAATACTGTTGAAAAATATCGCAATACCGAACCGCACAATATTATTGTTAATAGCTGTGCCCGCGACTCCGTCAGCGTGTAACTCCTTGTGTGTTATTAAGTTAATGTATTGGTAATATTGTTTAGATCACGTTCACATGAGGCTTAAGTACCTATAGAACGAAAATACTTCAGCGCAAAGCTTCCGGGTAAACTATGTTGAAAGTTGACCCGTCCGGCACGTGAACATAAAGATTTCTAGAACTGCTAACCCGGGAAAGAGCGACGTACAACTGACCATGCGAGAAACAACTGACACCGAGATCTACTCCAGCAACACGAAAAGTCTGCCCTTGAGCCTTATTAATTGTCATTGCATAACACACCGATACTGGGAATTGGGTCCTTTTAAATTGGAATGGAAAATTATTTGGTATTATGGGAATTCTGGGAATAAAGACGGTTTCTCCTGCACCGCAACCTGTTAAAATTTGAGCCTCGATTATATTTTGTTGCAACTGGGTTACTTTTAGCCGAGTTCCATTGCAAAGTTGTGGTGTTTTTAAATTTCGGAGCAGAATAATAATCAGAAAGCTTCGAACTGCTAACGCTATCGGGAGTTACACGTGTTATTGTGGGTCAACCATAAAAGATAGATATATGCTGTGGTGGGATATTTTTTATATAATTTTAAGGAGAACATTTCCGTCATAAATGATTTCTGTGTAGCTTTAACCATTAAGGTTGCACACGCGACGGAAGCTTAAAAAATGGAGTAACTTCTCCCGTTTTCCCAACATTTCCCTTCACTGCTCTGCTCCTATTGATTGTAGCGTGATGAAAAGTATACTATAACCAGCTCAGGAGTATGAAAAATAATTGTACCAAGTTTCGTTAAAATCCGTCGAGCAGTTTTTGTTTCTATAACGGTTATACAGACAGACAGACAGACTGACAAATATTTTACTGATTGCATTTTTGGCATCAGTATCGATCCCTAATCACCCCCTGATAGTTATTTTGTAAATATATTTCATGTACAGAATTGACCTCTCTACAGATTTATTATAAGTATAGAAGATTATTATTTCCTTTATTCAATACATATCTCAAAAATTACATTTTTAAATATTTTTCTATAAAAAACTTACAATAAAAAAAAACATTTAAAAATATAAAAAATGGCAGTCCATCGGTGTCGGGAGCAGGGTCCAAGCTACCGGTGGTTAGGTCTCCAGAGAAAGGAACCTCCTCACAATACGAGCTGTATCGAGGAGAACTGCCTTCTGTATCAGGCCCTTTATCCATTATTATTATTACTTATGGGCCCACTCTTGACCTCGATCCCGCCTGATGATAAACGATAGATGAGGTCTAAGATGGGACGAGCGAGCCCAGAACATGCCTATTTACTCGTGCTTTAAAGGCTGAAAGTGGCAGGGAACACAGAAGGCGGCAGAGAATTCCACAGCTTGGCTGTGCGCACAATAAATGTGGAGGAGAAGCGCTTGGTACAAAAAGACGGTATATCAACCAAGTGTGGGTGGTACCCAGCCGTGCGTCTGGCAGACCGGTAGTGAAAGGGAGATGGAGGAATCAGGTCATGGAGCTCTTGTGCACACTCCCCGAAGTACAATCTGTAGAAAACCGACAGGCAAGCAACGGTTCGCCGATGAGCCAGGCTATGAAGCTAGTCCACTAGCACCTCGTCGCCTATAAGCCTTTTAGCTCTGCGCTCGATCGAGTCCAGTGCAAGTTGGTACTTTGCAGAGCCATCCCACAAGTGGCTGCAATACTCCACGCAGGAACGGACCTGTGCTTTATACAGATTTAGAAGCTGTCCAGGCGTGAAGTACCGCCTCACCTTGTGTAGGATTCCCAGCTTTTTTGCTACAGTCTGAGCTCTGGACTCGATGGTTGAGCCGAAGTTGAGGTCTGACATCAACTGCATGCCCAAAAGCTAAGGCGATTGGTAACTGGCACAGATGTACTTCGGAAAGTAGGAGTCAATTCAAAAGGGCTTCTTTTAGCGCTGAAAAGACAAGCCTGTGTTTTCAGAGCGTTAAATTTGACCAGATTGTCGTTACCCCATTGGAAAACGAGATTAAAGGTCAAATTCATTCACTCTACCATGGCCTTTCTAAGAGTGGCAATTTCGGTGGACCGACCACGGCGAAAGCCATACTGGCGGTCACTGGGGAGCTCATTGTCTTCAAGGTATGCCAGCAACTTGTTGTTGAGTACTCTTTCCATTACTTTACACAGTATGGAGGTTAAGGCGATTGGTCTATAATTGGCAGGATCGGCACGGCTAACCTTTTTGGGTACAGGTTGCACATTAGCAAGCTTTCAGGATACTGGCACCACTCCGGTTTTGAGGGAAAGGTGATACAGGCGAGTCAGTACAGGTGACAACTCTGGAGCACAACTTTTTAGGGCTCTGCCAGGTATTCCGTCCGGCCCACTGGCCTTGTTCACGTCCAGACTACAAAGGGTTTTACGGACCTCTTTAATGTGAATTGTGATTTCCGGCATTACGGAGTCGCAGTGAGGTATGTTAGGTGGTAAGTTAGACCCTGTGTCTAAACGCGAATTTTCCGCGATTACATACGGGTTTTGATTTATAAGAGTTCTTATTAGATAAAAAATTTGTTGATGCACCTAATAAATTATTGTATGTACCTACATGTCAAATAAAGTTTAATTTAAAAGGGGGATCCTGGGTCATGGGTAATATACCCCTTTAACACAACACTGATGTCGTCGCCGTAGAAGGCCGGCCCTCATGCAGATCGTCGGTGAGATTAGTGCGACCACGTTTAAACTCATTAAACCAGTTGTAAACAATGGCACGAAATGGGACTTCACCGTAAAAGGCCAATCGAAGTCTCTCATAACTTTCTTGTTGACTTAAATGACACCGAAAGACGAAAAATTTTCGTACATTCATCGTACAATACGAAAATTTTCTCGCGTTAAATTCATGCTGATGACGTGACATAGACAATTTTCAATTTGTCGCCAAATCGTAAACAAATGAATAAAATACATAATAATATTGGCAAAGAGTTACATTTTCAAAATTTGAACTTATTTTTTATTATATTGTTTACGAGGCATGCCTTTTAAGTTTTGTCGTTTGAAGAAAAAAACACAACTAGAACCTTATAGTTATTTTTATTGTTTTTCAAAGAATTCACCACGTAGCTTATTATACTTTTCCATTCGCTCAAACCAGTTATTATAACATTTATTCCACTCTAAAGTGGGGGTGTTCAAAATGGCTGACTTGAAAGCGTCGATTGCTTCTTTACCGGACTGGAACCTTTGACCACGAAGACTTTTCTTAATTTTAGTAAATGTAAAGAAATCGTTAGGGCTTAGGTCAGGACTGTATGGAGGATGGTCAAGAATTTCTACTTTTTCCTGCTTCAAATACTCAATCGTTTGACGAGCGCTGTGTGAGCTTGCGTTGTCGTGGTGCAGGATGATACGTCGCTTTGAGTTAGATTTTCGAAGTTCGGCGATGACTTGTGGTAAACAAACTGGTATACCACTCTGCGTTAACCGTTCTACGATCTTCAAGTGCAATAGTCGCAACATGGCCGGTTTTTCCAACGAACGTGGCCAACATCTTCTTTGAAGTGCTTCGAGAACGAACAACTTTAGTCGGCTTTGGCTCGTCTTGAAAGACCCAGATTGTAGATTGTTGTTTGGAATCAGGATCGTAGGCATAGATCCAAGATTCGTCACCACTGATGATGTCGTAGACGTGATTTGACTCTCCTCGGTTGAACCTTTGCAGAGTTTTCTTATACCATCTGACGCGGGCCGCCTTGTGATCGTCGGAAAGCAGATGCGGTATCCAACGGCAAACTAGCTTTCTCACACCAAGCGCTTCATGCAAGATCTTCTGAATGGTTGTCCCTGAGATGCCTAATAGAGCCTCTATCTCTCGATACGTCACATGACGATCTTCGAGAATTAGTTGTCTCACAGCAATGATGTTATCTTCAGTGCAGCCGGATTTTGGGCGTCCTTCGCGAGATTTGTCACTAACACTAGTATGTCCACGCTGGAATTCTAAATACCAGCGTTCGACAGTCCGCAGACATGGGGCTTCATCACTGAATACAGATGTTAGCTCTTCAAAACACTGAAGCCGTGTCAGGCCTCTTCTAAAGTTGTAGAAAATTATTGCACGAACATTTTCCTTAGAAGGATTCATTTTCGTACGTAACCTGACAGATTCCAATCGACGCTGTGACTAAACAATAGCATTAATCCTAATACTTTCAACTGTTTTGAGATTCAAATTTTAAACACATTCGAATATAGAACAGTTCCAAATTCAAAATTGCCGGGAAATATGCAAACGACAGAACTTAAAAGGCATGCCTCGTACAAGTGGCCAGTTCTAAAAACTTTCAATGTCACCCTCGTACTTTACCTGTTATGTGACAAGGGCCAGGAAGCTATGAATGGTAATTTGAAATTAATGATATAAGTATGTATATTGGCTGTGTTACTTACTAGGCAACAGTTTGATGATTTGTTTAACTTCTTCTTCAAAACCAATCTCCAGTATCCTGTCTGCTTCGTCAATGACCAGACATTGCAAGTTTTTGTACAAGAAGTCTGGTGTGTTTTGCAAATGATCCAGTAGACGACCTGGTGTTGCCACTAGTATATTAATACCTGCCGCAAACAAAAAATAAATTAAAAAGTTATTATGTTTGTTTATTTACTTTTGTGACGAATTTAATTTTAAGAAATACATGTTTTTTTTTTCAAGGTGAAATGTGGGTGTCTGTGTGACAACTAAAACCGAGTGCATGTTTCCTCGCACTTTTTGAGCCGACGGCTGCGTGAACACTTAAATAATCTTCAAAACAAACCCTGCTCAACTGTGACACTACTCAAACTAAGCTGTAAGCGGCCAAAAAGTAGTGGTGTAACGATTCATAATAGGTATACGTATTATAATACTAGCCCTCATAATCATATTAGGATATGCGAATATCATATATTAGGCTCCCTGGATATTAGGCAAAGTAGCAATATTAGTATATTACCTAATATAGCGAGTATTAGCAATCACTCACTAATACTCGATATTAGGTAATATAGACATATTAGTATAATACACTAATATGTCGATATTAGGTAATATAGCCATATTAGTATATTATACTAATATGGCTAATACGATGAGAATATCAGAGTAGTAAGATGCATGGACGCGGCTTGGTAATACGGTGCCGATACGATCGTATGAGCGAGATGGCGCAATTATGGCGAGATTCTTGGCAGATTATAATATTGCGACTCCTTGCAATAACATGTTATTATGTGTGAACATACGCAGAAAAAGTGAAATAGTGAATGTTTCTTAATGTGAATTATAAATATAATTATAATTTAAAAAAAATAGTTGTAATTAATTGATGAACTTATTAAATACGCCAACGTATTCATCGTTGTGAGCCTGCGGACGATGAGCAGCGGTAGCTCACCATCCGGTAAGGACCAGGACAAGGTCGGCGGGGTGCCATGTTCCGCGCGCGCCTCTTGGAGCAGTCAGTAGCATTGACGGGGCCCGATAGGGGTTTCGGTAATGTTCTAACGAGATACCGCGGCCCCAGAACGCAAGGGCAACTAAAGTAGCAGGGTGGGTTTTTAGTCAGTAGAAGTCTGACACTCCCTTCCGCTCCACCCACAGTGGGAGGAGTAATTTGATTATTTTCCCACCCAGAAAAAAAAAGTATTCATCGTTGACAGAACTCAGCCTAATAAGTATAAAGAAAAAAATCACTTTTTCACTATGTCATTCATATTCACGAGAACATGCTTAATATGAATGAATGCTAATATTGGCTAAACTCGTCGTAAAAGCGTCAATAGTCTAATGGATAAGGTGTTGGACTTATGATCGAGAGGTCAGGAGTTCGAATCCCACCCATTACACTATTGCCGTGAACCCACTCCAGACACAATATTTAGCTTAGTTAGAGGGGTTAACAAGATTGTTAGTAATGTGAATTCTACTCACATTGCTAGTTATCTTTAAAACAAAAAAAAAATAATGCATATCGAATGCATCACCCACGCTCGTCGGTGATGAAGCTGTATATCCCGCGGAAATGTGGAGGTCGAGGCTTTTTGAATGCTAAAACTCTCCACAACCGCGAGGTATGCAGTCTCAGGGAACATTTCCTTGCTTCCGAAGTGGGTATGCTTCGAGATGTAGTAGCGGTGGATAAGGGACTCACCCCGCTCTCCTTGGCTAATGAGAACTGGCGCAAACCTGCAGTGCTAGACAATAACGATCGAAGAGGGATATGGCAGAGTAAGGAGCTTCATGGACGTTTTTTCGTCCTACATGGGTCCGATGTAGACCAAGTAGCGTCCGTAGCTTGGTTGCACTTCGGTGACCTCTTTGGGGAAACCGAAGGTTTTGTTTGTGCAATTATGGACGAAGTTATCATGGCGAACAACTACCGGAAATTTATTGTGAAGGATGGCACGGTTGACATATGTCGGGCATGTCACCGTCCGGGTGAATCAATCCGCCACATTATCTCTGGTTGTTCTCGTTTTGCTAATGGAGAGTACTTGCACAGGCACAACCTTGCAGCCAAGATAATTCATCAGCAACTTGCTCTGAAATATTCTCTTGTGGAATCGGAAGTGCCCGACTCAGTTCTCGATAACGGCCATGTCACATTATACTGGGATTGGTCCATCATCACTGACAGGGCTATTGTAGCCAATAAGCTTGATATAGTGGTGGTGGACCGAATCGTGAGGCGTGCCATGACTGTCGACATAACCATCCCGCATGACGAGAACCTCGTGAAAGCTGAGAAAGATAAGCAAATCCAGTATCTTGACTTGGCACACGAGATTGTCGACATGTGGGGTGTGAGCTCGGCAATCATTGTACCGATAGTCATTTCAGCCAATGGCTTAATAGCCAAGAGCCTCAACCAACACCTCAGGAGGCTCTCGTTAGACGGTTGGATCAAGGGCTTGCTTCAGAGAGCAGTACTCCTGGACACGGCGCGTATCGTCAGGAGGTTCCTCTCTATGGAGCCCTGACCGCCGGTAGCTTGGACCCTGTTCCCGGTACCGGTGGGCTACTATATTTTTAAATGTTTTTTTTTTTTTTAGAGAAATGTAATTTATATGTATATATTGAAAATAAAGACAATAATAATAATACTTGACTAATATCCAGTAATAGGTATGGTGCCGATACATATGTACGAGCAAACATTTAATATGTATGAATATTGATAAGAATATGAATTGGCTAAACTAATATTTGACTAAAATCTAGTAATAGGTATGGTATCCTAATATGAGATTACTAATAGATTCAATATTATGAATATCAAGATTTGACCCTAATATAACATCTCTACCAAAAAGTGTAAGACAATAGATAGTTAATACCTTACCTTTAGATAGTTTTTGAGCTTCAGTACTTCTGTTAGCACCTCCCATTACCAAACCATAAGTGTGATGATGATACTTCATCAGTTCCATTAGCACACCAAATGTTTGCATAGCCAACTCTCTAGTAGGTGACAGAATAATCACACCAGTACCTTAGAAATACATAAAATTATGTAAAATATAAAGAAGAAAGAATAAAACGGTTGTATGGTAAAATAACATTCAGATATCCATTCTGTGTTCACAAAATGACTGTTCTTAAACTCTACAGTACAGTAAATGATGGACTTCAACACAAAATGTGCCTCAACAGTTTTCACTGGAGACTCAACTTTATGCTGATGTTTACATTAACTGGTTTTTGGAGTTAGGGCAGTCAGGTTTTCACATTCGCCTTTTTGTCATCATTAAAAAAAAACTATTTAAGTAAATAGTTTTTTATGTGATTTGTAACATCACAAGCTTAAACCTTTTTGTTGTACTTTGTTTCTAAACTCACCATTTCTAGGCTTGAACTTCAGCTTATAGATAAGGTCAATAGCTGGTATTAAGAAAGCTAGAGTCTTTCCAGATCCGGTCCTGGCTGCACCAACCAAGTCTCTTCCTTCAAGGAGTGGGGGAATAGCTTTCGACTGAATTTCTGTCATGGTAGTGAATCCCATTTCTTTAATACCCATCAGAGTTGATTCACAGACTTTTCCTTCTAGCGCTGTGAACTTCTGATCTGATAATATGCCAAGGCATAAGCTGGAACCTGGCACTGAAAGAAAGATGAACCTTTGTAAAGCTCCTTTGTATTAGCAAATAAATTGGATAGAAAGTTATAAAATCAATTCATATTACTAGCAATCTTGTTAAACTTACATTCACTCTCAGTGTTAGTATTAGTGGTATCTTCAGCATCATTATCTGAGTCACTATCCTCTTCCGCTTCAGAATCATCATTTTCTGATTCTCTCTCTTCTTTCACTGGTAATGGCTCAGGTTTCACTTCTTGCTTTATTTTCTTTTGCTTTTCTGGAAAAATATTTTTGTTTTTTTTAGTAGTACATAAAATTATAATAATATTCTTTACCTCTGCATACCTTGCAAAATAGTTGTTGTTTTTTTTATTATACCTACTGTACTATGTTTTATAAACGATTTTATTCATAGCCAAATTCTGGTCAGTGGGTCGTCTTATCTAATTATAGGTAATTTGTATAAAATACTTACTTTTGGGAACTGCCTTTTCGTTATCCTCACGTGGTCTTTTCTTAACTTCTGTAACTATGTTGCCACCAGGTTCTGTAATGGTGCAAAAATGTTTGGTCTATATTATGAATAATGCTTTTTTAACTGGTTTTAGATAATAATGTATTAACACGATTTTACTATATCTAACACAAGTGCAAGCTTCAGAAAAGGGCTGTTGAAATCAAGAATAAAGGCAAGTTTAAGAGGTTATGTTACCTGCATTCTCCTCAGTAACTCCGTTACTCTTTTTGTTGATAAGTTTCAGCTTCTTCTTTTCACGCTTTTTTATTTTCCTCATAAGAATTTTGTCTGGAGTAGGCATTTTGAACTTCAATTATTATTTATATCACACGAAAACACACATGTTCTCAAAATGTGTTATCTCAAATGACAGCAGACAGATCTCATCAGATGTCATGTCACAAAGCCCAAAGAGAATGTAATACACTAAAGCCGGCTCTACACGTTGGCCAACACAGTGGCGAATGTAGTAGCCAGTGCCTATTCGCCAACGTGTAGAGGGGGTGTTTGTGCATCTTGGGTTGTATTGGAATGATGGCCGACAAGTTGGCGCGAGATCCGTGTGGTATCGGTTTTTTGCAAAAGATCAAAGGGTTGTGGCCGAGTATTGGCTACCGCGTCCACACGTTGGCCGAGCGTTTAGTATGCTACGAGCTCCCAGAACGAGCGCACGCACCTGATTAAAAATTTTAACCGACTTCAAAAAAAGAAGGAGGTTCTCAGTTCATCTTGAACTTTTTTTTTATGTATGTTACCTCATAACTCGAAGTCAGCTGGACCGATTTAGAAAATTCTCTTTTCATTTGAAATGGTATACTTTCTAGTTTGTCCCATTGTTATGAAATCAGGATCTGATGATGGGATCCTGGAGTAATCGAGGGAACTCTTCAAATATTATAGGCACACCTATAGCGTTTTGGGTATTTCTTATAGTATCTTGTGCAGTTGCTCTCGAAAAACACCATTCGGGGAAGTGGAACTGATGATGAAGACCACAGATGACCACCGAAACTACTCAATAATAAGTATTTCGTGGATTGCGATTCGATTACTTGAATATGGATGTTAAGCACTTTATGTTCGTCACAATGCATATGGTGATGTAGAGCTGATGGTGAAGTACCAGGAGAACTCCTCAAAAATTAACGGCTCTGCATCGGGAAAAGCAATACTTTGTAAAAGGTGATAAGTAGTTGACATTTTGACTTTTGTAACTAGATAAATTACAAACCGACTCACTAAAAAGCGTGAAAAAAACTTTTTAACAAAAAATAAAACCGACTTCCATATCAAAATACTACAAAGGCAAAAATAACTTTAATTTCGGAAGGCGGTGTCAAAAAAAGAAAATACAAAACCAATAACACCGACTACCGAAATTAAAGTTATTTTTGCCGTTGTAGTGTTTTGATATGGAAGTTAGTTTTATTTTTTGTTAAAAAGTTTTTATAGTCACGTGTCGGTAACTACTAGTGTAAACAAAATGTCAGTAATGACTAACTACCTAATAACTAAACTAACTAATAACGAAGAAACTTTTCGTTTATAGCTCTACCAAACCGTAAATTGTTTGTGGAACCCAAGAAGCAGCAGTTAGCGCCTCAATATCCATTTTAATAAATACGTCCGCACATTGGCCTGAACCAAAGCAAACTGAACGACCTTCCAACGTGTGGACGCCATCACGAACTCTTGGCCAATATGCTGGCCACTACCATTCGCCACTGTGTTGGCCAACGTGTAGAGCCGGCTTAACAAACAAAGTCCGCAGATAAGAAATAGAAGAACCATGAAGCTTGTCAGACTATTAGTGTGGGACGCTACTTGAATCTACCTTGTTGTTCCCCTCATCGCTGTATTTGTGGGGAAGCGGTCAACAGCCTCGGGCACCATGGACTCTCTTGCAACCATAGTGCGGGTCGTTTTGCACGACACGCGACATGCCAATTTAAACGACATTATCCGACGAGCCCTTGTCACCGTCGGCGTTCCAGCCGTATTGGAACTAGCGATGAGCGATTAATACTAAAAGTAATCGAATCAGTCGATTGTTCTATGCAGTAGAAAAAAGTTGATAAACATCGACGTCAGTCGATTGTTGTCAAATAACGGCTGCGCGTAGTGCGCGTGCGGCGGGCGACAACGACTGCGGTCACTAACTACAAATTTTTAGCGCAGCGTATCGATTAGTACTATTAATTAAGTAATATTAGAACAAAAGATGGAGCGGACGTGCGCTGCGCTACTGCTTTCAATAAAAGGAAGGAACCTACAATCGTTCGTTGACGTCGTAGTATAAATTGATAATTTACTTATTTACATTTAAATTATAGGCCAAAGTAATAAAGTAAAAATGTTATAATAATTTTAATCATATTTTTCACAAAATCTTAATATTAATCTTAGGTAGTTATGAGATCAATCAGTAACTACCACAGTATGAACACTAGGTTTTGCGAACAATTTTATAATTATAAAACATAATTTAAATGCTTTTCTTAAATCATCCAAATAATAAACAAAACAATAAAATAATAGCATATTTTTATAGCATTGTAATACTATATAAATTATTTAAAAATTATATAATCAGGAAAAAATATACAGTTAAACAAAAAATCTTACATTTATGTAAGTACTTAAAAAAATTAAACAAAAAACACGTCTTACGTCGTTTTTAACATAAAAAAAGTAATTAGAGCACTTTAAAAAAATACAGAGTATCGTAACGAGAAAGTCAAACATACGTCGCACGACGCACAGGTCGTTCGCAAGCGGTAACCGCAATACATACATACATACGCGAGCAAGTGTGCCCATGCCCGCAACCGGAACGGGTTTAGTAGTTAGTAGTTCAACGATTGTTATTCGAATAATGATAGTGAGGAACTACTAAATCGACAATCGAATACGCAAAGGCGCGATTGTCGATTCAGTCGATTGTGTATTTTGCGACAATCGCCCATCGCTAATTGGAACCCAATGGACTGGCGCGTGACAATGGCAAGAGACCGGACGGCATGTCATTGTTTCCTTGGAAGATGGGTAGGTCTTTAGTGTGGGACGCAACTTGTGTCGATACTGTCGCGCCATCCCATCTTCCCAGTTCATCATGTCGTGCTGGCGCTCCCGACGCAGCTGCGGAAAACCACAAGTGGCGTAAATATAGTCATCTCGGTGATAAACTCTTGGACCTTGGGGCCCGTGTGCTCACAGCCTTTTTAAAGACATATCGAAAAAGCTCGTTGACGCTTCCCGCGACCCAAAGGCTGGCTATTTCTTTGGTCAACGGCTAAGCATTGCCATACAACGAGGCAATGCCGCCAGTATCTTGGGTACGTTGCCAGCCGACAGCGTTGAGGATCAATTTTTTTGTGCTTTATTCTAGTTTGTATTTTCTAACATCGTTCCATTTATCGTGATTCGTGTGTATCATATCGTAGCTCGTGGTGCTGAGCTGGCACTACCGTAGCTAATGCTAAAGAGGACCTCAAGCTGTGAAGATATAAAGCTGTAAACAAGATATATTTCGATGTATTTGGGTTTCTTGTAATGGTAATCTTGGATCTATAAACTTTAGAAAACGAGTAGTCTAATCTCTATTTTAAATATCTTATCTGTGGTTTCGAGATAGGGATGGCGATTCTTTCCGAAACATATCGATTTTAAAATTAATTCCAATCGCAACGTGATTAATCAATTCGAAAAAATTCGATGTCCAAAACATCGGTTTCTCTGATATAATTTTGTTTAGTCTGCTTTTACAATGTATTTTTTATCATCATACTAGCTGACCCGCCATGACTTCGTTCGCGTGGTATCCTACCCCTACCCAACCGATACCACTACCCCTATCCTACCGATACCCTACACTACCCCTACCCTACCAATACTCTACCCCTACCCTACCCAAACCCTACACTACCCCTACCCTACCCTACGCTACCACTACCCACCCTACCCTACCGTACCCTACCCGACCCCTACCCCAACCCTTGAAACCTTTCCTACTATTTTTCGTAAAAACCTTCTCCTGACAAAACCAAACTCAACAAAAAAAGAATCAGCCAAATCGGCCCAGCCGTTTTCGTGTTTTGAGCTTAGCAACATATTTAGCGATTCATTTTTATTATTATAGATGATAATGAAAAAAAATCTAAATAATATAAAGGTACTAAAAAACATGTAGACTTTTGAAACTAGATAAGCGAGAAATAAAACAGTTTCCAAAAAAAAACACTGCAAAGTGGTAAAAATAAAAATACAAAACCAAAGACACCGACTACGGTAATTAAAGTTATTTTACCCTTTCCAAAGTTTTTTTTTGCAGTTTATAAAGCATAAAACCACTGGGCTATTGAATTCCTTGCTCGTCTCAACAATTTGGCGTACCGTAAGATGGGGTTATTTAGAACTCACGAGGCTATTTGAAATTTACGAAAAAAAAGTTTTGATCGTGTGGATATTTATATCTGAGAACAGTAGGAATTATATTTTACCATTTGGCAATACAGTGACAACTAATGTCATTGTCACAAAGGAATTTTGACAGATAACGGCTTTCTAAGTGGTTCAAATCGTAATTTTAAAAAGTGTTGTATTTTTGGTGTATTTCGTGCCTGGATAACTTTCGTCTGATACACAAAATCTAGACAGGTATGTAAGAAATTGAATAAACTAAGTAATAGTGTGTTTTATGCGCTTTTCAGTGTTTCTATTTGCTACTTTCTACCTTTTTCGAGCTGGCATATATTTAGATTTTTCTAAATGGGGCTATTTGGTTTCTGTTTTGGGGTTAATTGGAACGAAATTTCAAATAGCCCCTTTAAAGCATGTTATACATTGCCAAGGAATTTAATCATAGTTCCAAATAGTCCCAATTGCGCATTTTGAGCATGTTAAGGGCAAGATATTTCTCCGCATACTCACAAAATAATTTACCTAAACTGCACTGTATAAAATTAAAGAATATTTCCTGCATGGTTGATTGTCGCACCTGAATGATCAATAGTTATTCTTTAGATTCCTCTTCTTTTCGTTATAAGTACTTATATTTATTTACGAATTTATTTAATGGCAAAATGCGCCGTAATTACAAAGGATTTTTTTATTTTTATTTATAAAGGTTATTTATTTGCTACAGATATCAACTTTAAAACAAACAAAAACAACGAAAAGTCGTTGGTTCGACTCTGCGTGCTTCGAGGACTGGTTTAATACTGTCATAGTACCATATGCAAGAACAAAAACTGCCCGAAAATTGATAATTGGTGAAAATTTATCTTCACATTTTTCCGAATTCATATTACAAACTTGTCAGGAGCTTAATATTATATTCGTTTGCTTACCTCCTAAAACCACTCATTTACTCCAGCCGTTAGATGTTGCATTTTAAGCGCCTTTAAAAAAATTTTTTCGCGATGTATTGACGACACACTAGAAGAGGACTGAAGGACTTAAAAAATAGAACTTTAGTAAAAAGATAATTTTCTATGTTATTGTATAGATTGCAGAATAAAATGAGAGAAAAGGGTTCAGAATCCAACAATATAATTGCCGGGTTTAACAAATGCGGCTTATAGCCTGTTAATTCTGAGCGAGCAAAATCTCGATTGCCACACACAAATTTTATTTCAGAGGAACTAATTGAAGACAAATAAAATTGCGAAATCGGTTCAGCCGTTCTCGAGTTTTGCGCTTAGCAACACATTTAGCGGTTCATTTTATTTACATAGATAGATCATGCTTGCCCTTAAATATTCCAAATATAGCTTCACTTTCATTAAGAATACCTTTGATATATTAACATTACATTCCAAATAACCCTAAAGAAGCACTAGATCTCTTAGTGAATAAATGTTCAGTTGTAATTTTTGGCTTATCTCTAGCATATAGAGAGTGAAATTAAGGTGAAATGAAGGCTACTTCTCACCCTATAACTTTTCCAAATACAGCTTACTGACTTTTATTTGACACAGCTAAAAAAATTAAAAAAAACCAACGCAAAAAAGTGAGATTACAAATAACCCCATTGATACGATATTTGGAATAGCAACGGTAAAGTAATATATCTTCAAATCTATTAACAGAAGTTATACTACGATCGTTACTATTTATAGTTTATTGTGTAATCTACTAAAAAAAATATATTCCATATCATTTGAGTTATTACAATTTTTATAAACACCTGTTTTACGAAAAAAGTGTTTTAATTAGCCCCATTTTACGGTACGTTAAGTATTTTCTCCCACGTTCCTCTGCTCTTAACCAAACCTGCATGCGCTCCAGGTATCTGCCGACTTAGAAAGGCGTTAAGACGTTGATTAATTGCATGGAGGAGGATGTTACTCGCATCATATACTACTTAAGTCGTGTAATTTCCACAATCTTTTGAACAGTCTTTCTTGTGTAAAGGTATAAACACCGATGGACCAATGTTTCTTCTACCACCCATTAACATAAGAGATTGTAGGCTATTCTGTGTCATATAATTTCACGCAGTAATTTTCCAGCGCTCTAGGACTTTTCTCACATTTGTAAGTCTAAGTAAGCAACCATCTTTATCTTCAATAGCACAAGTTCTAGATTTACGCGATTCAGTCAGTTTTTTTTACTTTTTGAAAAGATATCTAGATTAGTTTTTCGGTGAGTGCTATTCATGTTCCGAGTTAGATTCAAATGTAGTTCTCATATTATTTTTGACAGCGCTATTGTACTTGGCGGTTCAACTCTACATACCGCTGCTACTTGAACAGATACCTTTCTCCATTACTACGCGTGTCATAAGGATAATTTAGTCTCAGGTATGATGAACTCTTTCGTAACCACTTACATGTCCAAGGTTACTACAGTCCCCTGTTGGAGTCGCGCTTTGGATTTTAAAATAAACGATTATAATGAGAGTAAAAATATATATTATATTAACAGAATATTAACTAATAAAAATGTAACTAGGCAACCATAGGATTAATCATAGATAATAAAATACTATCAAAAAAGTTCTAACTCTAACATCCTCCCTTTTTGGAAGTTTCTTTATCCAATCGATTCAATCCGATATGTTTTGCCATAGAAACAATTTTAGGCTGGTGTAAAGGCTTTGTTAGCAAGTCCGCTAACTGAAACTCAGTTGGTACATACTGTACTGATAGTTCACCAGCAGTCACCAATTCTCTGACATAGAAATGACGGATGGCAATATGTTTAGTTCTCCGGTGTAACTCAGGATTATGCGAGATCTTAATGGCTGCGTCATTATCGACTTTGAGTATGGGAATCTCCTTTAAGTTTGATATCTCTGCTAAAAGCCTTTTGATCCACACTATTTCTCTAGCCGCTTCACTAGCTGCAACTAATTCAGCTTCCGTGCTCGAAATAGCAACACATGTTTGTCTTCGACTAAACCAGGATATTGCTCCTCCTGAGTATAGACATAATATGCCTGATGTTGACCTACCAGTAGTTTTATCGCCTCCGTGGTCGGAATCACTGTAACAGTCCAATATACCACTATTGTAGTTTTTCTGATAAGTGATTCCATAATCCAAAGTTCCTTTAATGTATCGTAAGATACGTTTCAATCTTTGAATATCATCTTTGTTTGGGTTTTCTAGTGATCTGGACACTACACTCATAGCATATGCCAGGTCAGGTCTGGTTCCGACTGTTAGATATGCCAGAACACCAACAGCTTCTCTATATGGAAATGTCACAGGTTCTACTGAATCCTTTGCCAGGAGTCCATCCTGTCCATCTTTTATAATAGGAGTAGTTGCAGGTTTAGCATCAGCCATCCCAAAGCGATCCAACACTTTCTGTGCGTAATGCTTCTGTGTCACTGTGATATCACCATTCACGTTCATAATTTCCAAACCCAAGAAATATGACGCATCTTTCGTTGTGATTTTAAATCTTCGTTTTAACTCAGATATGAATCTATCACATTCTTTTGGATTTGATGCAGCTATAAGACCGTCATCAACGTATAGCGCAAGGATAATCTTATCGTTTGAACGATTACGAATAAATAGGCATGTATCTGTATCACACTGTTTAAATCCAATGTTTTTCAAATAATCAACCATACATCTATTCCAACATCGAGGAGCTTGTTTAAGACCGTATAAGCTTCTCTTTAATCTACACACCTTCTTAGATCCATCATTATAGCCGTCAGGTTGATTCATGTAAATTTCTTCATTTAACGAACCATAAAGGAATGCGGTCGAGACATCAAATTGGGCGAGTATCATGCTTTCATTTGCAGCAATGCTTAGTAACGTCCTAACCGTTGTCATTTTCGCGACAGGACTAAACGTTTCATCATAATCAACGCCTTTCTTTTGTGTATAACCCCGAGCCACTAGTCGAGCTTTGAACTTATCGAGACTTCCATCGGCATTTGTCTTTACTTTGAAGACCCATTTGCATGAAACTGGCTTACGATCCTTGGGTAAGTCTACCAAAATCCAAGTTTTGTTTTCAGCCAGTGATTTAATCTCATTGTCCATAGCTTTCAACCATTGTTCCTTTTGAGCACTATTGACGGCTTCTTTATAAGATTTAGGTTCAACAAACGTGCTTATATCATCATACGCTGACATCGCATAGTCATGGTATCTTTGCGGTAGTTTCAGCTGATTTCTATCTCGTAAGATCATTCTAGAACTTTCATTTGCTAAGTCCTCTATGTTTTCCGGTATCGGAGTAAGGTCATCACCATCTTCGTCAACTAAAGCATCTTCATAGCGAGGTGAGCTTAGTGGTGAAGCTTCTGGAAACTCTTGTAATGGTTCAGCAAAACCTTGAGATGTAGGAGGCACAGTTAAGCTTGGACTGTTGTCAGAGCTGGCTACATTGCGTATATCCTCCCTTGCATCACACATCGCAGGTGTAGTAAGTGGATAATGAACTTCAACCGAAGGATATTCCTGATATTCTTCAGGATCGTCAAGACCAATTGGATTTAATGCTGACTCATTAAATATAACATCTCTGGATCTTACAAGAGTAGGCTTACCATTTTTATTGAAGCTTAACAAACGGTATCCGTCATCACCTTCGTAACCGATCAATACACATTTTTGAGCCTTTTTGGATAACTTAGTTCGCTTTTGTTTGGGGACATGGGCGTAACATTCGCATCCAATTACTTTTAAATGTTTTATAGATGGTTTTCTATTTAACCATAGTTCATAAGGTGACTTTCCATCAACGCTTGAAGGTCCTGTCCTGTTGAGGACATAAGCAGCTGTGTTCACTAATTCAGACCAGCAACTAACAGGTAATTCTTCATGGGAATACATTAAACTGCGTGCAGCTTCAACTAAAGTCCTGTTTTCCCTTTCACACGATCCGTTTTGTTGAGGAGTGTAGGGCATAGTTAGCCTTTGTTTTATGCCAGCTTCTTGTAAAAGTTTCTTGACATTCATGTTATCAAACTCTCCACCGTTATCGCTTAAAAGTTCTTTAATAGTGTGACCAGCTGCTTTACTTTCTTGAAGAACTTGTTTGAGTTTTTCACAAACTTCAGACTTATATTTCAAGAAGTAGACATATTTAAATTTACTGAAGTCATCTTTGAAGAGAACAAAGTATCTGTACTTACTAAAAGAATAAGGAAAAGGTCCACAAACATCAGCATGCAGTATTTCTCCAGGTTCTTTAGCCTGCACTCTTGTTCCAAATTTCTTTCTATGTGTCTTTCCATAAATGCACCCAGTGCAAAATTCGGAATCAAGTGGTACTTTAATACCTAGTTCTTGTTCGATAACTTTCTTAACATGTCGTTTATTCTGGTGAGCAAATCTCTCATGATAAAGTTGAAGACTGGACTTGGACAATACGTTCACTTCTTCAGTGCTATTGCCAATAACTGTATTTGCATTGAGCTTATACAGTCCTCCATTTTTAGAGCGTTTTCCTACTAGGTAAACCTGTCCATTCACTTTTAATGAGCAAGTTTCTCTTTCAGAGGTAAAGACACTGTTATTTAGTTTATCTTGGGCAGCCAGAACTGAAAAAAGATTCTTTTTTATTGCAGGTACGTACCAAACTTCATTAAGCGTTATGTCTTGCATTTTATTATTGATAAAAGCCGTCAGATGTACAGTCCCTTTACCAAGAGCACCAACTGTGGCTCCATTTGCAGTAGTCAAAGTATTACTGTTACAGCTTTCGAAAGTAGTGAAAAAATCTCTTCGATTCGTTACATGATTGGTCGCTCCATTATCAACGTACCAACTGTCCACATCGTTATCCGATACTGCATTTACTTCTTGTTCGTCTTCAACGTACATCAAGATAGTGCTTACTTTGGCTTCAGTAGTGGAAGGTGTAGAAGGTTTTGGTGGTCTACCATCTGATATCCATTTATGACATTTCTTAATCTTGTGGCCTAGTTTTCCGCAATAGCTGCATTTCTTTTTGATAAACTTGTTATTGCTATTTTGAGTAGCAAAAGTTTCAGTAGATCCAGCCTGATTATGTTGACTTGCAAGAGACTTTTCAAAGTTACATAATTGTACTGTTAAATTCTCAATATTGCGATCAGCTTTTGACAATAGTAACCAGCTTGACTTAAATGGGAAGAATGACTCGGGTAACGTGTCTAGAATTTTACAGATGAGTAATACTTCAGGTAATTCACACTTATACTCCTTCATCAGCTCAATCGTCAAGTCATGCCATAAATTCTTTATTTTAGAAATATGTGTTCCCATATCATGTTGCGGATCTTTGCAATAGTGAAAGAATTCGAGAGCATAGGTATAAGTTTTATCATCTGTAGAATGATCAAACAAACGGTGTAACTCATCCCACACTTCTTTTGATGTCTCTAATCTCATAACCTTTTGGAGGGTCACGTCTGACATGTTTGCTGTTAACAATAGCAAGGCTCTGCTGTCTGCCTCATTATACTTTTGTAAATTGTCCTTAAATATTTCCATCTCTTGTGGGGTGGCGTCTTTGGGCAGGACAGGCTTTTTCAACCTGCCTTCAACTGCATCCAGTCCGCCAATACTGCCCCTGAGAAGCTGCATTACTTTATAACGCCATGTTGCCCAATTTTCATTGCCTTCTAAATGGCCAATGTCTATCTTGAAGCTTGACGCTTGCATTATATTTAGGAAATTTTTCTCTCTCAAATCGCTACTCAATCTTTGTTTAAAAAACTGATAAATCACGCTCTGCTACCATGTTGGAGTCGCGCTTTGGATTTTAAAATAAACGATTATAATGAGAGTAAAAATATATATTATATTAACAGAATATTAACTAATAAAAATGTAACTAGGCAACCATAGGATTAATCATAGATAATAAAATACTATCAAAAAAGTTCTAACTCTAACATCCCCAAAAAAATTCTTGCTTAAACTGTCCATGGGGAGTACAGTCACCGAACGACATCGTTCAGTTTATACGTGTACAGCGCTATTCTGAATATTCTGAATGACGTTGCATAACCATTTACATGTAGTTGCCATGGCAACGAAAGTAACAATAGTCGCTTTGTTGTAATTTGTGGTGAAAATAAATAAATAAAAATAGTTTTCTGAATAATTGAGAGCAATTAACTTCATTCCCGGGTTCCCGAAAATTTTCCGGGACACTTGCACGTAAAATTACCATCCGCGATAACGATTTATTCTCCCCACTTGAAGTCCCGACTTCGAGATGGAGGAGAGTAAGAGTGAGGAGGACATGAGTGATTCGGAGTTTTTAGCGAACGTTGATCGAGATCTAGACTTATCAGATGGTGAAAATATATTAACAAGAAGAAATGAAAGTTCGGAAAAAAAGGCAGCAAAAAGAAAAGAAAGAGATGGAAGTAGTGAAGGAGAAGGACTAAAGAGCGATGAAGATTTTCTTACGGTTACTCGAAGGAAACAGAAACGGTTGATCAAAAGTGATTCTTTGGATATACAAACAAATGTGAGTGTAGTTAGAGGAAAAAAGGACGATAAAATAGAAACCGTGGAGAAACATCAAGTTTGCATCACAGCGTTAGAAGGTTTGCCTAAGCAAATTGCGATGGCTAAGTTGTTAAGATCGCAAAATATTACAGGTATTGATCATATTAAATATAAAAACATAAACAGAGCAATTATTACATTTTTCAAGAAACAAGATGCCCTATTGTTGGTGGAATGCAAAAAACTTGAAGAGATGGGGCTTCGCTGTCAATTTACACATGAATTAAACATGATTCATGGAGTAGTCAGAGGAATCGATCTAGATTTGAGCGAAGAAGAGTTACTCAAAATTATGGAGTGTGATATTAAAATTGTGAGTCTGAAGAGAATGAACCGAATATGTACTAATGGTTCATGGACACCGAGTGAAGCTATCAAAATATGTTTTAAGGGCGGTGTGTTGCCAAAATATATATACGCATACGATTGCCGTTTTAAAGTAGACGCATATCATTTTCCCGTGTCACAATGCTCAGGGTGTTGGCAATTCGGGCATATTAAAAAGTTCTGCTCAGCCAAAAAGTCATTATGTCCAAAATGCGGTAGCTCAGAACATGAAAACTGTGATATTGAAATGCATAAATGTTTGAACTGTAAAGGAGACCACTTTGTTCTAGACAAAACTTGTCCGTTTTTTATTAGAGAAAAAGAAATAAGAAATATTATGAGTAAAGAGCAAGTTACTTATAGAAAGGCATTACAGTTATACTCAGAAATGAGAGCAAATAAGCATTCATCAAATCGAGAAGGCATATTGACACCAGCTAACAGCGTCTCATTAAATTCTAAGAATTTAAGAGGCACCTACAGCAGTGTAGTCAAGGGGAGTTCAGAACATCAACAAGAATCTTCAGGGGGTCCTTCGCAGGCCAGTATTCAGGCAGAGGAAGAGGGATGCGACAAAATTTCTAAACAAAATATAATAAAACTTAGTCGAAAATCAGTTCAAAATGTGATTAGTAAACCAGGAAAGGTGTCTAGAGAGAGTTTAAGAGAAGTAAATATGGAGGTTGAACATCAGAATTTGCAGAATACAGAGGAACGTAGAAATAGAGACGAGCACATTAAGGATAAGTTAGAATTAAAGCAGTTTTGGATTAAAATTAAACCTATAATTATGTCAGAAAGCAAATTGGAAGATAAAGTATCGGCAGTATTTGTAGTCATATGGGAAGAACTAAAGCAATATGTTGTTAGTAAGTTATTTAATTTTTCTGACTTTGTTAATGGATAATATATCTAGTTATATTAGACTTAACATAGTACAGTGGAATGCTCAAAGCCTTCGCCCCAAATTAGTGGCATTTACAGACCTTTTAGCACGTGAAACTATACACATTGCGATTATTAGTGAAACTTGGCTAGATATTGAGTCCATCATAAATATTAATAGTTATAACATATATAGGAAAGATAGAATTGATTCGTACGGCGGCGTTGCTATTATTGTCCATAAGTCGATACAATCCTGTTTGGAGCCATTTCTAACAAATAATACAGGTATCGAGGTAGTTTGTGTAAAGTTAATTAACTGCAAAGACTTAGAATATGTGGCATCTATATACTGTCCTTCTACTATACAAACTCAAGTTAACGATTGGGATGAGATCTTCTCACATTTTTCATCGAAAACTTTAATAGCGGGAGATTTTAATGGGCACCACACCAATTGGTCAGTGAAATCGGATGTACGGGGTTCCCAAATCGTAGATTCCTCTTTAGATAACGGTTTCATATCTATTAATAATGGTGACTCCACGCGTGTAAAGCTTGTAAACGGGCACTTACAACAAACTTCACCTGATGTTTCGTTTGTTTCTTCTGATGTTGCCATTAAGTTTTGTTGGAAAGTCTTAAACGAGAATCTAGGGAGTGATCACCTAATAATCAAGCTGACAACTGATATTGTAAATGATAGCAGATACATTAAAAAACGTAATTATAAACTAGCAAATTGGGATAAGTATTCACAAACTATTTCAGAAAATTCTACCTTTTATAATCTCTATGACGAAAATATTCAAGAGAACTATGACAATTTTGTAAGTATAATCAATAGTGCAGCAGATAAACATATACCTTTAATTAAAATATACAATAAACCGGATGCAAAATTCAAACCGAAAGATTATTGGACTCCTGATCTGTCTAAAATAGTCGCGCAGAGAAGGTTAGCTTTAGCTAACTTCAGAAAAAATCCGACGCCTGATAATCTTACAATATTAGAAAATTTTACAGATAAATCACAGAGGTTAATTCGAAAAGCAAGGTCCGATGCTTGGCACAAGTTTTGTGATTCTTTTGATGAAAGAGTTTCAGCATCTTATGTCTGGCAGCGTTTGAAGTGGGTTAAAGGTTGTAAGCAACCAAAAGTATATCCGTCCATTGAAAAATCTCAAGATTTACTTCGTTCTCTTACTGCGGATTATGCTTCCAACATAGAACCAGTCTTTACATCCAAAAATGAACTGTTAGAATCAAAGTTTTCAATCGAAGAGTTACATAGCGTTTTAAAAAAAAAGGACTCATCCCCGGGGGAAGATGACATATCATATACAATGCTTTATTATTTACCGGACATAGCTAAAAAATATTTGCTTAATTTATATAATAACATTTATCAAAATGGTGTTATTCCTTCTCAGTGGCGGAACATTCAAATAGTCCCTATTCCCAAAAGCAGTACTAACAGTGATGTGAAATTAAGGCCAATATCCTTAATATCATGTATATGTAAAACTTTTCATTTAATGATCTTTAAACGCTTAGAATGGTATACAGAAAAGCAAAAGATATTGTCTCCGTTCACAGTAGGTTTTAGAAAATCACAGTCCTGTTTGGACTGCTTGAGTCATATAGTAACTAGTATCCAGATTGGATTCTCCAAGAATTTGCCAACATTAGCTTGTTTTTTGGATATTGAGAACGCTTATAATAATGTTTCAATAGACGCAGCATCATATGTTCTGGATAGTTTAGGGATTGGTTCCAAGCTTTGTAAGTATCTGTGGAGGTTTCTCAATCAGCGAAATTTGAAAATAAAGTTATGTGACGGTAATGTAATAAGCAGATTCACAAATAAAGGTCTAGCACAAGGAGACCCTCTGTCTCCGTTGCTTTTTAATTTAATTACTAACAAGATATGTCATAGACTTCAAAATGTATCAGTTTTGCAATACGCGGACGATTTTGTAATATATGTCACTAATAAGGACATTCAAATATGTGAACGATATGTACAAAATGGTTTAGCCTTAGTTGTAGAGCTATTAAATGAACTAGGGTTGGTACTTTCGGCAAATAAAACACAATATTGTCTTTTCAGTAGAGGTCGCAGGAAAAAACTACCAGTGCTAAGAATAGAAGAGCCCTTGGTTTATTCAGAAAATATCAAGTATTTGGGCATATGGCTAGATAGGAGTCTAACCTGGGGAAAACACATTAATGAAGTGGTCAACAAATGCTCAAAATTCTTAAATATATTAAAATTACTAGCAGGAAGTTCTTGGGGGGTGCACATGATACATTTGAGAAGATTGTACATATCCTTAATTAGAAGTCGTATTGATTACGCATCAGTTTTATACGATAATAGTACAAAAAGTCATATTAGTAAACTCGATAAAATTCAGAATCAAGCCTTAAGGATAATAGGCGGCTTTATCAAAAGTACTCCAATTCATGTTATGGAGAGCGAGTTACACATTGCCCCTTTATTTATAAGAAGACAATATTTAGCCTATAAGTATTTATTAAAAATCAGTGCTTGTTCTAATAATAGTAATACTTGTGTACTTTCTGAATTGAGGGCTCTTTTACAAATTAGTTATTGGGTTAATAAAAAAAAGCCTCTACTCGCACAAACAATTGAGGATGTAAATCAGACTGAAGGTGTTTCTGTGGATATTCTTAGAATGTTTACTTTTGATATTTGGTTATCAGCTGTTGATTTTCATAAATGCTTAGTTATGGGCTTAGAATGTGTATCGCTGGCTAAAACAAGGTACGAGCCCAACACTTTACTCAATGAAGTCGTGAGAGAATTGAATATTAATTACCATGGGTGGCAGAAACTATATTCAGATGGGTCTAAGGGCGCTCACGGATTAGGTGCAGCGTTTTACGATTCCAGTTGTAATTATAGAGTAGGTTTTAAAATAGTATCCAATGTATCTATCATGACGTTGGAACTCATTGCAATTTTGCAAGCCTTGTCCTATGTAATGAAAAAAAAATATGATAAGGTTGTTATATTTACTGATAGCAAAAGTGCATTGCATCACGTGGCTCGATGTGCCTCTGGCTTCAGAGGCACATCGATAGGTTACGACATTTTAAAATATATTCTCATGTTTATGGGAATTGGCACAGAGTTGAAGTTGCAATGGGTTCCAGCGCATCTTGGTTTGCAGGGTAATGAGGAAGCTGATTGCTCATCTAAATTGGCAGCAAAGGAAGGAATCGAGCTGAACTTCATACCAGATTATGTTGAATACGTATCAAAATTTAAAATAAGATGTTTCAATAACTGGAAACAACATTTTAACAGGAAATCATTAGATAAAGGTATATGGTACAAAACTGTTCAAAATGAGCTTCCTCAAGTGCCCTGGTTTGACAGTAGTAGCTTAAGTAGAAGTTATGTTAAGTTAGTTGTAAGATTAAGGTCTGGACACTATCCATCAGCAAAGTTTGCATTTCTCATGAAGAAAGTAAATTCTCCCAACTGCAACGCATGCAGTGTTTTAGAGGATGTACATCATTTGTTGATGGAGTGTGTCAAGAACCAAGAGGAAAGGAGAAGGCTAATCAATGAGTTTAGTTTAAATATATTACAGGTAGGTTTAATACAATCAATTTTAGCTCAACCGAAGTCAGATGTAGCAAAAAGATTTAGCGAGTTAGTGTACTATATTGATTAGTATTCTCCTTTAAATTTAATTAAGAATTTTTTTTTTGAAGCTTGTGTTCGGCATGATGGGGTTGGCGTATCCATTGAGATAAAAACCCCAAATCAACTTAATAAAGATTTAAAAAAAAAAAAAAAAAACCATTTACATGTCCATGGGGAGTACAGTCACCGAACGACATCGTTCAGTTTATACGGTCGTAAAAGTGAAATTGACATTTCATGCGCGGACAGGTGGGGCGAGATTCGCCGCGCGGCTTGGATGCTTGAACTTATTTTCCCTAGCTGTAACATGTATCATCCATTTTACGTACTTCCATTTGCTGTTGCTGTCTGCCAATTCACTTGGAAGGTATCCCATCCTCCGCTTAAAGGCGTCCTTAAAACCTTTTATCTTCATACAACTAATTTTCGGTGCTGTTGTGACTAAACCTACTGTCAGCAGACTATGACCCCAGGCCTTTTTTAATAAACAGAAAAAAAGGCAACTAAGCACACATCCCTCTCGCGAATTTTAGAGTAATAAGCCCTTTAACCACCAACAACGTCATATTAAGGGCATAGGCATAGGAAGGGAGGGGGGGGGGGGGGGTGAAACTTCAGCCTGAGCGACAATAGCTGAGGTTTCGAACTAGTGATCAAGAGGTCGCAGGGTCAAATCCCACCCATTACACTGTTACCGTGGACCCACTCCAGACACAAGCATATTTAGCTTAGTTAGACACCAACTACCGAAATTAATGTTATTTTTCACTTTGCAGTGTTTTTTAACCGACTTCAAAAAAAGGAGGTTTACAGTTCGTCTTAACCTTTTTTTTTTTTTATGTATGTTACCTCATAACTCGGAGATGGCTGGACCGATTTGGAAAATTCTTTTTTTGTTTGAAAGGATATACTTTCTAGTTGGTCCCATTGTCGTCACGTTTGGATCTACTGATGGGATCATGGAGAAATCGAGGGAACTCTTCAAATATTATAGGCACACCTATAGCGTTTTGGGTATTTCTTATAGTACCTTGTGCAGTTGCTCTCGAAAAGCACCATTTGAGGAAGTGGAACTGATAATGAAGACCCCAGATGGCCACCGAAACTACACAATAATAAGTTTTTCGTTGAAATTGCGATTAGAATACTTGAATATGGATGTTAAGCACTTTATGCTCGTCACAATGCATATGGTGAAGTAGAGCTGATGGTGATGTACCAGGACAACTCCTCAAAAATTAACGGCTCTGCACCGGGAAAAGCAATATTTTGTAAAAGGTGATAAGTAGTTGACATTTTGGCTTTTGTAACTAGATAAATTACCAACCGACCTATTAAAAAGTGTGAAAAAAAACTTTTTAGCAAAAAATAGAACCGACTTCCATATAAAAACACTACAAAGGCAAAAATAACTTTAATTTCGGAAGGCGGTGTCTTTAGTTTTGTATATATTTTCGTTTTTGACACCGCCTTCCGAAATTAAAGTTATTTTTGCCTTTGTAGTGTTTTTATATGGAAGTCGGTTCTATTTTTTGCTAAAAAGTTATTTTGTAAGTCGGTTGAATTTTTGTTAAAAATCGTAAACCGGTTCACAGAATAATAATAATAATAACACGCTTTTATTAGGTCGACCTGTATGTAACTAACTATGTAATGAAATCTAAGGTAACTAATTTAACCATCTTCCAAGGGTCGTAGCGTAATGAAAATTGGCAGCTGTATGTAGTTCTGATGACAATACAATAATATGGTACTGTCGAACTGATCTGATGATGGAGCCGGAAAATATGAACTGGAACTTCATGATGGAAAATCGTATCACAGCTGTTTTGGATTTCTTAGAAAAGTCTTGTAATGAACTTTGACCACGATTAGGTTTCAAGGTCTGATGATAAAGCCGGAAGATAGGCACTGGCATTCCATGATGGAATATCGTATCATAATCGTGTTTGCACTTGTGAGAAAGGCCACGTAATGGACTTTGGACACGATCAGGTTTCAAAGTTATTATAACAAACCTAAAGAAAATCCGTTATCGGTTTTCTTAACTTTTTTGAATTACCGCGTAATCCATAGATTTAATTTTTTATAGATGTCACTTTCAAATCCTCTGGGGTGATCGACCGTTTAATTGTTCGTGGGAATAATATGGCAAAAACTCCAAAAAAGAAACAGCAACACAAAGAAAACGGAGACTACAAAAAAAAGGAAAAGCGCGAACAATTTTTTTGTTTTTACGTGCATTTATAAAAGCGTGTTTTTCTAGTGTTTTTTTTTTTGTTTATTTATATGGACGAAGTTATCATGACGAACAACTACCGGAAATTTATTGTGAAGGATGGCACGGTTGACATGTGTCGGGCATGTCACCGTCCAGGTGAATCAATCCGCCACATTGTCTCTGGTTGTTCTCGTCTTGCTAATGGAGAATACTTGCATAGGCACAACCTTGCAGCCAAGATTATTCATCAGCAACTTGCTCTGAAATATTCTCTTGTGGAATCGGAAGTGCCGTACTATAGGTATGTGCCCGACCCAGTTCTCGATAATGGCCTTATCACATTATACTGGGATCGGTCCATCATCACTGATAGGACTATTGTAGCCAATAAGCCTGATATAGTGGTGGTGGACCGAAACGAGAGGCGTGCCATGATTGTCGACATAACCATCCCGCATGACGAGAACCTCGTGAAAGCCGAGAAAGATAAGCAAATCAAATATCTTGACTTGGCGCATGAGATTGTCGACATGTGGGATGTGAACTCGGCAGTCATTGTACCGATAGTCATCTCAGCCAATGGCTTAATAGCCAAGAGCCTCGACCAACACCTTAGGAGGCTCTCGTTAGGCGGCTGGATCAAGGGCTTGCTTCAGAAAGCAGTACTCCTGGACACGGCGCGTATCGTTGGGAGGTTCCTCTCTCACAGAGCCCTGACCACCGGTAGCTTGGACCCTGTTCCCGATACCGGTGGGCTACTATTTTTTATATTTTTAAATGTTTTTTGTGTTTTATAGAAATATTTAAAAATATAATTTATATGTGTATAATTAGAAATAAAGGAAATAATAATAATAATATTACACAACTTTCACACAACGCCATCTAGTCCCAAACTAAGCAGAGCTTGTGCTATGAGTACTAAACAACTGATAAACATACATACATATATATTTCTAAATACATACATATTATAGATAAATTACACCCAGACAAAGGACAAATGATCGTGCTCATCACACAACCATTTATCCTGGGTGGGAATCGAACCCACGACCTTGCGCATAGCAGTCAGGGCCACTGACCACTAGACCAACCACCACGAACTATCAAGTTTCAACTTTGTAGTCCTAATACTTTCGGAATAAACTAGCTGTGACATACGGACAGACACATAGAACCCCGATCCCGCTAGGCTTCCTCCAGGCTATTAGGAATCTCACCTGGTAGGGGTGGACTTCCGAAGTGTCATGAAGTAGCGACGCCAAGTTACGGCCTCGCGGTCGGGGCAAACTTACAGTTTCACTTTCAAGTAACCACAAAAATTAGGTGCAGATATGGTGCGCGCCGAAAAAATCCCAAACTTTTTTGACAGATATTTTTGTGTAAAGGTTTTTAGGGTTAGCCGAATGGAAAAAAACGGAACTCTTATAGATTCGTCCTGGCTATCCTTCTGTTCGTCCTTATGTCACAGCCAAGTATTCCAAAACCATTAAGTCAAAGAAGAGAGAGTTGAAACTTGTTAAGTAGATGTATTCTGTAAATAACTTTATGATTTATATACAAAAAAAAAAATCAATGGGGTGCTCCCCATACACGGAAGTCATCATCAGGCTAGCCATTTCCCAATTATATTGGGGTCGGCTTCCAATCTAACCGGTTGCAGCTGAGTAATAGTGTTTTACATGGAGCCACTGCCTAGCTGACCTCTACATCATCCAGTCATCTCAGATTTTAACGTACTTTCCGAGGCACGGAGTATCAGACCGTCAACTTCCAACTCCGGGCAACTACTGAAAAATTTCTTACAGAAAATTCCCATAGAACTTTTTGGCCGACCTGGTAATAGAATCCGAAACTTCGTGCTATACAATAACGCTTGCAACCAACGACCAAACTAAAAAAAACATCAAACCTATATTTTTTTTATTTGTTGGGTCATTATATTGATAACGCAAGACATCACACTGCACGAGAACCCGTTATAACTCTGCAGATGCTGCGGTTAGAAACCATAGGTCATCCTACGTACCAACCAGACCGATATGCTAGACCTTGCTCCAACGGACGTAATTTATTTACGTGATTTCATTGAGGTAATATGTACTAGTACATATTACCTCAATGCGTGATTCAATCACGTCAATTTTCAACGAGATGAAAAACTTCCAAAGAGGCAGTGTACAAAATGCTTTTAAACAGTTTGTCGAATCTAGATCCCGAGAGTTCTATTACTAACCATAAATATATATTATTCATAAATAACCTTCCGATTGGATGGCAACAATGCATAGAAAATGAGGGTAAATATTTTAATAAAATAAAAAATATGTTACATTTTAGAAATTTTAGTTTTTCAAATCAGCAATTTCATACTTTAACTCCTAGTGCAACTTTGTCATTTATACAAACGTCATAAAAACAAAGACATTTTTCGTTAATCTATTAGCAAGTATAGATTAACGAAAAATGACATCTATTTTAGATTTTTTTTAAATATTCTTCTATCTGATTGATGTACGGTGTCATGTAAAATTTATTCTATTTTTTCTCATTATACAAATAAACACAATGTTTATAATATTCACATTTTAAATAGTTTCAAGCTGCCAATTCCACCCTATCAGTGGTAGCAGAGCGTGGTTGGATAATTCGTGGCAAATGGAATAAAACCGTGAGTAAATGAGAAAATAAAATTTAAAAAATGAACTCAAGTCTAAGAAGCATAGAACCGCTGACAAAATCAAATTACGATACCTGGTGCTTACAAGCACAGGCGATTCTCATAAGATACGATCTATGGGAGTACGCTAGCGGTGAAAAAACGTTAGCGGCAACTGCGACTGCCGAAGAAAAGAGGGCATTCCTCTTTAGGAAAAACACATAAAGGCAAGGTCAGAGGTACTTCTACTTATATCTCCACCAGAACTTAAACAAATTAAAGGATGTAACACGTCCAAGGAGGTATGGGATAAACTAAAATCTGTACATCAAAGTTCAGGACCCGCGAGAAAGGCTACGCTATTAAAGCAACTAGTATTGAAGAAAATGACTTCACAAGAAGATGTAAGAGAACATCTCAGTAATTTTATGGACGTAGTGGGTAAATTAGAAGATATGGATGTCAAAATTCATCTAGAATTATTAAGCATTATGATGTTATACAGTTTACCTACAAATTTTGATAGCTTCAGAACGGCAATTGAGTCGAGAGATGTTCTACCAAGTCCTGACATTTTGAAAGTTAAAATCATAGAAGAATACGAAGCAAGAAGGCAAAGCGAAGCAAGCGAACCACAGACTTCAGAAGCATTCTATACCAAAACAAAGAAAAGAGTACTATGTTGCAACAATTGTAAGAAGAAAGGCCATTCCACAGAATCTTGTTGGTCAAAGAAGAGACCAAATAACTCTAATAAAACTAAAGGTCAGGAAGAGACGCATAATATCTGTTTAACAACAGGAACGTCAAAAACTAAAAGCAATTTATGGTGTCTAGATAGTGGCTGTACGTCACATATGACGGGTGACAAAAGTATACTCTGTAACTTAATCCCTGCATCTGACACTCTAAGACTAGCTTCAGAGAAGCATACGACCGAAGTTAAAGGGAAAGGAAACGCAGAACTCTATATAAAAGATTTGAAACACTATAATTGACACATTATATGTGCCTGATTTGTCAAACAACTTGATGTCAGTAAGTAAAATTACAGATCATGGCTATAAAGTTTTATTTGAAAAGGGACAAGCCAGTATCATAAAAGACGGAACAGTTAACTTAAAAGCTAGAAGAAGAAATGGACTATACTTCATTGAATTCGATGAGCCGGAAGAGACAGCAAATTTCACGCCCAGTGCTGAAGGCGAAATTATGAAATGGCACAAGATATTAGGTTATGTCAATGAAAGAGACCTAAAGGAAATGGTTAAAAATAAAATGATGCGAGGACTCGAATTTAAAGAAAAAACTTTGGGTACCTGTGAGACTTGTATCAAGGGTAAATTTACCACTCTACCATTCCAAAGCCATGAACAAATAATCTCTACCAAAGTGCTGCAGATAATTCACAGTGACGTATGTGGCCCTTTTGAGCATAAATCAATGGCTGGATCAAAGTATTTCGTTACATTTATTGACGACTATACAAGATACTGCTGTGTTTACTTCTTAAAAGAAAAGAGCGAAGTTATTGAAAAATTCAAGGAGTATAAAAACTATGTTGAACTCTTTCTTAAGAAGAAAATTCAAAACCTTCAGTCTGACAACGGAGGCGAATATAGGTCGAAAGCGTTTGACAAATTCCTGAAAGATAACGGCATAAGCCGAAGACTATCTGCACCCTATACACCGCAGCAAAATGGCATGAGTGAAAGGAAAAATCGGTCGCTGATGGATAAAGCAAGATGTCTGATGATAGATTCTAACATTCCTGCAAATCTATGGGCAGAAGCAGTGAACACTGCAAACTATTTGATAAATAGAAGCCCAGCAAAAGCTCTCAAAGGAAACTCCCCATATGAGAAGTGGGTAGGAAGAACCCCATCGGGAAATCACCTACACGTGTTTGGAAACAGAGCCTTTGTAATGAACAAGAACCGAAAAGGAAAATTCTCTGCCAAAGCGACAGAAGGAGTATTTTTGGGATATGCAAATAAAGCCAAAGGTTTTAGAATCTACATACCGGAAAAGAATGACGTTGTTATCAGCAGAGACGTAAAAGTAATCGAAAAGATGCATTATGGCGATACTCCTGCTGAGAAAAACGAAGACTTTACTCTAGAACCAGAAACAGAATCAATTGAGATTGAAATACCTGAAATTAAAAACAAAATGAATAATAACTTATTTTTTCAGGAACCTACTAATCTTCCTTCTTCCAGCTCCAGTCGAGATCCAGTTGACCCACCGCCCTCAAGTGAAAGACCACAAAGAGAAGTGAGGCCACCAGCATGGACCAAAGATTACGAGCTAAGTCGTTGCGTGACTATGTTTACATCAGATAGTAATGATGACTATGACTGTTCATTTCTTACATATCAAGATGCAGTGACGGGCACCGACAGACAAAATTGGGAGAAGGCGATACAGTCTGAAATGGATTCACTACAGAAAAATAACACCTGGGTATTAGTTGACAGGTCAGAAGCCAAAGGACACAAAATTTTGTCGAACAAATGGGTATTTCGGATTAAAGATGACGGTACATACAAGGCCAGATTAGTCGTACGTGGCTGCGAGCAGAAAGGAAACCTGGATTTTGAAGACGTATATAGCCCAGTTGTAAGTCAATCTGCCTTAAAAACTTTATTAGCCGTTGCCGCATTCAAATCTTACTACTTCATGACATTTGACGTCAAGACAGCATTCTTGTACGGAGAGTTGACAGATGAAGTTTATATGAAACTACCTATTGGCTATAAAATTGACTGCAATACTACTGAAGTAGTTTGCCGGCTGAAAAAGTCGTTGTATGGCTTAAAGCAAGCTCCATTCACATGGATTAAAACTTTTACCCAAGCGATGTTTGATTTGGGTTTCAAGACGATAAAAACCGATCGATGCGTTTTCATAAACGAAGATAAGTCAATAATAATCGGATTATTTGTCGATGATGGTCTTGTTATAGGAAAAGACAAGAAAAAGATCGAAGTTATTTTGAAGAAACTTGAAACCAAATTTGAAATGAAAAAGAATCAAAATCCAAGTACCTATCTGGGTATGGAAATAAAAGAAGGAATAATTCTTACTGAGATCTTATATAAATAACGTACTGGAAAAATATAATATTAAAAATGCCAAACCTTGTGACACGCCCCCAAGTAGCGATTCCAAGACGATACAAGAAACTGCCCAGGAGAAGGAATATCCCTATAGGGAGGCAGTGGGAAGTTTACTGTATCTGTCTACCAGAACTAGACCAGACATCGCACAAGCGGTCAATCAAATTAGCAGGAAGGTCGAAAATTTCACTAGAGAAGATGTCACAAAACTTAAGAAAATATTCAAATATTTGGTGGGAACCAAAGATAAAGGCATTTTGTTCAAACGAAACACACCGATAGAGAATATCGATGCTTATAACGACTCGGACTATGCTGGAGATCCATTGACGCGAAGAAGCACTTCTGGCTCCGTGCTTATGATAGCTGATGGACCAATCGCATGGGCGTCTAAGAGACAGCCTATAGTGGCATTATCATCGACTGAAGCCGAGTACATAGCCGCAGCAGACTGTTGCAAAGAGATATTGTATCTGAAATCTCTGTTGAAGGAAATAACCGATGTGGATATAAAAATAAATTTGCACGTTGATAACCAAAGTTCGATTCAACTCGTAAAATCGGGATCCTTCAACAAAAGGTCGAAGCACATAGATGTGCGATACCATTTTATACACGAACACTTCTTGAACGGATTGATCAATATCAGCTACTGTCCAACAGAGATACAGTTGGCTGACGTAATGACAAAACCACTGTCAAAAGTAAAGTTCGAAAGACACTGTGCAAGATTAATGCATATATAGAGACGTGTCTCAGCAACATGAACGAACATCAGGAGAAGGTGTTGGAAGGTTGTGATGCTGTCCATGTTTGTCTATGACATCTATTTTAGATTGATTTAAAATATTCTTCTATCTGATTGATGTACGGTGTCATGTAAAATTTATTCTATTTTTTCTCATTATACAAATAAACACAATGTTTATAATATTCACATTTTAATTAGTTTCAAGCTGCCAATTCCACCCTATCATATTCCGACTCGCACTTGGCCACTTTTTTGATTGACTTCAGATCATAGAGTACTATAATACTACGGATACTTCAGATTCTTGTTGACACTACTGTTGCGATACATGTTAAATTAATATAATTATGTGAAAATTTTCTTACGTTAGACGTTAACGCAACTTCAATAAACGAGCATTGCTTCTACAACTGGAGGCCTGGCCCCCCCTGGAAAATATCTCTAGATACGCCAATGATTACGGGTACTGATTCCACCTCAGATGTCTTAGGCAAATACTTAATATCCGATGGTCTGATCGCGTGCGGAACACCAAAGTACTGCGTTTAGCTAGTAGGTGGCATAGAGTCTTATCTCATGAGATGGCAGTTTCGGTGATGCGGACACGTCCCCGCATGTCAGAACAACAAGTGGCAAAGCGTATCTTCTACTCTGAACTTGAGGAGGACAAGCGTAAGCATGGCGGACAATTCCTCAGGTATAAAGGTGATTATGCGTCATTTGAAAATATGTAACATTCAGCTTTCTCGCTGGGAGCAGCAGGCCGCCGATCGACTGGACTGGAGGGCTGTTCAAAGCAAAGTCCGTGACTATGGTCACAACGGTGCCTTGTGGTTGATGCCAAGCGTGATGAATTGAAAGCCCACAGGGTACATTTAACAAATTTTAAGGTTTTTACCAAAACACAAAAAAAAAATGTAATTTTTTTACGATGAAATATAAATTCACTGATTTAATTCAGTATTACATTGTAGTAAAGAATATACCCGTAATATAGGTTTTATTTAACAAAATTCAACATAATTTATACAATGACACAATCAATGCTGACAACTCAGTTTCTTCTTTAAATATGGCGTTCAATATTAACCAAGGAGTTAATATATATCATTACATTCTCCTGGGCTTATTATTATTGTACGTAGTCCGCTAGATGAGCAGGCGGACGTCGTTCTCTTTCAGAACGACGCAGGACCATCTCATTCTGGGAATCTCGCTGACCTTCTGTGTCACGCTCATCGCCAGCGACTGCATCGATGAACTCGTCGTCATCATTGGAATACGCTTCATCCAGTTCTAAAGAACATTCCCCAGCAGGAGCTAGGTGTCGATTAGATACGACAACTTCTCTACCACTGCTCAAACGCACACGAGAATGTTGAGGATTACTTTCCAGAGTCTCTACTTCTTCAACCAATGGATCATATTTACTAGTTCGATTATGGTTTCGCATTAGTACTTTTCCTGGGATGTTTAGCCATGTAGGCATCGACTGACCCGTTGAGGATCTCCTGGCGTGAGAAAACATCCGCTCATTAGGCGTACAGTTTGTAGCCGTGCAAAGAAGCGATCTTACAGAATGCAGAGCCTGAGTTAAAACTGACTCCCATTTAGTTATAGGTAGATCATGGCTTTTCAGAGCCAATTGTACTGTTCGCCAAATAATTCCGTTGTATCTCTCCGTTTGTCCATTACCCTGAGGGTTGTACGGTGTAGTGTAGCTCGTAGCAATGCCCTTCTGGTGAAAAAAATCTGATATCTCTTTTGAAAGAAAAGAAGTGCCACGATCTGAGTGTACGTAAGTTAGCATTCCAAATATAGAAAATAAATCAGTCAGTTTATTAATTACCGTGTTTGTACTCAAGTCTGGGCAGGGATACGCAAATGGGTATCGGAAATATTCATCCACAATCGTAAGGATATATCGATTGTTCCCAGTTCCATCTGAGGGAAGTGGACCTTTAAAATCTATCGATATTCTTTCAAATGGGGCCAACGCTTTTATTAGTTTTCCCATGTTTTGTTGAAAACGAGGCTTTACTTCTGCACATATGGAACAGTTCGCAGTAATACGTCTTATCTCTTCGGTGGAGTAAGGTAAATTTTTGCTTCGAACCCAATGGAGCATTCTTGTTACTCCAGGATGACACAAGGTTTTATGCAGTTCTTTGAGTGCATTTTCTGAACTATGTAAAGAGGCTAATAATGATGCATTGGCTCTTGATAAAGCATCAGCTGCTATATTTTCCTTTCCAGGGCGATAAACTATGTCAAAATTGTATTCAAAAAGTTCTAATCGCCAACGTTGTATTTTGTCATTTTTTATTCTTGACGCATGCTGCTGATTGAACATGAATGCGACCGATTTTTGGTCAGTTATCAGTTTGAATTCTCGTCCGATGAGGAATTGTCTCCATTTTCGAAGACATTCGACTATAGCCGCGGCCTCCTTCTCTATGGCTGGGTGATTCCGTTCACTACCGTGAAGGCTTCTCGAGAAAAATGCAACTGGTCTGCCTTCTTGTGACAGAGTTCCCGTGATAGCGTAGTCTGAAGCGTCTGTTTCAACAACAAATTGTATGTTGTCGTCAATCGCGTTTACTGCTGATCTGGCTATCTCTTGCTTTAGAGAGTTAAAAGCGTTTACTGCCTCAGAATCGAGAGGGAATGTGCCTTGCGAAACGAGGGACTGAATTTTATGAGAGAATCTTGGCACATATTTAGAATAGTGAGCAAATAATCCCAATGCTCGTCGGAGCGATGCCGAGTCTGAAGGCAGAGGCAGCTCTAATAGTGGACGTAGACGATCCGGGTCGGGTTTAATTACTCCATTGTTTATAGTATATCCTAGAATACTTATCTCTTTCAATGAAAATTCACTCTTTTCAAGATTCAGTGTAAGGTTATACCGTTTGGCAATATCAAGAAAACGCTGCAGTTTTTGATCGTGGTCAGCTTGGGTAGTTCCACAGACTGTGATGTCATCCAAATACGCGTATACTCCTTTAAGTTGCTCTTTTGCGATTATATTATTGACAGTTCTTTGAAAAACCGCTACTCCATTGGTTACCCCGAAAGGTATTCTTCGGAATTGGTATAAATTACCTTCTGCTTCAAATGCTGTATAAGGTTTTTCTGTTTCAAGAATCGGAATCTGATGGTACGCACTTTTTAAGTCAATTTTGCTGTAGACACTATGTTTAGCTACTTTAGAGACTATCTGTTCAATACTTGGTAAAGGGTAAGCGTCTAGTTGCGTGTATCTATTTACTGTCTGAGAGTAGTCTATACACATCCTTTTTTTATGATTTTCATTTGCCGTTACAAGCACATGTGCTCTCCATGGTGACGAGCTAGGTTCTATAACACCTTCAGCTAGTAATTTCTTTATCTCAGTACGAATAAACTGCATATCACTATCTGAGTATCTTCGTGATTTAACAGCTATTGGCTTGCAGTCTGGTAAGAGATTCGGGAATAGACTGATTGGATCGACGTTAGCTTGAGATAGTGCACATAATATCAGTGGAGCTCCAGATCCGCCGAAATGCATTTCTAATGTATTATGTTTCTTAAGAATATCATGGCCGATTATGACATCCGTACATAAGTTTTCCATTATTAATAAGTTAACTTGAAAACTATGACCTTGCAGATCGATATTGACGGAAAACAGTGCATCTACCTTTGTTTTTAGATTTGAGGCTGCCATGCCGACATGTTGGTAGCATGAGCTCTTTTGTATATTGTATTGACAAACTAGTCGGCTGTCTATAAAACTAGCAGTACTCCCTGTATCAATCAATGCTCTGGCTACAAAGAATCCGTTTATTTTAATCGGTATCATAGCTTTATCGAGATCCATCCATTTCCCATGTGTTTGTTCGGTGGTTCATCTATAGCACTAGTAAAAGCACTCCGTTGTGGCGGCGCAGTCAATGCATTTTTGCACACTTTTGCAAAATGCCCTCTTTTTCCACATTTGAGGCAGGTTGTACCAGCAGCCGGACAATTTTGCCGTGCATGTCTCTTGTTTCCACAGAAATAGCATAGTTCTTGGATGTGAGTTCTCTGATTGTTATTACGGACCGCATTGGTAAAGGTACTAATATTATGTTTCTGGTAGTCATCACTGTGTATTTGCGCCATCTCTAGAGTGCGGGCCTGCTTGAATGCGTCGTCTAAAGTGAGTGTGCTATTTTCCAACAGTCTTTGACGTACTAAGGACGACGAAAGTCCTGATATGAAAGCGTCTCTAATAAAATCACTTTCGTTTTGTTCAGCTGTTACTTGTTTAAAATTGCATTCTTTTGAGAGCAGTTTCAAGGCTTGTAGATATTGGTCGATGGACTCACCTGGCTGTTGTGCTCGTTTTGCTAATTTGTGCCTGGAATATATTTCGTTAGGTGGTTTCAAAATTAGTGCATCCAGTCTCATTATAGCAGTATCGTAATCAGTGCAATCCTGTATGTGCATAAAAGTTGTAGAGGACAGATGATTAGTTAGTAATCGGTATTTAGTCTCTTTTGCAATAGTTTTCTCGTTAGTAGTTATAGCTGTCAGAAAATTTTCGAATGTGTTTTTCCAATGTGTCCACTGAGGGGACAGATCTTGGCTTGAGGACGGGTCTCCGTCGAAACGTGCTGGTCGTAGATATTTTTCCATTTTGTTAAATAAATTGTAGTAAAGAATATAGGTAATATAGGTTTTATTTAACAAAATTCAACATAATTTATACAATGACACAATCAATGCTGACAACTCAGTTTCTTCTTTAAATATGGCGTTCAATATTAACCAAGGAGTTAATATATATCATTACATACATATCGATTCAAAACATGGAATCTTCGATCTCAGATTGCCATCTCTATTCCGAGGTTTGTTTCAGGCTACTGCAACTTCAAGGCGAAAAAAATTGTATGGACTTTGAGGGGTAAATAATGGTAGATTTTGCTGTCTCACCTGTTCCGTGCGTTTCCTCCAAAGAGTAAAGTAATATACAAGGGTTTCCTCTTTCTTTCATGACAGTCTGCCATATATGTTTACTTGTCGTGTATCTTGTAGTATTTTGTAAGTTTGTTCTTATTATTTTCTAGCAGTTAGTTACGGTTAATTTTTTATCTTAATTTGTAAAAAGTGTGATCTTGTTCAGTAAACATAATTGTACCATAATGCCACCTAATTATTGTAATATTGGTTTTATGGAATTTTATGTCTATGGTTTACTGGCAGGTTTTAAAGTCTATGGCATTTAAAACCAAAATGTTGTTAGGAAGGTTTTTTGAATGTGACAAGATAGATGAAAAGAAAAGTCAAGTAGAAAATATTCAGTTGGAGAGATAGTCGTTGTCGAAGTCAGTTGAATATGGTCGATCATATGGTTTAGTTTTTTAGAGCAGTTTACCAAGTTTTATCAAACATGTATTAGATCAATTAGAATTTTGTAAAGGGTTTTGGAATGAAATAAAACGCAGTGAAACTATAGAATGAAGTAACTTATTTGAATAAAGGATCCCACACTTACAACATCTTGGTAAGAGAACAATTTGATATACTTTTACACTAATAGCCGATTTATAACTTGTGAAGTATCGTACTTGTACCTAAAGTCCTAAAGGTAATGAAAAAAGGAAGTTTATAGCATAACTAGTATTTGCGTGTTGCGCGAGGTGCAAGCACCTCGCGTGCTTGTGAAAAAAAAAAAAAAAAGGTGGGGGTGATGGGTGGGGGTTTCAGAAGTATTTTGACTAAAGCATTGCCACTCTAAATGAATCTTAAAAAAAATGTTCCAAGTCTCTTAATTTCCGAGATCCGCCTAAAGGGGGTGAGAAGGGGGGTGGGGGGGGCGATTTTGATAAATGATTTTTACTTTACCGAGCCTCCTCTATACGAATCCGTAAAAAGAAAAAAATACGGGTCTCGTAGTTTCCGAGATACGATAGGGGGGGGGGGAGAAGGGGGGGGAAAAGGGGAGGTTTGGCACTTTTCCCGTAGGTTTCAGAGTTACTTGTTTACGAATCTGTCAAAATATACCCACCTCCCCATCCACCATCTGGGAGAACAATTATGTCAATGAGTGAGTGAGTGAGTGAGTCAGTCAGTGGTAATCTAGCTTTATATAGTATAACTAGTATTTGCGTGTAGCGCGAGGTGCAAGCACCTCGCGTGCTGGTGAAAAAAACTAAAGCATTGCCCCTCTAAATCAAGTATTTGCGTGTTGCGCGAGGTGCAAGCACCTCGCGTGCTTGTGAAAAAAAATAAGCATTGCCCCTCTAAATCAAGTATCTGCGGGTTGAAAAAAAAAAAAAAAAAAAAAAAGAGGGGCGGGGGTGATGGGGGGGGTTGCACAAGTATTTCGATACGGGTCTCGTAGTTTCCGAGATACGATAGGGGGGGGGAGAAGGGGGGGGAGAAGGGGGGGGGAAAAGGGGAAGTTTGGCACTTTTCCCGTAGGTTTCAGAGTTACTTGTTTACGAATCTGTCAAAATATACCCACCTCCCCATCCACCATCTGGGAGAACAATTATGTCAATGAGTGAGTGAGTGAGTCAGTGAGTGGTAATCTAGCTTTATATAGTATAACTAGTATTTGCGTGTTGCGCGAGGTGCAAGCACCTCGCGTGCTTGTGAAAAAAGAAATTGGTATTTGCGTGTTGCGCGAGGTGCAAGCACCTCGCGAGCTTGTGAAAAAAAAAAAAAAAAAAAAAGAGGGGGGGGTGATGGGGGGGGGGGTTGCACAAGTATTTCGACTAAAGCATTGCCCCTCTAAATGAATCTGAAAAAAAAAATGTTCCAAGTCTCTTAGATTCCGAGATCCGCCTAAAGGGGGGAGAAGGGGGGCGGGGGGGGGGGACTTTGAAAAATGGTTTTTACTTTACCGAGCCTCCTCTATACGAATCCGTAAAAAGAAAAAAATACGGGTCTCGTAGTTTCCGAGATACGATAGGGGGGGGGGAGAAGGGGGGGGAAAAGGGGAGGTTTGGCACTTTTCCCGTAGGTTTGAGAGTTACTTGTTTACGAATCTGTCAAAATATACCCACCTCCCCATCCACCATCTGGGAGAACAATTATGTCAATGAGTGAGTCAGTGAGTGGTAATCTAGCTTTATATAATATAACTAGTATTTGCGTGTTGCGCGAGGTGCAAGCACCTCGCGTGCTTGTGAAAAAAAAAAAAAAAAAGGCGGGGGTTGATGGAGGGGTTTAGTATTTGCGTGTTGCGCGAGGTGCAAGCACCTCGCGAGCTTGTGAAAAAAAAATAAAAAAAAAAAGAGGGGGGGGGGGGTGATGGGGGGGGGGGGTTGCACAAGTATTTCGACTTAAGCATTGCCCCTCTAAATGAATCTGAAAAAAAAAATGTTCCAAGTCTCTTAGATTCCGAGATCCGCCTAAAGGGGGGGAGAAGGGGGGCGGGGAGGGGGGACTTTGAAAAATGGTTTTTACTTTACCGAGCCTCCTCTATACGAATCCGTAAAAAGAAAAAATACGGGTCTCGTAGTTTCCGAGATACGATAGGGGGGGGGGGGGAGAAGGGGGGGGAAAAGGGGGGGTTTGGCACTTTTCCCGTAGGTTTGAGAGTTACTTGTTTACGAATCTGTCAAAATATACCCACCTCCCCATCCACCATCTGGGAGAACAATTCTGTCAGTGAGTCAGTGAGTGGTAATTTAGCTTTATATAGTATAATAACTAGTATTTGCGTGTTGCGCGAGGTGCAAGCACCTCGCGTGCTTGTGAAAAAAGAAATTGGTATTTGCGTGTTGCGCGAGGTGCAAGCACCTCGCGAGCTTGTGAACAAAAAAAAAAAAAAAAAAAAGAGGGGGGGGTGATGGGGGGGGGGGGTTGCACAAGTATTTCGACTAAAGCATTACCCCTCTAAATGAATCTGAAAAAAAAAATGTTCCAAGTCTCTTAGATTCCGAGATCCGCCTAAAGGGGGGGAGAAGGGGGGCGGGGGGGGGACTTTGAAAAATGGTTTTTACTTTACCGAGCCTCCTCTATACGAATCCGTAAAAAAAAAAGAAAAAAATACGTTTCTCGTAGTTTCCGAGATACGATAGGGGGGGGGGAGAAGGGGGGGGAAAAGGGGAGGTTTGGCACTTTTCCCGTAGGTTTGAGAGTTACTTGTTTACGAATCTGTCAAAATATACCCACCTCCCCATCCACCATCTGGGAGAACAATTATGTCAATGAGTGAGTCAGTCAGTCAGTGGTAATTTAGCTTTATATAGTATAATTTCCATTAGATGAGGCTCTGTAAGTATTGAATTAGATATTTGATTCTATATTTTAATTAAAACATGGTAAGCTTAATCGATCTTTTAATTTTCAATTTTATTTTGTGATAGTGATGTGCTGTAACGCAAATGGCTCTTATCAATTATCGATAAATGGTGTGTCTGTTGTAATTGTTTATAAACAATGTTAATTTTTATTAACATTGTTTATAATCGGGCACGCCGCAATTGCGGCGGTAAGACCCCTCTTTGAGGAGTGGCTAGATCGGCGTCACGGCGTCCTGACCTACCGCATGACGCAGGTCCTCACCGGACACGGAAGTTTCGGGAGGTACCTGTGTCTGATGGGAAAGGAGGAAACGCCTGGGTGTCACCACTGCGAGGGTCGCCCTGAGGACACCGTAGAGCACACGGTGCAAGACTGCCCCGCCTGGGCAGAGCACCGACGTGTCCTCACGGCGGCGATAGGCGGAGACCTCTCGCGCCCGGCCTTGGTCGAGGCCATGCTGCGGGGCGAGAGGGAGTGGGAAGCGGTCGCCTCCTTCTGCGAAGCAGTCATGCTTTCGAAGGAGGAGGCGGGCCGCGTGAGGGAGAGGATGGCGTCCTCCCTCCAGCCCAGCCGCAGTGGTAGACGCCCACGGCGTCGGACGTCGGCCGACGATCTCCGGCCACCGTAGGCGCGGGCATGCGGACAACGAGTAAAGGGCAACTCGCTGTCCGACCATGGACCATGCCCGGGTCGACGGCGCGTCGTGTTCCACGCGCGCCTCAAAGAGCGTCAGCAACATGACGAGGCCCCCTCTGCAGAGGGCCGAAGCCCGCCGGGGTCGTGGGACTCATCCCGTTACCGTGGCCCCGGTATGTAAAGGGTTATTGAAGGAACACCGTGGATTTTAGTCAGTAAAAGTCTGACAGTCCCTCCCACCCTGCCCGGAGTGGGAGGACTTATTTGATAATTTTACCACGTTAAAAAAAAAAAAAAAACATTGTTTATAAACAATTTGCCGCATTTGCGTTATGTATAATTTTCAGGCAACACACCAAAAATCAGACCACCACAGGACATTTTTGAAGTTTTTTCTTAGTTAATACATGAAATAACAGACAAAACCTTTAAGTAATACAAGGTTTTATTATGCTTAAAAATGCGATAGTTTTTATGACACATAACTTGTCAATGATAAACTGACAATAAGAATAAAAATAAAATAAAATGTTTCATAGAGACGGAAGAAGTAAAGAGTTTATATCATTCTCCCGCGCTAGTCTGTAACATAATCAGTTAAAAATGTTGGTGGTCTGCGCACGCGACTGGATCTACGAATTATCTCCGGTAGCGGAGATAGCGGCGGTCGTTCTTGAGACACTCGCCCTCCACTGTGGTTAGAGACCGGCTCTTCTGCCTCTGTAGATGAAGCAGGTGTCATGTTACGGTTCTCGGTTACCGGTGATGTAGGTGGTGTAACAAAAGAATCAGTTTCAGTTTCCTGGGGAGCTATGTCATCTGATCCTAGCGGCGCTAGATAACGATTTGACACTGTAGTCTCTCTTCCGTCGGGATATCTGACATAGGAGTAATCTGGATTACTATGTAATAGTTCCACTTCCTCAACAATTGGTTCATATTTGTTACTCCTGTTTAATTTCTTCAGTAATACTTGGCCGGAATTTGTAAGCCAAGTTGGGATAGAAATTCCGTTAGTAGATCTCCGTGGGTGTCTAAACATTCGCTCATGCGGTGTGCAATTAGTAGCGGTGCAAAGTAAGGAGCGAATAGAATGCAAAGCTTGCGGCAAAACTTGCTCCCAGTTCTCGACTGATAAGTTTTTAGTTTTCAGTGCCAAAAGTATTGTTTTCCAGAGCGTAGAATTCAATTTCTCCACTTGCCCATTGTCTTGTGGATTGTAGGCGGTAGTTCGGCTTGTAGCGATACCTCTTTCATGAAGAAATTCTTGCACCTGGGCAGAAAGAAAAGCTGTACCGCGATCCGAATGAATATACGATGGAAAACCGAATATCATGAATAAATTGTTGAGATTTTTGACCACTGTTTTTGAGCTGACGTCTGAGCATGGAAAAGCGAATGGAAATCGAGAAAATTCGTCAATTACAGTTAAAATGAATCTGTTAGTTGTATTCGTTGGAACCGGGCCTTTAAAATCTATGCACAAACGTTCGAAGGGTGCTGTTGCTTTAATAAGTCTTCTATGCTCATCACTGGTATTTCTTACGTATCTCGGCTTTATTTCTGAACACGTCCGACAAGAGCTTGTCATATTTCGGACTTCTTCAAGGGAATATGGTAGATTTTTAGAGCGTATCCAATGGAACATACGTGAAACACCGGGATGGCAGAGAGCTTCATGAAGTGATATAAGTTTGGCAGAGCGAGATTCTGTAGATGCACAAACTCTAGATAGAGCATCAGCTGCGTAGTTTTCTTTTCCGGGTCTATACACGATTTCAAATTTGTAAGCAGCAAGTTCCAACCGCCATCTCTGAATCTTCTCATTTTTAATTTTGCTTGAGTGTTTCATATTAAACATAAAAGCAACGGAGCGTTGATCGGTGACCAAGCGAAATTGCTTATCAATAACGTAATGCCGCCATTTCTTTAGTGATTCTACGATAGCGTAAGCTTCTTTCTCTATAGCAGAATGATTTTGTTCGGTTGGATTTAGGGTTCTTGAAAAGAATGCTACAGGCCTGGAATCTTGCGTTAGCACTGCTGCGATTGAATGCTCTGATGCATCAGTTTCGACACTAAAAGGCACATTTTCATCGATAGCATGAATTGAAGATATAGCAATGTCGTTTTTCAGACTCTCAAAGCATTGATTTTGCTCATTTGTAAGGGGGAAAGATGTTGTCCTAGCAAGTGAGTGAATACATTCTGAAAAATTAGGAATCCATTTGAAATAGTGAGCGAACATACCGAGTGTACATCTGAGTGTCGGTATGTCTTGTGGTGGCGGTAAGTCAATAAGTGGCTTCAGGCGCTCATTGTCAGGTTTGATAATGTGATTGTGAATGTTGTAGCCAAGAATATTAATAGAGTCTTGAGAAAATTTACATTTTTGCATACTCAATGTCAGACCATACTTTTTGGCCGCAGTCATAAAGCGCTCTAAGTTTTGGTCGTGTTCTTCGCGAGTAAGGCCACAAATGGTGATGTCATCAAGATAAGCGTACGTCTTCTGAAGCTTTTCTTTTCTAGTTATCCAATCAATAGTTCGTTGAAAACTTGAGACGCCATTTGTCACTCCAAAAGGTATGCGCCTAAACTGATACAAATTACCCATAGCTTCGAAGGCAGTGTACTTTCTTTCTTCGGGTAAAATTGGAACTTGATGGTAAGCGCTTTTCAAGTCTATTAAGCTGAACATTGAGTTTTTGGCTACTTTAGCGACTAAGTCCTCTATGTTGGGTAGTGGATATGCATCAAGCTCAGTATATCGGTTGATTGTTTGCGAATAATCAATTACAAGCCGTTTCCTATGCGTTTCATTTTTCGTTATGAGGACCTGGGCTCTCCACGGTGATTTACTCTCCTCAATCACACCTTCCGATAAAAGGTTGTCGATCTCGTCTTTAATTAATTTGGTATCCTCATCGCTGAATTTCCTGGATTTTACAGCAACAGGTCTGCATTTAGGAGAGACGTTTGCAAAAAGTGGTACGGCCGGCACAGATGCTGCAGCTACATTACACACGTGAAGTGGTTTCTTTGGTCCACCAAATGAGAATTCTAGTGACGCATGTTCTCCGAGGACGTCATGACCGATTATTATACCGGCGCAAAGATTTTTGACAATAAGGAAATTCACATTTTCGTATTTGTGATCTCCAATGTTAATTGTTTGAAAAGTTTGGCCTTCTACTTGTGAAACATGGTTAAGTGAGGCCGATGAAATTGTTTGACAGCTAGGCTTTGTTTTAAGTCCACAGAGTTTGGAGAAGCTGTCATTGATAAATGAAACGGAACTTCCTGTGTCTAAGAGCACTTCTGCTCTTATACCTTTGATGTACGCAGGCACAGTAGCTTTTCTTAAGGACGAAGGTGATGCTGCCATAACAATACATGCTGAAAAATCTTTATCTGTTGTAACTGAATTTGCTATTCTGGATGAGCTTCAACAAACTGAAGCAAAATGTCCCTTTTTGTTGCAAATTTGACAGACTCCATCAAACGCAGGACAGTTTCTCCGAAGATGTACTTGCCCTCCACAGAAAAAGCATTTTCTTCGACGAGTAGCGGCAGAGAAACTCTCTTTTTGCTCAACTTGTTGAATGGAGAAATTGGAGGCAACTTGAGCCGTTTCCTTTTGAGCTGCGTTCACAGGCAGGTTATTGAAACTATTGGAATGGGCCTCGGCTGTTTCTAAGGAAATTGCTTGATTGTAAGCTTGATCGAGTGTTAAAGTAAGATTTTCTAAAAGCCGTTGCCTATATTTATTCGATAAGATACCTGATATAAAGGCATCGCGTATACAGTCGTTTCTGTTTGTTTCAGCGTCGACGGTAGTGAAGCCACAGTCTTTAGATAGTTGTTTTAAAGCTTGTAAATAGGTATCTATAGTTTCATCGGAACGTTGTTTTCGCGATGCAAGCATGTGTCGTGCAAATATGCTATTTTTGGGTTTTACAAACAGCTTCTCTAGTATAGTAATCGCTTCATCATACTTATGAGTTTCACTTACATATGCATAAACGTTAGGAGAGATATGGTTTACCAAAAGTTGATACTTGACTTCGTCCCATTGATCTTTAGTCGACTGTGCGTCTTCCACTGATGACGAAACAGCGGTCACCTTCTGCTGACTTGCTAAGAAGTATTCAAATGTTCTACGCCAATGCTCCCATGATTTGGATGTGGTATTATCCGATGGGTCGGCATCAAACCTTTCTGGCCTTAGATATTTTTCCATTAAATTTGTATCAGTTTAGGCGCATACCTTTTGGAGTGACAAATGGCGTCTCAAGTTTGATGTTTATATTTTTGTCAAAGTATCTTCCCGAGCACCTGACTATAGAGGGTGCGTCTCATATCATATAAAGTTATATGTGTAGGTATATGTTCATTTCAATAACGTTGCAGTTAATGATTATCAAATCTATATATATAAAAGAAAGTCGTGTTAGTTACACTATTTATAACTCGAGAACGGCTGAACCGATTTGGCTGAAAATTGGTAGGGAGGTAGCTTAAAACCAGGAGACGGATATAGGATATTTTTTAGCCCGGAATTCCCACGGGATCGGGATTTAAGCGGGAAAAACATCCCACGCGAACGAAGAAGAAATGGAGAGTAGGGTAGGGGTAGGGTTGGTGTAGGGTAGGGGTAGTGTAGGGGTAGGGGTAGGGTAGGGGTAGGGTAGGGGTAGGGTAGGGGTAGGGTAGTGGTAGGGTAGTGGTAGGGTAGGGGTAGGGTAGGGGTAGGGCAGGGTTATGGTAGGGGTAGGGTAGGGGTAGGGTAGGGTTGGGGTATGGTAGGGGTAGGGTAGGGGTAGGGTAGGGGTAGGGTGGGGTAGGGTTAGGGTAGGGGTAGGGTAGGGGTAGGGTAGGGGTAGGGTAGGGGTAGGGTAGGGGTAGGGTAGTGGTAGGGTAGGGTAGGGGTAGGATAGGGGTAGGGTATCGGTTGGGTAGGGGTAGGATACCACGCGAACGAAGTTGTGGCGGGTCAGCTAGTACAAGAATAAAGAGGACATGGTCCCTGACGTTCTGACGACGGAGCTCCATCGAATGAAATATCAAATGTTTATGACCGCTATGGGTTTGCGTCCAGAAGAAGATCGGGATTAAATTACTGTAATCCTTGACATAATTATATTAATAATAATAATAAATAATCTGTTGTAGTTTTATAATTAAGAATATACTGGATTTCTTAAAAACTACAATCCTTGCTTTATTTCAACACAAATCCTTTCTTAAATAAAAAAAAAGTTAAAAGAAAGCCCGTTACCGACCTGTATACTTTATCGATATCGATAAAGAAGCTAACTACCATTGCTCAGCACTATTTAGTCTGATAGGTTGGTAGTACTGTTGTGTGACGTCTTCTTCCCCGTGTATGTTCGTTCAGTTCTCAGACTAAGGAAAAAAGAATAGACATGAAATACCTACGAAAAAAGCGTGCATACCTATTGTGAGTATGGCACAAAGATGGCGGCTTGCCGTAGAGCTGCGCGCATTATAATATCGATAGTTGAATTGCACGGTGCTTTCAGAATCCAAAATGGTCGAAAATGAGTTTTACGTTTAAGAAACTCATGGCCCTTTGCTTTAAGTTTTTACTATTTTTAACTAATTTCCCTATAAGTCTTATTTCGTTTTGCAAGGATTTAAAAAATAGACCCTCAATCCAGATGCACACGTTTCTTTTAGCTTTCTTCAGTTTTATTTACGTGGTAAGGCGAGCTATATAAACGCCCACGCTCAGAGTGTCACTTTATATGGCAGGCAGGGCACGTGGATACTGAAAAGATGCTACTGCAATTAAATTATCCATCTATATTCTGTACTTGTACGGGTATGTTCATAATAAAACAAATTTTCCTATGGTGTGGTATGTCTATCCCATTAATTCCCAGTTGCCACCGCGGCGATCACGAATAAAAAACTGTAGCCTTGTGATCGCTGTGTTCATTGCTCGCTTTTTCCTGTGAGCGTAGTATGCGACCGAAATTGCGGCCAGAACAACTGTGGCGACCACGCTCAACATAGTGGGTGCGAGTAAAAAACCTCCTACACACAGTGCCGCCGGCTGGGGAGGATGCCGCGCGCGGCTCAGGGTTACTTAGCGCTTGGAATTAAGATTGAGTTTCGTGCGGACTTCTAGTTTCTGCGACTTGTGCCGGGGCATATGTGTAGGAACCTTATTAGAGTATCACTATTACTGATTAGCATACCACGACTGCAGTACCTGTACCTAAGGTCTATAATTACCAATGAAAAGAATAAATAAATACAAAATACGGTTTGTTTTCATCGTTTGTCAGACTATACTTATTTTTATTAACTAATAATATAACTTAACATATTTTTTTTTTTTATTTAAGTATTACTACATGGCTCGATCAATCATAATAAAACAAAAATTATCATTTTACACAGATTTATTGAAAACTATAAAAGCCGTTTATCCCAGTCATACTTAAGTTCTAAAATACAAATATGTATACACAATAATCAAATAAGAGCACGTTGCGCAAATTTTATACAAATATACACATTAATAAAACATGAGCATGTTGAACAAACAAAAAAAAAATACAAACCACACAATCCTTACTTATTAATATTATTATAAGTGCGAAAGTTTGTTTGTATGGATGGATATTTGTTACTCAATCACGGCTGAACGGATTTTTATGAAATTTGGCACAGATGTAGATTATAGTCTGGATTTTCTTACTCTGTCTTCTCACTTAATCATTTCAAAAATTAAAATTATCAAATTAAAATCAAAATGTGAATATCGGAAGAAAAAAATTAAAACATTTTTAATTTTTTTCTTCCGATATTCACATTTTGATTTTAATTTTTGAATAATTTCAAGCGCTTTATCCTGAAACAAAAAAAAAACGCATTAACTTCTAGTTTTCTGCAACTTCGTTCAAGTTTTTGCCGTAAATTAATTTGAATTTTGAGATTACCAGTTACGCTGCCCACAGTACATACAGTAACATATTATAGAATAGAACACTTACATCTGCGTAGCTAGAAGTGCTGCAGACAGGCTCCTCTTCCAGTGTTTTGTGAGAAAAAAATGTTGTGCCTCACATTAATTAAATTGGGCTGGTAACTGTAAAGAAATAACAACAATTTTTTATATTGAGTGAGTTTGTATTTAAAAGTCAAGATAGCATGGTAATTACCATAAGGAACATAATTATTATGAAATATTACACTTACATCTGCATTGTTAGAAGTGCTGCAAACAGGTTTCTCTTCCAACACCCTGCGAGGAACAGATCGTTGTTCCTCACACTCGTCAAATTGTGCTGGTAACTATACAAAGAATAACCATAAATGTTTAATAATATTAACATTGCGAATTTAATCACTAACTCACGCTCACATTTGTTTAGCTTGCATTTTAACATAGACACAACATTTTATAACCTGATATATGTATGTATCATTTTCAAAAATTAATCATTATCCATCTCCTTTTGCTATGACTATATCAGGAGTAAAAATAGTGCAGGTATATGTGTCTTAATCTGTGTGAGGAGGTGGATAATTAAAATCATATAACTTATATTAGGTTTTGATTCAGTCTGTACGAGAATTTTAAGGATGTTTTATAATTTTCAGAAAAAAAAGTTATCTATTTATTCTGACTGATGTGTATTTAAACCTGAAACTTTATACCAGTATTTCAGCAATATAGCACTGCTGTTGCTGACATGCTTCTCGTCCCTCCTCTCTCTCCATCAACTGGTTTGGATTGGTTACTTGTCAGTAAGTAGGTAAACACAATAAACTTGTCTATTTTCAAAACTTACCAATAATTCACTTGAAGGCAAAGCATCATCGCGCAGTCTTGTTATATTTTAAGTTCGGTTAAAACATTTATCTTCAAAATGCAGGGAACAAATAAAAATATGCTTGGTTGTAGTATTAAAATTTTCAATCCCAAGTATATACAGCCACTGTTCTTTTCTTTCTTTACATGTTGGCAATCTAAAATCATAAAAAGAAATCGAGTTAAATAATATTCACCTGTCGATATGTTTTATCGATAAATTGAAAATTCCGAACCGTAACTCTAACTCTCTGTTTACTAACAAATGATTTGCTTAAAAATCACATAATATCAACAGTAAAATAGTAAATATTTACAGAAAAGCAAGTGTATCTTTATAAACTTTCCCAAAAATAGCAAAATCTTTCAAAATAATAGAAAAAAACAAGATATTTTTAATGAATTCGGTTACATACCTGTGCAACGTTTTATTGGGATGTTTTTGTTGCTTTTCATGCGGCAGCCTAACACACTGCACCTACCCATGATAAATGCAGTATTATGCAAGTTCTTACACTATAAACAAGCACAATTTTCGCCTATTATCACCAAATTTTCTTAAAAACACTGAAACAAGCAAGTCGCGATGACAACTGATGTACTTGTTGTTGGCTGTGACAAAACATGGCGGCCGGCCGCAGTTAGGTATTTTGCGACCTCACCAAAGTTATGTTGCCATTTTTGGCAATGATAAAACTAATGTTGTCCTTTTTTACATATGATTACTCTCACAAGTTAAAAAGAGATGCCGATATATCAGTAACTATGCCGTCGAAATGCATCATATTCCTATAACTACTGTTCGTATAGAAAGATGTGATAAACGACTTAAAACTTTTAACGAACTTATTCGTTTATTTTTTATCAAAAGTCACTTACGTAAACTGCTTAATACGCTTATTTACTTTCTTACATTAAAAATAATGAAATTATGTTGTTTGCTTTTTTAGTTGGTTAAGTTTAAGTATTGGTTTTTAAACGAAATCAATGAATTTTCTTTCGTACTTGGCAGGCTTAGGACTGACTGAATGAATAATATTATATAATTATGAAACTTTACTAAGTAGGTTAGTATTATTCTAAGATCTGTATTAATAACTTGTCAAATAATAAACTACATTTTATTAAATTCAGGCGTACTTAAAAGTTCATTGATCTATTATAATATATGTACATTTTAATTATTTACAAAATTTCCATTATTTCCTCAAACCATCAAGTCATTTATTCACATTCAGAAACATAATTTTTTCTACTTTGCTCGTCAACAACCGGGTCCTCCATTCCGATATTATGTTAAAATCGGAATACGATAAAGTTTTATTACAAAAATTACACACAGCTGTTTTAGTCGCATGATTTCTCAAAAAAAAGTTCCAAATTATGTTATTCGAACTTCTACTCGTCATTTTGATACAGTAGTTATTCGAATTTACAGTTTAATTAGCTCACCAATTTGTTTTTGTAGAAAAAGTAGTCAAAATTAACACAATTACTTACACTATAAACTATTTACACTATTATTAACACAATTACCTATTAAACACAATTAACTACACCTAAAAACTATATTATATACAAGTCCAAAACTCACAGAATTATTTCCTTGGTAAGAAACAATTCACCACATGAAATAATGTTTTACACTATTTATGTTTACGTAAACAATTCCGAGTCACAACTTTTAATCAAATTGTTTCGGAAATTCACAAAACATGACGCTTTTCACCGGGCGGAGGAAACGCTAGCGCTACTAAACGTAAAAAGCAAAATAAGTGATAAGCAACCCGTTTAAATTAAATTGGCGCTTTTAAAAGTGAACAACGGAAAGCATATTTAATTTGCTAGGTTTACCAATTTTGAGTAAGTCAACGCGATTCAGCACATATCAAAAGATGTAAATATTTTAAACCTTAAAGTTTTTGAATTAAGGTCGATTTTCGCATAATCATTGTTTACTATCGATTAAAATTGAATCAGGCGCCATCTATCAGCTGTTACATAATTCATTTGAGCACGTTCTTACTTACGTGGTTATGAAAAGAAATTATCAAAACGCGGTTGCGTTTTAATTTTAACAAAAAGCGGAATAAACAGATAACTTTAAATGCTTTTATAAACAAGTCTGCTTATTCGTTTATTTTAAATAATATGTTATATTATATGCTTTTCGTTTAAACGCCCACCTCTGTATAGAATGTTTATGCCATGTCCTCTTTTTTTTCCTTAGTCAGAGGTTCAGTTGGTATTAAAGTGAACTGTTACCTGTTTTTATTTTTTTAATACTAAGTCCCGTCTCTTAAAACATAGTGAAACAAATTACATTCTCTTTGGTTTGTTTTTGACGTTTCCCGCCTCAGACTTCTTTTTTCACTCACGTACGTAAGAATTTTTAAATCAGAGGGAAAATATTTTAACTCAGGTAGGTACAATGTCATATATTTTTACTACTTTCTTTTTTTAATATTTATTTCCAAACATGGGATTGGTTCTTGAACCATAAGCAGTTGTTTATGAATGTGTTTGACATGTTAGGCTTGCCCTCCCATTGTTGGGCTGCCCATGGTGCTATAACTTAGAACAAAAGTGACGAAATGATAACCGACTAGTTTAGGTAGGGTTCTGCTTTTGGATATAGACTACTCAATTCAATTGATTTTTAATTTATTCGTATAGCAATAATCAAAGTTTAAGTTACGTATTGATAGATGGCATTTTTCTCAAAATATTTACACATTTAGCTTAAACTTGTTCTCCGTTTTACTCAGATATTCTAAATTATCTTTAACAAATAACCATTTTATTTTACATAAATTAAAATATTACGGATATTAGGACACCTTTTACATTTCATACCTTTTATAATATATTAACACACGTATCTTCAAATTAATAAAATCCTCCAATTACGCAATCCTATTTTTTCTTTAACTTATTTAATTTTAAACTAAAATGGTAACGAAACTTGCGTAAATGCAGTGATGCCAGATTGGAGGGAATCCCCCCAAATTTGGGGGGTTTTTAAAGTTATGAAGGGAGAATTGAGGGACAATATTTTTGGGGGAATATTTGGACTGATGATGTCTGAACGCGATCAAACCACTAACTAATCTGTGAAAGCACACACACGAATACAAAATGCCGTGCACGATGATAGCCGGGTGGCTCCAAAGTTGCCGCAGAATGGAATGATTTGCATCGTACAACTTGGAAATCCACGCAACACACCGAAGAGTTCTGGGTTGAAGTTTATAATTTCAAAAATGCAGTTGGTGATAGACCATACCCGTGGAAATGTTAGCAAATTGGCACTAGGAATTTTGTCTTTATCTTTTTCTAACGCAGTTGCGGAAAGAGCCTTCTCTCAAGTAGCTATTATTGAAGACAAACGTCGAAACAGATTGGCATTAACACTGCCGAATCCATCTTGAGAATAAGATATAAATTGCTAGAAGGATGTGTTCATTTTAAACCCAGTTCAAAGATGCTAAACAGGTTTAACTCAGAAAAAATACGGAACTGCAACCGGCGCGAGTGAAAAGGCTAATTTAGTCATGGACGCGATTGCTTAAATTGTATAAAATTGTATCAATAATAAAAAAGAATAGCCGTTTATGAGTTTTTTTTACAAATCTTGAATTATGGGGAGATTTCGGGGAAAGTTTGGGGAGAACGCGAGTCGGTCACTTGGCAACACTTTGTGAATGTCAAAGGTTTGAAAAAAGTTAAATAATTTGTCAAATAATAAGACAATAATTGCAAATGATTCAAGAAATTTAAGATATAATATATTCTTATTTAATTGGTGTGTACCTAAGGATACTTCTAAGTTATTGTGTGGATCACGAAACGATTATGGAAGATAAAATTCAGATGGCCATCAAATATTGTAACAGAAGATTTTAATAAAGTATTTGGTGTTGTAATTATATTGTTTTATTGTAAATCAACACAAATTACTAAGTACTAAATAAAAAGGAGTAAATAGGACGGCCTATGCAGTGGTACCCTGATTTGTAGGTAGCTATATCTATATGTATATATATATATAAATATATGCATATGCTTCATACATTGTTGTTGTTACTTGTTGCCAGAGGGCGCGGGCGCTCTGGAATCTTCGAGTGACGGCTCTATCTCAGTATATAAAATGTACTCTGTGGGGCTGCCTTTGGATATTGCATTACTCAAAGTATCCCAAGTGTGAAGTCTTTTAAGACATCTTGTTGGCAGTGATTCACTTAGAGCCTGAGCAAGGCTGTTTTCGTGATTTATTATCCTCTCTGTAAGCTTTTGTCATAATTTTGATTTCCTCTTTGATGGTAGGGACTTTTAAATATTCGTGAATTTCATCCATTCTTGTGTACATGGGGCACTCACTATGGCTTTAAGCACGCCATTTTGAAATTGCTGGAGTATTTCAGTGTTAGAGGTTTTTGCTGATCCCCACAGCTGTATGCCGTAAGTCCAGACTGGTTTTATGACTGCTTTGTAAATCAAAACTTTATTGTTGACAGAGAGTCGTGTTTTTCTTCCCAATAACCACTCTAGTGTTCTCCATCTGTGATTGAGTTCATCACGCTTTGTTTGGATGTGGGTCTTCCATGTTTGTCTGCGATCGAGGTAGAATCGTGCAGCATTGGAGAGGGGGACTCAGTTGGAGGTCACTTTCAAGATATGAGCTCACTTCACGGTCTGTAATTTCTGTTCCTAGGTCCTCATTTGGGGTGAAGACGCTGCTAAGAAACTCCCCGTATGCTTCTGCTCTCTCTTCATCCGTTTTAGCCCATTCACCATTTTCTTTTTTGAGCGGGTGCTGTGCTAGTTGTGGTTTTCTTTCTGATTTTACCGCTTTCCACAAATCAAATCAAATCATTTATTTTGCGAAGAATGTGGGTATACAAAATAAGATGTCGAATATTTTAATAAATAATAGTTCCATCACACTCTACCTTACGGCATGCAAAAGTATAAAAACTTACATCTATTCAAGCATAATAAAATAAAAAATTACATGTCTTTGGATCATAACAACTACTTTACATTACAAAAATACACACAAACAAAAACTACATTACATTACATTACATTACATTATAAAACACTACATTAAATTACAGTTATAAAACATTGCATTAAATTTTAAATAAAATATAATTAAATAATATAACATTATAATCCTTTATCATTCAAAAAATCTCATATAGAATAATAACATTTATCTAAAAGTAAGGATGTTAGCCTCTTTTTAAATATACCTAATGGTTCTTCTTTATACGCAGGAGGTATTTTATTATAAATTACAGGCCCCATTGATAAAAAGCTTTTTCTTAATAACGCTGTTTTGTACCTACCTGTGAACATTAGATTTTTATATTGTGATCTAACAGATCCCGGCCGTGTTCTAATATTGTCTATTCGAGTAAAAAGGTGTAAATTTGTTCTGACAAACAATGCAACTTCTAATATATACAGGGTGTGGCGGAAATAATGGATAACCCTGTAACTGCCAGTAGGTCATATAATGGTCTATCATATATCCCAATTTCAAACTCAGTTGGTCAGGCATTTCAAAGTTATTTTTATTTGTTTATTTTTTTTTGAAAATATTGTACCTATTTTATAAAATCAGCTGCCGTTTCAACATTTAACGGAGTTTTTTTATTCTGTTTTTTGCGGTCTGCTTCTGAATGTTTGTGTAATCACACGCGTATGAATATTTTTTGTTACACTCTAAGATGATTTCAGAAAAAAAAACACATAATACTTACTTTTTAGTTTTTTTAATTGAATCCTGTAACTTTGACTCCATACCCTGAAAAAAAAATGTATCGCACAGTTATGGCCCATTACTTTAAAAAGTTGTCCATATCATGCGAATTCTAAAATGGTATCATAGTGGCCAGTATCGTACGAATGTGCAAAACTATTTCAGTTTGAATTCAAAAGGTCCATAATTTCAAAAAAAATATTAAATTCAAAAAAATGTGATTCTGTATTTTACTAATCTTCTGTATCATGTAAATTGTTGTAAAAACGTTTCTAACTCACTTTGACATTGCTAAAACATCACTCAGGTAAAAAAAAACCGGTCCTTTCTTTGTTTGGGGCTACCTGGAATTCTGGCTCGATGGAAACAATATAGCTATTGTGCAAAATAGAAAAAGGCAAGCTGTATTTTTTTTAGAATCACCACATCAATAGTTCCTCATAACATCATTCAGTGTGATCCCGTTCGTTGTCTTACGTAGTCGCACGCCTTTGCTCCCTGTTTTTCGTTCGTTAAATCTAACTCGTGACTTACTGCATTTCTTTTCGGACTCTGATTTGCCTGTGATTTGGACTTGCGTTGTTTAGTGATCCCGACGACATTGCTTACTGTACCCGGACTGTTGTGGCAAGTGCGCTGTTGACAATGCCTCAACGTTACACATCGGTAGAATATGCCAACATGCACTACATTTATGGTGAATGTAGAGGCAACGCCAATGAAGCGGCAAGACTTTACCGAGAAAGGTACCCGAATAGTCGACACCCTGATTACCGAATTTTTATTCGCGTACACAATGCCTACTGTGAGGGAAGAATACCTGGTACAGGTGTGGGCGGCGCGAGTGAAGGACGACCACGAGTCTACAATAACGAAGAAGAAGTTATGGAGTTAGTAGAAGCAGATCCTACCATATCCATTCGAGTTTTATCTCGGTTTACTGGAATGTCAACCAGAACAGTACATCGCATATTAAAACGTCACGAATTGTACCCTTACCACTATCAAAGGGTGCAAACATTACTTCCAAGGGACTACCGAGCACGAAAAGAATTTTGTCGTATAATGTTGAGAAGAATTAGAGAACAACCACATTTCTTTGAAAATATCCTCTGGAGTGACGAGTCTACATGCAGGAAGGACGGGTATTTGAATATACACAATTTACACAGTTGGCAGCTTGAAAATCCACATTTAATTAGACAAGACCGATCGCAGTACCAAGTGAAAATCAATTTATGGACAGGAATAATTAACGGCCAAATTATTGGTCCGTTTGAGCTGCCACCGACTCTTAATGCTGAAAGCTATTTGAACTTCCTGCAAAATAATTTACCCGAGCTGTTAGAAGACGTTCCTAATGAAACACGTGAGAACATATGGCTGCAAAACGACGGCTGCCCTGCACATTATGCGGCAAGAGTGAGAGAGCACCTGAATGAGACATATCCAGAACGTTGGATAGGGCGCTTAGGGCCAATATTGTGGCCACCCCGTTCGCCGGACCTGAACCCATTAGACTTCTTTTACTGGGGCTGTTTAAAAGAAAAAGTTTACAAAGAAGAGATTACGTCTGTGGAGCAATTGCGGCAACGTGTGCAGTCTGCTGCTCAGGAAATAAGTTTGGCAGGCTTTGCACGTCGCATCAAACGTTCATTTATTAGAAGGTGCAGAGCTTGCATCGCAGCCGATGGGGCTCATTTCGAACATCTTGTATGATTTTTAAATACATTTGTGTCATGAACATTGCTTTTTATTGTATCAATTGACCTGTAAAATAATTACCTAATTAAGTAAGGAGTCTTAAACTCGTTATTATCTACCTCTTTAAAGTAAATCAATAAAAAGCCACAGCCTGGAAGCACAATAGCTCTGTCATCCCAAAGAAAGTGAGACTGGGTTTTTTATTACCTGAGTGGTGTTTTAGCAATGTCAAAGTGAGTTAGAAACGTTTTTACAACAATTTACATGACACAGAAGATTAGTAAAATACAGAATCACATTTTTTTGAATTTAATATTTTTTTGAAATTATGAACCTTTTGAATTCAAACTGAAATAGTTTTGCACATTCGTACGATACTGGCCACTATGATACCATTTTAGAATCCGCATGATATGGACAACTTTTTAAAGTAATGGGCCATAACTGTGCCATACATTTTTTTTTCAGAGTATGGACTCAAAGTTACAGGATTCAATTAAAAAAAACTAAAAAGTAAGTATTATGTGTTTTTTTCTGAAATCATCTTAGAGTGTAACAAAAAATCTTCATACGCGTGTGATTACACAAACATTCAGAAGCAGACCGCAAAAAACAGAATAAAAAAACTCCGTTAAATGTTGAAACGGCAGCTGATTTTATAAAATAGGTACAATATTTTCAAAAAAAATAAACAAATAAAAATAACTTTGAAATGCCTGACCACCTGAGTTTGAAATTGGGATATATGATAGACCATTATATGACCTACTGGCAGTTACAGGGTTATCCATTATTTCCGCCACACCCTGTATAAAGACGGAAATGTGAGTAATTTTAGAGACTTGAACACAGGTACACAGCTGTCTGTATTTTTAAGACTAGTCATTGATCTTATGCAACGCTTTTGAGCCTTGAATATCCTCTCCCTGTCAGTGAGTACTTGTTTTTAGCAGGAGCTGATGGCGTTAAGTTTTCAAGATGTATGCATTGTTTCATTCTCCATTTCAAGTAGGTTCTTTTTTAGTTCAGCTGCTGCTTTGTTGAACGCTCTCTTTTCGGCAGGGTGTCGGCTACAGTGCCAAACCCTTCTAAGTCGTCTTTTTTCTAGAACTTGGCATTTTACTTTCTGCGGCAAATTGCGATGAGTTTTAGTAGATTTTTTGTCAGATGGAGTACAAGTCCATGCCGCTTTCTGTATTAATTTCGTTATGTAGGAAGTAGCACTTTCAATGTCTGCGTCGGTTTTAAGAGGAATCTTCAGGTCTATATTGTCATTGAGGTATTGTTGAAAGGCTTCCCAGTCAGTACGGTTGTTATATAAGTATTGATTTCTTGATCAATTTATTACAGATGTGCTCATTGTAACTATTACTGGCGAGTGATCTGAAGAGCTGTCGTGACAGCTAGAAACTTCTAAGAAATAGGATGGTACCCCTTTGTAGACAAAGAAGTCTATTTGGGTCTGCTGGCCAATATGTTGGTTGATACGTTACTACTTATATAAATTTCTAGAATTTACTTTAACCTTTAACTTGTGACATGGGTGTCCCATAGACGGCTTCGGGATTCATTTGAGTCTTACTATGTTGAAATTAAAGTTACAGCCGCATCCTCCCTGTTACCTTTGGCAATTTACGTGTTGTTTAGTTATCACACAAATATCCATGGCACTGAAACAATTTTGGATGTAGAGCTCAGTGGTGTCTCTGAAATTGGTTGCTAAATATGAACATTTTGTATCATAAGAACAAAAAATGAATTTTTCCTCCATCAGCTCACTATCTATGACCTTGTCAAACCCCATCATTACTTAAAAGTTAATCATATTATGTATTTTTATTTGAATTTTAGAACTTCACATTACATAATTATGTTTATTTCCTGATATTGTTATAATGAACTGACAGCTAAATTTATCATATATTTTTATTTTAGGATGAAATGCAACCTGCAATATCAACCCAACAAGCTGTTGTTGCTGTCAAAAATATATGTGAAGTGTCAAGTATAGAGCAGGTAACATTACATTATACTTACTCTTGTAATTTTACATAGCCATTAGTAGTCATAGTCATTATATAAGCTAATGCATCTGGACCTGTTCCAGGTGCATTAGCTTATATAATGTCTGAAGATATAAATAGAAAAATGTTTCGATGCATAACCAAACAAATGTATTAGAGGTTCAAATTCACAGTGAAGTAGATTGTTTGATTTATACACTCGTATCAAAACTCAGCTGCCCTTTGCTTTTTTCAGAATGTATCACAAACAGAAGATTTTGGTCCATCTTTGCCATTAAAATCAATTGAAAATGTAATATATCAACAGCCCACTAGTGCTATTCTACCTGCAACAACCCAACAAGCTTTTATTGCCGTTGAAAATAAACAGGTAACATTATTCTTCGAATACTCTTCTTATAACCTTTTCTAATGTTTTGTTGTGTCTTAATATTATTGTTATTTACTTAGATTGTAAAGCAGAGTATAGCTGGACAGTCAAAGCTTTTCCAACCAATAGAGAATGAAACCACTAAAATTCAACCTGAATCTATGGAAGAAGTCTTAGTGACAGGAGCTTGTAGTGAACAGGTAACTTTTTTTATTTATATGAAATTATATTAGTGTTTCTTCTGTTAATCTTGTCAGGTAGTATTTGGCTAGGATAATATTGTTTAAATTCATCTTATGAATTTTGTGACTAAAGGGCAAAATATTAACAAGTCATACATATAGTATCAGAGATATAATTGCATTAGTTGCCCCCATAATAACTTTTACCAAAGTAATACACAGTATGAAATTTTAATATTATTACTCACAACAATCATGCTGTCTGCAATGCAGCAGGAGTATTAGATAGCATTGAAATAATTTTCTTGAATTAAACTATGATTTCGTTGTTTTGTAATTTCAGAACACTATTCTGAAGAAGAAGAAGAAGAAATATAATATTTTAAAACAACTGAATGACTCAAAAAGAAAGGATCTAACTGCACGGGAGTTGAAGCTTTATAAACTTTGTCAAAAAAAAATAAGAGATGTGAACAGGCTGAGAAAGCAACTAAAAGGGAAAAAAACAAATGTTATAGAAAAGCTTTCACAAGATGAAAATGTTCAAGCTCTTTATAATTTAAATATGAGCAATTCTTTCATAACATTATTGCAATCTCAATTACAAAATTGCTCTAAAAAACCAAAAGGAAGGAGATACTCTTTAGACCAAAAATTGATGGCCCTAATAATTTATAAAAAATCCCCAGCTTGTTATAGACTACTGCGAAGAATGTTTTCCTTACCAGGCCAAAGCTGCCTTAACCAATTATTAAATAGAGTGCCTTTAAAACCGGGCATAAACAGGCATATTTTTGAGTCTATTAAAAAAATGGCCGAATCCAACACAACTGAAGAAAACATATGTTTGCTTTTGTTTGACGAGATGTCAATAAGGAAACACTTATTTTATGACAGCAAACAAGATATGATATTGGGCTATCAGGACCATGGCAATCATGGTAGGACCCAAGAAGTGGCTACAAAAGCACTGGTTTTCATGCTGGCTGGATTAAGAAAAAAATGGAAGCAACCCGTTGCATTTTATTTTACACATACATTAACAGCTGATAGGATGACAGTTATTCTTAAAGAGGTAAATTTATTAATGCTTAATATTTTTTAAGTTATTATACTTATATAATGTAAGTATTCCATTGAATTTCCTTAATTTTTTATTATTTCAGATACTAACCGAATGCATCAATGCAAAAGTTGATGTTGTAGGTACGATATGTGACCTATCAACTGTCAATATAAAAACATTAAAAACCTTGGGTGCAACAACCAGAGAACCTTATTTTAAACATATGGATAAAGAATATGTTGCTATTCTGGTCCCACCACACTTATTAAAATGCACAAGAAATTTATTGCTAAAACATGATGTGGAGTGCACTACCGATTTTCAATCTGACAATATTCCTGTAAAAGGTAAATATATATTGTTCTTACCATTTACTTAGAGTACTTGTTGAATATTAATATTACTACCAGCTCTTACTTGACATCAACCCTACTTGTGATATATTAAAATTATTTATATTTTTATTTTAGGTACCGCAAAGTGGAGTCATATTGAAAATTTTTATAATCTGGACAAAAATAACGCCCATTTTGTATATGCGCCTGCATTAACGGACCAACACATTCACCCGAATGTTAAACAGCAGATGAGAGTCAAGCTAGCAGCTCAAATTTTTAGCCACTCTGTTGCAGCTGGTATTTTATCTAAAATTGCATCAAGTTAGTACAATTTTATTTTTACTAGCGTCCCGCCTCGGCTTCGCCCATGGCAGCTACATACATACATAGCCTATGTCAGTCAGGGATAACATACCTTTCTAACCCTGAAATAATTTTTGAAATCAGTCCAGTGGTTGCACTAAATTACAGATAGTCACGAAGTTTAATCAAAATCAGTTCAGCAGTTTCATAGTTTACCCCGAACATACATAGTGAATTTGTAACATGAGATTTAAAAAAAATATAGTGATGGGTGTCAATTACACTTTGATTTGAGAAAATCAGATAATTAAGTTCATAGACTTCTTATGTCTGTTTAACACTGACCTCACACTAAATAAAATTAATGTTCGTAGGTTTATATTTATTGTCATAGTTGGAATGAAAGTCAAAGTTATTAGACCATCTTATGTATTTTTTTTTAATTAAAAAAAAACAAAGTTACATAATATTCCCAGGGAACAATGATGAATGTCAGTTAAAAATTGATGAATGTCATCATGGAAACACTAGGTATAAGCATGATGATGATGAGTAATATAATAGGTATGATCAATTAACTAAGCAGTTAATTGATCATACCTATTATATTACTCATCATCAATTATATTACTAGCATAGGGTAGTGCAAGAATAAAATTTTTTGATCTCTACTTGATCTGATCTCTACTCTTAAAATTATTTGGTATTATGGGAATTCTGGGAATAAAGACGGTTTCTCCTGCACCGCAACCTGTTAAAATTTGAGCCTCGATTATATTTTGTTGCAACTGGGTTACTTTTAGCCGAGTTCCATTGCAAAGTTGTGGTGGTTTTAAATTTCGGAGCAGAATAATAATCAGAAAGCTTCGAACTGCCAAGCTATCGGGAGTTACACGTGTTATTGTGAGTCAACCATAAAAGATAGACATATGCTGTCGTGGGATATTTTTTATATAATTTTAAGGAGAACATTTCCGTCATAAATAATTCTGTGCAGCTTTAACCATTAAGGTTGCACACGCGACGGAAGCTTAAAAAATGGAGTAACTTCTCCCGTTTTCCCAACATTTCCCCTTCACTGCTCTGCTCCTATTGATTGTAGCGTGATGAAAAGTATACTATAACCAGCTCAGAAGTATGAAAAATAATTGTACCAAGTTTCGTTAAAATCCGTCAAGTAGTTTTTGTTTCTATAATGGTTATACAGACAGACAGACAGACAAAAATTGTACTGATTGCATTTTTGGCATCAGTATCGATCCCTAATCACCCCCTGATAGTTATTTTGTAAATATATTTCATGTACAGAATTGACCTCTCTACAGATTTATTATAAGTATAGATAACATTGGATACTCATGCACCATTGTATGAGTCTCTGTGGAAAATCAATTTTAGTTTTTCTCTATGTGCTCTTATCTCTTTGATAGAACGTATTGGGATTGGGCATTTTTGTTTAAAACCTCGCCATAGCTGCCATAGACACCTTCATCATATTTTTACTGACATCCATAATTTTTTGCCGGTATCAGAAAACCTTTATCGTTTTTTGCCTGTGCCTCAATTTTTAACAGTATATTTTTTGGTGACAAGAAGCGTTTTTTGCCTGTATTCTGAAGAAAACATATACTATTTTTAATGGACTTTTGAATGTTGCCAATAACAAATAAAAATGAAATCCATCGCTTTTCCCCTGTACCCTTCATATCAGAGTATTATTTTCTTTGCTTCATATGTATCTGCAAGTGCCTGAGTCACAAGTCCGTGTTATGTTTGTATGCAGATGCATGTGAATTTATTTATTGCATGATAACTCATAAACTCCTGAACAAGCTTGAGTATTTGAGGTAATCGTTCGAATCCTTGCCTTTCCCCACCTGACAAATGCTGCAGACCATTTGTATTTTGACTTTATCGCTTACATTTTAGCTTTATTTTTATTATTTTCAGATGATCTTCCAACAGAGGCTCATGCTACTGCAAACTTTATTAAAAAATTTGATGACCTTTTTGATGCCGTCAATGCGGATACCCCGGACCTACGAAGAGGAAAAAAATATTCCACGAATATGACGCCACATAGTCCTCATATAGATCTATTTAACACAATGAGACAATTCATTTCACATATGAAATATTTAGGCGCCAAGAGCAAACCTCCTTCGCAAGATGGGTGGATTCACACCCTTAATGCGATAGAGAGATTGTGGAAAATTTTACTAAACAAAAATATAAAAACAATTTCAACGCGGCGACTTAATCAAGACGCGTTGGAAAATTGTTTCGGTTGCATCAGATACAGTTGTGGATCCAATTTAAATCCCACAATTCAACAGTTTGTGGCGGGAATTAAAACCGCCATTATAACAAACTTAAGGCATTCAGGCCAAAAAAAAAATTGTGAGGAGGATGACTCAATTTTAAATAATAATTTAAAAATATTCTTAATTAAAAATTCAGAAGAGGAGCAGCGGCAAGAGCCAAATCTGATAGAACGTACTTTTTCTGTCGATGATTTCGAAAAAATGTTGTCTGATGCAACCGAGACTATAGAGGAGGCGACGCCGGAGAGTCAGGCTTGTGCATACGTGAGTGGCTTCATATTTAAAAAACTTAGACATAATGAATGTCTAGATTGCCAAAAGGCGTTTTTAAGTGACGGACAAGAAGCCATTCACGTATTCACGAGCTTGAAGGAGTATAGTGAAAAAGATGCTTTGCATTATATTAGTAAATTTGTTGTTATATCGGTTGAGCAGTGTGCTCATATAATAAATAAGTATTTAAAAAATCATGGATGCGAAGCAAATTTGAAATCTAAAATAATGTTATTATTAAGTAATGTTGATTTTAATTTTTTAAATAAATGTCAAACACATTTAGACCTAAATATAGACCATATTAAAATTAGTACATTAGCTATATGTATTAAAAGATATATTATAATAAGAAATAGGGATATGGAAGAAGATGAAAAAAATAAATCTTTAGAAAGAAAAATGAGCATTATAAAAAATAAATAATCTATACTAAGTTACCTTTTTCTTTCTAGAGCGTTATTTTTGTCATCTTTTTATTTATTGAAAATTCGTTGCGTTTGACCACTGTCTCACCTGATGGTAAGTGATGATGTGATCGAAGATGGAGCACGCTTACCTAAAAGTAACCTATTCACTCTGGACTTAAAGACTCCTAGGTTGTAGCTGTCGGGAAACACAGACTCCGGCGGCGAATTCCACTATATATATAACACAATATAATAATAATATTTTTAAGTTATTATACTATAATGTAAGTATTCCATTGAATTTCCTTAATTTTTATCATTTCAGATACTAACCGAGTGCATCAATGCAAAAGTTGATGTTGTAGGTACGGTGTGTGACCTATCAACTGTCAATATAAAAACATTAAAAACCTTGGGTGCAACAACCAGATAACCTTATTTTAAACATATGGATAAAGAATATGTTGCTATTCTGGACCCACTACACTTATTAAAATGCACAAGAAATTTATTGCTAAAACATGATGTGGAGTGCACTACCGATTTTCAATCTGACAATATTCCTGTAAAAGGTAAATATATATTGTTCTTACCATTTACTTAGAGTACTTGTTGAATATTAATATTACTACCAGCTCTTACTTGACATCAACCCTACTTGTGATATATTAAAATTATTTATATTTTTATTATAGGTACCGCAAAGTGGAGTCATATTGAAAATTTTTATAATCTGGACAAAAATAACGCCCATTTTGTATATGCGCCTGCATTAACGGACCAACACATTCACCCGAATGTTAAACAGCAGATGAGAGTCAAGCTAGCAGCTCAAATTTTTAGCCACTCTGTTGCAGCTGGTATTTTATCTAAAATTGCATCAAGTTAGTACAATTTTATTTTTACTAGCGTCCCGCCTCGGCTTCGCCCATGGCAGCTACATACATACATAGCCTATGTCAGACAGGGATAACATACCTTTCTAACCCTGAAATAATTTTTGAAATCAGTCCAGTGGTTGCACTAAATTACAGATAGTCACGAAGTTTAATCAAAATCAGTTCAGCAGTTTCATAGTTTACCCCGAACATACATACATAGTGAATTTGTAACATGGGATTTATTTTTAATATAATATGTATCTGCAAGTGCCTTTGAGTAGTGTTGCCCAAACGAGAGTCTCGCAAGAGTCTTGCAATTAGCGATTATCCTATTGCTATTTATTAAACGGTAGTTGAGATCTCAGAACAATGTAACAGAGTCTGTTACATAGGATAATCGCTAATTGCAAGACTCTTGCGAGACTCTCGTTTGGGCAACACTACCTTTGAGTCACAAGTCCGTGTTATGTTTGCATGCAGATGCATGTGAATTTATTTATTGCATGATAACTCATAAAATCCTGAACAAGCTTGAGTATTTGAGGTAATCGTTCGAATCCTTGCCTTTCCCCACCTGACAAATGCTGCAGACCATTTGTATTTATACATTTATTTGAAATCTTTTGACTTTATCTTTAACAGTATTCTTGGGCATAACTTTGGATGCGAAGCTTTAGTGGGGCCCCCGTATAGATAAATTGTCAAAAAAGCTAAGTTCTGCAGCATATGCCGTTAGAAAAACGTGGATTAACTGATATCGAAACAGCACGTTTAGTCTACTTTAGTTACTTTCACAGTGTGATGTCATACGGCATTTTACTTTGGGGAAATGCCGCCGACGTTCACACAATATTTGTATTACAAAAAAGGGCCATTCGTGCAATTTATAAATTAAGTCCTAAGCACTCCTTAAGAGACAAATTTAAAGAGATTAATATTATGACTGTGCCATCTCAGTATATTTATGAGAATATCTTATATGCACACAAAAATATGAATCTGTTTAAAAAATACAGTGATATACATAATGTAAATACAAGGAACAAAGACACATATGTCATTCCTAAAACAAGGTTAAAAAAATAGATGGTTCATTTAGATGCCAATGTATACGTTTTTATAATAAAATTCCTAGCCACATTCAAGAACTGAGCATTAATAAATTTAAATTATTTATAAAACGTAAGCTATGTCAAGCATTTTACACAGTTAAAGATTATATTGAGGACAAAAAGGCTTGAGAATGAGCTGCTCCAGTAATATGCGTGGGCATTTTTTTTAATATTTAAATTTTGATTGTTGATTTTATATTTTTTTTTATTTTACTGATTTAAATATTTGCTTTCTCAAGTATTGTATATACCAATTTATTTTGTTTTTTTTTTTAATTGTAAATGTGAGGACTATGTAGGTTATTGTTTCTTCTTTGTGTTGCTTTCATTATAATTTATTTAATGGTGTCAAGCAGTTTGAGTACTTGTGTGGCTTACCCAAATGTCCTTACTTTGGTATTGTTCGTCAGATCGTTGAGCTCCTTAAGTTCTAAGTTGAGCTACACGATAACTGACAAATGCTTGCACTGTCTGGACAAGTCCACTCAAATCTGTATGGTTATTTCCTCAAAGAGCACCAAAGACATGAACCTACATGTTTGTCATATGATTGGACCAACACAAATTGTATGGACTTTAAAAGAGACGTTGACCTCTGAGTTTGTTTCGGTGTTTCTTCTCAGAGTAGTCAGTTAGGAAACACCGGCCTCATCTAGCTAAACTAAACTAAACTTAACACGCAAAAAACATGACGTGTAAAAGCGTTATTTATAACCAATTTACAAAATATTTCATTTCATTTCATATCGCCTACATTTTACCTTTATTTTTATTATTTTCAGATGATCTTCCAACAGAGGCTCATGCTACTGCAAACTTTATTAAAAAATTTGATGACCTTTTTGATGCCGTCAATGCGGATACCCCGGATCTACGAAGAGGAAAAAAATATTCACAAATGAGCCAATTCATTTCACATATGAAATATTTAGGCGCCAAGAGCAAACCTCCTTCGCAAAATGGGTGGATTCGCACTCTTAATGCGATAGAGAGATTGTGGAAAATTTTACTAAACAAAAATATAAAAACAATTTCAACGCGGCGACTTAATCAAGACGCATTGGAAAATTGTTTCGGTTGCATCAGATACAGTTGTGGATCCAATTTAGATCCCACAATTCAACAGTTTGTGGCGGGAATTAAAATCGCCATTATAACGAACTTAAGGCATTCAGGCCAAAAAAAATTGTGAGGAGGATGACTCAATTTTAAATAATAATTTAAAAATATTCTTAATTAAAAATTCAGAAGAGGAGCAGCGGCAAGAGCCAAATCTGATAGAACGTACTTTTTCTGTCGATGATTTCGAAAAAATGTTGTCTGATGCAACCGAGACTATAGAGGAGGCGACGCCGGAGAGTCAGGCTTGTGCATACGTGAGTGGCTTCATATTTAAAAAACTTAGACATAATGAATGTCTAGATTGCCAAAAGGCGTTTTTAAGTGACGGACAAGAAGCCATTCACGTATTCACGAGACGAGCTTGAGGGAGTATAGTGAAAAAGGTGCTTTGTATTATATTAGTAAATATGTTGTTATATTGGTTGAGCAGTGTGCTCATATAATAAATAAGTATTTAAAAAATCATGGATGGGAAGCAAATTTGAAATCTAAAATAATGTTATTATTAAGTAATGTTGATTTTAATTTTTTAAATCAATGTCAAACACATTTAGACCTAAATATAGACCATATTAAAATTAGTACATTAGCAATATGTATTAAAAGATAGATTATAATAAGAAATACGGATATGGAAGAAGATGAAAAAAATAAATCTTTAGAAAGAAAAATGAGCATTATAAAAAATAAATAATCTATACTTAGTCACTTTTTCTTTCTAGAGCGTTATTTTTGTCATCTATATATACAACATGTATCGTAATTAACGCACACATTCAAACACCCCAATTAGAAAACTATGTTATTATCATAATACATATTCTGAATTTTTAGTTTTACTTGTAAACAGTTAATTTTAATACTTTAACTTCCTTTAAATGACTTTCATATGTCTGTAATGTGTACTGAATGACGGAATTTATATAAATCTGCATTTAAAAAGTTACTACTTTAATTTACGGTCCATAGTTAGTTTGTTTTTACTAACAGCGAAAGTGTAATTTGTAATTTACGAAGATTTTGTTGCTTTGGGGATAAAATTCGCGATATTAAAAACGATAAAAATCGATTCAGTAAACGATTCTGAACAAACTAATTTCAGGATGTGCTTGTATAATACAATACAATACGACCCATTATTGACGAATACGTTGTAAACTTAAACCGCATAGTTGTGACTATGATACAGAATTGATACGATTTTTAAAAATTCCATCAATTATTTTGTATTAAATTGTCATTTATTCTTATACTAGGAGAGCAACCTGTTTGACATTCCATTTAGTGCTTCTTTTATATTACGGGTGGTAATATAATTACATAATTATGCGTAAATAAATGAAACCACTTTTGATGATAATGACAAAGTATAATGATGAAAAAGCTATAGGTATTTCTGTCAAAATCTTGCTTGGTTCGATTTCGATTCTCAATTCGATAGGTTGTGAAAATAAAATAAAAAAATGTGTGCAATTCACACGTGGTAAAAGTGAAACCTTAAAAAAATGTGTCTCCCGCACCGCGTGTGTTTATACTTATAATAAGTAGTGTAAATAATTAATTTTGTAGTTATTTGAATTTAGTTTTAATAAAATATTTTGTTTTTACTTATTGTTTCTTATTTCTTTGCCAACACAGATGGAAACAGCATGCGGTGCAAATCATGATATCGGACGTAAAGCAGTTAAAATATATCCGTTATCGTGTTTGCCACCGCAGCTAGTTTCCATCTGTAACCTTTAAATAAGAAAAAAAAAACATTAAATTCAGATTTAAATATTCCCGCTCGCGTCATAATTACCTGCTAATCCGTTGCAGCGCTAGTGTACATCGGTGTGTAAATCTATGGTTACATATTTTTTATATGAAGACGGTATTCTTCTCTCGTTAGAGAGTATTATTTTCTTTGCTCACGTATTTGACGTATTTTTGGTTATGTTGATATTATTAAATTGAAGTAACGTTGATTTGTAATTGATTTCATAAAAAAATCAGAACATTATTAGATCTTGCTCTGTAGCTTACTTGTCTCCTTAATTTGCAGTTTAAAAAAATCTTGAAAACAGCAATGGACGAAGATAAAGTAAATCCTCGAAAAAAATTTAAATTTTTAAAAGATCAAATCTCAATTTCTACTTTGGAAGCTGTAAAGGCAATGGGTTTTAAAATAATGACTGATATCCAGGCTGAGGTACTGCCAGCAGCTCTAGATGGATTAGATATAGTTGCAACCGCCAAGACAGGTTCTGGCAAAACATTGGCTTTTCTTATTCCAGCAGTAGAAACTGTTGTCAAATGTATGGAAAAAAATATTCAAGGTAAGTTATACAATCTAAATATTTATTTTTAACCGGGTTTGATATGAATATTTCCAATCCAGTCCCTGATTTCCAAGAAAATTTATCTGCAAGATTTACATTGTGTAAATAGAATAACAATGTGTTTGGATATTTCGCATCCATAGTATAATAGAGATTATTTAAAATATTAATAATTATTCAAGGCACATGCTGTATTATCATATCACCAACAAGGGAGCTAGCAATACAGACATACAGTGTGCTACAAGAACTTGTAGCACATAATGGAACCATTACATCAGCACTGATTATTGGAGGGGAGAGTCGGAAGAAACAGAGCGCAGAACTTTCAACAGGTTAGTAGACAGACAGTTTTCTACAATCAATGAGCCATCCTTTTGTATTGCTCCCAATTAATTTAGGCATTAATATAATTTTGTTTCCAAGGAAATTGTCAATAGCAGTACATTTGTGTTTTAATATATTTTTGGATTTCAGGAGTGCACATAGTAGTGTCAACACCTGGCCGGTTATTTGACCATATGAGAACAAAAGAATTTGACTACAGAAATGTCTGCTGTCTTGTATTGGATGAAGCTGATAAAATATTTCAGTATGGATTTGAAGAAGACTTGAAACAAATTGTCAATCGCCTGCCAAGTAAGTTAGCTTCTGCAAAATGTCTTTCCTATTTCAAGTTATATAAACTAAGTAAGCATCAATAGACTAAAGACTTGTGATTGGAAGGTTGCGGGTTTGAACCCCACCCAATACACTGTTACTGCGAACCCACTCCAGACACAAGCATATTTAGCTTAATTGGAGGGGTTAACAAGACTGGTAGCAATGTGAGTTTTATCCACATTGATAGTTCTCTTTACTTAAAAAAAAGCAAAAACCTATTTACCTCACTCGGAATACAATATTTTTTTCAGAACACAGGCAAACAATGCTTTTTAGTGCTACACAATCTGAAAGAACAGATGCTTTGATAAAGTCAGCAATGAACGAAAAGGTACACAATATAAATACTGATGAAGACAACCTCATTGCTACTGTTGAAGGACTGAAACAAGGGTAAGCAATTGGTGTTGATTTCTATAAAAAATTTAAAAGTATAACTGCCACACTCAGAAAGGTTCATTAAATTAGTCTTAAATAATACTTAACTAATTATCATTAAATCCACTAATGAACGATACATCCCAGAGACATTATATAAGGGTGCATTAGTTAATGACAACTTTAAGTATCCATAGGGCGGGGTATCGTCAAATCATTCTATCGATTGCACATCGATAAACGGTTAATGTAGCCACACTTGAAAAAGTGTTATTATTAAATAGCAAAAAAAAACATTTAAACACATTGAAAGCATAGAAATAGGTAATATAAATGAAAATTAGTTCTTTTACCGATCGTTTTTAATAAAAGACAAAGCGAAACAACTGTTTTCATATAAATAAAATAAAGCAACCGGACCCTTTTCTTTCTGGTATCACTTAATGCTAACTGTCAAAGTGTCAAGGTTATGTTTTGTAGTTTGTTTAGTTTGTGTTGTGTTTCACTCGACAAGAAAGAAACTTTCGTGTTGTAAAGTATAATTAAAGCTTTATCATAACATATATCATGGTAAGTATCGTTATAAGTACATTCAGTGAATCTATTATGTCAGTAGTTAATCGACACATGTATTTGAAAACTTACGTTCATATTTCTGTTTCATTTTAGGAGTCTCTACAAATAAAAACAGCACGCAAAAGAGTAGCCAATTTCACCGCTGATGAAAAAGCTTTATTGGCACAATTGATTAAAAAGAGACCAATTGTGGAATCGAAAATAACAGATGGCAAGTCGGTCGCCAAGAAACAAGCAGCATGGGATTTAATTACACAGGAGTTTAATTGTAATGCCAATGTACACAAGGTATGATGACCACTATTATTGACAAAATAGATTGTAAGTGATTTGTTATGATAATTTTGATACATGTTTATTTCAGCGTGAAACGATCACTTTAAAAAGGGCGTGGGACAACATGAAAGCTGTCACACGTAAAGCTCGTGCTACAGAAAGGGGAAATTTAATTAGGACTGGAGGTGGACCACATGCACCTCCTCCAGCACCACAACTTGGAGCCATAATAAGCATGGTTGAAGAGGTTGGTATAATAATATCCTCTGAATTCCTTGGTGACCACTGTATGGGTCAATTGTCTCATTTTAATTATGTCACTCTCTTCTAATTTACAATGTTTATCTATCAGGCTGCACCGGTGGTTATAACAGAAATTAAAAATTCATTTGATAGTGATGGTGCCATTTTACAAGCCATTGATAACAGTCAAGATCTGGACTTGATAGGAAAAAATGATAAACCAATTAATATCACTTCTGTACCAATCGATAACTTGGGTAAGTAATTAAGAACCAATAAAAAATATGCTTATCGAACTCTTTCTGCACTCAGCAGTCTCTTGGATGGGAATCCTGACTGTGATTTGTTCGCGGATGAATGGAAGATCATCATCATATTGGTAGTTCTGTGAGATGAATGTTAGATTGAATTGTGTACTTATTTTTTTTTTTCTTTAACTAATGTATTGGCTCAAGATTTTGTGTTCAAGTAAAAAACAATAATTAAATGTTATTATTATTATTTATATGATATTTACAAATCAACTGTTGTTTTCAGATCTTTTGGACATGGATTCTCCTGAAAACACAATTTTGGAAGTCGGGGAAACTAATAAAATTAACAGCCCCCAAATTGAAGATGAACATAATAGCATAGGTATTATAAAATTTATCTTATGATACAACATTATTTTATATGCTTTATACTTACAACTTTTATTTACATTTTAGATTACAGCGATAACAAAAATGCGTGTGTGATCAAAACCACAGATAAAGTGCGTAGACCTATAGACTATATTCGTCGGGAGGCTGTGTTAAGAATAAGAAATTTAGAAAATAAGAAAATTATTGAAATGCAGATATTAAAAACACAGGTACTTAATAACTATGGATTTCAACAATAAATATGTAATGGTTTGTAACCATGTTTTATTATAGCTGGATTAACTTATATATTTTTTCTTTACAGTTGGAAGTTGAACATATAAAAAAAAGAGCAGCATTGTTAGAGGAAGAGAGGAACAAATATTTATTAGAACAAGCTAAAATAGAATTAGACGAATTGAAGAAATCTATAGCAAAACAAGCCCACCTAACCGATTAGTCTCTTTTCAATAATTGAAATAAAAGTATTATTATTTGATTATTTTATGGATTTTTATTTATTGAAGAATTAATATTAAGAGAAAAACCTATCAACCAAAGATTGTCGTACCATAAAACCATTACTGTTGGAGTTTTCACTAATTGGTGCAACATCATCATTTTGAATATGGATGTCTTCCCAGTTCATTGGCACCAAATCGTCTACCAATAATGCTATGTTATGTAGTGTTGCACATGCACATATAACAGCCACAACTGTATCCACCTTTATACCCATTCCCACTTGAAGACAAGGAAATCTTCTTTTCCAAATACCAAAACATCTTTCCACAGTATTTCTGGTTTTAATTTGGCTTCTGTTATAGTTTTCTTGGGGAGTTGAGTTGGGTGATAAAAATGGTGTCAGTAGCACATTGCTAACTGCATACCCACTGTCCCCTAAAATTATCCCTTTAAGTACACCAGTATTTAGTCTTTGCTTAATAGCACTGCTGTTGTAAATAAAACTATCATGTGTACTACCAGGCCACCGGGCTACGAAATCATAAAATTCCAAGTTTGGCCCTGTTACTGCTTGAACATTGATAGAAAAATACCCTTTTCTATTCCTATATACTTCTGAAGTTATTCCTCCTGGGCTTCTTATTTTAATGTGGGTGCAGTCAATACACCCAATCACTCCAGGAAAATGAGCTAATTCATAAAATTTTTGCCTGCAACAAAAAACAACAATAAGTACCTATACATATTATGTAGTACAGCTATGTATGTTAATAAAAAATATACTTGCTTTACTGTATTAATTTCTTCTATAGTAGATGGGAATTTAACAAAATCTTTCATTTTGTTTGCTATCAATGTAGAGACTTGAGCAATAATTCGTGAAACTGACTGCTGGCAGATATTCATGACATCTCCATCCAATTTCTGTAAAAAAGTGCAACCACTTATTTATCTAACAAATTCTATTATTAAGTATCTAGATAATAACATTCTTATTACTTATACAAATCAGTAACTATAATGCAGTTTAATTCAATAAATAGGTAGGAATCTACTAAGGGTAGGTACTAACCTGAAAACTGCCTGTAGCGAAGAAGCGCAGTGTCAGCAGTAACATTATTTCCGGGGCAAATGGTAATCCTCTTTTCGTTGGTTTCCTTAAGTCGGGAGCCAGCAAAGGCAATATAATACTTTTTACAGATTCTGGTGTGAATCTATAGCGTGCATGGAATTCTTGAACTGAGTATTTTGTAAAGGGATCAGAATAATCACGTAAATACCGCCTCGGCCCCACTTCTCTATACCTTCTAGCATAGTCCACAAAATCAATAAAGTCGAACAGATCAGACATCTTTGCAATTGCAATGTGAATTCTCTATTAAAAATAAAAATTAACCTCAAACGTAAATGTCAAAATCAATCATTAAGAAGTTAAGTAAAGGTTTTGCTATACTTAACTTTAATTGTCATTAAGGGACGGTAATGAACCGTTAACTGTCTCTGAGAGCGAACTTTTTTAAATCTTTACTAAGGAGCGACTTAAGTAACCGTTAAACGTCTCTGAGTGTGGCAGTAAGAGATTATTGGCTGGCTAATTATTGGAGTTTGAAAACATCTATAAAAATGTAAATAAATTGTTGGTTTGCCCTGTGTGTGCATGAAAGGTTTTCTGAATCGAAAAATCTAATACCGCATGTGTGGGCAACAGTTAATCCATTGTGTATTATAAATGCGAAAGTAACTCTGTCCGTCTGTTACCTTTTTCACGCCCAAACCGCTGAACTGATTTAATGAAATTTGGCATGGGAATAGTTTAGAACCCTGGGAAGGACATAGGTTTTTATCCTGGAATTCACACAGGATCGGGATTTACAATGGAAAAACCTCCTATGCGAATGAAGTCGCTAGCAAAAGCTAGTCAGTTTATGAAGACATTCTAAAAACTAAATTTTTACATGCCTTTCCTCCTTATTACTTGTTGGTATATAATATTATAATTAACTTGTATAACATATATAATATTTAGGCCTGGTCTCTCAACTGAGAGTGCAATATTAGTCCTAAAACACACTGTCAAATACTATAGAGAGCGTAAAACACCAGTGTATGCTGCCTTTTTGGACCTCTCAAAAGCATTTGATCAGGTAGAATATGCATGTTTATGGGATAAGCTGCGGGATAAGGGGGTACCTGACGGAATCACAAATGTAGTTAGTACCTACTGGTACAACCATCAAACTAATTATGTGAAGTGGTTGGGCTCCCTTTCTAACCCTTATCAATTGAAGTTTGGAGTGAGGTAGGGCGCATTGAGGTTTCCTACAGTCTAACATTTATGTTAACCCATTCCTCCCCACTGTCCTATTTTTAGGACACTATATTCAACATTTTTTTTAAATGTTTATTTATTTATTTATAAAGCTCATTTATTCCATATTCTTCATTACATGCGTGTTTACAAATTTACATAATTTTATATTATTTGGATATGGATCCCTTTTGGGTAAAAGCCTCCTCCATCCCGTGCCAATTTTCCCTGTTTTGGGCCAACTCCATCCAACTCGGACCAGCTACTGCAATGATATCGTCCGCCCATCTCTTGTGTGGTCTGCCCCTGTTCCGCTTGCCTTCCGGTCCAGACCACTTCGTTGACTCCAATGTCCATCTTTTATCTCTACATCTCGAAATATGACCTGCCCATTTCCATTTCAGTCGTAGAGCGTGTAGGAGGTCGTCTGTTAGTTTAGTTCTTTTCCTTATCTCTTCGTTTCGGGTTTTCTGTATTTTCCTGAGTTTTAATATGCTCCTTTCCATGGAATGTTGGCATGATAAGATTTTATTTTTTATTTTGTTAGTATATGTCCATGTCTGGCTTCCATATGTCATACTTGGTAGAATACAGGTGTCCATTATTATTCTTTTGAACTTCATGTGATAGTCCCCTTTTAGGACTTGGAAGAAATTTTGGTTGCAAACCAAAATTTCTTCCAAGTGCAGTTGATCCTTCTATCCACTTCAGTTTCGTTATTTCTTGTATCAAATGATATTTGTTTTCCAAGGTAGATATATTCCTTTACATATTCAATCTGATTTCCCGACACGTGTATTTCCTTTTCTGTATGGTTCATCATGATTTTTGTTTTGCTTGCGTTCATGTGTAACCCCCCTTTTTTACTAATCATGTCCAGTTTTTGTATCATTTGTTCTAGCTCAGTTGCTGATTCCGCGAAGATGATGATATCGTCAGCAAATCTGAGGTGGCTTAGATATTGATCTTGCATTCTGAGTCCTTTGTTTTTCCAGTTAATTTCTTGAAATATTCCTTCCAACACAGCTATGAATAGTTTCGGTGACATGGGATCTCCCTTTCCTATTACTATCTCTTCTCCTTTAGTTTCTAATCTTACTCGACTTTTGCTTTGTGAGTAGATGTTCTTTATGATGTTTATATAAGTTTTGTTTATTCCGCAACAGGCAAGTGCTTTCCAGATCGAGGCGTGTGTTATACTGTCAAATGCCTTTGAGTAGTCAATAAAGGCTACATAGAGAGGTCGGTTATATTCTATATATTTCTCAAGTATTTGGCCTAATGTGTGTATATGATCAATAGTGGAGAATCCTTGGCGGAAACCGGCTTGTTCTCTCGGTTGGTTGTTGTCTATTCTTGATGTTATCCGGCTCAGTAATATAGAGGAAAAAAGTTTGTAAATGCTCGACAGTAAACTTATTGGTCTGTAGTTGCCGATGTCTGCTGGATTACCTTTTTTGTGAAGAAGTATTATGTCAGACTCACACCACTGCTTAGGAGCTTTTCCTGTTTCGAGTGCCATGTTGAATACTTTTGCTAAGCATGGTATTAGGGCTGGGGCTCATATTTTTATTGCTTCGTTGCTTATGTTATCTGGCCCAGGACTTTTGTCAGGTTTTAACTTTTTTATATGCCTTGATATTTCTTCGTTGTTTATAGGTTCTATTTCTTCTTGCTCGTTTTTTTCGGAAATTATTAGCTCTTTATCGCTAGGGTCTTCTGGTGGTTTCTTATATAGCTCCTTGTAGAATTCAGTTGCATGTTCTATAATGTCTTTTCTTGTTTTCGTTTCATAATTTTCTTTTTTAAGTTTCGGAATCCAGTCTTTATGTGTGTTTAGTTCTTTGTTGGCCCGCTTGGAGCTTCTGTAGCAATTTAAGTTTTTCTCTATTATTCTTTGCCTGTGGTTATTGTAATCCTCTTTAATGGCCTTCTTTGCTGTTTTGAAGAGGTTTTTTAGCTCTTGTTTTGTATCTTTACTTTTGTTTTTAGTTGCGATCAATTCTGTACGTCTTCTTATTAATTTTAATGTTGATTCACTTAGTATTCCTGAACCCTTTGTTTCGTTGGTTTCCTGTTTTATTTTCGTAATAATGTTCTCTAACTTGTCGTAATAGGTTTGTATCTCGTTAGTATGTTCTGGAAGCTGTTTGGTATTTTCTTTCAAGTTTTCTAGGTATGCTAATTTTTCGCTGTCTGTTTTAAATGTTTTTGGAAGGGTCTTAAATGTTCTTCTACTCAGTTTAGGGGACTTCATTGTTAGTGTTGCTCTTATTAATCTGTGGTCTGATGGGAATTGTACGTTATTGAGTATTTCTACGTTTGTTATTCTGTTAGGTTTGTTGCACAAAATGAAATCTATCTCGTTCTTTGTTTTTTGATCTGGGGCCATCCAAGTCCATCTGTGGCTTTGTTTCTTTTTAAAGTAGGTGTTCATAATGGATAATTTATTTTCGCTGGCATATTGAATCAGGCTTTCGCCTCTTTCATTTCGTTTTCCATATCCATAACTTCCCATTACTAAGCTTTCATATTTCCTTGGTTGGCCGATCTTGGCATTAAAATCTCCAATTACTAGTACTGTTTTATCTTGGATTTCGTGGGCTGCTCTCAGGTCGTTGTAGAACTTATTAATTTCACCGTCATCTGCTTTCTCAGTGGGAGCGTAAGCTTGTATTATAGATTATTAGTTCGTCTTCAAATTTCAATTTCAAGACAGCTACTGGTTCTGATATTCCTATATAGTTGATAATGTTTTGTTTATAGGTCTTCTTAACCAGAAATCCTACTCCATATAGCCCTTTTGTTTCTCCTGTATAACACAGTACATAGTCTTGATGTTCTTCAATTTTGCAACCTAGCTTCCTCACTTCGCTTAGACCTAGTACGTCGAAGTTAATTTTCTTAAGAGCTTCTGTTAGTTCTAGTAATCTTTCTGCTGATGACAGTGACCTTACGTTGTAGGTGCAAATTTTTATCTGTTGATTTCTTTATGATGACGGGGGAGGGTGGTGGTCGTAATCCCCACGGTGACCAGCCGGCTTGGGGAATGGTTTTAGTTGTTCTTCTATGTGTATTGTTCTGTTCGTCTTTCGGCTGGCACCTAATTCCTATTGCGTCTCCGAGGTTGTTGATATGTTGTTGATAGAGTTGCTTCTTGTTCTCATTAAATCAAATGCATTCATTCTGCCTACTTTAGCAGGGTTGGGAACATATTGTTTCCGTGTTTGGGCATTCTCTTCCGGTGTTGTAGGCAAATCTCGTTTTCTTTTTTCGCTTTTTCCTCCAGTTTTTATTATGAGTTGATCATATTTGATAATAGCGAAGTTGCCTTTTTTTCTTTCTTCTTGCATTTGTTCTTGGAGAGATTTCCTTTTGTCTACTACCTCTTTTGGATAGTCTTCGGTTATATAGATCTTCGCATATTGTTTTTTGTTATTCATAATTTGTTCTTTTTTCCAGTAGTTAAGGAACGATATTTTGACAGGTCTTGGTTTTTTGCTAGTATCAACTTTTTTCCCCACTCGATAGGCAGCGTTAATGTCGCTTCTATAGACTGATAATTCTTCAGAGTTCTGCTGAAACGTTTTTGTTACATTATTTAGTAGGTCCATGTTTTGTCCGTCTCTTCAAGCCCAAATATTATTGTGTTGTTTTTACGGTTCAAGTATTCAAGTTTATGGACTCTTTCTTTTAATTGGTCATTTTCTATTTTCAGTTTTTTGGTTTCGCTTATAAGTGGTTCTAGTTTCTCATCAATGCTTGAAAGTAATACTTTAGTTTGTTCGTCCGTTTGGGTTTTGATTTGTTCCATAAAGATTTTGAATTGTTCATCCATTTTTTGAATACAAGTCTTTAAGTCGTGTTTCCGAACGAAATACTAAATATTGGGAGACTTTTTCTTCCGAGTTCTGGCAACACTGAGTTTGTGATTGTGACAGATGTTGCAAAATGTCAAACTTGACAGTGACAGTGTCAGATGCTCAAAGTCGGTTTTTCTCTTCGGAAATCAAGAGGGTAGAATTGTTTTTTTAGTGGTTTCGAAACTTTTCAATCTTTGATTTTAGATGTTTTATCGAATATTAGCACGAGATAACACTTTCACACCAAAAAGAACACCTTAACTTCACTTTGATAACAATTTTAGAGTCTCATTCGCGGGTTTTGCGCTGTTATTATTAAATACTTGGAGAGCACTTGTGCTTCTGACAACAGTTTGACGTCTCCGTCTTTTTTAATGTTAGGTCTTTTATTTTAATGTTTTCTGATGAAATTCGTATTTTTACACTATTTTTCTAATCAAATGTTTTTTTTTTCGCTGTAAAAAATGTTTCCGTAATTTTAATACAATTTTTTCAAATTGATCATTTTTGATGCATCAAGAAGAGCATTATGTTCTGATTCTATATACCGTAAAAGAAAAAAAAATAGCAACTTCAAAGTACATAAAACTGATTCTAAAACCTTTACCAGATATATAATAAATAAAAACAAAAACAAAATAGAATTTGGGAACTTATGAGATACGTTCAAAATAAGCTGTACTATAAATATGACATCGGGAACATGTCTATACAAATTGCCACAACATCGTGTTCGATCTTTTTGAAAAAAAAAAGTCATTATTTTTTCTTCAAAATTCAAAATTTTTGCATAAGATTTATATTTGGTTTGCGCAAATATGATCACGTATCCGAATTTCGTACGAAATTCAAGTGGCTTCCTATACGTCTTCGCCGGAACTTACACATCTTGTCTCTGCTCTACAGTATTCTGTTCAATCCTAAGACCCCCTCTTATCTTAAAGAACGTTTTAAGTTCCTCCATGACACACATGCCAAATTTCTGAGGTCATCGGAAAACTTGAGGCTAGAGGAACCGAGTCACTCCACCAATTTCTTTGGTAAGTCGTTCGCAGCTCAAGCAGTACGACTGTGGAATACTCTTCCCGTGTCAGTAAGACAAGCACAAACCCTTCCTTTTTTCAAAAATATGGTAAAAGATCTCTATCTCTCTCTTTCATTTGTTACTATCTATACTAATATTATAAAGCTGAAGAGTTTGTTTGTTTGTTTGTTTGCTTGAACGCGCTAATCTCAGGAACTACGGTTCTGATCTGAAAAATTCTTTCAGTGTGTAGCGAGTAGGCAAGTTACTCGCTCACGACTGAACGCAGCACGGGATCGTATGATCGCCCGCGTCACATGAGGTGATTGGGCGGAGACAGCTAATTAGACCACGCCTCCATGACATCACCCTTAGTCTGAGTGGCGCGCGCGCAAGATGGCCGCGAGAATCTATTGTCTTATGTCGACGCCCCCTCATTAGGAAAGAGTACGAACTGTTTTTGTAAAGTGGCGTGATGTTAATTATTATTAAATATTCTCAGGTATATAAACCGTGCAAATTAAAGTTTAAATACATTCGTCTGCCTACCTCAGCTCGAGTTTTATTCAACAAAACCTTTACGCATACTACCACTTCAAGTGTTAGATAGCCCATTTATCGAGGAAGGCTATAGGCTATATATCATCACGCTAAGACCAATAGGAGCGGAGCACTAATGAAGAATGTTTCAAAATCCGGGGATTTTTTTTCCACGCGGACGAAGTCGTGGGCGGAAGCTAGTTTTTTATAAAGCTCAGCTTTGTTCTTTTTATGTATATATATGTATATGTGTATTGAGTACGTAGGTTATTACTTATTTATTGTATATAAGTGAATAGTACACCATGGACTACCCGCGTATTTATTTTCTCCTGCTGTGTCAAATCCATCCAAAGGTTGTCTGTAAAAGATCGCTTTTAAGCTTTGTTTTCCTAGGAAAGCGGTGCCGTCATATAGCGGCCGTAATATTACGGATGCAAAAAGGCGGCCGTCTTTACGGTGACGACATGTGGAAAGTTCCACGGCCGTTTTAACACACTGTCTGCTTCATCGATAACTAGTGTATTACATTCTCTTTGGAAACGTTCACGAAACCATCTGACACCGACAAGACGGCCGTCATGCAAATGGCGGCACCGCTTTTTGACGTTACGGTGTCAGTTACCGCTCTCTAGGAAACCGCACCATTTTGTTTACATAAACAACGTTCTAGTGACGTCATTCACCGCTGTATTACGGCCGCTATGTGACGGCAACGCTATCCTAGGAAACCAAAGCTTTAGCGATAAGACCGCCCATTGTAACACCCATTGTAGTTTGTAAGTCCTTATTTAATTCTGTTATGGTGTACAATAAAGAGTATATCTATCTATCTATCTAAGAACTTAATTTAAAGATTTGATCGAAAAATTTCAATTTTTTCGATGCTTGGGAAGTAATGGGTTAATAGGCTGATACGAGCTCAACAGCACCGGAGTAGGTTGCTCAATAGGTGGTAATATAGTCAATGACATTAGTTACGCTTATGATATGGTGCTGTTGAGCCCATTGGTTAGCGCCTTGAGAAAACTAGTGCGTGTGTGTGAGTGGTTTGCAGTCTCATGGCCTGACATACAACGTGAAGAAGAGTGAGCTGCTGGTGTTTCGGGCGGAACGTAAGAGTCCCTCTTACGTACCACCCGTGACACTAGCGGGTAAGGCGTTGAATAGAGTTAGTCAATATGTTTACTTAGGTCATGTAGTATGTGGACCTGAATGTTGTATTAGACATAGAGAGGGAACGCAGGGGGCTGACGATTCGTTGTAATATGCTGGCACGCAGATTTGCCCGATGTTCTAAGACAGGAAAGACAACGTTATTTCGGGCATACTGCCAGTCTTTTTATACATGTAGTTTGTGGACTAACTACACACAGCGAGCCGTCAGTGCCGTGCGGGTTCAATATAACAATGCTTTCAGGTTGCTCATGGGATTGCCTGGTTACTGTAGTGCGTCAGCGATGTTTGCTGAAGTTCAAGTGGTCGGCTTTACGCCATTATTCGTAAAAGAGTAGCATCGCTGATGCGAAGGGTGAAGGACAGTCCCAACAGCTACCTGAAGGTCATTGCTGAAAACATCCATAGTCCGATATGGAGGCAATGGATGAAAGTTCATGTTAGGTAGGCAGACTCTCATTTTTACATATATAATGTGATAATTTATAATTATCCTTGGATATTATGGTGAACAGTAAAACTATAACCAGAATTGAGTTGCTCTGAAAAGAGTAAGTTTTATTGTAAGTATTACATAAACTAGTTTTAACACCTTTACAAAACACTCTTTAACACAGGGGCGTAGCTACCGCCGTATCAGCCGTATCAATTATATGGGGCCCCCGGGCTAAAGGGGCCCCTAAATTGGTTAGGTAATCAAAAATTTGTAAATATTATCCACAATGTCACTTAATCTCGTGCTTCCTGGGAAAAAATAAATGTAAATAACTGCTATGCGTGCCTATAGAGTTTTGATCGCTTCAGAAATGTAGAAGTAAAAAAAGGAACCTCTTTTTTCCCCGTTTAAGTCATTCACTTAAACGGTGAATCCCGCAATAAACGATGAACAATGACAAACCACTGGGAGCAACATTTACGCGTTTTATTTAATTTCGGATCAAACGTTATTAAATTGTAATACAATGCAATCTAGTTCTTCTGATTATTTATTACTTAATTAGTTTGATTTGTGAAAAGAATAAGTGAAAGGAAAAGACATTATCCCAGCGAAACTATGAAAAGAAACAGTAAACAGAAAATGGAGGTTATAATATAATCCATTTTTCTCATAATGCGCACTTTAAGATTTTTAGGTACTGTAATTTTTTCTTCACTGTTTCAAATAGTGAAGAAAAAAATGTGACAACGGTTAATCCTGTTTCTAAAACTCTCCAACATGAAAATAATGTCTGACAGAAAGCTAGCATTTTAATAAGTAATCTTTTGAATAGATTGAGTGAAATAAGAAATTAAAATTCATTCAATGGTTTGATAAATGAGTCGAAAGATTTAGTAAAAGAGTGAGGGGTAACAAATGTTTAAAAAAATGAAAAGCGAAAGATAACGGAGCGTCTTTATTGATGAGTTATCACAAGATGAGAGAATTTTAGACCAAAATCATATTTCAAAGACAATGAATATTTGCTGTTTACTGTTTAGATATATTAATTTCTCAAACTAAACAATGATTTCAGAGCCTTCGACATATTACTCAGACCACAAAGGTCTGAGTAATATGTCGAAGTATTACAACCGGAAAAACCACTATCTTCTTCAAACGAAGTGATAAAAATCGCTACCAGAAAACTGTCGGCTAAATACTGTAAAGACATCTCAGTTAACCTTAATGAACAATTAATTGGTCCGAAGACATGCTTAAAATCTGAAATTCAACAAAATTAATTCCATTAAGGAACTCATGGAATTTTTGCTGATAAAATTCAATAGCCTTGCATCCAGTTTTCCAGAGGTAATAACTGCATGATAAATGATCTTTAGTTTGCAAATTGGTAATTAAATAACACTTTTACACGTCATTTTTTTCGTAAATTTAAACTAGATGAGGCCGATGTTTCCTGACTACCCTGAGAAGAAACACCGAAACAAACACAGGGTTCCGTCTCTTTTAAAGTCCATACAATCTATACTTGTTAAATTATATGGGAACCTTGTAGGTTACCGTCTAAAGCGAGTTTTTGAGGAAAGATCTCACAGATTTGAGTGGGCCTGTCCCTACAGTGCAAAAATTTGTCAGACGACGTATAGCTCAACTCAGAACAAGGAGCTTTAACGATTTGACGAATAATACCAAAAGCACTAAAACTGCCAGACAATCATGTTCAACTCGAGCAATGCAAGTATTTTAGTTTCTTTTATGAGAAATCTTTACCCTTCATTAGGGCCCCCAACTAATTTTGATACAGGGCCCCTCCAGGGCACGCTACGCCACTGCTTTAACATGAATTATTCACTACTTTTACCTGAAAAGAGAAACAACATTTAAAGCTATTGTTTCACCAGTTCTTATTAATCACTATTATTTATTCTAATTACTTTAAAATTCTCAGTAACATAACCTCTATATTTTCCATTTGTATTCGTCATTCAATATGACAGCTCGCTCTATAGAATCCAACAAGTTCACAGATAAATTATACATTAAAGTTATTACGCGGCAAATTCAAACTTTACAAACTAAATGAAGTGTCACGCACTTTGTTTACACCCCCCCCCCCCCTTCAAAATTACAAAGTTTCACTGTTTTACTCTACTACTGGAATGAGTTTTGTAACATGGAAGAGATTTGACTCTGTCTTTTTGTGACCCGTGTTTACCTTGTAAATTGTATTGGATATTTTGTCTACAATTTGATAAGGCCCTATTTTCAATTCATCTAGTTTTTTTCGGTTTAACCGGTTTCCGTTTTCAACATAAACAGCATCTCCGACTTTTAGTTCGTAGTGTTTTCTGTTTTTATCGAATCTTTGTTTATTATAATTGTGAGATTTTATACTATTTTCTAAGGCAATTTTCCGGTCTCGCAGTAGATGATTATGTGTTATATTTTGTTTCAGTTCATCTGGTAGAATGTCCACATTTTTTCCCTCTAATAAATATTTCGGAGAGAACCCTGTTACACTATGTTCAGTTTCGTTATATTTTTCAGTGCATTCGTGAGCAATAGTTGTCCAAGCAATTTTGGCCTTCCTTTCATTAATCTTGCAACGGATTTTGTTAACCAACGTTTGGTTTAACCTTTCGTTCAATCCATTTGAAAATGGCGCATTTACTGCAGTGAAAACTATTGTTATTTCTTCTTTTTCTAAAAATGTTTTAAAATCCTTTGAATTTATGCCTGGATATTGATCTGATAGAATTAAGTTTATTTTATAATCTTGTGTTACTTTTTGGACAAGTTTTATAAAATCATTGGCATTCTGGGTTTTGGATGACAAAATATAGGCGTAACGAGTGAAGTGATCTACTAGAAGATGTAAATAAGTTTTGGTTGAACGAGCACCACCAAATCCCCCTATGGTGTCTATAGACACTATTTCGAACGGATTGGTAGCGGGACCTAAGTGAGACATTAGTCCGTATTTGTATTTACCTCTAGATTTGTTTTTTATACAGACGTCACAGTTTTCGCAAATATTTTTTATATTATTCAATAAATTTTTAGCTTGATATAAGTGTTTAATCTTGTTTTCCATTTGTTGTCTTCCTATGTGACAGTAGTGGTGATGTACATGTTTTATAATCTTTTTACTGTACTCCTCAGTTAGTATAATCTTTTCATTTTTTCCTATCTTTTTATAATATATATTATGTTTGAAAATAAGTTTATTTATATTTTGTTTTATATCTTCATTTTTATTCTGATCATTTTCTTCTTCTTCGTCTTCTAATTTAACAAAATTCACTACTTTTAAACTACTATCTTGATTTTCATACGATTCTAACACAGGGTTTCTGCTTAAAGTATCTGCCTCTATATTATATTTGCCCGGAGAATATATTATTTTAAAATTGAACTGCGACAAATAATATGTTAAATCTCCCAGTTCTTCGTCCGTTCTGGCTTTTATATTCATATTTTCTAACGGTTTGTGATCTGAAAAAACCGTGAATGTTTTTCCTATAAGCCAGTGTTGCCAGTATTTTACCGCCTCTTTTATTGCCAAACACTCAAGATAAATGGCTCTTTTCTTTTTTTGGGAGTCGTTCAATTTTTTGGAAAAATATGCACAAGGCTTTTCATCACCGTTGGGTTGAATTTGTTTTAAAATCGCACCTATACCTTGTATGCTTGCGTCTGTATAAATATGTATTGGAAAGTCTGGATCAAAGATGGCTAGAATGGGTTTTGAGCAAAGTAGTTTTTTTATAGTATCATAGGATTCTTGACATTTTTCAGACCAATCGAATTTTTCTCCTTTTCTTAATAAATTATGTAAAGGATCCAGTATAATTGAAATATTTGGCACATATTTTCCATAGAAATTAATTTTTCCTAAAAATTGTCGGACGTTTTTTTGTGTTTTTGGAATTGGGAATTCTTTTATGGCAATCAAATTATCTTTTAATGGAGTGACGGTATTGTTTTTTATTATGTGCCCTAGATATTTTACAGAGTCCTGTGCAAAGTTACATTTCGTGAATTTTAATTTAAAACCTTCTTTTAAAATTGCTTCCAATAACATAGATAAGTGCTCAATGTGTTTTTCGAACGTTTCAGAAAATACTAATATATCGTCGATGAAATTGACAGCAAAATTTGACAGTTTATGCTTTCTTATAATGCTACTCAGTATTCTTTGAAAAATAGCGGGAGAAGTTTTTAAACCAAAAGGTAAACAAGTCCATTGAAATTGTGCTTCTTGAGTAACAAATGCCGTTTTATGTCCATCTTCAATTTTAAGTGGTATGGACCAGAAAGCTGAGTTTACATCGAATGTTGAAAAAACTTTACATTTCCTTGTTTTAACCATTAGATCCTCAATTAGCGGAAATGGTTGCGATTGGGGGACTACAATTTTATTTAATTCGCGAAAATCTATACAAAGCCTTGATCTCCTTCCATCTTCTTTTTTAAATGCTAGTGTTACAGCAAAAGGGCTATATGACTCCTCGATTAAATTATTTTCTAGTAATTTTGATATTTGATGTTCTATTTCTTTCATATCTTCAATAGAGCACCTATACGGTCTTTTACAACAGTATTTATCTATCAACAAATCAATATGGGCTTCGTAACCTTTTACAGTACCTACATCATATTTGTCTTTAGCGAAAACTGAATTATATTTGCATATCAATTTATCAATATCAGATTTTTCCTGATGGTCTAAATTATTTATTGAAATATCAAAATTTTCGACTATTATATTTTCATTAAAGTTTATTTTATGGTCAGTAATGACTGTTTCTGTTTTATATTTCTTTGTAATATTCACTCCTTTTTTACCATTATATATACCTTGTTTATTCCCTATGTCACTACCTGAACTGCCAGGAATTTGTTTAGTGTTTATAGGTTGCTTTTCTTTATTTTCTATGTAGTCTCTATTGTTATTGGTGAGAACATTTTGGGTGATATTTAAATTCTCATTTTGAGTTAAATGAAATTTTTGTATACAGTCTAACCCAACTAGGAAATCATAGTCGAAGTTGTCTTCATCTATCTATACTAATATTATAAAGCTGAAGAGTTTGTTTGTTTGTTTGTTTGCTTGAACGCGCTAATCTCAGGAACTCTGATTTGAAAAATTCTTTCAGTTTTAGTTAGCCCATTTATCGAGGAAGGCTATAGGCTATATATCATCACGCTAAGACCTATAGGAGCGGAGCACTAATGAAGAATGTTTCAAAATCGGGGGATTTTTTTTCCACGCGTACGAAGTCGCGGGCGGAAGTAGTCGAAGTTGTCTTCATCTATAACAAATATGTTAACATGTTGTTCAATATCAATAATTTTTATTTTCAAAGTTACCATTCCTATTGTTTTTTTGATGCCATTAATTGTTTTTAAACCTGCATATTTTTCATTCATAGGTATTTTTTTTAAAGATAATAACCTTGAATTTATTAAGGACACATTAGATCCAGAATCATAGATTCCTGATGTTTCCAAAGTGTCATTTATTAGTAGTTTAATTTTTATTAATGGCGGCACTATTAGTTTTTTGGATCAATTTTATTTAATTCTATCTCTAATTCTGAATTGTTAACACTCCGGATTTGATCTTTTATTGGCTTATCATTATTTTTTATTTTGAACCAACATTGAGATTCTGGGTGGTAACGTATACCTTTATTCTCTTTTTCACATATTTTACACGGATTAACCGAGGACTTAACATTTTTATCTCTATTTTTACCTTCGGAAGTTCCTATCTTTTTATCAAAGGTTTTTTTGTTTACCATATGCTCTAAACTTCTTAAATTATGAAATAAGTCTTCCGTTTCCTTTAAACTATTCCTATCAATCTTATCTGCAATGAAATTTGGTAATCCGGTGGCAATCAGATTAATTAGAGTGAGTTTATCTATTGACTTGTTTATTTCTAATAGTAGTCTCTCTTTCTTTAACGCATACTCCAGTAATGAGCCCTGTTTGTATTTGAATAACATTGCATACCTGATCGGTGACCAACCCTTATCCCCATATGTTTCACAAAAGTTCTTTTTCCACATTGCCCATTCTGAATTTATTGTATGCTTTATGAGCATTGAACTATACCAGTCTAAACAAGAATCTTCTATAAATAGCCTTAAAATTTCTATTTTTTTGACATCTTCTTCTATTCCTATACGGACACATTCTGCTTCAAAGGTAGTCATCCACTGGTACACATTAGTAATCTTGCTATTGAATTTTTGTATAACAAATTTTTCTACCATTTTTCCCATATTAAAAGGTTTTGATGAATCTTTCTTTATTTCTGCGAAGCTTCCCATGATTCTTGCTAGCGATTCTTCTGAAACAGTGGCGGTACCTTCATATAAGCCCAAAAGCCCGGCATGCCTTACTAAAAAATGCTCGATAGAGAATCAATGTCAAACCCGAACTATTTAAAAGTTCGCGCGCTTAATTCTTATCAAAATAACACAATGTATCTACTGAGTACTGCTACACTAAACACATCGCGATTGTTCGCGCGCAGAGTTTCGCATTTGTAGCATCTAATGATCTACATATTGCTATCTCGCTTACACGCACCGGCTTTTACCGGGCTTTCAAATACTATATCTGTCACTTTCGCACTTATAGCGATGTGCCGTATAACGAGTTAGGCCTTGTGCATAGAACAAATCGATCACTATGGCAGATTTAAGCACGGCTTTCGTATGAAGTTGCATGCGTATGCGTGACCTTGTCAGCTTGCCAACTCTGCAGTGTTGCCGTTTTAGCCACACGTTGAAAGATCTTGGAGATTTTTAACGAGTTTGGAAACTTTTTTAACATTTATCAACAATAAAAACTAGCGACTTTTAAAATAACGAAATTAAATACAGTCAAAACCGTTTACAACAACATCATTTAGAACAACATACCGGTTATATAGACCAAAATCATAGGTACAAAATACTTTGTACCTTGAAAACATCACCGGTTATTACGACTATCGGTTTTTACAACCAAATATGAGTGGTCCCTTGGATGTTGTTATAACAGATTTTGACTGTATTCAAGCAATATCTTAAAAATAAAAAAAAAATTTAGCTAGATTTTTCATATACCTGGCGACTTTTTTTGCCTAAATGACAACACTGAGTAGTTCCCGACATCCTAGAGTGCAACTAACTTCAGTTTTATTTGCTTGAGTGGGAAAAGGTTTTGTTGTTAAAGTTTTTCGTTTGTTTTCTAAGATTTCCTCAGTGATACAATTGTTTTGGTGATTTACCTACAACAATGGAGGTAATTGTACCTTGTGAGGATTTAAAATGCGTTCAAGTTTTGATTGGCGAAGATAAGGTAAAATCTTTAAACTTTGCTCAGAAAAAACAGTTAATTTCTTCATTAAAACCGACGCCTAATCTGTGTATTTCTCAGACTAGTAAATCGCATAAACGAAAATTTAATAGATCAGTGTATAAAACTAGTTGTAACACGTTGCAAAATAACTCGGTAAAATACCTCGTTTGAGACGCAACGTACGCTGTGCAAAAACGGAATACAGACGACTTTTTGTAGAAGTAATTGATAACATTAATACCGAAATTACTGACCGATATTCTGAAATTTATAAATTAAAGATTTTCCAACTGCTCAACAACAAAAAATTTGACAATTATCACTCACATTTTTCTACAGAGGAATTAGATTCATTATTTGACATTTATGCAAACTATTTCGACAAACAAACATTAAAAAGCCAATTGATTTGCTTGTATTCTACTCCTGATCTGAAAGATCGTAATGTTTTCGAATTAATTGATTTCATTCATGAGAATAACCACGAAGATGCCTTTCCCGAGCTGTTAAAGTTAGCGTATCTTGTTGTAACTATTCCGGCTACAAGTTCTTCCGCGGAACGAACCTATCTGAGAAATACACAAGGTCAAGAGCGTCTTTCCGAATTATCAATGATAGCTATTGAAAAACAGTTGTTGGTAGAATTAAAACGATCACCAACATTTTACTCTGATGTAATTAAATCATTTCTTAAGAAAGATAGACGATTCCAATTAGAATATAAATAATTTATTTAAATTCCTTATTACATTCTATCTAGCTATTTTTTAACTTTCGTTTTGTAACTTTTTGTTTTGTTTTTTTTTGTCTGTAACCTGGGTCCTGTTACGAAGGAAGCAACTACTTACCATAACTTTGTTCCCTCAAGCAATGAAGCAAACCAAACGGCTTTTTTCAAAGCCACCGGAGGTATGCAATTGCTGATATGTTTATTATATTCAATCTAGCACTAGCATGCCTTCAGTGTGCTTTGGTTGCCTCATTCACCGCACGACAAGCAAGAGTGAAATTGAAGAAAGAAGAGCAAAGAAGAAGATGGATGAATTCACTTTTAATTTATTGTACCTAACCAGTAGTTTATGAGAAAATTGCGATGATACATACGTAGGTACCTACATACTCAGTCGAAAACTGAACTTTCTTTTTTTGAAATCGGTTAAAATTTTATTGGGCTTGCGTTATTTTGAAACCCTAGGCACGCCACTGTTCTGAAATTCCTGTTATAGAAGTTTGTGGTTTTGTTTGTTCCTCCAATAGGTATCCCATAAATTGTTTATTTCCGTCTTCATCACAATAAACCGCCATCATCTCCGGGTTCATGGATATCCACACCTGTCGTTTCTCATGCCGTTTTTGTAATGTTGCTTTTACTTTCTGAAAGATTTGGGTTTGTACTATTCCAGTATGTAATTTTGCAGGTTGTAACTTATCTGGGACGACAAAGGTTCGGTCATCTAAATCCGTGATTGTTGTTACACAAATTCTATTTGTTTTCACGTCTTCACTGGCCTTGACCATGAACTCAAATCTCAATTTTTCCATTATTCTTGGTAACCAGCTGTAGAAATGTTGTTTTATAATGTGATAATTTATAATTATCCTTGGATATTATGGTGAACAGTAAAACTATAACCAGAATTGAGTTGCTCTGAAAAGAGTAAGTTTTATTGTATTACATAAACTAGTTTTAACACCTTTACAAAACACTCTTTAACATGAATTATTCACTACTTTTACCTGAAAAGAGAAACAACATTTAAAGCTATTGTTTCACCAGTTCTTATTAATCACTATTATTTATTCTAATTACTTTAAAATTCTCAGTAACATAACCTCTATATTTTCCATTTGTATTCGTCATTCAATATGACAGCTCGCTCTATAGAATCCAACAAGTTCACAGATAAATTATACATTAAAGTTATTACGCGGCAAATTCAAACTTTACAAACTAAATGAAGTGTCACGCACTTTGTTTACACATATTTTTATTTTTGTTTCTTTTGTTAACGTGTGTGTATATAATTTACTAACATAGTTTTAAGTTCCTTTAATGTAATTCTAACACTTTATGGACGTAAGTCCGAAATAAAAGTTTTAAATTGAATAACTAAATTTACTGGTAAAATTGTATGTAAACTGTTTAATTTGATCTTAACTTTTAAATGTTGAATTTCAGTTATGCTGTGTGTGAAACTGAATACAGATTATGGTGGCTGTATAAATTACTAAAGAAAACTCAAAATTTCAAAATTATGGTCTTCTTCTCTAGCTGTAAGTCAGTAGAATTTCACCATGAATTCTTTAGCAAATATTGTGAAGCATCTGTGTTATGTTTACACGTAAGTAAATAAGCTAATATGATAGTGGTAGAGTTAACAATGGCTTTCAATCTGAAAGATTGCTGTGCCATGGGTAATGTTTTAATTAAATTTATGGCTTATAAATTAAATTAAGTCACTTTTGCGCGTCGGCTGTTTCAATGATCATACGACTATTCGCGCGAGTTTGGATCATTGCAGTTGCACACAGATTAGTTGACTCAGTCGGCGCGCGATGCGAGTGAATTTCATCCAATCTTAATTTAACAGAGCTTAAAACTTACAGTTACAAATCTTATAACGTCTACTCCTAACAGGGTAAAATGAGTCAGGTGGACAGAACAAATGTAATAACAAGCTTTTACAATGCCGAAAAAATGGCATTGTTTTGCACAGACCTAGCAGCGAGAGGGCTGGATATACCAGCAGTTGACTGGATAGTGCAATTTGATCCACCATCTGATGCCAATGTAAGTAAAAATTAACAATAATTTTTTTTAAATTTTGTTCGGTTGTGCGACAGCGACCGAGAAAACGACTACCGCGCTTTTGACCTATTCACCCTTGACTTAAAGACTCCCTTAAAAATCGAAAATCCGGAGTAAATTCCGGACATTTGATGAAAATTCCTGACTTTCTTTAATTTGAAATAAAAACATTTTTTTTTGTTTCACTCTTTCATTCAATTGTAGAAATTCCGGACTGTTTAGGATTCCCTCCCATTGGCGTATCTAGAGATATTTCCCAGGGGAGGCCTGGCCCCCAGTAGTAGAAGCGATGATCGCTTATCAAAGTTGCGTCAACTCTTAACGTACGAAATGAAAATTTTCACATAAATTAATTTAACATGTATCGCGTAACGGAACCTTGCATGAGTGAGTCCGACTCGCACTTGGCCAGATTTTTTAATTTTTCAGCCATAATTGTTTGTTAGTCAAAATTCTCGGGTGGGCACCAGACCATTCTGGGGTGGGCACGGCCCACCCGGCTCCCCCCCTTCCTACGCCTATGTTCCCTCCGCATTCCTATATTTCCGGACATGTCCGGAAAATTTCAGTCGTATGGCAACCCTACTCCCAGGTTATTAGCTATCAGGAACAGATTCCGGCAGAGAATTCCACTGCTTAGCTCCACGCACAATGTATTTCCAAAACGTTTTGTAAGTATGGGTGGGATGTTCACCATGATGTCTAAAGAATTTATTTCGACTGTTTCAGGAATACATCCATAGGGTAGGCAGAACTGCAAGAGGTATGGGTGCAGAAGGGAATGCTGTAATATTATTACGCCCAGACGAGATAGAATTCGTGTCATACTTGAAAGAATCCAAAATATATTTAGACAAATATGAATCATGGGATAAATTCTCTAATTTAAAGCCTAAGGTAAGAGCCACTCAGGAGGCCGAACGCGCGAGGGAGAGACAACTCTCTTCCTCACGCCCCAGCCGCCGCGGAAGACGGCCCGGGCGTCGGGGATCAAGAGCCGATTTCCGGCCACCGTAGGCGCGGGCTTGCGGACGGCGAACAGGGGTAGCTCAGTCTGGTAAGGACCAGGCCCGGGTCAGCGGCGCATCGTATTCCACGCGCGCTTCAAAGAGCTGTCAGCACCAGTGACGGGGCCCCATAAGGCAATTGCCTGCCGGGGTTGCGGGAATGTTCTACCGAGATACCGCGGCCCCGGAATTTAAGGGCAGCTACAAGTCTGACACTCCCACAGAACAGATAAAAGAGATTAGAAAGGAAATAGTACCTCATTTGTATGAGAACGCGTGTCGCCGCTTGTCTTCCACTATTTAGATCCACTACAAGCAAGAGGCCCGTTACTTATGCGAATTACGCACACAAATAAATTATAGACACACATAAATCGAGAGATTGATACCGATTGTAAGTCACTGTCGATAAACATGCGCCGTGCATCACGGCCAATCAGGGCAAAGGACGAAACGTCAATGGTTGAAGTGTGGAGGACGCAACGCATGCAGTACATTGTAAGCGGACTTGGTCATTGCGTTGATTAAGCGAGTACACATCGGACAATGTATATTTTTGTAACTTATTGCATTAATGTTGTTAATGTTCGGAATTTCATAGTGATCAGAATATTTTTGTTTTTTACAAATAGAATTGTAATTAATAATTATTTGTTATACAAGATTGCAAAGTTGCTTTTTAACCGCGTGCTCAATTTTGATGACCGAGCAAGCGAAGGATTCTAAAATTGAATCACGAGTGCAGCGAGTGATTCAAACATTAGAATCCTGAGCGTTAGAGAGGGAATCAAAAGAGCACGAGGTGAAAAATCTTTACACTCGAGTGCAACACGTAACTTTTCATCCCACCTCAGCGAGGAAATGAATAATGCAAAAAAAAAATGGCGCGCAAAGTAAATTAAAAAAAAGTTAGTACCTACACCAAGAAGGTCCCAGAGTCTGAGTTTTTAACAAATTAAAAAAAAAGTTGTATGATTAGTTCGGCCCCATGGAGGTAGAAGTAAATAGGTTTAATGATGTTTTGAATTCACAAACTTAGTACACACGATGTTCTAAATTCAATTTACTTTATCCTCTAGCGGATAAAAACGGCTTTTGCACTCAGATATCGAAGAGCAAAAATACTCTTTCCGAGATGGGGGGATGAAAATGTTATTTTCGACTTACCGATGGAAAGATATACCTCCTCGCTCTATACTTGCGGTCTGACTTTGTACGGTGGTTACCTTACACCTTGTAATGTTAAAGTTAAAATGTTATGAGTACCGCGCCGCGACCCAGGTTAGGGAATTTGATTAGTAAAACGATGTTTACTGTTACACGGATTTATTGGTACTAAGGTAATTAATTATCAAATGGAACGCGATGCACCGCATCCTGAGTGCAAGCGTCAGCATTATTACGAAACAATACAAAATGTACGGGTTTGCTCGTACAGACTTTTTTTTTTTACATATTATAATTGCACAACACGGAATTTTAAAGCAGAGCTCTGTGTTCCGAAGTAATCCGAAGCGCACTAAACGCGGTGAATGAATTAATCGGTCGAGCTATGATTTTCGTATCATAAATGTGGCGCGCTCGCCGCGCCCACATTACCATTCCAACCTTATTCATCTATTCTGTGGACACTCCCTTCCGCTCCACCCAGAGCGGGAGAAGTCATTCGATGATTTTCCCAACCAGAAAAAAAAGTCACTCATCACGAAATTGCTGTGGTACTTCCTGGCTCAGCAAACTCTGTATCGCGGGATCTTAACCGCCTACGCCTAGCTTTCGTCGCCAAATATCAAAAGCATGCTTTCTGACTTGGCCACCTATGCACACTGTGTAATTTTGCTTCAATTGCGGACACCTATATTTTATCCCTTCAACCTATAGATCCAGCGAAGAACTAAATCTTCTCCAAAGGAACCATGACTTTTTAATGATTAGTTTTGAAGTTATTTGAAAACTCGAGAAAACTCCATAGAAACCATAAAAATGCATTATTTCATTTCAAATATATGATTTTGCAATTGTTATAGATGAGGTCTTAAAAAAAGAATTTTTCAAATCGGTTCAGCCGTCTCCGAGTTATGAGGTAACATACATAAAAAAAAAAAAAAAAAAAAAAAAAAAAAAGTTCAAGACGAATTGTAAACCTCCTTTTTTTGAAGTCGGTTAAAAAGGACTGTTATATTCACTAAATTAGTGGTTTATTTTAAAAAAAATAATCGTAAATATAAGGAAAAATCAAGATTAAAAAAAAAATCGAATATATTTTTTATTTGGTTAGTCTCATTGTATCCGCATTTTGTTTTAACATGAACAGTTTTGTATTATAATATACTATATTATAAAAAAAAATCAGGTGCGGATAATGCGGGACTTCAGAGTTATTGAATTTTTATTTTTGAGGTTAGGGCTGTCACCTACTTTACTATAACTATTCTTATATAATTTTGATTGCCAATTTACTATCTTTCTTGATTTAAAATTAAATACATGTGTTTTTTGGTGTAAAATTAAGTATTTTAAGTTAGATTCATGACCACACTGTGGAATTTTGCTTCAATTGCGGACACCTATATTTTATCTCTTCATCCTATAGATTCAGCGAAGAACTAAAACTTCTGGAATGGAACTATGATTTTATTATGTTCAGTTTTAAAGCTATATAAAGTTATGCTGACGTCAGCAAAACACTGTTTTTATTTGTACATTTAAAAATAATGATGTTACATAGATCATTGTTTTACTACAATAAAATTACAATATCTAACTCCATACAAAGCTTAGGCATTGCACCTACGATGCACAAAGAGTGATCATTTTTTTCTATTTTACCTAAATTATGGTTTTCTCCGTATTTCTATCGATTCCGTATCTGATTTTAAAATTAAATTGTTAATGCTTAAGCCGTTTCATTTTCTTTACTCTTCATCATCCGAAGATATTAAAACTTCTTCAGATGGTAAAATAACATTTTCATCATCTTTGGTTTCTTCAAGTAAGTCCTCGTGATTCAGAACATTTTCTGTTGATGATTTTAAAAGCCAAAGAACTTTTTCAGGTAGAACCAAACGCTTGTTATTTTTTTTGGCGACTACCGAGTGACATCATGGATAGAAATGGATCTGAAAATTCTAAAGCTCGATGAAATAGGTCAAGTACAGTTATCTTCCGGTTTAATTTTCTCGTATGGTGTTCCCTATCGTAACGCCAGAATTTGTTACGAGATTCTGAAGCTTGCTCACTCAGCATACCAATTGGTTGCGGACTAGACTTTATAATTTTACTCCCGTGAGCTAATATTTTGTGAAGTGTAACTGACATGTAGCGCCACTCGTATTTTTCTACATATTTTGAAGCGAAATTCGCATAAAATTCGTAAAACTTTTCATGATCTATTTCAAAATTACTTGACAGCGCTACTAATATAACATGTAAATCATCTACAAGCCATTCTTCGACGCCTAAAATGTTTGCAAATGTTTTCCTATGTAAGTCCGATACTGCAGTGCGGGCTGTGTTTCCGTCATTGGATGTTCCTGAATTCGGTCGTACAACATCGAATGCCAAAGACATTTTAGCATAAATTTCAGCTTGGATTCTTGTTTTCCGGTCATGTGGCATCGCAACACGCGCATCGTAATTGTGATTTAGTATCCGTAATCGCGTTAAATACTTTGCCGTCAGTTAAGGTCAAATATAATTTGGGATCTTTAATTTTCTCCTCAACCCGATTTTTTTCTTGCAAGGTCAATTCTTTAGATTCAGATCGATATTGAATCTTGATTGGGCGACAAAATCTGTAAGATTGAGGGTTTGGGTTTGACCACAGTACGAAACCGTCGTTAGTTTTTATTCTTAAAGGTATATAAGTTGTTGTAAATAGACTATGTTCGTCAATTTCGCCATCTGAAAAACTTTGCTTATAGATCGAATGTCCCGTACTGCCATGAAACCCCCAAGAACCCTGAAAAACGCAATGAATTGTATCGATTTGTTTTTGGTTGCAGTACTCGTTAGTAATTTCAGCTAATGATTCAACGAGTAAGTAAGTAAGTAAATGGTTTATTTCTCGCCACAATACAATAGATTTACACATTTTATACATTGAAATATACAAACATATTGTGGGAGACTGGTGCCTAAGCTAGGCTCATGGCCTGTATTTCAGGACACCAGGCCTCCTCCTTAATTATTTGAAATTTACAATTTGTGCACAGAATAATTTACAATAGATTACCTCGAAAACTATGTACACAGGAAAACAAAAAACAAAATATAAAATAAAACTAAATAAGAAATAAAAATATAAAGAGGTTTGTGAGTGAAAGTGTGCGTGAAAGGGTGAGATTGTGTATGCGTATGTCGACGAAACGAGTGCATAATTAGGCTAAGGAGAGACACTGTTGCTTGTCTTTCTATTACTAGAACTTTGTCATAGGGATAGCACTTTTTTTCGTTGATTGCACTTTATAATAAGCTGGGTAAATATTGTGTCCTCGTGATTTTGCACCATTATAGATAGTTATATAGTCCTCAACAGTAAGCTTTCTGTCTATAATTAAACAAAGAGCTTCGTTAGGACTATACTGTTGTTGGAGTGCAATTTCTTGAATAGATTTTATCATGTTTGCGATTTTTGTTGCTTCAGTAGGGATTACGGGATACGCATTCTTTAGTGACAAACTCGAAATCAACGGCAGATTTGCTACTAAGTTTATTTCTCTCTTCGTCTGTTACAATCTTGGACAAAACTTTTAATATTTTGGCTGCAGGCTATAAAGAATTATATAGTCCTTAACGGTAAGCTTTCTGCCTATAATTAAACAAAGAGCTTCGTTAGGAAACTGTTGTTGGTGTGCACTTTCTCGATTAGATTTTATCATGTTTGCGATTTTTATTGCTCCAGTAGGGGTTTTTAGGCATTCTTTAATGACAAACTCGAAATCAACGGCAGATTTGCTACTAAGTTTATTTCCGTCTTCATCTATTACAATATTGGCGAAAACTTTTAATATTTTGGCTGCAGGCTGATTTTCTAATTCATCTGTAAGACGTTTCGATACACGGCGCTGCTGACGATTGCTCAGACTCTCGTAACGCTTAGAAGTGGAAGGACTCAATAAAACATGAATAGGGTTTGGTGGTTCTATGATGCATCCCATCTCTCTGGATGTAGAAGGAGCATTTACTTGTCCAATGTTAATTTCTGTCACTTCTGCGATGATTTGAGTGGTTTCGGAAGTTGTTCGTCGTTGTTCTATATCTGGAGATATCTTATCACCAGAGCTTACGACAGATTCTTTTAACAGCATTTTGTGATCAAAGACAGTCGAAAGCCAAATATTGCTTTTCTTTATAAAAAACTGATTGCTTTCTGTGACAATCCTTGTACTTCTTTTCACATTTGCTTATGAATTTTGTCAGTATATTTTGAACCTTTTTTAAGCTATTCCTGATAATATCAGGAATACCTTTCGGATAAATGGCGTTCATGACAATTTCGGTTCGCTGAGTAACATCCAAATCTATTGGTCGAATTTTCGGACCTTGCAACCGAGCATGTGATTCTAATATTTTTAAGACCTCAAGACGAGTCAACCTCAACAGTATGTTCGTCGTATACGTAGCACGCATTGCTGCGCTACTATTTTCATTTTCGGTAGAATTTTAGTCTGTCACTCGCTGACCAACATGAGGGTTACGCCCTCATGCCCTAGCATTAAGTCCCCCGGTCGAGGCCCGGAAGGACATCCCCCCGCAGAATGGGTCAGGTCCTGCGGAGGCAATGCAGCGCCATGGGTCTTTAACGGCTCCATGACGCCTCACCCCCGCTTCTCCAGACATCATGTAAAGATATTGGGTTTTAGTAATACGCTTGACGAGGGTGGACCCCTTCCCAATATCACGTAGTAGTAGTAGCAAATCTGCCGTTTATTTCGAGTCTGTCATTAAAGAATGCCTAAAAACCCTTACTGGAGCAACAACAATCGCGACAGTGAACAACGACAAACAACTTCCGAAACCACTCAAATCATCGCAGAAGTGACAGAAATTAACATTGGACAAGTAAATGCTCCTTCTACATCCAGAGAGATGGAATGCGCCATAGAACCACCAAACCCTACTCCTGTTTTATAGGATCCTTCCACTTCTAAGCGTTACGAGAGTCTGAGCAATCGTCAGCAGCGCCGTGTATCGAAACGTCTTACAGATGAATTAGAAAATCAGCCTGCAGCCAAAATATTAAAAGTTTTAGCCAATATTGTAATAGATGAAGACGGAAATAAACTTAGTAGCAAATCTGCCGTTGATTTCGAGTTTGTCATTAAAGAATGCCTAAAAATCCCTACTGGAGCAATAAAAATCGCAAACATGATAAAATCTAATCGAGAAAGTGCACACCAACAACAGTTTCCTAACGAAGCTCTTTGTTTAATTATAGGCAGAAAGCTTACCGTTAAGGACTATATAATTCTTTATAATGGTGCAAAATCACGAGGATATAAGATTTTCCCAGCTTATTATAAAGTGCAATCAACGAAAAAAAGTGCTATCCCGATGACGAAGTTCTAGTAACAGAAAGAGAAGCAACAGTGTCTCTCCTTAGCTTGATTATGCACTCGTTTCGTCGACTCGTTGAATCATTAGATGAAATTATTAACGAGTACTACAACCAAAAACAAATCGATACAATTCATTGCGTTTTTCAGGATTCTTGGGGGTTTGACGGCAGTACGGGACAATCGATGTTTAAGCAAAGTTTTTCAGATGGCGAAATTAACGAAGATAGTTTATTTTCAACAACTTGTATACCTTTAAGAATAAAAACTAACGACGGTGTCGTACTGTGGTCAAACCTAAATCCTCAATCTTACAGATTTTGTCGCCCAATCAAAATTCAATATCAATCTGAATCTTGATTCCGACTTTGCAAGAAAAAAACTTGGTTGAAGAGGAAATGAAAGATCTCACATCTATTTATGCCGAAACTAGCGCCGGGCATAGTGTCATTGCGGATCCCAAATTATATTTGACGGCAAAGTATAATATTTAACGCGATTACGGATACTAAATCACAATTACGATGCGCGTGTTGAGATGCCGCATGTACAGAATTCAATAAATTGGATAATATTTCCGGGAGGCCAGTTAATCTGGAAGCGCTAAAATATTGTCTAAGGCCGTTGCACGCATGGATTAGAATTTTTGAGTTTCTTCTTCATTTAGGATACAAAAATGACCCAGCAGTGAGAAAGTGGAGTCTCAAAAAAATCGATAGAGGCCAAGATTGTTGAGGACCGGAAAACAAGAATCCAAGCTGAAATTTATGCTAAAATGTCTTTGGCATTCGATGTTGTACGACCGAATTCAGGAACATCCAATGACGGAAATGTATTTCCGTCATTGGATGTTCCTGAATTGCAGTGCGGGCTGTGGCCCGCACTGCAGTATCGGACTTACATAGTAAAACATTTGCAAACGTTCTAGGCGTCGAAGAATGGCTTGTAGATGATTTACACGTTATATTAGTAGCGCTATCAAGTAATTTTGAAATAGATAATAAAAAGTTTCCCCAATTTTATGCGAATTTCGCTTCAAAATATGTAGAAAAATACGAGTGGTGCTACATTTCAGTTACACTTCACAAAATAGCTCACAGGAGTCAAATTATAAAGTCTAGTCTGCTACCAATTGGTATGCTGAGTGAGCAAGCTTCAGAATCTCGTAACAAATTCTGGCGTTATGACAGGGAACACCATACGAGAAAATTAAACCGGAAGATTACTGTACTTGACCTATGTCACCGAGCTTTAGAATCTTCAGGTCCATTTCTATCCATGATGTCACTCGGTAGTCGCCAAAAAAATAACAAGCGTTTGGTTCTACCTGAAAAAGTTCTTTGGCTCTTAAAATCATCAATGGAAAATGTTCTGAATCACGAGGACTTACTTGAAGAAACAAAGATGATGAACATGTAATTTTACCATCTGAAGAAGTTTCAATATCTTCGGATGTCGAAGAGTAAAGAAAATGAAACGGCCTAAGCATTAAAATTTTTATTTAATAATAAATTTTTCCATTTCAATAAAATAAATAGATATATGCAATGTGACAACCCTATTTCCATAGAAACTCTATGGAAACTAGAAATTTAATATTTCCGAAGTCCCACTATTAACCTATTTGCTTTTTATTTTGTGTTGTTAATAACTATATTATGCATGCTCAGAATTAAAATCAGATGCGGAATCGATAGGAATACGGAGATGACCATAATTTAGTGAAAATCGAAAAAAAAACGATTACTCTTTGTACATCATAGGTGCAATGCCTAAATTTTGTATGGAGTTAGATATTCTACTTTTACGGTAATAAAACAAGATCTATGTAAATCACATCATTATTTTGCAATGTACAAATAAAAACAGTTTTTTGCTGACGTCAGCATAACTTTAAATAACTTTAAAACTAAACATAATAAAATCATGGTTCCTTCCCAGAAGTTTTAGTTCTTCACTGGATCTATAGGATGAAGGGATAAAATATAGATGTCCGCAATTGAAGCAAAATTACACAGTGTGCTATGTATCTACCCCTGTATTCTATATATTTTTGTATCCATAGAAATATTGTAAGGTGTACAATAAAGTATATAATTAATAAATAAATATATATTTTAAACTATGGATTTACTAATTCTGACATTTAACGACTAAATCTGGCTGTGATTAGATTTCAGATCAAGGACCGTATAAGGCCAGGAAGTGCCACACAATTGCTGTTAATTGTTTTATTGACGTTTGACGTAATATTTAAGATGATGAGGTACCTAATTTAGGTTTTCATTAGTAACATAAAATATGGTTGTATACAATTTTCAGCTGGATTTTGCCATGTCAGATCCACAATTTTACGAGTTGGCTGTTGAAGCATTTCAAGGGTACATGAGAGCATTTGAAGTGAAGAAACTGAAGCATATATTCAATCTGATAACAATGGATGTGGATGCCGTCGCAAGATCTTTTGGTCTCAAAGAGAGGCCCGATGTAGACGTTCGTAAGTAAATAACAATCCGTCCAGACTTGTTACAGCTCATAATTTTTCGGAATCCAAATAGAACCGTAAAAACCGCGTTATTAAATCTATACTGATACTAGCTGACCTGCCACGACTTCGTTCGCGTGGTATCCTATCCCTACCCAACCGATACCACTACCCCTATCCTACCGATACCTTACTCTACCCCTACCCTACCCTACACCAACCCTACCCTAAAAAACATTTACAAAAAAGACGATAATTGATCAGTTATCGAGCACAATGAAAAATGATTGAATTACTAAAATGGCTATTAAAAAATAGGGGTTGGTGATAAAAGGGTAAAAATTTAGGGTTGTATGTATTTTTTAATGGCAGATTATAGAAAAATAAAAACAAAAAATTATGTCCAATAATTAAAAAAAAATATTTAAGGGTGAACCACCCTTATCACTTAAAGTTCGGCCGTTCAGAGAATGCGTTCCTGACACCTATCAGTTAGTCACGACTAGTGATGGGCACAACATAACACTGAGTTCGTTACCGTTCCTCCAAAATGAACCGCCGCATTATTTTAAGATTATTTTCGTTTTAAATTGGCGGAATCATTTAAAATTTATATTTTAGTTATTTAAGTGGAAACCAAAAAAGGTAATATTCATATAATAAAATTGTTTTATTTATTCTTTGTTACAAATAGTGTTGTAAAAATACCGTATAATACCAAAAGGCTATGTATTAAACAGGTATTTTATTATAACTTACGGTATTATTGGTATTTTATGTATTTTATATTTTGATTCACTTTTTAAGATCTTGCAATATTACGAAGAGTTTTAGTTTAATAAATTAAATATATTTTAAGTTTCGATTGTATTCTATATTTTAGAATGACTAATTCTAATTTAATGATTACTTAGTAATTAAACTTCACAGATATTCGTCGCCGTCGACACCACCGCGCTGCGTTAGCGCCGTGTTAATGTCGTCGCATTGACGTGATTTTCTAATTGGCTTCTTCTTTTTCCTTTAATATTTTCATTTTTTCTGTGCTTTTCCACCGTAATCAGTACTTAGGTATTTTAATGATTACTCAGATAATTTACATAAAAAATATAGAAACAATCGATTTATACATAAAATACCGTAGCAAATGGTATAATACCGTATTATACGGTATTTTTCGTTTAATACATTTCAATACAAATGGTATAATACAGCACTTACATCTCTAGTTACAAAGTTACAATCTGTATTTCTATGCAATAAAGTAAGTACATTGAATTGAATGTGCGTACAGAATATTAATCAGACTCCGATTCGCTTGAGGAGGTGGTGTCTTCATCATCTTCGCCTACATGTATAATTATATTATTATCAATAACAGAATCAATCCTCATATCTCGGTCAAAATGTTCCAAAATCAGGTTTTTAGTCTTCTCAACAACCTTTGCCCAGTCATCTCTTGTGACTTCCCCGCAGGTTTCTTTTAATAGGGTCATCATCTTTTTCGTGCTGAATGACGGGGAAGTATTGTGGCGGGCGGCGTAACCTTTTATTTGAGCCCAGATTAGCTCGATCGCGTTATATTGGCAATGATACGGTGGAATTCTTAGAACGCGATGACCATACTCCAGAGCCAGTTCATCGATTTCGTATCGCACATTTGCCGCTTTATTTTCTTTAACTAATTTAATTAGCTCTGCTTTTAGCATTTGCATATTTGCGTCAATGCCTTTTGCTTGTAACCAAGCCACCATTTCTTCTTTTTTATTAGCTTGGGTAGGTGGTTTCTGTATTTGAACCGAGTGATAGGAGGCATTATCCATGAATATTACAGAAGGCTCTGGTAGGCTGGGCAAAAGCACGTTCTGGAACCACTCTTTAAATGTAGTGGCATTCATTTCCTCGTGGTAGTCATTTGTGGTTTTTGATTGAAATGCCAGTAACGCGTTCTCCACAAAGCCGTATTTTGCAGAACCTGCGTGGCATATTATCAGACGGGCCCCCTTACCCATTGGTACTTTTGACGTCGACGCTTGTGGTTCATCCGTCCAAGAAGGGGAAACCGTATGATTGGCGTTTAGCCATGTCTCGTCAATGAACACGACATTATCCCAGTTATCAATTTTTTTTGCTTCTCTCAAAAAACTTATCCGTTTTAAAATTATGTCGTATCGTTCTAATAAATTTTTTCTTTTGTCTGTTTTTTTATACGAAAAACCAATGTCTTTTAAGATTTTGGTTAAAGCAGTTTTACCCCCGCTAAACAGTCCAGCTTCTCTTAACGATGCCAAAAGCTTCTTCCTGTTGAGATATTCATTTCTGGAATAGTAACCATATATATGATTTCTGATTGCATCGGCGTCAAAGGTGTCAATATCTGTCACGGGTTTAGTTCTACGTTTCTTCTTCGGAGTACGTAAAATATTATCTTCCATGCCAGTAGAGCCGAACTTTTCTTTATTAAGAGGGTGTCGAGCCTACGAGACGCGCGGAAAATAGGTATTTACTGCAGCGGGCTAGACGTGTGCGTTGTCACACACACAAGGACAAGTTCGCTCGAGGCCCGCTTGCCGTTGCACGACGAAGTTTGCTAACTTTGCATTTTTTATTTTTTTGTCGTTATGTTGAATAAACTTGAAAAACGAATATTAATTATTTAGATGGTTTTATTTAACACACTAATATTATAAAGGCGAAAGTTTGTGAATGAATGTGTCTGTTTGCATGTTTGTTACTTCTTCACGCTCAAACGGCTGGATGGATCTAAATGAAGCAAGTAGGTACGTAAATAAATCACAAAAATAAATTTAATAAATTATACCTATTATATAAAATTTAACGTTTGTTTTTACTGTAGTAATACATTATCCGTTCCCTCACTATTCATCCTATTGCAATAAAACTTTGATTTTATATATTAAACTCCTCAGATTTTTTTTTAAAGAATACTAGCAATGTGGGTACATTTCACATTACTAGCAATCTTGTTAACCCCTCCAACTAAGCTAAATATGCTTGTGTCTGGAGTGGGTTCACGTCAATAGTGTAATGGGTGGGGTTTGAACCTGCGACCTCTCGATCACAAGTCCGACACCTTATCCATTAGGCTATTGACGCTTCGAAACTGGGTAAGTAGCAAGGTAGGGTAGATGGGTATGCAGTACTTATTTGAATAATAAAACCAGTATGAAATAAAAAAAATATAATTATGTAATGTTATAATAAAACCAGACTGAAATAAGTTTTGTTTATTAAAATTTCATTTAGTGCTCGTTTAAATTCTGATGTACTGTCATATTTTTAATAACATTCGGTACTTTATTATATATACGTGGGGCCATACCAAAAAAACATTTTTTCATTAATGCTGTCTAGCGAACTTACTTCGCAGAAAATATAAGCGTAATTTATTTCATAACAATACATGTATCAAGTGTAACTTAATTTAAAAGAAAAAAAAATAAAAGAAATCTATAAATCTAATGTTATATTGCTTATTATAACATTTTACAAAAATTGGCCAAGTGCGAGTCAGACTCGCCCATGAAGGGTTCCGTAGTAACTATAATAATATAATATAATATGTATATTTACTTGACAAAAAACTAGAAGTAACAAATTTCTTAAAACTAGCTTATTTACATTTTTTGCAACTACGCCAAATAACTTTGTTTTTCATAGTATTTGTATGAATTACAAAGTTATATTTGCGGTTTTAGAAAATATGCTGTATCTCAAAAACTGCTGACTCGATCTCTTTAAAACCAATTTTGATTGAAAGTTTACATTAAGATCTATAGATATATATATATACAACGTGTAATTTAAAGGGTATATACATACCAAGTTGTAATCCTAAGTCTACATGTGTAGAACTTATTACAAATTCCAGTACACTGATACCAGAGACCGAATTTTTCAAATTAAGAAGAACGAAAAGAATTATCGTGTTATTGGCAAGTGACGTGGAAAGTTATTGACCCTCGGAGTGCTGTGACACGTTTGTTATGATTGGTATTCAAAAAATATGTGAAACCAATAATTTGGTATCAATTCTTTAAGTCAGTTATTTTGTGCTGAAACTGTGCATAGAGACTCCATACCAAATGTTGTCTTCAGCCCTTTTGGTTAGATATGGGGTTTCCGTTACACGTTGTATATATATATATTTATATTTTTCACTCCATTATTATAGAAATTAGAGGGGGGCATACATTTTACCACTTTGGAAGCGTATATCTTTTAAACGATTAATTTTATGAAAAAGTGGTTTTAGAAACCTCAATCTCATTTTAAAGACCTGTATATAGATACCACACATCAGGGCCTGCCACACATGCATAGGTTTCATGAAAAAAAAAATATTTTCAGTTTTAGTTCCATGTATGGGGGGGCTCCCCATACATGGAATTAAAACAGAAAATATTTTTTAATTTAATTTAAATATATTTTAATTTTTTCTTAAAATCGGAAAGCGGTTCACAGAATACATCAATCTACCAAGTTTTTTTTATGTATAGTCCTAATAGTTTCGGAATAAAATGGCTGTAACATACGGACGGACGGATGGACAGACAGACAGACCAGTAGTTGTAGTAGTTATACATATTATATTATTATAGTTACTACGGAACCCTTCATGGGCAAGTCTGACTCGCACTTGGCCAATTTTTCTTTGGCTAATTCCCGTAGTAGACAGACCTTGTTATGGCACTTGGCGTATAATTTGTCGGACATAGAGGGAATGTCAAAGGAAGCTGAAACTTGTTCTAAACCAGAAAACCCGGCTCCTATCGACATAAAACTGCTTACAGAATTATCGTTCAGATTGAGGTCTGTAAGGCTATCTATCTGGTTCTTTACAATTTATTAATTCTATTTTCAACCGACGACAAAAAGAGGAGGTTATCAATTCGACGCGTATATATATTTTTTTTTTTTTTTTTTTTTTTAATGTATGATCATCGATTACTCGAAGACGGCTGAACCGATTTGGAAAATTCTTTTTTTGATTGAAAGGGTATACTTCGATACTGGTCCCATTTTCATAAACGTCAGGATCTGATGATGGGATCCTGGAGAAATCGAGGGAACTCTTCAAATATTATAGGCACACCTATGTCGTTTTGGGTATTTATTATAGTAACTTGTGCAGTTGCTCTTAAAAAGTACCATTTGAGGAAGTGGAACTGATGATGAAGACCACAGATGGCCGCCGAAACTACTCAATAATAAGTATTGAGTGGATTGCGATTCGATTACTTGAATATGGATGTTACGCACTTTATGCTCGTCACAATGCATATGGTGATGTAGAGCTGATGGTGAAGTACCAGGAGAACTCCTCAACAATTAACGGCCCAGCATTGGGAAAAGCAATATTTTGTAAAAGGTTATAAGTAGTTGATAATTAGGCTCTTGTAACTAGGTAAATTAAAAATAGACCAACTAAAAAGAGTGAAATAAAAACTTTTTACCAAAAAATTAAACCGACTCCCAGAAAACACTGCAAAGTGAAAAATAACTTTAATTTCGGAAGTCGGTGCCAAAAACGAAAATACAAAACTAAAGACACCGACTACCGAAATTAAAGTTATTTTTCACTTTGCAGTGTTTTCTGGGAGTCGGTTTAATTTTTTGGTAAAAAGTTTTTATTTTCGACACATTTGGCAACTAAAATAGAATTTCGACAGAAATCCTTTCTTAGTTGCAACTAGAGAATACAATCCCAAGCATGTTTTTCAATCCCGGGATTACGTGATTCTTGATGCTGAATCCTGGGACCCTGGGGCTATCCCCGGATTAGACTATGTGGTTTCTAATTGGTCTCAAATGTAAAAAATTGGCCAAGTGCGAGTCAGACTCGCGCATGAAGGGTTCCGTGTGTAACTATAATAATATAATATAATATGTATATTTATTTGACGAAAAAAACCTTACAAATTTCTTAAAACTAGCTTATTTACATTTTTTACAACTACGCTAGATAACTTTGTTTTTCATAGTGTTTGTATGAATTACAAAGTTATATTTGCGGTTTTAGAAAATATGCCGTATCTCAAAAACTGTTAACTCTATATCATTCAAACCAATTTTGGTTTAAAGTTTACATTAAGATCTACAGATACATATTTTTTTAGATTTTTCACTCCACTATTATAGAAGTTAGAGGGAGGGATACACATTTGACCACTTTGGAAGCTTATATCTTTTAAACGATTGACTTTATGAAAAAGTGGTTTCAGAAACCCCCATGTAAGTTTTAAAGACCTGTCTATAAATACCACACACGCATAGGTTTCATGAAAAAAAAAAAATATTTTCAGTTTTAGTTCCATGTATGGGGTAGTAGTATGTTCTTTTATTTTAAATGATTTTTAATTTTTTTCTCAATATCGGAAAGCGTTTCATAGAATACATCTACTTACCAAGTTTCACATGTATAGTCTTAATAGTTTTGGAATAAAATAGCTGTGACATACGGACGGACGGACAGACAGACAGACAGACAGACAGACAGACAGACGGACAGACATGACGAAACTATAAGGGTTCCGTTTTTTGCCATTCGGCAACTGAACTCTAAAAACGAGTAATTTCATAAAATATATATTTTTAATTTTGGTACACTACACATATCACAGTATAGTAAGAAAAGAAAAAATGACAAAAAGATAAAACAATAAAACTTATTTCGAATTTTGAAAGTACAATCGTAGAAATATCAATGCATCCAAGGTTTGACTTCCAAGCCTGCTTCGTTTATTACCAACATAAGCAGCAGCTGAAAACGCTCGTTTAGGTTTTACACTGGTTGGAGGAATAGACAATAGATACTTATATGCTGTTTCTAAGTGATATCCACTAATTCCTCCATTTTCAAACAGGCTTATTTCACGTCTAATACTATATTTTGCCAACCCCGAATAATTTTGTATTTGTACTTCACGATCTGGGGATTTCATACTCTTATCAATTTCCAGCTATAACTTTTCCTTTAGTGTCAATTGGGGTTGGGATTGGGAGGTTTGTGGCCTTAACTCATCATCTGTTTGTGATCCTGATCTTCCTTCTTCTTCTTCCGTGTCATCTCGACTTTTAAGTTTTTTAACAATACACTTTATTTGCTTCCAAACTAAAGCCTGTGTAGAAACTGGAAATAAGTCATGCCATCCCAAATCCGATAATAACTGATTTTCATCATCTTTTCATGGATTTTGTAATTAATTCAACACACCAGTCAAATCATCACTTCGTCGTTGCTTCATACGTTTCACTAAGGATGTTTTCATTTTTTGGCAAGTGTCAGCACTGCCAAAAAATGATTATGCTAGATAGCTGTTTTATAAGAAATTTCAAAGCGGAATCAGCTGTGCATAAATTAGTATCTCGCCGACAGATTGCTTCTACTGTCAATTTAATTGGGGTCAGCACATCAACAATTTTATTTACCAATTCAAAATCAACTTCTTCCAAACGAATTGGATGATTGAGATCTATAAGAGCTTTTTGAATGAAGGTTTTTAAAAGATAAAATCGCTCCAGCATTGTTAAAAGACTATTCCACCTGGTTTTACAGTCCAAAAGAAGTGACAGCTCTTTTCCATGTTCAATTTTCATTTATTTTTGAAGTACTGTTTCATTTTTCAATGGTGATCCTTTGAAATACACTCTACAACTTTGCGGATTTTCTTTATCAGCTCATTAATGTTTTCATCTTGTGTTAACTCTGGTATGTGTTATAGCGCAAGGTCATTTTGTGACATTAAGATTAAGTCTGATTCTGGACTGTCTAAGTCTTCTAAATGTTCATCATCATGGATGTCGTCCATATGATCAACAGCCACAGGTGGTTCATTTATAGTATCATCTGAGGTAGAGCTGTCTTGTAAATAATTATGTTTTTCATAAAGCCAGTATCCAGGGAAATATCAAATATACTTAGACGCTCTTTCAATATACGAAGACAATTTTCAGCCATACTTTCATACTTCCATAAATAGGAACAAGTCCTAAATTCCAATTTTTTTTTATATGAATGAACGTTGACAGTCATGTATGGTTTATTGGATGTTGAAGTCCACTTGTCGAAAGAAAGACTAAATCTTTCACCTGCACTTTTCAAATGTTTCAATTCTGCAGTTACTTGTTTTCTGATTTTTTCACTGTAATTCATGACACGTTTTTGAATGGTGACGGCTGACTTTGGTAAATCCGTGTATTTTGCAAATACAAATTTTCTCGAATCATCTGAAGTTATGAATATACTGAATGGAAATCCATCTAATGCAATCATTCTTGCCAAAACATCATCGAGGCTATCGTCGGCACTTTTAGTAAAATAATCATTTAACTTTCGCTTGGCTGGCGGCGGTGCTGTGTTCAGATTATCAGAATCTAGACTTGTTGAAGCTGATATAAGCTTGATGTTATGTTTTGATGACAAATGTGTATGTAATCCCTTAGTCGATCCATCCAAAGTCTTGAGAATGGCTGAGCATCGGTTACATTTGGCACTATTCCTATCCTTCGCAACTAAAAAATAGCTCCACATTGACGTCGTATCACTGTGTTTTTTATGTTTAACAAAGTCTCCCGCCATTTGAAATACTTAATTTCAGATAATTTACTTTTAAATTTAAATGACGTAGGTCGTGGGTTTAAATTTAGAAAATATCTTGTAATGACCAAAGTTTTCAATATAATTAAGCATATCTTAAAACTGGAAACATATCTTACAACTATACAATAATATAGGTTATCCATCAGAATTCAGACAGGCTTTAATGTCCTCTCATACCTAATTAACCTGTATTATAGATACATTGTAAGAATGATATTTTTAAAGAGTAACTGTGGAGTTTCTTGCCGGATCTTCTCCATAGAAAACGACCAATTTCGAACCGTGCCCTGCGCCAAACTGCTGACGTTTTATAAGTGCCCATGTAGGCCTATGTGAAATAAAACATTTTGAGTGAGAATTAATTTTTTTCTTAAAATTCAAACGCGAGCCAAAAATAAAAAAAAATCACAGGAAACAGTAGTAGGTATCTCTACTACTATTTTTTAAGAGATAACATAGAGCAATCATGCCAGTAGCGTGCAACCAGCGCACCACGCACCATGAGACCATAAGTCTAGTTTAAGCATATACTAACGGGAACCCGTGTGAAATTAGTACTTCCCACAATATGATTATAAATTAAAGCCTGTCTGAATTCTGATGGATAACCTATATTATTATGTAGTTGTAAGATATGTTTCCAGTTCTAAGATATGCTTAATTATATTTAAAACTTTGGTCTATACTGTCGTATAGACCAATTAATACAGCACAATGGAATTACAAATAAAAAATATCCGATAAGTTGGTCATCATGTATGTCATTGATATACATTATAAAAAGGAAAGGGCCAAGAATTGAACCTTGCGGAGCACTCATCTTGGCTAGGGATCCTGCAGATGTCGCTCCATTAACAATAACTTTTTGTTGCCTGTTTGATAAATATGAAAGAACAAGGTCAGCAGAACACGCATCCACGAACTCCGTAATGGTGTAATTTACAGATCAGTGTTTTGTTGTCAACGCAAAGCTTTGGAGAGGTCACAAAATATGCCAATTGCATCCTGAGATTTCTCCCAAGATTCCAGAATGTGACGGATGAGCGCTACTCCTGCGTCTGTTGTTGACCTACCTTTCGTGAAACCAAACTGCCGACTATGCAGAATTCCATTTGAGTTAAAATATGATAGCATCTGGTCCAGCATGATTTTTTCGTATATTTTGCTTAATGCTGGAAGCACATATATCGGTCTATAGTTAGAGGGATCACTCTTACAACCCGACTTAAAAATTAGTACTACTTTACTATGTTTCATTAAATCGGGGAAATTACCGCTGTCTATACATTAATTAAATGTGCCTGTTAGGATAGCAGCAATTGAGTCAATAATATTACCAAGAACCCTAACAGATGCACTCCATAAGTCATCAGTGTTTGTTATGTTAAGACTTTGGAATGCTTTTTAATTACATCAATAGAAATGGGCTTAAATGAAAATGTTGGTATATCCTTAAAGAAGTTTTCCTTTAAAAAAGATTCTGCTAATAATGGCGAAGAATGTAGAGATTTAGTAACCTCTACTGGAATATTGGTAAAGTAATTTTCCAACTTCTCAGCCACTTTTGGCTTATCTGAGATGACCTGATCATCGATGTTCAAAGTCAAATCATTCTAACCCTGTTGGTTTGTGTTTCCAGTTTCTTTGTTTATCACCTTCAACACAGTTTTTATTTTATTGTTAGAAATGCTAATTTTATTACTTTCTGATTTAGATTTAGCTTAGGGCGCATACTCTTTTAAATATCTTTGAGTAGTTTCTTACATAATTATGGAAGGCTTCATCGGAAGTCAATGATTTTTCATGGTATAAGTTGTATAAATTGTCTCAGCCTATTCTTATTCCAGCAGTGGCCCATTCATTAAATTTAGATTTATTACTCATTTGAAATTTTTTAACTGGACATGCCTTACTAAATTCGTGGCATAGTGAAGAAAATAATATCCTGTAATTTTCATTGGGGTCATGGGAGTCAAAATTGGCCATTGAAAGATTACTTAACATGTTATCATTAAAAACATTCATTTCTTTTTAGTTAGTGGCCTAAACTTAATAGTCTTATTTAATTGCCGCTTTTTAACCAACTCAAAGGATACTAGTTGACCTGTATGGTCAGACCTAACTCCACTAATTTGAGACGAGTATTTTATGGCACAATTAGTATAAATATTATCTATGCATTGAGCTGATGTTGCTGTTATTCTTGTTGCTTCCTTGTATGTGCATTTTAAGTTAAATGAACCAAACAATGAAGTAAGCTTGCAGTGATCAGATGAATTTACTAACAAATCAATATTTAGGTGACCACAAACGAAAACTAATTTATTATCTCTTATAAGCTTAGGTACTTAAAATTTCTCCCAATATCATTAAGAATGATGACAAGTTTGATGCTGGTGGTCTATAAACACTTAAGAAAGTTTGGCCTTCAACTTCTGTACATGCTACCTCACACAAGCAATCAACAGAGCAAGCGGTGATATATTTTTGTTCCTTATATCTAAGAGAATTACTACGTAATATTAAAGTACCACCTCCTACTGAGGACCTGTTGTATGCACTAGTAACAGAAAAATATTAATTTTAAACAACATTCTATCTGGTTTAAGCCAGGTTTCACAAAAACATAAGATATCTATATCATATTTATCTATTAACATTTCCTCATCTAATATTTTGCCGGAGAAACGATTTATATTCTGATGATATAGTAAAATTGTGTTATTATAACTCTCCTTTGTCACATCTAAGGGTTTAAACAATTAATTTCAGTATTATTAGATACCTTAGATAATACTGAATAGTCACTTAACCTAGGATCAGTTAAATTGTCAATAACCCAGTGTAAATTGTAAGCTAACAAAGTAGCCAATGAACTTTCGTCATAAATTATAAAATGAATGTCAGGATTGCAATCGGTATGCCCAAAAACCTATTACACGATGTTTGATGCAATATTTTGCAATCGACCACGTTTGCTGAGCAAGCGACATAATGCGATCGCACTAAGTTCGCCGCGAGTTTAGTGTATTTCGAACAGCAACCGGGTGCACTTATTTTCATCATTTAGCGATAATTTTAGCCCTTACGTTACTTTGTTAATTATACTTGGCAATAAACCCTTGAAGGTTATCAGTGTATTTAACTTAGTAGACACACACGATATCAAAAAGTTGCATCCTTGGTGGATGCAACTTTTTCTCCAACATTCAATATGGATATCGTATGTGTTTTAAATTGGATTTCAAAATGAAAGCGGATTTGCAATCACCACCCCCAAAAACCCATTACACGATACCTATATCGAATGTGTGAGAAAAAGTTGCATCCGCCATATTGGATTTTAAAATGAATGCCAGATTTGCAATCACCACCCCCAAAAACCCATTACATGGTACCCATATCAAATGTTTGAGAAAAAGTTGCATCCGCCATCTTAAATTTTAAAATGAATGCCAGATTTGCAATCACCACCCCCAAAAACCCATTACACGATACCCATATCGAATTTTTGAGAAAAAGTTGCATCCGCCATCTTGGATTTTAAAATGAATGCCAGATTTGCAATCACCACCCCCAAAAACCCATTACACGATACCCATATCGAATGTTTGAGAAAAAGTTGCATCCGCCATCTTGGATTTTAAAATGAATGTCAGATTTGCAATCACCACCCCCAAAAACCCATTACACGGTACCCATATCGAATTTGTGAGAAAAAGTTGCATACGCCATCTTGAATTTAAAAATAAATTCCAGATTTGCAATCACCACCCCCAAAAACCCATTACACGATACCCATATCGAATGTTTGAAAAAAGTCTTCATCATCACTTTCACTTCCTCAAATGGTGCTTTTCGGGAGCAACTGCACAAGGTACTATTAGAAATACCCAAAACGCTATAGGTGTGCCTATAATATTTAAAGAGTTCCCTCGCTTTCTCCAGGATCCCAACATCAGATCCTGATTTCATAACAATGGAACCAACTAGAAAGTATACCCTGTCAAACGATAAATATTTCCAAATCGGTCCAGCCGTCTTCGAGTTTGAGGTTACATACATAAAAAAAAAGTTTAAGACGACAGTTCGTCTTACACTTTTTTTTAAAAAAAAAGGAGAAGGTTCTCAGTAGAACCTTCTCCTTTTTTTTGAAGTCGGTTAAAAAGCAATAATAACATCACAAAATAGAAATACGTACTTTTTATGAGAATGGCTTTATTTTTCGAAAATTTGCGCCAACTTTCTTCTAATAATATTTTTTTTACATTTTCCCATAATAAAACAAATATTGAAAAATAAAATGTTAAAGTCTTTAACATTTTATTTTTCAATATTTGTTTTTTTTTTTTATTGTTCAATATATATTTCTTTAACTTAAAGAAATATATATTGAACAATAAAAAGTAATTGTTGGGTATGCATAATAAATCGTACTCAAAAAAACAAAAAATATGACTTATGTTATTCAACGGATTGCTGCAATACATACGTACACAACAGATCGCGAATTATCGTTGCCGGCGAAACGCTCCACGATGAGACGTGACCCCTCTCTGAGCTCCCGTGGACGACTGAATTTTCGACCGGTGTACGTTGCGTATAGTTCAAAATAGCGCGCAAATTAGAAGAAAAAATTAAAATTAAAACAACCAAGCGACATTGTTGAAATGTTAAAGCTGTAGATGATAGTATGATAATTAGAGAATAATATGAATTGAAGTTTATGAAAAAATTCAACAGTTTACTATCAAAATTCAGCGACGCACGAGCGTTTTGTAAGGATTTTTGTCCAACTTTATGTATTTTTGTTTAATAAACTATAAAATATTTTTAAATTTTGCCAACTATGTTTGCTAACACATTTATTCTAGTGTTCATTACATATTTTTGTATGGTAATTAAAGTACTATTATAGGTTATATTCCTTTAGTTGTGAAGACCGTTTTGAGTTATTTTACTCGGCGCAGGCTTAATATTTGTTATAGTTCGTTTGCTAACTCCAAGCGCCTGAGAGACGCGTTTTTGTACTTGTACGACAGGTACCAGGGGTCCGCAATTTTGCCGCTCCCGCTCAAAGTAATCTTGCAGCTTGATGATTAACTCACCGGCTCCACTTTTCAATGTTTGTCCACGTTTAGGCATTATTATGCACCAAAAGTAAAAAGAACGCAATACAAAACACAATCGAAGTCCGATTTAGCGCCGATGTCAGTTTGAAAAGCAGAAACAGTCCATTAAACGAAAACCAGGTAATAAAAAAAAAAAACAGATCGAAAACACTTGAAGAACGTGGTCTATGCGCACGAAACGACAACAGACGACTGTTTTAGCGTCACAAAATGGCGGCCCAACGCCATTTGGGGTTACCATTTTCAACCTAAATATAAAAATGCTACTTTCTTTCGCGCGTTCGGTTTGGTCATAGTTTTATTTTTATATTTCATAAAAGTTATCTTATAGTCCATTATTTTCAAATTCTTAAAAAGAAAAACAAAGCGTATTATTTTATATTATAAGTATAACTGTATAAGAACAGATTACGATACTTGCCTGTTATTTTTAGCATAGCACTACAAAATACAAATATAAAGTGCTGACATAACCTTGTAATAGCGCAGTATAGATTTAGAAAAATATTGTTTACCAAGTTATTTGACACTCAGTTTGGCACAAAATTATAACATTCATTGATTATTGATATAATAATGTTGTTTTAATGCTCATCAATTGTTAAAACGGTAAACAACCAGCAAAAATATTTTTATCGTAATTGCAACGCCATTACAAAGTTACGTCGTCAGTTCAATCGCGACGTGTCAGGAACGCATTCTCTGAACGGCCGTAGTATAGGGGTATGAAAAATAGATAGTAGTCGATTCTCAGACCTACTGAATATGCATATAAAATTTGGTAAAAATCAGTAAAGCTGTTTCGGAGGAATAAGGTAACTAACATTGTGACACGAGAATTTTATATATTAAATTATAAAAAGGTAATATTTGTAAGTTTGTATGTAGGCGGTAATCTCTGGAATATAGATAGGATCCAATACAGTGCTATACTATAAATAATGTCGAAATTAATGTGGACGAAGTGCTAGTTTTAATTTCTACCCAAATTGCTAATTTCATAAAAAAATTGCCTTCTTACTCAGTACTATCTTCAGATTTATTATTTTTCTGTTACAGGAATAGGATTCAGTAAAAAACACCGGCCAAGAAAAAGAATGGCAGCTATGCTAGCAGAACAATCTACAGCAAATATTAAACGTGCTAAGTAATAAGTTTATTGACTACCTAAAAGCAAATGTTGGAATTTGCTAACATTTATTTATACCATGTTGAATAAAACAAATACAAAAGTAAATAAACATTTTTATATTAATTATTCTTTTTAGGGACAGAAATATGTTTTTACAAGATGAAAATATTCTATCTTCTGACTAGACAAGTCTAAAGGTTCATTTACATATAAAAAACATACTGAAATTTATACATACAGAAATTATGAGAGAAATAGACAAAGATATCTTTAAATTAAACATAGGAACTTTTTAGACCTCAATATTGAGGTTTATTTATTCATTTTGAAGATCATTCTTAGCTTAGCTAAATTCTTAATAAATATTTAGCGCCAGGAACGCATAGAGCAAGATGATGACTCAGTTAAGCTAGAAACCCTTCTTTACACTTACGTTTGAGGTCCACTTACATTAATAATACTATATACATGAAACTTAGTTTCTATTTGGGTGAAACGCACATTTCGTAGATATTGTTTCTAGATAACTTCTCATAACAATCTTCATGGTTATGCTGGTGATTGATGGCGTATATCATGGAGTCTATTGTTTCTACTGTGGCCGGACACCGGTTTAACGAGAAATACTGTACACATCGCCACGACGTTTTCCCATGGGTTGTTGAATGTTTGGTGTAAACAAAGTTCATGTGCACTAATTGTTTGTGACCCTTTCTACTATAAATATACTTATAGCGAACTGGTAGCTGCTGGTTTTCATTTGATCCATTCACAACAAGCGATAGAGCACCTGCAAGTAAATAAATTAGTTTAGTGCTAGCTTGACTGATTGTTTTGAATTTATGAGTGTCTCAATCGTATACTATCTGTAGCATTAAATAAAAATGTTGTTTTCATCATATATCATTTAATCAAATATGGATATAAAAATACATTCACTTATAATTATTATCATTCAAAACGCAATAAGTAACGCCACACATTAAAAATAGCACTTGATTGTCTGTTTCATAAAAAATTAAGTCATTATTCCACACAGAGGCCTTAAGTATTAAAAAAAATTATGAATGTAAAATATTCAGGAATGTAAATCTCAATTTGGTTCTTATACAAAATAAGTGTAAAACTGATGTAAAATACATGTAATAGAGATCATTTTGATATCAAAATTGTTTCATGTCAAAATACTAGTCCAAAAACTATTCTAATTAATATAAAGTAGTATCAGAAATCATTGTTGGATACCTTAAATTAGTATAGACAATAAATAGACTAGAATATGAGCAATAAAGTCTTTATAAAATTTTATGGCGAAACATAATGGCACTATTGGAGGGTGTGAAATATATTTATTCTCTAATTGAATGAATTTTATAAAAATAGCTTTCATTTAATAATTAATTGGCACTTGAGAGCATAGTCCCACTATCACAGTTTATTTAATTATTGTGCTTTATTATGATCTTTATTACTCCAAAATGTAACTGGTCTTACTAATAACCTATACTACACTATAATTATTATTCTTGCAACTTTTTAGCTGTTTTTGTCACAATACTTCAGTTTATAGATTTGGTCCCAAATCTTTTATGAATCTATGATTCAGCTTTGTGTATTTAAAATATAAATAAGAGGCTTAGTTTTATACTAGCCCTACTGTAGATCTTTTATTCTACTAATATGTATTTTATTTTCACTTAAAAATAGTTGAAAATTCCCTCTATAGAGGGGAGATGCATATTTTTTGTGTAAATAAACTATTAATTTGCATAATAGTCTCCTTGTAATTGAGATACTTTGAGTATATCATTAAAATGGATTCCGAAGCAAGGTGTCTTGCAGAATGGCAGTTCGCATGCACTGCACATGAACCTAGTGTCTCGTCTTCGACCTATTTTACAACACAGGCGGCATGAGCGCTGTGGATATTTCTTCTTGCCATCTTCTTTTTGTGGAATTGTAACAAGACGGTGCTCCATTGTTGGTCTAGGATATTCTTCATTTGTGTTAGTTCTCAGTGCGTTGTTAGTCACCTTACCATTCACTAAGTTTTTAAGGTCGATGAATAACGAACTCAAGCTGGTATCTGAAATCACGATGGGCATTTTCATTGCACTGTTTTGCAGAATAAAAGTCACAATAGTTGTAATAAGATTGTAAATTGTTGAAAATGCCATCGTGTTTTCATAATAAAAAGCTTAATGTAAAGAAAACAGGAAAATTACTGAGTGAAAAATAATAAAATGATTGCATTTTCAACACAATCTCTAATCTTATTGATCAGGATGATTTTATGAGCAGGAAGCATTAGTAAGCAAAGAAAATGTTTTTAAGGATTTAAATAATATATCATGGATGTAGAGATTATGTCACAGTGCTGGATTTTAGAGATTGTTATAAGATTTTTCATTAACAAAATATACTTACTGTCTTGTGGTGATGGATAGTCCATTGGTATGGACAGATCTTTTTTCCCTTCTCTTGAAGATTCATAATTTTTAGTATTGGAGCATACTGCTGGGTCTGTTACTATGATATCACTATCATCACATTCCGTTTTCAAATCCAATCCATTATCAGACAGAGACTGATCTTTACTTTTCTCACTAAAATCCTGAGTGTTCGTTTTCTGTAAATGAGTGTTGTATGTAGAAGAAATATCTACTGGGTTATCATCATATAAGTTTTTTATATTCTCATAATTATTCGTTTGATATATCTGATTACTCTGTGTGTAAACAGGTTTTTCTTTTGTTTTTGGTCTCTTTTCAGGGTTTAGTATGTCTGAGAAATAGTTTTTGTGAAGAAATTCAGTGGATTTCCTTTTGAGATTACTGATTCTATGAAGTTTTTCGATTAATTGCCTTTGTTTTAACAGTTCTAGTTCATTGTTTTGTGTCGTGTCATCATTCAAACCAGTGTCATAGTTATCTGACACACAGGATTCTGCATCTGGAGTGTTGTTTTGAGTTTCTGTCCTATGTTTAGGTAAATCTTGCTCTCTTTCACTGTCTTCATCTTCTTCAGTCTGAAATAATTAGTGGTAAACCGAACATTAAATAGCTTAAAATAAATTGTTAATCTATATTGGAGAACTACGAAACTCACTTAAAAGTTGTGAATATAGTAGATAATTTTCATCCTGGTATGTGTTATTAAAATTTTCTAATGAATATTAACTTACCTCTTTGTTTGTTAATCCTTTAATTTGTAAGACTTCTGCAGTTCCTATAAAACTAGTGAGATCTTCACGTTTCACACTAACTTCTCCATGGTACATAAATTGTAGCAAGTCTTTCATTGCTTTGTGACTCACATCTCTAAGAACAACTGGAAAGTAAATGACAATAGTTACAACTAAATCTAATAGGAACAAATAGACCCGCGCAAAAGAACAAATAGTTGTATTAATAAATAGATTCCGATAAAACAGTTATTACTTACCAATAGGATGTTGACATGGATTCATTTGAAACATTTTCTTGAAATAAGGTGAACATATTGACAGTATCACTTTGTGTGCTTGTAACAAATGGCCTTCAACAGCAATAGTAACATCGACAAATTCGCCATTTCCCAATAAACCGGCGAATCCTTTAGTTAGGTTCCCGTGAAAATTATTCCAGGACAATGAGAATTGTTGGTCCATTTCTAACCACTGTTAAGTTGCATCTAAAAAGGAAAAGACGGACAATTACAACATTACACACTTCCTAGATTCGTATAGACGTCTAATAAAACGAATACTAACAATTTACAGCTGTATTTAGGGAAATAAATTGATAAATATTTTGTGTGAGAAACGTGACAGATGTGAACGGCGCGTCGCGTATGTGTAGTGATGTCACTTTAGTTGATTTTAGAAGTGAGTCGATCACGATTGATAGAATCACTTTGACTCGATCACTACCCGAACGTGAGTGATCGAGTCTTTAAGCATCAAAAGATTCGATCATTTGGGTACTCGAAATCGAAAAGAAAATTGAACTATACGTAGTAAGATTTAGAACACACTTTTGTCTGCTTACAAAATGACCCAAACAACAAATATGTTTATCACTTTCTACCAAATACTACCGCGCATGTGTTTGTCACTTTCTAACGGAGACCCAAAAACGAAATGGCGCGCTATAAATGTATTACTTTCTCACTCTACTATGGGTCGTGACCCACATCCGCGCCGCCGTCGGGCGCGGATCGCGATCGAAATGATTCGATCAATACTTAGCGTAGTTCGTGTCGTGACCTTTTGAACCGCTCTGTTTTGATTTGGTTTATGTACGTATTTGAGTTTGGTTTGGTTACCTGCTTAATGTAACATACACATTTCACAAAACACTCAATTTTTGTTTTAAGACATAAAGCGTATATTGTACATTTTTGGCGGCATTTAGTTCTTTCGATTACCTTCTGCCAACTTATAATTGACAAGGCAAGACATACTCACAATTTAATGAAATACTTCATCCAAAAACTATCACAGGTAGGTACGTCATTTAAACTTTAAATAGGTACTTCTTGTTTTTTTGTGCCATTTATTAGGTACTTAGTTTTATATATATATTGGAGAGATATCAAGATATGTCATGATAGTAATCTGGATACTTAAAAAAGGTAATGAAATTTATGTGGATTTTTTTCAGTGTTCCTAGTTAAACACGATCGACTCGCTATATATTTTATAAATGAACTTTAATAAACCTTATCTATTATTTTTGAGTACCTATTTTTAATCTTACGGTAGCTAATATAAGTAAACAACTAAAGACGTTTTTCTTATAAAAAGGGCGGGCGTGATAATGCGCGGCTTGCGGTTTCAATTCTTCAAATTCCCACTGATCGTGAGCCTGTAAGATGGGTCACGAGTCGAAGTTTGAAGCTCGATCGTTCGATCAAATATGATTGCATGACCGAGATTCGGGCTGCGACCCAAACGATCGATATGATTGAATCATTTTGACTCGATCACCTACCGTATGGGTCGCGATCGACCCGGGTCACGAAGAACGAATGATCGACACACCTCTAGTTGATTTTGATTGAATAGTTAGTGATAGCGCTTTTGGTTAGGAAGCGTAGGCTATCGACTAAAATGGTACTAATTAAATAATTATAACTGCGTTATCGTCTAAAGGTCAAATTATGAGCTAGTTTGTGATGTTGGCAGGTAGAGAAGGTTAGGAAAACACCAGATTTGTGAGTAAGGTACAGTTACCCGAACTGGTACCTACCAACAAGTATAATGATTGAATATAAATTACAGTTTATATAATTAGGACTACGAGGCTACACTTATCTATATCTAGACAACTATGCTACTACGTGATGCATGTGACATTACACCACAGCACCCTTCTTAATGGAAAAAAAATAAAAATAAATAATAAGTAAAAATTAGCTAGCTAGCTATTAACTTAGTTCTATTTTTATGAACAACATCTACCTTACCTTTATATTGTATAGTACTCACGCGGGTCTTCGCTCCCGTGGATTCTATTACGGTAAAAACATAAATCTCCTTTTTTGCAGTCGCGTAAAAAGTAGCCTATAACCTTCCTCAAGCTTCAAGCTACTTCCATACCAAATTTCATCCAAATCCACCCAGTACTTTCGAAGATTAGCGCGTTCAAGCAAACAAACAAACAAACTAACAAACTTTTCCGCTTTATAATATTAGTATAGATAATGTCATTTGGTTATTCGTTTTTAGGGTTCCGTAGCCGGAAGGCAAAAAACGGAACCCTTATAGTTTCGATATGACTGTCCGTCTGTCTGTCTGTCTGTCTGTCCGTCCGTATGTCACAGCCATTTTATTCCGAAACTATTAAGACTATACATGTGAAACTTACTAGGTAGATTTATTCTATGAACCGCTTTCCGATTTTAAGAAATAAAAATAAAAAATATTTAAAATAAAGGGGGGTCCCCATACATGGAACTAGAACTGATTTTTTTTTTCATGAAGCCTATGCGTGTGTGGTATCTATAGACAGGTCTTTAAAAATGATATAAGGGTTTCAAAAACCACTTTTTCATAAAGTCAATCGTTTAAAAGATATAAGCTTCCAAAGTGGAAAAAGTGTGTGTCCCCCACTAACTTCTATAATAATGGAGTGAAAAATCTAAAAAATATATATCTGTAGATCTTAATGTAAACTTTCAACCAAAATTGGTTTGAACGAAATCGAGTCAGTGGTTTTTGTGATACAGCATATTTTCTAAAACCGCAAATATAACTTTGTAATTCATACAAACACTATGAAAAACAAAGTTATTTAGCGTAGTTGTAAAAATGTAAATAAGCTAGTTTTAAGAAATTTTTAAGGTATATTTTTATTCGTCAAATAAATATACATATTTATTTATTTATTTATTTATAAAGCTCATTTATTCCATATTCTTCATTACATGCGTGTTTACAAATTTACATAATTTTATATTATTTGGATATGGATCCCTTTTGGGTAAAAGCCTCCTCCATCCCGTGCCAATTTTCCCTGTTTTGGGCCAACTCCATCCAACTCGGACCAGCTACTGCAATGATATCGTCCGCCCATCTCTTGTGTGGTCTGCCCCTGTTCCGCTTGCCTTCCGGTCCAGACCACTTCGTTGACTCCAATGTCCATCTTTTATCTCTACATCTCGAAATATGACCTGCCCATTTCCATTTCAGTCGTAGAGCGTGTAGAAGGGCGTCTGTTAGTTTAGTTCTTTTCCTTATCTCTTCGTTTCGGGTTTTCTGTATTTTCCTGAGTTTTAATATGCTCCTTTCCATGGAATGTTGGCATGATAAGATTTTATTTTTTATTTTGTTTGTATATGTCCATGTCTGGCTTCCATATGTCATACTTGGTAGAATACAGGTGTCCATTATTATTCTTTTGAACTTCATATGATAGTCCCCTTTTAGGACTTCCTTTTGTAACCAAAATTTCTTCCAAGTGCAGTTGATCCTTCTATCCACTTCAGTTTCGTTATTTCTTGTATCAAATGATATTTGTTTTCCAAGGTAGATATATTCCTTTACATATTCAATCTGATTTCCCGACACGTGTATTTCCTTTTCTGTATGGTTCGTCATGATTTTTGTTTTGCTTGCGTTCATGTGTAACCCCACTTTTTTACTATTCATGTCCAGTTTTTGTATCATTTGTTCTAGCTCAGTTGCTGATTCCGCGAAGATGATGATATCGTCAGCAAATCTGAGGTGGCTTAGATATTGATCTTGCATTCTGAGTCCTTTGTTTTTCCAGTTAATTTCTTGAAATATTCCTTCCAACACAGCTATGAATAGTTTCGGTGACATGGGATCCCCCTGTCTAACTCCCTTTCCTATTGCTATCTCTTCTCCTTTAGTTTCTAATCTTACTCGACTTTTGCTTTGTGAGTAGATGTTCTTTATGATGTTTATATAAGTTTTGTTTATTCCGCAACAGGCAAGTGCTTTCCAGATCGAGGCGTGTGTTATACTGTCGAATGCCTTTGAGTAGTCAATGAAGGCTACATAGAGAGGTCGGTTATATTCTATATATTTCTCAAGTATTTGGCCTAATGTGTGTATATGATCAATAGTGGAGAATCCTTGGCGGAAACCGGCTTGTTCTCTCGGTTGGTTGTTGTCTATTCTTGATGTTGATGTACATATTATATTATATTATATTATTATAGTTACTACGGAACCCTTCATGGGCGAGTCTGACTCGCACCTGGCCAATTTTTTATAACCACAATTGCTCCATCATATATACAATCTAATTTACTACCCGTTTCATTTCTCACTAATACTAAATCGCCTTCCTTGTAATTGATTGGATTTACGTTTGTATCATAACAATCTTTATTTACTTTAGCTATTACATTTTGTTTTGCATCGGCTTGCACATTGTGCACCCGATACTTAAATTCTAAAGGATATGTAACAAAATTTTCCATACCCATTGCACAAGACACTACCCACAGAAAATCCTGAACTATCTGTTTGTACTATAAAAGTGTTACTCTCAGCAAAATCTGGATAATCCAACACTGGAGGGTTCATCAATGCTTTCTTTAGCAATACAAATGACTCCTCGCATTCGTCAGTCCAATCAAATACCACACTCCTTCCACACTGCTTATTCATTGGAAGAACCATTCTAGCAAAGTTCGGAATGAATTTCCTATAATTATTTTCAAATGCTACAAAACGCTTTACCTCATCACTAGTTGTGGGACGCGGATAATCACTAAAACTTTTTCCGGATCCGGTGAAATACTTTCTGATGAAATGAGGTGCCCTAAATAAAGTATCTGTAGCTAACATGGTTACTAACAGTATCATTAGAACTTAAAACGGTATATTTACCATGTGTATTTATTGTTTTGAGTTTCCGATATTTCGTCACTGTTGCAAGCGCCATGATCACGGATGAACTGAAGTAATTGCGGGTGGAAGTTTATGAGCAGACAAATCGGTCTACCCTCTTTCTCGTTCGTTTTCTGTTAGCGCATTGCGCTTGCAATAGTGCCGAAATATCGGAAACTCAAAACAATAAATACACATGGTAAATATCCCGTTTTAAGTTCTAAGTATCTGTTTTTTCAAAAACTCACATTTTGATGGATTTAACTTAAGGTTCACCTTCCTTAATCGCGAAAAAACCGACATAAGATTCCTGTTATGCTCACTTAAATTCCACCCAATTCCGTATTATTAAGTCATCCAAATAAATGAAACATCTATCATAATTCAACCCAGACATAGCTACAGTCATCATTCTACTTAAAGAACTTGGACTAATATTTAACCCTATTATTTAATCACAATGACTGAAATCACAATACTGCACCTGATAACGGATCTAAAATTTCAGTAATATAAAGTAAAGGAAATTTATCATCCTTTATCTTCTTATTCAACTGCCTATAGTCTATAACTACGCGCCACTTCTCTTCGCCACTACGATCCGCTTTTTTGGAACGATCAATACAGGACTAGACCACTCACTAACCGCTTAATCAATTATACCATTCCCTAGCATCTCCTGCACTTGCCTATCAACTTCCTTTTTCTGCGCATATGGTATTCTATATTGCCTCTTATAGACTGTAGTGACATATTCCTTCAATCTTATCGACTGTTCATACACGTTCATGACTGTCAATTTATCTCCCGGTATATGGAATATTCTTTGCACATATCTGCTCAACGCTTAACTGCTCTTCATCATTCAAATAATCAAGTTTTAGCAAAGAACATATTTCCTTAACACGTTTTACGCTTACTTGCGGTTCCGCAAAGTTACAACAGTCATAATCAACTAATGGATACACTTCCACCTCAGTCAAACTGCAAACAAACTTCCTCAGAATTTGTATTTATCTACCACAATAGCCAAGAAAACCCCCTTCTGCAACTCTTTCCTAACGACTACACAGAGGTCTTGAAATCATGTTCCCTTCACGTTCCCTAAGTCTTAACTCGTTCTCGGAAAACTCTACAATACCACCATGTTTTTGTAAAAAATCTTGACCTACTATGCCAACTGATTTACATGGTAAATCATCAAAAATGTAATACTTATCCAAGGACGAATATTCCTCGCACGAATATCTTAATTTTAAATTAACGTAAACAATTGACCTTAAATTACCAGCTACACCATTAATTACTAATTCTTCCTTAACTATCCTAAAACATACTGCGCTTGTTTTCAAGAAACCATTCTTGATGGCCGATAAAGACGCTCCCGTATCAACTAACCATTCTGTATTTACACTGCCAACTATAAAATTAACCGAGTTAATACTATTACAAGCTAAAATATGCTTAATCTCGAAACAACTGACTCCTATTAGACTGCTCATCATTGTCATACTGTGACCTTGACATTGCGCCTGAGTCATGATCAACTGACGTATGCTCAAAACACGCTACATGCCTTCGATTTGGCTGACTATGCCGACCGCGATATGCACTAGGAATATGCCCGATATGCCCGAGGTCGTGACGCGAGGAATCGCGTCACGACCTCGGGCTATTGTTGTTAATACCAACGTTAGCATTTTTGCCCCTCTGGAATGTACGTTCGACAGCTGATTTTTGTTGCACCTACATGATTATTCCATACGTTCACGTTTCGCATGTACTTACGTATTGACACGAGCCCTATTACCACGCGAAAAATTATTTGGCCTATACTGACGTTGGAAGATCATGACTTGTCCCGATGATGTGCAATTTTCGTCCTCGGCAACTCTAATCACGTCTTTCAACAAAGTCAAATCCCTTGCTGTAACAATAGTCCCCAGACGCTGATTTCGAAGTCCGTCCGCGAACTTTTTAACTTCGTATTACTCGTTCAAGGGCCGCAAAACCTTGTAGGCTTCCTGACTATCCCCGGCTAGAGAAATAGTCAAGTCCATCAATCGCTCTATCTCTGCTCCGAAATCCGCAATCGATTTATTATATTGCCTAGCACGGGCTGACTTAGCTTGTATCGCGACGTCCGATTTTGTCGTAAGAAGATATTTCTTCATAACAGCCAAAAGACTATCTACCGTCGCGTTCTGTGAAGACAACCGCATCTTAGCCCCCTGAGTTAGTCGCGTGGTCAGCACGAATATTATTAAGAGCCCACTATCGAGCCCCCCTAACATGGAAATATCTAATCTTTGGCTTCTATTAAATCTTGGGTGACTGCCTCATCACCGTTCATTTTCGGAAGCAAACTGACCGCCGTTTTTAAAGAAAACCTCTGCGAGTTTCCCGACTTTATTTTCGCTTGTACCCTGTCTTCGTGCTGATCGTTTTCACGTACAAATCTTCTATCTTACAAAGTAACTGTGTCAACTCCTCAGAAAAATTTGACACGTCTGCGACTACAACTTTAAACTGGTTATAAGGGCTTTCGCCACAGATTACTAAATAGTTACTTCGTACCAGATACTTCACTCTAATACAAAAGCGAAAATATCTATGCTATAATAGCCTACAAAATCAATAATAATACCAGCTGTTTGCAGCGAGAAGAAATGTACCATAAGTACACGGAGAGTTGAGATTGATTTGCCCGCCGCGCGACCCACGCGCGAGCGCGTCATCGAGTGAATGTGCTAGGGTTGTACCCACAGTCTAAAAATTTTTATACTGTGGTTGTACCTATGATGATATTGGTAATACCGTGAATCCTGCTTACTTTGCCACTTTTTCATGTGTCAAAAAGTTTGATTAGCTTTAAAAAAATATAATTATATGAAAACATAATGAGTAACCTATTCCTAGATGTAGTAAATTTCATGGAAATTTATTTTATTACCAAATATCTATTTTATTTTTGTAAATTAAAATATTTTAAGCTTAAAAACAAATAAGGCAAAGTCAGCTGTCACTTCTAGTAAATTTGCCATAAGGAAATAAAAATGAACTTTTTGGAGTTTATGAGGTTAAAAAGTAATATATTTGCACTCTTCCTATATCCCATAAAATAAAAGTGAAAAGTTTATCTGGGGGCACGGTAGTGCCCCCGCCAAGTCAAGCAAAAAAGCGGCACGGCCGTACCATACTTTTCTCGAAGCAATTCAGGCCATTTTCGACTCCCTATAACTTCGTTGTGGATAAAACTAGAAACCTAAATTTTCAGTAACTAAGCAGGCATTGTATAAACATGGTATATTTCAGATTTTATTCAATTTGAACCAGTAGTTTAAGAATTATAACGAGCCAAAGTTTCGTAATTTTGTCACTCACTGACTGACCGATCATCAAAAGTCTAAGGCACTTCTAGCAGACATAGAAGCTTCAAATTTAGAATACAATTAGTGTTTAGTGTATAAATCAAGGAAAAACTAAAATATTTTTAAATTTCAGTCCAGTTTTCTAGATACATCAACTGCATAAATAACTTTGTAATCCCATATAAATATATAAGATTACAAAGTTACATTTGCAGTTAATTAATCAGTGTGCCTGTATAATAAATGTAGATGGGTACTTTTTTTTTCTGGGTGGGAAAATCATCGAATGACTTCTTCCGCTCTGGGTTAAGCGGAAGGGTGTGTCAGACTTTTACTGACTAAAAACCCACGCTGTTCCTTCTTCTGCCCTAAAGTTCCGGGGCCGCGGTAACTCGATGGAACTTTCCCGCAAACCCCGACAGGCAACGGCCCTACGAGGCCCCATCACTGTTATTGACAGCTCTTTGAAGCGCGCGTGGAACACGACGCGCCACCGACCCGGGCCTGGTCCTTACCGGACGGTGAGCGATCCCTGCTCATCGTCCGCAGGCCCGCCCCTACGGTGGCCGGAAATCGGCTCGCGATCCCCGACGCCCGGAGCGTCTCCCCCGGCGCCTGGGGTGCGAGGAAGAGAGTTGCCTATCCCTTGCGCGTTCGGCCTCCTCCTTCGCTAGCATGACTGCTTCGCAGAAGGAGGCGACTGCATCCCATTCCCTCTCACTTCACACCATGGTCTGAACCAGAGCAGGACGCGAGAGGTCGCCACCGCCGATCGCCTCTACGAGGACACGACGGTGCTCCACCCATGCAGGGCACACCTCGACCGTATGCTCCACCGTGTCCTCCAGTGTAGATAGGTACCTAGATATAATAATTATGTTCAAAGGTAACTTGTTAAATGGTCAACGGAATAAAAAAGCAAGAATAGGAGTATTAAGTAGAGTAAATTGCCCGAATTTGCATAATTAATTACTTATGGATTAACTTTAACCGAGACGTTTGACGAGTGCGGCATTAAATATGACTAACTAATGCAAAAAATGTACGTGCGTATTCATATGTGCGTAAGACAATAACCGCGCTCGCGGTGCTAGCGAGCGCGGCGCGTGCAAAGGTGAATGTCTCCGAGCGAGCGGCAGCCGCGACCATACGTGCGAGCGACCTCTTGCTGTTCGGATGTGTCTAGAAATCGTACCTATAAGTTTGCGATTTTCATTCATAATTTCGATTGCTATATTAGTTTGACGACTGAAAGGCTACTCTCATTGGTTTACTGATATTATTTGCTTACAATTTGGACGTTGTTCGGATAATTTTATAATATATTAATACGTTTAAGTAAGTACTTACTTTAAAGTCACGTTCATCTATTAATCGTATTTCTACATAAAAATAACTCTTGCATACCAACTAATAGGAAGTCGCAATGGGTTCAGTAATACTGTATGTGAATGATCAGCCTTGCCCACACTGGGTTGTCCCTATACCTGGCGATGGTCTCTATGTATGGGAATATTGGGTCGTCGTATGAGATTAGACTTGCTATAGTCCGACTATAGCAAGTCTAATCTGACTATAATAGTCGAGTATGTGGTGGTGGTGGAGTATGTGGAGTATGTAGCGCATTGGGATGTGTTACAACTGTATACTTGTGATGAGCGCGGAGACCCCTATATTAACGCTGATTTGTAAACGACGGCAATGGTAAAAACAACTACTTATGGTTCCGCGTCTGAACTTATAGCGACTGGAGCTTGATCCGGTCAAAACTAAATTTAAAATTATTAATAGAGCTTATGTTCATCGCGTATAGCCCATCCCATAAATATAGCCTATGCTATAACTATACACAAAAGTCAGGGCCTGAGTCTAAATAATGCGCTGATGGATATCGGTTCTGCAGTATTCATATCCGGTCAAGCTTACGTGGCACTTTCGAGAGTTACAAGTCTTGGCGGTTTACATCTAATTAATGTCGACTTTGGAAGTATTAAAGCGCAAGAATACTCAATTTGTGAATACAATAGACTAAGAAGCATTTACCATCCAGATTTGTCAAAAATTTTAACATCAAAGCCTCCGAAAAAAACCCATAGAGACAGGGAGTGGGCTTTGAAAAAAACTGTAGCTGAAGCTCACGAAGTAGTACCGGAAAAGAAAAAAGGAAAGCTACCTACAAAAATAAGAAAAGCTCATAAGACAGAGAGAGGGCTTTAAGAAAATTCGTTATTGGTATACAAGAAGTACAAGGTACCGGAAAGGAAAAAGTAGGACTATCTACAAAAAGCAATGAGATCCCATAAAAAACAATACTTGTCAAAAAAATCAAGTCTTGCAACTCGGTTCTTCTACCGTAAAAAGTTGTGAGATCCATGTAATACCAAGTCGGTTATTAATTTATTCAGTCTCTACTTAACGGACCTTCTGTCTTAAGTTGTTACTTAATAATTTAACCTAAAATCATCTTATAGTGACCATATCAATATTAAAAATCTTTAACGTTTTAAATAAATGTATTGACTTGGCAATCGCATTAAACAATTTAATTTATATATGTATTACTTGTGAGATATATTGTGTTCTCATGCGATGGCCGAGTCAATCCATTTATTTAAAACGTTAAAGATTTTTAATATTGATATGGTCACTATAAGATGATTTTAGGTTAAATTATTACGTAACAACTTAAGACAGAAAGAAGGTCCCTTAAGTAGAGACTGAATAAATTAATAACCGACTTGGTATTACATGGATCTCACAACTTTTTACGGTAGAAGAACCGAGTTGCGAGACTTGGTTTTTTTGACAAGTATTGTTTTTTATGGGATATTATTTAGCACTAGTAAATAACTCTCTAAGAAGGTGGCAAATTCACCAGCCTTTCCAAAATATTTCATAATAAGAAGAAGTTAGGGTTAGGGTTGTCTAATAAAAATGTTTTCATAGTAGGTATCGATATACAAATTAAATAAAAGTAAAAAAACATAATAACTTTTAGTGAGATCAACACGCATTATTAATCGTCGTAAGTATTAATCTTCTAAAATAAGAAAATAAAGTATATTTTTGGTCAATATTTTGTACACAAGGTACTCATGAAATGTTGTTTCCAATGGAAAAGTAAATAAAATTTTGTAAAAGAAAGTATTGTGAAATTGCAACGCTATAGGTACAGTATTTGCGCATATAACTAAATAATCTCACATATTTAATTGAAAATTCAAACTGACCCAAATTGCCCGCCAAACCTTTTGTAAAACAACCTTCATTTAAGCACATGCACTATTTTATATCTGGGTAGCTACTTATAACTTATTTAATTAAAATATTCATAAGAAATTTTGTGGCAGCCTTAACCTCCAACAAAACATGGCAAGGTCACCATCACGGACGTTGTGATTGGGGTTGTTGAATTTACCAACACCAATTGCGAACTATAGGTAGCTTGTAGCACGATAAATCAGCTTTTATTTAGCTAAGGAACATTTTGCTAACATAATATCAAAAAACTTTTTTGCAAAAAATACAACCGACTTCCATATCAAAACACTAAAAAGCCAAAAATAATTTTAATTTCGGTAGTCGGTGTTATTGGTTTTGTATTTTTTTTTTCACACCGCCTTCCGAAATTAAAATTATTTTTGGCTTTGTAGTGTTTCGATATGGAAGTCGGTTGTATTTTTTGCAAAAAAGTTTTTATTTTCGCGCTTTTTAGTGGGTCAGTTTGTAATTAATCTAGTTACAAAAGCCAAAATGTCAACTACTTATCACCTTCACCAGCAGAGTAAACGAAAAGATCGTCAATGTAAATATTTTTTCAGACTTGTCTATTTTTCAGAAACGGCTTGTCCGATTTCAATAAAATTTTCATGGGACAATTTGGAAAGTATACCCTTTCCAACAAAAAAAGAATTTTCAAATCGGTTGGCAAGCGACGGAGCTATGCCCGAACAAACATAAGAAAAAACAAACAAACATCCGAATTGAGAACCTCCTCCTTTTTTAGAAGTCGGTTAAAAAGTACTAACATAGACAATGCTTTTCCTGTTTATTTTTGTAGAAGTTCCGGAGCACAAAGTTTTACGCCATTAACATTCGAAAAAAGTAACCGCCGAAAATGCCATCTCAAAAACAAGCTGGGCTGCCACGTCTCATTTGGCGTTGCCGTCTAACTAATTTTTACCATAAAAGCATCGATACATGACAAAAAACTATTATTAAGACGTAACTAGACTTTTTCCCTCAGAAGTTGGCTATGGCAAACTCGGCAACCGTTGGCAAAGTTAGTTAGGTACAACGAATGTTGTAGAAAAACAATTATTTTTTATTTGTTGATCAAATATGTTTCAATTTAATAAAATGATAGATGCATTTTTTTCCTTCCCTGAATTCCCAATAATTAAATTTTACTGTCGAAAATATCCGAAACCGCGTAAATAATGTTAATAAATAAGTAATCAAAAGGGAAACAGGAGCAAAGCGAAGGAAAATCAATTGTTATTAGGTCGATCCGTTATGACGTTGTCAAAATTATTTAAAACAGCTCAGTCAGGCGTGCGGCAGCCCACTGTTGGTCAGGGGCGGACCCAGCCCTCAAAAAAGGTTGTGGGCACAACCACCCGAAAATCGGCCAAGTGCGAGTCGGAGTACAAACTCGATCGACTGAACTTTTGAATTGGTAATTTCCTTTTTTACGCGCATCTGGGCTTTGGCCATAGGAATGGAAACAATCATTGAAGGAAGTCAGACTCGATTACGTCCAATTAAATAGTCAAACAGTTTCAATCTGGAACCAATTTTAATCAATAAATTATTGTTTTTTCTTCCTAACGAAATGGAAAAGCTAAAAGTCGAAACATCTATGGAATATACACAGGTTATCTACTACGGCACAGACAATAAAAGAAACGGGGTGGCAATACTCTTAGACAACAGCTTTAAGTCTCGCATCATAATTAATATCACACGGAAAAGCGACCGTTTAATTTTCGTTAAATAAACATGATCTGGATGATCTACCATTAACCACCTCAAACAGGATGCACAGAAATAGAAATGGCACAATTCTGGGAAGACATGGACGACCTCATCCAGAGCATTCCAGCAAACGAATACCAGGTTACAGGGGGGGGGGGGGGGGGAGGCTGAATGGACATGTGGGGATACCAGGGATATCCAGGGAAGGGGGAGACACTAATGAGCGTGATAAAAGATTATCTGGAGACCGATTTGGAAGTAAGTTATGACAACGCAAATTATATCTGGTCTAAGTTTGAAACCTGGTAGAGGACAAAAGCGGCAGGGATTCTAGGAGTTTCCAAATGTCAGAATCAAAGAGACCCTAGCGAATAAAAAGATCTAAGATAAGGACCGATATATACATAGTTTCTTAAAAATAATACAGTGCTTAATGATAGTACTTAATTGTACACAAGAGTTGTAGAACTTGAGGCCGAACTAGGCAATACCTGTATTTCGGTTCTCAAGGACATTCCCCTTGAATAACTGATACAATGGACGACTAATAGCACCTTAACATAAAATAAGTAAATTAAACAATGACAAAGAAGAAATTGTATGTGTAGTATGTCCTCTCTTTGTGTGATATGTGGGTGCGAGTGTATGAGTGTAAGAGGATGTGTGCTTATTAAATGGAAGCGTGATTATTGCGCGTATTGATATTAGATGGAATTAATCAGATTAAAATAAAAAGTTTATAGTTTATACCGGTATTTCTAGCAGTTCTTCTGTCTCCTCATACGTAAGTTTCTGAAGATAAGTACTTACTATAGTTTTACAAGACTTACTGGTTAATGGATATATATTTAGAATTTTATTTATCTTGTTGTAAATGTAGGGGCCAATGAAGGGAATAAATTTAGTACTAAATTTTGTTTTAAATGATTTTTTTTCTGGACATACTAAGTGTTTTTTTCGTTTATTTAGAATTGGAGTGTTAAAAATTAATGTTTTGTGTTGCTTAATTATAATAGTTAGGATGAAGAGCATGAAGAGTAAAGTGGTGAAGCAGGATGGTAAAACATTTATAGCACAAGAGGCCACCAAATGCAATCAAATGATCTATGAAAGTCTGGAGAGTGCTAAAAATGCGGACGAAGTACTGAAATTAGCAAAACGCAAACATAGAGCATTCATGAACATGAACAAAAGTAAATAAATAAATGAAATTTAATGAGCAAATAAAATGCTAACAAACAACACAGAAATTAATGAGGGATGGTTCGAATACAATGGTAAGCTATTGAAGAAAGAATTTCGAAAAAAAGAATTTCAAACGAAGATCCACCGCGATGTGCACCCACACATGGTCCAAAACCAACTATAAATGAGGATGAGGTGAGAAACACATTAAGTAAAATGAAAAGCCGCAAAGCCATAGGTCCAGACGAAGTCACCGCAGATGAAAAAGGCTAGACCCAGTAACTAAAGCTTGGTTAGCAAAGCTATACAATATCGTCATGATTACAAATCGTGTTTTAGAATCTTGGCGCCCGAGCTATCTATTGCCGTTCTACAAAAACAAGGGCGATGCTGCGCAGTGCGAAAACTATAGAAGTATAAAATGGAGCGCTTATACACTCAAAATATAGGAACGAATTATCAACAACCGTCTCAACTAAATGTCTTCAAACCAGTTTGACTTCACAGCACCCAAGTCAACCACGGATGCTATACATGTTAGAATTATGACGGAAAATATAGAATTAACCACAAAGACCTAGATCTGCCTGCCTAGAAGCCTTGGAAAAGTACGGCCTGAGAGTTAGCAGAAATAAAACGGAGTATCTAAAATATCCTTTCAGCGGAAACACTACTCCAGAGACTAATCACATTGGTACGACACCCATACCTACAGTAAACCAATTTAAATGTTTAGGCTCTATGTTAACGAGAGATGCAAACGTGGACGCTGAAGTCACTCACAGAGTCAGCGCCGCATGGCTGAAGTTGTTTTCACTAACCAGCGTGCTTTCTGATCCCCGTATCCTAATAAAAACCAAGGGGAAAGTATACATAGCGGCAGTGCGCCCGGTGTTACTCGACGGTACCGAGTGCTGGCCAGTCAAAAAGACACAAATAAAAAGTACATACCAACGAAATGAAGATGCTTAGGTGGGCGAGAGGTGTGACTAGATACGATAAAATACGAAACGAGTATATATGAGGCAGTTTCAAAGTCGCACCAATCGCTGACAAAATTACCGAGAATCGCCTACGTTGGTATGGTAAATATTGCCCTAAAACTCCCGGAACAAAAACGTGGCAGGGTGGGCCGCCTGCCATTGATCTGGTGGTTACAGATAAAGAAAGACTTCGAGAAAGCCCAATTGCCTGAAACGACAACCTAAGACAGACTGTCCTGGCGCAGAAAAGTGAGGAGAACCGACCCCAAATGAACTGGGAATAGGGACGAATATAGATATTGTTTTTTCTTCTTTTCTAGTAGTCTCAGTAAATCAATATAGGCATACACTAGACTGGTAAATAGATACCTATCTTGACGCTGTCTCAGGAGTCATAAGTAACTATGACAAGCAAGTGAGAAGCACCAGGCGAGACTTAATTCGCTAATAGACTTACACTGCGCGTTAGCCGATACGCGCATGGCCGGTTTTTTTTAAGGCTTATCACAGCCTATCAATCTCAATAGACCGTAAAAGTGTGACGTCACAAGTCTATTAGGGTTGTGGGTATGCCCATCATGCCCACAACGGTGGATCCACCCTTGGTGTCGGTTGTACCGACGGCGGTACGCGAAGCGGTAGGCATATAACGCGTGGCCTTCAGCGAGTGACGGACGCCTGCTTTCGCTTCACCAACCTTTGTGTCAAAATTATCCCCCGTTCGCCTGAACGGGGGTTAATTTATATATAAATAATTTATATAATATATATAAATATAGAGAATAATAATAATTTAATGTAGAGAATATAGAGACAGAGAATCTATAGTTAAGGTAGGTCCTAGTAGGTACTAGGGCCAACTTAACTATAGATTCTCTAATTAACTTAAGTTGCACATAAATAAACGTAAGCTCTACTTCCAACCTTACCTTTGTGACACTTTCGGTATAAGTAGACCGCCACGCCCATCACAACTAATCCAAAACACGTTGTCATGAACAAAACAGCAGTGTTCATCGTCGGAATCTGTTTTTGCAAAGCCGATGCACTGTTCGAACCTCCTGAGGCCACCTGAGCAATGACCACTTCCTCCTTCGACGTTGTGCTGCCCATTTTTTTTTCCGAAAATCTCTGCGTGCGGTAAATATTACCGGAACGATGCTTAAACGATACCGGCTAGCAGCTACGCCATCCGTCCGAATGACACGGTCGCCATGTGATGTTGGCAGGTAGAGAAGGTTAGGAAAACACCAGACTTGTTAGTATGGCGCAAACAAACAGAAAGCGGCGAGGCGAAGGTAAGGTACAGATACGGCGCAGGTACGGTGCAGGCGCGATATCTGCGCAAACCTCAGACTAAAGAAATTTCATTAGTCTGAGGAGCAAACAGACGCGGCGACGATACGGCACAGAGTATTATTATACAAGTTGCTCTTTAGTAGAGATAACATTTATTGCACATCCTCTCGGTTTTTTTTATCGAATATGTTCGAATATCCCTCCTTTTATATGTTAATCCCAATTAATATCCAAAAGTGGCCGATGGATCATTGGTTTGTAGTGCTGACGCTCTGGATACCCCTTTTTAGGGTTCCGTAGACGAATGGCAAAAAACGAAACCCTTATACTTTCGTCATGTCTGTCTGTCTGTCTGTTTGTCTGTCCGTCCGTCCGTATGTCACAGCCATTTTATTCCGAAACTATTAGGACTATACATGTGAAACATGGTAGGTGATGGATGTATTCTGTGACCCGTTCTTTGATTAGAAGAAAAAAAAATAATTTTAAATAAAGGGAGCCCCCCCTTATTTTAATTATTTTTTACCCCATACATGGAACTGAAACTTATTTTTTTTTTTCATTAAACCTATGCGTGTGTGGTATCTATAGACTGGTCTTTAAAAATGACATTGATGTTTCTAAAACCACTTTTTCATCAAGTTAATCGTTTAAAAGATATACGCTTCCAAATTGGTAAAATGCCCCCCCCCCTCTAACTTCTATAATAATGGAGTGAAAAATTAAAAAAATATATATGCTGTAGATCTTGAAGTAAACTTTTAATCAAAATTGGTTTGAACGAGATCGGGTCAGCAGTTTTTGAGATACAGCACATTTTCCAAAACCTCAAATATTTCTTTGTAATTCATACAAACGCTATGAAAAACAAAGTTATTTGGCGTAGTTACTACGGAACCCTTCATGGGCGAGTCTGACTCGCACTTTGCCAATTTTTATTACAGAATATGACCGTGAGTAAAATGTATGTATGTGTGGATGTAAGGATAAATGAATTATATCCTAATATATCATTCCTAATTCGTTGCCTAATATCCTATCCTAAGACACTACACACATGGCTATCTAATCTCAAGCTAAGCAGAGCTTGTCACTCAGAAAACCGATACATATACTTATAACATACTCTTAAATACATAGATATTATAGATAAATTTGGTACACCCAGACACAGAACAAATGATCATGCTCACTCATCACACAAAGGTTTGTCCTGAGTGGGAATCGAACCCACACCTTCTGGCGTAGCATTCAGGGTCACTAACCACTAGACCAACAGACCAGTCAATTAGACCGTAGAGTAAGTGAAGTTGTGTAAGGAAGCAGGATGGACAGGGCAGTGAGCAAGCGAGAACGCTTGCTCACTCGTTCGTTGGCTTGACCGCTATGTAACCGCTGTGTTTTTTATTTAAGTGCTTTAAATATAAAAACAAATTAAGTTACATCGGATTTTAATTAAAACCATGGATTTAATATGAAATACTAGTTTTTGCCTGCGACTTCGTATGCGCACAAACTTTACTCTGTCTTTTCCCAAATTCCCGTTCCCGTAAGAATTTTGGTAAATTCTCTCTTAGTATTCCACAACACGTCCCAATAAAGAATGAACCTACATGAATTTCAGTTTTGCATATTTTTTTTTTCAAAACAAAATATAAATAACATGACGTGTGCTGTCAGTTGCATCGCGTTGCGTTTTGTTAAAAATAAACGGATAGATTTTTGTTTTGATTGATATTTTTTATTAATAAATATCATATTTTAATACTTATTATCCTATTCCCGACGAAGACAAATCTAAATCCCATAAAAAACAATACTTGTCAAAAAACCAAGTCTCGCAACTCAGTTCTTCTACCGTAAAAAGTTGTGAGATCCATGTAATACCAAGTCGTTTATTCGATTATTCAGTCCCTACCTTCTGTTTTAAGTTGTTACGTAATTATCTAACCTAACAACATCTTATAGTGACCATATCAATATTAAAAATCTTTAACGTTTTAAATAAATAGATTGGCTTGGCAATCGCAAAAACAATGTAATTTATTTAATTATGTATGTATTACTTGTGAGATATATTGTGTTTTCATGCGAAGGCCGAGTCAATCGTGCGTGTCTGGTTTTCCCTTCCTTGGCTAAAACGTGTAAATTTTGTAGGTAAACTGTCGCAAAAAAAAAATAACAATTCCAACTGTACCAACCTCATCATATTATTTATTTATTTATTTAGGATCTCCGACAAAACATATACACAGATTATACATATCAAATATATATAGAGGTTATATGAATTAAGTATTTTGTTCGTGTAATCTTTCACTTATAACTCTTATAAGAGACCATAGCATGCACGATAGAATTAACAACTAAGCTAACAAATTAATCAAAATTAAAAAGAAAAATATACGGACAAATTAGATATTAATAAAAGATTAGTAATTACATAAAAATACATGAGCAAGAACGATAATGACCTTATGAACATTAATATTAAAAATTTGAAAAGTGCGAGCCAGACTCGCCCATGAAGGGTTCCGTAGTAACTACGCAAAATAACTTTTCAGCTTCAGCTTCAGTTTCAGTTCCAGCTTCAGCTTCAGTTTCAGCTTCTGCTTCAGTGTCAGCTTCAGTTTCTAGTTTCAGCTTCAGTTTCAGTTTCAGCTTCAGCTTCAGTTCCAGCTTCAGCTTCAGTTTCAGTTCCAGCTTCAGCTTCAGTTCCAGTTTCAGCTTCAGCTTTAGTTTCAGGTTCAGCTTCAGTTTCAGATTCAGCTTCAGCTTCAGTTTCAGTTTCAGTTTTTAGCTTCAGCTTCAATTTTAGCTTCAGTTTCCAGCCTCAGTTTCAGTTTCAGCTTCAGTTTCAGTTTGAGGCTAGCGCTTTCTGTTCTCTTTTTCCAACACTTTTTTTAAATCCTTTAGGGATGATTGTCAGGATAAAAACTTTTATAATATAAACGCATTTATAATATTAGTTTCCGGAATAAAAATAGCTTATCTTTTTTTCCAGGATCTCAACTGACTTTTTACCAAATTTCATTGCGATTCGTTCAGTAGTTTTTGCGTGAAAGAGCAACAAAGATACAATCCGAAAACTATCCCACGGGAACCTTATATCGAGATAATAACTATCCTACGTCCTTCCCAGGTTCCTAAGCTATTCATATGCCAAATTTCATGTAAATCGGTTCAGCGGTTTAGGCGTGAAAAGGTAACAGACAGACAGACGGAGTTACTTTCGCATTTATAATATTAGTATGGATAGTGTATAGTGTATTTATTAAAGTATGGACAGCTTTTGCCCGCGACTTCGTTCGCTTGGGAGGTTTTTCCCGCGTAAATCCTGATCCCGTAAGAATTCCGGGATAAAAAGCGGTTTAGGCGTGAAAAGGTAACAGACAGACAGACAGACAGAGTTACTTTCGCATTTATAATATTAGTATGGATGATAAAAAATATCAATCAAAACAAAATCTAGCCGTTTATTTTTAACAAAACGCAACGCGATGCAACTGACAGCGCATGTCATGTTATTTGTATTTTGTTTTGAAAAACAATTACGCAAAACTGAAATGCATGTAGGTTCATTCTTCATTGGGACGTGTTGCGGAATACCAAGAGAGAATTTACCAAAATTCTTACGGGAACGGGAATTTGGGAAAAGACAGAGTAAAGTTTGTGCGCGTACGAAGTTGCAGGTAAAAACTAGTATTTAATCCATGGTTTTAACTAAACTACGATGTAATTTAATTTGTTTTTATATTTAAAGCACTTAAATAGCAAACACAGCGGTTACATAGCGGTCTTGCCAACAAACGAGTGAACAAGCGAGAACCCTGTCCATCCTGCTTCCTTAAGCCGGCTCTACACGTTGGCCAACACAGTGGCGAATGTAGTGGCCAGTGCCTATTCGCCAACGTATAGAGGGGGTGTTTGTGCACCCAACATGCACAAACACCCCGTCTACACGTTGGCCAATAGGCATTGGCCACTACATTCGCCACTGTGTTGGCCAACGTGTAGAGCCGGCTTTACACAAGTTCACTTACTCTACGGTCTAATTGACTGGTCTGTTGGTCTAGTGGTTAGTGACCCTGAATGCTACGCCGGAGGATGTGAGTTCGATTCTCACTCAGGACAAATCTTTGTGTGATGAGTGAGCATGATCATTTGTTCTGTGTCTGGTTGTAATTTATCTACAATATCTATGTATTTAAGAATTTGTTATAAGTATATGTATCAGTTTTCTGAGTGTCATAGTACAAGCTCTGCTTAGCTTGGGATCAGATAGCCATGTGTGTAGTATCTTAGGATATATGTAAGGATACATTTCATGTATCCTTACATTCACACATACATACATTTTACTGACGGTCATATTCTGTAATAAAAATTGGGCAAGTGCGAGTCAAACTCGCCCATGAAGGGTTCCGTAGTAACTACGCCAAATAGCTTTGTTTTTCATAGCGTTTGTATGAATTACAAAGTTATATTTGCGGTTTTGGATAATATGTTGTATGTCAAAAACTGCTGACCCGATCTCGTTCAAACCAATTTTGGATGAAAGTTTACTTTAAGATCTACAGCATATATATATTTTTTAATTTTTCACTCCATTATTATAGAAGTTAGGGGGGGGGGGGGGGGCACATTTTACCAATTTGGAAGCATATATCTTTTAAACGATTAACTTGATGAAGAATGGTTTTAGAAACCTCAATACCTCACAGGCATAGGTTTCATGAAAAAAAAAATCAGTTTCAGTTCCATGCTTTCATGTTCATTCCATGCCCCCCTTTATTTTAACAATATTTTTTAATTTTTTTCTTAAAATCTAAAAGCGGTTTACAGAATACATCTACCTACCATGTTTCGCATGTATAGTCCTAATATTCCGAAAGAATAAAATGGCTGTGACATACGGACATTACGAAACTATAAGGGTTCCGTTTTTGGCCATTCGGCTACGGAACCCCAAAAAGGGGTTGCCAGAGCGTCAGCACTACAAACGAATGATCCATCGGCCACTTTTGGATATTGATTTAGATTAAGATATAAAAGGAGGGATATTAGAACCTATTCGAAAAAAAAACCGAGAGGATCTGCAATAAATGTTATCTCTACTAAAGAGCAACTTGTATAATAATACTCTGTGCCGTATCGTCGCCGCGTCTGTTTGCGCAGATATCGCGCCTGCACCGTACCTGCGCCGTATCTGTACCTTACCTTCGCCTCGCCGCTTTCTGTTTGTGTTGCTCCTAAGGTACAGTTACCCGAACTGGTACCTACCAACTAGTATTTAGTAAATATTGAATATAAATTACAATTTATATACTTAATACTACGTGATATTATCTGTCTATCTTACGAGGCTACACTTATCTATATCTAGACAATTATGCTACCGCAGATTACTAAATAGTTACTTCGTAACAGATAAACATAACACTCTCATACAAAAGTGAAAATACCTACGCCATAATAGCCTACAAAATCTTAATAATAATGCCAGCTGTTTGCAGCGAGAAGAAATGTACCAAAAGTACGCACACAGAGAGTTGAAATTGTTTTGCCCGGCGCGCGAACCACGTCATCGAGCAAATGTCCTAGGGTTTTATATGATGATATTGGTAATAAAACGAATATAGAAAAACAATTATTTTTTATTTGTTGATCAAATATGTTTCAGTTTAATAAAATGATAGATGCATTTTTCCTTCCCTGAATTCCCGATTATTAAATTTTGGTGTCGAAAATATCCGAAACCGCGTAAATAATTTTAATTTTAATAAAATTCCGAGCAAATAAATAATCAAAAGGGAAACAGGAGCAAAGCGGAGGAAAATCAATTGTATTTAGGTCGATCCATTATGACGTTGTCAAAATTATTTAAAAAGGCTCAGGCAGGCGTGCGGCAGCCCACTGTCCGATGTACCGACGGCGATACGCGAAGCGGTAGGCATATAACGCGTGGCCTTGAGCGAGTGACGGACGCCTGATGCTACTACGTGATGTACGTGACATCACACCACAAGTTATCAGCTTGATTATTTTTCTTTCCTTAGATTGCCTTGGGAATGTACAGCAGTTTTCTTATCTGTATAGACTGAATAACAGGTTGTCTATTATAACTTATCAGTAAAAAATAAAACTTAAATAATTTCTAAAAAAAGTGGAGGAAATTTTTAACGATTTGAACAATTTTTTTAACTGACATCAATAAAAGGGAATCAATCAAGGTAATCCTGTAGCTGTAACAACCAATGTTTTTGTGTCTTAAAAAACATCTTGTAGGTATGTATGTATGTGTATCTAGCAACTTACTACCACTGAAACGTGCAATGTATTACCTACCTGCCATGCCATTTAGTATTGCCATTTATTATACCGTGCATTAGTTAATTTTGCATACTCATGAAGCACGTACAAGTGTTATACGAGTTTCAAAATTTTAACGATCAACGAACTTGGAAGTTTTGTACACGTTGCTCCAGACAAAGCAAGGACGGAGTATCTAAGAATTGGAAACCATTCTATTTTATTTGTTGGTACAAGATGAGAAGGTACCTATCAAAATACTTACTTACTGGTAATAGGTAGGTAGGTACTGTTTACAAAGTAAATACCGTTGAAACTATGGTTATTCAAGTAGGTAAGCTATTTTAGTACCTACCTACTTATCTACCGTTACGTAAGTTACCATTGTTTTTTAGGGTTCCGTACCTCCATTGGAAAAAACGGAACCCATAAAGATTTACTTCCCTATGACGATCCACTGACCCTTCGTTTTTCTGTCTGTCAACAACTTTTTTCTCAGCAACACAGATATCAAACACTCGAATCTATAGTCTCTTTCGGCTGTAACAAACTGAAAATTGTTAGTTAATGCGTTCAAAAAATTACCGAGCCTGTCGTTAATTTTGCGATCTCACAAAGGAATCAAAACTTGATGCATTTTGTTGACCTAGAATCATGAAATGGAGCAAGAGTCCATGCCTTATGCAAATATGATAAATTGAAATCCCAATAATTACACTTACAACATTGTTAGTTATGTTTGTACCGAATCCATGGTACGCGTGTCCAACTTGTCCCGTTTATTAATTTGATGTTGTATGGTAAATACAATGATTGTTTTGTGAACCCAATATCTATGCAGCCTTCACGAAGCTAATTACTTTTCAAGTGCAATCTTGTCGGCATGTACCTTAACAAAATTACGAGGTCACACAACAGATTCCTTATGCACCTTGCCACTTCAACCTACCTCCTTAAATAGTTAAGTATATACCATGTTCCACTCAGTTGGTAGATGGCTTCCAGTTATTTAGTTCGGCTTCCATTAGTACAGAGCTTTGCTAAAACTTTCCATCAGCGGTCGAGGACTAGTCCAGCTAAATTAAGTTTCAACCAAACTTTTAGGAGTTTGTCGACGCAGTGGAATCCCAACGAAGATGTTAGTTACACTGACCAAGTTTTGTTTGTTTTCTATCTACGTGCGACTTTCTATGTTTTTATCATGCCTCTATCTTCGCTAGCAAGAATCATAAGTTTAGGTAAAGGTACCTACTAAATTTTGTTCTGGATCTAGACTTCCAAGACCAGAAGAGCGCCCTACTCCTAGCTTGGCTAAATGTGTTTTATTCATCTTAAAACTTGTAATACCTATGAGTACTGTTGTAGTTATATTTAGTTCACAGATGTATCTTATAATACTTATACTTCTTTCTTACTAATATTATAAATGCGAAAGTTTGTGAGGATGTATGTATGTTTGTTGCTCTTTCACGCGAAAACTACTGAACGGATCTCAATATTTGTAAGTAGATAGTTGACATCTTGGAATAACACATAGGCTAATTGTTATCCCGGAATTCCCATGGGATCGAGATTTACACGGGAAAATCCTCCCACGCGAACGAAGTCGCGGGCAAAAGATATTATTAAATCTATAAAAAGATATTATTAGATCTTACTGTCTCACATTTGCTGTCGCTCGCAACTTCAACTTTATGGAAATTACGCACATCTTCTAGATATAAAAGATAGTCTATATTTCAAAAATTAAATTGATCCGCTGCTCCATTTTGACGTGAAAAAGGGAAAAACAAACATACATACTTTAGCATTAATAATATTAGTAAGGATGCCTAAGAAATACCTCCTATCTTACCAATATTGAGAACTTTAACAAGCCAAAAAATTGGGCTGAAGGGTTCATACCTTTAATACGGCACAAAAATCAAACTCCCACTCAAATCTAAGCAGACCCTAACCATTGCGTTCTCCAACCCTTCAAATAGTCTTCTCACGTAAAAGCTAATGAACTTGTGCAGGTGAAGTTCTGCCTGTAGTCTTCCTTAGAGTTCAAGCAAGTATTACTGAGGAAATCGTACACTTAGGCGAGAAGCGAGGTGTTTATTATTTGTTGTTTGCGCCCTGTATCTTTAGATACTAATTTTGAAAACTAAGATCCTTTTTTTTCGGGAATCAAATCAGCTCTAGGTGGAGCAGAAAGGAAGTGTCAGCTTTCTACTGACTCAAAATCCACCCTGTTTCTTCAGATACCCTGGCGTTCCGGGGTGGGGGAGTAGTATCTCCTGAGAAACTTCTGGCGGCCCTGGCAGGCCCTATCGGATCCCGTCATTGTTGCTGACTGTTCTTGCAACTTGGCGCACGTGGAACAGAACGCGTCGTTGACTTGGAAAACTGATACTAGCGACTGATCGTATGAGCGTCTTCAAATTAGTCGCAAAGTGCCGCGCGGCCGCAGCGTGACAGTAGAGCTGCCTTTTTTTTTTAGGTAGGGCAACAACGTGGCGCCATGTGGCAGAGCTGCAGCGGCCGCGCGGCACTTTGCGACTAATTTAAAAGCGCCCTATTTGGCACTATTGGACCAAGCAGATCTTGCATTCACGGGTGAGATAATTTTTACAAGTTTAGAAATTACGAGCCTTCATTTTGACAAGCTTAGACGCACTCTCAAGTCTCAACATCTCACTAATCTCTCTTGTCAATCCTTTCAATCAAAATAAAATTGAAGATGACTTCAAACTTCCTCGACTTAAGTTTCATGATGAGATGTTCAGAGATCGGAAGCGGCAACTGCTGGTGGTATAAATGTGTGATTTTGCGTCTAAGGCTTATTACTCTACGGAGTCTATGTTTCCTGATAGCTATCAGTTACCAGGAAGTCTTTTAGTCTACAGTGAATAGGATACTTCTAGGCAAACGTCCTTAATCTTCGACCATATCATCGCTTACTATCAGGTAAGACGGTCATCAAACGCGAGCCTATTAACAAAAACCAAAATAAATAAAAAACAATTAAAATGAAAGTAAAATTTTACTTATTTATTTAATCACCAACTTGCACTTACAGTTATTACATACCACACATACGAGTTGTACACACATGCAAGTAAATTGTTTCATTACACGTAACATATCACGTCGACAGTGGTGAAAATACATAGACTTCTACCGTATGCTATCTATAGGAGACCTTCCAGAAGCACGGGCAAGCGTGAATTGAATCATGTACTGCTCTCTGGAAAGAATTTGCCAGATATCAGCTTCACGGGCTTGACTGGATTGAGAACGGGGCCAGGAGGCTGATCGGTAATGGTGCACTGGTCGAGCCAAAGCTCCTTGAACAACGACACCGAGTTGTCAGCCTGTCAGTGGTCAGTCATTTAACGCATGATGTGGTGAAAACATTCGCTTAACACGGATCCATACTAATAATGCTTATCATGCGGGAGGCAGTAACATTATTTAAGAAGCTCCTACCGGGTACCGTCTGTCACCCCTTATATCTGCATACAAGGGTAGCAGAAAGGGTGTTAAATCCCGCAAGCTCTATTGAAAAGGGATGTTCCATTGACCAGACGGTGTGGTCTGGTAGGCGATTGCTAGACGGTAATTATTGGGATATTGTATAAGTTGCGTTCTACTATGTTCACAGTGGGCGGAGGATTCTTTTCTCGCAATCTGTGATATATGTTACGTAATATTATTTATTTACGTACTTAGTTCATATTATGTGGCGGTATGGATGCCCTACACCGGGAAATCTCAGAAGCTATCTTTACAAATTATAACCTGTGTCTTATTCTGATTTATAAATATTAACTATATATTCACATTTACAGATAATTTTATGTTATACATAGTAAGTTTGTAGTATAATATTCTCCTATTAAAATGTTTTGGCTTTTACTTACCTTATGAAAGTAATATAATAAAATTTTAGATTTTATTTGAGAATCAATTCTTTTTAGGCTTCCGTAGCCGAATGGCGGAATGGCGAACCCTTATAGTTTCGTCATGTATGTCTATCGGTCTGTCTGTTGGTCCGTTCGTTTGTCACAGCAATTTTATTCCGAAACTATTAGGACTGTACATGTGAAACTTGGTAGGTAGATGTATTCTGTGAACCGCTTTACGATTTACGAAAAAAATTAAAACATATTTAAAATAAAGCCCCCCTTTACATGGAACTGTAAAAATATTTTTTTTTCATTAAACCTATGCATGTGCATAGACGGGTATTTAAAAATGACATGGAGGTTTCTAATGCCACATTGTCATAAAGTTAATCGTTTAAAAGATATACGCTTACAAAGTGGTAAAATGTGTCCCCCCCCCTCTAATTTCTATAATAAAGGAGTGAACAATTAAAAAAATATATGCTGTAGGTCTTAATGTAAACTTTCAAACAAAATTAGTTTGAACGAGATTGGGTTAGCAGTTTTTGAGATACAGCATATTTTATAAAACCGCAAACATAACTTTGCGGCATACAAACGGCGACGTGTTGCAAGCCTGTCAGTTTTCTATCAGTTACATTTCGGTGAGTGTGCGATGGAATTGCACAGTCTTATTCCGCTAAGCCCGTTCCATCATCGGACTACAAGACAAACGGCGATGCGCCATCGTTACATGGTGGACATCCCACCCATAAGCACGAAACGTTTTGGGAATAGGTACTTTCATTGTGCGTACGGCTAAGGAGTGGAATTCCCTGCCGGAGTCTGTATTTCCTGATAGTTATAACCTGGGAGTCTTTAAGTCAAGAGTGAATAGGTTACTTCTAGGCAAGCGTGCTTCATCTTCGACCACATCATCGCTTAAGATCAGGTGAGATTGTGGTCAAACGCAAGCCTATTTATTAACTGTATAAAAAAAAACACTATGAAAATCAAAGTTATTTGGCGTAGTTACTATGCAACCCTTCATGGGCGAGTCTGACTCGCACTTGGCCAATTTTTTCAAGTATTGAGTGGGTCCAGTTAACTAATATAAGATCATAAAAAAATGTCTGGTCAAGTGGACCTGCAGTTACAGTAGCTAGCGAGTCCTGCTGACCGAAGACTCGCTATTTGGTTTAAATGATTTATTCTCAAATAAAATATTTTTACCCGACTGCAAAGGAAGGGTTATGTTTTTCGCACGTATCTTGTATGTATGTATGTATGTATGTATGTTTGTAATATTCTTTATTACCTGATATCTCCAGAACCGCTGAACAGATTCACACAATTGAGGTATCGTGAGATTTGTCTTAACAGCCCGAGTGTTCTTAGATAGGTGACATTTAAAAAAATTAAACATGGCGGCTGCGCGAAGCCATTATACATGGCGAAAAAAAAAATTTTTTTTTTCAAATACTACAATATGTGTATCAAATTAAAGGGCTTAACATAAGGATTTCAAAAAGGTATATCATGTTTATCATTAGTGTAATACTAGCAAAATAACACAATGAGAAAGTTTAAAAATATGGACTCACTTTCTGAATCTGGTGGAGTGCCAATGTGACACGACCGGGAAAACTAAAAAAATGTTAATTAATGTTTTAACTAAAAAGTTGAATATTTCATTTTCATTTATTTCCAAGTAACAAAACTCAATTGGTTAGTAACAAAATTCCTTAATCCTATGTTAGTACTTAACTTAAATTACAAGGTTGGTTCGCGAATCGAAGCTACAAGCTCAACACTGACGTGGAGAGCTTGCAGCAGCGATTCACGAACACACAGTCGAGCCTGCTCGCCACACAACGAAGGATTATGTTGGGACTGGCCCGCACCCGGCGCACCAGGGAAGCGCATCGTTTTCGCATCGTCGCATAGAAACAGTCAACGCGAGCTTCAGCAAACATCCCTGATGCGCTACAGAAGCGGGGCAGCCCCATCAACACCCGGAACGCATTATTATACTTAAAAAAACTTATTTAAAAAATCTAAAAAACCCGACTGCTCAACTGAAGTGTAAGAAACAAGCACATTTTTATTTTTAAAAGTGTCAAGCAGGCGGACCCATCCCATTTAAAAAAAATATGTTCAATTGGGTCCCGCCTGATTGTCACTTTTAAAAATAAAAATGTGCTTGTTTCTTACACTTCAGTTGAGCAGTCGGGTTTTTTAGATTTTTTAAATAAGTTTTTTTTTATATTATATGTAATAAGAAAAATATTCAGGCAGTCAGATATGAGTGTGAGTGAGGAATGAATAATTTACTGCATTGAATGATCAAATGGTGAAAATTGCGTGATTGTATTATAATATAATTTCATTATTTTAAACGTTTTAAATACATCGTGTAAACTAATTTTTTGACATTTTAAATGGATTATTGATTTCATGGGTCATGAGTTTTGGCGATATTGCCAATATAACTACTGCACACGCAAATTTTACTTCATAGTTATTATCAGTTAGTACCGATTATTATATTATTATATTCATTATACCTCTATTTGTTCAAATATATTTATATGAGTACATATTAATTCATTAAAAAAATAAACTATCTTAACAGGTTGCCCTAATACGATAGCTAGACTACAAATAATATCAAATTAAAACAATTTAATACCGTAATTTTCAAAAACTAAAACATACACAACTTCAAACTCAATTAACTTTATTACATAACAATCTAGAGGTCGTGAGCCAGCCAGCCGTCATATTATACGTAACAATCCATAATATACAAATATTATAAATGCGAAAGTGTGTTTGTTCCTCGATCTTTCACGTCAAAATGGAGCAACGGATAGATGTGACTTTTGGTGACGTATTTTTGGTGAGGTACTTTTCACTCATGCGAGCCCTGGTCAGAAACAAGCTTATACATATACATGTAACTTTGTATTAAATATATTATATTAATTCTGTTTTTGGCCTTAGGGCACCGTCTGCCAAAGATGTTGCACACTGTCTCTGCATAACCCAAAGGTTGACTGGTCGGTGCGAATATGCGAGTAATCAATTGACTTCTTCCGACTGACTAATACCCATCTGTTCGGGCAGTGGTCCTTGTTTTCCGGGGCCGCGGGAGTTCGTTAAAACGTTCCCGCAACTACGGCGGACAATGGCTCTGGCGCGTGGCGGTTCCCGTGAATGCTGCTGACTACTCAGGTACGCGCGCGCGCGTAGTAATTGACGACGCGTCGCGTTCGAAAAGCATTAAGTCCGTCTATGTACATTTGTGTGCGTAAATTGAATAAATACAACCAGACTAGTAGAAATAGCATTCGTCTGCGTAAACTTCAATTAATCAATCAAAAACACTGCTAGATATCGATTTGTTCCAAAATAAGCCTATCGGATTTTCCTTACCGCAGATATGATTCTAAGACTAAGGGGTGGCCAGGCAACGCCGTTCAGTGTTATATATTTGAAATTTGATACATTTGATTATTGCTCTTCGTTGTTATCATTTCAGCTAAACTCTGCCACTGCTGGAAATATGGCGAGCATGGCCTGCCGCTGTCCCAATGTACTGTGCTTCGTTCATATTAGTGAGTTCCAAATGTACCTAAATGTTTAAACCTCACAGACTTTTCTAAAAGATAACAATTCTTTGAAGATATTTTTTTTTTCAATGACGAAGAATGACTCTTCTGAATTTGACGTTACATTGTCTGTTGTGTATTGATTATCAAAGCCATTAAACCAGTGCTAAAGCCACACGTCTCGTGCACTATCGATTATGTGTCAGAAACAGTCGTGAGAGGGCGCTCCACCAATGCTTGAACAACTAAAGGGCCCTGCCTACAGCGCAAGCGGGATGCACGCAATACAATCGTAGTTTTGTGCCTTTCTGTTTACAGTAAATACTTGAATACCTGTTTTTTTAAACAACAACATTAATATCACCGAGTCTTTCAAAGCATAGTCGTACTTTGGAAAGTGAAACTGAAACCACTTGAATTAATTTTTATATCCGACTCTACTTTAAGACCAGTCATCCAGCCTACATAGTTGTTTCAATCAGTTGGAATGATGTTTCTATTTATTTATGTTCTGAAGTAGACGAATCCTGTGTCTCTCTCGATATAGATTGTGGGACATGTCCAGCGAGCGGCTTAAGCTTCGATTAATTAAGTTCTGTAAGAGCGCAGTCACCCTATTTTCTAAGATAGCCCAACCATGACTCCACACTTTTAATTTTCTGGTGTCACGAGTTACTGCGATAAAGCCATCCCCCTTCACCAGTTCACCACTAATGAAAAGTATGCGATGAATGGGCTTCTTATTAAAAGTGTAGAAAAGTTTCGTCAAGACAAAGTTCTCTCTATTGTTTTGTTAACACCATAAAATAATTAAATTTCCGGGCAGATTCTTCTGTTTTGTTACGTTGACTTACGTTTTTAATTTTAGTTTTAGTTATGAGGTATATTCCAAGAATGCAGCTTTAGATTTTACCCGAAAACCAAAATTATTATTCTAAATATGATCTACGTAAGTACTTGACACATAATTAAATTCCAGCTAAGGTCTGGAGTTTTCTCAAATCATTAGATAGATAGATAGATAGAATATACTTTATTGTACACCAAAATTTAAACACACTTATTTAACATTATTTCTTAATTCTATGGTTACAATGGCGGTCTAACTGGCGGTCTAAATGGCGGTAAAACAGAAAATAATATATTATTTTCTGTTTTACGAGTACACGAATTTAGCCCTCCCCACTTTAATTAAAGTTTTAAAAGTCCTTCCAAAGGTTGTCTGGAAGATATCGCTTTTAGCGATAAGACCGCCATTGTAACCATAGAATTAAGAAATAATGTTAAATAAGTGTGTTTAAATTAAAAAACAGAAAATAATATATATATATATATATATATTATTTTCTGTTTTACGAGTACACGAACTGTTAAGCACTGTGAGGTATAAGGATTACTGGTAAATGAAACTCAGATGTTCTATTCGGAAGACGAATGTATTGTCTATAAACCTAACCACTCTTATACAAAATGCCAGGCTGGATGTAGTGTTTACTCAAGATGTCATACACAATGATCGACCAATCAGAACACAGGGCACTAGACTTAGATCTTCAACGTTCCTTGATGCGATTTCGGTGTGCGCCGACTATATAATATTCGCCTGATCCGTAGCTCCCCAGCAGTATCCATAAGGCCGTGGTGTCGCAGAAAATCGGCTCCGATGATAGGTTTCTTCACGTCGGCCACGATGAAATTCCACTTAAATGAACGACGTAAACCGAGGTTGAGATCTAAGTTGCGATCGCCATATGTTCTTATAGGTGTACCGTTAGCAGCGTAGAGTAATATGTCTGATGACGTAATTCCTTTCTTGAGTGCAGGCACGACCGATACATTCGCTCCAGTATCGATAAGGAATCGTAGTTTGTTGGCGGTGTCGTAAACGTATAGACGGTATGCTGATATGGGGTCCCGTCGTAGCCAAGATCTTGGCTAGTTTTCCTGCTTATCATTAAAATTACATGGAGATCGGCAGTTGCGTGCGCGCTTGCCGAATCGTTTGTGGAAATAGCAGACGCCGCTCGCTGTGGGGCTGTATTTACGTTGTCGCCCGGTGCCGGAGCGTGAGCGAGACAGAGATCTTGAGCGTGCGAAATAGCGCGATGACCGTATAGTGTTCCGCGCCTGTTCGACTCGTAGCTCAGCGATCTCCCTAGTCAGTTGCATAACAACATCGCGGAGGTCTTGTTCTTCACGCAATGGTTGTCCACGTGCGCGTGATGATGACTTCTTCTGGCGATCTTGACAGGAGCAGGAACTTACGGCAGATACTTCAGCGGCTTGGTCTAGCATCTTGTCGGCCATCTGAGCGAGAATATCGAGTGAGGTTTGTTCACTAACCGCCAGGACTGCTCGTGTTGACGCTGGTAAGTGCCGCATCCAGAGCATTTGAAGGGTTGAATCAGGCAGCTTCTCGTGAGCAGGTTCTCTCATACGTCTAAGCAGCTGTGACGGCTTTTGATCGCCATTGAGGAGTTTGTGCAGCTGTTGAGTTTCTGACTCCTCATAGACAGCAAGAAGCCTCTTCTTAGCTTCTTCGTACCTCCCAGTGCGCGACTTAGACATCACAATATCACTGATTTGTTCAACGTCTTGCTTTTCGAGATGTGATGTGCCACCATTAAACTGAATTTCGCTTCATCGTTGGGCTTCTGAGGGTTTACGACGGTCTCGAACTGCCCGAACCACAAGGTTGGTTTGTCACGCCAAAATGTAGGAATGCGGGCCTTGATGGAGATGGTTTCGAGATTCTGAGATTCCATTTCTAACGTTCACTATCGTCGGGGTCTTCCAAAATTCGTGTACTCGTAAAACAATAAATTATATATATATATATATATATAGTACACGAATTTAGCCCTCCCCACTTTATATTATATATATATATTATATATATATATGATGTAATTCAATTTAAATTAATGTAAACTATATTTTACTTATGTTCACCAAAATAAATGATTGATTGATTCATTTTAATTTAATTAGTTTTATATTAATTAATTTCATTTTATTTTATTTTGATTTAAAGTATTTTATTTTAATTTAGTTTGGTTTAGTTAAATTTGTTTTACTTTCGTTACAATTATTTTATTTTCGTTAAACTTATTTTATTTTAGTTACAATTATTTTATTTCGATACAATTATTTTATTTTCGTTACAATTATTTTATTTTTTAATTATTTTATTTTCGCTATGCTTTTTTACTTACGCTATGCTTTTTTTATTTTCGCTATGCTTTTTTTTATTTTCGTTATACTTATTTTATTTTCGCTATGCTTTTTTTTTATTTTCGCTATGCTTATTTTATTTTCACTCTGTTTAATTTATTTTAGCTTGTTTTTTATTTTCGCTATGCTTTTTTTATTTACACTATGCTTTTTTTATTTTCGCTATGCTTTTTTATTTTCATTATACATATTTTATTTTCGCTATGCTTTTTATTTTTGCTGTTTATTTTATTTTCGCTATGCTTTTTTTATTTCCACTATGCTTATTTTATTTTCGTTATACTTATTTTATTTTCGTTAAACTTATTTTATTTTCGTTACACTTATTTTATTTTACTCACAATTATTTTATTTTTTTAATTATTTTATTTTCGCTATGCTTATTTTATTTTCGTTATACTTATTTTATCGTGCTCGTGCATGATCGTTGATGCGGATGCGGGGAGGTAATACGCGGCTTCTCGAAGGACCGTATGCGGGAATGTAATTTTGGCAGTGAAATATTGACCACACACAGTAATGAGCTGACCAGGGTAGGAAGAAGGTGGTGGAGGACTTGGGTATCCTCTGGATGAAGCGCGTGTGGACAGTATGAGAAGATGTTGCACGTGTGCTGAATCTCTTCCTCCTAGCTGCTTGAGCACTTCACTTAGTCTTTATTTTGTCACACGTGTGCCGGCCAACACGGATAGTTAATAGTTTTTAGATTTATAGATATATTAGCGGTTTTCATTATCTCGGCGCGGCGCGGACTTGTCTTAGCGGTGGTGTTCTAACGAAGACGCAATATGGTGACCTTTTTCTTCCGAATCACAGCGTCTGAGCGGTGATTGGTTGGCGATGAATGCGCCAATCAGTGGCGCGTGCGGTGAACATTTCTTCTCTCTCTGATTTATGGGAATTGGATATGAAGAAGGGAGATATGGTTAGCTCAAAAACTGCGGTCAAGTAAGAATCTGTATTCTAATATGTCAGATGCGTTCGGAAATATGATGATAACAACATAATTATACCATTAGAGGTGCATTCCGAAATGTGACAGTAGAAAATTATAAATAAAATAAAACTTGCGCAAGCATCCTGTCCGGCTTTGAGGATATGTAATATTCTCAAAAAGAGAGAAATATAATAATACACGGTTAAATATTGACCGTTTTAAATCCATGGAGGGTCGAACGGGTCCATGAAACACTATCGATCTGTAAAGATAAAATTAAAAAATAAAATGTTTTTTTTTTTTAATAACTCGAATTAATTTACGCCTGAGTGAATAAATAATGCGAATCATTAGTAGACACCATTCGATTATAACAAAAATGATGCGTACGCCTAGTCCACGTGGACTCACAAAAAATACCCAATCCTAGACCAAACTCCGCCCCCAAACCCCATTTGATTGGCAATACGAAAGGCGCGCGCCCCGCGCACCTCGCCGCCCCAAGCACCTCGCGCGCTAAGGGCAGCGCAGGAGTGACACGTCATAACATAAAAAATCAGTTTCTCTAAGACGCCATCGGTGTGTTGTCGCGCGAAAATAATGGCGTCTCGGAATTACGCGTACTCCAGCCTGGAGTTCGTTGCCATGGTGCAATTTTACATCTGGGTTTTTATTTCTGGAATTAAGTGAAGCGATTAGTGTACAGAAACGAGCATCAAAAAGCAAAAAAAAAAAAACAAATGAAAAGTGCAATACAGGACGCATTCGATGTTTTAAAAAGTGACAAAGACAATTTAATTAAACGTGCAAGATTAGGTATCCAAAGGAATGGTATGCAGTTTGAACAATTATTACGATATCGTGAAGTCTAACTAATGATGATTCAGAGGTGATTAATTATTAGGTTTATAACAGAACTCTTTTTAATGATTGTAAATAATTTTGATTAGGTACTTACCTACGAATTTTTATGAACACTTTTTACCTGTCGCTAAGTGTTGAATAAATAAAAATACAAAGGTGATTTAGGTATGTAACAGAACTTTTTTAAATCATGTACCTAATTAGAACTATTTATTTTTTAAATCATTGTACATAATTTTGATTCCACATTATTAAATACTCCATAATTAGCAAGCCTGTCGAGATTGATTTTTAAATGTAGGTACCTACCGATTTTAGCATAATTATTTTATTAGGTATGTCCTAGGCACAAAGCAGTTATGTCGGTCCTAAGTCCGTAAAAATATGTAGGTAAATTTGGAATCATTTAATTCGTTTACGTGAACATCAGCTGAGCGAGTCAATAACCTTTAACTTGATCGCGCACTGTAGGTACGTCGCGGTCGGTCGTGCTCGTGGCGCTACTACTCATTTCATGCATTTTGCGAGTTTTACCTTATCACTTGCTATTTTTTTTATTTTAAGAGTTGCATTGCTGTAAAAGCTTTTAATAAATAGTATTTTATAAGTAAAACCATAGGTTCAAAGGATTAAAACGATCAAAATATAACGGTGTATATTAAAGCGTACTAAGAAAAGAAAATATTTTAAGTATGTTAACTACAGCTAAATTTGATTTATTACGCGGTGATGTTATAGAGAAGGCAAAGAACATAGTTTGACAACGGGTCTCTTGAAAGAGCCACTGCATGTCTTCACCATAGCAACGCGGGTTGTCCCATCCTTGCCGGGAAAAACTTCGGTGATTACACCCATTGGCCAACGTAAAGGAGGGACATCATCCTGACGTATGAGAACCACTGTACCAATCTTAATATTGTCTGCGGCATTCAACCATTTTTGTCTAACTTGAAGATTATGTAAATATTCTATACGCCATCTCCTCCAGAAACTACAAATCATTTGGTCAAGTAATTTTTTGCGGCAAGTTAGAGACTTCGCCGTTTCGGGAACTTTCATGACAGGCAACGAAGTCAACGGAGAAGCCATTATAAAATGAGCGGGAGTGAACGGTTCTGGGTACGGATCCTCATTCAGGACACAAAGCGATCTGGAATTTAGAACTGCCTCAATTTCAGTGAGAACAGTCGAAAGCTCCTCATAGGTAAGAAGTTGAGAACCGATAACACGGTATAAATGCGTTTTAATAGATTTAATATTTGATTCCCACAACCCTCCAAATTGGGGAGCGCGAGTGGAATCATTTTCCACTCTATGCGGTAGCGGTTAGCTAGTAGTTCTTGCGACTGAGTCTTGGCTCCAACGAAATTTGTTCAGTTAATATGATAAAAATGCTTAGGATCAAGATTTTCTTGACATTTAGCGACGCGGTTACTAACAAAAATGTTCCATTTGTGTGGTGAGAAATGAATCCATGAAGGCGTAATTGTAGAATCGGAAAAGGCAAATATATTATTAATAGGGGCACGAGAGCGGTAAGTGTCATAAACTAGTTTAATTAATTTAGACAAAAGAACAGCGGTAGCTAATTGACGGACAGTAATTGTTTTGTGTAATTTATCATAAGGAATAATCCGCAAAAATCTCAGAATGTATACAATTATGCGCAATATTTTATTTAATGATAGCTGGCGTACAGTGCGCATGGCTAGAAAGGGACTGGACTTGAGACCAAATTTAAATTGAAATTCGCGAATAGGTTCAGCGGTATTAAATTGAAAAAAACATTTTTGGTATTTTCGATGCTCATCAATAACAGCAATTCGAAGATACATCTGTTTTATGTCAGCTGTAACTGCAATAGGGAACAAACGGAATTTTAAAAGTGATAAAAATATGTCAGCCTGTAAATTCGGCCCTATGTGTAACAAGTCATTCAATGACACGCCATTATGAGACTTAGCGCTCGCGTCAAGAACGATGCGAACTTTAGTGGTTTGTTTATCATTTCTAATAACAGGGTGATGCGGTATGTAATAACCTACAGTCTGATCAACAGAACTAGGCGTCATTTCAGTTAAATAATTTTGATCGATATACTCTTGGATTATTTCATTATAACTAGCGCGCAAAGCAGAGTCGCGAAGCTTAGTTTTTTCCAAACTGATTAACGCGGTACAATACCTACCACTGGAGTCACGTGACACAGTAGAAGCGTACAGCTGTTCACACTCCAGTTCCGCAGGGCTCATAAAAGGTTTTGAAGGTATTTCTTCGATATTCCAAAATTTGTGTAAAGATTCGTCTAAAGACAGAAATAATGAGAATTATCTATATTTAGCGGGGTAGAAAAATATGAAGCGGTATCTAATTCAGCGGGACTATAATTATTATTAGATAAACTAGCGGGTACCTCACCCATAAGAATATAACCAAACACCAAAAATAAGCATTCATTTTCGCTTTGCTTATTTTATTTTCGCTATGCTTATTTTATATTCGCTATGCGTTTTTAATTTCGCCATGCTTATTTTATTTTCGCTATGTTATTTTATTTTCGCTATGCTTATTTCATTTTCGCTATGCTTATTTCATTTTCGCTATGCTTATTTTATGCTTTTTTTATTTACGCTATGCTATTTTATTTTGCTATGCTATTTTATTTTCGCTATGCTTATTTTATATTCGCTATGCTTATTTTATATTTGCTATGCTATTTTATTTTCGCTATGCTAATTTTATTTGCGCTATGCTTAATTATTTTCTCTATGCTTTTTTTTATTTCGTTATACTAATTTTATTTTCGTTATGCCTATTTTATATTCGCTATGCTTTTTTAATTTTCGCTATGCTTATTTCATTTTCGCTATGCTATTTTATTTTCGATTTTTGCTATGCTATTTTATTTTCGCTATGCTTATTTCATTTTCGCTATGCTTATTTTATTTTCGCTATGCTTGTTTTATTTTCGCTATTCTTTTTTAATTTTCGCTACGCTTTTTTATATTCGCTATGCTTATTTCATTTTCGCTTTGCTTATATAATTTCGCTATGCTATTTTATTTTCGCTATGCTTATTTTATTTTCGCTATGCTTATTTACTACTACCACTATCCTAGCAAAAATACTGGATAGTCTGCTTAATCAGCATCAGCAAACATAGCACGCGTATGACATGGTTCTGCTGAGTCCATCGATCGGAGCGTTGCGTATATTGTTAGGAACGCGTGAGACTTACGTGGAGGCCCACGGGCTCAGATACAACGCAAAAAAAGTGAGCTAGTCGTTTTTAAGGCGCGTAGCAAAAGTTACGAGTCAGTCACGAGCCGGTACTGCCTTGAATAGAGTCACAAAGTTTAAGTATCTGGGTCACTGGGTTTTCGAAGACCTAAAAGACAACATGGATGTGGAAAGGGCACGTGCCCTTTCCACATCCAGCCCTACGTAGGGCGTTGGCTGTCCGGTGCAATATGTTGGCCCGCAGGTTCGCACATTGCAGCAATCCAGTCAAAGTTACGCTTTTAAAATCTTACTGCAGATCATTATACACTTGCAGCCTGTGGGTGAATTACAGACTGGGGACATACAACGAAAGAAGTGGAATGCATACGTATACATAAGTATACGTATGCATTCCACTTCTTTCTTCGATAAATCTTTCACTATCCAAGCGGCCCGTTTATGGAATGCAACATTACTTACGTTCAAAAAAATGGTGAAAGAGCATTACCTCTCACTATAATTATTTTTCCCTCTTTTCTCTATTATGATTTTGATATGTATTAGTATATATTAATATATTACATTTATATATGTATATATTATGTTTTTTATATTATTATGTTTAATTAGTATTATGAATGATGTTAACATTAGAACTTAAAACGGGATATTTACCATGTTTATTTATTGTTTTGAGTTGGCACCCGTAGTAGCCAACATGTGGAATTGTGGATGGAGCATTTTGAAGAACTATACCATTTCAACTGCATCTACATCAATAAAACTGTGGAAGAGGTACGTTGATGACATATTTGCGGTCATTGGAGGGGATGAACAAGAGGTGAAAGTATGCTTGACACACCTAAACAGCATACATAGCAAAATTAATTTTACCTACGAGATGGAAAATGAGAGTACCATACCATTCTTAGATGTAAAAGTATTAGGCCACTCAGTCTACCGGAAATCTACTCACACGGACCGATATTTGCGTGCTGATTCCCACCACCATCCGAGACATCTTAACTCTGTAGTGTCTTCGCTTACCAACCGCGCATATGATTTATGTGACGAGGATCATTTACATGATGAGCTAATACATGTTCAGAAGGTGCTACAGAGATATGGATATGCAGTGAATATCGCACAGCGTAGGCAAAAACCTAGTTCTAGACACAATTCTTGCCGTACGTGAAAGGAGTGACAAATAAGGTTGCAAACATTCTACGGAAATATGCCGTAAAAACTATCTTCACTCCGTTCAATAAAGTCTCTCAGATGCTGCGTTCACCGAAGGACAACTTCCCTCTGGAAAAACCCGATGTCTATAAAGTAGACTGCAGCTGTGGAAAGTCGTACATCCGTCAAACAAAACGTACCGTAGCTTGCAGAATCTCGGAACACATTAGGGCGGTGAAAAATAATGATCTTCAAAAATCGGCAAAAACACAACATCTTTTAAAAGATGAATCCAATGGTTTGATCCTGCGTTTAAACGCAGGATCAAACCATTGGATTGAGTTATGTAACCCTCAAGTCATCTCGACAGAACGCCACTATACCAAATACGACAATTTCTACTGGGAGGACGGGTTTCAACTGTCGAGGGCCTGGAATCCAGTGGTTAAAATGTGTAAAAACCGAAAAAGTTCCGTAGAAAGTTCGCGAGTCGACACGGTGAGTTTTGTGTGTCGGGAACAGAATCGAGTGTTTAGTGATACATGTGACAGTGGTAGCGGTGTCGCTAACAGAAAACGAACGAGAAAGAGGGTAGACTGATTTGTCTGCTCATAAACTTCTTACCCGCAATTACTTCAGTTCATCCGTGATCATGGCGCTTGAAACAGTGCCGAAATATCGGAAACTCAAAACAATAAATACACATGGTAAATATCCCGTATTAAGTTCTAATGATACTGTTAGTGATCATGTTAGCTTAAAAACTTATATGTATGATGTTGTACACTGACAGCCCTAAATCTATCTCCTTTAATTTCTGTTCATCCAAAGGTTGTCTGTAAGAGATTGCCCTGTGCGATAATACCGCCCATTGTACACTAATTTTATTATTTGTATCCTTAATTGTATTGTAAGGTGTAAAATAAACTATATTATGAATAATAATAATACATTTCCAAAAGAGGAAAGTATTACGTAATTAAAACCTTGGTCGTCGTCCAGCGTCCATAATCAGGACGGTCTTGGTTGGTCCGGCGACGAGGTCACTCCACTGGAGGCTGCGATTGACAGGTAATCGATGCGGTTTGCTAGTTTATTTGGCTATCGGTTCCGCTCTCAGCATGTGTATCTACTCGATATAATCGATACAGACCCCCGGCTTAATACGATTATGAATCGGAGCGTATTCGATTATAGCGATTCCGGTATGACTGCGCGTTTAATAACTTGCGGGATACTTACCTGTTTACGTTTCGAGTAGGTAAGTTGTTGTGTTATGGGGACGTGAACCCTTGGGATTCGTAATCCGATGGATAGATTGAAGATGACAATTTGGCATTTGAATTAGTGATGCGACGCGTCACTATTTTCTGAAGGCTCATTAGTCTTACTCTGTCTCTGTAGCAAAAAATCCGGTTAAGAAGTCTCAGGGTTGAGAATTTTTACTGGTGTATTATTCTTCTTAAAAATCGATGTTTCAAAGGAATGGCGCTACCTATAAATACAACCCTCACAACGTTACCTAACCAACGTTATCTCCTCATTATTTGTCACCCATAAAAGTAATTTTTGGGAAGTACTAATCTACGAGTACATAGTATAAAACAAAGTCGCTTCCCTGTCTGTTTGTCCCTATGTATGCTTAGATCTTAAAAACTCCGCAACGGATTTTGATGCGGGTTTTTTGTATAATAAGTTAAAGTTTTGTGTAGATTTAATGAAATACGACGATATTACTTCAACATTTCGGAAAGAATTAAGCCCATCGGGAGCTTTAATCGAAAACGCTGCCAAAACCTTTTGAGTTATAAAAATACAATGTATGGCGGGATTGTTTCTCTTTTATAGATCTACAAAAAAGTCCGTGATGGCATATGTCTATCTCCCAAGAATAACCCACAATAACCATTTTTTTCTTTTACAAATTACATTAAAATGATGGGTTATTTACGAATATTTTTTTACCAGTACAGTATTATTCCTTATCCAATTAAATACGTCAGATATGTTAAGGATTTAATGTAGATCAAAATTGCTTTTTACACGATACCAATAAAATGAATATCTTATGAGTTATTGCCGATATATGAGTGTGGCAAATTACCGGACGAGAGATTGATTAAGCAAAATCATATACACTACTAATTTTTAATTAGTACAAATACTTAAAGGGCTTATTAGAAAAGGTCTTGTTATTATATATGTAAAGTCTCACTATATAATATTGATAAATAGCAAAGTTATTAGCGTTTGTTTATATCCCAAAATGTCACTCAATTTACGGACATATTGTACCGGCCATTCATGTATTCATTAATCGTGATGTCGCGGTCACGCGGTCTCGCTCAAACTTGCCCCGCCTCCAACAGCTGTTAACGTAATTGTAGGTAGCTTAGACGCATCTTTAAGCTTTACGAATTAAAAAAAAAGTAAAATAAAAGGTTCACGAAAAATAATAGGCACTTATTAAATTCAAACTTTACCTACATACTTTAATTGGGCCATTTGCTTGTGTTGTTCAGTATCCACCTGCAGAACTCCATCCTTGGTTCATTATCCACAGTAGTCAATTCTTGACCCTTTCTTTAGTGGTATGGGTGAAATCCAGACGAACTAATGATCGTCTATGCACAGTACTGGCTGATATTAAAATGACGAGCTGCGTCATTCGTACTTCGCCGGGGATCTTCAAAGTAGTCCACTACATCGTCGTAAAGGTTTTGGGCCGGTCTTCCATGTCCTTGGCGATGGGCCGTTGCGCGGAATGATCAATGGTCGAGTAAACGTTGGTAAACATTTACCACAGTCCGAACCTTTGGCTAGCGAGCATTTGGGTACTCTTCCCTGTACATACGAACAGCGGCCACCAGACCAAAAGTACACACGCAACATAGCCACGTACTCCCGAGATGAAAACTGGTAAGCCATCGCGACAGTAAAAACGTAACAACTTATGTTTAAAAAGCACGCGCACACTTCCGTTAACAAATTGGCACTGTTTGTTCGTTCACTCGTTGTAAAAAGGACCGCTGGCCAGAGGGGGCGTGGCTTGAGCTTAGACGCGAGTTTGCCGGGATTTATGAATGACGATCTAACTGGACTAGCACTGCGCGTAGTATTTTCTAGTAGCAATTGTTATGAATGATTGATTCAATTATGAGTTTACCAGTTATGACAAATTTTCGTAGACAATTTTGGGGTTTCGTTTTTTTTACTTTTGACTACATAAATATGATCAGTAAAGGGTACGGATAGAGCCCCATTTTTTTTTGTACTAATTAAAAATTAGTAGTGTATAAGCAAATATAAACTTTTTACCCGAGCGAAGCCGGGCCGGGTCGCTAGCTCGTTATAAGTTAAGGCTTTCCGCTTTCACCTTCATTATAATCAAAACTTTTAAATCCACAAACTATGATCGTAATCCATAACCTACTAAAGTTTATACTCAGCGTGGCTTATTATCTCCTCTAGATTGTGGCATGTAGGACTACTAAACCGATGCACCTACATCATAATTGCAAGTATTTCATAACTTTATCGTAGAGTGGATGGTAGCTGTATAACGAAGTTAGTAGACATTTACGCAGATTCTTTTGTCCAAGGGGTAATAAAAACGGTTAGTAGGAATGGTACTAGTTTCTTGTGTCGTAGATATCTGGGAGCATCGAGCCGGCAGCTGCGACGGACGTCTGAAGTTCGGTTCAGCTTCGGCACGCGCGCGAGATGGGACAACTTTTAGCCGACCTATTTACTGCACAACACCGGATTGGACTTGTGCTGCGGTACCTGTAACTTTGAGTGCCGTATCTGATGGATTCAGCTGATGTAGGTTGACAATCTTGCGTGTGTGACGTAAAGTTTTGTAATTTTGCATCGCTATGACGTAGTGGCAACGGTTCCTGTTTTGTATTTATGTATATCATCTATGGAGCATCACCTTCTCTTCATCTTTCTTCGCATACAGAAAATATTAGGTGTAAAACTATATGACAATTAAATTTAAGCCTAATATTTTCTGTATTCAATAGCTCATTTTCAAAAACACAGTCATTAAATGCACCAAACATAAAATCCTCTAACAACCCCACAAATGAAATTAATCAGAAAAAAATATTCGGAGCGAACACGTTTCGAATAAATTGATGTCAGAGACGATATCATTAACTTTATCATGATTCTCCAAATGATTGAGGATTTTTCGTCCGTGGCTGAGTTAGTTCGCAAGTATCCGCAAGTCGGAAGTGTGAAGACGTGCTCACCAGAGGGCTTGGAAGTTGGCGCGTGATTGGCCCCATTGTTAAACCTCAATAGTCCGTCTTGAGACCGCTAACTGAACCGTTTCATGCTTCATCCGTTGTGATAATTCAGACTTATCAATTTGATTTTTGTAGGTAGTCAGTGGGTTTGGATTAGGTTGATATATAAATGGATTAATATTATATGAAAACTTTTCTGTTCTTCATTGCTTTTTTGCTTAAAACTGTTAACTTTCATGTAGAGTTACACGAAAACAGATTTTTTATTTAATCTACTTATTTAACTTGCAAAAATGGACTTTTATATAAAAAAATCAAACCGGCAGCGAAGCTTACTACAAATAAATAAATAAAATAGCTGTGGTTGAATCTATCAATATCTGTGATTACTCCCACAATAACAGAAGAAAGAGAGTTCAATCAGGCGGCAGCGCCCGCCGCCTTTGGCTGACCGTTTACCAATATCTCAACTGAATGGACCTCAATTAAGCCTCAGGACTAACCTAGAATACGTCTCTCGCGCTTAAAATCCATTCCCTTACAATAACGCAGATGACAATCGAAATGTAGATTACATCCTATCACGGGATGAATTTTTATGAATTATAATTTTGCAATCGCCTCTCACTTTCGAATCACGTTTGGGTGTTTGAATTGCTCCTCTACGTGATGCTGCCTCAATCATTACTCCGGCTACTTATCGAGAGTACTGCACTTGCATGGTTATGAATCTTTTGTTCAAAGACTACCCGAGTCTTGTTTGTGTTCCGAAATATAAAAGAGCTGGTGTTTTATGGATGCATTTATTTTCAATAAGCATGCCATTAGTGTATAGTGGTTTTTTGTCTTCGTATCGGGTGGTTTGCGCAGCATTCGGGAAAGATCCAAACAGACAATAGCCGGCTTTTACTGAAATGACTATGAAACCGTCAGTGGCCAGTGGCGTATTTACTGATCAACCACAATGGTTCTCACTACTTACGACACATACCTATGATACCGTAAAAGTAACCAGCAATTTAGCATTAAGCAGAACTATATAAATACCTATACATACGAGTAGTACACCAACATTTTTAAGTTTAAATCCCATACAGTCACACACTACACACGCAGTCGCGCATTATACACACTTTTTCTATGTTTTGTATAAGTTCAATGTTGTTTTTATATTAAGTCTTTGGTAAATTATCTTATATTTTTTATGTGTGTTTTATAGTCATATTATTTGGTCCGGAGGAAGGTGACAGCATTCGTGATACAGGTTAATTCTAGTACCAATGCCAAAGCACTCCTTTGTTAAGATACTATAATATATATACAAATAAAAATAAATAAATTCTACATACATGTCATATAGTTCACTTATACAAAAGCGAACCAAAAGGAAGGTTATGAGGTTGACGGTTATGTATGTAAATATGTTCATCTGTTCCCTCATCATAATTTAACATTATGAGGTATCGTTGGAAGCGTCTTGATCGTCCGCGCGCACTACCCTATCAAAACAACAAATTCTTTTAGTAGTAAGCGATCACCCTACCGGGATTGCGGCATACTAGGGTTGTGGCGGGATTGCGGGAATACCTCCAGCGGTTGTGAGATTGATGTAACCAAATACGGTGGCCCCAGAACATAAGAGCAACTTAAGGAACTGGGCGGGTTTTAAGTAGAAGTCTGACACCTCCGTGCCACCCAGAGCGGGAGGAGCAATTTGATGATTTTCCCACCGAAAAAAAACAAAAAGTAAGCGATCATATGCTTTAGGCCAGGGGTGTCAAACTCAATTTTGCAGAGGGCCATATATTAGATTTAGAATGTGTAGGCGGGCCAGGTTCAAATGAATAAACTAAGACATACTTAATTATTTTAACATCTTTATTATTTAGCGTCGAGTGCAGTCTAAAATCTCTAAAAAACAAGATTCATTTATCTGTAATATATTGTGATCGCGGGCCGTATCGAAATGGCCCGAGGGCCGGATTCGGCCCGCGGGCCGTATCTTTGACATGACTGCTTTAGGCCTTAGTGGCATACGACTACGACTATCCCCTGAACGTCACTATGACTATGAGATATGTTTTGGTTGTTTATTAAATGTGTTAGTTGTTTATCAAATCAATGGTAAATATTGAACAGTTTATATTCTGTACTAGTACTCACGCGGGGCTTCGCTCCCGTGGATTCTATCACGGTAAAAACATAACTCTCCTTTTTTGCAGTCGCGTAAAAAGTAGCCTATAACCTTCCTCAAGCTTCAAGCTACTTCCATACCAAATTGCATCCAAATCCACCCAGTACTTTTGAAGATTAACGCGTTCAAGCAAACAAACAAACAAACAAACCAACTTTTCCGCTTTATAATATTAGTATAGATGAACTATTTAATATCTAGCATTTCAGATTAGAATTTTTCATGTTTCATACTTGCATGATTATTCAGTAGTCTAATTGTAGTTATATATGATTAACAATCATAAGTACACATACGTAGAGACTTACTCAACTTCGTAATTTCCCAGTGTAAACTGCTTTGTGATCTGACCGGATTCTTAAATAACGCGTCTGTGTTGGACATTTCTAAAGAGGTTTTAGGCAAAAGGCTCTTGGAGGAAAATCTTTTACTAAAAGTTACAGGGTGCAATGACCGGAAAACAGATGTCACAACAACGCGCTATTTAAAAAGCTTTTGTTAATGTTTTTATGAAATGTGTGAATTATATTATCATCGCAATTTTGTATCGAAGAAATTGTTCTTTTTAGGTAGTGACTTTTTCGCAATTAATAGACTATAAAGCCCGTTTATATCTACGGTCAAGTGGTGACAAGTAAATAACCTTCACGTATTGTCCAATGTGAGGAATCTGCAAAAGGCTGCACAGTCCTCATATTCTGATCGATTGAACGATTCCAATATTTAATGTTACCATTAAATATTGTTTGTTGTATTACTACCACCAACAGGTGTGTGGGAAATACGAGCGCACACATCATAAAGCACGTCTCACGCTCTCCTTCGACTAAGTATTTGGCACAAGGCGCACGTCAAAACGCCAACACTTACAACACAATGCAGTGCTTATCCCTAGTCAGGCGGAGTCCACAGTACGATAATACCTCTTCAGTGAGAGGATTATGCCGTGAAACGATTCTACTTATCGTCGCCTACCGTCTCCGGAGCTGCACTGCCAAGTAAACAGCGCCCAGATAGTTCGCTACTGGCTTATACTGGAATGCAAATTTTTTTCATATTTTATTAGTGCTTTTCAGATTTTTTTTTGGCTTAATTTGATAACAAAATAAGTGATTGCGCAAAAAAAATGATAGGTAATAAATATTTAAGTGTATTCTAACTCAAGCTTAGAGAGATAAAGTTACAATAAAAATATGAAAATGCACCGTCAGGGTGTAGTAGGAGGAAGCCGGGTGGGAAGAGCCGCTAATGCCTCTCAGAGTGCGGATTACTTCATGAAATGGTCGCGCTCAGCGCCACTCCAGCGTGAAAGCTGGCTGGCGATCTGTTTGCGCCACCCACTTCACAATACAACCAAGTATCAGTCAAAAGATACCGCGCCACGAATAATACCGTCCTACTATCAAATAATAGAACGGATGTAAAATTCTGAATTGACCTTTCTAGAAAACAATGTGCAGATAATACGTTTTATTTGTACGGGAGAGTTAGTTTTATTGACGTCAATGGATATCTACAAACTGGGACAAATCCAGGGGGTCCCCAGGGGACATCATCCTTTTATGCAAACTGTAGTGGCTTTGCTAAAAGACCCTATATTTATTGTTATCTTGTTTGAAAAAAAGGTATAGGTAGCTTGCCGGTGTTCCAGGGAACATTTCCTTACTCTCTTTCGTACGCCGATTGTTGAACTTCAGTTGACACTTCGAGAGAAGTTGGAAAGGAACTTTTTATTTTCCTTTCCTCTATTGGCTTCCTTCAGTGAAACTTTGTCTAGTGGCAATGGAAACCAACATTGATTTAAAACAGATGAAACTTGTCAGCGAGTTACTGTTACTTCACGAGTTTTATTGACAAGTTCGGAAACGATAAAACATACGATTCTTATGTTGGAGTCATTTTCTCTGCTTTTTCAACCGACGACAAAAAGAGGAGGTTATCAATTCGACGCGTATATTTTTTTTATTTTTATGTATGATCATCGAGTACTCGAAGACGGTTGAACCGATTTGGAAAATTCTTTTTTTGTTCGAATGGGTAAATTTCAAAATTGGTACCATTATCACCAAAGTCAGGATCTGATGATGGGATCCTGGAGAAATCGAGGGAACTCTTCAAATATTATAGGTACACCTATGGCATTTTGGGTATTTCTTATAGTAACTTGTGCAGTTGCTCTCAAAAAGTACAATTTGGGGAAGTGGAACTGATGATGAAGACCACAGATGGCCGCCGAAACTACTCAATAATAAGTATTGAGTGGATTGCGATTCGATTACTTGAATATGGATGTTAAGCACTATATGCTCGTCACAATGCATATGGTGATGTAGAGCTGATGGTGAAGTACCAGGAGAACTCCTCAACAATTAACGGCCCAGCATTGGGAAAAGCAATATTTTTTAAAGGTTATAAGTAGTTGACATTTAGGCTCTTGTAACTAGGTAAATTAAAAATCATCCAACTAAAAAGAGTGAAGTAAAAACTTTTTACCAAAAAATTAAACCGACTCCCAAAAAACACTGCAAAGTGAAAAATAACTTTAATTTCGGAAGTCGGTGCCAAAAACGAAAAAACAAAACGTCGGTGTCTTTACCGACTACCGAAATTAAAGTAATTTTTCACTTTGCAGTGTTTTTTGGGAGTCGGTTTAATTTTTTGGTAAAAAGTTTTTTGTACGGAATTTATGTTAAAACACAATTATGTTAAAACTCATTTAATTTGATGAACATATTCTCTCTGATAATGTTGTTAGTGTATTGAAGTTAATAAATTATGACGTAGATGTTTAGAGAAGCTGATTCAGCGATGTATGACATAAAGCTTCAATATTCTCATTTCTACATCACTTGTAGACAAAATTAGACATAGCAAGTTAGTGCTAAACAAAAAAACGTTGTGTTTTTCCGCCTTATCCCGAAAAGTTCAAGCATGTTATTATAATTTTCAACATAAACTCTCCGCTGTTCAGAAATATTCTCCAAGTTCTCGTTCCAATGCACGGTTAGGCACACCCAAGCCGTCTTTACTGCAATAAAGGATCAATAAATCCAAAACAAACCCCGGTACGTTAGGCTCAACAGGAAATGTCCCTGTACCTATATTTCACGCGGGTTTTTGTTTATTTTTTCTTTATTGCGTAAAAAAACGAATCGCCATTTCCATTGACTTTACCCAGATAAAGTATATACTTTCGTTTCTGTATAAAATGTAGTTTTACTTATGGAAAGCTTATTTCTTCATCTAGTCGTTAGATACAGGCGGGGTGACTGCGAAGCCTGGATTTGTTTTCCACTGCTGCAATTACCTTTTGTTTCTGTTGGATTTTCTCACCAGTTTCTGAAATAGGAAATGTTAAAATCATAATTTCATGTTTCCTTCGAAGTTAAGCTTTTAGTATAAGAAATCTCGATGAAGGAAGAAATTCATTGTTGATAGAGCGGGTAGTATAGTTAGTTTAATCAGCAGCAGAAGCAGCAGCTTACTGTAAGTTCGTTTTTTGTTTGTTAGGGTTCCGTAGCCGAATGGCAAAAAACGGAACCCTTATAGTTTCGACATGTCTGTCCGTCTGTCTGTCTGTCCGTCCGTCCGTATGTCACAGCCATTTTATTCCGAAACTATTAGGACTATACATGTAAAACTTGGTAGGTAGATGTATTCTGTGAACCGCTTTCCGATTTTAGGAGAAGTTTTAAAAAATATTTAAAATAAAGGGGGCTCTCCATACATGGAACTGAAACTGAAAATTTTTTTTTTCATGAAACTTATACTTGTGTGGTATTTATAGACAGATCTTTAAAAATGACATTATGGTTTCTAAAATGACTTTGTCATAAAGTTAATCGTTTAAAAGATATACGCTTCCAAAGTGGTAAAATGTGTGTCCCCCCCTCTAACTTCTATAATAATGAAGTGAAATATCTAAAAAAAACATATGTTGTAGATCTTAATGTAAACTTCAACCAAAATTGGTTTGAACGAGATCGAGTCGGCAGTTTTTGAGATACAGTATATTTTCAAAAACCGCAAATATAACTTTGTAATTCATACAAATACTATGAAAATCAAAGTTATTTGACGTAGTTGTAAAAATTGTAAATAAGCTAGTTTTAAGAAATTCGTAAGGTTTTTTGTTTTTTTTTTTCAAATAAATATATTAAATATGTTATATTTATTATAGTTACTACGGAACCCTTCATGGGCGAGTCCGACTCGCACTTGGCCAATTTTTTTTACTTCACTCATTTGATTTTTTATCGAAAAATGGTACAAAAAGTTTTCAAAGGGGTTGTCGGCGATATTCGACCTTGATTATGCTTATGTACGACTTAAATAATATGATAATTTTACCATATGGTCACCTATATCATACATTAATGTTTTCTGAATTAATTCTTCGCATGGGGAGATTGAACGCTAAATAAGAAAAATCACATCATTATTACAAAACTTAGGTTGTTACGGATAGTATACATTAAACGATGTTTATTATTCATAAAACTCGCGAAACATCTCGCTCGGAGCTATCGAGTAGAAAAGTTGCTTCCGTTTAGTTTGTTCTCAGCGCCGACCGAATGGAAAATTGCATTGTTTATATAAAGGTTAGTATAAAATAGGTAAGTCTTTTCTATTTGTATTTGGACTTTGCAGCTAACAAGAAAGTGTATTTTGTTTACTTTACTGCGATAGTTTTCGCAGCAGCTTCGCGTTGGCAAGATTGTGAGGAGAATGGAGGACCTTTCTCTTTAAATGTCCCAGAGTGCATAGACCTTAGATATTATATCAGTTATAGTGTTTGTCCGTCCAAAAATCAAATAGGGCCAGAGGCAATAGCCAAAGTGATAATCAAGACACTCCACCAATTTCTTTGGTAAGTCGTTCACAGCTCAAGCAGTATGACTGTGGAATACTCTTCCCGTGTCAGTAAGACGAGCACAAACCCTTCCTTCTTTCAAAAACATGGTAAAAGATCTCAATCTCTCTCTTTAATTTGTTACTATTTTTTATATTTGTTCTTTTTATGTATATGAGTATAATTATGTATATGAGTATATGTGTATTGAGTATGTAGGTTATTACTTATGTATTGTATATATGTTTTTTTTTTTTAATTTTTTACCTATTGATGATAATTTGATTTTCACGATGTTAATTGCCTCGGGCCATATTAGAGCCGATTCCATAAATTATGTTACTTAATAACAAGAAGGCAAGTCAAATCTAACAGGCCAATTATTTTGCAGATCTTGTGCTCAGTGCTCATGCATGTTAAAGAGACATATTCTGAAGTCGTCATCGTCACGTCACCTGCTACGAAGTTACAATTCGACCCAAATTGCGAGCTGATCTTCTCTTTCTTATATCATGTGCAAGTAAAATATAACCATTCTGCCAATACCTATATCTCGACGTTTCCCTTTTCAAAATTAAAACTGGTTGCACCGACCGTCACTAAAGCTGTAGTTCCACGAAAGAGTAAATAGTTAAGGTTTTAGTGATCTTTTAAGCCAGGATGGTAGTAACAAAGCAGAGGGATTAATTAGGATGAACACTGATTTCATCCAAACGAGAATGTTACGGTATCGTAACAGACTGCGTCAAGAATTTGCAACTCAATTTGCTATCTAATTAAGACCTATATTTAAGGAACTTTTGTCAATCATTGTATGAAAGTACCACGATTGCTTAAATTAACCTCACCTTTATCTACGTTCTAGTGCCTACCACTAATAATCTATATAAATATTACGAACGATCTCAATATCCATTAGCTTTTCAGACATTTTTATACATACACATATAATTTTCGTATCGTAACAAATGGAAAACGTTATCACGGCGACGGTAACGTTTCCTGTGATCTTCCGTAAGCCGAGATTAGGTCGGATTGAGTCGAACCGTGCCACCGAACCGGTTATATTGAAGACGTATGTAGAACATCTGAACACACTCTTAATACCTATTAACTTGTCAAGTTCACTGAAGAGGATATTCTTTAGATGATTTGTTGTACCACAAGCCAAAATGCCTGTCCCATAACGAGTGAATTTTTATGTAGGACATGTCTACGAAGTAATTTGTAGGTATTTACAAAAATTAACGTCCATATTGCATTATCTTTTTGCTGGTGTTCTATCTTCATTGTGATTTATTATACAAGTACTCATAACTAGTAAACAAAAGAGTTTCCATATTATTAAAAGTGAAGTTGAACATGAATAACGCTAGCCAGTGTGAAAATTTGTTGGTTAGGCAAGCTGAAATATTCCTGCACCATAATACCGAGTGGCGTACAATTTGAACGGAATAATCTCCACATTTAGAATTAGAGGTTCGTTTTAAGTCGTCGTAAATATAGCGCAACATAATTATTTTGAAAAGGCTTGCACATCGTGCCCGCGGCGGTTCGCTTGGCGGAATATAATAATAGTCGTCGGGCCACCACGGAATATCATCTCAGTACATTGTGAGAGGCAGGATGCTCATTAGATGAACGCCCCGGGCCGCCGCCTGCGCTTCGCTTAGTGCCTACCTTCAGACACATTGCCTGCATGCGCACGCTGCACTTCGTCTTCCAATTAGTTTTACTTTTTACCCTCTCCCTAACATTAACTGCTTGCCAAAAGCTACAAGTCTCTGTGCCCTACTTTTTCCGTCCACTGCACCAATAATATAAATTTCAGGATCCTTCCCAACGACGCTCTGATAAGACCGAAACGAGCAACTGAAACGGAAAGTGTTCATTCTGAAGTTATATCTTGCGATAAAGTTTTAGTTAGAACCTATTATAGGATATACGGCTCACGGATCTAATAGGCCTTAACCTCTTTATGTTATCGCCTAAGTTGAGTGCGGTGTTAACATTATAATTATAACGACTACTGTAACTCAAGACTGGAATAATGTCTGAGTGAGTTTGTGGAGCCGATGTAATATTTTAATCTTATCATTCGAGTCAAGTTTCATGTCTCGCGAGGAAAGTTTGATCCGCGGTTCAAGTTTCGAGACGAACGACGAGCTTACAACTGTGACTGTGAGGCTCTCAGATCTTTGTACTTAATGAGGTCGACACCATTATTGATGTATCTAAGTGTTCTCATACGTCATCAAATAGCTTTGGAGCAATCAAAGCTATTTGATGGAAGGTTTAGTGAAATAGACACATAGTTGCAAAGTAATTAATTTATTTTATTTGACAAATGCTAAGGAGGCACAAAATACTAAATTTCATGTTATGTATGTTCAGCAAAATTGTTTATCGACTCTGTGGAGTGGCTTTGTTTTCTGAAACAATCTCTTTCGCACAAGCTCGGCGGTGACTAAGCATTTTCAAAGTTAAGAAGCCTTGTTTGGCCGCTTCCGATATTTGTTAAGCCCGTGTCGGTTTTACAAGATGCCAGCTTGAGATAATTAATGTGTAGCCTCGTAAAACCCTTCTTAGTAATTTAACAACTTCTAATTGAATAAAACTTAACAACCTTTGTCCTGTTACATAATATTTTAATTATATATTTGCTGCAAACTGAACAGCTGACACGTTTATATTGTAAACTTGACATTGTCATAAAGCTTGGTAAGTAAACGGATTAGGTATTGTTATTAGCTTAAAGACCGGCTTAGTTAAGCATTATCGTTTAAAATATGGTAGATTTTAAGATCAGTCATGGAACATGCGGCTATATTTTTATTCGTTTTATTTTTTATTGTAAACCTCATAATAAGTGCAGACTAAATATTTCACACAAAAACAAGCGAACGACCTATGAATGGATGACCTTATCACACAGGGCAATCTCTTACAGACAACTTTTGGGTGAAATAAACGAAACACTTCATTCTGCACGGTAATGCTTTTCACATAGCGCACAATTGTTTTAATTCATAGAACCTATTACCAGAGTAAAATAAGCGCAAACGGTAATAACACCAGCTTATAGAGTTAAACTTGATGGACAGTAGCACTGCTAAAGTAAATAACACAAGTATGGTAGCGCGAACTACAGCCGAGCAACGTTAGTCACCGATTTTCATTTCAAATCAGTTTAAAACAACTTGTTCGAACTGGCTTCAAAATGTATCAGTATTTTGAATCCCAGCTGCATTTTACCCGTTTCTAATACCGGAAAATAAATTCTTGCCTACGACTGCAAAAAATGGACAAATCGATTTCAAATGATTTTCTCCTTAACTTGCTGTAGTATAAAACTTAGTCGACGTGATTTGTGGTAGTGACCGACCGAAACTTGATTTTCATCCGAAACCGAAACCGAAACTTTAAAAATATAAGTCTATTCGCACGATTCCAAGAAATTTAAAGGTTTCTACTTCTACTTATTTTAGCTGCTGTTACAATTTATGCTATAATTGATTTGCGAAATATTAGCACTAAACTAGTTTGATAATACTTGTTTTGTTCAAGTTTTAATCTCATTAACAGTATTTTATTGAGTATCTTAATGAAATCAAATCTTATTTGTTAGTAAATTATCAGTAGTAGGTACTAAGCAATTACGTAACAACGCTAAGCTAAAAAAAAATATAATGGCAGATGCCTTATTATTTCAACTTGCAACAAGTGATAAAAGGCAAACAAGTGAGCAGGCAATCTTCATAGCCTGGCTCACCGGTGAAAAGTGGCTTGCCTGTCGGTCTTCTACAGGTTTTAGATTCGGAGTGTCTGTGCAGGAGCTGCACGACCCAATCCCTCCATCTCCCTTTCAGTCTACCAGATGTCTCTACAGTCTTACAATTTCACAAGGAAACTAAAGTAATCTCACCATATCTTCGTCTTTATAATTATCAGGTACAAGTTCCAACAGCAAGTTTGATCGTGTTTGGAGTGCTGCTCTTATCTCTGGGACGGGTTCTATGAAATACCAACTTCACACGCTCGAGTCTATCGAGAAACCACCCAAAGCTCCTGATCCTTGAAAATCGGTGATGAGTAGCAAGCCTGTCGGTTTCTTAAGGGTTACATTTCGGAGAGTGTGTGATGGAATTGCACAATTTAATCCTACCAAGCCCGTTTCATCATCATCGGACTACAAGACAAACTGCGATGCGCCATCGTTGCATCGTAGACATCCCACCCGTACGTACAAAACGTTTTGTGAGTACTTTTATTCGGGTGTTTAATATATGCCATAATAACAGATAATTATATTATCACTTCAAATAACGTTCACATGATATAATTTTCATATGCTATAAAACATATAACCTAATTTCATGTGATCTAATATCACATTTCATATTTAAAACTTCTTTTGCTCTAATAACATTTAGTATAACGTTCATCTCATATAATTTTCAATTAGTATATTGGTCTTTTTATATAACGTTCAGTTGACCTAATTTTCATATTTACTCATTTTCTGTCCAAATTCTGTAGTGAATAAGTAAATATCAGAAAACGTCATACTGTTATAACCTCATCTTACCCAAATGATTCAACAACAATAGAACTAACTAACTAACTAACAATAGAACAACTCGGCGGCCGCCGCCGCGGCACGCTCGCTTCGCTCGCTTGCCTTCGCGCGCTAATGGTCATGGTTTTAACCTAACCTTGTATTGTTATTGTTTTCTTAATAAAAGTCAGTTTGAAGCACTCGTGGTTGTTTATTAATATTCAGATTCAACAGCCTGTAATGGCGGTTTTCACGTTCCCCTGCTAGTTCTAGAATGCGCATATGTTCCGCAAATCCTTTTATAAACGTCTGTAATGTACTTTGCCACATATGACGTTTCTAAGTTTTTATGCGTCATATGTCATTTTATACTGTCTGTATTAATAACGTTTCTTTTCACAATATGTGGCTAACTACATTACATCATACCCCTTTCCCTTAAAAAAATATACAAAAAAAAGTTAGGTACTACAAAGAAAATTTTCAATACAAGATAATCACTTGCATTATTACTTACTCTACTTATGATATTCATTTATACAATACTATAATATATATATAAAGCATTTAAATTAAGTTATTCTTAATTTAAATGCTTTATACCACTACTTATTTTAAAGACAGTGTTTCACCGTTCCTTTAACTGCACACTCACTGTACATTTATTAGCAGATTATTGAGATCGAATATGATAAGAAGTTCTTGTGTAAATACATCCATTATAATCTTTAATAACATATGACCTATAATTATTATTATTTATAATTGTACCTTGTGTCCATTGTTTCCTTTGTGGATCCTTTTTAAACCAGACTTTCTGATCAAGATTAAAGCCACTTCTTTCTTTAACATTTTTATTATAATTTCTTATATTTCTATTTTTAGTCTTATTCATCTCTGTATCTATGTTACAGCTTAACTTTGGTACTAAGTACTTATAACTAGAAGGTAACTTAGTTTTTAAATTCCTACTCATCATTAGCTGTGCAGGTGTGAAACATGTGCCGGAAACTGGCGAGGATCTATACTGTAATAGGGACATTCTGAAATCTGTTTTACCTTCATTACACTTAGTTAAGATTTTTTTAGCTATTTGTACTCCACGTTCTGCCATGCCGTTTGATTGAGGATACCTTGGGCTGGAGTATGTGAATTTAAAACCCCACTCTTTAGCAAACTGTTTACACTGTAGAGAATCGAAGGGAACATGATCAGCTACAATTTCCAATGGTATACCAAAACAAGTAAATATATCTATTAGTGCATTATTTATGCTATTAGCAGATTTATTAGTAATTAGTTTTATATCTAACCATTTTGTGGTGTAATCATAAAGTATCAAATAGTTTTTCTTTTTAAAGTCTAAGATATCAATTCCTATCTTTGAAAATGGTAACTTCGGTACATCATGCGACAATAAAGGTTCTTTAATATTGTTATTATGATGTGTTTGACAGATAAAGCATTTTTTGACTACATCTTCTATATGTGAATCAATGTTTGGCCAATAATATAAGGCTCTAGCGAGTTGCTTCATTTTTGTCATTCCTAGGTGACCTTCATGCATTTTATTTAGGATGGTTAATCTAAGTGACTTTGGAATTATCAGTCTATCATTCATAAACAAGAGTTGCTGATCAATTGTTATGTTTTCTCTAAACTTAAAGTAGTGCCTTAGGTAATCAGGAATATTTTTATTTGGCCAACCATTCTGTGTAAAATCAATTAACTGAGATAATTCTATGTCTTTAGATGTTTCACATATTAGTTCTTGTTTTTGTTGGTCAGTACATTGTAAATAGTTTGCAAGACCTATACAGTGTATTACTTCATACATGTAAGACTGGTCGTCATCATTTTCATCTAAGTATGAGCGTGATAATAAATATGCTATGTGCATTAAACATCCTTTCAAGTACTTAAATTCTAAGTTATATTTTAACAATTTTAGCTTCAGTCTTTGCAATCGTGATGATGGTATTGCATGAATAGGCTTTTTCAGTAAACTTTCTAAAGGTTTGTGATCATTATGTATAGTACATTTTTTACCATATATAAAATAGTGAAACTTCTTTGTTGACCATACTACACTTAGTAGCTCCTTTTCTATTTGAGAAAAATTTTTTTCTGCACTTGTTAGACTTCTAGAAGTTTCCTTTGTAGGTTTTTGTCCCGGATACCCATGACGATTCTATCTCTTAGCATTCTGTTTTCTTGTTCTTTGTAGTTGCAACTTTTAATCCGTTTACTTATTTCTGAAAAGAAACTGTCGAATGATTCGCTTTCTTCTTGATTTCTAGTGTTGAAATTGAATGCATTTATAATTTCATTCTGTTTCGGTTCAAAGTAATTATCGAATTGTTTGAGTAAATCTTCATACTTAGGTGTCTCATCTGTTTTCTTCAAAATGTTGTAATATATATTTTGCCCATCTTCACCTAAACAGTTTAACAAGATAGCAGATTTTCTTTTTTCTGAGACTTTTTCCAGCCCGGACGCCAGGATAAAAACAGATAGTTGCTGTTTGAAGTTTTTCCATCTTGTTAGCATATCACCAACTGAATCCCATTTTAGAGGATTTGGCATCTTGAACTCGATAGGAGTACCCATTTCTTCCACGTGTTCTGATTGTGTTCCAAAATCCACGGTTTCTTGAGTTTTCATTACTTTTTATGGTTCTTGAGTCGACTGCGCCATGTATTGTTATTGTTTTCTTAATAAAAGTCAGTTTGAAGCACTCGTGGTTGTTTATTAATATTCAGATTCAACAGCCTGTAATGGCGGTTTTCACGTTCCCCTGCTAGTTCTAGAATGCGCATATGTTCCGCAAATCCTTTTATAAACGTCTGTAATGTACTTTGCCACATATGACGTTTCTAAGTTTTTATGCGTCATATGTCATTTTATACTGTCTGTATTAATAACGTTTCTTTTCACAATATGTGGCTAACTACATTACAAACCTAACCCACATGATTCACCAACCATAGAGGGGATCTAACGCTGGTATATATGAGGTGAATATGAAATAATAAAAAAAAACATATTAATTAGAAATAGAATATTATACTATCTAAATATACTAACTGAATATTAGTTCAAATTTGCATTATAGAAAATGTTTATTAAACCATATAAAATTAGGTAAACTGCAATTATATCAATAATTCATTATATCATTTCATCGTTGTACTAAAAAAAATATATTAAATGAAATTAGGTCATGTGAACGTTAGAACTTTTGTTATTATATCAAATGGTACGCACCCCTTTTATTCTGCCTATAGCTAAGGAGTGGAATTCTCTACCGGAGTCGTGTGTTTCCTGATAACCTAGAGTTCTTCAAGTCAAGGCTGAATAAATTACTTTTAGGCAAGCGTTCTTCGTCTTCGTGGTCGAAGATCATCGCTTACCATCAGGTGAGATGGTGGTCAAACTTGAGCCTATCTATAATAAAAAAACTACCTAGTCAAATACTTCTCTTTCTGTGGCGGACCCTTCATGACTAGATCGCGATCACCAATTTTCACCCAGCGGTCTGTCAGGCTTAGGCAAAGACTAAATACTGAATGAATACAAAAAAATATTTTGTACTTTAGTTTTAGATAATCTACATATATATAACTCAAAGGTGACTGACTGACTGACTGACTGACATAGTGATCTATCAACGCACAGCCCAAACCACTGGACGGATCGGGCTGAAATTTGGCATGCAGGTAGATGTTATGACGTAGGCATCCGCTAAGAAAGGATTTTGCGAAATTCCCACGGGATCGGTATTTACACGGGAAGAACTTCCCACGCGGGCGAAGCCTCTGGCACAAGCTAGTAATATAATATAATCTTTATTTGCACTAAAAAATATTACATAAAACCAGTTGAGTCCCTGACTCCCGTGCTAGGTGATAAACCTGTGTTACAGGAGCCAGTGCCCTGGAAGGAGATGCAAGGATTACATTAAAAAAAACTAGTTAAACTTAAAGATAAAGACAAACATGATTATGTTTTTCTTTAAGTTTATGTGATTGCGTGTGGCATACTTGCGTGTGTTTGTGTGTGCGTGTTTGTGTGTGCGTGTTTTTTGTGTGTGTGTGTGTGTTTACGTGCGTGGGTGAGTGAGTGAGTATTCGTGAACGCGAGTGTGTGTGTCTGCGTGACTACAAATACTAAATTTCCTCTGTCAGATGAGACATATGAGGTGTGGTCATATGTAGTATAAAGAGGTGTAGTGTCACGAGGAAGTAGTAAGAATATTTTCCGTATCCTCGTAACTCAAAGACAGCAACCACGGGATAAGTAGTTGCTTGACTTTATGCCTACAAAGAATATAAATAGCCAGTTTTTTATTAATTTTATTATAAACTATTGAACTAAGGGCACAATAATGGCGCCGTGCTAGTGTAGAACGACAAAGAACCGACGCAAAGACAGGAAACCCAATTTGTCGACTAGTAAGGTTGGTGTCTAATGGTATCCTGGAATGGCGACGAATTACAATACGGAGAATATACATTTTCCTCACTGTAAGCACTTGTGCATCAGTGTACAACTGGGATGTGGGGAAGTCCCTTTTACGAAAGTGTATAACTTTGAGAACTGCTCGCTGAGCTCTTTCTACCCTAAGCATTACGGTTTTGAAGGTTCCCCCCCACACTGGTACACAATAGGCAATGATAGACTCGCACAGGGAACGATATACAAGCGCGATCGTTTCTAAGCTCTCTGAGTGTCTAAGCTCTTTAAATAAATACATAAGCTTACGGAGCCGGGAGCATACTGTATCAACATGTACTATGCCAATCTAACCTCTGATCGATGTGGACCCCTAAATATTTTACACTTGTAACCATAGTAAGGTGTTTGCAATTGCAAGGACTTGAGTCATGACACATATGCGCTATTATTTTATTGGAGTCTATCGGTGGTTTATTCGAGTTTGGTGGAAGATACTGAATTACTTTGGTTTTAGATAGATTAAGCGTTAGTAGATTGCTGGAAATCCAGTCCATAACGATTCGTAAATTGACTTCAGTCTTATGCTTCAATTCGTTCCAGGTCTTGTCGTAAACCAAAAGTGCTGTATCGTCTGCGTAGGTAAAAATGTCACATTGAGTGGTGGGTAATTGACAAAGATCATTGATATATATCTGGAATAGTGTAGGGCCCAAAATACTTCCCTGCGGTATACCATAGCTGACAAACTCTCCATCACTAAACACCGAACCTATCTTAACACACTGGTTTCGACCAGTTAGATAATTTTTGTAAATATTTAGGGCAACTCCGCGTATTCCCATGTGCTCCATTTTGGCTAAAAGCTTAGGCTTAGGTATTGAAACTGTATCAAACGCCTTTGTTAAATCTAGGAACACATCATAGCATTTGAAGCGATTGTCCAATCTTTCGGAATCGATTTGTGAAATCGGAAACTGCATCTTCGGTGGACACTCCTGGGCGAAAACCATACTGGTTTTTTGCAATTAGTTTATTTTTGGGTAGAAATTTTGTTAGATTAGTATTAAGAATACGTTCAAATACTTTGGATAAAGAGCTAAGCACTGAAATAGGACGATAATTAGACACGTCGTCTTTGGTACCGCTTTTGTAAACTGGATGGACTACTGCACGTTTAAAAGCTTTTGGAAAAGTTCCCGAGTTGACGGAGCAGTTACATATATGGGCAATGGAAGGAGCTAGAATTGTGCTGTTTTGTTTCAAAATGTTTGCAGGAATATTGTCCCACCCAGTTGCACAATCACTACTTAGCATGTGAATTGTACTTATTATAAGAGAGTTGTCTATTAAAGATATAGTTAGGGAGTTTATTGGAGATGGAGATATGATATATACGTTGTTTCACTGGTGTGGTCGAATTTAGATGCAAGGTCTTTTCCAATATTTACGAAATATTTATTAGCGTCATTAATTGCGCTTATGGGATCAATGGAAGATTTTAGCAGGTCATATGAAGAATGTTTTTGTTGATTGCTATGGGTAATAGATTTAATTACTTTCCACGTAGCTTTTGGGTTTTTATTAGCTTTGAGAAATTTTGCTTTGTCATGGGCATGTTTTAATTTTTTAAGTAGCGAATTACAAAAATTACGGTATCTAGTATATGTCGTTTTGATTATTAGATCATTTGGACACTCCTTTACCTTCCTTTAGATTGATTTATAAAAACACTTTCGCAAATATTGCATTATGTTAGATCAAGTTTGGTTACCGTAAAAAAGGTTATTAGTCAGTCAATCATAAAAGATAAACATATACTGTTGCGGACATCTTTTTTAATAATTTACAACAAACAATTCCACTGTACATTATATTCGTGTAAGACGCCAAGATAGCTCTCAGAGGACAGGATTTTCTCCGACTTTATTTTTATTTTATTTTATTTTGGGACATAAAACAGTAGTACAATGTGTATTGTGTATACACATGTAAATTAAAATTACTTATCGTACTACTAACAACAATATTAACTTATTACTACCATTGTGTTGATGCTACGTGAGATATCAATAAGAAAAAAAAAAACAAGAAATAATTTTCTATAATGCTAACTAAACCTTAAAGCTAAGAAAATAAACAACAAGCGCCTAAAAGTTTGATCTATACATTGTGAAAACAGAGTTTAACTACTGAAAAGAGTTTCAACTATAGATTGCTTAAATTTTATATCAGAGATTAAAAATGTCTGTGTTCTCAAATCGAGAGTTATAAGAATCCACGAGTTGGCGCAAAGGAGCGCGGTGACCAGCATTCGAGTTGCATACACGGTTTGAATGCATGCTAAGTAAGCGGTATGGACGCACTTGTCTGCATTACTGTCCTCAGAACGATGTAACAAAGCTTATTTATAAACTCCGAACAATCGTATTTATTATGCACAACGCCATGTAGCAACATTACTCCGAGCAGTAGCCTTCTGGATTCTAATGGTAAAAGTTTGTATTTTTTCAGTAAAGCATCATGAGAATTGGTGCGGTTAGTTAGTGGTACATGCGGCTTCCGAAGGACCATAGCGCGGGAATGTAATTTTGGGCGAAGTGAAATATTGACCACACAAAGTAATGAGCTGACCAGGGTAGGAAGAAGGTGGTGGAGGACTTACTTGGGTATCCTCTGGATGAAGCGCGTTGATGTGTAGGACAGCATGAGAAGATGTTGCACGTGTGTTAAGTCTCTTCCTCTTATTTGCTGAGCACTTCACTTGGTCTTTATTTTGTCACACGTGTGTTGGCCAACACGGATAATTGATAGTTTTTAGATTTCTAGATATATTAGCGGTTGATTTTTATTTCGGCGCGGCGCGGAGTTGTAGCTTAAGCGGTGGTTTCTTTTTTAACAGAAAAACAATATGGCGGTTTTCTCCGAATCACAGCGTATATGCGGTGATTGGCTGCGGTGAATGCGCCACTGATTGGCGCGTGCGGTGAGCATTTCTTCTCTCTCTGATTTATGGGAATAAGATAGGAGGAAAGGAGATATGGTTAGCTCAAAAAATGCGGTCAAATAAGAATCTGTATTCTAATATGTAAGATGCGTTCGGAAATATGATGATAATAACATAATTATACCATTAGAGGTCCGTTCCGAAATGTGACAGTAGAAAATTTATAAATTAAATAAAACTAGCGCAAGCATCCTGCCCGGCTTTGAGGATATGTAATATTCTCAAAAGGAGAGAGATTATATTAAAGCGTACTAAGAAAAGAAAATATTTTAAGTATGTTAACTACAGATAAATTTGGTTTATTACGCGGTGATGTTATTGAGAAGGTAAAGGACATAGTTTGACAACGGGTATCTTGAAAGAGCCAATGCATGTCTTCACCATAGCAACGCGGGTTGTCCCATCCTTGCCGGGAAAAACTTCGGTGATTACACCCATTGGCCAACGTAAAGGAGGTACATCATCCTGATGTATGAGAACCGCTGTACCAATCTTAATATTGTCTGCGGCATTCAACCATTTTTGTCTAACTTGAAGATTATGTAAATATTCTATACGCTATCTCCTCCAGAAACTACAAATCATCTGGTCAAGTAATTTTTTGCGGCAAGTTAGAGACTTCGTCGTTTCGGGAACATTCATGACAGGCAACGAAGTCAACGGAGAAGCCATTATAAAATGAGCGGAAGTAAGCGGTTCTGGGTACGGATCCTCATTCAGGACACAAAGCAGTCTGGAATTCAGAACTGCCTCAATTTCAGTGAGAACAGTCGAAAGCTCCTCATAGGTAAGAAGTTGAGAACCGATAACACGGTATAAATGCGTTTTAATAGATTTAATATTTGATTCCCACAACCCTCCAAAGTGGGGAGCGCGGGGTGGAATCATTTTCCACTCTATGCGGTAGCGGTTAGTAAGTAGTTCTTGCAACTGAGTCTTGGCTCCAATGAAATTTGTTCCGTTATCGGAATATAAATAAGAGACAGGTCCTCTGCGGGAAATAAATCTTTTAAAAGCGGAAATAAAAGTGTCCGAGGACACGTCGGTAACCAACTCAATATGAACTGCTTTGGTAACGAAACAAATGAATAAACATATGTAAGCCTTCTGACTTCTTTGACCTCGGCGTCTACATAACGTTACTTTAATGGGACCAGCGTAGTCCACACCCGTATGAACGAAAGCTTTAGTCTCCTGTACGCGACAAGCGGGTAAATTAGCCATCTTTGGGCTAGGGTGAGAAGGAGAAACTTTAAAACAAAAGTTACAAGCATGTAATCTTTGTCTGATTACACCTCTAGAAGAGAAGATCCAAATATTGGATCTTCTCTTCTTTGGCGCAACAGAGAACTAAGAAGGCTTACACCGGCATGACAATAAATGCGATGATAATAATCTATTAGAACATGTGTAAAATTATCATGTTTAGGTAAAAGAGCGGGATGCTGAGCTTCATAAGGAAGGTTCGCATTTGACTATCTGCCGCCGATTCTAATTATATTATGCTCGTCTATGAAGAGATCGAGTTTTTTAAATTGTAAGCGAAGCGTTTTACTTTTAATTTCGTCATAAATATCTTTAAAATGAAATTGTTGAAATTTATGGAAGATAAAAACCTCTAAATTAATATTACTTATAATATATATATATATATATATATATATATATATATACTTATTCTTTATAAAATATAGCATTGTCAAACTAGCCATAGGATTAATTTTAATAATATATAAATTGTATGTACCTTATTTTGCAACATGTTAGTTTTAAGTTAATTTGCTGCGCCCTCTAACAGGGTAATGTATACATTAGTTATAAGCCATGCCTGTAACTGCGTGTACATTGTGCAATGAATAAATAAATAAATAAAGAATACAACGAATTAAATAAATTTCAGCGGTATTAAATTGAAACAATATTTTTTGTTATTTTCGATGCTCATCAATAACAGCAATCCGAAGATACATCTGTTTTATGTCAGCTGTAACTGCAATAGGGAACAAACGGAATTTTAAAAGTAATAAAAATATGTCCGCCTGTAAATTCGGCCCTATGTGTAACAAGTCATTCAATGACATGCCATTATGAGACTTAGCGCTCGCGTCAAGAACGATGCGAACTTTAGTGGTTTGTTTATCATTCCTAATAACAGGGTGATGCGGTATGTCAGGGGCGTGCACAGGATTATGACAGGGTATGCGGCGGAGTAACCGGTCACAAAAACTTTTTCTTTTATAGATTTTTAGCATAGCCACAGCCACGCATCGTAGCATGGTGGCGATGCGTGGCTGTGGCTATGCTAAAAATCTATAAAAGAAAAAGTTTTTGTGACCGGTTACTCCGCCGCATACCCTGTCATAATCCTGTGCACGCGCATGCGGTATGTAATAACCTACAGTCTGATCAAAAGAACTAGGCGTAATTTCAGTTAAATAATTTTGATCGTATATCGATCAAAATTATTTAACTGATGGAACTCATGGATTATTTCATTATAATTAGCGCGCAAAGCAGAGTCGCGAAGCTTAGTTTTTTCCAAATTGATTAGACGTCGATAAGCGACAGCATAAGAATTTCCAAGTGAATCTGGATTTTTACAGAATGGTAACGCGGTACAATACCTACCACTGGAGTCACGTGACACAGTAGAAGCGTACAGCTGTTCACACTCCAGTTCCGCAGGGCTCATAAATGGTTTTGAAGGTATTTCTTCGATATTCCAAAATTTGTGTAAAGATTCGTCTAAAGACAGAAAACAATGAGAATTATCTATATTTAGCGCGGTAGAAAAATATGAAGCGGTGTTTAATTCAGCGGGACTATAATTATTATTAGATAAACTAGCGGGTACCTCACCCATAAGAATGTAACCAAACACGGTTTCAATAGCGGACGGAGCGGTAGGTGAGATAATTTTATTGTGAAGTAATAAATACGGGAACAGTTTTGCCCCTAGGTACATGCCATAGTGGGCCCGCGAGCGGTAAATCAAACAAATGTTGCACTGCAGAAGTGTCAACAAGGTGAGATGGTAAGTTATCCGTGATACAATCGACAACAAGAGCGGTAATTTTAAAAGAATTAATTTTATTGTTAGCAATAACTGTAATCTCAACGTAACCTATGAAAGGCCTCGAAGAAGTTCCGACACCCTTTATAAACGAGTTTGAAAGTGGTATTATGTTTAATTGTAGTTTTTTACAACAGGCGGAAGTAATTATATTATTTTGCGAAGCGTTATCTATTAAACATCTCACAGAAACGTGTTTACAATATTTGTTATCAACGTAGACCTTCGCAGTTGATAGAAGTACTGCAGTACGCGGCCTGTTGGTACCTACGCGAGAGCACGCACACAGCGCCACCTGTTGCGAATTCGCGGAGCTAGTGACAGCGTCATTCGAGACCGTTCGAGGCGGCTGAGAGCTGTTTTCTAGATGTAAAAGAGAATGATGCCTTTTTGTTACACGTCCTACAAGTATGAATAGATTTACACTGTGAAGCAGTGTGCGTTAAACTAAGGCAGTTTACACATCCACGTTTGTTTTTAATAAAGTCCAAACGCGAATTTGCTGAGAGTGATTGAAAGTTTACAATGATCACCTTTATTGCAATACAAACAAGTTTGGTTATTATCACAAGCAACAAAAGTATGTACTGTACTATCACGTGACTGATTGCGAGAAGAATTATTATTTTTATTAGGGTTGTTACTCACTAACGCGGTTCGAGATGATACAGTTCGATCTAATATCTTAACTTGCGATTTTATAAATTCAACGAAATCCGTATAAGTAGTAATTTCCTCATCTCTTTTATGCATTTCGAATAAATGTACGGTAGCGGGGTCCAACTTTCTCAAAGCTAAATTTAACAAAATGAAATCCTTTAAATCGTTAATTTGTAATTGTTCTAAAGCAGAAACAGACGCGTGAAAACTTTCAATGAAACTATTTAAAGATGCTGAATTATTAATTGCGGTTTTAATATTTAATATGTTAGACATGTAATGTGAGCCTAGTGCTCGTTTATCCTGATACTTTTGTGGCGTAGCGGTTTAGGTGGTAGAGGAATGAAACTTAGACCACAGGTTTATAGCATTTATTTGAAAAAGGGGGGTGGGTTCAGTTCACTAAGATCCTCCACTGGTCGATGGTTTAAGGAAGGTACTGCCCTGGGCTCAGGCCGCGACGCACGCAGGCCGGCGGGCCGACCCCGTAGCAGGCAGCTCGCACGTGGTAGGCGCCGAGGTTATGCCGGCAGGCCACGCGTCAGCGCACAGACAGGCGCAGAGGTTTTGCTGGCAGGCCACGCAACAGCGCGCAGACGGCGTAGTTGTTATGCGGGCAGGCCACGCAATAGCACGCAGACAGGCGCAGAGGCAGCGTGACACCCGTCGAGCGGCGGACGTAGAGGTAGTTGATAGTAGAGGTACAAATACAAATACAAATACAAATATTTTTATTGACATCAATATAACAATACACTTTAGAATTTAACCCTGACTTCTGAGCTAGGCAAAGCCTGTGTTTCAGGAGTCAGTATCTTCGCCCTTTATAGTCACTAATGTACAATAAAAATTTATATAATAGTAAATTAAAGCTAAAATAAAAAGTTGAATATAAAAACCTATAATTATACATGCTTTATCTGTGTGTGTTTATGTATGTGTGTCTGTGAGGGTGTGTTTGTGTGTGTGTGTGCGTGTTTGTGAATTAGTGTGCGTTTGTGAGTGTGGTTAGGAAATATGTACGTGTCTGATGTGTTATTTTATAATTTTTTCAGTGTCATTGTAGTCGAGGGACTGAAGCCAGTTTTTTATTACTTGTTTCATATTGTTCTGCGTAAGAGAGTTAATTTTCAGTAGCCGGTTTATTTTATTATATATATGGGTTGCTAAATACATATGCTGCCGCCTCGCCAATGCAGTATTTGTTTTTACAGAGGGACAGACGTTGGGGATGGTTCGTTTCAGTGTACTTTCGGGATTGATAGGTGTATTACGATGCTTCCTTATGATAATATTTAGTACATACAACTGTCTCACTGTTAGCACCCTGCAGCTTTCATACAAAGTCACTGTGGGGAACCGGTACGGTTTGAACTTCATGACTTTGAGGAGTGATCTTTGAGCTCTTTCCAGCTTAATCATGAATGTTTTACAAGCCCCACCCCAGACTGTAATGCAGTATCCGAGCACGGACTGCGCTAATGCGTAATAGACTGTACGAAGTTGGTTGATATCAGCCGCATACCTAAGCTTATTGAATGCCCATATCAACTTCCTTGTACGAGATGTTATTTGCTCAATGTGGAGTTGCCAGTTAAATTTACTGTCTAGGAGTACTCCTAGAGATTTTGTATACATGACTTTTTTTAATGACAGGCATGAGCATGCTGCATCATTGTTGGGAAAGTTGCAGGAGTGTACTTTAATTATGAGGTCCGGCTGTTTTGTGTTGGCAAAGGTGAACTGCATAAAAGTGGTCTTGGTTAGGTTTAACGTTAGTAGATTTGCCTCTAACCAATATTTTATTTTATGTAGTCCCATTTCAGCGTTTCTCTGTGCCTGCTCCCAAGTCTCTCCATGAAATATTAACGCCGTGTCATCGGCATATGAGAATATTTTACCGTTCGTTAATGACAGGTTACACAAATCGTTTATATAGATTAGGAAAAGACTCGGGGCAAGCACACTACCTTGAGGCACCCCGAAACTGACCTGTTCTTCAGGACTTGTATATTCCCCGATTTTCACTCTTTGTGTGCGATTAGCCAGGTAGTCCTTAAAGATGTTTAGAGCGTTCCCTCGAATGCCTGCGCGTTCCATCTTGTCCACAAGGGTCGGAATACAGACAGTGTCAAAAGCTTTGGCGAGGTCGAGGAAGACACCTAAGCACTTTTGTTTTGTGTCAACTTTTGCTGTCACATAGTCTACTAATTGGCTTACAGCATCTTCTGTGCTCTTCCTCGACCTAAACCCAAATTGTGCATCTGATAGAATATGTTTTTTGTCTAGGAAAGATTTAAGTCGGTTGTTTAAAAGTTTTTCTAATATCTTAGATGTAGCTGATAAGACTGAGATTGGTCGATAGTTCTTATAGTCTGTCTGAATTCCTCCCTTGTAGATCGGTGTGACAAGTGAACGTTTAAAATCCAATGGAAATAAACCTTGCTGGAAGCACGCTACCATAAGTTTTGTTAGTGGTGGAACAATCAAGTCTTTACCTGATTTCAGGAACTTAACAGGGATATTGTCCCACCCAGTGGCAGTTTCATTTTTTAAATTCATTATTTGAGTTTCAATTTCAGATTCATCTGGCGGAAGTAAGACAAAAGAGTCTGAAGTTGGCTCTATACTGAACTTGTATGGCGGCGGTTGCGTGTTGTTAACAGAGAGTGAAATGTTGTCAGCTAAGTTTTTACCCACATTACTGAAATATGTGTTAATTTCATTAATGGTTTTCGTAGTATTTACTGAGACATTTATCAGGTGGTCAGCTGTGGTTTTTTTATTGTTTTGGTTTATTATAGTTTTTATTGCGTTCCATGTATATTTAGTGGTTTTTGAAGTGTTTAAGAGTGTTTTTTCATAGCAGATCTTTAATTTCCTCAGTAGCGTGTTACAAAAATTGCGGTACCGTTTGTATGATGTCTGGACAATAGCGTTTTCTGGTTCACTTAAGGCCATTTTATGCATGCTATCCCTGTGACGTATACATCGCAGTAAACCAGGTGTTATCCATGGTTTTAGTACTCTTTTCCTGTTTGTGACATAGGTGGTTATTGAATTATTGGCTATGATTGCAGACAGAGTATGTATAAATCGAGATGTCATCACGCTGGCGTCTGCTTCAGGGATTAGGAAAGAAAAATCTTCGTTTTTTAATTGTTCAAGAGCGGCGGGATAATTTATCCTAGTTACAGACTTAGCTTTGTTTAAGCGTTCGTGTGTGTGCGAAAGGCTTAAGAATATTAAAGCATGGTCAGTCACTGTAGAGTCGATTACCAGAATGGTTATCGGCCGGGACGTATTAATCATCGCGTGATCCAGACAGTTGTGAAACCTTGTTGGAAACGTATGACCAGGTAGAAGACCCAGTTCTGCAGCAAGATTTAAATATGATGTACTATTCCTATCGTTATTAGTGGGCTTAATATCTATGTTCATATCCCCAGCTAGAATCATGTTGGAAGTCTTTACCTGTTTTAATATATTTTCCAGCGAGGATAGAAAAGTGTCTATACAGTGTATTGAGGGGGATCTGTAGACAGCGAGCACAACGATGTCTGGATGTATTTTTAGGAGCATATAGTTAGCCCCGATAGGCTCTGGTTCCTCCACGGTACACTTTATGTACTCTTTCACGTATACCACTATACCATCATTTTGATTCAAACAATTTTTGGAATAGTATGCTGTGTAATCTTGTATAGTAGGTATTGGTTTGTGATCACATAGCCAGCATTCAGTAAGGATAATAATATCAATGTCACATGGAATTCTAGCTAGTTGAGCCAGTAGGCCGTCAAGATTTTTGTAAATACTACGTATGTTCTGTACTACTATCTTTAGTGATCTCTTTGACGTCTCTACTAATGAGGTACATGAATCCGTATCACACCGGTAGGCAGCTCCTACTACGAGGTTGTCAATGTTTAATGATATTTCCTCATTAGCCATTAGGGATAGGAGTGTTATTTGTAGTGCTCCTTGGTGTTACTAAGTAGTAAGAGTGATTAGTGTGAACTGGGTATGAGATTTTAACGTGATATAGTGAGGTCGATGTAGTGAAGTTTATATGTTTGTTTTGAGTATTTACGTGTGTGTGTGTAATTTGTGTTGTGAAAGCATTCCATATAGAGTTACAGTACAATATAAAAAAATAATTAATAAAAAACAATAGCATTAAGAGTAGAATTAACTGTTTGATTATTAGACTTCGAGGTTTTACAAATAGTCATTTCTTTACAAGTTGGTTAAGATCTATTTCGTTTTTTATAAGAATATGATTCTTTCCCAAAGCTCGACGAAGAAATACTCTTCCCATAGTAGTCCAGCAGAACTTAAAACCATTTTCTGAGGCAAATTTCCTCGCCAAATAAAAAAGTCGTTGTGATTTTGGGGTCAGGCATTCAGAGACGTATATCGGTTTGACTACACCTGTGAGTTTTGAGTGAGGTGAAAAGAGAAGAAAAAAAACCCTGGAATCAACACGAAGGGTGCTTCCGTAAGCGTGGTGCCAGGAATCGCGAGCGCCAGCGATGCGTGCGTCTCCCAGCCGTGAACCCAAAGAACAGTACCCGGGAAACGGATGGAAAACTCACCATCGCGGCGGTTCACAAAGATTATAGATAAGCGCAAGCACGCCGCGTGCAACGATATAAAAGATAACCGCATGACAAAGCGTTTAAGCTCGTAGCTGCTATGACACAGCAGGAAAGGGATGCTGCGGCCTGCTTACGCTTCACAAATTTAGCAACACTAGTGGAAAACAGATGACAATGAAATAACACAGTTATGTTCCAGACGGAAGCCATCTTGACAACCGGGCAATTATATTAATTTACAAACGCTACAGATTATGGTGAAATAAGCGGATTACGATTTGGCAAGATGGAGAGAAAATGGCAGATACGACGAGCACTTACCCTTGGGCACAAAGGGGTTTCAATATTAGTTACTTGCAACAGTGCGCGGTGAAAAAGCACTCAGCGACCCGGAGGTTAGAATTTATAGCCGGTCACTGCATAAGTGTTGTCACTCCGTGAAACCATAGACATTAGAGATTAGTGTGGTAGTCGACTTCTAGTTTAATCGACTACAACGCTACAGTACCCCGCCTGTTAGCGAAGGATTTTCCCTAGGATAAATCCGCTAGAAGGCCTAAACCACTATTACTGACTACCTATACGTTCATACATCCCATTCATGTTAGATACTATTAATCATTCATCCATCCATTCTATGTCCATCCCTGACTTGGAAGTAGTCCTAAGTCAGTGACGTACAATTACATACGAGAGGTAAGCTAATTATAGAGTAGTTTAACTCGAGACAGTCAGTAGGAAAAACAGCAAGATAAAGCAAGTGTATCTCCATAGGGTTAGGTAAACTTGGTGGACTGTTGCAGGCTATAGGTAATGTTAGGTTTCAAAGCAAGAAGTAAGTTCATCGTTGAATTTTAAATTATCAAAGTTCTAACAACAATTTAATAATAAGTTAAAGTTCTATTTTATGTTTAGGTTTAAAATTAAATTATGTTAAAGTTCAAAGCTAAGAGTATTTAAAAGAATTTAAAAAAAAAATTTTTAAGGTTAAAAAAAAATGTTGGTAATGGTCCATGTATATGTTCAAATTGGTTTAAGTTTCATTACTGGAACACGCATCTTATGTCAAAGTCTATTCGAGTGAGTTTCCGAACGTGAGTGAAAATTAAAAAAAAAAAAAAAATCAAGTCCATATCCATACTGTTGCGAGAATATCCGAACGTTATAGACGTAATTCTAAAAGACAAGTATCCAAGGTTGGTAACTACGTCGAGATGTCAAAGTCAGTACGTAAACGTCAAAATATAATATGTCAATGATCTTGAATTAATTAGGTTATGTTATGAAACACGCGGAAATATTTTCTAAGAGAATTAATTAATTTAATTAGGGCAGGTTGAATCTAAGTGATATTCAGGATAGGTTTGTTCAATACTAAAAGGTGTTATGAAGTTCAAGTTAGGTTTCTGATTTAGTGTTTAGGTAAAAGAAATTAGATAAGTTTGTTGACTAAATGTTGTTAGAATATTTCATGTAAATGCTATTATTAAATTAAAGATAAAAGCTTAGATTAAAGTTAGATTTGTTACCAGGGTAGACCGGTATATAGTTTAACTGTGGTGGGAGATACCAGCAGTTATAAAAGGAAAACAATACAATGGACTATGCTATATATTGTTTTATGAATAGTTTTAAGGTTAGTAGTGAGAAAGTTTTACAGTTATAATTAGACTATAAAGTTATAGATTACTATGTAAGTAGTTAATGGGTAGGTACGGTATTTGTATAGAAATTTACTGGCTTGAAGCTGTTTTCAGAACAGTAGGTTATAATTACAAATAAGTAATGGTAGTATGCTATGAGGAAGTGTTGTGACATCTAACAAAGAGGGTCAGCTGCGTTCTCCATAGCTACGCCTAGTTAGGAATTAATGTAGATGAATTAGTGTGCGGACACCCATGTTTAAGGGGGCCGTCTTTAAGACATCCATGAGGACATAATAACATAAATTAAAGTTAATGGTAGTGTACCATGGAGACTACTCTGCCATGAAACAAAAGAATTAATCGCCCTGAGGGCCCACTATGTAGCCTCTCATAGTCACGCCGTGAAGAGAAAAATAATCTAAGAAATTAGATGTGTAGTGTATGTGTGTGTGGTCAGCAGACAGGTGGTCATGGAACTGAAGTAATGTTGGCTTATAACCATGCAGTCATGGTATTTAGTTCTGTTAAAAGATAAATAAATATAGTTAATTTTAGAATAATAGTTTGGTAACTTTAGTCAGTAGGTTTTAAGTAGGATTACCACACTGTAGGTGGGTGTGAAATATGACACTAGGATAGCTATAACTAGTTATAGTTAACTTAGGTTAGTTAGGTAGGTACAAGTCGACCCTCCACGACTAGTATGGTAGGCAGTCGTGGGTGTGTGTTCCCTTGGCATCGTGTGACCCTGTATGGGGTCAAACACTAGTTAGTTAGCTAGGCCTACGGGACTTAGGGTGGGCTGTTTCGCCTTAGATCCTTAGCGTGCCACTCACCCAAAGGCTTTCCTTGCATGTCTACCAACTCATAAACTATACGGGACTACATCTTCAGATAAAAAAGGTCTAGGTCGTACCAATCACATCACACACTGCATAGATACTGGAGACTCACCTCCAATCAGACAGCGTTACTACAGAATGTCGCCTGAGAAACAGCGCATTTTGTGTGAAGAGCTAGACGAAATGCTAAAGCTAGATGTTGTTGAGCCCTGCGAAAGTCCTTGGTCTTCACCTGTACTCCTCACACCTAAAAGGGATGGCAAATTGCGGTTCTGTTTGGACAGTCGCAAGCTAAATACAGTAACTAAGAAGGATGCTTATAATTTACCTTATATCTCTGAAATTCTAGATAACCTAAAGGATGCTAAATACCTAACAAGTCTAGATCTTTATAAAAGTTTCTGGCAGCTACCTTTGAATGAAGAGGACAAAAACAAGACTGCTTTTTACATTCCTGGCCGTGGAACCTTCAGGTTCAAAACTACACCCTTTGGACTAACTAATGCTACTCAACAGAGGCTTGTTGATAAGTTATTCTATGGCCCGGAATTTGAAAACAGAGTTTTTGCTTTCTTAGATGACATAGTTCTGGTTTCTTCTGATTTTGACCACCATATATCTCTTTTATTAAAAGTCCTTAAAACACTAACTGAGGCCAATTTAACAATTAATTTAAACAAATGCCAGTTCTTCCGGGATGAACTTAAATACCTGGGTTACATTGTAAATTCTAAGGGCTTGCACCCAGACCCAGAAAAAGTAGAAGCAATCACAAAATTTCCAATCCCAACTAATCCTAAAGAAGTAAAAGATTCTTGGGAACAGCATCCTGGTCTAACGTTTGCACACTACTTAGTGCTAGCACATCCGCATAGATGGGTTTAACATTGTGAGAGATAATGTCGAATTTTTCCTCTTCTGAAATTTTTTTTTCGAGTCGGTTGAAGAGACCACTCATTATAGAAATGTAAATAGTTATATTTTCAGTTTCACCTTGTGTACGCTGTCTGATTTCAGAAAGGAGTCTATAGTCATAATCATCACTATCAAAGGCAGACTTAAGTTGCTTGATTAACTGGTCCCAAGACAATATATCAGCTTTTATGTGCCTATACCAGTGTAAAGCATTGCCAGTGAATATGTCATAGGAAAAATTCAACATGTCCTCCCTAGAAATTCGCTTACTTAGTCTGAACTCTTCAATTTTCTGAACAGATGACCTTACACACGTATTCCCATCGTATTTGGGTTTATTGCCATGGTGACTGGGACAAGTGACAACTATATTTGGGGTTTCTGTGACACTTGCTTCAGCCTGCTGACTACTGGCCGAACTATCTGATGTACTAGGAGTGAGTTTACTCAGGAGAGTTTTGTACTGACTATCCAAGCAACCAAACAGTGAATCAAGTTTTCTCTTCAACCGCATAGCGTCTTGTGTGGTTGGAGTTATTCTTCCTAATCTATGGAATATGTGGTTCCTAATTGATGTAGCTACACTAAGAGAACGTTCAGTGTTTATGGTAGATAAGTAGTCTCTAAAATCTTCTAGAGTCTGACTCAGACCACTCAAATCATCCTTCTCATCTATCCCGGACATAAAAATATCCTCAGTGTCATGTAGTCTAGAAAGCTTGTTAATTTGCTTTCTAAGGTCAGTGACTGTGCCCTTTTCACCGCCTCTAATGATGACCTCATATTCTAATTCGGCCTTTCTTAGGTGGATAAAGTTAATTGGGTTAGCGCTCATTGTGATCTTTACAATTATTGAGATCAAACCCCTAGCAGAAACAAAATTAACAAATTTAAAAAAAAAAACAGTAAGAACACACTAGTAAATACACACTACATGCACTAGAAAATATAGTAATTACACACTAGTACTTACCGCCATGATGTGTGAGTAAAGGTAAATAGCGACCAGTGAAGATAACCTTAGTGAACCTTACCGAACGGGCGCCACTGTGGCGTAGCGGTTTAGGTGGTAGAGGAATGAAACTTAGACCACAGGTTTATAGCATTTATTTGAAAAAGGGGGGTGGGTTCAGTTCACTAAGATCCTCCACTGGTCGATGGTTTAAGGAAGGTACTGCCCTGGGCTCAGGCCGCGACGCACGCAGGCCGGCGGGCCGACCCCGTAGCAGGCAGCTCGCACGTGGTAGGCGCCGAGGTTATGCCGGCAGGCCACGCGTCAGCGCACAGACAGGCGCAGAGGTTTTGCTGGCAGGCCACGCAACAGCGCGCAGACGGCGTAGTTGTTATGCGGGCAGGCCACGCAATAGCACGCAGACAGGCGCAGAGGCAGCGTGACACCCGTCGAGCGGCGGACGTAGAGGTAGTTGATAGTAGAGGTGAAGAGAGAAGAAAAAAAACCCTGGAATCAACACGAAGGGTGCTTCCGTAAGCGTGGTGCCAGGAATCGCGAGCGCCAGCGATGCGTGCGTCTCCCAGCCGTGAACCCAAAGAACAGTACCCGGGAAACGGATGGAAAACTCACCATCGCGGCGGTTCACAAAGATTATAGATAAGCGCAAGCACGCCGCGTGCAACGATATAAAAGATAACCGCGTGACAAAGCGTTTAAGCTCGTAGCTGCTATGACACAGCAGGAAAGGGATGCTGCGGCCTGCTTACGCTTCACAAATTTAGCAACACTAGTGGAAAACAGATGACAATGAAATAACACAGTTATGTTCCAGACGGAAGCCATCTTGACAACCAACAAATATATTAATTTACAAACGCTGCAGATTATGGTGAAATAAGCGGATTACGATTTGGCAAGATGGAGAGAAAATGGCAGATACGACGAGCACTTACCCTTGGGCACAAAGGGGTTTCAATATTAGTTACTTGCAACAGTGCGCAGTGAAAAAGCACTCAGCGACCCGGAGGTTAGAATTTATAGCCGGTCACTGCATAAGTGTTGTCACTCCGTGAAACCATAGACATTAGAGATTAGTGTGGTAGTCGACTTCTAGTTTAATCGACTACAACGCTACACTTTTTAACTAAACTGTCCCAGATAGCGGTATAATTATCACCTGACGGAATAATTCCGGCGATAATTTGCAATGCATTTCCCTTTAAATTACCGATCAGATACTGCACACGTTGAGAATCTGTAAGGTTTAAATTACTATGGATATTTGATTTAAATGATTCATAGAAAACAGGCCAGTTATTAATCCTACCATCAAAGGACGGAATTTGAATCGGTGGGAGTTTGACCGCACCTTTATATTGTTTTACGTTATCATGAGACGCTGACTCGGTCGATGACCTTGAACATTTCGTGGCAATAAGAGATCGTACTCGTTCCACGCGAGTGTAAACACCGTCAAAAGATGTAAGACTGTTATAATCAATTTTATGATCTGGATTTAATTGTAAAGAATAGGTATTTATTTTATCTAAATTGGAACTAAATTCTTGACGAATAACTGAGATAATCTCCGTGTCCGCCATGAATGTTTCCGCGGAACGAAGCTAAATACTAGCCGTATTTATTTTCTTAGAAGTTTCATATAATGACGATAAACGTTCAAAGATTGCTTGATTTTCAGCTTGAAGTAATTTGACTTTTATTTTAAGATCTTCCATGTTGGAATATTAACAGAAAATATTGCGGATAAATATTAGGTATAGCGGGTAGACTTAGAATAATAATATTATTTTAAGCGGGTATAACAAAAGAATGCGGTTGAATATAAGTTGTAGGTAAGTTAGCCGAGATAACTCACGATAATAAGCGGTTAGAATATTTACCTATGCTATTTCAATGCAATAGGAGAAATATTAAGTTGATACAGTAATTCTCAATTAATTATGTTTTTAGCGGGAAAGTAAGTATGAACCACCGAACGTAGGTACGCGTCCAATATTGCGGTTTTACAAACTTTGTATTTTAGGTATTTTGACCTAAATCCTAGGTATGAGACCTATATAATTATGTTGCGGTAAACTTATGAAAAGTACAAAAGATCGCTGATTCTTTGAATTCGGCTCGAAGGACCAAAGTTATGGTGCGGTTAGCGGGTGGTACATGCGGCTTCCGAAGCGAATCACAGCGTATATGCGGTGATTGGCTGCGGTGAATGCGCCACTGATTGGCGCGTGCGGTGAGCATTTCTTCTCTCTCTGATTTAAATATGATGATAATAACATAATTATAGCATTAGAGGTGCGTTCCGTAATGTGACAGTAGAAAAATTATAAATTAAATAAAACTTGCGCAAACAAGAATGATGGCTGTGATAGCATCTGTAATGCAGAGCTCGTAGAAATTTACGTTGGACACTTTCAATGCAGTCATTATATTTACTATAATAGGGATTCCAAATCATTGTAGCAAATTCCAGACACGGTCTTATTAAAGATACATATAAATATCTGTCAGTTCACGGACGCTTGAAATCCCTGCTGTTCCGCATAACGAAACCATACATTTTGAGCGCTTTATTAATAATGTTCTCAATGTGGGCATCAAAGTGTAGTTTAGAATCCAATATCAATATTTATTTTCTCCTGCTGCGTCAAATCCATCCAAAGGTTGTCTGTAAAAGTTCGCTTTTAGCGATAAGACCGCCCATTGTAACACTCTTTGTAGTTTTTTAAGTACTTATTTAATTCTGTTATGGTGTACAATAAAGAGTATATCTATCTATCTATGTTGTTTGAGCCTGTAACAACAGAGCCACTACTGCCCCTAAAATGAAAATTAAGTATAATTGTTCTATAAATCTATCAAACCGAGGTCGCGCAGTGAATGCACTCTTGTTAACTTTGTACTAAGCAGGTGATAGCTATAAATATGCTGAATTTTGTTTTTCGTAAATGTTATTGAATTACATTTTGTCAGGCTAAGTGATAATTTATTAGTGGTGCAATAACAGGACAGTCTATCTAGGTCATTTTGTAGTAATTCACAATCTTCGATACTTTTTATTGTTTTATATATTTTTAAGTCATCTGCATAAAGTAAATATTGGCAGTGTTTAAAACAAGCATTAATATCGTTAATGAAGATGGTGAATAATAATGGACCTATAATTGAGCCCTGCGGGACCCCGGTCGCGCAGGGCTCAATTATAGGTCCATAGGTAAAAGATATCTGTCGAAAGTTTTCTGGAAGTCAGTATATAATACATCTGTTTGTACACGATTATCCATGTTTTCAAAAATGTTATTAATAAAAGTAAATAGATTAGTATAAGTAGATCTGCGCCGGACAAATCCATGTTGTTGTGTAATTTTAAGGCTGTGTAAGATCGAGTAAATCTCATGATAAACCAGTCTTTCAAAAAGCTTCTACAAGGTGGGTAGAATTGCGAATTGGGTTATATTTTAAATATGAGTGTTTCATATTTGGAGATGTTACGGCACAAAATAGCGGGTGATGATGATCAACAGGCACTAAGTAGTCGCTGGGTTGATAGACATAAGAATGTTCATTAGAGATTATTAAATCTAATGTTCTTGTGTTAACATTAGTGAACTTATCTATATTAACCTAGTGAACGTCCATCCTACGGCACCAATTTGATTGTGTGGAGACGTTCACCCAACGATCTTCGTGCAAATGGCTAATCCACCGACCGTTTTTGCTAATATCCACTATACGCGTTTTGGTACATAGCGTAGTGTGTCGTATTTTGTCTTCTCTTCTCACACCTAGAATGCTGCATACCATTGCATTTTAGCAAACTTCAAGGCGGGACGTCGGCGATTCGGTGAGCGACCATGTATGAGCACAATAGGATAGGACGGGTAGAATACACATATCGATGAGTTTTCGCTTTTAGAGGGAGAGGGAGATTTATAAATCATCCCTCATTAGCGTCTTCATGAACCTGTAGCTTTTCCAGACGTTACCGATTCGGCGATCGATTCCCCTTTCTTGCCTGTTTTTTAATATGTAGTACATATACAGTGCTGGTCATATAATTAAGAACGACTATTTAAAAACAAGCTTTTTTTCAAACTTACGAGAATTACACTTTTTGCATCTCTCTCGGTATCGCAAAATTGCTCCACATTATTGTAGCATACAGTTATAATATTATTAATTCAGTAATATATAGATAAAAGTTTTACATTAACGATATGTTCGACGCCCTCCCAATACAGCATTCGACCCCAAGTATACAAAAGTGACATTAAGGCGAGGTTATTCGAAAAAACGTCGTTTTCAATTGTGTTTTATTCGTAGATTACACGGATTTAAATTTTGAAAAAAACATATTACATAATTCATACTTTGATCTTTCTATTTCGGTCATCCGACACACGATTAATTGCATTTCACTGCATCTAATTAAATCGCAAAGACAAGTCTAAATTACGGTCTTATTCTTATTTTGTTTGAGTTTTATTAAGCTTTGAATAATAAAACTTATACCATAATAGAGGTCGTAAAAAATGTCATATATGTCGGTCGTCATAATGTGAAATTTGAAAATATTTATACAACTAATTTCAAAAATAAGTGTTTTCCTATTAGGTTCATGCGCGCGGCCGCGCGCCCCGCGTCCTTTAGTCCCGAGCGGAACGTGTTGGAGGTCGGACGTATGCCAATTTTTAGCGAACCTGCCACCCCCGCTAAGTTTGGTTCCAGTCGAACCAAAAAATCATTATAAAATATTAATTCCTATCGTTTAGTTTTAAATAGTTGTAATATAAATTGTTTTTATTAGGTACTTTAGTTATAATTTTGGTCAATAAAACTAATGGACAAAATAAACAAAAAGAAGTTGTCATCGCTGGCTCTACGAAGGCTGAATAAACAAAATAGTAAGAAGGCTTTGACAATATAAATATTTAGACCTATATAAATATTTTTCTTTACTAACTAGGTTCTTTCTGTATTCTGAGGTACCTACCTAGCTAAGCGGAATAGATTTCGAAACCACGAAATAATAATTATGTGTGTAAATAAAGACGCCACGCGCGCAAAAGCTATAATAGTTTATTTTTCTCGCGGAATAGATTTGCCAACCGCAAAAAGTGTGTGAAATAATTGAATTTGAACCCTATGTCAAAGAGTATAAAGCCGCCACGTGCGCAAATGTTATAATGCTCTTTTCAAATGTCAGACTCAAAGGAAACTTTGACAATATTATTATAGGTACCTATAATTATACAAATTAATATTTTACTTTATTTACTAAGTAGATAAGTACCTACGTGGAATAGATTTACAAACCGCAAATGTGTGTAAAACAAAAACATTTTTGACTTTCTTTCTCCTATAAAAAAATGAAAATGTTTCTTCTTTTATTCAACAAAATATTTACAAAAATATCTAAATATAATATAAAAGTACTTTCAATAAAAAAGAAATCACAAAATGATACAATTAGAGCCTGGGTTTGATCCAGAATACTGACGGCTTTCAATCCCATTCTTTACTAAACGCGCTAATAGAACGTTAGTATACCGCGTTGAAATAACTGACCGTATTCGACTGTATTAGTATTTTTGTAAATGTAATAATGGTTAGGTACAGTCGATCATTCGTCGCTATGACCACAGTATAAAGATCATACAGTAGGTCGACGCCTTTGATCTTGTGGAAAATGCCGACAACGTCTAGACAGTATCGCAACGGCCAGGGTTGTCACAAGTCAACAATATTTATTACGCGCAGCACACTCGTGCCATAGTGTAGAAATATACAGCATGACCATTTCCTTCGAAATTATCATTTATTATTTTCGGTAAACTTCGGTAAACTATATAACTCTCTGTCTTCGGTGTTCGTATCAACTTTACGCTGATGATCTGCAGTTGTATGCATCTACGCGGGTGGAAAGTTTGTCAGACGCTATAGGAGATGTAAACCGAGATTTAGATGCTATCAAAACTGGTCTGATTGATTTGGGGTGACTGTAAGCCCATCAAAGTGTCAGGCCATTGTGATCGAAAGCTCACGTATGATCGTTAGAGTGGCAACTAGTTCACTCCCTCCTATTATTTTCAATTAAAGATCTCGGTTTGCATCTTGACTCTGCTTGGCTGGCAAAGTCAGGTTTGCAGTGTACTGTGTAAGCCAAAGAGTCAACGGGACTATGCGATGCCTGTATTATCTGTACGGCACGGCTACTTTTTTGAGTACTGGTTGCACATTACCTGGCTTCCAGGACACTGGCACCACTCTGGTTTTAATAGAACGCGATACGACGCAGGCGAGTACGCGATACAGGAGACTTCCATAACATGAAATGTAGTTTCCAGCATTACGGAACCAAAGTGAGGTATTTTAGGTGGTAAGTTAGACGCCGTGTCGAGACGTAAACTTACCGCAAAGACGGAGGCATTTAAATTTGCTTTTTCTTCTGCGGTGTGAACGAGTGTTCCATCCAGTTTTATCATAACTAGGAGGCAGCGAAGGACGGTAAAAGTTCGAGTTTCGCTTCGCAGTTTCGGAGTCTGCTGACCCATACTTCCATACTCGCCGTATGCCCCTGGGGCATTTTTCTGGAGGAGAAAATGTAGATACCGTTTTCACCAGAAAGTGGTCATACGATCCGAGCGAGCGTTTGTGAGTACTAGATCCAAGCCATTGGGCGTGTGGCCGTCGACTTCTGGAATGCAGGTTGCTTGGTGAACCAGCTGGTCGAGGTCTAGCGATAAAAAACTTGCGGGCCTCTCTACCAGAGTGCTCTGTTTATTGGTACGGGAACAACCATTCTTTATGGTGGGCATTAAAATCTCTTTGAAAAACAAGCTTTGCCATCGGATATTTGTGCTGGGCTAGTTCAGCTCCTGCAACTGCCTCCGTAAGGTGGTCGAAGAGCCTAGTTGTCTCCTGTTCACCGTTATGCATCCAGTAAACAAGACCAACAACGAGCATAGAAGCGAGCGTAAAAGAAATGTAAGCACTTTTCTCAAGACCATCTTGAGAAAAGTGCTTACATTTCTTTTTCATGAAAATGCTTAATCAGAAAAAGTTTCACATCTTTGTGTATGTCTGTCCATTAAATGCCTTCTCCCTCTTGTATTTACTCGATTTGTTTATGATCTATGTAGGTTCATTGAGATAAATAAAATAAATCTGTAGCGTACTGTATTATCGTTTTAACAGTTCTATGCCATATTTATAATTTTCTCTTTTCATACTCATTTTATTCCTGCTGCCACTGGTAAACTGGTAACACATTGAGTGATAACACATTTGACATTGCAAAAGCTGTCATGTCATGTTTGCGTACAAAATAATTTAGTTTTTTCTTTTTTAATTCAATTTTAATACTTTTCGTCTTCCAAAATACTTTAGCAAACAACCTCCAGCGTTTGTGAAATTGTGGTGGGTCGTCCACAAAAGCCGCAAAAGTTGAAGTTGAAGTCGAATCACGGCATTAGCCAGTTGTGCATGAATGATTGTAGTTTTTAGAGAGAAAAAAGTGTGTGGTTGAGGGACCCTCGTCGTCTCTCTCGTCAGAAGACAGTCGTAAGTATTAACACTTTTGCGTTACAATTTCTGCCAGTTTAGAAGCCGCGTAAAATAAATTCGTGCCAAAAAGTGTTTGTGTGATGCTATTATTGGTATAACTATTTGATTAAAAAAAATATATTTTTTATTTAAAAACATAATATTTCACACAGAATACCTCTAAGCCCTCTTTCAATATAACAATAATTGAATTGTAATACAACTCTCCTAATGTAAGTGTGCCTACCTAATACTTGATTTTTTATAATGTGCCATGAGTATTTCGCTCCCTTTGGGAAAGTCGAATAGCGCGCGGCGTGTAATTTTGAATCGAACTCGTATTCATGATCTACGTGTCAGTCAGATTTTATATTCAACTTATTCACAAAAATAAATAAATATACTTATTTTTAATTATTACTAATTAGGTTCAAGTTTATACAATACGTACCTATTCTATCTATAAACTTGAAAATACTTACTATTAAAACAAAACTAAATAAACATAAACTAATCAATCCAAGTTGATCTACTGAATTGCTCTATTCTGTGACGCATCTTCGTACCTACTTGAGTTCGTGAACTCATGAGCGGTGCGCTTGGCGCGCGCGTCTCCCGCGCGTCGTAATTTGTTACGTTTTGCTATTCGTTGCGGGGGCTGGGGTAAGCGTCGAATACCTACGGTATTCGGGCTAACCCGGCCTTAAAGCATGATGGTAAAATGTGAAAATTTGGGGGTGCTTCTCTGGTCATGGTGTTGGACCTGTTAGATTGATAGAAGGAAACATGGATCAATTCCAATACAAAAATATACTGGAAGAAACAATGTTACAATATGCTGAAGACGTGATTCAGATTATTTGGACATTTCAACACGACCATGATCCCAAGCACACTGCACGCACGGTTATAAAATTCCTCACATCTCAATCAGTTTCTAAAGCTGCTCTATGGGATTTAAATCTGGACTGTGGCCATTGTAAGCAATGGCCACAGTCCAGATTTAAATCCCATAGAGCAGCTTTTGTGCGAAGTTAAGAAAAAGGTTTCAAATCGACGGTGTGGTAACCTAAGTGAGTTATACAACGTTTATTTCGAGGAATGGCGCTCTATTTCTCTTGAAAAATGTCAAAAATTGATAGAGTCAATGCCTCGCCGGTGTAAGGCAGTCATCAAAAGCCGTGGTCACACTACAAACTATTAACTTAGAATAAAATGTATTAAATTGCAATTTTTAACATTATCATCGTCTTATTTAATGAGATCTTTAAAATCTAAGTATCTACTGAAACAACTCTCGAGCAGTTTAAGAATCGTTCTTAATTATTTGTCCAGCTTTATTACTATTTGAAATCGTAACTGTCGATAATAAATTAAATATTTAAGGTAAATAGTAAGTGATTTTAATATTTACTCTTAATCCCGTTTACTCTGTCCATGTAGCTATTTCATAACATAATTAATTATTTTTGAGAAGGAACATAAAAGTACATATGATATTGTTTTTTTTTAAATGTCTGGTACTACAAATCGTTCTTAATTGTATGACCACCACTGTATGTTATATTAAACATTCTTACTAATGTACAAAAGTACGCGAGACAATATATGTAATTATAATAAGTAGGTATGTTATAATTTAACGTTTTTGTTCAATGAGAATGTAAAATGCTTTACGTATTATTAAAAAAAATCAAATCCATACTAATATTATAATACGCAAGTGTGTTTGTTTGTCCTTCTTTCATGTCGAAATAGAGCAATGGACCTATGCGATTTTTAGGGTGGAGATAGTTGAAGGGCTGAAGAGTGACATAGGGTAGGTACTTAATTTTCGCTTTGCATTTGTTGCAAGCGAAGTCGTGGGAAAACCTAGTTTTAAATAACTTTATGATTACGAAGAATTTTTATTGTATTTTTAACGGACTTCAAAAAAAAGGAGGAGGTTCTCAATTCGTCTTGAACTTATTATTTTTTTTATGTATGTTACCTCATTACTCGCAGATGGCTGGACCGATTTAGAAAAATCTTTTTTTGTTTGAAAGGGTATACTTTCTAGTTGGTCCCATTATCGTCATGTTTGGATCTGTTGATAGGATCATGGAGAAATCGAGGGAACTCTTAAAATATTATAGGCACACCTATAGCGTTTTGGGTATTTTTTATAGTACCTTGTACAGTTGCTCTTGAAAAGTACCATTTGAGGAAGTGGAACTGATGATGAAGACCCCAGATGACCACCAAAACTACTCAATAATAAGTATTTCGTGGATTGCGATTACATTACTTGAATATGGATGTTTAGCACTTTATGCTCGTCACAATGCATATAGTGAAGTAGAGCTGATGGTGATGTACCAGGAGAACTCCTCAAAAATTAACGGCTCTGCACCGGGAAAAGCAATATTTTGTAAAAGGTGATAAGTAGTTGACATTTTGGCTTTTGTAACTAGATAAATTACAAACCGACCCACTAAAAAGCGCGAAAAAAATTTTTTTGAGCAAAAAATAGAACCGACTTCTATATAAAAACATTACAAAGGCAAAAATAACTTAGATTTCGGAAGGCGGTGTCAAAAAAAAGAAAATACAAAACAAATGACACCGACTACCGAAATTAAAGTTTTTTTTGCCCTTGTAGTGTTTTTATACAACGTTTAACCGAGCGGTCATATTCATACCAAGGGCACGGCTTCTTTGGGTGACATCAAACGATATTGGAAGGGTTTTTTAATCCTATCTCTACATGTTCGGAAGTAATGACAATTTTTAATACATTGATACCAGAAACCGAACTTTTCAAATTGAAATAAGCACATTACTAGCACTAAGTCAGCTGATCGGTGTCAGTGAACTATTTGTAAATAAAAATAAACCTCTTACTCCTGGTATTTCTGAATAAAAGGTTCCGCATGTTTTATTTTTTATTTACAAAATATTATTACTGACTTTTCCTAAACTTTGATTATTTTTGGGAACTAGCTACAATACAATTAATTAGTCTAGGTATCAAATGGTCTAGGTTTATTTAAATAAACCTGCTTGCATTGTCACGTGTATCATTTACACACTTGTTGGTTTTTTACGTAGTTGTCCTTTTGTAGAAGATTACTTTGTAGATAATTATTATTTACAAAGTAATCTTTCACCCCCCCCCCCCCCCCCTATTTATTCAATTCACAGATCGAATCCCGTGCTCTTGAATCGATCTTCTAAAAATTCATTAAAAATCGTAATCAAAATTTTAAATAACATTTAACACACCTTTATTTTATGACATATTTACAGTTGCCAGTCAGGTAGGTAGGTACGTCTAAACTTTTAATAAATAATAATTGATAACCTTTCCGGTGTAATTTAATGACTTTCATACAGATGGTACAGCTACAGATGTAGTCGGTTAACATAACAATACTAACTAAACTAATACAGAATACGACCGATGCCGAGCGATTAATTTATAAAATACAGCTATGTCATTCGAAATAGGAACTTCTATCAAACCGTAAAATTTTTCAATCTTTGCTTAGTGCTAACATAAACAATGCGGACAAGTTAAAAAGTGTCGGCATATTATGTAATTAATCTTGTTTGAAATAGATAAACCTACCTATTCGCTGTTTATGATTGTCAGCACAATACTTTGGGCAAATATGAAAGTTTATATGCCCTTATCATAATAATTTTTACACATACGATCCAGGAGATTCGATTCACCTTACTATTGAATCGAGTTGCTTATTGTTTCGAAAAATCGTCAGAACGTACCATTGAATTGATAATAAAAATGGAATCCTTACGTGCATCCTACCGCAAATTGCTTAAATAAACATTATTATTTGCCATTAGAACTTAGAATAGAAAAAGGATTTAGTAACAATTAATATTCAACTGAACCCAAAACATCATTTCAATACACCTCTTCGGAATTTATTCCTCTCCTAGTGCAAATAAAATTACAGTGGGTTCCGTTCGTAATTTTTTAATAATTATGACGAAAATTATTAACAACAAGTTAATAGTTTTTTTTATTACAAAATAATAGCAAGCACGCATGATTTTTGTCTCTAGGACTAACCGAAAGAATTATCGGAAGTTCACGTTTTGTCGGTGAGTAAGTAGTACATGGGTTTTATTGGTTTGAGCATTAGTTTAGTCTTTATTTAATTCAAAATTAAGTCAATAAAAAATGTCGCAAAACTGCATCTAAATGTGAAAAGAAATTAATAAAAAGTACTAGGACCGCATGAGTAACAGGAATATTGTTAATGCCGAATTGAAAATCCTTTGCTCACAGAACCCTGATTACGTTATTACACACACAATGTACATTATAATGTGTCTTTGGGTACGTGAAACAATTGCTGTCCATGTAGTTTCAATTATTCCTGGTAAATTCAACTTCTAATTTAGACTTCTAACGAGATACCGCAGCCCCGGAATGCAAGGGCAACTAAAGAAACAGGGTGGTATTTAGTCAGTAAGAGTCTAACACTTCCTTCCGCCCTACCCAGGGTAGGAGCAGAGTCAGCAGAGTCATTAATATTTTCCCACCCAAAAAAAAATATGAATGATTTTTCAATTTTGAATTTGAATTGCGTAATTAGTTTGCTCTGGTGTGTTAGATTTACTTAACAGTTTAACGGAGTTTAGTTGAAATTACTGTTATTATGTAAAATAGTCTTGAATTCTTGAACAATATTTTTTAATAGTAGTGGATGGACAGTAACTGGGATAGCTACCCTACAACGAAATAATATTTAGGTACCAGGATAGCAGAGTTTTATTTATTTAGCATTATTGGTTTGCTAGTCAGTCGACATTCCGCGTTTAGCTATTGCACTCGTGTTTATCCCTGTAATACGCGTATCAGTTCAGTACGGCTACACCTAATTGATTTTTAGGGTTCCGTAGCCAAATGGCAAAAAACGGAACCCTTATAGTTTCGATATGTCTGTCCGTCTGTCTGTCTGTCTGTCTGTCCGTTCGTCCGTATGTCACAGCCATTTTATTCCCAAACTATTAAAACTATACATGTGAAACTTAGTAGGTAGCTGTATTCTGTAAACCGCTTTCCGATTTTAAGAAAAAAAATAAAAAATATTTAAAATAAAGGGGGTCCCCATACATGGAACTAGAACTGAAAATATTTTTTTTCATGAAACCTATGCGTGTGTGGTATCTATAGACAGGTCTTTAAAAATGATATCAGGGTTTATAAAACTACTTTTTCATAAAGTCAATCGTTTAGAAGATATAAGCTTCTAAAGTGGTAAAATGTGTGTCCACCCCCTCTAACTTCTATAATAATGGAGTGAAAAATCTAAAAAAATATATGTCTGCAGATCTTAATGTAAACTTTCAACCAAAATTAGTTTGAATGAAATCAGGTAAGCAGTTTTTGAGATACAGCATATTTTCAAAAACCGCAACTATATCTTTGTAATTCATACATACACTATGAAAAACAAAGTTATTTAGCGTAGTTGTAAAAATGTAAATAAGCTAGTTTTAAGAAATTTTTAAGGTATATTTTTATTCGTCAAATTAATATACATATTATATTATATTATTATAGTTACTACGGAACCCTTCATGGGCGAGTCTGACTCGCACTTGGCCAATTTTTTTTGTTGTGTTTGCAAAATGTCGGGTCAGTGGGTCGTCTTAGGGGTGTGTGTTGGAGCCGAAAATGGTAATTTAGTGTAGTGTATGCAGTGCAGTGTGATACGATGGACCTAATGAAAGTGCGGATTGAGGCCGCTTTCAGGACAATAACGCAACGCTACGCATGTTCAGGTATCCATTAACAAGCGAGCGGCCTTGTGCATACAATACCAAGGTCACCACATCGAACCCCACCTTTAAAAATGTAAGTCAGTTTACTAAATTAAGCAAAGCTTTAAGATTTTACTGTTTACTCGGTAATAAGTAATAATAAAGGATGAAACTAGTTAACCTACCTAAACTTTGTTTCGATTTTTTACGAAAGTTTTGTTATCTCAGTGTTTACGTGCAATTTCTGGCTTGATATTAACGAGTAAACTGTAAATCAATAATTACGCATTAATTTTTACATCACGGTAAACAAAGTAGGTAGGTATGGTTTATTGCGCGCGCGCGTCATCGCTTTGGCGGCGCGGCGGCGGCGTCTTTTATTTCGTCAGTTTGCGCCGACAAAAGAACACCGCCTCTACAGTAGGCTACTAGGCGAACAGAATTACGGAAGAGATTTATCGTGATATTTGCAAGTGACGTGGAAAATTATTGACCTACGTAGTGCGGTGACACGTTTGTTATGATTTCAATTTAAGAAACATACGAAACCGAAAATTTGGTATAAATTTTTAGAGTATTTTATTTTGAGTTGAAACCCTTCCAATATCGTTTGATATCACCCAAAGAAGCCGTGCCCTTGGTATGAATATCACCGCTCGGTTACACGTTATATAGAAGTCGATTCTATTTTTTGCAAAAAAAAAATTATAATAGTATGTAGGAATCCTTTAGAATAAATACCGTTTTTTATTCGGTCCTACGGAATCCTAAAATGTTATTTTATGTTCACGTGTCACGGTAGTACAGTCTGCAGAGAGAAGAGATTGACATTGTTAAGAGGTTTAGTAACGGATGCGCTTGCTCGCTTACGCCATCAAGATGACATAATAAATGGAGGAGGGCGGCACAATTAATTGCTTCTAAGGAATGCGCCCAGCTGCAGCAGTGATAACATACATATAAGATGAATAGCTTACACCCAACTCGTTACCGATTAATATAGCTTTGAAATATTCCGAAGATATTATTTGGTTTCTGAGCACCATTGTCCTCAGCTCAAGGTCAAAACATTTCTGGCTAAGCCTGCCTTTCATTAAAGTGAAATTTTCCAGAATCTCATTGATTTTACCTAAATGTATATTCGGGACGCCCTTTAACATTATCAGAACAGAACGTTGTAATTAGCGTTGAATATTGCTCTGTCGCACTACTACAGACTGTAATCTTAAAACGCCACTTCACTTGGAGTCATTCGAGGTAACGAGACCATAACTCTGTCTTGTCTGGATACGGACTAATCCGGCGCTCACGAAACTACGTAGATCCAGATAGAGAATAGAAATGCGATTAGTGGGGTTTGTTTAGTTTGATTGGCGCCGCCTAAGCCTGCATTACTTGGAGATAGCACGATTTCTTCGCGTCCGTGGTTGATAACTCCAATTCTGTGTAACAACGGGATCAGCGACAGTTAATCTGTAAGCCGAGGTTCACACGATACACATCTAAGTCAGATGTTGTCTATCTAGCTTAGGACGGGTGGGAGTGGGTTAATGACTCGGAAATCATTCGGGTTAAGTAAGTTAAGTTCCTTCGGGTTCGGATTGAAAGATAAGAGACCAACAGATTTGTTGGTGGCGTGTCTCCATCAGGATTCAGTGAAAGATTTAGAGACATTTACTTTCACCCTGGCAGCCGTTTCTTTCTTAATTAAACCAAATTATTTTCACATAATCCCAATAATCCAACTAATAAAGCATTCTGTGTAACATTGTTGCGGGATTTAGATATTTAATTGTTTACTAACAACATTGTGGTCAAAACAAATAGGTTTCGGTGTGAAACCGATATTATGGCGATAGTAGTTTACAATTCGTTTGATTCTGCGGTATTAGATTAGTCAATAACAGTTAAGCTTTCAAAGTAATCATAATTTATGACAATGTTCAATGCCCCTGTGTTATATTTGGCAATAGGCATCTAGTATTAAAAAAAGATATTAAACGTTAGTTATAATGAATACTATAGAGTAGTCATATCACCAGTCTGCTTTGTACTTACTCACCAACAATGTAACTTTCATAGACGCCTGAAATTTTCAGCAGTTATGTTTTATTTCTTTCAGTTGACTACGTATTGTGGTGTGGCTGCTTTATTATTTAAGGCCGGGTTATCCAGAGCACCGTAGGTATTCGACGCTTACCCCAGCCCCCGCAACGAATAGCAAAACGTAACAAATTACGACGCGCGGGAAACGCGCGCGCCAAGCGCACCGCTCATGAGTTCACGAACTCAAGTAGGTACGAAGAGCGTCACAGAATAGAGCAATGCAGTAGATCAACTTGAATTGATTAGTTTATGTTTATTGTGTTTTGTTTTAATAGTAAGTATTTTCAAGTTTATAGATAGAATAGGTACGTATTGTATAAACTTGAACCTAATTAGTAATAATTAAAAATAAGTATATTTATTTATTTTTGGGGACAAGGTGAATAAAAAATCTGACTGACACGCAGATCATGAATACGGGTATGACTCAAAATTACACGCCGCGCGCTATTCGACTTTCCCAAAGAGTGCGAAATCTTCATGGCACAGTATAAAAATCAAGTATTAGGTAGGCACACTTACATTAGGAGAGTTGTATTACAATTCAATTATTGTTATATTGAATGAGGGCTTAGAGGTATTCTGTGTGAAATATTATGTTTTTAAATAAAAAATATAAATATTTTTCAATCAAATAGTTATACCAATAATAGCAACACACAAACACTTTTTGGAACGAATTTATTTTACGCGGCTTCTAAACTGGCAGAAATTGTAACGCAAAAGTGTAAATACTTACGACTATCTTCTGACGAGAGAGGCGACGAGGGTCCCTCAACCACACACTTTTTTTTCTCTAAAAACTACAATCATTTATGCACAACTGGCTAATGCCGTGATTTGACTTCAACTTCAACTCTTGCGGCTTTTGTGGAGGACTCACCACAATTTCACAAGCGCTGGAGGTTGTTTGGTAAAGTATTTTGGATGATGAAAAGTATTAAAATTGAAATAAAAAAAAAACAAAATCATTTTGTACGCAAACATGACATGACAGCTTTTGCAATGTCAAATGTATTTCACTCAATGTGTTACCAGTTTACCAGTGGCAGCAGGAATAAAATGAGTATGAAAAGAGAAAATTAGAAATATGGCATAGAATTGTTAAAACGATAATACAGTACGCTACAGCTTTATTTTATTTATCTCAATGAACCTACATAGATCATAAACAAATCGAGTAAATACAAAAGGTAAAAGGCATTTAATGGAGGTTGGACGGGGAACATTAGGGAGTGCGCGTGATTCGAAATGTAGTTAAAAGCCATAGATCCTGACACGATATGTCACATTTTTGACATTTTACAACATATTATCTGTTTCCCTTTGGTACATGAATACTTTATTGGAAAACTCTTAAAAAAGTAGACATACGCAAAAATGTGAAACTTTTTCTGATTTATCATTTTCATGAAAAAGAACACTTTTCTCAAGACCATCTATGCTCGTTGTTGGTGTTGTTTACTGATTGCATAACGGTGAACAGGAAAAGACTAGGCTCTTCGACCACCTTACGGAGGCAGCTGCAGGAGCTGAACTGGCCCAGCACAAATATCCGATGGCAAAGCTTGTTTTTCTAAGAGATTTTAATTCCCACCATAAAGAATGGTTGTTCCCGTACCAACAAACAGAGCACGCTGGTAGAGAGGCCCACAGGTTTTTTTATCGCTAGATCTCGACCAGCTGGTTCACCAAGCAACCTGCATTCCGGAAGTCGACGGCCACACGCCCAATGGCTTGGACCTAGTGCTCACAAACGTTGCGTCGCCAGAGACTGTCAGTATCGGTCTAGGCCTCGCTCGGATCGTATGACCACTTTCTGGTGAAAACGGTATCTACCTTTTCTCCTCCAGAAAAATGCCCCAGGGGCATACGGCGAGAAGTATGGGTCAGCAGACTCCGAAACTGCGAAGCGAAACTCGAACTTTTACCGTCCTTCGCTGCCACCTAGTTATGATAAAACTGGATGGAACACTGGCTCACACCGCACAAGAAAAAGCAAATTTAAATGCCTCCGTCTTTGTGATAAGTTTACGTCTCGACACGGCGTCTAACTTACCACCTAAAATACCTCACTTTGGCTCCGTAATGCTGGAAACTGCATTTCATGTTAAGGAAGTCCGTAAAGCCCTTTCTAGTCAAAATGTGAACAAAGCCAGTGAACCGGAAGGAATACCTGCTCGAGTCTTAAAGAGTTGTACCCCGGATTTGTCTCCTGTATCGCATACTCGCCTGTATCGTGTTCTATTAAAACCGGAGTGGTGTCAGTGTCCTGGAAGCCAGGTAATGTGCAACCAGTACTCAAAAAAGTAGCCGTGCCGTACGGATAATACAGGCATCGCATAGTCCCGTTGACTCTTTGGCTTACACAGTACACTGCAAACCTGACTTTGCCAGCCAAGCAGAGTCAAGATGCAAACCGAGATCTTTAATTGAAAATGATAGGAGGAAGTGAACTAGTTGCCACTCTAACGATCATACGTGAACTTCCGATCACAATGGCCTGACACTTTGAGGGGCTTACAGTCACCCCAAATCAATTAGACCAGTTTTGATAGCATCTAAATCTTGGTTTAAATCTCCTATAGCGTATGACAAACTTTCCACCCGCGTAGATGCATACAACTGCAGATAATCATTGTAAAGTTGATACGAACACCGAAGACAGAGAGTTATAAAGTTTACCGAAGTTTACCGAAAATAATAAATGATATTTTTGTAGGATATGGTCATGCTGTATATTTCTACACTATGGCACGAGTGTGCTGCGCGTAATAAATATTGTTAACTTGTGACAACCCTGGCCGTTGCGATACTGTCTAGACGTTGTCGGCATTTTCCACAAGATCAAATGTGTCGACCTACTGTATGATCTTTATACTGTGGTCATAGCGACGAATGATCGACTACCATAATAACCATTATTACATTTACGAAAATAAAACCTAATACAGTCGAATACGGTAAGTTATTTCAACTCTGGTTACTAACGTTCTATTGGCGCGTTTAGTAAAGAATCGGATTGATATTCATCAGTATTCTGGATCAAACCCAGGCTCTAAACACACACCTTTTTGTGATTTCTTTTTTATTGTAAGTACTTTTATATTATATTTAGGTATTTTTGTAAATGTTTTGTTGAATAAAATAAGAAACATTTTCATTTTTTTATAGGAGAAAGAAAGTCAAAAATGTTTTTGTCTTACGCACATATTTGCGGTTTGTAAATCTATTCCGCGTAGGTACTTATCTGCTTAGTAAAGTAAAATAATAATGTGTATAATTATAGGTACCTATAATAATATTGTCAAAGTTTCCTTTGAGTCTGACATTTGAATAGAGCATTTGCGCACGCGGCGGCTTTATGTTCTTTGACATAGGGTTCAAATTCAATTGTTCACACACTTTTTGCGGTTGGCAAATCTATTCCGCGAGAAAAATAAACTATTATAGCTTTTGCGCGTGTGGCGACTTTATTTACACACATATTATTTTGTGGTTTCGAAATCTATTCCGCGTAGTTAGGTAGGTACCTCAGAATACAGAAAGAACCTAGTTAGTAAAGAAAACTTTTTATATAGGTCTAAATATTTATATTGTCAAAGCCTTCTTACTTTTTTTGTTTATTCAGCCTTCGTAGAGCCAGCGATGACAACTTCTTTTTGTAGATTTTGTCCATTAGTTTTACTGACCAAAATTATACCTAAATTACCGAATAAAAACAATTTATATTACAACTATTTAAAACTAAACGATAGGAATTAATATTTTATAATGATTTTTTGGCTCGACCGGAACCAAACTTAGCGGGGGTGGCAGGTTCGCTAAAAATTGGCATACGTCCGACCTCCAACACGTTCCGCTCGGGACTAAAGGACGCGAGGCGCGCGGCCGCGCACATGAAAATAATAGGAAAGCACTTATTTTTAAAATTAGTGGTATAAATATTTTCAAATTTCACATTATGACGACCGACATGTATGTCATTTTATACGACCTTTATTATGGTATAAGTTTTATTATTCAAAGCTTAATAAAACTCAAATAAAATAAGAATAAGACCGTAATTTAGACTTGTCTTTGCGATTTAATTAGATGCAGTGAAATACAAGTAATCGTGTATCGGATGACCGAAATAGAAAGATCAAAGTATGAATTATGTAATATGTTTTTTTCAAAATTTAAATCCGTGTTATCTACGAATAAAACACAATTGAAAACGACGTTTTTTCGAATAACCTCGCCTTAAATCAGTGTGGGGACAACTAATGTTTACGTATTTTTAACCGACTTCAAAAAAAGGAGGAGGTTCTCAATTTGTCCTGAACTTTTTTTTTATGTATGTTACCTATTAACTCAGAGATAGCTGGACTGATTTAGAAAATTCTTGTTTTGTTTGAAAGGGTATACTTTCTAGTTGCTCCCATTGTCATCACGTTTGAATCTGATGATGGGATCATGGAGAAATCGAGGGAACTTTTCAAATATTATAGGCACACCTATAGCGTTTTGGGTAATTCTTATAGTAACTTGTGCAGTTGCTCTCGATAAGCACCATTTGAAGAAGTGGAACTGATGATGAAGACCCCAGATGGCTATCGAAACTACTTAATAATAAGTATTTCGTGGATTGAGATTAGATTACTTGAATATGGATGTTAAGCACTTTATGCTCATCACAATGCATGTGGTGAAGTAGAACTGATGATGATGTCCCAGGAGAACTCCTCAAAAATTAACGGCTCTGAACCGGGAAAAGCAATATTTTGTAAAAGGTGATAAGTAGTTGACATTTTATTTATTTATTTATCACACACATGTTATTTATCAAAAGAGAGATACAAAAAGAAGAGAAAAGCAAACAGTATTCAAGAGAAATACCCGTGGGCCCCAAACTAGGCACAGCCTGTATCTTGGTGGCCCAGGATGTAACCTTAGCTGAATTCAGTTTAGTGCGGACAGCGCAATTTCACTCTTGTCAAATTAATTTTAATGAAGCAGATATAAGTTCATACAATAATAATGTTAAAGTGAAAATAATAAAATAGAATTAAAAACAAAAACAAATTAAATTAAATTACAAATTAAATTAAATTACAAATAAAAATTACAAATTAAATCACAAATTAAATTTAAAGTTAAATCATCATCGAATACAAATTTCAAGTCACAATTAATGAAAGTCAATAACATAATTAGTTGTCGGAGTCAGATAAATACACTAGACACAAAGCAAAATAATAATTTAAAAAAGAAATATAATAATAATATAAGAATAAAATACAGTCAGGGTGGGTGGGTGTAAAACTGTGTAATGTTGTGTTGTGTGTGTGCAGGATGTCCGGAGGTGTCTAGGTGAGAGTGTTTGTGTATTGATGCTGGTCAACTCATTGGGCATAAGATTTTTTCAGTTTCGTCATACGAAAGGTCCTGTAACCATCTCTTTATAGCTCTCTTGTCATCGGATATATTACCAGAGATCCTTAGTGTGCATTTGTTAATCGCGTTAAACACCCGAATCGGCAGAAACAGCGAAAATCTAGTGGCAAATGCTGTTCTCACTCTTGGAAACGGAAGTCTATCGGCTCCAATTCTACCTCTTTGGGTGTATGTGAATTGTCTTCCTAAAAATTTAACTAGTTTTAGGAGGGAGCTTAGGATGAAAAGCTGGCGGACCCGCAAGACTCTCGCCTCTTTGTACAATTGATCTGTACAATAGCGCCTCGGCCTACCCAGCCAGACCTTCAGAACAGCCCGTTGAGCACGTTCGAGTTCCAGCAGATAGGACTTGGCCGCGCTGCCCCAGACACCTACACAGTACTGCAAGAGCGGTTGGCACAAAGCTTGGTATACTGTTCTGCATACGTCTTTTGGGGCACTGGCACGTAGTGACTTCATTATGTAAATAAATTTGCGTTTTCTCTTTGAGAGAACACATATATGTTCCCTGAAGGACAAGTTTTGGTCAACTATAACACCCAAGTATTTAACTGAATCTGTTTTGGTTATGATATTGCAGTTACAGTCAATAGAATTACAGTGGAAGCTGTGAATTCTGATTTTCTCAATGTCCGGATTAATTTTGGCTTTGGTAACTAGATAAATTACAAACCGACCCACTAAAAAGCGTGAAAAAAAATAGAACCGACTTCCATATCAAAACACTACAAAGCCAAAAATAACTTTAATTTTGGAAGGCGGTGTCAAAAAAAAGGAAAATACAAAACAAATGACACCGACTACCGAAATTAAAGTTATTTTTGACTTTGTAGTGTTTTGATATGGAAGTCGGCTCTATCTTTTGCAAAAAAAAAAATTAATACTATTATATTACCTACTACTATATTCGACAGACGTTGTCTGTATGACTTTTTAAATATTCTCTGTAAGAGAGGGAACATAACAGGAACATAATTATTGCAATCGATCCAGCATTAATTTTTATATATGAGATGAAGAAGAAGATAGAAGATTTATTAAGTATCCTTCTATCGAGTCAGTACGTGTTCAATTGCTCATTGAATTGTGTTGCTAAATAGAATACGAATGTCATATTTATGATATCGAAATCAAAACAAAAACTAAATCCCAATACATAATTATATTTATCTACTAGCAGTCGCAGCTTCGCTCACGTGGACTTTGTCACGATAAAAACATCACCCTCCTTTTTAGGGTTCCGTAGCCGAATAGCAAAAACGGAACCCTCATAGTTTCGTCATGTCTGTCCGTCCGTATGTCACAGCCATTTTATTCCGAAACTATTAGGACCACAGAAATCAAAAATACAGAGAAGTGGTAAGGGGGCGTATCGGTGTCCGCGCGACATGGGCACAGGGCTCATGTCACAGGCAAGTGGCCGTCTCCGCGAACTAGTGCGCTTTCGACGGCGATCGTGATAACATATATGAATGCCGAGTTGTTCTGTGGTATCTTGTAAAAACCGAAGCCAAAATCAAATCTATGTGAATCATGGAATCACTTACCATATGTAAGTACAAGTATTTTACAATATTTGTCTTTAAAATCATGAAAAACAATAAATCGTAAAATATTTCTTGGTTTTACTATGTTATTTTTGTTTTCAAATATCAGAGCGACTGTACTCCTTTTGCTATAAATACATTGCTCCTTAACCACTACCTGAGTTCGTCACTAAGTAACTGGACAAGCAATGTAAACATAACATACGAAACTGTATTACGCGGATTCATCGCGTAGTGAGGCCGCCACTTCTTGCGACGAATTAGTGATGTGTTTTTGTTTGTAAAGGTATACTTTGAAATTGGTCCCATTGTCACCAAGTCAGGATCTGATGATGGGATCCTGGAGAAATCGAGGGAACTCTTCAAATATTATAGGCACACCTATAGTGATTTGGGTATTTTTTATAGTAACTTGTGTAGTTGCATTCGAAAAGCACCATTTTGAAGTAGACCTGATGATGAAGACCACCGATGGCCACTGGAACTACTCAATATATAAGTAGGAATAATAAGTAGTTCATGTGTTCCGCTTCGATTACTTGAATGTGGTTATTAAGCACAATATGCTCATCACAATGCATATGGTGAAGTGAAGCTGATGGTGAACTATCAGGAGAACTCCTCAACAAATAACAGCCCAACATTGGGAAAAGTAATATTTTGTAAATGAATATAAGTAGTTGACATTTAGGCTCTTGTAACTAGGTAAATTAAAAATCGACCAACTAAAAAGAGTGAAATAAAAACTTTTTACCAAAAAATTAAACCGACTCCCAAAAAACACCGCAAAGTGAAAAAAAACTTTAATTTCGGAAGTCGGTGCCAAAAACGAAAATACAAAACTAAAGACACCGACTACCGAAATTAAAGTAATTTTTCACTTTGCAGTGTTTTTTGGGTGTCTGTTTAATTTTTTGGTAAAAAGTTTTTTATAACATACGGAAACCTCTAAGAAAATATGTTTAACTTTTATTTTACATGAGATGACAGAAATAAAAATACGTTCAAAAGTCAAGTGTACAAAAAAGTAAAAAAAAATAAACAATTTATTTTACGCCCGCAGCATACGTAAGGAGTTCCGACGTCGCCGTCGCTACAATTGTTTATTTTTCAATCTGTCAACCGTTTTAGCCCGGTTGGAAGATCGATGTAAATAATGTTTTTTTACTTATTTTGATTTTTTTACAGAGTAGTAGAGAAATGCGTAACCAATATTCGTAAAGTAAGTTACTTTAATTTTAGGTTAATAATCGGTGGTGTTTTTCGGTTTAGAATTATCGTATGTTATGCCTTATCCTCATGCTGTTTCTTTATTTTTTATGGTTTTTGTATTTTGCTTCCATTGAAGCTTCGAATGCGTTATAATAATCGGCATGGTTCAGATAATATATTTGTGAATTGAGCTTAAAATAAGTCAATATATTCATGCTATTTATTTGTTATGCATGGATGTGTGTTTGTTTTCATATATTTAACAATTTCTCTACTAACTAGGATTTTTCTTATAACAAAAACAAAATGATAAATAAGTGCTTTTCGTACTTTTCAGCTTCCCAAAAGATGGTAACATAAAAAAGGAATGGATTGATGCCACAGGCATGCCACCTAACTGGTACCCTACAAAAAATAGCACCATATGCTTGGTTCACTTCAACGCAGAAATGTTCTAGTCTCTAAAGAAAATCGCAGGCTTTTTGAATGGACAATTCCAAAATTAAGAGTACAACTGATATTTGCAGAAGTGTGTTAAATTTTATTTTATTACTGAAAGCTATTCTCATGATTTAGGCCGCGTGTCCACGGCAAGAAAAATCGCCGGGTCTATGTAAGAATTCGTGTCGTTTCTACACACGACTAGTGTACACTGCGTCGGCGCTGCACAAGACAAAAATCTTGTCTGCGCCAGACACTACGCGATATGTAGGGGGCGGGGGGCGGTGTGTACAGTGCCCATGAGAACGTTTAAGCGTGTGGACCTGTGTTGCTTACGACAGTTTGTTTACCTTTTTATAAAAGAAAAACGAAGTGATTTTCATACGAAAATAAAGGACGAACTTTTCCTCATACTGTCGCAGTTCAAAGTAGAAGTTAGTAAACTCATGTTTTTGACTTAACATAGGATGTACCCAGTATTTTCTTTTGGAGTTAGTTTTCTTTTTTAATTTTCTATACATATAATAGGCAATCACCATTTTTTTTGCGTGGTAGTCAACATTATTTCCCACAGTTCACAACACAACACGACACGATGTACACCCTACAATGTCTAAATCATGATTGAACGAAACAATTCGTACCGTGTACATACTAGATTTTTTCTTGTCTGCAACAGACACGACATTCTTTCGTGCACAGACCTGACAAAATTCTTCTCATGTACATGAATATTTTCATCTTGTCTGTAGCCGACACGAAAAATTTCATACCGTGGACACGCGGCCTTAGGGTATTCATAAAATCAGTCATTCAACTTTTCAGGATTATATACAACCTATACGGCTGGTATGTTCCGATCAAGAGCGTAATGTAAGTTAACATCGACTTCTATTTGACCTATCACTGTGATAATTAAATATTAAGATTTAAGTCGAAAGCGCCAGGGTAGCCCTTAATACTTAGTAGGTAGTACTTAATAATAATTATGTAATGTTATGTTCTTAATAATATGTTTATTGTTATTGTAATATTTTCTGGACATGCCATTTTTTATTTGGTTCATTTTCAGGTGCCCAAAAAAAATTGTACAATAATAAATGGAAGAATCGATAACTTTCCGATTTAGTCAATCACTAGCGTATATGTAAAATAAATTGCTTTTGCACAGCACAACGATAGCGACCGATGTTTTTGTGTGGGTAAATTCTACGGTGCATGGTAAATACACGCTGTGTTTGACGGAATAAGGTTTATTATTGATTGTATAGTACGTTCTGATTTAAGAAATGCGGGTGTGTGCGCGAGTGCGTATCTATTGATTTTATTAAACTGCATGTGTAGTTGTTGCCCCGCCCAGCGCCTAACTGGAGACACACGGTTCCGATATAATTTCGTCTGTTGACCAAATCTACTTATTTATTTTATCTATGATTAGGACTATACATGTGAAACTTGGTAGGTAGATGTATTCTGTGAACCGCTTTCTTCCGCTTTACAATATAAGTATAGAATATAATTATTATTCCTTAAATGAAAACATGATTTACATTTTTCTTTTGTACTTTTTTAAATTAGCATCTTCATTTCCCGGAAAAGGAGACTTTCTCCATATTAGAAGAGCTCCAGCGTTAGAGAACTTAATATATTTTTGTACATTAATACTCAAACAGACTACACTCAGACTCCCTAAAGCCCTATCTTAACCCGTTAGTGCACACACAGACCGCTGTGTAACTAAGTGAGGCCTGATTTCCGGTTCATTTATCTGGTGTCTCATCATAGTTCCGTTGCAGCCGGATGCAGGCGGTCAACGGTTAATTGATTACCCGGTAGTTAACCGGGTAAAGCGCCGCCTTTCCATCAAATACGGTTATGTTTGTAAAGCTTAATGCAAATTATTTAAACTGGTTATGTGCCGTTTAATTCAATCGATCGGGTGTAAGAGAATGTTGGAGATTTGAAGTTGTAAGTTTTCTTTGCCTGCCATGTTTGTGAAGCTTTAGATTTACGAATAAGTTATAATTATTTATTAAAACCACTTTAACACCATGCTTACAGACTTAAACCTAATACGATAGAAAGATGAAGATGGGTAGGCCTTTAGTGTGGGACGCAACTTGTGTCGATACTCTTGCGCCATCCCATCTTCCTAGCTCATCTTGTTGTGCTGGCGCTGCCGCTGCGGCTGCTGAGAACCTCAAGCGGCGGAAATATAATAACCTTGTTGGTAGTTATATTTTCAAGCCGTTTGGGGTTGAAACCTTGGGGTCGTGGGGTCCGAGTGCTCACAAATTATTTAAAGATCTGTCCAGACGCCTAGTTGACACTTCGCGTGACCCAAGGGCTGGCTTTTACCTTGGACAGAGGTTAAGCATTGCCATACAACGTGGCAATGCCGCCAGTCTTTTGGGCACATTACCAGTGGACAGCGATGCGCACGAATTTCTGGATGCAATATTTTAGTTTATTTTTAAGTGTGTATATGTAGTTTAGGGTTTTTATTTAAATTAAAATTGTATTCTTTCTCAAATAAAATAAATATACGATAGTATGTACGTCAGCTATATTTACTTAAAAATTAAATAACACTACTACGATATAAACTTAACGATTCAAAACACACACATTCATTAGCTATGTTACTAAATTTAAGAGAATCTTGGCGAATTCACTCAAATTGTACATTTTCAAGAACTTCGTCACTACACAGATTGTTTTTGGCAATGATGTTTTCGCCAGAAGATTGGTCTTGGCTACTGGCACGACTAGGAGTGGTGGCGGCGCCGCCGCCTCAGGCAGGCTAGATAAAAAGGGACTCGAAAGACAATATACAACCATTTATAAGTATGTATTTTATTACATCTGTGTTTATATGTTTTAAGTCACTAGTTACTGTTTTTTAAATACCACTTCTCCTATTTAATTATTACACCTACCTCGCTATCTCTTCACCACCCTTGGTTGACTGGTAGAGAATGCCTACGGCATTAATTCCACTTTTCTTCCTATGTTCACGAAGTGTTTTAATTATTTTGGAAGAGCCCACTGTTGACTTGATCTCGCCAGGTGGTAAGCGATAGATGAGGTATATGTACGATGGGAAGAGCAAGTCCAGAAGATGCCAATTTACTCTTGCTTTAAAGTTTGAAAGATCATAAGTGCCAGGGAACACAGAGGCCGGCAGAGAGTTCGAAATAAATAAATGACAACCCTTGCCAGCTACTATTTTGGAATATTTGTTCCTTCGCATGAAATCAAAACCGAAATGGATATATTATGTAAAGAAAAAACAAAGATTGTCGTCGTAGTAGTTCAGTCAAACACTGACTACATACATGCAAACTAAATAAACTAAAATACACAGTTCACACGACTTTGACAGATGTTGTAGTTTACATACACGAGCGTTTGCTTAACTAAGTCAATCCCAGTTAATAAGGCGGGATCGCTCGTCCAAATAGAAATAGAATAGCTACAATGAAACTGTTTGGTTTGATTTGTAGTATTAGTGGCACAATTTGTAATACGAGAAGGTACCGTTTAAATTAAGAGCGATTACACAAATAAAGGTTTACTAATTAGCCGTAATAGGTCGTATTTAGGACTGGATTAGAATATTTTAAATTTTTTGTTGTTCGGCTTTTAGGGCATTGTCAGCAGTTAGTAGTAAGGTTATTATTTATTTATTTACTATCTACCATTGTTAATCATTAATAAGACGTTTAGCAGATAGTTTTCATAATTATTTATCTTTATATTCACCACATTGCAAACATTGATAGGCAGACTACATAAAATGCCGTCTCTACTACAAAGGCAGCAGTCTACGTAGATATAATATGTATTCGTGGCAGAAGCAGCGTAGTAGAGAAGCGTTACTACGCTTACTACACTGCATCTACTACGCTCACTCTTCTGCACTGAATTTACTACGCTGACCCTACAACGCAGACTGCTACGATATTGTAACAAATACTTCTCCTGCGGAAATTGCTGTTTTAACTCTGGCAACCTGACATTGCTACGCAGAATACTTCGCCGGTATTCCTCGTATCTACAATTAGTATAAGCAAGTATAACAGCCATGTGGAAGGTACATCACTATCAGTAGGTATGGTTCGGACACCGTGCATCACCGTTGCTAACCGAGATACAAGGTAGCTCAGCAAGGTATATCATATACCTATCACAAATCAAATGAAAATTTAATTGAAATTCAACTAATTAATTTCCGAAGTTCAAAAACGTCAACAACTACGTAGCGAAGCTTATAATAAGGTGTTATCAAATGTCTTGACAGAAGCCCTCGACCGAGTTGCGTCTCTGATAATTGACGCCCGGGAAATTACATGTCGGGCCGCAGACAGTTGTTGATGACGTCACAGCACTTGATTATAAACGATTTATTTCACAAATGATGCCGCGATATTGTCGCGAGTGTGCGTAATGTGGTTAGTTAAGAAAAGTTGTGTGCGTGCAGCTTTATGTTGTAGTTATTAATTATAATGTGCTCATAAATATTACTTTAATTTTGAATAGTGCTTTTAAACATATAAATGTTGTGTTTTGCTGTTTTCATTTGTAAACTCAACATTTCCTTAGCAGAGAACGCTTTTTGAATGATTGAAATTGCAAACGTAGTCATTTCAAATTCTTTTTGTTGTTATTTAGAGTATCTTTTGACATAGCACAGTAATTTTGAGCGTATATTTTGACATCTTAATCGTAATGTGTATCTAGAGCTTGCGAATGAAGTTACCAACAGAGTGACCTCTGCTCGTAGATAGTTTCACGTAAATGTGCGAAACACGAGGCTATCAATTATGATTTAAAGTTTTTTTCACTCATCATCTTCATCACCATCATCCATTCCACATCAAGAGGTAAAATTTGATTGTGAGTTTGTATGTAGGGGGTAATCTCCGAACGTAATGATCCAATTCAAACAAAATTATCATGGGTGTGGTTACAGGCACATTTGTGAGTTCTACAGGCTATAAATTATTTCGAAATCCAACTGGACGAAGTCGCGGGAAAAGTTCTAGTTTTTTTATAAAATAATCACCCATTCATACTGACATAATTTTGCGATACTCACGACCATGTCATTCACCAACGCGTTTCTGTTTAATGCCTTATTATATAAAAACGATAAAAATAAATGACAACTATTTGTGCCAGTTATACCTACTTATCATAAAACAGTGATGCCGCATGGCGCACCCGGTTAAATGGCCGGGTAATTAATGTCCCGCCAAACGACTGCCCCGGAATATCCGGATGCACCCGGCCCTGGTATGGTAAAATTCCCGACCGTCATAGTGGTGTAATAACACTGAATGTTCTCGTAGAGCGCCATGTTTTGAACACAATTGTTTCAAGAATATTGTTGTTCTACGTTATATTTAGCATATTTAAATGTAGATTTAGATATTATTGTAGATACAATTATGAATTAAAAACCTACACGTTAAATTATTTTCTCAATGAGAGTTCAAAATAAATTAATAGTTTAAAAATACTAGAAAAACACGCTTTTATAAATGCACGTAAAAACAAAACGAGTAGTGAACAATTAAACGGTCGATCCCCCAGAGGATTTGAAAGTGACATCTTTAAAAAAATAAATCTATGGATTACGCGGTAATTCAAAAAGATTAAGAAAACCGATAACAGTGTTTCTAGGTTTTTTAGGTTTGTTATAACCTTGAAACCTGATCGTGTTCAAAGTCCATTACGTGGTATTTCTAACAAGTGCAAACACGACTATGATACGATATTCCGTCATGGAATGCCAGTGCCTATCTTCCAGCTTCATCATCAGACCTTGAAACTTAATCGTGGTCAAAGTTCATTACAAGACTTTTCTAAGAAATCCAAAACAGTTATGATACGATTTTCCATCATGAAGTTCCAGTTCATATCATCCGGTTCCATCATCAGATCAGTTTGACAGTACCATATTATTGTATTGTCATCAGAACTACATACAGCTGCCAATTTTCATTACGCTACGACCCATGAAAGAAGGTTAAATTAGTTACCTTAGATTCCATTACATAGTTTCATACAGGTCGACCTAATAAAAGCGTGTTAAAAAGCACGCATATTCAAAATGCATCTCAATATTCTTGAAGATCTTCAATTTAAATATGTTCTCTGTATACAACTATGATATTTATTTAAATTTTCATTACCTATTTCAATAGGTAATGAAAATTTAATGAACTTGTAGTACCTAATAATTCTCAAGTCTCTCTACATAATCTCAGTATATGGCGAGATGGACGCGCACTGCGTTGGCTAGCATGAGGTGGCGCTCGACAAGAGTCGTAGGCAGGATTTGGGTGAGGCCTTTAACCAGCAGAGAGCGTTAAAGTGGGGGTTATCCGAACAGTTAGATGACCTGGACTATGCTGACAACCTGTACCTGCTTAGTCACAAACACTGATGTGCAAGCCAAAATGGATGATCTTCAGCTCCAGGCCCCTAAGAACGGCTTCAAAATGAAGGCTTGGAAGACCCAGGAGATGCGCACCGTGGGAACGAACTCGTTGCCACTTACGAGTATGCTGGGTGTGAACCGAATAGAGAGTGTACTTTGGCAGATCCGTGTTGAGTACAGGAGAGACTGAAGAAGATATCACATCCAAGATAGTCAAAGCTCGGGCAGCTTTCGCACAGCTTCATCTTATGTGGCGGTCCAAGAAATTGACCAGAGAGTGGAACTTAAAATCTTTCGCTCCACCGTAATAACTATCCTTTCATATAGGTGCGAACTGTGCGTGGAGGGTTACTAAGGACATCACGTGTCGGATCCAGGTATTCGTTAACCGCTGTTTTCGACAGATTTTCGGTATCTTCTGGCCAGAAAAGACAACCAACTAACACCTACAGGAAGTCGGCCACGAAGTACCGATCGGACAGCAGATCGCTCGCCGCAATTGTAAATACCAGCGTCCAAGCATACGTCCTAAGTAAAACCCGAACCCGGAGTACAGTGTCAGTGCACAATATATAATACAACATGAAAGTAGTTACTTTATAGTCGGATACCAACTACAAACGCTCGCTGCATGTACCGAGTGCAGTGTCGGACACGGAAACGGAACAGCGAAATTCAATAGCGCGCGTGAGTAATAAAACGTGGCCTGTTGACAACGGTCCGTTGCATCATAGTTGAGACTTCATTTCAGTTGGTAAATTTGTCGAGCGTCCGTCCGAAATTGCGAGCTTATTGCGTCCACGGCTTGTTTGTTTGGACGGTCAAAGCTTTGTAAGCTACAAGGTGCGCCCACAATCAAATAAATGTCGCAAAATAATGACGTTTTATTGCCGCTCCGTAACCTGCAGTCGTTGATGCAACAGATGCAATTTTGCTAGCGGTTAATGAATGACGTAATTTGTGCTTTGTAGCTCTTTTAAAGTTCGTTCGGCCGTCACAGAACGAACATGAAATTCAGAAGCAAAGAGTAGGAAACGAAATTAACTGAAAGTATGAGTGACTTTAATGTACAACATTTTAGCTTTATCCTGTCCGCTTGATATGATTTTAGCCACTTATAAATAAGATTGAAATGAGTTGCTACGTACTTTTCATACGTATTAAATATTTACAGGCTGACAACTGCGTAGTTAATTACAAGCTTCAACAAGATTTTTACAACAGTATTATTGTTGACATGTTTTTCAAAGCGTTTGTAATAATGTAGTAGTAAGTTGGTAATATTAGTTGGAACTTCATAAGCCTAATGTCTGTTGTATTTACTACATATGTCTACCTAAAGAATATTTGAGTTGAGTTAACATCGAGCCAATACTCGTTATACACATTGCTCTGAAAATGAATCATCAATACACACAAAGTTATACCCTTATTTAGTTAACTATAATATTTAGCTTTAAGTTTATTTCTTTGTTTGAGAAATAAATGTCTTATATTATTTTTAATACCAAAGTAACTCTATCTATTACTTTCTCGCGCATAAACTGCTGAACCGATTCAGATGTAATTTTGTCAAGATGTCGTTTGAAACCCTAAGATGTATGTATATGTATAGGGAAGAAGACTTCCTTCGTCATGATATGACCGAACTCCACGCAAGCGTAGCCGCGGGAGAAATAAGCATTAAAAGAAAGCTATGCAATGCTTGTGCAATGCTAATAAAATTCACAGATGAACCGCTTTTATGTTATAACTTGATGTTCTTTATTACTTTTCTTTGAAATAACATACAGAATAGTGTTTTGTTTTTCAAAAACTCTTAAAATCCTTTGAATAGTCCAGAGTACCTACTGTGAGTTATTTATTTATTGAAAATAAGACCAGTTTCTAAACATCACAGTGATCCTAGAATTGATCAAAATAGATCATCGTAGAATCAATCCATACCGTTTGCAGTTTAGTCCATTCTAATAGCTGGCAACAAAATCATTACGTTCACGAAACAACAACTTTTCCACAAAACTGTCATTACACAAGGGATCATAACTAATATTTATCCACATTACCGACCGATCGGCTTTAGTCCGCAGTCGAGGCACTTGGCACAAGTTAAATGTAGTGTAAACAGAGGTAGTTATCGCTGCCGCGCGCCACTAAATCTTGCACTACCGCCGCGCCGCGCCGCGCCGGTTCGCCCGCGCCCGTTTGTCATGTCACCTACCGTCGCTCATGGTATACTGGTACGTCGTCCGTGATTATGATGAGCATTTATCAATTATGAGCGTGAAATGTGACTTTCTGGTTATTGAGTCTTATTTACCTTAAATTATTTACCATTGAAATAAAATAGAGTTTCGATTGCGTTAGTAACTCCATCCTACACTTCTTTACTAAGGGTAGCTGATATGGAATTAAAGCAACCAAAGAGATGTGAACAGACCACGTCACACGAATCATATCAGAAGAGATGGACAAAGATCGTCTTTCACTGGACTCCTGAAGGAGGACGTCGCCGTCGAGGTCAACTGGTGGGGTAACGATCTTATCATGTTCTTGGGGCAAACATGGGCAAAGACGTTTGGAAGGGAATAGGAGAGACCCTTGCCTGCTGGAAAAGCTCTCTCATTTTCACTTGCGATACATTATAGGGTACACAAATAAATAAAAGTAAAATAAGCGGGCACTATTTCTTGCTATCGCTGCCACGCGCTACTGAATCTTGCAGTATCGTAATGTCGCTCACCCCCGTTTGTCATGTCACTTACATACATTCCACCAATGCTGTATTGGTACGTCGTTCGTGGTTCTGATGAGTATTATCGAATTTATTGAGTCTTTCATCACTGAATAAAAAAAATTGTATGCACTATCTCAAATTATTCACTATATAATTTATCATGTCATCTAGGTACCTCATAATTTGCTGGTATGTCTTGCGTGATTATGATGAATATTTTTTAAAATAAAAAATTGTGGTTGTGTAGGAGCACAGCACGTTACTTTTTGTAATTATCATCATCACCACTGCTCTTAAAGAGGTAAACAAGAACATCGTGGGGAAACCAGCACCTCCTAAGAGCAAAAGCCTGACTTGCACCATCCACTTAGTCGCACTGAGCCAGCGTAGTGTATTATAGTTTACGGCCCATTCTTCACTTAGCGAGGAGGCCTACGTCCCCAGCAGTTGATTATGTGGGTGTTGGATGTGGAATGCGAGTTTTCGTTGTTGAGTGAGTATTTTATGATCGAACGAAACTAAAACCAATCAAACTGTACGTGGGCTGCTTTTTTTAATCATTAATGTGCGTCACTATTTATACCATCGCATCAGCGTGTCTTCCTCATTTTCTCGGACTTGTAATTTTATTTTCACGAAATAAGGTTTTAATATTTATACAAAATATAATTTATGTATGATACATAATTATATTTTAATACCAGTACCGTCTTTGCTTGCAACCCTGTTTACGTCGTTTTTTTTTGTATACAAATTGATTTTCAATCATACAAGCGAGCTATACATTTCATAAAATAGTTTAGCATTGAGTTAATTACTCTTTAAGCTTTCCACATAGGTTTTTATTCCTAGTTTCTTTCAGAAATCAATTACGTTGCTATTGAAAATTATATATCTACCATAGTTGTGGAGCTGTTGCAAACGCGTTATGTTTCGTATACTTATAGGTTTGCTTTGCACAAAGGAAAACTGACCAAAGCGCAAATATTTATTGCGTCGCTTTCAAAAATTTAATGTTACATTGTAACAAACGCAGTTTGCTTTCGGCCACGAAACTGATTGTCATCAACGATGTTGCATTTCAAAAGGATAGAAAAGCAAGTTTTCAGTTCTACCCTCGCCTTTTAGATTTAAATAGGTTGATTGATAATACTAAATATAAAACACATATTCTACATGTAACGATGTCGCAACTCCGGCCCCCGAGATAGAGCCACCCCCTATTTCGAGAGTTTGGGGACCACTGTATAATTTTATGCTTTACAACTTGTTAAACGAATCTGCGTATTAAGAAAACGTCTGTAACAGTGGTGAAATAAAATAAATTTATGAAAAAGAAATTAAATAAATAAAAAATAAACATTTAAAGCATATTTAAATAATGATTATTTTATGATCATATACTTGAGGCAGACCTCCTGTAAATCGCGTAATCAGGTCATGTAAAAGGGACTCTGATCCAGTTTGAAACTTTAAGGGTTATCCTGAAACATCGAACGTAAAACAGTAAACAACCACAAACGCATTTAATGAACATTATTTCCTAAAATAGGCTTTAGGATCAGGAAATAGACCTTGGAGCTACAAACAGAACATGCAGAATTCAATACAATTAAATTTTAAAATAATGATTGTAGTTAATGATTTTAAGTATAAATAATTTGCTTGGTACTGGAAATTCAAGTGACAGATAAAATAAAATCTTTATTTTGTGCTCTGAGAAGAAACACCGAAAAAAAACTCAGATGTCTAGGTCTCTTTTAAAGTCCATACAATTAGTATTGGTCTAGTTATATAAAAAACACGAGGTTCATGCTTGTGGTGCTCTTTTGAGGAAAGAAGTACACAAAGAGCGGAACTGTCTCAAAAGAACAAGCATTTGTCAGTTATCGTATAGCTCAACTTAGAACTCAAGGAGCTTAAGGAGAATGACATTACGACGATGACGTTTACCTTTAGGATGTGCTCGAATTCACTTTGAAGCTGAAGTTCCGCGAATATTTTGGTAATTTCGGTGCAGTAGCGGTGAATAATTCGAATATTTTGTTTAATTTCAAACTCCTTACTAATTGGAGAGAGGCGATTAGCAGTCATCATTTAACTTCATCAACAGTCGCCTACTTTTTACAAAAAAAACTTATAAATCGTTTTATTAATGCTAATGTTGTCTTCTAATTGATAGAAAAAAAAATACAGTTTAATGTCGCTTGACACTTTAACCAATATAATTCTACTGATGTTTTCATAAAAATTCTTAGGGTTCGATTGACGACGTTCTAATGATTCAGCTGTCAGTTATTGCGGTATAAAATATTGTTACTTAAAACGGTTTGCTAACAAAACTTTGTTTTGAGAACCTTCAGCCATTTCTAAGGAATTTCTTGGGAAACGCCTGGGGCATTCGAAAAAAAGTTATAAACCATCTTAAAGGCTATTTAACCCCTCAAGTGTCAAAGGTAAGCCGTTTGTACATAACGTCACGGCTCGCATTGGACGATGTATTTTACGTTTATGTTGCAAGTAACACGATGTGGCTGTATCATTCGACTAATCGATTCATACTTGACCGGTTTTAGTAACATTTTAAAGGGAACACCACTAAAATGAACGAAAAAAATGTTTACAAAATGCACCTGTCGTTTTTGTTGTGACGCCGCAGATTTTTTCGTTGTGTTATCAAATAGTTTTTATTACTTTTTACAGTGTCTAAGTTTTTTTTTTTTTTTTTTTTTTTTTAAAACATTAGTATATATTTAAACAATTAATTAGTGTCTAAGTGGAATAATTTGTGTTTACATTGCCTACACATTTATATTTTTATTTCGGTAAGGACTTCTACTAGTTTTCATTTTTTCATATCATTTATTTGTTTATTTAAACTTTCTGTACAATTAATGGTGTTACATGGGCGGACTTAATGCAGCAAGGCATTCTCTACCAGTCAACCTTTAGGTTAAAAAAAAAAACACATTGTGATAGGTGTACGAGAAAATCGAATGAAATAATATATATAATAAGTACTAATGAAATACATATAATATATGCTAAAATAATAAACTGAGTGAATAGTTGGTGTCTTTGTTTTTATTTTCGTTTTTGGCACCGACTTCCGAAATTAAAGTTATTTTTCACTTTGCAGTGTTTTTTGAAGTCGGTTTTATTATTTGTTAAAAAGTTTTTATTTCTCTCTTTTTAGTTGGTTGATTTGTAATTTACCTAGTTACAAAAGCCTAAATGCCAACTACTCATACATAACCTTTTACAAAATATTGCTTTTCCCAATGCAGGGCCGTTAATTGTTGAGGAGTTCTTTAGGTAGTTCACCATCAGCTTCACTTCACCATATGCATTGTGACGAGTGTGTTCGAAAGCAACTGCACAAGTTATAAAAAAAAATACTCAAATCGCCATAGGTGCGCCGATAATATTTGAAGAGTTCCCTCGATTTCTCCAGCATCCCATCATCAGATCCTGATTTGATGACAATGGAACTACCTCTGAAGTATACCCTTTCAAACGATAAAAGAATTTTCCAAATCGGTTCAGCCGTCTTCGAGTAATCGCTGACCAGACATACCGAAGCCCGTTCCATTATCGGACTACAAGACAAACGGCGATGCGCCGTCGTTACATGGTGGACATCACTCCTATACGCACTAAACATTTTGGGAATACCTTTATTGTGCGTACGGCTAAGGAGTGGAATTCCCTGCCGGAGTGTGTGTTTCCCGATAGCTATAACCTAGGGGTCTTTAAGTCAAGAGTGAATAGGTGACTTTTAGGTACACGTGCTCCATCTTAGACACCATCATCACTTACCACCAGGTGAGATGGTGGTCAAATGCGAGCCTATTATCAATAAAAAAAAAAACATAAAAAAATATTTACGTTGGAATTAATTACGATTGATTTTTATTATATTTTTTACGATAACAAGGTAAGAAAATAAGTTATTTTTTCCATTGTTTGATACTTGTTGTCGTCCGCGTGCCCACATACATTTAAAATTGCAAAGGTGATTGTTAGTAGAGTAGTAGGCATAGAGTAAAGTAATATAACGGGTAGTAGTAGGGTAGGACTGTAAGAGTGAGATTTGTTAACATTTGGTCAGGGCATTCCCTGACAATGTTGATAAAGAGCTTGTGTCTTATACGATCACAACAACATTTGGCCGGGGCACTCCCCGGTATTGCAGTTGTGTGGTTAAAATTCACTTCCCGAATTATAGTCACATAGTTAAATCTTTGCTGACTTGACAATGATATTGTTAGCACTTGGTCAGGGCACTCCCTGACAGTGTTAGCATGATATTGAATTGTGCAATGAGTTCATGATCGTAGCGACACTTGGCCAGGGTACCCTCATTTTTTTTTTTTTTTTTTGGGTGGAAAATCATCGAATGATTTCTTCCACTCTGGGTGCGGAAGGGTGTGTCAGATTTCTACTGACTAAAAACCCACCCTGTTCCTTCGGCTGTCCTAAATTTCCGGGGCCGCGGTAACTCGGTAGAACTTTCCCGCAAAACCAGGGTACCCCCTGGTAATGCAGTTACGTGAGAGAACTATTCGTATTGAAATTTTATTTTTTATTTTCGCTTATAGAAAATACAGGTTTGTATTTAGCATTTACAGCGCTCTTTATTTATTTATTTAAACTTTATGTGCAATTGTGGTACCTACATGGGTGGACTTAATGTAACAATGTGTTGAAAAACACCTGTAATCACCTATGTTCACAAAATGAATAAATAAATTTGAATTCGAATTTAAAATATAAATATCAACTACGCTCAGTGTAATGACGAACATGGCACTTCTTGTCAAGTGTCCACTAATTCTGTGTACTTATTAGCTAATACCCACAAATTGTTTTATTTATCTATTTTTTCTTGTTTTATATTTGAAGGTTATTTTGCAAATAATCTTTTGATTGTTGAATAAAGTTGAATTAATTATGTTTCTCATGTAAGTGAATACCATTGTAAATCTTTTGAGAAATTAACATCTTTAACCGTAAAATAAATGTCATTATCGAAAGAATATATCTACAAATAATAAATATATTATAAAATACATATATATGCAATACATATATAACCAAAATAATTCTCAGTGATAAGGGTAGGTTAGCAATTTAGGACAGCAATTGGTTATGGCATTCCCTAAGTATGTTAATGATCCCTCATGCTTGGTAAATTTGCACGCAAATGCTAAGCTTCAGTTTCAACATCAATCAATCAAAAGGGAATGATGCGTTTTTTTTTCATCAGTATGCCAATGGCACCTGAGCGTTTACGAACACCGTCGCGTTGCCGGGATGGCAGCTGCGAGGCTGATGACCAATGTAGTAAATGCAACCGGAGCAAGCACCGGCGCAGCATTTCTTCGAAACGTCGCACCAAGCGACGTGACCAAAGCGATAGCAGTGACGAGAACCCCGGCGAGGAACGGAGTAGGCATAGTAGGGAATACGAAAATTTAAAAAGATGAGAACTTCAAAACACGATATCTCAGCGAAAAAAAAAAAAACTTGAGCAAACTCGACGGCATTTGAAAGAGAAAGACTTGTTCTTTAAAATGGTAACCTTTATATTTTTTAATGCAATAATAATTCGTGAGTCTACATAACCTCAAAATCGGGCAAAAACGGTACTTTTTGCACTTTTAGGTTAGGACATCTCAGAAACCTGACGTGATAGAGTGATTCTGAGGCCAGATTTGGATTCAACGCATCGAAAACCTTTGGAAATATATAGTCTGGTTTCTGGTTAAAAATTTTGTCGGCCTGTGTAATTTATAGCAAGTTACCTTTAGGCAAGTGTAAGATCTACTAAGTAAAACGGCAGTTTCAGGCTAATATACGTATATTAATCTCTTTATCACTTTTCAACGGTCAATTGGACAGAGGTTTCACTATAAGAAGTTGAATCGACTACCAGCGAACGAATGGTCGAGTCTTAGCTGACTCCCGCCTTAATACACTACCCACGGTTATTAGGAGGGGTATGGTGTGGCCAATTCTTAATAGTGTTGCTAGTTAAGTTTACACAGTACTACAATATTTTGTAACAGCTCGGCCATCCGCTCGCCAACGAGTGTCTTCGTTGTGTTAGTAATTTTGCAAGTACAATATAAAAGGAAGTACAGTTTATCTGGATAGTAAATACAGTTAAGTATTTACTATCCAAATAAACAGCTGTACTTCGATAAACTGTATTTTAGTCTTATACATATCTATATTTTGTTTGGCTTCTGTGAATCATCTTTTTATTTACATATTTGTAGTAAATAATCAAATTCGATTTTAGTTACACAATTGACCGTTGAAAAGTTTTAAAATTGTGAAGTACTGGAACTATTGTAATTTACTGTATAAGAATTTGTGATAAACTGATTTGATTCCCAGGTGTTACATGGTGATAAAGAGATTAATATACGTATATTAGCCTGAAACTGCCGTTTTACTGAGTAGGTCTTACACTTGCCTAAAGGTAACTTGCTATAAATTATTTAATTATCTTTTTCTTTCTTCTTCGCTGCTCTCTTCTGATTACTTTCGTCATGAGATCCAAGGCGTGGATCGTTTTTCGGGGACTTTGCCGGCTTCTTAATTCGGTATCTTTTTGGAGATCCTTACTGTTGATCAGTGGCGAGCTTAAAGAAGAATGACAAACGCGAACAGCAGCAAAACGCTGCAGCAAATGAACTCGACTCTTGAAAAACTATTTATCTTGAGTATCATAATATTACACGAATCAGATGAATAGTACTGCGACGAAGACAGAATGTTTCATCTCTATTTTTAGTCCTGAATTACGTATTTTAGTAGGAGGCTGACCGCTAAACTTAGCACAGGGGGACGAATTAGCTGCTACAGTGTTGCTTTAGAGGGATTCCTCCACATAAATCCTCTTTACATATAATCGCACAGCAATAAAAGGAATACATCTATCCTGTCCCATTTTTCCAAAGCTATATTTACGACAAAATATTTGCCTCAAACTTACCTTGCGCAAACATTTTCGCCTCACCATAGACGTTAAGACCTCAATAGGGTAATATTTCCAATGCTAAGAAGTGCAGTGAGCGGTGTGCGCCTCGGAAAAGGCAAGAGATTGGTACATAATATTGCAATCTCCGTCGGCAAACACTTGCTATATGCGTTGGGAAGCAATACTTATTCGCGTCGAGCGCCGTGGTTAAATTTCCCGACGTACAGCGATTCGCTCTTTCGTATTTAACCACTGGCGGTTAAATTGTCTTGTATGTGTGCATGTACACATTGCCACGTTCTAACACTTGATTGCTGGTTCTGTTTATCATAACGCTTTACAATCTGTTGTTCGGAGTTTGGATTGTTATTAATACTCAATCGAATAAGAGACCGTATTTATATTCCAAAAGAAATATATTATATTCCTTGCAAGCTATCTATAGCTAGTTGTTCCGTCAGTACTTCCTACTCAAATACCATTACTAACTTGAAATTCATTAAGTTAATAAAGATAAGGATTAAACAAGAAAATTCCTTAAATAGCTTCTCATAAATCTTTTAAGTTTTAGAATTCATTTACATACAACATTATTTTGAAAGTACATTTAAATTGCCTCATTCAGTTGAGATCCATTCTACTATTTTGAAACACAAAATTTTAATACCCGAATTTATAGTTGAAAGGGGAAGGTCCCGATTCACGTGAGCTAACATTCTAGGATATGGTGGGGCTTAGTACAGTTAATTCCTGGAATATATATTTTATCTTAACCATATTCTGTTTAAAACGTCTCTTAGTGATTACGAAATGGAAAATACAGAAATTAAGGCAAAGTTTCGGCGGGTGCCTCTTTTATGACGTGTTCTTATCTCCCGGGAACGGCGCGTGTGGCGCGAGCGTGGAGTTACAACAATAAGTTTACCCATCTAAACTTTCATTCTCTGTTTCCTTACACAGTATTACCACTGCATAAGGGATAGAATGCTTTATTTCCCCTTTCCCCGTTGCATTGATAACGTGGCTGTTGTTGTACAAGTGGTACCTATTGTGGCAGTGCCGCTTTGTTTGCGAGTGTCGCCGATATATCTCAAAAGTTTTGCGGTGCAGCAACGCATCTCCACAAGCTCCAGTTATATCAACTCATAACACAAACAATTAAAATATACTCCGTAGTTCACTACGGCAAAAAACGGAAAAAAAGAACTAAGGCACTTTATTTAAAACGTTCAATTTAAATAATAAGCACTCGCAATAAAAGATTCTATTAAAAGTCAATTTGTATTCTGTAAAATATTCAATCGATTTGAGTGTAATCGAATTCGAATGGAATTGTCGACGAATGATTTAAAAAATATCGCGATTCGTATCTGGAAAATGCCGCGCAGCTTTTAATGTGTACATATATGGAGTGTTTGATAGAAGGGATTGCAATGTTTGTTTCAATTTCCTGAGGTGTGAGAGCAGCCGCGCTTCGCGTCTCATAGAACCTCTACGTTTTGTAGAGAAGGATTCCTTCATAAATGTAAACTCACTCAACTCAAGGCTTTTCATCGAAATTGAACAAGAATTCAATTAGTATATACCTACTTACTCAGATTTATTCATATTAGCAAGGTCAGGGTTAAAGTCATGGTAACCGTTTTGAGAGACGGTTTTAATATCACATGTATTATGTCGATACTAACATGAAATAGGATTTCTACCAGTCATATAAATGCTGTTTATATTTGATTATAATCGTTATCAGCCTTAAAAAAAAGGTTTCCGTACTTAATGCACTTAACATTAAGTACGTAAACTTTTTTTTGCTAAGCCCGATACTCATCTGTTTCAGATTTCCGCACGGTCAGTTCTTATGGAAAAATACGAAAAAACCACCAACCTATATGATGCGATTTCGATGAGTTATTGGAACGGTTGCCGGAATAAGTAAGTTTATGTTACATTTTTTATCGAGGAAGAGGATTAAGCTTGTACTATTTCTTTATACGAATTAGTTCCTTCCTTTTATTTTATTGTTGTGTATTACGTAAAATTGTGAAGATCTTGGCTTCAGTTTAAGCAGTATGACTGTGGCTAAATTAAAATATTCCTGCAGTCTCGACAATACCAAAACAAAATTGTAGTTCAAAAATTGGCCAAGTGCGAGTCAGACTTGCCCGTGAAGGGTTCCGTAGAAACTACGTAAAATAACTTTGTTTTTCATGGTGTGTGTGAAATACAGTTATACTTGCAGTTATAATGTCAACATCGGCTCACAAATCTATATTTAATTTTAATTATTTTCTCATCTAAAAGTAAATAAACTATCGCTTAAATACTCGGTACATCATATTACACTAATGACAGTGTTATCTTGAAGAGATCCTGCTGATTTTCTGTAAATGTGACGACCACAGTGTTTTGACTATTTTGACTGAAATAACCCGGAATTAATATTATTAACATATTATAACGCAGTGAAACAGTGTGCTTAAAGACAGAAATGACTAAACAGTGACTTTTAATTACTCTAAACAGTGATATGTATCATGTACGTACAATTTTAGGAGATAAAACCGGTAGTGCATTTAAAAATTTTCGACTTGTAATGTAAACAAATAACAGATGATACATCACTTGTGGAACTGACCAATCACAAACGGCTAGCAAAATATTGACGTAAAAAGTTTCGTTCAAAAACCAGTCTCAGAAAATATTACGCGACTTGGACTCGAGTCTTTTAGTACGTTATATCAGGGCTTCCTATTAATAGAAAAAAGAATAACTGGTAGAATAACTAACTGATTTAACTTTATTATTTGTTTATTAATTTGGATGAATAAAACTTACCACTATGAACTCCTTTGAAATGGAATTAGAGAATGTTACAACTAGAAAGCCACGACGGGCAAACTCACTCGATCATTTGTTTACAAATAACTCCACATTGCTTGATACCACCATGAAGAGCTTGCCAAGCACGTCCATGAACGATAGTGATACTGTAGTCAACCTCAGCGAAACAATTAGACGATTGACAATGGAACTCCAATCAGCTCATCAGGAGATTGAAAACTTGAACAGTGAAAACTTCCGACTAAAAATGGATATCGGTGAAAGCCAGAAAATTATTGATACATACAAAAAAATTATCTCATCCGACATGATAAGCAAGACCCCGACAACCTCACGTAAACGTAATTTTATTAAAACGTCCACAACGTCGACTCACTCTACACCTATAAACCTCTTTAGAAGGAATAGTACATCTATCCACCATACGCCCCTAAAGACCCAAGATTTTGATCCAGTAAACCGTGAGCTCAAAACTCCTCAACCTCCACTAACGCGTGACATCATAAACAACACAACAAGACACGGAGTGACATCTATGGATCAAAATAAGACACCAAACGCACCTAAAAAGTACTCACCCAGACCAACTCAAACCAAACTGACTCAGACTAAACGGACTCAAACCAAATGGACTCAAGATACTCGACATGAAGACCTAATACATTCTTCCACAAATTCAGAGAAAGTTGAAGAACTGAGCCACAACATATCTTCTACAAGGATATTAGTTTTAGGTGACCAACAAGTACGGGGATTTGCTCAAGAAATAACAACGCAAAGAAATAACAATAAATGGAACAACATATACTCCGTATCAGGCATCTCAAAACCAAATGCAACAAGTTCACAAGTCCTGTGCAACTTTGACAAATTATCAGAAGGACTAAAATGTGACGATATTATCGTATTGGGTATTGGAAGTAACGATAAAAATCCCTACTTATTGTTAACCGAGTTATGTTATTCACTTCACAAAGTAAAAAATAATAAGGTATTCATTTTAAATGTTTTAAATAATCGCTATTTAAATACTAACCTGTTAAATAACCATATAAAACTGATTGTGAAAAACTATCCAAACTGCCAATTCATTGATACATCTGATGTTATGGTAAGGACTTATAATTATGATTTTGTATCTAAACGCTTTATGTGTTTTAAAATAAATATAGAAATCGACAACGTAAGCTACCAGAAATTAATAACTTCACACCTGAAATCAAGAACAGCCAACAAAGATTTGCATAAATATAATAATAATGTTACAGGAACAAAAATGTACAAAAAAGGAACTATCCCATATTATTTTAAAAAGCAGCTAAATACAACTAATCTTACTTTTAAACCCATAGGTAACAGTGTAAACACTAGCCAACCGATGTTTTTTCGAGGGTAGACGCGAGTTTTCTCTTCTACATCAAAATATAGCTGGTGTTTTGAGTAAAAAAGACCTTGAGGTATCAATAACGGAACTAGAAAAAATTAATATGAATATTGATATTGTTTGTCTCAGTGAAACATTTATACGACAAGGGGCAGAATCCAATCTTACTATGAAAAGATATAAAGTAGTGTCAGCCTTTTCAAGGCCGCATCAACGTAGAGGTGGCACTTGTATATTAAAAAAAACCTTGACTGCAAACCCTTGTGTAATTTAATTGAGCCCAAATTATATTATTTCGAATACTGTGTAATTGAAATAACAGCCTTAAAACTTTATGTTACCTGTATTTACCGTACACCAAATTCAGACATTAAATTATTTTTAGAAAATTTAAACCTCCTCTTAAGTCAACTTACGAAAAGAAATAATAAAAGCATCATATTATGTGGTGACTGGAACATAGACGCTATAAAAGCAGATAAATATTTCAAGGAACTAGAATCTATTTTAAAAAACTATAACATAAACAATCATATTACCAAACTAACAAGAAAACTCTCTTGTATTGATCTGATTGCGAGTAATATACCAAATGTTAAGCCCCAAATACACTACCTAGCTCTATCTGATCATGAAACCGGACAATCTATATGTTTTAACGCAACGCTAGACACCGCGAATATTAAAAGATCATTTTATTTTGAAGAAAGACGCGATTTCAGTCAAGATAATATAGATAAGTTTGTAAACTGTCTATCATCATTGTCTTTCATAGATATTTACCAGACTGAAGATACTGACATTGCATTTAATTATTTCCATGACATTCTAATATTATTTTATAATTTATGTTTCCCCAAAATCAAGTTTAAAATAACTATTAAGCCCCTAAAACATAATTGGATGACAAAAGGTATTAAAAAATGTTGTATAAACAAAAGACGTCTATATTTAAAATATCGTCTCACAACTGCGAATAAACAACGTCATAAAAATATCTATAGAAAATATACTGCTATTCTAAAAAGATGCATGTTACAGGCACAAAAAGGCGAAAACACGCGCTATTTGTCTCATTCCAGCAACAAATGTAAGGCTGCCTGGAATGTAATAAAAAGTAATACCAGTGAAAAACAAATAATCATGACATAAATCAAATTCAATTAGACGAACAAACTGTTACTCAGCCTGAAAAGATAGCTGACATTTTTAACAATTTTTTTTTATTAATATGACCAATGACACCATTGACCCTTCTATTGACTATACACCACCAATGACTTACCATTCAAATACTATGTATTTGACTCCAACCAATGACACCACTGTATATAAAATCATAAACTCGTTAAAATCAACCAATTCTACGGGTTATGATGACATTAATACAAAAATCCTGAAATTATGCTCAAGTTTTTATCAACTCATATTAGCCATATTATTAATTTGTCATTTATGCAAGGTTTATTTCCTTCACGATTAAAATTTTCAATTGTTAAACCGATTCACAATAAAGGAGAAAAGTGATATGAATAACTACCGCCCCATAACACTCATACCAATATTATCAAAGATCTTTGAAAAGGTCATGCATGAAAAACTTTGCGGATTTTTAGCCAAATACAAAATCCTTAGCGAAGATCAATTTGGTTTCCGGAAAAATATATCGACCACAACAGCTTGTTTTACTCTTTTTAAATTAATAACGAAAAGCCTTAATGATAAACTACCAATTGTCTCGATCTTTCTAGATATGTCCAAGGCTTTTGATTTCGTGAATCATAGACTGTTAATTTATAAATTAGAGCGATATGGCATAAGGGGAAACGCGTTGAAATGGTTCGAAAGCTATCTTACACATCGACAGCAATGTGTTGAGATTTCGGGACAAATGGGTAATCAGAAACTCGCATATAGGTCTCAGTTTCGTGAAAACAACTGTGGTGTACCCCAAGGGACCATACTAGGTCCCCCTTTATTCTTGCTATATGTTAATGACTTGACTAAAGTAACTTCCCACAATTGCATTCTATACGCTGACGATACAACCCTCAGTATTATAAACGAAAATGACGACATTGTTGAGTACCAAAATGAAATAAGCATGACATTAAATAAAATTATCACATGGCTTGAACGGAATAATCTTCATATAAATATTAATAAAACAAAAATGATACAGTTCCAGACATATAATAGTACGCGTCCACGGCTTAAAATACAACACGGAAATGAGACGATAGAAGAAGTCGATAACGCAAAGTTCTTGGGGATAATAGTTGACAAAAACTGTAACTGGAAATCTCATATTGATTACCTATGTAAGAAATTAGATAGATTTGTATTTGTCTTATATAGACTAACACGTGTGGCTGGTGTTAATGCGGCATTATGTGCATACCATGGCTACGTCTCATCAATTTTACGCTATGGCATTATAATATGGGGTAATTCGGTAGAACTTGAAAGAGTGTTTAGAGCTCAGAAAAAATGTGTGCGCTCAATTTTTGGAGCGCACCCACTGGACAGTTGTGTTCCACTATTTAAAAAACTAAAAATCTTACCTCTTCCAGCACTGTATATTTTTGAAATTTGTGTTTTTGTACACCATAATAGACAAGAGTTTGACTTGCATAATGATGTTGTATCCAGACCTAGTCGAAAAGTACATATGCTTAATGTTCCTAGGCGTAGAATTAAACTGTATTCAAATAATGTATACTGCATGTCCATTACTGTTTATAACAAATTACCTGATGACTTCAAAACTCTTAACCTCAGAACATTTAAACTTAAATTATTTAACTTTCTTTTGAGTAAATGTTATTACTCGACTGACGATTATATGAATGAAAAATTCACCAAAATATTTGACATTGATGCCTATTAAATCTGACTTATATAATTTTATTATCATTAACAACTGTTGCACCATTAATTTTATGTATTTGTAAACTCCATTCTAATTTTATTTAATTTGATTGTAATTTAAAAATTTGAACCATAAGTTTACATATTTGTACATCGGAAACGGTAGAATATTCTTATCTTAATTAATAATGCACTTAACAACTTTGTACAATATTCTAACAAATAAATATTCTATTTTATATTCTATTCTATTAAATGTGCTATATCTCATATCTCAAAAACTGCTGACCCGATCTCGTACAAACCATTTTGTTGAAAGTTTTAATTAAGACCTACAGCATATCTTTTTTAGATTTTTTACTCCATTATTATAGAAGTTAGACGGGGGGGGGGGGGGGGGGAGACACATTTTACCAGTTTGCCGATTTTCTTGAACCGAACGATTGACTTTAAAATGTGGTTTTAGAAACCTTAATGTCACGACATTAAGGTATCTATAGATAACACACACGCATAGGTTACATGAAAAATATATTTTCAGTTTCAGTTCCATGTATGCCTCCCTTAATTTTAATTTTTTTTTTCTTAAAATCGGAAAGCGGTTTACAGAATACATCTATCTACCAAGTTTCATATGTGTAGAATTTATAGTTACGGAATAAAATGGCTGTGACATATGGTCGGATGGACAGACAGATACACAAACAGACATAATGAAACTATAAGGGTTCCGTTTTTTGCCATTCGGCCATTCGGAACCCTAAAAAAGAAACGGGTAACACGCCATGTCTTACACGAACCGTTCAAGCTATTTTTGACCCCTTCACAACTCGTAAAATATTTAATCTACATACATGAAATTTGGCAAAATTAAAAACTCCAAGCTTGTAAAACTTTTAAAGTTCATTAATTTAAGTTGCGCCAACATTTTCTTTGATTGACATTCGCCTTTCTTAAACTTCCCTCCCTTCCTCGCACAAAACCGCGCGAAGGTGGCGTAGATTGGCTACGCAATTTTGTGGGTCAAACCACTCTTCCAAATGGACCGCTTTCGCCTGCGCATGCGTCTCCATGCCTGCGCTGAATACGAACAATTGACAATCTTGGATGCATCGTAATTTCACGGACTAAGTAACAACAATTTGTGTTTATGTCTAGTGTGTGATTTTTGTGAGAACAGTGAAAAGAAGAATGAAGAAACGAACACCGGTGTCGACTAGGCACGTGGCTCCGTAAAAGGTTTGTGTTCCTATTCTTCCTTAAAAATATCGGATTGCATTCTAAGGTCCAACACCCTTGCAATTCGTTTACACCTATATCCAAGCGCTTGTCAATCGTTTCAATCGCATCGTAAAATACAGTCCACTACAATCAATCTAAATCATGCTTCTTTACCGCGGAATAGAAATTATTTAAATCTGAATATCCCGAATCAGTCCACATTGTACTAGAATTACTAAACAATATGCAAGGAAAACAATATAATTTAATCGTGTGTACACAACCACACAGCCAGTTATACGTTTCATAACTTTTAACATGAAACTTTCGAGTTACATTCCCTTTTTAACCGACTTCAAAAAAAGGAGGATTACAATTCTTCATGAACTTTTTTTTTTTTTTTTTTATGTATGTTACCTCATAACTCGGAGACGGCTGGACCGATTTGAAAAATTCTTTTTGCATTTGAAAGGGTATACGTTTTAGTTGGTCCCATTGTTACGAAATCATGATCTGATGATGGGATCATGGAGAAATCGAGGGAACTCTTCAAATGTTATAGGCACATCTATAGCGTTTTGGGTATTTCTTATAGTACCTTGTGCAGTTGCTCTCGAAAAGCACCATTTGAGGAAGTGGAACTGATGATAAAGACCCCAGATGGCCACCGAAACTACTCAATAATAAGTATTTCGTGGATTGCGATTAGATTACTCGTATATATATATTAAGCACTTAATGCTCATCACAATGCATATGGTGAAGTAGAGCTGATGGTGATATAGGTACCAGGAGAACTCCTCAAAAATTAACGGCTCTGCACCGGGAAAAGCAATATTTTATAAAAGGTGATAAGTAGTTGATATTTTGGCTTTTGTAACTAGATCAATTATAAACCGACCCACTAAAAAGCGCGAAAAAAATTTTTTTGCAAAAAATTGAACCGACTTCTATGTAAAAACACTACAAAGGCAAAAATAACTTTAATTTTAGAAGGCGGTGTCGAAAAAAAAAAAGAAAATACAAAACAAATGGCACCGACTACCGAAATAAAAGTTATTTTTAACCGGCTTCAAAAAAAGGAGGTTTACAATTCGTCTTGAACTTTTTTTTTTTTTTTTTATGTATGTTACCTCATAACTCGGAGACGGCTGAACCGATTTGAAAAATTCTTTTTGCGTTTGAATGGATATACTTTCTAGTTGGTCCCATTGTAACGAAATCAGGATCTGATGATGGGATCTTGGAGAAATCGAGGGAACTCTTCAAATATTATAGGCACACCTATAGCGTTTTGGATATTTCTTATAGTACCTTGAGCAGTTGCTTCCGAAAAGTATCATTTGGGGAAGTTGAACTGATGATGAAGACCACAGATGGCCACTGAAACTCCTGAATAATAAGTATTTCGTGGATTGCGATTCGGTTAATTGAGTACGGATGTTAAACACTTTATGCTCGTCACAATACATATGGTGATGTAGAGCTGATGGTCAAGTACCAGGAGAACTCCTCAAAAATTAACGGCTATGCATCAGGAAAAGCAATATTTTGTAAAAGGTGATAAGTTGTTGACATTATGGCTTTTGTAACTAGATAAATTACAAACCGACCCCCCAAAAAGCGTTAAAATTTTTTTTTGCAAAAAATAGAACCGACTTCCATATCAAAACACTACAAAACCAAAAATAACTTTAATTTCGGAAGTAGGTGTGAAAAAAAAAAGAAAATCCAAAACCAATAACACCGACTTCCGAAATTAAAGTTATTTTTGGTTTTGTAGTGTTTTGATATGGAAGTCGGTTCTATTTTTTGCTAAATTTTTTTTTGCCTTTGTAGTGTTTTTATATAGAAGTCGGTTCAATTTTTTGCAAAAAATTTTTTTTGCTATTTTGATTGCTGTACCTCGGGTAGACATCTACCTTTAGACACAATTTGAATTTTTTTACTGAATGACAATTGTGAGTACTTGTTATTTTTAATTGTTGATAAACACACATTTTCAACACAAACCTCACAATCAAATAACATTTAAAAAAAAATCAACAAATGCACTAGTAAAAGCAAATCACTACAATTATTATAGAAACTCAGTAATAAACTGTTAAATGTACACACTTTCAAATGTTAAAATGAAAAATCTTTTAAGAAATCTATAAATATACTGGCGCAAACAACACACTCAATCACATGAAAAAAGCAAAATGGCGAAACACAAAACATTTCTGCTATTTAAACAAATAAAACCTTACTAAACAAAAATGCATAAATGCATACGTGATTCATTAAATTTCTGTATGTAATAGACTATTACCTACGTATGTGCGTGATACCTACATACGTAGCTATAGATCGCTAGTATTAGTTATTCATTCGGAAGTCAAAAATATTTGTATATCAGAATCAGAGACATAACCTAGTGGGTAAATTAACCGCCACCCGCAGTTTGTCAATAATTAATTATTACCTACCCACTTTAGGCTTTATATTAGATATCGTCCGCGCCCTGATTCTCCATCGCTTATTCGATAAAATAACGCTATTTTGTTTGTTTAGCGCATTTATTGTGTGAAATAATATTGTTCACGATGCCTCCAAAAGACACTAAGATTCAATTGCAGCTTTTATATGCTAAAAGAGAAATGCTATTTTCTCGCGTGCAATCTATTTGCGATAATGCACTTAAAACAGGTGATCTAGCCATTAGAGATTCGTACTTATGTTCTATAGAAAATTTAGATAGTTTGCGCACGGAATTTGAATCCTTAATTCATGATATTAACGTTTTAGAGTTAGAATTCAATCCAGAAAAAGCTGTGAGTTACCAAGCTTTGGCGTGATTTGATGATTTATTCTGTCGCATTAAATGCGTCGCTAGAAATTTGGAGATGCCGGCTGTCCATCAGAGCCAGGCAAATTACACTCGCAATCGACCTAAATTACCGCCTATTCAGATACCTGAATTTAATTCGCGACTGGAATCAATTTATAGACAGTTTTGAAAATATTATAGATAGGAACGCCTTTTTGACAGATCATGAAAAATTATACTATCTGGTTAAAAGGTTGACTGGCAAAGCCAAAACTGTTTGTGCCAGCATTACCTTTAGTGCCGAATTTATTCATTAATTTTAAAACTTTAAAGTCGAAATACGAAGATAAAAGATTAGTAGCTACCGCATAATTGGATCAAACTGAAATATTTTTCAAGTCAAATATCTATTTCACTTGAAAAATATTACAGTTTGTAATAAACAAAAAACTTTTTAACAAAAAATTAAACCGACTCCCAAAACACTGCAAAGTGAAAAATAACTTTAATTTCGGTAGTCGGTGTCTTTAGTTATGTATTTTCGTTTTTGGCACCGACTTCCGAAATTAAAGTTATTTTTCACTTTGCAGTGTTTTGGGAGTCGGTTTAATTTTTTGTTAAAAAGTTTTTATTTCACTCTTTTTAGTTGGATGATTTTTAATTTACCTAGTTACAAGAGCCTAAATGTCAACTACTTATAACCTTTTACAAAATATTGCTTTTCCCAATGCTGGGCCGTTAATTGTTGAGGAGTTCTCCTGGTACTTCACCATCAGCTCTACATCACCATATGCATTGTGACGAGCATAAAGTGCTTAACATCCATATTCAAGTAATCGAATCGCAATCCACTCAATACTTATTATTGAGTAGTTTCGGCGGCCATCTGTGGTCTTCATCGTCAGTTCCACTTCCCCAAATGGTACTTTTTGAGAGCAACTGCACAAGTTACTATAAGAAATACCCATAACGCCATAGGTGTGCCTATAATATTTGAAGAGTTCCCTCGATTTCTCCAGGATCCCATCATGAAATCCTGACTTTGGTGATAATGGTACCAATTTCGAAGTATACCCATTCGAACAAAAAAAGAATTTTCCAAATCGGTTCAGCCGTCTTCGAGTACTCGATGATCATACATAAAAAAAAAAAAAAAAAAAAATATACGCGTCGAATTGATAACCTCCTCTTTTGGTCGTCGGTTGATAATTTAGAGAAGTTTCTAGATACTTTTGCATCATCTGTTCGCGCCGTAAAGAACCTGAAGTTCGATGACCTCTGCGACTTTTTGTTTGTGTATTTAGAATTAAAGAAATTAGATAGTGAAATTGTTCGTTTATTTGAAATGAACCATAGCAGTAGTAAATTGCCAGAATTCAATGATTTAGAATGTTTTGTTCGCAATCATATTAAAATATTGTAACGCATCTCGTCAAACCATGAAGTTACGAAGAGAGTAGTCACTAAGTCCGACCGTCGAGCGGATGCGCCTTCGCCCCCGCCGCGCGCCGTGAGTGACGTCACGTTGTGTTCGATGTCAGCAAGCAATGCGTGTACAACCGTGTTGTTCGCGACCGCTCATGTTGTTGTTGATGACGCTTCAGGTAATCCGTGTCTTGTTCGAGCGTTGTTGGATTACGCTTCGCAGAGTAATTTTTTAACTCAAAATTGTTGTCAACGCCTTGGGTTTAGTATTAATAGCCGGCCAACCCGCTCAGTAGTTAAGGTGTTCGGTGGTTTAAAATCAACCATTCATGTTTCCGATATTTATTTTGAGATAGATTCGATTGCCAGTAGATAAGATTACGGAACAATTGCCTACTCTCCCGGTTGACACGTCTATGTTGATCTTTAAAGACCTACCGTCGCGTTGGCAGATCAATATTATTGCATCCCTGGAGACGTCAATATGTTGATCGGCGCTTCGATTGTCCCGCACCTCCAGTTATCGCGTAAGGTTCAAAGTCATTCGTCGTACCCCACACCGCACACCCTAGAAACAGTTCTAGGTTTTGTTATAGTTGGTTCCGCACCCGCTTATTTAGATAGTTACTCGACCGTGTCACATTGCTGTACTGTTGAGCCGCCATTGGAGTCTACTATCCGCAGGTTTTGGGAAATTGAAGAAGTCAATGTCCCGCCTATCCTAAACCCTGATGATAAGGTGGCTGAGGAGATTTATTGTCGCACGACCACTCGAGGAAGTGATGGTCATTATGTTGTCGCCCTTCCATTCAAGGGAGATATTTGTTCCCTCGGTGAATCCTACGCTTCTGCTAAAAAACGCTTTTATGGTCTAGAATGTAATGCAATGCAAGCGCCTCCAAAGTTGAAGTAAGCCTGTGATGAGGTTTTTATCGATTGCCTAGACAAAGGATACATCTCACCTGCGCCCACCGTCGAGACTGATGAGACTCGCGATCATCCATCTTACATCATCCCGCACCACGGAGTTGGTAGAGAAGATAAGCTTACTACTAAGCATCCCGTGGTTTTGGATGGCAGTGCTAACACTAGCACTTGTGTATCGCTTAATAATATTTTGTATTGTGGTCAAAACCTCCAAGGTAACTTATTTTACATAGTTGTAAATTTCCGACTGTTTGCTGTCGCGCTTTTCGCCGTCATAAGGCAAACTTTTCTTTCTATTGGTATTCGCGAATGCGACCGCAGATTTTAACGTGTTTTGTATAGATTTTCACCTGCGTCTGACATGTTCAGTCTTAAAGTAATTTCGACCCCGTCAATTTGTACTAAGCGCATTATCCTGTCGTGTGTAGCTCGTATATGGGATGTTATGGGATTTGCAGGTCCCGTCTTTTTATATGCCAAGTTGCTTATAAAGGAACTTTGGCTTTGCAATAGTGATTGGGACGACCCCGCGCCCGACAATATTGTTAAATTGTGGGCTCGATTTCAGAACAAGCTTTCATTGCTCAATCAAATAAAAATTCCACGCCATGTTGGTATATTCTCTGACAGTATAGTTACTGTTGTAGGCTTTGCCGACGCCAGTGAAAAGGCTTACGGGGGGTTTATTTTCACGTTTTGAAGGCTAAATCCAAGGTCTCCCCTCGCAAGGTCGTTTCTCTAGAGCGCCTGGAGTAGTGCGCTATGCTTTTGTTATTTCAATGGATTGGCTCTATCGTCAGTGCTTGTATGCACCGCATTATTGTTGGTGGAGACTAACAATAATGCGGCTGACTCTACTGTAGCTTTGTGTTGGGCACACCCTTCGCCCCATCGCTGCGACACATTCGTTGCCAATGGGGTGGCTAAAATTCAGACCAAATTACCACTACAGAGTCTCTTCCACGTTGCTGGCACAGATAATCCCACCGATTGTCTCTCCCGTGGATCGCTCCCTTCGCAAATTTTAGATTTGGTTGTAGATCATAAGGTGAATTGTCACGCAGGTCCGAACTTATTGATGTCTACCCTTAGACACAAGTATGGGATACTTTCCGCTCGCAATTTGATTCGCGCTACAGTGCACAAATGTATGCCCTGTTGTAAGCTTCGCCCGCGTTTTGTCACGCCTTCTGCTAGTCACTTTGGTGGTAATTGGGAGGCCAATATTAAGAGCCTCAAGTCGTATCTGTTCCGCGTGATAGGCGTACAGATTCTTTCTTTTGAGGAACTGAGTACTGTACTCGCTCAGGTAGAGGTAGTAATGAATACTCGCCCACTTTGTCGAACTCTATCCAGTAACAAGTCGGAGTCTATATCGTTAACGTCGGCTCACTTCTTAACCACGTCTCCTCTTAAGACATTTACCCGCTATGTTGATGAAGACAGACTGCATCTCCTAAAGCGTCACGCTCTTTTGAATCTTTTTTCTCTTCTCTCTTTCTGTTCAAACCTTTTGGAGGCGTTGGAGAACGGATTATTTACACACGCTGCAGTCCCGTCAAAGGTGGAATACTTCATCGAATCCAGTCAACCGCAACTGGTTCGTATTTACGTCCGGTTATTCACCTCTGTTCTTTGCCTAATCAGCAGCAGACTTCAGCTTAGCTTAGTAGTTTGAAATAGGTTAGCAATTAGATATCACACTAGAATTTAGATACTAGATCAGTTTCGCTTATTATTTCGAAGATAACCCTTCAAACCCGGCGGGAATGGTTGCGCCAATATTTTTTTTAATTGGCATTCGCCTTCCTTAAACTTCCCTCCCTTCCTCGCACAAACCCGCGCGAAGATCGCGTAGATTGGTTACGCCATTTTGTGGGTCAAACCCACACTTCCGAATGGACCGCTTTCGCTTGCGCGTCTCAATGCCTGCGCTGAATATGAACAATTGACAATCTTGGATGCATCGTAATTTCACGGACTAAGTAACAACAATTTGTGTTTGTGTTTAGTGTGTGATTTTTGTGAGAACAGTGAAAAGAAGAATGAAGAAACGAACACTGGTGTCGATTAGGCACGTGGCTCCGTAAAAGGTTTGTGTTCCTATTCTTCCTTAAAAATATCGGATTGCATTCTAAGGTCCAACACCCTTTCAATTCGTTTACACCTATATCCAAGCGTTTGTCAATCGTTTCAATCACAGCGCAAAGTACAGTCCACTAAAATCAATCTAAATCAGCCAGCCGCGCCAACAGATATAACGGGTCTTCCAATAGGCACGTCCGAACTTTGACAGTTAGCAGCGGCCATCTTGTTGAAGCTACATCTGTCAAATTGGTTGTCATTTATTCATTCTGTTTTGTCAAATCATCATGGATAGCTATAGCATTCAACAACACGTGGAAATGATAAAATTGTTTTATCAAAATGAGTGTTCTGTTCGGGCAACGCACCGCGCGCTTCGCCCATTTTACGGTCGCCATAATCGTCCTACCGAGAGGACTATTCGTCGTGTGGTAGATAAATTTAAGTCCACTGGTTCAGTAAATGATCGACCAACACCCGTACGTCAACAAAACACAAGGTCTGCCGAAAACATCGCCGCTGTCCGTGAGAGTGTGCAGGAGAATCCGAGGGAGTCGATTTCGCGTCGCTCACAAGAACTCGGCTTTTCACAGACCACAACTTGGCGAATTTTGCGTCGTGACTTGGGCCTGTACCCGTATAAAATTCAACTCACCCAAGAATTGAAGGTAAACGACCATAGACAACGACGTGTGTTCGCTGAATGGGCACTGGAGCAATTAGCAACTGACCGTAATTTTCACAGAAAAATTATCTTCAGCGATGAGGCCCATTTCTGGATGAATGGGTACGTAAATAAACAAAACTGTCGAATTTGGGACGATACCAATCCACATGAGATCCAAGAGCGTCCAATGCATCCCGAAAAAGTTACAGTTTGGTGTGGGTTTTGGGCTGGCGGCGTCATCGGCCATATTTCTTTGAGAACAACGTTGGCCAGGCCATCACTGTCAACGGCGAGCCCTATAGGTCGATGATTACCAATTTGTTTTTAGCATGAACTGGATCATCTGAACACCAACGACATGTAGTTTCAAAAAGACCGTGCTACGTGCCACACAGCTCATGCCACATTGAATATTCTGCATGAGAGATTTGAGGGCATGGTCATCGCACGTGGAGCTGATGTGAACTGGCCACCAAGATCTTGTGACTTAACCCCGCTAGACATTTTCTTGTGGGGTTTTCTTAAGTCGCAGGTCTATGCGAATAAACCACAAACCACAGCGGCCCTCAAAGCCAACATAACCTATGCCATAGGTCGAATTCAGCCTGATTTATGCGCAAAAGTCGCGTGGCGGACACTTGAATGATGTCATATTCCACACATAATGGCATCACTACATCTTTCAAATAAATAAATAATTTCGATAATATCTCACACACACTTTATTTTATTTAAATTTAAAGATAGGACACGCTTATTGAAAGACCCTGTATTAGCATTTTAAAACCGTTTTTATGACTGACTCACTTATAGATCAAAGACCTAACCCACTTCTAGATTACTTCGATACTTGATATTTTGTATCAAGGTACACTATTGTGCATAAAACTCACTGAAAAATATAGATGATCATAAGTTTCTTAGCTAACATGGTCACATTTTTTTTAAGGATGGGATATCATACATTGACTGCCTCCCGATCCGGGCGAAGCGGGACTTTTATTGACTAAAACCATAAGATATGGCCCTCGTGTTCCGAGGCTGCCGTAACTCTTTCGAATAATTCCGCAACCCCGGCAGGCAACGGCCCCCTTATGGGCCCCGACAATTTTGCTGACACTCTTCGAGGCGCGCGTGGAACATGACGCGCCGTCTACACGGGCCTGGTTTCAGTCAGGGGGCGAGCTCCCAGTGCTCGCAGCCCGCAGGCACATGCCTACGGTGGCTGGGAGTCACTCTGACTCCCGACGCCCGGAGCATCTCCTGCGGTGGCTGGGGCGCGAAGGCTGTGAGAACCGCCACTCCCTCGCGCGTCCCGCCACCTTCTTCGCTTGAATAACTGCTTCGCAGAAAGAGGTGACTGCTTCCCATGCCTCCTCGCTCCGGACCATGGATTGAACCAGGGCCGGGAGCGAGAGGTCACCGCCTGTCGGGGACACGGCGGAGCTCTGCCCAAGCGGGGCAAATCTCCACTGTGTGTTCCACCGTGTCCTCAGGGCGATTCTTGCAGTACTGACACCCGGGCGTTTCCTCCCGCCGAATCCGACACAAGTAACTCCCGAAATAACCGTGTCCGGTGAGCACCTGCGTCAAGCAGAAGGTGAGGACGCCATGACGCCTCTTTAGCCACTCCTCAAAGAGGGGACTTACCGCCGCTATTGTGGCGTGCCCAGCGCTGGGTTGCAATAGCTGCTTTTTCCATGCCGCAACATGGTCACTGACAGTGTCATTAGAACGTAAAACGGGATATTTACCATGAGTATTTATTGTTACGAGTTTCCGATATGCCATGATCATGGGTGAGTTTATCCGTGATCATAGCCCTTTGCGAAAGTGCCCATTTTAAGTTCTAATGTTATTGATAATTAGTATAAAAAAAGTAATAATAACATAAAGCTTTGTTTTCTATTTTTTACCAACAAACCAAATATAACAACGTAATAGCATAACTTAAGTACACACAGGAAGTACATTAACTTGCAAGTATAACATAGCCTGTACGTAAAAAAAAGGAGAGTCAAATCTCTAGTTTGAATTGCATCCCGAGTGAACACAGAACTTGGCACCCATATAGCTAGATGTCGATTCTTTTGTCGGTGAAGTCGAGAACCACGCATTATTCAATATTGAACTTGGCTCTCATTTGACATTTATGTTTTTGATGGGATCCATATCTATATACGGCATTGATCCATATTTATATATTAGATTATCCCAAGCTATGGGTCATTTCAAAATTCTTCATTGTCTAACTAGCAGTGTACTACACATTTTTACGAGTATAAACGAGCGAAAAGGTAGTATTTTGTTTAACGTGTGTTGACAAGTGCTGCAGGGCATTTAGTTATTGGAACAGACAGTTCGTATATTAGGACTAGTTCGCTAGCAGTCCACGGTGCGACTACTTCTATCAAGCTTTGTGCCCAATTGTCCGTAGCACAGAGTTCTGAATAATGCATGAATGTTTTAACTTTACAAAAAACTTACATTCGGAAGTTGTTTTTACACAAAAATGTAAGCTACCGAATATTTCGAACTTACTATAAGTAAATTAAACGATACAAATTGAAAAGAACAAATACGTAAAACGTAATTATTAAAATTCGTTACAACACGACACCGAACATTAAACATTTCCCCATTGAGCATTTAACTCAAAATTAACTTTGAATAATCAAAACATGTTCAACTAAGAATTCCTAATATACGGTTTAACAGTGAATTTCGCAGACAATCAGGCGTTAACGGGCTGTTCATCGGGTGACAATGAAAGTGTTTCAATGAGCTGTCCATTTGCGAGGGAGATGACTGGTGTGGTAGGCACGTCGCGTCGCGTCGCGGAACGCAGTGAAGCTTGCGATGCGGAAGGCGCGTTAATGGGTCCTTCGCCCGCACCTGTCAGATGACTGTCGGCCCGCTCCTGCTTCGGATCGGGCCGACGCGGACACCACTGAGCAAAGTTTCGCTCTTTGCACTTAGACGTTTGAACGGCGAAGGGTCGTTTTGCGAAACGTGACGCGGGATGACGCGGTGGAGAAGGGTTAATAAACTGAATATATTATTGAAGTTTTGATGTAAAACATGGAGACTACGAACGATTTAGAAGGGAGACGGATTATTTTCAATAGGTATATAAACGTTTTGGAAGAGAAAAATATTACATAAGGCATTTTCCTTTTTATTTTGATAAAAACTAAGCACAGGTGTTTGTCTCAATCAGTTTGATAGATGGTGAGTCCTTTATCGGACAAAATACTGAACTTTATTTTTCTTTTATCTTAGAATTCTTTATTAGTATTGTTTGCTGAGCTAGGTAAACACAATGAAGTTATTCAGGCGAATTCGTTTGTGGGTAAAGGAACACAGAAAATCGAGTGTCACTCAGGTGCTGTCTGTTTGATGTTCAATGTATTCAAGCCATGTTTGTGGAACATAATGTACTAACGAGGTCAGGTCATGGCATTTTCTATGAAGTAGTAGGTTTCTATTTTTCGAGTTTTTAAAATAGTTTGTGTTGGTAGCTTGATTTGATATGAATTACGTTTAGGGAGCCACTCAATGCATTTAATATTTTTCTCGACTGAAATTTAATTTTTAACGTTTCAAAACTAATTTAAACTATTTAATTTCTTTCAGCGTCAAACACGCCCGTAGCACAGTCAAAAAATAAAAACATTTTAAATTTTAAAACAAATCAGGAAACCTGCGTTGCGCAGTTCAACTCTGGTCTAACAAGCAAAAAACCATTTCCATCCAACTTTTCAGCTAGATTTCCAACGTAGCTCGCTCGTCCACAGTTCAATGGAATTCAGAATTCTATTCCGATGCAGTGTTAATGAATTCGCATAGTGAAAACTGTATGTAACTAGTTTGATTTGTTCGAAATTAAATGTCACCATAACACCGATGGGTCGGCTGTTAGGGTAACAAAACGGATGCCTATTCCACAAAACTTCAGTAAACTGTCCCGTCCACGAGTCGTATAGCAAGTTCTCGACATGTTACTGAGATCGCATTTCGTATTCATCAAACATCCATTCTAGTCTCAATATACGTGCCGAAACTTGGTATCGCCCTGGGGTTCATCTTGGTTCCCGCAATGGGTACAACTTGCGAACTCGCGCCGCCGAACTTACAGACCGCGTGTTTACAGCGCAGAGCAAGGTCAACTTAAATGTAATACAAGAATTACATTACACAATGACTCGTCCTTACCTATTTGACATCGATTTGAAAAGCAAACGAATAAATGGTTAGACCCAAAATATTTCAAGGAATAAAAGGATTTTTGACAAAGTAAACCTGATACAATAAATAAGAAACCCATAAATAAAAACGTAACATGTTATTATATTTATAAGAAACCAAGTCAGTGAATATCGTAAGAGTATAAACACAGATTTGCGGCCGGTCGTTCTAGTGAGAAGGGTATGAAAGGAAACACGGCATTACAAATATAATCGAATAATTCTATATCAGGCAACACTCAGCTTTTGTCTGTAAAAATATGAAACAAGCAATGAAGTGTGAAGCTTTCGCCGCAATATCTGCAATTTTTTTATGTTTCCGCAGGTGTACTTTATAGAACATTTCTGTGCCCTTTAATGTCGGCTAACACCTTGAATTTTTTATTTGGTTAGACACTTTATACTTACTTAAAACAGATGTTGATATTATTCACTCCTTAGATACCTATGTAGATATATTCTAATATTGCAGTCTTGAGCTAAACTAATTTCATATCAACGAACGCATTTATTACTTAAATAAATATTTGTATTTTCAGTATCACACAAAACTAAAGTCATTTATAAAATAATTTTCGTAACTTAAATTATTATTTGCAACATTTGAATAAAGTTGCGTACAATCGACACTTTATTCAATTAAAATAAGCTTTCTGAATTGTAAATTATTTTCAGTGAAGCGTGTTAATTGAAAGGCTTACGATTTAAAGCTGTAAATGTTTTTTCAATATTTTATCATGAAAAGTTTATTGCACGTTATAACTTTCACATTATATTTCGTATCTTCAGAGTGTTTTCTGATGACCATTATCCATGGAGTCAGCCTTAAATTTTCGCGAACAAGTAATTCGGCCCCGAGCCATCCGTAGCATTTTCGCTGGCTGGAATAAAACATTTCGATTGCGATTTAAAGTGAGTGGAAGGAACTGAAAGAGCTCGTAATTTTGAATTAACAAAAGATTTATTATATTTAAGGTGTAGTTTCTGTTATGTCATAAATAGTTTAATGTATATCTACATAACATAAAAGGTGTTCTGAAGGTATGCTAATAAAAAGCATCTCCTTTCTTTACATTTAACATTGGTTTTGTTCAGTTTGTGTGTGAAGCACGAGTTCATTGTTTTAATATTTTTATATTAATACTCAATTTATGTGTTTACTGCAAAAGGGTACGGAAAATGGAATTTACTTAGTGTTGGTGGAACACGTTGTCTTCTTCCACTTTCACCTGTCATACGTGAAGATATCATTTACTTCTTTGTCTTTCGTATCATTCCTCACACAATCCACCTTTACTTTGGCCTTCCTCTACCTTTCCATCCATCAACATTCAAACCCATCAGTCTCTTACTTTTTCTGTGTAAAATGAAAATGAAACACGAAGGAAGTTTAACAGCCAGTCTTATCTTAACTTTGTAAGACATCTGTCATAAAAATAATGCATACTTGACCTTGTTATTACTCGCACTAATTTTAATGAGCAATAAAAAGAGTGTCACTTCCAGTTGGAGGTCCCATTACCAGGTCAATGTGATTCCGGGCAGCGTCGCTCGGTCACGTCCCAGAGTGCGGACCGATGTACCGCGAACCGCCACTCTACAGTAAAAAGACCCGCGCCATTCTCCATTTAAATAATATATACCAACTGTTTGATTCGACCCTCCATATTGTCTGAACGTAGCCACGATATATGGACCAAAGCAATTAATAGCTTCAAACTTTTCAATTGTTACTTCAAAGAAGATACGCCCAAATCTTTGAACTTTGGAACGGTGTGTTTATTCTATAACAGCTAATGTTTAGTTGATAAATGTCTCTTATCTCATTTATTTATTAGCAGTCCGTATTTTCAATATTGAACAACGAAATTCAATCACTACATCGTATAAAGAAAGATATAATAAATAAATATAATAACGTTGCTACTCGAAATACAATTGAATGATTAAATTGGAAGTTCAATAATACGTCTACTATATCAGACAATAAAACGAAGCCAAAGATGTGAAAGGGCATCATAAATAAAAGGCTTGAGTATAAAAGTGTTCTTTATGAAGTGTCGCCGCAGTAGAGTGGAGGCCACACGCCACCGCGCGCCGCCTCCCGGCCGGCTGTCGTTGATACCTATTTGAGTCCTGTAATATTACGTAACTGGGCCGCTCCTTAATACATAACCAGTATCGATAGTTTTATGAAAACTGTACCTTTTGACAGACAAAAAATCATAATGAAAAAACGACGGGTTGCACTCCGGGAGTGCCGGCAGAAGTGAAAACTTGAATATTAACGTTGTGCATTTTTGATATTTTGGAATGCTTAGGGAATAATTTTGCACGAATTGCTTTAATTATCAGTATTAAAGTATACTATCATTTATGTGGTAGAATACAATATTTATTTATTGCGCTATCGTACACAAACATGACAATTTATATTACATTAAAAAGTTTATCTCTCGAAACAGCAGGCGCAGGCATACATTTTCGCCGCGCCGTAGAAAGAGAGGGGGATACTGTCTCTCCTACGCCGCGCCGGCTGTCTACTCTCCGTCCGTCTTACGAATTTTCGATCAGGTCACGTGTCCTGATGCGAGCTTAATATTTTTTACCCATTACAAAAAAAGTGCACAACGCCGCTACAGAAGTTTTCACTTCAAAAAAAAAGCTCATTGACATTTTTTCTTAGAGAGATTAGAACGTAACTTTTATGCTGGAAAACAAAAGTGACATATAACGAAATATTACCATTTTTCAGCTAGAGAACCCAATAAAGATTGTTGAATATCAATATTTTATTGGATAAACCCCGTTTAGTACAAATACAAAACTAGTTTGTCGTAAATATTTCCTGAATACGTAATGTAAACACACTACATCTTAATAACACAAACAGGACCAATAAAAGTATTTCATTGTAGGTATTCTAGTTTAGATTTAACTTTTATTAGTGTAACTGCAAGATTGGTAAATATTGTTCAAAGTTGTGATTTGACCCGTACATTTTTTAAACGAATAAATTGATAGACTGATGTGCAAACATGATATGAAGCACAAAAATATAAAATAAAACCGGATAGGTATTAATTTTCCAACGCATAGGCAACGAACAGTTTTTGTAAAAAAAAAATACCACAGGGAGGGAAGTAACGACAGCATATATTCCCCAATCGGTGAAACCGTTTAGGCTCGTGTAGTATTTTTTTTTCATCCATCATTTTTGGTTTTAGCAAATTTTGCGTGGTGCAAACTGTGTACGATATCATGCATACTAGGCAAAAATAGTTTTCAAAGTTTAGTTCACACTGAAACAAAAACATTTGCATGTGGATTTACTTCGTCAGGAACATCATACGCTGTTTACTGTCAAACAGGGGATTGTCTTGAGGAGGGGGACATATCGAAGTTTTTCTTTAAAAAATTTAAGAAAACAATCGATATGTCTTCCAGGACAAGTTAGTGCTTCACTATAGAGAGCGGTCCCGACCGACAGAGGGCCACAGTCGGCGAGGGAGATTCTAATAAAATATGTAGATTTGATGACTTGTCACATTTTTTGTTACAAATCTGAGATTCAAAGTTTTTTAGTCACTTTACCAGACCCTTCGGTTCTTTTCATTAAGATTTTAATAATGTGGAATTGGGTACTTAATCTTTCTCATTGAGGATGTGTCGTTGAACTCGATTCTTCAGCTTTTAATTAACTTACAAGCATTTCTAATATTCGTGGAACGAAGCATAATGGGGCTTGATGAGGTTTGATACTTACGCTCTAAGCTTCTTTTTAAGGCTTCTTGATCGGTGGTATGTTTTAGACTTTCTATTACAACTTTTTGTTAAGTACAGATACGATAGATGACTGTAAACACATTTAAATGTTTATATGTTAAAATTGATACGACTGTTGTTTTAGTATAACAAACCTACATGCAAAATACAAGTAGAACACCAGTATCTTAATACTAGCCGCAAGAACACGACTGGATTAAGATTACTAAGCCCACGATTAGTTGCTAGCGTAGGGGTTACGGCTGTCTCGGCCTACGCTATCTTGACCTATGAGATTTTGGGGCTAATACATATGGTTACGCGGGTACGAGCTACGTGCTGCGAGCTACACCCGGTTATTTCCTCACTTGTTCGCTTTCATGTTCGTGCCTGAAGTTTATTGTTTTGTGTTCGGTATTTTATTTGGTAAAATAAAAATAATGTGGGTAGGAGATGATTTAGCAAATGAAATTGCGTTCTGAGTATTTAATTTAGACTATTACGAACTAATTATATTGTACCTTAAAATTATTATTGTTTGACATTAATCAGGATATTTCTCCGTTGTTACTGACTGGAATAATTTTATATGTAGGCATTCGGTGCCTTCGTATTTGAATCAGTCAAATTCCAAAAAAAATATATGTAAGTATACATTATTGCTCAAAGTCGTGTACGCACGACTTTGTACGTGATATTAACAATAAGTGATCTTGTGAAAACAAACAGATAGGTAATGGATATGTTTTACAGACAACTTAAAAAAGGTCAATTGTGTTATGTAGGCATCAAGTGGGCTAACAATCAATTGACTTGAGACATTGAAACGTCGAGGAGATTGTTACCTTGTACACATATTGTAGACATTCACTCAGAATTTTACAACACATGGGTTTGTGGGATATCAGTTATGGGAAACTGTTAATCGAGACATGATTTCGTTTTATTGAAACTGGCGTGAAACCATTGAAGAGAATTTGGCTCTAAACAACAATGAGTATTTTGATTTTCAGTACGTATATGATATTTTTTCGCGTGTTGGGCATAGAATGACTACGTTCGCAATGCTTTACATACCCAACAAAGCCCCAACAGTAAGTAAAAATATATTCGCATACAAAGTTTTCCAAGGAAACGCATTCACAATGAACACCGTTTCAACCGAATGTAGCTAAAAATATTGTAAAGATTGGTATTTTCCTGTTTGCGAACCATATGTGGCCGGACGGAGTCGTTTAACAATCTCGAATGAACTCTATTCATTGTAAAGTATTTTTAAGTCTGATGGATTGGTTAATTTAACAATCAACGAGTGTCAAATAAAATACCTGTCTTGTTAGACAGTCTCAACTATAAATTGTCTAACAAAACGTATAAGAATTTGCTAAGATTTATTACTTACTTTTTCGTGGACTGCGGATCTTGAACTGAGCTCTTTATTGTTATTTGTGACTTCAAGTTGTACAGCTGTGAGTCCTGTAAGCTACGATAGGGCTTTGAAGTTAGTCTAATTGGCGTTTGATTGTAAGGAATGCTGTTTAGACGGTGGTTTCTGATCAAGCGTGATTGGTCGACCAATGAGTGAAGGAACGCATGCGTATGTGAGACCTAACTAGTTTAGATTTTTAAATGAAATTGGTATTTTTGATAAAATATATTGTATTGTGTATTGTACAGAACAGCTGCCTTTAAGGATTCCTTAGAAAAACAACGAAGAACCCTTATTTCCATAACTCTAGCGATCATGCATAGATGTAAAATAAAAATACCATTTTGTGAAATATAAAGTATAATTTTTTGTTAGATTCATGTAACCTTCTCTACGCCAGGTAAACATTTGTTTTAGGAGATAATTTAGTACTAAAGTTAATTTTTTTTTTCAGAATAGACTCCCGTTTGACCAACATCTCACCTGATGGTAAGCGATGAGGTAGAAGATGGAGCACGCTTACCTAGAAGTAACCTATTCACTCTTGATTTAAAGAAAATCTATCTGGAAACACAGATTCCGGCAGGGAATTCCACTCTTTAGCCGTACGCACAATGATAAAGATATTCTCAAAACGTTTTGTGCGTATTGTGGGATGTCCACCATGTAACGATGGCGCGTCGTCGTTTGTCTTGTAGTCCGATGATAGAACGGGCTTGGTGGAATAAAATTGTGTAATTCCATCGCACACTCCCCGAAATATAACCGATAGACTAGCAACTCGTCGTCGATGTTCAAGGCTCTGGAGCTTTGACTCGACCAGTGTATCGTTGCCAATGAGTCTTTTGGCCCGTTTCTCGATAGACTCAAGCGCTTCCAGTTGGTATTTGGCAGATCCATCCCAAAGATGAGAGCAGTGCTCCATACACGACCGAACCTGAGCTTGATACAGATTGAGTAGCCGTTCCGGTGTGAAGTACCGTCTCACCTTTGCTAGGATTCCCAACTTTTTTACTGCTAGTTGAGCCTTAGCCTCGATGAACGGATCAAAATTGAGGGTGGAAGTTAGTGTAACCCCAAAAAGCTCAATCCGATCGGTTATTGACACGGTTACAACACGGAAAGTAGAAGCCAGTTTGAATTGGCTCCTTTTTGCGGAGAAGAGACACGCCTGGGTCTTAGCTGCATTAAAATTGACCAAGTTGGCATCGCCCCATTCAGAGACCGCCTTCGAAAACAAGTTCATGTGCTCAACCATGTCTTCACGAAGAGACTGGATCTGTGACCCACCAGCACGCGTGCTGGATACATATCTCTCAGCAACTGTGCTGGCAGGTACATAAATATGCTCAATGAAAATACTAATGAGCAGGCTTTACAAGTTAACAGGTAATCGACCAACTTTTAAACGTATAGGAAAAAGTACTTAATTCGCAAGAAAATTATTTCCAATAAACTCTATTTAAATCCAAGATGGTGGTGACGAAAATGCCATATTTTTTGTTTCGAAAAAATTTCCTAATTGATTCCAGTATTACATAGTCTGTTATTCATTGATACGTATTTGTGTTTCGTGTTTTTGTAGTTGTTCCCGAGGTAATAGGCTACTGTTTAGAAGATGAGAACCCTTAAGAAGCTTTCAGTTCAATTACACCTTTTAAAATTTGATACATTGGTATAGGAGAAACCTTCCAAATACTAACAAATACCTACCCACATATATATGCAGTAGCTTTGGATTTATATGTATAATTTATGGTATTAGCAGTGGAAGGCACGTGCGGTGCATTGTTACTGTATTGAACCACACTAAAACCTGCAATTTTTCACGCATACCAACAGTTCATGACCTCTTTTAAAGAAATCGAGTTTTCAGATTGATTCAACGTGATGCATTGAGAGATCATCGATTTGAAGCGAGAACAATCGAATTGCACTAAAAAACCGAGTCACATAATTTTCAGTAAAGTCACTCTAAGGATTTGCACACACAACACCGAACGTAAAATTACGAAGGAGATGTGTGTGTACTGTGTACACAGGGTTTTAGCTATGCGAAGGGTGTCCACAGAGGTCATAAATCGCTGCGTACCGTACCGTTGCACGATTCATCGGTGATTAGTGTGACCTCCGACTAGCCCTCCCAATATCACGGTCCTTGAAAGAGGGAACTTATGATATGAAATATTGGCTGAAGGAGTTTAGCGTTGCATTGTGTTTTAATGAGAGTAGAGGGTGAAAGTTTTCGTGAATGATGAAATGATATAGTAGGGTGATGATGAGAATCAGTATACAAATAGTATCTTTATTTGCGATAGTTTATGCAAGCAGTGTCAAGAAAAGAAAAAGAAATCCACCTTTTGTTTTTTATTTCATACCAAGTATTGTTGGCAACACCGAGTGAAGCTAGCGCGAGTGGTGCTGTGGCGGGAAACGAAGCGGTTACACCGGTCGACATGGCGAGATCACCGGCGCTCTTTGGGTTGAGCCAAAGAGTATAATAATCTATGGTTGAGCTCTCGACGTGTACGTCGTTGTGTTGTGCTTAGTTTTGCGTTATTGAAATTGAGATCGTCTGTATTGTCTATATTTGTGATTATACAAGTTTTAACTCATTTTTGTCTTGTTTATAAATCCCTTATCAGCAGTACCAGCAAAAATAGTTAACAGTATTATGTATTCTTATTTCTTCTATTTTATTTTGAAAAGAGAAATAGTAATGTGGGTAGAATTCACATTACTCGTAATTTTTTAATTCCTCTAACTAAGCTAAATATGTTGTGTATAAATATAAGTATGCTTGCTTGTCCTTCTTCCATGTCAATATGGAATAATAGATCGTTGTGATTATTGGTTTGGAGATAGTATATTTTCGCTGCAAATAAATCTTTCACGCAGCATACCGCAGGGCAAAACTAGTTTATTATGTTTTTGGTCTTTTTATAGTATAATATTTTTCTTCAAGTACTTTTCGTCCAACATTTAGATCGTTTTTAAGTTATATGTATATAATGATAATTATATCGACTGATGTACCAGAAATCGTTGATATACTTAGCACATTTTATAGAATAGAATAGAATAGAATATTATTTATTTGCAAGAATACGAGTACAGAAAGTTGATAAGTATACATTAAAGAGTCCATCATATTCTACCAGGGAACTGTTGTGCAAATATTTGAGACATTTTATATTAGGAAATGGTTTTCCTAGAACTAAATTAATTAATTATTCTAAAGAGCTAAACATTAAATGGTACAAAATCAAAAAGTATACATTAAATCACTATTAATCTTAACGAATATAATTATAATATACCACATAAAAAAGTAACTATAAAACAAAAAACAATATAAAATATAACTTAAAACAAAACAGTGAAACCTATAGCAAATCTTTATCAGTAAGAAACTTTACGTACCTAAACGTTTATAATATAAAAAATGAAAAATAATACTACGTTTAATTTACGTTTAATTTACTGACACAATTTTTTACTATTTGTTGCAGTTGTTTTTTTTAACAAAAACACCTAAAACCTAGTAAAAATGTAAGGTATTAATATAAAAACTAATAAAAGAGAAGATTTTTACATGCAGTTTCTGATACTACCCTAAACTGTTCAATTCAGTGGACTGACTAAACTTTCCACCACGTCATGAACTATTTTCATATTGGTTGACCCGGCACGTTATTAATACGGTTTTAAAATTTTTGTTTTTCTTAGCCCACCTGGATAATTTTTTTATCTATATCTAGTAGTCAAAATTTTTTATCTAATATTCATGAAAAGCCTGAATAGTATCCCACTGAGCACTAGACCATTGGTGGCCTTACTATCCCGACTTACTTGTGAGTTTGAAACCAGTCAGGCACATTACAAAGATGCTCTCAAAACGGTGAACTAAAACATTGTGAGGAAACTGGGATATCGAAAGACCAAGAATTCGAAAGCATATGACTTTCACCAATCCCCCTCGATAGATTACGGCCTATCTTATAGGGAGGAGTTTTTGACCCAGCACTAGGTTCATAAGGCTGCGTTTCCACCAAAGATGTGGGATGGAAATGTGTCGTGCGAGGATGTCTAGCTGTGCTGTGAAAATGTGTGGGGGTTTCCACCAAAGCTGTGCGATGAAAATGTGCCTACGAGGATGTATAGCGGAGCTGTGAAAATGCGCATTAATGTGCGGTGCGAGGATGCGCAAACCTTGCAACACATCCTTCTCAACACACATTCCTCGCAACACATCCCTCGCAACACATCTCTCGCACACATCCTTAGCATACATCCCTCGCTTGTTTTGTATACGCAAAAATCTAGCTCCGCTGAGCCGTTTCCACCAGAGCTGTGCTGACCGAGGCGAGGTAAATGAAGCGATTCTATTGGTTCTTTACAAACACATCCCTCGCTACGCATCCTCGCAGCCTTATAGGCTGAATTATTATTATTCAAGTGTCTCACTGAAGAGATGAGGCCCTTTCACATTTCCATTTTTGAAAATTTTAGGCAATGTCAGACCAATTTTTTTTATTACTGAAGGGTCCACTCTTTATCTCGATCTCGCCTGATGGTAAGCGATAGATGAAGTCTAAGATAGGACGAACGAGCCCAGAAGATGCCTATTCACTCGTGCTTTAAAGGCTGAAAGGTCATAAGTGGCAGGGAATACAGAAGCCGGCAGAGAATTCCACAGCTTGGCTGTGCGCACAATAAATGTGGAGGAGAAGCGCTTGGTACGACAAGACGGTATATCAATCAAGTGTGGGTGGTACCCAGCCGTGCGTCTGGTAGACTGGTAGTGAAAGGGAGATGGAGGTATCCCTATAGAAATTCCTATAGATAAAGGAGTCTGGTTGATCTTGTCTTCTTCTTTTGGGTTTAATGTATCACCAGTTTCTAATGTTTTGGACCCAATCTTTAAACTTTCATTCATCATCTGCTTAGCCTTTTCCCAGTCTAACCGATGCAGCTGGGAACTAGTGCTTTACAGGGAGCGATTGTCTATCTGACCTTTACAACCCAGTAACTGGGTAACATGATACCGCTAGGCAAGACTAGTGTCAGATTGCCTGGCTTCTTCTTCGCGGGTCGATAGCAGTCTGGCTTCTGACGTGTAGTCACGACTGTCGAAGATGTTCAAATGACAGAACGGAGGAATGGCTTAACGTGCTTTACGAGGCATGGAAAATCTTGATATTTTAAGATGGTCATGCATCCACAGACCTGGTTAGACAAGCGTTGCTTAACCTTAGAGATCGAGCTCTGTAAACATTCAATATAAACACTTTTTTTAGGGTGCCGTAGTCGAATGGCAAAAAACGGAACCCTTATAGTTTCGTCATGTCTGTCTGTCTATCTGTCCGTCCGTCCGTATGTCACAGCCATTTTATTCCGAAACTATTAGAACTACACATGTGAAACTTGGTAGGTAGATGTATTCTGTTAACCGCTTTCCGATTTTTATTAAAAATATACAAAATTAAGGGGGGTTCTCCATACATAGAACTGAAACCTGTGTGTGGTATTTATAGATAGTTCTTTGAAAATGACATTGAAGTTTCTAAAACCACTTTTTCTTAAAGTCAATCGTTTAAAAGATATACGCTTCCAAAGTGGCAAAATGTGTCTCCCCCCTCTAACTTCTATAATAATGGAGTGAAAAATCTAAAAAATATATGCTATTATAGAAGTTAATAAAAATTTTCAATGAAAATTGGTATGAACGAGTTCGGGTCGGCAGTTTTTGAGATATAGCATATTTTCTAAAACCGCAAATACAAACCGTATAACTTTGCAATTCATACAAATACTGTGAAAAACAAAGTTATCTGGCATAGTTACTACGGAACCCTTTATGGGAGAGTCTGATTCGCTCTTGGCCAATTTTTTAATCCACGATCAGTAAAATACTCATATAAACGTTCTCCACACTGCCAAGTATACAAATTAAGCCATCAATTTATGGCGTACTGCCATACGTTACCTACATATTTACGTCGGCTTGTAGATGGTAGCGAATCAATAGTCCAATCGCTGGCAAGCGCGTACTCTATCAGCGATTAGTATTGGTCTAGTGGACACTCGGCCGTTCCTTGCCGTACCGTTGGAACAGGGAGCTTGTCCATGGGTAAATTACTACTTACGTCGGTAAAGCTTTTGCCATTAAACATGTCCATATGGAACCTTCTATTACGATGTACGATTCATTTATTTGTATAGAGTTGAATCGATGTTCTATTGCAGTGGTAATGAGAATTCTGTTTGGGATGCATGCGGGTTTCTATTATACTGCTATGAATGGAACATATCAGAAGTTTGTCCAAAGGTATAATGGAGCCTTTCACTTAGTATTTGGAATGTCTATGACACTGCAGTCTATTTTAAGTACCTCCTGTCTTGTGAGACTGGTAACTGAAAATCATATTTGAATCTGCGCGGCAATGAGTTGTTACACTTCTTTGCAAAGAAATTATACGTAGATATCAAACTAAATGCTTTCCTTAATCATTCATTTCACCCGTACCTAATCATCTTAATATCATTCCTAAAACTGAGGTGTCTGATCGTGTTCTTGTATAAGTTATGTTCAGAAAGAAATAAACAAAAGTGACTTATAAAAGATAAAATAACGTCTCGTAAAACGTCAACTAGAATCCATCCTCGGCTCACCAACAAAGAATCGGCCGAGGTCCATTATGATAATGAAAGTGACTCCCGTTTGTCTTAAAGTCGTAGCTCAATTTGCAAGGCGAGAGATAAACGCTGTTAAACTGTCGAAGTTCGTGACAAAGCCTGAATAATGCAGATTACACCGAGAAAAATACGGCCGCAGTCAAATCTGCATATTTTATTGGTCCCTTTTCGATGTCCGCTCTCGCATTCCAGTAAAAAATATTTCTAAACGTAACTCTGCTATCGCGCTCGAACGACTTTCTACACGCTGAGTGTTTCTTAATCGCTTTAGTTTGTACCCACAAACCAGTGTCTTTGTAAAGTCAAAGTCGTTTACCGAAACCTCATCGAACTGTTTCACGTACAATCAGGATGAGGTGAATTAATTTCTCGACGGGTTTAGTGTTTAACTATTTGCAGAGAGATTCAATTCCTGAAGTCAGAGTACAGGTGAAGTGGTTCAGTGAGTCTTGTCGTGGCTTTGTGTGTAGGAGTTACTAAAGCTATGCTCTAAATATTTGACGGCCTACGTTTAAAGCATTCGCCGGCTTAACAACAAATTTACGTTTACGAGTTCCAGCCTCGTATTTCCAAAATACACCGAGATTTCGAAGAATATCTTTGTTATAGAAAAGCCTGAACGAACTCTGCGGTATCTGGAAATTCCACATTATCTCTGAGATTATAAGATTTATTTAATTACCAAAATATATCTACAAGCGGGTTGACTGTAACACATACAGTTCACAGGATTAAGTAAATGTGTTTCGACCCAATAGTTATTTAGATATCTACATTTGATTTTACACACCTGTGCTTACGGCCGACCCTTTTAATGTCTTTAGTTCGGTTCATTCGCTGCAAGAATGAAAGTAGTAAACAGATATTTTACGTAAGTAAACAATGCGGTGTCAATTAGGTAGAAACAGGATTTATTTGCTTTTGCATACACGAGTCTGCTTAGAAGTTGTGTAGGTATCGCAAACTGAATATAACGTTCGCGCACGGTTACTTGATTTCATTTCGCATAGTATGCGGGTAACCACATCGGTACCTTATTAATATAATGTTCGGCAAATATTATATTGAACATGAGAATTGCTTTTCCAAGAAAGACGATACGATACGAATGTGTGAACAGCACGCATTGGAAATAATGACAATAATTAACTCAATGCGATTTGGAATACATTCTCTGTATTTAAGGATAAATTATTATTACTACTATGGTTTACTGTAATGCTTTTTATTTAAGGAATCTTATTTCTTTTGCTTTTATCTGCGAGCAAATACGTATAAATCTCTTTCCACCGAATTATGAACTAAATACCAAGAAATGTTATCAGAAATGTATCCAATTCTATTTCTAATAAGGCGGCATATGGCAACAATTTAAATGTTAGAAGAAAACCTGCCTTTTGTGGGAAAGGCTTTTTCTTTTCACTTATGCCTGGTTTTCCGACTGCTGAGTATGAGATCTCGTGTTCGATTCTTGGGCCGGGAAAATTGTGCTATTGGGTTTTTCTATAAAAAAATCTCAGGACTAGCTCGGAGCTTGGAAGTCGGCGGTATAATACCCCCTTTTTTAAGGGTGGAAAATCATCCTATGACTGCCTTCCGATCTGGGCGAAGCGGGAGGGTGTGTCAGACTTCTACTGACTAAAACCCATCCGTGTTCCATCATATGCCCTTCGTGTTCCGAGGCCGCGGTAACTGTTTCGAACAATTCCACCACTCAGGCAGGCAACGGCCCCTTATGGGCCTCAACAATTTGCTGACACTCTTTGAGGCGCGCGTAGAACACGACGCGTCGTCTATATGGGCCTAGTGTTTAGGTTTTTCTATAAAAAAGTCTCAGTAGTAGCTCGGAGTTTGGAAGTCGGCGGTATAATACCCCCTGCCTCGGAAAGCACATTTAGCATGTGGTTCCAGCTGCCATTTGGACATCTTTGACAGTCGTTACGGGTTGTAAGCCTGAACACCTGACATTGGTCTGACCAAGAGGCATCGTGTTACTCAGCCACTGGGTTGTAAAGGTCAGACAGCTCACAGTCACATCGCTCCCTGTAAAAAACTAGTACTCGGTTGAATCCGGTTAGACTGAAAGTCGATCCCAACATACTTGGCAAAAGACTTCCATCCCACCCATACGCACAAAACATTTTGGGAATACTTTCAATGTGCGTACGGCTAAGGAGTGGAATTCCCTGCCGGAGTCTGTGTTTCCTGACCGCTATAACCTTGGGGTCTTTGAGTCAAGAGTGAATAGGTTACTTCTAGGCAAGCGTGCTCCATCTTCGATCACATCATCAGTTATCATCAGGTGAGATGGTAGTCAAACGCGAGCCTATTACCAAAAAAAAAAAGACTCAGCAGATGATGATGATTTTGTCTTTTCAATAACTCTTTGCCTTCTACTTGGAGGAAGGCTGAAATTCTTCCACATCACCCAATATCCATTCTCCAAAGTCCTCGAGAGCGTTGTCCACAAGCAACTGTCTTGTTATCCTGTCGGCGCAGACGCTACGATGGGTCCGTTTCATTTACTGCAGTGCTTCTCAGGAACACTCTCCTACATTACTTTCACGCCCATCCCTTTCAATAGATAATTGAAGCACCTCTTTTCACATTGACGTAGCTTATATTAATATCTAGCACACACGACGCGTGTCCAGGCAAGTTAAAAAAAGGAAGTGGCGTCGAAAACGAATCATTTCGCCATTTTTATGACTGATTTACTTATAAATCAAAAACCTTACCCACTTCTAGTTGACCTAGAAACTTGATACTTGGAACCAAGGTAGACTTTTATGCATATACAAAGGAAAAATTTTGAAACTGAAAATGGTTATTGATCGTTAGTATCAACAAAGGAGGTCGGGAATAACATCAAGTATGAAAGTTACCTTACAGTTACACCTTAAACGCAGACTCGGCAATCATTGTACCGATAGTCATCTCAGCCAATTGCTTAATAGCCAAGAGCCTCGACCAACACCTCAGGAGACTCTCGTTAGGCGGTTGGATCAAGGGCTTGCTTCAGAAAGCGGTACTCCTCGACACGGCGCGTATCGTCAGGAGGTTCCTCTCTATGGAGCCCTGACCGCCGGTAGCTTGGACCCTGTTCCCGATACCGGTGGGCTACTATTTTTTCATTTTTTTAAATGTTTTTTTAGAGAATATTTAGAAATGTAATTTAAAAGTATGTATTGGAAATAAAGGAAATAATAAGGTATTAATAATTAATAGTAGTAATTTTCTTCCGAAAAATACTTCACTGATAAAAGAATCGAGATCTATATGGTTATAAATACTGTGTTCACTCGGGATGTAATCGAGCTCAAGATATGAGTCGGCTATTTTTATTTATTTATTAGTTATTGGCACACTGGATCCAAAAATTAAAGAAATTGAGTTACGCGTGCCTATGTACATTTATTATACATTAAATAACTAAGTCATAATTATGACATGTTAGATGTGCAATAAAGAATTAAGAACTCTGGAGAGCTATCGGTAGAGCGCGGGTGATGATTAATGAATAAATTTTGAAGACATTGGTAATAATTAAGTAAAGGTAATGGTTTCTAATTTGTAAAGTTTTGACAAAGATTAATGGCAAAGCCAAAGCGTACATGGTATCCCTAATAATGGTTTGACACAAATAAGATTTTAGAGGGGTTTCTTTTAAGTTGTTTAATTTTTAAGAGTCAATAGCTTTAGGCTTAGGTGTCGGCCTTATGATCGAGAGGTCGCTGGTTCGAACCCCACATATTACACTTTTGCCGTGATCCCACTTCAGACACAAGCATCAAGATTGCTAGTAATGTGAATTCTACCTACATTCCAAGTTATCTTAAAAGAAATCTTCAGCTAGGTATTTTTAGTTTAAATTTGAATTCTACCCACATTCCAAGTTATCTTAAAAAAAATCTTCGGCTAGGTATTTTTAGTTTAAATTATTATTGAAACAATATCAGCTTGTAGTTTTTGTACCACGATTATTCAACGTAATGACTTCTTGTGACATCAACAAACAGCACGATAATTAATCATGAGTTTAGGTTAATCATTTTCATATTACAGTCCCTTCCACAACTGTATCTTCTAGATAGGCTGTTCTACAGCATAATCGAATCTTAAGGACAAATTGGTCTACAGATTCTGAAACATTCCTATTTCCTAGGCTAGGTTCTAAGTAACCACCTGTGTGGGCGCTGAATTTGCAGCGGCGACCAGCTAGCCGGCTGGTCGCGTCTCAGAGGGTCATGGCTATCCGGATGATCCGGGGATACCGCACTATCTCTGGGGAGGCGGCGAACCTCCTTGCCGGATTGCTGCCGTGGGATCTGGAGGCGGTAGCCCTCGCGCGCGTGCATAATTGGCGCACAGAGGTGCTAAGCCGGGGTGAAACTCCGCTACCGCGGCAAGTCACGGCTCAGCGGATAGAACTCCGGCGCGATCTCACGGCAGCATGGAAAGAGCGGCTGTCGCAACCGAAGGCTGGGCACGCCGCAATCGCGGCGATAAGTCCCCTCTTTGAGCAGTGGCTGGAGAGAGGCCATGGCGTCCTCACCTTCCGCCTGACGCAGGTGCTGACCGGACATGGCTGTTTCGGGAGGTACCTGTTTCGGATTCAGCGGGAGGACACGCCCGGGTGTCGTCACTGTGAGGACCACCTGGAGAACACGGTGGAGCATACGGTGGAGGTGTGCCCTGCTTGGGCGGAGCACCGACGTGTCCTCGTAGAGGCGGTCGGCGGCGGCGACCTCTCGCGCCCTGCTCTGGTTCAGACTATGGTGCGGAGCGAGAGGGAATGGGATGCGGTCGCCTCCTTCTGCGAAGCAGTCATGCTAGCGAAGGAGGAGGCCGAACGCGCGAAGGAGAGGCAACTCTCTTCCTCGCGCCCCAGCCGCCGCGGTAGACGAATTTACCCCATCTCACATGAGGGGAGGAGTGAGCATCTCCTCACCCTGTCATAATTTTAGAAAGGCGCGCGGAAACACTACGCAACACCTGCTCGGGCCTGTATGATCGGATGCCAGACTTCCCCAAGTCTGACACCCAAAAGCCACATTACGGGGGATGGAAGAGGGCATTGTCAGCCCGCCTCTGTCGCCCAGTCCTTCGAGCGCGGCTCGGTACATTTGAGGACGTTGCCCTCTCCCTCTCTGCCGCTTCTTTTGCTACCATGACCCGCTCTACGAAAACGGCCACTGCTTGCCATGACCTCTCGCTCCCAACCATAGATTTGATTATGGCCGGCAACGAGAGATCACTCCCCACCTCAGCAATCAGGGCATTGCAGTGTTCAACCCACGCTCTACATTCGCCAAGCGTATGCTGTGCTGTATCCTCGCTGCCGTGGCAATGATGGCAGCTGGGTGTCGGTTTCTTGCGCGCAATGTGACACAGGTACTTTCCGAAACAGCCGTGCCCCGAAAGCACCTGTGTCAATCGAAAAGTCAGCACTCCGTGGCGCCGTCTTACCCATTCTGCAAGTGCAGGTTGGAGAGCCTCGATGGTCCTGAGACCAGCCCCAGGTCGCATTAATTTTTCGCTCCACTCTGCCATCACTTCATCTCGGAACAGGTTCTTTTGAGCCTTTATAAGTCTAGCTGGGACCTGTGGCCCCACTTCCTTACGCCAGATTTGGCCAATTTGATTTGGCGTCTAAATCCCACGGCACCGACCCAGCCAGAACGCAAGCTGCCTCTTTGGATATTGTGCGATACCCGCGTATTGCTCTGACCGCAATCACTCGCTGTGGCTTGCGCAGTAAAGCGGTACTCTTGTTTGTCACGTCATAGGCCCACACGGGTGCCCCGTAGAGAGCCATTGACCTCAGTACTTCCATATACTACAGTTGTTAATTGTCCCCCCTAAATTTGGAAGCAACCGGCCAAGCGCACCTGCAGCAGCCATTACCCTCGGCACTAGGCGCTGAAAATGTGCGTTAAAGTTCCAGCGACTATCGAGTATAAGCCCCAAGTACCTCACGGTCGGCAGAATTGGAATTTGGGTACCACTGACGACAATATGAGATCCCAAGGGCGGAGCTCTCCGGGGACCATGGAAACATATTGCCTCTGACTTACTTAATGCTACTTCAAGGCCTAGCATCCTAATTCGGGTGACAACTAGTGCCACCCCAGCAGTTGCAAGGCGCGCAGCCTCTCTGTAAGTGTTCTCACGAGCCAGAACTAAAGTATCATCAGCATAGCATATCAAACTGACGCCCGGAAGGTTGATACCCCGCAGAACCCAATCGTAGCCGATGTTCCACAGGATTGGTCCAAGAACAGATCCCTGTGTAACACCACGCCTCACATGTTTTTCGCAGAGTCCATCACGTCCTGCATATATAATCGATCTTGTATCAAGATAATCCTCGATTATACGAAGCAGATACAGTGGTACCCGATGATACTTGAGTGCCTCCACGATACAGCTCCAAGGCAGGGTATTAAATGCGTTAGCGATATCCAGAGATACCGCCAGCACAACGCCACCACTTGTTACTACTTCTTCTGAGAAGGCCTTGACACGCAGAATCGCATCGACAGTCGAGCGACCTTGTCGAAACCCGTATTGGTTGTCAGATAGATTTGGACCAGCTGTGTTCAAATGCTTGATTAGGCGAATCACAATTATACGCTCAAACATCTTTCCCATTTCGTCAAGAAGTACAATCGGACGATATGCTGAAAGAGAGTCAGCAGGACGACCTTCCTTTTTAAGTAGGACAAGTTTGCCAGTTTTCCATACTCGGGGAAATATACCTTGTGCCAGGCAGGCATCAAACATTTGGCGTAAGCGGGGGCCCAAGACTGTGAGCACAATAGCAAGGGCTCGACCAGGTATGCCGTCAGGCCCTGGAGCAGTAGTCTTAGCACGAAGACGTAACTCTACTGCGCTGAACTCCACTCAGGCTCTGCGTTAGTGGAGGCGCCCAAGGGCGAAGCTTTCCCCTGACCATACGATACGGCCTTCCCCAAGGATCACGGTTCAAGGACTCCAGAAATTCTTTCCTGGCCGCTTCCTTTGCATCTGAGATCTTTTTCTGTAATGCTTTTTTTGCCTCTCTATATAACTCGTATAGCCGAGCTTCTTCTTCCGAATTGCGGGTTGTGATATCTAGTCTTCTATATCGTGTATATCTTCGTCGATTCAATACACATGCTTCTCGAAGTTTTGCTATCTCCGGAGACCACCAGTAGACCTGGCGCCTAGGTGGTTGCGTTTTGGCTCGGGGCATCGCAGAATCGCAAATATTTGTTACAGTCTGTTGAAACCCGGCTGCCTCAGTATTCACCTCTGCCTGACTGTCAGGGGTGAACCATGACTGGACAATAGCTGCTTCTATGAGAAGATCACGGTTAAGCCGATTTAGGACCCACCTGGGACCCATCGTCGTGTTGCGACACGAGCAACTGCTGTCCAGAATCGTTGGAGATGAGGAAACATCGAACTGGATATAGAGGTGATCAGACAATGTCTCCACATCTTCTCGAACGATCCATTCTGAAACACGACGTGCAATATCCGGGCTTGCGAATGTGACGTCCACAATCGAGCCACCGTTGTGTCTTATGCATGTGTTGGTGGAACCTTGGTTCAAAATCGAAAGTCCAACTGATATCGTCCATTCTTCCAACAGATCACCTCGCGCATCAGTTACTGGACAACCCCATGACGTTGATTTGGCATTTAAATCTCCTAGAAATAGTACCGGGCATGGATGGTTTCGCCGAATCAAAGCTCCTACGTTCTTGAGGAAAGAATCAAATACCGAAAGGGTTCTATTGGGCGAAAAATATGCTCCCACAATTAAGATGTCTCCAAAAAATGCAGCAACAAAACCCAAACATTTTTCCACCAACACAAAAGGTAAAGAATCAGCGGTGGTGCGTGAAATAATAGCCACTGTATCGCCCAAGTTCCCACACTAGTTGTCTGCTTGCGGAACATGATAGGGTTCAGCTACAACCGCCACTTGTACCGACCATTCCCTAATAGTCTGGAGCAGAAGATCTTGTGCTCTAGCACAATGGTTTATATTGCCTTGTAGAAAATGATAAGCCATTAAGATACTATGTTGACAATGTTTCCTTCTCTTCTCCGCTCTCAAGAGCGAGAGGGTGGGTACGCAAAGAGGATGGCACAACCTTTCCAACCACTAAGGGTACCTTAACCCTCCTTTGGCTTTGTTTTTTACTTGAACCATTGCAGGCCTTTAAACCGACATTATGTTCCGCTGGTTTATTGGCGGCAGCACAGACGGGGCAATGAGGCTGTGCAGAGCACTGACTGGCAATGTGATCAGGCTGACCGCATCGAAAACATAGACCCATGCGATTAATCTCCAATGTGCATGATTGTAGCACGTGTCCATTCTGTAGGCATTTGAAGCAACGCAGAGGCCTGGCTTCTAGAAGTTTCACGTTTGCAGATACCCACCCTACCAGTAATCGACCGCCTGCTAATTTTTTTTTGGCTACAGCCACCGGGCAACGCATCCAAACCGTACCTAGACCAGATGGTGAGTGTTGTATTACACCCATTTTGATGCTCTCTTCAGAACATTCACCCATTTTTGCGACTGCGGCTGCTATCTCTGAAGATGTGACAGAGTCGTCAAGGCCAGATACGCGCAACTCGACACATTTGGTGGGCCTCGAGACCTTAACATCATTTGGGTCCAGACATTTTCTGAATCTTTCGGCAACAACGTCTGCTTTGTCGCTATTCATTGCTCCAGGTATTTCTAATATTCAAGCGCCTGTTACCCCCATTTTGATACGGAAAGGAGGAATACCCAAGTCAGTAAAATCCACTTTTTTTCTAGCCTCGGAAAGCACAGAAGCGTATGACAAACCTCGATCTTCTGCTTCTGGCTTTAAGGTAATTACCACTGCTGCCGTACGTGGAGGTCGTAGCTTTACCTTCTTTGGATGATTATTATTTGATTTTTTGTTGGATTCATCCTTAGTTGCCTTTCTGCTCTTGGCAGCTTTGCCACCCTTTCCTACGGTGATCCACTGACTGTTGCTGTTGACAGGAGCTGTACCAGCAACAATCCCACGTTGTTCGCACGTAGTTTGATCAGGTTGTACTCTTTGATCCCGAGCTCCCTTGCTACCCTTACTCTTTTTCAAAGATGTTACCTTATTAGTAATGGTCATCGCGTGGTCTGAATTTATATTAGAGGTCACCACTTCTTTAGGGTTGTTTGGCAGAGCTCTTGTATCACAGCCATTTTTATTAGCTCTTAAGTCAGCAGCGAGGGGCGGACGCAGCTGTTTTTGAGGCAGCAACCGTTCCTCTATATTGTCAAATCGAGCATTCATCATTTTCACCAGCATATTCACATTTTGCGGACTTATATTTTTTTCTTTATATATAATATATTATATATCGTTCTTTCGTCACGGATGAAGCACTGCTGGGTGCCAGGTTTCTTTGGATATCAGCAACCTCTTTCCGTAAACTTGCCAGTTCCACCTGTAGGCGAGCGTTATCAGCCTGTAGTCGCTCCGTCTCTTCGGAAACAGAGCGACTAAGCAGTGCCTCTACTGCTGCTTTTATCGACGCTGTAGCGTCTTTAAGAGCACGTACGAACGTGCCCTTGAGATTGCCTGATTTTGTGGCAACATGCAGAATTACGTCAACTTCTGACAAAACTTGCTTATTTAAATATCCCAAGGACAGGCCCTTCTAACCATCTGTTAAATAAAGTGTATATAACACTAGTCCAATCTATTTTAGTATACTGTATCTCTATTTGGGGAGGGGCACGTAAAACACGTTTCCTAGATGTAGAAAGAGCGCAACGGACATTAATAAAAGTAATGTACTTCAAAAAAAGGATCTTTCCTACTAATGAGCTATATCAAATAAGTAAATTATTATCAGTCCGAAAGTTATATATTATACATATAGTATTAAACAAGCATAAAACCCTACCTTTAGACCCAAATATATTAGCTAAAAGAAGGAAACACAACGTAGCTTGCACGGCTTATGTAAAAACAAAATTTGCAAATATTCAGTATGAAAAACGCTCATCTTACTTATATAATAAAATACATAAAGAATTAGATATATATACCAAACCCTTTAGAGAATGTAAATCTTTGCTGTTAAACTGGTTACGCAAGTTATGCTACGATGAAGTAGAGGATTTTCTATTAAATGTAAGGTAATCTTTCTCTAACCATCCTATCTTTAAACTGTTTCCATATAAAACATTCCACACACGTACACTCATATTAACACACACACACACACACACACGTAAACACACACACACGCACACACACCCAAACACATAAATACATACACATACAAACAGACTAATAAAATAAAAATAAAAATCTAGACAATAGTTATTAATTCATTTTTTTTTGTACTCATAATATTCTTTAACTTTAAGGTTGCACATTTGTTTATATATTTTTATATATTTGCATATTTTTTATTTTATAATAGAGCGGCGCCTCCTGGCACAGGCATATATATGCTTAAAAGGAGACGCCACCAACTGTACAAACATGTATAATGTGTAAATGAAAAATAAAGCATTTTTGATTTTGATTTGATTTTTGTTTTGATTTTGATTTAAATCCGCAGCTGTCATCGCATCCACCACAGTGGCAGTTGCTACCTCGCTGGTGACCCTATTAGTCCTTGCTTTTTCGGCGAGCTCAGCCACATAATCCACAGCTTGAAACCGAGACTCTTTCTTTTTTGCAGCTGCAAGCTTCGCTTTTGCTTTTGCTAGACCTACATATTGGCCAGTGGTTGTTTGGCTGACTTTAATTTTTTTCGCTTTGCTATTCTTAGATTGCAAATTTTCTTCTCCGGAGGTCGAATCCGACGCCGTAGTCCTGACGGACTTTTCAAATCGAGGACGTAGGCGTTTGCGGTCCTCCTTCAAAAATCTAGAAGGGTCGCTTTGACCTACTGGTCGTATCGATCTACAACTCGCTACGGAATCGGAATCCGATGCCGAAGCCGCTGCTAGACGGGTGATGTTCACCCTTGACTCTAGAGCCACACTAGATGCTTCGCCCTGTGACGTCGCATCCATCTCCGCCAACGTAGTTGGCAATTTGGTTTTGTTTTTATTTGTTTTATCCATGCTGTTCCCACGAGTACAAAGGTATTATAAGTCCACCTAGGCAGAGCCTAATGCTCTAGGTAAGCCTACATACTGTAGAGTGCGGCAGGTGCTCTACAGGGGAGGCGCTAGAAACTGGTTACCCACCAGCCATTCATCTACTCGCCACGCCTCAAAAACTTTAGATTGGGTGGTATTTACCTTAAAGGTAGCCTTCCTCTGGGCCAGGCAATTAAGCCAAGCCCCTGGCGGCGGCATTAGACATGCCTCCGTTCGCTGTTCGGTTAACCCGACTCAACGAACCCGCCGAAATTTCGCTCTCCAAAGAACACTTCAAGGAGAGACACTCGCCGCTTTGGTGCGCCTGCACCGCAGCAGTGTGGTCACGTCTACTGTCAATCGACTGCCATCGATTGATCAGGAGTGACTCCATCCCGGTGCCTCTCTTGGTCTGGTCTCTCCCTTGGACCTTTCCGGCATGAGTAACTCTACCGGCAGAGCCCCAAGATCATTGAGACACGCAAGCCCCACCACGACGACAACGTGGAGACACCTTCGGTGGGGAACGTAAATTCGACCTGACGTAACGTAGAAATAACATGATACGTAATTACGTAGCTTGTAGGATCAACAAGTTACACTTTATAAGATCAAACTTGTAGTTTCAACCAAACATCACGTAGGCGCTATTTTAACTCCAAAACTTGTTGAAGCAACGTGAAATCTGGTTGTTTTTTTTCTCAGTGCACCTATGATTTTATCATGAATATATTAGTTTTCAAGTTTTTTCAGAATAGTATCTACGTGTTCATCATGATAAGTTTGAGTTTCACCAGTTTTAGGCAGCATAACTTATTCACTCTCACTCGCTTTGCTCATTAATTCTAGCTCAGGTCATTCTTTTCGGACCTAACCTATTAATGCTGGCGTGCACTAGGTTCCTAAGTTTCGCTACATCACGAAATGTCTAATTTTACGAAATGGCCACGACTTATATGTATATGATGAAATATAAATTGTATATAACAGTAGGTAATAATTAAAAATAAATATATTATGAATTGCCATATTTTCCTCACATTTAAGCTGTGCACGAGATTATCCCTAAATTATTTATACCTACTTAATTTTGATCTAATTACATAGAGCAGAGATTTAATTTGGCTTTCATCTTTATGTTACCTTGTCTGTTATCAATATTAAGGAGGATAGGCAATTTTCTACGAAAACTAGTCCAACTGACAGAGTCGAAATTAACATTTACGGAACTGCTATCTTCCAAATGTCTTGTTATCGTTATCACTATTTTCGTGTCTGTGAACTTTAAACATGACCTAAATCACTATCCTACCAATACTAACAAATGTAAAACGATGTGTGATTGTTTCTTTGTCTTTCTTTAAAGTGTAAAGTGAAAACCTAGCAATGGCGCGATGTCACACATACCACATTTTTAGTTTTAAGCTATTTCTCGCGGCGTTGACATATTCGACTTTCACATTTTTTTATAGGAGAAATCCTATAAAAAAATGTAAATGTTTCTTATTTTATTCAACAAAATATTTACAAAAATATCTAAATATAATATAAAAGTACTTCCAATAAAAAAGAAATCATAAAAAGATATGATGAGACCCTGGGTTTGATCCAAAATACTGACGGTTGGGTCATACTCAGAAAAGTGTACATTTTGGATTTGTAACTAAACTGATAGGTGACGATACTGAGAATCTCCGTAACGAAACTGATGTCATAAGGCATCGTATACACGGATTGGGTGAAATAGCATTATTTTTGGAGTATCACTTTTATTTAGATTACTTTAAAAAAAAACACAAAAATCTTACTTATAAACAAAATAAATTTATACCAAGTATAACAAGGGAATAATCTTGTCTTTTCTGAAATGGGAATGGAAAATTTAGTTAGGTTAATGATTACCACATTAACATACCTACAACCTACACACAACAACTTTTTATTCTTCTGAACTAAGCTTAATAATTTCTCAGTTTCGTAACATAACGCAATATAACGAAAATGAGAATAATATCTGAGAAATTATAATCTCTAAAAATATTTTTACGTTAACCACGTGTTTATCGCACAAGCCCTGAGCTTATTCTTTAAGATAATACAAAAAGCAAGAAAAGGACATAGTAAGTAAACCAGAATATAATAAACTTCACACAATAATAGTAGTTTATAACCCTGAGGTATTTTTTTTTTGTAAATATTCACTTGATACACGTCTTAACTTCACGACTACGACGAAAACAAAAAGGTTACCACCATAGTGATTTTGACGTAAATAATAATGATGCTATAATAGGAAAAATAGTTATACCACTTTAAATCATTGTGTTTCTAATTTTATTGCGTGTTACTAACCTTGAGTAATGAAAGAAACTTCATAATTTTGGGACAAAGATTAATTAAAATAAATTCTTCTATATGCAATTTAGGAAAAAATATTGCCCCAATTACTTACTTGATTCATCTAGAATAATATAGCCACAGTCAATATTACATAAAGCGATGAGTATTCGTAACAATACATTTCTGAAAAAGTGTAGCGGTCCTTGGGACACTAAAAAAATGTATGAAGATATTTTTAGCAATGTTTTGGCACCCAAAAAATATACTCTTTTAATGAAAATTTAAGTGAAAATACGAGGCAAATCTTCATATCAATAGACAGATATAACAACAAAGTGGGGAATAAGTAAATATATCATAACATTATATATTTACTTAAATATGAAGTAGCAGGACAAGAAATAAAACCAAATGTACACTTTTTCTGAGTATGACCCGGTTACCAATCCGATTCTTTACTAAACACGCTAATAGAAATGTTCTGTAGTAACCCGAATTGAAATAACTGACCGTATTCGACCGTATTAGGTTTTATTTTCGTTACGGAATTTCTTGATTCGGTTAGTCATCAACGAGGTTCTAGCATTTATTAGTAATAAAATTGATGTGATGAACGAGGAGAGCATTAGTCATATTTGTGTGAGTGCATTTGATGACGAGGACATTCATAGTGCTAAAAATCTTCTATGTGAATCGTTACCTACAGAGAAGCGTAAGAAGGCAAGGAAGAGAGACGGGAAGAAGCTCCGTGAAATAGATGACATCATCTGCATGATGAAGGAGTCCGACCCTGAGATCTTACCGGTGTTTGTGGCCCGTGATCTACACAAGCTGCCGCCGGTACTTTTCGATCATGTTGACGTCACCCGGATTTTAAAGGATTTGGTGTGTATGCAGCAGGAGATGAAGCAGATCAAAGAGCTATATGTCACTAACGAAAACCTAGATGCTGTTAAGTCTGATGTTGAAAACCTAAAAAAGGCATCTATAGTGAACAATTTTGGAAGTACCGCTAGGAATGTAAACATCAAACGGGGTGGATTTTTGCTAGATAGCCAGGACGACTACTGCAGCGGTCCTAGGGGTCTTTCATACATAAATGCAGAACATGAAACTCCATGCAAAAAACCTAGCGAGGTACGCTCAGATACCAGTTATAGGGATATCGCGCAATCATTTTCCGAAAATGAAGGTAGGCGAAAAATTTGCGGTGAGAATAACGTACTTAATGAGAGCGGTATTCGCCGTACGGCGGCCGGTAGCGAGCCCGAATCGGTGACTCACGCGCCATCAGCTGCGATCGATGTACCCGGCGAGATAAGACACACGGTGGCTCCGAACGTAAACAGTGACATATTCGGCAAAAAGAAATCGGTAGCCGATGTTGTACGTGTTGGCGAGTGGAAAATACCCAAAGAAGACACAGAATGGACAATAGTACAGAGGAGACGTCTAAGAAATCGCTTTATTGCAAACAGGGGGAAGGCAGTTTTGAGCCCGAATGCGAACTTCAAAGCTGCTGATATAAAAATTCCCATTTACATTTATAATGTTGCGAAGGACGTGCCCGTGTGTGACATTCTAAGTTATATTGCGGGTAAAACTGATGTTGCGGTGCAAATAGAAAAGATGACTATGAAATTACCAAAACAGTATGATGCGTACAAAGTACTGGTACCAAAGCAAAATGTGGGAATGTTTCTCAATTATGATTTTTGGCCAGAAGGCGTCGCGTATCGTCGCTTTGTGAACTTCAAGACTAAAACTAATGGAACAAGTGGATAGTACGCATATGAAACTTATTAGTTTTAATTGTAAGAATGTTATTAGATCGGCTGATTGCGTACGGAGGTTGTGCAGGACAACCGACATAATTGCTCTGCAAGAAACTTGGTTGTTGCCGCATGACGTACCTTTTCTCGGTACTATCGACGACGGGTTTGCTTTCACGGGCACCTCAGCTGTGGATATGACGGCTGGGGTATTAAGAGGCAGGCCGTATGGTGGTGTGGCCCTGCTCTGGAGGAAGTCTATGTTCCCGTGCGTTACAGTGGTACCGTGTGATAATGTGCGTATTGCGGCCATAAAAGTAGTGCTTAGTGACAGGTCAATTATGGTCGTATCAGTGTACATGCCTACCGCGAATGTCGATAATTTAATTGAATTCACTAACTGTCTTAGTGAAGTTAATGCGTTGATTGAAAATAGTGCCGTGGAGTCTGTTTTTGTACTTGGGGACTTTAATGCACACCCAGGTGAGTTATTTTCAAATGAACTAATAAACTTTTGTACCGAACAATCGTGGTCGTGCGTAGATATGGACTTGTTACCTATAGACTCGTATACGTTTGTGAGTGAGGCACACGGCTGTCTACGCTGGCTTGACCACTGTGTGACGACCAGTGCGGCGAGGCGCTCAGTACGTAAAGTGTCCGTTTTACATGATACTTACTGGTCTGATCATTGTCCCTTGTTGGTAGAGTGTAACTTAAAATTGATAAGGCCTAAAATTATTGCGACTGATTACGAATGTAATAAGGTAATTTGGGGAGAAAGAAACAGTGAACAGACCGGAAAGTTTTTTGAAAGTTGTAACTCGCAACTGAGAAACATTAATTTTCCTATAGAGTTTACTCACTGCGCTGATCACTGTTGTTATAATGAGGATCACAAGGGCTTGTTAAACCAAATGTATAGTGATATTGTACAAATACTTAGTAAGGCGGCGACAGACAGCTATGTTGGTCCTGTGTTCGGGAAACATAAATATATGCCAGGGTGGAACAAACACGTCAGCGATGCTCACAGAGAGGCTCGATTATGTTATCAAAACTGGTTACTGAGTGGGAAACAAAAAAGCGGATCTATTTACGATAGTATGTGCCAAACGAGGCGTCTTTTTAAATCTCGGGTAAAATTTTGTCAAGATAATGAAAAACAAATTAAGTTAGATATAATTGCACAGCATCATTCGAATAAACAATTTGGTAAATTTTGGAAAAAGACAAATAAATTAAAAATAAAATCGAGCCTACCTGTGAGCGTTGCGGGCGTGCATGTGCCTCGTGATATAGCCAACCTGTTTCAGCGTCATTTTAGGGTGGAATCTCCTCTTGTAAGCTCGACTGACCTGACACGGGGTACTGAGACCATGGCAGGGGACGCTACTGTTCGATTTTGTGCCAAGGAAGTTGCCTCCGTAATTCACAAAATGGTGCGAGGTAAGTCCCCTGGTCATGATGGTCTCAGCATTGAGCATTTGAAATATGCTGGTTTCCATTTGTCTCGAGTACTTGCTATGTTTTTCAGCTTATGTATGAGTCATTGTTACCTACCCGATGAACTTATACATACCGTGGTTGTTCCGGTTATAAAAAACAAGACCGGGGATGTTTCAGACCTGGCAAACTATAGGCCCATCTCGCTGGCTACTGTATTAGCAAAAGTGCTGGACAGTCTGCTTGACAAACACCTGGATAGGCACATAGAACTTCATGATGCTCAATTTGGGTTTAGACCTGGCCTTTCGACCGAGAGTGCCATCCTGTGCCTCAAGCAGACTGTGCAGTATTATACAACCAGGAAAACGCCGGTCTATGCCTGTTACCTGGACTTGTCCAGGGCTTTCGATTTGGTATCATATGATGTATTGTGGCAAAAGATGAAAAATGAAACAGATGTGCCACGTGATATTATTGCAATGTTAAGATATTGGTACTCGAGTCAAAGGAATGTTGTGCGTTGGGCAGGCGCACACTCGGACGTGTATGGGTTGGAAAGCGGGGTGAGGCAGGGGGGGTTAACCTCTCCTCGTCTCTTTAACTTGTACATGAACGAGCTAATCGGCGAGCTCAGCAGAACAAGCATTGGGTGCCATATAGATGGACAGTGCGTCAATAATATCAGCTACGCGGACGATATGGTGTTGCTGAGCCCGTCGATCAGTGCCATGCGCAGACTGCTAGATATTTGTGAAAAGTATGCACGAACCCATGGACTCAGATATAATGTAAATAAGAGTGAGATGATGGTGTTTAAGGCTGGTAATAAATCATTTGCTAATGTGCCTCCCTTGTATCTTTGCGGTGCCAGCTTAAACAGAGTGTGTAATTTTAAATATCTGGGTCACTGGGTGTCTGAGGATTTATGTGACAACATTGATTTGGAGAGGGAGCGCAGGGCACTGTCTGTACGCTGTAACATGCTGGCCCGCAGGTTTGCACGGTGTACCGAGCAAGTCAAAGTGACATTATTTAAGGCCTTCTGTCAATCTTTCTACACCTGCAGCCTGTGGACTAAGTACACGCAGCGTACATACAGTGCTCTGCGAGTACAGTATAATAACGCGTTCAGGGTACTGTTCGGGCTGCCTCGCCACTGCAGCGCTTCAGCAATGTTTGCGGTGAAAAGCGTGGATGGTTTTCATGCCATCATGCGGAAGCGTTGCGCATCCCTAATGAAGCGCATGCGGGCCAGCTCGAACAGCCTTCTGAGAGTGTTCGTGGGCCGCTGGGACTCGCCGATGTGGCGGCACTGGATGCGACTACACACTACGGGTGGTCGTGTCCAGGGTTTGCCATAAACTGGCACCCCTGTGCGGTACCACCTTACGGTTACTTTTATTTTATGTTATTTTTATTTTATTTTTTGTGTACTAACAATAGCTTTATAAGATTTGTGTTACTAACAGAATATGGACAACTCGTCTGAAATAAATGTCTTATTATTATTATTATTATTATGCAATAGCTTAAATATCTATCAATCAAAATATTAAATGTATCTAAATATTAGCACTGTGACACAATTAGCCAAAGCATTCATAAATTTAAATAAAGTAGTTATGGAAGTGGCCCCTTAAAAAAAGTAATATAAAAAATCTAATAAAACTCGACTGCTCAACTGAAATGCAAGAAACAAGCACATTTTCATTTAAAAAGTGACAAGCACGTGGGACCCAATTGATATATAATAACTATAAAAATGGGCATTCATGCAATGAGCAAATAGATTTTTTTAATTACTTTTTTATTTGCAATTTTTTAGTTTAGGTAAATAATATTAATTAATGATTTTTATTTTTTTATTTCATTTTAAACATAAATGTCACATAATATATTTATTTGTGATCCCCTCGTAATGCCCTTTATTTTGATACTCAACTTAATGGTTTGAAAGAAAAAAACTGAACTCCTGAATATGGCCCTCCAAATTCGTTTTAAAACATTATATATGCTAAATGGTTGCTTTGCTTACAATGAAAAATGGTGAAAGAAACCTAAAAATCATATTAATCATAAAGACCAATTCAACGATACCCCACTTGACATAGTTTATTGATTTTTTTTATTTTGACAATTGGCGTCTGGTTGTCGTTGTGGTGAATTTTGATAACAGACTGTAATGTCTTTACTGGGGCATGTATTAAAATCCCGAAATTTTTAATAACTATGACTATGAAATACCGACGTTCAAAACAACGAAATTCAAAATACCGAAAGTTTTAAATGCCGATAGCAGTTACATAGAAACATAAAATACCGATGTCCAAATGCTGGAAAAGACGAAACCCCGAATGGACGAAATCCCGAATTTCATCGGGATGTTAAACTTCGGGATATAGATCGCGGGATTTTAACCTTTCGGGCAAATTAACTTTTGGGATTTAAAACTTTTGGCCAAACAATCATTCGGCGTTTAATTTTTCGGGATTTCGTCTATAGGTATTTTAAAATACGGTCTTTTAAATTTTGGTATTGTATTACATACCCCTTTAGTGACACATGCAAGTTTAAGACGAATCGATTGACGTAAGAATTATCAAAATCGGCCCACGCATTTATCCTCTACAACGCCACATAGGTACAAACACACATACATACAAAGACTGATAAACACATTACCCTCCGCAGTCGGGTAAAAAGTATATGAGCCCGACTGTTATTGGTAATGTGGTCTTAACTCACCGAAAAATCAACAACCAACACAACACAACTTAAATATACCTAATTGACCGAAGTTCGATGATGATCATGAAATAAAGCAGGGAATTCAGACACCCATTCTTTAGTTCCACCCATTCCAGATACTGTAAGTGTTTTAGTAACTACTATTTGATTATCTTGTTTTGTATTTTTATTTTAATTATAACACCTGTTTTTTTTTCTACATAAATTAGCACACGAAAAGCAACAGATTGTTCATTATTTAGTGTAACGTTAAAATGTTTTTATTCCACGTGTGTTATTATACTGTTAATCGTAATATATAGAAATTCATATTTAATATTTCTTTATTTTGTATTATAAGTGATATTTGAAGAATTCTTTTGAATCGTTTTATTCGGCGTCATACTTTTTGCGAAGGTACACATTTCTCTTTATCTGAGAAATCTTTCTCAAAGGACGAGTCTGGAATGCTCAAGGGTATTCATTCATCTGATTATTTTTCTTAAAGAAAAGACAGCGGAGCTTATAATTAAGGCGAACTAAGAAAACGATCATGAAAAAAATTTTGCTAATACACCATCATATTTTTTTGTGAATCTGATTTTTTTAACAAAAATTTGTTTAAATAACGTTTTATTTGTCAATTAAGTACTTTGAAATATGCGGGCACTGGTTCTTTTAAACAAATAGAGCCATTTTGCATTTATCTTTAAAAATATTGTTGATACGCCTGGTCTTCGGCTTAAGTGGTGCTATTAGCCCTGCCATAAATATCTGGGTAACGTATTTAAGGGATTTAGATTTAACTTGTACGACCCTGATGGAGGTTCAGCGGGTTACAGTCAGCCAACGAGAGGATTTTATGTTTTTAAGTAGCCCGAGCTTAGATTCACTGCCAGATTTAATTTAGTTTCGTTACGGCTGTTTGAACTTATAGCAAAATGATAAAAACATACGTGAAGTTATAAAAATATCAGTACTCATACGTTTTAAATATATTGGTCTATTAAATGACAAATAGTCATCTTATTATCTCAATTGTGCGCCAAACATCTTAGCCAGTAGAGCGGAGTAGCGTCTCGCGAGCACAATGCATCTGTCGCGTCCCGCAAAAGTTGTCCTAATCTAAACGTAGATCATCGCGATTGTCGGAAGATTCAGCGGCGATTAAACGTATTCATAGCGTTTACGTTTTGACGTTGTGCGGCCGTCAGAAGCAACAGGGCCGCGATTGGAGGGCGGCTGGGCGCCTGCGCACTAGGGGCGAGCGCCGGGGCGCGAGGGGGGGTGGTCGCCCATCGCAGCCTCCACGCTCGTTCTTAATGAATCGCCGGTACCCGCGGCTCGCGCTGCGCTCGCTCCATCCGAGTGCTCCCTTTAAAAAGTTGTTAAGGAGCTATTCTCGCCGTCTCCCTCGCGCCCTCTCGTGTTGCAACAAAATAATATCTGCGGGTGGTGACTTCCGACACTGCAACCGTCACGAGGTAATGCATGCAATCGTGCTTAAATACACTTTTGTTTTATAATAACTTTTTATTAGTTTAAGCCAACCAAAGGAACACACTACTACACAACTTTTTTTTATAATGTTGTTTTAACTTGCAAGTTCAGCATTTGTATTTTAGTTCTTTTACTTTATGGTGCACTCTTTTGTAAAAGTTTACTATATTATTTCTAATTATTAGCAAATTTTAAATGGATATGTATGTATGTTAATATTTATAAAATAATTTTGGTTAAAGCAATTTTTTAAAGTGTACGATATATTGGAAAAACACCCTTTAATTAACAACTGTGATGTAAATAACGAATAACCGTGACGATAATAAACGGCGTTGTTGATAACTTCATTTTCATATCTGTGACACAGTTGACAGAGTAGGTACTGATCGTTTATACGGTCTACTCATATATTTAAACATGTTCGTTATTTACAACACTGAAATAATAGATTAATTAAAAGCGTTTATTAAAAGCTGGCATGATAAATAGCTACAGTTAAATCACGTGGCCTTTATTATTAACATTTTCTGCTTCGAAGTAAATGCTATCAAAGATTGAATACATTTCGGTAACAACAAAACGCTGTATTATCGCAGCTATTCGCCACTTTAGCGTTATATTATGAAAAACGGTCCTTACAAATTTGTATGGTGCCGCTACCATTGTTCGTAGTTATAATGGATCTGTCAATGTTTCACTGGAGATGAATGAACTGTCGATGAATAACAAAAATGACGCTTCGCCGTTTTCTCTGACATTTTACATTTAAAAACTTTTAAACGCCCAGGCCTCTTTGCTAGTTTTTGATATTTCATGCCACGAGTAGAAAAAAAGCATTGCATTTTAATTATTTGTTTATCAATACTACAGGCATGCCACTAAACATAGTTTATTCATGCAGTACACTAGTAATTATTCCCATAGAGAGATGAAACTGAATACTTCAATTAAAACTTAAATTTAACGGCCTTACATTGACTTGGCACGTGTCTAGAGGGCCTGATAGGTCTAACTAATGGGTTCCCGTTTAATTTACTAGAAAATACTTACTCTTTTAAACATATCACCAAAAATGGGTTGGCAATATATTAAATACAAAGGTTTTGCAGTGGCATCGATCGCGTGAAATCGAGAATATTAGTAATGGAAAAGTGTAAGTACTAATCCAGGTCATGGTTTACTTCTGTGCGAAATTTCATCGAAATCCTTAGAGCCGTTGAGGCTCATGGATTATAATCAATCACACCAATAATTAACATAATTATTTTTATTGTTTGATAATTGTTATCAAACAATAAAATGTATCGAAAGACTTTCAATTTATTGTATTAGCATTATTAAGTTTGTTCCCTATGTATGTTTAGATTAGAACAACCCTTGATGAACACCTCATTGGTTCGCCTTCATGTTTGCCAGAGTATACTAGACACTTGGGTCAGCTTAATATGTACTAAGCTCCCTGTATTTATCGAGGTATAGAATGTTATCGAATTCTCGATACTCATGCTACATCCCCCTCTAAATTCCAATTCCTCATTCTACTCTGGGAATATTTAAATAAAGAAACATTCCTCTCTATAGGAATCCATGAATCTTTTAAGGCAGCACGCCCCATCCAATAAGGGTTCCCTCGAGCATGTGGTACCCATATGTAACGCTCTTCGTATATTTTCCTTATCAATTCCTCTCGGCAGTTATCGTGAGTTCGTTATTACGGTATCATTACGATTTTTATTGCGATTCCTCTCTCTTACTTACATTATGTGTGTAAATAATGAAGATAACATATTATCTAGAACGTTATTTTGTCTTGTAACGATTTTGTATAACAAAAAATCACTACTTGTTTATTAGATGCTAGTCAATGACATTGACATTGGACTATCTTATTCCCAATCTGTCATTTGTTTTTATTTATGAAAAGTCACATTGATACTTGGCCTTGATACTATCGTTATACATATTTACTTAAACTAACTTGAGTTTAGACAATTCTGAAAACGACAAAGGAAAACATCATCAGGAAACTTAGAACTTTGATGCAAATCTATTTAACTGCTTCAGTTGGAACTTAATACTTGTACACGTCAATTTTTATGAACCAAATACGAACGCGTATCTTATGTAAATAGTAAATAATGTTAATGTTAGTTAGTGAGTGAATAGTGAGTTTGTGATGATATGGTTTGATTAACAATATATGATATTTATCAAACTTTTCAAATCATATTTTTCTTTAAAACTAAACTACCTACATAACCTAAATTTATGAGAAAAAAAAAATAAGATATAGCGCTGCTGAGTATAAAAATCATGTTACCTACTGAAAAATTATTCGTTAGAAACTTTTAGCACGCGAGACTAACTCTGGTTTTTGCGTCCTCTTTACTTATTAACCTTCTAATAGTCAATTGTAAACATCAAACATAGCAGAATCCATTACGGACCATGCATATTATCCATCTAGAATCAATCTGCTGTCAATACGGCGCTATCAAACGCAATCTAATGTAACCGGCGATGCTGGCATGATCCATGCAATACCGGGCCAGCATGACGGCAATCGATCACGGCTTAGCTAGCGTGGCTACAATATTTTCATTAAAATTCCTATAACGTCGAGTTTGAAAGTGACTCCTTCACATCGCCAGTCTCTTTTCTTAGAAACATTTTTAATATAGTTTGCACTATCTTCAAGCGAGCTACAGCATAGAGCGTACGGTAGGTCCTTTCGGTACTTGTAAACTGTTCATCATATCCGAGGCGTTTTTATGAAATATAAATATCTCCAGAAATTTTCAAACGTTTACCGAAATGTTTCATCAAAATAACGTCAGAAGTATCCCGGACCCGACATGTTTGTGACCCCTGAAATATGAGGCAAGAGTGGGCTGCGGTACACCCCTAGTTCACCGATGACGTTATTAGGTGCCATGTAATAGGCGGCGAACTTATCGCCATTTATCGGGCACAGTTCCAATCCCGCTATAACAGGGCATCTTTGTAACGGGAAAATTCAATTATATTTTTTGTTCGACCTGCGAATCAAATAATGGAGTTTAAGGTGCTGTGTGTGACAGTAACAGACTGAGAGAGTAAATTAAATAACTGTTCCAACCTTAACACTCTTTAGTTCAATCATAGATGAAGACAACATAATATATATGTTTAATATAGCATGTATATGTATGTATGTACGGTACTTTTATTGTCTAAACAACTGACGTCAAGAGAAATTCATTCTTTAGCTCTTTTCATGTCCAAGTGTTTCATTAAAAACAAAGCTCAGCTGATTTTTATTTTTATTTTATATCTTTTTCTGTGACATCTTGGGTAGTATCTTACTACAAGTCCTTATGACAGAATATTAATCCTGAATCTTCTCAACTAAGTGAAGATTAAGGCTACACCTGAAGATAATTGATTATTGTATACCCGTACCAGATGTGTTAACGTATTATGTTACTATTGGCTGATAATCTGTTTGACAGTTCCGATGGTTTACGAGTATACACTTTTGCAGAAGATTAATTTTTTGACATTCACCACAGAAGGCCGAACATACGATATTTCTTGGGAAAGTTATTATACAAGTAAATAGGTATTTTAGGTAATGTGTAGGAATAAGAATAGGTCAGCCCACTAGTATATAAAAATAAGACATTATATCAGATAAAGGGAAGCACGCACGCCTTCGCAGATAACATCATATTGGGTTTCCAAAGGTTGTGGAGGTCAGCCGGCAGTCACTTCACGTAACACTAAAAAATATCCTCGGAAGTGCGGAAGAATATTCTCTTAATAGAAACTATTTATTTTTGCTGGCAGATACTTTTTTCTGAACTACAATCATGTGTGTCTGAAAGGTAATCTTTGGATACGATTACTGAACATCTTTCACTGATTGAAGGGTTTCATAAGCTGATACTAATTATCCCGGAAAATGTATAGTATCTGTGAGACAACGCTTGGCCCTTTAAATATCTGTATTTACATACATGATGAAAACATACAGATATTTGTGTACATAGTTTGGGAAGCTCTTTTTAATTATTTCCCGAACATGGAACAAAGTTACAATTCCATTATAGACGGATAACTACACCGTAGGTTGTTGCGACGATACAAATACAATTTATGCATCTGCAGTAATTGAAATTGCACTACAGAAATAACTTCGAAACGCTTCGCTGGCGAAACGGTCAGCGATGGCTTAACGCACAGATAACTTTTAATGCCGCAAAAATGAATTGGAACTGTAATAATGATTAATTTCGGCATCGCTTTCAATGATTAAACCTTTTGGCGTCATTGTTAAATATATATCAAGCTGTGTCTGGACACAATATTGTGTGTTATTTATATACTTTTGAATTTACCAGCTGTGCCTCCGAATTCGTGTTTGTGAATAATAGTTTTCCAGACATACAATTATCTACATCTCTCATTTGGCATTATACTGTCATTATGCTTATTTATTTGGGGTTAGTATAACATGGCTTGATTTTCCCTAACTGCCACGATCACCACAGTCACATACTTCCTTTAGTGCCAATTATTTTTTTCACACAATCCATCAATGTTTTATTTGGTCTCATTTTATCTTTATTAATAAATCATTCACACAAAACTTCCATCATGAGATGATTTTTAGGGTTCCGTAGGCGAATGGCAAAAAACTGAACCCTTATAGTTTCGTCATGTCTGTCTGTCTGTCTGTCCGTCCGTCCGTATGTCACAGCCATTTTATTCCGAAACTACTTTTACTACTACTTTTACTATTAAAACTATACACATGAAACTTGGTAGGTAGGTGTATTCTGTGAACCGCTTTCGGATTTTAAGAAAAAAAAAAGATTAAAGTCTCGCCATACATGGAACTGAAACTGAAGAAATATTTTTTCTTATATATTTTTTTTATAATTATATATTATGTGGTATCTATAGACAGGTCTTTAAAAAATACATTAAGGTTTCTAAAACCACATTTTCATAAAGTAAATCGTTTAAAAGATAATTATACGCTTCCAAATTGGTAAAATGTGTTCCCCCCTCTAACTTCTATAATAATAGAGTGGTTGCGCCAACATTCAAAATATGATTGACATCCGCTATTTCCTATATCCATCTCCTTCCCGCACATACCTCGCGAGTGAGTAAGAAGATTCGCCCGCCATTTTGTCGAAAAAACTACTTCCGAATCGCTCCGCAACAAGTTGACAATGGCGTCGACGCGCTCCGCTTAAAAATATTAATAACTTTGGAATCACCGCATTTTCGCATGTAATAAGACTTATAATCCATAGTTTGTGCTTGTGTTTAACGTGTGAGGACAATAACTGGAAGCTCAACTGCCCTGAACCTGGAAAAGTGAACCGGTGAACCGGCGACGACGCGAGCACGTGGCTCCCGTAAAGGTTTGTGCTTTCCTTCCCTATTTATTTCGGGTTGTATTCCATTGTCCCACATCCACTGCAACTCGAATTACCTAACGCCAAGCGTTTGTCAATCGTTTAGCTCTGCACCGCAAATACAGTCCACTAAATTAGCCTTTCGCGCCAACATTTTCTTTGGTCCCTCTCACCGGATAGTTAGGTACTTATTTGAATTAGGTACATATTTGTTGTAGTTATCGCATTGGTATTTATTCCATAAGGAATAAACGCACCGCACCGCAGTCTTGTACCTAACCCAATTCGTTGTTTGTTCATCTATTACCTACGTACGTGCGTAATACCTACATACCTACGTAGCCATAGATCGCTCGTATTAGTTATTCATTCGGAAGTCTAAAATTATTTGTATATCAGAAACAGAGACACAACCTAGTGGGTAAATTAAGATTGTTTAAAAACTACCTACAGTTCTTTTATTTCACCCGCAGTTCGTTATAACTACCTACCCACTTTAGGTATTTAATATTGTCCGCGTCGCTGTTCTCCATCGCTTATTTGCTAAAATAACTTTATTTGCTTGTTTACCGCATTGATTGTTTGTAATAAATAATTATTATTCACGATATCTCATAAGGACATCAAAGTTCAATTGAAACTTTTATATGCTAAAAGAGACATGATATTTTCTCGCGTGCAATCTATTTGTGATAATGCACTTAAAACACTTGATCTAGCTATTAGAGATTCGTTCTTATGTTCTATAGAAAACTTGGATAGTTTGCGCACGGAATTTGAATCCGTAATTCATAATATTAACGTTTTAGAGTTAGAATTAAATCCAGAATACGCTGTGAGTTATCAGGCTTTGGCGTCATTTGATGATTTATTCTGTCGCATCAAACGCGTCGCGAGGAGCTTGGAGAAGCCGTCTGTCCATCAGAGCCAGGCAAATCACACTCGCGATCGACCCAAATTACCGCCCATTCAGATACCTGAATTTAATGGTGATATTCGCAATTGGAATCTATTTATAGATAGTTTTGAAAACACTATAAATGGGAACGTCTCTTTGACAGATCATGAAAAGTTACACTATCTGGTTGAAAGGTTAACTGGTAAAGCTAAAACTGTTTGTGCCGGCATTACTTTTAGTGCCGAAAATTATTCATTAATTTTAAAAACTTTAAAGTCGAAATATGAAGACAAAAGATTAGTTGCTACCGCATATTTAGATCAGCTATTCGAGTTGAAAAATATTACAGTTTGTAATGAACATAATTTAGAGAAGTTTTTAGATACTTTTGCATCATCTGTTCGCGCAGTAAAGAACCTGAAGGTCGATGACCTCTGCGACTTTTTGTTTTTATATTTGGGTTTAAAGAAATTAGATGGTGAAACTGTTCGTTTATTTGAAATAGACCATCGCAGTAGTAAACTGCCAAAATTCAATGATTTGGAATGTTTTGTTCGCGATCATATTAAAATATTGCAACGCACTTCGTCAACCCATGAAGTTACGAAGAAGTCCGACCGTCGAACAGATGCGGCTTCGAAGTCACAAAAGTCGACACATACGTATGTGAATACAGCACCTGCTCCTGTACAATCGAGTTGTTCTTTGTGTAATAGTCAACATTCGCAATTGTACAAGTGTTCTGGTTTCTTAAAATTTACGCCCTATGAACGTTATAAGTTTGTTCGCGAAAAAAATTTGTGCTTTAACTGCCTTAGTGACAAGCATCGGGTTACGTCTTGTAATAGTAGTCAAAGTTGTCGTAAGTGTTCTTCGAAGCACCACACTATACTTCACTTGGAGAAAAGTTGTAATAATGCCGCATCCAATGTGAGCACAGTTAGTTTACCAAGCGGTGACACGTCGTCGCAGTCAGTCGGTGCGAACTCTGCGTCCGCTTCGCAGCCGCAGCCGCAATCAACGCGCGACGTTGCCCGCTCGCAGGCCGCCGTGACTGACGTCACGTTGTGTTCGATGTCCGCCGCAAGCAATACGTGCACTACCGTGGTGCTCGCGACCGCTCACGTTGTTGTTGATGATGCTTTTGGTAATCCGCGTCTTGTTCGAGCGTTGTTAGATTGCGCTTCGCAGAGTAATTTTTTAACTCAAAATTGTTGTCAACGCCTTGGTTTTAGTATTAATAACCGACCAGCCCGCTCAGTAGTTAAGGGGTTCGGTGGTTTAAAATCAACCATTCATGGTTCGATTAAAATTAAATTTGCATCGCGTTTTAATTCTAATATTTGTTTTGATATGGATTCGCTTGTCGTAGATAAAATTACGGAACAATTGCCTACTGTCCCGGTTGACACGTCTTTATTGACCAAATTTAAAGACCTACCGTTGGCAGATGAATCTTATGGTGTCCCTGGAGACGTCGATATGTTGATCGGCGCATCGATTCTCCCGCACCTTCAGTTATCTCATAAGGTTCAAGGTCATTCGTCGTTTCCCGCACCGCACGCCCTAGAAACAGTTCTAGGTTTTGTTATTGTTGGTTCCGCACCCGCACATTTAGATAATTACTCGACTGTGTCACATTGCTGCACTGTTGAGCCGCCGCTGGAGTCTACCATCCGTAGGTTCTGGGAAATTGAAGAGGTCAATGTCCCGCCTATCCTAAGCCCTGATGATAAGGTGGCTGAGGAGATTTATTGTGGCACGACTACCCGTGATAATGATGGTCGTTATATTGTCGGGCTTCCATTCAAGGGAGATATTTTTTCGCTCGGTGACTCCTACGCTTCCGCGGAAAAATGCTTTTCTTGTTTAGAACGTAAGATGCAAGCGTCTCCGAAGTTGAAGCAAGCCTATGATGAGGTGGTTACCGAATACTTAGATAAAGGGTACATCTCACCTGCATCCACCGCCGAGACTGACGAGACTCTTGATCATCCATCTTACATCATCCCACACCACGGAGTTGTTAGAGAAGACAAGCTTACTACTAAGCTCCGCGTGGTTTTGGACGGCAGTGCTAAGACTAGCACTTCCGTATCGCTCAATGATATTTTGTATTGTGGTCAAAACCTTCAAGGTAACTTATTTGACATTATTGTGAATTTCCGCTTGTTTGCTGTCGCGCTTTCCGCCGACATAAGGCAAATGTTTCTTTCTATTGGTATTCGCGAATGCGACCGCAAATTTCAACGTTTTTTGTATAGATTTTCGCCTCAAGAACCTTTGAGAGTTTACGAGTTTAATCGTGTTTGTTTTGGGCTTAAGTCGAGTCCTTTCCATGCGCTTCGCACTATCAAGCAATTAGCCGCTGATGAGGGTGAAAGATTCCCGAAAGCGAAAGACACTATTGAGACTGGGCTATACATGGATGACTTTGTTTATAGTGTAGCCAGCGAGGCGGATGCCGTTGAGACCGCCGCTCAAGTAATAAGTCTTATGAAGGCCGGTCAGTTTGATCTTGTGAAGTGGACTAGTAATTCGCAGACCGCTCTAGATTCGATTCCACTATCGCATCAATTATCTTCGGTGAAGGAATTTGATGGTGATGATACGCACAAGGTTCTAGGTTTAAGTTGGTCACCCGCGTCTGACATGTTCAGTCTTAAAGTTAGTTCGACTCCGCAAATTTGTACTAAGCGCATTATCCTGTCTTGTGTAGCACGTATATGGGATGTTATGGGATTTGTAGCTCCCGTCGTTTTATATGCCAAGTTGCTTATAAAAGAACTTTGGCTTTCCAATAGTGATTGGGACGACCCCGTGCCCGAAAATATTGTTAAATTGTGGGCTCGCTTCCGGAAAGAACTTCCATTGCTCAATCAAATAAAAATTCCTCGCCATGTTGGTATATTGTCGAACAGTATAGTTACTGTTGTAGGCTTCGCCGACGCCAGTGCAAAGGCTTACGGGGGGGTAGTTTATTTTCACGTTTTGGATGCTGACAGGGTTTCGGTTAGTCTTATAAGCGCTAAATCCAAGGTCTCCCCTCGCAAGGTCGTTTCTCTGGCGCGCCTGGAGCTGTGCGCTATACTTTTGTTAGTGCAATTAATCAGCTCGATTGTCAATGCTTGTAGGCACCGCATTATTATTGGTAGAATTATGGCTTTTTCTGACTCTACTGTAGCTTTGTGTTGGGCACATTCTTCGCCCCATCGCTGGGACACATTCGTCGCCAATAGGGTGGCCAAAATCCAGTCCGAATTACGACCACAAAATCTCTTTCACGTTGCTGGCACAGATAATCCCGCCGATTGTCTCTCCCGTGGGTTGCTCCCTTCGCAAATTTTAGATCATCCGCTGTGGTTCTGCGCTCCGTCTTGGATTCATAGCGTGCTCGAGGAATGGCCGGTTAAGCCCTTTAATCCAGCTGCCGTTTCGGAACCACCCGAGGAGAAGAAGCATTCGCTTGTAGTTTCGGTTCCACGTGAAGAGTCGATTATTTTATCGTTATCTAATCGCGTCTCGTCTTGGTCGAGACTTTTGCGTTGTGTGGTGTATGTATGTCGGTTTCTGAAACTGTTACCCACGCGCGGTGTTATAACCGCCGCTGATCTGGATAAAGCTGAGTCAGTCGTGCTACGTGAATTGCAGAGATTTTATTTCGCATCCGAAATTAGTAGTTTGGAGTCCAACAAACCTTGTAGCCGCGCCTTTCAACATTTGAAACCTTTTTTGCAGAATGGTCTTATTCGAGTAGGTGGTCGTTTGAGAAATTCCGATTTAGGATTTGAGCAAAAGCATCCAGTAGTTTTACCCCGCAAGGACCATATTTTAGATTTGATTGTAGATTATCATCATAGTTTGAATTGCCACGCAGGTCCAGACTTGTTGATGTCTATCCTTAGACAGAAGTATTGGATACTTTCCGCTCGCAATTTGATTCGTGCTAGAGTACACAAATGTGTGCCCTGTTTTAAGCTTCGCCCGCGTTTTATCGCGCCTGAAATGGCCGATCATCGCTCTTGTCGTGTTGTTCAATCCGCTAAACCTTTCGTTCACACCGGTACAGACTTCGCCGGCCCGTTTAGGGTAACTGTTGCCCGTGGTCGCGGAGTACGCTCCACAAAAGCTTACGTTTGTCTATTTATTTGTATGACAACTCGTGCAGTTCACATAGAATTGACCGGTGATTTAAGTACGCAAAGTTTTACGTCCGGTTATTCGCCTCTGTCCTCTGCCCAATCAGCAGCAGGCTTCAAATTAGTTTAGTAGTTATGGTAACGCTTTATATTATAGTTTAGGAATAAGGTTAGAAGTTAGATGTTACTCCAGAGTTTAGTTCTTTGATTAGTTTCGCTTATAGTTTTTGAAGGTAACCCTTCAAACCGGGGGGAATGGTTGCGCCAACATTCAAAATATGATTGACATCCGCTATTTCCTATATCCATCTCCTTCCCGCACATACCTCGCGAGTGAGTAAGAAGATTCGCCCGCCATTTTGTCGAAAAAACTACTTCCGAATCGCTCCGCAACAAGTTGACAATGGCGTCGACGCGCTCCGCTTAAAAATATTAATAACTTTGGAATCACCGCATTTTCGCATGTAATAAGACTTATAATCCATAGTTTGTGCTTGTGTTTAACGTGTGAGGACAATAACTGGAAGCTCAACTGCCCTGAACCTGGAAAAGTGAACCGGTGAACCGGCGACGACGCGAGCACGTGGCTCCCGTAAAGGTTTGTGCTTTCCTTCCCTATTTATTTCGGGTTGTATTCCATTGTCCCACATCCACTGCAACTCGAATTACCTAACGCCAAGCGTTTGTCAATCGTTTAGCTCTGCACCGCAAATACAGTCCACTAAATTAGCCTTTCGCGCCAACATAGAGGGTAAAATAAAAAAAATGCATGCTGTAGATCTTAATGTAAACTTTCAAGGATAATTGGTTTGAACGAGATCGGGTCAGCAGTTTTTGAGATATAGCATAGTTTTTAAAACCGCAAATATAACATTGTAATTCATACAAATACTATGAAAAACAAAGTTATTTGGCGTAGTAGAACCCTTCATGGGCGACCATCTTACTCACACTTGGCCAATTTTTCTTTAATTAAATTTAACAATTCATGCATATATGGAGATGAAGGAAAAGAAAATAGGTACAAAGCCTGTTCCGAAATCTCTTCCACCACAACTACAAAGGAGAGTAGAAAATAGTGAAAACGGAGGAGATTATCAAGTCGACGCGTATATTTTTTTTATTTGTATTAGCACTACTTTTACATAAAGTTTTGCTAAAATTTCCCATGGACTTTAAAAAAATATTTTTTATACTTTTAATCCAGAGTTACTGCTTAATGTTATTCAAAATATTAAACGTAAGAAGGAACAGAGATTCCAACTAGCTTACAACTATTCACATAACAAAGGTAACCAAAAGCGACATCCCTAGCGTTGTGCGTAGCCAAAGGAAAAACTAAGCATCGACATTTACGAACTCTGCTCACCCCATTAGCTAGCTCTTTCTTATTCTACTTCCATTCATAGCATTCTACGCTGTTTAATATATTTATGTTTCCAACAACCATAGACGGTCGTATTCACTCGTTGCTGGTAGGATAAACATGAGTGCACAGTATGCGAACGTTCAAAAAAAGTTAAATAAACCACAACACAATCAGTAAAATTGGTTTCGTTTCAGCGAATGAAATTCGCGCAAATATCAGAAATCAATATGGCTTCGCTTAGCTTAGTACAAACGACCATTACTGGAACTGTTATAGAACCTGTTATTTATTCAAATTGGCTTGATAAAACCGATAGATCCAAAGAAAGAGTTCTGATTTTTAGACAGATTTTATTCACCTTACGACATACCATAATACATGTATTTGATTTAAGTTAATGAAAATATAGCATGTCGATACTAAGTAATAATTATTATATACAGACTTGCTACTGTATAAGCTACGGCGTAGCAGTGTACTACATGCTACGACCGCGTAGTATTCGCGCCTTTGAACCGTTTAAAGAAGACTCTTTGTTTAGTCAATTAATAATTAGCAATTGTATTTTGGGTAAATGTGGTTATGCTAGAGGACATTCAGACTTAGGGTTTAATTCTAGTAAGTACTAAAATAACTGTTAACATAAGATTCAAAGATAAATGTATATGATACGGCTTAGCTTAATTACTTATGTATATAAAATATGATAATGTAGTGAGCACACTTATACAAATTATTGCGTGTATATTTTAAGGCCATTCGCAGTGTAGACTTGTTGTTGTCCTCACTAAATAAAATGAAGTAATATATTTGCCTCTGTGATGTTGTTTACGTTATAGGGTACCAAGAACAATTTATTTTTAATTCTATACAAACTATTGTATATGAACTACAAACAGTGTTTTTCTTTTATTTTATACTAGCTTCTGCCTGAACGCGTGTAAAATTCTACATCAGGTGTTCCAGTTTCTGAAATTAATTATATATTCCTCAGACTTAATAGCTATATAAAAAAAGTTTCATTCAAATCCGTGTAGTAGTTCCAGAGATTAGTATGTACAAACAGACAACCAGATAAACAGACAGACGTATTTTTAAATATATAATTGTTTCTAAACCCCCTCAATATTTTTTTGTAAATATATTCAATATATAGATTCACTTTGTTTATTGTTTTATTGTATGTATTTTGTTTCCATAATAAAATATTTACTAAACGAAAAACTAAAATAAAGAATAAAAAAATTCGTCCTCCAGCACCAGCCGACAGCGTTCTGTCGGCTGTTGCTGGAATGTATCCAAAAGACTGGCGGCATTGACCACGTTACATAGCAATGTCAGCATTGCCATGCAACGTGGTCAATGCCGCCGAAAGGTTCAGACCTTTGACCAAAGTAATAGCCAGAGCTTGGGCATCGGGTAGTGTTAACCAGAAGTGTTAATCGTTTTCTATTTTTTTGAAAAGGCTGTTAGAGCACAAGGGCCATATCGTAGAGGACATTTAGTGCAGACCTAAATTTAAATGGTGCAACTTATACCAAATACAGATGATCGTAATAGTGCTAGAAGCTGTCTGTTACATCAGAGTAAGTGAACGCGCGACACTGTTTACTCTAAATAAATCTTCATTACGGAATTTTAGCGAGTCCCGAGTTTTAGCGTTAATAAGAGAAGCATTATTTACGTGGCCAATAAAATATATTATATGGACTGCAGGTTTTCATTAAATAATTTTGAAAATCCAATAATTGCCCCGACGAGCTTTTGATTTGCGACCAGAGGGGAGTTGTTCAATTTTAGCTGCCCACCCACTGTTTTCAATATAATTCTTAAAACATGGACCCTTAATATCAAATTATCGCGCAATCCGAAAGTTGATTGATAGACTTGTAGAAGAATTAAAACTTAGATCTAGTTTAAATTGCTGAAGTCTAAAGTTAATAAAAAGTCCATAAAACTTTACGAATTGTACCACTTTATATATAGTAAAATAAAGTAAAGAGTACTGTCGTGTCAGGCATGTAATATAGTGAGGCCGTCGATAACTGAGCTAATAAAATCTTTGCTGACTCCTGACAATGTAGCACTTTCTCCGAACGTTTGGCATGCCAGAGCCGAAGCTAGGGTTGTTAAATCCGCCCTTTCTTTTCGGTTCATGTAGCCAGGTCGGAGTTAGTGCAGCATAGCTATAATAGTAAGTGGTTGCGGCAAAGCGCACAGATGCAAACATTGGTATCGCCGAGCGCGGTCGGGCGTCGGAAGCATTTTGATAAAACGTTGCACAATTTCCGTCTGCTGTGGTATCGCTCCATGACCCTTGATTATAAAATAGGCTTTAATAAACTAGGATTCCACTATGTCGACGATTCATTTACTTATCAAAATAAACAGAAAATTCCGATCCGGGGATTAGACGACAATCATTCAAAGGTCAACACGTTTGTGAAGTTTGGGTGTCGCTGGAATTATGTGGAATTCAAAACCGGCTGGGTTCTAGGATTAATGGAAAAATATTTCTACGGATCAATTTCACCATATTAAATTCTAAACGACTACGATGGGAACATGATATTTTAATGAGATTTTGGAATGCCAACGTTCTTGTTTAAAGGGAACAAGACTACCTAGTACTAATAAGTCTAATTCCTTCGCGAACGACATCAAGTATGAATGGTATTTTCTAATAAAAACTTCAATAAAATGTACAACACGACGGGTATTAGCGCCGTGAAATTCCTCGCCGCGTAAATAATAACATAAAGATTTTCCAATACATGTCCCAATAAGAACCCGCCGCCGACGTCACCCTCCGCGCATTAGCTGACTGTCGCTGATACACCCGCGCTTCCCGGGAAGTTGCCTGTAAAGATAATCATAATTTACCAAAGTTGTATTCTTTATCTTTGTTCTCCCTTGATTCTCAACTTATGACTTTAAACAGCGGCTTGGACTTATATTTAAAACATTGTTAACATTTTTGCTTTAGGATAAAATAAAGGAATGTTAAACTTTCTTAATAAATATTAAATTGTTACTTATTTACTTTTAATATTAGCGATAACAAATACAAAGAAATTCTTTATACAAAGGAAAACGTAAAAACAAGTAGCGAAATATAAAATATGATTAGTAGCAAGAGAAGTTGTTCCAGAGTAAACTCGGTTTTGTTGAAGATATGAAAGGATGGAAATAATAAAATAAGGTCTCGACAAACGAGGAGAACAATAATTTAGTCGGTCGTGTCGGAGAACAAATACAGTGTCAACAGATAATAAAGGCACGCTGGCCGGTGCCGCGCGAACCCAATATCAGAGAGCCACAAGATTCTATATACTGCGGACCTGAATAAGGAAAGAATGTCGTCGTACTTATTGCTCCCAACTTGGGACCGACCAGATTTGAGCCGAATGCGCTCATATGAAATATCGAAAACGCCAAAATATGGGTAAACAAGCCCGTTTATTGAAAATAATATTGAGATATTTCATCGAGACCGCTACAAAAACTAAATAAAACCGGGATGGTAGACCGTAATGGTTAATCAACCATGAAAATCAGCACTGTTAACAGCTGTGTTCAAGGACTCAGGAATTTGTCTTAGTTGCCAACTAGCTAACGGTTCGGTACATACATACTTGAACCCCTTTCTGAAAATCTCCGAATTCCACGGTAACCTCACTTAAATTAACTCAATATTTCCTAACATAGTTTTGGCTTCAGAAATATCTATATTTTATTATTCCATAAAGGTAGCTGATAAAGATTAATTTAAGGATTAATTAAATAAATTATAATCGTACACGTGTCTACGTTGTCAAACAACGAAGAATGGTTATCCATTCTTCTTTCCTTTAGTAAATACGATGATATGTTTTCGCGCCTAGTCTTTTGTTCACACGTACAAACATTATTGACTTTATATTTACCGAATAACAACATTTGAATGTGAAATAGCGCCGACCCGCACATTGAATAAAAATAACTTGATAGGAAAATTTGGTAAATCTCATTGACGCTGTCTCCAAGGAAATCACTAGAACTCGTCGTGATGTCGTACCGTCGCGCACAAACAAATAATATAGTGGAATTCTTAAAACATTTCGTGAACTTGCACGTAAAGTATCCTCAACGTGCTGTTTAAAAACTGCAGGGTCATATTTATTTCAGAATGATATTCGGTATTTGATACATAATCCTACTTATTATAAAAAAAAAACTTTTTAGAAAAAAATAAAACCGACTTCTATATCAAAACACTACAAAGCCAAAAATAACTTTTATTATTGTAATTGGTTTTTTATTTTCATTTTTTTTGACACCACCTTCCGAAATTAAAGTTATTTTTGGCTTTGTAGTGTTTTGATTTGGAAGTCTAATAATGGGTATTTCTAATAGTTCACAAGGTACTATTAGAAATACCCAATACGCTATAGGTGTGCCTATAATATTTGAAGAGTTCCCTTGATTACTCCAGGATCCCATCATCAGATCCAGATTGGACCAATTGGAAAGTATACCCTTTCAAACGAAAAAAAAAATTCCAAATCGGTCCAACCGTCTTCGAGTTATGAGGTATAGTCCTAGTAGTGTTGTAAAAATACCGTATAATACCAAAAGGCTATGTATTAAACAGGTATTTTATTATAACTTACGGTATTATTGGTATTTTATGTATTTTATATTTTGATTCACTTTTTAAGATCTTGCAATATTACGAAGAGTTTTAGTTTAATAAATTAAATATATTTTAAGTGTCGATTGTATTCTATATTTTAGAATGACTAATTCTAATTTAATGATTACTTAGTAATTAAACTTCACAGATATTCGTCGCCGTCGACACCACCGCGCTGCGTTAGCGCCGTGTTAATGTCGTCGCATTGACGTGATTTTCTAATTGGCTTCTTTTTCCTTTAATATTTTCATTTTTTCTGTGCTTTTCCACCGTATTCAGTACTTAGGTATTTTAATGATTACTCAGATAATTTACATAAAAAATATAGAAACAATCGATTTATACATAAAATACCGTAGCAAATGGTATAATACCGTATTATACGGTATTTTTCGTTTAATACATTTCAATACAAATGGTATAATACAGCACTTACATCTCTAAGTCCTAGTCACGTAAGTTGGCAAGGTTTTGGCGTACTGTGGGAGTAAGTTCGCGCATCGTGCACTTAGTGGAAGAAAAAAGTGGTCACTCTTACTGCTTGCCATTATTCAATGGTTATTGCCATCATTTATTTTTAATCATATCTGATCAGAAGAATGTTAAAGAAAGAAGAGAAATTCATTCGTTAATTCGGTATTATAAATAAAATAGATATAATACATAAATACATTTAAAAGTGAAAAAATGTATTTAAAAACATATTAAAAATAATATCTTCTCGTCGTCACAATTAGTTAATAAACCCTTTTATTCTTTTTTTTCGGTGTCCTAAAGACAGAGACGAATTCGGAATTTCAACCTTCCTTAACTAACTGTCTTGTCTAACTGTTCTTTCTGACGTTTTAATAGTCTGCGTAAAACGGTATTTGGTCCTGGCATTGTAATCAACGTAACAAAAACTAAATTTAAAACAACAACTCGTAACAAAAACAAAGGGTACAACTTTCGTGTACGCAAGTGTATTCGGGAGCAAATTGAACGAGAACTACTGACGCACCAATCGCGCGCTCGGTGCGGCGCTACGTCATACCCCGCGTCCCGCTGACAACCACTGACACCTAAAAATCGACTTCTACGCATTGAACGACACTTTTTTTTTTTACGTGGTAAAATTATCAAATAAGTCCTCCCACTCCGGGCAGGGTGGGAGGGACTGTCAGACTTTTACTGACTAAAATCCACGGTGTTCCTTCAATAACCCTTTACATACCGGGGCCACGATTGAACGACACTTGCCAAGTTATTTAGCGACAACTATAACAAACATAAAAAAGGTCAAGATGAACTGAGAACCTCCTCCTTTTTTTGAAGTCGGTTAAAAATTAAAGTGTTTGTCAAAAAAAGTACCGATTTCACTTGGCAATTTTTTACCAACAAACCAAATATATCAACCTAATAGTACAAGTTCAGTACAAACAAGAAGTACACTAACTTGCAAATATAATGTAGACTACATTATACGTAAGAAATAGCCGAATCATCATCGAATCAATTGTATTTTGTAAATCTTGAGCTTAAATTACATCCCGAGTGAACACAGAACTTGGCACCCATGTAGATATCGATTCTTTCTGTCCAGAAGTCCAGAACGACGCATTATTCAATATTGAACTTATATACACTATACAACACAAACTTTTTTATAAATGTTGTGTCTGTGTTTCTGTTTGTCCGCTCTCAATGTCTGCAACGGCCCAACCGATTGTAATAAGACATTCACTGGAAGACAGAAGAGGTTGTAGGGCCACATACTAGTTATGCGGTTTTATCTCGGTATGTTTTTTTTACGGTTTGGGATTTAAACGGAAAAGCCGTGTAGCTAATATCGACTCCCGCTAAGGAAGTCATAGGATAGATAGTATACAATAAAGAACCAATAGCTAAAATGTCCCAAAACAAATATTTTTGCAATCATTTTGGTGCAGTTAGTGCCATGTATTTTAGTTCAAACACAAATCTGGTACAACCATCTGCATCATTCTCCTTGAAATGTGTTTTCTTTAGCTATCTACAATTTTACAGCTACTCTCGACTATGTATCAGATACAGAATACTACCTCTTATATATATACTTAAGTAATATTCGTTGCCATTCTCAGAGATTACACTCATTATTTTTATTACATAAATTACGTTTATCTGACAGTGAATAAGATCTTAAATTAAGATGATTCAGTTGATTTTAAATGTAGATTGCTAAGAAAACTTACATTCTAAACAGCATTTATCTTGGCAATAACATAAATAAGTTAAGAAAGATAATTTAACATAGATAGCGATTATTCTTGTTTCCGTGGAAGTTCTCTTTTCCTTAGTGAGGGGTTTGTATTCGTGACACATTTCCAACCAATTATCCTCTTCCATTCCTACCGAGATAACTCTGGTTTGTATAGAACTTTATCATTATCACTATTATCAGTAATTAGCGCCGCTTCCCTTGTAGGTAGCTACGCTGATAATTCCCAAATCTTTGTCGTTTCTTTGCAAACTCTTCATTAAGTAAAAAGATCGTTCAAAAATCCAGGCACTTCGGAGGGAAAATAATTATTTTATCACGAAATATATTTCATAAAATATGCCAAGATTGGTCGGGTAGCATGTCTAAATATTCAAGGATTCCTTAATCAAGTTTAACCGAAATATTGAACTGACAGATAAATGAAACGAGGGTTCTCTTAAAGACAACGGGTTCGATCTGTAATCGATACTGGGCACGAATACTCAACCCTTTAGCCCAATAAGACCCTGGCTTTGGAGCAGGCCATTAACGGAAGATATTATAAGTACAATAATCATTTCCTCGGTTTTTATTTCGATAATCCTACTTCTACTCCTGCTTAACAAAATTTGAATTAAGAACGTTGACGAACGTTGTCATTGGTTGTATCGATTTTGTTATAGGTGTTATTGAAGAAATCTGTCAGGACGAAGCCTGAAGTATGCCTTCTATATTTAGGTAGGTATATTGAAGGTCATGTTATTGGGTTTACGAGCAAAAACAAATGACTTAACATTTTCCGAACAATTAAACAAGTGTTAAGTTACTTTGGTAACTGAAAGTTGTTTTAATTTACTTTAAAGATTGTTCTTTATCAAGCAATGGAGTAGATTGAACAATTTGAGATTTTTTAATGAATTGAACGTACGCTATAATCGAATGTGATTGTGCTTTTTGGAATTAAAACGCATGGCACGTATTATTATTTTTCAATAATAGGTGGTTAAATCTGTATGGTTGCTTGTTATGTAGTTAGTAACAGTTTTACCTTGAATGCGAATCACATGGCCCGGTTCAAGTGCCGCTCCAATATTTGGGATGCACTTGGTCCACTGACGGACCAAACATTTCGATAAATGGAATTCGGTAATACCTTTACCGGTTCCGATTTGTACCGTAAATAGTTAACAGTCGCTAATTGCATTTTGTTATTTGAAACACAGCACTTTGAAAGTATAATATCTCATAGCTTCCTATTATCCATATGCTTTACTAACTTATCTTTAACAGTCCTTACGTTGCCTTTCCTTACATTTATTATTTGATTAATACGGTGTAATGTTATGAAAAGATCGGGATTCCTATTCATTTTTATGGCTCCATATTTTGGTTAAAAGTATACCAGATTATAATGAAAATCAGCTTAAGAATCATAATTTATGATGAGATTCTGTGAAAAACATAATCGTTCTTTCATGATTACCAAAAGGTACCTTTGCATTTTAAACGTGAAAACTTTGAGATTTATGTTAATTATCAATAATAATTTATAATAGAAAGGTACTTTAATAGAAATGTTATTTATAAAGTATACTGTAACTTATTATTATTTATGAAATAAGTAAATAACAAAGTGTCTGTAGGAATATTGATAGAGATTAGTCGAAAGTTTTTGAAACAACTAAAATATAACTTATTCAAAAACTTTGTGGTATATCTCAAATACTGTTTATTAAATCCAACTAAATGCTGCCCAGTTATTAAGCCGCACAATTGTTCTTTGTATTTAGTTACTTGAAACTTATTTTAGTTGCAATTCACTTATTTGAAAGTCAATGATAAAAAGTTTCAGTTGACTCGGAGGTAGCTAAACCAACCGTCTTTCAAGCGTGCCAGTGACAGATCAATACTTCTTTTGAAAACTTCCAAAAGGGATTTAGTACTAAGTTAAACCTGAATTTAAGAGAATCGCCGGTAACGAGCGAACTTTTTGGCCACAATGAATCTAATTAATCGAAAATTTAATTTATAACTTTGTCTTCTTTCGTGATAGTGCTTGTCTTGGGTCGCACATTTTTAAGCTTTTTATATTTGAAAGAGTTTCAGAACTGGCCAGTGATTAAGCTCACTTGAAGGACAGGCGTTAATATAAGTTTGGTAAACATTCTTGCGGTCATGCACAAATGGTAGGAAAACTTTTCAATATTGATATCATTTGCATATTTTACAAAGTTCATTATCTCTTTTCGGCATTATAAAAATGATGGAGGCTCAATCGGGATTAATTAACTAAAGTAGTGCTATTTTTAAAAATAATTTATTAAAATGATAAATACAAAAGAATAAGCGATGTGTTTCGGTAAGCTGAGTGGTCTGCGAGTCAAGACATGGCCGTGGCGCACGTGCTTACTGCTGTATGGGGCTTTTCTCGCGTCACCGGCAGCGCCCTGCTCCTGCTCTTGCTTTCTGTATTTATTCCATATTCGTGCTCTAGCCAATTATTTCACAGTTTCTAGAGACCTCTTCGAATCCCTTATCACTAATACCACTTCAATATCTAAACTCGTGTTAGCTAATTTAATTGCTTGTTAATATTCCGGACAGCCAATCACCACACATGAGGTTAATTTAGAATAGCATTAAGTTTGATTATCCATAGATGCAGAAACTAGTAATTTGTACTACACGTGAGTCATAGGATTTAGCTGGAAACTTAGAAAAGGAGTATTCCTAACCTCTATAATATTTTAATCATTTATTGGTATAAAACTAACCCTGTCGCGAAAAAGCAAGCTATCTGATGTATTCGTCCATTTGAAATTATCAACTACCCTCATAGTCGACAATACGAATATTTGAGATTGTTAATTTTTCGCGTTTTCTTCATAATAAATGATAATTCAATATATGAGTTGAAATCGATATTCTTCGGAGATACACAAAACTTTCGTTATGTTTATTTCCCGTTTTCGTTTATTTCTCCTAGTTAAAATAAAAAATATAAAGTAAAGACTTACTTTTGATATTTCAGTAATAGTGCATAAAAGGTACTACCAGCGTAGAGAAAAAGAATTTTTCATACAAAGATTACGTACACGCCCAAAGCGGGTTAGCGATTTGGGATTAATTCTGCTAATAAGTAAGTTCCAATTTCTTCACTGCTTTTTCAGTGATCGGAGGATTATCTAAGAAAGTAAATCTAAATGAGGAATATATCTACATGAAAAATGTTTTTATTTTCTAATCACTTAATCAATAAATAAACAAAAGCATATCGCTAACAGTGAGGATAGATAAATTATCGAAAATCTATAAAGATATACATAGCTATTAGCTGTTTTAAATAATCATCAAGATATAACAGTCCCTGGTATATACAGTTAATATATACATAATTTATATCTTATGCATAATTTCTTCAAGGTTAGAAAGAGAAGTCCGATATATATCTGACATCGTATTATGTTTTTATGGCCATAATTTTTTTATTTATAAATTTTATATCTCTCGATATAGGGAAACCTAATGCTTGCGAGAATGTTCTAACAAGATACCGCGGCCCCAAAACGTAAGGGCAAATGAACGAACATCCTGAGTTTTTATTGAGTAGAAGTCTAACACTCCTTTCCCCTCCACCCAGAGTGGGGAGGAGCCATTTGATGATTTTACCAACGAAAAAAAGGGGAAACCTAATAGTGTACTTATCCTGATATAAATATGTGAGAGATTATATCAGACTTTTCTTACTCATTATGTACTTCCAAGTTTCATGTACTTTCAAAAACTATTTTGATAAATATTAATATGAAAACTTAAGTAAAAAATAAATAAATTAATAGTTTAAAAAACACTAGAAAAACACGCTTTTATAAATGCACGTAAAAACAAAAAAAATCGTGTTGAAAGTCCATTACGTGGCCTTTCTCACAAGTGAAAACACGACTATGATACGATATTCCATCATGGAATGCCAGTGCCTATCTTCCCGCTTCATCATCAGACCTTGAAACCTAATCGTGGTCAAAGTTCATTACAAGACTTTTCTAAGAAATCCAAAACAGCTATGATACGATTTTCCATCATGAAGTTCCAGTTCATATCTTCCGGCTCCGTTATCAGATCAGTTTGACAGTACCATATTATTATCTTGTCATCAGAACTACATACATCTGCCAATTTTCATTACGCTACGACCCTTGAAATACGGTTAAATTAGTTACCTTAGATTCCATTACATAGTTAGTTACATACAGGTCGCCCTAATAAAAGCGTGTTAAAAAATAGACTCCATCAAAACATAAATGTGAAATAAGAGCCAAGTTCAGTACTGAATAATGCGTCGTTCTCGAGTTCACCGACAAAAGAATCGGGAGCTATGCATATGGGAGCCTACTTTATTTTTCTAAGTGTACTTTCATTCTTGACGTTACTATTACCATCTTTGTCGATACTATCAATTATTTTCAGTTTTCAGTTTTTCTTTTTATTTTTATCTTGCTACTAAACATCCAAGTTTCTAAGTCATCTTGAAGTGGGTTGGTTTTTTGTATAAGTGAGTCAGGTTTAAAATGTAGGTTTTTAAACGCTAATACATTCATAACCGTTTGAGCTAAATTAACGAAATTTTAAATTCTTTATAAACTAAGCGGTTTTAAAAAATGTGCCAAATTTTAAATACGTGGATTTTATAGTTAACGAGTTGTCAAAAGTAGCTCGAAATGGTTCGTGTAATATTAAACACGGTGCGTTGCCAGTTCCTTTTTGCTGAACTAGGCTGGACACGCTACCTCGCGTCTAGATATTTTATATTTATTTAATATTGGGAAAAGTTAATAATACACTAATTATTCATTTACAATATCAATATATGATGTATATGTTTTTGTTTGTATTCTTAAGAGAACCAACTAACACCCACTTACTTAAAAGATTTAAATGTTAAAGTTTTAGACTCCCTTCTCCAAAAACTCGGACGATATAAGACAGACAATTTAGGTCGAGATTAGCAAGATATATATTGATAACCAAAGCTAATCCAGGCTTTGATAACGTTCATTGTATTTTGGTGTTTATTACTAAATTATGTAAATATTATAAATACTATTGTAATACGTAAGTGTTTTAAGCACTTATACTTAGAGGGAATTTGTAAGATTGTACTATGTCGTTAACTTTCATGAGCTGACACTAAAGTAGTCAAAATTGTTCTAAATAATGTACAATGTACATGCTCTTATCAAAAGTCGGAAATGTTAATATAAACAATATTAAAAAGGGAGCAAATGTGAGGTGAAATAGGAAAATTATAAATATACCTACTAGTTGGACTGGCAAAGGTTATATCGCGGCAAAAAAATAATCATGTTCTATTCATAGACCTCAAAAATATACACAAAAGTTTTCATAAAATCGGACAAGCCAAGCGGCTTGTCCGAAGGAGTTTGATAGAAAACACTATGACACGAGACTTTTATATATTAGAAGGTAATATTTTTTTAATTTAATGCCACTATTTCATAGGCTGGAAGTACTAACGTAGTTTAATAACTTTTATTACGGTTTTTAGCTCTTATAGATGAAACAAACTTATATAATGTATATTATCTTTTTTAGCTTTAGCTTTGTTATAGGTAGGTAAGGAAAATAACAACCAACCAAATGCTAGATTTGGCAACAGACTGAATTGAACAGGGGTCAGATTCCGGAGGTTACTGATGCAATAGAAACATGCAAAACATTAATTATAGAACGGCCAGACGGCGGGTTTGAACGCAGTTGCATTTCATGCAAATACCTTGATCGATTAGCCACTGAGCTCGTAACCTATGCGATTTTGGGACAACCGCAAGACTATTAGTAAATATGCTGATAATATACCCATAGGTATTAGTGTAAGGACTGGAACAGAAACTGTCAAATAAATCTTAACCACGAAAACAAAAGATTAAATGATTAAATAGTGATAAACTGGTTATTGGTTTGCAAATCTTTGATTTATTCTGATCTTCATTATTTGTTTTGTCCATGCAGGCTGGTAACGGAATCGAGAGCCTTGAGCTATACTTTAGTCGTTCCAACTGTCCCAGAATGTCTACCGGGGTATCGCAGTTCTGAAAAGTTCCGTCAGCGGGACGGAACCGGGCCAGAGAATTTAATAATCCTTTTAATGTGTGGTGTGAGATAGACGGTATCTGTCCTGAACACCAAGGTCCGGGAAGATGTCTTCAAGGTTCTGACTCGAGAGGCTAGCCCTCTCGAATCAGAACGTCCGACTTACCAGTTTTTCAAGGCGATATTCACGGCTATTCAAAAGTTTTCTTGCGTGTTAGAATCAGAAATAAGGATGTATGAAGGATAACCAATGTTGCCAACAAAACCTAAGCACTGCCAGACTTTAGTGGTTTGGAAAGTGGCCGGTGATCTGGATGCGAGACGTACCTCTAAAACCACCGTTTTCGGCTGAAATAATAAATGACGATGATGAAGTTGTAAACATATTAACATATTTGTATGCTCGGAAGTTCTGACTAGTGTTATAAATAATCAGAAGCATAGAGATGGTTCGGATTAGAATAGAGGCCACCAACTCAGACTGAGTCAAAAGTTTAATCGGTTTTTGAGGTTGAGTGACATTTAACGTTGATAAAAGCGCGAGGCATTAAATGAAACCACGTTTATTTTTAAAGTGTGTTCTTAGTTAAAACACTATATATCTTCCGGAGCGGCTGACTAAGTACTTGCGCATAGTTATCTAGGATCGTACACCTTAAAATGATAAAATCATGCTACGATGCCGCTTTGCATCATACATTTTAACAAAGGCTATTTACGTTTTACTTTGATTATTCAGCTAATTAAGTTATTTGAAAAAAGTTTTTTTCGTATTTTTTCGTAAACTTTTTTATACTTTTATTATGGATTAACCGTAAGGACGTGTATATGTGATTTAATTCAATGCCTGTCACTTTTATCAATGTTGTATATGAAGGAGTATTATGTTATTTTTCTCTCAAATGAGTCTTTACTTTATATCGGACTAGCTATGCCCCGGTTTCACTCGCGTTAATTTGAGGAAAAGCCTACTAAAATTTTTAATTCCATTACTTTAAGATTACTTAGAATATTACTTTAAATAGCTGTTACCTCGCAGAGCTAACTTGGTTATCTAGATTTAGTTTAATTTCCTAGGATATTCATAGAAATAAAAATAAAATGATGTAAAGGGCAACTTCATTCAAAATTAAATATTTGTGATGTAACGTATTTATTTGGGTAAAGATTAAAACCATGTTTATGAAAAGACCTTCGCAAATAAAAAATAATGCATTATTCTAAAACAAAGATGACCATAAAAAGAATATAGACTTTAAGACAAACAATCCTACGATACATTATCTTCATGTAACTCCAACGGCGTAAGCAGCGTATGCCACAAGATAGCTCTCAGTCGGCAGATTTTGTCGAACTTCCTTGATACTTGTTGTTATAAATTTTCCAAATTACCTTTGTATATTGTAGCATATGTGTTATTTCTGTTTAGATTTTGCGTGAAAGAGTAACAAACATCAATCCATTCACACAAACTTAGGCATTAATAATATTAGTATAAGTATACAGTGTTTCTTATATATTATAATAATATTATAATGTGAAAGTTTGTAGAAGTATAATTAAGATGGGATAAGATAAGATACAGAGAATCCACCTTAAATATGTTCCACACTTTTGAAAACTCCCTGCATCCTACTTAGCTGTTAATAAACAGGTTTTGTGCGATAAATATCGCAAGAGGTTGGTAAGTTTACCATTATCAGATCTCGCAGAAAGGTATTTTGGGTAAGGTACGAAAATAGCTACCACGTTACTTTTATATCAGACCTGGCAGTGGTTTTGGGGGAAGTGAACTGATAACTTTTTAAATAAATCGGGTCACAGTTTTAGAATTATGATGACGGAATGTTAACGTTGACGGCCAGAACGCAACTCGACGTTTATTTGAATAAAATATTACGACTGTACTTGAATGTTGTGGTGTCACAGCACGATCTTGTCAGTGAGGCAATACACTCTGTTAACGTGTTAATGCTCATTTACGGTTGGATGCAAACAGTATAGGAATTATACTTAAACGAACGAACTTCAAAAGTTATACTTCGTTCGTACTTCAACTTTTTTGAGCTAACATGGTCATGTCAGTGACCATGTTAGCTCAAAAAAGTTAAGTTAAGTTAAGTATTATATTTTAAGTGTTATATTATATTAAAAAAGTTAAGTATTATTAGAACTTCTTTGTGATGAATTGAAACGTAAATTCTTCCTTCATAAACATGGTAAATGCATATCTCGTTTAAGTTCTAATGATAGTGTTATAAACTTATTGATGTTGTCGGCAACGATGATTGTACAAAATAGCGGACCTACATAAGTATAAAAAAAAACTTTTTATAAAAAAATAAAACCGACTTGTTTTTTGCTTTGTAGTGTTTTGATATGGAACTCGGTTTTATTTTTTGCTAAAAAGTTTTTTCACCCTTTTTAGTGGCTCGGTTTGTAATTTATTTAGTAACAAAAGCCAAAATGTCAACTACTTATCACCTTTTACAAAATATTGCTTTTCCCAATGCAGAGCCATAAATTTTTGAGGAGTTCTCCCGGTACTTCACCATCAGCTCTACATCACCATATGCATTGTGACGAGCATAAAGTGCTTAACATCTATATTCAAGTAATCGTTACGCAATCCACGAAATACAATACTTATTCTTGAGTAGTTTCGGTGGCCATCTGTGGTCTTCATCATCAGTTCCGCGTCCCTAAATGGTGCTTTTTGAGAGCAACTGCACATGGTACTATAATAAATACCCAAAACGCTATAGGTGTGCCTATAATATTTGATGAGTTCCCTCGATGACTCCAGGATTCCATCATTAGATCCTGATTTCATAACAATGGTACCAACTAGAAAGTATACCCTTTCAAACGAAAAAAGAATTTTCCAATTCAGTTCAGCCATCCTCGAGTTATTAGGTAACATACAAAAAAAAGAAAAAAAAGTTCAAGATGAACTGAAAACCTCCTCTGTTTTTTTTAAGTCGGTTAACAAATAGGTAAATGCGAACGTCAAGCCGAGCATGCCAACTCTAACATCGGTTACAAAGTCAACCAAGACTTCGGGTACTGTGATTTATTTAATCCAAGTTATTCACTTCGTTTATTAAGCAGAGTCGAGATTAATACTGAGAGCTTAACGTAAGACGTGAACTCGGCGCCCTGCATCCCGCACTCCACCTCCGTGGCCCGCGGGACCCCGGCACCCTGCGTGACGCCGACAGATAAGCTAATTACTTATTGTGATTTAGCAACCGGTTCTCGGCAAATTTTTCATCAAATTTTCACAGAGCAATTCTGAATAATAAGTAGACGTCGTCCACCACAATGGCAGCAATTAACCGGACAATTTAACTTTTTAATTGCGAATTAAGAAAGTGGGGAGTGCAAAGGTTGAACATGGCCCGTGAAATTAATTGTCAAGAAAGGTTCTACCGTCCATTTTACACAATATGTTCCCACGTAGCGCTACGACTCCAATCTGGAAAAGAAAATACATTCATTTCCTGTTTTTTTTTCGAGGTGGAAATCCTCATGGATGTCCTCCGCCCTGGGGCGGGCGAAGGGGTCTGTCAGACTCTAACTGACTAAAACCACCCCGTGCTCCTTCGTACACATACGCCGGGGGCTGCGGGAACACATAAGTATTCAACATCGCGGCCCCCGACTAGTGCTGGCCCGCCTCTGCGGGCCTCATCTTTTTTTTTTTAAGTGGGGAGAGTGAGGTGTTTGGCTCCCCTGTGACTTCTCAGAAGGGCGCGCGTGGAACAAAATGCGCCGCTTCCTCGGGTCTCGTGTTATAGGGGACGGTGGGTATCCCCAAGCTTCTGTCGACGCCCGGTGCGCCTTCTGCGGGCCGGGAGAGCACTCGATATCTCCATCTCCCTTGCCGTAGTCTCCTTCTGCGATATGACAACTTGGCAGAAGGAGATCACCGCGTCCCAAGACGCTGCGCCGCTGGCCATGGAACGAATCACAGCCGGCAGCGACAGGTTGTTTCCCACTTCTGAAACGAGGGCACGGCGCGGCTCCTCCCAAGCTGCACACTCTGCTAGCGTATGCCATGCCGTGTCCTCTCAACAATGGACGCAGTGACGACACCGAGAGTCTGGCTCTCTGCCTATGCAGCGCAGGTACTTCCCAAAGCTTACTTGGATTAACCTCTGTGACGCCATTAAACAGACAAAGTACCTACAAGAAATTTATTTAATACTAGCTTTTGCCCGCGACTTCGTCCGCGTGGAATAGTTACTTTGGGCTAACGTTAAATTTAACCCCGATTTTGAAGCATTCTTCATTGGCGCTCCGCTCCTATTGGCCTCAGCGTAATGATACAATATAGCTGTGCCCGCGACTCCGTCAGCGTAAGTTAATGTATTGGTAATATTGTTTAGATCACGTTCACATGAGGCTTAAGTACCTAGAGAATGCTTCGACCGCGAGACGCGTCGAGCGCGGCGACCGATTCTCAAAAATAATCCTTATAGCATGATTCAGTATTCACGCGCGATGGCTTATTATTATAAGCGTATTTCATGTATAACTTTGGAGTTTCTATACCGATTTATATGATTCTTTTTACGGTTTCGTAGCCGAATGGCAAAAAACGGAATCTTTATAGTTTCGACATGTCTGTCCGTCTGTCTGTCTGTCTGTCTGTCCGTCCGTCCGTCTATCACAGCAATTTTATTCCGAAACTATTAGGACTATACATGTGAAACTTGATAGGTAGATGTATTCTGTAAACCGCTTTCCGATTTTGAGAAAAAAATTAAAAAATATTTAAAATAAAGGGGGGCTCCCCATACATGGAACTAAACCTGAAAATATTTTTTTTCATGAAATCGATGCATGTGTAGTATCTATAGACAGTTCTTTAAAAACGACATCGGGGTTTCTAAAACCACTTTTCCATAAAGTCAATCGTTTAAAAGATATAAGCTTCCAAAGTGGTAAAATGTGTGTGTGGCGGACACAACCTCTAACTTCTATAATAATCGAGTGAAAAATCTAAAAAAATATATGTCTGTAGATCTTAATATAAACTTTCAACCAAAATTAGTTTGAACGAAATCAGTTCAGCAGTTTTTGAGATACAGCATATTTTCTAAAACCGCAAATATAACTTTGTAATTCATACAAACACTATGAAAAACAAATTTATTCGGCGCAGTTGTAAAAAATTTAAAAAAGCCAGTTTTAAGAAATTTGTAAGGTTTTTTTTTCAAAACAAATTTATTTGGCGCAGTTGTAAAAAATGTAAATAAGCTAGTTTTAAGAAATTTGTAAGGTTTTTTTTTGTCAAATAAATTTACATATTATATTATAGTTACTACGGAACCCTTCATGGGCGAGTCTGACTCGCACTTGGCCAATTTTTTTATGGAATAGTTAATAATGTTAACTTTTTCAATTAGGGGTGACTGAGAGTGTTATAAACGTAAGAGTAGACAAATATAATCAGAAAGCTTCGAACTGCTAAGCTATCGGGAGTTACACGTGTTATTGTGAGTCAACCATAAAAGTTAGACATATGCTGTCGTGGGATATTTTTTATATAATTTTAAGGAGAACACTTCCGTCATGATTTCATGACGGAAATGTTCTCCTTAAAATTATTATAAAAGTATTATAATTATATAATTTGTGTAGCTTTAACCATTAAGGTTGCACACGCGACGGAAGCTTAAAAAATGGAGTAACTTCTCCCGTTTTCCCAAAATTTCCCTTCACTGCTCTGCTCCTATTGATTGTAGCGTGATGAAAAGTATACTATAACCCGCTCAGGAGTATGAAAAATAATTGTACCAAGTTTCGTTAAAATCCGTCGAGTAGTTTTTGTTTCTATAACGGTTATACAGACAGACAGACAGACAGACAGACAGACAGACAACAATTTAACTGATTGCATTTTTGGCATGAGTATCGATCCTTATGACGGAAATGTTCTCCTTAAAATTATTATAAAAGTATTATAATTATATAATTTGTGTAGCTTTAACCATTAAGGTTGCACACGCGACGGAAGCTTAAAAAATGGAGTAACTTCTCCCGTTTTCCCAACATTTCCCTTCACTGCTCTGCTCCTATTGATTGTAGCGTGATGAAAAGTATACTATAACCCGCTCAGGAGTATGAAAAATAATTGTACCAAGTTTCGTTAAAATCCGTCGAGTAGTTTTTGTTTCTATAACGGTTATACAGACAGACAGACAGACAGACAGACAGACAACAATTTAACTGATTGCATTTTTGGCATGAGTATCGATCCTTAATCACCCCCTGATAGTTATTTTGGAAATATATTTCATGTACAGAATTGACCTCTCTACAGATTTATTATAAGTATAGATATATTTCCAAGGTTGCTTACCACCGCAGTTTCTAAAGTTGTACTGAGCAGTTTTTTTATCGGGTTCTTTGTTTTCACCCATAATCCTAGTTTTTTTTAGTGTCCGTACCAAGCAGAGGGAAACTTTCCGAAACTTGAATTCATAAGAAAGTTTAAAGTTTGAACAAAGTTAAATAAAAACAGAAAAGCTCCATTGTGTAGTCAAAGCGCAGGCAGTATTACCTAATTGTGTTCGTTATCTACGTAACTTGTGCCTGCCTGAGAAACACTGTATTAATATGAAAGCGATTTTAGCTTTGCGTTAATCGGAATTCGGGAATGAGCATAGACAATGTAAACATGACAATAGGAGCAAGAGTAAGGGGCTGGTTGGCACTCGTATCGGTGGCGTGCCACTCGTGAGATAACACAGCGCGGCGTCTTTGTGGACGGATGTAAAATTATTAAGCAACGGAATGCTGTAAATAGGGTTTGCGTCTGTAATATCAAGGGTTAGAGCCGACTCGCTCTTAAGAGGGTGTCGAGCCTACGAGACGCGCGGAAAATAGGTATTTACTGCAGCGGGCTAGTCGTGTGCGTTGTCACACACACAATGACAAGTTCGCTCGAGGCCCGCTTGCCGTTGCACGACGAAGTTTGCTAACTTTGCATTTTTTAATTTTTTGTTGTTATGTTGAATAAACTTGAAAAACGAATATTAATTATTTAGATGGTTTTATTTATCACACTAATATTATAAAGTCGAAAGTTTGTGAATGAATGTGTCTGTTTGCATGTTTGTTACTTCTTCACGCTCAAACGGCTGGATGGATCTAAATGAAGCAAGTAGGTACGTAAATAAATCACAAAAATAAATGTAATAAATTATACCTATTATATAAAAATTAACGTTTGTTTTTACTGTAGTAATACATTATCCGTTCCCTCACTATTCATCCTATTGCAATAAAACTTTGATTTTATATATTAAACTCCTCAGATTTTTTTTTAAAGAATACTAGCAATGTGGGTACATTTCACATTACTAGCAATCTTGTTAACCCCTCCAACTAAGCTAAATATGCTTGTGTCTGGAGTGGGTTCACGTCAATAGTGTAATGGGTGGGGTTCGAACCTGCGACCTCTCGATCACAAGTCCGACACCTTATCCATTAGGCTATTGACTCTTCGAAACTGGGTAAGTAGCAAGTTAGGGTAGATGGGTATGCAGTACTTATTTGAATAATAAAACCACTATGAAATAAAAAAAAATATAATTATGTAATGTTATAATAAAACCAGACTGAAATAAGTTTTGTTTATTAAAATTTCATTTAGTGCTCGTTTAAATTCTGATGTACTGTCATATTTTTAATAACATTCGGTACTTTATTATATATACGTGGGGCCATACCAAAAAAACATTTTTTCATTAATGCTGTCTAGCGAACTTACTTCGCAGAAAATATAAGCGTAATTTATTTCATAACAATATATGTATCAAGTGTAACTTAATTTAAAAGAAAAAAATAATAAAAGAAATCTATAAATCTAATGTTATATTGCTTATTATAACATTTTACAAAAATTGGCCAAGTGCGAGTCAGACTCGCCCATGAAGGGTTCCGTAGTAATTATAATAATATAATATAATATGTATATTTACTTGACAAAAAACTAAAACTTGCAAATTTCTTAAAACTAGCTTATTTACATTTTTTGCAACTACGCCAAATAACTTTGTTTTTCATAGTATTTGTATGAATTACAAAGTTATATTTGCGGTTTTAGAAAATATGCTGTATCTCAAAAACTGCTGACTCAATCTCTTTAAAACCAATTTTGATTGAAAGTTTACATTAAGATCTATAAATATATATATATATACAACGTGTAATTTAAAGGGTATATACATACCAAGTGCATGGCTTCTTTGGATGATAACAAACGATATGGCAAGGGTTTTGTAATCCTAAGTCTACATGTCAACTTATTACAAATTCCAGTACACTGATACCAGAGACCGAATTTTTCAAATTAAGAAGAACGAAAAGAATTGTCGTGTTATTGGCAAGTGACGTGGAAAGTTATTGACCCTCGTAGTGCTGTGACACGTTTGTTATGATTGGTATTCAAAAAATATGTGAAACCAATAATTTGGTATCAATTCTTTAAGTCAGTTATTTTGTGCTGAAACTGTGCATAGAGACTCCATACCAAATGTTGTCTTCAGCCCTTTTGGTTAGATATGGGGTTTCCGTTACACGTTGTATATATATATTTATATTTTTCACTCCATTATTATAGAAATTAGAGGGGCACACATTTTACCACTTTGGAAGCGTATATCTTTTAAACGATTAATTTTATGAAAAAGTGGTTTTAGAAACCTCAATCTCATTTTAAAGACCTGTATATAGATACCACACATGCATAGGTTTCATGAAAAAAAAATATTTTCAGTTTTAGTTCCATGTATGGGGGGGCTCCCCATACATGGAACTAAAACTGAAAATATTTTTAAATTTAATTTAAATATATTTTCAGTTTTTCTTAAAATCGGAAAGCGGTTCACAGAATACATCAATCTACCAAGTTTTATATGTATAGTCCTAATAGTTTCGGAATAAAATGGCTGTAACATACGGACGGACGGATGGACAGACAGACAGACTAGTAGTTGTAGTAGTTATACATATTATATTATTATAGTTACTACGGAACCCTGCATGGGCAAGTCTGACTCGCACTTGGCCAATTTTTCTTTGGCTAATTCCCGTAGTAGACAGACCTTGTTATGGCACTTGGCGTATAATTTGTCGGACATAGAGGGAATGTCAAAGGAAGCTGAAACTTGTTCTAAACCAGAAAACCCGGCTCCTATCGACATAAAACTGCTTACAGAATTATCGTTCAGATTGAGGTCTGTAGGGCTATCTATCTAATTCTTTACAATTTATTAATTCTATTTTTTTCGACACATTTGGCAACTAAAATAGAATTTCGATAGAAATCCTTTCTTAGTTTTAACTAGAGAATACAATCCCGAGCATGTTTTTCAATCCCGGGATTACGTGATTCTTGATGCTAAATCCTGGGACCCTGGGGCTATCCCCGGATTAGACTATGTGATTTCTAATTGGTCTCAAATGTAAAAAATTGGCCAAGTGCGAGTCAGACACGCGCATGAAGGGTTCCGTGTGTAACTATAATAATATAATATAATATTTATATTTATTTGACGAAAAAAACCTTACAAATTTCTTAAAACTAGCTTATTTACATTTTTTACAACTACGCTAGATAACTTTGTTTTTCATAGTGTTTGTATGAATTACAAAGTTATATTTGCGGTTTTAGAAAATATGCCGTATCTCAAAAACTGTTAACTCGATATCATTCAAACCAATTTTGGTTGAAAGTTTACATTAAGATCTACAGATACATATTTTTTTAGATTTTTCACTCCACTATTATAGAAGTTAGAGGGAGGGATACACATTTGACCACTTTGGAAGCTTATATCTTTTAAACGATTGACTTTATGAAAAAGTGGTTTCAGAAACCCCCATGTCATTTTTAAAGACCTGTCTATAAATACCACACACGCATAGGTTTCAAGAAAAAAATATATATTTTCAGTTTTAGTTCCATGTATGGGGTAGTAGTATGTTCCTTTATTATAAATGATTTTTATTTTTTTTTCTCAATATCGGAAAGCGTTTCATAGAATACATCTACTTACCAAGTTTCACATGTCGCACCCTTAATAAAGTAAAGGCATATTTCAAAAATATCAACTTTTGGGAAAACATGTTTTAAGATTCAGGGAATCCGATGTTTTTAGTCTATTATTGATAACATCATAATTTAAAGTGCTATAGCTCTGATTTTTTTTGTACCTAGTCTACGTTAGATGTACTACGGTATTAATAGCAGAAAAACTACAAAACAAAATATTTAAGTACTAATAAATATATTTTTTAAAGCTCTTCCGAGTTAGGTCTCTTTTTTATTATTTTTATTTTCGTTTTTGAAGGCAATATTTGTAATAAGCCTTTACAATACTAATGATATTCAAAATAATAAGGACTATCACAAAATAATGCTTTATCACACAATATATCCTATCATAAATTAGTAAAAGTGCCCTAATGTATGTAATACGATAGAAATAAAAAAAAAACAAAATGTATAAAAAATTAAGCTTTATTATTCTTAAAATTAAAACATACAAAATGGCAAATAATTAATTAAGTAAGAACTTTTCAAATGTTAAATAAACTTCACATAACAATTTTTATAAACTTGACATTACAAACTTAAAATAGATCCTTTAATAATAATAAAAAACAATATTATATATATTCACCAGCAACTTGCTCTTAAATACAATCTTGTGGAATCAAAAGTACCATACTATAGGTATGTGCCCGAACCAGTTCTCGAAAATTGCAATATTACACTGTACTGGGATCGGTCTATCGTCACTGACAGGACTATTGTTGCCAATAATCCTGACATAGTGGTGATAGACCAATTAGATCGTCGCACAATGATTGCATATAGCAGTCCCCCACGACGAGAACCTCGTGAAACCTGAGATAGATAAAAAAATATCTCTACCTGGCGCGCGAGGTGGTCGACATGTGGGATGTGAAGACAGCAATCGTTGTGCCGATAGTCGTCACAGCCAATGGTATAATTACCTCTTGGCAATTATACCATTGGCTCTTGCCTCGACCAACAACTAAGGAGGCTCTCGTTGGGCAGCTGGATCAAGGGCTTGATCCAGAAAGCAGTACTTCTGGAAACGGCGCGTATTTTGAGGAGGTTCCTCTCTCAAGAGCCCTGACCACCGGTAGCTTGGACCCTGTTCCCGATACCGGTGGGCTACTATTTTATATATTTTTAAATGTTTATATTTTTTATATTAATATTTAAAAATGTCATTTGTATATACATAGACTAAATACATGGAATAATAAAAAAATAATACAATATATAAAAATAATAATTCGGCTGCAAAACTTTTTTATTACAAGTCTTAGAACAAAACATTTTTTTAATAATTTAACAATAAAACTTTTATATATTATCTTCATTTCAGTCATATCTTATATAATAATTATAATCAACCTTTAGTTATAACATATGATGAATAATAATGTGATTCTATTTGTTATTTAAATAGCATACCATTTAAATAACAAATAGCCTCAAATTATCTCTGATGTACTCTAGTAGACGTATTTCAAATTTAAACAAAAATATTAACTACTCAAGACGATAACATACTATCAAAATAGGTTGCGTAGTCAGGATTAATTAGTTTCTTCGAAACTAATTCCTTAAGGTCTCACGGCCATGTGCTCGAAGAACGTTGTCTAGCTACCGGTTCTCCGTTATAGGTTGGATCGTTATCACTAAGTTCAGCATCACTTTCTGCAGAATTAATCGGTGAAATGCAATAATCCACGGTAGGAACTTGCTGTGTTATTATTGGTTCAACATTTTGAAGAGTCAAAGAAGACAGACAATTTTTGGCCATAATCTACTTCTCCCACGTAGATTGTGGCCGAGAAATTAGTGGTTGTTCATCAGATAGTATAAAATCATCTTTAGAAATAGGTAGTGCTCGAGATTCTGGGGAACATTTGTGGGACGATAGGCGGCTGCTAGAAGTTGTACTCGTGGAACTACTACTATCGGAACTTGAAGATGAGCTGGAACTACTTGACGACGATCTGGATGAACGTTTTGATGGTGTTGCATTAAAACCATTGGTTTCAGTCAAAGCCACGGATGAATCGAGTGATGGTTGTATATGTTCAGCAGTTTTTGGGTTTGGAATCATAATATCAAACGTAATTTCGTTACCTGTGTAATGTTTAAGTGAACATTACACAGGTAACGAAATTACGAAATCTTGGGAATTGTGTTGGGAATATTCTCTTTTTTAAAAATGCGTCCAGTAATATACTGAAATAAAAATTAAACGATTAGATGCTGTACTTATGTAAGTACTTACCTAGTAAGATTTAACCAATAAAGACACGTAGCAAAACAACTTACTTTGATCCTTAGGCAATTCGCTTTGCTGTTGATCTGGTGATTCTGGGCGATTGAGTAATTTCAAATGTTTTTGCGACCGCTACGTCATGCTTCTGTAAATAAAAATAATAATAGTACCTATTTTGTTTAATAACGTACTTCAACATGTTTAATACCTACATAACCAATCAATAAAGCGCTTAATTATTGTATGTATTTACTAACCATACTTGAAACTATCGACGTAACTTGTAATTTGATTAAATATTTTACATCATGTAAAGACCTAATCTTAAATGCAAACACAGATCGTTCATAAAGTTTTGTGAAACAAGGAATTATTACGAGATAAACATCGTAAAAACATAATGTTTTCGTAAAATAAGGAACTAATTTGATATAATGATGACATATTTTAATACATTTTGGTGATAAGAGGGCCTAACTCTAAGTCGACCTTTTTAAAACTAAAAAATATTGCAATACTTACCCGATAATTTGTAATAAAAAGGCACAACTCCAATTTTGCCAGCGCGTCAGTAGTCCGGCTTCGACAAGTACTGGCACCTTACTGGTTGGGCCTCTTTAGTGGGAAGACGCGGGTACGGGAGAGGGTAATGTAAAAGAGACACAATTACAGTATTCGCTTTAATATTGTCTTTTTCCCTCTCTGTGAAAGCCAAGTGGTAGAACAGGTGATTTTGTGCCCATCTATCACAAAAACTCGAAAACTCAAAATTTCGAATTGTGCCCTTACATTACTAAGGGTGCGATGTATAGTCTTAATAGTTTTGGAATAAAATAGCTGTGACATACGGACGGACGGACAGACAGACAGACAGACAGACGGACAGACATGACGAAACTATAAGGGTTCCGTTTTTTGCCATTCAGCAACTGAACTTAAAAAACGAGTAATTTCTTAAAATATATATTTTTAATTTTGGTACACTGCACATATCACAGTATAGTAAGAAAAGAAATGACAAAAAGATACTATACTTTGTAAGAAATAAAAAGACAATAAAACTTATTTCAAATTTTGAAAATACAATCGTAGAAATATCAGTGCATCCAAGGTTTGACTTCCAAGCCTGCTTCGTTTATTACCAACATAAGCAGCAACTGAAAACGCTCGTTTAGGTTTTACACTGGTTGGAGGAATAGACAATAGATACTTATATGCTGTTTCTAAGTGATATCCACTAATTCCTCCATTTTCAAACAGGCTTATTTCACGTCTAATACTATATTTTGCCAACCCCGATTAATTTTGTATTTGTACTTCACGATCTGGGGATTTAATACTCTTATCAATTTCCAGCTATAACTTTTCCTTTAGTGTCAATTGGGGTTGGGATTGGGAGGTTTGTGGCCTTAACTCATCATCTGTTTGTGATCCTGATCTTCCTTCTTCTTCTTCCGTGTCATCTCGACTTTTAGGTTTTTTAACAATACACTTTATTTGCTTCCAAACTAAAGCCTGTGTAGAAACTGGAAATAAGTCATGCCATTCCAAATCCGATAATAACTGATTTTCATCATCTTTTCATGGATTTTGTAATTAATTCAACACACCAGTCAAATCATCACTTCGTCATTGCTTCATACGTTCCACTAAGGATGTTTTCATTTCATGTTTCAGATTATGCTAGATAGCTGTTTTATAAGAAATTTCAAAGCGGAATCAGCTGTGCATAAATTAGCATCTCCCCGACAGATTGCTTCTACTGTCAATTTAATTGGGGTCAGCACATCAACAATTTTATTTACCAATTCAAAATCAACTTCTTCCAAACGAATTGGATGATTGAGATCTATAAGAGCTTTTTGAATGAAGGTTTTTAAAAGATAAAATCGCTCCAGCATTGTTAAAAGACTATTCCACCTGGTTTTACAGTCCAAAAGAAGTGACAGCTCTTTTCCATGTTCAATTTTCATTTATTTTTGAAGTACTGTTTCATTTTTCAATGGTGATCTTTTGAAATACATTCTACAACTTTGCGGATTTTCTTTATCAGCTCATTAATGTTTTCATCTTGTGTTAACTCTGGTATGTGTTATAGCGCAAGGTCATTTTGTGACATTAAGATTAAGTCTGATTCTGGACTGTCTAAGTCTTCTAAATGTTCATCATCATGGATGTCGTCCATATGATCAACAGCCACAGGTGGTTCATTTATAGTATCTTCTGAGGTAGAGCTGTCTTGCAAATAATTATGTTTTTCATAAAGCCAGTATCCAGGGAAATATCAAATATACTTAGACGCTCTTTCAATATACGAAGACAATTTTCAGCCATACTTTCATACTTCCATAAATAGGAACAAGTCTAAATTCCAATTTTTTTTATATGAATGACCGTTGACAGCCATGTATGGTTTATTGGATGTTGAAGTCCACTTGTCGAAAGAAAGACTAAATCTTTCACCTGCACTTTTCAAATATTTCAATTCTGCAGTTACTTGCTTTCTGATTTTTTCACTGTAATTCATGACACGTTTTTGAATGGTGACGGCTGACTTTGGTAAATCCGGATCCGCTTAAGGACCTTTTTAGAGAAACACCATATTCTTGCTGTAAATCAGTACGGATTTCGACCAAAATTATCTACAGAAGATGCCGTATTGGATTTTACTAAACTGGCTGCTAGTAAGCTAGATAATAAAACCAAATGGTTAGGTATCTGTCTAGATCTATCTAAGGCGTTTGACACAGTTTCTGTTCCCAAACTTATCGCGAAGTTGGAACGTGTCGGTGTGCGTGGTAAAGCGCTTGAAATTTTTAGTGATTACCTCAAAAATCGTACGCAAATGGTCAAAGTTGACTCATGCTATAGTGACGAGGAATCAATAACATACGGAGTCCCTCAAGGAAGCATATTAGGACCTTCACTCTTCCTAATCTACGTGAATGACTTATGTAGGTTGAGCCTTCCAAATTGTAGTATTTTCGCGTATGCGGATGATACCGCGGTGCTCGTCCATGGACCTACCTGGGACATAGTTAAAACTTCTGCAGAAGATGCTTTATCTAAAATAATGAAATGGCTCAACTCAAACATACTGACACTCAATTTAGACAAAACAACGTACATTCCTTTCGCTATTCGACGTGACAAAACACCTTCACACAATTTTTCTCTAATAGCACACTCGTGCTCAAATATATCGAGATCCTGTAGATGTCCAGCACTGACTAGAGCTGACAGTATTAAATATCTCGGAGTGCAGATAGATAACGGTCTTCGATGGGACAAACAAATTGAAGCCGTAACTGCAAGAACAATGCGTCTTATACACATATTTAGGTCCCTCCGGCAGTCAGCTAATCACGATATTATGAAGATGGTATATTATGCGATCTGCCAATCAGTTCTTGGATACTGTATTACTGCATGGGGAGGTGCAGTAAAAACCAATTTTCTGAGAGTCGAAAGGGCACAAAGAGCCATACTTAAAGTTATGACGAAAAAGCCATTTAGATACCCAACCACTGATCTTTATTCTGAATGTAAAATACTAACGGTACGGCAACTCTATGTGCTTCGATCGATTCTAAGGACACACGCTGGCTTACCACCGCCTAACCCAATAAAGCGAGTAAATCTCCTACCAAGTATCCAACATAAAACCATCTTCGCAAAACACCAATTCTATATACTAAGCACTCATATGTACCAAAAATTAGATAAACAATTAAATATCCGTATGCTAAATACATACACAGTAAAATCCAGGTTAACAGAATGGCTACTCCAGAAAGACTATGCGTACACGGAGTCTCTACTTACCTACCTCACATAACACCAATATTCAGTCTCTTACACATAGTTTCATTCAATATTGCACACAAACATGCGCTCAGTTTACAAACATAAACTCGAGCCCCACATCCCACTCTACATACATACACAAACACACACACACACACACACACATGCACACAAACGCACACACACTTGCACAAACACACACTAAAATTCACAACAAGCCATAAGCATACACACACGCTAACAAATCACAATTATTACAGAAACTGATACAGTATAATATGTGTACATGTATAAAATGAACATTCATCCAGTGGTAGATAAGCACCGTCTACTTGTGTAATGTAACCAAGCTCAAAAATCACTTGGCCGAACACTGTCTCCTAAAACACAGGTTACCCTAGTTTAGGAGGCAGGGTTATATAAATTTTGTACAGATTTTGCAATGGGCTTCTTACCCGACTGTTTTATAATATTTGAGTTCCAATTGTACCTACCTAAAATAATTGTACTTAATTTTTTTGTAACAATCTGTAAGTTTTTGTGAATAAATGATTTTTATTATTATTATTATTATCCGTGTATTTTGCAAAGACAAATTTTCTCGAACCATCTGAAGTTATGAATATACTGAATGGAAATCCATCTAATGCAATCATTCTTGCCAAAACATCATCGAGGCTATCGTCGGCACTTTTAGTAAAATAATCATTTAACTTTCGCTTGGCTGGCGGCGGTGCTGTGTTCAGTTTATCAGAATCTAGACTTGTTGAAGCTGATATAAGCTTGATGTTATGTTTTGATGACAAATGTGTATGTAATCCCTTAGTCGATCCATCCAAAGTCTTGAGAATGGCTGAGCATCGGTTACATTTGGCACTATTCCTATCCTTGGCACTATTCAATATGGATATCGTATGTGTTTTAAATTGGATTTCAAAATGAAAGCCAGATTTGCAATCACCACCCCCAAAAACCCATTACACGGTACCCATATCAAATGTTTGAGAAAAAGTTGCATCCGCCATCTTGGATTTTAAAATGAATGCCAGATTTGCAATCAACAGCCCCAAAAACCCATTACACGATACCCATATCGAATGTTTGAGAAAAAGTTGCATCCGCCATCTTGGATTTTAAAATGAATGCCAGATTTGCAATCACCACCCCCAAAAACCCATAACACGATACCCATATCGAATGTTTGAGAAAAAGTTGCAACCGCCATCTTGGATTTTAAAATGAATGCCAGATTTGCAATCACCACCCCCAAAAACCCATTACACGATACCTATATCGAATGTTTGAGAAAAAGTTGCATCCGCCATCTTGGATTTTAAAATGAATGCCAGATTTGCAATCACCACCCCCAAAAACCCATTACACGATACCCATATCGAATGTTTGAGAAAAAGTTGCATCCGCCATCTTGGATTTTAAAATGAATGCCAGATTTGCAATCACCACCCCCAAAAACCCATTCCACGATACCTATATCGAATGTTTGAGAAAAAGTTGCATCCGCCATCTTGGATTTTAAAATGAATGCCAGGTTTGCAATCACTACCCCCAAAAACCCATTACACGATACCCCTAACGAATGTTTGAGAAAAAGTTGCATCCGCCATCTTGGATTTTAAAATGAATGCCAGATTTGCAATCACCACCCCCAAAAACCAAACCCATTACACGGTACCCATATCAAATGTTTGAGAAAAAGTTGCATCCGCCATCTTGGATTTTAAAATGAATGCCACATTTGCAATCACCACCCCCAAAAACCCATTACACGATACCCATATCGAATGTTTGAGAAAAAGTTGCATCCGCCATCTTGGATTTTAAAATGAATGCCAGATTTGCAATCACCACCCCCAAAAACCCATTACACGATACCTATATCGAATGTTTGAGAAAAAGTTGCATCCGCCATCTTGGATTTTAAAATGAATGCCAGATTTGCAATCACCACCCCCAAAAACCCATTACACGATACCTATATCGAATGTTTGAGAAAAAGTTGCATCCGCCATCTAGGATTTTAAAATGAATGTCAGATTTGCAATCACCACCCCCAAAAACCCATTACACGGTACCCATATCGAATTTGTGAGAAAAAGTTGCATACGCCATCTTGAATTTAAAAATAAATTCCAGATTTGCAATCACCACCCCAAAAACCCATTACACGATACCCATATCGAATGTTTGAAAAAAGTCTTCATCATCACTTTCACTTCCTCAAATGGTGCTTTTCGGGAGCAACTGCACAAGGTACTATTAGAAATACCCAAAACGCTATAGGTGTGCCTATAATATTTAAAGAGTTCCCTCGCTTTCTCCAGGATCCCATCATCAGATCCTGATTTCATATTAATGGAACCAACTAGAAAGTATACCCTTTCAAACGAAAAAAAAATTCCAAATTGGTCCAGCTGTCTTAGAGTTTGAGGTTACATACATAAAAAAACGTTTAAGACGAACTGAGAACCTTCTCCTTTTTTTTTGAAGTCGGTTAAAAAGCAATAATAACATCACAAAATAGAAATACGTACTTTTTATGAGAATGGCTTTTTTTTTTTCGAAAATTTGCGCCAACTTTCTTCTAATAATATTTTTTTTTTACATTTTCCCATAATAAAACAAATATTAAAAAAAAAATGTTAAAGAAATATATATTGAACAATAAAAAGTAATTGTTGGGTATGCATAATAAATCGTACTCAAAAAAACAAAAAATATGACTTATGTTATTCAACGGATTGCTGCAATACATACGTACACAATAGATCGCGAATTATCGTTACCGGCGAAACGCTCCACGATGAGACGTGACCCCTCTCTGAGCTCCCGTGGACGACTGAATTTTCGACCGGTGTACGTTGCGTATGGTTCAAAATAGCGCGCAAATTAGAAGAAAAAATTAAAATTAAAACAACCAAGTGACATTTTTGAAATGTTAAAGCTGTAAATGATAGTATGATAATTAGAGAATAATATGAATTGAAGTTTATGAAAAAATTCAACAGTTTACTATCAAAATTCAGCGACGCACGAGCATGTTTTGTAAGGATTTTTGTCCAACTTTATGTATTTTTGTTTAATAAACTATAAAATATTTTTAAATTTTGCCAACTATGTTTGCTAACACATTTATTCTAGTGTTCATTACATATTTTTGTATGGTAATTAAAGTACTATTATAGGTTATATTTCTTTAGTTGTGAAGACCGTTTTGAGTTATTTTACTCGGCGCAGGCTTAACATGGGGTTTCATACGATTAAGTTTATCGAATTCCGGGCGGCGGTACCTAATTATGTTTCATGATATCGCTTTCATAGCTACTCATGTATTGTCTGGGCTCGAAACTGTGATTTTTTCCTTATCCGCCAAAAATTATAATGTATTTTAACGGTGCTGTGAACTGCTTTCCCCTCGTTCACTTTTAGCGTAGACCATTTTTTTGTGCATATTTCAAGCGGGATTAAATTGTTTCAAACTTTGTCGGACAGTCTGTCGAATGCGAGAAGCCTGGAATCGATTGACAGACGGATGATTCTGTCGTTATGAAACCTCACAGATATTGAAAATCGATTGTTTGAAAATGGCGTCCGTGTCAAATTGGCGACGAGAATAAAGGAGCCACAAAGTAAACACCATTCAATTTTATTACGGAGAGCAGTCTCCTTTGAAAATCCCTCGGTAGCAATCCCGTAAATCTCTATTTGTCGCAACTAAAACAGGTCACGGCGGAAGGCTATTACGTTCCCTAAATGCTGCCGAACTCCCTGTAGAGCGCTCTAATCCACTCCGAACGGGCTGGTGTCAAACGCAGGCCAGGGTTGTTTGTATTGTTTATTGTCGCGACGCTCGTTCGTACGGCAAAGACGCTGCCGCCGTCGCCGGCACGGGAGAGCATGTTTCAATTGATGGAGCCGAACGGTCCTCGGAGTGAACTATTATATTCCTGCCCACGAACGATACTTATCCTCACTTAATGTCTTCTCTTTCTTTGAAATCTCAGAGAGTTTTATAGTATTTCAAACATGGAACATAATCTGAAGTATTTACCATCATACTTGCTATAGAAGCGGTATTTCTGAGGAGATGTTTGTTCATTTAAGCTTGATGATTAGCATCGATTTTCAGACTAAAGTACCAACTAAGAAAATCACGTCCTAATAGAAGTGAAAAGCTTTTCCAATCTGGAGCTATCAGAAAAGTGCGTAGCCACATCTAGATCTGTATGAACGCCTCGTCGGACCGCCGCGCCGGTTTTTATGCGACAGTTCGGCGTTCGGGTGTGGATGAATAAAAAGCACTGAAGAGCCAGCAGAATGGAACAAAACACTTGAAACAATATCGCGACAGAGCGGCAATCATTCCTGTTTTATCTCAGTTTGTGCACGCTGCGCCGCGGAAACTGCTCTAATAAAAAACTACCATGTGTTTCTCCGTACCTACCTACACGTAGTGCACGGTACACACAATATAGGTTACTGCAGTGCTGCACCTGCGTTGTTCCTTGCAGATATGAAGTAAAAAATATTATGGTTTTGTTTTTGTTCTGACTTTTGAAATCCCTATCCTATTTTTACAAACCGATACGTGGTTGATTTTAGGTTTTACAAACGCGATAGCGGATAAAATACGTTTGAATACAGAAGTGTAATACAGTTCTATATTTCACGATAGTTTACGTTTACCGCTTTATTTGTTTTTATATCCTTTGCGTGTATTTATTTTCGAAAGTTACAAACGGAATAATAACGAACTTTTGGTGGTTTATCTCTTGCCAAAATACGATTTGGATGCTTAAGAGTTATTCAAGTATAATGTTTGTTTGGGCGTCAAATATATATTTATTTATTATTTTATTGGAATTAAATTTTCGATGCATGTAAACTGACAAAATATAGTTATATATTACACCTTTACACGTCAATATTTTTTGTAACCGCTAACTAGATGAGGCCGGTGTTTCCTAGCTGACCAGTCGAAAGAAAAATCGAAATTCCAAACAATCCGTACTGGATAAATCATATGAGAATCACTACAATTTACGTACGTAATCTACATTTAGGTTAATATGATTGTAATGAGAACTGTATACTTGAATAGGAATAAAAACGATAAATAAGGTTGAGAGTATTTGTAACAGATACAATCCATGCCATCTTCTGTTACCACACAATAAACTTATTGCTTTTTAAAAACTTGAATCAGGCCACTAGATACCACACACTCGGCGATTATAACAATTGCCACCACCCACACTAGAAATTATAGAAAAAAACCTAGACGTATAAGCGTATGAAAAAATAAATTAGGCTTTACTGAATGCCATTCTTTCGGCCGTAAAGTCGTGGTCCGACTGCGGGCGACGACGGGTTACCTTCGAGACCGGGTTCAAATTAGTTTACTTACAAACTTTTTCACGGTCAAGTGTGCTAATAAGCTATGTTTACAACTTTGCTAAGTAGAGACCCAAGCCGGGGCTTATGTGTTGACAAGAAATTGGGCAGATGGCTCTTAATGAAATAGTAAGACGTAACTATTTCATTTATGATGTATGGGTATATTGTTTATATTTTCCTGTGGATTTCTTCCCATGACCTACGTGGATGTTGATATATTTTGATACTGAATAAAAGACATAAATATACTTTACGTACTGCTAAAGTGCGTAAAGTCTATTAAGTTTACCTGCCGATGACTATTAGGGACTAAATCTAACCCCGTGCTTCACAATTCGCACTCGCGCGGACTAAACTCCGTTAAAACCACAACTTTACGATTATTTGACAATAAAAAAAAACTATCTATGAAACTATAGATAACAAAATTGTTTTTTAAATAGCCATAGTTTTATAAAAGTGAGCCCGATAGTTATGGCGTAGTTGTTGTTTTTATGTCCGTTCTACACGTGTTTTTACAAATAGATTGTACTATGTAACACCAATACTTATTTTAAAATCTCCAAACGAAAATATTACCAACTACTTACATATCTATGTGTTTTGGAACACTATATTATTATTACTTAAGTAGTGTATTACTACACATTACAAAAAATACGACTAGCTGTTTAGATATAATGTTCAATTTAAAATCGTATGAAGTTCGTAATCTGCCTCTAAATTTCAAAAGGCCTATTCTCATTGTAACGCACTTTGCATTCACAAAGCTTTGAATCCTGATTTCTGGAAAGGGAATAATAAATATCTTTTGTACTCATTTGATTTCTGTTTTTTGTTCCAGATTTACCGACCGTGGCTGAAATGAAACCACAATAAATAACATTGTAATTTTACGAGACAATAAATAAATGTTTTAAATATACAAATGATGATATTAATATATGTATTGTATTTGAAATTTTGAGAAAATATACCTCAGAAGGAGGACTGTTATGACAATAACGCGATGTGAAGGAGGACCAAAGAACTTATTGATATCAAATGTCTTTTGACGTCATGACGGCGGAATCATCGCGACGCTCAAGATCCGTTTCCATGGAAACCGGAGGCCTACCACTAGTTTCGACGTTTGCGCTCCTCACTATTGTCGCAGGTAAGCTACACCTCTCCTACATAAAATGACAATATTCCACCGCTTAGTATGACGTCATTGACATGAAGTTTTTTCAGTGCGGTTTTTTCATGCTTGGTAAACTGGTAACACATTACAAAACCTGTCATATCATGTTTGCGTACAAAATAATGTTGGGTTTTTTAATACTTTTCTTTTCATCACCAACCAAGATACTTAACACAACCTCCTGCGTTTGATGGTCTATTATTCTACACGTGATATTGGCAAAATTGTGGTGGCTCCTCCACAAACGCCATTTAACAAGAGTTGAAGTTGATTATTGAAGATTGTCAATTTCATCAATGTGACTTTTTTTCGTAGATAACTGAAAAACAATTCATCAAAAATAAAGCAATAAATTTTTCATTAACATTATATAAAACTTCAGTTATTCTAGTTTCAAGCCAAAGACACAAGGTTTGTGTGTGAGAAAGAGAGGCTCGCGTTTGACTGTTTCACAAAGCCATTCCCTTTATGTTCGCCTCTGACTTTAATTAGTAATAAACATTGTTGAACTTCAAGGCGGAGAGTTAACGCCCATTTTGAATAAAATTACCTTAATGTGCTTAACGAACCTTGTTCCATTGTAGAATATTAAGTGCATTACCTTGTAGTGCCAAATAATATTACCTATGGGCGTATTTGTTTAGCGAGCTTATGAAACTATGACCCCATTCCTAGGTCGACTTTTTTGCAATGTCATTCTAGAGCAATTGCCATTTCTGGTTGTTTGGAAGTGTGGAATTTTATACATCTGTATAATATACCAAAGCACATCGGTCGGTGTACTAACAAAAGCGTATATTCATACGGCCTGGGTAATATATCCCTGCATTTATCCTTTGTGAAATACCGACCCCATTACAAAAAAGCCTTGTAATTTACAAGCAGAATTAACTAGCACATACTTGAGAGTAATACATCTCACAGTAACAATAATTACAACTTGGTACAAAGCTTTTTGCATACAGTTAGCAAATTGGAGGAGGTAAGTTCCTAACTATTGGACAGAGGCGAGCAACCGAACATACTAATGGTAAACCTGATGAAAAGCTTAAGCTTAATATACTTTTGGCCGTCCCTTGCCGCTTTGAAAACATGAATTTTCTCTTCCTAGTAAGTACAGTCAAGTAATGTTAAAACTGGTGCTGCAAAGTCGGACTACACCAAATATTCGTCAAATATTCTGGGATATATATTTGTCATGATTTTCTAGGAAATGTTAGTTGGAATTCTTGCGTCGTAGACTTTGAGCTTTTATCATTTTCACCAAATTTTACACGAACGTTTATTTTACCGTTAAGGTTCGTTATTATGTAGTAAATTGACACTTCATTAGAACATGATAACATTTACCGCGTGAGAATGCCTTTGAGTTTTACAATCAAACACTAGAAAAAAATGCACATACAATAATTTAAATCTAATATGAAACCTTAAACAAACTTATGTCACTTAAACAGCCCTTACTGCTGCTACTGGTTGGGAGTCGTGTTCTTGGAGTTTTTCATTGTCTTCGATTTTATATTATTCGATTTTATTTTATAAAAGTAGAAAATTAAACAAACATACAGCCACATCATGTAAAATTACGTAGGCATGTACATACATAAGAATAACATGTCAAGTCACAATTCCATGCACGTGGAGCTTTGTTTCTTTCTGTACGTGTTTGTTCGGAACGTGAGTTAAAACTAGACCGCACTTCACGTGATGTAGCAAATTGTTGCACTCTAACGACTGTCTACAGTGGCGGCTGCAGTTTAGAAGCAATACCGCCCCAGATTCCCTCACGTACCGCGACGCGCCTCCGCCGCGCGTCAGAAGTAAGGAACCCGCACTCAGCGCTGCCCTACCGGATTCCAAGTTTAATTGAAAACGCTTTATATAACCTTTTCTTTTAATTGTTTAAGGCTTTCACTTCATCCCTACCCCGTGCTCTGTGAAATGTTTAATTATAGTTCTTAATGAAAACTCTAGAATTAAAATAAACACGTACAATATAAATAATGATGTTTGTGTGCAATGCGAACGATATGCGTTAAACCCATGGCGGATTACAGCTAATCATTGGATTAATTGTATGGAAATTAGTGATCGTACGTGTGGTGAATTTAACGCAATTCTATCAGAATGTAATTATAGACGTCGATGAGCGTGAAATACTGAATAATTGGAATACGTAATCGAATATGGAGGGCTCGACCGGTGAAGTTCGTAATAATTGATATAATTATGAAATTTATTCATATTGGCTGATAACTTATTAAGTAAATTTCGATTGGAACACAGCTGTTCAGTATGTGATGATTTTAAAAAGAAATCTTTAATGTTGTTAATGATATTTTTATGTGGTATAACGCGTAGGTGATTTATGACTGTAGATATAATTTTATCCATCGCTCGGGTGCTGGATATCAAGATAAAGGGGTCGTCGGTCGACAAAGTTCGCGCGTAGCTGGCGGCTACTGGCCCCGAGTTATTAATTTTCATTTGACTCGGGTAAAAGCCTTACTTATTGCTATTAAACGTCTTTGAGTAATTTGTTTTGTGACATTTTTGTGTTATAATACGCATGTGGACATTTTAAAGCTAAAAGCAATTAATTTTTGTCATGTTTAAAGCTTCATACGCATTGCTAATTGACGTGATCATGAGTGTAATTTCATTCACAGATGTATTAAAATTCAATATATTTTTCAGCTTTGTGTTCAATTTACATTTTTGGCTTAAATAAATGTATTTACTTTCATTTTAACGTGATAAAGGCACGATGTGTGACCGGAGCCGAGTGACGAATGTTCCGTATCAGGGTGTTATTAATTTTCATTTGACAGTTACGCCGCTTCACTCTCGGCACGGCGCGGTGCGACGTGACAAAGGCCGTGTCTACTATAAACACTGCCTCGTTTTGTTCCATTATCGACTCACTGTGGACTGTGATTCGAAGAATAGTGTAGCACTTGTAACTTTGAGCGATACAGTACGTTGTACATTGCTGTTCCAGGAATAGGTTTGATATCATAATAATAATAACTTTATTGAACCTTTATTGAAAAAAACCTTTGTTACATAGTTACTTATTAATTAGGTTACAATACAGTTTTGAATTTAAAGATGTGTCTCAATCATTGGAAACCCTGCCTCCTAAACTAGGGTAAACCTGTGACTTAGGAGTCAGTGTTCTGCTGTTGCTTCGTGATCAAATAATTCTCTCTATTTGTGTTGTTTTTGTGAAACCTAATAACAAAGTCTGGATTCTATACAAAATAAAAAATATAATAAAAATGAGGTTATACATATGGTTATGTGAATGTGTTTGGGTGCATGTTCGTGTGTGTGTGTGTATGTGCATGTGTGCAAGTATGTGTATATACTTAGTTATAATAATGTGAGAATGAATGTGCGGTTATGTAGTTACCGTGGATAGACGAGTAAGTCTTCAGTACGGCAATAGTCCTGTTCTAACAGCCAGTTTTTTTAATTTAGTCTTAATTAAAAAAAAATATACCGTAAAATGGGGGGAATCGGGACACTTTTTAAGTTCGACATTGATTTTTATCGTTATTTTTGTAGTTATAGTAATAAAACGGATATCATATTGGTTCCGGTGGTTTAAATTTTCATTTATAATGCATCAAAATATGGTTTATTAAAAAAACAATAATAAAAAGTTATAAAAACTCACTTGTCCCTATTCACCCAGGCCTTGGGGTGAATCGGGTCGCCTAAGGGGTTAATAGAGTTTTTCGCTAGGGCTGACACTTTCACACTATAGGTAGGTACCTACCTACAATAACTACCTGGTAGGTAGTGTCTTTTTAGGTTTCGTACTTGACATATATGTACCTACCAATTTTTAAAGTGTCAGTCTCATAATATAAAATCTAATAAATCATAATTATATAATAATAATAATCATATATAAATAAAGTTAGAAATGTAGTGAAAAATAAAAATCCATTAATGAAATCAACGTTTTTTTTTACTTAAAATTAAACAAAACAGAAAATAAATCTTACTTCCAAATAAACATAAAATAAAGTCCTCTTAAATCAAACTTAATTAAAATTTCTAACAATCAAACTTAAAAAATATTAAAAATAGACAGTATTATTTTTTAATTAAAACATAGATATTTGTTTAATAATTAATTATTGAATAAATACGTAAATATTTTTTCAATAATCAACACAACAAGTCATAGCTCAAACTCACTCATTTTCTAGAATCTTTAAGATTTCATCACTATCATTATAGTAATTATTTTTCTTAGTAACATTTATTTTTTGGTTTATGGCTACTGGTTTCAAAGTTTGCTTGGTTGGATTTTTCGGAAAAAGTTTTGTTAATTGTTCTGATGTTATTTTTGTATTACTATTAATTATAATGTTCGGTTCATTTGTAGTGCTAGTACTGGCGTGTTCATTTTCAATTTCTATCAGATTTATTTCTTCTTTCACATTTGTTCCTTTCAAATCTGTAGGTTCGCACCAGGGTATTACTATTTCTTCATACAATTGTAAATTTTCTGTTAGCACAACGGGTAATTTTTCAACTTCTATATCACGCCAATCACTACGCTGTTCTTGATCATTATCAGATGCGGGCAAATTGTTCGTTTCAGTTATGATTCTTTCGAATGCCGTTGAACAATGTGCTATTGGCGACGGCGTTTCGAATGCCGTTGAACAGTGTGCTATTGGCGACGGTGATTTATTTTCCTTTTCAAGACATATTTTCTTGGTTTTTTTTCCTACACCTTTACCTTTAGCACTTTTTGTGTTATTTATTTTTTGGATTCGTTTCTTTTTTATTTCAGGTTCAGTATCTGTATCAGCGTAACTTTCTACGTCCTCGTGTGAAACACTTCGACCTGAAATTCGAAAACTTATGTATATTTTATGTCCTTACAACAATATTTTGGTAAGGACATAAAATGTACTGTAATGTACTTTGGTACTTGTTATAGATAAGTTCTAACTTAGTGTAGTCGAACATAAGTGAGTGTGCCCTATACTGCGTAGGTACTATGTAAATATGTATTACCGGTGTACTGTAACCTAAACTTATGATCAATAAACTTTATTACTATTATTATTATTTTGTACAAAATAGGTCATCGTGTGTGTGAGTGTGTGTGCGTGTATGTGTATAATGTCGATTTATCAAGAATTAACTATTTACCTGAAGTAACATTGATTTTTTTTTTATTCTTTGGTTCCTTAATATTTATACTTCCGTATCGCATTTCTTTTAATAAATTTAAAACTGACTTGTCTATAGCTTCTTTAGCCTCTTCATCATTCTGCGCCTCTTCCGGTAATCTTGCCAACACTTCATTAGGATTTAATGGACTGATACCTAATAAAGGAACATTCATATAATTATAATTTATTTCAGGATAGGTACTTTAATTTACTAAAGAAAACATAGTATAATGAATTATCTGTATTCACTATAGTGCTTACCAGTCTTACGAAATCCTGCCCTAATATTATTTTCCGAATTTATATTAATTTGATCCATGAGCAACTTTAACATCCTTGGGAAGCAACCTTTTGGTACACATGATAGTGAACGGCCGTCCGTTTTCTTCCATTTTTGAAGAATTTGACGCCAGGCTACTTTCATGGGGCGGAAAAACGCCACATCCAGCGGCTGTGTGAGATGTGTTGAATTTGCCGGTAAAAAGATGAAATGTATGTCAAAATTCTTACAGATATCTATTAGTTCTATCGATAAGTGAGACGATAGGTTATCGCCTATCAACACTTTTTTCCCTTGCTTATTTTTAAAAAATGGAATGACCACTTCCTTGACCCAGTCTTTAAACACATCTGCATCAAACCACCCTGACGACGTTCGGTTATATCTTGCGTTTACGGGTCCATTTTTCACCCACGTATCATATAGGTTTGTAGATTTATAAACCACATAAGGCGGTAAAAGCTCTCCTTCTGCAGTTCCTGCCATCATCAGTGATATTGAAGCTTTAGAGTGATTTAAAACTCGTTCTGGATATTTACATCCTCGCCTCGTTATTACTTTATGACGACCTGGGTCGTCTGACAAATTTGTCTCATCATAATTAATAATGTTGCCCAGTGGCACATTTTCAAGTGACTTTTCTAATTCCGAAAAATATTTATTGATAATGGTTGGTGATGTGGCTGCTCTGGCGCGTTTAATGTTTTGACATAGCCTCTCCGAAATTGTACTTTTATGTCGTTCCAAAAAATTGAAGACAAAATCTCTCCCCGGCAAATTATTTTTAAATCTTTTGTGCTGAATCCCTTGTTAGGGTTTATCTAAATAACTTTTTACTAAAAGTCTTAAATCAGTTATATCTAAAGGATATCCCCATTCAGCACAAGTGTTCAGATTCAGCACAATGTAATCTTCTGTTTCTTTAGTAAGTGCCGTTTGGCCTCCTGGTGACCTCATTTGTCTATTGCTATGCCTCTGTAAAACTGATCTGCTAATATTATATTTTTCTGCTATAGATCTGATTGTTGCATGACGATTTAAAGTTAGCTCATCGAGCGCCTGTTTCATTACAGTCTTGTCATATTTTTTATATGGTTTTCCACCAGGTCTTGGCTTATATACTCGTGGCATTATGTATTAGAGAATAACTAAAACAACAACAAAAAAATAATATGAAAAATTCAATAAAATCTATACATATATATAGTAGCTTTTGCCCGCGCGGCTTCGCCCCCGCTTTTCCCTACCCTACCCTATTCTACCCTACCCTACCCTAGTCCACCATAACCTACCCCAGCCCACCATACTCTACTTTACTCTACCCTACACTACCCTAATTTTCATTTTTTTTTCCATAAGAACCTTCTCCTGACATTAACAATTACACAACAAAAAAGGATAAGCGAAATCGGTCCAGAGAGGAGGCCTGTGTCCCAGCAGTGGGAACATTAAAAGGCTGATGATGATGAAATCGGTCCAACCATTCACGCGTGATGGCGTGACCAAGGGAAATAGGGATTCATTTTTATATTTATAGAAGATGTATACTTATAATGTATAAATAAATTCACGCGTGTTCCCCATGGGGATAGGTCGAAACTACAGAGTGCCGGGGGCATGGTTGCGTCCGAAAGGAAAACTTAACCCCGGTATAAAGGTAACGAAGGAACGGGGTGGGTTTTTTAGTCAGTAAGAGTCTGACACTATCTCCCCCTCCGCCCAAGGGCGGGAGATGTCATTGGATGATCTTTACCCACCGGAAAAAAAAGAGTGCCACCTGCTAATATCAAACAATTTAAATTTAATATCGCCTACATTATGTAGGTGTCAATTTTCAATTAATATTAATCAACTATTCAATCATTACTAAAATTTAAATAAATGTGTAGGTAGGTAAAGATAGTCAGTTAAGTATGTATTAGGTACCTACCTACCAACACTTTTATTAAGTTTAATGTAATTTAGAGATTGTGACAACCCTAGAAACAAAAAACCAATTCACCCATAGCCGTCCCAATTAACCCTAATCGGGTACCTATTAAACCCATTCCTGACCCGATTCCCCTCATCTACGACCCTATACACCCCATAGTTCGACCCTTATCCCCCCAATTATTGTTCAATTCTACTTTAGTAAGAATATGTTAAATTATAGGAAAAACAATAAGATTATATCACTTACATTATAGCTTAATCCGTTCCTAAACAACTGAAAATAACGGTTAAAACTTCACTTCTTTAAAAATCTAGTAAACACCAGTGAAAATTAAAATGTTTAACGGAGTAAATTTCTCACAATCTTGACCCTATGTTTTGGAGTACGTTTTTTTTTTAAATACTTATGACAGGATGGCTGAGTGTTGCCAGATTATAGAAAAAATATTGCAAGCTTCAAATTTAAATCCTACCACAAAATGTAATACGTAACATAAATGTGTGATTAAGGTCGCAAATAAAACTTGAGGTTTGTCCCAATTCACCCCCTAGACCCTATTCCCCCCATTTTACGGTATATGAAAATAAATTCTCTCACACAAGGTCTGCCTCACTAGTCTAGTACTCGCAAGCGTGGCTGCTGATCATGCGGTCTTGGTTTAGATTGTCGTGTCGGGCAAAAAGTTTTATAGATAGATAGATAGATATATTCTTTATTGTACACCATAACAGTAAAACAAAATTATGGACTTAACAATTAAAAAGGGTGACACAATGGGCGGTCTTATCGCTAAAAGCGATCTTTTACAGACAACCTTTGGATGGATTTGACACAGAAGGAGAAAATATATATGCGGGTAGTCCATGGCGTACTATTTATCTATATAAAATACAAAACAATAAATAACGTTCTCAAAACATATATATACATATAAATATTAAAAAAAAAGAAAGAAACAAAGACATACATAATAACAACAATTTAAGGAGAGAGACAAAGATCTTTTACTAAGTTTTTGAAAGAAGATAGGGTTTGTGCTTGTCTTACTGACACGGGTAGAGCATTCCACAGCCGTACTGCTTGAGCTGCGAACGACTTACCATAGAAATTGGTGGCGTCACTCGGTACCGCAAGCCTTAAGTTTTCTGATGACCTCAGAGATTTTGCATGTGTGTCATGAAGGAACTTAAATCGTTCTTTAAGATAAGTTTAAGGTTATTGGGTTTTTCCATAAGAGCACGTTAAGCCGTTGGTCCTGGTACTCATTTGGACATCTTTGACAGTCGTTACGGATAGTCAGAAGCCAGAAAATATGACACTGGTCTGAAATGAAATGAAATGAAATATTTATTTTGTAAATTGGTTATAAATAACGCTTTTACACGTCATGTTTTTTTGCGTGTTAAGTTTAGTTTAGTTTAGCTAGATGAGGCCGGTGTTTCCTAACTGACTACTCTGAGAAGAAACACCGAAACAAACTCAGAGGTCAACGTCTCTTTTAAAGTCCATACAATTTGTGTTGGTCCAATCATATGACAAACATGTAGGTTCATGTCTTTGGTGCTCTATGAGGAAATAACCATACAGATGTAAGTGGACCTGTCCAGACAGTGCAAGCATTTGTCAGTTATCGTGTAGCTCAACTTAGAACTTAAGGAGCTCAACGATCTGACGAACAATACCAAAGTAAGGACCAAAGCCAAGTCTGGTCAAGGGGTCTTACCCAGTTACTGGGTTGTGGAGGTCAGGTAGGCAGTCGCGCCATGTACAACACTAATACTCAGCTGCATCAGGTTAGCCTGAAAGCCAAGGCCAACCCCAACTTAGTTGGGAAAAGTTTAAGCTGATGATGATGGAGTTAATTTATTGTTAAATATGTGTCGGAGCCATTTTTTTATCGATATATTTTTTTGTTAAATTTCAAGGGAATCGAAGATTTCCTGAAACGCAATTTTTTCGGTAGTAAATCTCTGTAAAGATTTTCTTTTAGTATTTTGATAAAGTTGTAAATAAAAATGAATGTTTACGTGAAAAATACTAGAAGTTTCCGTGTTTGAAAAGTCAATCCTTACTAATATTATTAATGCGAAAGTAACTCTGTCTGTCTGTGTGTTACTCAATCACGCCTAAACTATTGAACCGATTTAAATGAAATTTGGTACGAACATAGTCTAGAGCCTGAGAAATGACATAGGCTACATTTTAATGCGAAAAAAGGGCTGTGAGGGGTTGAAATAGGGGATGAAAGTTTGTATGGAAATTACGTCATTTTTAAAGCTAGAAGCTTGAAATTTATTTTTTAGACTTTTGATTAGAAAAATGTACTTAAATGAGCTATTACCAGTAAAATATTGTAAATAGCTTATTTATGTATGAGTTTTATTTTCAAAATAATAAGTCTAATAAATTAAAAATGCTGCCGAAAGCCACTATTCCTACAGCTAGTATGAACTAAATCTAATTAAATTTATAACTTCAAATGAGACAAATCGACAGGTTTTGCATTAATAGTATTAGTATGGAATAGCTATTACGCGTGATTGTTGTGTCGACAATTAAAAAAAAATCCTTTTTTAGTATTTTATAGTCTGATTTGTGTACCTACAATTTTTTAATTATAATTATGCTAAATTTCATCGAAATTAGTCCAGCGTTTTAGCCATAAAAGCGTAAAAGACTGACAGGTAGACTTTCGAATTTATAATATAAAGTATTTATTAATGAAATATAACAGCAATCATTTCCCTACATAGATCAATTAACACATAAGTAAAAATAAAGTTTCACACTACAATTCACAACGGGCAAGTTGTACAAACGCTGAGATAGAAAATCTTAAGTATTGAACGAGTGAACACGTAAACAGTTAAGTTAGGAACGTATTACTGACGCCGTGTGAATCGGATCCATTCCCTTTTAATTTACAAGGGTCATATTACCCGCATTGATCCGGAAATCTATTACTCGGCCGGCCGATGAAAATAATAATTTTAATTTCCTCTACGTCTTATCTTTTCGATACACTACACTTGGCGTTGGCGTTTTGTTCAAAATAAAATTAGTAGACTACTTGCAATATAATTCTTATGAATTATTCGTTATTTTGAACATTTATGGTGTTAATAAACACAAAGAATTATCAGTAGTGTCGATAGCTGAAGAGTGCTTTAGGATTGAAACACTCAAACTTGTAGTTGATATATCATTATCTAAGAAAGTTGAAGAAAAGCACTGAGTGAACGCTTTTCTTCAACTTTTATTGTGCGTACGGCCTAGGTGTGGAACTCTCTGCCAGCTTCTGTGCTCCTTACCACGTATGACCCATCAGCCTTTAAAGCAAGAGTAAACAGGCTTTTTCTGGGCTAGCTCGTCCCATCGTGGACCTCATCTATCCCTTACCATCAAGCGTCATCGAGGTTAAGAGCGAACTCACCCAAAAAGGCTAAAATAAAAAAATATAATATTTTTGAAATTTTTAAATAATAGTTCAAGTTGTCTGTGTAAATGATAAAAACTATCATGCATGTTGTCAAAAATGTAACTTGTTCATACCAGTTTGTTTAATTAAGGTGTTGACTTAAAACCTTCTTCAGCTCCGGTCAATGTTTTGGGCTCAGTTTAGCCAAAGTCAAAGATTTGGATAATGTATTTCTTTAGCCGAATGTGGCCGAAGACGAAGCTAAACCCGATCAGATATGAAATAACACCAATACATAAGTACTTATTTGGAAAATAGCGAACTGAGTAAAACTAGAGCATCGAGAGATTTTAACTCTTACCAGGTAGGTAAGAGTTAAAACTCTATTGAGGTCACGACTAGAAAAGTCTCCTATCTGACAAAGTCGTTTAGGATTTATCTTGGGCACTTAAGATATTGATGATGTTTCTTTGTACATTTCTCAGGATAATCAGGTTATTTTTCGTTAAGTTGTTAAATTCTACGACTCGAATGGAATGACGATTTGACGGTTATGACGATAACTCGGACAACTGAAGACAAGTAAACGTTCCGTAGTGAATACTTTTGCGTTAGTAACGGCACATGTAAGCTATGTACCTCAGGAACTGTGCACTACTAGTAAATTACAGCTTCTATTTATGATTGTTTCCATCTACACATTTTTGTCGTAAAGACATACATTCAGACTTATGAAAGTCAACAACAAACTTTGTTTTTTCACAAGCTTTTGAACAGGGTATAAAACATTGTATATTCTGTGCAGACTGTTTATGTTAATTCTTTGAGCTTAAGCTTTGAACTGCTAACCTTACTTTGCAGTTTATAAAGCCGAGGTATTTTCTAGCCGCAGTGTTTGCAGGGGACGCTAATATACTGGTAGTACAGAAGCCCTAATATATGACACTGCACGAAAATGCCCCATTTGATTTCAAAAAGCTTAATTACACTGTAAATAATTTTGGTAACTTGAAAATGGAACAGAACGCTATTTCCATACAACAACGTGTTTACTTACTTATATGGCAATACTAAAATGCCAACATTCGTAGATAGAACTATCTATCTAAAATACAGTATCAAAATTCATGCAAACTCGATCAAAACGTTTGATATTGTTCATGAACAGAATTTTCATATTTGGCAATCCAATGATCACGGCCTGCATTTCAAATTTCATTTCAGTATTCTATCTTAGTAATTGGGAATAACGTGCAAACATACTTTTGTTTTAATTAAAGTACGTCTGTTTAAACTACTGTTTAAATAACTCATTTCGCTCTGCTTTTTCTGTCATTTGTCGCTGATAAATATTTAAATAGCTTTGATGCAAACAAACACTGATATTGCTTGTTTTTATATACATTGTAATCATTATAATTAATAACATGAGAGCTATGTGATATTTTGATATGACGTCATCAATCTATATAATCCCTTAAAGTAAAACTAAATAATAGCTTGCATAGCAATATTAATTGAATTCGCCATTTGTAAATTAAACTTTTCCACCAATATGAGCAATTGAGAATTAATCAAATCCAATGGAATGTTATCCTCACTAAATTAAACAAATCTGTCCAACAATCCGAAACTTGTTTATTAATAAATACAATTTCCAATTAATTTTATTTCAAAGCTTTTGTTTATGTATTTACACTACCATTAATAACAAAATATAGTCTTTGAGTCAGTTCTGCTAAATATTTACACCTCAATACTCACTATATAATTGATGTGATTAAATTATTCAAAACTTTAGGCGTGTTTAATTATTTCGGGTATCAAATGAAATGTTTAATTTTTATTTAAACACGATTTCATTACTTCGTCATTTTAAGTGAAAGTGAAAACGATATTTTATTGTTAGGGTTAAGATAATCATTATTCCAGTTAATCTCTCCAGCAGACCTTAATAATGCTTATTATGTGAGTCAGTTCAAAAGAAAACGCGCAGGCTTTAAAATTGTGACCCCAATTTAAGAGGCGGTTCCGCAGAGATAAGTGTTTTGTATTGGCGAGAAAATAGTAATTAAATCTAGATCAAGCTGATCGAATACTACTCGTAGAAGATGATATATGAAAGTAAGTTGAAGTGGGTAGTATACAGAACCATTTTATTGCGGCAAATCGACGAATACAGGGAACGCTGTATAAGCAAGGAAAATGCAGAGCGGGTGTGGGCTATACTTTTTTTCTACATGAATGCGAGCGAAGTCCCCGTGACTTTACAAATTCTACTGCATAAAACCATTTCATTTGACTTTTCATTGATATCTCTGCCATTACAAATGAATGAGAAAAAATAATGGAAGCGCTTCCATTTTTTTAATTGAATCGTTTGTGGTTTAAGCTAAAAAGTTGAAAAATTATTTAATCTCAGCCCGCATTAGCCGTATTGAACGAAAATATTCGGCGTTCCGAAATCCCGCACGAAGCCATTAATCGTTTTGATGTCACAGTATGGGACATTTAGTGTGACCCTTTTTATGCGCCAACCTTTTCCGATTTACGTCCCTAATCGCCGAATACCGAACGCCGAAAACTGAAACTCAGGCTCTCATATGCTGGTCGCGTTAAAACGCCAGAGATGGCTACTGAGCGCCGCTTCATTGTGAAGGATTATACAAATGATGTTTTGGAACATGGAGCTACTGTATTTGTTTCGCAAATCGGCACTTCTCCGCTTCCATACTCCGCCTAGTTCTCCCAGACTTAGACTCACTTACACTATGCATATCTTTTGTTCGCTATACGTACGAATGCTTTTTACTAAATGTAAAAACGTTTTCACGGGAATTCATTTATTCTCAGCTTTTCAGAGTAAACGATGCCAATATTGGAAAAATGCTGATATTATTCGATACGTACTCTTGTTCAACATATGATGTGAATTAAATGACTGGTATTATTTGCCGGTAAACAAAGTAGTTCCTTGCAATTTTTGGTTACGGTTTCAGAGATTTATTTAATGAAAGTAGATCAATTGCTCTAGAATTCAGTAGCATCAGCAATTTTCCCACTTTTGTTTGTGCAAGCCTGACCCAATTTAAACCAATTTGAAAGGCCAATTCGACCTGTATTTCTTCTGATTGTATTTGGCTATCGTTGAATATAAAGCTGATCCGACTGTTCCCTGTATTGTTTATCAAGAGAGCCCCTGCAAAGTGTCAGTTAATTTATTCTAGTAATTGTGAGCTGGGTAGATTAGCTTTTGTTTGAAGAGTAAATGGCTAGTTAATGATGTTGCAATCTACTTGAACTTTTCCGTGCACACAGTGCCTTTCTTCTTAAATTTATTTCTCCGATTTCAATGAAGTTCTATCTTGTTTTAGTGCTTATGACGTTAATTTAAACGTTAATGTATTTTGCAGGTCAGCTGCAAGGGTCGGGCTACAGTGAGCAGGAGCCTGAGTTTCTGTCGCCGCTGGAGAACCTAACGGTAGCTCAGGGCAGGGATGTGCATTTCACCTGCACTGTCAACCATCTGGGCACTTACAAGGTAAGATACGATATTATAAAAAGTTGTATAGAAAACAGTGAGTACTTATAGTTTTTTTTTTTTGTAATAGGTTCGCGTTTGACCACCATCTCACCTGATGGTAAGTGATGATGTGGTCGAAGATGGAGCACGCTTACCTAAAAGTAACCTAGTTTCAAGCCAAAATGCTGATAGTTAGGTATATTATAAACTAAAGTATTCCAATTCAACAATCTATGTTGTATTTGGAAAACAACAACAAATAAACACTACTATTAACCGACTTCAGAACTACGCTCGAAAACAAAGATCGTTACAATGTTTCTGTGCTCAACTACAATTTTCAATTATGAAGAAGTCCCCTCCCTAAACTAGTAATATACGGGACATACATATATTAAAGTATCGTGTTAATGTGAATTGTCATTGCTGTTTATCAGACCACGAAGTTTAATAACTCGAGCGGTAAACTGAAAACTAAATACATATTTACTAACTTGTAGTTTAAAGTGGTTTGCCCAATTTCATATTATCTCAACTTAAGCCAATATTTTGTTGTAGGTAATGTTACCGGATTATTGTAACACGTAGGTACATTATAAAAATTGGCCAAGTGCGAGTCAGACTCGCCCATGAAGGGTTCCGTAGTAACTATAATAAATATAATTTAATATATTTAATTGAAAAAAAAACTTCAAAATTTCTTAAAACTAGCTTATTTACAATTTTCACAACTACGCCAAATAACTTTGTTTTTCATAGTGTTTGTATGAATTACAAAGTTATATTTGCGGTTTTATAAAATATGCTGTATCTCAAAAACTGCTGACCTGATCTCGTTCAAACCAATTTTGAATGAAAGATTACATTAAGATCTACAGCATATATATTTTTTTTGATTTTTCACTCCATAATTATAGAAGCTAGAGGGGGACACACATTTTACCACTTTAGAAGCGTATATCTTTTAAACGATTAACTTTATGAAAAAGTGGTTTTTAAAACCACAATATCATTTTTAAAGACCTGTCTATAGATACCACACACGCATAGGTTTCATGAAAAATAATATTTTCAGTTTCAGTTCCATGTATGGGGAGCCCCCTTTATTTTAAATATTTTTTATTTTTTTTCATAAAATCGGAAAGCGGTTCACAGAATACATCTACTTACCAAGTTTCACATGTATAGTCCTAACAGATTCGGAATAAAATGGCTGTGACATACGGACGTACGGACAGACATACAGACGGACGGACATGTCGAAACTATAAGGGTTCCGTTTTTTGCCATTCGGCTACGGAACCCTAATAAAACACGTTACGTATTAATTTTTTGTTTTTCTTTATAAGACTCGGATATATAGTAAACTATATAGGTTGATATTGATTGTATTCGAAATGATATGTCACAAATTCACAATAGATCGGTATATAGATATACTCTTTATTGTACACCATAACAGAAATAAATAGTTACTTAACAGTTAAAAAGGGTGATAAAATGGACGGATAATATAGAGAGTATATAGAGTTATTAATCTAGTCAAGATTTACAATCTACGGCGTTTTCAATAATCCACCGGCACAAACAAGCTTTACGATTTTGTACTGGTGACTATTTGTAAACTGTAGATAAGACTTTTTATTGTTTTCTTTTACTGTCATTCTTTAAACACGGAGAGTTTGCCGTGTCCAACAAACAGCGTGACTCGTGAGATTAGTAAGTTCCATTGGTACACTTTGGGTGCAAATATCATGTTATAAATTGTAATGATATTTCATTGCAATTTATTTAACAGGCGACATTAAGATACAGTTTAAGGCTTATCACAACGGTCTGTCTTATTGCTTACAGCTATCTTTTATAGAGAAACTTCAAATTGGCTTAACAGAGTAATGTCCGTTTCAATAAACATAGGGAAACACCTAAATGTACGACAAAATTTCGACTCAGAGCTTTTGGCATGGCGTTGAAAAGTCCAACTGTTGTACTTTTTGGTACACAGTTGGTAGAAACGAGCATAAGATGAAATAATGAATAACAGGGCTTTGTGCCATCGTTACACGATGCACAAAACATTTTGGAAATATTTTCACTGTGCTTACAGCTAAGGAGTGGAATTCCCTGCCGGAACCTAAGGGGTGTTTAAGCGACCAGAGAATAGTTTACCTTCTAGGTAAGCGTGCTTCATTTTCGACTACAACTTCGCTTACCATCAGGTGAGATGTTGGTCGAATATGAGCGTATCAACAATGAAAAATACGACTGGCTGTGCGAATAATAATCACTACAAGTCGGAGGACATCGTGGTCTTATATATGTTTCTATTTACTAACTTATTTGTTTGTTTGGTAGATTATGGATTGCAATAAATACTTGAATAAAATATGTATGTTAGTTTGTAAGGTCTATGGGCCAAAGATAATTAATGTATCATAAAAATAATTTTAGTATTTTCCATTTCTCAGGTGGCTTGGATAAAATCAGACACGAAGACAATCCTGGCGATCCATACGCATATGGTGACGCTGAATCCTCGACTGTCCGTCACCCACAACGGGCATAACACCTGGAAGCTGTACATCAGCAATGTGGAGCCCAAAGATTCGGGCACCTATATGTGTCAAATCAATACAGATCCGATGATGAGCCAGGTTAGTGAGTGACATCGCTAGTAAAAGTGCTCGTAAATCTTAATACTACATAAAACGATATTTACGTAAGATCTAGACAACCTATGGAAAACTTAACTGTTATAAACTAGCTGTTGCTCGCGATTTCGTTTGCGTGGATGTTTTGTATATTATGTAATATGGTATTCCAGACTATACTCTCATTTCTGTGTCAAATTTCATCCAGATTAGTTCAGCTATTGCGCAGTTGAGAAATAAAAGATCCATCAGTACATCGAAACTTGCATGCATTTACAACATTCGTATGGAATGCTGAATTAAGGCATTGACATTGGGGAAGTTAGACCTCTAGAGCACTGCAGCCTTTGCTTTTAATATAACACAAAATCCCTACTAAAGTAAATCATTATGTCTATCCTATTCAACTCTTCACATCCTAAAAGTTGAACAGATAGTAAGTTGAACAGAGGACCATGCCCTGAAATTGGGGATATGAACATTGGAGATTTATAGTTTCGGTAGTATGTTTATCTTGCGATAATGTTCTACTTTCACATCGGTGGGTTTCATACAGAAGCATTTTGATTATCTGAAAAAAAAATATGACTAATTCAAATTATCCTATATCATATGACTAATAAGGTACACGAAGACACAATTGCAATTAACAATATAATACTTGTTTCCGGAAACAAGTAGAGTACTTACGGTTTATAACAGAACGAACAGCACTATTGAACTCAATAATTATATTATTACGCGTTTCATGTGAAACCATGAATAAATAATTGGAGTATTGAGCCTTTGTCACATAACAGTACATCATTTACATTAACATAGTTTAAATAGAGTATCGCTGCTTATCAATAATGGACAGTAATTGCTGTATATTTCCATCTGAGTGGTCTCTGTAGCTGCTAATATTAAAATGTATGCAATCGATACGGACCGTCAGCTTGCATTGGATTCCGGGACTATGTCACGTACCGCGACCGTTTCATCTGATAAATTAAATCCGTATTCTTTGTGTTTCGCTTCTACATTTTTCACATATTCCGTACTAGCGCGGAACGCGTGTCTGTTCTGTTCTGTTGCATGTCATACTGTTAAACTAACTGACTTTTTACAAATCTAGCAAACGGTGCTTACTTTTGTGTGTATATGTTTCTTTAGCTTTTGCCTGCGGTCTTTGCCGCATTTTATAAGTATGTATATTCTCTGAGTCAAATTCACACACAAACGTGTTATTATTAAATCATGCGTACTTGAGTCACACTTACTTGTATCGTATTAAGAAAACGCCTCATTAGGTTTCCCGATTTTGGTCTCTATTGATTACTGTTATTAGTATATGCTAATATGATATTTTCTTGAAGTCTAGTTTAGGAAATAGATCATTTTAATACAATGTAGGCAAGCACATACCGTTTATCAAACTACGAAAGTGTCTTGGCGTATATAAAATAATACTTCAGTAAAATTCCGTTGCTGTTCAGTCCAGTGTATCGGAAATAATGACTAAATTGACAGATTAATGACCTATCAATTCTAAGATAAGAATCTCGGACGTTTTGGCATGGCTAGGCACTCCGATGTATCTACAACGTGTAACGGAAAGGGTATATACATACCAAGGGCACGGCTTCTTTGGGTTATACCAAACGATATTGGAAGCGTTTTTTAATCCTATCTCTACATGTTCGGAAGTAATGAGAATTTTTAATACATTGATACCAGAAACCGAACTTTTCAAATTGAAATAAGCACATCACAGAAGAGATTTATCGTGATATTTGCAAGTAACGTGGAAAGTTATTGACCTACGTAGTGCGGTGACACGATTGTTACACTTTCCGTTACACATTGTAGATGACACATCGATATGGTATTCCGGTCTACATGTAGGTCAGTTTCTGGAAGAAAATTCATGTCAAGAAGTGAAATTAACGTATATGGACATCATACATTTACTATTATTTCACCAAGTCTTATTTGAATCTGCCGGGGTCCAGGAACTGCCGGGCATGCGGAAAACTGCCGGTGATGCGGAAATCTGCCGGGGATGCGGGAATCTGTCAAGGTTGCGGGAATGTTCTAACGAGATACCGCAGCCCCGGTACGCAAGGAGACCTATAAGAACAGGGTGGGTTTTTAGTCAGAAGTTTGACACTCCTCTTCGCTCCAACCAAAATGAGAGAAGTCATTTGATGATTTTGCCCCCCAAAAAGACAAGTTTTAATTGATATAAGATTGGGGAAGCAATGATTGTTCTCATAAACGAAAATAATATTATCACGCTGTGTCATGTTTTGCTCATAAGAGTATTATTCGTAATTACTGTTCTTTCCAAAACGGGTAACCCGCAAATCTCCTGCTGCCTAAAAAAAATATTTGTTTCACACGAGAATTAATCCCGTTACCCATGGCACATAAATCATTCAGGAATCGATTACTCACTGTCCCCTGATTTTTGAATTAAGTATCAGATATTCTATTAGTCAAACTCTATATTGACCCAAAATACTTGTCAATATCAGGTATTAAAGTGAGGTGAGTGGAATTCTCTGTCGGAGTCTGTGTTTTCCGATAGCTATAACCTAGGGGTCTTTAAGTCAAGAGTAAATAGGTTACTTTTAGGTAAGCGTGCTCCATCTTCGACCACATCATCACTTTTTTTTTTCTTGGGTGGGAAAATCATTGAATTACTTCTTCCACTCTGGGTTAACCTAGAGCGGAAGAAGTAATTCAATGATTTTCAATGATCAGATTTCTACTGACTAAAAACCCACCCTGTTCCTTCGGCTGCCCTAAAGTTCCGGGGCCGCGGTATCTCGATAGAACTTTCCTGAAAACCCCGGCAAGCACGACGCGCCACCGACCCGGGCCTGGTCCTTACTGGAAGGTGAGCGACCCCTGCTCGCCATCCGCAGGCCCGCGCTTACGGTGGCCGGAAATCGGCTCGCAATCCCCGACGCCCGGAGCATCTCCCGCGGTGGCTAGGCCGCGAGGAAGAGAGTTACCTCTCCGTCGCGCGTTCGGCCTCCTCCTTCGCTAGCATAACTGCTTCGCAGAAGGAAGCGACTGCATCCCATTCCCTCTCGCTCCGCACCATGGTCTGAAGCGGAGCAGGGCGCGAGAGGTCACCGCCGCCGACCGCCTCTACGAGGGCACGACGGTGCATCACTTACCATCAGGTGAGATGGTGGTCAAACGCGAACCTATTATTAATAAAATAAAAGGTTTCACACATTTTGAACTCCAAATACACAATTTAGAAACCGGCCCCTGTTTCGCTAGGCCAATCAGCATCCCTCTTGTTTTCAAAAACTTTTCCGTTACGCCGTCGCCCAAACATTTTTAATCATCACCAACTCAACATTAAATAAACCACCATGAAACGAGGACCATATTCATGAACACATTATGTCAAAGTGTAGACAAAATTGTTACGGCGTTGCGCCGTGCCTCGCATGCCTGTGACGAAGTAACTTTCACACAATATTATTATAACCGGAGAACGCGGCTTACCTGAGCCGGCGATATTCTGCGATATTTTATTGCTAAGGGCTGTATTTGGTGGTGCATTATAGTATTTTTAGTGGTGAATAATAACAGTCCTCCGAGTTGATATTCAAAGTTAAGCATCGCATGCCGAGATCATTCCGTGGATGGGAGACAGAGATGTTAGTTCCGTCTGTAATTGTAGATTTTTCATTGACATTCGTTTTGGGTAGTACTTCAAGATTGTTGATACCCCTCGCAAGACTATTCTTATATTTCTGGGTTGTGGGATCAAGTAGGCAATCGCTCCATGAGAAAAAGCTAGCTATTCAGCTGGATCTATTAAGGCTAGAACCCAACCTGATTATGGTTGAACTAGGCAGTTTTATTGACCGGTTTTGTAAGACATTAACGAGATGGTGTGTGATCACATTTCTTTGTGACCATTTTATTCAGATTTGTTGCTAATGCTTTTATCTGTAGTTAAAACTTCAAAGTTTGCACGTCAACCTATTTTGACAGTTAGACAAGGCTTGCTTTTCTATCCTGAGAAGAAATTGTTTATTAATTTATATCTTCTGTCATACAACTGTTTTGCGTCTTTCCATCCATTCATAGTTGAATGAGGAGTAGGTTCTCACCATTACATTGAACTCACACCCGTATCCCCATCACAAAAGAAAAATTGTTTTTTTTTGTCTCTTTCTGGCGTCACGTTCAATGACCAATAATAAAAGATAGTGTGATTCAAAACAAGTATATTATCACTTGAATGTTATTACAGCATTTGGTCCACTTTTCCTTAACTTGAACATAATAATGGAGACAGTTATATTAGAACATATCATTTTTATGTTTGCGAAAATTGTCTCTGGTATTATTGTCATTTAAGGCATAAACTTTCGTGATGTAGTTTATTTACTGCAAAGGATTCTATATATATGTAGATTCTAGCTTTAAAATTTTAATATTAATCAAGTCTGTTATTACTGCATCGACTTTCGTATAGATACGTGTAATTTTGATATAATATTATGATAACGTGTCGACTTTGCGTATACGGCAAAACTTATTTACAGCAGAGCGTTTATTAAAAAGGCATTATTGTAGCATCTTCAATTTCACTACTAGTTTCTGTACATGAATATTTTTTTTGTCGCTGTTTTGGTTTCTATAAATGGTCATCAAAATGAGTATTAGTTAGCTAGACTCTGCGTTACCGAGCGCTAGCTTTCCTGGGTGCGCAGGGCATTTGGGATTGCTATACGGTAAATAACGTTTCACGGGGAGGCACCTTTCATGCACCACGTAAATACAATCTAGCCGAATAGGGTTTCCTCGACTCTTTGCAGACGCAATGCCTGTGTGTGGAGTCTCTTTACATGATATGGCTTACCTCGTGTCATGTCCTTCGTGCACGGCCATCTGCACCTTGCAGGAACTTAACGAGGCCAAAGAAAGGTTCAAAAATGTTTGAGCATTGACTCTAAAAAAAGAAGAAGATTAGAATTGAATCTGAGAATAAACAATAAATTATTAAGTACACATAATTTATATTCTATTATTTTTATTTCTCAAGTTTTTATTACGATTATCTCTCGTCGAGAGGATGTTAGCAGTGGGAAAGCTGATTGTGCATCGGGTACCATCATTATTGACAGCTTTATTAAACCCATATAAATATAGTCTTCCTCCCTTTGTTCAAAATTAATTATGATATCGTACGGTTACGGTCACAATAACTTCCCAACCTCTCAATTGGCCAGGGGATCTCAAATACCAAGATTTCTTAGAACCCTCACTAAAGGTGTCATGGAGTACTGTTCTCTGCATTAAGTGCTTGACCCCAATCACTTAACGAGAGGCTCTCAAGGCGTTTATCGACCCTCGTCGTGATCAGGATATCAAACCTTATAAGCTTGTATCATGCACAATAATAGTAATACTGATTTGCCTCGGTTATTTCCTGTAAGTATCCTTTTGTGTATTTAAATGGAATGTTTATTTAATTGCTTACAGGTAAAATAGACCATAAGGATAAGGTAGGACATTCTTTAACTATGAATATAATATGCAGCCTAATGCAAACTACATAAAATTAAATTTTTTGTATTGATAATCGTCACACAAAGCTAAATAAGTTTCCGGCTCAGGCTCGAATGTTTTTTATTCAACATAATCCAGCATAGGCAAAAAGCCTAGGTAGTATAAAAGCTAAAAGATGTGTCATTATCAGCCCCGAGGCTGCGCAAAACAGGTTCAATTTAGCCGAATCCGATCGATTCAGATTGAGTAGCCGAACGTAAAACAGTTCATTCGTTAGTCTTATTTAGTAGTCTAGATAATGGGCTCGCTAAAATAGTCAGAATTCTTCTCGATCGAATTTCTCTACGACCTTGCCCCGTTATTACTGCTACGTTTTCTTCAAACTTCCCGAAATCCACGCCTGGTTATGTAAATGACAAAACATTTTACGCGATTCAAAGCCCTGTGTGTTATTTTGGGTGGAACAGAGTGTCTTTCATAGTCATGCGGGTATTAAACGTAAACATTTTGCTTGGCTGCGGTATAAGTAGATACTACCAATTTATTTCACTTATAAGTTGTAGCGGAAAACTTTTATTGTACGAGGTAACCCTTAGCGTAGTTTAGTCTTGTTTGCTCTCGTTATCTTCGCGATGGGATAAACAAGTACATATAACAGGGTTGTACAAAATATTGTGTAGTTACAGCTTGCGAAGAGGAAAAGTTCAATGCATAGTCGGAAATATTAGAGAATGTCTGATGTGTTTGTTGCTAGTAGGAACCGTTTAGTTATTTGTGACGGTATTCCCATTAGTTTATGCAGAAATAATGGGGTAAATATTAGTCTAAAAAATTCTCTGCTTCTGGGATTGCGAGAATCTTCTAGTACCTACTGCGGCCTCGGAACGCAATGGTAACTAAAGAGATAAGGTGAGTTTTAAGCGGTAGAAGTCTAATATTCCCTTCTGATCTACCTAGAGTGGGAGGAGACATTTGGTTATTTTCCCCCGATTTTTTTTCTATACCTTTATGTTTAATAATAATAATAATCCCCCCATAGAACAATCCCCATAGATCCCAACAAATTTATACTCAAAATTAATAGATACATAACAATTCCTTTGTTTATTTAATCAACCTGAAATACGAATAGCATTCCCTTATCCGACGTTAGTTCTCTATTTCGCCTTATGCATTTAAGCGTTTTGGTCCGGTCGCTTTGTAAACACAGACCACGGCTTAGAAATATTGGCCTAGCACAAGCTTTCATCGACTGGTGGTTCGATTTATAGAAGCGTCATCTTTGGTGCTTTAATTGAGTTTAGTTTCACTCTCCTTTGTCATAACCGCTAGAGTTCTGTAGCAGAACAAACCGATGGCAGAAATAGGTGAAAAGGACAGTTTTATAAAGAACAGCTATAACACTTGATAAAGAGGTAGATGAAACTGGGATTTCAACTTTTACGTTAAAACCCAAGTACAAGTTAGTATTTTTTATTCTTACGGTATTTTTGACTTCCATGAATGCAATTATTTTGTATGCGTAGTACTATTTCATTAAATAATTACCTTAACAGCATTAACCTCATGGTAGTTTATACTAATGGGGATGAATGAACTGATTTTAATAACACTTAATACAGGAGAGAAGAAAGAGTCGGTAAGAGCAATTTTAAGCCATCAACAAACTTAGTTAAGTAGATTCAGGTAAGATACCGCTTATAAGTATTTAGTTTTTTTAAAAGGGTTTAGTGATTGACCGGTACCAAACCACCACTGCTCTCGACATATCGACGGATCGAAAAATCCGAAGACGTGACATCTACCAAACCGTCCTGAGTGCGTGTGGTGGATTATATCTCATTCCCGAGAGAGGAGGTCTGTGTACCAGCAGGGGTAACTTACGTTTACATTTATGTTACCAAAGAGGACTTACGTTTTTGCATAAAATACCGTCAGGAATAAACGCTGTGAAAACAAGCAGCCAGCGCCATTATCCACCTACCACCTACCCACACAAACTGACACTTATTAAGTTATTTACCTTTTGCGGGTAGTAGTAGCGACATACCGCCGACGCGCACGGTACCTACCCTCGGAATTCTGTAAGTCGTGCGCGGAATGCACGCGATTGCCAAAGGGAGGCGCGGAATGTCACCACGACATCTTCATGAGAAGGCAACTTTTAAATGTTCCACCTTGCTGTTTATGTTGCTGCGAAGCGTTCTACAACTACATAGTTGCGTTGCAAAATTTTGTACGCGATAGTTGCTTTGAATATGCTTTGGTCTGAAATTCGTGTTTTAGTGTGTTTGGGATAATTGTTTGGAGATTGCTGCTTGGTTGAATGGCTCAAACACTGAAAGATAATTTCTTTACTTTTTGTTTTCTTTACTGTTGTTAAGTTGAAAAGTTGCAAGCACTTTTCAACCGATGACAAAAAGAGGAGGTTATCAATTCGACGCGTATATATATATATATTTTTTTATGTATGATCATCGATTACTCGAAGACGGCTGAACCGATTTGGAAAATTCTTTTTTGATCGAAAGGGTATATTTTGAAATTGGTCCCATTTTTATAAAAGTCAGGATCTGATGATGGGATCCTGGAGAAATCGAGGGAACTCTTCAAATAATATAGGCACACCTATGATTGGGGTATTTATTATAGTAACTTGTGCAGTTGCTCTCAAAAAGTACCATTTGAGGAAGTGGAACTGATGATGAAGACCACAGATGGCCGCCGAAACTACTCAATAATAAGTATTGAGTGGATTGCGATTCGATAACTTGAATATGGATGTTAAGCACTTTATGCTCGTCACAATGCATATGGTGATGTAGAGCTGATGGTGAAGTACCAGGAGAACTCCTCAACAATTAACGGCCCAGCATTGGGAAAAGCAATATTTTGTAAAAGGTTATAAGTAGTTGACATTTAGGCTCTTGTAACTAGGTAAATTAAAAATAGACCAACTAAAAAGAGTGAAATAAAAACTTTTTACCAAAAAATTAAACCGACTCCCAAAAAACACTGCAAAGTGAAAAATAACTTTAATTTCGGAAGTCGGTGCCAAAAACGAAAATACAAAACTAAAGACACCGACTACCGAAATTAAAGTTATTTTTCACTTTGCAGTGTTTTTTGGGAGACGGTTTAATTTTTTGGTAAAAAGTTTTTATTATTAAAGCTCTTTACATTAATATATTTGAAATTGGTTCAAGTAGACTTAGCACATTATCTTACGCTTGCACGTGCAATCGATATCAACTTTTTGTGCTACCAAAGTTATGGTATCATCTATACTAATATTATAAAGCGGAAAAGTTTGTTTGTTTGTTTGCTTGAACGCGCTAATCTTCGAAAGTACTGGGTGGATTTGGATGCAATTTAAAGGTTATTTATTTTTTATTTTTAGTACGTAGCACGATATTAAACGTTACAATATTATTTTATTTATGTATTTAATACACTACACATTTATTAACATTAGTCTATTTACCCTCGTCCGTGTGTCACTGCGGGGTGCCAACTGAAAACCAGCGCTGGGTGTCTTTCGCCCAGCAAATGCTGAGTTGGTAACCCTTTCGGTGTAGACATGCTCAGCGAAATTCTTAGTGTATTTTTTTTATGTTTGTAATTTTCTGTTGTTGTGTGTGTTTATAACCGAATAAATGGTTTTCAATTCAATTCAATTTCAATTCAATTTGGTATGGAAGTAGCTTGAAGCTTGAGGAATGTTATAGGCTACTTTTTACGCGACTGCAAAAAAAGGAGAGTTATGTTTTTACCGTGATAGAATCCACGGGAGCGAAGCTCCGCGTGAATACTAGTTACTTATAAAGGTAAAGCGTATTTTTTGAAACCCAATCAGCATTCACATATTGTGATGTGGGTCTATAATAGGTATTTAATAAAAATGAATTAGTAATTTATTTACAATACTGTATTGAAAATAAGTTTAATGTGTATAAGGGCATCGTATAGCGATATATGAAACAAAACAAATAGTATATGTTCATTTGTGAACAGCAATGTAAATCTTAAGTAGAAATAAATAAATAAATGGACAGTAACATTTTCACGGATTCAGCTTTACAAACTACAGATGATAATTGGTAACATATAATTAATTTGAAATTAGTACTCACAAAATAACAAACGTATTGTAATTCATGCAATAAAGATGCGGAAATGGCGAGTTACAAGCTTTTGCCCATTATTATAATTAATTACACAGCTCCGAAATAACTAACGAATTTAACAACTGAATATGTTGGCGAAATTAAAGAAAAAAAAAACAGTTTATTATCGTGACGCATGGCTCCGTCTGTTTTATTCTTTAGATTCATTATATTAAATTGCAATTCTCTGTCTGACACGTATACAATTTTGTTGCTTTAGTGTTTTAATCTTCTTTCTTTTAGTATTAATTAAATTGATGATGTTTAGTTTTATGCATTTAAGTTTCTTTAGGAATATTTCTTTTATATTTAGAAATACTTCTTCTTCTACGTCACCGCGACGTTACTCTACACTCTTGGCAGAGTGGCTGCGGTCATCACATCAGGAGTCGTGGCCTGCTTCATGGTCATTCCTCCTGCATTGTAGCACTTTTTTGCAATCGTGTCTTTTATTTATTTATTTATTATTAAGGCATGCCAACAACATATTTACAATAACATACATAGTAAAGAAGAATGTTATGGAGTGTGTAGACTGTGTAAATACGCCACTTACAGGCATGCACATCATTTTAGTTATTACATATTTAATTGAATAGAGTTATAGTTAGCGACATTAAAATCATATTAAATTAAAGTCAAACCACATTGTATGAAATTAATTAAATTATCTTAAAATAAATTACATTATGATGTTACATTCAATAAATTTTTCAATAGATTACATAAATATCAATTGCAATAAATGTTTTGACTTGAGAAACACAGATTTAGTATTTTTTTTGTTGTTATCAGGAATAAATACACCCATATAAAAATGATAAATTAAAGAAAATATAGTCATTATGAAATTGTTATTAAAAATGATACTATCGTTAATTAATTAAAAATTATATTATCATTATTGTAGCTGGCATATTGATTACTATACATGAAGAAGTAATTTACCTCTTATAGGCTCTGAATATTCCAGATTGTCAGATGTCAGATTCATGTATCAGAAAAGAGGTTTGTGCTTTTCTTATAACTGTGTTAAAGTCGTTTGTTGCCCGTGGTACTACCGGTGGTACTACCAGTAGTACCACGGGCAAAAATTTTTTCCCGTGGTACTACCAAGCAGTCCAATAGTACTACGGGCAAAAATAATCTACCCGTGGTACTACTAAGATTTTTAATTATTTTTGTACAAGTTCAAATTATTTACACATGTCATTTGCTGTGCTAGATCATTCCACTTCAAGATTCAATAATTATTTTGAAATAAATTAGCTATACAATTTTCTAGCAAAGGTCAAATGTAGATGGTGCTGTATCAACTCCGCGAAAATGTGTGAAACAGTCATGAAACAGCTGAATCTAAAATAACAATGATTAAAGAAAGGGCGGCAATGTTCTTTTTGGCGATGATGGTCATCAGTACTATAAATTAAAAGATTACAAGAACGATTCTTCGATATGGAGGTGATGTATGTTTAAGAATTCAAAGTGCTCTGGAAGTTTGACTATGAAAGTAGGTACGTACATAACTAATTCTTTACTATGTAATTATAAAAAACTAGTTACTGATTATTTCATTATAGGACCAGCTAATACTGCAAATGGCATATTCATATTCATATTCATATATTTATTTGCATAACATAATGTTATTTTGGATGTTAGAATTATTGCTTAAAGCTAAGATACAATTATGGACCCTGTAGGGCACAGTAAAAATTAAATTAATTCCATTTACAATAATAAAATTTAAGATGTCAATAAATAAGAAAAAGTCAAAAGATTAATAAAAAAAAGTCAATAGATTATTAAAAAAGTCAATAAATTAATAAAAAAAAATCAATAGCTTAACAAAAAATAATAATAACAATGTCATAGAATAATTTCAAAATAAAAAACTAGTCGAGATATTAATTATTAACATGTCCAAGTAAATAAATCATATAGGTATATTGAGATCAATGTCCATACTAATTAATTTAATTATTCTATGTCAATTCATACATATTATTGTCATTCAAATAATCATTCACTGAATAATATGCTTTCTTAAATAATATCTGCTTGAGTTGATTAATAAATGATATTTCACTAGTTACATTTTTTATGATATCCGGAAGTTTATTATATATTTTTATCGACATAACATAAGGACTATTTGAATGCAATTTCATGCGCGAAAGAGAGGGCAACATTAACATATTCTTATATCTAACTGATCGGTCAGGATGTTTATCACCACGGGTTTTATAGAAAGACATGTATTTCCTAACGAATTTACATATTTCTAAAATATAAATAGATGGTAAGGTAAGTATACTATGTTTTATGAAAAAAGGTTTACAAGTTTCGGTTTGATCTATATTCACAATGATCCTAATTAATTTCTTTTGGAGTATGAAAAGTGTATGAACGTCAGTGCTATTTCCCCACATAATTACGCCATAGCTAAGCCATGAATGAGCGTAGGCATGGTAGGTCGTGAGTGCAGTTTCGAGGTCGGTAGTTTTTTTTACTTCTCGAAGTGCGTATGTGAATTTTGATAATTTAGATTTAACTTTTACGATATGCTGTTTCCAGGAAATGTGTGTGTCTATAGTGAGTCCTAATAGTGTATAGTCATTTACTTGTTCTATTTCCGTGCCGTTTATGATGAGATTGACTGGTAGTGGGGTTTTTTGCCGGGGATGGAAAGTTATAAGCTTAGTTTTTTTATAATTAATTTCCAGATTATGTTCTTTCATCCAGTTTGTTATTTTATTTAAAATTAATTTCAGTTTTTCTGTAATATTGCTATTTGTTTGGCATGTGGTTAGCAGAGATATATCGTCTGCAAATAGCACGCATGGTTCATCCAGGATTTTAGGAAGGTCATTGATGTAAATTATAAATAGGAGACATCCAATAACACTACCTTGGGGAATTGATGAGTTAATAATAATTTTGTCGGATCTAACTTGAATTATGCGTTTTTGGTCTTTATTAAAGTGCTCTATTTCCACGTATTGTTCTCTATCTTTTAGATATGATGCAAACCATTTATGAGCAGTTCCTCGAATTCCTATTCCGTACAATTTGTCCAGTAGGATGTCAAACTGGACTTTGTCGTGTGCCTTAGTCATATCTAAAAGTATTCCCACTGCATATTGCTTATCATTTATAATATTAATTACTTCTTGCATGTATTTATAGACAGCTAGAGTTGTCGAACGGTTTTTTCGGAATCCGTTTTGGCTTTCGTCAAAGATTTTATATCGTTCGCAAAAACACAAGCATCACACGGGTGTGAACCCAATGTAGCATAAAATACCATAGATATCGCTTTATCAAAATTAAAAGAAAAAGTTGAAGTAGTGATAAGCCAATACCACGATTGTACGACAATACAGTATATAATTTGGGCCGCAACGTTTAGGAGAAAATGTAAAATTTTAATTATTCAACAACGTTATTTACCGAACGGGCGCGCGGATTGTTGATACTTTTGCAGATTTGCTGAACGGTGTTTCATTTCAATAATTTGTTAGATAATGTAGTTTAGTTTATTCGTATTTGTTTTATTTTGGTACCATTTATGTATATAGTTATTACAATACGTGTGTAGTCTATATTTTTTCTTAACGCTGTGTAGGCACAATTCAATTCCTTTTTATGATATGTTAATAAATAGGTTTTTAAATAGTTTAAGTAATTTAACGAGTAGGTGTATATATCAGTTTTTGTGTTTACTACCTATTAAAGCTTCTTTTTTATGTTCTATTGATAGCTATCTAATGATAGCCGGGACCAACGGCTTAACGTGCTTTTCGAGGCACGGTGGTATCACACCGCAAACTTCCAAACTCTGGGCTGCTACTGAGATTATATTTTAGCTCTTTTTGGCCCGCGTGAGTCGCGCTTGCGACCACTTGACCAACAGGCCAGTTCTTCCTGTTCTTTTATTTAAAATCTTTATTAAGTGAATCATTTTTAATATAATAGGTGGTTAAGTATTATTGGGTGAGATGTCTATAGATGTTTATTTCTTTTAATTTGTAGTTATTGGATTAGCAAGTTTATCCTATCGATTCTTTGTAATTTTGTAATTACCCGACTACGGCAAAGCCAAAGGAGGGTTATGATTTTGACAGGCTATGTATGTATGTATGTATGTGTGTATGTTCATCTGTTCCCTCATAGCTCCAAAGCTGCTTATTGGAACTCGACAAATGAGGTATTGTTAGAACCGTCTTGACCGTCCGCTGAACATAGGCTACGTGACGTGTCACAAAACCCAATGTGGCGCACTCTAGGGCCCAAAAAGTGTTGTGTTAAAAAATAAAAATAAGATAAACACATTGTGTTTGATATCATTTGAAAGGGCGTCACATGCACATTTCCAAAACATTGCGTAATTTAAAGTGGCGCCCTCTAGTGGACAAAAAATCATGTGTAAAAAAATAAAAATAAGATAGATACACCGTGTTTGGTATCATTTGAAAGGGCTTCACTTGTACTTATCAAAAATATTGCTTAAATTTAACGTGGCGTCCTCTAGCGGACAAAAAGTCATATGTAAAAATAAAAACGAGGTAGATACACCGTGTTTGGTATCATTTGAAAGGGCTTCACTTGTACTTATCAAAAATATTGCTTAAATTTAACGTGGCATCCTCTAGCGGCCAAAAAGTCATGTGTAAAAAATAAAAGTAAGATAGATATACCGTGTTTGGTATCATTTGAAAGGGCTTCACTTGAACTTATAAAAAATAAAGTAAATAGTATAGAAGCACAGTGATTTAACACCAAAATAGTTTAAATAATAAAAAGTATTAAAACTAAAACCCGACTACGACAAAAAAATCGATGCTAAAATGGATGAAACAAGATTTTCAGGATGCTGAAATAAACCAGGTTACTGGAAAAACAAGAACAGAACAAAAATAAAAGCCGTAGACACACGTTATATAGGATATCAACCGTAACAAAACAATTAATAACGTGACGTGTGACTACGGATTTTATTTTTGTTCTGTTCTTGTTTTTCCAGTAACCTGGTTTGTTTCAGCATCCTGAAAATCTTGTTTCATCCTTTTTAGCATCGATTTTTTTTGTCGTAGTCGGGTTTTAGTTTTTTTTACTTTTTTTTAGTTATAGACTACAGGCCCCTGTCTAAAATTGATGGGTCATATGAACCACCAGGTGACGTATATAGGACGATATAAGAGCATGAAATAATAAGATTCAGCACTATGCCGTCACTTGTAAGCTGTCCAACTGAGTGCTGGTGAGAATTCAAAAGTGCAGGTAGAGTGAGCACATTTTGGTCACATATTTTTGTACGGCATTTTTACCATCTATAGATCCATGAAAAATAATAAGAAAGCGCGCAGTGCCGTAAAAAATGGTGCGCTACAAAGTCGGTATTTTTTTTTGATTTTCTGACAATTTCCAGGGTAAATTTGGTCATTTCATTCTGTACGGCATCAGTTTAATATTGTTTTAATACAGCTTCTAATCCATTATTCCGCAACGCCGTACAAAAATCATGCGACAAGGGAAAAAAATTGAGTGTTGCAACCCCATTTCTTTCCGTAAGTACTATTAAAAATAATGACGTCAAAAAATTATTGTTCATTTGAATGTATATTAATAATTATCTTAATTTCATGGTATACTTGATTAAATAAAGCTGTAAAATCATTTGACTCTGTACGGCAACTTTTTTTTTAACATGATATTGTAAAATACAATTGTTATATGGTATTGCCGTTCAAAAGAAACTGTTCTAAAAAAAATTATAGAGAAATACAAAAACAGAATTTTTCAAAGTTATTGCAAAAGTTTAAATATTCATAGATTAATAAAATATAGCAATTTTCTACATTTTTCCCTTGTTTTAAATAGTATTAAGATAAATAAATTAGGCAAAAATGATGCCGTATATTTTAATGCAGACCATATCTTTTAGGCTGATGAAAATGACGCTACCATTTTAAGGGTGTAGTACTTTATGGCCATCTGATACTGTACGGTATTAACATATTTTTGAAGAAAACAATTGATAATATGATAAAATCATTATGACGTCTAACTTAAGTGAAAGGGTGTGTATATAATATCCAAGAATTGAAACTGTAAATCCAGGTATGAACAGTTTTGTATACTTTTTGGTTTAATATGTACTTCATTGTATTGATGTGAATAAATAAAACAACATTTTTTTAGAAAAAAATCTATATATTTAAAGATGATAATACAAAATAAGGTTTTTATTTAAATTATTCACTATTGGAATCAGTCGCTGAGTCGTTATCGGAATCAACGTCTTCATCGACGTCCGAATTATCTTCTCTATCATTTTCTGAAACATGAATAAGTTTTTGTCAAAATCAAAGTCTTACGTACAGATTAAAGATGAAAAGATTTATTTTTTTACCTATGACGTCATCAATTTCTTCGCCTGATTCCTCATCCGGTTCCGTTATGTCACTGAGTACCAAGGGAGGATCCAGCTTTGGTGCCAGGGCACATAAGGTCACATTTCGTGGTCAAGTCACAAGAAGTTATAATTTGGATTTCCTGGCTCTGCTGCTACTTGGCCTTCCACTGCCGATATTCGTTTACAGCGACAGAAACTGGAGTATTATCTAGTAACAATGTTTAAAAATTTTAATTAGTGGTCCACCTTGGTCCTGGACCCAGCCCAGGGGGGGGGGGGGTTATGTCATGGTCACCCCATGACCCCCCCCCCTTGATCTGCCCTTGCTGAGTACACACATACTAATCGAACTATGTGTGAACGAACGCAAGCGAACACCTTACTCGGGTCCAAGCCGAGTACATCCGAATAAAATACGTTGTGACCATGATGAATAGACTAGTCTATTCTCCATGGTTGTGACCCACGACTACTTAGCACACAGTACAGTATAGGCAGGTGTAGATATATGCCTACGAATGCTAAACGTCGTAACAGAACGTCGCTCCGTAAGCGATATATATGTAAATTATATTTAATATTTTTATTACTTTTTATCAATATGAACTTTCAGATTTGTACGGCATTAACTTTTTATAAATTATTGCATTAAGTACAAATAAACTATCTAAATGCCGTATAAAAAAATATCATCATGAATTTCGCCTTACATTTCGTTATATGGATTTTTCTTACATTTCGTTCTATGAATTTTTATTTGAGTTTTTTTTCCCTACAAACCTTTGGACCAACGAAAATGTACGGCATGTAAAAAAATATTATCTATGCATAAAATACTTTCAAAATAAATTAATTATATGTTGTTTCAAATCACCCCCCGGACCACGGAAAGAGAGGGGGTTGCAACCCTCGATTTTTTTCCCTTGTCGCATGATTTTTGTACGGCGTTGCGGAATAATGGATTAGAAGCTGTATTGAAACAATATGAAACTAATGCCATACAGAATAAAATTACCAAATTTACCCTGGAAATTGTCAGAACATCAAAAAAAAATACCGACTTTGTGGCGCACCATTTTTTTTACGGCACTGCGCGCTTTCTTATTATTTTTCATGGATCTATCTATGGTAAGAATGCCGTACAAAAATATATGACCAAAATGTACTCACTCTACCTGCACTTTTGAATTCTCACCAGCACTCAGTTGGACAGCTTACAAGTGACGGCATAGTGCTGAATCTTATTATTTTATGCTCTTATATCGTCCTATATACGTCACCTGGTGGTTCATATGACCCATCCATTTTGGACACGGGCCTGTAGTCTATTAGTAGGAAACTTAGGGTCGGAATTCAAACAAGTTGGCATACATTTAAAAGGAATGTTATTTTTCACATGACCTATAAGTTGCTCTACCTATCTATATTCGGATGCAAGGAAAACCAATACATACGAAAACAAAAATAGGACTAAAAGTATTCTATGCCGAAGTACTCTAAATCTATTCTTAACAATATAATTAATTAAACTTTGGTTATTCTCTAATATCCAGTGCGAATTAGATATCTACTCTTAAATTTTATCATGTATTCATTAATACTCAGAAAAAAACATGTTTATAATATTAGTAGGATTATACGCGGCTGAAACCGCGCACAGCTACTAAATAATAAAATTGAACTTGTAATGTCACTAATGTTAATTTCTTACATCGAATTCCAAAATTTACAACAATAAATAATAATAATATTTTACAATAATGTTAGTAGTACCACGGGCAGTTTTTTTTTGCCCGTAGTACTACTAGACTGCTTGGTAGAACCACGGGAAAAAAATTTTACCCGTGGTACTATTGGTAGTACCACCGGTAGTACCACGGGCAACAAACGGTAAAAGTCATCAACCCTATTTAAACAAATATAAACACGCACTACACCGCCTTAATTTATACTGAACTGTAACATTTGATCTCTTGGCGCTACACTTCGAAGTACAGACGCCAGCACATCAAGCTACAACAATCTGTCAAATTTCTTTAATTGATTTTCAACTTTATTGTTAAAGAAATTAGGTTCAAGGTTGATTGGGAAAATTTGACAGTTTCGGGTAGCTTTATGTGCTGGCGTCTGTACATCAATGCGACTTCATTTAGTCACTACTAGCAGTTACGCGGGGCTTCGATCCTGTGTACTTTATCACGATGAAGGCATAACCCTATTTCTTTTACAGTCGGATAAAGAGTATCTTAAGTCCTTCCTAAGCTTCAAGCTATTTCCATACCAATTCCAAATCCACCCAGTACTTCTGAAGATTGGTGCGTTTAAACAAACAAAGAATTTTTCCGCTTTCTAATATTAGTATAGATATATTCGGGCACGCCGCAATTGCGGCGGTAAGACCCCTCTTTGAGGAGTGGCTAGATCGGCGTCACGGCGTCCTGACCTACCGCATGACGCAGGTCCTCACTGGACACGGAAGTTTCGGGAGGTACCTGTGTCTGATGGGAAAGGAGGAAACGTCTGGGTGTCACCACTGCGAGGGTCGCCCTGAGGACACCGTAGAGCACACGGTGCAAGACTGCCCCGCCTGGGCAGAGCACCGACGTGTCCTCACGGCGGCGATAGGCGGAGACCTCTCGCGCCCGGCATTGGTCGAGGCCATGCTGCGGGGCGAGAGGGAGTGGGAAGCGGTCGCCTCCTTCTGCGAAGCAGTCATGCTTCCGAAGGAGGAGGCGGGCCGCGAGAGGCAGAGGATGGCGTCCTCCCTCCAGCCCAGCCGCAGTGGTAGACGCCCACGGCGTCGGACGTCGGCCGACGATCTCCGGCCACCGTAGGCGCGGGCATGCGGACAGCGAGTAAAGGGCAACTCGCTGTCCGACCATGGACCATGCCCGGGTCGACGGCGCGTCGTGTTCCACGCGCGCCTCAAAGAGCGTCAGCAACATGACGAGGCCCCCTCTGCAGAGGGCCGAAGCCTGCCGGGGTCGTGGGACTCATCCCGTTACCGTGGCCCCGGTATGTAAAGGGTTATTGAAGGAACACCGTGGATTTTAGTCAGTAAAAGTCTGACAGTCCCTCCCACCCTGCCCGGAGTGGGAGGACTTATTTGATAATTTTACCACGTTAAAAAAAAAAAAAAAAGTATAGATATATTAACTCATTAATTCTGTGTCACCTAGTCTTAGTGGAAACGGGCATTGGTATTTCGAGAGAAGGCGATACCCTTGACCTGATTAATAAGGTTAGCAGACAGCAGAATGAAAACACAGCTGTCTATAGTTCTTATTAACACCAGGAGAGTATTTCAACATTTCTTTTCTCCATATTTTAAATGTTGATATCTTCGTACAAAGGAGACTGCTCACTTAACATCTCCTCGTATTTGCTTAGGGTCGTTATTACTCCAGCGCAAGCAAAAAGGCTTTTTATTTACACAAACTGCTACTAACATCTAAGAGTTAAAGTAAAGAATTAAGTTACAAGTGCATCTTAGCGCTGAAGTGTTTACATAGTTGACACTATTAACGCTTAATGCTTAAACAAACTGCTCAAGTTGACTTTCAATTAGTGAGTAATTGTATTCCATAGTGAGACATAAATACAAAAGGAGACGGTATTATTTTATTTATTCATTATAAAAAATACTTACTGACTTTAACAGCCTACATATAGGATTTTTTAGCGACTGCATCTTTACTGTGTATCAATTACCGAACATCACCTTTGACTAAGCACTTCTGAAAACTCGCTGTATACATCAAAAACCATAAAGAACTCTTTGTAAACCTTAAAATAATCTTAAATAAAACGTCAAAAATACTTAAATTCTCATATCTTATAAGCCCGCGCATATTAGGAATCACTTTTATGACAGTCATAAATATTTTATTAGCTGCTTCGCTACACTTAAGTGACATTAGTCGCACCACAGTTCCTCATATCGTTACGTTATAACAGCCATTCACTCTTACAGTATTCGGGTTACCATTACGTTTAATTTATCGGGTAATTATAATATTTCCATCAACACAACAAATACACACAACGGCTTTACCGGTCATCATTCACGACCGGTTGGTTTCAGGCAATTAAATAAATATTGACCTACTAATTGTTTTTGCGGCATTGATGGGAAGCTGTGTTGACAGAGGTTGTGATGGACGACCGTGTTTTTGTAATCCTACCCCTTTTCACGCCCCGCACAAAGATCACATTTCAACAGTCAAGTGACCACTATACAGAAATAAAGCGTTTTCCTATCAATCAAACAAGTTCTGAACTTCCAAACTTTGCCGTTCGAATTAAACTCAGTCGCAATTTAAATCCGGTTTAATAGCAAATGCTTTGCATAACATTAAACAAAAGCAATTCCGTAATTACAAATCAATACGCAGCAGATCATAAGTCCACCAGATTGTATTAAATTGTGAGTATTTAACGATTCAGAGAGGCTCTAAATTTAATGTGGGTACCTAGGCAGTAGGCAGTTACGTACCCACTGCGCGGGGAAGTCTATACACGAGCGTATAAATAAGCCTTCAGCCGGCTGTTAGCGACGAAGGGTATTTTCAATATGGGTAATTTCGCCTGGAACACAAATACTTTAGCAGCTTTATTGCATACTCGAGGATTAACTCGGTATATGAGCGTTGAAAAACGAGAGAGAGCTTCTGGCTTCCAGTTACATACAAAAACTCCTGGTATTTTATCTTAATTACTTAGAAATCTTTGTGAGAGAAAATCCCTACCCTTATGTTGTCCATCGTCGCGTGAGTTTATGAGCGGATTACTTTTATGACCGGGATTAAAGTCCCGTTTGCGAAATGTTTACAGCGCTGAACTCCGCGCCCAGTTGGATGCAAGATGCTTTCCTACTATGGACCGCGATTTAAAAACGACCGGTGTGCTCGTAAAATGTAAAGAAATCCTTTGAGGTTTTTTAAAAGTCCAAAGAGTTTCGGACGATGCAAAATACTAATGAAATTCGTGAAGTGGAAGAATCTTTTCAATTATAAAGTTTATAATAAATCGTTCCTCCACCTCATAGGATAATATTTAAGGAATTTTCATAACGAAAGCTTTGCAATTTAACAGGTAAGCAAAGGGCTTTTTGGTATTTGTAAAGGTCAGCGGCGGAATTACGATGGATTTGTAAAGTAAATCAGGAAAAAAGGTTTGACACCGCAAGAGGAATAAAAATGGTCTGAGTATTGTTTGTTTGTTGTTCATTTGGGTGCTTTTATTTGCGTAACGTTTATGGTTTATCCGGGGCGTTTCGGAAGTGCTTTGTCATATTCAAGTAAATTTTTGATGTGGTTGACGGCATAATAATGCTTGAAAAGTGATTGTATCGAAAATTTATTCTTCTTGTGGGTTTATTGATAGAGTTTATATTTTGTCTGATAATGAGTGTTATATAGTAAAAAAAAAGAAAAGTAAATATGACCTCGCACTCTTTTAATACGGTCTATATAATACTCACTACATTTGGCGCAGATGTAGGTATTTCACATTTCTTTCGTCGGTTTCTTAAAAAAATGTTCACAGAATATAAAGTCACGAAAATACTATATATACAGGGGTAAACAAAAAGGTCGGTAACACAAATGAAGCCGTTACTTCGGTGGGTATCTACCCCGGAGACAGTACAGAATCCCGCCGCTGCTAAGGAGCTTCATTCTTGGCACCATAAACACATTCTTCGACACATAGTTGCCTCGTGATGTCGCAACTAAGGCCGTAACAAACACTTAGTATTACGCCGACGTAGGAATTTGAAACGCTCCGAGGAATCCTTCCTTGTAAAATGTGAACCTATTGTGCATGGTACACAATTATTTCACCTTCAATATAAAGCCGAAGCTTTAGAGCGACCGCCTAAAATTCAAGTGCTTCTAAATATTATGGCAAAGCTTAGCTTCCTATTCGGGATTTACGATGCTTACAGGATTACACATAAGCTCGATGAAATATTATCATGAACCATGTTTACTAGGAATAGGAATAGTTGCTTCATTATGTGATATTCCGATACATACAGATTGTTGTTGTGAATCTACTCTCGATAACCGGATAACGTGCCAAAGCTCGTTGGAAGTAAAATAAATAATACATAAAAGAAAAGTAAGTAGAAAGCTAGAGAGAAGAATCAACAAGTGAATTATTTCTTAGCCGAAAAATCGGCAGGCGTTATTCAGCATTCTTTTGTTGTGCCGGGCTACAGGTGCGAGCTTAACCAAAGTATTTGCTTTTTCATAAGGGTTTGCCACTCCACAACTGAATATGGTGAAAGCCGTCTCGAGAATACATCAATATTTATAGTGTCTAAAGAGATTTTTCTCTTATTATACAAAGTTTTCCCTTTCACGTTTATTCTAACGTTGCGCATTTGGTAACACAATACGTGAAAAGTTTTTTTATTTCTCGAACGAGATTTATATTTATACTTTCGTATTGAGTCGTAAATGCAGCGGTATAAAAGCCAAGCAGCGGGTTTCGGGTCAAAAGGGGTGGAAAAAATAGGCGTTAAAGTGACGGCTGTCGTCCATCATGAGAGTGTCAGCCGGGCGGCTTTAGCCTCAAATAATTGGTTGGACGCATCGAGTTTCCGCAAGCTAATCGCCGCTGGCCGGAAAAACGGGCTCCGGTAGCGCAAGGCTTCACGTGCAAATGTTTGCACAGCCAATCTCGTGTAGCCTTAAATCCGGCAGAACTATAAAGAACGTGTGTTCGCCAGACGTTTATTAACTTAGCACTTTATGATATTGTTCATTCAAGTCGGTTATAGCACCGTAAATAAAATATTACCAAATTATTATATACTAGCTTTTGCCCGCGACTTCGTCCGCGTGGAATAGTTACTTTGGGCTAACGTTAAATTTAACCCCGATTTTGAAGCATTCTTCATTGGTGCTCCGCTCCTATTGGCCTTAGCGTAATGATATATAGCCTATAGCCTTTCTCTATAAATTAACTATGTAATTAAAAATATTTTTTCAATTCGAACCAGTAGTTCCTGAGATTATCGCGTTCAAACAAACAAACAAACTCTTCAGCCTTATATTAGCTTAGCTGTTGCCCGCGACTTCGTCCACGTTTCCGTCGTTTTTCGTAAAAAAAAGTAGCCTATGTCCTTCCTCACGGTTCAGTGATTTTGATGTAACACACAGATTAACTTTCGTAATTTAGTAGGGAAATATAATATAATGTCAATCTATAATACTGTTGAAAAATATCGCAATACCGAACCGCACAATATTATTGTTAATAGCTGTGCCCGCGACTCCGTCAGCGTGTAGCTCCTTGTGTGTTATTAAGTTAATGTATTGGTAATATTGTTTAGATCACGTTCACATGAGACTTAAGTACCTATAGAATGACAATACTTCAGCGCAAAGCTTCCAGGTAAACTATGTTGAAACCCGTCCGGCACGTGAACATAAAGATTTCTAGAACTGCTAACCCGGGAAAGAGCGACGTACAACTGACCATGCGAGAAACAACTGACACCGAGATCTACTCCAGCAACACGAAAAGTCTGCCCTTGAGCCTTATTAATTGTCATTGCATAACACACCGATACTGGGAATCGCGTTCTTTTAAATTGGAATGGAAAATTATTTGGTATTATGGGAATTCTGGGAATAAAGACGGTTTCTCCTGCACCGCAACCTGTTAAAATTTGAGCCTCGATTATATTTTGTTGCAACTGGGTTACTTTTAGCCGAGTTCCATTGCAAAGTTGTGGTGGTTTTAAATTTCGGAGCAAAATAATAATCAGAAAGCTTCGAACTGCTAAGCTATCGGGAGTTACACGTGTTATTGTGAGTCAACCATAAAAGATAGATATATGCTGTCGTGCGATATTTTTTATATAATTTTAAGGAGAACATTTCCGTCATAAATGATTTCTGTGTAGCTTTAACCATTAAGGTTGCACACGCGACGGAAGCTTAAAAAATGGAGTAACTTCTCCCGTTTTCCCAACATTTCCCTTCACTGCTCTGCTCCTATTGATTGTAGCGTGATGAAAAGTATACAATAACCTGCTCAGGAGTATGAATATTAATTGTGCCAAGTTTCGTTAAAATCCGTCGAGTAGTTTTTGTTTCTATAACGGTTATACAGATAGACAGACAGACAGACAGACAGACAGACAAAAATTTTACTGATTGCATTTTTGGTATCAGTATCGATCCCTAATCACCCCCTGATAGTTATTTTGTAAATATATTTCATGTACAGAATTGACCTCTCTACAGATTTATTATAAGTATAGATTACCCAAATACCTGGAGCGAAGAACTTCCCAGTGTGCAGTTACAAGTCCTAAATGGGTTAGAAGTACAATTTCTGTTGAACGCTCTGCGTATCAATTAAGCTTCAATTAACCGACCGAATTATAATAATCAGGTGTATGCACTTTCCTGCTTATTAGAATTCCTTTGAGTACACAATTCGCAAAATAAAAACACAAAACAAGTTGCTGAAACAAAAATCTAGGATTTTTATTTCATGAGCACTAAGTCCCTTTACTAGGAAACGGTCAGGTAAATAAATACACAAGGAAAATACTGAATGAACCCGTCAACATTGACCTACTGTGACGTGTAAAAATGGGCAATAGTTTGAACACGTGCTACTTGCTTGTCCATCTTCCTGATCGCTCCCAGCGGCACACGTCAGGACCTCACTCAGCTGAGATGTTTCACGGGGAAAACAAATGACTCACTTACCTGTTGATGCCCAACCTACGGTGTGGAATGAGCCTTTGAATCTATAACTTGGAACGTTACTACGTGACTTGCGTAGTTGCCCCTGGTGACAATGTATTTTTATTCCCTTTATAAGAGTAGAATGGAAACGCTTTTAGATAACGTTTAGTGCGGCATTTGCATATTCTAGTTAATCTGCTAATAAATAGTAGAGGCAGATGCGATAACAATAGAATACGCACGCTACTTTCGAATCTCCGTTATTAAGATTAATGCACGAGAAACAATTGCAGCCAGAACATTGTGCGGATTGATTTTGGAAACTGTCTCTGATAAATATATATATATATGTAACTAACGTACTAAAAACTATTCAGTTAATTATTATTAAGAAATAGGCAAAATTAAACGGGATGAAAAGGGGTGGGGAAGAATTATTTGGGTAACCTTTAGTCCACCATTCCTACAGGTGCATAAAACTCCAGTAAATTCAAATACGTAGCCATACATAAATCAGCAACGTTTCTGCATAGTTAGAGTGATGACCGTGGCCCGGAGCTATTCATTATACATAAAACATTGTATATTCAGCGACAATAGTATTACATACACTTATATTTATTTATAATGTGAGGACGCGCGGTTCCCGGATGTAAATCTCGGAGCTACTCGGTTCGCGGCTGCACCACGAATTTACATAATTCATGTGACACAAAACTGTCTCCAAGAATTTACACTGCAGAGAAAAGAGATAGAAAATGTACCTAACATATATACGAGTACATACCTTCTGAAAGCCGGACATTAGAATGTGTTGAGCATATCTACAAAAATGTAACGAGAACTTTACCTTTTCACGGGGAGTTTAAAATGGAAGTTGAAATTATATTTGTGAATATTCGTGAGAGGAATGCGTCTCATTCAGTTGTGCTCAGTCGAGCAGTCGAGGAATTCTGTCAAAGTCCGTGTGTCGCTAGTTTCCCGAAGGAAACGGGCAAGCATGCAGTGCGCGCTAGTGTGTCGCATTCTTTTATTTAGGAACGTTATCTCTACTAATACTAATATAATAATACGTTTAGTATTACAAATAGGCATGGCAATAAAAGAGCATTATTTACCATTAAAAAATTTACATATAAACTTACTCAACCAACCCCGCCCACCCTGGCTTTGCATAGATGCAATATTAATCCGCATTTGAAATCTCTGATATCTTCTAAGATTACAATTACAATTTGATCTACGTTAAATGTATACGTATTCGACGTATTTATTTAAAAAAAAAGGGCAAGTTCGTGTCGGGCCACGCACGGTGTTCCGTAGGTAACGGGTTCCGTAGTTTACTACAACTACAACTGCTAGTCGGATTAGCTGACGGAGTGTTTCGTACCATACTCTAACAAAAACAAACTACTCAGTTTTACACAAATAAGAACTTGATCTCAATATTTTTCAATGGAATTTGTCCGAAAGCGAGTAGAACTCGAAAATTTGTGAAGCTAACTTAGATCTGATAGTTTTCCTTTGAACTTCTTTATATTATGTAAGTACTACTACCGTAACGTTTGAATTCCTACCTACCACCGCTTACCATCTTTTTAAGATATATAATTTCGTAGTACATTATTTAGCTATCTCGTATAATCAGCGTTTGCTATGTAAGTGCACAACATCACATACGGCTTTTCTCTTGTATAATATGTGTGTATTATACATATAAACCTTCCTTTTGAATTAATCTGTCTATATTGGTGAATTGCATCAAAATCCGTAGCGCAGTTTGAAATATCTAAGCGTTTAAAGAGCAATTTGGTTTTTACTATGTCGAGATATAATGTTGACCTTTAATAACAAATTATCTTTTCAAGCTACTAATTTCAATTCTGTTTGTTTACAGATTCAAAACATTCTTTTTTCAAACAAACTCAACATCATCATCAGCGTAAAAGTCCAGTACCGCGTAAAAAATAAACAAACACAAAATATAAAAAAGTGAAATTTCTCTTTGTCTTTTAGCATCAAAGGGGTGTTGTTTAAGGTACAAAAATATCCAAGTGGCGATTTTCGGCATCTACCTGGCCCTCGAATGCCGAGGTCGGGGGTAACGCGGGGAATTTTGTCAAAGTCACTCCGTCGGGCCCAGGAATGGGGACAATACGTCTTCATGCAACATTCACGGACTTCTGACCTTACATTATTAGAATCGAGATCGGACTATAGGAATACAAACTATGGGATTCCTATCCTAGATTCCAAAAGACCTTATAGTTCTATACTTTCCATCTAGTTGTATATTGTAGTCAGTTAATCTGTTAGACAATGGACTTGCCTAAATGGTATCTTAGTTCTATTGTGCTTAGTGCGCGAGATAAACGATGCAATATGATGTAACACAGCAACGGTGTACTCTATTAAGTAACGTGCAGACGTTTAGCCATTTAAGTTTGCATCTGTTTTCCAGTTTGTGAAGAGCTAAGTGCAATATTAAATTACTAAGCAGACGCAAAGTTTACTAAGAAATTAAAGCAACAAGACATGTATTTTAAATAGTTCGAATTTGAACCACGTTCCTTGCTTTTTACCGCAGCATAGCAATTAAACAATAACATTTCATGTATGAAACTAGTATAATAGTCGATTTTCCTCCGCCAGCGACGTTCTACCTTAAATTAGTTGTTTTCTCGTGGGAGCGAGCAACGTAATGACTGTGTTTCCTTTGTCTGCAACGCGGACCAAGTACGAGTATGTCAGTAATGTCCGCGATTAATATCTGTGTGTGTTGCGTGCGACTCGAATACGAAGTTTTTACAACCCAGTAGCCGGCTTAATTGACTTCAACAAATGGGTAGCATGTACCAATTTGTAGCTTGTACCAGTGCTACGTGTTCGTAGCTCTACTCGTAGCGTGGCCGCTACGCTTCCATCGCTTAGCCGTCTTGCTACGGACGGCTACGGTGCATTTAATTCACTTTAACGAGTTTTGCTTCATCTCATTCCATTAACAACACATTTTATTCGTACGGGTTGAAATGTTATGGGAGTTTGTTAGTTTTAATGGGTTATGTCATTGAGTTAAATGGGTGATTTCATGAATCCGAATTTCACCGAAAGGTGGATTTATTTTGTGGGAAAATCATTTAACTTGATTTACGATTAGCTCGAAATAGTTTTAATTCAGTTGCAATTTATATTATGAGAACGATTTAAACATAACGTATTGTTCCAATAAACGAGAGCCGTTTTATTTTGATTATATCTCGCAACACTGTAGAAAGTACTTATTTTAGGAAAAAGTAACCTTCTGATGACTTCATCAGAGCCGTGTGTGCTTTATTATGGTAATTAATTGTTTTTCTCCCAACAAAATGAACGAGTATATTTTGCGTCGCTAATTTGTATTTTAATGTAATTAAAACATAAAGTGACAGGCTGTTAAAGCCCTCTGAAGTGAATGTGATAAGAATAAAAACAAAAGAAGAGATTCCTCGAATTAGGCATGGTTACAAGCTGCTCAATTAAAAAAAAACACAATCAAAACAATGTGTTATTTCAACGTTATTATGTTGTTTATATCACTTATAATAAATCTGTAGAGATTTCAATTCTGTACATGAAATATATTGTCAAAATAACTATCAGGGGGTGATTAGGGATCGATACTGATGCCAAAAATGCAATCAGTAAAATTTTTGTCTGTCTGTCTGTATAACCGTTTTAGAAACAAAAACTACTCGACGGATTTTAACGAAACTTGGTACAATTATTTTTCATACTCCTGAGCTGGTTATAGTATACTTTTCATCACGCTACAATCAATAGGAGCAGAGCAGTGAAGGGAAATGTTGGGAAAACGGGAGAAGTTACTCCATTTCTTAAGCTTCCGTCGCGTGTGCAACCTTAATGGTTAAAGCTACACAGAAATCATTTCATGACGGAAATGTTCTCCTTAAAATTATATAAAAAATATCCCACGACAGCATATGTCTATCTTTTATGATTGACTCACAATAACACGTGTATCTCCCGATAGCTTAGCAGTTCGAAGCTTTCTGATTATAATATTTGTCTACTCTTACGTTTATAACACTCTTAGTCACCCCTAATTGAAAAAGTTAACATTATTAACTATTCCATAAAAAAGAATCATATAAATCGGTATAGAAACACCAAAGTTATACATGAAATACGCTAATAATAAGCCATTGCGCGTGAATACTGAATCACAGTATAAGGATTATTTTTGAGAATCGGTCGCCGCGCTCGACGTGTCTCCCGGCCGAAGGTATAAAATTTAGTTCTATAGACACTTAAGCCTCATGTGAACGTGACCTAAACAATATTACCAATACATTAACTTAATAACACACAAGGAGTTACACGCTGACGGAGTCGCGGGCACAGCTATTAACAATAATATTGTGAGGTTCCGTATTGCGATATTTTTTAACAGTATTATAGATTGACATAGTATATTTCCCTACTAAATTACGAAAGTTAATCTGTCTGTTACATCAAAATCACTGAACCGTGAGGAAGGACATAGGCTACTTTTTTTTTTTACGAAAGACGACTAAAACGCGGACGAAGTCGCGGGCAACAGCTATCTATACTAATAATATAAGGCTGAAGAGTTTGTTTGTTTGTTTGAATGCGATAATCTCAGGAACTACTGGTTCGAATTGAAAAAATATTTTTTAATTAAATAGTCAATTTATAGAGAAAGGCTATAGGCTATATATCATTACGCTAAGGCCAATAGGAGCGGAGCGCCAATGAAGAATGCTTCAAAATCGGGGTAAAATTTAACGTTAGCCCAAAGTAACTATTCCACGCGGGCGAAGTCGCGGGCAAAAGCTATACTTAATAATATTATAAATGTGAAAGTAACTCTATCTGTCTGTATGTTACCTTTTCACGCCTAAGCCGCTAAACCGATTTAGATGAAATTTGGCATGGAAATAGCTTAAGACCCTGGGAAGGACATAGAATAGTTCTTATTCCGGAATTCCTACGGAATCGGGAATTACGTGGGAAAAATCTCCCACGCGAACGAAGTCGCGGGCGAAAGCTAGTAAAAAATAAGATACTTACTAAGAGAAAAAATTGAAAGTGGGTCATCGCTATGACATCGCGCTTCAGTTAACCGTCGTTACTTGTAATTCAGTATTATGTGTTTTGATTCTCGACTGTCATTACTTGATACATAAAATTTTGAACACTTTATAGAGCATCGTCTCTTTCATTTATATTAAGCGCAATTGCTGTCAAAGATAACAACACATTGAAATTGTCTCTTCATAAAATAAAACTACAGCTGTGATATATTATGTTTCTCATTTAAATCGTCAATTTTAATACACAGTGCGGATGTCCAGACGTCTGTTGTCCGAGTTTGAGGCAGCTTCGATGCATCCTATAGGAATCTTATTACCAGTTGCTGAAGAGCGATGACGTGAGGAATTCATACTCATGCTCTGCTCTGGGCTAAAAGCGCTAAATAGGCTTATTTCACAACCAGTTCTGGATCTTCAATCACAATTACCAATCTCAACAGAGACCAGGTCCTTTATATCCTTTATACTGTGTGCAAGTGAGTTATAGTGTAAAAATGAGTGCGCAAACATATGTATGTGCCTACTATGTTCCTTTACTCTCGTAGTGCGAAGGAATGGCAATCCTTCTCGACCACCGGATGGATCAGGATTGGACCAACTGTTTTACGTGATTCCTGGGGCACAGAGGTGTCACACCGACTTCCAAACTTCGGACTACTGAGAAACTTTTAATGGAAAAATCCAGTAACGCTTTGCAATCGAACCTCACGCTAAGCAATTTTGCAAGTAAAATACATGAATTTATTTAACTTGATGCAGCTGAGCACTAAAGTTTTACATGAAACATACAACCCAGTAGCTAATATAACAATATCTATGTAGATATACTAGAGTAAACCAATACTAATATAAATGTTTATTATTATTGAGTAACAAATAGTAGCGAACTCTATTTAGCCTTTTATGGTGAACTCCCACTGAGTTCACAATAAAAGGCTTAATAGAGTTTGGGTATTTATTGAGGCGATAGAAGGTATATTTACTTTGGGATTATTTGTTTATGTACCTTTGTTATGAGAGCCTTCCCAGGAAATAAACTAACAATGTTTTAGCATATTATAGCTTACTTTATTGGCGATATGAATATAATTTACATTCCGGTAGACAAAAGTGAACAATAATGCATACCCAACGAGCACATTAGTGGAAATAGCAGCCTATTTTGTTACTTTGGGCTGTAAAATAGCGGTTTAAGGGTTCAAAAAGCAGTTCAAAGTTGCATATCTGCATCCGTAAACGTCTATAGCTATAAAAGTTACTTAAGGTGCTATAAGCTGAATCAAATACTACCCTAGCCTTCACAGTAGTCCACGGTAGAACTCATTTACCACTTACACCTTTATATGAGAGTTACGAAGGTCATTCTGCCACTCACAGCTGCACAGTGGTTTCCATTGTAACTTTTATAGGTTATAGTTATAGTAACCACTATTATACTACTATAAGTTTCATTATAGAAATAATAGAAACTCTTATGCATACTATAGTTACAAAAAAATCATCAGTGTAACTAAGGCCTTTAGTAGCAATAGTCATTCCTTGCAGGCTCAATCCATTCGCCATTTTACAGCCGCTTTTGTAACTATTATAAAACATTTAATAAAAATGGATGCTAAACGAATAAGTACGTAACTAGATCTTATAACCTCAAAAACAGGAAAATAGGAGCTTTTTGTGGCTGTGAGTTGCACTAGGGGAACAAAAATCACTGGAAGCGTTAGAAGGGTGAAAATTAGCGCTATGATTCTCAAAAGGGAGTTATCAGAGCTAAAACTGCAGGTTATGACTACATTACAATGTCGCCATGATTTTTTAAGAAAACTTATAATTCACTTGCAAAATTGAGTTGATATACATTAGTTTTTCAGTTAAATGTGCATTAAATGTACCGGTAAACAATCGGCCACTTGCGAATAGTAAGTTATCGACACGTAAAAATACGGAAATAAAATTTATTCTGTATAACAAATAAAAAATATCACATATCTTTTGTTAATTTTTAAAAAATCATAAAAGCGCGTTAAAATTACTTGAAAATTATCTTATATATCTACAGTAAACTGGACAGCGTTTTAAGTATCTTTATATATCTTGCTAATACAGAATACAAACTTTTACTTCTTTTTGTTTTATTTTCATGATGGCGACGAAAACACTTTACCAAAATATTACAAATAATGTCAACTGAAGATATACAATAAAGTACTATAATCAATTCATTCGTTCAAAGTAGTTCAAAATAATTCAAAAGTAGCGCTACGAGAGCTTTAGTATAGCGTTAATAAATCGTTATAGCTATTAAGGAACCTTTATGCAACCGTTATGCAGGTTAGATGGAACTTTAGGTTGCATAAAATGGCGCCTTAAGTCTGTAGTAGACGCTCTAGCGCTTATGTCTATTACCATAAGTAATAATCGGATACGCTCCAAAGCCCTAATGCAGCCCATTTGTGCTAGTTGGGTAGTATCTACTTTTTAGTTCCAATTTGCATTAAATTTATATAAAATTATTGCAAATACAAACTTGGGTAAACTGGTAATCGATATCGGTAATAGGTGGTAAATGATAATTAATTATATTATTTCCTTTATCCAACTCATTTCCCAAAAATAAATTTTAAATATTTTTCTATAAAAAAACATACAATAAAAAAACATTTAAAAATATAAAAAATGGCAGTCCACTGTTATCGGGAGCAGGGTCCAAGCTGCCGGTGGTTAGGTCTCCAGAGAAAGGAAACTCCTCACAATACGAGCTATATCGAGGAGAACTGTCTTCTGTATCAGGCCCTTTATCCAGCTGTGCAACGCCAGCTTCGACAGATGGCCGTCGAAGCTTTTAGCTATCCGCCCATTGACTGATATGACAATCGGCACAATGACAGCCGAGTCCACACTCCACATGTCAACAACCTCATGAGTTAAATCGAGATACTTTATGTATTTCTCTTTCTCAGCTTTCACGAGATTCTCGTCATGTGGGATGGCAACATCGATTATCATTGCGCGGCGCACTAATCGGTCTATCACCACTATATCAGGCTTATTATAAATAAATTTTAAATAAATAATAAATGGATCTTAATTTAATGAGATTTCTCCGTATCAGAAAACACGTAAAGTAGTTTGTCCTGGCTATCATTTGTACATTTTTGATAATCTTCACAGGTAGTAAGTATCTCTCAAACTAATCTTGCCAAGAGGTATCGTGTTATTCAGGTACTAGCTTGTGGAGCTCAGATAGACAGTTGCTCCATGTAAACATTTGTACTCAGCTTCATCTGGTTAGATTGGAAGCAGAGACGCTAGCTTAATTGGGAAATATACGCAGATGATGATTTTCCAGCAAATTAGTTTTATACTACACCTGCTTGGAAAGTACCTTGATACTTTATCAAATTTACGATAGAAAGTACGTCATTGCATATCGAACAAATATGCGGGGAGAAAACGCATCTGAGCGGGAGAGAAAAGTGTATGAAAATCCATTTCTTACGTGGTTTTTCTTTTTTAATTTTGGGTAAGACTATGCGCCTAACCTAAATATCAAAAGCTAAAAAGTTTTTACAGTGAGTTTTTATCTCCAAGTTCGCAAAATGACACTGGCCACTAGCTGTGTGTTGGATGGTGTCGGGCTGGCAGTGCGACCCTGCGGCGGCAGGATAAACTATTTGAAAAAAGAACATGTGAAAATTGCAGACGCCATTGGCGCCATTTGTGAAAACAGTGTAACATTAAGCTTCACTAACTGCAACAATTTCAATATAAATTTCAATGATTAAAGATTTAGTTTTTTATTTTCCTCGTAGGTGTATTATAAAGCACTATGTATCACTCGAGAGAAAGTGCGATTCCCGATCTCGGGTGTTTCAAACGACACCCTCGACGGTAATCGGTCACTTTCTCCTCTCGGTGAACAATGTACTATACCTGCGTCTAATTTCTGCATCATGCTAAGGTCAACTTGTTGAAAGCGCCTAAGTCATGAATTACATCTATGTGTGGACAGTGTTATAAATACAGTAGACATTAGTATAAATATCTACAGTAACTTTACAAAAACAGAACGATGTGTACTGAAACTAATTAAATAAGGTCTTAATTTTATACCGTGCAATAAAATATAGTTTGACAAATAGGTATACATTAACTTCAAAAGAGACTTTGACCTTTGGTTTGTTTCGGTGTTTCAGTTAAGAAACACCGGCCTCGTCATGCGTCGTTGCATGATTGCATAAGTGATGACTATTAACTGTTATTATTTTCAATTTATCGCTTTGTTAATTAAGTGAGATTTAAGTATGTATTGCATTTGGAGCAAGGAACGTGCACAAATTTTTCTTTAATGTCACTTTTCAGCTGGTCTCTTCGAATTCCTAATTCATACATCGGGATTAGTGGTAGTGCCTGATTTACTCTATTAAATATTAAACTCTTTCCCAATTCGTAAATATATTACATATGAGTATATCAAAAACTAGCTACCTATTATCCTTGACTATGTTCGTATGAAGATTTCGCAAATTTTCCCGTGATGAAAGCAGTATATGTTCTTTTTTTTTTTTTTAACGTGGTATAATTATCAAATAAGTCCTCCCACCCCGGGCAGGGTGGGAGGACGTACCGGGGTCACGGTAATGGGATAAGTCCCACGACCCCGGCATGCTTCGGCCCTCTGCAGAGGGGGCCTCGTCATGTTGCTGACGCTCTTCGAGGCGCGCGTGGAACACAACGCGCCGTCGACCCGGGCATGGTCCATGGTCGGACAGCGAGTTGCCCTTTACTCGCTGTCCGCATGCCCGCGCCTACGGTGGCCGGAGATCGTCGGCCGACGTCCGACGCCGTGGGCGTCTACCACTGCGGCTGGGCTGGAGGGAGGACGCCATCCTCTCCCTCACGCGGCCCGCCTCCTCCTTCGGAAGCATGACTGCTTCGCAGAAGGAGGCGACCGCTTCCCACTCCCTCTCGCCCCGCAGCATGGCCTCGACCAATGCCGGGCGTGAGAGGTCTCCGCCTATCGCCGCCGTGAGGACACGTCGGTGCTCTGCCCAGGCGGGGCAGTCTTGCACCGTGTGCTCTACGGTGTCCTCAGGGCGACCCTCGCAGTGGTGACACCCAGGCGTTTCCTCCTTTCCCATCAGACACAGGTACCTCCCGAAACTTCCGTGTCCGGTGAGGACCTGCGTCATGCGGTAGGTCAGGACGCCGTGACGCCGATCTAGCCACTCCTCAAAGAGGGGTCTTACCGCCGCAAATATGTACTATTCTAGACTATAATCTGTCTCGGTGCCAAATAACATGCAGATGCGTTCTTCTATACATTTAAACATTCGCATTTGTATATTTGATATAAGAAATAATTATATTTTACTATTTATCTTGCAAAATGATGAATATTTTGTTTATTTCATCTAATTTTGGTTTTATGTATTTTAACCTACACACTGCAGTTTGGTGGCAAGAATAACTTAGTTTATTATACAGTGACTATTGTATATTTTGGTAACTTATACCCTTATAATGAAATAGCCTTATGTACTCCAAACCCTTCATCTAACCAATAACCCTTGGATCTTAATTACAAACGTGACACTTATTAAATAGAACTTGTAGTGTCGCTCACCCCATAATTAATAACGGTTAGAAGTTACACATACCTACAAAGCCGGCGACTTTGAATACTAACGTAGGCCTCCCTCATTTAATGTTTCGTACTTACATATTATGTAGTATTTTGGATGGATTGAGATAAATAAGCTGGCTAATCAGATAGAAGATAATTCCTAAAAATGGTGTAGCAAATGTAGGAGTTTACTTTGCGACTTTCAATTTCTACATAAAAAATGACTGTATCAAGTCCGTATGTTGCGTCAGTAAACATAAGAGTACTTATTAATTTGTAAAAATAGGTCAGCGTTCTTGTGAAAGCTCATTGATGTTTGGAAATTGGTGATGTTTTACTAAACAATACACTAGCTTCTGCCCACGGCTTCATTGACGTGATAAGTGTCTTCATCACAAAATGTAGCCTAAAAAATGCTACGTTATCTGATAATCTAGCATTCTAACGGTGATATATTTTTTTAAATCAGTCTAGTATGTTTTGTTTTTATTCGTTACGAACATTCAAAAATACAAATGTTTCCTCATTATAATATTAGTAGTAATATGATATCTGAAGCATTATATACATATTGTAGCGTAAAACCGCTACGGTTAAAACCTCCCCAATAATAACTAATATTTAACTTTTTTATATTTTTTAATTAAGTACTTGTTTTCTATCTTTTTCCTTTTAATCAAAATTAAACGTGTTAAGTAGCGGTTTGTGTTTTACTGTGCACTTAATTTTATTTACGCTACAATATGGCGCCCGAATTAAAGTAAGTTTGCATATTAATTATTACTAAAATACCTTTTTTTTTTGTTATCTCGTGTGTGGTTGCTCTTGAGAGCAATCTTTAATTTTCATCTTTCTTGTTGTGAGTTTCAGGTTTTAGAATTGGTCAGATACCCGTATGGAAGTTAAAAGGATTACCTGTCTTGAATGTTTTCCCGATTCATACGACTGGACTACAGAATTGCTAACTGAATTTGTTCTTTGCTAAATTGTGTGATGTTTGTGAAATTCAATTTTAAAGATTAACTTTGTAACTATACCCAATTTCCAATTCTTTTATTTTCTCCCAAAATATACGTATCTATCCCGAGTTTTATTTTATCCCAGTAGGTAGCGGTAGTTAGTTTCCCGTAGAGTGTGTTTGATGTGTGGATGGTTAGGCATCGTGACCAAAGGTAAGCTTTTTGAATGGTCGTGTGCTAGTGTCTACCTTTTTTATTTTTTAGCCCGACTGTTTGCTTTTCTGCTATTTGCTAGTATCTGTTTTTGTTGGATTCTTAGCCCAGCGGATTCCTTTGACGTTCATTTTGTTGTCTTCTTCCCGTATCGATATTACGGCACGATATCTAACGATTTCCTGCTAAGTCCCGCTCTCTTTCATTTAATCTATTTCTATTTTGTGTTTAAAAATGTCCGAAGAAGGTTCTATCGGTGAGACTCCTTTACGCGAAAGTATTATTATTTCTAGACCTCCTCCCATTCCACCTAGGCCCACTCCGGGTACTAGTCGTTCTAACTTACCTTCTCCTATGAAATCCGAGGACTGTCCCGGTTACCTTCTAAAACGATTTTCGCTAAGAAAATGGAACATAAATTATACTGGAGATACCAGTGTTCGAATTTTTTTTACCAGTATCGAAGAAGAGAAGGATTCAGACGACATAACTGACAGATATCTGCTTAAACGCTTCCACGAAGTGTTATCCGGTCGCGCCTTGAATTATTATAGGTCAATCCGTCGTATTAATTTAGCCACAGGGTTTACGCCAAACTTTCTCATATTCGGTAGAGAAGTCTGTATGGATTCATCGCGTGCGAATAACCAGACTCTAAGCACTAATTTAGCTGAAAGTCGGGAACAACACGCGAGTAATCTGACTTCGCTCGCCGAGATTTACGCAAAAGTAGCGGACAATCTTTCTTCTGCTTTTCTCCGTAATTCACGAAATTACAATACGAACCGGACGGCTATTACGCTTAATGCCGGCGACATTGTATGGAGGCGTAATTTTTCAAAATCGTCAGCTTTTGAATACTTTACAGGAAAGCTTGCTCCTCGTTTCATTAAATGTCGTGTGATCAGAGTCATCTCCATGACTACATATGTCCTACAAGACTGTGATTCTCATCATATTGGACAATATCATATAAAAGACATACTTAAATGAATTAATTTGTTCCATATTCTTAACTTAATCAGCATTACTTATGTTAGGCCATTAGTTTTCAATTAACGACACCTCTTTTATTATTTCGATCCTCATTCCTCCCTGGAGTTAATATTTATTCATAACCATTTCCTCTCATTAGGCGTCGTATTTTTGATTTTGATTTAAGGTCCACCCTCTTCAACTTAACCCTCTCTCTTTAACTTAACCTTCTAACTTATCCCTCTATAACTTCAGCTCTTAAATTCAGTCTTGAGTCGTGTTTGACTTTGAGTCGTGTTTGACTTGAGTCGTGTTTGACTTTGAGTCGTGTTTGACTTTGAGTCGTGTTTGACTTTGAGTCGTGTTTGACTTTGAGTCGTGTTCGACTTTGAGTCGTGTTTGACTTTGAGTGGTGTTTGACTTTGAGTCGTGTTGGACTTTGAGTCGTGTCTCACTTCGAGTTTTTATCTGACTTCGAGCTTTTGTGTTCGACTTCGAGTTTTTGTTTGACTTCCTTTGAGTTTTCGTCGTATTTTTAAGTTATTTCTTAATCTCAACTCTTATTTGTTTCGTGTTGATTATTGTTCTTTGTTCCTATATATATTTAAGAATATTACTCTAGATCTATCGTTTGTTTTTCTATTCTAATGTAGGTTTAGGAGACGCATCTGAAGCTCGCACTGTTAACGTCTAAACTGGAGGCCGGCTTTCAATTTTATTCAGTATCAGCTGCACTTCGATGTTGTTGATTTGATGTATTTAGTTTAAAGTTAGTTAGGCTAGTTTATTTAATTTGTATATTATGGTTTTCACTCTTGGTTGATGCTATCCTTTTTGTGTTGTCAATCTGTTATTGTGTTTTCAATCTGTTGTTGTGTTTTCAATCTGTTGTTGTGATGTCAATCTGTTATAGCGTTGTCACCCTCTCACTGGGTTGATACATTCACTTGGGTTGATCTCTCACCTTTCTTTTAGGGTTGTCACTCACCTTTCCTTTAGGGTTGCCACTCACCTTTAGGGTTGCTACTCTCATTTTTTTTTTACTGGGAATGGGGTACTGTAGCGTAAAACCGCTACGGTTAAAACCTCCTCCAATACTAATGCAAACTTTTCAATAAAAATTTTTTTCTTCATAGCTGTTATTCACATTTGAACCAGGAATCGTGAAAAAATCGTCGGTTGTTTGCCTTTCGACGGCGTCATTACATTTTTGGGACTCGATAAGTGATGGTCGACCTTATTTTTTGTGATTAATATCGAAATTATGAAGTGAAAGTTTTTTTTTCTGTTGGTGTAAACCCAATAAGAAATATAAAGTGTCCTAGCAAAAGTATAGTCTGTGGGTGATTTTCTGGTTAATTTGGTATGTATTGTCGTCTTTTTTCTTTTCGGTCCATTTCGCACTAGTTTCATAATTAATCAAAGATTCAGCTTGCATCGGTGGTCTGAAGTTTCTTTTTTGTTTAGATCCCGTTACAAGCCAATTTTTGGCTCCACCCTACGGGCAAGCGACGTCGGTTATCGACGACTGAGGTCGGGGCGCTCTCGCCCGATATCCGAGCACATCCTGTGCCTGAGACGTCCATCTCAAAGGCCTGAAGAGAGTACGAGGTAGATGCGGACCCCGCAGCGCAGTGGCTCCGTGATTTCTACGTTACTGCGGACCTCGCAGCGCAGTGGCTCCGTGATTTCTACGTTACTTCCCACAGTCGTGTTCAGCCGTCCAGGAATTACCGAGTTTTCGCAGCAAGAGTTCTATTTTAAATAGTGCACCTAATTTGTATATTTCTAATCTAAAAATTCTCACGTCAAAAACTCTTTCTAACCTAAGGCCTATCAAGACGCGTTGGATGCTCTTAGTGTTTTTGTAATTAAAATTACTAATAATGCGAATTCGCCTAGCTATAACCGATTGCAATCGATTTTTTTTGTTAGGTAAGTTAAAAATATTTGCATAATACTTTCGATAACATTCTTTTTCTTTCCGCTAAGTTAACCCACGCCATCACTGAAAGGTTCCCAATAATAACTAATATTTAACTTTTTTATATTTTTTAATTATGTACTTGTTTTCTATCTTTTTCCTTTTAATCAAAATTAAACGTGTTAAGTAGCGGTTTGTGTTTTACTGTGCACTTAATTTTATTTACGCTACAATATCTACATTCTACATCATCTACAGAGAAGCCATTTTTAACCGACTTCAAAAAAAGGAGGTTCTCAATTCGTCTTAAACTTTTTTTTTATGTATGTTACCTCATAACTCGGATAAGGCTGGACCGATTTGGAAAATTCTTTTTGCGTTTGTAAGGGTATACTTTCTAGTTGGTCATTGTTACAAAATCAGGATCTGATGATGGGATCCTGGAGAAATCGAGGGAACTCTTCAAATATTATAGGCACACCTATAGCGTTTTGGGTATTTCTTATAGTAGCTTGAGCAGTTGCTTCCAAAAAGTACCATTTGGGGAAGTTGAACGGATGATGAAGACCACAGATGGCCACTGTAACTCCTCAATAATAAGTATTTCGTGGATTGCGATTCGATTACTTGAGTATGGATGTTAAACACTTTATGCTCGTCACAATACATATGGTGATGTAGAGCTGATGGTCAAGTACCAGGAGAACTCCTCAAAAATTAACGGCTATGCATCGGGAAAACAATATTTTGTAAAAGGTGATAAGTTGTTGACATTATGGCTTTTGTAACTAGATAAATTACAAACCAACCCACTAAAAAGCGTGAAAATTTTTTGTTTGCAAAAAATAGAACCGCCTTCCATATCAAAACGCTACAAGCCAAAAATAACTTTAATTTCGGAAGGCGTTGTTAAAAAAAAGATAATCCAAAACCAATAACACCGACTTCCGAAATTAAAGTTATTTTTGGCTTTGTAGTGTTTTGATATGGAAGGCGGTTCTATTTTTTGCAAAAAAAAAAATAACCTAATAGTTAACTGGTACAGAATGACTTGTTGCAATAAGTTTGCCCATGTACCACTAGGCACTATACATAAAATTTAAATAATAAAAGAGTATTTTCTAATAAACAGCGGTAAAAAAATCTTTTTTTCATCGTTTTTTGAGTGTACCAATCGCATGTTGTACTAAACACACTTATTCTTACCCTCTTCCATAGATGGGTCATCTTTCAGTGGTGATACCACCAGACATCGCTGATGAAGATGGCTCGGAGGCCAGTGCTCCTGAAGGGGGTGCGGTGGAACTACGGTGCACAGCTACCGGTGTACCAGCTCCTATTATATCCTGGAAGAGAACTGGAGGACGGAACATTGTCTTCCGCGATGATGATGGGAAGGAGGTTAAAGGTAAGGAGAATTTTAAATACGTAGCTTTTATTTTTAACAACACAATAAAGCTTAAACATATGACTACGAATATTCCAAATCACAGATAAAATAGTATGACTATAAGTAAAAAAATTCCTCCATAGAGATGGAGGAAGGAAGCGTTTAAGCGAAGAATTTTATGTATCACGGTTTCTTCTTCCTTTTAGTTGCTTCACTCTTGACAGAATATTTTGACGCTTTGTTGAGTGACCCACTGTATTACCCCATAAGGCCATTGCCTGCCGGGGTTGCGGGAATGTTCTAACGAGACACCGCGGCCCCGGAACTTAAGGGCAGTTGAAGGAACAGAGTGGGTTTTAGTCAGTAGAAGTCTGACACTCCTTTCCACTTAACCCAGAGCGGGAGAAGTCATTCGATGATTTTCCCACCCAGGAAAAAAAAGGTTTAAGAACCTACGTTATTAAACCTTTTTTTTCTGAAGAATTATGAAATAACAGGTATATTGGCTATAAATAGATATCAGCTTTTATTTTAATTACCACATGATTATAACAGTACAATATTTTATGGATTTTCGTTATTACTTTGAACATAACACAAATATAAGAGTGATGTGTACAAAAAATCTGTTCGTTTACATACAAAGACTGACCTGTAAAATATATTTAACGCAAAGATTATCTCACAGCTGAGAGAATTCATTAAAAGAAAGAAATCTGGTATGTAGTCCACTAGACGCAACAGAATACCAACTTCAATACTTCTATGTGCTTCACTTCCTATTCATGAACAGTAAAAACACCACTGAAACATTTTTGTATAGCTTTTCATACGTTTCATAATATTCGTATAAAATATAATCTCTGCTTAAAATGCAACCTGAAAAAGATAAATGTTATCCTTTTGACTTGGCATAAAGAATTTAGATATATGATCTGAATCCTTCCAATTGAGAGGGTTTTAATTTCTTGATAGGCTTACTTGCGACAGTGATTGATTAAGGGAATCCCTTATTTTTTGACTGGGAATAAAACGAGGGTGTCCTAGTATTTTCATGGTGTAGGTAAATAAATATGCTTTGATTGTTTTAGCAGTAAACAGGGTGCTTGATCATATTCTGTTACTGGTATACCTCTTAAACATTCAGTGTTATGTTGTGTGAACATATAGTTCTTTAAAAAAAAATTTGTTATCACAGCACCAAAGCCAGTTTGTGAATCAAGCTAACTTCCAATAAGGGAATAAGTAATCGATTGTTTTTCTAGTAGCAATTGTTTCAAATAAAAGATAATAATCAGCGTACCTTTTAAAGGCAAAAAATATACCGTCAATTTTCCGTTGAATTTTATTCGCATCAGTGAGATCCGGCTAAGTGGTAAAAAAGAAACAAGACTAATTTTGCATTCAAAGCCCGCCCGGAGCGGGCGCAGGTGCTAGAGCGGTTAAAACATTGGAGTTTTATGGGATTTATTAAGATATTGCCCTAAGGATATTGGAAAGAAAATTCCAATCCAGTATAAATTGTACAACGTGCTCGCAGAATGACATCTAAATAATGATGGAACGACATGATACACACGATAATCATGCAATATTTATTTATCGACTCTTACGGGTAGATAAACAAATTATTATTCACATCGACAAACGGGACGAGGCGAGGCTGCGCTAAATAAGAAACGCCCACTCAAATTGCCTGTTAAAACTGATTTATTTTATAACATCAACAAATATTTTTGGCTTTAATTAAAACCTACGATTCTTTATAATAAATCCTTTTATAAAATTTTCACGTATTATTTAAATTCAATGAGTTTTTTTTTTCTGTGATAAAAACACTGGGCTGTCAACATTAAATAAAGAAAGCGTCATCTGATTCTCACGGCCGGAATTCATTTCCGCGGAAAAAACGTGTTCAAAGAACTCAATTACTACTTAAACAAAATATTGTAGCAATCCGGGTTTCGTTCAGGAAATTAAACGAACGGCTTAGTGACCGGCCTGACAAAAGGCTGTTATCTCTTATAGTTATAATGACGTACCCTTTACAGCGCAACGCAACACTAGGTGAAAAGACATAGGAGTTAAAGCAATTATAGGGATAGTCATTTTAACACATACGCACACTGTTGTATTTCTAATGGTGTCTAATCCCACGTCGTAATTTATACCTTAATGTAAATGTATTAGGCCTAAAATTGCCGGTCCCCGCTGGGCTATTTAAAACCTTTTTGGTGCGGTGTTTTACGAATTTGACCCGTTTTATTTAAGCCATTAAGCGTAAACAAAAGACTGGCGTCCCTCTGGAAACGGAGGGTGGTTGTAATAGTTAACAGAGTGGTGGAACCAGCTCTGCCTTTGTATTAATTGGACATGTTAAACACGCTTCACTAAATATGTAAGAATTGCCTTCGCTGTAGCTATCCGCGTTCTCTTTTTTTTCACTTTTCTCGTTTTCCTCTTTTGCGGCGAATGCGAGTCGGAATGGAATTATTGAGAATTTGTTTCTGGGCGCATTTGTAACTGTAAATCATTGATTCTGTCGTGATAGCAGCACCGTTAATTAACAATTTGTACACTTATTCTGCATTTGCAAAATGTAAACAAGGGGCAGTATTTTAAAGGTTTTAGGAGAAAAAGTAATGGCGCAAATACTTAATGAAATGGCATCATTACGCTTGGAGGGGAAATTGTTGATCGCAATTAGTCGTAATTAGCAGTCAGACGGATACTGCTCCTGCTGATGTAATCTTTTCACTGTCTCTGAAAGCTAAGGGGATGAGGGTCTTGTGCTGAACAGAACATAAGCACTAAGATGATACCTATCTCTTGTCATGTAGTCATTGAACATTGAATTATCAATGTAACTAGGAAACAATATTACAGATACAACAGCAAAATGAAAGACAATATGGTTTTCAACATGTGCCCCTGATACAATAATAACTAGTTATGAGATGAAGTGAACCATATCGGTAGATACATATAATCGCTGACTTATATCTCCAAAGCAAACTTAATCAACTATGTATTAATAAAACAAAGCAAATGTATCGTTAAATTTGATTAACGAAGTATTTAAGCCCGCCCTTAAGATTGTGTTTCAGATTATTTTATTTGAGGCATTGAGAGGTTATGTCAAGGGACAGTGAATGGAGTTTGAATGGATAAGGGTCATTGTGCAAAAGATTTAAGAGGATTATACTAGAGGAAGATAGGGGTGCTTATTAGTGCAAGATTAAATGAGACATTTGTCTGAAAAAGTCACTGCCTAAATTAATTACTCTATCAACAAACGAATTAATATCCAGAAATAATTAACCGTAATTGAATCCCATCACTACTACATATCTTTCTACATGAATTACAGTGTAATTACATAATAATTAACGTTCCTCAACAATGGCGCAATATCATCATTTAAATTACGTTCAGTAGCAGAAAATATTTCAGCCAGAATGAAATCGGAAAACAATTAGTCTGGCGCAATAATAACAGGGAATTGCTGAATCAGAGCCGACGTCTGAAGTAACAAGTTAGCTACGACATGTCGCAACCCAAGTTTATAACCCGTTAATAAAACACAATTTCATACAATTCCCGCTTTTGATATTATACACGTTACGTAGTAACAGTATTTTATGTGCCCTTAGTATAGCGGGGGTCGTATGCTATAATAAAGCGATAAATTATTTCCATTTAAATTTAATTTGACAGCCATCGTGAAACGAATAGCTTTCACAGTTATGTTTTGATTAAAATAGGAGCATGTGATTTGGATAAAGCTACCGGGATTTTATTATAAGTATGTGTACGAGTACGAACACAGGATTGTAAAACATACGAGTAGGTAGCTAGTCTTCGCTTTTTCTTGCAGATAAGCCCACGTCGACGGTGAGTCATGTTCCACGCGTGGCTCAAAGAGTTGTCAGCAGCATTGACGAGACACAATAGGGCCGTTGCCAGCCGGGGTTGTGGAATATTCTTACGAGATACCGCGGCCTCGGAATGCAAGGGCAACTGAATGAACAGGGCGTGATTTTTGTCAGTAGATGTCTGAAAGTCTGATGTCTGAGTCATTCAAATGATTTTCCACCCGAAAAAAGGGTATTAATTGTTTCCAACTCCCAATTCCTATCTATGCATAGGTATAGGTGTAGCAATGAAAAATATTATTTTCATCCCCCCATCTCGGAAAGAGTATTTTTGCTCTTTGATATCTGAGTGCAAAAGCCGTTTTTATCCGCTAGAGGATAAAGTAAATTGAATTTAGAACATCGTGTGTACTAAGTTTGTGAATTCAAAACATCATTAAACCTATTTGCTTCTACCTCCATGGGGCCGAATTTATCATACAACTTTTTTTAATTTGTTAAAAACTCAGACTCTGGAACCTTCTTGGTATACTTACTTTTTTTTTATTTGCTTTACGCGCCATTTTTTTTGCATTTAGTCATTTCCTCGCTGAGGTGGGATGAAAAGTTACGTGTTGCACTCGAGTGCAAAGATTTTTCACCTCGTGCTCTTTTGATTCCCTCGCTAACGCTCAGGATTCTAATGATTGAATCACTCGCTGCACTCATGATTCAATTTTAGAATCCTTCGCTTGCTCGGTCATCAAAATTGAGTACGCGGTTAAAAAGCAACTTTGCACTCTTGTATAACAAATAACTATTTAGATACTGTAAAACCTACCTATATAAATTACTTTCACTTATTAATTTTGCATCAGCTCTACGACAAAGTTAGTTTCGTAAAATTCTTTTCCATAACGGAATTTTAATCAGTACTAATGAAAACAGAACTTGATATGGCGTAGTAAAACACAAGCAATAAATATCGCTCTAGAGCTCAAGTTATAATACCTTCCTAGTTCATTCTCTAGAAGCTCGTTTGCAATTCTTATTACGTCATTGACACTTGAGACCCTGCCAAAGAATTCTAATAGCATTATTCATTTGTTCTCTTGCCGAGGACTCCGTAATGTGTTTAGTGAACGAAATGTTATCGAGGTTATCAAAGAACTCCTTACTTCGTTGTCATTCTGGTAACGTGGTATGTGTTTGTGAAATTATAAGTAAGTAAAATAAAAGACGCGCTGAGAGCAAAAGATGAGTATTCAATTAGGGTTTATACTATTATGATTCAATCTTAGTAAAACGTAGTGTAAATGTACCAAACACAAATAAGCTTTTACTTGAAATAAAAAAAAAATATACCCAAAGATTATCGCTGGGTTCAGCGATTGTTTAAGTAAGTACATCTCACTGTTCGAGTAAGGCATAATTTTTCAGACCAAAATGTATCTCTTGGGCGTTGCGCACTCAGTTACGAAATTGTTGTAATAAATATGAACCAAGATTTTGCCGCTTTAGTAAATTTATTCATGTAAGACGCGTTTCGCTTTATTCATAAGTTGTGAAGTGCTAGTTTGTTTGATGTGCCGTAATATGAACGTGTTGAAGTCACGTATCTTGTGGAATGTTATATCAAAATAACATAAATATATTATGTAGACGTCAATGCCCTTTGCTTGCATGTGACAGACAGGTTTTGTCTTTCGAATGACATTTTTCACACTCCTTAATACCTTTACCTTTTTATGTGTTTTATGTTCTTTTCATTGTTTTAGTCAAATAAGTTTTTTTTATATCTCTTACAGAAATAAATTAACTAATAATAATGAAGTATAAGTGGATATATCGTACTTTTCACAAGATATAAAATGAAAACTTATCGCCTTTTAACTTACAATTTTTGTAAAAATATTTTATATTGACTTATGCCTGGAACATTACAAATTTTATGACTATAAGTTTTTAAGCGGCGACCGTTCAATGCGCTTCTTGAACTGATTTACGTTCAGCAATAAAGAGGCTGTATTTTATTGAAATCAGGCCCAGATCATAACTACTGACGGTGCTTACCGATACTGGTTTGAAGTAAAGGCAATAAACGCTCCCTTGAATCGCTCTCACTTAGGCTATGTGACCTCAAACTCGGCTTAAGTAGTTCAGTTCAGTGTTCGACTTATAATTCAGGGTAGGTACAAACTGCTCGTTGAATTCATCGCGTTGTCAATTTTGAGGACATAATTTTGTTTGTAGGTGTTTATATGTAGATTTCGTATAAGTTACGATTTTTATGAACTAAGCTGTCCATCGTCATTTATTTGAAGCATTGGTTACAATAAAAGATATGTGGGTATGTGTAAAGTAATGAAAAAGAAGGTGGGCTGTAAATTACCATTGACCAGTGTGTTGTGGCCATGCTACTCAACATTTGCTGGGGCTATTACTTTTGCCATACTCAAATTCCTTGTTTTTCCTGTAGTATTTTCTTTGTTTTAAAAATTTTCAGTGTTGGTTTTTTTTGCTTTTTATAAATACTGTAGAAATGCCAAGTAATTCGGAAGTTTGACTGATATTTAAAACTGATAATATCGTGTCAAAATTTTAAATTAATATTTTTGTTCTACAGTAGTAGAAAGCTACGTGGGATCCATCTTGTCGCTGAAGGGCCTTCAACGTTCTGATATGGGAACGTATTTATGCATCGCAGCAAATGGTATCCCACCGACCAAAAGTCGTCGCTACGAAGTCACTGTGCTATGTAAGTATACAATGCGCTATGTACTAAACCCTTTTTCCTTTACTTAAAACGCCGGGAGTGACGAAAGAGTATTTGCATTTTTTGTGAACTTGCAGCAAGGGTCCGGACTTTTCTTCGTTGTCATTAGAACTAAATTTAAAAGTCATTGGAGAACCCCTCTGCCTACCCTATGAATAAAAGAAGCGTGTGACTTGTAAAGAAGTTTTGCATTATTGTATGCACAAAAAGTATGTAAACGTTGTTACGAGAAAATATACAGATACAACAATATAAAGTGTGTAACTTATCTCTTTAACAAAACTGGTTGACTTTAAAGGCTTGCGTAAACCTAATTGAGTGGACTTAATTTCGTCCTAGTTAAACTTTTTGATCATTTCTTTTGTATGGGTAATTAGGTTTATTTACTGGATATACAGTTGCGAGGTAATGTTGGATGGTATGTTTAATGTTTTTAAAAGGGCCGAGAGTTGAAGTCATTTACTTTTACGGGGCAATAGATTTCTGTGGAATAGGCTTCCTTAACTTTGGTTGACTTTTGATAGCTGCCTTAGGTTTAATGTTACCTATGAAATTAAGTTTAGTTTCCAGCGTTTAAAGAATAAAAAAATTCTAACAGTGTAAGGGAAAAATACCAAAGCCAATATAAAACAACTCAATATTTTAGCACGAACTAAAAGTTACAAAACTGTACTAATGTGACTCGAGGGGTGCCAATATGAGTAATGTATACTCAGAATTTATTTTATCACTTAAGGAAAACGTCCATTAGTCAGGCACTCGGTCCGTTCTTTCAATCTAACACCATCCATTATTTGTGTCCAGTCGAGCCGATCGTGCGAGTCGGGAGTCCAGTAGTTCTTCGAGCGGCAGATATGCAAGTCACCCTTCAATGCTACGTCGAAGCCTCGCCTAAATCACTCAACACCTGGCAGCGAGGAAAATCGCAAGCTGGTAAGTAACACTCCGGATTATATGCCGTTTTCTTCTTTTTCTTAAATCAACGTTCCCAATTCAAATTACGCGCCAATTTTAAATGTAGCTAACTTCTTGAAGATTATTATTATTTTAAAGAGAACTAACTAGCAATGTGGGTAGAATCCACGTTACTAGCAATATTGTTAACCTCTCCAACTAAGCTAAATATGCTTGTATTTGGACTGGGATCATGGTAGTGTAATGGGTGCGATTCAAACCCGCGACCTCACGATCACAAGTCCGACACCTTAGCCATTATGCTATTGACTAAATATTTCATTGAAAAATAATACGTTCTAATTTTATTGACACTATAAATGCCAAAGTTATACTTAAAAAATGATTATGATACTGCTTGTCAAAACTGGCACACGTTAGGCGCAGGTGTACCTATTAGTGAAATTTTGTGAATACCTTATGTGTGTTATGTAACTCACTGGTGTTAATAGCATAATTATATAACCAGTACATATATAGTGAGACTGAATTATATGAATTGCTTTATTTGTGTCCCAGGTGGAAAACTCCTCAACAGTTCAAAGTACGTGATATCAGAAGAGATTCTGAACGAGTACGCACTGCGAATGAACTTGACTATAAATCGACTGAAGAAGAGCGATTTTGGCGAATACACGTGCTCGGCGGCTAACGGTTACGGCAAAGGCGAGGGAATCATCACTTTGAAAGGTCATCCATTTTCTATGATAGTAAAGTCATACTAAAGTCATGAATAGTTAATATCCGTAATAGATTTTGCAGGTCAGAGTTTTACTTTTGAAATTAAGGAGCAAGGTAACACGGTTAATGGGAAGGGTAATTTTATATTAGACGGTTGTTTTAGATAACGAATTTATTTTGATAAAAACGCTATTTTAAAAACATAATCTAATCTTATTCTTCTGTTTCTCAACAGAGACGCCACAAAGGACAACAACCACAACAACGACTACGACAACAACAACAACTACGCCGCGTCCAACAACGACAACGACTGCAACAACGCGGCCACCGAAGCGTCACCTAAAGAAACAACACGACCGCGGCAACCAGAACGCACTCGATGCCGATATGCGACAAGCGGAACTCAACAACGCTTTCAACTTCTACAATAACGCGTTCACACCACCCAACAACACTATCAACGAATATGCCCAAAGAACCGAACGGCAGAAACTACGCCCCACTGGCTCGCCACGACAATACATCGTATACAATAACGCCTATAAAACTCACAACAAACTATCTGTAACCTTTTCCATGTTCACATTGCTACTAAAATTTGTTGTATAGAAAGAAATTAGATTTCTGAATTATTTTAATGAGGATAGCATTAACATGTAGTGATAAAAACATGGCTGTTGAATTTTATATGTGTAAGTACGTATTTTGAGGTTATTGTAAACGTTTTAGTGGATCTCGATGTTAATATTGTTATGTAAAAACATTATCGGCAGTTAATAAATAAAAATAATGAGTTTCAGCCTTAATATGTAAATTGAGACAATAAATACGAACTTCTTAAGAGTAAGGCTCGACTGTCTTTAAGACCTGTTTAAGTGAACCTTGATTAATGTAAGTGATTAATTAAAAGCATGTGGATTGAGCGTATTAATAAAGCACAGTACATATACAGGGTTATTTGTAAAACTCAATCTTTCAATGGGTGAAAATACTCTAAACTTTAAACATGTGACTAACCCTGAATAAAGAAATCAATAAAGCTTTTTCATACAAAATGTAATGTTTACCCAGTGAAAATGTATGAAACGAAAGTTGTTCGTTGTTATGAGTAATTTCTCCCACTGAATTACTATTTTTGTTTACAAATAGCCCTGTATAATATGCAAATAAATTTTTATAATCACTCGCAATAATCAAATCATGAAAGGTATTTTTCTGGAGTTGCTGTTGTTAATAAAAATACGTAATGACAACTAATGTTTTTGAAGATATCATTATTATCATATCAGATGGATATTTAATAAAAATCGAAGAGGAATTTGATAGACTTGAAGTGGATCTGACGACTCATAAGAGGTTTATAGAAACTCCATTTAGCAAACATTTTTATTATTCTCTTATCATTATTATTCTATACAATTCTATTATACAATAATGGCATGATAAATTAGCATGGTAACTTGTATTTATATAAAAGGAAATATGATAATAAAGCTAGTGCGTATATTATAATTTGTATAATGACAATACGATTGTAAAGACAATAGCAAGTAGACTTAAGATAAAATTAGAGACCAGTATTATTAATAACTTGTTACGAATAGTCGATTTTATATCATTTGTATTTAGTAGTTGTACTGTATTTTTTGTTTTATGTTATTGAAGTCTGTTTTTTTATAAAAAGGGTTTCTGTACTCCAGGTACGAACAACAACGAAATAAAATAATGACCAAAATTTTAATAATTTTACAAACAGTTAAATATTTGTACCTATAGTTAAGAAAATAGTGACGTCATCAGTGCAACTGCAGGGTAAAGGTGTTTTCATAATGGAGTAAAATTTCAAAATAAAAATATTCAAAGTTTAATTTGTTTAATTTTTATCCATTAGATAAAAATTAAACAATTTGTCTTAAATTAGTAATATTTTTTAATCAGTATCACTAGAATCTTCATTTGTAATATTATATATTATGATGAAGGAATTTTGTTCTGCTTTCCCTATGATATCATCCAAATTTCAAATAAGATTTTCTTCTTGTATCACGTGGTCGCAGCATTTCTTCCATTGATTAGCAACAAAATATATTTTTAACATCACTCATCTTGAATGTTGAGTTATTGGCACCAACATATTTGTTTATTTGGGCCCATGCCAATTCAGTAGGATTGAATTGAATTAAATAATTTTATGTAGGTAACGCATAAAAGACAACCCGAATCTGCAGTCAACTGGTAACTGTGAACTTAGCTTTCTAATTTGTTGCGACCTAATTGGTCGAGAGGCGCAGACAACGATGACGTCACTATTTTCTTAAATGAACCAACTATAGTCCTTGTTTCTGTAAGTTATTGCTCAAGTTGAGTATAGTATTTTTTATATATTTGTTAAAATTATGTAAACTAGTATAATAAGACGCTTTATAAATATTAAGAATGTATTAGTTCAGATATCTTTTTATATTTTCTATCTGCTAAAATACTTAATTGTTTCGTAGCATGTTTGATATTTAGTTCTTAATAACGGTCTAAGAATAAATTAGTTATTTTATAAACAAAAAAGTGTTAGACGATAAAATTTAATATTCGATAATAATAAATTTATGTCTTCCGGATAGTATATTAAAATAATGTATTCGGCTCATTCGTGTTTATGAGTTTAATAAAAGATTAGACAAAGTTCCTTTTGGACTTCAGAATAACGTAGTCTTATGTAAGTGACGAGAAAGAATTTATTGTAGGGATAGTGTTACGATGAATATAAAAAAACATGAATTTTGATAAGAATCAATTCTACTGTATAAATGAATGAACGTGTATTTAGTAATAATTATAGAATTGAATATTTAAAGTTGTATCACTGTTCAGTTGAATTAAGTATCGTATGGATTGTTTTATATTCAACTTATCTTCTTAAAAAATCTGGAAATAGTAATAAAGTAATACAGATATTTATAATTTCATACAAATTATACAACGTGATGAAGTAATCTTTTTATGGAATATATTTGATTAAACAATGTAGTTTTGTTTTAGTTTTATTGTTATGTTACAGTTATACAATATTACAATATGAAAGTAGAATATTCAACACTTTTGAAAACAAAAGTGGTCGAAATTCAGTCAGTTTTCAAGTGTAAATATAATTTAATTTTAATGTATCTGTATTTAAAAAAAAATATAATTGAAACTTGTTTTTTAAATAACTAATGACAATAAATACGACAATCATTGTAAATAATTGAATTCATGTTAAACCAATTTATTAGTACGAAATGCGACTATTTATCAATGTTAACTTTAAGATGTTGATATCATTTTATGACATTTTAAAATAAAAAATATAATCAAAGTAATCATACTGGCTTATTATACTTATTTACTGACCTTTGCTTTTTTCCTTAGCTATATGAAACTATCTTTATATCTTCATATAAAGTTACTTTCATGAAGTATATAGAGAATTGAATGAAGAAACTTGAAGTTGCAGGATGCTGACATTAATGATAATCCTTAGCTTGAAATTCAGAAATAACAAGTTAGATACTTAGTCGAAGTACCGACCGACATTGTTGGCGCCACTGTCGTCCATTATTCTGTAGGCATAATGTAAGTTATAAGGAGATTTCTCCTACGTACCTACTCGATTGGGTTGACTTGCTTCAACGTTTCATGGTGGACATCCCACCCATACACACAAAACATTTATGGAATACTATTATTGTACGTACAGCTAAAGAGTTGAATTCCCTGCCGGAGTGTTTCCTGATAGTTATACCTGGGAGTGTTTAAGTCAAGAGTGAATACTTTACTTCTAGGTAAGTGTGCTTTATTTTCGACCATATCATCGCTTACCATCAGGTGAGATGATGGTTACCAATAATAAAAAAATATATGAACGTCAACTTATATTAAATCTGCATGATCGTCATCTAGTCGTATAACTTTAAACAAAAAAATACATCAGTTTACGATTACGCTAACGTGTGATCCAGTACCTTAACCTTATCACAAACTTATGACAGTAAAACCCTCGCATTTAGGGATCGGTAGACAACTGGATTGAAACGTTTATTGTCAAGCTGTTTTCACCTTTACAATGATGTGATGGAAGGCGTTTGCCAAAAGTGTCCTTGCATTAGTGGGTCAGAAAACACATTACTGAATGTGTTTTTTATTGTTGATAGACTTGCTTTGACTAATATATTAACTGATGGTCAACTTTACACATACTCCTACAGGGGATTCTACTCCTTAGCTGTACCCACAATGAAAATAGATAAATACTCGAAAAATTTGGTGGTCATTAATTTATTTATAAAAAAAATGTTGCTAAATATTAGTTTTTTATCTTTGATAGGCTCGCGTTTGAGTACCATCTTACAGATGAAGCACGTGACGTGATGAGACGTCAAATATGAAGTAGAAGTAATCTATTCACTCTTGACTTAAATACCCCAGGTTATAGCTATCATAAAATACAGACTCTGGAAAGGAATTCCACTCCTTAGCTGTACGCACAGTGAAAGTATTCCTGAAACGTTTTGTGCGAATGACTGGGATGTCCACCATGTAACGATGGCGCATCGCCGTTCGTCTTGTAGTCCTATGATCGAGCGGGATTGGAGGAATTACCTCTGTATCGTATCGTGGTTGGTATCGTTACAGCATGTAAAACAGCATACAACATACACAAATAGCCAACCTCTGAACAACAATATCTAGGATGATTTAATGAGCTGGAGTTTTAGTAGTTTGTAGGTGGTTACGACGGGCCTGTCATGATATTATAAGGTTCTCTGACATTATTCGTCATCGGTAGACAACCGCTGCGCAATCAAGGCACAACGATCCCCTACATTGACCACGAAAAAGAAAAGGTTGTCTAAGCATGGAACTGCATTCCATGCTTAGACAACCTTTTCTGATATTACAGTTGCTCCGGAGCAATCGTATTAGTGCTCGCTCGTTGGTCGAAATTCGAACATAATTAAAATTATTATTATCACTAATTTTATAAAAACGAATGGTTGTTAGGTTGGATGTATTGATGTATGGATGTTTGTTAGTCATTCGCGCAAAAACTACTGAACGCATATGAATGAAATTTCTGGAATAACACGTAAATCCTTCGACACCTGCAGCCTCTGGACCAGCTTTACGCAAAGGGCGCACAGCGCCCTGCGGGTCCAATACAACAATGCTTTTAGGGTATTGTTGGGATTACCACGGTTTTGTAGTGCCTCCGGTATGTTTACAGATGCGCGAGTTGACAGCTTTTACGCTATCATTAGGAAGCGGTGCGCTTCCTTATTGCGCCGAATACGCACCAGCCACAACAGCATCCTGAAAACATTGGTGGATAGATGGGATAGCCCTGTCCTCGAATACTGGTTCCGCTTGCATGCGACTCCATCGAGACGTATGTAGGCTGTTTATAATGCCATGTTTTGTTTGTTTTTATTTTATTTTTGTCTTAATAATATTTATAAGTATATGTATTTTATTAAGTATGGGTCTGGTGCCTGAAAATAAATGATAATAATAATAAAAGTAAACCGACTACTTTTATCTCGGAATTCCCACTATACGGGAAATACCTCCCACGAGAACGAAGTCACTGTCAAGATAAGCTAGTCATATTATAAACCGGAAAAGTTTCTTTATTTGTTTAAACACGCTAATTTTTAAAAGTTCTGTATGGATTTGGAGGAAATTTGCTATGGAAATAACTTTCAGCTTGAGGATTATGTTTTATGGTTTTAAAGTATAAGGTAGCGAAGCCCCGCGTAATTGCTAGTTATTATTTAAAAAAAAAATTAGCTTAATACACTTTAACTGTATCAATGTCAAACTTTCTTATTAATTAATAGATATAGAATAAAACAAACTCGCAGTGTGCGTCTATCTGTTTCCTCACTTACTTCTAAACAACGCAAATGATTTAAATACGGTTATCACAAATAGATAGAGCAATAAACAACGAAAGTTTGTGTATACAACGTGTAACGGAAACTCCATATCTATCCAAAAGGGCTGAAGACAACAACTTGTATGGAGCCTCTATGCACAGTTTCATCTTAAAATAAGTTACTCAAAGAATTGATACCAAATTACCGGATTAGATGTTTCTTGAATACCAATCATAAAACGTATCACAGCACAAGAGGGTTAATAATTTTCCACGTCAGTTGCCAATAACACGATAATCCTCTTTATTCTTCTTAATTTGAATAATTCGGTTTCTGGTATCAATGTATTGAAATTTGTAATAAGTTCCACATATATAGGACATAGGATTACAAAACCCTTCCACATCGTTTGTTATCTTCCAAAAAAGCCATGCACTTGGTATGTATATACCCTTTTAGTTACACGTTGTACAACGTGTAACGGAAACCCCATATCTATCCAAAAGGACTGAAGACAACAACTGGTATGGAGCATCTATGCGCAGTTTCAGCTTAAAATAAGTTACTCAAAGAATTGATACCAAATTACCGGTTTCATATATTTCTTGAATACCAATCATAACAAACGTATCACAGATCACAGCACAAGAGAGTTAATAATTTTCCACGTCACTTGCCAATAACACGATAATTCTCTTTATTCTTCTTAATTTGAATAATTCGGTCTCTGGTATCAATGTATTGAAATTTGTAATAAGTTCCACATACAGGACATAGGATTACAAAACCCTTCCACATCGTTTGTTATCTTCCAAAAAAGCCATGCACTTGGTATGTATATACCCTTTAAGTTACACGTTGTACAACGTGTAACGGAAACCCCATATCTATCCAAAAGGACTGAAGACAACATCTGGTGGGGGTCTCTATGCAAAATTTATATTATATATAAAAATTATATATAAAATTTATAATACCAGTAATAACAAACGTATTACAGCACTATGAGGGTCATCACTTTCCACGTCACTTGCCAATAAAATGACAATTCTCTTCATTCTTCTTAATTTGAAAAATTCTGCCTCTGGTATCAATGTATTGAAATTTCTAATATGCTCCACACATGTAGACATAGGATTAGAAAACCTTTGCCATATCGTTTGTTATCATCCAAAGAAGCCATGCACCCTTTAAGTTACACGTTGCAACTTGCAATCAAGGAGAGGAGTCCTGGGCTAGTCAATAGTACTTGTTCAAAATGTTTCATTATAAACCTACCGAACTATCACGATTATAGTTGTATCGATAATGCTGTTGTTTGAACAGCAAAATACAGGAATGTAGTTGATGACATGATCACATTAATAGTGAACGTTTTAGAAGAGGAAAAAAAGACAAGAAACACTATTTATCCTTGTAAATCTCCCAATAGGTACTACAAAATGACAGGAAGGGGTGCCCATTTCTCGTGGGACATAATTTACCATTTGGTACATTACCTTTGTCAATCCATCACTATGTGACAAAAGAAAAGTACATGAACATGATTTTACTTTTCTGAATCTTTTTACGGCTTATTCTTAGATACAATTCGTATAATTCACATGTAGTGTTCGAATATTTGTGTGCTCATATTGTTCACCGTGTCACCTATGTAGGTTTCTAGTTTAATATTTCAAGGAATCCACACGTAATTCGCAAATCAAAGATTGCAGATATTATAATTATGTAATAGAAGAGAAAGGATACCTATCTGTCTTTGGAAACAAAGCTATACATTCTAAGTATGTTCGTACATTTTGCAGTCTTCGTGTAAATGAATTCTACCTTACAAACCGCTATAAAAACCTAAATAAATCATGAGACTTCTTGTATAAAACGTAAAGGAATTGCCACAATACTACAGAATTTAAAGTAGATCATTATTGAGGTACACAATGGTAGTTACCACAAAAAGAAAAAAAACTGTAGTTTGTACTTATTTTCTTTTTTATTTATTGCAACGAAAATGATAGTGTTATTGTAAGAAGGCTGCAGTAGAACGTTAATAATACATATGGTTTTTTATATATTTAACGCGTGTAGTATTTTATTAACAGATATTTACAGACTTAAATAGACTGTGAAACACATTACCTTCCGCAGTCGGGTAAAAAAATATATAATTCGAGATAAAAGGGAAAAGCACCCAATAAACTGGCAATATAATTTTCATGTTTGTTAATTATCAATACATTGTGTAAGGTATTTTGTGTAAATAAACTTATTTATTATTTTAATTTTATTATACATTCTTTCAAAAACAAAATTACAAGTATATTGTAGGCGGTGGCATTAAATCTGCGATTGAACTAAAATAGATTTACTACAGACTGCTTGAAAAGTGATTTTCTTTTTACATTGTTTAATTTTTTTTTTCGGATGTGTTTTTAAAGCATAATAGCATATTTATTGCATATCTAATATCTCAACACTCTATATGGAATACAATCGGATTAATGGAATAAAATGTACTTAATCTTTCAAAAGCCTATGGCCTGATAGCAGAACTACTTCGGTCTATGATAAAATACGAATTGGATTTTGCTTTTTTATACATAATGTGTCAAAACTTTTTAAACATCTAAAGCGGTGCTGATAAAAGAGGATCAATACTTTACCGATCATGTGATAACAAGTTCTTATTTTTAAATAAGGGCTTAACGATGGTCTTTAGCATGACTATTAAACTATGCTGAATATTGAGGTACATGTAAGAATACATAATTTATTATTCAGTCGTGATATGGATGCGTCGGCAGACATTCATCAAACTGATGGACAGTGGACACGCCATTAAATATGCATTGCAAAGTGTATAAGACACGAAATAGGCAGGTATCGGGTTAAGTTTTTTATTTTGTTTAAATCTAGCGAAGCAGTCATGCTAGCGTAGGAGGAGGATGAACGTGTGAAGGAGAAACAATTTTTTCCTCACGTCGACGGAGCTTCGTGTTCCACGAGCACCTTAAAGAGCAGTCAGCAGCATTAGCGCCCTCCACACGTACAGTTCGGACCGCGCATCTTGGACTGCGTTCCAAACCGCAGTTAGATCTGTACAGTTTGGACTGCGGATCAAACTGTTGTGCTAACGTTATAACTTTTAAAAGTTTTTTACGCAGTAGTAACAAAAATTGGCCAAGTGCGAGTCAGACTCGCCCATGAAGGATTCCGTAGTAACTACATATAATAAATATAATTTAATATATTTATTTGAAAAAAAAGCTTAAAAATTTCTTAAAACTAGTTTATTTGCAATTTTTAAAACTACGCCAAATAACTTTGTTTTTCATAGTGTTTGTATGAATTACAAAGTTATATTTGCGGTTTTAGAAAATATGCTGTATCTCAAAAACTGCAGACCCGATCTCGTTCACGGAACAAACGAATGAACTCTGTGATAGCTTGGACGCTCCAAACCGCCATATTGTAATTTACGTTTATACGTGATGCGCGCGTAAAACTGTGAGACATGCGCTCGCGTCGATATGCCAGATTGGACTGTTAGACCCGCACATCTACACGTACAGTTCGGAGCGAGGGATGGAACGGCGCGTGCTGTTTCCCGCGGTCCGAACTTTACGTGTGGAGGGCGCTATTGACGGACCCCGACAGGGCCATTGCCTGCTTTGGTTGGTCTGGTTAGGTCAGATTGTATACTCTCTGGGTCAGATAGATGAGTGATGGTCAGGTTAGTTATCGTGGCCCCGGAATGCAAGGAAAACTGCAGGAGCAGGGTAGGTTTTTAGTCAGTAGAATTCTGACATTCCCTGCCACCACACCCGAAGCGGGAGCAGTCATAATTATGATGATTTCCTTACCAGAAAAAAAATGGATTTTTGTACATATATGTACATACAATGAGAAAGATTTTACAATTCGACGTTGGACACCGCCGCGAGAGGACGCTCGTATCGCTCCGCCGCACTCAGCCGACTCGATCTCGTTGTGACGGTTACGACCGTTACGACCGTTGGAACCGTTCCCAACGGTTCATTCTATTTTAGGTACTTTGTGTTTTGCTTTTTTCAAAGCAACACAAAGCTATCTCTTTGACAGTAAATCCACCTTCAGTGGTACTTGGGGGATACCTAGCGGTGCTAACAAACCCAAGTGGTGTTGACCCGACGCACCTTACCTGGCCCCTTCAGGGTTAGGTAATAAGTCGGAAGGGTACTAGTTAGCGGCCTTGGGGACTACCCTAGTCGCGGCTAGTATCTAACCCCGTTCTTTTTCAGTGTGCACCCGGGGTTGGTGGGTGTGTCTACCCCACAACACCGGCACGACCGAAAGGTCCTTAGGACCCCGCTGCACATTAAGATTGGCAGCGGGTATAACAAGCTTAGGGCACACCTAGGGACTCACCTCCCTGCGTATCCCCGCAGGGAGCTTACTCACCTCCGGGTTATCCCGCCCGGAGGGTTAGGTATCAGGGCCCTTCAGGCCAAAACAGACGGGTACACAGCCACCGAGTTTGTCTAGAGTTTCTCTTCTCGGTGGCACAGTGTTAGGAGAAACTCCTGGGTCGGGCTTTTTGTGGGACCGTCTGCTCGAGGAGCACACGTTTTACGTGTCTCCTCGAGGCTGAGTTAGGAGTTTAGGATTAGGTTTACCTATCCTTTAAATCCCTCCCTCCTCCAATATGGAGGCAATACTGAAGGAACTCCTCAGCCGTATGGTTGAGGAATTCCCTCAACTTAAACTTAAGTTCGGACAGGAGCTTACCTCCCTCCTGTCCTCCACTCCCCCAGCTACCTCCGGCGTGCCTAACTCCCCGCAACCGGAAGCTTCCATTCTCCCCAAGTCCTTTACGGACAGCCCTGCCTCCCCAGACGCCGACATGGAGTCTGAGGGGGAAAAATCCAACTCAGAGTCTGAGGAAGAGAGATCCTCAGACTCCGCCTCGGACGAGTTCCAACTCGTCCAAGGAAAGAGGAAGAAGAGGTCAAAGGCCTCCTCCTCCCTGGCCCCTAAGGCCAAAAAGCCCTCCCCGACGGAGCCAGCACGCCCGGTGCTGAGCCAGCCCCTCTCCCCCCCCCTGACCAGCACCCCTTCGGGCAGCTCGACTGCCACTCCCCCCTGCGCCACCTCGCGCAAGACCCCTCCCCCACCCCCTATCTTCATCCACGACAAAGGAGCGTGGACGAATGTATCAAAAGCGTGTTGCGAACTTAGGATCGCATATACGAATGCCCGAGCCGTCCTAAACGGCATTAAAGTCGGCCTTGCTACTGCCAAGGACCATAGGGAGCTCTCCAAGCTCCTGAAAACCCGAAACATCCCTTACCACACTTATACGCTCCACGAGAGCAAACCAGTACGTGTGGTAATAAGCCGCATCCCTAGAGAAATCCCCACCGCTGAGATCCACTGTGACCTAGAGTCACAGGGGATCCCAGTGATGGAGGTCCACCGCATGCACGGCATGGGAGGCAAGGCGTTTAATAACGTCCTTGCCATCTGCCACCCCACTGAGGGGCCCCACCCCATCTTTTCCCTGAAGACTGTATGCAGTCTGTCAGGCATATTGATTGAGAAGCCGCACAAGAGTGGCACGGTCGGCCAATGCCACCGCTGCCAGCTCTACGGGCACTCCCAACGAAACTGCTTCGGCACTCCCCGCTGCGTGAAGTGCCTGGGTAAGCACGGCACTGCAGAGTGCACTCGCCCTAAAGATAGGAGCCAGTGCACAGAGCCGCCCAGCTGTGTGCTGTGTGGACAATCTGGCCACCCGGCCAACTACCGGGGCTGTCCAAAGGCCCCCAAAACCTCGGCCCCCATGCTGGCAAAGCGCGCTAGCGCACGCCAGGGTAGGGAGTGCCCCACCCTCTCGACTGAGCTCCCTCAGAGCCTCAGCCCACAGCGTCCAAACCCATGGACTGCTGTTAACCACGCCAAGAACTTCCCGGCATTGAAGCCCAAAATCCCAGGGCTGATGGACAAACCCATCGCCCCACCGACCTCCCCTCCCCCGGTTGCGGCTACCCAGCCTCCCCCGGAACCCACAAACTTAGGTAACCCGGGTTTCAACCCGTTCGTCGTACTTACGAGTACTTTTAATATCTTTTTTTCCCCTCGAGCCATTCAAATGGCAAGAGAAGTAGAGGCGTGCAGAGGCGACCTCGGAACCCTAAATCAGGTGTACCTTAGGTACCCTGACATTACCGCCCACATAGAAAAACTCGCCCGTAAACCATAATGGGTACTACGGCCGCAAATAGAGTAAAGCCCCGATCCCTCAAGCTGGGGTTCTTCAATGCCAACGGCATTAGAAATCAAAGAGAGGAGATCGCGACCTTCCTTCGCGATCATCATCTCGATATCCTCCTGGTCCAAGAGACCTTCCTAAAACCCCACCTTAGGGATCCTAAGATTGCCAATTACCGGCTCGTCAGAAATGATAGGACTAGATGCCATAGAGGCGGTACTCTAATCTATTATAAAAACTCCCTACACTGTATCCCTGTGGATCCGCCGCCCCTTGCCCATTTAGAGGTATCCGTCTGTCGGCTAGGCATGACGGGCCACCCTCCCATCACAATTGTATCTGTATACCTCCCACCGTCAAATGATGCAGATACAAACGCATCGGTAAACGCCTCACTACGAAGCGACCTTACCGCCCTTCTTGACATGAGTGACTCCGTCCTTATGGCGGGGGATCTCAATGCAAAACATCCCGCATGGTGTAGCAGTACTACTAACCCCCGGGGGAAAGTATTGTACGAGCTATGCTCCCCGCTTCAGTTAGATATCATAGGGCCTATGCGTCCTACTCACTATCCTTTTGAGCCAACTCACTCACCTGACGTGCTCGACATCGCTCTCCTAAGGAATGTTAACTTACGTTTGCACTCCCTGGAGACGGTGGACGAGCTCGACTCAGACCACAGACCGGTGATCTTGGAACTAACTTCCAGATCGGGTCCCTACGACCCTAACCGCCCCCCTCCAACACAGGTGATCACTGACTGGGGGAAAGTAGGCGACTTGCTGAAATCCAACACGTCTCCTCACCTGGATAAAATACCAGACCTCATCCAGTCCGCCGCCGACACGACGGCCGCGATCGACTCATTCACGGAGCACGTACAATCTGTCTTGAACAACTGTTCAAAGGAGATTCCGTTGACAGAGACCTGGCAACGGAAACTCCCTGACGATGTACGGGCCCTGCTGACTGAGAAGAACGCGGCTGTCCGTGCCTACAGAGCCTTCCCCTGTCAAAATAACAAAACTTTTATGCGGTACTTACAGCGCAAAGTAAGTAACAGCATTAAAGAGTGGCGTGAAAGTTGCTGGGATAAGACTCTGAGCGAGCTGGAACCTAATCACCATGCCTTCTGGCAACTTCAGAGGAGATTGCGCGCCACTGAAGTGACCTCTATGCCTCCCCTCATCCGCCCGGATAAAAGCATTGCCTTCGATGACGAAGACAAAGCTGAATGCATGGCCGACAGCCTGGAAGCCCAGTGCTCTCCCAGCACTCAGCCAGTCGACCCAGCCCACCTCGCCCACGTGGATGCTGAGGTTGAACGTAGGTCTGCCCTACCCCCAGTCGAGGACCCTGATGCTCCCCTCCCCCCCGTCACGGAGGACGAGGTGGAGGAGATCATCAGGAAACTCAAACCCAGAAAAGCCCCCGGGACTGACAGACTGACAAGTAGAGTATTTAAACTCCTCCCCCGTTCCATAATAGTTTTACTGGTAGCCATCTTCAATGGCGCCATGTCAAACAATATGTTCCCACAAACGTGGAAAGAGGCTACCGTAATAGGCATTCCAAAGCCCGGTAAGCCCAAGTCCTCCCCGAGTAGTTATCGCCCCATAAGTCTACTCAGCGCCCTCGGCAAAATCTACGAAAGGATTATTTATAATCGGCTCAAAGATTATGTCGAGGCAAAGAGTCTCATCCCAAACGAACAGTTTGGCTTTAGAGCCCAACACTCTAGTGTCCACCAAGCCCACCGCATCGTAGAGCACGTCAATGGCCGCTTCATACACGGTCATCTGACGGGAGCTCTATTCTTTGATATCGCGAAAGCATTCGACAAAGTCTGGCACAATGGCTTAATTTATAAGCTATACCTACTAGGCGTGCCGGACCGTCTCGTGCTCATCATACGAGACTTTTTGTCGAACCGCTCCTTCAGATATCGTGTCGAAGGAGTGCTTTCCACTCCCCGCCCCATCAGAGCTGGCGTTCCTCAAGGTGCCGTGCTCTCCCCCCCACTCTTCACGCTATATGCTAGCGACATCCCAAAAAGTCGTCGCGTAGAATTATCCCTGTTTGCCGATGATACGGCCATCTATAACTCGGGACTCAAACCCGATGCAATCGCTCGTACCCTCCAGACCTCAGCCAACGCACTAGGCGATTGGTTTAGGAAATGGAGAATCGAGGTAAACCCCGACAAGAGTCAGGCAGTCCTATTTTATAGAGCTCGCCATAAAAAACCTACCCTTCCCCGCCCAATCACTATGTTTGGCACGCCAATCCCTTGGGAAAAGCAAGCTAAATACCTAGGAGTGATTCTAGATCAAAACCTTAACTTCAGAGAGCATATAAAGTCGGTACGCTCGCGAGCCGCCTTCGCTCTCAGTAGGCTATATTGTATGCTGAATGCACGCAGCAAACTCTCCCTTAAATGTAAACTACGCATTTACACTACGTGCATACGCCCCATTCTAACATACGCCGGTCCGGTGTTTGCTCATGCTAGTCCGACTCAGATCCATAGGATGCAGGTTATCCAAAACCGATTTCTCCGAAATGCCACGGGCGCGCCCTGGTACTTGAGGAACGAGGATCTTCACGTAGACCTCAAAATCCCGACTATAAAGCAAGTGTTAAAACGCCAGTCAGCGCGTTACTTCACCTCTGCTGAAAAACACACAAACCCCCTGATTGTATCGGCCGCCCGGTACACACTCTCAAAAATTTCCCGGGTTCGTCGTCCTCGCCTTGTCCTTGACGAACCCGACGATCCCACCACTATCCGTCAAGAGAGCAGTAGGGAAACTAGCACTCTAATTAAAAACATAAACAAAACGCGTTCCGTATACCGGCCTCGCCGTCGAGGCCCATCGCGACGTCCGCGCTCTTGTAACGTCAACCCTCCCCGACCTTTGCCAAACGAGCCAGCCCGCGATGCTGAGCCAGTAGCAATAAATACTCCCCTAAATAATATGACCCAGCCTGACCCTTTGCTGTCCACCATCAACGACCCCGCTGAGCCGAGGCTCGTACTCCACAGGGAGTGCCCTTAGCGCGCGGTTGTTTAAATGTAAATTCTAGTTTGTAAGCCCTGGCTGGGGGCCTTTAAATTTTAGAGGTCACCACAGGATCGCCCGGTTAAGTAGTATATTAGCCTTATCGAGCTAAACTACGAGTGGCCCTATCGAAAAAAAAAAAAAAAAAAAAAAAAAAAGAAAGATTTTAGTTTTTTTTTTTTTTTTTTTTTTTTTTTAGGTAGGGCCACTCGTAGTTTAGCTCTATACGGCTAATGTACTACTTAACCGGTCTGTAAAAGATTTTAGTGTATAATGCATTAAGGTTTTGTGTAAACTATCCGAAATATGACAAGGTTAGTCATTATAGACATAAATTAACGTTAAATATAAAGTTGTTTGTTAATTAGAAAGTTTTTTATTGGCATGCCATATTATGTATGTGATAAAAGCAAATTTCTCAATCATAAAACAGATCGTCTTTGTTCACCTGAGTGAATTAATTCCGAGGTGAACAAAGGCGACCGCGTATGTCGAATCATTTCACCTGGTTGGTATCACCTAGGTGAAATGAGGACACTAAAAATTTACTTTGTTCATATCACCCAAGTGAAAACAGTGGAATAAACCATTATTGTCATTCTTCTTTGACTCGACTGAAATATTTTTTTTTAGGTCCTGAAAGTAAATATAGTAAGATTCCTTTCTGATTGTTGTCTAGGAAACAAACATTTTCCTTTTTTGATCTTTCTGTCAATATCGTAAAAATCTTCCACTGATCCATTTGAGAATGTTTGAAATTTGTCAGTTCATAAAACGATGTTAAAATAACGTTTCTGCTAGAAGTGTGTGTTAGGTCCAAGCTTCTCTTGGAATACAATTGATTGAAATGAAATGAAATATTTATGTGTAAATTGATTATAAATAACATTTATACGCGGCATGATTTTTTTTACTGTACAAGTACTGAGCATATTCATTTAATACTAACTGTTGCATGCAATTTCGTTCGTGTGGCAATTTCGCTCAATTTTCCGGGATAAAAAGTAACCTATGCGCTATTCCAGATTATAATTTATCTTTGAATCAAATTGAATCCAGATCTGTCCAGCCTGTTGGGCGTGCTTTAGTCACAACGATCCACTTTCCTAAACTCTCGCATTTATGAAATTAGTATGGAATAGATTTATTAATAAAAAGCTTGGCTATTTTATTATACATCTTTAAGTTTTTTCCAAGACTAAAATCATTTTTATGCTTATAGTTTTATGTCATAAAGGTTAGTAGTTTTATTCCAACCTGAAACTACAAGCACCATAACAATAGCCCTTCTGAAATATCCCATCTACACACCACATTTCCTCTCTCGTAACTAAATCGATACACTTAATCATTTTAACGCGGCACGCAATCGGCCCGCTATATTATAATACGCCGCCGTTATCACAATAAACAAGATCTAGAGACGTCTCAACTTATAACTCAATTATAATTTCCATTGTGATTCAACACGTTATTGCGTAAGACTTGTCTTGATATTATAGGTACTCGTAGGTACCTATATCGACCACGTCACGTCTGTAACAAGTTCACCAGATTTATTTGAAAGTAATTTTCAGTGAGCATCTGGCAGCAAGCTATGAGAGATTCAGCTGATCAATATTCTGGAAGTTGCTTCAAAGAACTGAGAAATATGTCAGTCTCTCAATCCGAATGCAAGTTATTTGTAAGCGGACTGTATTATAGAACGTACGGACGGATGATAAATTTGAAATCGATGCGTACGAAATCTGAAGTGGTACGGGTTAAAATGAATTGGGAATTGGATTTGAGATTTTATTACTCGTTTTATTATACTTGGTGGAATATGAGGTTAAATTCTGGTTCAATTTGTATAAATAAAATTATTATAATGCATTAAGGTTTTGTGTAAACTATCCGAAATATGACAAGGTTAGTCATTATAGACATAAATTAACGTTAAATATAAAGTTGTTTGTTAATTAGAAAGTTTTTTATTGGCATGCCATATTATGTATGTGATAAAAGCAAATTTCTCAATCATAAAACAGATCGTCTTTGTTCACCTGAGTGAATTAATTCCGAGGTGAACAAAGGCGACCGCGTATGTCGAATCATTTCACCTGGTTGGTATCACCTAGGTGAAATGAGGACACTAAAAATTTACTTTGTTCATATCAAATTCAAATAAAATTATTATTATTATTAATTCTTTTGAGCATAGGAGTGTTAAGACGCGTGTATAATTTGTTGTTGGTTGTCGTTTTGAGATAAAATGGCTGTCTGAAATAATAATTGACATTTCAGCCTAATAGCATAAACCTTTCTGGCTATTTTAAAATACATATTATTTTTTGAGTAGAATCAGGTGATACTTTGCTGAAATCCGTGACTTAATACATATCTTATATTAGCGTGTATATTTTAAGATGATATTTGGTGATAATTTCATATAAAAACTGGATGTTTGAGCTTAAATATGTGTAATCATTTTCTGCCAGCAATTATATGTAGTTGTTAAAAGTAAAACAAAATTACAGCCACATGCAAACCAAAACTATCTGTGGCCCTTACACAGAGTATCATGGAGGAGATGTTCACTCGGAGTACCAGAGCGGTATACGAAACAAAGTCTTGGGTTGTTTTTATGTTGTATGGTCGCCATTATCTGCATGTACTTATATTTTCGGGAGGGTTGCTGCATTTTCCTTATAAACTAGTTTAAGCAGAATTTCACTTAAATATTACCTTAATTTATTTAGTTCTAGAAGCTGAAAATGTCCTGTAAAATAAAGAAAGAATACAAAACAATGTTATGAAAGAAGAGGTCTGCAATAAAATTACTAACAAAATTTTAACAGTTTCCTGTTAATTGGAACTGAGTCCCTCAGCCTCGAACGTAACTACGTTAAAACGTTATTATAACAACCCAGACCTCTTACACTTAACACGACAGTTTCCAACGACTTAATAGTGTTAGACGGACTAAGATTACGTGCAGGGCTCTTATCAAATTATCTCCTGCCTTCCGCCCTTGGCCCTTGAATATATGTAGAAACTAAGGTTCTGTGCAGATCAGAGTATCTAGAGAAAGTAATATTCTACTGGCGATAACGAAGTAAAAAATATAATAATAATACAAAATTGAAGATAGGCTTACGCATATATAGAGATAGCTTTCACCATTAGAACTTAAAATGGGATAATTACCATATTATGCAGGAATTTATTGTTTCGAGTTTCCGATATTTCGGCACTGTTGCAAGCGCCATGATCACGGATGAATTGTTTTAAGTGTTTATGTTTTAAGCTGTAATGATATTGTTAGTGACCAACTGACCATGTTAGCTTAAAGTTTAGCTTATAGCTTTCACCATTCTTAAAACACGCGTTGTGGTAAAAATATGTTCAGAGCAAGATAATTTAATTTTTATTTCTTTACTATTTTCATTATAGTTTGCACGTAATAAATTTAGTAACACTAAAGCTTAAATTTATAACTAATATAACGAGGGCGGGCGCTGATATATATAAATATAAGATAGTAAGTAATTTTAGTTTAGGTATTGGCTGCAACTCTTATATACATGTATACCTAAAGGCCAATGAACATTGTAACATTGCCATTTTTCTTGAAGGTGCAAATTAGCTATTTTATTCTATTTAAGAAATTCACGCTATTACCTGATATGATAACGGTAATGAATTTCACTCGATGAACGTCTTGTCTTGAAATTTGCCAGCAAAAAACATATTTTGTCAAAATATAATACAGGCGAAAATAAAAGGGAAATTATAGGGCATCGAAAAATTCATCAACATCGCTGTCAATGGGAAAAGTGCCCAGAACACTGGCCGCATTGCCACGTTAAATGGTAATGCTGATTCTATGTCCAAAGAAAAGGCCAGCTCTCTGGTCACTTGTGGAATCGTCTAAACGTTTGCTGATGTCACGAAAGAGTCGATGCGCACTCGGATCCGCATTCTATTTATTTATTTTAATTTATTCTATAGTACTTACTTAGTTTAGAGGGTCATGATTCGAAATCTTAACATCCATCTATCTAGAAAACTTACATCATTGCACAACGCCTTTGATGTTTTGTAGTTAAGGTTGGGCTCGACCCCAAAACAGTATTCAGCACCCTGCTGCTTGACTTGATGATTTTTAAATTGATTTCGATAATTAAAGTGCGAATGATGATAATGATTGTTTTATTTACCCTATAAATTCACATTACCCTCCACTGTCGCGTAAAGTACCTTCAATTTAAAATCACTTTATATTTTTTTTGAAGTTCAATGTATAAGTGGTGATCACAGAAATTTTGAAACAGAAACTAGACAAGCAAAGGTAATTTATTTACTGTCCTTGACAAATTAATATCAAGCCAAAGTTACTATGAACATCTGACTTAGTTCTTTCAAACGTACATACATCAAACACATGGCAATAGTAACTACTACGGTGGAGCAGAGATTCAAATCTGACTTATCGTCATCTGTCTAGCTTTTTCCGAACTATGTTATAGTTGGCTTCCAGTTTCATATGATGCAACTGATAACCGATAGTCCTTGGCAACAATGGTGTTAGATTTTCGGGCTTTTGACTACCCGTAACTACAGACAAAGATGTAAAAACTGGCTATCAGGTGAGACCATCTCACCTGCCAATTTTTACATCTCCAGCAAACGCAAGCCTATCAAGAATAAAAAAAGACTCGCCCATGAAGGGTTCCGTAGTAACGCAAAATAGCTTTGTTTTTCATAGTGTTTGTATAAACGACAAAGTTATATTTGCGGAAAATGTGCTATGTCTAAAACACTACTAACTTTTTGATGATTAAAAAAAAATGACATTAAAACCATTTTTGTTGAAAGTGTTCAATAAGATATATAAGCATATTTTTTAGATTTTTCTCGCTCTCATTTTAAAAGTTAGAAGGGCACACATTTTACCACATAGGAAGTCATTCAATTGACTGAGTATTAGAATAAAGAGGCTGTGACATACGGATGGACAGAGAGTCATGATGAATCTATACAAGACGCAAACTTGTCTTTATCATACTTAATAAAAAATGTCCATCAAGCATTGATATACTAATGCCATCAAGCTATATTACACAATACGACTATTACGACAAATAATAAAAAAATGCATAATATCAAACCTTGGATTACACCTGGACTCATCCGTTGTATTAGCCACAGGAACAAACTTCATCAGAGAACAAAGCGGTTTCCAGATAATTTGATACTCAAAGTAACTTATAAGAGGTATCGAAATTTTTGCAACGATCTCTTAAAACGACTTAAAACTAACTATGATAAAAATAAATTGCAGAAAGCAGGTAATAATAGCAAATCACTATGGAAATACATAAAAAACGTCACTTATTTATCAAAACAGCGTGAACCAATCTCAAGTTTACTGTTTAATGGTTCTTCCCCGCTTCTATCAGCTAACAACGTAAATAACTATATTGTAAATATAGGAAAAACCCTTGCCGAACAGATCCTAAAGTCAACAGGAAGACAACAGTCATCAAATATTCGAAATGCAAACACAAGAAGTAAAAAATCTTTTGCTATGTTTGACCCTGACGCACACGAAATAGCGCGAATGATTTCAGGACTGAAGGATGATAGTGCAGTCGGCTGGGCTAACATCATTGATATACTAAAAACCCAAGATGCACAGTCTCGAAGAAAAGTGACGATCGAAACTGTCGCCAAACACTCACCACCTACGTAGTAATAGATATGCTATAAGTACAAAATATGTTTTTGCAAATTCTATCTTATGACAATTGTTTAAGGTTGTTTTTACAAAGAAAATTTTGGCATTTTTGACGTGTGAACCTAGACGCGAGTGACGCGATACTATTTGAAATGAGCGCATAATTTAGAATTAAGCACTCATTTTATGCGGACGGTTTTGAGACGTTGAGTGTGCATCTTGGGTTTTTAGTATATCAATGCCATCAAGCTATATTACACAATACGACTATTACGACAAATAATAAAAAAATGCATAATATCAAACCTTGGATTACACCTGGACTCATCCGTTGTATTAGCCACAGGAACAAACTTCATCAGAGAACAAAGCGGTTTCCAGATAATTTGATACTCAAAGTAACTTATAAGAGGTATCGAAATTTTTGCAACGATCTCTTAAAACGACTTAAAACTAACTATGATAAAAATAAATTGCAGAAAGCAGGTAATAATAGCAAATCACTATGGAAATACATAAAAAACGTCACTTATTTATCAAAACAGCGTGAACCAATCTCAAGTTTACTGTTTAATGGTTCTTCCCCGCTTCTATCAGCTAACAACGTAAATAACTATATTGTAAATATAGGAAAAACCCTTGCCGAACAGATCCTAAAGTCAACAGGAAGACAACAGTCATCAAATATTCGAAATGCAAACACAAGAAGTAAAAAATCTTTTGCTATGTTTGACCCTGACGCACACGAAATAGCGCGAATGATTTCAGGACTGAAGGATGATAGTGCAGTCGGCTGGGCTAACATATATCAATGGCTAACATCTATACTTATAATAAATTTGTAGAGAGGTCAATTCTGTACATGAAATATATTTCCAAAATAACTATCAGGGGGTGATTAGGGATCGATACTGATGCCAAAAATGCAATCAGTAAAATATTTGTCTGTCTGTCTATCTGTCTGTCTGTCTGTCTGTATAACCGTTATAGAAACAAAAATTACTTGACGGATTTTAACGAAACTAGGCACAATTATTTTTCATACTCCTGAGCTGGTTATAGTATACTTTTCATCATGCTACAATCAATAGAAGCAGAGCAGTGAAGGGAAATGTTGGGAAAACGGGAGAAGTTACTCCATTTTTTAAGCTACCGTCGCGAGTAACCTTAATGATTAAAGCTACACAGAAATCATTTTATGTCGGAAATGTTCTCCTTAAAATTATATACCCACGACAGCATATGTCTATCTTTTATGGTTGACTCACAATAACACGTGTAACTCCCGATAGCTTAGCAGTTCGAAGCTTTCTGATTATAATATTTGTCTACTCTTACGTTTATAACACTCTCAGTCACCCCTAATTGAAAAAGTTAACATTATTAACTATTCAATAAAAAAGAATCACATAAATCGGTATAGAAAAACCAACGTTATACATGAAATACGCTAATAATAAGCCATCGCGCGTGAATACTGAATCATGCTATAAGGATTATTTTTGAGAATCGGTCGCCGCGTGCGACGCGTCTCACGGCCGAAGGTATAAAAAGGCGGGGCGTCCGAGCGCGAGCTTCTTCAGCTACCCCGTCCGATTACCATATATAAAATACTTTATTCTCAGACGAAAGTCCATATAGAGATACATTTACACATAAACAAAAAATAAACCCACAAATCTATATATATAAAAGAAAGTCGTGTTAGTTACACTATTTATAACTCAAGAACGGCTGAACCGATTTAGCTGAAAATTGGTAAGGAGGTAGCTTAGAACCAGGAGACGGACATAGAATATTTTTATTCCGGAATTCCCATAATATCGGGATTTACGTGGGAAATACCTCCCACGCGAACGAAGTTGCGGGCAAAAGCTAGTAAGCAATAAAATATTAAAACGCTCTAAGCACATTTTGGTGCCCCCTTTAACGTATATATTTCGACTATGCCTCTCTAATGGAGTTTTTCCTGAATTTCTAAAAAGGGCTGTAGTAATCCCTATTTATAAATCAGGAAACAAAGATCCAAAGTACTAAAAAATATATTAACAGCAGACTAATCAATTACTTGGAAAAACACGGCTTACTTTCGCCTATGCAATTCGGCTTTAGATCGAAACTATCCACAGCAGATGCGGTACATAGCCTGACTGATTACGCCGCAGAACAACTCGGCAAGGGGAACCAAAGCTTAGCAATCTTTATTGACCTAGCCAAAGCTTTTGACACAATATCCATTCCCTTGCTTTTACACAAACTAGAGGCTGTAGGTATACGAGGCACACAGCTAAAACTAATAGCTGATTACTTAAATGATCGTTATCAATGCGTTCGAATCGATATGACTTTGAGTGATGAACTGAAAAACCATGATTTTGGTGTGCCTCAAGGTAGCATCTTAGCCCCAACCCTTTTTCTTATCTATATAAATGACCTATGTAATCTGGATATAGAAAATGGCAAAATAATATCATACGCCGACGACACAGCGCTAATATGTACTGCAAAAACTACCAACGAACTGTACGAGAGCGCACAAAAAGGTTTTAATATTGTCACTAACTGGCTAAACAATAATCTACTAACACTAAATATTGATAAAACAAAATATATACACTTTTCTATGCGTAAAATTCAAAATAACATAACTGATATTCATCTACACGCACATCATTGTAAAAATCCTTTAATTAACTCATGTCATTGTCCTAAGATCCTTAAAACTAGTAATATTAAATATCTGGGTGTTATAATCGACGACACACTTTCCTTCAGACAACACATCGACAGCTTGGTGTCTAGAGTACGGAAATTAATGTTTGTTTTTAAAAAACTACGCACAATCGCAGAACCTAAGCTAGTGACGCAAATTTATTTAGCCCTATATGAGGTGACACAATAATATGTGAGAATGGATTGATTCTCACATATTATTGTGTCACCTCGTGTGGTGGAGCACCAAAAACTACAATGCTTCCCATCGAACGAGCCCAGAGAGCAATTTTAAAAGTAGCCCACTCCACTCCCGTCCTTTCCTCTTTCCCATAGATCAGTTATATAAATCCTGCATCGTTTAACTGTTAGGCAATTATTTATAATGCACGTAATACTAAAACAACACTCTCAGCTTTCCTACAATTCTAACATTACTAACAAAAGATGTAATGATATAGTTTGCAGTTCAAACTCCACCTCAAAATATTGTTACGAGCTGGGGTTCGGGATAGAAATAATTAACGCCAATTAAACCAAAATTAACACTTTAACTAATTAAACACAAAATAAAAATTTAACACAAATATTCGCACCACAACACTTGTCACTTAACACTTAAGTCGCACTGAAATTCACTAGTAAAGCTTCGATTATATCGCGTATTCGCCTCGTAATAAGACTGACTCTCTGCGCCCCTTTGCGCTCTATTTATACCCCGGTCTATGAGTTCGAGAACATTCTTATAAAATCGACTCACTGTTTATACTGCCTAGAATATTCCAGGAAGCTAATCGAGATACATAGTACCGTTATTCACCGCTAGATGGCGTTAGTGTCTCGACTAGATATACTTAGTACTGCTATTCGCCGCTAGATGGCGTTAGTGTCTCAAACATTCTAGATTTCTGTCAAAGTTTCTCGACGTACTTCGCTAAACGACTGGCGTAACAATATGTATATACGAATAGATTCTTCAGATTTTTAGGCCCATTTCTGTATAATAAACTTAATAGTGAACTAAGTATTTATATCTTAAATTACTTTAAATGCATAAAAATGTTTATAATTATCTGCATAGTCTTGTGTCCACACGGAAGACCTACTTACAGTGTGCAAATAAAATTTCAGACGTAAACGAAAATCACTAAATAATGTATTAGGTATAGGCATAAATATTATAATTGATGTAGTTCTTTAATTATAAGTCTATTTTTAGATTTTTAATTTATAATGTCAAATATATGTCATGTAAGCACTTTTTTTTCGCCTGAGGCACAGGTTTAACCTAGTTCAGGCAAATATAATCCCATGAAAAACATAAATGTGAAATGAGAGCCAAGTTCAATATTATCATAAATGCCTTGGTTGTTGACTTCAACGACAAAAGAAGTGAAATCTAAATGAGTGCCAAGTTAAATGGTCAGTCCTGAAATTTATTTATAACAACATAAAATATCATTTATTCTTATAACTTAGGCGAATATATCGTAGCCTAAGGTTTGACCTGGCTAGTTCTTATATACGTATTATTATGTTTGATGGTTAGTTTCTACCAGCAAGCCAAATTTTCGGAATAATAAAATAAGAACCGACAAGTAACAGGTTTAAAACTTGCAAATAATTCGTACATGAAAACTAGCCAAGTCAGACCTTAGGCTACAATATATTCTCCTAAGTTATAAGAATAAATGATATTTTATGTTGTTATAAATAAATTTCAGGACTGACCATTGAACTTGGCACTCATTTAGATTTCACTTCTTTTGTCGTTGAAGTCAACAACCAAGGCATTTATGATAATATTGAACTTGGCTCTCATTTTACATTTATGTTTTTCATGGGATATCATTACTTTTTGTACATAAATTAGTAGTAGGTAGTTACTTATAACAAAATTAATACTAAATGGTGATTTGTTAAACTACTGTATTTTCCTACGTTAACGGGGTATAATTGTCCTTTTTGTGTTATTTTTTATATTTTCTTGTACCTTTGAAATGTTCGAATCAGTATGCGAAATTCATTTTACGCGTTTTGCCTCCATGGTGTAGTGACCCTCTAAGATAATAGGTGGCACTAGTGGTTGTAGAATACGGTTAGTTACGCGTAATAAATACGAAAATTTACTAAATTCTTATTTATAAGTACAAAATCGGAAATATTTGGATTAAAAAAAAATAAGGGTGGTATTTAACTCGTTATATATTCACGTAAAGATCTTAGAATCCACATATAGAGATTTACAGGCACTAATTATAAGTTAAGTGAAAATTACAATAAAATGATAAAAAATTACCAGTTTCTGATTTTTTCCTTTGTATTCACCTAATTACCTATCTTCATGCCAAATTTGAACTTTCTAGGTCATCTGGAACTGGGTTATAGTTTTGATCTATAGGTCAGTCATAAAAACGACGATTTTTGGACGTTAATATCTAAATAACCGTTTGAGATATGTTTATAAAATTTGGAAGACATATGTATCTCGCTAGTTTCAATATATGAGCCAAATTTGACAAGTTTAGGTGAAATAGTTTTTGAGTTATAAGAGGCTCAAAAGTGGCTCCAAATGGTTCGTGTAATATTACACACGGTGAGCTGCGCGCCAGTTCTTGGCTTGACACGCTCCCGCGTGTTTAGATGTTAACACTTAAGTTTAGACTGTAAGACAAATTATTTTTTTTCGTGTGCACTTTGATATCAATAAATGATTATTATAAAAAAATACAAAAACGGAACCCATAAGGATTCCGGTTCAGCTACGGAACCCTAAAAATTACAGCAAAAGGCTTAACGTTGTCTTTAAGGTACGGAGAAGTCGTGGTCACCCATTCACAAACTGACCTTGGCAAACGTTGCATAACCTTGGAGATCGATCCCTGCGTTATTTAATTTGTATCTCACTGAGATTGACTGTTTTATTGCCAAACAGCAGATTTTTATGTAATGAAAGCACTTTAGTATTTTTCACGAAAATGGAATAAAACTCATCGTCAAATTATAGCTGAGAGAGTGTATAACATTGAACACATAACATTTCTTAAGCAACAGGCCAACTAGTTTTAGAGACAGGATTTGAATTGTTTTGGTAAACTTTTATAAGCCTTTCACTGAAATAAACCAGTTTATATTCTTAACACAATTTTACATCTGAATTTGATTATGTATAGATTATGAAATCTATAATCACCCTATAACGTTACCACTGCTGAGACACAGATCTCTCTATGAAAGGTAATTGGGCCGTAACCCACCACGAGGCAAGGGGGTATCATACCGCTAACTTCCTAATTCCGGGCTACTATACAACGTGTAACGGGAACCCCATATCTATCCAAAAGGGCTGAAGACAACATCTGGTATGGAGTCTCTATGCACAGTTTCAGCACAAAATAACTGACTCAAAGAATTGATACGAAATTATTGGTTTCATATATTTCTTGAATACCAATCATAACAATCGTGTCACAGCACTACGAGGGTCAATAACTTTCCACGTCACTTGCCAATAACACGATAATTCTTTTCGTTCTTCTTAATTTGAAAAATTCGGTCTCTGGTATCAGTGTATTGGAATTTGTAATAAGTTCTACACACGTAGACTTAGGATTACAAAACCCTTGCCATATCGTTTGTTATCATCCAAAGAATACATGCACTTGGTATGTATATACCCTTTAAATTACACGTTGTAGAGAATTTTTTAATAGAAGACCCAATAACACTTTTTGCCCGACAAGGAAAACCGAAAAGAAAACATTAAATACAAGAATGTTCAAAAATAAATTATACAAATGGCTCTCTGCTAATAGTTTTTACAGTGTTAAGGAGTTCCTGGAACATAAAATCGCATGATGACTGATAGTTTCATTTTGCATGTATTTGCACGCTTATATCTATTAAGCAAAACATGTTTGTTCACATTATTAACATTACCATCTTTTATACCATGTTTTTAGCAAATAAATGATTATGATTATGATTATGAAGGGAGTCGTGCCCGAGATCTCTTGCTCAGCAGTCGTGCTTGCGACCACTAGACCAACGATGCATTTAAGTGAAGGAGAACTTATTAATTATACTTTATTAAGAAGCAGTTTTAATGTTTTATGGTAAAGTTGACTTCATAATTCCAAGGCAAGGTTATTTGCTTCTGCAGAACACCGGTAAACTCGACTTCGCTCAGATTTTGAATGTCTGACATGAAATATTGCAGAGATAGATAGAATATACTTTATTGTAATCAACCAAGATACTTAACTGAACAACCTCCTGCGTTTGATGGTCTATCATTCTACACGTGATATTGGCAAAATTGTGGTGGCTCCTCCACAAACGCCACTTACCAAGAGTTGAAGTAGTACTTTATTGTACACCAATAATTGAATCACACTTAAATTACAATATTGTAAATAAAATTGGTTACAATGGCGGTCTTATCGCTGAGAGCGATATCTTTCAGACAACCTTAACCTGTGTAGTAAATAAAAAAATAATTACAACAAATATACAAAATTATGTACTAAAATACAAACTACAATAAAGCATCAAAAAATTCATCCTCAACGCTGTCGACTGGCAACGTACCTAAGATACTGGCGGCATTGCCTCGTTGTATGGCAATGCTTAGCCGTTGACCAAAGAAATAGCCAGCCCTTGGGTCGCGGGAAGCGTCAACGAGCCTTTTCGATATTTCTTTAAAAAGGCTGTGAGCACACGGGCCCCATGGTCCGAGAGTTTCGACCCCAAACGGCTTGAAAATATAGTTGTCACCGAGATGACTATATTTACGCCGCTTGAGGTTTTCCGCAGCCGCAGCGGGAGCGCCAGCACAACATGATGAACTGGGAAGATGGGATGGCGCGACAGTATCGACACAAGTTGCGTCCCACACTAAAGGCCTACCCATCTTCCAAGGAAACAATGACATGCCGTCCGGTCTCTTGCCATCGTCACGCGCCAGTCCAATGGGTTCCAATACGGCTGGAACGCCGACGGTGACAAGGGCTCGTCGGATAATGTCATTTAAGTTGGCATGTCGTGCAAAACGACCCGCACTACGGCTGCAAGAGAGACCATAGTGCCCGAGGCTGTTGACCGCTTCTCCACAATTACAGCGATGAGGGGAACAACAAGGGGCTCCTAGGCGTAGTGAAGCAGCGATGCGGAAAGTGGTGTCGTCGAACAAAGTGCCTAGATTTGAGGACGGTAGAGCATGTAACCAAAGACCTGATTCCCACTTTCCCACAGCCAGCAGACGAGCACACTCAGCAGAAGTAGCAGACATGGTTAGTAAATTATTCAGAACTACTCTGCAGAGCGGCTCGTCCCACCGCCTCTGGGAAGATGGTATAACAGGTAGGTCAGAATTCGGACAAGCAAAGGAAAGGAAGAATCCTCTATCTTTAACGGCAACACCGTTTTATCTATGATGAACTAACTGTTGTGCCTGTGGTGTGTTTACTACCTATTTAATGCTTACCAAAACGCATATCAATATTACTCACATAGTATAATTTATAGCTGTTTCTATTAATTAAAGGTCGTGAGTGGAAGCTCAAGTTTCTTAAACAATTAAGTGTTCCTTACAAATAATGTGTGTTAGTTTGGGTTCCCATCCCAAGTTGTTCACTTGCGGTTTGTTTTATTAGCTTTGCACGTAAATAGGACAGAATAATAAATAGCTCCTCAATATATTGAACTTATCATTTACGGTATAATTCACGTTGGATTTGTGGATTGTTAGTATATTTTGTTATTATATCAATATTGTTTTGTATACAGAGGATTGAAATGGTGAATAATTGTCGAAATGGTAAGCGGAGCTAGATAGGAATTCGGACAATAGTTAATTTTGTAAACGTATTCAAATGTTTTGAGATGGAAGATTGGGTATTGTTGCTCAAAGAGTGATACGGTTCTCCGCGTATTTATCGGACGGGATTGTAACGATTATTTACCCTGACTAGCTATAATTATAGGTTCATCTTTTATCCTTTATATGTATACATTAATATTAAATAAATGCTCGTATGTTTCTGCTATATGCTTTCTTAAATCATAGATCAAATTGTGATTGGACTTTGGAAGGGTGTTCTGAGAAGATACAAGACTTGTGGAGCAAAAAATCCACAGCCGCAAATTGGCAATGTTTTCCAAGCACCGTCACGTCTAAACATAATCTAACTAACATTCAAATCTACCATCATATCCGAACCGATTTACTTCCAGACTACCGTACGTGCATATTCTGACAATAAATAATTCGTAGCGATCAGAATCAGGAAGTGAAACACAACAGAGCAACGAGGCAGTTTATCTTCCCCTGCTAATCGGACCTGAAGTTGGGGACACAAGTCACTCTAATGTTTGTAACGGGCGGCCTAATCCATGTGTCACCTTAAATTAAATTTGATTCCACTTTTACGAAGCTTTAAGCCATACACCTACTAATCTGTCAGCCGCTATTAGATTTATTATGTATTGTAAAATGTAATTAAAAAAACGAATACAATGGGACAACTTAAGTACACCGGCAAGCTTAATTCAGTATTTATTTTAATAAAAAATATAATGTGTTTTTATCTATACCTTACGATAAAGAAAAAGCATTTAATGGATTTTAATAAGCCACGCCATTAGCTTTTTATAAATCATGTCCATCAATTATTTTAAAATAAACCTGATATTTAAGTTACAAGTGTAGTATACCTATACCTAGCTTCATATTTCTCGGAGAAATCTCCAGAAAAACGATATAAAATCGATTTAAGATTCAACTATTCACTACAATACAGTTCTACTCCATTGTGCGCAGATCAACCAAATCTCCCATCAGATATAGTTAAAGAATGATCAGGATTCTATACATAGACAATATCTCAATGGTTACGCGGAATAACTGTATTATCAAGTAGGCAGAGGGAACGGCGCCGCGGACATGAAATATAACGCACTTACCGTACCCCGTAATTTGCGTTCACTTGCAATATGAAAATTTATTGCAACGTATGTGTTAGTATAGAAATAGATGGCTAACTAAGAAAAATGTGTAGCGCTCTAATAACTCATGTACTTATGCTGCCCCATTTTAGATTTTCTGTACGCGTTTCGAATATCAAACGTTGTATCGTACAAAGCCTGTGTTGGGTACTTAGGCTTTAACATTTTTGTGGCCCTGAAAGCGGTTTTGGGCTACACTTGAAATATTTATTCTAGATATTGGATATTTATGAGAGCCATAATATTACTTTACTTACTATTTAATCACTTTTTATACCAAATCGAAACTTTCTAATCGTATATAAGTACTTTGAAATAAAAATTGGAGATATAAAAATTATCCTGTTTTCTCAAGCACATACAATTATTTAAACAGTACTAAAACAACCTTTTGGTTAAAAATTTCGGTCAGTCCGTTTTTCTGCTCGTCCGAGCTGCGGCTCTGGAACCGTGGAACCGATTTCGATGGGACTTGATAGGAGGTTATAGGGACACATATGGGCTACTTTTTATTGTGAAATTCTCGCGGGATCGGCTTTTTCGCGAGAAAAACCTTCCACGCGAATGAAGTCGCGGGCACAGCTTGGTAGTCTTTAAAAATAGTTACCATTGCATATTATATATATGTAAGGCTCGTTGTTAGGGCCTTTGATTTTTCTTATCTACATAAACGACATTCACTCTTGCCTGACTTCATCCAAATTATTGTGCTTCGGTGATGATATGAAAATTTATACCACAATATCATCACCTTCTGATGTAACAGCACTTCAGAACGACCTTCGGCGTCTGGAAGAGTATTGTCGAAGAAATAAACTTGATCTCAATCCCGCTAAATGCTCGGTTATTACACAATCACGTAAACGCACGACTATACCTGCAATGTACACCTTCGATGGTCTATTGCCTAAATATACTGCCATTCGCGATCTCGGTGTTCATCACGATTGTAAAATGACCTTTGAAAACCATATTAATGCAATCGTCGCGAAAGCATCCAAATCTCTCGGGTTCATGATGCGACTATCCAAGTGCTTCACGCAAGCAAAAACTTTAAAAATCTTATACTGTACCTTTGTTAGAAGCCACTTGGAATACGCATCCGAGATATGAAATCCATGCTATCATTAATATATTGACCGCATTAAGGGCAAACAAAAAAGGTTCATTAAAACTATCTGCTTCCATAAAAAAATACCATATAGGTCCGTAAATTATCTTGATCTCTGTAAGAAATATCATTTACTACCGCTAAATATTCGACGTGACGTTTCTGACTGCGTTTTTTTACTGAAGACTTATAACAATACAATTAACAACCCTGATATATTATCAGTTTTATTTTAATGTTCCTTGCAAATCTCAACTGTTCTATCCACCACTTAAAATGCCACTTGCTACCTCGAAATATAGACAGAATTCGTATGTGTTGCGTGCAAGCTTGCGTGCGAGCTTTAATGAGGTGTGCAGGCAGCATAACATTGATCCATTTAGAACAAGTGTGTCATCAGCGAGGGGGTGCAGGTGCAGAGGTGCCTTAAGTTCCCTTTTTTAAGTAATAATTATTTTTAAGTAATCATGTAATTTTATATAGTTGTGTTTAGGTTTTTACATATTATAATGTTATTAGTGTTATATTAAGTATATACCCTTTTCCTGCTGACGGCACTATGTCGTTCACAGTGTTGCTTAACTTCACATGTGGAGACACGTGGAGACCTGTAATTGGCCTCCCATGTAAATAAATAAATATAATTTACGGTCCATGCAATAAAGACACATTGCGTGGGGGAATAGAAGTATAGAATAATTATCAATTCCGTACTCAGATCAGTAATATAATTTCTTCACAGACACCTTTCATAGTTGCTGTGGTTTTCAATTTATATTCATAGTCCTAGCTTCTGCCCATACCTACCAGGATAAAAGACATTTTAAACATCAGTGCCGCTTAAAAACCCCGTCTGTAAATTAATTCCAAACAGTTTTTAACTGAGTTACAATTTGGGTGATTCTTTTTTTTTCCTAACAGCAATTTTTCCGTCAATTGCATTGTTTATTTATTTATTTTATAAAGAATCTACACACTTATTATATACAGACGAAGCTAGTAGAAGGATAATACTGGTATTTTTAAATTTTAAATATAGACACGAAAAAATAGACTAGTCTGAAAAAAAAAACAAATAATATACTACAGCAATGTATGATGTATTAGAAATTCAACCCCTGATTCTAACTTCGGAACTAGGAAAACCTATGCTATCAGAATCATTGATTCTTCCGATTAAAAGAAGTAGATTTAAGAAGAAGGAAAAGAAAAATATGTGGAAATGTGAAAACGGTGAACCCAATTTCGGAGTTTCCTTTTTGTTAGAGAGTTTTTTGTATAGTGCTCTCGTTTACTTTTGGTGAAGACCTGATGTAGAAGTACGAAGAGAGAAAAGAAAAGAGATTTGAACTTTATCGATACACAGGATACACTAATGAGATCTTCAAATTTCAATCGTTATATTTTAATAGTGAATGAAAATTATTGATAAATATATTGTAAGGTTTATGTCAATTCCAAAGCAAATAAGATTTAACTATAAGCTAGTCTGGACTTGGACTGCGAAACGTCACAATGGAACTGCGGTAAACAGCGCGAATGGTTAGAATTGTAGCATTCATTATGGTTTTAATTTAAATCCTGTAGATGCTTTGTGAAAATAATTGTAACTGAAAAAAAACCTTATTATAAACGAAATTTTATATCCAATGAAAGCCTTGTACTCATTTCTCTTCTTTGAATTATGTATTAATGAAATTTTACTATATAAATCTGACTGCGTGACGCAAAGGAAGGTAATGGTTTCAACAGTCAAGGTGTGTAGGTATGTTTGTACCTATGTGGCGTTATAGACGACAAACGCGTAGGCCGATTTAAATAATTCTTACGTCAATCGATTCGTCTTAACCTTGCGAGTCACTGAAGACATGACAGTCATCAAAATTCAACTCGATGACAACCAGATGCCATATGTATTGTTAAAATGATAAAAAGAAAAATCGACAAACTACGTCAAGTAGGTTATCGTTCTTTATCGGTATTTAAAAATATTCTATGGTTTGTTTTTGCTTTTAGTGCGGTAGTATTTTTTTTTTGTTTTGCAGCGTGTTTTTTTTAAGGTTTGTTTTTATTTTAAGTTGTTCTATACAAGATACCTAACTGCAGATATTTAAATCCCATTTCACAGTCGTACACAAACGTTTGCATTTAAGTCGTGCGGTCACATGCGCGTCTAAAGTCACACAACACCAACATTGCAAACAAACCCATCTTTAAAGTTTCTACTCAGAGTAATTCGCTTCGGCTCTCGAGTGCAAAAGTCTCGCTTTATGAGCCTAATTAAGTGTCGCATAATAAGCTTCAATTAGTGCGATGCTTATTTTATGACTTATCCCGAGCTTTTGTTTACGTTGCGTCTACAGGGTAAGCGTACGGGTTTTGGTTGGGTAAAAGTGGGTTGTCGATTTATTGCGGACTTTTGGATTAAATATTTATTAATAAGTTTCCTTCGATGGTATATCTTTATATGTATATGTAGGATAGATATGATGATGGCTAATGGTTATGATGTTATGGTACGAGAAAGTTTATAATGTTGTGTAATTGTTAGTCAGTTAGTTCAATAATGCGTAGATATTTGTACATCTGACGCAGCTTAGTTCTTTGTTGTTTTGGTTTTTCTATGATCTTATGCTTCGCTTATTAACCTACTTCGAAAGTTTAATTGAGCCTGGGGAATGGCGCGTCTTGTTACACGCGCTCTTTAGAGCAGTCTGCACCTGAAGGTGCTGACTGCTCTATCGGCTCTATCAGCCTGATAGAGCCGGTGCCTGCCAAGGTTTCGGGAAAGCTCTAACAAGATACCACGGCCCTGGAACGCAAGGGTAACTCAAGGAACAGAGTGGAATTTTAGTCAGTAGGAACCTGACAATCTCTTTCGTTCCATCCGTAGCGTAGTCATTTAATGATTTTTCTCCCCGCAAAAAGTGCTTTGTTTGGGGGCTGATACCAAAAATTCCATTTAGGGATTAAATTCAGTGTGGCTTAGTGGAATTAATAAATTGAAATCTGCTATTTATTTGACTTATTTTCTCCTTCAGTAAATAGATCCACTGTTCTTGTTTTAATGTTTGGCTGCCGACGACGCGTGTGTTATGAATATCTATTGCCACTGAAAAGCATATTTTATGGTATAATTTCAACTAAAAGCTCCTTTTATGACGTCAGTGTATATTCAACTGTTTGTATGAATGTATTCAGATGTACATAATATATTATAGTAGAGTAAGAAATAATTAAAAGCCCTCTTACGCACTGACTTTGAAAATGTCAAGCATTTGACTGTGACCTTACATATTTATTATTTAGTTTAATATGAAGACTGTATGAACTACAATTGAAGAAACTTAAAACATGTCAACACAACACGTCACACACAACAAGTCTTCTTCCCTTGAAGACTAAAATTTCTTTGGCACAAACACTTATTCAGCCGATTATAGATTATGCCGATGCCTGCTATTTGGATGCTACCGAGGAGCTATTAAACGAGCTTGAGCGCTTGCAAAATCTATGCATTCGCTTTGTTTTCGGTCTCCGAAATTATGACCATGTTTCTCACCTTCGCAAGCAACTCAAGTGGCTCCCAATCCGTCTTCGCAGGAACACTAGGATTTTGTGTCTCCTCTTCAACATTCTACACAACCCGTCTTACCCTTCCTACCTGCGTGAGCGTTTTTCTTACGCTCGTTCTAGCGACGTTCCGTTTAGATCACACCTTAGATCCCTCCTTAAATCTCATCCTCATAAAACTAGCTACCACTCTTATTCCTTCTCTGTCCATGCTGTAAGATTGTGGAACTCACTTCCGCATAGCATTCGTGATTTAAAAACTATATCTCTATTCAAATGTCGATTAAAAGAGCATTACCATTCCTCTTAACTGTATTAATTATTTATGTATATATTTATATTATATGTTTATATATTATAACATTATGTATTTATTTAAATATATGTTATTTTTATTGCACTGTAAGTATGTGTAAGAATATTTAATATTTTAGTTTTAGTTTTAGACTTCACACATTCATATTTATTTCTCTTCTTGTTCTCACACACTATTGTCTACATTTCTTTTTCACTTCTCCTTTCGCAGGTCTGCTGGAAGAAATTTCTTAAGAAATAAGCTGTACCTTTGTACTCAGACATTATAATTATGTTTATCTTAATGTATTTTACTGTGTGTACATAAATAATAAAATAAATAAATAATGAGGTATGTACACTCAGAATGAGCATACAAGTGGCAATAGATCAGCTTCTTGGGGTAGAAGAGTTTTTAGTGAAGACTGGAGTTTGCAAAAAATGGATGGACAGAATAAGGATCTTGCTGATTGCTGAGAATAAATGGCGATCGATCACAGAAATCTATCGTGCTGTACTACATTTTAGTCTAATGAAATTGACAGCAATCATATAATGAAAATTGTACTGGATGACTTTTTGACTTCTGAATTGGCTTTAACAATTATACTTAATTTTCATTTTAGGGGCAGTAGTGGCTCTGTTGTTACAGGCACAAACAACATAGATAGATAGATATACTCTTAATTGTACACCATAACAGAATTAAATGAGGACTTAAAAACTACAAAGGGTGTTACAATGGGCGGTCGTATCGCTAAAAGCGATCTTTTACAGACAACCTTTGGAAGGATTTGACACAGCAGGAGAAAGAAATACGCGGGTAGTCTCTGGTGTACTATTCACTTATATACAATAAATAAGTAATAACCTACATACTCAATACACATATACATATATATATACATAAAAAAACAAAGCTGAGATATATAAAAAATAGTAACAAATTAAAGAGAGAGATAGAGATCTTTCACCATATTTTTGAAAGAAGGAAGGGTTTGTGGTTGTCTTACTGACACGGAAAGAGTATTCCACAGTCGTACTGCTTGAGCTGCGAACGACTTACCAAAGAAATTGGTGGAGTGACTCGGTACCTCTAGCCTCAAGTTTTCCGATGACTTCAGAAATTTGGCATAAGTGTCATGGAAGAACTTGAAACGTTATTTGAGATAAGAGGGTGTTTTAGGATTGAACAGAATACTGTAAAGCAGAGACAAGATGTATAAGTTCCGGCGAAGACGTATAGGAAGCCACTTGAGTTTCGTACGAAATTCGATACGTGATCATATTTGCGCAAACCAAATATAAATCTTATGCAAAAATTTTGAATTCGTTCAAGTTTATCAAGTTGTGCCTCTGTGAGATCAAGATAACTGACATCAGCGTAGTCTAGGATGGGATGTAAAAGAAACTGTGCTAGTGCAATTTCAGTGGCAGTTGGCAGAAAGTTACGCAACCGTCTTAGGGAACTGGCAGAAGCAAATAATTTGCGACTCACCTCTTGTAATTGGGGACCCCACGAAAGATATTTGTCCAACCAGACCTCAAGGTTCTTAACTTTCTCGCTTAGTGAAATAGCTGTGCCGTTGAAAATAACCTGAGAAAGCTGAGACCATTTTTCCTTAGATGCCAACCTAGAGCTGCCGACTATAATGACCTGGGTCTTTAACGGGTTAACTTGCAAACCATGAGCCTCACTCCATTCGCAAACTGAAGCCAAGTCTTGGTTTATCATATTATATCATAGGTACTAATTGTAAGTTCTCCAGGCAAGCACGTTACTTTTCTGATTCTCATCATCACCACTGCTCATAAAACGTTAAAAGTCAACATCGTGACAAAACTGGCATGTCTTAGGACTGAAAAATTCGAATACCCGTTTGGTAGATTTTACTTTTATAATGATGAATCCCAGCAGTGTTACGTATTGCTTATGTTTTCACAAGATTTTCGGGTTGACGGCATATTATAAATTTCATTAGGTAAAGCAGTTTTCCAAAAGACCTACGATCAAGTGCAGCTCTATTTAAAGAGCTTAAGAATTTCTTAATAACCTGTTAGTAACACTTTCTTGGCGTAACTAACAGCGTGTTAATTTTATGAGCGCACTTGCAGTTAGTGTACATTTTCTGAGAAACGTGAGATAAGTTTTAAACAGTTTTTAGTTATGTGTCGCATAATAATTTGAAAAGATAAGGAGTTTGCCTACAAGTTGTTTATCCAAAAAATAGTCAAACATTTAGGGTTAAACCCTAAACTTACCCGACCAATAAAAACAACGAAATGAAAGTAAAATGTTATTGTGTTACAAATACAGTCGTAGTACGTTAGAGAAAATCAGATCGGGTGGTAGTAATACAGGGCGTTAGATAATGTTTCCTCCTGGGAGGAATCCGCCGGTCACAGATAACAGTGGCCGGGACAACTGTGACCTCGGATTTGTCTCTCGTTGTTACACTCCCCAGTAATATTATGAGCGGTTATTTAGACCTTTGTCTACCGTTTGTTACGTCACTGCTATGATGTTTACAAATCGAGATTGCTGTTTATGTTATCCTGGTAGCTTGATTTATTGCACGGATGAATTTAGTTTGGATTCGTGAGATTCAGGTTCGTTCTTAAAATAATCTATTTAGTCCATCCATCACTTAAATTAACAAAAATATTGGATAGGTATTTTGTCTTTTGTCTCTAACTAAAAAATGAAACGATGAGTGAGTTGAAGTTTCTCGTGGCGTCACGCCCTCGTATTAGCAAATTGTGACGTCAGCAGAACTTTAAAGCTTTTGATCTTTGTAACTTTTTATTGATTTAGAAAAGACAAAATAAACAACGTATATAATATTTTTGGAAATCGAACTGACTGACCAAATAGAATAATTATTTTTCATCACAGGAAATTACCCTTTTTTATCGTGGTAAAATTATCAAATAAGTCCTCCCACCCCGGGCAGGGCAGAAGGGACTGTCAGACTCTTACTGACTAAAATCCAAGGTGTTCCTTCAATAACCCTTTACGTTCCGGGGTCACGGTAATGGGATAAGTCCCACGACCCCGGCAGGCTTCGGCCCTCTACAGGGGGGGCCTCGTCATATTGCTGACGCTCTTTCAAGCGCGCGTGGAACATAACGCGCCGTCGACCCGGGCATGGTCCATGGTCGGACAGCGAGTTGCCCTTTACTCGCTGTCCGCATGCCCGCGCCTACGGTAGCCGGAGATCGTCGGCCGACGTCCGACACCGTGGGCGTCTACCACTGCGGCTGGGCTGGAGGGAGGACGCCATCCTCTCCCTCACACGGCCCGCCTCCTCCTTCGGCAGCGTCATGCTGACATGCTTCGCAGAAGGAGAGGAAATTACCCTATGGCGATATAAATGTTATTTTTTTTTTATTGTTAGGAGATATTTTGCATTTTTTGTTTAAAATGCTAAGAAATTAACTGGAGACTTAATTTTATCTATTTTCTAAAAACGTTTCTCGTCATACAATTCTACTACATATTCATTAAATCTATAAAAAAAATATCTAGCCAGATTGCGCTTTACAAAGATTCTTCCCGTATGTTTGAATTTCTGAAACTACATACCATATTACGAAGCTCGTAACATATAAAATAAGGATCCTCTTGAATCGTAGCAGCGAGGCTCTATTCAAGCTTCGTATTTTTGTGTTAAGTGCTTATACGGAATCCTTCTTTTTTCCATAAGAACAACTCATAAACTCAAGAGTATCCATGTCGTATTTCCTCAATATAGTATTACGGTATGATAATACAGCGAGTCGGTCACATGAATCACAGGGCTCTTCCCAGGCGAGTCTTTGTATTCAGTTTGGCGGATGACGATAACCTTAATGTAAGCGCCGTCACGGCTGGTGGTCCGAAGAAGGATCGCTTTTGTCGTGGTCCCTTCCGCGCGCTCCATTCTTTTCTCTTTATACCGTTTCTCACTTGAGTAATTCGAGGACAATAAACATTTATTGTGCTCGTTTATTTGACAGACGATGAAGAAATATCGAATGAGTGAGTTTGTTATATTTGGCCGGCGGGCATCCACTAAGTTGTTTAACGACCGCCGAAATACAAAAAGCGTTGGCGTTTTTGTCGAGTTTCCCTCTAAAAGTAAAGGATAAGGAAATTATCCGGTCACTTTAAAGCCCGAACGTGAATTTGCGAAATGTGTAAGGAACCCGGCCGCTCTCGGGGGACGCTCTCGACGGGAGACATCCGCATTCGTTTTTGTGCGTTTCATTTTCTTGCGAAGAATGGATTTTACGACTTCCTCTTTTAATAATTAACTGTTAGCTTGGTTTATTTAAATACGAAAATCCCGAGTGACGTTTTGAATTATGTCGCTACTTATTCACGTAGCTTTATGAAACTTAAAAATGAGAAAAGAATATTCTGCTAGCAAAAATATAGTGAAATCAAAAATCAATCACTTTAACACAAAGCCCAGTCGTGACCATAAAATCGGTCCTCGGCGCTCCATTCTTAGCAGCGGCTAATCATCTTAACAAGGCACATAGGAGCGAACAAGGCAGGCCCAACGCCCGGCACCCCTGCATTTGTATTCAGTTTGGCAGACTACGATAACTTTAATCCGGGTAAAGTGTCACCTTGAGTGGCTTACACAGAAAGAACCTTTGTCTGGGAGTAGGGACTCTGACCTTCTTATTTTTTCCGTCAGGTTTTCCTCCATTGTCACGGAGTAATGTAAAATCCAGCCACTTAAAAGGCAAGCTTTTCGTCGAATTGCCGGGACCTAGACTATTGCGGGGCTCCGTACAGCGACTCAACTTGATGGATTGTGATCGAGAGCCTCGTTGATCATATTACACGTACTTGGTCATTTAACGTTGCGATATATCGGCGTGGTCAGGAGATTGAAAAAGACTATTTATTTTCTTATTTGCACTACGGTCTCGGGCGTGAGTCAGCGAAAAAATATGGATGGGACCTCTTAAAATTGAATTCCGCAGAAACTTTTTGTACGGTATACGAGGTTATGGTTTATTTTATGTTATGTCTACAATATTTGTAAGAGTGTTTTTCCATGGTTTAAGGAATTAAATGGCATATGTTTTGGATGCTAATTATACACAGCTGATTAAGTCGTCATTACGGAGATAAAGTTTGGACAAAAGGTGAGGAAATGATACGGTTCCTTTGTAAAACTTGCAATGTACGTGACAAATCTTCTAGTTTCGACTTCGGATTGAAAACTGCGATAGAGTCAGCCCCGACGTGCCTCGAATCTGCTATTAGCCCTCCATTTAGAAATAGGTGCACAGACTTTATAGGTATTATATTAGAAATGTTAGAGTTGGCGAAGTAACGTAACTTCGTTATATTGTAGTCACGTTTTAAGCTCTTCATCATGTGTAGTACCTATGCAATTACTCTGCGAAGTACTTATTTGTATTAACGCAATTAGATCAGCCAGTGAGGCGAAAACTAACTAAACTGAGAGCTACTCAAATGAACACAATCGGAATCAGAATGGTTTGTCTTCTACCTACATAATGGTGGTACAGTCTCTGACGGAGTTATAAACGCGTACACTGTAATAGCCGAAGCCTGCCGTTCCATCAACTCAATTTTATAGGGGCCCAATGCATTGACATGGTATACTTATTCCTCGTTAGATCACGTAAGTGAGGAAATAGAAGATTAAGTTATGTCAAGTATAAAACGTAAAGCTTTGTCTCGTGGAGCTTTTAAACACATTATTATACGCTTTGTCATTTTATTTTATTTTATTTATTTGGCTCACCAACAATTGAATACACTGATACAAAAATATGAGATAATATTCAGTAGATTTAAGGACAAGTGTATCAATTTCTTATAGGTAAGAACATCATGCATTACATATGTGTTGTATGATTACCTACTTACAATTAGATGAGTACCACAATCATAATAAATCGAAATTTGAAATATAAACCATAATCAAAATATTGTTATTTAAAAATCAAAGAATTCAATTAAGTAATTAAAATCAAAACATTAAATTAAAAATAAGTTAAAATTATTACTAAAATTAAAATTAATATCACAATAGTATCATTATAAAATCATAATTACAGTTAATATAATATAAAAATAAAAATAATTAAAGGATTTACATGTTTTTGTATATAATATTTCTTAACTTGCTAAGTGAGTCAGATTGCACATCAATAAGATCACTGCAGCTATCTAACAATTTACATAGACAGAGAACAGGAGAGTTAGCACTAAGGACAGTTCTACGAAGAGGAGGATGTAATGGGGTTATAGGAGCTCGGGGGCTTTTAGTGGGTACCCTGAATTTGAACTGGCTCAACAATTTAGGACAGTCAATATCATGTTGCAAAATTTAAACAAGAATGAGGAATCTAATGAATCTCTCCTTTTCTCTAGGGATCTAGGGATCTTGAAATGGGAGAGTCTCTCTCTGTACAATGGTTTCGTTTTAGTTATCCTAGAAGAGTATGCTAAATGCCACAGAAATCGTTTTTGAACCCTTTCTAATGTAAGCGTGTGGGTAGCATAGTGAGGTCTCCATATTCAGTGCTGCAATATTCTAGGGAGCTACGGACCAAACTATTGTAAAGCAAGATTTTAGTCTTATCGCAACGAAAGCAAGTAACGTTTCTTATGACAAACCCATTCTAGCAAAAAGCATTCTATCTACCATTAAAGCATTCTATCGGCTCTTTAACGACATTTTCAATGTGAGGTGCAAACGTCAACTGTTTATCAAACAAAACTCCCAAGTCTCTCATCTACTCCACTTCCTGCACTAAGTTGCCGCTAATGTAATAAGTAGATTGTGTAAATTTAGTTTTCCTAGTGAATTTCACATGGTAGCATTTTTGACATTTAAACTCATGCCATTGTCTTCACACCACTTTACGAACATGTCAATATCTCTCTGCAATAACTTAACATCAACACATAAGAATTAGACAAATAAAATAGATAGATAGATAAATAAAACATTTATTTGGTACTACAGGAGACACAAAATACAATATATATAAAACACGTGAAAAGCAGAAAATAAAACATACAATAGGAATAAACATAATGAATGAAAGTGACATTATAGAGATTAAAACACATATATAATACACTAGCTTCTGCCCACGACTTCGTCCGCGTAGAAGTCGAAAATATTCCATGGGATCCCGTTTCCGACTTGCTTGACAAAGATTATAATAGCTAGGCTAATATGCATGATATAAAGATAATTTATAGCCTATAGCACTCAGGGATAATACAGCTACATGTAAGCGAAAGAATTTTCAAAATCGGTTTGGTAGTTTCAGAGATTACCTACCCCATACATACAAACTTACAAATTTTACCTCTTTATAATATTAGTATAGATTTTGTCAGTTTTTAGATACTTTATGCGGTACATCATTATGTTAAAGTCTTGCGCTTGACATTGTACACAACAACACACAGGCACACACACACACCCTCACGCATACAAATTAGCATGCTTGTTTTGTTTTATTTATATTTTACTTTTTATATTTTGAATTTCTCTTATTTAATTGTAATTGTCTCTAATTGTTCAGATAAATGATCTCGTCATTCATAATATGCTTTCCAAGTCTTGTCAGCGGAGTGGGGACCTGGTGACCTCTAATACAGGTATTGATATACCTACCCTGGGCACCAGTCTCTTACATAGCATAGTTTTAACAGCGTATGTACGTTTATAAGTTTGTAGAGAAAATAAATGTGTTATATTATTATTGTTCGTCAAGTATTGATTTAGCGAACGATGCTAAGCTCAACGGAGCTCATGAAATTTCTATTTTAAGCTATACATCTGACAAATAATAGCAGTGCATTGACAGATTCACTCAAATCACCTACATGGTTTCCATTTATTTGACCATTGCTTTTAATATCCCACATTAAGCAGATTCCAGTTCAATTAGTAAAAAAAGTGTTGTAAAATATTTGAATTCGCATATTCTGTTCGTTTTCATCCCATTGCAGTTCCATTTATTATTACATTGTGCTGTCCGTAGTGGTATGTCGAAAAAAATAAACAATCAAATTACCCATATAAAATTGTTGTTCGCGTCTGTACGTTCCAATTCCAAAGTTATCCAATTGTTAGTCAACTCTTATTGAAACTAAACCCGACTAATGTTTATTGTTCAACTGTGAAGATATGTTGTTTGACTCGTTTATCTACTTATACAGAATTAGCGAACATGTTAGAGTACAAATGAAAAGGTTTTTACGCCAGTGATGCGAGGACCGCCAAACACAGAAAACCTTTGAAAAAATTGTAAGCTGATTTACCGTGGCTAGGCAGGGGCCTCTTGTGCCCGCTCGACCGGCAAATAAAGGCGACCAGACAAATGCTCGCAAATTGACTCGACGTTTTTCACTGTATTCCATATTTTTTACGCAAGGAGAGCATCTACGTAGTTGCTGAAACGTCAGAATGAAAGGCCAGAAGATAATTAAAAACATTCGATGTTTACCAACGTTAATTAAATTTTATTATTAAAAATACCTTTTTGTATAAAAAACCTTTCTGCTCGCCCTTCTGTATTAATCTAAAATGATCCGATCTCATTTTTTCCCATTTTTGCGTAATCTTCTATAAGTACGATGGGTCCAACAGCGACATTGAAATCTGTGACTAGGCTGAACCGTAAACAATTGAAATAAAGGAGTTACGAAGCGAGCATTGTGATAAAATCAAATAAGGAAAGGATCTTCATAAAAACCGACTCATTACTGAGCTTGAAGGTATTAAGTCGCTACAACGACCAAATAAAGCTAAGATTACAAGTTAACCTCATGTTAGTCGGAAACCCCAATGATAAAGCATCTCAGGAAAATCGAGCCCGAGGAGGGTACACTAATCCCTCTTTAGCAAAAACGCTTCGCTCCAAAAAGTGATGGGCGGCTCACGAGGGATGGATCTTCATTACCCAACCGTGTTGTCAGTTAAGCCAAAGGGTCTCAGGATTACATACTACTTAATAAAACTTAAAAAAATGAGGACGTGATGGCTTATGTACGCCTCTGGGATTCTAGTGAGAATTTTCCACGTTTTAGTTCAAAGAAAATGTTGTTACCGCCTGTTGTATACTGCCCGGAGAAAATATTCTTAAATCAAAGGCATTTACTAGAAAAAAATATGGGGTTATTCTGTTATTACATTATTCGGTCTGGACCAATCGTAGCGTTAGAATCAAGGGCCACGTCACTACCGTGCTCAGTGTGGTGGAAGAACCTCAGCTCTCGATAAGGTCACTATGACTGGCCTGTATGTTGGATTGGATTTTTTGTGCCGGTAAAAATATGTTGGTGATTATGTTCTTTTTTAAATGATCAGTCCATTTACAATTTCCTTTCCTACAAAACTACGTCCGTTATTTCATTAAAACTACCTATTAAGACTAGATACTAAGTATATTGAATTAAAATAGATAAAATGACAGACACAGTGAGTCGTAAGCTATTTTATCTATTTTAAGATAAGCCACCCTCATTTCTCTATTAGAACAAGTTAAATTTAAAAGAAAACTAAGATTAATTACACTTGACGCGCCACATGTAAGGCTTGGATTAACTGGAATTTAGGATCTAAACGTTTAAACCGACGTGCTAGTTTACCAGTCTCTATCTCTTTTAAGAGAGAATATTAACCCGTCTGGCTCGGTAAAACTAATGACAATATTAATGTTCCAAGTTTGTTTACTTTTATTTCTACGAATAGAACATCAATGATCTCATGTGATTAACAAGGGCTAAACAATTTACGTACATCTGCAGAATTTATCCATTGAAATCACGTCACGAGAGTTTCACAATAAAGCCTACGCAAAATCTCATTACTGCAAACGAAACATTATTTGGTCGTCACGGCAAGTACGACGTGGATGGCAAATTACTAAAGTTTCCACTGATCAACAGACCTGCCCCACTTGGTACATTTCATCACAATGAAAGCCCTTTGTTTCAAATTAAGTGCACATAACCAGATTTTACGGCTAAATCGAAACCGTAATGGCTTCGAGAATATATTACGAGTTCAACAGCACAGGTGAAAATTTACGCTTACGATTCTCTTCAATAACGAGAGCTTATCATTTTTCCATACAATAGCGCCATAAAAAGATTCACGGCAGTGCCTTTTTCGTATTTACCTTTGAAAATTTATATTCCCAGTGGGTTCAAGACCGCGGCCGACCGCAATAATACACAATGGGCAATCGAATTATCATATCATTACAGGCAAGAGAAAAATCCTCAAAACTTGCTATTTTCACGTCACCCATGCTATGGTGTACTTTTGTTGAGATGGGAACCGATAGTTTCTGTTATTGTCGCTGCTTTTGTAGTTTTTGAATTTCGGGGTAAAGGGTCTGAATTGCCTCTACGTGTGAAACTGCCTATCTACTATTACCAACGATTTCCTCGTATTGTAAACAGTTATGAGTGGACAGAATTAGAAAACCACAGTTAGCCCGATACACATCTCTGATATTAAAAGCGTGTGTTTGAAATAAATAAAACTAGGTTTCGTACTTGCTTTAGTCAATAATATTTTTAAATTAAATTAAATCAAATCATTTATTTCAGGCAATTTTCTTAATAATTAACCAACCTCTTTAACTAAACTCTAGCTTTAGCACTGTCATGGGTCTACTATCTCATTAAAGGTCTGTTAGCATTTTTCTTGTACACAAGGGAATTTAGCTTGGATGTAAAACAGCACGCGGTTGATGCGGGTCGCCTATTTCCTCCGAGTTCCTATCATACTACCGTCGCTTGACGCATTTCAGCTTCAGTGTACTCATTGTCATCAGCCGCTGATGTCTCACTTACTTTGTAAACATCGACAACCATGCACGTTTCCTTGAAAGTTTTTGCTTTGTTAGTCTTCTTATGTTAAAACCCTCCTACGCAAACGAAGTCGCGGGCAACAACTAGTTTATTAATATTTGACGTTTGCTACCATTTTCATCTGATTATTTCATTAACACCAATTCACGAAGTTTAAAGAAAACATTCCTATAATTATAGTTCTCCTGCTGGGGCAGTCAAGTAAAGTAAATACAATACAGAATTTTTGAAACGTAAAATCTTCAAATAGTTGTGCCTTACGTAGGCGCAATTATTTAAAGATTTTAAACCCATAAAACAGCATGTAATTATAATTTATACAGTTAGTTTGCTGAGAGCACATTAATATTTTTATAGCGTGCAGAATTAATAATAGTAATGGATTGTGAATATTAGATAACAGCAGGTAGACTATTAAATGTGAAATACGGATAGATTGCAAGTTTACATACGATATAAGTTAATTTTTAGAGTGCTTGGTGGGATTTTTATTTAGTTACAAAAATATTGTTTTGAAAATAAAAAGCAAGTCAAAAATAAGAATTAATCGATTTTTTTCCCATAAGTCTGGTCTTAAGTACGTTAGATTCGGCAACCAGAACGACTGAATGTCTATGTAGTAGCAGTAATTTACATGGAGCGACGGTATACATATATCTCTTACTAGTTACTGGATATAATTCGGTACCTCCTCGGGAAAATTCACCCAAAGGAAAGATTATGCTCGGAGTTTCCTAGCATGATCGATACAGTAGTGGAAATGAAAAGTTAGACCAATCAGGATCCGATCCTCATCAGTCTACCTTTCAGTCCTACGATTTGAAACTTTGCCTATGGACGCGTATGTGTTTGTGTTATTGCTTTGGAAGCCTTTTTTTATTGAGGTGGAACATTGATATCGAGGGGGTCTGTCAGTCAAGGTGTGCCCTGCTTGGGCGTAGCATCGCCGTGTCCTCGTGGAGGCGATCGGTGGCGGTGACCTCTCCCTCGCCTGGCCCTGGTTCAGACCATGGTGTGGAGCGAGAGGAAATGGGATGCAGTCGCCTCCTTCTGCGATTCCCCCATGCCATTTCCCCGAAGGAGGAGGCTGAAAGCGTGAGGGAGAGACAGTTATCTTCCTCACGCCCCAGCCGCCGCGGGAGACACCCCGGGCGTCGGGGATCACGGGCTGATCTCCGGCCACCGTAGAGGCGGGTCTGCGGACGGCGAGCGGGGGTGCAGCATTGAAGGTCAACAGAAGGTGCCGGTGAAGGTGGGTTTTTAGTCAGTAGAAGTCTGACACTCCCTTCCGCTCCACCCACGGCGGGAGAAGTCATATGATGATTTTCCCACACAGAAAAAAAGGGGGTCTGTCAGACTGTAACTGGCCAAAACCACCTCATGTGTTGACACACTTATGTCGAGGGCTGCGGGAATACCTAAGTAATTTTCAAGGCGGTCCACGAATAACTATGTCAAGCAGTAAATGTCTTTCTAAAGGAATAATGATAATGATGGTTACTTCTTGGTAAAACTGGTTTTTTTTTTGTTCCTGTTGATCCCACTCCTTCACCTTGCCTTCGTCTGTTGGTAAACGATGATTATCATGTCTTAGTTGTTAGTACTTCGGGTTACCATCGGACTAAACTTGGGGTCTGTTTCTGGTCATCTGTTTAAGGTCCGGGATTGCAGGAATATCAGTTGAAGTCTGACACCCCTTATCATCACTCATACACTTATATTAATTCCAAATCTATTGAGAAAAGCTTACCTACATTCTATGTGTATAAATTATTGAATGATTTTGATTTAAGTTTCATCTTGAAGATACATCGAATATATTTTTATATAAATAATTAAATTTATTTGAAGGATGTTAAGTTTATGTATGTCAGTATATCTTATGATGTGATAATGTCTACAAAATAATCCAGCGAGTGAATGACGGCGTGCTCCTGACAATGAGTAATGAAGTTTTCATTTATTATAGCCATTTAATTTAGACTATTCAATTTATCTTCATCTTGAATAAATAAATCATAAGATGACTTTTATAACTAACACTTTAGAAAGTCTTTACATGGATTTATTGCGGATTCAATTGTTGATTTAACAAAAGGGTATTTTGGATATCAAGTTGTTTAAAATGCTAATATTTGGTTTTATATGATATCTGTAGATACTGACTCGTTTTCAAGGCTGTTTCCGTGATAGAAATCTACAATAAAGTTCAGACTTTCTTTTCTGTGTAGGCGAGGGCATGGAGGTTTGCCTCAAAGCTTAGTTTTGTTGTTATGCTATCAAATAGTTATTTAATTGTTGTGTATGTTTACTTTCAAATTATAACGATGACAGAAACAAGATACGAGGCTGTACAAGTCATGTTGTTCAAACCCTTGAATTTTTTTTATCTGAATAAAATAGTATTACGTCGAAGCCTAAAATAAAATAAACTATTCCTACAACTAGTTCACAAAATCCAAATTTTCGCAGAGGCCCTCAACATTTTATTATCCACCGTACATCTAATGCTTCGCTTCAAATGATGTAGTTAACACTGATGTGGGGAGCATATAAATAAAGAAGGCTTATAAAAACCTAAATAAATAGCCTACCGCTGTGACTGACGATATTATAAATTTGTTCAGATAACATTGTGGGTGACATTAAAAGCACCTCTGTTCGCCCCTAGGCGGATTTTGTGTCCCTAGCGTGAAAATAACGTGTGGGAACCATTTTTGGCTTTTATCTCAGGTAAACCAACTATCAGATTATTTTAGTTAATATTCTGTTGGTACGTACTGTATGTCTATAATGGACATGTTTTTATCAAAATGTTTGCGGTCAGCTACCCATATTTCAAAAGTTGTTCAAATCCATCATGGCTTAAAATGGCTCAAAGTTTAAAATTGTATGTGCGAAAATACCGACGAAAATATACATATATATATGCTCTTTCCCGATATCCACGCATGACTACTTTAAACCATTTATTTGTTGAGGGTTCAGTATAGTAGAGAAAATATAAATAAAATGGAGCAGTAGTTTCCGAAAGGCTATGGTATAGGTTCGCTCGAGTGATCAAAACTGTGAGATCTGTCAAACACAGATTGCTTCGGAAAGGAGTTGGACAGGCGAGCAATATCCGTTACCGACCGCGAAATACGATCATAATACGTGAACAAGCGAGTGCCTGCACAAAGCCGGACTAATATCAAACTTTATTATGTATTAAAAACGTTATGTAATGTTGATATGAATTCCGTTTATGCAAATTGCTAGTTCGGTCAGTGATTTGAAATTATTTATTTATGCAATATGGCAAAAGGTTTAGTCAAAAAACTTAGTAGGTATAAACCAACCAAGTGTGAGTTAGAGTCGCTCGCAAATAGTTCTGTACCTACGATTTATAATATTTAAACTTTAAAAAATAGAGTTAGCAATGTAGGTAGAATTCACATTACTAGCAATTTGGTTAATTACTCCAACAAAATATGATTGTGGCTGGAGTGGGTTCATGGCAAAGTATAATGGGTGGGGTTCGAACCTGCGACTTCTCGATCACAAGTCTGACACCTTAGCCATAAGGAAATTGTCACAAACATGTTTTTAAACCGTCTGAATCTCACCTGCTCACTTGGGGTTCCTTGAACCTTGAATCCTTGAACCGGCTCCGAACACAGGTAGGAAGTTGCAATAACAATTTCGTCAAGTGGACCTGTACCAAGCAGCGGCGGGGTATGGATGTGGAGCTGCAGTGCAAAATATGCTGCATCACCTATCCTGCTCTATTAGTCCAGCAACTAGCAGTCAAAAAGATCTCTGCGCCGCGCCGCCAAAGATGATGCCGCGGAAGTGGCGAAGTTCTGGGCTAACAAAATTGTAATTTGTCGTGCCATCGACACTTAAAAGAACTTGTTATTCTAAAACCAGAGTCATTATTAGTCTTTATTTAGTCTTTATGAGTTATTTAAACTAGTTCACGCTTATTTTTATAATTTACTTTATTTTCGAAATTACCAATAGTGTCTAGTTATAAAAATATTTTAAAATGTTATGTCGCGAAATAAGAATTCTAAAATAAAATAAAAATGAAACACATCTAGTAAATATCGTTTTTTAATTCTTTGTTTAAAAAAATACCCGCTTATTTTTTATTAAGATTGTATCTTTACTTTTTGTGTTCAAATAGTTTTTAAAGTTTATTTCTGTACGCTTACGAATTAATACGAAAAGACAAAAGATTATTTCAGAAATAGGTTTTCTCATTCAGAGAATAATTTGTAAATTGTCTGAGTGGAAATAAAATTCTTAAACCATACTAAAGGAGAAGTATAATCATTTTAATAGGTAAATTGAATTAATACAAACATACGACCTCGGAACAGTTCAAGCGACGCAGACGTTCAAATGTGTACCAAATTTCAATATAATCACACTAGTAGAATCTGCACACACAATTTATGAAAAGAACCCTTTTAAACTTACACAAGTATCTGAAAATAATAATGAAATAACTAGAATAATAAGAAACTTTCTATAAGTTTTCCCCAAAACATTTTATTTAAATAAAATGTTTTGGGGAAATGTCGAGGAATATTTGAGAGTCTTGTGCTGTTTGTTTAATATGTATTTTAATTATATGAGTTGAAAGGACTAGATATGCTCCTCTTAAAAGACACTTCAGAATATTTCAACAGCGTCCCTATAGAATAGATGAGTTTTATAACGTATTTTAGTAGCAAATTTTACTTATAAATATCGCATTAGCTTCGCAGTGACTACACACGAGTTGAGTTAAATGTAACCTTTACAGTTTTTGGAATCACGAGTTCTTTTGCTCAATAATGTCTAGGATTATTTCGACTTACATTTAAGTTTTTTTGAACGCATTTAATATTGAAACAAAATTAATTTCATCTTGTAACTTGAAGGGCGTTTTTTCACGCTCTTTTATTATAAAAACACTCGAAGTCGCTTGTCAGAGTTGTTACATCACAACAGAATTAAATGAAATAAGCTTCGCATTTTCAATAGCGGCATTTTCTCCGTGTAGTCATTGTCAGCTATTCTCATGCCTTGTTTGGCGTGTAATTGAATAAGACGATTGCCATCACCAGTCGCGAGGAAAAGAATTTAATAACATGCGATATAAACGTGGCCTCGAATACATCGCACTCTGCCATTTAAGCGACACTTCTCCGCGACGGGGACTCGCTTGCCGAGTGCCGTATTTCTCGAGCTATTCAATAGTTTTTTATTTAAATAAAAGTCCAATAATTTTAACGCTTACTGTTCAGTGCGTCGACAGTCGACAGAGGGGGAATTCATTGTGTGAATTCCGAACACGGCAGATATGCATGACCAACAGTGAACAATTCTAAAAATAAAGGCATCCATTCGGCCGAATTATTTTTAAAGCTGATAAAGAAATATGCAATCACAACGCAAAACTGGAATTTTCATCATAACATGTATATTTCTGTCGAATGTATTGAGTTGGCATTTTATTTAGAGAGCGCCTTTATGCGTGGGTCATTGGTTTCAACGCCTTGAAACGAGCCATAAATCGTCTAATATTACACTTTTACTGCCACATCTGAAGACGTACCCGTTTCCCTTTCAACATATTCTGTTATTAATTATCGATATGCGCAATAAACGTTTCCTTTATCGTTGTCCTTTTGCGAGAAATTAATATGCGGTGACCGGACAACACAATGCAATGAAAAGGGTAAATAAACAAAGAGAAAAAAAAACATTACGGAACAATTTGTAAAGATAATAAAAAATCTCTATAGACATTTACGAGCAACGAGGTGGACGTAATTTGTTTTACGGAGCAATTAAATATATAGCCAGAGTACCTACTAAATGTTGAGTATTTTAGGTTCCTACTTCAGACTTTGATCGAGAGTTACTTACTGCCAGATGGATAGGCTGAAAGAGAGAGCTGAGATACTCAGATACGGCTAAGAAAATATAGGAAATATTTTAGTGTCTATTAAGTAACTTGGTGGTAAATGGCCTATAACCATGAAGTGATTGAAGATAATTACTTTAAATTTTGTAAATAAATTCACCGAGCGAGAGTAGTTGGACTTTGTATCGACTAACCTAGTTACGCGTACCTTAATTTTAGTTTTTTAATGAACTCGTTGAATTAAACTAAATACAAAACCACACAACACTTGTAGATACTATAAGTTCATATAATATTTTGTTATATATTGTTATATTATAAGCACAGTGAATTGCGTTGTGAAATACAAGCCCGACTCATTTTATTTTGTTTATACAAATTTAAATCCACCATTATAGCCTGCACCCAATGCGATAGAATTATGATTATTATTATGAGCAAATAAAAAAAAGAAAAGCTCAAATAGCATCTTCTTCCTAGATTCTTTTAAGGCAATCATACATCATAAGTGGAATTCCCTGCCGGAGTCTGTGTTTCCCGATAGCTATAACCTAGGAGTCTTTAAGTCCAGAGTGAATAGGTTACTTTTAGGTAAGCGTGCTCCATCTTCGATCACATCATCACTTACCATCAGGTGAGATAGTGGTCAAACGCGAACCTATTTTCAATAAAAAAAAAAAAAAAAAAAATCATCATTTTTTTAAAGAGAACTCGCAATCTTGTTAACCCCTCCAACTAAGCTAAGTATGCTTGTGTCTGGAGTGGAATTCTCGATTACAAGTCCAACGCCTTGGCCATCAAGCTATTAACTCTTCAAATTTAAAAAAATAGAACCGACTTCCATATAAAAACACTATAAAGGCAAAAATAACTTTAATTTCGGAAAGCGGTGTCAAAAACGAAAATATATACAAAACTAAAGACACCGCCTTCCGAAATTAAAGTTATTTTTGCCTTTATAGTGTTTTTATATGGAAGTCGGTTCTATTTTTTTGATAAAAAGATTTTTTTCACGCTTTTTAGTGGGTCGGTTTGTAATTTATCTAGTTACAAAAGCCAAAATGTCAACTACTTATCACCTTTTACAAAATATTGGTTTTCCCGGTGCAGAGCCGTTAATTTTTGAGGAGTTCTCCTGGTACATCACCATCAGCTCTACTTCACCATATGCATTGTGACGAGCATAAAGTGCTTAATATCCATATTCAAGTAATCTAATCGCAATCAACGAAATACTTATTATTGAGTAGTTTCGGTGGCCATCTGGGGTCTTCATCATCAGTTCCACTTCCTCAAATGGTGCTTTTCAAGAGAAACTGCACAAGGTACTATAAGAAATACCCAAAACGCTATAGGTGTGCCTATAATATTTGAAAAGTTCCCTCGATTTCTCCATGATCCCATCATCAGATCCAAACGTGACGACAATGGGACCAACTAGAAAGTATACCCTTTCAAACAAAAAAAGAATTTTCCAAATCGGTCCAGCCATCTCCGAGTTATGAGGTAACATACATAAAAAAGAAGTCGTTTCGTTTGAAATCGGTTAAAAACTATAAGAATAATTCATTACAAATTCAGGAGACGCATTTCATTGCATTACTCATATCATCATAAGTCTTTCAAACGCCGTGAAGTATGGAATAGCACATTTTCTGTAAACATTTTATATAGAACAAGAGTGCGTTGGGTCAAATAGAATGGCCAATAAATCTGTTAAAGTGACAGAGCGGGCGATAACACGCGATCGTTGGTGTGTGTATTTGATAATGGCTGCCCGACACCTGCCGTTGAAACCGCAAAAGTGTATCTAGCGATACCGCTTCAATCGTTTCGAATATTTAGTTGAGATTCAGTTAGTTCGATATTCAGTTATAGATTCTTTACAGGTAACGCATCGCTCTATGTTACTCTCAATAAATTTTACGCGACTGAACTCAAAAAGAGGGGTGTTATTAGTTGAAAGTGTGTATGTCTGGGCCTATTTGTCCGTCCGTCTATCTGGCTGTGGTATAGTAGCTCCTAAATGGGTGAACAGATTTGATTTAGTACTCTTTTCTTTGTTTTGCGTTTAGTCCACATATCTGATTCTGCCAAATTACCCTCTAAATTGATGTGATTAGGTGCATGTGGAACAGAAAAGTACCTAGAATTTGTGAATATATTAGTGTGAGGTGTTAGGTTACTTTCACTCCTTCAGTGGCAACTTATATGAAGCAAAATATTTAAGCGAGTATGGATTTTTTTTAGTGAGTGTTGAGGGTTTTGGTAGTAACTGATAAATAAAAATTAAAAAAGGTAATAAAAAACGGCACAAAAATCTCCCAAAAAGTAAAAAAAAAAACAATTGACATATTTCAAACCAACTGTAGCAAAAACTGTGTGTTACATAGGCTGGAAATCGTATCTTATTTAGTAACACTTAAAAGCTTTTGAATATGTTACGACTCATAAGCTGAATATTGCAAAAGCTTGGCAAATGTATGCAGTGCTAAATAATTTAAAGTAAATTTCATATTACTCATTCAGTGCGCTCGATTGAGATGTTTTTTTTTTCAATCGTATACAACGTTCATAAAAGTGAGAGGCATTTAATGAAACTGTATTTACTATGTATCATTTACAGGCGACTCACCAAACATCAGATCAAATGAATCAGCTGTAGTTTAGTCACAGGAGTTTTTTAAAGTTTTTTTAGTTAAAACACGATGTACCTTCCCGAGCATCTGACTTGCTGACTAAGTACTTACGCATAGTTATCTAAGATCGTACACCTTAAAACGACAAAATTCATGCAACGATGCCACTCTGCACCATGCGTTCGCAATGCAAACCAGGTTTGATAATTTAGCTATTATTATAAAAAATATTATAAAAATATATTCTGTTTTAATAGTTCCGAATTAACCGTAAGCACGTATACCGTATGTATATAATGCCTCTCGCTTTTATCAACGTTGTATATAAAAGTGAAATACCACTCACTAATTAATCACGAAATCTCGGAAACTACAAGTAGTAGGGCTCTCAAATTTTGCATGGGGGTTCCTTTTAGTACGTAGATGCTCGCTAAGACGGGATTTTGCGAAATTCCTACGGGATCGGGATTTACACGGGAATAACTTTCCACGCGAACGAAGTCGCGAGCAACTGCTAGTCATATATATATTCGCTATCGTTATTATGATTGCTCCCAAGTGTGAGTATTTTACATGTAAGACGTGTAGTAACACGTTACTACTACTAAGGTTCATTCTTGAATTCCACCTATAAGCTAGCAGGTGAGTTGACTAATCCGAATGCGGAACGTTCTCGTCGATTCACATTTAAATGCACCCACGTCTACGCTCACATCTACTAGCAGGCGCAGCACCTAATCCAGTTTACTTTTCAGCTTCCAGATCGTTCTATAAAACCGTAAAAAAATACAAAACGCTTACATTTCCTACAATCGACGCTAGATTTGCTACAATCGGAGCTCTTGTTCCTTAGATTCATTCAGGCCAGAATGAATGAGCGTAAAGCACTGATTGAGCGACATAGACAAAAGACTTGCATTATCCTGTAAGTGGCATGATCCGGCGAACGCCTATTCGGATCTCTTTATATCGGGAGACTATCCAAGTATGCCGATTTTTCACGAACGTGGGATAGGATCGTATAAAACCGTCACGTATTTTTTAGTGTCAGTGGCTTCGCTAGGACTAGATCCTTAACAATATCATAACCTAGGTAAAGAACATCGTGAGAGCCCCTAACACTTATTGAATTTCTCAGTGAAAAGGGTTCAGTGACTGTAAATTCTTAGTTTCATTGCGACTTTCCTTGTAATCGACTTTTTATTATCTCTTGAAAGAGAAATTTACATAAGAATTGCTTGGTTGCCTTTTTAGTCGCTATATGATATGCAGTTAAGTAACTTGCTTATAACAAAGAAAATAATTATTTATTTTGTTAAAGAGAGAGCATTTTGTGTTAAGGTTTAAAGCTCTTTTTTTACATTGGGTATGTGTGAAACATTATTTCTGAATACTAAGAGAAAAATGCATTATTCGCTTAGAAAATTCAATGAATTTAGACCGAACAGTTAACCATAGGAGTAGTAAAACGAATTTCGTAGAAATCGCTACAAACTGTAGCTACGCGACGGTAATTTTTTCTAGAACTTTGTTTTGTTCTAACGGAAGTAAGTAATTGATTTTAATTCCACTGGCAGTACGTTGAAACGCAACCGAGCGTTAATGAAAAATAATTTTCTCATCTGAAGTTGCAAGTTAAAGAGTAAGCGAACTGCGCGGCCCGGCGCACTAGCTAACAGAAATATTGTCCATTAAAAATTCTTCTTTGCTAAAGAAATATAATAGACTTGTAAATGAGTATTTTCTTAGTAATTTGTCACTCGTAAAACTAGCAAGGTAACTCCTGCACTTTGGTAGTTCGTGCCCGTTTTGATGAGACGGGAATCTTAGAGTGGTCTGATGTTTTATCATGTTTAAATTTCCATGCTAATGGCAGAATGAAGGGAGTACTCAGGGGTTATGAGCTGGCTATCATTCACAGTAAATAGATGTCACCATGAGAGTCATAAGTGGCAAGAAGCCTTATGCATTCAGGATTAATAGCGCAGTGCAATAATAAATAACGTTATGTAATCACAATCGATTTAGACAAAAGTGGTTCTGAACAGAAAACAGAATAACAGACTAGGGATAATAGGTTCCATTGACGGGGCCTAGTAGGGCTAATGCCTTACGGGGTTGCGGTAATGTTCTAATGAGATACCGCGGCCCCGGAACGTAAGGGCAAATGAAGAAGCAGGCTGGGTTTTTAGTCAGTAGAAGTCTGACACTCCCTTCCGCTCCACCCACAGTGGAAGGAGTCATTTGATGATTTTCCCACACAGAAAAAAACAGAAAAAATGCGATATTTGGTTCGCTAAATAATCTGAGACCTTATAAGCTAAACCATGCCAATTAATTATAAATACTGTGATAATGCTAACGCCATATCTAAATCAAATTGTATTTTAATAATGACTTCATGTAGCGTTTGATAATATTTTAATTCAGGAACCCACAATACTCTATTAGTCTGATTAGTAAATAATGGTAATTCATTATTTAATTCTATCTAAAATGAATATAGTGAAGAGGTGAAATAGTTAGTTAATTTGTAAAATACAGTAAAATTATAGACGAATATATAATAAAGTTGTTTAAAAAATCTAAAAAACCCGACTGCTCAACTGAAATGCAAGAAACAAGCACATTTTTATTTTAAAAGTGACAAGCAGGCGAGACCCAATTGATTTTTTAGGGTTCCGTAGTCAACAAGGGACCCTTATAGTTTCGCCATGTCCGTCTGTCTGTCCGTCTGTCCGCGGTTTAGCTCAAAAGCTATTGGTACTAGAAAGTTGTACTTTGGCATGAGTATACACGTTAATGACGCCGAAAAAGTGGTAAAATAAAATTTTGAAAAAAATAATTATTTAGGGTACCTCCCATACATGTAAAGTGGGATGATAATTTTTTTTTTCCGTTCTTCCCATAGTGTGGAATATCGTTGAATAGGTCTTTCAAAATATTAGGGGTTTGGTAAGAACGTTTTTTGATTAAGTAAACCGTTCGTGACTTATCAAGCTTTAAATTACCTATTTTCGTTAGAGTCAAGTGTACCCCCCCCCCCCTCTATCAACTAAACCGTTGTAGTTAGAAATTCAAATGTCACGGCAGTAGTACCTATATATAACGAAATTTAAAGGAAAACTATCACACATAAGTGGGCTTTACAAGTTTACGAGTAATAGTCGATCAATTGTATTTGACTCGAAAATTTCGAACAACTCCATAGAAATGCCGATAGATGGCGCTAAGCGCCAGTTGTATCGTGCTAGTTTCTTGTGACGATTGCGTAGTGTAGATCTGTGTCCGTATTTAAATTCAAAACACCGGCTATGACAAGTTCTATACAAATCTCTAAAAAAACTTTCCGTGCAAAATTGTCGGTTCAGGTGAGGATTTGTATAGGAAGTCAAATTAGTTAGGTAGTCATGTTTGGCTTTTAGTTAGAGCATGGTACAAAATGTTCAGTCAGCGAATACGACACGCACTTGGCTGTTATAAAAACTACGGAACCCTACACTGCGCGTGGCCCGACACGCACTTGACCGGTTTTTTTTAATGGGATGGGTCCGCCTGCTTGTCACTTAAAAATTTTTTTCATTATGTATAATGACTTCGCACAGCCGCCATGTATGATTTTTTCAAATGTCACCTATCTAAGAACACTTGGGCTGCTAAGACGAATCTAACGATACCTCAATTATGTGAATCCGTTCAGCGATTCTGGAGATATGAGGTAATAAAGAATATTACATACATACATACAAGATACGCGCGAAAAACACAACCCTTCCTTTGCAGTCGGGTAAAAAGTGAGTGGCTTTGGAAGGTTGTTATTGTTTATAGAGTTTGGAATTAAATTGGGAGTTTATTCAGGGGTGAACGTAATCATAGATAGATAGATAGAATACTCTTTATTGCACACCAATAATTTTAAGACACCTGATTCACTATATTGCTCAACTTATGATTATAAAGGCCAACCAGACACCTCCCGGTCATGGTGGAGCAGAAGAAATTGTCAGACGTCTTCTGACTGAAAGGCTATTATGTCAGTATTCCTTGTGGTCCAGTATCTCTTTAGAACATTTCCGCAACCCTGACAGAATCTAAGGGTTTCAACCTAGTTTTAAATGAAATTCAACTGTCTTTAAAATATCAGGTATTTAGAGATGAAACCTAACAAATTGAAACTAAGAACATTAGAAGACAGAATTAACGAGGATCACACAAAAAAGAAATACGTTACACTCTGCTTAATTTACTTTTTCGTCCTTCAATCGTCAAGTTTTCTATTCTATTCCAAGACAAGCTGATAAGTAAACACTAAAAGTTCTACTTAGGTCTTCAGGTCTCCAAAATAGATTGATGAGTCCGTTTGACGTCGTCATTAGGTTACGGTCGGACCCGGGCGTTTTTCGTGCAGACCGTTCGCCCCGGATAATTGGACCGAATGTTTTCGTCCGCTCAGTCTAATGACTGGCAGTTTTGTTTACCAACGGGACACGCTGGCTTTTATTGAGCCGTTTGCGTTTAGCCCCCGAACAATTGGTGACTGGTTTTATACTTTTTAAACTTTCGAAAAATGTTTCGTCTTTTTTTGATGTTGGTTGGGTTTATTGTATTGAAGCTTTGGGTTTCTAGTGTTTATGGATCAAAAACTTTGTTAATTTAATATAGTTGGTATTAATGTAAATCGTTGATCGTTGATTTATTGTTCTTTGATGAGTGACCAATCAATATCTCTATAGTATTAATTTGTTTTACCAAAATATTTATTTTATCATCAAAATGATTCTGACTAAACTTCAGACGCAAATAAGCATTATGATCGTTCGTATTTTTATCACACATAAGCATAGCATCGTCTTAGTACCTACCTAAATAGAACATAAGCTTTCCTTGTCAAAGCCCTCTCCGAACCTAAAACATTATCAGCGTCAGTTTTCTTTTCTAAATCAGATTGCAAAATACCGCTTTCCACATACCAATCTCAAAGCCTAAAACTACTCTCCGAAGAAACTCCCAATATCGCTGATAGACACTCTGAGCGAATCGAAAATTCGTACAATATGTACTAGCGGGAGTATGTAAAACGGATCTCCACTCGACTGTACCAATCTAAGTAATTGAGCCATACTAAAATATGTACGCGTCTATACTTACGTGTTTTTGCGTAGGGTCGCGCGGGTCTCCGTATCGATATATTTTTCTGTCCATCGATGCGTCACTACGGCGAGACCGATAGATTGATCACCGCACTGAATGACGTCCTCATTCCGGCCCACTGTGCCCACGCTCGGGCCGCCATTTTCTACATATATTTTATACAAATGTGAATAATTTAGGCTTTATTATCTTGTGTATTCTAATTTATACGTAAGTTTGGCTTAAAGTATTTATATTTATGTAGGTATAACATACCGATAATAATATCTAAACCAACACACATTTGTTTAACAACATTAGTTTTATTGTAAAGCTGAGCAGGCACTACGTATTCCCATGAAAGGGGTTTTCAAGCGATTTCTGTCCCGTTAGTGAATTAGCTTTCTTTGTCCCATATGAATACAGAACAGTTTTTCTCTATTGGAACAAATGTAAAAGCAGTAGCTTAGTAACTTATTTACTTACCGCCCCTCGAAGAGCTTTTTAATCTAATAACCTAGTTGCAATTACGAACTTGTCCTATTTTTAACTCCGTGAAACTTACAAAGCAATATCTAATAATTGACTTATCGACTGGACCTGCTACTTTTTCGATACTTATCAAGTTGAACTTTTTGTTTTTCTGAATTGTGCAATTACCCTAATGAATCTGACGCCGGATAAGGTTTTTCCAAACAGACTTTTTGGCTAAAGAAATCGGTTTTATTTAAGATCAAGATAACGCGCCGACTTACCTTCAGTTTGTTTTTGTTTTTATTCCGTTGTGACGCCGCCTTCGCTATTCATCTGGATTTTAAGATTATTTTTGATGTTTATTGTTTGGTTTGTAAATTGCGAGTGACAAAAAGCCTCGATCTCGTTTTTGCCTACAGACAAGAGAAAGACGAGCCGGTATACAACATTGAGCTATAAATGTCCGTTTAGCTAGGTAACATCGGTTTTGTTTGAATGGCTTTTGTGAAAAATTTTCGTCGACCGCTAACGTTTCGTATGACATAGTAAATCCCATTCTAGTGCGGAGGCGTCGCTAGTGGCAAAACTGTCAAGAGCGTTTTCAAAGAATTATTGTCGCATGACAGCATTGCCCCCGTGGACGAATGTAACAAAATGCTGCAAATCACAATGGCCGCGTTTGTTTATCAGCGCTGTATGCGATTTATTGGTAGCAGAGTCAACGATCGTGACTCTGTGCAGTTTTGCGAATATTTATCGATTCTTCGCTAAAGCGTTATGAGGAATGCCCGACGAAACTGAGGGTAACGTTTCAGACATCGATAAATTAACTACGCTGGTTCACTGGATTGTATAAACAACTAGCTTCGAAAATTCAATTTTCGATATTCAACTCCATAGCTAATTTCTACGACTGTTCCATTCGAAATGTATCTCGACACTTATTCTAAAGTGTCGATTTCGCACGGTGTATTATATTAAGTCACGTTATTGTTGGCTATCAGTCCGGTCGCGGCACATAAGCAAGTCGGAGGCTGCCTATGACATTATTAAACTCAGGCGCATGTCTGCTCAAGTGACGCTAAAATACTACGTGACCGCGTTGCACAATTGAAGTTCCCTCTGAAAAATCGTCTGCCAAAATTCAGAGCGTATCCTGAACGAATAAAGAAAAAAATTGCGGCGGCCGCATAGGCCACTCAGTCGAGTGTCCCGAATAAATTATGTTGATGAAACTTTTAGTTTGAGTGGTATACCGCGCCCGCCATTCCTTTTAATAATCATTAGATATGAATCCTGAACTTTCATGGGTAGTTGGCACTTTAACAAGAGCTAATAAATTTTATGAGTGTATGTCGCTTTCTATTTACGATTGTTTAGTTTTATTAATAATTGGCGTAAGTGACTATTGTCAGACTTTTATATAATAAACGTTTACCTATATCTAAAGGTAATTGTTTCCATTCAAATACTTAAACATCATTTCTACCTTACAATTTAAAAACTAAAAGGTTTTCTAACTTAAAGCAGGATGCGGAGGGTACTGAAAGAATTTTAATAAGTTTCCAACTTGTACATTCGGGAACAGGGATTCAGGGTCTATTAGACATTATAAAGGAACTGAACAATATTTTCACGTAATTTGGAGGCCATTTCGAACAAATTTTCGGGTCAGAGCTTGTCATTTATGATTGGGTGATCCGGGAATTATTAAGTAGATTTGAAGTTATTTTAAATACTTTGTGTATTATTTATTTGGAATAATAATTGTTCGTATCGAATCGGTGTTTAATACTTCAATACTTTCTCACTGTTGGGACACAGGCCTTCTCTGTACCTATCAGAGGAAATGGGCCGTAATCGTCGTAATCGTTCCATGTTCGCAGATTTTTGGTTCTAGTCCATGCCAGTTTTCTCGCCATAATTTCCTTCATAGATTTGACAGAATCAAAAACCCGAATGCAATATAAAAAAAACATAAACATTTTTTATTAAAGCACGAACCAAAAAATCTAAAGATTTATTTACTTCTGAAACGTATCTTAAATTTTACAAATGCTGTGACGTTATCGTAAAGTGCATAGCATTTAGAGGCAAGTTGAGTCAACGTATCAGTACGAGATAACTGAATGGCCAGTAAACTTCACGTCGAATAAAATGATTAACTTTATACGACCTTTTCACGGTTATTAAACCCGCCCATTGCCGGCACTCCCCATGAAATGAAACTGGAGACACATTAATTCAAGTGCAACACGAAAAATGCATTAGCGGGTCGGATCGACCATTCGTCATTGTCCTGCAATACCTATCACGTTCGGGATAGGTCACTGGAATCTCTGTATATTGAATTAGCTTCAAAGTTGATCGCATTTTGCATGTGGACTGATTTCTTTAAAGTGGTTTGAATCGGTTTTTGCTTTTTTACTTTTAAGCATCGGGAAGAGTTCAAAAGTTTGTTCAAGTTCACTTAAAATATGTTGAGTTACACGCCAATTTAAAGACAATGTTTTGTCATAAGCACACACGTAGGGCCTCATAAATGTTTTTATCATAACTCTTTAGTATTTTACGAACCTCATTTATTCAGCGCAGCCTTTTGAATTCGTTGTTTGCATACAAAAATGTTTCAGTTTAAAATCAACACATTCAAGTAGGGTTTCATAAGGACATTTATTTCAATATTATATTTCATAAATTACACATTTATTGTCAAAGTCAACGTAACGTTAGTACAAGATTTCAAGATAGGTTTAAAAACAATATGAATATCGATTGATAATTTGAAATGTTTCTAACGACATACATAACTAGTTCCTTACATCGTAACTTACTTATGTTAGTCAGTTAAATATTTTAATCGATTATTATATTAACATTACATTTTACATAAAATCCGGCTATTACGATTTATATTTTACTATTAGTTCCCATTGAATTTCTATAAGTCTATTTTACAATTTCTGATATAAGACAATACTGTTTAATTCATGAAGCCTAGTAATAACAGAACATTAAAAAATATAGATTGTTGGGAATATCCCATTTTGCAGATACATAATACTGAAAACTACTAGTAATAAAAATCAAGTACTTTTTAGGAGTGTGTGTAATCATTACAAGTAAAATGTTGGTATTCAAAGATACACTGATTGCCAATCAACGAGGTTGGGAAAAGATAATGTTGAATTATGTATCGTTTCTGGACGCCTACTCACATTAATGGTTTTTCTCAAGTCCTCTACATAATCAGTAAAAGGGGATTCCAATGTTATATTGCTTCCCTGAAAGATGTTTGGTAACATTTCATATATATCATTCTATACCTGTACAATAAATATGGCACATACTGTTAATATTTTGTCACAAGTTGTATAACGTGGATATAAATGTATATGATGACGAAGACACCAACTTAGTCTTTAGAAGATGACTAGTAATTCATTATAAATTTTTGGGTGAACAAATACGTATAAATGCTGAATGCATTCACTATGGGATCCATTCTGACTTGTTTATCGATGCAATAAAAAATACTATTAATAGAAACTGAATCGAGCGGGCCTATTTTTCTCTCATTCAGCTTATCCCGAAGTCTAAATCAGGTGACGACTTAAATGGAAAAATCTGCAGTTACCTTAATTTCATTGGGTTTTGTGAACGTAACATCAGTTTTTATATACATGAGTGATTTCATCCCACAAGACATTACCAATGAATGAAAATTCACTCAGTTTATATTATTCTTTTTATTGAATATATCGTTCGTTTTGAGACAAGGAGTCCCGAACATCGTATTAGCAAGCATGATTCAGAGAATATATTTTGAATATTGATTACTTTGGTCAGTCCCCATTTCCTCGTCATCGCATCAACTGTAAATAAAGGCTTCTATATAAACTTAAAAAGTATGTATATATCGCAGCACGGTTAGTAGTAAAGCGTATATCTGCGGTGGCAGATGCTGTGCCAGGAAGTATTGGTGAGCGTGAGACGCGGCTGGGCGCGCGCGCTGTGAGGGAGAATTACGCGCGCGTTGCCACGCCGCGCCTGAGACCATCGGCTCCTCAGCGCCGAAACCGTTCATGCTTAGTTCTAGTCCTGTGAAAATTAAGATAATAATATTTATCAGAATAAAAAAATTATTCGAATGAAAAAAAAAGATTTTTGAAGTGAAAACTTCTTTAGCGGCGTTGTGCACTTTTTTTTGTAATGGGTAAAAAATGTTAAACTCGCGTCAGGACACGTGACCTGATCGAAAATTCGTAAGACGGACGGAGAGTAGACAGTCGGCGCGGCGTAGGAGAGGATGTATCCCCCTCTCTTTCTACTGCGCGGCGTAAATGTATTCCTGCGCAAACTTTTTAATGTAATATAAATTGTCATGTTTGTGTACGATAGCGCAATAAATAAATATTGTATTCTACCACATAAATGATAGTACTTTTATACTGATAATTAAAGCAATTCGTGCAAAATTATTCCCTGACCATTCCAAAACATCAAAAATGCACAACGTTAATATTCAAGTTTTCACTTCTGCCGGCACTCCCAGAGTGCAACTCGTCGTTTTTTTTATTGATAATAGGCTCGCGTTTGACCACCATCTCACCTGATGGTAAGTGATGATGTGGTCGAAGATGGAGCACGCTTACCTAAAAGTAACCTATTTACTCTTGACTTAAATACCCCTAGGTTATAGCTATCGGTAAACACAGACTCCAGCAGGGAATTCTACTCCTTAGCCGTACGCACAATGAAGGTATTCCCAAAACGTTTTGTGTGTATGGGTGGGATGTCCACCATGTAACGATGGCGCATCGCCGTTTGTCTTGTAGTCCGATGCTGGAACGGGCTTGGTGGAATTAGATTGTAGGTATATGTGAAGATATTGAATAAATTCAGAATAAAATTTCACAATAATATTTATCAGAATAAAAATTTTATTTGAATGAAAAAAAAAAAACATATTGAATAAATTCAGAATTTAACATTGAGAATAAAATTTCACAATAATGTTTATCAGAATAGAAAACCGTACACAGTAACCGTGAAGGTAAGATAGGTCTTGATGAAGAATACTAGGTAATATTCAACGGCATACGTTGGACTAGAAGCCGACTCAAAGGTGAGAAAGGTTGTGCAGACTGACATTCCAATAATCGTGTAGAGATTGTACGCATGTGGAAGCTCTAAAAGATAGACGGATCTAAGAAACCATGGAAGAAATGATCTAATTACGACACAGCCGTAAACAGTGTAAAAAAAATGCTATAAAAATTGACAGAGTTCAAAATATATGGACTTTAGAAGTGTAACTGAAACGTCAACTGGTGCTTAATCGCATCCACAAACACAACGATCCCTATTGGTCATTTGTGAATATAATCGTACCTGTAACATTGTAACGTGTACTTGTGATATTAATTGAAATTAATTTGGTTCCAAGCTTTAAATAATAATATTCCAAATCATATCAAACCAGGATTTTGAATAAATCTCGGACGTGGGTTTCATTCCGAAATGGACGGCTATCTAGTTCGGTGTGCTGAATGTTCTAGCTACATTACCGAACTAACTAACGCTATGTGTGTATCCCAAGCTGCAGGAGCTACACGTCCTAAGACGTATAATGATATTGACCACTTACTATGCAAACTGACTTGGCTCTCCATCTTTCCGAGCGCATTGACAGAGGCGCACACATAAGTTCCGTAGTCCGCCGGCGCCAGGGACTTTATAGTCAAGTTTATCCACAGCGAGTACTCGTTCATTATAATTTCTGATACACGGAGCTTCGGGTTCTCGGTCAATTTGTCGCTTAATAGCGCTGTGGAACGAAATATTTGTTAGTAAGCGAACTTCCAAGAGATACTGAGGCTGAGATACCAGATATACCAGTATAGGTAAGTTGAAATATATTTAATACTAGCTGTGCCCGCGACTTCGTCCGCACGGAATAGTGATATTCTGCAGCATTTTTAATTTTTTAGACTAATTATTTTGAAAATAAAACTCATACATAATTTTTATGTCGGTTTTAATAATATCTAATCAAAAGTAAAAAAAAAATTTCAAGCTTTAAAAATGACGTAATTTCCATACAAGCTTTCATTCCCTATTTCAACCCCTTACAGCTCTTTTTTTGCATTAAAAAGTATCCTATGTCCTTTCTCAGGCTCTAGACTATATTTGTACCAAATTCCATTAAAATCGGTTCAGTAGTTTAGGCGTGATTGCGTAACACAGACAGACAGAGTTACTTTTGCATTTATAACATTAGTAAGGATTTAATATGTATAGGTCTAGGTGTAGGTACTAGGTCGAGTGGTCGCAAGAACGATTGCTGAGCATGAGGACCCAGGTTCAAATTCCCGGGTTGTCAAAAAAATACTATTGGGTTTTCTATAGGAAATTTCTCAGTAGTAGCCCGGAGCTTGGAAGTCGGCAGTATAATACCCCCGTGCCTCATAAACCACGTAAATCCGTCGGTCCCGGCTGTCATTTAGACATCTTTGACAGTCGTCATGTGTAGTCAGAAGCCAGAAAATCTGACACTGGTCTGGTCCGGGGGTATTGTGTTACGTTGATGATACACAACCTTAATGGTTTTTTTTTTACATTTAAATGAGGTTTTATTACTTAGTAGCTGACCCGCCACGACTTCGTTCGCGTGGTATCCTACCCCTACCCAACCGATACCACTACCCCTATCCTACCGATACCCTACCCATACCTTACTCTACCCCTACCTTACCCAAACCCTACACTACCCTACCCTACCAATACCCTACCCCTATCCTACCGTATTGTACCCTACCCCTACACCTACCTTACCTCTACCCTACCCTACCCCTACCCTTGAGACCTTTCCTGCTTTTTTTATTATTTTTTTCTTAAGAACCTTCTCCTGACAAAACGAAACACAACAAAAGAAGAATCAGCCAAATCGGTCCAGCCGTTGTCGTGTTTTGCGCTTAGCAACATTTAACAACATTTAGCGATTCATTTTTATTATATAGATATCAATCAATAGTTGCTATATTTGAAAGTATTTAAGTACCATGTCAAAATTGAGCCGATTAATGAATTCACTTTTATGGTATTACTTGTAAGGTACTTTTAAATAACATAATATAGCGAAATTATATAACATAGCGCAAATTTAAAAAAAAATATTTGAAACGAGTGACTAGGGAGTTATTTGTCCGTTTTTCTCCAAAAAATACTATCTTTGCTAAGACAAAAAACTTTGTCTTTAGAGGCCCACACATGCTTTTTCTGTTAATTAACTACCATTGTTACTTTACTTAAAGAATTTTGGAACAAGCATTTTAAATTATTAAACATTGTGTTTTCTATTTTCCATACTTTTCCTATTTTTTTATTTTTATTATTATTTTTCCATGATTTTATATTTTAAAACGATAAGATGAAGACAAGACGACAAGATGAACAGTGTGATTGATTAAATTAAAATTGTTGTTAAAAAAAAGAATAATATTTCTTAAAAATAACGCTATTTTCGTTTACGTGCTTATTGAAATTCGTTGTCATTTGCGTGTCAGCTGAAATTTAAGTTAAAAGAGAAAATAGTTAGGAAAGCGCCTTCAAGAGCTAAGGAAAATATTTTCGAGCGTCTTCTCCTAATTTTCCAGGTGTGTATATAATGTTACCGTGATGTTTCTCAAGTATTTTGTTTCGTAAAGCGGAAACCATCTTCATTTTGACTTTTTAGAAAAAGAAGGGATAATACCTTGTTCGCTGTAAACACGGTTTTAAGGCGGCACTTTCAGCGGATTATTATTTACTTAGCGATATTTTTATAAAAGCAACACCTAAATAAATTCAAAGGTCTTTCAGGATTAAATTCTTAAAGTGTTAGCAAAATATAATAAACAGAAGGCCTTTTTTGGTACCAGCATCATGCCTCTATTACCTAAAAGGTAGAATGAAAGAGAAATGAGTGGTATTAAATACAGCTAACTTAATTCCACTTCTGCTCTCTTAATTATCTCTTGCTATGTTTAAGTGCGATGCTACATACAGGAGTGATGTCATCTCATGATGTATTTCTCGCATGATTTGATCAGTACCAATCGTATGGAATTTTAAAGAGTTTTCGTTGTCTGAGTTACGCTGTTTCATTTTAGGGTAGAATAGCATTCATCATTGAATGGTTATAAATCCAGATCGCATATACAAAGGAAAACCCAAAAACACTTTGTCCAACCTTGGTGTTCAACTCAGGATCTCACGGTCGAACATAATAGGATTCAATTTTGTCTTACTAAGTTATTATTTAACTTATATATTACGAACTCTGCCCACGGCTTCGCTAACTTAAAAAAAGAAAAAGTAGCATTGATTTCATCAAAATCAGTACTGTATTTTAGATGTGAAAGTGTAACAAACAGACAGATATGTATCTGTCTGTTTGTTACACTTTCAGACAGAGTTGTTACTATTTAACATAGTTAATATTGAGGAGAGATTAAATACTACTAATTATTAAGAAATTGAAACATTGGAATAATTACAGTTACCGTCTTCCCGGTACCAAGAGTTCATAGCCTTGGGAGATGCTTCGATGAAGCACTGCAGCTCCACGTCACTGCCAAGCGGTGCTCCTACTAACTGATTAGTCACCTTCACTTGTGGTATGACTGTTGGTAAGATAAAATACATTACATTATTCTTTCAGTATATAGATATTTAAGCAAACTAGTGAATATTAAGCAGTAGTGAGTTTCGTGGTACGTATTCATGAATTTCTAATAGGACACAATGATGCGCCGTGCAACAAAATTTCTGCTCAAGAATACAGCAAATACTACAGACCGTACTATTTGGTAAGAAGAATAGTAGGTAAGTAGTACTTATAAGCGCGATGAGTATAGAATCGCGGTAGTTACCTTCCTCTTACTAACCGACTTCAAAAAAAGGAGGTTTACAATTCGTCTTGAACTTTTTTTTTTTTTTTTATGTATGTTACCTCATAACTCGGAGACGGCTAGACCGATTTGAAAAATTCTTTTTGCGTTTGAATGGGTATACTTTCTAGTTGGTCCCATTGTTACGAAATCAGGATCTGATGATGGGATCCTGGAGAAATCGAGGGAAATCTTCAAATATTATAGGCACACCTATAGGGTTTTGGGTATTTCTTATATAACCTTGAGCAGTTGCTTCCGAAAAGTACCATTTGGGGAAGTTGAACTAATGATGAAGACCACAGATGGCCACTGAAACTCCTCAATAATAAGTATTTCGTGGATTGCGATTCGATTACTTGAGTACGGATGTTAAACACTTTATGCTCGTCACAATACATATGGTGATGTAGAGCTGATGGTTAAATATCAGGAGAACTCCTCAAAAATTAACGGCTATGCACAGGGAAAAGCAATATTTTGTAAAAAGTGATAAGTTGTTGACATTATGGCTTTTGTAACTATATAAATTACAAACCAACCCACTAAAAAGCGTGAAAATAAAATTTTTGCAAAAAATAGAACCGACTTCCATATCAAAACACTACAAAGCCAAAAATAACTTTAATTTCGGAAGGCGGTGTCTTTAGTTTTGTATATATTTTCGTTTTTGACACCGCCTTCCGAAATTAAAGTTATTTTTGGCTTTGTAGTGTTTTGATATGGAAGTCGGTTCTATTTTTTGCAAAAAAATTTTTTTTTGCCTATCAGAGTGCGTAAAATACATATATATTTTATACAAAATTGATATGACATAGTAATTTTAATAAAATCAGCTGTGGAGAAATAGATACGCAATTTAATGTGAATTGGATTGGATGAATACATATTATCTCTCGCTACCTCATCTAACTCTTTGAATATTTTATCAAAAGCTACTAGGCATTATTCAAATTCTAATGTGCCCATACCCAGTTTTTGTTCATACTCATTACAATTTGTGAAGTACAAAACGACCATAGAATAAACTTTACTGAAAGCGATTAAGTTTTTATTAGGTACGTTTCCAACGAAAATTGGATTTTCAAATACTTTTGTTTTAAACTCACATACTTTAACCGTCTATTGAAGAAAAAAAGAAATTTCATTCGTTGAACGTGTGTGCCAGATAAACAAGCTTTTAGTTCAATTTAACAGACTTCTGAATATAGACTTAAAGAAAAGGGTGAACAGTCAATTCCATTAGAAATGTTTATCGAAATGTATTCTTTTAACGAAATGCGAAATAAAAAGAAATGTATCTTTCACTTTTACTCTTTGAAACGTAAATGAGACATACCAAGGCACTTAATTTATTTTCAGTCAAGATATCTTTCTTGAATATTTGACACTTCGCACTCTTAGAGTGAAAGTGACCTAACTCTAAATTCGTGTAATTTCAGATTTTGATGTAAACTGGCCTGAAACATTACTCTGAATTGCCGTGGAAACAGGAATCTGAATTACGAGTTATAAAGAGACAGCTTAAACATTTGCCACTTGAGATATATGAATATAATTTATTCAATGCTGCTTTATTAGTTACTAGCTTCCGCCCACGACTTCGTCCGCGTGGAAAAAAAATCCCCCGATTTTGAAACATTCTTCATTAGTGTTCCGCTCCTATTGGTCTTAGCGTGATGATATATAGCCTATAGCCTTCCTCGATAAATGGGCTATCTAACACTGAAAGAATTTTTCAAATCAGAACCGTAGTTTCTGAGATTAGCGCGTTCAAGCAAACAAATAAACAAACAAACAAACAAACAAACAAACAAACTCTTCAGCTTTATAATATTAGTATAGATTAATGCTCAAATCCAAAAAATACTATTTTTTTTGAGTTAGGTCCCTTACATTGTGAGAGTGCGACATGCCTGCATAAACATTTAGACCTTTGAATGGTTCATGTTTCCTGATACAAATCTAAAATACTTTACTATCTTCTGAAGTTCAGCAGCTCGTCTGGAATTTCCATAAACTTCTGTTTATTTAAAAGCAAATGAATAGACAGTCGAATTGAAAAAACAGCAACTCTTTAGCATTTGCTATCCTTCATTCACTCCCGGTAATATTTTAATGGTGTTTTTCTTTCCTAGACGATCATTAACTTTAATTGAAGTCTAGGGTTAATTAAAGTTTATTGGGGCGAAGCGTTTTAATCTTTTGAATCGGTAAGTGAAGTACAGGAGATATTTTTTTATCATTATATTTTGTGAAACTCAAACTGCGGTAAATAAAGACCCTCAAGTCCAAAGTAAAACATTTAAACGGAATAATAACTTGGATGAAACTTGGGCGGCTGAGTTTCTTGCCCTTCTCTTCAACACAAAGTAATCGAACGGGCGGGTCTTTTGACATTCATAAAGTGTCTTCATGTACCCATTATGGAGAAAAAAAATTTTTTCTTACAACGCAATACCTTCATAAAACTCTAGACTTTATTGGACAGTTTACGAATTTTGAGTGAAAACAAGAGCAATTGAATATTATCGACAGCCAATGGAGAAGTCGAGAGTTCGCCCACACACTCAACGCTATTTTTGTAAAAACACAATCGCTCATCTTTTCTCCCAACAGTTCATACGTGCTTTTGGCTTAGACATTCAGACCTCCGAAATTGACGGCTATTTGGATTTATAATACTTCTGTGCCTGGATAAGCACGCTAAGCTGTAGGTCTGGCTGTCATTTGTACATTTTTGACAATGGTTACGGGTAGTTAGATGTCAGAAAATCTAACACTAGTCTTGTGAAATGGTATCTTGTTACCCAGATACTACTCGCGAGGGAGAGGCAACTCTCTTCCTCGCGCCCCAGCCGCAGCGGGAGACGCCCCGGGCGTCGGGGATCACGAGCCGATTTCCGGCCACCGTAGGCGCGGGCCTGCGGACGGTGAGCAAGGGTCGCTCACCGTCCGGTAACGACCAGGCCCGGGTCGGCGGCGCGTCGTGTTCCACGCGCGCCTCAAAGAGCTGTCAACGCCAGTGACGGGGCCTCATAGGGCCATTGCCTGCCGGGGTTTGCGGGAAAGTTCTACCGAGTTACCGCGGCCCCGGAAATTTAGGGCAGCCAAAGGAACAGGGTGGGTTTTTAGTCAGGTTCTGGAGGTCAGATAGGCAGTCGCTACATGTAAAACACTAGGACTCAGCTGGATCCGATTGGACTAGAAGACGACACGACCGGGTAAGCTGATGACGATGTTGACTTAGAAAACAATTGTCATCCAAAATCAATCAATATGAGTTGACTTACAGTGTACTTCGACGTGGTACCGTCGGCTGACAGTGGGCGGGACGCCGTTGCTGGCGATGCAGTAGTAAGCCCCCATGTCCGTCCGCTGGACGTGAGCCAGCTCTAGGGTCTCACCCTTGTGACTGTCCACAACTGTAACAAGGAGGTATTTTTAGGATTCGTCCACTGCAAGCGGTCGTAACAATGTAGTTTTCAATGAGAAAACACAATTGTTACTTCCTTCTAAATAAAACAACACAGTCATAGAACCTTTTAGTCAAATTATCTGTTTAGTACATTTATGTGAAAAGAGGTTATAATTTATACGGGTTAGCTCATCGCTGGAAAATTCTCGCTCCAAACCAAGCCAGAAAAATAACCAGCTAATGTATGTTTTACATTTATCCCAAATCTACGTTAAAACGTAGCTAAGTAAAAACACTTTAAAAACCTTTTTTATTTCACCTACAGTAAGCAATTTCACGATCTTACTACAGTGAATTATAAAATACGTAATCAATGCAAAAGGTTAGAACACACCAACAAAAATAAACCACACATGGGAATATTTTATGCGCTAAAAGGCTTTTAGGATTGAGAAACAGAGGAATTCACTCGCATGGATTTATTTTAAGAAATAGAAGAGCGCTATTTCATGTATCTGAAAAAAAAACCTCGTGTACAAGAAACTATTGCTTACATAAAAATCACGAATAAATACAGAATAATATCAAGCTCCATAACATGAAGCTTAATTAAAATTTCATTCTGTACCGGAATACTATATTTTTTAATATATAAGAGAATTATATATACGTACAAATCAAAGCCAGTAAAAGATAAAACAATTTTTAGAATAAAAATGGAATTCTCTTTAACCAACGAAACCCTGATGAAAGCCGAACTATGCGGACCTTTGATGATGAGCCTACCATGACATGCCATAAAAAATGAAGAAGATTTTTTCACATCGCTTTTGGGGCAGTAATTAGCCACTTTTAGCTAGCCTGCCGTATCTAGTAAGGGGAATGTTTATTTCGTGTTTTCTTTATTAACTTTGGACGAACATCACGGATTATGAAATGTTTCGCTCAGACTTAAACCAACTTAATATTATGACAGCAAAAATATTTTTTCACGGGACTTTTAATAGACAAATAAATTATCTGGAAAACGCCCGGAGCTCACTTTACCGGAGTATTTAAAGTAATCTGAAAGTTATTTGTATGTGGTGTTTTTTTAACTTTATTCCGTTAGAATTCGGAATCGTTCGAGTGCGAAAAAATATTCCGACGTTACTAGAGACGAGACGAAGCGTCGACGTGGAGTGCGGCATTTTCTCGTTTCACGGAAATATCGTCCATTCTGAAATCGGTTTTGAGTATAAAATCTTTTATTATGCGAACACGGTTCATTTAACGCGGCATTAAGTGAATTTGTCGAACATCGTATTTTAAAAATGAACGGGTAAAAGAGCTGTAAAATATGGGAGTAACGCGGAGGGGGGGGCGGATTACGAGACCGTGCCGAGGTATTGTGCTTAAGTTCCTTTTAGAGCAGTTTACCAATGATTTATTAAGCCTCCATTTATTGCGGCAACTACAGTGTGCAAGCCTACCGTTATCTAACAGTCGGCAGATATTATGAACTATTTATATCGCGTCTATGTTTTCTTGGAAAAGATATGCAATATATAAATTTGCAATATATTGAACGTGCTATTGCAATATTTACATATTTATTCATGATTTCACGTTGGACACGAGTTCCAATACCGTGAAACAAAATAAATTTTAATTAGTATTTGCTCAGTGAAAAGCATTTCATTAAGAGTTCAAAGCCATAAAAATAAATAATAAATAAACTGTACAATTTTAACGAAGTAGCCGATTAACTTCAAATAGCTTAATATAACGGCAGTTACACACGAGCACCAGTTGAAATATAACTGCACAACATTCTGTTTTCATTGAGAATGTTAGCTAAACGGGTTCAAAAACTATTTCGCTAATTCGCCGTGGACCAACAAGTCAGTGTAATTAAGAGATTGTACAGCAAAATTGGACATAACGAACTGTACGTTATTTCGGACGTGACATATAGAGGGGGTAGGGGGGCGAGAATTAGTCGCAGTCGATGCGTGAATCCGGACATTAGCGTCCACCACGGTATTAATGACGACCGGCCATTCATTAAGCACACATCATCATTAGCGGCTCGAAAAATATGTACGTATCAACATTATACAAGGTAGGTATCGTCGCCAACAACAGTCCAGTGGCACTCTCATTGTTATTATATAACGATTCGATAAACTCTTGGATATTTGGTCACATAAGGAGCTCAGACGGGGCCAGTAGAGGCGGGCCGGCACCAATCGGGGGCCACTTTGAATGGCTCCCGTAGCCTCCAAAACAAATGTGCGAGGGGAACACGGGCTATTTTTAGGGTTCGGCGGAAGATTCGCCATATCTGTTGGTATGTCTGTCCGTCAGTATGTCACATTTATTTTATTCCGAAACAATACATGGAAATGATACAAGAAAAATCATTAAAACTATAGGTGTGGGATGTTTATACATAGGTCTTTAACAATGACATTGAGGTTCCTCAAACCATTTTTTCTCAATAGAAACAAAAATGTTCAAAAAGATAGTCACTTCCAAAGAAGTAAAATGTCTGTCTGTCTTACTTTTAAATAGGAGAGAGAAACATATATATATATATATATATATATATTACATTATATATACATTTAGTCATAAATACATATACTATGATAAACAAAGTTATTTTTGCTGGTGAAAAATACTTCCACCCTTCATGTGCGAGTCTGACTCGAACTTTATTATGGAGTTAGAGTCTGACCGACTGCTTCACCCTTCCCAAAGCAAAAGGCATTCATGAAAATTTCCACCTTGTCCACCAAAATTCCACTTTTGGACCTGATTTGTTTCCCGAAATGACGGATGTTTTTTTTTTATTTTTTTATTGTTGATTGGCATACGTGTGGCCACAATCTCACCTGATGTTAAGTGATGATGTGGTCGGAGATGAAGCACGCTTGCCTAGAAGTAACCTATTCACTCTTGACTTAAAGACTCCCAGGTTATAGATATCAGGAACCAGACTCCGGCAGAAAATTCCACTCCATAGCTGTACGCACAATTAGAAACTATTCCCAAAGCGTTTTGGGCGTATGGGTGGGATATATTTCTTTATTTGTGATGCTATATTTTTTTATTTATTATGGAATACTGCACGAATTATGCAATATTGCAGTTTGAGCAACAGTAGGTATGTGGGGATGTATTAAACAGAAATACATACCTACATACTTGCGAAAAATATTAAACTCTTAATTGGGATAGTCGGGTAAAACTCAAGCAAGATAAGCATAGTTTTGACAGAATAAGTTACATTGTAATACTAAGTCACATAAATTGTGATTTAAATATTACTTTTAATATTAAATTTTTTTAGCATAAAATAGAACCGACTTCTATATAAAAACACTACAAAGGCAAAAATAACTTTAATTTCGGTAGTCGGTATTATTTGCTTTGTATTTTCTTTTTTTTTGTCACCGCCTTCCAAAATTAGTTATTTTTGCCTTTGTAGTGTTTTTATATAGAAGTCGGTTCTATTTTTTGCTAAAAATTTTCTTTCTCGCTTTTTAGTGAGTCGGTTTGTAATTTATCTAGTTACAAAAGCCAAAATGTCAACTACATATCACCTTTTACAAAATATTGCTTTTCCCGGTGCAGAGCCGTTAATTTTTGAGGAGTTCTCCTGGTACATCACCATCAGCTCTACTTCACCATATGCATTGTGACGAGCATAAAGTGCTTAACATCTATATTCGAGTAATCAAATCGCAATCGACGAAATACTTATTATTGAGTAGTTTCGGTGGCCATCTGGGGTCTTCATCATCAGTTCACCTGATGGTAAGTGATGATGTGGTCGAAGATGGAGTACGCTTACCTAAAAGTAACCTATTCACTCTTGACTTAAAGACCCCTGAGTTATAGCTATCGGGAAATACAGACTCCGGCAGGGAATTTCACTCCTTAGCCGTACGCACAATGAAAGTATTCCCAAAACGTTTTGTGCGTATGGCTGGGATGTCCACCATGTAACGATGGCGCATCGCCGTTTGTCTTGTAGTCCGATGATGGAACGAACTTGGCGGAATTAGATTGTGTAATTCCATCGCACACTCTACGAAATGTAACCGATAGAAAACCGATAGACTTGCAACTCGTCGTCGATGTTCAAGGCTCTGGAGCTTTGACTCGACCAGTGCATCGTTGCCAATGAGTCTCTTGGCCCGTTTCCTAATGGACTCTAGCGCGTCCAGTACTTTACTGTAATTATTTCTGTAATACATTACAATTAGCGCTACTATACCTCAGTTTAATCATTACGATTGTAAGTGCATTTACTTTACTATTATTCACTTAGCATTTAGGTCCGTTCGCTAGTCTCATAAAATTGCTATTCAACAATTCTGTTATGGCTAGAAACGGTTGTAATTATAGCAAGAAATTATTTGATAGATACACCATTTAATGCTAAAAATGTTAACTATGAATAAATAAATTTAGACTTTAGAATAAATAAATTTAGAGTTACTAAAATCGTAAATTGCAAACTTTTGTTCGATTATCTAGATTCCCTTGTTTTAGTCTCGCTAAATTGAATTCAGAGTTGTAGGTACTCAGTTAACTAACGATAAAAGTTAGGAAATATGTTACAGCTTTTAGTTTAAAACGATAGGCCAAATAAAATAAGAGATAACTTCGTTTTTTTATCAGTTAAACGTTATTGTAGATTGCCTTTCAAAACTAAAATCTCTTTAGCTCAAACTTTAATCCAGCCGATTATTGATTATGCCGATGCCTGCTATTTGGATGCCACTGAGGAGCTCTTATGTAAGCTTGAGCGCTTGCAAAACTTGTGTATTCGCTTTGTTTTTGGTCTGAGGAAATACGATCATGTCTCTCAGTTTCGCAAGGATCTCAAGTGGCTCCCTATCCGTCTTCGCAGGAACACTCGAATATTATTCCTTCTGTACAACATCCTATTCAACCCTGCATATCCTAACTACCTGCGTGATCGTTTTTCATTCACTTGTCCTACTGATGCACTTTGTAGATCCCACCTTAAACTCCATCTCAATTTCCCAGCCCATAAAACCCGTTTCTATTCCCACTCCTTCTCCTTTCATGCAGTACGACTGTGGAACTCACTTCCCGCTAAAATCCGGGAAGCTAAATCCATTAATATTTTCAAAAAGCTGGTCAAAGATCATTACCTATCCAACATCCCGTAATTTTATATATTTATTATAGGTATATATTTTTATAGCATTAATATAAATATGTATTTTAATTCTATGTATGTATATATTTGTTTATTATATCATTATAGTTTAATTGTATAGCTAAGCATGTTTTATTTATCATAACTAGTATTTATACACACTGTGTCTATCATCTCCTCTTGAACTCTCCTGTCGCAGGTCTGCTGGAAGAAATTTCTTGGGAAATAAGCAGCACCTTTGTGCTCTTTTGTCTGTATTTAATTTTTTTTTTGTAAGTGTCATGTGTGTACATAAATAAATAAATAAATAAACATAACGCAAGTTAAATCAACAATAAATAAAATGTCTTGTGCATTTAAAATATGTATATGTCGCAGGTTTTTCATAAAATTAGAAACCTAGGTTTTTGATCAAAAACCTAGGTTTTTGATGAAAAACCGGAAGATGACACATTTTAAACTCAATTTCATCATAAACCTGTAACAATCCAGATTTTTGGACAAAAACCTGAACTAGATAGATAGATAGAATACTCTTTATTGTACACCAATAATTTAAACAAGCACTTGATTTACAATAATGCAAAAAAAAAAAAAATGGTTACAATGGCGGTCTTATCGCTGATAGCGATATCTTCCAGACAACCTTTGGATGGACTTTAAGAACATAAAACAAAGAGGGGAGGAGAAAGTCAGTGTACTTACTTCAAATATATAACATACACAAAAAGTAACTAAAGTAGTTAATATAACTATATATATAGGTATATATAATACAATACAATACATAAATAAGTATAAATAAATATATGTGTTTCATATATATAAATATGTCATAAGGAAAGAAATACAAGGTAAAATCATAGGAGTGTATAAAAATGTTTGACAACAGAGCTTTTAAAAGCAGCAAGTGACTGCGCTTGTCTAACTGACAACGGCAATGCGTTCCACAGACGAGTAGCCTGCACCGTATACGATGAATCATAAAATTTTGTGGAATGCGCAGGCATTGAAAGTGTCAAATTTACCGATGATCTCAAATCTCTAGTATGTGTGTCATGAAGGAACTTAAAACGTTCTTTGAGGTAAAAGGGAATTCTTGGATTGAACAGAATATTGTAAAGTAATGATAAAATATGCGTATTCCGGCGAAGACGGATAGGCAGCCACTTGAGCTTAATACGAAACTCAGAAACATGATCATATTTGCGCAAACCAAATATGAATCTGATACAGAAATTTTGGAGTCGCTCAAGCTTATCTAGCTGCACTTCAGTGAGGTCTGGAAAACTTGCATCAGCATAGTCCAGAATAGGAAGAAGGAGAGATTGGGCGAGCGCAGTTTTAGTGGCAGTTGGCAGGAAATTGCGCAGTCTATGCAAAGACCCCGCAGATGCAAACAGTTTGCGACTCACTTCTTGTAACTGGGGACCCCAAGACAAGTCCTTATCTATGTAAATACCCAAGTCTTTCACTACATCACTATAAGGTATTACTGCACCATCAAAAACAATTTGGGGAAGGTTCATCCAGTCAATTTTGGATCGCATTCTAGAGCTGCCAACCACAATGACTTGGGTCTTCGCAGGATTAACCTTCAAACCATGATCCAAGCTCCATTGAGAAATACGTGCTAAGTCATTATTCACAATGATCACTGCCTCAGACAGTTCATCTACGGGAGCTTGCGAATAAATTTGCAAATCGTCAGCATAAAGGTGGTAGGATGAGAGAAGTTCATTAGAAATAGAATTTATAAATACAGCGAAAAGAAGAGGAGAGATAACGCCCCCCTGTGGAACGCCGGCAGTGGTATTGCACCAAGAAGATGATGAATCTTCAATGCGAATACGTTGTCGGCGGCCACACAGGTAACTTCGAAACCAATCAATTGCTGTTGGAGATATGTTAAGAGAGCGGAGTATACTGAGCAGGACATCAAAATCGACAGTATTAAAAGCGTTGCTGAAGTCCAGTAACGAAAGGACCGTCAACTTCCCATTATCCATACCTGATCTGATATCATCAGTAATTTTAACAAGAGCTGTGGTAGTGCTATGTCCTGAACGAAACCCGGATTGGTACAAATTTAGGAGTTGGTTTTTACAAAGGAAGGCACTAAGCTGACTGTGGATAAGGCGCTCGAGGACTTTGGATAGGAATGGTAAAATGGAAATAGGACGAAATTCAGAGAAAGAAACAGGATTACACTTTTTAGGGAGAGGAGTTATCTGAGCTTCTTTCCACAAAGATGGGAAAACACCTGAGGATATGGAATAATTGAGGATATGGGAAATGATAGGAAGAATTTCATCCAGGATAGGAAGAATCATCTTACGACTAATACAGTCACTACCAACAGCATTTGAGGTTATAGATAGCAAGCTCTTCTTAACATCACAACTAGTAAATTGATTAAAAATAAAAGGAGAATAATTGGGAGTAGGAAGTGATGAAAGATTATGTAGAGTTTTAGCTTTAACAGCCCCGCTGAAGTTAAAAGAGCTAGCAAAATATTGATTGAGTGATTCAAGGTCTACATCTTTAGGAATAGACTCTTGGCGTGATTTTCCAACTCCCATTGTTCTAAGAAATTTCCAGACTTTAGCCGGATCACCATTTTCAACAGACTTATGAATGTGGCGGCGCTGAGCATCCCTACAAGCCAAGTTGCTGCGATTGCGGATAGCAACGTATTTTTCACGAGTCAAGGTGCTAGGTCTGCTCTTGTATCTTGATTTTGCTGCTGCCTTTTTCTCCAAAATAATTTTCAAGTCATCCGATAGCCAAGGAGCAGGCAGATGCTTGATTTTAACCAGCCGAACAGGCGCATGAATATCGTACAACTTGTTTAGGTACGAATTCAAAATGTTGATTTTGTCATCAATTGACTCCGCATCAACAAGAGCAGACCAGTCAATATTATTAGCATCCTCACGAAGACTTTCCAAGTTCATTCCACCAAAACTGCGCTGTAGAATCTTTTTTGGTTTAGACTTTGGAGGGAAAAGTTCTTGTCAAAATCACGGGTTTGCTTTCTTTTATGACAAATAAATCAATTTAAATAAAATAAATAAAACAATCCATCATCATTTGCAACTTAGTGGAAAGGAAGCAATTGTTTATTTATTAAAATTTTACATCCATGATCCAATCAATATTCTCCTCCTTCAGTCCAATTATCAAATGAAATGTTTCAATTTCACGTACCTATATTAATCTGATTTTGATAAGCCGCGAAAATGAAGTTTCGTAACGATTAAATACGACTAAACTGAGTCAAAATTAAAAAAAGAATAAAAAATTAATAAAGGAACGTTTACCACGTTCTAGCTTTTTTATAAATCTGCTAGTATGCTTAATAAAGCATACTAGCAGATTTATAAAAAAGAAAGCACTGTCATATTAAATATAATATGACAGTTTTTTGACTTGTGACATCTAGAGTTGCATAAAACATTATTTTTTCTTGCATGCACATCGATTTGTCTTGCAGCGCGCATTTCTTAAAACCTTGGCCTCCAAATAAAGACATCTTTCATTCAGAAGCAATTTCACGCAAACTCATTTTATTTATACATAAGCTGATCTGCAATAGGGTAGTTTCTCGTGTTTCAATATTTTGCCAATAATTAAACATTTACAAGGATAAAAAGCTTTAGGCATTGGAAGTGTGAGCATGCTCTTTGTTACGTCATAAAGGCAACATTTTACACTTCGACTGCTTAGCCTTTTCCTATGTTGGATTCGGCTTCCAGTCTAACTGGATGCAGCTGAGTATTAGTGTTTTAGATGGCACGACTACCTATCTGCCCTCCACAACTCAGTAGCTGGGTAACACGATACCCCTTGGCCAGATCAGTGTCATATTTTTTGGATTCTTACTACCCGTAACGACCGTCAAAGATGTCCAGCAGTAATAGCAGCCGGGACCAACAGATTAACGAGGAATCTAGATGTGTTAAGATGGCCACCCATAGATAGATAGATAGAATATACTTTATTGTACACCAAAATTTAAACACACCTATTTAACATTATTTCTTAAATTTATGGTTACAATGGCGGTCTTATCGCTAAAAGCGATATCTTCCAGGCAACCTTTGGAAGGACTTTCAAAACTTTAATTAAAGTGGGGAGGACTAAATTAGTGTACTCATAAAACAGAAAATAATATATATATATCGATCGCATTTTTTTTTTTTTTTAGCTTGGTAAAATTATCAAATAAGTCCTCCCACCCCAGGCAGGGTGGGAGGGACTGTCAGACTTTTACTGACTAAAATCCACGGTGTTCCTTCAATTACCCTTTACGTACCGGGGTCACGGTAACGGGATGAGTCCCACGACCCCGGCAGGCTTCGGCCCTCTACGGGGGGGCCTCGTCATATTGCTGACGCTCTTTGAGGCGCGCGTGGAACACGACGCGCCGTCGACCCGGGCATGGTCCATGGTCGGATAGCGAGTTGCCCTTTACTCGCTGTCCGACCATGGACATGATGACATGATGACATTATGGACATGCCCGCGCCTACGGTGGCCGGAGATCGTCGGCCGACGTCCGACGCCGTGGGCGTCTACCACTGCGGCTGGGCTGGAGGGAGGACGCCATCCTCTCTCCTCCTTCGGAAGCATGACTGCTTCGCAGAAGGAGGCGACCGCTTCCCACTCCCTCTCGCCCCGCAGCATGGCCTCGACCAATGCCGGGCGCGAGAGGTCTCCGCCTATTGCCGCCGTGAGATATCGATAGCCTAGAAGACAAATGTGCTAATTACAAAATTTTAATAATGTAACATTTTAATGCCAAAAGTATTGAAATGATCAATGAATACTTTTGGCATTAAAATGTTACATTATCAAAATTTTGTAATTAGCACATTTGTCTTCTAGACCATCGATATATACAAATATATAAATACAATACAATACATAAGTAATTATATATAAATATAATGTGTTCTTTAACATCATGTGGAGAGGAAACAAAAGAATAATCATAAATGTGAAAGAAAATTATTAGCAACCAAGCTCTTAAAAGTAGCGAGTGACTGAGCTTGTCTTACTGACACCGGCAATGCATTCCACAAACGAACAGCTTGCACTGGAAACGATGAGCCATAGAATTTAGTGGAATGTGCAGGCATTGAAAGTCTCAAATTCTCCGATGATCTCAAATTTCTAACATGTGTGTCATGAAGGAACTTGAAACGTTCTTTGAGATAAAACGGAGTTGTTGGATTGAAGAGAATACTGTAGAGTAATGATAAAATAATTATGTGCATTACGGCGAAGGCGGATAGGCAGCCACTTGAGTTTAATGCGAAACTCAGAAACATGATCATATTTACCCATACCCATCTACAGACTGTCCTCTTGTCTTGACTTGTCCACGAATTTCTCCATAACAGAAACATTTTAAATGTTTGAAACCATGTATAGAAGCCAGGTGACTATACTCCGCCTAGGTTGTGGGAATGTTGTAACGAGATACCACAGCATCGATACGTAAGAGCAACTGAAGGAACAGGCTGAGTTTTTAGTCAGTAGAAGTCTGACACACCATTCCGCTTCCTCTAGAGCCGGAGTAGTCATTTGATGATTTCCCTCTGCCTATAGTTAATATTCTCCAGTAACTGGATTTTAAAATGGAATAGATGAAAAACATTCTGTGTTTCTTACTTAAGCTTAAATCTTGATTTTAAATATCTGTTTTCACTTTGTCAGTCTCGCTCAAATTCATCTGCAAGTGACGTTTTAATCCGAAAAAGGAGGCTGCCTCTGTAGACTATAAAATTTCGGACGTGACCAAAATAAAAATGGTATATTAAGTCAATCCTGTAATTTTCATAAAAAAACAGATAGCGAGATAATGCAAAAGCGTCTATTTTTTGTAAAAAGAAAGGAAAATTTATTTTGAGTGCTGATTTATTTCATATTAAATGCACTTTGTTTGTTTGATTATAAGTGTAGCTGTAGGTATACGAAAGTTTGAAATAGAAAAGCTATATTTTAAAACATCTAACTGTAACATCATTCAGTTTGTTTTAAAAACGTACCTCAAACCTATTGAACCTAATGATGGCACTACGTAATTTTTTTTTAATTTGTGGCATATCGCAGTTCAAACTGTTGTCGGCTGCTTAACCAGGCTTGCCTGTGGCTGCCTTATTAATAATTGAAGCCAGGGACTATTACTCATTACATTACAGTTAACAGCGCCTAATAAAAAGAAATTAAAACCATTTGGTAGCACATCAATAAAAACACAATGACGTGCAAATTGTACGGTGATATCTAATATTCATTAACTCGTCTGTTTATAAACGTCACTTATTACGAATTCATTGATTCATTCATGGAAATACATACACAATGTCCACGAATGACGTTACAATTACAGTCTGTAAAGCCGAATAGGTAAAGATGAGTAATTTAAATCGCTCGTTAACGTAATTTTGACCCAAAATACCTTCACTTACTTCTGCGAAATATTATATCCATTCGTTGTTGTACACATAACTTGTAATCCATGTCAGTAGTGCTACAATTTATTATGCTGTTATGATGAACTAGTTAAACTTAAGACTTATCAAGCCTTGCTTATATAAGAGGCCTCCAAAAAAATCGTTTATTTCGGACTTTACTAGCTCACTTACTTGGTAATCCTTAGATTTCACCGCAGGATACGTAACACACACACAGAAACACTTACTAAATTATTGGTTTCATTGGAGAATCTTAAGATCTACCGTAAATCTGGCTTTTAAGAAGGGTGAGGGTTTTATTAGGTACGATTATTTTTAGGGTCGCAAGTAAGTGAATATTATTCAGATACAATTACTATGACATCAACATAAAATCAGAGAAAAGGATTCTTATTTTAGTAGTCAAGTACGGCTAAAATATAAACCTGATACTTTCATAATTAAGAGTTAATCCCGTTATTAGAATTGTTTTTATTAATGAGTTCCCCCTGAAAATCTGCCCTCTGTATAAAGCCAATTACTGTTAAAGGTACTATTGGTTAGGATTCGAGGTCCACCATAATATCGATAGATAATTCGTTGTGGCTCGTTATATTATGATATCCATAACGTAAGTGGGTGAGTTATGGGCGTATCTTGACATAACTCATGTTGTTCGGATGCTTTTAGTGTCCTCATAATAATTGGGACGTGTTATAAACCTGTCTGATGTGATAATCAAATAGTAATAAAATAACGGGCCTAAGGATGGGTTATGTTATGTATTTATAATTATTTGTGGGTACATAGAAATATGTTGGTAGAAATCGAGTGCATTTTATTGTTTTGGAAAGTTTCAAATATTTATTGGCCGAATCCCAAATTCTTCGATCTTATCCCGATTTTCTGAATTCTTGACTACTATTATTCCATATTGACATAATTATTGTTTAATTAATTTCTACTGAGATTAAATATTTGCATGCCTTTGAGGTCGATTGTACAAGTGTCTAAAAATTTCGTTAAATTTGATTCGGTTCTATTTCATTCTATTTTAAAATCGATAAATGGCCAATTTTTTAAATAGATTCAATTGTTTATTTAAGACATGTGAAAAACATATTATGTGGTATGCCGCACAGCATATATTGATTGTTTTCTTCTAATTTACCTCCAAAAAGTGACAATAAAATATATCGACGCAAACACAAATGAGTACGTAATTATGATCGGCATTCGTCTTTGGGTCGTTGAATTACATATGTATTCCAAAATTCGAATGTAATCGGTCCCATAGATTCGGAGCAAATTGGCTGTGACAGTCGGCTAGACGGATACACGAGTGATCTTTTAAGGGTTCTGTTTTCACACAAGAAATTCGGAACCTCAAATACTTACAAGTAAAACTCTATCCCATAAATACAATACTTGTCAAAAAACCAAGTCTCGCAACTCAGTTCTTCTACCGTAAAAACTTGTGAGATCCATGTAATACCAAGTCGGTTATTCGATTATTCAGTCCCTACTTAAGGGACCTTCTGTCTTAAGTTGTTACATAATTATCTAACCTAACAACATCTTATAGTGACCATATCAATATTAAAAATCTTTAACGTTTTAAATAAATAGATTGACTCGGCCATCGCACGAAAACACAATATATCTCACAAGTAATACATACATATATAAATTAGATTGTTTTTGCGATTGCCAAGTCAATCTATTTATTTAAAACGTTAAAGATTTTTAATATTGATATAGTCACTATAAGATGTTGTTAGGTTAGATAATTACGTAACAACTTAAGACAGTCCCTTAACTAAGGACTGAATAATCGAATAACCGACTTGGTATTACATGGATCTCATAAGTTTTTACGGTAGAAGAACTGAGTTGCGAGACTTGGTTTTTTGACAAGTATTGTTTTTATGGGATCTCATTTCTTTTTGTAGATAGTCCTACTTTTTTTCTTTCCGGTGCCTTCTACTTTTTGTATACCAACAACGAATTTTCTTAAAGCCCTCTCTCTGGCTTTTTTATTCCGATGACCATTTTACAAGTTACCTTTGAACATAATTATATCTAGATACCTATCTACACCTATTATTCCATTATATTATACATAATTATATACAGGTACACTGATTAATTAACTGTAAATGTAACTTTGTAATCCCATACAAATATATGGGACTACAAAGTTATTTATGCAGTTGATGTATCTAGAGATAACTGGACCGAAATTGAGAAATATTTTAGTTTTTTCTTGATTCATACACTAAACACTAATTGTATTCTAAATTTGAAGCTTCTATGTCTGCTAGAAGTGCCTTAGACTTTTGATGATCGGTCAGTCAGTGAGTGACAAAATTAAGGAACTTTGACTCGTTATAATTCTTAAACTACTGGTTCAAATTGAATAAAATTTGAAATCTACCGTGTTTATGCAATGCCTGCTTGGTTACTGAAAATTTAGGCTTCTAGTTTTATCCACAACGAAGTTATACGGGGTCGAAAATGGACTGAATTGCTTCGAGAAAAGTATGGTATGACCGTGTCGCTTTTTGCTCGAGATCGAGATATAAGTACTCATATTATTGGTATCATATTTATTTTTGTACGGCTCAGTACGAGCGGCTAATGGGTTAATTTTAAGGAGACAAGAGATGAAGAACTGAACGTTCTTCATCTCGTGTATATCTTCATACCACTATATGGAGAAGTCCATAAGGGAAAAATAGAAACGAGACTGCTGCTGCACGATGGGACGTCAAAATTAAAATAAAAGATTAGCTCAAACTGGTGGCAAATAGAATAAAGAGAATTTATTAACCTGGGGAGCTTGCTTAGTGCGTCTTCAAAAATGAAGGAGGTTCTCTATTCGTCTCGTATATTTTTTTATGTTGGTATGTATGTTCAGCGATTACCCGAAGACGGCTGAATCGATTTGGAAATATTTTTTTTGTTTAAAAGGGTATACTTCAGAGGTGGTCCCATTTTCATCAAGTCAGGATCTGATGATGTGATCCTGGAAAAACCGAGAGAACTCTTCAAATACCTATAGTAAGATGACTATTTTTATAGTAACTTGTGCAGTTTGGTGACGTGGAACTGATGATGAAGATCACAGATGGCCACCGGAACTACTCAATAAAAAGTATTTCATGGGTTCCAATTCGATTACTTGAATATGGTTACTGAGCACAATATACTCGTCACAATGCGTATGATGAAGTGAAGCTGATGGTGAAGAACCTGAAGAACTCCTCAACAATTAACGGCCCTGCATCAGGAAAAGCAATATTTTGTAAAAGGTTGAGTAGTTGGCATTTAGGCTATTTTAACTAGGTAAATTACAAACCGGTCAACTAAAAAGAGAGAAAAACTTTCAGCAAAAAATTTAACCGACTTCAAAAACACTGCAAAGTGAATTTTCAGAAGTCGGCGCCAAAAACGAAAATAAAAAAGCAAAGACATCGACTACGGAAATTAAAGTTACTTTTCACTTTGCAGTGTTTTTTGAAGTCGGTTTAATTTTTTGCTAATTAAAGAAGAATTTTAGCAGTAGTCAATTTTAATTTTATTTAATTTGTAGCTAAACACGCCTGTATGCTAAAATCCGACCTCATTTAGCGATAACAAAGAAACTACTTTCAATAAAAGAACTAAAATAAAAACAAAACATAAAAGAAGATCTTTATAGATGTCCCATTTTATTGCTAATTTCTATTTCACATCCCCAGTATCAATATCGTCAGGTTTCAGAAAAGCACTTAAGTATTATGACCAAAGATATCCGATCACTTTTACCCTCGTATGATATTAGCATGAAATGTCTATGAACATTTTACCCCTGACCAGAAATGAAAATTGAATGGTAGGCGCTTATCTTCTACGAGATCGTATGTATGGAGATTTTGGATACATACATTCTTAAAATTGATTAATTGAAATAAACAAAATAGGGTTGTGTTGGTTTAAATTTCTTGTTCGATTGCCACCTAGGACAAATGTTTGTGTGATGACCACGGTCATTTGTTCTTCGTCTGGGTGTAATTTATCTATAATATGTATGTAATTAGAAATATATATGTATGTTTATCAGTTGTCTAGTACCCATACCACAAGCTCTGCTTAGTTTGGGACTAGATGGCGTTGTGTGAAAAGTTGTGGAATATTATTATTATTATTAAAAATTTTGAATTTGTCAGGAAGGTAGATCGATACAGTCCACTTGTTGTATAAATAAACTTATTATTTATTTATTTGTCTTTGACCATTGATCCATAAAGTGTTAGTATTAGCTGAACACCTTAAAATTCAGGTTAACCTAGTTTTGAATACAGGGTTATTATCATCATGTACAGAATGATAAATGATCTGTATTTTGCAAGTTGGTTATTGGATAATACTTTTACGCGTCATTTTTTTCGTAAATTTAAATTAGATAAAGCCGGTGTTTCCGAACTGACTACCCTGAGAAGAAACACCGAAAAATCTGCGTGCATATTTCCTCAAAGAAAGATGATTTGAGTGAGCCTATCAAGATAGTGCTAAGATTTTTCAAAAATATGTGGCTTAACTTAGAACTTAAGGAGCTCAACGATTTGAAGAACAATACTAAGGTTTGTGTAGGCCTCAAAAGTACTCTAATTGCCAGACATACACATTACATGTAAAAAAAATATTATACTATATTTAAAAATAGGTTCGCGTTTGACCACCATCTTACCTGATGGTAAGTGATGAAGTGGTCGAAGATGGAGCACGCTTACCTAAAAGTAACCTTTTCACTCTTCACTTAAAGACTCCTAGGTTATAGCTATCGGGAAACACAGACTCCGGCAGGGATTTCCACTCCTTAGCCGTACGCTTTTCTGTATCTTTATTTGTTACTAACGACCAAAATAAAGACCAGTGGTCCACTTTGGCCCTAGACAGAACCATTTAGAAATCATGGAGAGGCCGTTGCCTAGCAGTGGGACGATGCAGGCTAATAGTAATTTTATTATTATTAATATAGAACCTTTTGCATCTCCCACCCATTCATGAGTTTGTTAATGTAATAGACTATTAGATTCAAAAGTTTGAATTCTCGGTTAGTGATTACATAATACCAAACTCTAATAAACTTCACGTATTCGTAACACGTGAAACTTCAGAATGTAACATAATTAGTTTGTAGAACATGTTCAGGATCCCAACACAACCAAATAACTTAATATCCAATACGCGGATAAGCATGGCTGTACTAAATAAGATCCGAATTATTATTTTTAATCTTTTGACGTGACGTTAATAAAGGTTTTCTGTCTGAAATATGGCGACGTTTCACTAATAAGTAGCAAGTAAGCGGCAGGCCGCACGCGCGATAATCTGGACGGGTTTGTGGAACAAGGGACCAAGAAAACCCTTTGACTCAAAGGCAGATAATTCTTGTCACATTGTTTGACTCATTATGGAAAACAACATAGTTTGTGGTACAAATATTTGAGGTAGGTATATTACTCACAATACCCGAATTTCCTGAAATGTCACATTAATTAGTTGTTTGTTTATTTAATATAGGTTTTTAAGAATTTGATATAGGTTGTATAATTTACACACATAAATAATATTGGAGTTTGTTTTTTATAGATGTTTTCTCAAGTGTTTATAGTAATTTATACAATACTTAACTTGTTTGTGTTTCAAAAATTTTTAATGTCGTCGGGGTTAAACTCGGGAACGGCTGATTCGATTTTATTGGGACTATCATTGGAAGATAGAGGAAGTTATAGGGCAACATAAAGAATACTTTTTGTCTCGGAACCGCGTAGGTGTTGATTCCCTCTCGAACAAAGTCGCGGGCACAGCTAGTTGTGTAAATAAAGAAGGCCTGTTTCAAATACAAAACATTACTTATAACATTGTTTCATTTATTCTTCTTCCTTTGCTTCGTTTCTTTCGACTGAGGATTGCCTCTATACCACCCGTTTTGCGGTTTTATGCAGTAAAGATGGCTCCAAATGTCTTCTTAATAGCGTTTCACCATTTTATTGGCGTTCATATTTATTTTCGAGTCATCCCACTAATATGATCCTTTTCAGACTAAGCTTAGATGAACGCAGTATATTTCCAAAAAGCCGAGGTAACGCTTTTCGTACATATTTTTTTTTAAAGGTAACTAGCAATGTGGGTATTGGAGACAGTTTTCATATTGTTGATTGGTTGATGATTATAAATAAGTGGAGTTTGTGACTAAATAATAACAGCCGCCCGGGTCAGTCTTATAGGTTTAGCAACGCTTGCCATAGACGATTCGTGGATGAGTGATCGTCTTAAGGGCCTATACTACCTCAAATGGCTTAGCATGATTCTCCGTTATGTCGAAAATACTGCAGCAATAATTTTGAAATAAATATATGGTAAAGCTGAGGATTAATGTTAGGTACTATGTTTGATGAAAACACGATTCCATAAAATTTTCTCCATAGAAAAAAATTCCGAAGTTACCTCCAAACCAAACAGTAAACCACTGGTATGTAAACATTAAATTCAAATTAGATAATGAAACTTTGTATATTAATTGAACTAACTATAAAACAGGTCTTATATTATTTACTTTTTTTAAATTACCATTATTTTCACCGTAAAACGAAATAAACTAAATTATCGGTATCTTGGAGTCTTTTTCCTGCCACCCTGTATCACTTGCTCGCGTGACCGCGGCCAGTAGTGTGCGAGCGAGATAAAGAGTGAGAAGCGCTGAGATAGTATAGGCCCTTAACCTTTCGAGATCCCTCCATGCCTCGGAAAACACGTTTAGACGTTCGTCCCAGCTGACATTTGTATATCTTTGACAATCGTTACGGAAGTAAGATATGATATAATGTAGAAACATATTTTTTATTATGTATCATTTTTCTCTCCTTTTTTCTCTCCTTGTTTGTTATATATACCATATTTAAATTGTCTATTTTTCGTTACCGTTGGATATTTAGGTTTCGGCAATTTGTACGTTGTCTTAAATATTGTAAGTGACTTATTATTGTGCATGTTAGATTCACATCTAGTAGGTGTCAATCTGGCATATTATAGTGTGTGTTTTATGTTTTAATGTGTGATTGTACACCAGTTTTGTGAATAACAATAAAAAAAAAAAAGTCAGAAGTCAGAAAAGCGTGTTACTCAGCTACAGGGTTATGTAGGATAGATAGGCAGTGGCTCCGTGTAAAACATTGGTGCTCAGCTGCATCTGGTTACACTGAAAGCCGGTTCCGAAGTAGTTTAGAAAAGACAGAAAAGTGACTTTGGCTGTCATCCTTCTCAATGGACACTCGTGGCTGGAGACCAAAAACAAAAAAAAAAAACAGGTTCATGCATCTTTTGCTGGGGTTTCGAAAATGGGGTGCTCTAACGAGATACCGCGGTCCCGGACCCTAAAGTGGACCACCGGGACAAGGTGGGTTTTTAGTCAGCAGAAGTCTGACACTCTCTCCTGTCCACCCACAGCTGGAGGTGTCATTTGATGATTTTTCGACCGAAAACAGGTTTATGCACCTTTTAATAGTAGTTTTACATTAAAATGGACTAATTTACTCATGAAATAGGCTACCTATGCAGGTAAGATTCTCGAAAATATATTTTACATCAAATTCTACTTGATCAGTTTTGGGTTTTACGAATATAACTTTTCGACATGAAGGATTATACTGGGAAAATTTATAGTATCGTTTAATTCAAGTGGCAATATGGCTTCCCCACTTCTGAGATTGTTTGTTTTGCCGCTTACAAGATGAATTATTTAAAATATTTGCGGAAACTGAAAAAATCGTGCAAATCATCTTAAGATAAGAATAGATGGGGCTAATATGTTTTTCTGGTGACACTAAGAGTATATAGCGAATAATTATTATAATGTACGTTGCACATATCATCGTAATTTTGAGTAAGTAAATTTATTTTAGACAATAAAAACTAAACAGCGCAACGTATTAATTACTGGAACGAAATAACAACTATTTACATACCAGCCTGTATATTTTAGGTGATCGTGAACGTAATTCGATCAGCTACAAAGAGGAGCTGTCAGTTTTGTCTTGGGTCATACTTTTCACTAGCTTTTATCCGCGGTTCCGCGGGAGAAGACTACTAACACAAACTCTTTCACAAATATGATCCCTTTATAATATTATTATAGATAAGTGACGAGTTAAAACTATTTCAACTAAAATTAAAACTTGAATTAAAATTATACATGCACTTGTAAAATACTGCATTTGTGTTGCATAGCATAAAAATCATTTTATGTTATCTGGGAACACGGGAGTGTCCCCGCGAAAGACGAGCCAGGCGAAGTGCAAGGGCACTAACTAGCTTTTCTCAAAGCGGTCCTTAATTTTTTCGAACACTTTCTCTCTCTCACTTTTTTTCTGGGTGGGAAAATCATCAAATGACTCGTCCTGCTGTGGGTGGAGTGGAAGAGAGTGTCAGACTTCTATTGAATAAAAACCCACCCTGGTCCTTCAGCTGCCCTTGCGTTCCGTGGCCGCGGTATCTCGTTAGAACATTCCCACGACCCCGTAATTAACATGACTCACGTCGTCTGTGGCCTGTCTGTCCCTCTCATAGTCTCATACAGTTTTAACAATATGGTGGTCGAGTCTTCGTAGCACATGTTCACACCATCTCAACCTGGTTGACTAAGTTTTTCGGAAATAGGTGTAACTTTGAAACTCTCCCTAATTCGTTCGTTACGCACTTACGCATACTAATTCCATGTATGAAGTTTTCGGGAATGGGCTTTCATCGCAGTTCTATCATTAGTGTTTTTGTAGTGTTTCTCGAATAATAAATGTTCTGTTTTGTGGGTATGAACAGAGTTTATAAGTGTGTTTTCTGTGCTGTTCGCTATGTAGTAGGTATAGGTTGGTGGGTTATCTTATAAATGCACAGTTGAGTTTGCGGAATTGTTCTAACGAGTAATTTTAAGAACAGGGTGGGATTTTAGTCAGTGGAAGCCTCACATTCCCTTTGGCTCCCTCCAGATCGGGAGAATTAATTTGATTTTCCCCCGAAAAAAAGCAGTAGGTGCATATAGGTTATGCTATAAATGCTACCACATGTACATACATATTTATCTTTTAAACATAGAAAAAAAAATGAATAGAAATCTAAACGATCTCTCTGCCTGATGCAATAGTAGTGCTCGAAACCAAAAGATATTAAATTGTCAACTTAAAGCGGGTGCCCAATAACCGATCGGCTGAACTAGGGACAGGCTATTAATACTTAAGATTCTTGTAATCCCGTGAATTATTACATTAGGCTCCACGAAGAACTCAATACTGTATTTAAATGCGGGTCTTAAGATAGTTTAATAAATACTTAATTTTGGAATAAATTTGCCAAAAACATTTATGTATTCATTCAACGTTTCTGCATAAACCATCCATCCCGGTAACCGAGACCTTTTGCATAAAATAAATTATTGTTGGAAATCCGAGCGCTGCGATGTATCTTTGATGTTATCGTGCTCTCACTCGGCCCTGGTTATGACATTATTAAACTACACCGTACGGATCCTCTGACGCTAAAAAATACGTGACCGCTTTACACAATTTTTCCACGTTGAAAAATAACCTTCCACAAATTTAAGACCGGCACTGACAGGCGCGAATAAATTATGTTAATGAACACTTTGGAAGCGCATTCGTTGATTCGGTGGATTGGGCAGGGGCTTTTTCTTTAATTTACATAATAACCGGGTGGAGGCATGGCAGTGCGGCCGCGTGCAACCGTAACCGATACTTACTTGCATTACTCAGCAACATGCAGGAAACTAAAATTAAAACTATCTTGTAATTGGGTTAATGTCTGTGTTCATACAACACATAAAGGAACCAGTAAACGTCTGCACCTATTTACACAACTCCGCTGCAAAACACGAACATTAAAACTTTCCCCCATAATCATCATGAATGGAATCATTAACAATGTGGGGACGTTGATCCAGCACTGCGTAATCAAATTAATTTAGTGACTTATGCCCCTGCTACTTGTTGAATCAAGATAAGGCGAGTTCCTTGTATACTACCGAGTTAATTAAGACGTCCAACAGTTCATTTGCTTTCATAAAGGAATTCAAATGAAGAAAAAATAAGTTTATTTAAGCTAGGTATACGGTAACGCGTTTGCGGGGAGCTAGTGCGATTATTTTGCAAGAACTAAGTCCCCTAAATGCAACTTACACGCTAAATCCATTAGGCTTATGTTCGCATTGTACTCGGCGCGTGTTGCTGGGAAAAATAACAGTTTATTTGCGGCGCTAAAGCTTTCTAGGAAATTAAACTGTATAGGGAACCCCATAACAGTTTTATAAGCGTTTTCATAACGCGTGCAACGCATCCTATTACGTTATACGTGTCTTATAAATTGAAGGACGGTTTCGAGCTCGATTCTGTTAAGTAAAATGAATACTACCAACTTATTTACATTAACTTAACGCCTTTCAAAGTTCCGGTAAGTTTCCATATAAACGTAATTATTATTTCTTCAAACCTTTTACTATTAAATTATGTTACGGTGATTTGTTTATCATAAATACAGTTATTTTGTATAGTAATACTTTAATTCACTTGTTAATTATTATTTTTTACCAAAAGCGCTCTAGAAACTATAAATATAAAGACAAATGTCATTGTATATCTTCCTTTTTTTATTGCGGTATACTACGACAAAAACACCATAAAATACAGTCCTCTGGGAAGAGGACCAGCTGATGTGTTTTTCTTCCATTAACAGATCGATGGTAAAACTAAACAATAGTTCCAGAGAAATAATCCAAATGTAACTTAATAGTTTCATTATATTCCTGGGCACCTCATTGATAGGCCTTATAATATAATAAAACTTTTAAAGAGTCGAAAATTACATTAATTAAGACTTAATTGCAATGTTACATTAAAAAGAAAAAATAAATGAAGCGTCCATAGCCTAATGGTTAAGGTCCGACACCTTAGCCTTATTAGGCTGTGGACGCTTCCGTTGTGATCGAGAAGTCGCGGGTTCGAACCACACCCATTACAATATTGTCGTGAACCCACTCAAGACAAAAGCATATATAGCTTAGTTGGAGGTGTCCACAAGCTTGCTGTTAACGCGAATTCTAGCCATATTGCGAAAAAAAAACTTAATAAAGATTTTCATCACTCAATATGACACTTTATTTAGGTCCTGACATTTACCATCCAAAAATTACTTATTTTCAAGCGATATTAGTTTGCACACTGACAGTCAAAGGTTTGCAATATCTGTCAGTTAAAAAGAAATATTTAATAACTAAAATGAGGTGATGTTTATTTTTGTATAAACTGTTTCCAACCATTACAGTCTTGGGCATACCACAATAGCGACGGTAAGTCCCCTCTTTGAGGAGTGGCTAATGAGGCGTCATGGCATCCTCACCTTCTGCCTGACGCAGGTGCTCACCGGACACGGTTGTTTCGGGAGTTACTTGTGTCGGATTCGGCGGGAGGAAACGCCCGGGTGTCACCACTGCGAGGATCGCCCTGAGGACACGGTGGAACATAGAGTGGAGGTTTGTGTCCTCGTAGGGGCGATAGGCGGTGACCTCTCACTCCCGGCCCTGGTTCAATCCCTTCCGCTCCACCCAGGGTGGGAGAAGTCATTCGATGATTTTCCCACCCAGAGAAAAAAACAAGAAAAAAAAATGGGAAGCAGTCACCTCTTTCTGCGAAGCAGTTATGCAAGGCAAGAAGGTGGCGGGACGCGCGGGGGAGAGGCGAGTCTCAAGGCCCTCACAGCCCTTGCGCCCCAGCCGCCGCAGGAGACGCTCCGGGCGTCGGGAGTCGCAGGGTGACTCACAGCCACCGTAGGCGCAGGCCTGCGGGCTGCGAGCAATGGGTAGCTCGCCGCCCAACTGCAACCAAGCTCGTGTAGACGGCGCGTAGTGTTTCACGCGCGCCTCAAAGAGTGTCAGCAAAATTGTCGGGGTCAAGGGGGCCGTTGCCTGCCGGGGTTGCGGAATTGTTCTAAAGAGTTACCGCGGTCTCGGAACACGGATGCGTTTTAGTCAGTTAAAATCTGACACACCCTCCCGCTTCACCCAGATTGGGAGGTAGTCATTGGATGATTTACCATCCTTAGAAAAACCATTACAGTCTGGTTTCCTTGAGGCTCTTAAATCATAATGAAATGTCTGCTTATTCATGCGAAACAAATTACGTTTGATGAAGTCGGAAACCCATCTCGCCATATCAGGATTTAAATTACTAATATCCACCCACAAACAAGACGAACACAAATCCATAACAGAACAATGTGCGATACACTCGCTTCAAGGAATCCACTCAATTTAGCGATTCAGAAACGCGAACACCAAAGTTCCGAGATTACATTCAGTAAATCCATTTAGAATCTGATGTGCGTAGAATAAGGAACTAATTAAGGAAGTCCTAAGTCGACGTGATTAAACGTTGTAACATCATGTTAATTTAATAGGGTGACATCGTCTATTATAGTAGTAGGTAGCATATATTAAACATATGCCCATGATTGGCGGTGCTATTATACCCATATTATTGCATTCCTGACACGTTCATCGTACGCTTTTATCAAATAAATGTACACGATACATTCGTAATGTCTCGTGATTCATCCAATTTAGGCTTGACAGGGCTTTGGTTTGACTCAGCTATTTTAGTCGCAAATTCAGCGGGTATCTTTCAACCCTTCCGACCTTTATGTAGGGAGGAATTCGATGGGATTTGTGAAAATATGTTTTGATATAAGTAACGGAATGATAATGTTGCTGTTTATATTGTATAGTTTGATTGGTGGTTTAGGGGGTGTCGCATGGCATGATACCTACTATTACTTTGAATGAAAATTACATAAATTGTAAATTAGAATTGCAAAATTGATGAAATGAAAACATATTGGTATTTAATTGTTAAGTAAGTATTACGATAGCAATTCTTATGTACCTTTTAAAAGAGCTTCAAAAAACGTAGTCGTCTTTATGAATGGTGTCAAAATCCAAGTTCTTGTAATTCCAAGGTTTCCTTGGGCCATTGCACTACCTGACTTAAAAAATGCGAGATCTATTGATTCGCTGAAGACACCTGCCTTATAGCTGCTGGTCGGAGTGCTAGTGATGCCCAAAGGCAACTACTAGCTAACCAAGTGTTCGCACGACCTGTATAAACGCTAGTAAGACCAAATTAATGTTCATTAGTTCCACTCAGAATAGAAGCCCCCTGTCCCCTGTCCCTTGCCTGAATTAACAGCTCACAGTCATGAGTGTTTGCATGACAATTGCTATAATAAAGTAGCCAAGTCTTAGCTGTGACACCATAGATCTAGTAGATAGCCAAAAGTAACTAGGACTTACCATTGATAGCCGTCTTAATTGGAAAGAGCACATTAACGGGGCGTGTGATAAATTGATATGTATGTGAGCTAAATTCTGTTTTATAAAATGCAAAATTCCATATCAAACTCTGGTAATGCTTTACGGAGCAGTGGTCGAATTAGCGATATCATCAGGGTCTGACGAGCTTTGGTAAGACATATAAAACTCACCTTGACCAAATCTACACACTTCAACTACATAATATTATGTTAAAAGCAATTGTACATACCATACAACATGTTGCATACCAAGAAGGCGCTGGATGTCTTGCGCATCCAATACAATAATATCTTCAGAATGCTGTTGAGACTTCCCCGCTTCTGTAGTGCGTCAGAGATGTTTGCGAAGGCGCATACAGATGGGTTCCACGCCATCATGCGCAAAAAACTGTTCGCTGGTCAGCAAAGTGCGGGCGAGTAACAACAGCATTCTGTCGGCTGTGGCGGAGAGATTAAACTCTCCTTTCATGATTCACTTTATGGGAATGACTATCAACCGGGGCACGTTTCGCATAAATTGATGGTCCTTCCCATAAAGCTAGTTATAATTTTATTTGTTAATATTATGTACTAACCCTAGCATAAGCAGTATACTAACACATCTATGGATTTTTAATTATCCGAAATAAAGAAAGAATTTAAATTTGAATTGTCCCGCATACCATTCAAAAGAAATACAAAAATTACTAACATAAATTATTTGAATTCTGTAAAATAATACATGTAAATAAAAAAAAAACTAAACATGCACTATTAAAGGATTTTTGTAATCAGAATGTAACGAAAACAAAAATTATAAATAATAATTAAATTAAGACTCGTAGCACCATCAATGCTAAGCTGTTACTTCCAAAGTATACGTTTTTGCACGGCAAAAGACAGTACCTTACCTTATATACCAACTACCTATACCATTGAGGGACAAACTAACTCAGAAAAATATAAAAAACAAATCAAAGCAATTTTTGGAACAAAATATAAATGGCTAAGAATATATTATAAGAAGCAAAATAACACCTTACCCAAGAATCAAAACAAAAAAATAAATAGAAAAAATTACTAAAAACATAAAAAAAATTTAGGAACAACCGTTTCAATAATATTCCTCCACCACTAGTTATAAAGAGTCTGTCTGAATGGTCACTCATATGTGCTTGTTAGTAGTATTAGATAACTGATACTTTTTAGCTTATACCCTTATTGCAATTTTATTTGTTAACCTTCTCTTAAACTGGATAAATTATGTAGTCGATGATTTTGGTGCACGATAAAACTCTCGGCACCAACTTAATTGTATAAAATGTGCGTGAACTGACGAATAAATAAATAAATAAAATTGTTTGTAGAATAAAGCACCAAAAAATCATTCCTTTGATTTGCCACATTGTATAGCAATCATTAGCCAATGGCCAAAGTAATAGACAGCAGAGTTAGGGGAAGTATCAACCAGCTTTTTCATAATTTCTTTGAAAAGGCTATGGGTACAAGGGTCCCACAATCCGAGAATTTCAACGACGGACGGTTTGAAAATATGAATACCAAGTGCGGTTAAAATTTACGCTGGTGGAGTTTTGCCGGCCGAAAACCGTTTGTCGTTAAGAACGAATTTGTTATGCTTTATTATAGTACACACTAGAACTCACGCGGGGCTTCGCTCCCGTGGATTATATCACGGTAAAAACATAACTCTCCTTTTTGCAGTCGCGTAAAAAGTAGCCTATAACCTTCCTCAAGCTTCAGGCTACTTCCATACAAAATTGCATCCAAATCCACCCAGTACTTTCGAAGATTATTCGAACAAACTTTTCCGCTTTATAATATTAGTATAGATTAAATAGTTTGTTTATTTAAAAAAATGTGCGAAAATCAATAAAATGCATTAAACATTACAGGACATCTACCTTAATAATATGAAAAAGCCGCAGCGTGAATTCATTTGATGCCTAAACTTAAGCAAATTTTTTTAGTACATAAAGTTAATTGCCCAATTGGACTTTAAAATAGACTTTGACCTCTGAGTTTGTTTCGGTGTTTCTTCTCAGGGTAGTCAGTTAGGAAATACCGGCCTCATCTAGCTAAACTAAACACGCAAAAAAATATGAGGTGTAAAAGTATTATTTATAACAAATTTACAAAATTAATATTTAATTTCATTTCATTTCAATTAAAAACAATTTTGTCTGGAAAACAAAGAGTAATTACTAAAGAGTAATAAACCTTACTTACCTATAGGCTGGACATAGATATTGTACGGCTATGGGATTCAATTATATCTGCCAATCACCAGTTCAATCATGTATTCTTATAAATAATGAAAACGATAATGAACTATTACAGAGACAAGATCGATCGATGATAATCCTAAGCACGGTTAAGTGTTGTGGGTAGGCTTGTCGGATTAACTAATAACAGCGTGGCTGCGGTCACGTTGGCAAACGCAGCTGTGTAGCCGTTCTATTTAACAGCTCAGTGCGTTATTTGTTTAAATGAGACGGTATTCGATTCGACATATAATTAATACATTATTATATGTCGAATCGAATACCGTCGGGGATAGGGGAGAGTCGGTCATATTGTTATATTTGTGGGTTCGAACCCCACCCAATACACTATTGCCGTGAAACCACTCCAGACACAAGCATATTTACCTTATTTCGAGGGTTTAACAAGATTGCTAGTAATGTGAATTCTACCCATATTGGTAGTTCTCTTAAAAAAAATCACTACTTAGTTTCTTTAACTTACTTATAATTTGTGTATGATGGGACTTACAACAATAAATCAATATTATGTAAACGAAAGCTTAACAGTTTCGATACGATATTAAAAGAATACATCCTTTTACATAAATATAATTATGTATGTGTATAATAATAATAAACAGCACGTAACAAAAACCCTGTCCGATCCTTGAGAGTATTATTCGGCATCGTTTGCTCTCCCCCTTCGGCGGCAGTTCGGATTAGACATGTTTTTTGTTGTGCGACAAAGTAGTGAATTCTATTTTTCAATTATTTATTTTAACGGAGCCAGTTGACTGATCTGAACTCAGACTCTCCCGTTCTAACTTGCGGGGGACCCCATTGTCTGCGGCGGCCATATTGGATTGTGTCGGAATACTCACTCTTGCAAATTCCTCTACCACAAACCTATGAAGAAATCGCCACTGGCTGTGTTCTTGAGGAATTAATCATTTTTTTAACTTAGGAAAAGGTAATCAGCCGGTAAGACTTGAACCTCCGACCACAGTCGCGCTTCGAGTCTCCGCTCGTAGCCGCTGGGCCAAGTGAGCGCCTTCGAATCGCTAACTAAGCTACGTCACTACATGTCAAGACAGCTACGCGCTTGCTCACATTGAGTGCTACGAATACGGTGCTACGGTACTCCTTACTACGAAGATACGGAAAATTTAATTGTCCATATTATTAAGTAGTCTCTGTGTAATGTGTATATTTTTAGGTTTTATATTTGTACAAGTTATTAAAAATACATAAGTATAAATATCTATGAATCTCTTTATATATTCTCACAAACTCATACACACCCATATGCACAAACAAACACACACACCCTCACACACACGCATTCACACACACTTAAAAATCGTGTTAAAAAATTCATGCAAAAACATTCGTTATTCTAATTTAATAGCGGCTTCTCCTGGCACAGGTGTTTTCACACTTAAAAGGAGAAGTCAACCTCATTATTGTTAAGACAAATTTTGTTATCGAATAAAACATTTTTCATTTTTTTTTTCATTTCATCGTACTGCGTATACATATACGTAAAGACACGTATCAAAGACAACACTGATCGCGCGACGTTCACATGTACAGTACCTACAGTTTTGTGTCAAAGAAGCCGCCTGAGCGGGTGGAGTGTTGTCAACTTGTGAAAATTTGCCATATTCAGTGTTAAATTTCACATGGATTATAAAAAATAAAAATCAATAACTTTTGGTTTTTATAAGTTCCATTTTTAAAACATTTTTTTCTAGTACGTATTTTGAACCAGGAATACGCCTTTATTGGATTGGACAGGATTTTTGTTACATATCTGTACTAATATTACAAAGCGGAAAAGTTTGTTTGTTTGTTTGCTTGAACGCGCTAATCTTCGAAATTACTAGGTGGATTTGGATGCAATTTGGTATGGAAGTAGCTTGAAGCTTGAGGAAGGTTATAGGCTACTTTTTACGCGACTGAAAAAAAGGAGAGTTATGCTTTTACCGTGATGGAATCCCCGAGAGCGAAGCCCCGCGTGAGTACTAGTTGTAGATAATGGCTAAATAATAACAGACGCACGGGTTGAACTTCAAGGTAAAGTTACGCTTGCAGAGGTTGGTCCGTAAATGGGTTAACATCTTAACATATCATGAGTCGTCTGTGCCTAGTACGTGGAGCTGTTGGTCCTGGCCGTCATTTGTATTCCTTTGATCGTCGTTATAGGTAGCTTTTTTTAACGTGGTAATATCATCAAATGAGTCCCCCACCCCGGGCAGGGCCGGAGGGACTGTCAGACTTGTACTGACTAAAACCCACGGTACTTTTTTCCTTTCCGGTACCTTCTACTTCTTGTATACCAACAACGAGTTTTCTTAAAGCTCTCTCTCTGTCTTATGAGCTTTTCTTATTTTTGTAGGTAGCCTTCCTTTTTTATTTTCCGGTACTACTTCTTGAACTTCAGCTAAAGTTTTTTTCAAAGCCCACTCCCTGTCTCTATGGGTTTTTTTCGGAGGCTTTGATACGCACATATGAATACGCACGTACGTCTTTTGCATTAGTTATTAATAATTAATGCCGCACTCGTCAAACGTCTCGGTTAAAGTTAATCCATAAGTAGGTAATTATGCAATTTCGGGCAATTTACTCTACTTAATACTCCCCAATACTCTTAGTACTTCTTGCTTTTTTATTCCGTTGACCATTTAACAAGTTACCTTTGAGCATAATTATTATATCTAGGTACCTATCTACACTGGAAGACACGGTGGAGCATATGGTCGAGGTGTGCCCTGCATGGGTGGAGCACCGTCGTATCCTCATAGAGGCGATTGGCGGCGGCGACTTCTCGTGCCCTGCTCTGGTTTAGACCATGGTGCGAAGCGAGAGGGAATGGGATGCAGTCACCTCCTGCTGCGAAGCAGTCATGCTAGCGAAGGAGGAGGCCTAACGTGCGAGGGAGAGGCAACTCTCTTCCGCGCGCCCCAGCCGCCGGGGGAGACGCCCCGGGCGTCGTGGATCGCGAGTCGATTTCGGGCCACCGTAGGCGCGGGCCTGCGGATGGCGAGCAGGGGTCGCTCACCGTCCGGTAAGGACCAGGCCCGGGTCGGCGGCGCGTTGTGTTCCACGCGCGCCTCAAAAAGCTGTTAATACCAGTGACGGGGCCTCATAGGGCCATTGCCTGTCGGGGTTTGCGGGAAAGTTCCATCAAGATACCGCGGCCCCGGAACTTTAGGGCTTCCGAAGAAACAGGGTGGGTTTTTAGTCAGTAGAATTCTGATACACCCGAGCGGAAGAAGTCATTCGATGATATTTTTCACCACGAAAAAAAAAGTACCCATCTACATCTATTATTTCATTATATTATACAGGTACACTGATTAATTAACTGCAAATGTAACTTTGTAATCCTATATATTTCTATGGGATTACAAAGTTATTTATGCAGTTGATGTATCTAGAAAACTGGAACGAAATTGAAAAATATTATAGTTTTTCCTTGATTCATATACTAAACACTAATTGTATTCTAAATTTGAAGCTTCTATGTCTGCTAGAAGTGCTTTAGACTTTTGATGATCGGTCAGTCAGTGAGTGACAAAATTTTGTAAATTAAGGAACTTTGACTCGTTATAATTCTTAAAGTACTGGTTCAAATTGAATGAAATTTGAAATATATCGTGTTTATACAACGCCTGTTTGGTTACTGAAAATTCAGGCTTCTAGTTTTATCCATAACGATGTTATAGGGGGTCGAAAATGGCCTGAATTGCTTCGAGAAAAGAATGGTACGGCCGTGCCGCTTTTTTGCTCGACTTGGCGGGGGCACTGCCGTGCCCCCAGATATCAACCCTATTTAATATATAGTTAACAGTAACAGTATGTAATATAAAGATTTATCTTAAATCCGATAACAAACGAGTACATAAAGGACTAAAAAGTTCTTAAGTCAACAAAGGTTTGGTCTCCAAACAGTTACTAATTATAAAGTATATTTACTTTGAATCTGTAATTTTTCCCAAACATGACATAAGATTAATTTACATAAATAAATATTTTATAACTAATATTTAAAGTTTATTCCGCCAAAATTGGGTGGCAAGGTTAAATCCAGTATCTTCTCTCGCTCGCAAGTACATAATATGCACACGTAGAACTAGTACAACAAGAAGTGGACATGTAGTCCAAACCTATATTCACTCACATTGTTTTGTACTTCCACATCATCAAAAGTCGTATTATATCATGCCAATATAACCTATTATAAAATACATTTATGTACAGTGGTAGATTGATGTGTTTAGGTTGCAACTTACTTTTTCAAACCTGCAACGTGTTTATATTGGTTCGCTGTTAACTGCATTCAAGCTTGAAGCAGAACTAACACTTTCTAACAAGCGAAGAATTACATTTCTAACATATTATGTTCCATATTTCTTACTACTAAGTAATAAAACAATTATAATCCAGATCTAATATAAAATAAAAAATACATACATAAAAACAATCATACCAACAGCCTCAAAGCTAACGAAGAGGGCACTTAGTTAATAGTTACAAACTCCGGCATTTAATTAGTATGCAAAATTAAAAAGCGTGTAATATATTTTAAAAGTCAACTGTGTAGGGTTTGAAGCGGATATTTCAGTTAATTCGTAAACTTCATACTACTTTGCTCGCTGGCACCGAGTTAAGACGATAATTAAAACACTTTACCCAACTTTTAGTACTGAAATTCTAAAGTACAGCAATCAAGTTAATGGTTCAATCAAAGATCAAAACAACCCTATCACAATAAATATATAATTTCGTCCGTTTGTTGAAGCCAGATGTTGTGGATTGCTTCGATATTGTTTTAAATATTTTTGCTTAGTTGATTGAAATTATATCGGTGATTGGAATATTGTTAGTAATTTTGCCAAAATAGTAGTACTATTGACTTTAAACAGAGTTCGGTTTTCTGCAAAGGTGTGTATTTATCATTTGGGATTTTCTTTTTCATTCTACTGTTTTAATTTTATGACTATCCCATTGTGCTTTAAAGAAAAACATTGATTACTTATTAAAATTACTTATACATTCTTATCACGAATAAAAAATAATTGGGGACTTAAAGATAATGTGATGTATGGTACATCACACGATCTTTTAGTCCCCATTCCATACTAATATTATAAATGCGAATGTAACTCTGTCTGTCTGTATGTTACTTTTTCACGCCTAAACCGCTAAACCGATTTAAAAAATGAAATTTGGCATGGGAATAGTTTAGGACCCTGGGAAGGACATAGGATAGTTTTTTTTTCCCCGAATTCCCACGGGATCGGGAATTACGCGAGAAAAATCTCCCACGCGAGCGAAGTCACTGGCAAAAGCTAGTAATACATATACGTATGCAATCCGCTTCGTAATGAGCGAGACTTTCCCTAAACGTTGGATTTATTTGAAAAAATACCTAATTTATTTACTTATCCTTAGTGTAATTATTTGTTCAAAGAATAAAAGATACATTCGGTCAATGGCACTTGATTTGGGGGCACGAACAATTAACTGGAATTTTGCTCGGGCTCGAGTTATGGCTACGAATAGCTACAGGGTGAAACAGTGGCGCCTAATTAATACGATTAATCTTGTTTTTCTTCTGTACTGGGTTGTATCTTTTAGGTGAAAATAAAAATAACGCGGTACTCACACCGATAGTTCATAAAAGCATGTTTGTTTAGGCAGTATTTTTAACATGTTTTAACAAAAGTTTTTAGAGGTAGCACAAAAGTATTTTTTGTTCAAATAAAATAAGCCTGTAAATCGACCTAAACCCAGAGTTTTCAAATTTCACGGCCAGTTATGTAGTAGGCTACAATTATTTGCTCAACCAAAACGACAACAACAAAAAATATACAACAAACCCAACACCTATAATTTTACTCAGGTACTAGTATGTAACTGGAAACTATTAGTTAGCGCCTTTTGTCATCTAATTGTCGCACACATGGACAATGGACACATAAAGTGGGTTTGTGTGAGAGTAAATAATATAGCATTGACAACAAAGCGCATATGTTGTGTAACACTGCGTCAGGACTTTTTTAATATAAATTTAACGCTCTGGCAGCAGTAGTTATACGCCAAGCTATTATTACTATACCACTATTCTCTATTTGTACTTGGTGAAGCTTACAGCGCCGGTCAAACCGAGGGATGTGACATCTTGACGTAGTATCGATATTTAAAATTGAAATTAAAATTAAATGCTGCGGTTTTCTGTTGGAAATTTCTCCATTATGGCTCGTGATTGGAACCGTGCCCGGTAAATGGCGATAAGCTCGCCCAATATCAGATTGGGATTGACCTAATACTGTATTGGCAAACGGCGTATGTACGTTTCTATCTGCCCTTCGGGAATTACCTACTAAAAATGGGGTGATATAATTCATACTGTATAAACCAACATTAAAGATAACAAAATACATTTTGAAACTTTTGATTACAAAGGAATCACACCAAAGAAATATTAGGTCATCTAATTCAATGTTTATTAATTCTATCAGATTAATACATACAAACGAAATCGACTCACAGTAACGCTTCATTTAGCAAAATTAATTAATTAATGGGACCAAGTATTACGATGAATCTTCCAAAACCTAATTAACTGGAAGGGTCATTTGTCTGGAAAAAGAGTGTCTACGGCTTATAGAGGCTTAAAGCCGTGGTAGTGGACTTAATTATCGTGTCAGTCAGAATACAAATGGACGTGTATGATGTTATAATATCAGCCTTATTGCCCATTTGTGGGTCAGAACCTTCTCTTCGTATTGAAAACGTACGACTATGGCGGGATAATTAACACAGAAACTCACACAATAATAATAATGCCTGATACACCTATGCCTGCTATAACATACTTATGTTTGCATCTCTAAATTGTATTTTAAATTGTGTAATGTGGTGAGAAAATAAATATTATTATATTCCTAATACTAATGAAATATATTATATTTTAATTATTTAATAGTTCATGGAATTCTTTAAGTTGTCGTTGCCTATAATTATTTTCAAATTTATGTATGTATAAGTTAGTAGGTACAGAGTACAGATGCCAGCACATCAAGCTACAACAATCTGTCAAATTTCTATAATAGATTTTCAACTTTATTGTTAAAGAAATTAGGTTCAAGGTTGATTGCGAAAATTTGACAGTTTCGGGTAGCTTCATGTGCTGGCGTCTGTACCTAAGTAAGAGGGTTAGGTACTTAGTATACTGAGAGGATAAAAAGGCATAATTTCACATGGAATTTAAGGTAGTTAATTTTTAACTCTGTAGCTCTTTACCCTTATCTGATACAATGATTAGAAAACCACTTAATGTCAAAGGTACGCATTATACCTTTGAATATCGACAAGAAACCGTTAAGGTCTAGGTGATTTGCGGTCAAAAGGTCCAGAATTCTACAGCCTTTCTGTGGAGCATGTAGCAATACTTAGTGCTTACAAGGGTTTAATCCGTAAGTGGCCTAAGTGGGGCTAATCCGTTGCCTTTGGTCTCGAATGACCCAATCAGCGGTTTTTAAATGAAGCAGCAAATTAGATAGAGTTTGGGAATTCGTTTAAATATTCCAAATAAGCTTAAGTTAGTAAAGAGAACTCTTTCTATAATGTCAAGTTAGTATCGAAACCGTTGGTATTGCATTTAAAAGATTTTCAATCTATTTCAATTGTCTAAAGCTCTCGAAAACTTTTCAGGTTGAGCTTTCAGTTATTTGTAAGTTAATTAATTCATTTTAAATTGTAACGCTTATAGATTCATTGTTATATTATATTTCGAAGACAATTCGCAACCTTCTCATTGCTCATAATTTATCGATAAAAATAAAACGTAAAACATCAACAGAAATAAAACATTGACATTTAATAATTGTCCAGCCACATCTAAACGGTTCAACTGTCTTTAATAAATAGCAATATTTTTCCGTCTGTAGTAGGTAGACGCTGTGTCAGCTAACTTCCACATTATTCTCGCAATTATTGCTATGACTTTGTCTACCCTTTTTTATTATTTGCTTTGAAGACAAACAAGTGGCTCTTCTAACGTTTACAAGTATTATGGAAGGTTGGCATTATTAGTTTCTTTGTATTATTGCGTATCAATATTGTTTCTAAGGGCGACGGTTGTTTTTGTTTGCGTCTCAGTGACTTGTAGAATAGTAGGTATTTGTTGAAGCATGAGGATGACGTCATAAAGTTAATCTTCACGGTTATTTGTTGAGGGGTAAGTGGCGCAAAGGTCATCCTTCATTAGGAACGGTCATTGCGATTAATGTTTGGACTTGTTGGCTCTATTCATCTTATATAATGCTGGACAAATTTGATACCTTTTTGTTCCTTTAGAAGCGTCAATAGCCTAATAAATAAGGTGTCGAACTTGTGATCGAGCGGTCACAGGTTGGAACCCCACCCGTGACCGCTCCAGACACAAGCATATTTAGCTTAGTTGGAGGGGTTATGAAGATCGCTAGCAATTTGAATTCCACACACATTGCTGGTTCTCTTAAAAAAAAACAACAATACCATTAAAAAAATATTAAAAAATTTTGAAAATCTGCCAATATAGAAATAGGGTCCATGCTACCGGTGTCCAGGCCTTCTGAGAGAGTAACTTTCTTACAGTACACGTGGTGTCCAGGAGTACCTACTGCTTTCGATTAAGCTTTTGATTCAACTGTGCAACGAGAGCCACCCCAGGGGTTGGTCGGGCTCTTGGGTATTATGGTATTGGCAACTGTTGGCACAACGATTGCTGTATCCAAATCCCACATGTTGAAAACCTCGCGCGCCTGGTGAAAATAATTCATTTGCTCATCTATCTCGGCTTTCACAAAGTTCTCATCATGAAGGGCCACTATATCAATAATCAAAGTACGACGCTCTAATCAGTCTATCACCACTATGTCTGGCTTATCGGCAACAATAGTCCTGACAATGATTATAGACTGATCACAGTACAAAATAATATTGCTATTTTCGAGAACTGTGTCGGTCGCATACTTAATTATTATAAGTATATTTAAGTATTTTTAACACGTTTAGAAACACTAAAATGTTTCATAAGTAGTACTTATCAAATACCTTTTTTGATTTAGCTATACCACTTTAGATATACATTATCACTTTACGGTTTACAATAAAGCCAAACTGTATTCAACATTTAGAGAGTAAATAACTGTACCAGACGAGATTACGTACGCAAGTAATAAACATTCTGGCATTTTAAGACGCAACATTCACTTAACAGACGGCTCTTAATAATCTCAACTGAACTGAACTGAACACTGAGAGGAGTCAAAGTTTAATACTGAACAATTATCAAGTCGCGTAAGGTAATGTTTTTTGGCGCGCCTTTATGCAAAATAATTATTTTTAATTTTAGTGCGTGGGTTACTAAGTTTAGGTAGGTAAAGGGAAAAATTTAATATTATGCATGGCTTGCTATAGATTTCATTCTATAGATAATGAAGCTCCCTTTTTAGGGGGTAAATCGTATAATGACTCCTCTTGCTCTGGGTTGAGCGGAATGGAGTCTCAGACTTTTAAAGACTGCCTACCCTGTTCCCTCAGCTACCATTGCGATCCGGGGCCAGGGTATCGCGTTAGACATGCCCGCAACCACAACTGGCAATAACGATATCGGGTCCCGTCATAACTGCCAAATTTCTTTTTGAGGCTCGTGTGGAATACGGATCTAGATAATTAACCCTTAATTAATACATTGTGTTACAACCTGATAAATGACAGGAAAATTATTTCTGAAGATAATGGATGAAACTCCATCCTCTATATACCGTGAAACACATTGTACCAGACTCCCTAATATAGCCTACTCAATGTAAACCGCGCTATAAACTTGAATATCATAATATTGCTCCTAACAGAAACAAGGTACCTCCAGAAACTTCAAATGTGATAGCACTTCAAATTAATTTAAGAGGTTTATTTGAGGAGAAATACCCTTCATCGCTTTTCATATTATCGTTAGGAAATTTTCAATATGAAACAATGAACTTTGAAAAGTTATAAGAACATTGAGGTATCGTGGAAGTTCTACGTCCAAGAGCATCAAGAGTAGTATCCTCAAAAATGTTATTTCGTGAGAATGGTCATTCGAAATACCTAAGTTCCTATTACAAATGAGTGGTCGCATTTGGCGGGTTTTTGAAGAGCAAACTTGTTTTTCACATAAAAACTGCCAGCTTACAAAGAAGCAATTCTGAAGATTTGAAACACCAAATCCTTTCATTTTTTCAGCATCAAATTTGTGAGTAAGGAAACGAGTTTTTGGTAATAATAAGTCAATCATCGTCTTCGATAGGCAAATGCTAAATTAAGTATTTTTACTTTTTATATATATTTTATTAATTTTATTGCTTTTGGTTCACGACGTCATACACGGGCTATGAACAAAGGAAACGAATTCTCGTTCTTTACTGCCTCTCACGATATAGATTTGTGCCTACTTTGGGAGACATCGTGCTATGCACTACTGTTAAAATAGTGTACTTGTTCTAGCTCTCAAACTCATTTAATTGTTCCAAATAAAAAATATTTTAGTACCTACACTATTTTATCTCCAATTGATTACCTACTTTAAAAATATTGAAGAAATCTAAGAATTGGACAGTAAAAAATGTCTTGTAAACAATCTTAACAATTGTTTACTAGAACGAAGTGAAGGAACAACATGAAATATAGTGGTGTTGCTGACTCTTACAGGAACAAAGTGCGGGGCTTGACAAATGTGGCAGTACTTTAGTAATAATAGCTGGCTAACCGTCGCCCACGGCCACTGTGAGCGACTTGTATTCGCTTCCATTAAGTCTTATGGCGCTGTACGTTGTGCCACATTTCAACGACCGTAGTCGATATGATTTTAAAAAATTAGTTAAACTAAAAACAGCTACTATATTTTAATTATTATGAAATTATTTGGCACGCTTTAACAGAACATTATTCAGATCATTAAAAATAAACAAATGAAAGTATTTTCAATATGACAAAAGTACCAATATTACTTTCTGAATCTTGTTTGGAATAATAGACAGACAAAACAAATACCATATTTTTATACCCAATCAGTTAGAAAACAAAGGTATTAAACATACTACATAGGCGAAGGTAACGATGCGATCTTTCATTTTGATACGTTCTATTTAGGTACAGTATGGAAAAAGACGTAGAAAGACAAGCGAGGTGCGAAAGGGCCTGGAGTGAAAGTTCCTTAAATATTGATGCTATCAATTTTTACTCAAAAGGTATATTCGATTTATTATCAACACTATTCATTTCTTTAGTTCGGGCAAGAGTTTGAGGTAGTTCTGAACGGTAACAATCAGGGACGCAGCTGCATTGGGATAGTTACGTAGGATATCGGGCGACCAAAATAACAAGCTGTATTGCTGAGTTCAATAAATACTTTAATAATTTTTTCTAAAATCGTACAGGTACCCTCAATATCGTGGGCTTGCGGACGGCGAGCAGAGGCGGGAGCTCACCGTCCGGTAAGAATTAGGCCTGGGTCGACGGCGCGTTGTGTTCCACGCGCGCCTCAGAGATTCGTCAGCACTAGTGACGGGGCTCCATAGGGCCATTGCTCACCGGGGTTGCGGGAATGTTCTAACGAGATACTGCGGCCCCGGAAGTTAAGGGCAGCTGAAGGAACAGAGTGGGTATTTAGTCAGTAGCAGTCTGACTCTCCCTTCCGGTCCACCCAGAGCGGGAGAAGTCATTCGATGATCCTCCCAACCGGAAAAAAACCCCAGTATCTATTATTTCATTCAGAATATGGGGTGTCTGGGGAGCATGAACTACGCAAAGGTTAAGCACCATTTATGGTATCGACATATGCACTGCCAACTAAAGGCGTCCTTTAATTATCGTAACAAAATTATTACGACACTTCCCAACTAATACACCATCATACACTAACATATTTAGTTATGGTTATATACAACGTGTAATTTAAAGGGTATATACATACCGAGTGCACGGCTTCTTTGGATAATAACAAACGATATGGCAAGGGTTTTCTAATCCTATGTCTACATGTGTGGAGCATATTAGAAATTTCAGTACATTGATACCAGAGGCCGATTTATTCAAATTAAGAAGAACGAAGAGAATTATCATTTTATTGGCAAGTGACGTGAAAAGTGATGACTCTCATAGTGCTGTGACACGTTTGTTATTATTGGTATTCAAGAAACATATGAAACCAATAATTTGGGGTCAATTCTGTGAGTCACTTATTTTGAGCTGAAACTTTGCATTGAGACTTAGACTTTACATAGACCAGATGTTGTTTTCAGTCCTTTTGGATAGATATGGGGTTTCCGTTACACGTTGTATATGTTTAACAATATTTTGAAACAGGTATGTTTAAACTATTGGTGTACAATAAACAATATTTTATCTATATACCTATGTAGTTTTTCCCAATTTTGAGGAGCTCGAGGATCTATAAGATTCAGCAACGCTGGCCGAGTTCGGCCCGGGATTGAGTGATCATGTTAACATATTGAGATTTCTTCGTGTCTCGGAAAACATGTTAATTCGTTGGTCTTGGCTCTCATTTGTACATAGTTGGTAGTCGTTACGGGTAGTCAGGAGCCTGAAAATCTGACACCAAACTTACCAAAGTGTATCTTGTTACCCAGCTACTGGATAAGGAAAAGCCTAAGGAGTTTTTGCAAGTGACCGATATGAAAGACGTTTCGTGTCAAAAAATAAATACTGTACCTACTAATGTATATTGTTATAGCTGTACTAAATGCCTTAAGCTTGGTTTTCCTAGGATAGCGGTGCCGTCATATAGCGGCCGTAATACAGCGGTGAATGATGTCACTAGAACGTTGTCTATGTAAACAAAATGGCGCGGTTTCCTAGAGAGCGGTAACTGACACCGTAACGTCAAAAAGCGGTGCCGCCATTTGCATGACGGCCGTCTTGTCGGTGACAGATGGTTTCGTGAACGTTTCATTGATAGCGATGAAGCAGACTGTGTTAAAACGGCCGTGGAACTTTCCACATGTCGTCACCGTAAAGACGGCTGCCTTTTTGCGTCCGTAATATTACGGCCGCTTTATGACGGCACCGCTTTCCTAGGAAACCAAAGCTTTAGTCCCTAGTCTGTCTCTGAACTTATAAAAAACTTTTTTGCAAAAAAATAAAACCGACTTCCATATCAAAACACTACAAAGCCAAAAATAATTTTAATTTCGGTAGTCGGTGTTATTGGTTTTGTATTTTCTTTTTTTTCACACCGCCTTCCGAAATTAAAATTATTTTTGGCTTTGTAGTGTTTTGATATGGAAGTCGGTTTTATTTTTTTGCAAAAAAGTTTTTATTTTCGCGCTTTTTAGTGGGTCAATTTGTAATTAATCTAGTTATAAAAGCCAAAATGTCAACTACAAAAAACTAAAAACGCGCGAACAAAAAACACAATATAGAGTAACCGAAAAGGTCATCAATGTAAATATTTTTTTTAGACTTTTGTTGATTTTTCAGAAACGGCTTGTTCGATGTCGATAACATTTTCATGGGACCATTTGGGAAGTATACCCTTTCCAACAAAAAAAGAATTTTTCAAATCGGTTGGCGAGCGACGGAGCTATGCCCGAACAAACATAAAAAAAAAAAAAAAAAAAAAAAAAAAAAACAAACAAACATCCGAATTGAGAACCTCCTCCTTTTTCAGAAGTCGGTTAAAAATAAAATAAATAAATAAAATAATGAATCTAATGAGCTTAAATATTTTAGAGAATGCTCCGAGTTGTCAAGTTGTTGTCACCCGCCAGCATTTGTCCAAAGCATATACAAGGATTGATAAGACAAATGGAAGGACTACCTTGCTTTGCCTGTATACCTAAGTATCTCGTTTCAAACAATCAGGGTACAAATTCTTATAGAATCCGTTCAAAATACCGCATTTTTTTGTAAATTTGAGCAGTTTTGACAATAATTGTCGCTGCGATGATATTGCTCCTGAAATTTGAAGTTTATTTAATACAAACATAGTTTCTGATCTCAGTTTCGCTAGATTTTTAGTTAAGCAAAATTGTAGCCCATATCCTTTTCAAAGGTCTAATCTAACTCTGTAACAAATTTCATTCAAATCGATTGAATGGTTTCAACGTGAAAGTGTAACAGACAGTCAGATTGTATTACTTTCGCATTTATTATATTAGGAGGGATAGACAGACCATAATTATTCGTTTCGCAGAAATACAATACCAATTGTTTTGCACATGGCAAAACCTTGGCAACACAATGCGATAACATCAATAAGCAGCTCCAAGTTAGACTTGGAGCTTGTTATCTCAGCGAAAGACACTTTTACTTCACAAACTTTTTATCTCCAATTTGAATTTAATCTAAAAATCAACTTTTCTTCGAAATATCTATTTTACTCGAAGATCTTCGTTCTTGGATGCACTCAAACGATTTGCGTAGTTCACATCAGCGGTAATTTTATTTCAAACGATTGGCTTACAAGCGTAGCAAGACATGCTTTGAATGTAGTGTAGTTTCCTTGCTGGGAACCACTCAGGAATAAATGTAGTGATGCTCTCTGAAGTGCTTACATTACTACATAAGCGTGTAAGAAGATTTATATCTGCTTTTATGGGAATATTAGTTTCATGAAGCAGTATCTAGCTTTCAAAGTGGCGACAGACTCCATCATGTGATACTTGCTGTGATACTTACTTATCAAGAAATTATTTTATAGCTTCGATAAACACGCTTATTTTTTTGAAAATTAATAATCTCGATACTTTTATCTACAATGGATCTTTGTTTCATACCGTAAAAAGGAGACCGTAAAACAGAATTACTCCATAGAATTGTGTTTTTTTTTTTTCATTAAGTTAGAATTACACCGTGTTTATTCATCCTAAGTTCTACTTGATTAGATTCTAAGGATTTGGGGATGGATACGTAGGATAAAATCTGGCAAAAGAATGCAATATATTCATCTTCTGCTAAGTCTTTTCCTTTTTGGGCATGCGGACAGCGAGTAAAGGGCAGCTCGCTGTCCATGCCCGGGTCGACGGCGCGTTGTGTTCCACGCGCGCCTCAAAGAGCGTCAGCAAGATGACGAGGCCCCCCCTGTAGAGGGCCGAAGCCTGCCGGGGTCGTGGGACTTATCTCATTACCGTGACCCCGGAACGTAAAGGGCTATTGAAGGAATACCGTGGATTTTAGTCAGTACAAGTCTGACAGTCCCTCCGGCCCTGCCCGGGGTGGGAGGACTCATCGGATGATTTTACCACGAAAAAAAAAGTATTTTCCTTTAGGGGTAGGCTTCCAGTATAACTGAATGCAGCTGAGTATTAGTGTTTCCACAACACAGTAACTGGGTAACACAATACATCTCGGCCAGATCAGTTTTCTGGCTTCTCACTGTCCGTAATGACAAAGATGTCTAAATGACAGTCAATAACTTAACGTGCTTAACGTGCTTTGTGAGGCACGAGGGTATCACATTCTCAATTCTGGGCTACTTTTGAGAAATGTCTTATAGATAATAATAATAATAATAATATTCCACAACTTTCACACAACGCCATCTAGTCCCAAACTAAGCAGAGCTTGTGATATGAGTACTAGACAACTGATAAACTTACATATATATTTCTAAATACATACATATTATACCAACCCAATAGAACCCAATAGCACTTTTTTGTCCGATCGAGCCCGAGATCTCATGCCCAGCAGTCACGCTTGCGACCACTAGATCAATAAGACAGTTCAGGTAAAGAATGCAGTATATTACGTATGTATATTTACTTCAGCAAAAATAGTTCAACACCTCTTAAGCCAAGCATTCCAGGTGCACCAGTTATTGCACAGTTTAACTCGCAGTAGCAATTCGCGTACAAAGCAATGCTACTATATCAACATTAGAACGGAAGAGAATGAAGACAGTGGGTAGTTTCAGCAGCAAATTGCAATTACCGTTATTGCGGTAATTTGGAGGCCCCGACCATGCCGGGCGGCGGCGCGGCGCAAAACTACTACCATCTTGGAACGGTTACCGCTTACAATATATAAACAAAACACCGCTGTTCACTTTAGTGCCTGTATTTTGTCCAGTTGATGGGCTTTATACACAGAATTTTAAATAATTATCATGAATAATCGCACTAGTCTGCATTTGGGGCAGCCGTTTGGGGTAGAAACTTTCGAGCCAAACTCGGGGAAAACTCGTGTAGTATCTTAGTTCTAATCAGTAACATTAATAACTGCCAACGTAATTGCAGGATAATTTCATGACTCCAAGATCATTCCCGGTTTTAGAATTCATCAATTGACGAACTTAACTTTAATAAGTTTACAAGTTCACATGCTAAATAAGTTTGTAAAACCTTTAACTCTGAACTCGGAATAATTCAGACTTCAGTTCACCTGATATCAGTTAAAACATCAAAATAATTTAAGTCCAATCACATAAATAAACTTAAATAAACAGACATAGGCATGTCAGTTACATTTAAACCAGTCAATCACTTTGCAATCACGGCTACTGGCACCGCTATTAATTGCTACATTTTAATAACTCTATAATTAAAGTGTCTGCATGATAATTATTGCACGTAATTACTCCTGTGTGAAAATAATTAATATATATTAGGTACTAACTTTTCGCGTCAACTATTATAATAGCTGTTAATAACTGATAGACGCTTCTAACTAAATTTATAAGAAAATTACATGTTAACTTTTTCGCTTAATTATATACCGAAAGGTTTCACATTACACATTTTCCGCGAAGTATTTTGTAATAATTAAATCTTACAAACCCATGAAACTGTGTTTTACGCGAGCCGAGTAATGGGTAAAGTTTCATTGCGAGCTTTTATCTAATTTATTTTTATTGTTATATGAGCCAGTTTATGCCCCATTTTATATCCTTTGCAGTAGTTACAATCAAGAGTACTGAGCGTGATACGTTTTGTTAATACGAGCCTTTTCTCTGGTTTGTCAGTCTATATGTATTTTTTTCTAATTATTATTCACTTTTGTTTATATTTATTGAATGATATTCGTGACAGAGTGTTGGTCTTAGCAATGTTTTAGTTTACTGGGCACTCTTCCCATTGAGAGCGATCTGGAGGAACATTTTGATGTCTAATCTTTTATTTTTATATTATTGATTAAAATACAATTGAATGCAGTTGATTATTAAGTGTTTTACGTGGAGCGACTGCCTGTCTGACGTACAAAACCCAGCAGCTTTGAAAGACCCCTTTTGAAAGATCCCTTGAACAGAGTCAGATTTTCAGGCCACTGACTACCCTTAACAACTGCCAAAGATATACCAACAGTCAGGGGCGTGCATAGGATTATGACAGGGCATGCGGCGGAGTAAAAACACACAAAAACTTCTTCTTTTATAGATTTTTAGCATAGCCACAGCCACGCATTGTAGCATGGTGGCGATGCGTGGCTGTGGCTATGCTAAAAATCTATAAAAGAAGAAGTTTTTGTGTGTTTTTACTCCGCCGCATGCCCTGTCATAATCCTATGCACGCGCCTGCAACAGTATAACGTGATTTTCGAGGCACGGAGAAATCTCGATATAGATAGATAGATAGATATATTCTTTATTATACACCATAACAGTAAAACAAAATTACGGACTTAACAACTAAAAAGGGTGATACAATGGGCGGTCTTATCGCTAAAAGCGATCTTTTACAGACAACCTTTGGATGGATTTGATACAGAAGGAGAAAATAAATACGCGGGTAGTCCACGGTATACTATTTATCTATATCTATACTTAATATTATAAAGTTGTTTGCTTGAATGCGCTAATCATCGAAAGTACAGGGTGGATTACGATGAAATTTGGTATGGAAGTAGCTTGAAGCTTGAGGAAGGTTATAGGCTTTTTACGCAACTGCAAAAAAGGAGAGTTATGTTTTTACCGTGATAGAATCCACGGGAGCGAAGCCCCGCGTGAGTACTAGTAAAATATAAAACAATAAATAACATTCTCAAAACATATATATATATACATGTAAATATTAAAAAAAGAAAGAAACAAAGACATACATAATAACAACAATTTAAGGAGAGAGACAAAGATCTTTTACTAAGTTTTTGAAAGAAGATAGGGTTTGTGCTTGTCTTACTGACACGGGTAGAGCATTCCACAGCCGTACTGATATGTTCTGATATGAGCTTGATATGTTCAGACAGTCACCCCATCCACACGCCGACCTCGGCAAGCGTTGTTGAACCTTCAAGATTAACCGATGTAGCTGTTATAATTTAGCCACAAGCTCCTCAATTCAAACAGTTGATGAAAAACGAAATTACCTTCGATAAGTTAATAGAAATATCATTAAATTATAAGTTGTGAAATTGAATACTGATCCAACAACACTATCAAGGTATACTTACGTTCCAGGTACATCACTATGTGCGTAGTTTGAAGGAAGGTAAATAAAACTAAAGTAAAACCCGAGCAGCTGAATTGCAAATAAGAATAAAACAAGGTGAAAGGATTTAGGTACGTTTGGTGCTATTGAATTTTATCGACGACTGTACCCGGGCCGCGTCAGAAATGTACTGGATAAGTGCAACTGTGTCCAATAATATATGTGACACTCACAGATTTATACTGGCTTTTGCCGGGAACTATTTATTGCGGGACCCCCTTTGGATTTTGGGTTATGATACATGGTATTTTATGTAAATGAAAATTGAGAGTTTGGAGATATTATTGTATATGTACATGTTTATTATGTAACTAGCCCAGATTGCGACTTTATTCACGAGGGAGTCAATATTACCTACGCGGTTTTTTTAAGGTTCCGTAGCCGAATGGCAAAAATGTAACCCTTATAGTTTCGTCATGTCTGTCTGTCTGTCTGTCTGTCCGTCCGTCCCTATGTCACAGCCATTTTATTCCGAAACTATTAGGAATACATGTCTGAAACTTGGTAGGTACAGAGATTGGGAAGAATCGGGACACTAGTCGCGGAGGGTAGCGGGATCCGAGGCACGGTGCGCCGCCGGCCGACCGCAGGTAGTTGGGGGCCCAAGTAGTGTGCCAGCCACGCATGAAATGCTGCCCCGCCAACTGTCGAAAAATCCCGGAATGCACCATCATGCTGGTTGGCGACCAGATGAGAGGGCCCGATGGTCATATCCGGGGGGGCTTGGGCTTCCCCGCAGTCTCCAGACTAGTCTCCCAATCGATACCTTACGTCCATCTCTCGATCGTTCTCAAACTGTTCAGAATAATATGTGAAGCGAATTAACGCGGAACACGGAGGTATCACAAATAATTGTATGAACTTGGATAAGTACGAATATAAATTGTACCGGAGTGATAACACATTGGATTGAAAGTCTGAAAAATGGACCAATAGTGACGGATCACTACTGAGAGCATCGTTAATTCTCCAATTCCCTCAACACTGTAACACCATCCCAATACGAGGGAATCACAATGAAATAAAATATTGTATCTTGTCTATTTTTCATGAAATATGCAAGGAAATTGCACTCCATGTTAACGACAGAGCATTTGTTTTGACTTAGATGAGAGGGAAACTATTGTTTTTCGTAAAAAATAACTAGGTAACAACTGTTACCCAGTTATTCCCAGTTATTTTTTACGGAATCATTTTTTTGTAGCTTAAAATTGATCAATAGTTAAATCTAAACGATTTTTGAAAAATAGGCAAATTCCCTAGCCTGGGCCTATATGATGCTTTATAACATCCTCTATCTTCCAGTGAAGGCTTATTAAAATCGGTTCAGCTGTTCCAGAGACTTGTTCCGATAAACAGAACAGACAGCAGACCGACAGACAGACAATTAAATTTAAAAATATGGGTTTTGTTAGTATCGTGTAAATAACTATAGACAGTTATTCTGAAATCACAGGTAGACACTTCATATTAATATGTAGTTTAGAAGATATGAATAATGAAGAGTAAGGTGAAACTTGAATTATGTTACTTGATCAATAACGGTGACACAAATAATGACCCAAATCAATAGTTTCCCTCTCACCCAAATCAAAACAAATGCACTATCGTTAACATGGAGTGCAATTTTCATGAAAAATAGACAAAAGATACAATATTTTATTTCATTGTGATTCCCTCGTATTGGGATGGTGTTACAGTTTCGAGGGAATTGGAGAATTAACGATGCTCTCAGTAGTGATCCGTCACTATTGGTCCATTTCAACTTCAATCCAATGTTTTATCACTCCGGTACAATTTATATCCGTACGTATTCAAGTTCATACAATTATTTGTGATACCTCCGTGTTCCGCGTTAATCCGATTCACATATTATTCTGAACAGTTTGTGGAAAATGCGTTTCCACAGCATGTAAGTGCTTGTTACACGGTAAGACAACGCAATAACTTAGAAGCAACCATCAACACAACAATTGTTAAAAACAATTTAATTTTTAAAATTGAAAATTCCAAGCCTTCCCATTCTCCTAGCTCTTGGCTGTGAAAAACTATATTGCTTTTTTTATTAAAAATACGAAGTGTTCCAACGAGGGGCAAACTGCCACTAAAACGTTATGGTTACTGCGGTGACATTCGCACGAATACCTAACTTATAAAATTGGTAATCCCCTACGCAGTAGCCACCCTTCTTGGGTACCCGATAAAGTATTACCTACGATGTATTAAGGATTATTTCGGTCCTACGCCGATATTGTTTAACGTTATTCGGACTGTTTTTTTGCTTTGTATTCCTTTTATTTGTCCCTGGTCTGGTCTGGTTATGCGTTTGTACGTGGACTTTATCGTTGTCTAGTATTAGTGGGTACTGACCGAACACTGGTGAAATACTCCTACATATAGCCGCTACTTAGTGCAAAAAAACTTGATAATAAAGTTTTCTCGTTATCTCGTGAAGTACAATGCGTAAGTACTTAGAAGAGATATTGATATTGCGTTCTTAAGTACCAATTGTAGGGAAATGGAGTTGGAAGAGATTGGCCAAACTGCGATATCATTACGTAAAACAATAATGTAATATGATTTACGAGTGGTTTTCGCAGAATAACTCACAAAATCTTATTCCATAATTTTCCTGCTGTGGATTAGTTATTCGTACCTATAATGTGGGTTATTGTTGATCATAATAACATAAATATTGCTAACGATTCGCGCGTCGATCGTGGAACAACACATTTACATTAAGAGGGGCCAATAGCTGCAGCGAACGTTACGTGAAATTTCCATTTGGTATGTAACAGTTTGCCGAGCGGAATTATTAGTCAATTGTTTGGATACCACGCCATTGTTACAGCATAAACGTAATGTTTGTGTTCATTGTCTGTAAACGACTTTTGTATGTCCTGCGTTTAGGGTTGGTACCTACTTACGCCTGAAGTGTTAATATGTTATAATGCCTGAAGGGCGTCTCCAACTTAAGGTGTTTCATACAACTCTCAAGTTCCTATGAATGAACCAATTTGAATGACTCATGGTATAACTACACAAAATAACAAGTTTTAAGATCTTCGTTTGAAAAAAAGTTTAGTGAGAAATATAACACAGTGTTGAGTTTTATTTAAGGAGTGAAAAGATCTCCAGCGAATTTTAGTTGCACTGTATCTTGCGAATGTGTAGGTATAACCATTATTTTTATTAGCCTGTTTTGTCGCAGTCCAGAGCAAAGGCCTCTCTCCACGCCTTGCACTTTTTAACTAATATTTTTATTTTAGTTTGTAGTTAACAAATTAAAATAAAGCATAAAAAATTCGTCAGTTGGTTAGTAACGTACCTAATGATATTTTAAAAAGTTTTCTTACAGAAAAGCAATACTTACATACGTTATTTTATAGATTAGACTAATTCTGAAAGGCATTAAATTAATATTTATATCCAGACACCGGCAAAAAATGGTCTATTTCTACAAAACACATTATAAATAATAAATAAATAAATAAATAATAATGAGAAAAACGTGCTCTTTTAAAAACATCCTAAGGCAACAAAGAAAAACTCAAGTACCTCAGTACATGCAACTTTGATAAACAACTTCATAATATGAGTCATAACGCAAACGAAACAGAAAAAGCGAAGATTCAAAAAGAAACTTAATTTACAGTTTCCTTTAAGATGCAGTGCCCTTTCAAAAACCGGCCCGCGGTGATGTTACTTTACATTTCGTCTTAAAAGGCAAACAAAAAAGTTTATAAAAATTCAGTCGAGAGGCGGTTGTCCTTTTTTGGTCGTCGCTCCGCCAACGGGACGATGTAAAAGAGTCCGACAGAAACTTGTTTGAAGAAGTCGATTTAAGTTACGAAACGAGAGTAACCTAAATTACATTTTTAACACAAATTTTCTTTAAACAATAGAATATGGTGCGTTCAATTATTCACACAAAAGGTTTGACAAATCAACCTGTCTGTGACTACATTATACATATAAATTGAAGACATCAATAATGCAATAGGCTTTTAGAAGCATGAAAGATAAATAAAGTCTTGTATTTGGACAGGTAAGGAACTACAAAATACCTTCGCCAAAGTTAAGGCTCGGGCTCCCAGCGAAGTCAAACAAAACTTCAGACGCCTTATCAACTTTCGCTTCAGTGATTAGTAAATAACAGAAGCTGGATACATGCGTAGGCCGGGATGGATATCAAATTATATCCATCCCATTGAAATTTGAGCCCCTATTATTGTCATAACAACGATTCCAGTCCGCAAGCGACAATCATTATTTTCACACTTAACAAAGTACTCCTCACATAAAAAGGCGTCCATAAGCATAAACTCTGCGAATTATTCGATTCATTTCAAAGGAATCCTACTAAAAGGAACGCGAGACTAACTCAAAGCTTTTATATCTCGTTTGGAGGCGCCTTATTGTCTTCAGCGGTATATGTATTAAAGCTTGCTTTCTCTTGCGTAAATAAAATCCATTGGGTAGAGAAGTGCTTGGAAGCAAGTGCAAGGGTGGGGGCGTCTAGGTGTAATGCCTCATGCGAGTGTCGGGGACAATGCAAAGTAGATTGAATTGGAAAAAAGACTTGAACAGAATGGCGGCTTTCGGCACCCCGGGGAAAAGGAAAGCTCGCTCTAAAGGGTTAACAATAAGAGCGGTGTCCATAGATGTTGCCGCTTTGCAGTATTGTGAAGCTCTCGTACTCATTTTCCCATTACGAGAGTACTTTGTTTTGGGAAAAATTTCCTTAAAATCTTCGAGTAAAATAAAAGTTCCACAAACACGACTCAATACTGGAACTTTTACTTTATAAAAGCACTTCCATAGTTAAAGCTAGTAAAAATAAATGTGTAAAATTAAATGTTCCTTTTAAAATTGAATTATTTTCGTGGATACGGTTTTCGTTTTCATATTGGCAGCCGTTATTCAGACAACAGCCATTTTGCGTTGCATTACCATAATTTAATTTTACTAATCAATTTAAGCTGTGTACGCAATATTGGCATAACTTTATTAATTAATGAACAGTTTCAGAATCGTAGAAAAAAAGGTGTTGAACACGTAACAGACGAAAACACTTTCAAATTTATAATATGTTAGATTAGGATAAAATTGTGACTAGCGAGACACGAATAAGTTATATTATTATGTTGTCATATACTTTATGAGAAGTATGTATGTACATACATATATGAATGGTGAAACACGCATGCAGTTACGTAAAAGCCGAGTATAGATCGCCCGCTGTGTAAAACCCTTTGTAGTTTTCAAGTCCTTATTTAATTCTGTTATTGTGTACAATCAAGAGTATCCAGACTTGGTTGATATACCGTCTTATTGAACCAAGCGCTTTTCATCCACTTTGAATGTGCGCACATCCAATTTGTGGAACTCTCTGTATTCTCTGCTACTTATGACCTTTCAGTCTTTAAAGTAATAGTGAACAAGCATCTTCTGGGCTTGCTCGTTCCATCGTAGACCTCATCTATGGCTTACCATCGGGCGAGATTGAGGTTAAGAGTAGGCTGTTCTGGAATTTAAAAAAATCTATTTATCAAATAGGAGATAAAGGCATTTTTCCAATTTTATATAAAGAGAACTTTTCTATCAAACTTTCATTTGCTCTCATTACATTCGCCTTATAAACTGAAAGGGGCTCATTTGCACTTTAAGTATTAAAAAAAATGCCCGAATGGAACAAAATGAAAAATTAATTCGTTTAAATAACTAGTAGCAATACAGAACAACCCATGAGAGGTGCTTCAAGTGTTTAGTAGTTACAGTTGCGGGGTTTGCTTTGCCTGACTTTTATTTAGAATATACTCGACGAATGCCAATAAATGTTCCGCAATTGACTTCTATTAAATGCTTTTTTATTTAATTAATGGTAAATTATCGTAGTTGGATTTTAGGACTATACATTTTCTTTTATTACTCTCGCCTTTTCTAAAGAACCGACGAATGGCCAAGGGCGGATCCAACTTTGGTGCCAGGGGAGGGGGGGTCACATAATCGTGGTCAAGTCACAAGAAGTAATAACTTGTATTTCCTGACTCCCTGATTTCTAATCTAGTAACAATGTTTAAAAAAATTAATTAGTGGTCCACCTAGGTCCTGGACCAAGCCCAGGGGGGGCTCATGACCCTGGATCCGCCCTTGCGAATGGCTTGTGTGAATTGTGATTTCACCAGCATATGAGAAAAGTAAGTCTAACACAGAAGAATGGAAAAAGAAGATGTTAGGCCGACGATAAAGGTAAAGTGTATGTATGAGATGACGGGGTTGTAGGAATGTTCTAACAAGATACCGCGGAGTCGAAATGCATGGGCAATTGACGCAACAAGTTAGGATTTCAGTTAGTAGAAGTCTGATACTCCTTCTCGCGCCACCCAGAGCGGGAGAAGGCATTGGATTATTCCCTCCCACCCTCTAGTTTATATTGTGATTTAAAAGTATTATTTATTACGTATTTATGTTTATAGATAAAGTGCCGTTCTATCTCCAAACGCAATTGTCAATTCGACAAAATATAAAGCATTGCTCACGTCATAGTCTATTTTTATCAATCCATTTTCAAATACATGCATTTTGACTGACGCAAGAAAAGAGTGTCAGAGTACCTACCTTTTTAAAACATTTAGGTACTATATGCTATTAAAAAAGGGCAAAAATAATGATGACATGCAGTTATTGCAAATCAATCTGTACTATCGGCGAAAGATACGCATGCTCACTTAAGAAAATATTTCTGTGGAAGCGCAGCTAGTGACAAACCACATCCCTTCCTGGTTTCACCCAATTAGAGACAATATAAATTTTTTGAGTACAGGGCGTGTAACATTATATTAATACTTACTATTAAGAACACTACTAAAATACGCTTCGTGCATCCTATTGGTCAAAATACATGCATTAGGCGATCGAGTTGTGAGCCGTGCTATGCGATTATAGCCTTAAAGGTGAGCATGCGGAAGATTGGTCGATAGTTATACCTAATTCCGAAAATGTAATGTCATAAACAACAAATTCTTTACATATACAATACTTTACATTGGCAAAATGTAGTTCCAAAAATTAAAAAGGTCGATACTTAACTCATTTTACTTTTGTTCTTAAATATAGATTTAAGAAATAAAGTAATACAAGTCTTCAGGATTACATAATCTTGAAGACTTTTGTAAGTTTATTTCTCTGACTGAGTATTAAATTGTCCTCACAACTTGAAGAAAGATAACGAAACAAAAGCATATAAGCAGCTTAACATCTTACAAAGTAGCGCTTGAAGAAATAGTTTAAACTAAAGCTCTTCTGTCATATTTGAAGCCGGCTCTACACGTTGGCCAACACAGTGGCGAATGTAGTGGCCAATGCGTATTGGCCAACGTGTAGACGGCGTGTTTGTGCATGTTGGGTGCACAAACACCCCCTCTACACGTTGGCGAATAGTCATTGGCCACTACATTCGCCACTGTGTTGGCCAACGTGTAGAGCCGGCTTGACACCAAACACACGCACGCACACACATGCACGTTGTGCACGATGCTTACGTGTCGTTAGCTTGGTACTGGTAGGATTTTTTGTATGCAGGGAAACACGCGACTATATTAATTTAAAAAGACTTACATTAGGATATAGAATAAAAAGGAGTATCTCTTTATTGTGTGTGCCAAATATGTCACAGAAAGGACAGATGAAAAAAATATTACATAAGTCAACATAATGGGTAGCTTTATAGCTGAAAGCGAATTTTTACTGTGTGATCGATTTAAAAGAGAAAAGAAATACTACTTGAATATGGGTAAACTAACTATTAAGGTGATACGTAAAAAATAAGACATAGCTCGAGGGGCGTAGCTTAACGGAAGACGCGGGGAGCACCCCCGCTAGAATACATTGCAAACTCGAGCGCACGCTCGCGGTGAGTTTGCGATGTAGTTTGTGTGTTTTGATGTTTTAGAATAGAGAAGGCACGGAGTCGCCAAAATCAAATACATTTCTTTTTAATCTGAATTAAACTAACTTATTCATTATATTGTTAGGTATTTAGTGTTTTACTTTATTTAAGAATGACAAAAAATAATATAACGTGTGTAAATGAACAGACCGTAACAGTAAATGATCATATTGACCTAAGAAAAAGAACTACTAGTGTAGTAACCAAATTCTTACTATGATTTTATTTAATTAATTTACTTAAAATGAGTAGTAACAAAAAGTTGCTTCAAAACTACGCTTTCTAACACGCTTTTATTAGGTCGACCTGTATGTAACTAACTATGTAATGGAATCTAAGGCAACTACTTTAACCATCTTCCAAGGGTCGTAGCGTAATGAAAATTAGCAACTGTATGTAGTTCTGATGACAATACAATAATATGGTAATGTCGAACTGATCTGATGATGGAGCCGGAAGATATGAACTGGAACTTCATGATGGAAAATCGTATCATAGCTGTTTTGGATTTCTTAGAAAAGTCTTGTAATGAACTTTGACCACGATTAGGTTTCAAGGTCTAATGATGAAGCCGGAAGATAGGCAGTGGCATTCCATGATGGAATATCGTATCATAGTCGTGTTTGTACTTGTGAGAAAAGCCACGTAATGGACTTTGAACACGATCAGGTTTCAAACAGGATCAGGTTTCAGGATAACAAACCTAAAGAAAATCCGTTATCGGTTTTCTTAACCTTTTTGTCAACTTTTTGTGATGACTTTTTGTCACTTTCAAATCCTCTGTGGTGATTGACCGTTTAATTGTTCACTACTCGTGGGAATAATATAAAAAAAGAAACAGCAACACAAAGAAAACGGAGGCTACAAAAAAAAAGGAAAAGCGCGAACAAATTTTTTGTTTTTACGTGCACTTATAAAAGCGTGTTTTTCTAGTGATTTTTAAACTATTAATTTATTATTAATTAATTAAAGATTATTCATCCAATTAAATTTTTTGATGGATATTTTCTTACGAATAAAAGTCAGAGATTTAATTAAAAATTACTAAAAATTAAAAATTACTACACTATTTTCTTGGAATACATGTCTCTCGCCTTCATTTAATATTTCATCAGAGACATTTCCCCCGCGTGTTTTATTTTCTTTGTTTGTATCCTTGCCCCTATTTTTATTAATTACATATTCTGGATCACGGATCTCTCATGTACCGAGGATCTACCAGTCATATCATTATTTTCAATCTCTATTTCATATGGTAGAGGCTCAACATCTTCACTGACCTCTAGTGAATGCACCAAATCATCGTCGCGTATTTCCCTTTCCGTGTCCAACTGGCGACATCGGTCTCGCGAAATACACACGCTTTTGTATTACTACACAATTCAACCAACCCGTGCTCAACTCGCGTCAAATGAGTACGTTTTTGCGGTCAAGCAACGTTAAAAGAGGTTTTACAAAATAGTGTGCAATTTAATTGAACACGGTTTTTTAACTGGTCTGTTCGAAACAAATCCGTACTGATTTAGCGGGGTGCGTCTCATATCATAAAAAGTTATTTGGTATATTTTCATTTCAATAACGTTCACAAGATAGTGAGTTATACCAACTGTTGATGTAATTTCTTTAGACATAACATTTATATACTCTAAAACTTATTTCGTATAACGTTATTGGATATAACGTTTATTTAATCGAAAATCATTAAGCCTATCGTTTAAAATATATAATATTGCGAGTAATTTGAATGAGCGTGCTGCGGAAGCGGCGTGACAGAAACGAATTGCTGCGAAACCGATTCCACGTATGTTCCATGTCTGTCCTACCCCTAGAGTGTTATTTAAAATCGCGTAGGCGCGGAGGGGCGAGGCGGCCCGCGAGGTGAGGCGCAGGTGGTTTTAACACTCGCCGCCGCGGCTGAGGCTGGTCGGCGAAGCCAGCCAGCAAGCCGCAGCCGCGGTGGTGAGCGTGAAACACATCTGCGAGGATAAGCTTGCATGGGACCGCCGGAGCCCTGCAGCACCGGAGCCGTGACAGAAACTATGCCTGCTGCATGTTGCATGCTTGCTTGCATCAGAGGTGGATCTACCTATGGGCTATTTGAGCTGCAGCCCAGGGCCCCATGGATATAAGGGCCCCCCTGCCAGTTTTCATTAATAAAATAGACGATACTTTTAAATCTATATTATATAATAAATCGAAAATATGTAAAATTCAAACACAATTTTGGCAACGCCATAATCGGCCAATCCGTATGTGCGACTATCGAGAACGAAGCAGGGAATTCCCTTGTCTCTTATAATGATCGGGTATTCAGTGTTAAAAAATACTTAATACCCCTAGGAAGGGCGTAGGGTAGTTTCCTAAAATATTTTATTTAGTCCGTCACGTAGTTTAACAAAAAACATTCGATACGTATTTTTTTTTTATTTCACGTAATTGAAAAATTAAGACGATACAGTGAGTTGAAGTTTCGCGTGACGTCACACTCCGGTATAATTCTTGGCACTGTGTGACGTCAGCAGCCCCCACTCCTATACTTTGAAGCTTTCCATTTTGTGAATTTTTCTTGACTTGAAATGGAAAAAAATACGTGATCAATATTTTTTGAAATTCTACCTGATGAACCAAATAAAATAATTATTTTGTAACACAGGAAACTACCCTATTGCGTTGGGTTGTACCGCCACAATTTTGTTATTGTCATCTAAATACAAACTTAGTGTTTAATTGTCACAACTGTGTGTGAGTATGGGAATTTAGTGTGCTATTAAGTGATAAGTAACATATTCTAATCAAATTCAAATTATTTATAAAACGTAAGCTATTTCAGGAAGCTATTTACACAGTCAAAGATTATATTGAGGATTAAAAGGCTTGGGAATTAGTTTCTCCAATGATATACGTACTTATGTGCTCTTTTTTAATATATTTTGCTGAGTTAATGATTGACTTTCTAAAGTATTGTATATACCTACTTTGTATTTAATTATTTCTTTTTTCGTTTTTGATCTTTTATATTTTTATTATTATGAATGTGAGGAATATGTAGGTTATTATTTATTTTTATGTTATTTTCATTATAATTTATAGTTGATGTATGGCTGTTTGAGTATTTGTCTTACCTACCCAAATGTCCTTAGTTTGATACTGTTCGTCAGATCGTTGAGCTCCTTAAGTTCAAAGTTGAGCTACACGATAACTGACAAATGTTTGCACTCTGGATGGTCCGCTCAAATTTGTGACTTATCGTACTTATAATAATTGAAAGTAATCTGATTATGATATGATCCTACAATGCTCCTAATTTAAGAAATCTACACTAATATTATAAAGCAGTAAAGTTTGTTTCTTTGAATGCGCTAATCTTTGAAAGTACTGGGTGGATTAAGATAAAATTTGGTATTGAAGTAGGTTGAAGCTTGAGAAGTGTGATAGGCTTCTTTTTACCCAACTGCTAGTTTGTAAAGTCTTTGCATATTTTCCTTCAATATAAGATAAGATAAGATGAAATTTATTTGTACATAAGAAAAGACACGTAATACATAAAAGAAAAACAGTAGGTTGTACAGCAAATCTAAAAATTAGTGTCAGATTTCCGGCACCTAAACTAGGTACGCAGACCTGTATCTTAGGAGTCGGAGATATTTCGGCATTGGCAATAAATAACACGACCGTGACATTTCTGTTACAATATTTCTGTTGTCAACAGCAAAAGAAGGTTGTGTGTGTGTTTATGAGTGTCTAGAAGGTTTGTGTGTGAGTAGGTGTGTGTATATGCGTGTGTGGGCGACGGTGTGATTATGTGAGAATGAGAGATAGTATGATTCCATAGGAGTATAAATAAATTTAAGTTTCGATACACAATATTTTTTCTGCTTCGTCATAAGATAAATGAAGTAGCCAGTTCTTAAGTTTTTTTTAATTCGTGAGTGGTGAGTCTATAAATGGAAATAATTTTATTAATTTTGTTATAAATACGTGAACTTTGTGCTAAAAATTGACGACTTGCAAATGCATATCGACAAGGGATTGCTTTGCATACTGGAAAACCTTTGCGCCTTTGAAGTAGGTTTTTGTCTAGAGGAAGAGTACGGTGTCTTCGCTGGATAGAACGGAGGATATATAGCTGTCTGACTGTGAGGATTTGTGCGTCAGAATATAGCTGGTCAGTAGAGAAGTCTCTTGGTTTAAAGAGCATCACTTTCAGTACTGCTCGTTGTCAGTTATGTTTAATTTTTAAATAATTTATAAATATTTGATATTTAATAACAGGGCTTTACCTATGAATTCGCTGTTTTGCCGTACTGGCAATTTCAAATTATAATATTAAATCATATACTGTCCTCTTAATCTGTATCATGGATACTGTGGAGTTTTTTTTGCCGGTTTTTCTCCCTAGAAAACGACCAATTTCAAACCATGCACTAACTTCTGACGTATTGTAAGTGCCCATGTGGGCCTATGTGAAATAAATATGTTGAGTTTGAGTTCGATAATTATATTGTTTTGGCTAATAATTATAATTTCAAATTAATTTTATTTTATAATTTGGAATTCTTGTTTCAAAGTTTGGCATAACCGTGCCCCTTGTACCTACGGCCCACAACCTCAACGACGTTTACAAAACGAACTCTAAAAATGAATGCACCACCCGTTATTAGTTTGCTCGTGTCCGTACTGGAAATTTCGACCTGAAAAATGAACCCTTTGGTTGTCGATGACGAATTAAAGGCGATTGTGGGAGCTGATGACACCCAATCTGCGGCTGAATTAGAAGCAGCTTTCAACGCTAGTATCTAAACAATATTGGTTTACTTGCGTCAAATTGGCAAGGTAAAAAAGCTTGACGTCTACCCCACGAATTCAGTGATCATCACCGCGAAGGACGCATCGAGACGTACCTTGCACTGCTTAACAGGCACACAAACGAAATAATTTTGTTGCCTGCGGTGAAAAATGGATCCTGTTTGACAATCGTAAGCGAAATTGGTTAGATCCTGGATTAGCATCTAAACGTTTTCCTAAACGAAAACTGACCCCTAGAAAAGTGATGGTCCCTGTTTGGTGGTCTAACCCTGGTGTAATGAGTTATCTACCAAACAGGATGAGCATTACTGCAGAACTGAACACAATTATGGAGAAGCTCGCACATCTCCAACCAGCTTTGGTCAATCGCTCGGCTCCGCTGCTCTTGCACGACAACGCGCGTCCTCATACTACACAGCAGACGGTCTACAAGTTACAAGAGCTGGTGTTGGAAGTTCTCCGCCATCTGTCGTACTCACTAGACCTTGCACCTACAGACTTCCACTTTTTCCTGAATTCTAAACTTCTCGGAAAAAAATCAACATCATAGAGGCAGTAAAAATGCCTTTGCAGAATTTGTTGCCTCCCGTCCAACTGATTTCTTCAAGAAGGGTATCAATAAGCTACCACTGCGTTGGAAAAGATGCATCGATTGCATGGGTGATTACTTTGATAAATAGAAATAAAATATATAGAAAAAAACACGATGACTGATTTCATGAATAACGGCAATATCATTGGTAATGACTTTCAGTATTAATATACCAGACGTACTACAGGGCACCATCCTCACTTGGTCAATATACCACTTTGTCATACTATGTAATTCTCCTCTACATTTATTGTGCGCACTTTGTCGGTCGGACTTCGGTCGGACTTCGACCGGTCTTCGAATCGGTTTGGAACTCTCTGTCGGCTTCTGTGTTCTTTTCCACATATGACCCGTCTGCCACCTTTAAAGTAAGAGTGAAAAATCTCCGGCAGATGCCTTGCCACCACGAATTTTGACCCTGGCAACGCACTTTCTTTCTATTTCATTAAGAAAAAAGCAGAAGAAAAATATTAGTTTAGTCCTGTCAAATTAAGATATTCCATAGACAATTTTAGACTCGATTAAAAAATTTGTTACTAAAAATACGTCAATTTACGTCAGGCGCTGACTAATTTGACAGAAATAAACTAATATTTTCTGTCCTTTTATAATGAAATAGTAAGAAAAAGATGCACTGAACTTTAGTTTAGTTTGTGAACAAGACAATCCGCGCCAATGTATTTCTTTCTATCTTAATAGGAAATAAACAGTTTACTGACTAATTTTTTTCCAAGAAGTTAGTAGTTAGACACTGTTGATCATCCAAATTTAAAAATTATAATGGCGACTCTAATCTTCTGTTTTCCGAATCACATGTAATATTCGAGGTCTGCTCCGGCGCTGTGATTTTGTCTCTGTAAAATAAAACTGGTATGTAAATATTAAAAAATAGGGAACCCTCATAGTTCGTCATGTCTGTCCGTGCGTCCGTTCGTATGTCACAGCCATTTTATTCCGAAGCTATTAGGACTATACATGTGAAACTTGGTAGGTAGATGTATTCTGTAAACCGCTTTCAGATTTTATAAAAAAAAATATTTAAAATAAAGGGGGGCTCACCATACATGGAACTGAAACTGAAAAAATTTTTTTTTTCATGAAACCTATGTGTGTGTGGTATCTATAGACAGGTCTATAAAAATGACATAGGGGTTTCTGAAACTACTTTTTATAAAGTCAATCGTTTAAAAGATATACGCTCCCAAAGTGGTAGAATGTGTACCTCCCCCCCCCCCCCTCCTCTAACTTCTGTAATAATGGAATGAAAATCTAAAAAAATATATGTCTGTAGATCTTAATGTATACTTTCAACCAAAATTGGTTTGAACGAGATCGGGTCAGCATTTTTGTGATACAACATATTTTCTAAAACCGCAAATATAACTTTGTAATTCATACAAACGCTATGAAAAACAAAGTTATTTGGCGTAGTTGTAAAAAATGTAAATAACTTAGTTTTAAGAAATTTGTAAGGTTTTGTTTTTCGTCAAATAAATATACATATTATGTTATATTATATTATAATAGTTACTACGAAACCCTTCATGGGCGAGTCTGACTCGCACTTGGCCAATTATTTTCCGTCATTTTACGAGCATGATCCCTCAGGCGTTCCAAATGTTGGTTTTTAGGGTTCCGTAGCCGAATGGCAAAAAACGGAACCCTTATAGTTTCGACATGTCTGTCCGTCTGTCTGTCTGTCCGTCCGTCCGTATGTCACAGCCATTTTATTCCGAAACTATTAAGACTATACATGTAAAACTTGATAGATAGATGTATTCTGTGAACCACTTTCCGATTTTAAGAGAAAATTTAAAAAATATTTAAAATAAAGGGGGCTCCTCATACATGGAACTGAAACTGAAAATATTTTTTTTCATGAAACCTATACGTGTGTGGTATCTATAGACAGGTCTTTAAAAATGACATTAAGGTTTCTAAAATTACTTTTTCATAAAGTTAATCGTTTAAAAGATATACGCTTCCAAAGTGGTAAAATGTGTGTCCCCCCTCTAACTTCTATAATAATGAAGTGAAAAATCTAAAAAAAACCATATGTTGTAGATCTTAATGTAAACTTTCAACCAAAATTAGTTTGAACGAAATCGAGTCAACATTTTTTGAGATACAGTATATTTTCTAAAACCGCAAATATAACTTTGTAATTCATACAAACACTATGAAAAACAAAGTTATTTGGCGTAGTTGTAAAAATTGTAAATAAGCTACTTTTAAGAAATTTGTAAGGCTTTTGGTTTTTTTTTTTTTTCAAATAAATATATTAAGTATATTATATTTATTATAGTTACTACGGAACCCTTCATGGGCGAGTCCAACTCGCACTTGGCCAATTTTTTCACCTTTCGTTGTCTTTTATACTTATTCCCCATATCGGTAAACTAATGTTATATAAACATTGTTCACTTGTCAAATATAGATAAATAAAATCAGAAAACAAGACTAAACAATAACTATTTCGATAAAAAATTATAATCACGGTTGTGGGAGGAATCGACACAGGTCTATCACTGACAAAGGCCGCAGGCGAACTGGGCGGGCATAAGAAAGTGACAGAGTCTATTACTTCCACGTGCGAAAAAAAGAGAGCGTAACAATACGCTGGAACCAAAATAAAACAACGTAAGCGCCAAACCAAATAAAAATTGTTTAAAAATAAATTAAGCTATGTATCAAAAAATATTTTCAGACAGAGTTTTCAATTACCTATTATGCACATTTTGAATGCAATTTTGAAATGAAATTCCTTAGGATTTTAGAATTATAGTGAATAATAAAAAAGAATAGAGGTCTTTTCGGAATCAAATTCGACGGAGCAAATTTAACCCAATTGCGTTTTCCTTCGGTCAAAGTATTAATGAAATAGTCAATAAACATATTACCAAAAATTAAATCCATAGTTGCTGGAATAGTGAAATAAATGGTGACGAAAAAACCCCTAATTTATTTTGGTATCGCCTTAAGAAGTTGGTATGAAAAATATTTTATCCCGTCCCTTATTGTAATCTGTAAATTCATGAAAGTAAACATTCTGTGTTAATTAGCGATTGGAACTTAGTCATAATCTCTTTCTCGACCTTTAATCAGAAAGTTAAAATCACCGATGTGACAGTGGTAAGTCGACGGCGCGTTCTGGCTGTTCTCTGCCGGGGTTGCGGGAATTTTCTAACGAGATACCGCGGCCCAGGAACGCAAGGGAAAATGAAGCACCCACACGGTTTTTCAATTTTAAGTCAGTAGAAGAATCAGACTACTTCCACTAAAAAAAAAATCCGGTGTGTAGGGCAGATAGCTGAAGGAGTCGGAAGCTTCTGGATGTGCGACGTCCGAACCAGAATCCAACCAACTCCTAACCAACATTACAAACTCACACAGTGTAATGATGACAACAATTGAGTAAGTTTTTTGCATTGTACGATATTGAGGAAGATTATCAAAACGTCTTAAATGAATGAGACTGACACGCGCTGCCGAAATTTCAAGTATCCTGAAACTTTCGAGAGTCATAAGCTTCTTAAGGTAAAGTGTTATTCGCTGATAGAATAACACTTTAACTGAAGCCGTCGTTGAGTATATACTTAAACAACTTAATAAAATACGTTAGGAACCATCTATCAAAATATGCTGCCGATATCTTAATACATTTATGAAGAACAATATTGATAGATATTATATTCGTACATCATAACAAATTAGAATAAATGCTTAATTGGAATAAGAGAGTGTAATAATAAGCAGTATTAACGCTTAAAAGCAATATTTTACAGACCTTTGGATAGATTTGACACTACAGAGAAAAATCGCTTATATTTCGCATTGCTAGATCTAAACAAAAGCAAATCAAATTTGAGACTATTTGGTTACCCTATGATCCAATGCTCTATAGTCATAAGAACCTAACCAACTTGACAAATTTACTAAAAGAAAGAGAGAAACATTGCAACAAAAAAAAATCAGTTTCATGTTCAGACCTCGATTATAAGATAAAAAGAAAATCCCAAATTTATTTGCCAGATTTATTTTCCCAGATATATTTTTGTTTTATCTGGACGTGCGAATTATATGTAATTGTTTTCTTCGATAAAAATATCTTGTTCAGGTGCACATAGTAAATATCTTCCAAGTTAAACAAAATAAATAGAAACTTTTTGTTACAGTAGCAGAATAATTGTGCCGTAGTGCAAATTCGGCGGACAAACAGTTAAATCATCAGTGCCTTGGCCATTAGTTTTGTCAGATGAAATTGATTAATTATTTGTGCCCGTTCTTGTCCCTTAGAGAGTTAATACGCAAATGTACTTATTTATAGGCGAAAGGATTATGATCTGTCGAGATAGTGTTCGTCGGGATTTGTCTATCGGAATAGTGCGGTACAATCCATGATTATTTTATCCTTTAGTTGTCTAAATGCTTGACGGAAACATAAGCCCGCGAGAATTGTTTTGACACTTAAAGGCTACAACGTCCGAAGTTTCGGATCAAGTAGCCTCGTTCTAGATTCTAGACCTTATATTTACATTGCTTCTGTAGCAACCACATATAAAAATAGATCCATTGTTTTCATTGATTTAAAGCCCAGTCTGACGTAAATCAGATTTGAAATTGCCAGTATTAAGTAAGGAAATAGGAAGCGTACAAATCAGGATATTTTCCGAGCTATTACAGACATTGGGCGCGCTCGTCTGCTCCCATCTCGTCGTCACACTGCACAATGAAGGTAATAAGCTAACGATTCTCAATTCTATTCGATATTCGATTCGATTATTAGTTACTAACTGTGCCCGCTACTTTGTACGCGTATCGTACGGGCAGTTCTCGATTCCGTGGGAACTTCAGGATAGAAGTATACATATTTAACCCCCTCCTCTAGCTCCCTCTAAAAGTCCCATTATAATCGTCACAAAATTATAATAGGTCATCAGTGCTTCGTATCCTATCAATAACTAGCAACACTTGAGACAACACAGTTATTTTGAAGTCAGACGGATACTTAAATTTTATTTATATGTATATTGATATTACAGATGTATAGATGTATGATGATGTACAATGATGGCAAGTGGAGTAACGCTCTGACTGAGTGGTGTCCAAGGATGCAAAGAGGAGCGTTGGTCGTGCGCCACTGGTACGTGAACGTGGAGCTTGGGACAAGCGAAGGGAGGCTGGAGGAAGGGAAGAGTGATAGATGCTATAGATTGATAGGTATAGATTTTCAACAACTAGACTAACCTAAACCCGATCACATTACTTTAGTCATTTTCATTCTACAGTCACAAAAAATTGTCGCAGGTCAAATTCTGAGTCACGTAAAAATGCTAGTAGTTAGTACAGTCATACGGAACTTTTTCATAATAAATGAAAAAAAAAGCAGCTTGAAAATTCAAAGCCCTGAAGTTATAATTGTAAGCAACTAACAGAGCAACATAAACGACTGCTACAAACTAAAGAGTAGCGTATTTTTAACTGAAACTGTTTTCAACGTGATTATTTAATTTACTAATTGAAACACACTGAAACTGTTTGGGTACAACTATGAATATTTAGCAAATAACTGGGGAATATTTTCGTGACACTTTCACACCGAATAGAACTTCAGACAAAGCCATTAACATTTAGTCGACCTGGTAATTTAATCTTAGACTTAAAAGTCCGTGTTTGCCTTCAGCCCAAAAGGGGAACAAACTCTAGAGATAATTTTCATTTTCTTCTTCGTTTACTTAATAGATTTCATTACTAGAAGTGCCTATATGTTTTACATAGTTATCTAACCTTTCGCTGCTATTGTTTCCCTGTAAAAGTGACAAAGAGTAAAAGTTAACACCTTTTTAGGGTTCCGTAGCTGAATGGCAAAAAACGGATTCCTTATAGATTCGTAATATTTGTCCGTTCGTATGTAACAGTCATTTTATTATAAAATCAGACACGCAAAGCACCATGGCAGCATGCTTCATAATGCAGCAAACCGCCGAAAATGAAAAGACTTTCCTAAGGATGTAGGTTCTTAGATACGTTAGCCTTTTTAGGAACTTAGTCAGTTACAATTGAAATAAAGTTTGATGTCTTGCTAACTAGCTCACAGCATTTTATACGGTCGTAAAGTTTATGAAACGAGACGACCAAAAATCAAGATGTCATTGAACAATCCCTAGCCCGCCGGTAACGTGAAATGTTTGAGTAAATTAATTCATATTTTTTAAACCAAACCCATTGCTGTATCTGTTTACTGTTTTTTTTTTTTTTTTTTTGAGTCTGAAAAGTTTGTATTGTATGCAGCGCGGGTTTGATTCCCGCACCAAAGTAAATCTTCTTCTAAAATTGTTTCCAATTGAAATCCAGACCAAACTTTTATGGTCTTGGATTTAATTGATATTGTGATTAATATAACCAGCTTATAACTTTCACAGCGCTGGACCATAGGCCTCCCGTTTATAGGGGAAATTTCGAAAGGGAATATACCTTAATCCACACCCAGTGGAAGTCGGTGGATGCCTTCGGATTTTTCCGTACTAAGACATACCGGTTATTTACATTACCTTGTATAGTTTTTATCATATTGATTGAATACGTTTATTTTTCTAATAGTTGTTTTTTGTACTTCTATGTCTGACATCAAAGAGACTGACGGCAAGGCACAAGGATTTTTGAAGTGCAACCAAAACGTACTAGAATCGAGCACATTTTTTTTTAAATCTATCTTTGGTCAGGTCACTCCGATCAGAACTCTCAGCATCAATCCTGGGTCTTATAATAGAAAACGGTTTGGTTTACGTTAAAATTGCTATAATAATGGTATTCGGTCAGTCCCTCCAAATAAAAAGACCTATAAACCACCATCTTATGTACATTATATTTTGTGCTAATTAATACACAGGCAAGCATCCACATATCAATACATTTTGAGTCAGGCTGAGTTTACATGTATTAATAACACATAACAAATAATTACGGCATCTAGAATTAATGCGTCATGCTACATTATTATTCCTGATATTTGATTATAATTTTTATTGCGTAAAGGGCAGCGCGCATTATCTGTATGGATTATCATTTGATTTCAGTGTAGATATTGCGTGAAAGCAATGCGGATTTGGCTGAAGGATAATTTTGATCATTTGTTTAATTAAAGTCAAGGTAAATAATAGATTTAAATCTTTTATTTAAGTGCAGTATTATGAAAATAATACAATTTTTGTTAGAGATATGATTGCAATGCTATTATTAAGTACAATTAAATATAAGGCGGGACCGACGCGTGCGCTCTGCACTCAGCCTCATTGCATCTGATTTGGACTGACTCTGATTTCACTGTGTTCTCTGGTTGAATTCCCAAGGAGTGCTTTATTTGTAATTTGTAAAAAAATCAAAATTGATATTAGAATAAGTACAATATCGAATTAGGATTCTCTGTTAGGATAGTTGTAAAGTAGATAAATAAATAAATTAAGGTGTCAAGAATATTATATTAACACATACATATAAGGTTAACTTATTGATTTAAAAAAAATAGCCTATATATCCTTTTCCAAAGTCTAATCTATCTTTGGATTAAAATCTGTTGAGTAATTAAGATGAGCAGGCAGAGTTACTTTCGCATTCATAATAGTAGTAGGAATAACCGTCTTGTATGAATCACCTTCGTATTTTTCTAGCCTCACTGGTTTAACGTTGACCAATTACAGTTGCAACAATAGAAGTCCGACCAATCAAACTACAACACAAACGTAACTCTCTATCGGGCGGGTTTCTAATATGTTCAGTTTTGATGGCGACACCACTGCAACGCGATACAAACAAGCACAGCTTATGTAACCGGATAATCCACAGGACACAAATTAAACGCAAATCAAGGAATGCTATTGGCTGTTTAACATAACTTTCAACCAATCAAAGCAATTCAAGTGCATTCATTTAAGATAGTAATGTAATTTAATGATTAATTTATTTATTTTATTATTTATGTACACACAGTAAAATACATTAAGATAAGCATAATTATAGTATCTGAGTACAAAGGTACTGCTTATTTCTTAAGAAATTTCTTCCAGCAGACCTGCGAAAGGAGAAGTGAAAAAGAAATGTAGACAATAGTGTGTGAGAACAAGAAGAGAAATAAATATGAATATGTGAAGTCTAAAACTAAAACTAAAATATTAAATATACTTACAATACAATAAAAATAACATATACTTAAATAAATACATAATGTTAGAATATATAAACATATAATATAAATATATACATAAATAATTAACACAGTTAAGAGGAAAGGTAATGTATCTTTTAGAAGTAAAGTATTTTTGTGGTTTATTTTTTCAAAATATTTAGAGGAGCTCGTGGCTAATTAATGACAGCCGTACGTCAATCTTCAAGGTTAAGCAACGGTTGCTCAGGTCGGACTGTGATGGGTGACGATGTTAACCTTTCAGCCTTTAAAGCAAGAGTAAATAGGCAGCTTCTAGGCTCGCTCGTCCCATCGTAGACCTCATCTATCGCTCACCGTCAGGCGAGATCGAGGTCAAGAGTGGGCTCATCCGTAATAAAAAAACCGGTCAAGTGCGTGTCGGGCCACGCGCAGTGTAGGGTTCCGTAGTTTTTATAACAGCCAAGTGCGTGTCGTATTCGCTGACTGATCGTTTCGTACCATGCTCTAACTAAAAGCCAAACATGACTACCTAACTAATTTGACTTCCTATACAAATCCTCACCTGATCCGACAATTTTGCATGAATAGTTTCAATTGTTTTTAGAGATTTGTATAAAACTTGTCATAGCCGGTGTTTTGAATTTAAATACGGACACAGAGCTACACTACTCAATCGTCACAAGAAGCTAGCACGATACAACTGGCGCTTAGAGCCATCTATCGACATTTCTGTAGAGTTGTTCGAAATTTTCGAGTCAAATACAATTGGTCGACTATTACTCGTAAACTTGTAAAGCCCATTTATGTCTGATAGTTTTCCTTTAAATTTCGTTATATATAGGTACTACTGCCGTGACATTTGAATTTCTAACTATAACCGTTTAGTTCATAGAGGGGGGGGACACTTGACTCTAACGAAAATTGGTACTTTAAAGCTTGATAAGTCACGAACGGTTTACTTAATCAAAAAACGGTCTTACCAAACCCCTAATATTTTTGAAAGACCTATCCAACGATATCCCACACTATGGGAAGAACGAAAAAAAAAAATTATCATCCCACTTTACATGTATGGGAGGTACCCTTAATAATTGCTTTTTTCAAAATTTTATTTTACCACTATTTCGGCGTCATTAACGTGTATACTCATGCCAAAGTACAACTTTCTAGTACCGATAGTTTTTGAGCTAAACCGCGGACAGACGGACAGACAGACGGACATGGCGAAACTATAAGGGTTCCTTGTTGACTACGGAACCCTAAAAAAGCGGTTGTCTGTAAAGTCAGTTTACTGACGATAGTTGAACGTGGCAACGTCATAAGAAAATACTGATGGAATGGTTGCATTTTTCAAAAGAAAATTTTAATTTTACATCACTATTACTGCACTTCTCATGACAATGGAAGAATCCCTACACAGTGACGTCATCTCATAGCGTGTTATGATAGCCTAGTACTGGACTCGTTGAGTCATACATAAATGGCAAAGAATCCCTACACAGTGACGTCATGTCTTACCGTTTTATGATAGCCTAGTACTTGACTCGTTGAGTCATACATAAATGTCAACTTGTAGATCCAATTTGATTTGCTTTGGAACGCCTCAGAGCGATGGAACGCCTCAGAGCGCGGTAACGCCGCATGAGTCATGTATTTTCGTGCGTGCAGCCAGCTTCATCGAATTATAAGACGTTGTCACGTCAAAAAAACATATTGAGATTCCTCTGTGCCTCGGAAAACACGCTAATCCGTTGGCCCCGGCTGTTATTTAGACATCTTTGACAGTCGTTACGGGTAGTGAGAAGCCGACACTGGTGTTACCAAGGGGTATCGTATTACCCAGCTACTGGGTTGTAAAGTTCAAATCGGTAGTCACTCCATATAAAACACTAAGGCTGCGTTTCCTCCAGAGATGTGCGAGGATGCGTAGCGAGGGATGTGTTTGTAAAGAACCAATAGAATCGCTTCATTTACCTCGCCTCGGTCAGCACAGCTCTGGTGGAAACGGCTCAGCGGAGCTAGATTTTTGCGCATACAAAACAAGCGAGGAATGTGTGCGAGGAATGCGCATTTTCACAGCTCCGCTACACATCCTCGTAGGCACATTTTCATCGCACAGCTTTGGTGGAAACGCCCACACATTTTCACAGCACAGCTAGACATCCCCGCACGACACATTTCCATCGCACATCTCTGGTGGAAACGCAGCCTTATACTCAGCTGCATTAAGTTTTACTAAAAGCCGACACAAAACATAGTTAGGGAAATATGCTAATTTTTCCAAAATATTAGTTTAATGTTTAAATTCTGCAATTATGATATGCCTATCATATCAGGGTTAAGGTTTTGAAAAAAAAAATGTGTATATTGTGCAAGTCAGTTTCCATCTCTATGAAAATCGGCACTATTAAAATCTTAGTCCCTTATTTAGCATTTGTGTGTTCTGTCACCGCGCGCGAAGTAAACAAATAAATTCTAAGTAGGTATGGCTATCCAGAACAACCGTTTGGAAGAAAAAAATATTCTCTTTTGCTCTTTTGCTGAGCAACTTTGAGACCGCCCGTCTCAAACTTGACATTCTTCTTTAATTCGTAGAATTGGGCCAAACTTATGTAGTCGACAGTGTACTGTTGATAATCTTTTTTAACGATAAATTATATCCATCAGTCTCAGTCTCAGTCTCAACAGAGGTTAGAAAGAACGTCAATCTGTTTAAAACACGTTTTATTAACTTGACGGCAACTTGACGTTAAATCGTAATAATTACTACTTAAATAAAAAGACTCGCAGGTCACTTTTGTCTATTTAATTTGTGTTGTTACTTTATACCATTTTTGGAAGAGGTATGCTTTTATTATACTTAAATCATAATCATTAGAGAGATCATAAAACATCACGTTTTTATACCTCAAAGGGTTAGGCTGTCATTAGTCATGAACTCATGACTCATATTTAGAAAAAGCTGTTTTCAGCATTAAGAAATGTTTATTTACTTTACTTACTACTACACTGTATAAGCTTCATTATTTATTTTTAAACACAACACTCTGTACACGCCTACGCATTCATAAATAAATTGCAACGTTGCTGTCCTTCAAATACGCGTGTACAGAGTGTTTCTTTTACGTATCAATTTAACATTTTTAGTGAATATTTTAATATTAAAAAAAAAAACTTTTTGTTTTCGAATGGTAATATTTTTTTAGCATGTATGTATGCTGTACTATTGCGGGTTAACGGGAACGCCCTCTGTTAGTTAACACACTGTATATTATGTTTATATATATTTTTGATTTTTTTATATCTACTAGCAGTGTCAGTAGTAAGGTCAGAAATTCTGACATTAGTCTTGGTAAGACATTTACAACATTAGTGTTAAACGTCTGCCTAAGTGACCTTTAACGATACCCAGTAAGGTCACCTAGGCAGTCGTTTCAAGTAAAACACTAGTAGATATTCAGCTGCATCTAGGAAGACTAGAATCTAACTCCAACACAATTTTAAATTGTTGTGTGTATTTTTAAGTTGTAAGCTTTCAATGTAATTGTTAATTTTATGATCCAAAGGTAAAAAAAAATATTATTTTAACGCAAGTAAATTTGTTTTCTTCTTTTTTATTTTAAGTACTTAAGTTTAAATGATGAAACAAAAATAATGAAAAACGAGCTTACCTTTCCTCTCCCGGCCACCGTCGTGTCTAAACACTATAGGTCGGTTGTGTTCCCTTCGCCACAACACTGTGGGCGCGGGCACCCCGCTTGCGGTGCACGTCAATCTTATGCTGCCGCCCTCTTGCGCCGAGCTACCCTCTGTCACGCTGTCCGCTATGTCCGGAGGGATCACCACGGATAAATGACCCATCTGACAAAAATAATTGTGCTAGTTAGGCTTTATTAGTGGCGTCTTTTGTTTGGGACGCTGCGGAGTGAGTGTCGTGATGTTCGGTGCATGAATTTTTTTATTTTATTTATTAGGGACAAAAAAACAGTTACAGGTTAAGATGATGATACATTAATATTCTTAAAATGTATAGGTAAATTTATAACCTGCACTTATTATCCACGGATTAGTAAAAAAATATTAATGGTGAATTAGGGTTGGGATACTGCGCTACATAAGTTTCTATTAAAACTGTACCTAGCATTGACCAATGCCAATGTTACCTACGCGATGTTTCCGAGGTAAACCTGATCCCATGGGAATTCTGCTGAAAAGTAGCCTTTGTGACCCTCTCTATTTTTCATCAAACTCGGTTCAGTTATTTCATAGATTAGCCCGGACTTACAGAAAGACAGACAAACCAACAGACTGGCACTGGCACATTAAAAAAATTGCAGTATTAACAACAATAATCTGGGGGCACGGCAGTGCCCCCGCCAAGTCGAGCGCAAAGCAAACACTGCCGTACCATCCTTTTCTGGCACCATTTCAGCGTATTTTCAGGCCCCTATTTGGGGACCTCTGGATAGATTTAGAAAGTTGAAATTATCGTTATTTAGTAAGCTACCAGCACACACTTAAACCACAAAATTTCATGTTTGTAGCTTGTTTATTTCCTAAGTTATGCAAAAGCAAAGTTGTACTATTTCGACATATATAGACTCACTGATCATCAAAATAGAACTAGTACTTCCCATAAACCTAGAGAGCTGAAATTTGGCATAGAGGTAGGGTTTAGTAGCTATATGAAGGGAAAACTATCAAAACTTGGATCATGGAGTACCTTACGACCCTGAGGAGAAACCGTAACAGACCAGCTAAATTATTGAAATTATCGACATGCTATGTTCACAAAATTTATTGAGCGTAGTTAGCCCTTTCTTTTGAAATTAAAAAATTGAAGGTCTGAAGTATCAGATGAAGAACCCTAAGAGCTCAGCTGAACTATAGGAGATATGGAAATGCGTCTTGACAAAAGTTATTCAGAGTGACGAGTCCCTTCTAATGATGTGTATAAAAAATTGGAGGTCTGAAGTATCTGATGAAGAACCATTAGAGCTCAGCTGAACTATGGGAGATATGGAAATGCGCCTTGATAAAAGTTATTCAATGTGGCGAGCCCCTTCTTATAAATGAATATGAAACTGGAGTCTGAATAATTAAGAAACTAATCAAATAAAAAATAGCTTTCTGCAAAAAGAAGTGAAATCCCACCAAAAACATCCTGTAAAAAATTAGCCAAGTCTCGCTTAAGCTGCTTGTTTCTCTATAAAAAGTAATGAAATCTCTAAGCAAAGCGAAGCCAAGTCTAAGGATCTTTACTGCGATTTCTTTATTAATATAGTTAGATTTTATGTGACTTGGCCGTTGACTTCGATGTATTAACTAGTAAAAGTGCATAGAGTATGTTCAACGGCCGGTTACATAAAATCTAACTATATTAATAAAGAAATCGCAGTAAAGATCCTTAGACTTGGCTTCGCTTTGCTTAGAGATTTCATTACTTTTTATAGAGAAACAAGCAGCTTAAGCGAGACTTGGCTAATTTTTTACAGGATGTTTTTAGTGGGTTTATTTTTCAAAGTACAAAGCACTCGAAAAGAATACAGTTATGATGAAACCACGGACAAATTCTTCAATTTTAGTTATATGTATGTATGTGTACATTTAGTAGGTTTTTTGACTGACCCGTTCTGGTAGGAAAAGTCTTTAATCTTATCTATCACTGAGAGTATTACTCTTAATCCTTTGTGCCTTAATATATCAAACGTACGAAATCACGATCTCTTTCGTGCCCGTCAACTGCCAGTAATTTGTCATTAGAATTGTTAGAATTAATCGAAATGCCTACATGTACCTATACATAAAACTTAAGTTAGTGTATCTACACGAGAAAGACTAATTTCATAAATCAGGCTGATATTTAGTTTTCGGTGAAAATTAATTTCACCTTAATTTGTTAAACACTTAAATTCATCACCTACATTCTAAAGTAATTACCTGCTTAAATATTTAGATAGGATTACATCGCGGTTTTAATGTAAAATGTATGAAACTAGTCTGTGAGTTTCAAAAGTAAAATAAAGCGCTATGTTATCCTCGTCGCCATGGCCATAACTAGCAAGACTTAAGGGTTTAGTGATATTTTTTTCTAAATAATATGTATATATTATCCAATTTCTTAGAGAAAGGTGATTTTCTTAAGCTTATATAAAGTAAACGATAATCTTTAATAGAAAAAAGCATGACCATAAAAATCGCCAACAAATAATACTTATTTTGCCGTCATCTCCATCAGACTGCTTAACAAGTAATTTGTTTTGACATTTACTGTATTTTTTTACTATTGAGTTTTATTTTAACGTTTTTCTTTTGTAATATGTAATAGTATCTTAAATATACAGTACATCACCTTTAAATATGACCCACAGAGTGATCACCATTCATCATATTATTATTTATTATTGTTTCCATATAAAATTCTTGAATGAAAAGTGAACACATAAAAATTCCACTTGAGGAAAGGTAGTATAATATCTAACTTCATATTATGTGTTATAGATTGCATACTGCACATAATATGACGTTCACATGCCCTAGCAGAGTGTTCCATTATTATAATTTATTGGAAAATGTAATAAGTGCTTCTAGCACTCGCTGCTTGATTGAGTACTTCTTGTTGTTCTACAACTTTACAAGTATTGTTACGTTCCACTATGTTCTCTTCAAAAAGGAAACAAATGCTATCTTGTTGACAAATGTAACATTTAAGTTTTACACATAGAGCGCTGTCTACGAAATAATTTGTTATTTTGTAAACTAAGGTACGGGAGCTTACTTAGCGACAAAGTATGTCTTACCTGACTCTTCATAGGGTCTGTGTTGACTTGGCACATGTAGGTGCCCGAGTCGTTGGCCTGCACGTTGCTGACGTGCAGCTTCCATGTGTTGTGGTTATTGTAAGTGACGCTCAGCCTCGGATTCAGCGCCACCATATTCGTGTGTATCGCCAGAATCGCCTTCGAGTCCGACTTAATCCACGCGACCTAAAAATAACACTGCTATTATTTCTCAGTTCGACCAAATCCTTATTGGATTTCTTATAATCTGTAGAGTCAATATAAATATTGGCTACGAGACAATACCAATAAAATTGGCTCCGTATTGACACAAACGCGATAACATAAAACAAAAGCGCCATATGCAGTTTAATCAAAGTCAAGAATATCTGAAACACCCGGAAGCTAAATTTAACAATGCAATTAGAACGGGTGTCTAGGAAACAAAATGGTTCTGTACTGTTGCATACGAGTGTGAAATTTCATTTTATATCTAGGATTAATGTCATAAATCGCTCGCATTTCCCCGGAGCTCTCTCGAGTTTTAAATCGTTTGTATTGTTCACTGTGAAGACGAAACTCAATGTGACTTAAACGCTGTAGCTAATGTAAAACTGAGGGTGCGACACGTGAAATTGTGGAGAGTTTCGCAGGAGGAATGCACGGTGTCTCATCCGCGTCGCTCCCGAGCATTTTTCATGTGACATCTCGCTTTGTTGCGGTTGGAAAATAAATTAGTAACAATTTCATTGTTTGTGAGAATTATTTCCGCGGAGTTTCAGCGGGAGCGCTAGTGCTGCCGGCTGAATACGAGCACTTGTCGCTACTACCACTTTTTATTCCCGTGCAAGCTTTCATGGTTAGATGTTTACATACTGGTTCATTTGAGTTATAGACACGATTTATGTTTTGCAGTTCTTGTGTTCAAGTTAGTTCGTTAATTAGCTCAAGCGTTAATGTTAATTTATTCTTCCGTGTAAATTAAGTGCATATAACTGCACACAGACTTTATCTTATTTAAATAAGTACTTATACGACGGTCGCGACATGTTGGTAAAGGAAAAAGCAGTTCTAGGATATATGGTTACGAGGTTTTGTAATCAGTCAAATCAAAAAATATTACTAACGTGCAAATGTTATTTATTTAGTGTTTACAGGGGTTTGTTTGTATATTATTCAAAGTAAATACGACGTATTTAGATCAGTGCTTAGTAAATTGAACAGAGTTATATGTGTACAAATAAAGTTTCAACATCTCAAGGATGTGGAATTTCGGAATTGGTGTAACTTTGAAAGCACTTGCGAGTTTGTTAATGGTTCTAAATTGAATTGAACACATAAATAATAAAATTCATGCGTAGGGATAGTTCAATAGTTAATGCATAAGTTATTAAGATCGGAAGCTGAAATCAGTAATTATATCATAGTATTTTCTGTGCTGTGTAGCTTCTTGGGGTGACTTTAACTTCCACACTCAATTTTGGCCCGTATATCGAGGCTAAGGCTCAGTTAGCATCAAAAACGTTGGGAATCCTAGCCAAGGTGAGACGGTACTTCACACCGGAACAGCTGCTCAATTTGTATCAAGCCCAGGTTCGGTCGTGTATGAAATACTGCTCTTATCTTTGGGATGGATCTGCGAAATACCAACTGGACACGCTTGAGTCTATCGAGAAGCGGCCAAGAGACTCATTGGCAACGATGCACTGGTCGAGTCAAAGCTCCAGAGCCTTGAACACCGACGACGAGTTGCAAGTCTATCGGTTTTCTATCGGTTACATTTCGGGGAGTGTGCGATGGAATTACACAATCTAATTCCGCCAAGCCCGTTCCATCATCGGACTACAAGACAAACGGCGATGCGCCATCGTTACATGGTGGACATCCCACCCATACGCACAAAACGTTTTGGGAACTTTCATTGTGCGTACGGCTAAGGAGTGGAATTCCCTGCCAGAGTCTGTGTTTCCTGATCGCTATAACCTGGGGGTCTTTAAGTCAAGAGTGAATAGGTTACTTCTAGACAAGCGTGCTCCATCTTCGACCACATCATACTTACCATCAGGTATCCATTTTTTACGTTAATTTAGAAGTTTGATTTTTTCAGAACTTCAAGGGAACGGTCCCTTGAAGTTCTGAAAAAATCAAACAGACATGAGTAGGTAGGGTTTAATTTAACTCGGTATTTACACGCGTTCCCGAAATAAAGGTTGACAGACAGATAGACGGAAAAAAAGATCCTAGAAAGGTTCCGTTTTTTCCTTTTGAGGTACGGAATCCTAAAAATGAATTTAATCAATCAAAGTGAGCACTGTTATCTAAGCACGTTTGCCATTTTATTGGTATTGAATCCTTAGCAGTAAAAAATATTGTAGTGAGAATCAATAAAAAAAAATGACTGGGTATCTCATGGGTAGATAAGTACTAAATTAGTTTTCTTGATAGAAATTTCCGGATAAGCGGCAATAGTAGATTTCAAAGACATTCATACCACTTACTATAAGATTACTTAAATTTTAGGACATTTATAACGATATTTTTCACTATTTCATTTAGTTTGAAGTAGGTTAAATCTATGTTATGACTCACTACGAATGTTACCTACTACTCACTTTGAGGTGGTTTGCGTTGAATCCGCTTCAACGATCACTTTTATTACGTCATAGCTAAAAAAGGTCTTCGGCCAAAACCGACGGTTTGTTCTGTTGCTCAATATTTTTAGAACGAAAACATTGGAACCAAAAACGTACCGTGTTTCTTTACATACACATCATTAATCCTTTGAGCTTTTTCTTTAGCGCCAGTGCCGCGATGAAACATGTATTCTAAAAAAACGCCATGTTTTATGTTTTTGATTTGTTGAACAAAAAAATCTCAAAGATATTTCAAATAATTGGAACGAAAAACAAATGAATCACTAAATTCGAAACACTATTCCACAAGCCTAAATTTGAATTTGGAATTCCTAGCCTGATATTTGAAATCAAAGTGGCCAGTTTGGAAAAATGTCAATGTCATATGTGAGTTACATAAATATTTATTATATTAATGTTACCAATTTTGCAGGTAACTAAACGCCTGCAGCAGTTAACTGAGGCAGTTAATCATTCGTCTATTAAGACAAATGTTGGCATTCGCTGTGCTCAAGTTGTGCCTATAGTTTATGCTATGACAGATAACGTTACATGACACTGTATGACTATTATAGTTTGATTGCAAGATATTGTAACCACAAATTGTTAGTTGTTGGATAAAGGCAATTAATGCTCATATTCAATTTGAATAACTTCTACTCACCCGCCATGGCAATTATTTATTTAAATTAGTAACACGCAACAAATCTCAATTCTAGGTCATACAGGGTTGGACGAGAGCACTTTGAATACAAAGAAATATGCGAGTTAAACAACTCTGTTTCGTCAAATAATTCATTATAAAATCTGAATCTGATCCATAAACCATAATCTTAATGCCACATTTTTCGACCCTTACATATTCCTTTTGCGTCGTTAAGGTTCATACCTAGTTTAAGTAACACATGATAATGAGTATGATTATGCATCTGGTTCGTATTCAATCAGTAACGCGAGGTCAAAATACCAAAATATAATGGATTCATCATTCAACATCCCTCACGACCATGACCTGATTTCTTCCATCTTCTATTCACTCCCAGTCTACCAAACATACTGCAGGGTTGTTCGACCCTTACATATTCCTTTTGCGTCGTTAACGTTCATACCTAGTTTAAGTAACACATGATAATGAGTATGATTATGCATCTGGTTCGTATTCAATCAGTAACGCGAGGTCAACATACCAAAATATAATGGATTCATCATTCAACATCCCTCACGACCATGATCTGATTTCCTCCATCTTCTTTTCACTCCCAGTCTATCAAACATACTGCAGGGTACCGTCCACACTTGATTGATATACTGTCTTATCGTGCTCAGCTAAAGTGTGCAACTCTCTACTGACTTCTGTGTTCCCACATATAACTCTTAAAACAAAAAAATTACAGGCATCTTCTGGGCTCACTCGTTCCATCGTAGACCTCATCTATCGCTTACCACCAGGTGTAATTGAGGTAGAAAGCGAGCTTAAAATAATAAAAAAAAAAACATTTTTTGACAGTGATTGTCGATCTCATACATTTTTTTGACATTTTGACAAACGCCTTCGCTATGGCTGTACCATTAAGACTATATATTTGATTACAAATGTACACTGATTACAATGATCAACACTAAAACGAAATGTGTAAGTGATGCTATGATTGCATTTTGAAAATACATTTGCCAAAAGCCATATTCTATAAATATGTCATACATTTTTATCCGGATCTAAGTCCTTAAGTTCTAATTTGAACTCCACGTAAACTAATAAATACTGGACAGCTCCACTTAAATATAAGTGATTATTTCCTCAATAGAGAACCACGGACAAACCTACATGGTTTTCATATGATTTAACCAGTACAAATTGTATGGACTTTAAGAGACGTTGACCTCTGTGTTTGTTTCGGTGTTTCTTCTCAGAGTAGGCAGGCAACACCGCCCTCATCTAGTTTGAACTTTAAATGAAAGAAAAAGTGTTAGTAATAACCAACTTGCAAAATAAATATTATTTATCAATGATGGCGAAAACTTATTTCACATTAGGGCACAAAAACTACCAACAGTATAATTGAGTTTTTCGTTTGAATTACCTTTTTCGGCATTTTCCAATTTGAACTAAAACAGATGATGTCCTTCACTGTGTTTTATTACTTAAAAGGAATAATTGACATATTTCATTTTTTGTGAAAATAATAATGAACAAACTAATAAGATCAGAAAGATTTATTTCTAGCGTTATCACTTTATCTTTTCGCTTGTCAAAAAATAAATTACATCAGTATTCTTTTTCGACTTACGAATACATGATTTATCCGAGTGAAGAGAACAAAATCCTTCATAGATTACAAACTTTATGATGGATGAATTGTTCATTTCAGTTGGGTGCAGCGGAGTGTAGATCACTTATTTTATGCTTGGCTTCTCATCTGGTGCACGTGAGTTTTTGTTGGAAATATGCCTCACTGGAGCCTTTCATAAGCCTTATCTATCTTAGGTATTTAATGTACCTCAGTGCAATAATGAAGAGACATTTCTCCTTATTTTAAAATATTACTGCAGTTACATTAAATCGGGCAGATAGCTTTGAGATATCGTTGACTTGTTTTGAGTTTCAAAGTTTTAATTTAGCATGAAGCTTTTAGATAGAATCTGTGACAGATAAGCAGACAGAAGGTTGTATTTCTAAGTCTACGATGCAATTTTCAATATGATATGAATCCAAAATAGTGAATAAATAACTTCAGAAATGTTTGTTTTTGTTATATTTGTTCAACGTCGAGATAATAATATTATTTTATTATATTTCAAGTGTATTCTTTGCTTCTATCAAGTCTGTTAGAATTTGATAAACTAGCTGCTATATTTTATTCTTAAAATTTATTGAAAAGTTTTCAAGAATAAAATTTAGCAGCTAAAGAGAAATAAGTGTTCAGCAGTGGTTCTAGGAATATATCATTGTAATCTCCCAGGTGAAATAAATATATATATAGAGTGAGTTGGCCATTCATCCAATCAATGTGGAACGAAAGTATGGCTTTTTGGTTCACCGTGATAATATAAGTGAAGTGACATGTCAAATCATTTATTTTTAAACTTTACGCAACACAAATGTATAAAGGCATTTAATGCCTTAGGAATTCTCAGCCAGTCAACCATGGATGGTAAAGATATGTATAACATGGTGGGTGCATAAAACATACTATGAACTAATCCTAAGAGCAGGCTGATCCGAAATAAAAAAAGTTTTATAGATTTAATTTTATAGATTTTTAATTGACTATATAAGAAGTCATCATTATCCATAGCTATTTAGATAGAATTCACTCACTGCTGGGTTTAGCCCGTCTCATCCAGCGTATACCCAAGATGGCAACAATATCGTCTGCCCATCTCGCTGGCGGACGACCAACGCTCCTCTTATCAGACCTTAGACGCCAGAGCTTTACCAGCCGGTCAGAGCTTTACTCCACCTGCCATCACCGCGTCTTCCTAGGTATATAATAAAAAGTATGTAATATATAAGACAAGCAGTTCACTTTTAGCTCACCCCAGCTATGTGCAATGCAAGCAAGTGTTCACAGAAAAGCTCAACAACGACAGATTTAAATATTTAGATACAGAAATAATAGCAAAATCCGTGCCTGAGTACTTCGTGACTTCATTCTTCTCGAATAATGGACTCACGACATACCTACATAACTGGGAATCACATAAAAGCAATCAAGTATATTACAAACTCTTATCCTCACTTTCATGGACATAATTATAACGTGGGTGCAGAGCCACAGCGGGCCTAGTTGTTAAGACAAGATTACACTGCAGGTCACCAAAGCAGTGGACAGATTAAAAGGAAGATCCTCAATAGATTATGGCATGAATTTACTTTTTTTGTCTCACGTTTTACCACCTGATGTTAAGCGATGATATGGTCTAAGATGCAGCACGCTTGTATAGAAGTAACCTATTCACTCTTGACTTAAAAACTCCCAAGGTATAGCTATCAGGAAACACAGACTCTGGCAAGGGATTCCACTCCTATTCCACTCCTTAGATATACGCACAATGAAACTCTTCCCTAAACGTTTTGTGTCCACCATATAACGATGGCACATCGCCGTTTGGCTTGGAGGAATTAGACTGTGTTTAGTGATTAGTCCGCTAAAATTGTCACCGTAACAATACGGTGAATTTGGCGTCACGTCTACATTATTGGCCTGTTACACAAGTAACAGGCCAATAATGTAGACGTGACGCCAAATAAGGAAGTCATCTCCGTACATTTTTTTAACTTGTAAAAGATTATCCCATCCAGCAATAAAATATTTTTAGCCTGCACTCTTAAGCTAACTTTCCCTAAATGCTATAAAACGTTCAGCAAAGTAACATTGCCTTACAAAACTGTACAGCAAAGTGGTTCTGAAACTTCGGAAACAATTCTACGAAACAGTCGTCTTGTACTTCGCTATCCTTTCAAGATAATCCTTCAGAGATTTTATGAGATATTCGAGTTTCTCCTCTGAATCCGTGTCAAATCCTGTCAACCACCGATATGCCATAATGCACTCTTCCGAAATGTCTTTTTGTAGCCTGTAAGTACGGAGATTGGAACCATACATCCACCGTTGTAGTGGAAACGGAACAAATACATATAATATAGAAATGAACGTACACACATTTGCCACAAAAAAATTAAGCCCGTGTTTTTAAAATCTGTCATAATTTTAAAAAAAATCTGTTACCGTTTGTACCTGTATCTGTTTTTAATGAAAAATAAGGGCAAAAATAATCAAATAAGTGGAATCTTAAAAAATCTGCCAGCTACAAAAAAGCATCTTAAGAAAATAACAACATAACAGACTGTCTGACTACGTCTTGAAGTAGGTTTATTTTTAATTAAAACGGCCGTATAAATTAAAATTACTAATATTAATATTACTATATTCGACCACGAGGTATCTACGTGTATAACTATGTTCGTATAATATTTAACGAGCTTTAATACCTTCATCACAAGTCTGCACCACAGAGTACTTGATATGAATATTGTGAATATGTTCATATTTGTGTTTGACTGAAGCATTAAGATTGGTTGAACACGTTCAAAGTAAAGCTGCAATTGCAAATTTTGATATAACTCATCCTAAGATAACTGTCATTGCACAAAAATCAATATTTCTTCGTTGAGCGTGGCATTATAAATAAATAGCTTAACCCACTTGTTACTGAATATACTTTTTGTGTCAGATTGTAATGAAATTCAGATATGTTTATAATTACATGATAAGATATTAAAGAAAAATACAAAAATAAATATTCGGCTGTTGGAAAATCAGGAAAATGGTGTTCTTTTAAAAGGACGCTAGTAATATATGCTACTAATGTAGTGTACATAAAAAAATAACGAAGTACCTCTATTGGCGTTTATTTTTGCATAAAATAAAGTAAAAAAAAATCCTTACTAAAAAGGTAATTTTGTGTGGTATAATTCAAAACAATTCTTTGGATACAAGAGACAAATTCGTTTTTTGATGGAAACTAACACACCTCAGCTGTTTATTTTGGTATTTTATTAAATTTTTGTTATCATCATAACGCGAAAACTTTATGAAGTGCGATCTGGTTTCCGGTTTTCTTTTATTCCGATACGTTTCAAGAAGTGGAGTTGCAGTAATCTTCCAGATTCTTTCAATAATTTTATATGATCAAGTTCTCCTTCATCGCTTTGAATTAGTAGCCAAGCATTTTGGACTGACATATCCAAACAGTGACAAATCAATGGGAAATACAAATTTTCACCCTTATCGATGTGCGATAGAGACCAATATTTCGATCTGACATGTCTACACCTCCCATATTTTTACTACAACTTTTTATGATGGCTAGTTGGTCGCCTTAGAAGTTTGTACATACTTTTTTTGTTGCTGTGAAAAGCGTTTTATTTTACATAACGAGTACACTGTTATCGTTTCATTTACACAATAATTTCTTCAGCTTTTGTGGATTTGTACTTCAGGGAACCACGATCCATTTTCTTGAATTCTTTGTTTGTTGGTAGTGGACATCTGTAATCTAATAAGGGCATTCCACAATCTGCTGCATCTTCTGGGTACAACATAACCACTCAATAGCAGAATTCCTATGAAATTATGAAATACTTTATTTCATCAGATGTTATGTTCCTATTTTATTTCTTTGGTTTATATATTTGTTTGTATATTCTGTAAGCAAATCTATTATGCTGTCGTCAAACAGTTGTTATGGTTTTTGGTTTGACCATAATTTTTGAAGTTGTAGGTAAAGACGAGTTATTACTAATAAGTTTTCATTTGGCAACTTCAGCTAGCACCATTTCGTCATCACTGGCGTAATCACCTAATGACAAAAAGTCATAGCTAATGTGTGCTAATATCTTTAGTTGCCTGCCAGGTAAAATTTGAATTAGTACTTGATTTTCGTACCCGTAATCGTCGTCAATGACATCAGCATTACCGTTTTCGAGTGGTAAAAATGTGATACTGTAAGGGATGAGAGCTTCATCATCAAGTTCCAACTCTTCGATGATTTCATGGAGTTGAGATTCCCATCATTTACCAAATATTTTACTAATAAAAAAATATTAAATTTATAAGAAGTAGCAGTCGATATTACTACTGGGCTTTATAAAGGACACCAAATAAAATCGCAAAATAAAGTAAGACACATTATAAAATTGTTAATTTTGTTTTTGTTATCACTTAAAAGATGGTTTGAGGTTTGATTATTCACTGTCAAATAGTTTGAAAATGTAATAATAATAAAGTAATTCACCTCATGTTACTCATGGTAATTTTTACGTAAAATAAATGCTAAAAAACTTTTTTATAATAAAATGATATTTCTCTTACAATAGTTGTATTATACTGCCACACATCTTAGCTTTGAAATGTCATCAACAAAAATTGTTTATACTAACCACACAAATCACACGATTTTTGTTTATGACCGGACCTTTTAAAAGGACGCTAGTAACAAGTGGGTTAAGATTTATAAGGCAAAGTCTGTGAAGGAATAATTATGTACCAGTGTAGCAGTGTTTTAAACAAAAACTTTTTAGGCACATTTTGCTGTCTTTCTTAAAAATGCCGAAATGAACCATCTTGCTAGGGTATATGAAGCTAAATCGGATATCTTCGACACTATTCGGTTGATAAGGCATATAATATACTAGCTTCTGCCCGCGACTCCGTTCACGTGGGTGGGTTTTCTCACGTAAATCCTGATCTCGTGTGAACTCTGGGATAAAAAGTAGCCTATGTGTTATTCCGGGATGTCAACTATCTACTTTCTAAATTTCATTCAGATCTGTTCAGTAGTTTTTGCGTGAAAGAGCAACAAACATACATCCTAACAAACTTTCACATTTATAATATTACTAGCTTCTACCCGCGACTTCGTACGCGTGGGAAGGTTTTCCCGTGCAAATCCCGATCCCGTGGAAATTTCGGGATAAAAAGTAGCCTATGTGTTATTCCAGGCTGCCAACTATATACTTACCAAATTTCATTCAGATCCGTTCAGTAGTTTTTGCGTGAAAGAGTAACAAACATCCATCCATCCTCACAAAATTTCGCATTTATAATATTAAGTAGGAAGGATTAGTAGGATAGGAAGTAGGAAGTAGGACGTACCAGGGCGGCTGAAAAGTTTTGAGCCTAAGTATCTTTGAGTGTTACTAATTACTCGCGTATCATACCACTAATTGTAGGTATCCTAAGAAATATATCTGTCAAGTTGCATGTCATTAGCATCATTACGTTTTTAGTAATTGAACCATAAACGTCATCATGTTCGAGTCATCCGCACTTTACACGAAATTGGAGTACAGAGCTGTCATAAAATTCTTAACAAAGAAGAACAAAATGCCAACGGAAATATTTGAAGAGATGTCAGCAGTTTACGGGGAGTCTGCACTTTCATTTGCAACCGTTAAACGTTGGAACCGAGAGTTCAAACATGGCAGGGAGTCACTCGAAGATGATCCCAGGTCGGGACGCCCAAACACCGCCGTTACCGAAGAAAACGTTGAAAAAGTAAAAAAGAAAACTTGTTCTGAAAGATCAGCGAATCAAGTTATGGCAGATAGCTGAAGCCGTGGGCATTAGCAAGGAATAAATCGGAAACATCTTGCATAATGACCTGCATATGAAAAAAGTGTGCGCGCGATAGGTGCCGAAAATGCTGACGCCACTGGACAAGCAACGTCGAGTCACAACTTCACAGGAGTTTTTGGAGATCTGTGGTGATAATCTTGACGATGTTTTTCTCGCTTTATTACTGTCAATGAAACCTGGATTCGACAGTACGATCCGGTGTCAAAACAGTAGTCAATGCAGTGGATAGAAAAGGGAGAAAAGCCGCCGAGGAGGTTCAAAATGGAAAGATCGGCGTCCAAGCTCATGGTCACTGTTTTTTGGTATTGTAAAGGTATTTTGTTTCTTGATTACCTTATTAAAAATACTACAATGAACGGAGATTACTACGCTCATTGTTGATAAAGGTACGTCAAGTGGTTGTTGAGAAATGGAAAGGCAAACTGGCGAAAGGAGTCCTGTTTTTGCAAGACAACGCATCCGTCCACATTGCGCGTTTTGCAAGGCGTGCCCTCGCTGAGATAGGATTCGAAGAAATTAACCACCCACCCTACAGTCTAGACCTGGATCCTAGCGATTATTTTCTTTTTTCAAATTTAAAAAAAGGCCTTCGGCGATGGAGATTTTCCAGTGATGAAGAAATGAAGATGGCCGTAAATGAACATTTCGAAGACAAAAACAGCGAATATTTTTTGACCAGGTTAAAAGCCCCCCATTTTTACCAGCATTTTTAATAAGTTAGGCTCAAAACTTTTCAGCCACCCCTCGTATATAGGTACTGCGTTCTGTAGGTAAAGCCATATTTACCTACTGCCTAACCAGGACAGCATCATTTCAAGAATTAAGTTTTTGAAGGCCTCGTTTTGGTAATCCACAGCGGATTGATAAGTACAAGTATTACCTATATGTAAACCAAATATAAAATAAATATACCAACGTTTTTATAAAATTTTAGTGTTTCGTAATAATGTGTACAACAGTACCTATTTAATATTTGAGAATAGTTTAACATAATTCGCGTAGGTTAGAGCATAGGTACTTGTGTAGCTAAAAATTGAATAAGTTTTCACTTTCGTCGTGCGGTGACACACCTGTATATTATCAGTGTCTCAATAATTATTTCAATGATGGAAGAGTCTACTATACTTAGTTACTATGAATGCGCGTAGCATAGAAACGGATGATATGGCTACTCTCAAAGATATAAACCTATGTATTTATTGCAGTGAACGTATTTCAACTGAGATTTAATTAAATTGATACTCAACTATTAATCCACATCTATTCTATACATATAATTAAAAGTGAATTGAACCAATTGTATTTGTAATGAGATTTTCCCTGGGAGATAGAAGAGGTTAAAGTATTATAGGCTACTTTTTATCCCAGAATTCCCACGTGATCGGGATTTAGGCGAGAAAAACTACGTAGGTAATACCGATTCTTTCGCAAACAAAGTAACGGTATATCTTAAACGGTATGTATTGCACATACACAGTGAAAATTGAAGAGCAAAGTATTACGTGTATTAGTAGTAGTAGTTGTCCTAAAGTATGGTCTAGATCTTGTGATTTAGGACCCAATGTTCTATCAGATATATCTATTTAATCACTCTCTTAATCAGAAAGATTATTATAAAGCACCGTATTTATTCGTTTATTATTTTAGCATATTTATGTATTTTATTAGAATTTTATAAATTATTTCATTCCATTTTCTCGCACACCTACCACAATGTGTTTTTTTAACCCAAAGGTTGACTGATAGAGAATGCTTTGTCTAAGTTCGCATGGGCGAACTTTGTGTACAATAGTGGTACATGGGTAACACTATTGTACATAAAGTTTAAATAAATAAATTAATTGACCATTTAGCAAATAGGGACTATGTCAATAAATTACACAATACAATAAATTAGATCAATCAATACAGTACTCGAATGAAAGTGAGCTAACTATAAATTCCTGTAACTTCTGATGTTAATATTAAGTGATCTTAAACGCTACTCTAAGACTCCGTAGTATTAAAATTACGAGTAATAAAGAAATAGCCTTTACATCGACAGATTTATGTACAAATGTATGTAGAATTTACACTATAATTTACTCAACGTTACTTTTGAAAGACTTTCTTGCTAAATCCCAAAAATAGAAATTTTTGAGTTAGGACACTATCATTCGTCTGCCTACTATCATTCTCTTATTAGCCCATAACTTCGCCATTTTCATTGCGTCATCGGTAGCGACGCAGAGGTCTTTGGCTGCAAGTTACTGGGGTAAGAGAGCAGGATAGGAGATGAAGCATAGTTGGTCTGGGTGGAGCGGAAGGGAGCAACAGACAATTTTTTTTTTATTGATAATAGCTTTTAAAGTCCTTCCAAAGGTTATCTGGAAGATATCGCTCTCAGCGATAAGACCGCTATTGTAACCAAAGTTATATAAATGTAAGTGTGTTTCAATTTATTGTGTACAATAAAGTTTATTCTATCTATCTATAGCTTCCCGTTTGACCACCATCTCACCTGAACGTAAGTGATGATGTGGTCGAAGATGGGGCACGCTTACCTAGAAGTAACCTATTCACTCATGACTTGAAGACCCCTAGGTTATACTCGTAGCTATCGGGAAACACAGAAACAAACACATTTTTTTTTAAAGATGTGAAATTTGTATAGATTTCACATTACTAGCAATCTTAACCTTTCCAACTAAGCTAAATATGTTTGTGTCTAGAATCATTCACCATTCATTCACTATTGCCGTGAACCCACACGGCAATAGTGAATGGATGGAGTTTCAACCCGAGTACTAACGGTCAGAAGGCCGACACCTTACTCATTAGGCTATTGCTGCTTCTAAAATTCTAAGACTCATCTGTTTAAAAACCCAGCTTATTCCTCAATAACCCTTATGTTCTGAAGCCACGGTTTCTCGTTAGAACATTCCCGCAACCTTGCTGCACATAATTCTCAGTTTGCTATATGTTGATGATGACGATGAATTTAAAAAGATGAAAGCTACTCACCCTATAATTAGATAGATGGTTGACGACGCACGTAAAGTGTACGTCGCGTCCTTGTGTGACTGTGTGGTTCTCCAGGGCCTGAAGAAACTCAGGTTCCAGCTCCGCCTGGATCGGCATCTCACCTGTAATTTTATAATAAAGGCTTTAAAATTTATTCAAATTTGAATCCATATTTAAGTTAAAAAAATTGGCAAAGTGCGAGTCAGACTCGCCCATGAAGGGTTCCGTAGTAACTATAATCTATACTTATAATAAATCTGTAGAGAGGTCAATTCTGTACATGAAATATATTTCCAAAATAACTATCAGGGGGTGATTAGGGATCGATACTGATGCCAAAAATGCAATCAGTAAATTTTTTGTCTGTCTGTCTGTCTGTCTGTCTGTCTGTATAACCGTTATAGAAACAAAAACTACCTGACGGATTTTAACGAAACTTGGTACAATTATTTTTCATACTCCTGAGCTGGTTATAGTATACTTTTCATCACGCTACAATCAATAGGAGCAGAGCAGTGAAGGGAAATGTTGGGAAAACGGGAGAAGTTACTCCATTTTTTAAGCTTCCGTCGCGTGTGCAACATTAATGGTTAAAGCTACACAGAAATCATTTCATGTCGGATATTCTCCTTAAAATTATATAAAAAATATCCCACGACTGCATATGTCTATCTTTTATGGTTGACTCACAATAACACGTGTAACTTACGATAGCTTAGCAGTTCGAAGCTTTCTGATTATAATATTTGTCTACTCTTACGTTTATAACACTCTCAGTCACCCCTAATTGAAAAAGTTAACATTAATAACTATTCCATAAAAATGAATCATATAAATCGGTATAGAAACACCAAAGTTATACATGAAATACGCTAATAATAAGCCATCGCACTTAAATATTGAATCATGCTATAAGGATTATTTTTGAGCGTCTCGCGGCCGAAGGTATAAAAATTGGCCAAGTGCGAGTCAGACTCGCCCATGAAGGGTTCCGTAGTAACTATAATAATATAATATAATATGTATATCTATATGACGAATAAAAAAGAACCTTAAATATTTCTTAAATCTAGCTTATTTACATTTTTACAACTACGCTAACTAACTTTGTTTTTCATAGTGTTTGTATGAATTACAAAGTTATATTTGCGGTTTTAGAAAATATGCTGTATCTCAAAAACTGCTGACCCGATTTCGTTCAAACCAATTTTGGTTGAAAGTTTATATTAAGATCTATAGACATATATTTTTTTTAGTTTTTCACTCCATTATTATAGAAGTTAGAGGGGAGGGACACACATTTTACCACTTTGGAAGCTTATATCTGTTAAACTATTGACTTTATGAAAAAGTGGTTTTAGAAACCCTTATATCATTTTTAAAGACCTGTCTATAGATACCACACACGCATAGGTTTCATGAAAAAAAATATTTTCAGTTTTAGTTCCATGTATGGGGAGCCCCCTTTATTTTAAATATTTTTTAAATTTTTTCTTAAAATCGGAAAGCGGTTCACAGAATACATCTACCTACTAAGTTTCACATGATAATCTTAATAGTTTCGGAATAAAATGGCTGTGACATACGGATGGACAGACAGACAGACAGACTGACAGACATATCGAAACTATAAGGGTTCCGTTTTTTGCCATTTGGCTACGGAACCCTAAAAAGGCGGGACGTCCGAGCGCGAGCTTCTTCAGCTACCCCGTCCGATTACCATACATAAAATACTTTATTTTCAGACCAAAGTCCATACATTTACACATAAACAAAAAATAAACACACAAATCTATATATATAAAAGAAAGTCGTGTTAGTTATACTATTTATAACTCAAGAACGGCTGAACTGATTTAGCTGAAAATTGGTAGGGAGGTAGCTTAGAACCAGGAGACGGACATAGGATATTTTTATCCCGGAATTCCCATGAGATCGGGATTTACGTGGGAAAACCTCCCACGCGAACGAAGTTGCGGGCAAAAGCTAGTAATATAATATAATATTATATGTATATTTATTTGAATATAAAAAGACCTTATGAATTACAAAGTTATATTTGCGGTTTTAGAAAATATGCTGTATCTCAAAAACTGCTGACTTGATTTCGTTCAAACTAATTTTGGTTGAAAGTTTACATTAAGATCTACAGACATGTATTTTTTTTAGATTTTTTACTCCATTATTATAAAAGTTAGAGGGGGGGGGACACATTTTACCACTTTGGAAGCTTATATCTTTTAAACGATTGACTTTATGAAAATGTGGTTTTAGAAACCCTTATATCATTTTAAAGACCTATCTATAAATACCACACGCATAGGTTTCATGAAAAAAAAAATATTTTCAATTCTGGTTCCATGTATGGGGACCCCCCTTTATTTTAAATAATTTTTAATTTTTTTCTGAAAATCGGAAAGCGGTTCACAGAATACATCTACCCACTAAGTTTCAGATGTAGTCTTAATAGTTTCGGAATAAAATGGCTGTGACATACGAATGGACGGACAGACAGACAGACAGACAGACGGACAGACATATCGAAACTATAAGGGTTCCGTTTTTTGCCATTTGGCTACGGAACCCTAATAAAAAGTACATGACTAATATAATGTTTGTTTCTACACATAAGGTTACGTAAATGCTGTGATTACAGACAAGTACTCAACAAAGTTCAGAATGTTCGTAAAAAACATTTCACCTATCATAATTATGTATAACTAAGCTTATAGAATGTTGATTAATATGATTAAAAGGAAAAAATCTACAACATCCTTCGTTGTTTTGTAGAACGAGGTTTAAAAACTGTTGTTAGTTTTTTTAAACTGACCAACACTAGGAATTTATCCTGTATCATAGGTGCGTTTACACAATAATCCGGACGTGTAGCGACTATCGGTAGGCTATACCACCAATTGGACTGGTGAAGGAATCAAATATGCGACTTGCAGGGACGCAACCAATCGCTCAAATATTGCGCCAACCCTTTTTTTTCCGTGTGGGAAAATCATCGAATGACTTGTCCCAATCTAGATGGAGCGGAAGGGAGTGTCAAACTACTACTGCCTAAAAACACACCCTGTTCCTTTAGCTGCTCATAAGTTCCGGGGTCGCGGTATCTCGTTAGAACATTCCCGCAACCCCGGTCTGCGCCAACCCTGTTGTTATAATGTTGACATAGTAAAAATCTAGGTTTGTAACAGTACCTAAGTACGTACTATTAACTTTTTTTTATCAGTCTTGGATAGTGAACAAGAGTCGAGAAATACCTCTAAGTGGCACCGTATGTCATGTCATTATATTATTATATTAGTACAAACTATTTCAGTTGCAATGGTTTGAGTATTTGAGTGGACTATAAAAAAAAATTAAATATGTGGTTCAGAAAGCCCAAATATGTAAAAAGGTGATGTTTTTTTATCACATATTAATAATATAAATGCAAAAGTGTCTTTGTTTGTCATTATTTCACGTCAAAGTGGAGCATCAGATCTATGTGAATTTTAGTCTTCTTTTTATTTGCTATGAAAGCTTTTCGCGCAGACAAAGTCACGGACATAAGCTAGTCAAAGGAATGACATACACTCTTTTGCAAAAAAAAACGGGCACCTAAGGAAATTTACGTTCTAAGGTCGATTTGAGTTAATTAAATGAAATTTATTGCTTTGACGTAGTCTGTATACTTATAATCGTGTAAATTAATGCGCGTGAAGTGAATTCGGGTAATTAAAAGAAAAAAAAAACGACGGATTCTTTAAAACCGATGTACACGCCCAAACTTGAATTCTTCTGGGCATGCTTTCCACGATGTTTTTAATAACGTTTTGAGGAATACGTTCCCACTCTTCTGCAATGACTCTTTTTAGCTCCCTGATGTTTTGTGGAGCAGGTTGCACTGATCTTACCCGTCTCTTTAGAACATCCCAGACATGCTCAATTGGATTGAGGTCAGGACTTCGAGCTGGCCAATCTAAACGACGGATCCCAACTTCTTGCATGTACGCTTCCACGTCGCCAGAACGGTGCGGGCGTGCATTGTCATCCATAAAAATGGAATCTTCCCCAAGTGCAGTCAATGTGGGTTGTGCATATGGAATTAGGACTTCCATTATGTACCGGTGTGTATTTAATGTTACATTTTCTATGAAAACTAACTCCGTACGCTCCGTCGAATTAATTGCTGCCCAAAACATAACGGAGCCTCCGCCATAAGGAGTGATTTCTTCGAAACACACTTCCGCATAGCGTTCCCGTGGTCTTCGCAGCACTCGCCGGCGTCGGTCCTCTCTACACAAAGAGATTCTAGCTTCATCAGAAAACAATACTTTATTCCAGTCCTCCAGAGTCCATGAAGCACAGTTCCGAGCAAACTGAAGTCGAGCAACACAGTGCTCACGGAGTAATTTAGGGCCCCGAGCTGGGCGGTAACTCCTGATATTGGCAGCCAAAATTCTCATCCTGACCGTCCACAAGCTAACTTCTACTCCTCTTACTTATTTAAGGCTCTTCTTCAGGTCCATACTTGACGCTTTACGATTCCGCAACGCCTGACGCACCAAAAAGCGGTCATCTCTTGGTTCTGTGCATCGTTTTCTTCCCGAACCGGGTCTTCTTTTGACCGAACCGGTCTCTTGATACCGTTGCCAAGTCCTCTGGACAGTTGAACGATTCACATTTCGCTGAGACACGTAAGTTTGCGAACAACCTTCTTCAAGTAGGGCTATAATTTTACCGGCCCTTATCGCTTTATCACTCATATCAAAAAGTGGTATTTAATGTAAAAAGAAAGATTAAATTGTTTAATTTGCAGAAAATATCCAAAAGTTTTAAAATATCGTAATCAATTAAAAATCGTTTCAGCAATTCGCGCCATTAGTAAAGCAATTTTAGAATAATCTACAATAATCATTTATTTCTTTTATTAATTTCAAATTTTAAATTTGGAACGTAAAGAATCATGCTAGGATGCTTCAAATAACATGCCAATACGTCGTCAAATTAATAAAACCTATTTCTTGTTCTTCTTCATTGAAGTAGAGAAAAAAATCTAAAGTGCCCGTTTTTTTTTGCAAAAGAGTTTAGATACAAAAAACTTGACATTTTATTTTTAAAAACTCACTTCAGAAAGTGACGGAAATTATAACAAAAAATTGTTTTATTTGAAGTGATAAAATGATTTGTTTGACGATTTAAGGCTTTATGACAGTCAAGTGTTTAGATGAAAATATTTTAGTATATATTCTATAGATAGTAGTGGTAGATACTAATAGTATATATATAATATGGTAGAAAAATATTTTAAATATTATTTTCGTTATCTGAAAGAGATAATCATCCTTGAATATGACATAACATCCTCTAGAATAATAAAAAAGCTATATGTGCTTTTTTTATACATTCTTTAAAGAATGAAAATACGGCACAAATTAGAGTTATATTATAATTTATTATGCAATAGTAAACCATTTTTTTACGAAGCGTCGAACTTAATTACGCATGAAATATCAATAAATTTAATTCTGTCAAGGGGTCTTGTAAGAACTACTTAATCCTATTCAAACAGATTTCTAATAAATTATTATTCGATTATTTATTATGGCAGGAGTAGGTATTAAATTGTCTAAAAATTAATTTGGTAAATTTCTCAAGCACCCTCTCTTTGCTCATTTTATTGTTTATGTTATTTTTGTAATACTCTCATACAGGATTTAGAGTCTTATGAAAGTTTGAAATTAAATTAAAGTTAGTTTAGTTAGTTATATCTACCTAATAAATGTCTTATTGAAACTTGACACACTGGTTGATAATTATCTGTAATCTGGGTATTAATTTTAAATTATCGTCAAATTTGCGAAGACTAGGCAACAATTAGTTAGAAAAAAAGTTAACATACTTTACCTATATAATTATATGTTACTTACGATGTCTATGAAATTATGTTATTCACCTGAGAGATACACGGATTTACTTGTAATAGCACATCTTACGCTATTTTAGAGATATAATATTCAGAAATTCATTTCTTGCGCCTTAAGGCAGTTGAACGATGTACGATGTACGAACGTACGATGAACGAGTAGCGAATAGAGCTAACATCTGAAAACGAGTTGGCGAGCAGCGAGCAGCGAGTGTGTTGTTCCGATAGCTTAAACGCTGAGCTCTCAGCGTGAGTTCTGACCGCCAAGTGATCGCTGAGCGAGTATTATCTTTGACAGCTCTTGTCGCTCACCGACAAAACTAGTGAAGCGAGTAGTCGCCGGCAGTGTGAACATTCAGAGAGCAACTATTAATTAATGTATATTTCATTGTGCGTTTCTTGAGCGAGTAAATCGCCGATAGTTAGTCGTTTATTCGCCGGTAGTCGGACAACTGCCTGATGTGGGTGTAAACGTTTTTTGTAATTTTCATAGCTCCTCCTCTTTGTAGCATTTTAATTTTTAACTAACAAAAAACTTTGATATACCACTTAATTTGATATTTTTGTTTTAAAAATTTAATATATTTTATGATTAAATTAGGTACCTACGTGTACGATGACAACCACACCAAACGCTTATGACGTGTCCACATAATATTAATTTTTGAATTGATATTCTAAAATGACGAGCACATGGCCATGCTTATTATGCCATTTTTCTACTACCAGTAGAAAAATTAGTAGTCTCAAAGGCTGACTCGCTGAAATTTGATTATAATAAATAATTATGCTTTTATAAGGTTTTAATATTCAAGATTTAAATGAAAATGATTATCCTTTATTTCTAGTTAAATGTATTATATTATAAATCAACTGGTGGGGACAAATGTAAAGAAAATCCAACTTAATAATTTTTGTTCAGCTAAGTGCAATTTAAATTAAAGTTTGTAATTTTCCATATAGAAGTATGTACTAATATATTAATTCATTTTAAAAACAAAAAGATGTGTAAGTAGTACCAGCATTCACATTATCATGCTCCATAATTACATTGTTACCTTACTTTCCCTATAGATAAGATAGGTAATAATACAATAAATATTCATCTGTCCTCCACGCAAGGTAAAACTTTGGAATAATGGAATGAAGTTTAATCAAAATGTTATTATGGGTAATACTTTTATACCCTACAAGCATAAATATTGTAATTTTTCTTCATTAATTAATTAATTAATTCTTATTATTTTTTGTAAACTTTCCCTCTGACACAGAGAGTTACAAATACCAAAACAATTAATTTCATAAAGATGGTAGAAGAAAGTTAGTTACTTATAAGCAGTGTCGTTTAATCCTATTCAATCATATAAAATTAACTACTTACTTCTTACTTTGTTTGCTTACTCATTTTTCGTAAAGTCACAGTATTGTATTGTGACTCGGCCCTGTCCTTGAAATAATTACCTGCAGCACGAAGCCTACAGCTACTCCAAATAACATTTATTTGGGCACCCATCCGGTGCCAAACCGCAGCAAACATTACATAATATCACCCCCCTCATCGCATATACACTACTCACAGCAATCAAAACATCTATCTACTACAAAATCATATTTGAAAGGAAATTGTAATGTAAATCTCACTATATTATAACCAGCTTCATCTGACTGCATTTGTGATGCGTGTTAGTGATATCTGAGAGAAACTCAACAAGAGATTCACAAGATTATACTCTCTCTCTGTGTCACCAAAACATCTGCGTAATATGTGGTTCTTCATTGTCAAATGCTTGAAGTCACCATGTGAAAGATGAAATCAACTGCCATATTCACCACATTGTTCAAAATTGGATTCAGCCACAACAAGTAAATCAATAAAATAATATTATTAAACCATAAGTATTTCAGTTGAATATGAATAAAATAATTTATAGTTGAATATGGATAATTGTAATAACCAGACTAGCCGAATCTAGGATCATGAACAAAAAGTGTACCCCAACTGGTGCCCATCTAGAAATGGGATAAAACGCGGGGAAGATAGATAGATAGATATTTATTGTACCTACTCCAAAATTATAACTAACGGACCGCGTTAGTAACAAAATTCTGCGCTCCAGAACACAAATCATCGATGTGGCTCAAAAGGCTGCCCAACTTAAATGGGACTGAGCAGGGCATGTCTACCGCATGCAAGCTGTGTCCTGAGACCGCAACACGTGGCCGCGGCAGACCACGAAGGAGATGGCGGGATGATCTGGATGGCTTCTTTAAGAATTGGAAGGATGAAGCGGAGAACTGTTTAATGGGTGGGGGGGGGGGGGGGGGTTGCCTAGCAGTGGGAGACCACAGGCTAACATAAAACAAAATACCAAAATTGATGATGTACAAAATATTTGTGAAGTAAACTCTACTTGGCAGGGGCACTACCGTGCCCCCAGATGTATAAAACATAATACTATTTATATTTTACAGGTTTCACCGTCAGATATTCTATACCATAAATGCCAATGTGCAGAAACCGCTTAGAATGAGGCAAGAACAAACATATCTGTGCCACAAGCTGACAAAATTATGCTGCCTAATTACTCAAAAGCTCCTGGATTTATCAAATTAAGCAAGCCAGGTCATACTATGTCGAGAATATTCAACACGATGGAACATATGCGATTGAAGTTTGCAGAGAGGTTGACTAACAATTAATAACTGAACTACATTTATTTATTACATTAAAAAAATGTGTCGTTTTTGAGGGATAAAATAAACATCCGCCAGATCCTTCTCATATTATAAATGCGAAAGTGTGTGGATCTATGTATGTTTGGTGCTTTTTCACGCAAAAACTATTAAACGGATCTCAATGAAATTTGGTAAGTAGATATTTAACATACGGGAATAACACATAGGCTACCTTTTATCCAGGAATTCCCACGGAAGTCGGATTTAAGCGGGAAAACCTCCGACGCGTACGAAGTCGCAGGCAAAAGTTAGTTAGCCATAAAACGTACTTTTTTATGTTTTGGTTGATAAATCAGACATTGGGAAGGATGCAATTAAAAATGATTGCTATTGGTAATTGTGTCGTTGTGCGTAGAACTATATATAGGCTGCTGCGCCCACGCCACGTTATGACTATATTTAATAATATGGTATTTGAGTTGGGCGCGGTTTAAAAAAATATCAAACCTCCTGCTCAATTCTTAGACGATATTTTACTGCAAAATATAAACGATGTGCTAAATGAGAGCTTAGTTGTTTTTTTTTTCTTTGAAAATACCTAATCACAACCCGAGTTTCATTTACCTATTTAATAAGTGCTAGGCATAGTATTGCTTCTTGTCTTCTGTACTTCAGATCCACGATGCAAATAAAAATTGCAGCAATATTTCCAAGGTGGAAAATAGCATTTTCTAATAATTGACGAGCCCAATCATGGTTTAAAGTTCTAAATATCCCAACGAGCACATTAGTGGAAATAGCAGCCTATTTTGTTACTTTGGGCTGTAAAATAGCGCTTTAAGGGTTCAAAAAGCAGTTCAGAGTTGCATATCTGCATCCGTAAACGTCTATAGTTATAAAAGTTACTTAAGGTGCTATAAGCTGAATCAAATACTACCCTAGCCTTCACAGTAGTCCACGGTAGAACTCATTTACCACTTACACCTTTATATGAGAGTTACGAAGGTCATTCTGCCACTCACAGCTGCATAGTAGTTTCCATTGTAACTTGTATAGGTTATAGTTATAGTAACCACTATTATACTACTATAAGTTTCATTATAGAAATAATAGAAACTCTTATGCATACTATAGTTACAAAAAAATCATCAGTGTAACTAAGGCCTTTAGTAGCAATAGTCATTCCTTGCAGGCTCAATCCATTCGCCATTTTACAGTCGCTTTTGTAACTATAATAAAACATTTGATAAAATGGATGCTAAACGAATAAGTACGTAACTAGATCTTATTTATTTATTTAGTTATTATATACTTTATTGTACACCTTACAATACACTTAAGGATATAAATAATTAATCTTATAACCTCCAAAACAGGAAAATAGGAGCTTTTTGTGACTGTGAGTTGCACTAGGGGAACAAAAATCACTGGAAGCGTTAGAAGGGTGAAAATTAGCGCTATGATTCTCAAAAGGGAGTTATTAGAGCTCAAACTGCAGGTTATGACTACAGTACAATGACGCCATGATTTTTTAAGAAAACTTATAATTCACTTGCAAAATTGAGTTGATATACATTGGTTTTTCAGTTAAATGTGCATTAAATGTACCGGTAAACAATCGGCCACTTGCGAATAGTAAGTTATCGACACGTAAAAATACGGAAATAAAACTTATTCTGTATAACAAATAAAAAATATCACATATCTTTTGTTAATTTTTTAAATATCATAAAAGCGCGTTAAAATTACTCGAAAATTATCTTATATATTTACATACTAATATTATAAAGCGGAAAAGTTTGTTAGTTTGTTTGTTTGTTTGTTTGTTTGTTTGTTTGCTTGAACGCGCTAATCTTCGAAAGTACTGGGTGGATTTGGATGAAATTTCGTATGGAAGTAGCTTGAAGCTTGAGGAAGGTTATAGGCTACTTTTTACCCGACTGCAAAAAAGGAGAGTTATGTTTTTACCGTGATAGAATCCACGGGAGCGAAGCCCCGCGAGAGTACTAGTCTTATATATTTACAGTAAACTGGACAGCGTTTTAAGTATCTTTATATATCTTGCTAATACAGAATACAAACATTTACTTCTTTATGTTTTATTTTCATGATGGCGACGAAAACACTTTACCAAAATATTACAAACAATGTCAACTGAAGTTATACAATAAAGAATTATAATCAATTCATTCGTTCAAAGTAGTTCAAAATCATTCAAAAGTAGCGCTACGAGAGTTTAGTATAGCGTTAATAAATCGTTATAGCTATTAAGGAACCTTTATGCAACCGTTGTGCAGGTTAAATGGAACTTTAGGTTGCATAAAATGGCGCCCAAATAGCGCTAAAGCGGCTGCTTTAAGTCTGCAGTAGATGCTCTAGCGCTTACGTCTATTACCATAAGTAATAATCGGATACGCTCCAAAGCTCTAATGCAGCCCATTTGTGCTAGTTGGGATATAACTTAAACAAGCGGGTACTTAGTGGACTATAGTCGTACAATCGTGATGACGTAGTAATGTTTCATGCAAAAATTCTAACATTAAAACATAACCTCAAAATCATTACGATATTTGCTAGGTAATAAAAAAGTTCTCAGAAGTGTCCGTCGGAAATTATTGTTCTTACATACGGTAGAACTAGAACGGTATTTTTCATCACTGTTGATTCTTATGCGAACAATGTATAGATGCAGAACAATGTCCTTTCGAATCGCAGTTATAAGTCACTATAAATTACACTGGTCGAATTTAGTACTCGTACAAGTTTAGCACACTAGGAGAATATTAATTGCAGATTACATGTCGTTCGGGGGCAAGTAACAACAACCTTATCAAAGTTGCAACCAAATTCGTTCGTGGTCCCATAACGCTGAAAACCGTAACTAGTTGAGGTGCGTCCCAAGCTAAATTATCCAGAGAAAATGCATCAAATCAAATATATTTTATTTCTCATAGGCCTACCGCGAGCCTGTCCACATCACTATGTCACGACGTCGGTATATAACACGGAACGGAGCGGTGCAGTGTCGCGGCGCGGTGCAGTGACGTTACGTGTTAATGCACGGTACGGCAACGTTGTCGCGGAAAGAAACGTCGGACATCATCATAAGCATTACATGGCGATATGCTTACTCAGTTGATATTTAACTGTCTTGGCGATTTGTTCTGCTCCCTTGGGAAAAGCGAGCTAAATACCTTGGAGTGATTCTAGATCAAAACCTAAACTTCAGAGAGCTTATAAAGTCGGTTCGCCCGCGAGCCGCTTTCGCTCTCGGTAGGTTACACTGCATGCTGAATGCACACAGCAAACTCTCCCTATAATGTAAACTACGCATTTTTACCACGTGCATATTCTAACATACGCCTGTCCGGTGTTTGCTCACTCTAGTCCGGCTCAGATCCATAGGATGCAAGTTATCTAAAACCGATTTTTCCGAAAGGCCACGGGTGCGCCCTGGTACTTGAGGAACGAGGATCTACACGTAGACCTCAAAATCCCAACTATAAAGCAAGTGTTGAAACGCCACTTAGTGCGTTACTTCATCTCTGCTGAAAAACATACAAACCCCCTGATTGTATCAGCCACCCGATACACACCCTCAAAAATTTCCCGGGTTCGTCGTCCGCGTCTCTTCCTAGACGAACTCGATGTTCCCACCACAATCCGACAAGAGAGCAGTAGGGAAACTAGCACTCTAAAGAAATACAATAACAAAACGTGTTCCGTATTCCGGCCTCGCCGACGAGGCCCATCGTGACGACCGCGTACTAATTATAACGTCAACCCTCCCCTTTTGCCAACCTTTGCCAACGAGCCAGCCCGCGATGCTGAGCCAGTGGCAATAAATAACCCCATTAATAATAATATGACCCAGCCTGACCCTTTGCTGCCCTCCACCAACGACCCCGCTATGCCGAGGCCCGAACTCCACAGGGAGTGCCCTTAGCGTGCCATTGTTTAAATGTAAATATTAGTTTGTAAGCCCTGGCCGGGGGTCTTTAAATTTAGAGGTCACCACAGGATCGTCCGGTTAAGTAGTAACCAGCCTTAGTGTGCTAAACTACGAGTGGCCCTCACAAAAAAAATATAAAAAAATTTGTTCTGCATTTTTCCAGCGCCTTCTTAAGTAATAGCAAAAGCAGGATACGTTTTGTGCTGTACATTTTTAGTGGGTCGGTTTGTAATTTATCTAGTTACAAAAGCCATAATGTCAACAACTTATCACCTTTTACAAAATATTGCTTTTCCCGATGCATAGCCGTTAATTTTTGAGGAGTTATCCTGGTACTTGACTATCAGCTCTATATCACCATATGTATTGTGACGAGCATAAAGTGTTTAACATCCGTACTCAAGTAGTCGAATCGCAATCCACGAAATATTTATTATTGAGGAGTTTCAGTGGCCATCTGTGGTCTTCATCATCAGTTCAACTTCCCCAAATGGTACTTTTCGGAAGCAACTGCTCAAGGTACTATAACAAAATACCCAAAACGCTATAGGTGTGCCTATAATATTTGAAGATTTCCCTCGATTTCTCCAGGATCCCATCATCAGATCCTGATTTCGTAACAATGGGACCAACTAGAAAGTATACCCATTCAAACGCAAAAAGAATTTTTCAAATCGGTCTAGCCGTCTCCGAGTTATGAGGTAACATATATAAAAAAAAAGTTCAAGACGAATTGAGAACCTCCTTTTTTGAAGTCGGTTAAAAAGACTGCTATTACAAAGGTTGGTGAGTGAAAAATGTACCGAAATTTTAACAATGCACGACAACGTGTTTTCGTGTAACGTTGCGACATCGTGACGTGCATTTTTACAACACGGTAACGCAACTTTCCATGTTGACGACGTTGTGACGTGGTGTTGTAGACAAGTCCTACATGGGCAGTCATAAAACGGTTTGAATTGGTCGTTTGGCTCCTATAAAGAAGAATCACCAAGAACTTCAATGGTTAGGTTAGGTACTCTTTGCAAAACATAATAGATTTTCACAATGCATCATCAAAAACCTCGGCCATTCTGTCAAGAAAGCACGAATAACGATGAGAAGATATTAGAAATCCAACAAAGGTACATAAGATTATGTTTGAAAATAAAATTCTCCAACCTGAATGTTATTTCTTCATATAATATCCTTTAAGCAAGGATTATCACGAAGACAGTGTACCTAAAGTTTTTGCGCAGTTTAGTTCGACGTCAAAGTGTGGACAACTTTTTAAGTATCTTGTATAGTTTAATTAGCAACTCGTTAGCAACTCTTTTACTATCTTCCTCGTCTTTAAAATAAACTCTGTGAAAGTTTGTATCTTAGGTATTTTTTGTTATCCGTCAGACATTTCTTCTTGATTTATGCCCGCGCTGTTATTTATATAAGTTTTTGATTAAATTAAAATGTATTTTAAAACATACTATACGTGATTATGTAGCTTCCTAGTAGTGAAAAAAATATCATTACAAAATATGTTAGATAAGTATGTTATATGTTACTGTTACTCAACGAGTAAATTAACTACTGTTACTGTTAGCCTTTTTTGCGGTATCTCGTTAAAACATTCCCGCAACGCCGGCGAGCAATGACCCTATGGGGCCCCATCCCTAGTGCTGATGACTCTTTAGGCGCACGTGTTACGGTTACTGTTAGCCTGCATCATCACATCATTTTATATGATTAAAGATATCCTCTTGACAAATAACTCCACTTGAAAATATTATTATAGGTAGGTTACAAGAACTGATTTTGAACAATTATCTTTTATATGTATTTGTAAAAACCTACCTCAGTTTAAAATATATATATAAATATTGTTTTAATTCAGAATATGCTCGCATTTGATCACCATCTCACCTGATGGTAATAGTGATGATGTGGTCGAAGATTGAGCACGCTTGCCTTAGGCACTCTTGATTTAAAGACCCCTAGGTTGTAGCTATCTGGAAACACAGACTCCAGCAGAGAATTCCACTCTTTAGCCGTACGCACAATGATGGTATTCCCAAAACGTTTTGTGCGTATGGGTGGGATGTCCACCATGTAACGATGGCGTGTCGCCATTTGTCTTGTAGTCTGATGATGGACCGAAATTAGATTGTGTAATTCCATCGTACACTCCCTGAAATGTAACCGATAGAAAACCGATAAACTAGCAACTCGTCAACGATGTTGAAGGCTCTGGAGCTTTAACTCGACCAGTGCATCGTTGCCAATGAGTCTTTATATACAAGGTGTTATAGATTAAGCGCAATACCTCAGACACCCCAATTAGAATATTAAATTATGAGTCCAAAACAACATCCGAACTAAATAAATTAAAACCAAACCTAGACATTTTTTATAAAATAGATATCCTTACTAAATGCAAAACGTATGTGTGTCATACAAATATCCTTACGCAGACGCATACACTCATGCAATGTTAGCGGCCAACATGCACAGAGCGCATTTTCTTGAATTAAGGATTGTATTAATTTGTCATGATACTGTGTTTCCATTTTAAGTTAAATTATTTTTCCGTTAAAATTTAACACCTATTTTTGACGTGACTACGTCTTATAATTCGATGAAGCTGGCTGCACGCACGAAAATACATGACTCATGCAGCCTTACCTCGCTCTGAGGTGTTCCATTTAAGGCTTGAAGTGCAAGCGAGAGCGCGGAACGAGCGACAAAGAGGCACAATCGGCCTCCGCGTTCGGCAGCGTTCGACATCTGTCTCTCTCCTACTTGAGTGAGCGATGCGTCCGCGTGGACAGTTGCTATACAATAATACATTTACATGTTTTCGTCAAGTATGAAGTGCAGTGAAAACTACTTTAGCAACGCCATTCGCGCAGCCAATAATCGCTGCTTCAAAATCGAAAGCACAAAAACAACGTGAGTACAGACAGCATATCGCATCATCTAGAACTCCTTCTCAGGCGGCTGCTGCGAGAAAATCAAAAACGAAAGACAACGCAACAACAGATTACGCCAAGCTGCTAACTTGGTTATTGCCAGTGGTTCTCTTGAAGCGACAACTACATCTTCCTCTCGTTCAGGGGAAGAGTCGAACAATGTTACAACAAAATATCTATCAAACAAATAAAATTAAAATTTTCTTTTGAAAAATGCAACCATTCCATCAGTATTTTCTTATGACGTTGTCACGTTCAACTATCGTCAGTAAACCGACTTTACAGACAACCCATTTTTTATGACGGAAATCGATTCTGAAGTCGATTCTAAACCAACTAGTTTCAGGAATTGCGTTTATTCTGTTACACGTTGTATAATTAGGCACCTATCCATGAAATTACCATTTTAGTAGGTTGTATAGTATTGGTTCTCTTTGAAGTACGAGTTTGTTATGTAACTTCGAATGTATTTACTCAAAAAAATAATTTATTTAAGCCAAACTTTTTTCTGATATCAGCAATTTATTGGTTTGTGTAAGTTTTATTATTTTTACATTACATTTCCGAGTAACAGCCAAGTAACACCAAGTCCAAAAAGTTGATGATCTTTGAATTAAAAGCTATTATAGTTAAGAACAGAATAAAGACAATCTTTTATGTTCGTTATGCATAACATACTTACCTATATCATAGACTAGCAGTTGCTCGCGACTTCGTTCGCGTGGGAAGTTTTCCCGTGTAAATTCCGATCCCGTAGGAATTTCGCAAAATCCCGTCTTAGCGAACATCTACGTACTAAAAGGAACCCCAATGCAAAATTTGAGAGCCCTACTACTTGTAGTTTTTGAGATTTCGTAATATAATCAGTGAGTGGTATTTCGCTTTATATAGATAAAAAGATACAAAACTAGGAACCATTGATAAAAAAGAGCTTTATGATCCGCCTAGCCTAGCCTTCTTCCAATCATGTTGGAGTTGGCTTGCAGTCAGACCAGACCACTATTTTACAAAGTGCGATTGCTTCATAACCACACCCTTATTGGTAAGACAGGTGTCATATTTTCAGGCTTCTGAATACCCGTAACGATTTTAAAAAAATGTTCAAATGACAGCCGAGATTAAGAGCTTAACGTGATATCAAAGACACAGAAGAAGTTCGATAGTCACCCCATCTTAATCGAAAATCTTCCGAATCCTATCACTATACACAATTCCACGGACCGACTTCGGCCAGTATTGCGTAACCTTGAAGATTGATTCGTACCGCTGTTACTAATTCAGCTGCTCAAAAAGTTTTAAGACATATTTTAATTACAATCACTAGTGATTATCAGATTTTAAGCTATTGCATAGCTTTTATCGCGGGCTTTGAGCGCGGCGACCGAATCAAAAATTCCGTAACGAAAATAAACCTAACATCCCCCACTCCGACCAGCACAGCGGTGCGGCGTTGAAAGCCGTGCATCGTCTAACATCGTTGCAGTTCGGCAGACTTCGGCACGGTGTTTGTGTGCGTACGACTAGACGTATGCGTGTGGACTATAATTGCATAAGTTAATAAAAAATGCTATGCAATAGCTTTACCGCGGCAGTCCCCGAGTGCCACACTCTTTTCAAACACTTTTTTCAAACGACGACAAAAAAAGGAGGAGGGTATCAATTCGACGCGTATATATATTTTTTTTTAATATATGATCACCGGTTAGTCGAAGATGGCTGAAGCGATTTGGAAAATTCTTTTTTGTTTGAAAGGGTATACTTTGAAATTGGTCCCAATGCCACCAAGTCGAGATCTGATGATGGGATCCTGGAGAAATCAAGGGAACTCTTCAAATATTATAAGCACACCTATAGTGATTTGAGTATTTTTTATAGTAACTTGTGTAGTTGCATTCGAAAAGCACCATTTGTGAAGTGGATCTGATGATGAAGACCACAGATGGCCACTGAAACTACGCAATATATAAGTAAGAATAATAAGTATTTCATGGATTCCGCTTCGATTACTTGAATATGGTTATTAAGCACAATATGCTCGTCACAATGCATATGATGAAGTGAAGCTGATGGTGAAGTACCAGGAGAACTCCTCAACAATTAACGGCCCAGCATTGGGAAAAGCAATATTTTGTAAAAGGTTATAAGTAGTTGAGATTTAGGCTTTTGTAACTAGGTAAATTATAAATCGAACAACTAAAAAGAGTGAAATAAAAACTTTTTACCAAAACAATTAAACCGACTTCCAAAAAACACTGCAATGTGAAAAATAACTTTAATTTCGGATGTCGGTGCCAAAAACGAATATACAAAGCTAAAGACACCGACTACCGAAATTAAAGTTATTTTTCACTTTGCAGTGTTTTTTGGAAGACGGTTTAATTTTTTGGTAAAAAGTTTTTTATCCATATTTTCTATAGAAAATTTGAAAGCTCGAATCGAATAATTTTGATTTTTTTTTTAAATATTGTTTGAATTGATTAGATTTTTTAAGAATATACCTTTATGGTGTTACGTAAAATACGCTAATTTCATGAGTAGACACAATAATGTGATCAAGCATCAGCCACATTCACACATTTCAACAAAATCCATTACCGTGGTCATATCTAAGCGCCCAGTTATTTACGGTACAGTCACCGAGTATTAGCCGCGCACTCTAAATAAGGGTAGGCTTTAAACCGAACAGCGGAACTGTGAGGATAAAATGTAACGCAGCACCGGTCGGATTTAGCGGAACAAGTAAACTCCACTAATAGGGGTTAATACCTAAGTGTTGCGCGAAACAGGTGCGGGTCGGGAGAGGTTCCTTACGAAAGTATTAGCGTATTCCGTGATTTTAGAAAGGAGACGTGATTTTTGGTTTGGTAGTGAGTTTGTAAAGTTTGTTTTATATGTTGTTATGGGAGAGTAGGATAGCGGAAATGGTCTGCGGTAGGCACGGCTACTCCAGGAGGAATTCATAACTGTTTATTTACACACAATATGTTTTGCGAGGATTGAATTGAATTTCGCACATTTTCCGGGGATAAAACGTAACTTATGACCTATTATAATTTCATTCAGTCAGTCCCGTTCCACCATTTGGTGTGATTAAGTAACAAGCATCTTTAAATTTAAACTTTTGCAATTTTAATCACTACATAGTATAAAACAAAGTTGCTTTCCGCTGTCTGTCTGTCCCTACGTATGCTTAGATCTTTAAAACTACGCAACAGATTTTGATGCGGATTTTTAATGGATAGAGTGATTCCTGAGGAAGCTTTTAGTGTATAATAAGATAAGGTTTTGTGAAAATTTGATGAAATACGACGATTTTAGTTCAACAAGTCGGAAAAATTAAGCCGATCGGGAGCTTTAACCGAAAACGCTGCCAAAACCTTTTGAGTTATATCAAAATAATGTATGACGGGTTTGTTCCTCTTTTATAGATCTACAAAAATGTCCTCAATGGCATATGTCTGAAAAAAATGGTTAACCATTTTTTTCTTTTACAAATTACAATAAAACGATGGGTAATTTACGAAGCTATTTTTAACAGTACAGTATTATTTCTTATCTAACTAAATACATTAGATACGTTGAACATTTAATGTAGATCAAAATTGCTTTTTAAACTATATCAATAAAATTAATATCCTGTGAGTTATCGCAAAATAGAAATTACCGGACGAGAAATTAAATAGTTAAAATATCGATGAAGCGAAGCGAAGACGTCGCTGACAATCAACTCTATTACCCGAGCAAAGCCGAGCCGGATCGCTAGTAATGGTATAAGCAATAAGTCTATAGGGGTATGCTTTTAATAGCAACGCAAGAGTCATGTTGTCAAAGCCAATAAATAATATGGCCTGCGACATGCGACTCGTCGTCCGTACTTAATCAACTTTCGAATATTTACAAGTTTATTTTTGAATTGAGACTGTTAGAAATGTCATTAACCTTAAGTACATTAATGCTAAATTATCAATTCAAAATTAGTGTTTTTAAATAAAATTCGGAGAGTTGCAGAAGCATGCATTTTAATGTGGTTTGTCAGAAAAAATCTCAATGTTAGTTGGCGTCACAGAGGTAACATGATCTTTTTTGTAAACGGAACTTGGACAAATACATCACATTGACGTCATTTTGGCATAGGTACGTCAAAAATCTTAACCGTCTTGAGCTACGTCTCAAGACGGTTAAGATTTTTGCCTACCTATACCTAATATCTCAGTGTTGCCATCTGGTGTACATTAGAACCGAACAAGTACAAGAAAACCATCCATCCGTCTCTCTTTTATACCATCCTACCTCCATCTCCTTCACTACCGGTCTGTTTACCAGACGTACTAAGGTGAAAAGCGCAGCACGAGCTGCCAGTCGTTCTTCTGAATCGGTCATTTCTATGTTTAGTTGTATATTTTTTGTTGAATTATTTTCTAATTTGTTGTGTGTTTTGTGGCATATGACAAATAATATTCTTTCTATCCATACTTAATTAGTAGGTATAACGTCTTGTACTACTAAGCACTTCTCTTTCAAATGTAGTGCGCACGGGCAAGGTATGGGACTCTCTGCCGGCTACTGTATTCCCTGCCACATATGACCCGTCGTCAGCCTTTAAAGCAAGAATGAACAGGCATATTCTGGGTTCGCTCGTTTCATCGAAGAGCTTATCAATTGGGCTTATCCAATAGCAAAAAATCCCTCATTGCTGCGTTGTAAAGCTTATGTAGAAACTACAACACACTCATACCAACTCTTTCAATATAAACGAGATAGAAAAACAGTGTGACCAGGCTTAGGTCCCACACAAGTAGTAAATGTCAGCCGAATTTATTTCAATAGTACTCTCGGGCAATGGGGTAGTTGCACGAGTTACTACGCTGGCAATGCCGCTTGGAGCCGTAGAAACAGGTGAATTACATAAACTGTCTGCTAACACCTCCTGGTTTAGTTTAAATATTTATTTTTTTATATATCTTAGGTGGTATTTTTATTGTTTAATAACATGTGCTTTAAGTACAAGATTTTTTACCAAAAGACTAGCCAGAAACACTTACGTTTGGTTTCAATGTTGGGATCTCGAAACAATAAGTATACATGGTAAATATCCCGTTTCAAGTTTTAATGATCCGTTAGAGTTCTGAAGACATTGTTAGTAATATGGTAAAAAATCATGATATGATTGTAATGTTAAAGATTTAGTTATTTGCCTCAGTTAGATAGTTCTTGTTTATATTGTTTGGTAATGAGTATAATTTCGATAGAAATGTGTCTATTTTTGAATTCTACCAAAGTTGCCCATGACTTTTGCGAAACACATAATAGGTATGTTTTCATAGGACGAAGGACGAAGAGTACATTATACTCTTCGTCCTACTTTTCGTAGGGCCTCATTCGTGATACATTAAATGGCAAAAATGAATAGCAATAGCCATTTGCCATTGATAGCTTGAACCTCACCTATTACATTATGGCCGTGAACCCACTCCAGACACAAGCATATTTACCTTAGTTGGCGGGGTTAACAATATTTCTAGTAATGTGAATTCGACCCACATTGCTGGTACTCTTTTCTACATACATCAAATTAATATAATAATATCTTTACCTGTTACAAATACGCTAAAAAACGTGGCCAGCCACCAGGCCGCTTTCGTCGACGTCGGCGAAAACATGTGTCCGTCGATAATTAGTCTGAAACAAGAAGAAACAATCATTAGTAAAGTACGAAGGTATTGTCAATCAATCAATCAATAAACATTTATTTCAGACAGAGTCCATAGTGTAAGTAACAATATTACTTAAAGGAAACAGACACACATAAGCATTACAAAACGGTGAGGAGCTGCATCCATCTTTGCAGCTTATGGGAATTCCACCTATCAGCAAATACACTGAGTATAGTATTGGTACTGCCGCGGTTTCATGCCATCAGGGAGGACATCTGTTACGGATGACGGCAGCGAAGCCATTTATTTTTGCATCAGCAAACAATTATTGTATGTATATCATTATCACTTATCAGAAATAAAATACATTTTATTTCTACAATCACTATGACATAACCGGCCTACATACACCCATCCCAGCGAGGATATCTTTGGTCTCAACCCTCAAGGCGTAGGATCTAGTACTCAATGCGTGCCCAGCACAGGTTGGTAGATGAAGCTATTCAATTCAGCATAGTTAATAAAACGTTTGAGAAAACAATCGAAAAGATTTCGATCCGGTTGATGAGATAAAACAAAATACACATAGGCGCTAATATTTTACCAACGTTGTCAATCAAAAACGTGCCTAGAAGAATGGCAACTTTGTCACACTGAATGACAATCTTTAGCCCAAAAACGATTCAGCCCTCGAGCCATGCAAAGTGTCGATCAGTTGGCAAGAAATGTTCTTAAAATGAGACGCACACTCGGTCCCTGTGACCCAAAGGATGAGACCCCAAACGGCTAAAAACTGTTATTACCAATAAGGTTACATTATTTGCACCGCTTGCATGCTTCAAGAGTCGCAATAGCAGCATAATACTTGTCTGTTTAAAACTCATAAATTAAAGCTCCCAAGCAAAAAAATATAATGTACGTGAGTTTTCTACGAAAAGGGAGATACAAAGAGAATTCCAGCCACCTGCCTATTTGCTTTACTCTTTACATACGGATGTTGATTTATTTTCGTATAGCTCTGTTTACTTATATTTCATGTTGATCTCGAATGGAATGGAAACAAAGCTTACGACTTTGCCATTTCAACGTGGAAGTCGATTGAGGAAAGGTTTTCGACTTTGTTAGTGCTACAAAGATATGTATATACGTGTGTTAGATCTGGAAAATGAGTCTCTTTAATGAAAAAAAAAAAATGAGAGTTTTATTATGTATGTAACGCATTTCCTATGATATGAATCATTCAAAACTTTTTATAGGTGAGCCTGTTAAGGTAAGTTGCTTTAAACATTGTCGAAAAAGGTCTAAAATACTTCTTTAAAATCCAACGTGATGAAATGTCGGTTTATGTTTTATAAACTAGGCATTTCAGTAAACAAGTAGAAATTTCTGATTCTATCTTGCTAGATAAACATGCATATCTCAGTAGTTACGAACATTAAACCCCTGTTCACTTGAATAAGTCAGATGCTCCGTTAAGCACTTTCAACAAGGCACGATTTAGCTTCGAGATCTCTCGATCCAAGACAGAAAGCCTTAGGAGTTGGTCGAGGCTTGTTTGAAAATTATAGGTGTAAGAGCAGCGGCATGGAGTAAGTTATAGTTGCACGTGACTTTGCGTGGTTGCCTTGAATTTTCCACTCGATCGTTAGACATCCTGTCTTAAAAACAAATTGAGCGGACGTAGGCTACATTCACTTCAGTCGAGCAGTTGGCCTTAGTTAACAAAGATACCAAAAGGACAATGTAAGAAAAGAGAAAAAAATATATATTATTAATCTACAAGTCTTACTGCGTAATTTCATTATGGAATTGAACGGGCAGCGATGCGCCATCGTTACATAGTGGACATCCTTTCTATACTCACAAACCATTTTGGGAAAATGGAAACAGTTTTATTGGGCGAACGTACAGCTAAGTCCACACCTTAGTGTTCAATTTAAATTAACAATTAAATGTCTTGTAGTTGCCGTATATTTTTGCACCTGCAAGATTAAGGTAGATCGTATCAACAGGCGTGATTAGTATCTAGTATTTCAGAAAGAAACAAGCTTGCATACACATTAGCCTCTACTGCTTCTCGCAATTGTGCAAATAATATCTACATTGATTTTTGACTTAGTGACAGCTAAATGCCTACTAACGGTCATTGACCATCGATGATTTACTCAATTAAAAATGGATTAAAGACATAGAAATGTAAAGGATCACGATAGATGTCAATTCAAGGGAATTGACATGTATCGTGATCCTTTACATTTTGTAGTAATGAAAAACGATTCATAATTACGTTTCGGGTACCAACGATAAGATATTACAGGTTATATTTTCGTAATGTTTCGAGCATGTTTAAAATTAACTAACTAGTAACTGTTTAATGAAAGCAGCATTTCTAACTATAACCCTGTTTTCCAGCCGCAAAATGCTTAATATGGGCTTTGTGATTTATTTGTTTAGTTTGTGCACAAATTAATGTAATTTAATACTGCTGTATGCTCTTATTTTCCTGTGAAAATGTGGTTATTTGCTATATTAAAAGTTTAATAAATATCTAACCAAATCACAGAAATTACGTGGTTATTGCTTTGAATCTTCATCGTAACAATACAATATTCTTGCAATCACTCAGAATGTTCCGTGAAATTATAGGAAACAGCTCAACAACCCTCAAAGGGGACGAGTTGATCTCGGCGTTGATAATTTGAGTTTTATTGAAACGGATGGTTTGAAAATTGTACTTTCAAAGACAATAATACAATGTAATCCGGTACCGCTCTAGAGTCGTCGACTTTTAATGCAACTGGCTGATATATATATTATTTTTTTTATAAAGAGAATTAGCAATGTGGGTAATATTCATATCACTAGCAATATAGCCCCTGGAAGGGTTAACAATTTAAGGTTAACTAAGCTAAATCTGTTTGTGTATAGTTAGTGTAATGTGTATGTTCGTGGTTAGTTGTTGGTGTATAGGTTCACGGTAATTAGTCTAATGGGAGGGGTTTAAAAACCTACGTCCTCTCGATCACAAGTCCAACACTGGCTGACCCGGCCGGTACCTGTATTTTCTTTAGTTCTCTGTGCCTTACCAATCTTTAATGGTGTCGTTACTGCCAGCATTAAGCAGATTCACAGTTACAAAGTTTTTAAACACCCAGTCCTGGCTTTTCAGACAGCCTGTCCTGGACTAATGGAATTAAAAACTTTTAAAGTTCGACGCTTTCCTTTATTGTTTGAAACAGTAGTTAAATTTAATAGTGTACATTTTGCGGAAAAAAGTCTACGAAGGTAAACAATTCAGTACTGAAATTGGATTCTTGTGTCTGAAAATGTCCCTTACGTAAGAATTCTATTTCAGTTTTAATTAATGAATTAAACACATTTTATGAGAGAAACCGGTGGTGGTTGAAATAAAATTTCTCATTTAAAACTCACGCAGAAAAGCGAGGTGTGATAGTGCAAAAATACGACAGCATGCCCACTCAAATATAACACATATTTGAAATTGGATTATTGTGTCTGAAAACGTCCCTGGCGTAAAAATTCTATTTCAGTTTTAATTAATGAATTAAACACATTTTATGAGAGAAACCGGTGGTGGTTGAAATAAAATTTCTCATTTAAAACTCACGCAGAAAAGCGAGGTGTGATAGTGCAAAAATACGACAGCATGCCCACTCAAATATGTGTTACCCTCTTGAAAAGACCACCGTAGGCGCTAATCTGCATGGTTCTCATATGATCTGACTTTAAATAATCTGATCTGACTTTTTCTTAGTCCATACATGAATTGTATGGACTAAAAAAAGTCTTTGACCATTTACCGGGCCTGTGTAGTTCATACTGAAATAAAAATTACTGCTTGTAATGCAAAGTTAGTGACTAATATTCGATTTTATAACATTTAGATCTTAAACAATGAACCTATGTTAGCTAAAAACTAACTCGGAATTATAAGGGGTCATCAAAAATAAATTATGATTTGACATTTTCTTATAGAAAACTATCGATCTGATCTGCAAACTTAATCAGCAGATTAGATCGATTATTTTAGTCTAAGGAAACTTATCTTGTTTTTCTGTGGGAGAGTCTGATCTTCATGGAGCGACTGCCTGTTTATTTATTAAAACTTTATGTAACACAAAATGTACAAAGGCGGACTTAATGCCATAGGCATTCTCTACCAGTCAACCATGGATGGTGAAGAGATAACATGGCAGGTGCATAAAAAAATAAACTAAGAAGTAATATTCAAATTAACGTTCCATTACAAGTAGTTTCATATATATGTACATACATAACATATTACTTATATATTACTATAAATAATATAAACATATTACTTATTTAAAGGGGGATAAGAAAACTCTGCTTTCACTATTTGTTAAGAAAATAATCCTGCAACTTTCTCTTAAATGCATATTGATTGGTGGCCGTCCTGATATCGAGAGGTAGTGCATTCCACAGAAGAATAGACTGTATATAGAAGGAAGAATGAATAAAATCAGCAGTATGAGAAGGGAAAAGAAGAGGAAGAGCGCAGACTTTTAGCGTGTGAGGAACATAGAAATTGAAAATGAGAAATAAGGTAAGGGGGAGGGGTAGGAGAGTTCAGCAAAGAGAAAAGACTTAGTAGCTGGTCATCACATAAGATACCCCTTGGCAAGACTGGAGTTACATTATAGACTTCTATTAGTAACAACTGTCAAATATATACAAATGATAGGCGGGATGAACGGTTCCACGTACATTCCCAGGCACGGAGCAACCTAGATTTGTTATCCACGCACCAACCTTGTTGAAGATCGACCCGTGTCGCTGTTATTTAGCCACGAGCTCTCTTTTAGGAAAGTATTATATAATAGAACAATTTATAATTTATTTTAGGAGTAAATACATTCCATATAAAAATAACAAATTACAGAAAAATCTGTAATTATAAACTTTTTATTAAAATTACTTAAAAATATGTCATTCATTAATTTAAAGGTATATTTAGTATCATTAATGTACCTGAAATATTAATTGTCATATACGAAGAAGTCATTTACCTCGTATACGGCTCTTAATGTTCCATATTCAAAAACATGTATCCGGCTCATACAGGATATATATTTATTGTTTTGTTTTTTGAGAACCAAAAGGGTTGCTTTCATTCGCTTGCATTCCTGAGTTAATTATTTATTGGCGTCGAATTATTCACGAGTTTTTCACACAGTGGTTAGGATTAGGTGCGAACTGCGGTCAAAATCCAACACTACATAAAGGTACATGTATTTGGACGAATACTATATATCATCAAATATATGTAAGTGCATTTGATGACTTAATTTTTTATGAATTTAACCTTTCTAATTAATGTTTCAAGTTTTATTTTCACTTATTTAAACTTGATCTCAAAATAAAAATAAATGATAAAAGATGTTTATTTTGCAAATTGGTTATTAAATAACATTTTTACACGTAATTTTTTTCGTAAATGTTAACTAGATGAGGCCAGTGTTTCCTGACTACCCTGAGAAGAAACACCGAAACAAACTCAGGGGTCTGTCTCTTTAGAAGTCTATACAATCTATACTGGTTAAATTATATGGGAACCTTGTAGGTTTCAGTCTGAGGCGATCTTTTGAAGATGCTCACAGATTTGAGTGGGCCTGTCCAGACGACTGATATACTGAGTGTAAGCCGTACTTACTGATTTATCATAGAAATAGATTTCTTAGTACTGTAAATATTCATCTGCCGCTAATGCATCAAATCCTCCACTTCTGAACATAGAAATTCATGGAATACTCATCATTTATCTGCCAATACAGTGTTAATTTCCGCATTTTCAGTCGACATTTCAGATCGTAAGAGAAACACTACAGCTTAAGTTGCAAATATCCTTTGTCTTTAGAAGAATTTACCGCGAAAAAAATAGATAAGTATGGCTGATTAGTAACGTTTTATGCTTAAACAAAAATATTTTTTATGCTTCCTTTCAATGTGTTTAGGAAGCATTTGGGTTGACTATCCAAATCCATTGCATTGTCTCAAAGTCTATATACCTGCTACGCGCTTGAATATTTAATGGTGAATTTCATGTACAGGGCATTGTTTTTACGTAAGTGTACATCACACTCTTTCTTTACATACTGAATAGACGACGCTCACGAATGCTAAGGTAACCCATTCCCTTACCCGACGGTTTCAACTGGCTAAAGATAAGCACATGTATAATATATTCTGTTTTCCTTTAACATGTGAACCTAACCTGCACTTTGCAAGGTTTTCTTTTGTACAAGTATGTTATCTCTGTGTTTTCTTTAACACTGGCTTAGAGAGTTATTTGCGTTGAAAGAGATGCGTGCGGTTTACATAATTTCAGGAAAGTTTGTAACAAAATTGTTATACTGCAATTTTTATTTTATTAGAGATAAATATTATTTAAACTGACGTGATCATCACACAGCTTTTGTTTATTTTATAAATACATGTGGATTCACAGCTACAAATTATATGATTACATAATTAGGTAGGTTGTATATACGAATAGTGAAATTATTTCTTTGTAAAACCATCTCTCTCCCACAACGATACGATACAATATGACACTGGCCCGTCATAATAGAGACAAAAGAGAAAGAAAAGGTATCTGGATTGTTATAGAGACGCCTTTGTCCATAAGTAGGGCTGAAACAGTCACAAAGAAAATTAACAGTCAATAGATTTTTGTTTTATCTATGTTCTATTCTCTTTATATTATATAAAGCTAGATTACCACTGACTGACTCACTGACTCACTCACTCATTGACATAATTGTTCTCCCAGATGGTGGATGGGGAGGTGGGTATATTTTGACAGATTCGTAAACAAGTAACTCTCAAACTTACGGGAAAAGTGCCAAACCACCCCTTTTCACGCCCCTTCTCCCCCCTCCCTATCGTATCTCGGAAATTAAGAGACTTGGAACATTTGTTTTTTCAGATTCATTTAGAGGGGCAATGCTTTAGTCGAAATAATTGTGCAACACCCCCCCCCATCACCCGCCCCCCATTTTTTTTTAAATTGAACAAGCACGCGAGGTGCTTGCACCTCGCGCAACACGCAAACTATATAAAGCTAAATTACCACTGACTCACTCACTCATTGACATAATTGTTCTCCCAGATGGTGGATGGGGAGGTGGGTAGATTCGTAAACAAGTAACTCTCAAACCTACGGGAAAAGTGCCAAACCTCCCCTTTCCCCCCCTTCTCCCCCCTCCCTATCGTATCTCGGAAACTACGAGACCCGTATTTTTTTTTTACGGATTCGTATAGAGGAGGCTCGGTAAAGTAAAAACCATTTATCAAAGTCGCCCCCCCCCACCCCCCTTCTCACCCCCTTTAGGCGGATCTCGGAAATTAAGAGACTTGGAACATTTTTTTTTTCAGATTCATTTAGAGGGGCAATGCTTTAGTCAAAATACTTCTGCAACCCCCCCATCACACCCCCCTTTTTTTTTTTGTTCACAAGCACGCGATGTGCTTGCACCTCGCGCAACACGCAAATACTAACCCCCCCCCATCTCCCCCCATCACCACCCCCCCCCCACTTTTTTTTTCACAAGCACCCGAGGTGCTTGCACCTCGCGCAACACGCAAATACTAAACCCCCCCATCTCCCCCCATCACCACACCCCTTTTTTTTTTTTTGTAACAAGCACGCGAGGTGCTTGCACCTCGCGCAACTCGCAAATACTAGTTATATTATATAAAGCTCGATTACCACTCACTCACTCACTCATTGACATAATTGTTCTCCCAGATGGTGGATGGGGAGGTGGGTACATTTTGACAGATTCGTAAACAACTAACTCTCAAACCTACGGGAAAAGTGCCAAACCTCCCCTTTTCACCTCCCTTCTCCCCCCTCCCTATCGTATCTCGGAAACTACGAGACCCGTATTTTTTTTTACGGATTCGTATAGAGGAGGCTCGGTAAAGTAAAAAATATTTTTCAAAGTCGCCCCCTTGCCCCCCTTCTCACCCCCTTTAGGCGGATCTCGGAAATTAAGAGACTTGGAACATTTTTTTTCAGATTGTTTGAGGGGCTATGCTTTAGTCAAAATAATTGTGCAAACCCCCCCCATCACCCCCCCCCCATATTTCTTTTTTATTCACACCACAAGCACGCGAGGTGCTTGCACCTCGCGCAACACGCAAATACTAGTCTCTTATATAAAAGTCAATTGCTGTTCGTTAATCTCACTAAAACTCAAGAACGGCTGGATCGATTACATACATTCTTTTTGTATTACTTTCCCTTTCATACTGGGTAGGTTTAAAAGGTCAGAACCCCACATGTAACGTAATTAATACACATCCTGAAACTATTTTGTTCAGAATTTTATCATTCATTCATTTACTGAATCGATTTTTATTATTTTTAATGTAGGTAATTTTTATCCCAAGAATAATTAAATCTACGTAAGTTATAATTACATTATCGCAGTTCAGTCAAAACAAACCAAAGTAGACTGTAAATCAAAGTAAATAACTACTTTTCTTCAAATGCAGATTTATAAAAATTCCGTCAATCAATTCAAGTTAAAGAAAAATTAAACTAATTTCAAGGAAGTAACGTTTATATGTTTTGAGAATACTTTTATTGTGCGTATAGCTAAAGAGTGGAATTCCCTTTCAGAGTCTGTATTTGTTGATAGCTGTAACCTGAGGATCTTTAAGTCAAGAGTGAATACATTATTTCTAGGCAAGCGTGCTTCATCTTCGACCACATCATCGCTTACCATCAGATCACTTACGATAGTGGTCAAATGCAAGCCTATCGTGAATAAGAAAATTCTTTAACTGTTTATAAAAGTAAAACTCAACATCCTGTGTATGTATTATGATTATATCATAATTTTCTAATTGAAGTGTTTGAGGGTGTGCGTTAATTACCTTTACATGTTGTATGTATTTAAAATAATAAATTAGCTAGTTTGTGAAGAGAAGTGGAGGTTTCATATCGTCGGACACAGATTGGCAGAATGTTAGTTAGTTACTAGTAAGTAGCTTACTACCGCTACTGCACTGGCACTAAACCTCTCTAGGGTCATAATGTTAACTTCATCGAAGTTTCGATTGAAAAGTCGATATATCTAAAGTAACATTATCAGTTTACTATTTATACATATATTTACAACGGTAACCCGAACATTGAGTATCTACTTACAATCTATTTACGAAGTATCCTTTTGCATCGTATATGTGTTATTGAACTGTTAAATCTTTAGTGTAATATTTTTTATATAAAAATATATTTATTTCTAAACCTAACTTAATATATAAATATGAAACAAAATGAATATAAACTAAACAGTCTCAAAAATGCAGAATTTAATGCGTTTTAAAAACCATGACCTGTGACGTCACTAGTATATGGTACAAATAATAACACACAACACCAACAAGGATAGATAAGTAATTTCCAGAGTATTTAATACTCTATTTTTCCACAGATTTCACATTTTCATTACAAATGTATAAAGTATTACTACCGCTAATAGAACAGAATAGAATATTTAATTCTGAGAGTGACTGACTCAAAAATGGTTAGTAGGATGAACTTATTTATTAATTTATTATATACTTTATTATACACCTTACAATATTTCTATGGATACAAAAAAATTAAACTAGTGTACAATGGGCGGTCTTATCGCATAGGGCGATCTCTTACAGACAAACTTTGGATGGACAAACTTAAAGGAGACAGATTAAGGGCTGTCAGTGTACAAACATCATAATATTAATTGAACATAATAATATAAAATGCATACAATACCAAAATCATATACTAATAAATATTACATGTATAATTGAGAAAGAAGGGGAAAAGTTATAGGGAGAGGTAATGCTCCTTCACCATTATTTTGAACGCTTGTAGCGTTTGAGCACGCCTCACTTCTATGGGTAATGCATTCCACAAACGAGCTGCTTGTATAGTAAAAGATTTGTCAAAGAAAGAAGTGGAATGCATACGAATACTCAACTCTAGATTTTCCGATGATCTCAAGGATCTAGAATGTGTGTCACAGAGGAACTGAAAACGTTCCTTAAGATAAAAAGGAGTGAAAGGATTAAATAGCACATTATAAAGTAGAGAAAGTAAGTGAAGATTCCGGCGAAACCTAATAGGAAGCCATTTGAGCTGAGCACGGAAATCAGAAACGTGGTCATATTTGCGCAAGCCAAATATAAACCTGATACAGAGATTTTGAAGTCGCTCTAGCTTGTCCAATTGGTTTTGGGTCAAGTCGAGATAGCTGGCATCAGCATAGTCCAGAATAGGGAGAAGGAGAGTTTGTGCAATTGCAATTGCAACTTAAAAAACTATGTTAGTAACATTCGCTAACACGTAATACAAGATAAATATAATATATCATTCTATTCCCTAGAATGGGTCACCACTGCTTTATCCCATGCAAGATCGCACAACAACGAGCCATATTGTAGGCGCAGTAGTCTTCCCGCTATCATGTTTAGGATGCTGTTAGAGCTGGTCCGTACCCTGTACATCAGAGAAGCACACCTATTTGTCATTGTTGCATAGAAGCGTGGCGTAGCAAAATACTACATAGCGATGATAACGTAAAAATATATTTATACATTTGCAATATGTACCCCAAAGAAAGCCTATAGTTTAGTTAAAAATATTTCAATTTATTGTTGTAAGCTATGCAAATACAGAGTGCCAAACGGGTAATTCGTAAAGATACACATTATTAGGGTTAGTCTATAATAATATGTTCTCAAAAGGTCCTTAAGAGATTTGAGAAATTATATTGACCAAGTGTATTTTTTGTTTTGAGTTTCCGATATTTCGGCACTGTTGCAAGCGCCACGATCACGGATGAACTGAAGTAATGGCGGGTGGAAGTTTATGAGCAGACAAATCGGTCTACCCTCTTTCTCGTTCGTTTTCTGTTAGTGACACCGCTACCAATGTCACATGTATCACTAAACATTCGATTCTGTTAGGGACCATGTTAGCTTAAAAACTTATATATTGACCACTAAAGAATCAAAACCAAGTGGAACGGATGTTTGAACACAAGTTTTCGTCAAGATCTCGATGACCTATTTTATGGAAGGAACAACCTCAAAAGACTTTCCGGTACACTCTTGCTTCGATGGCTAGTTCGCCGAAAAAGAGAATAGTGGGATACAGACACAATTCGTGGATACAGTTTTTATCAAAACCGCGGTAACTGTGACCGCGTCTTTAATCGCACAATAGCGATAGACGGAATCAAAAGAATTTCCGCTGCATTTTCCGAGCGACCATATCTTTAAGTTGAAATGCGTTTGTTTGTGTCTTGTAGCCACAATGCTGCATTGCTGCAGTTGAAATTGCAGAAATATCAAATGTCGTATCTCCACATTAATTAAATCCAGACAACTTAATAATATATACGGCAAAGGATTGTTAGGTTAATTGCTGTCGTACCTGTTTGAACTAGGCTAGGTTTAGCTCCGATTGCTGTGCTAAGGTACTGGGATTGGTGATCGTTTGTTATTCATTATGTCGTTTCTGGAAGTGATTTTTGTTATGGTCCTCGGTAGTACCTACGTTAAGTCGGTTACCCGGCCAAGTAACTGTAGAAATATACGTTATCTCCTATCTTGCCCTCTTAAACCAGAAACTTGCGGGATGATGTTCTAATGAGATACCGTGGCCTCGGAACTGAAAGGCAGCTGAAAGATCAGGGTGGGTTCCACCCAGAGCGGGAGAAGTCATTTGATGATTTTCCCACCGGGAAAAAAAAGGCCCAGCAACTTGGAGCCAAACAAATCTCTGCGCCGACACGATGATGCCACGGAAATGGTAAAATTCTGGGCTTAGAAAATATTAAAATTATCGGGCCATCGACAAGAAGAAGTAGATGACAATATACGTTTAGGGTTTTTTTTTATAGTTGATAGGCTTGCGTTTTAACCATAATCTCACCTGATGTTAAGCGATAATGTGGTCGAAGATGTAGCACGCTTGCCTAGAAGTATTCACTCTTGACTTAAAGACTCCCAGGTACTAGGGTTTTTGCATATTAGTGTTAGTTTTGCTTGCCATCCGACTTCAGATTGGTAAGGAAGTTGTATTTCTCCGCTGTTATTTTCTCATTAAATTGTTTGCGGGATCCAAGTCGTTTGAATTGCTTCTCCGAAACCCTTCGGGCTTCATGGACTCTTGAGTTTTTGTAGTTGACTGCACTGTTAATCATGGCTCTGTGGAGGTTGCATTGCTTGGAAATAGTGTGGTGGCCTTGGTGCACATACACAATTTTTTGACAGTTTTGTCAAGGGATGTTGTATTACCCATTTTCTCGGTTGCGAAGGCTATTTCATGTATAATATGGTATTCAGTTGCAACAAGAAAGACTGCCAACTGACTAAAAATCGTTGAAGAAAGGCTAGGAAGATTGAAAGCAATCTATGTTAGTCAACACCCGTGACAAGAGCAAAAAATAAAACTAATTTAGTACTCTAGAACAAATTTAATAGCAAACTGGTAGATGATAAAAAGTAGCAATAAATTTCTATAGCATAAAAGAAATAATAAAATCTGCAAAAATGAAAGCAAGCGTATATTCAAAGTTATTAATATTGCTAAATAAACACACGATGTTTGCGTTCGTCTAGATAACGTTGCAGACGCAGTCGGCTTATATTCCAGGTATGTAATAGTTGTTTATCGCCTGGAGGCAATGGTACCAAATGTTATGCAAGTAATTACGAAAATCAATGCAAATATTTAGTGCGACAAAGTTCTGTAAGAAATTTTGAAGTTTGTTACAGATTTTTTGTTGTTGTTTGTTTCAGTTGTCTTCGTTTGTAATTCGTTCCCGGACATTTTTTCTTACTGATACAAACTTTCATTAGAAAATAATGAACACAACAAAATATTTTTTAATTTGTAACCTTTCCGAAGTTAGTACATACATTTTGGCGATTCATTTTTATTATACAACGTGTAACAGAATAAACGCAATTCCTGAAAGTAATTGGTTCAGAATCGGCTTCTGAATCGATTTCCGTCATAATAAATAGATGTTAAATTTTGACGGAAATATCTTTCATTTAACTTAAAATGGAAACACAGTATCATGAAAAATTAATACAATCCTTAATTCAAGGAAATGCGCTCGTGTGCGTGTCTGCCGTTAATATTGCATGAGTGTATGCGTCTGCGTATGGATATTGTATGACGCACATACGTTTTGAGTTTAGTAAGGATAACTATTGTATAAAAAATATCTAGGTTTGGTTTCAATTTATTTAGTTATGGATGTTGTTTTAGACTTATAATTTAATATTCTAATTGGGGTGTCTGAGGTATTGCGCTTAATCTGTTACACCATGTATATAGATAGAGATGTACAATTGCATAATTATACCTTTTTAACGGCTCAATAGCGACCGGTCACAAACGTTTGGGTAGGATTCCGTACCAAGTAAGATCTATCGATATATCGGTGATATCGATACTAGATCAGCGGCAAGTGAGTGTTGCAATATACAAGCATCCCTTCGAGTACTGGAACTCTTTTTTTCGGTGGAATAATCGTCAAATGACTGTTCTGAGCTATCTGTATGGAGGGGAGGGTCAGACTTCTACTGAGTAAACACCCACTCTGTTCCTTTAGTTGCCCTTACGTTTCGGAGCCGCGGTATCTCGTTATAACTCCTCGCAAATGCGGCGTGTATAAAACCCTAACAGTAACGAAAGCAATAAGGTGTTTAAGTACACTGTTAGGCTGCGTTTCCACCAGAGATGTGCGAGGATGTGTAGCGAGGGATGTATTTGTAAAGAACCAATAGAATCGCTTCATTTACCTCGCCTCGGTCAGCACAGCTCTGGTGGAAACAAAAGCGGAGCTAGATTTTTGCGCATACAAAATAAGCGAGGGATGTGTGCGAAGGATGTGTGCGAGAGATGTGTTGCGAGGAATATGTGTTGAGAGGGATGTGTTGCGAGGTTTGCGCATACTCGCACCACACATTAATGCGCATTTTCACAGCTCCGCTACACATCCTCGTAGGCACATTTTCATCGCACAGCTTTGGTGGAAACCCCCACACATTTTCACAGCACAGCTAGACATCCTCGCACGACACATTTCCATCGCACATCTCTGGTGGAAACGCAGCCTAAAGCTGATACACAAAAGTCTTTCACCGTCTATCCATGGTACGGGTAGGTATTATAGTTCTACCAAAATTACATTATTACTACAAAGCTTGGCTTGGCTGGCTTAGAGAAACACATTGTAACTGTTTCAAACTACTCGATTAAAAAATCAATCCATGAACACATAGAAACTTTAATCTCGCTGTTTCAATATTGTACGTACGGGTGAAAGGGAATATAGATTGTAGCAGGTGCATATCGTGGCGTTACGTGTGACGGCGTGAGTCGCCGGACAGATGTGGGTTACCGTGATGTTCTAGGCTTTGCAGGCGGCTTTATTTCAATGCAATAAAAGACTATTTTCCAGTATTTTTTGATTCAATTTTTCATTTTGTAGTCATACCTACATTTTATTGAGAAAAGCTAACAGCAGGTATTAATGATTTTTGGCAAAAAATATCGTTTTTTTTTTTTGGTAATCAGTAACCAACTGCAGTTTATACTGAGTGAAAATCAAAATAAGCTGAACTGAGTGTAGTTACTATTTGGCCCATTTCCATTAAGAGATATACAAATTATGATAACTGGAAAAGAAGAAGAAGCCCTCGTTTTAAAGTTTAATTTTTATTACTCTAATTATGAATTATATTAAATAAATAATAAATATTAAATATTTTAGTATTTTGTGACTACTACCTATTCTCTTTCTGAATATAGTAAACGAGTGGTAATCTTTTTTATTTACTTCTCATACATATAAAACTAATATTATATTTACAATGCTCAAAAATATATAATATATGTATATCTAAATGAAAAAAGTGCCCAGAACACTGGTTGCATTGCCACGTTGAATGGCAATACTGACTCTGATAAAAAGTAAACAATTCTGTTTCTTTCTCTATAATGTACACATTATAGAGTATTTTAGGTAGAGTAATCTTTCTTCAAGACCTGTGGTTCACAGCTCACTTTAAACCCACTAACGTTAGTGATCTACGTGACTACCAACTTGTCATTGAGGTATTCGTGAAGTTTTACTTGTCCATTTATTGTTTAGATACTAGTGTAGTAGTTGTCTATATTTAGTGTAGTCTAGTATTTGTGTTTCCAATAATGTTGTTTGCCCTGCTACCCAAATACTTGTAATTTGAGGAATCATAAAAAGGACACAAATACTAATATATAATGATTGATGATGATTTTAGATATTTTTGGGTATGTAGGTAATCAAGGAATATACCACGCAAATAATCGATACAAATTAGGTATTGTGTGACCCATTCTCTATTCGTTTGTCTTATGATAATAATTATTGTATTATCGTACGAGTTTGCATTTTTAAACACATAAGATTTTGTTATACTACGATATTGTATAGTGATTTTTAAGATGTCATACGTGATCATGACATAAAGTTGTGGTATCTATTACTTAAAAAGTCTATGGATATATATAAAAATATATGAATAATTCACACAGTCAGCATCTTTTTAATCAATTGGATTCTTTATATCGCACTTCAAAAGGCACATATATCGTAACAGCTACTGAACTCTTACATCTGAATCGTCCCTCCGTCACCAAAACACGCACTAACCAATAATCTTATTCCTTCTCAGAATAAAGTCGGAGCAAGCAGTTTCATAAGCAATCGTCGCGTTGGGCCGCTCGCCTCGGACCCGCAAGATTCAATTACACGGGCGCTGACGCGGCAAGAGTAGTGTCAGAAGTTTAACCAGCGCCCGTCCGCGCCTGCAATCGAAGGGAAATACGACCAGGGATCCCTAGAATAAGGATGGGAAATCTTTGAGTTATTGTAATATGGTCCAGGTGGGAAGGCGGCGGGTGCTTTGAACTGGCATTTGATTTTTATTTGTTTAGTTTATGGACAGCCATTTGAAGAATATAAATAAGTTTCAATAGTAGTTGTGAACATTTTTAGAGCTTAACACAGTTTTCATTTTGAGTCTTAATGACTCACCTACAATTATACCAAAAACCATATTATTATCACCAATATAAATTTCAATCGCCAATTATTTTTTAATTATCATTAATGACCGACCTGAATGTTTTCCTTTTTTCAATACTGGAAATTTGCATGGAATACCCCCGTATTCATTGCAGAAAAACATTGAAAAATCTGCATTTTTCAATGTTTCGATAAAAAGATGAAAATAATGGCACTTATTCATTTATCGTTTATATCAAATACCGGGATATGTCGCAAATAACAACATCGACATATCCACATATTAAATATACGCTCTAGATCTAGATTTATGTGACGCTGAAAGTTGTGCAATTACTGTCTATATGCAACTTGAAGCCGCTTCAGGGCTTCTTCATCTCGTATTGCTCGCTTTGGGTTCCTTCCCGGTATCTATATATCACAACGTATCACATAGTCAATTAAAACTGTAGTTTGCAATAAAAATAGAAAATAATGCAAAACAAATTATAAAATGGGAACAGTAAAATGTATAGAGAACAAGTTAAAAACTGTTTCGAACACTCCAATACAATTTCCTAGCTTGAATCTCACGCTTCAAAAATACTTCAACTCAATTTATTCTTTAGCCGCAAATCGATGCAGGAATGTAGTTTCATTTGATCTGAACGGCAATCAGTAAATACGGGCCAAGAAATAAATATCCCGTGTGGGAGAATACCAGAATCCCAGGGGAACTAATTGCAGCCCTAGCTATATTGATGGCACACTACCTACACCCCGGGATCAATGTAAATTATCTATCCCCGATCCACAAAATGCGATTATCGTCCATCATTCCGGTTTATTTCGTTATATTTTTGTTACATAGTCTAATCACATTGGAAAGGATGTTATTACATACCATATAATATATGGTATGTGATAACATCCTTATGTACACATACATATTATGTACATATTTCATTACTTATCAGATAAATGATGGAGCCGTGACAAAACTTTTAACGTTAGGATAAAGGGTAAATAAAATTAAAATCCAGAAACTAAGTAAACGTAAACCTGAGATACGTCAAACAATTCCGAAACAATTAAGACTAATTTGCAACATTAAATAGTAATAAATAAAATGAAAGGGGAAACCATTTGTCTCTAACAGAGGAACAAAAAATAAATGCCCTCTTTAATCATTTCAAAATTGTAATGGACGAAAATCTCACAAAGGATTACAAGACAGAATATGAAAAGGATCTTACAATGATTGTAAAGGAAAAAACTGAGGAGAATTATTACAGCTAACGAAGGTCTCCAATTAAAGGATTTAAACCTTGGAAGCGATCGCCATGCGGGAACAGAACTGTAATTAAAACTTTGTTCCATAAACTATGATTAAAAACTCCAAGGGTTCGTGTACGATCCATTTTTATTTTTTGTTCTAAACTTATGACTTCCAACTTTTTATATACCTTTTTATATTGTTGGAGTGTAATGTATTATTAACTGCCTCCCGATGACAATAAGTTATCCATTCTCTATGACATTATCTTCTGTTCTTTTCTCATCTTTATGTGGTGATAAAATTTTGTAGTTTTTATTTCAGGAGGAAAGATTATCGAATGATTCCTCCCGCTACAGGTTGAGCGGAATGGAGTGTCAGACTTTTACTGACTAAAAACTCACCCTATTCTTACAGTTCCGTTCCGGGCTCGCGGTATCTCGTTAGGAAATTCCCGCAAACTCCGCAGGCTCTATCGGAAAACACGCTTACCTAGAAGTAAAATATTCACTCTTGACTTAAAAATCCCCAGGTTATAGCTATCAGGAAACAAAAACTCGGCAGGGAATTCCACTCCTAAGCTGTACGCCCAATGAAAGTATTCCCAAAACATTTTGTAGGAATATTTAATTAGTTTTAAAAATGAATTTTTCATATAAGAATGCCTACCTGCTTCATCAAACGTTATGTACTTAATAAAGAAATCGTAATTAAGTGTGCGAAATAAATGTAATAACGATGTCAAAAAGCTCTCAATCACAAGCTTGTCATAATTACCTTTCCGCGACAAAATTCATAATATAAAATGTATATACATATTATAAAACAGTTTGTTAGAAGCAACGAGGCGTTTTAACGAGTCTATTAAATTTGTTGTTCAAACACGGTTTCTTTCATTCGATGTTTAAGAGCATAATGGCGTAATAAATTCTTGCGAGGCTTACCTTAATAAATCCGGTTCGACTCAGATTCTCTAGCCGCCATAAATTGTTAAATAAATCGTTCGAACAACACGGAACGGATCGCCTGTGGACGATATCAAGTTGTAATTTGGGGACCAATTTTAACGTCCGAGTACTTTTAAATAAGGTTTAATGAGGCTTGAATGAAAATCCCGGCAAAATTACGAACTGCTAAAGAAAAAATGTTGCCAGAGATGTTTCAATTCAATTTCGTCTACCTGAATGGTTTTATTCGTAATCCTTTCATGTTTAGTTCTATAACTGACTTCACTTACACTTTTAAGTTTTCCCGGCTAGCTATTCATTTTGTTCGCGTTCGTGTTACGAGTTTCCTGGCTTGGTCCTGCAGCGCAGATCGAAAGAATTAATAATAATAACGCATGAATGCTATATGTCCTTAGGGATTTTTGTGCTGGAGTAGGTTATTGTTTTAAGGCTCGTAATTATTGACCTAAAGACAAACGTCTCGATTCTACAGAACTTCAATATTTTTTGCAATGTTTTGATTGACTTACAAACGGTGTGATGTTATCAATAATGTAAAATGACGCCAGACTTGAATGAGAAACTTTAATCCTTGTGTGTACATTTAAATCATTCAGTTCTTAATCAATAATTTATAGTTTTCTAAATTTATTTCTTTGTTTCATTTATAATCTTACTTTGAAATCAAATGCGTAACATAAGCTATAAACAACATCTAATTAAATGCATCGGAAGTAAAAGTTAAAAAGAAACTTTCCCATTAGATAATTTTATGCAAGAAAATACCAACTCAAATAGAAGTCGGGGAAATATAAACGAAAACAAACTTGTATTGAATCAAGTATCATCCTGTTTCCATAGCGTTTGTAACTCGCTATTGCAGTTTATGTGACCCAACACCGACCATACACATTAAGAGACAGGCACACATATTTAAACGTAGTGTCGGGTCAGTTAAGCTTAGCCCGACAGTCCGCTGACAACTTGTCGGCTAACCATTATTCATGACGACAATTTTCCCACGTGTCACCAACAGCCTACCATAAATGATAAATACTTTTTTGTTTTAGCACATCCCCTATACAGTCTCTTCTATTAATGGTGTAGTACTTTTTAACAAAAAATAATGTTAGTTAAAAATAAACATGGGTTTTTCGTCGGCTGACAAAGGTTAATGGTAACATGCTATTTATAACCTGTCTGGCTGTGGATTATTCCCGTCTTCAAATAATAAGGTCACAATGCCTTGTGTGTTATTTAATTTCGTTCTAAATATCCAAAATGAGGACAGCGTCTGACACTTTCACATAAAATAAACATTAACTTTAATTACTAAAGGAATCCTGAAACAAGTTTACTTCTAAATAACACGTGTATGTCCAAGTTGAATCCATCAACTTGTAGTTACAAACTGTAATTTCACCTAGACAGTTATACAGGAAACGCTTTGATCAACTAAGTAGTGGCGTACGTATCATTCAAGTTCGTTTAGTGACGAAGCACCTAGGATTTGTTCACTAAGAAACTGTACTTTATACAACAACAAGAAACTCCTTAATGATAATGAACTAGGTAAGTTTCAGGTCGTTACAGAATACAATGCGTTGATCTTTAATGTCGTTAATTTATAGTATCTGACTGAATATTCGGCTACAGCTTCGGCTGCTTTCGGGCAATACTTCGGCTGCCTTCGGCCAAGAAACTATTGGCCTGTATCGGGCAGAAGGCAATTTTAAACGAACTCATACGAATCAATTGCCTCCTTATCGATGCGTCCTTAGTTTTGGGTAATTTTTGTCATTCCGTTATGTGGTTAACATATCGCCAATAAAAGCTTTGAACAAATTAATGTTTGTACGGCCTACAGATATTTATTCAGAGCCCTGGTGTCTGTGTCAGTGTAATTAAAAGGTTTGTTAACGCAACCACGATACAGAAAAAATGCCTAGTGTGGGGCAATTTTTTTTAAGGTGTTAAATATACTTATAATAAATTCATCTTAAACTTAGGTTAAAAACCTAAGTGTTAATACATCTTCGGCCAAAGGTTGTGGCAGTAACCAATTCATTATCTTCGAGCTCAGGACTGTCCAAAAATTGGGTCGAGTACTACTATAAATTTTTATAATTATAATAAAAAAAAAAAATTCAATAGAAATGAAATTGAATCTCCGTGTTTAGCACTTCCATGGTAGATCCCCGTCTGTTCCCTACGAGCCATCAGTATAAATGGCTGCTGTAATATCATATTATTACTAGCTCACCGTCATCTTATTTGCAATATCCGACCTGAGTGGGATCCAGGATATTCAAACATAATATTTTCTTAGCACGAATCTTAACTTCTTATCTTACTGATATTATAAATTAATATTATAAATGCGATGATGATGTTTGTTCCTCTTTCACGAAAAAACTACTGAATGGATCCTAATGAAATTTGGCATATATATAGCTCAAAACTTGGAAAAACACATAAGCTACTTTTCATCCTGGTATTCTTAAGGGATCGCTATGTACGCAGGAAAATCCTCCCACGTGAACGAAGTCGCGAACAGAAGCTAGTAGTGACCTACAAAATAAGTGTAATTTGAGACATATTAATAACTTGGTTTAACAACTAAACGTTGTAAGAACAATAGTTTCAGAGTTACTTTATCTTCTATATTCAGCATCTTGTAATGAAACAAGATATATTTATGTGAAACAAAGATGCAGTGCACATCTGAAAAGTCTATATCGCAATAGATGAAAACAAACTCCAGTAGCTGAAGTTAAATTGGAAATTGCTCCTAAAATACACAACGTCTTACCTCGATACATGAAGCGATCGCATAAGGCTTAAAGGCAGCGATCGTTACTTGTTTTTCTACTAAGAAAATATAAGTAGGTAAATGTAGTGTTTAGCTAAATTAGATCTTCATTTTGTATCGATGTGTAGCTTCTACCCGAGACAGCGTTGCGACGCATGAGAGGGTTTTCCCGCGTAAATGCCGATTCTGTGGGAATTTAGGATAAAAAGTAGCAATGTACTATCCAGGATGTCAACTATCTACATACTAAATTTAATTTAGATCCGTTCAGAAGTTTTTGCATGAAAGAGTAACAAACATCCATACATCTCACAGAAATCTTAATAATAAGGCAATAGAAATGTTATCTACTGTCTTACTGGGATGCATGTTGTCGGTTCGCAGCTAGCACCACATAAACAAACAATAGATACACACTATCGCCTACACATACATTTTGCATCATTACAACAAAATTAAACTTTTAGCGATGACATTACGCAATATTTTCTAAAAACGCATAATCTCAGGTGGCGTATGGTGTGCGAAAAGCAGAGAAAGATATCGCGCGCTCACTCTTACTTAGGAATAGTGCAGTGCAAAGCTCGTAATGCTCATATTATTATCGATGATTTTCCGTTGAGCGTTAATAGCCAAGGAGTCTCGTAATAATAGATAACTAATTTATTGAATTTTTTTCATTCCTCGACGCGCTTTTAGGCGATTTATTTAGGAGAAAAGGGAATACAATAAAAAGTTAAGTGTAAGTATATTTTTTATTATTTAGTTATACAAATCTTAAAGGCTCTCCGATACTTCTCCTTTTGTGAAAAAAACAATGACCAAATATTAAATAGAGCAATAATGGCATAACTTAATACCGAACAATGAAGAATATACTTTATTGTTCACCAAAATAAATAGTTACACAACTGTTTTACGTAAATTCTATGGTTACGATGGCGGTCTTATCACTTATAGCGATATCTTCTAGACAATCTTAGGATGGATTGATGATATCCAGATCTTTCGGAAACCTGTAATAATAGCCTTATTATTCAGATTTCTGTGATACATCTGTAAATCCATCCTCACAAACTGGCGCATTTATTACATTAGTACGATAAGCTCGTGTTTGACCACTATCTCACGGTAAGCGATGATGTAGTCTAAGATGAAACACGCTTTAAGTAACCTATTCACTCTTGACTTGAAGACACCTGTTCCATTAGACCTTTTGCAAAAAGTGTTTCAGAGTTCACCAAATCATATGGGTAGACAAACGAATAAAGTGCGTGCATTACAGCGGTCGGTGGCACGAAACATAAATCCGACAGGCCGTCTATTGAATAAGCCACAATTCTGCATGGACACTCCCCATTATTACACACCGCGCCATTCGGCTTCAGCTATTGTGTCAGTCAGAAAATCCATACTGAATCAATGCCACAAGAATGAAGGTTTTATTGGTATTTTCGTATGGTCTGTACTATTATTCTGAGGATTTAATGTATTCCAGCTTCCTTTGGAGGCTAAGAATGATAAACTTTGTGAAACAAGTGGCTATCTACGTTTAGTCTGATAAATGAGTTCGGTTTTGAAAATGTTTTAAATCAAATCAATTGATTTTGAATGAAAGTATTTATAAAAATTATTCCGTTTGTTTTTTTTTTTTATAATAGACGCAAACAAACTTAAGCCATACATTTTTTAAGGATATACTTTTTCATGACTGTCATCATGTTAAATTCTAAATCACTAAATTATGTTAAAGTAATAAGAATAGGCTCAAATGATTTACTATAAATAATTTCAACAATTTAATTTAAATATTCTAACATGAACAAAATAAATAAATAAATTTATCAGATCTGGAAGCATCAAAAGCCTTATGGCTAAGGTCCTAATAATAAGGCCCTTGTAATCGAGAGATCGCGGGGTTTAATTTAATGTTGTAAGGCTTACTTTTGACCACCATCTCACCTGGTTCTCTGGGTTCGAACCCCACACATTATATTATTGCCGTGAACTCACTCTAGACACAATCATGTTTTGCATAGATGAAGGGGTTAACAAGATTACTGGTAATGTAAATTCTGCCCACATTAATAGTTTTCTTTTTTAAAAAGAAAAAGAAAAACAGATAAGGGTTACTAGGGATTAAAATATTTTCGTTTAGTTCACTATACAAAAATTCGTTATCTAGTAGCATATTTTTTTCTGCATCGAACATGGCAAGAATATTCTGGTCCAGCTATTTCACCGTCGCCGCGCCGATTAATAAAATAAAAATCCTAACCGACATCACTGTGACACAACTCACAAACATTTTTAACTTTTTTTAAAGAATAAAATACTTCCTCCCTAAGCGTTGTTACTTTATTACCAAGTTTCGACATGGATCGAGATTACTTACGAACTTTTGATACTTTCCAAGGACTTGAAATGAATTTAAAAGTTCATTCTTTATGCCCAATTGTTCTTCGGTTTATGTGATGCCAATTAATTTGTGTTACCAAGGAATTGAAATTGCTGTCGTAACTATTATTTTGGACATATAATACCGCCAAGCCCGTTCCATCATCGGACTACAAGATAAACGGCGAGGCGCCATCCTTTCATGGTGGACATCCCACCCATACGCACAAAACGTTTTCGGGATACTTTCATTGTGCGTACGGCTAAGTAGCGGAATTCCCTACCGGAGTCTGTATTTCCTGATCACTATAACCTGGGGGTCTTTAAGTTAAGAGTGAATATATTTACTTCTAGGCAAGCGTGCTCCATCTTCGACCAAATCATCACTTACCATCAGGTGAGATGGTAGTCAAACGCGAGCCTATTATCAATAAAAAAAAATGTTTTTGTATTTATTGCTGAAAATAAGTTACCTCAAATGTATTGATTAAAGAAGATAATAAGACATCACATCATCTTCTTACTTCGCCTTTTCCGAACTATATTGGGCTTGGCTTCCAGTCTAAGTAGCTGAGTACTAGCGTTTTATATGTAGAGACTGCCTATCTGACCTCCTCAACCCAGTAGCTGGGTATTACTTCTGCCTACCTCTAATGACTGTCAAAGATGTTCAAATGACAGCCGAGATCAACGGCTTAACGTGCTTTCCAAGGCACGGAGGAATAGGCGGAGACCTCTCGCGCCCGGCATTGGTCGAGGCCATGCTGCGGGGCGAGAGGGAGTGGGAAGCGGTCGCCTCCTTCTGCGAAGCAGTCATGCTATCGAAGGAGGAGGCGGGCCACGTGAGGGAGAGGATAGCATCCTCCCTCCAGCCCAGCCGCAGTGGTAGACGCCCACGGCGTCGGACGTCGGCCGACGATCTCCGGCCACCGTAGGCGCGGGCATGCGGACAGCGAGTAAAGGGCAACTCGCTGTCCGACCACGGACCATGCCCGGGTCGATGGCGCGTTGTGTTCCACGCTCGCCTAAAAGAGCGTCAGCAAGATGACGAGGCCCCCCCTGTAGAGGGCCGAAGCCTGCCGGGGTCGTGGGACTTATCTCTTTACCGTGACCCCGGAACGTAAAGGGTTATTGAAGGAACACCGTGGATTTTAGTCAGTACAAGTCTGACAGTCCCTCCGGCCCTGCCCGGGGTGGGAGGACTCATATGATGATTTTACCAAGTTAAGAAAAAAAGGCAAGGAGGAATCTCGGAGAGCAATCAATAAGTATAAGAAACTTTTATTTAAAAAAGCCACATTGACTTTGGAATTGAATCAAACCAGAATTAAAATGATATATAAACATTGTATCTAACCTGAACTAGTATCGTTCCGTACCATAAGAGTGAATAATGTAATCATTCAATATTTCTCAAAACCCTTTGAAATACTGGAAAATATAAAACCCTGAAACACATGAAGAATCAACTGTACGGTCGGCCAAGAAAGTGGTGTACCAGTTTTGATTTAGTTTCCCGGTCATCGAAAATTACAACAAGGTTCGTTATAAAAAGATATTACTGAAAGAGACAACATTATCATGACGTAAACCTATGTATTTAGTATTCATACGTCATATGTCACATGACATTTTAACCTTTAGTATAAATGAAAAGGACATTAGTTTCTACAAAGCAATTGAAATGTTTCCAAACAAAAGTAATAAAAACTATTTAGACAACCGAATTCCATTTGAAAAAGAAAACTGACAATTGACATTTTGTCAAATATATGCAAAAAATCGATATATTTTCCGTGTTATTTTTCAATCAACTGCATATAAAATCATCTCAATGCCTGCCAACTTGACCATTGCCGAAAGAGCACAAATAATTGCCCAATTTAATGAGGGAAGCAGTATCAGTGCGATATCCCGGAATTTGAATATATCGAGGCGTTCTGTCCGCTTTTGGATTCGTCGTGAAGGAGAGGAGGGAAGTTTGTTGGATCACAGAAGAAGTGGTCGCCGGCCTGCACTCTCCAATAACGATAGAGAATTCATGAGACGGGAATATGAAATCAATGGTTTTAAGCCCACAAAACATTTTGCGGAGATGTTCGATGTGAGTGCCCAAACAATAAGGAATCATCTACATTACATGGGGTTGCACCACAGGCATTACGCCAAGAAAATATATTTGACGGATGCTCACAGACTTGCTCGTCTGAACTTCGCCAGAGAGCACTTAGAGTTTGATTGGTCTAATACAGTGTTTTGTGATGAAAAAACGTTTAAATCCAGTCAGCATGGACGTCTTCACCTTTGGCGATATAATTCAACACGGTATAAAGATGATCATGTAATCCCAAATAGAGAATCAGGTCGAATTTCCGTAAATATTTGGGGCTGGATGAGTACGGATGGTGTAGGAGAATTGTGTTCTCTACCTCCTCGAGCGACGGCTGTAAATTATATCGACGTGCTTCAGAATGCAATGCTACCGACAGTCCGTAATGTTTACCCGGAGAACGAAGTGCCACAATTTGATTTTGTTCAAGATAATTGTTCAATTCATAATGCGAGGATCGTAAGAGCCTGGTTTCGTTCACACACTGACGTAAGGGTAATTCAGTGGCCCTCAAGATTGCCGGACCTCAACCCGATAGAAAATCTTTGGGGCCTTATGGTCCAACGATGGTCGCATCAAAATGAAAGAACCAAACAAGCTCTTATTAGTCACTGTAATTATATCTGGGAGGAAATGCGGGGAACCGATATTTGCTCACGGCTTGTTGGTTCAATGAGGTCTCGTCATTTAGAGGTTATAGAGGCCAACGGCGGTTACACCCGTTTCTAATTTTTTAAAATTTTCAATATCTTCTAAATATTACTATATATGCTATGTTTTTGTTTGTTATAAGTATTTTAAAATTGATTGTAGAAATTTAATAAAAGGATAAATCTATTTTTAGCTTGTTTTTTATTGATATTGTAATTACAAGTTTACAGAAATTGTAGGTTTGTGGACTCGCCTTGTGCCTTTACAATTTTATGTAACTTGTTGATTACAATTCTGAATTTGTAGATACAATTTTGTCATCAAAATCTACAGCCCCCCGCCGTTGATTTTACGACGTCATTGGTTCCATCAAGTTCAAACTAAGAACAGCTGTCACGTTACAAACAGTAATAGTCGTTATCAATAATCAGATAAAGACAGCAATAGAAGTTGTCAGATCGATCTGCAAGCGAAACTAATCTTTATCACCTATGAATCTGCAAGCGATATTCAACCTTAGGGTGGTACACCACTTTCTTGGCCGACTGTACCATAAACCGAAAAATTTTGCTATGTTTAGGAGTGAATAGAATACAATATAAAATGATTCAGTAGTCAGATCAATCAGAAAGTTATTTATACAATTTGAAAAAAGTTCTAAAATGCAAATGTCATATTAATATCAATGAACAATGTTCTTTTAAAATAAAAATGTATTCAATTCTTGCCAAAACCACCATTCATACTTCTTAAGGCAATTATCAAATACAAATGTGATTACCGAATCTAATTAGTATGTATTTAATCGACTGAGTGTGGTTTGTATTATTCTGCCTACGCGCTTATTTAAATGGTAGCTGCATCAATTTAGCAAAAATACATTTTCAACAGCCAAAATCAAATTTCAAAAGCCAAAAGCAAATATTTGCCAAAAGCATTTATTAAAAAAAAAAAAAACATTTACAAGCACCTTTGATCCGTCAAACTTGGTCTGTCAACTATCTAGGACTAGATAGTGGCACATTCAAAGCAGATTTCTATGGATATCAATGAATATGCATGAAACTCTATGGACACCCTGTTAAATAAGTATCACAGTACATTTTAACACATAAATGATTAAATGTAATAATTGCGACACTTTCGACAGATTACAACCGATATCCAAAACCGATACAGATTATAATCTGGAATAGCACATAAGCTACTTCTTATCATGGGAAAATGGGCGCCCATCGTATATATCGTGCAACCTAAAACAGACCTTAAAGTTGCATAACCCTGTAGTCCCCAAATGTCCATAAATGATTCAAACAATGATAAAGAAAAGAGATTATTTTTGCCTGACCCATTCCTTTGATACCACTAAGAGTATTCTCATATACGATTAAAAGGATGTGAAGAGGTTTACCATGAGAGGGTTATCACGAAGATTCCTTTTCTGTTTGCTTATGATCTTATTTTATATCTTTTTCCGCAAATATGTATTCGTTTTATGTTACAGCCGGGTAAATTTTCCGTTGTTTATCTGACACTAAAAAAAATCGACAGCAAATCGTATAAAACTTGAAAAAATTAAATTCTGAATTCATTGCTTCATACATTTCCAAAAATCTCTGGTGGATAAAGAAAACCAAGTAATGAATACGGTTGTAACGTCCAAATAATATGTAGTATATGCGGCCGGTTCCATTATTTATTTCTTATTACCTATTTCTATAACGTATTTAAAAGACGGTATGTCTCATTATTATGAAAGATTTTTTTAGTTGGAAACCGATATGCTTGGCTCCCATGGACTTCATAAAGTTAAAATCATAACTCTACTTCTTGTACAGTCGAGTAGCCTATAACCTTTCTCAAGCTTCAAGCTATTTCCATTCCAAAGTTCATCCAAATTGCTTTCGAAGATTAGCACGTTTAAACAAACAAACAAACTTTTCCGCGTTAAAACTAAGCGTCAACCATTATTTAGCCTCGAGAACAATTTTAAATAAAATATTTTATTTAAAACCTACTATGACGTATCTGTCATAAGTACCTAGTACCTACTCTATGCGATAGGTCTAAATTCCCACCTGCGTGTAATTGCTGATCACTAAGTAGGTATTCGATTTAATTATGTAAGGCCGTGCGCGCACTGCGTTGCGGTTTGGAAACGCAAAATCTGTGAAGTATGGAGTGTCATAGAAGTGCGCGCACTGCGGTGGAATAAACGCGTGCGGTAGAGTCACCGGTGGCCCCGGTCATTCTACCGGTGCGGTAGAACTACCGCAATTGCGGCCACCGCAAGGCAGTGCGCGCACGGCCTAACGTGAATGAAAGCACCAGGTTGGTCGGCTATACACATTTATATACAAGCAAACTATTTGGATTATCTAGTACCGCAATTATAATATTAGATTAACTGAGCTTTTGGGCTAATCTTGTTGCCTGGATAGTAAATTGATATGTTTAGTAAATGCTGTGGTATTTTGTGCTACTCTGATTTTATTATTTAATGTTCCAGTATCTTATTACCTATATTCATTTTGTTAACATATAAAAATAATATTAGGTATGATTGTTTTTTGTTACTAAGATTCACAACAATCTTATGTCTATTTGGATATAATTTTTTTATATGTATTTAATTACTTTGACGTCGACAATGCAATACAAATATTTATAGTGTTTCAGAAAAATGTCTCTTTAATCAAACTATAAAATTAAATTAATAATACTTAAAAAAAACACTAGAGATATGAAAAATATACGGGTTTTTCTCTCTTATTCATATTTGTAACAAAAAATTCAATAACATGCAAAAAATGCTTAACATAGATACTCTCCGTGTAGCAGACCAATGAAAATTGTGGACAAACATTTCTTAGTCTATAAAATAAAATAAAAGTGTTTAATAGTATAGAAAAGAGGCTTGTATGACAGGAGTGGAAACGTAATACGCTGGATTATATTAATATAATTCAGCGTATTACGCTTCCTCCTTTCTATGAGATGGAATGGGTCGTACTCCACCATACAGTTAGTATTTTTAATTCAAGACAAGCTAATTTCCTCACTATGATTTCTTCCACTGATTCGAGAGCCTCAATAGGTTCGAACCAACACAGCGACGACCTGCAACTGACAAGTCCGTCACCAATGGTCTTAAACATTTTATATAAATAAAAATTGGCCAAGTGCGAGTCAGACTCCCCCATGAAGGGTTTCGAAGTAACTATAATAATATAATATAATATGTATATTTATTTGATAAAAAAAAACCTCACAAATTTCGTAAAACTAGCTTATTTACATTTTTTACAACTACGCCAAATAACTTTGTTTTTCATAGTGTTTGTATGAATTACAAAGTTATATTTGCGGTTTTACAAAATAGGCTTCATCTCAAAAACTCCTTACCCGATATCGTTCAAACCAATTTTGGTTGAAAGTTTACATTAAGATCTACAGACATTATTTTTTTTTTCACTCCATTATTATAGAAGCGTATATCTTTTAAACGATTAACCTTATGAAAAAGAGGCTTTAGAAACCTCAATGTCATTTTTAAAGACCTGTCTATAAATACCACACTCGCATAAGTTTCATGAAAAAAAAAATCTGTTTCAGTTCCATGTATGGGGAGCCCCCCTTTATTTTAAATACTTTTTAAATTTTTTCTTAAAATCAGAAAGCGGTTTACAGAATACATCTACCTACCAAGTTTCACATGTATAGTCCTAACCTAATAGTTTCGGAATAAAATTGCTGTGACATACGGACGGATGGACAGACAGACAGACAGACAGACGGACAGACATGACGAAACTATAAGGGTTCCGTTTTTTGCCATACGGCTACGGAACCCTAAAAAAACTCAACATCACTGTACATAGCAGGTTATGCCTAAATTTTAAAAGTTACTTTGTCATAATATATGTATATTTATGACTTGTAATATATTAATCAGACCATACATATTTTGTTTACACAATTTTACCTGTCCTTAAAAGCCTTATCTCTTACGTTTCCGAACCCAAAATCAAATGTGTTATTCGTGACATATTTTAGAAAATTAACAAATCAGCAACGAAATTACGACACCTCTGCGGGTAGGACTTAATTAACCGAGCTGCAAATAAGATAAATGAACTGTCAGAGTCGCTAATGCGCCCACTGGATGGCGGACACACGGACACACCGGGCGGTACACATGTCATGTTTAGGGAGGTACGCGTAATTAATTTTGAAATGTAACTCTTCTGAAACTGAGCGCAGATGAGTGTGACCGTAAAGAATAACACTATATATATATATTTTTTTTTAATATTGTATGTTATTACTACTACTATACTATCTGTTTAGCCGAGCTAATTTCTGAAACGTCAGACCAATTTTAATGAGATTTCTCTAGAAGTTTATAGAGGTTATGGTATACAATAAAGAGTATATCTATCTTTCTATCTATATGGGTTACTTTTATCCCTGAATTCCTACGGAATCGGGATTTAAACATGAAATACCGTATACAGGTAAAATACCACCACACGAACGAAGGTGCTGGCACAGCTAGTACACACATATGATTATTTGTAGTTGCTTAGACTCTACTTGGACCCTTATCACTTAATCAAAAAGCATCATAAAGCAAACGATAGTATTGTAGACATGTATTAGGTAGTATTTTCATTCGTAAGTGTTTTTCATTGGTAATTTTGTGTGTAATGTTCATGTGCCAACCTGATTAAAAAGTCAAAGTCTAATCAGATGTGACAAAATGCCTCCCTCCGTACAAAACATTTGTACTTACTTTTAGTTTTACATATTTTTGATAGAAAGTGAACAAAAATATGTTTTTTTTTTTCGTAGTGCCTGTCGATTGCGAAGAGCACACGAATCAAATTCGAAGTACAGCTGCAGCGTGCAATAAAGGCAACAAATAATCGTCTACGACACAAAAGTTTTTTGGAATATTCCATTCAATGATGGGCATGTAAAGCACGTTTGATGTGCACTTTCCACGTACAGGGAAATAGGGTTTTTATTCCGATTTAGTCTAGCTTCCTTTTGCGCCTATATCCTTTAAGAGGATATAGCACGAACTGTTAGTCATTCACGAAAGCTCTGATGGACACGTTTGATGAAATTATAGCTGCCTATTGAACTATGAAAGCGATAAGATAATTTCGACCGATATGGAGTTAAAAGATATTAGCTATTGAAGACGAGGGGAAAACCGAGATAGTGGTATTGACTGGCTTTTCATGCCGTTATCACTTGGGATGATTTCGTGATATGAAAATGATATTTAAGCCTTTCAAGTGGAAAATATATTATGATAATTAATTGCTTGATGATATAAAGATATTTTTTTTTTCTCTATGTTTAGTGCTGAAATGTTCTTACTCTCCCATATTTTTTATTTTCTTAGTCATAAAGTTATCAATGTTACAAGCTCGTGTGTGTAGCGTGTGTGGGTCACGTCACGTGATGATGACGAATGCTAAGCTATCTCATTGGTCAGAACCGTTATTGCAGTGAGTTTCACTCCGAGTTAACATCATCCATTTTTCATATTGAAGGCATATGTCGATGAAAACGTTCGGAACACGCCGCAAAATATTTCGTGAAAAGATTTATTACGCGATTAATTGCAGTAACAGCTGTAATTGTTGTGGTTTCTGGACTTAAAAGGATTTATAGCGAGCTTAATAGATTTTTAAAGTATCTATATAATAAAGTGATGTGAAATGATAAATTAAGCGTCCAGATACTTGATTAAGTATCGCAGTATCCCTGCTTCGTCCGGAAGCACGGTTTATTAAGCGATATACTTTTATACTTAGTTTAAAGTTGTGTGTTTTTAGTTCATTTTCTTTATTAGGTAAACGTTGAGACATTTTAAAGTAAAGTATAAATACTTAAAATCCAAATAGAACAAATCTACAACGTGTAACGGAAACCCCATATCTTTCAAAAGGACTGAAGACAACATCTGGTATGGAGTCTCTACGCAAAGTTTCAGCTCAAAATAAGTGACTCACAGAATTGACCCCAAATTATCGGTGTCATATGTTTCTTGAATACCAATAATAACAAACGTTTCACATCACTATGAGAGTCATCACTTTCCACGTCACTAGCCAATAACACGATAGTTCTCTTCGTTCTTCTTAATTTGAAGAATTCGGTCTCTGGTATCAATGTATTGAAATTTCTAATAAAATGCACCCATGTAGACATAGGATTACAAAACCCTTGCTATATCGTTTGTTATCATCCTAAGAAGCCATGCACTTGGTATGTATTACACGTTGTATACCTAATTATTTTACTCGTGCACAATAATCCTTCGAAAACATTCAAAGTAAATAAATCTATACATATAATAAAACAGTAAAAAAGTGCGTCTGAACATTTAAATTTTATACAAAAATATTAATTCAGGTGGGTTAAGAAACGGTTACAAAAAAATTTAAAAATATCTGTCTGTTTGTACACGCTAATCTCGGGACCTACTGGGTGGATTTTAATGAAATTTAGTAAGTAGATGGTTTTCATCCTGAAATAACACAGGCTTTTTATCCCGGAATTCCCACGGGATTTACGCGGAAAACCCTCCCACGCGAACGAAGTTGCGGGTAGCAGCTAGTATACAACGTGTAATTGAAAGGGTATATACATACTGAGTGCACGGCTTCTTTGGATGATAACAAACGATATGACAAGGGTTTTGTAATCCTATGTGTACATGTGTGGAGCATATTAGAAATTTCAATACGTTGATACCAGAGGCCGAATTTTTCAAATTAAAAAGAACGAAGAGAATTATCCTTTTATTGGCAAGTGACGTGGAAAGTGATGACCCTCATAGTGCTGTGACACGTTTGTTATTACTGGTATTCAAGAAACATATGAAACCAATAATTTGGGGTCAATTCTGTGAGTCACTTATTTTGAGTAGAAACTTTGCATAGAGACTCCATACCAAATGTTGTCTTCAGTCCTTTTGGATAGATATGGGGTTTCCGTTACACGTTGTATAATAATAGGTAATATTTTGTACATATAACATAATCAGTCTTTATTGTCTTTACTGCTGAGGCACAGGCCTCCTCACTATGAGAGAGCTAACAACAAAGTTCTTTAAATTTTCAATACCGCTAAGTAGGGTTACTTTGCCTAAAAGAGGTTGACAGGCTCAATAATACAGATGCTTACAAAGGCATGTGCCAATCAATATGTTATTCAGAAGCGAATTTATACTGGCATCTGTCAAACAGTCTGAATTACATTTTCAGTTTCTTTACAGTGGTAAGTTGATACTGTTTTCGCATTAAGACTATTTTACCCTCGAGAGCCGAAGTAAACCGACTTTGTTGTTTTTTTTTTATTAATAATAAGCTCGTGTTTGACCACAATCTCACCTGGTGGTAAGCAATGATGTGGTCACAGATGAAGCACGCTTACCTAGAAGACGCTTATAGCTTATAGCTATCAGGAAACACAGACTCCGTTTGGCGGTTTCACTATATGCATATTATATTTTAAAACATTTTAAAACCTATGAAGAAAAATTATCTCCGACGTTTACCTTTTCTTGTATAGGGTTGACATTATCTAAACATTTTCTTCATTAGTTACGTCATAAGGTGGGACATTTTAATGAGCGTCTTGTCTATGTTATTAATGTTGTTGGCAAATAAAAAGCTAAAAATTGTGACTTCCACTTTTAACATCTTTTTTTGTATGATTTGTGTGGATAAAACGCGGTTGAAGTAAAGTTTTGGAATTGGAGTTCACTAAACTCTGGTGCTTAATAAGTCTATAACTTTGTTAGGAAACAACTTTGTACTAATGAAGGTCTAGACTATTATGAACTAACCCGGTATCATTTTCCCTTTGGTACTTATGTAGGTTACCTGCCTATTAATATCTAAATAATTCTCAAAGAGAAGTATTAATGACTATGTGTCTGCGTCAAATCCGGCTCGCATGTGACTCATAATTGGAGAATTGGCAATTTTTATGCATATAGTTAAGATGTAGGTACTTGATTCCGATAATTAATTAATTATATCACTCGCTTTATTTTTAAGATCAAAAATGGGGCCTTCCATAAATTCATCGATTCGCACTAACTTCTGACGTTTTTTTAGTGCCTACTACCTAAGCGGCCTATGTGAACATTTTAGATTTTTGCATATGAAAATTTTGATGAAAGTTCGATTATGTTTGGATACGATAAATGTGTACAACGAATAGACTTTTTAACTAAATATTTTACAAATACAGATGGAATCGCAGGCAAAACTATTTTTTTTTATTTAAATTAAATGATAGTATTAAAAGGACTCAAACATTTACATTTATTACGCATATTTGGGCAGAGAATATACCACGATGTGGTCTGAGGAAATTGTGGCCATGTCGGTATATATTGGGATTATTGTCTGTCACTGCTAGTGGAAAATGTTGGTTTATTAATTCCACACTGTTAAATTCTATTCTATTCCCTTTGTGTTAAAATCTGGTTGGTAAGTACCTATTTGACTCTATTATTTGTGTGTATATTAATTTTATCATATATCTACTAGCACTTTGCCCGCGAGTTCATCCGCGTCCGCATAATGACAATTTATATAGCCTATAGCACGAGCCAATGACGCACCTTATCCCAAATTCAATTTTTTTTAGAATTGGATCATTAGTTCCGGAGATTATCCCCTACATACAAAAAAAAATCCTCCTCATAAAATTAGTACACTTATATAATTATATGTATAAACAACGATACACTAAAAACAAAAAGTATTCGATAAACTCTGAAGTTAATCAATATACATTCAACATTTTAAGTAATAAAAACTACAAACCAAAGCAACGTATACGTAACCAACAATGCGATCGTTCTTCCAATGTTCTAATAGAAGAACGTTTCTATTCGCTAGGAGAACGGTCTATTTGAAACGTTGAACATTTCCTGCGTCACGACGCAGCTACGCAGGATTGTTTGCGTGCAAAACTTCGTGGACGTTGCAATTCAGGGCGCGACAGGTGACGAGAATGGGTGTCGCTCCTCCACTGCCTACCGTCACATTCACACGTCCTTTTTGTTCGTTTTTCCCCGCAAACTGCCAATTTCTAGGGTTCTATGGCTGTTTCATTGGGTCGTGCGGTGGATAATTTCTTCGTAGAGTGTTTAAAAGATAGTGTTTGTCTTTTTTATTCTACGTCGGTCCTTCCTTTAACATACAGTTTAAAAGGAAAAGAGCATTTTGTTTTGTTGAGGTGTTTTGGAAGTATTTTTCTTATTACTGGTTAGAAAAATACTATGACAGCCTTCGACCAAACCCGTCCAAAATACAGTCTGGCCCATTTTACCTCCACAATAGACACTAACCGGATGCTAAATATTACGTGGCAAGGACTGTTCCTTGCCACGTAATATTTAGCGTCGAGCACTGCGCCAACCCTATTTAGGTGTTACCTAAGACAGAGCCCTCACCTACGAGTACAAGTCACAGTGCTATAAGACAAAACAATAGGTCAGAAGCCAAAACTGCTGCGACACCCTATCGCAACCAACAGGGGTGCAGTACTCGATATTCTTTGCACCATCGGCATGTCCTTATGTTTCTCTGCGGGTGAATTCGCGTGCTCAGTCTGGCACCAATCCGCCCACGCAAACAAGTCGACATCGCTCTGAACGAGACGTGTCGAATATTATCAGGGTGCTTTAAACCAACTCCACCCGACAAGCTTCATCCGCTCGAAGAAGGGAAGTTTAATTTCGTTCAGCCACAGGAGCATATGCCTCCTGGACGTGGCTTGCAGTTGCCAGTTTGGAAAACTATCAATTGACTCTGAACTCAAGTAGGCCGCTGTAAGTAGGTACTATTTAGCAAAATGAAGTATTATAAGCCAAAATGACACTCAGTGCGATTGCAGCGTTCCCGATAACACAACATCCCATCTGTTGGAGTGTACTAATAGTCCAAGAACATTTACATTAGAAGACCTAATAAGGCCACTGAAAAGGCGCGACTATCTACTGGGCAGTGTATTCGTGAATATCATAATTAATTTAATTTCCCATCATAATTGATTAAAAGTTAGAGTGAAAGTTCTAGAAAACAAGCATACTCAAAACTTCATACACATCCGAGTTTAGCAAATTAAGCCAAAAATTTACTTTTGGACAGCTTCTTATAATTTTAACAAACAGAAACTATGGGTAAAATCTTTAAACCTATGCTCATGCCACCTTAAAGACAAATTTCCTGTCGTCGTATTTTTCACCGGTCGATATTTGGAGTAGTTCAACACAATACTGGTTCTAAAATCTGAAATTAACAAGATAGTGAAGTACGCGAAGAGAAATATGAGAAAACTCTATAAAATTTATTTACAAAATTAAAATCTGACGCTAACTAATAATTTGGGTAATAAAACTTCTAACGCCAACTTGACGTAAACAAAACACAGTAATGCTTAGGTGTGTATCCAGAAGCTCACACTAATGAAATAATTAGAAAAGTTTTACTCCCGAAACATTAACGAGGATCGAAAACCTACCTGTTTCTTCATTACAGAATTAATTAATCCATCCACTCATGGCCTTGAAAAACTAACAGTTGTTCATTATTACCGATGTCAGAAATCCGATAGTATTTTTGAATCGTAATTAGGTTTTCGTCTTCGCTCAATGTGTGTACATAAAATAGGATCAAAGGCATTTATACACTTTATATTGAGCAAACGTTTACTTATTTGCATTTATGTGGTTGCTATTGAAGATGGTGGAACTATATACATGTGCTCCGTTTGTGATAAACAAATATGTGTTTTAAATATCGTCAAATATTGTAGTTATTTTGGAAAATTTTGCTTTGAAAGTGGGAAAAGTTAAGGGAATAATATTTTATTTAGGCATAATACTGTTTGAATCTTGCAGCTACTAAAGTCTGTCTTAACACGCGGATTACGTTGGAGGATATTTTTTATAACTGTTTGAGTTAATTTACAAGCTAGATACGTGTGAAACTGCAGGCAAAAGCTAACCGAAATAAATCCTATTCAGTATGCTGTCTGTTAAAGTTTCTGTACTAAAAAACATTGCGTCTTCATACCATGAGGGCACTAAAAACGAAAAGGAATGAAGGTTTTGAACTGTTTGGGGCCGAAACGTTCGGGTCATGAGGTCCGAGTGCGCGTCTCTATTTCGAGGACAGGGTGACAAGGGGGTTGGCTCGTTCTTGACTCAAAGAATTACCGTTACCGTTCTACGTGGTACTGTATGGTAGGCAGCGATGTGAAGAAATACTTCAACGCCTATATGTACCTTGTTTTAGGAAATATTGATACAGTTGATTTAAATATTATAAATAAATGATTATATATTATATTATAAATAAATAAATAAAAGCTAGTTTTGTTGAAATTACTTGTGTGTATTTTATTATATCTAGTAGTGTTTCGGACAAAGGATAAATTTCGTTGTATGTATGTATGGTGTCGCTTTGATTTATGTGTTTATGATGTGTTTCCTTTGTGCGTAATTTCTATGGTTTTATTTTATTTATTATTTACTTAAATTACTTCGTCCGTGGTACCATAGCGCGCCCTGTCAGAATACCTTCGCTACCTATGCTTCAGTACTTTTTTCTCACTTAATACCGAGAGAGATCTCAGCGTGATGCAAATTCACGCTGAGGTAAGAAACTTTTTGGTCACGGACCAGTTTTTGTTTTACATGTGTTTATTTTGATTTTTATGCTTGTTCTTATGTCCTGTTCACGTTGCAAATAAAATATTTTCTTTCTGCTTTCTTTACCCCTTTCTTTTTTTCCGTTGGGAAAACCAATAACTATATTCTGTTCAAAATAAAAGATTTTTCACATTAAAATATAAAAAAATAAGACACAACAAGAATATACAAAATCATATTACGATACTGTTGATAAAATCTGTGTTCGAGTACGTTGTTTTCATATCAAATACAACATTAACGTTGATTTTACAAGAAACCTGTCTCAAGTGGTAACAAAGTACTAAAGCAGGTACACTTCTGGGTTCGATCCCTCATTCGAACAAAGTGATAATGTGATTTTCCTGTTGGAAAATTCTCAATTGACCTGGGCTTGGACCGGTGTCCGATAAATGGCGATAGACTCACCCTTTATCACATTGGACATTAATACTGTCATTGGTGAACCCTACCCTTTTGCCGGCTAGAGATGTGACTGTGTATTTTAAAAAGTTGTGGGAAATCTTGTCTGAGTCTGTGGTTGTCCCTTCTAAAATTTTGTTCAATTTAATTTTATGTTTAGGGTTTCAGACAAATAAATCATTTTGACCTAGATATTAATAAATTATGTTTTTTGTTTGCTTGTGCCTATGTCTATTCTGTCTGTCTGTACTTTTTAGGGTTCTGTCCACAGAGGGTAACCAAAAGATACCTATATACCTAATATATTAAGTTTTCATTCCATTAGTCTATTGAAATAAAAAAAAAAAAATATATACATCTGAAGTTAAGATTTCAGAAGTGAGCCCGACTTGCACTTGGCCAGTATTGGTCCACTTTTGGTTCGGGCAGGGTTTGATCAGAATAGTGTTCTACACGCACTTAGACGTGAAGGAAGTATTGAAGCATTCCTTTTTACCACTGAGGTATAAAACCTTTCCAATAGTATGACAGCAATCCGGGGCAGCGAAACTCAAATTCAGTCAAAGGATGAAGAAGCCAGAGGGAAAAACAATAAGGTGGTTTTAGTCATTACGAGTCTGACAAACCCTTCCGCTGACCACACACGGTAGAGAATATCCATGAATATTTCCACCACAAGAAAAAAAAACAGTATTTGGCTGGTACGACTGGATTCAGCTATTTTGCTAAGCGGTACAATTCGAAATACCATCGTTAAATAATTTTGAAACTTAACTCACGGCGAAACCAATCGATGTACGTACATTAAACAAATGAATTATGCAATTACACATTAGAACGTCCTCCTTTTTTTAAGTCGTGTAAAAACACAGACACGGCTTTTACCCGACTGCAAAGGAAGGGTTATGTTTTTCACGCGTATCTTGTATGTATGTAATATTCTTTATTACCTCATATCTCCAGAATCGCTGAACGGTTTTACATAATTGAGGTATCGTTAGATTCGTCTTAGCAGCCCAAGTGTTCTTACATAGGTGAACTTACAAAAAAATCAAACATAGGGGCTGTGCGACGCCAACGTACTTATGAAAAAAAAATTTTCAAATATTACAATATGTATATCAAACTAAAGGGCTCAACACAAGGATTTCAAAAAAGTTTATCATAATTATCATTAGTATAATACTAATAAAAATAAAACACTGAGAAAATTAAAAAAAATATGGACTTTCCTCTTTCACTTTCTGAATCCGGTGGGATGCCAATGTGATACGACCGGAGTAACTAAAAAATTGTTAAATTTTAATATGTGACCTAAAAAGCTGAGACAGTAAAAAAGTTATTTAAAAAGTCCGGTCCAATTATGGACAAAATGCTGTTAAATAGTAAATAGTAAAAAAATAGTAAATAATAAATAGTTTATTCAGGAACAAAAACACATGACTAGATACAACAAGTCAAACGATGTTAGCTGCAAAAGTATAAACTGTAGCACAGTTAACAACGCCCTTCTCCGGATACAAAAAACATGATATAATGCTCCATTTAAAAAGTTCATTAAGAAATAATTTAAACAAAAAAAGGAATAATTTAAAAGATAAAAATAAACAACAAAAGACAATGAAATTGGGATGTGTTTAGAAGTAGTAATATAATGTAAGGTGAATGTGTGGATGTATGGGTGAGTGTAAATGAGGTGTGTAAGGGGTGTATGTGGAATGTGAGTTGTGAAGTTTTGTTGGGCTGTGTGATGGATGTGTTACACTTCCACGAGCTTCTCAGTCTCCGCATAATTTTGTGATTTTAACCAAGAATCTACTATCTTTTTGCATTTGCATTTAGTTAATTGGTAGATGTGTAAGTTTTTATTTAATTTATTGTATAATTTTGAGCTTGTGTGTTTGAAATGACGACTTGCAGCTACGGTTCGACGAGACTCAGTATTACAAACCCTATTCGAGTGGCGCGCAGTACAGCATTTAGGATCAAATTTAATTTGGCTGTGTTTGCGAAGAATAGTTTGAAGTATAAATAATTGTCTTACGGACCTGGCAGAGGGTATATAGAGAGGATGTGGGATATCGGATCGGTTTCCTTGCCAGTACCTTAAGGACAGCTCTTTACGCACGTTCGACCCAAAGCATCACCGTTTTACCAGCACCACCCCAGACCGTTAGGCGGTACCCTAGAACAGACTGAGCGAGCGCAAAGTAAACGGTTAACATACAGTCAAAGTCAACCGAGCCTCTGAGCTTTTTAAAAATGTATATAATTTTCTCACACGGCCTACAGTTGAAGCTATATGTTGTTTCCATTTCAGGTTGCTATCGATAATGACTCCAAGATATTTAATAATAGCGGTGTTCTCTAATTGTTGACAGCCACAATTTGGTTGTAAGTTAGGGCAGGTGTGAGCACAAATTTCTAGCGGTGTAGGGGGTTGACTTGACTTTATAGTCGAAAATGTTACAAATTTGGTCTTATTGATGTTCAAGGTGAGAAGGTTAATAGTCAGCCACCTCATGACGGCACTCAAGGCAAACTCCGAGTTAAGGCGAGTTTCATTCCAGTCCCGCCCATGAACAATTAAGGCTGTGTCATCTGCGTAAGCTATGATTTTGCTGTTGGGTAAAGATAACTGACACAGTTCGTTCACGTATATGAGAAAAAGTGTGGGTCCCAGGACACTGCCCTGAGGGACTCCAAATGTAATCGTTTCCTCGTCGCTGAGATAATTATAAAGCTTTGTGATTTGCTTACGACCTGTAAGATAACTCCTGAAGAGATCGTGAACCGTCCCACGAATACCTAGATGCTCTAGCTTCGAAAGAAGTATAGGAATTGAGACTGTATCAACGGCTTTGGAGAGGTCTAAAAAGAGTTTTATACTTATTTTCCCAATGACCAATAATAGTACTTGTAAGTTCGAGTACAGCATCTTCAGTAGATTTTCCAGTCCTAAATCCAAACTGATTATTAGCGAGAAGGTTAAATTTCTTTAGGTATTTGGTGAGTCTTTGGTTTATGACCTTTTCGAAAATCTTAGAAAATGTACTCAACACTGAAATAGGTCTGAAATTAGTGACAATTGCCTTGTCTCCCGACTTAAAGATAGGGTGGACTACAGCAGTTTTGAGAACATCAGGAAAAATTCCCGTTGAAAAGCAGAGATTGAAGATGAAAACAAGGATAGGAATTAGAATGTGACATGTAGCCTTCACAATTGAGGGGGATATATTGTCAAATCCAACAGCACAGTTATCTTTAAGGCTAAGGATGATATTTTCCAGCTCAGTATTATTAGAAGAACCATTGAATTAGGTGAAGATGGTAAGGAAGTACTTGGGATCTCGTGGTTGAGTCGATTTTGTGAGAGATACCTATAGAGATCAGAGTGTTCGATTTTAGCTGCCAAGAGTCCACCAACACTCGCAAAGTAAAAAAAGACTTTATTCACAGATTGGGACGGTTCGGCACTGCAGTTTAGTAGCTCAGAAGCCGAGTCCCTGTACTGGCCGAGGCAAGCTACTTTTTTAACAAGCCTCCATGTAGCTTTTGGACTACCTCTAGCCTGCCGAAATTGAGAGCGTTCATATTCACACTTGACTTTCTTTAAGAGATTGTTGCAGAAGGTGCGATAGCGACAGAAGATTAGTTTATTCGTCTCATTCTCTGGTTGTTTTTTATATTTACGATGCAGCTTATCCCTATGATGTATGCACCTCAGCAGGCCAGGAGTAATCCATGGCTTGATGATGCGTTTACGACTGGGAACTAGTGAAACATGTGTGTGCGATTTGATAGCTGAAGACATGATGGAAACAAGAGATTCCGCAGCTTCATTTGGATTGTGACACTGAATGATAAACGAAAAATCAGTGGTGAGAATTTCGTCTACAATCCGAGGCAAATCAATTTTGGGTCGGGTACGGTGAAATGTTTTGGGTTTGACACTGAGCTTGCAGAAAACAACAATAGGAGAGTGGTCTGTAAAGAGCGAGTCAATAATTAGTGTAGTACCAGTGCTTTGAGTGCGGATTATCACATGGTCAAGGCAATTTGACAGTCTTGTTGGGAGGGTGTAGGCTGGCAGCATTGCGTGCGAGGCTGTAAGATTGAGATATTCATCGGCATTAGGGTTGGTGCTCCCAGGTACGATGTTTAGGTTAATGTTGCCGATAATGGCTACAGTTTTAAATTCAGTTAAGGCACCAAGCAAACTGTCTAAGCTGCCAAGGAAATTAGACAAATCTCTGTATGAGGGTGAGCCATAAATTGCAATAAAAGCAGCTTTATTCGAGAATTTAAGAAGAAGAACATTTGCCTCATTAAAGATAGGAATTTCGACAGTTGTATCAAAGCAATCTCTCACATAGACAACTACACCTTCATTCTGTGTTTTAAATGACGAAGTATGTGAGTTGTAGCCGGTTAGCAAGGGAGTAATTGGGCCTTTGCTTAACCAGCACTCAGTCAGTATAATGACGTCAGACAAGGACTTTAATCTACTCATAAATACCACCAAATTATCAAAATTGTTGTTAAGGCTACGGATATTAGTGTGTAAGATTTTAAAATCATGGAGAGAACGATTTAAAAACTTGTCACTTTTCCGGGGAACAAGTATAGCAACTTGAGACGGCAATCTGCTCAACTTCACTTGTGACCACGGAAAGATCATCCATTTCTAATTTTAGTAACAAATAGGAAACAACAATTTAGGATCTTAGAGTATTCGTACTCGTAGTTACAGTGTAGTAGCCGTAGGTAATAGGTATATTGAGTTGACAGTAAGATACGCTAAGGGGCTGATTAATGAGCAAGATTTTTTTAAGCAATCCCGTTTTAGGGGAAGAATACAGAGTCTGTGGAAAGAGTGGAGGTAATTTAGTATGTGCGGAGATGTGTGTGAGTGTGAAAGGTGAGTAGTTGTAAGTTTGATAATAGTCCCATATTCAAGGAATTTCAACTTATAACAATAGATTTGTAAGCAACACATTAGATCAAAGTTAAACAAGGTAATTAGCTAATAAAGTTACAAAATAATAATATATAGTTAGTTATGCGCCTTTTTTATACGACTAAGGTCTGTCTCGTTTTGCACTTGAAAGTGAGGACATCCGACCCTTTCACGCAATAGAATCTTCCCGTGTGAAACCCAACAGAACTGAAACTCGTTTGTTTTGGCGGCGTCACGCGCTAGAAAAAATTGCCTTTTGTTCTTAGATGATAAGTTTTCAGATACGTAAATTTGCTTTGCAGGGCCAGTGATTTTAAGGTGTTCTGTTGATAATTTAAAGCTATTTTTGCTGTGGTTCCTGAACTTAGCTAAGAATTCTTCCTTAAGTAATACAGTGGTTATGACTCGACTGCCTCGCTCACCCATAGAAAAATTTGAAAATCTGGATATATTCCAGCTATCTAAAGTATCTTTTCGTAAATCTGTTGTAAAAATACTCACCAGTAAGTGAATAATATTCGTATATTATTATTTACCAGTTTTTATATTTCCTTTTCTTTTAGTTAAAAAGTTAAAATTTTAGAACTACTGTACTTTCTAGTTGTATAAGCATGCTGTGAAAATCTATAATCGGCTTCAGGACCCCATGTGACATTGTTACTATATAATGAGAATTGTAAAAAAAGCTGTTGAGTTTCCTATCTAAAAATAAATAAATAAAGTCTAAAAAACCCGATTGCTCATTTTGCACATTTTTATTTTAAAAAGTGACAAGCAGGCGGGAGCCAGTTGAACATAATACTTATATATTATAAATTGGATGAACTGAAATGCAAGAAACAAGCACATTTTTGGTTGTTTAGACGATTTAAATTACTATTTTTTACCTTTTTGTTATATTATAGTAAACCCTAAGCTCCCATTTAGATATCGTCCCAATGAAAGTGGGCCTATCCTTGCGTATGAGCGCAATGGTGGTCATACGCAAGGATTAGGCCCGGGTCGACGCCGCGTCGCGCGTTGTGCACCACGTGCGCCTCAAAGAGCAGTCAGCAGTATTGACGGGGCGCGACAGGGCTATTGCCTACCAGGGCTGCGGGATTGTTCTAACGAGATACCGCGGCCGCGGAACGTAAGGGCAGTTGAAGGAACAGGGTGCGTTTTTAGTCACTAGAAGTCTAATACTTCTGCTTCTGCTGGAAAAAAAAGGCTAACTATTACTTTAGCCAGCCCTGCCGCCTGCTACTGCTCGTTTGTAAATTACCAGTCGACAGCATTAGAGACGATTTTTACATGCTTTATTTAATTTTTTTGTTTAGTTAGAGTAATATAGCCAGCTACATCACATAGTAATAAATCCAAAATGGGGAAAAGTTAAGAATTAATGATTCAGATCCTCAATTATATCCCCACACACTCCCTGTATGCAAACTTCTGTTTACCCTTATTAAATACTTTCGAATACGTTTTCTCTCGAACGTTTATTTGAAATTTCATTTGAAATTTACTTTCTGAATATCAGCGCTCGCAGCTTCACCTCAGGCTTATCGTTTTACGCAAAGCCACCATACCTAGCTCCGGTAATGGCATTAAAGTTTACATAATCGTCTTACAGCACCATAGCGGTGATATCAGAACCGAATCTGGAACATTTTGAGCTCTTAATGAAAATGAAGATTCGTAATTGCAGTCTCTGTGAGCGGTTTGATGGAATTAACTAAATAGCGGAAACTTAAATCTTAGTTAGGTTACATAGAATTAGAATTAACAAACAATTAGGAGTTTTATTAAGTACATATTTGTTGGACTAAGTGCTTATAAGCGTAGGATAGGAGACGTTTAATGTATTGAGCCTACATTATAAAAATACTTTTCTGACACTCAAGTTATTAAATAAGGATATGAAATTCGAATTCTCTATAAGAAACTTGAAAAATAGTGCTTTGAATCAATTGATCAACGCCACAAATTCAATTTTAGCCTTTAAATTGATTTTAAGTAAGTAACTATTTGACAAAAAAAGATCCCTACAAAAATTATAGGTTGCAATGGAGTTTGAAACTTCATGACAAACAATTTTTGTTTCAAACTGCCAATCTCGAATTCTAAACACAAATAAAGATACAATAGTTATTCGCATGGAATAGCACAGTTTAATTTAACAGTTGAATTTAAATAATACTAATGATAGCTTTGCAAACCAAATACAACTTATTAAGCAATTTATATCTAACAGTAATTTAAAGCTTAGTCGCAACTGTTTCATAATGCAGGCATTAAACTAATCTCGAATTTGATACATACGTATGTAATTTATTGTAATCCCGTAATCACCAATCAATTTTGGCTGCCGTATAAATTACAGCACCTAACTGGTACTGTTTACATATCTGACCACAGTAAAGCGCTCTGAATCTTTGCATAAGTCGTAATACTACGTTATAGGTAACTCTGACTACCTTTATAATAACTAAATAATACGTTTATTTTTGTTAAAAATGCTACAAAAAAAATATTAACAAAAAATAGAACCGACTTCCATATCAAAACACTACAAAGCCGAAAATAACTTTAATTTCGGTAGTCGGTGTTATTGGTTTTGGATTTTCTTTTTTTTTTCACACCGCCTTCCGAAATTAAAGTTATTTTTGGCTTTGTAGTGTTTTGATATGGAAGTCAGTTATATTTTTTGTTAAAAAATTTTTTCACGCTTTTTAGTGGGTCGGTTTGTAATTTATCTAGTTACAAAAGCCATAATGTCAACAACTTATCACCTTTTACAAAACCTTGCTTTTCCCGATGCATAGCCGTTAATTTTTGAGTTCTCCTGGTACTTGACGATCTGATGAGATCTACATCACCATACTCGTATGTATTGCGACGAGCATAAAGTGTTTAACATCCGTACTCAAGTAATCGAATCCCAATCCACGAAATACTTATTATTGAGTAGTTTCAGTGGCCATCTGTGGTCTTCATCATCGGTTCAACTTCCCCAAATGGTACTTTTCGAAAGCAACTGCTCAAGGTACTATGAAAAATATCCAAAACGCTATAGGTGTACCTATAATATTTGAAGAGTTCCCTCGATTTCTCCAAGATCCCATCATCAGATCCTAATTTCATAACAATGGGACTAACTAGAAAGTATACCCTTTCAAACGCAAAAAGAATTTTTCAAATCGCTCCAGCCGTCTCCGAGTTATGAGGTAACAACATAAATAAAAAAGTTCAAGACGAATTGAGAACCTCCTTTTTTGAAGTTGGTTTAAAATGACATCAACCTGGTCTTGACCTTTGAACTCGGTCACTCAGTATGATACGGGTCGAGGATGGTTACATAATATATATCTCATGTACTCTAGATTTATCAACAGACACATATTTTATAATTGGTTGGCTCGCTATTGAACATAATCTCATTTAATAAAAAGCGATAAATCATCGCTTTCCATCCATGGATGGTGAAACATGCTTTCCAAGGAGTAAACTTCAAAACTATCGATCCTACCTGTACATGACATTGTAAATGTCTTTGTCTATTAGTCTCATGAGATTTGTTGCAGGTAAACAGACGGCACTTACACTAATCCAGTGAAAATACCTGTCACATTTTTAGTTGACTTTATCTTCTAAGCAAGGCATTACTTAATAAAAGTAAAGTTTAAGTAAAGTTGTATGTCAGTCAGTTATACATTAGTGTTGCGCAACACTAATTTACAAAACTGACTGACATACAGCAATATTTTAAGTAGAATACACAGGCTACAGGGTATCGTTCGTTTGTTGATTGGTCCGCAACGTTGCGCAAGTCAATTCAAACACAGGACGCTTGATCGTAGTTTACTTACATACTCCAAAACATTCCTGTTTGCTTTAATACCTAATGGAATCGTCAATGGCTGATAGCCAAAATGGCAAGACAGAATTCTCGCAAGAGTAGGGATGATAAATTCTCATTTAAAAATGTTCTAGTTAGGTGCGTTTATGTTAAGCCAGATCACGCTACGGTTTTGTTACTAATGTTTATTTGAATCATATTTTATTTTACACTAGTACTCACGCGGGGCTTCGCTCCCGTGGATTCTATCACGGTAAAAACATAACTCTCCTTTTTTGCAGTCCCGTAAAAAGTAGCCTATAACCTTCCTCTAGCTTCAAGCTACGTTTATACCAAATTGCATCCAAATCCACCCAGTACTTTCGAAGATTAGCACGTTCAAGCAAACAAACAAACAAACAAACTTTTTCTCTTTATAATATTAGTATAGATATTTCATTGTAATTATTATCCTACGTTGATTTGTTTATTTGTAATTATTTTAAATTTCAATATGATGTGATATCGTTTGTTTTTCTTTCATATTATTTTAATTTTATTTTGACGCTAAAGTTTTATTTTATCTGTTATTTTATTAATATTGCGTTTTTTTTATGATTATTTCATTGATTACGTTTTATATACAAATTAAAAAATATTTATATTAAAAACTATTAAGACATTAAAAAAATAATAAAAACTTTTTTGCAAAATATAAAACCGACTTCCATATCAAAACACTACAAAGCCAAAAATAATTTTAATTTCGGTAGTCGGTGTTATTGGTTTTGTATTTTCTTTTTTTTTTTCACACCGCCTTCCGAAATTAAAATTATTTTTGGCTTTGTAGTGTTTTGATATGGGAGTCGGTTTTATTTTTTGCAAAAAAGTTTTTATTTTCGTGCTTTTTAGTGGGTCGGTGAATTTTCCAAATCGGTTTGTAAATGACGGAGTTATGCGCGAACAAAAAACGCAACGCAGAGTAAACGAAAAGATCATCAACGTAAATATTTTATTTTTACTTTTGTTGATTTTTCAGAAACGGCTTGTCTGATTTCGATAAAATTTTCACGGGTCCATTTGGAAAGTATACCCTTTCTAACAAGATAAGAATTTTTCAAATCGGTTGGCAAGCGACGGAGTTATGCGCGGACAAACATAAAAAAAAAAATACATACATCCGAATTGAGAACCTCCTCCTTTTTTAGAAGTCGGTTAAAAAAAACAATAGCCTACCGGTATCGGGAACAGGATCCAAGCTACCGGTGGTCAGGCCTCTTGAGAGAGGAACCTCCTAACCATACGCGCAGTGCCCAGAAATACTGCTTTCTGGATCAAGCCCTTGATCCAGCTGCCCAACGAGAGCCTCCTAAGATGTTTGTCGAGGCTCTTGGCTATTATACCACTGGCTGATACGACTATCGGCGCAATGATTGCTGTATCCACATCCCACATTTCAACAACCTCGCGAGCCAAGTCAAGATACTTAATTTGCTTATCTTCTCGGATTGCACGAGGTTCTCGTCATGAGGGACCGCTTTATCAACAATCACTGTGCGACGCTCTAATTGGTCTATTACCACTATGTCAGGCTTATTGGCAACAATAGTCCTGTCAGTGATGATAGACCGATCCCAGTACAGTGTAATATTACCATTTTCGAGAACTGGGTTGGGCACATATTTATAGTACAGTACTTCTGATTCCACTAGATTGTATTTAAGAGCAAGTTGCTGGTGAACAATTCTAGCTTCAAGGTTGTGTTTATGTAAATAGTCTCCGTTAGCCAGACGAGAACAACCGGAGATAATGTGACGAATGGATTCTCCCGGTTTGTGACATGCCCAACATATGTCTACCGTACTATCCTTCACAATATATTTCCGATAGTTATTCGTCATCATAACTTTGTTCATAATTGCACAGACAAAACATTCAGTATCCCCGAAGAGGTCACCAAAACGTAGCCAGGCTACGGAGGCTAATGTATCTACGTCAGACCCATGAAGGGCCCGGTAATAGCGTCCGTGAAGCTCCTTGCTCTACCATACTTCTCTGCGGTCATTAGTATCTAATACTAGGTCTGCGCTCATTCGTGCTACCTATAGAAAGCGGAGCGAGGCCTTTGTCCACCGCTACCATATATCGATTTATACTCACGTCAGCTTCTAGGAAATATTCCTTAAGGCTGCAAACTTCGCAGTTGTGCAGGGTCTTTGCATTTAAAAACCTCCCTTGCACTTCTGCGGGATATACAGACTCATCACCGATGAACGTCAAGAAGGCGTCAAGTTCAGCCTGAGTCCATTTGAGTATGCCAAAAGACTACATCATTGGAGCCAACCATTGAAGGCACGCACCTTGTTTCCGCCTGATAGGAGACTATTCAGTACTTTATTCAGGCGGCCAAAGAAGCGTTCCTTCAATGATTGTTTCACATAAGCAACATTGATGCCTAGTACCTCTGACATACCCACATACTTGTAGGTTTCAGTTGAGCCGAGGGATCTTAGGTGTATGGAATCCGAGGGTTGAGTTCCCACGGATTCCATATTCTCCCCTCGCTTTACATGCATGACCGCACATTTGTTCACCCCAAATTCCATCCTGATGGCGCTACTGAAGATTTCTGTTACCTTCAGTAGCTCCATCAGTAGCAAGTTGCTGGGGGCAAAAAGTTTCAAATCATCCATGTAAAGCAAGTGTGATATAACCTGACCACCTCTTTTCAACTGGTAGCCTTGCCTCGAACCCTCCAGCAGTGTACTGAGAGGGTTGAGAGCCAAACAAAACCACAGTGTACTCAGATTGTCGCCCTGAAAAATTCCAAGCTCAATCTTAATCGATTTGCTGTTTTCCTGGATCTGTCGATATCCTGGGTAGCAGAGGACCGTCTTCCATACATGACTCAAGGAAAGTGCGTAGTATTGGATTTATTTTGTACAACTTTTTGAACAACCTTCATGAGCCATGTATGTGGAACCGAGTCATAGGCCTTCTTATAATCTATTCAACATGTCGACAGACAGATAGATAGATAGATAGATATACTCTTTATTGTACACATAACAGAATTAAATAAGAACTTAAAAAACTACAGTGTTACAATGGGCGGTCTTATCGCTAAAAGCGATCTTTTTACAGACAACCTTCGAATGAATTTGACACAGCAGAAGAAAATAAATACGCGGGTAGTCCATGGTGTACTATTCACTTATGTACAATAAATAAGTAATAACCTACATACTCAATACACATATACATATGTATATATACATTATACTATATAAAGCTAAATTACCACTGACTGACTCACTCACTCATTGACATAATTGTTCTCCCAGATGGTGGATGGGGAGGTGGGTATATTTTGACAGATTCGTAAACAAGTAACTCTCAAACCTACGGGAAAAGTGCCAAACCTCCCCTTTTCCCCCCCCTTCTCCCCCCCCCCCCCCTATCGTATCTCGGAAACTACGAGACCCGTATTTTTTTCTTTTTACGGATTCGTATAGAGGAGGCTCGGTAAAGTAAAAACCATTTTTCAAAGTCCCCCTCCCCGCCCCCTTTCTCCCCCCCTTTAGACGGATCTCGGAATCTAAGAGACTTGGAACATTTTTTTTTTCAGATTCATTTAGAGGGGCAATGCTTTAGTCAAAATACTTCTGCAACCCCCCCCCCCCCCCATCACCCACCCCCCTTTTTTTTTTTTTTTTCACAAGCTCGCGAGGTGCTTGCACCTCGCGCAACACGCAAATACCAATTTCTTTTTTCACAAGCACGCGAGGTGCTTGCACCTCGCGCAACACGCAAATACTAAACCCCCCCCATCTCCCCCCATCACCCCCCCATTTTTCGTTTTCCACAAGCACGCGAGGTGCTTGCACCTCGCGCAACACGCAAATACTAGTAATATTATATAAAGCTAAATTACCACTCACTCACTCACTCACTGACTGACTGACTCATTGACATAATTGTTCTCCCAGATGGTGGATGGGGAGGTGGGTATATTTTGACAGATTCGTAAACAAGTAACTCTCAAACCTACGGGAAAAGTGCCAAACCTCCCCTTTTCACCTCCCTTCTCCCCCCCCCTATCGTATCTCGGAAACTACGAGACCCGTATTTTTTGTTTTTTACGGATTCGTGTAGAGGAGGCTCGGTAAAGTAAAAACCATTTTTCAAAGTCCCCCCCCCGCCCCCCTTCTCCCCCCTTTAGGCGGATCTCGGAATCTAAGAGACTTGGAACATTTTTTTTTTCAGATTCATTTAGAGGGGCAATGCTTTAGTCGAAATACTTCTGCAATCCCCCCCCCCTATCACCCCCCCCATTTTTTTTTCACAAGCACGCGAGGTGCTTGGCACCTCGCGCAACACGCAAATACTAAACCCCCCCCATCTCACCCATCACCCCCCCCATTCTTTTTATTTCACAAGCACGCGAGGTGCTTGCACCTCGCGCAACACGCAAATACTTGATTTAGAGGGGCAATGCTTTAGTTTTTTTCACAAGCACGCGAGGTGCTTGCACCTCGCGCAACACGCAAATAGTAGTATGTATATATACATAAAAAGAACAAAGCTGAGTTATATAAAAAAATAGTAACAAATTAAAGAGAGAGATAGAGATTTTTACCATGTTTTTGAAAGAAGGAAGGGTTTGTGCTTGTCTTACTGACACGGGAAGAGTATTCCACAGTCGTACTGCTTGAGCTGCGAACGACTTACCAAAGAAATTGGTGAAGTGACTCGGTACCTCTAGCCTCAAGTTTTCCGATGACCTCAGAAATTTGGCATGTGTGTCATGGAGGAACTTAAAAGTTCTTTAAGATAAGAGGGGGTTTTATGATTGAACAGCATACTGTAAAGCAGAGACAAGATGTGTAAGTTCCGGCGAAGACGTATAGGAAGCCACTTGAGTTTCGTACGAAATTCGGATACGTGATCATATCTGCGCAAACCAAATATACAAGGTGTAACGGACACCACATATCTATCCAAAAGGGCTGAAGACAACATCTGGTATAGAGTCTCTATGCACAGTTTTAGCTCAAAATAACTGACTCAAGGAATTGATACCAAATTATCGGTTTCATATATTTCTTGAATACCAATCATAACAAGCGTGTCACAGCACTACGAGGGTCAATAACTTTTCACGTCACTTGCCAATAACACGATAACCCTCTTCATTCTTCTTAATTTGAAAAATTCGGTCTCTGGTATCAGTGTATTGATATTTGTAATAAGTTCTACACACGTAGACTTAGGATTACAAAACCCTTGCCATATCGTTTGTTATCATCCAAATAAGCCATGCACTTGGTATGTATATACCCTTTAAATTACACGTTGTATATCTTATGCAAAAAATTTTAAGTCGTTCAAGTTTATCAAGTTGTGCCTCTGTGAGATCAAGATAACTGACATCAGCGTAGTCTAGGATGGGATGTAAAAGAGACTGTGCTAGCGCAATTTTAGTGGCTGTTGGCAGAATGTTTCGCAACCGTCTTAGTGAACTGGCAGAAGCAAATAATTTGTGACTCACCTCTTGTAATTGGGGACCCCACGAAAGATATTTATCCAACCAAACCCCAAGGTTCTTAACTTTCTCGCTTAGTGGAATAGCTGTGCCGTTGAAAATAACCTGAGGAAGCTGAGACCTGTTTACCTTAGATGCCAACCTAGAGCTGCCGACTACAATGACCTGGGTCTTTAACGGGTTAACCTGCAAACTATGTGGCTCACTCAATTCGCAAACTGAAGCCAAGTCCTGGTTTATCATATTTATTGCAGCATCTAAAACGACGAACTTGTTGGTTTATGGCAATATCAATGAGGAGAAGCTCCTTAGTACCACGGGATCCGTTCCTACATCCATTCTGAGAGACAGACATGATTAAATTTGTATCAATGTGATTATTAATTTTGGCTCTCAAAAAATTTTTGGCAAAAAATAAAACCGACTTCTATATGAAAACACTACAAAGCCAAAAATAACTTTAATTTCGGCAGTCGGTGTTATTGGTTTTATATTTTCTTTTTTTTTTGACACCGCTTTCCGAAATTAAAGTTATTTTTGGCTTTTTGATATGGAAGTCGGTTTTATTTTTTGATAAATAGTTTTTTTTTCACGCTTTTTAGTGAGTTGGTTTGCAATTTATCTAGTTACAAAATCCAAAATGTCAACTACTTATTGCCTTTTACAAAATATTGCTTTTCCCGATGCATAGCCGTTAATTTTTGAGGATTTCTCCTGGTACTTCACCATCAGCTCTACTTCACCATATGCATTGTGACGAGCATAAAGTGCTTAACATCCATATTCAAGTAATCGAATCGCAATCCACGAAATAGTTATTATTGCGCAGTTTCGGTGGCCATCTGTGGTCTTCATCAACAGTTTCACTTCCCCAAATGGTGCTCTTTGAGAGCAACTGCACAAAGTATTGTAAGAAATACCCAAAACGCTATAGGTGTGCCTATAATATTTGAAGAGTACCCTCGATTTCTCCATGATTCCATTATCAGATCTTAATGTGATGACAATGGGCCTAATCAGAAATTATACCCTTTCGAACACAAAAAGAATTCCCCAAATCGGTCCAGCCGTCTTCGAGATATGAGGTAACAACCTCCTCCTATTAGCGTTCCTAACTCTAAGGCAGACTGGAACTGAGCGGCCAAGCGAGGGTACGATCTTTGAAACCACTTTATCCAGAAATTGTGCAGCCCGTCCGGCCTTGGAGATTTCCAGTTGGATAACGGACGGACTGCGCGGGTTACATCTTAGGGGCTGATCTTAATTGCCCCCATTTCTGGTATAAGATCGCAGGTGTGCTTGATCTCACTCGTCCAGTCACCCTTGGTGTGGCTAACAGGCACTGACTAGATGCTGCGCTAGAACGAACACATGGCGTCATCATTCGGTTGGCACGTATAAGTCACACCTTGATCAAGTCGCTTCCAGGCCCTATAAACCCACCTTTCATTGCTTTGGAATGTGCGATTCTTAGTGTATTGCTCCACCCGTCGCTTATATCGACGCATTCGATCTGCCCATGCATAGACTTTCTGCTTCAGGAAATCGATACGCTTTGTGACGCGGGTCAGATAATCCCGAGGGCTGATATCAGTCCCCGCGAACGCTCGCATCACAAAGCGCATCACTCTAGGACGAGTGTTACCCTGACTGAAGCAGATAAGTTTACCGATGACTGCTCTAGCCCCAGCGATACAACGTTCGATCCTGCACTGCCAAGCTGGTACCGCCGGTCGAATAGCTCTGTCAGTCTTTGGGAACTTGACATGAGCTACCCGACATGCTGCTACAGCTCCACAGTACAAGACCGAATGGGTATCGGTGAGGTCTTCACTATTGTCAAAATAATTTGACAATTATTATTATAATTATATTATTTGTTTTGTGAGTGTTGTAACCTTATCACGTCGTCTAATTTAATCTGAGGACGCAGTGGGTTACACATATGTTATTGTATGCTTAATAATTCTTGAGAATAAGTACTTTATGTAACTGTTTGTTTACCCGAAATGTATAAATAAATAAATTTTATCTAGCTAATAAGAGCCAGGAGGTCTTCCTCCTGGCTCAACACATTTGTGTTCTAATTGCAACCCTGCTAGTGCTAACATACGGTCAATTTTACTCCATATGTAGTAAACAACGAGTCTACACGGAGTTCAATCATGCCAGGATAACACTAGAGCTAGGTCTGATACTTTTTGACATGTCATGTCATGTCAAAACAAATATTGGATAAACTGGAAGTCGACCAAGAAAATAACGAACAGGTTAGATATTGGGCGTTTTATAATTAGTCTACATAATAATTGGACAATTATATTCGTCAACGTGTCGTATGTAATTATGATGACGTCAATTTGTAAGTGTGATTTTTCATAATGGTTACGAGAACCATAAAATACACAATAACCAGTGTTTTTTCCTTTAATATTGAGTTATAGAAGCGTCAATAGCCTAATGGCTAAGGTGTTAGACTTGTGATCAGGAGGTCGCGGGTTCGAACCCCACCCATTACACTATTGCCATGAACCCACTGCAGCCACAAGCATATTTAGCTTAGTGGCAGGGGTTAACAGGATTGCTAGTAATATGAATTCCAATAACATTACTAGTTCTCTTTAAAAAAAAAGTATTTATTTTTAACACACTTTTATTAGGTCGACCTGTATGTAACTAACTATGTAATGAAATCTAAGGTAACTAATTTAACCATCTTCCAAGGGTCGTAGCGTAATGAAAATTGGCAGCTGTATATAGTTCTAATGACAATACAATAATATGGTACTGTCGAACTGATCTGATGATGGAGCCGGAAGATACGAACTAGAACTTCATGATGGAAAATCATATCATAGCTGTTTTGATTTTTTAGAAAAGTCTTGTAATGAACTTTGACCACAATTAGGTTTCAAGGTCTGATGATGAAGCCGGAAGATAGGCACTGGCATTCTATGATGGAATACCGTATCATAGTCATGTTTGCACTTGTGAGAAAAGCCACGTAATAAACTTTGACCACGATTAGGTTTTAAGGTCTGATGACGAAGCCGGAAGATAGGCACTGGCATTCCATGATGGAATACCGTATCAAAGTCGTGTTTGCACTTGTGAGAAAAGCCACGTAATGGACTTTGAACACGATCAGGTTTCAAGGTACACACATAAAGAAAATCCGTTATCGGTTTTCGTAACGTTTTTTAATTACCGCGTAGTCCATTTTTTTTATAGATGTCACTTTCAAATCCTCTGGGATGATCGACCGTTTAATTGTTCACTACTCGTGGGAATAATATGGCAAAAACTACAAAAAAGAAACAGCAACACAAGGAAAACGGGGACTACAAGAAAAAAAGAAAAAGCGCGAACAATTGTTTTGTTTTTACGTGCATTTATAAAAGCGTGTTTTTCTAGTAATTTTTAAACTACTAATTTATTATATTTTCTTATTGTGGAAAAATACGAGTATTTATTTTTGCTGCCGTAAAAAGAACATATAAAAAAACACACATATATACAACGTGTAATTTAAAGGGTATATACATACCGAGTGCACGGCTTCTTTGGATGATAACAAACGATATGGCAAGGGTTTTCTAATCCTATGTCTACATGTGTGGAGCATATTAGAAATTTCAATACATTGATACCAGAGGCCGAATTTTTCAAATTAAGAAGAACAAAGAGAATTATCGTGTTAATGGCAAGTGACGTGGAAAGTGATGACCCTCATAGTGCTGTGACACGTTTGTTATTACTGGTATTCAAGAAACATATGAAACCAATAATTTGGGGTCAATTCTGTGAGTCACTTATTTTGAGCTGTAACTTTGCATAGTGACTCCATACCAGATGTTGTCTTCAGTCCTTTTGGATAGATATGGGGTTTTCGTTACACATTGTATAAGAACATATACTAAATATAATACGGGACACAGTCTGAAGACAGACGGATGTACGGTACGGCCGAGGCTTAGTAATAGGGCTCCTTTGGTTACGCATAGGGTACAGAACCCAAAAAATGAAGTTATACTATTCTGTGTTGCAATAGTGAAGTAAAAAATTGGTGCCAAATTCTTGATTTTAACACTTCAGTTGTCAATTACGCTGCAATATTTACAGTCAAGCCTATATAACTCAAATGACCTGAAAGCCTAAACTTAAACAAATAGACGTTGAGTACTAAATTATGCATTAAGATTAGGTACGACGCTAACTTTTAGTCTTAATGAGATTTCAAAATTGTTTTTCACCTAACCGATATGCGAGTTCCCGTTCACCATTTATAAACTTTTTAAAAAGGCCGCCGATTGCCGTTCTGTGTGTGGAGTTCATATCGAGACGCAACGCGCTCTTTTTAAGATAGCCTTACAATACAGAACTTTATCGACTACGTGAAAAGGTACGAATTTCAATGATGGAATTCGTATTTATTTTAATCCTCTCTCTGAACTAGACGGTCGTGATAGAACGCCAGCGACGCGACGCATAGTATTTGAGTATGAGCTTTAACGCTGAAAAAAATTGAAATAGTGCCTTAGCAGTCACCAGGTTTCTCAACCTGGACCATTCATTTCATTGTTGCCAATTAAAATCGACTTACAACTTCGATTTACTAATGTTTTTAATAAAAAATCACTACGTATTGTGGTTACGTTTACAAATACGTTTAGTAAGCTCCTGGCATACCTAGAAGCTAATGACATCCTCAGTTACCGACATTACGGCTTCCGCAAAAACCAGTCAACTGGGGATCTTCTAGCGTATGCCATTAATTTTTGGAGTGAGGCCATTGAGAGGCACGGGGAAGCACTTGCTGTTTCCCTTGACATCTCCAAGGCCTTTAAAAGATCCTGGCGCGATAGCCTTATTGCTAAGCTTCCTTTTTTCGGGTTATCCACTCAACGTTGCGTTTGGATTGAATTCTTCCCGAGGGATCGGTCTATTCTAGTGGTTATTGATAACTGCTCGTCTGGCCAATTGGCAATTAATGCTGGGGTCTCTCAGGGGTCAGTTCTCTCAGCAACTTTATTCTTGCTGCACATTAACGATCTGCTTATGCCCGGTACTTTGAGTATGCGGACGACAGCACAGTTGCTTAGAGATATGTATCTAGCGCACGTGCTAGTGGGTCACAGATCCAGTCTTTTCGTGAGGACATGGTTATGCGCTTGAACTTGCCCTTAAAGGCTGTCTCTGAATGGGGCGATGACAAATTGGTCAAGTTTAATGCAGCTAAGACCCAGGCGTGTCTTTTCTCCGCAAAAAGAAGCCAATACCAACCGGCTCCTACTTTTCGTGGTATAACCGTGCCGATAACCAATCAGATTATGCTTCTTGGGGTTACACAAACTTCCACCCTCAATTTAGGTCCGTTCATCGAGGCTAAGTCTCAACTAGTAGCAAAAAAGTTGGGAATCCTAGCAAAGGTGAGACGGTACTTCACACCGGAACAGCTGCTCAATCTATATCAAGCCTAGTTTCGGTCGTGTATGGAGTACTGCTCTCATCTTTGAGATGGATCTGCCAAGTATCAACTGGAAGCGCTTGAGTCTATCGAGAAATGGGCCAAGAGACTCATTGGCAAAGATACACTGGTCGAGTCAAAGCCTTGAACATCGACGACGCGTTGCTAGTCTATCGGTTTTCTATCGGCTACATTTTGGGGAGTGTGCGATGGAATTACACAATCTTATTCCGCCAAGCCCGTTCCATCATCGGACTACAAGACAAACGGCGACGCGCCATCGTTACATGGTGGACATCCCACCCATACGCACAAACGTTTTGAGAATACTTTACGGCTAAGGAGTGGAATTCTACTGGAGTCTGTGTTTCCAGGTAGCTACAACCTAGGGGTCTTTAAATCAAGATTGAATAGGTTACTTCTAGGTAAGCTTGCTCCATCTTCGACCACATAATCGCTTACAATCAGGTGAGATGGTGGTCAAACGCGAGTCTTCTCTGAGTATAAAAAAAATATTAAAAAAAAAAAATCATTTCAACAAGCAGCTAGACCTGAAATAACCATCTGTAGACCATATAAATATATCGTCATCTTCATTACGTTGCAGTAATTGAACCTGCGACGCGCAGAGCAGCAGCCAATTGATTAACCATTGGGCCAACCGAGTCTCTCATTTGATGGAGTCGTCAAATAATAGATGTTTGTTTTTTACCTAAACGGGTCTTTCAATCAGAGAAAACCAAAACCAGTATTATCACAAAATTATGCAAAGCAACTTTTCCAACTCAAAATGAATAAATGTGTCAACAAACCCTACTACGTTTGTGGGGTTCGTGTGGCTATTTCAACTGTCAACAGCCCACGTCAGCGCTGTCCTTTACATTGCAGCGCACAACTTACGAAACAGATTTCTCACCCTTGATTGGCACGATAACCAAATAAACCAGGAGGTTACGAATTCTAACAAAAGACTCACAACAGTAGACAGATAGATATACGACTTAGTAACTAATAAAATTAAATAACAAAAAATAGAACCGACTTCCATATCAAAACACTACAAAGCCAAAAATAACTTTAATTTCGGTAGTCGGTGTTATTGGTCTTGAATTTTCTTTTTTTTCACACCGCCTTCCGAAATTAAAGTTATTTTTGGCTTTGTAGTGTTTTGATTTGGAAGTCGGTTCTATTTTTTGTTAAAAATTTTATTCACGCTTTTTAGTGAGTCGGTTTGTAATTTATCTAGTTACAAAAGCCAAAATGTCAACAACTTATCACCTTTTACAAAATATTGCTTTTCCCGATGCATAGCCGTTACTTATTGAGGAGTTCTCCTGGTACTTGACCATCAGATCTACATCACCATACTTACGAGTATGGTGATGTATTGCGACGAGCATAAAGTGTTTAACATCCGACCTCAAGTAATCGAATCGCAATCCACGAAATACTTATTGAGTAGTTACAGTGGCCATCTGTGGTCTTCATCATCAGTTTCACTTCCTCAAATGGTACTTTTCGAAAACAACTGCTCAAGGTACTTGTTCGGTCCGACGTGAAACAGAACGCACCCTTTTGACATAAAGAATTTGATTTTGACATAACCTCTCTGACTTGACAGATAGACTTTGCGCTTGAAAAATGTCGTCCGCGTTTTTGGGACCTGTTGAGCTAAATATAATTGGTAAAATATTGTTGGATTCGCCTGTTGAGACCGATAATTGGGTCGCGAATTATTTGTTGTTTGAAGTGTATTCCCCATTTGCCGAAAACCCCGGGACATTGTTGAATCATACGCCGTATTGAGTCACCTCGTGGCACGCGGAATTTGTTGGAAATCGAATTGGATCTCACGAGATATGAGCAGATCGATTGTGAACAGTGTTTAATTGAACTTTGTAATTCCGAATTGACTAGAATCCAGTGATATTTCTTGGAACACATCGCCTTATTGCCTACCACGCGTAGCGCGCGCTTGCTGGGAACGAGTTAGGTGTGATGCTGGTCAGGACCGCGCCATCTGGAGATCGACGCCTTGTGACCGTCCTGGAACACGTAACTTACATCACACGTTTCAATTACTCACCCTCATATTACATACAAACACTTTGGACGTGATCAAACAGATCCGGGTTGCCGTCTACAGCTCAGGTGAGTGTTATTTGTAATTTTGGATCAAATGGTTGTAGGCCGAAGCCTAGTAGAGGTAGGCCATTGTGTAACCTTGTTTATTGAAAGCAACGTTTAAGCTCCACGTATCGTGGAAAAGTTTAGGACACCCCAGTTACCGTTGGCTGGCCTATTGCAGTCCTGATCAAAGTGGTAGCAGAGCGTGGTTTTAATATAAAATCCACATAGTTCATTCTGGTATAGGCGTGGCTCTTATAATGTAAGATCCACTGGTTTAATTGGAAGTTTTGAAAGTAACTTTGGTTTGATTACTTAACACAACTTATAACTTAATAAGTTTTGAATATATTACCATGTCATCCGGGCTATCTAATTGAAGTTGAATCAATTGAAGTTGTATTTGTAATTTGTACTGTAGCCTCTTTCATTGCATTGACAGGTAGGATTTATTTGTGAAATTAGGAATTATTGTTATAGTTTGGTGCATAATTTGGTACATAATTTGGTATTTGTTGCAATTAATAATTGAATGTCATTGATCTGAATTTGAAAGGTTATCTAAATAATAACTACACATAGTCTAACATAATAGGACTTGAATTGTGTGTATTGGTTATTGCATTTATAGTAATTATTGGATTGTTGTTAGAGATTGTCCGGAGCAATATTATACTTCAATTGTTGTATTTAATTGTTGGTGTGATCCTGCACAATATATACATTGAATTGTTATTTATTTTGTAACTAGCCATCTGTACCAAGCTAGATTCATACTTGGAATAAGTACAGGGTCGGATTTAGACTTGAAATAATTGAATTTGAATTTTTATTTTGTTGAAACTATTTGGTCGGCTAACAAGTCATTGCTGTTTGTTTAATATTTGATTGTTGGTTGTTGATTGTTGTTTTGTATTAATATTTGATTGTTGCAATGGCCTCATTAAGGGCAGTCAGGGAGGCTGCTGCGGGATTGACCTCACAGTTGAGATGGTTCACATCGGCAGCTGCAACTGTTGAGCGTGTGGAATTGGAGGAGCTCACCCTTGCTCGGTATGGGCAAGTGATTGAGAGGATCAAGTCAGCTGATGCTGCGCTCACACGCTTCAACGAGTACATCATGGACGTGGATTTGGGGGTGATGGATCAGACAGCCCGCGATAAGATTTTGGGTGACTATGACCAGATTATCCACCTGGGGGATGTCATATGTCTACGAGCGTGGAAAATTTTGAAGAGTCGGGTGCCTGATGCGGCCAAGCCGCAGACCCCTGTTGTTGCAGGCCCTGGACTATTGAGTAGGCTGCCCACCCTGGAGCTGCCACATTTTGACGGTCGCTTGGACCACTGGCTGGGCTTCCTAGATCTCTTTGAGAGTCTTGTCGATGCACGCTCGGACCTCGGACCTGCCCAGAAGCTGGCCTATTTATTGTCTGTCCTGGAGGGCGAAGCCAGAGCCTTGGTGCAGCACTTGCCGGTGACGGATTCCTCCTATCCGACCGCTCTGGAGCTTCTCTCCCGACGGTATCAGAACAAGCGCTGCCTGGCTGATGTGCACATCGACCAAATTTTGGGACTACCGGCTATTGTCAGCACGTCGACGTTGCGCACTGACCTGCTGAACCCGTTGGTCTCAGCGACCAACGCTTTGAGACGCTTGGAGTTACCGGTGGAACATTGGTCCTACTTGTTGGTGCACATAGTGCTGCAGTTGCTCCCCGCGGAGTTGAGGTCACGTTTTGAGCAGGAGTATGGTGGGGATAGTGCCACCCATCTTCCCCCCTTTGACGACCTCCTCAAATTTTTGGAAGACGAGTGTCGGTTTGCGGATAACACTCGTGGCGCTACGGGGTCGCCCCCACTACCTTCTCAGCCCAGAGACCAGGGACGGACTAGGGCCCGGGGGCCTGTTGATGTTCCCCCCGCCCCCCGTTTTGCTGGCGCCCGGAGTCCTCGGGCTAAGGGGCCTGTTGATGATCGCCCCGCCCCTCGTTTTGCTGGCGCCCGGAGTCCTCGGGCTAGGGGGCCTGTTGATGATCGCCCCGCCCCCCGTTTGGCTGGCGCCCGGAGTCCTCGGGCTAGGGGGCCTGTTGATGTTCGCCCCGCCCCCCGTTTTGATGGTGCCCGGAGTCCTCATCATTGTGACTTTTGTAAGGCAACGGGGCATGTCATGGCGCGTTGCCCGGATTTTTTGAATTTGCACGTAAGTGCCCGCCGCCGTATTGTCAACGCACGCCGTTTGTGCTTTTCGTGCTTGGGGGCCCACTTCCATCGGGACTGCCCCGACCCCCGCCCGTGTAGAATTTGTGAAGGGTCCCACTTGGAGATTTTGTGCGCCAACGCGAACCGCTCCAGCAGACCAGCTTCTGAGGGGGGTTCGCGCAAGGGGGGGTACCCCGGAGACGAGCACCGGGCTGAGACCCGCGATTCTGTACGCCGCACTCCACCCCCCGCGCAAGTTGAACGGGAGCCCCACGAGCGCCATTTGGTCTTCCCTCGTCAGGGAGAACGCGCATTGGCTGCTAGGCAGCAGTGGCCGGGTCGGCGCCGCTGCCTTTCCTCTCCGTTGGCGGAACGTCCCCGGCTGGAGTCGCGCCCTCCGCCATTCGGGCATTCGGTGGGATATGCCCCTCCAGTGATGGCGAGCGGCTTGGGACACCGCGCGGACGAATGGTTTGATTGTTGGCCTCGTCGTGAACGAAGGCAGCCTGGAAGCGGCGATCGGTCGCCGCCCAGGCATCACTAAGAGATTGACGCCTGCCCCGCTAAAGGAACCCCCCGATCAAGACGGTTTTGTTGCCAACGGCCTCGGTCACGGACCCTTGGGTGACTCGATTGTGGTCTGTGCCATTTTGGAAACGGGAGTCCGGGGTTGCCTTTTGTCTTCTTGGTTAGCGGGACAGGTTGGCCTGAAGATGAACGACCTTTCAGGCAAGATTTGGGGAATTGGCGAACCGGCTGACACCACTGTTGAGGGAAGGACCTGGTTTGAGGTCACCATTGTGAGTTGTCCTTACCCTAAAATTGGTGCTCCTGCCCTTGTTGTAACTGAACTTGGTACAATTGTTGGTGACTGATCGTCACACTAAGAACTCGCATGCCGGTTGCAATGCGCTGTTGGCCATTCTGCAGCGAGAATTTTGGATTTTGTCGGCTGATCGCGTCAATGAGACGAGGCCCGTTGCTGGCGTCGTAACGGATTTTGTTGGTCCCCCTTTGTTGAAGACGTCCACCCTTCGTAATAGCAAGATTGTTAGGGCTTATTTGTGTGTTTGTCTGCCTGTCAACCAAGGCAGTACATTTGGAGCTGGTAACCTCCCTCTCGACAGAGGCCTTTGAGGCGACTTTGGAAAGATTTGTGTCTCGCCGTGGGTTACCTTTTTTGATTAGGTCTTATTGCGGTACGAATTACAAGGGTACAAGTAACTATTTGAAGGAGGTATACGCCTTCCTTAATGAGAACCAGGTTGACATTGGTAATAGTTTGGCCCGCCGAGGGGTCACTTGGTTGTTTGACCCGCCAGCCTGCCCCCCATTGGGGGGGTATTTTGGGGGCCGCGGTGAAAGCGGCAAAGGGACGCTGGCGGAGATTGTTGGGAGACACCGTTCTCACCTTTAATGAACTAGCTACGGTATTTGGCCGCATTGAAGCTGTGTTGAATTTGCAACCTTGTCAAGACTTCCAATTGATTAGCGGACGGGTAGGCCCGTCCGGGGGGGGTAGATGTTCGGTCCGACGTGAAACAGAACGCACCCTTTTGACATAAAGAATTTGATTTTGACATAACCTCTCTGACTTGACAGATAGACTTTGCGCTTGAAAAATGTCGTCCGCGTTTTTGGGACCTGTTGAGCTAAATATAATTGGTAAAATATTGTTGGATTCGCCTGTTGAGACCGATAATTGGGTCGCGAATTATTTGTTGTTTGAAGTGTATTCCCCATTTGCCGAAAACCCCGGGACATTGTTGAATCATACGCCGTATTGAGTCACCTCGTGGCACGCGGAATTTGTTGGAAATCGAATTGGATCTCACGAGATATGAGCAGATCGATTGTGAACAGTGTTTAATTGAACTTTGTAATTCCGAATTGACTAGAATCCAGTGATATTTCTTGGAACACATCGCCTTATTGCCTACCACGCGTAGCGCGCGCTTGCTGGGAACGAGTTAGGTGTGATGCTGGTCAGGACCGCGCCATCTGGAGATCGACGCCTTGTGACCGTCCTGGAACACGTAACTTACATCACACGTTTCAATTACTCACCCTCATATTACATACAAACACTTTGGACGTGATCAAACAGATCCGGGTTGCCGTCTACAGCTCAGGTGAGTGTTATTTGTAATTTTGGATCAAATGGTTGTAGGCCGAAGCCTAGTAGAGGTAGGCCATTGTGTAACCTTGTTTATTGAAAGCAACGTTTAAGCTCCACGTATCGTGGAAAAGTTTAGGACACCCCAGTTACCGTTGGCTGGCCTATTGCAGTCCTGATCAGTACTATAAGAAATACCCAAAACGCTATAATATTTGAAGAGTTCCCTCGATTTCTCCAGGATCCCATCATCAGATCCTGATTTCGTAACCATGGGACCAACTAGAAAGTATACCCTTTCAAACGCAAAAAGAATTTTCCAAATCGGTCCAGCCGTCTCTGAGTTATGAGGTAACATACATAAAAAAAAAAGTTCAAGACGAATTGAGATCCTCCTTTTTTTGAAGTCGGTTAAAAATCGTGTTACAGTCGCTAAAGTGATCTTTTATAGACAAGCTTTGGATGGATTTGGCACAAAAGGAGAAAATAAATACGCGGGAATTCCATGGTGATTTACTGAAATGTATATCTTTACTAATATTATAAATGCGAAAATAACTCTGTCTGTCTGTGTGTTACGCAATCACGCCTAAACTACGGAACCGATTGTAATGAAATTTGGTACGAACATAGTCTAGAGCCTGAGAAAGGACATAGGCTGCGTTTTTATGTGAAAAAAAGGGCTGTAAGAGGTTGAAATAGGGGATGAAAGTTTGTATGGAAATTACGTCATTTTTAAAGCTAGAAGCTTGAAACTTATTTTTTAGACTTTTGATTAGATATTAATAAATACGACATTTATTTATTTATTTATTTATTTACACTTTATGCACATAGGTACAAAGGCGAACTTAATGCCGTAGGCATTCTCTACCAGTCAACCATGAGTGGTGAAGAGATAGAGTGGAAGGTGCAATATGTACGTGAACATTATATTGGAAAAATAATTATAATAATAGTGATAAATCAAAAAAACCTAATATCATAAAATCGAAATATCATAAAATAGAAATCTACCTAAATAATATATATGAATAAATACTTATATAAATACATATACATACATATATACTTAAGAAGCAAATGAAAATTAAATATGGAAATTCTGCTTATTGGTGAAGAAAGTGGATCCGCAATTCAAATTATGTATGAGTTTTATTTTGAAAATAATTAGTATAAAAAATTAAAAATGCTGCCGAAAGTCACTACTCCGCGCGGGCGAATACGCGGACACAGCTAGTAATACATAAGTAATAAACTAAGTATGTAGTTTATATAGTATACTTATCTTCATCTGCTTAGCCTTTTGGCTTTTGTGTTGGGATCGGCTTCAAGTCTAACCAGATGCAGTTATATGGAGCGACTGCCTATTTGACCTCCACAACCCATTAGCTGGGTAATGCGACACCCTTTCGCAAGACCAGTGTCTGGTTTTCTGGCTTCTAACTACACGTAACGACTTTCTGAAATGTACAGTCAGCGTCAGAGAAAAGGAACCTCCCAAAGACTTAAAGAATATGGCCCGAGCGACGGCGTGGCGGAGGGCGCGTCGTGAAGGAGTTCCTTTTCTCTGAAGCTTACTGTACAAATGACAGCTGGAACGGGCTACACGTGTTTTCTGAGGCACGGAGGAATCTCGATAATTGTGTTAAAATGGTTACACATCAACAGACCAACCTTGGCAAGCGTTGCTCGTCCACCTCGTCCACCTCGAAGATGGACCCGTTCCGCTGTTACATTCGATTCCCACCCAGGACAAATGTTTGTGTGATGAGCACGATCATGTGTTCTTTGTCTGGGTGTAATTTATCTATAACATGTATGTATTTAAAAATATATATGTATGTTTATCAGTTGTCTAGTACTCACACCACAAGCTCTGCTTAGTTTGGGACTAGATGGCGTTGTGTGAAAGTTGTGGAATATTATTATTATTATTATTTCCTTTATTACATTTTATATACATATTATTTACATTTTTAAATATTCCTATAAAAACAAAAAACATTTAAAAATATTAAAAAAAGATTTATTATTATTATTATTACCATCCAAGCGGAGATTTTTGTGCTAATAATTAAAAATAAGGAGAGAGATCCTTTAAAATATTTTTCAAAGATCCTTCCAGGGATTTTACTTTTCTTATATTACTCGGTAGTTGTATCTCATACTGAGAGAAGTTTTTAACAACATCAATCAAACTTACCTAAGGTCAAAGTTATACATCTATTGAGCTCAAATAATTTGTGTTCCTTACCTAAAGGACGCATCCCGCATTAAAACTCATTGAGATAAATCATCTAATGTTAAGTTTGGCAGGACCAATTAAACACACTCAAGAAACTTTTAATTTCTCCTATTAACATTGATGGGTATACAACATGATAACGAGATATTGAAAGTTTAAATTGGGGACGACACGGATGTGCAGGCGGAACCACAGAAAATTTGTTTAGAATGAATTAAAAAAGTAAAAGTCGGAGGGTGTGATGTCGACAACTTATTTATTTCGCCGATAAATATTTATATGTATTTATATACATTTCCCCACACTAAGAATATCTGCTCTATTGTGAGTGCATTTATATAAATATCCAGGCCCGAAACAATTACTTTTACTTTTTTTATCGTACATTGGTGACTACATAAGGCCAAGATGAAACACAGGCTTGGCCTAGCTCAGAAGTCAGGGCTATAATATAGAGTATACCTTTGTATTAATGTCAATAAAATTGCTGCATTAAGTCCGCCCATGTAACACTTTTGTACATGAATGAAGTTTAAATAAATAAATAAAATTATTCGTAATTGTATTTGTATGGCCTACAAATGATAGGTTTTTTTATTTCATTGGTTCCAGTGTGGGAATCGAAATCACGACATGCAGTTAAATTTCTTCTTGGATTATTTTTAATAGATAATTTTTGAAAGCTATTTTGTTAATTTTTAAGCTAGGTACTTTAATGAAAAGCCCAAAGCCTTGATTCAACTCTTTCGAGCTACGGAAATTTCGCTATTGTAATATAGCACAATACTGTCTCCCAATGGAACCATGGCATTTTTTATAGCACCTTATGAAGGTATATATAAATAAAATAAATGTGCCTGTCTGTGATTTTTTTTTTTTCAAAATTTATGTGATTTCTCAAGTTCATACAACGAACAAACTTTTTTTATTTTTGTCTGTCTGTCTTTCTGTTTGTCTGGGCTAATCTCTGCTATGGCTGAACGGTCTTAGATAGAGAGAGAGAATAAGACTTTCACTGGAAATTATAAATAATTATAGGGCAACATATAGGCTACCTTTTATCCCGGAATGCTAGCGGGTTCGCGATCCACGCGGGATAAACTATCCGCACGAAGAAAGCCACGGGCATAACAAGTATTTACCAACAAAATAAAGAAATTTTGATGAGCTCATAATTTCCTGTGAATTGCTTGTTATTAATACATTTTGTAGATAATAAATAGGTACATAGATACCTACTTCTTATATAACCATTTTTTTAAGTTAAGTAAGTAGGGATGTTAGAGTTATTTCATGAAAAATCCGAAATAACAACAAGACGATTAGACAGAATTTTTTTACCACGTCGGATTATACGAGTTTCCACCCAGAGTTATATTTCTAGATTGTTGTTCTATTTTCTGTGCTTAGTGTTGGAACCACAATAGAAATGGCGACAAGTGCGCGACACTTATGTCGCAATGTATTTCGCTTTGCTGGAATAGCAAGAGAAGTAAGATCGAAGGCACTGCAAATAAAATGCGAGAAGTTTTCTATTTCTCCGTTCACATTAAGTGTAAGGTTCTTAGACACCGCTTAAAATAGATTTTATTGCATTGTATGATCACACTTTTAATTTAAGCTTTAACAAGCAATTATTTTTTTTAAGTGGCGCGCTATTATGTAAATTATAAGAACCTGCGAAAAGGAAACGAGTCTCGAATGCAATATTTATGACAAATAAATATAAATAGCATCGTCTGATTTATAAAAAAACTGTCCCAATTTGAAATAAATACTTCTGAAACGGAAGAAGATAAAAACAACGGAATGTAGTTAGGTAGAACTAACCTGAAAAACTAATGTTCACGAAGCGTAAGACATTAAGTCTAGCTCAAAAAACACTATTGGCTATCATCAGAAAAAAACAGGCTGTGTGATTCTTGATTTTATTGAATATAAATAAAAATATAATCTGTTTTGTTATTTCCGAGGTCAAGTGGTTTGATTCTTTATCAGGATGTCGAATATCGTGGTGCAATATTCGGCCATCCATGCCTATTATGCCCTTTTGAATTATTGCCTCTAAATATGTACAGGCCAACAATGATCTTACTTCTTATATTATACATATATACACTAATACATATTAAAAAGCAAATGTGTGTGAGGATAGATGTTTGTTACTCTATCACGCAAAAACTACTGAACGGATCTGAAAGAATTGTAAGGCATAATGGTCTGAAAGAATTGGTAAGTAGTTAGTTGACATCATGGAATAATACATTATTAATAATACATACGTTTTACACGAACGGAGTCGCGGGCAGAAGCTAGTTATTATGTATAAGCGGTAATAAAAGGAGCGGGGATTCATTGGACGTCAAAAATCATCCAGATTGGTGCCAGTCTTTGCGTTTTAAGAGAAATTCAAAGTAACATGTTTAAAAGCTGTCTTCCTTTTTTATTTGAGGAACAAAAACAAGAAACTGTTATGGCTTAAATTTTACTTTTTGGAAATTAGTCTTGATGAAGAGAGAAATAAAAAAATATTATAAAAGAATCTTTGCAGTGCAAAAGATAACCAACATTTTTAGCAGAGATTTGTCTTGTTTGTCACTTTTTGCAAAAAACCAAAAACTTTAATCTCTCTAATAATATCAAAGTGTAGAATAAAATGTGGCACGTGAAATGTAAGTTCATACTAAACCCCTGCATATTCCGTTTGCGTTAGTAGAAAAGGTAAAAATATAAGGAGCCATTTTATAAAAGCGTAAAATGTCTGAATATACTTTTAGAATAGCTACTTAGTTTTATCTCAAATAAAACATGTTATATAGAATTTTATGGAAGCCACTAAGAAGACAATGGAATATAAAACAAAGCTTGAACTTTTATGTTCTCATGACACTTCCCTGTATTAGAACTTCTATTCTTTGGAGCAGCTTAAGATAAGATGGTAACGGTGGCGTAGAATCTGCTTGCACTAACTCAACTAAAATATTACCATCTAACGTTAATAGGCAAAACAGAAACGGCAGATATTTAAAATTATCCAACTAATGTCCTACACATTCAAAAACTAATCAGTTATTGGTTTTATATGTTTATTACGGTTACAGTTTTAGCGAAGGTATTAACTAATTTTATTTATTTATTTTGGTGTTCAATAAAGTATGTTCTATGTATCTATCTAATTAATTTATCTTGTCTAATTTATCCTCAGGATTCCGCGGATGTTGCGGCCCCGGAACGAAAGAGCAACCGAAGGAAATGAATTTTATTAATTAACTAGCTGACCCGCCACGACTTCGCTCGCGTGGTATCCTACCCGCACCCAACCGATACCACTACCCCTATCCTACCAATACCCTACCCATACCTTACTCTACCCCTACCCTACCCAAGCCCTACACTACCCCTACCCTACCCTACCAATACCCTAAAGGGTTGTATGTATTTTTTAATGCCACATATATACATATATGCCAATAAAAACAAAAAAAATTGTCCAAAATTGAAAAAAAAATGTTAAGGGTGAACAACCCTTATCACTTAGGGGTATGAAAAATAGATAGTAGCCGATTCTCAGACCTACTCAGTCAATATGCATATAAAATTTGGTGAAAATCAGTAAAGCCGTTTCGGAAGAGTAAGGTAACTAACATTGTGACACGAGAATTTTATATATTAGAAGATATATCAAGGAGTCATTTAATGATTTTACCCCGATAAAGAAGGAATAATTTGGCTTCATGACTCTCTTGTTTAAGCTATAGAAAAGTAGTACTACTATACTTATATTTCGTACTACACATATGTATGTATGTACGCCAATGTATACAGTTGTTAACAAATATGTAAGGCAGCGAAGTTTTCCACGAATCTATTTGAATTCCACTAGCCCGGTGTCAAGTGCGCTCACCCACAATTTTGCCTGACGAGAAGTAAATATTGACCCTGCCTGTTCACTTGCAACCTTTCCCTTGCCTCTACTTGGACTTTTTATGAATAAAATTGACCATTTTCCTCGTGTCACACAGATTTTTTACGATGAACTGTTGTTTAGTTGAATACGTGGGATATGTTAGTGCTAAACGATTTTATATTTTTCTGTTACACGCTTTTCATTTTGTGGACTTCGAAGAAAAAAAAACATATATAAACTATATGGATTGCTTATCTAGCTAATTATTTAGGTTTACAAGCCCGTTGTGAAGTATCCCGTACTTTAAGTTTCTCAAGATCGAATAAATGAATTTTGTCACTACAAATCTTCAACGCAAGATGTAAACTGGAGAATCAATAGCTATAAAACATACCTATTGATTCTCCAGTTTACATCTTGAGTAATAGGGAATTAAAAAATTGTTAAAATGATCTTATGCGACCCGTGTAATATTTAAGATCTTATGAAAAGCAAAAACTTACTTTACAGCTAATCTAAGTCTGACATCTTCAAAGAAAATATTTTCATCAAATCTAAATTAAACCCGTCAGACAGAATTCCACCAAGGTTTTATGTACGACAACACTGATTTGATTACAATCATTCACTTAGTACACTTAGTCCACTTAGAAAGCAACAATGCCTAAGGCTACCTTTCCTGCAGAAAAAAAGACACCTTGTGTCGGATAACTCTAAAGAATGAAACCGCTGTAAAAAGTCATTTGTTTAAATAGGCTGTAAATCCTTTTTGAACGTCAAAATATACATGAAGACGGTCCCATAAACGTCCACCCTTCACCAATTCGAAGTGTTGGGAACAGGAAATAGCGCAAGAAAAAAAAAATATATATATATATCTATAGTGAAACATAATTTGACCGCACATTCTTATTTGAAGCGATAGCCAACAATAACTTCCAATAATATCTTTTTCATTCACTATGAAGTTAGATAGTTGAAGAAGCGAGTATTAATGGACTTCTGGGTGTATCAATATTAATATTAAGGCTTGCGCAGCGAGTAATTCAATCAAGGTGAACAAATAGACCCGAGACTAAGTAATTTGTTAGGTAAAACGTCCTTCTTTTCAGGTAGAATAATAACGGTATTTTGTAGCTTCAGGTTTCTAAAAACATACCCTGTCGAATATTATTTCATGTAGTAGAAATGTATGCTCGATTGACAGGTAAGAAAATAGATACTGCCACTTCACGCGTGCTGAACTTTCAGTATACCTTTAATACGGTTCAATGTTAAAAGTCGCCAAACATCCACATATTAGGCTTGATATTCACCAAGGCGTGACCTTTTTACAGGGGAATTGTGGAGCTGACATATTGTCACGAAATATATGAACTGATTTCCAAAACTTGAACGGAAAAAAACTACTACTAAGCTCCAATCAAATCAATTTTCAAGATCTGATGCAGCTGAGGAATCTTTCACTGAACAGATTATGCTACTAACTGTTGTTATAAAAAAAATAAGAATGCTTAATATTAACACTCTCCTTTTACTAGCTAAACTAACGACAAAATGTCATATTTAAGAAGGGCGCGTTTTATTTCTAAGTTAAAACCCTACCCTGTTCGTTCAGTTTCCGTGGCTTTCCGGGGTCGCGGTATCTCGTTAGAATATTGCCACAATCCCGGCAGGCAATAACGTGTCGTGACCCATTCATGTTACATATATTCATTGTTGCTGACTACTCTTTGAGGCGCGTGTAGAAAAGGACGCGCCTCGTTCTAGAAGGGTACCTACGGTTGTTCTGAGTGCGTTCATTATTCACGTAATCATCATCTGTGTCTCACCTTTTCTCCAAGTATATTGGGGTCGGCTTCCAGTCTAACTGCAAGTATCTGAATACTTGTATTTTACGTATGTACAGTAAGCTTCAGAGAAAAGGAACCACTTCGTGACGCGCCCGCCGTCGTCACTCGAATGATATTCTTTAAGGGGACTATATTTCTTGTCACCAAAATTTATATTTGTCATCAAATTGTATCACCTAATAAATAGATCTATCGCCACGAAATATTTTCGTTCTCAGATAAACAAAAAGTGTTCCTAGGTATGAATTATCAAATTAATCTATACTAATATTATAAAGCGAAAAAGTTTGTTTGTTTGTTTGCTTGAACGCGCTAATCTTCGAAAGTACTGGGTGGATTTGGATGCAATTTGGTATGGAAGTAGCTTGAAGCTTGAGGAAGGTTATAGGCTACTTTTTACGCGACTGCAAAAAAGGAGAGTTATGTTTTTACCGTGATAGAATCCACGGGAGCGAAGCCCCGCGTGAGTGTTAATATATGTGTAAAATAAGAGATCGATTACCAATGAAATTGTAGTGCATTAGATGAATATAAACTTCGTTCTTATAATAATAGTTTTATTACTTAAATAATAGCTTTGTGCTCAGAATGGTAGATCTGTCACCAAATAAATTAATTAACTAACTAATTAGTTAACACCCCGACTCATATTTTTTTTTAAACCACCCAGAATTAGTCGACCTTCAAATTCCTTTCGGTCAAACAAGGGAGACCCGACTTATTGGTGATCTCTTTAAATTAGTTTGCTTAAATACTTATTAGGATAAACCTATTATAATACATACAAAAACATTTATTTGGTACTAGACCCTATTATATATATATCTCCATGATTTTAGGTGATTTATTGTGGAATTGATTTTATATTGTTTGGCGACTACATTTTGGTGACAAATCTATTATTTTGCGGGCAAACTCTATTATTTAAAACACACTAAACTAATTAAATTGGCGATAGCTTAAATGATACCCATTCTTTAAGTCATTGGGGGTTCCTTTTCTCTGACGCTGACTGTACTAGCTTCTGCCCGTGATTTCGTTCTTTTGCGAGGGTTTTCCCGCATGAGTCCCGATCCCGTGGGAATCCTAGGATAAAACATAGTCTATGTGTTATTCCAGGATGTCAACTATCTACATACCAAATTTCATTCAGATTTGTTTTGTAGTTTTTGCGTGAAAGAGTAACAAAAATCTATCCTCACAAACTTTCACATTTATAATATTAGTAAGATATTTATATCTTTTACAGCCTTTCAGCTAAGAAAGCTATATCTGCGTGAGCAAATTTCATGTATCGTGTACTAATTGAATCATATAATATATGCCCTTTGATGTATCATTCGTCTGTGGGAGTAACTTGGAAGTTCATCGTTGACCGATTGATACTTTCCGATCTATTTCATGTGGTCACAAGGTGTATAAGCGTGGGTACGTACATGTGAACCGTAGTCTGACATTTAATTGAGTACTTCTTCTACCCACACCGAAATCTGTGCTGATCAAAATCTATTTCAATACATTTTACTGTTCTACAGGTCACTTACTTTCTACTTCATATTTATAGATTTTCACAAACGACTTAGTACCTACAAATCTTACAAATAGATAACCAGCCAGATCTTAAGTTTAAGATTTTCGTTAATCTCGATTGGTTGTGGCAGAAAACTCATCTAGTTTTTTTACGAATAAAACTGTATTTATAACAAACAAGCTGTGCCCGCCGCGCCTTCGCTCACGTAGAGGTTTTTCCAAAGTTAATCCCGATTCCGTGGACATCGCAAGATTAAAGCCTTATGTTATTCCATAAATTCAGCTATCCACATATCAAATTTCATTCGAATCCGTTCAACCGTTTTGGCTTGAAGTCAACCATCTATCTGCACTTATAAGTAAGATTTGCAAGATAAATAATATTATTTATAAATTAGTATACCCAGGGAGTAATTTTAAAATGAAACAACGATTAAATGACATAAATATAACGAATAAAAATGTATAATTTATTTATTCTAGGCGCCTAAGTTTTCACGAAATGAAAGAATTGATTCAGTAAATAACTAGAAGAAGTAAACATGACCGCGTATGAAAATATAGTGTGAATATTTTTTATTTCTCGAATGCATTTTAACTTTCAAATGCAGTACATATTCGAGCATCGTGTGCTGTCGGCCAGTACTCAGATCGTGCAAATATTTATTATTTGCGACTCGATACGAGCTTTGCAAGCTGATACACGAAATGTGAATTTGTGTTTACATGGTCTTTACTGACGTGAGTAAGTAAAGATATGTTATCATAATCTGCTTAGTCTTTTCTCTAGTCAAACTGGTTTTAGTTAATGTTTTTCATGGAACAACTGCATATCTGACCCCCACAACTCGAAGCTGGTGGCAAGAATAGTTCGATTTTTGAAGTGAAAACTTCTTTAGCGGCGTTGTGCACTTTTTTTTGTAATGGGTAAAACATGTTAAACTCGCGTCAGGGTCACGTGTTCCTGATCGAAAATTCGTAAGACGGACGGAGAGTAGACAGCCGGCGCGGCGTAAATTGTCATGTTTGTGTACGATAGCGCAATAAATAAATATTGTATTCTACCACATAAATTATAGTACTTTTATACTGATAATTAAAGCAATTCGTGCTAAATTATTCCCTAACCATTCCAAAATATCAAAAATGCACAACGTTAATATTCAAGTTTTCACTTCTGCCGGCACTCCCGGAGTGCAATGTTTTTTTTTTGACTTCAGACTACCCGTAATGGTTGTCAAAGATGTAAAAATGATAGCCTGGACCAACAACATGGTATCTCGATATGTTGAGATGGTCACCCATCCACGATTTGACCTCGACAAGCGTTGCTTAACCTTGAAGATTAACCCGTGCTTCTGTCATTATTAAGCTACTAGTTCTTCTCCAGTTCATTGTTACTTGTAAAGATTATGTATTGGGATGTAAAACTCGGGTGCTTGATATTGAATAGCTAGCTTTAAATGTCACCGTTCTCAAACGCCGAATTCACGCCCACTCACCCGCGAACTTCACAAGTCTCCGTTTTACGAGAGTGATTTAAAATTAGCTCCTGAATGAAGTTGTAGGTAAAATGTTTGCTAATCATTCATTATGTTCTACATTTAATGAGCGTTTCTTCCGTATTATTAACAACTTGTTTTGTGATTTAAACCTTACTTAATTGCTGTTTGCCGACAAAAATAAAAGTCCCCTATAAATATAGACTTAAATTTTTTGCTCAATCTCTCAACAAAAGTATGTAAACAGTAAAATAAACAATCTTTAATTGTTGACCTGCCTTGATTTATTAACAAAATAAATAACTAAAGTCCACCTCATTAGCTCCACTATAGCAAAACGGGCTTTAATCCCGATAAACATGTAAAGAGAAATGTCGCCAGTCCGTCCGTCCGTCCGTCCGTTTTGCAAGTTGATGCGTCACGCAATATCAGCATGATTGATGATAGCCATTCCCAAGTCCCGGATGACCGCAGCTTTGTGCCCGTATCATACAGTCTGTTTACGCCCTGAATTAGTTTGTGAGTGACCAGTAGCCTGGAAAAAATGGACGCTAAATATCACACGGATACATCGCGACTATATTTCATTTTATTTAGTTTTTGTGGGTGTTAACTGAAAACTAATTTAGAGGATTTATTATTTGCTTCACAAAAAATAGAAGCGCGAAAGCATTATGTTTGACGTCACAGTGAATAGTTAATTACTGACATTTAATTCAAGTATAAAAATGGAATGTATAATTGTTAGGGTAAGTACGAAAAACTTTTACAATATTGTATTCAACATGACACTACCTTTTTGGTGCAGTATTGCCAACTAATATGTGTTGAAAGAAGTCCTTATAACTTCACTCATCACTAGTTGTCAACGACTTTTTCCAATTTCGAAAACCAAATACTATTTCATCCTTTGGTCTGAAATCAATACAAGTCAAGTTATTATGAGAAGTCCAAGATTCTAGAGCTGCCAGACGTTACTTGTTTTCTGTTCCATTGTAAGAAATAGAATAGTGATAGCATGTATTTTGAATGCTCATACAGGCCTTTTAGCTTGAATCAATTGCTTTTTTATTAAGTAGGTAGGTATAGGACATATTTTGAGTTTTTAAACTGGTATGGTCACTTATAGTATTATTAGAACTTATAACAGGATATTTACCTTTTTATGTATCGAAAACTCTAAACTGATGACACATGGTAAATATAAGTTATTATGATATTTTAAAAAATTGTTTACCAAAAAATTAAATTGACTTCCAAAAAACACTGCAAAGTGAAGTTTCGTTTTTGGCAAATAAGAAACAGAAAATATTTTTTAAATATTTTAATTGTTTTTTTCTTAAAATCGGAAAGCGGTTCACAGAATACATCTACCTACCAAGTTTCACATGTATAGTCCTAATAGTTTCAGAATAAAATGGCTGTGACATACGGACGGACGGACAGACAGACAGACAGACAGACAGGCAGACATACATGACGAAACTATAAAGGTTCCGTTTTTTACCATTCGGCTACGGAACCTTAAAAAGGGTGACACAATGGGCATTCTTATGAATAAAAGCGATCTTTTTTCTTTAGTTTTTGGAGTAGTTTTGCATCCTGGCAAATCCTGACCTAATTCAGTTGTCCTTATGATTTAGTATTAAATAAACTACGCTCAAGAAGACCCATCTGTGGAATGACTTGTAGTGCAGGGAAAAATTAAGAACAAAATAGCTCGCGGCTAGTAACCAATGCGCTGGACCAACCAAGCCACTCTACAATTGCACAAGCAAATCTTCAGTGCAGGAGGAATATACATATAATAAAAGTGAAGGATTGTGAAGGGCCTGTTTCATCTTCATCACCATTCCTAATGTGACTACGACAACCACAACGAACGCAGCTACATGTCTTTACTCACAGAGGTAGCTACTGATAACTTCTTACTGGCAAGACTGCATGTATTTTCTTACTGCTAGAAAAATGTTACCTACATTGAAATGCCTCGTAATTATTATGGTAATGACTGATTTTGGCGACGGCGGGCAATCTTAGCGGACAGAGAGAGATATTATAGTGCACAAGGTGCACTTCCTGTTCCTTTCTTCTTATAGCCCGATGGAACAATAATCCGACACGACCGGAGATAGATCAGGCATAAGACGAACTTAACGTGCTCTTAGGCACGGAATCACACAACCAACTTCCAAACTCCGGACTACTACTGATAATCCTATTATTCTAATAAATCTATTAGAAAAAAATCGGTTGTCTGTAAAGTCGGTTTACTGACGATAGTTGAACGTGACAACGTCATAAGAAAATACTGATGGAATGGTTGCATTTTTCAATAGAAAATTTTAATTTTATTTGTTTGATAGATATTTTGTTGTTACATTGTTCGACTCTTCCCCTGAACGAGATGAAGATGTAGTTGTCGCTTCAAGAGAACCACTGGCAATAGCCAAGTTAGCAGCTTGGCGTAATCTGTTGTTGCTTTGTCTTTCGTTTTTTGATTTTCTCGCAGCAGCCACCTGAGCAGGAGTTCTAGATGCTGCGATACGCTGTCTGTACTCACGTTGTTTTTGTGCTTTCGATTTTGAAGCAGCGATTATTGGCTGCGCGAATGGCGTTGCTAAAGTAGTTTTCACTGCACTTCATACTTGACGAAAACATGTACATAAATGTATTATTGTATAGCAGCTGTCCACACCGACGCATCGCTCACTCAAGTAGGAGAGAGACAGATTTCGAACGCTGCCGAACGCGGAGGCCGATTGTGCCTCTTTGTCGCTCGTTCCGCGCTCTCGCTTGAACTTCCCTTAAATGCCTTAAAAGCCTTAAATGGAACGCCTCAGAGCGAGGTAACGGCGCATGAGTCATGTATTTTTGTGCGTACAGCCAGCTTCATCGAATTATAAGACGTTGTCACGTCAATAACCCAATAGTACTTTTTTTCCGACCTAGGAATCGACCCCAAGACGCGCTTGCGACTACGAGACTACCAAGGCAGAGCTCTTAATACTTATTTATCGGCTCTTACATCCCGCATAAGCGTATTCAAATTACAGAGTTGCCCTTAACAAACAAATCGACTAATAGAAAACGAAGCGACTCAATACGTGATGTAAAATATTTTTTGCACTGTTAGATTAGAAAGTATGTCTTCTTATGCTGAAGAATTTAGCTCTCTTTGAAGCGCAGTTGCAAGAAAAGCTTAACTTATAAGTTGGTTGCTAAAACGAGGTCAAATCACAAATATTGCAAGCATAATGGGCCTGTGTTAGCAACAGTCTTAAAGATAATAACATAACTCTAGCCACTGCAAGCAGGCTCACGAGTATAACTAGTCTATTTATTGTTCCTTCAGCAAGCTGTAGAAATTTTCAGAAAACCGTTTACAGCAGAAATTCCATCAAAATGTGTATTGTACACAATGTTTCAAAGCCCATGGCGTTGATTAAACCAAATAGGTATTCCAACGCTCCACTATATATGCACGTGTATTTTCAATATAAGCTTGGCGATATCCCTAAAGCAACTAAAAGACCCATCTATCTCAGTAGAGATACCGTAATGTTTGCAACACAGAAAGTAAAATGGTGTAGGTTATACAAGAAAGACAAACTCAACAAGTAGGTATCATTTACTTAATAAAAAACGGATATTATGAGTAGATTACCGCACTGTCTGCCAGTTGAAGTACTTAATGCGGCCTATCCTGATTCCTAACTTTGGTATCATAATCATTCCAGCTACTTAAAGTTGAGCTACGCGATGTAACTGACAAAATGCTTGGCTATTTGGGCAGGTCCATCTCAAATCTGTGTAGTTCTATCCTTAAAATAGTACCACAGACTACCAACCTACATGTTACTCGTATGACTTCACCAGTACGGAATGTTTGAACTTCAATGATGATGATGACTTCCGAGTTTGTTTGGGTGTTCCTTGGCGGTAGGGAAGCCAGCTAGGAAACACCGTCCTCATATAACATGTAGTTCTTATACTTATACTCATACCTCATGAGAGAAAAGGAACAGACAGTGTTCCCGTACCTGTTCACATACTATACTATAGGAGATATTATGTGCACAAGGACAGTGCAGAAGGACTTTTATTATTATTATTATATAATTATCATATATACTATGTAGTTTAAATTAACGTTAACGAAATTAACCTCATGCATTATAATTTATAAAAATAACGCGTAAAACTGTTACAGGTATTTAACAGTTTTACAAATAAATTAGTTATAATAGTAACCAATTTGCGAAATAAATATGGTCATTCAGCTATTAATTTTGTAATCAAATGTTCAAGAAACCTTAAAAGCAACAAGACAAAAAACGTGACTAATTCACTAAAGTGTACAAAACGACCTTGCACGTATAACTTCATTAGAACTTAACGTTAGTATTCTCGTTGCAATGTGTCAACAACCAGTCTAATAATATATCCTTACATATTACAAAAAGAAGTCCCTCTGTCGCGTCTGTCAGTCTGTCTGTATGAACGCGATAAATTCAAAACTCAAAAACTACCGGACAGATTTTTGTACGGTTTTCACCAATAGATAGTGCGACTCCTGAGGAAGGTATAATTTAATATAGTTTTATATTAAATAACTGAACTGTAACGATTTTTGTTGCAAATGTCGCAAAATATTGCCAACTGGGAGCTCTACTCGCGTACGCCGCGTAAACCAGCAGAGGTACATTGAAGTAATGGACTTTTTATTTCGATGCAGTAGACTAACAGTTTTAATGTTGTAAGGTAATGACAAGTATTAAATTGTGATGTAACTAAATTAACCGATTCGGCAATAAATCGAATAATGATGTAAACCATTTTATTAAAATAATATTGTGTGAAACTAACAAAAAGTAAAATGTGGTTATAAAGAGACGTGAAAAATTGTTTGTCTACATTAGTTATCATTAAATTGTTGATCTACATTAGTGCTCCAAAAATGTCTGGAATAGGATATCTCTATCTTCTACGGTTAACTCACAATTACTACTTTTGTGTTCAAAGTATTGATTAAAAATATTACGTTATTTTCGAAGCTGTTTTCTTCTGTTCATTATTAATCTTTATCTAAATAAAAAGATTAGGTATATTCATTAGGTTCGGTATTTAATGCACATTAAAACCGTCCTGTATACTACATGAAACAAATACTTTAGAAAATAACATAGATTCAAGCCAGCGCTCGATCACACACCGACACGCCGCGTTGCGTGCTCTACCTTTTTAAATATTAGGAAAAATACAATAAATTAAAAATATCCTATGTAGAAATATTTTTTTTTTTAAATAATATGTACTGACAAACAGGATGACGGCTACCGAAATCCACCCGAGCGAAGCCGGGACGGGCCGCTAGTTATACATAAATATTAAATTATCATACTACATATTACATATACATGTTGCCAATTTTCGCTGACATGACGATTGGTACTTATAATTACGATGTTTCGGCGTTATACAGAAAATCTGACGAAATATTGCAAAATAAAAATTTCTGACGGAATCCTAAAATGGTACGTCAGATCCGTCAGGCATACGCGGTATTTGAGGCTAGCACACCGTGAGTTTAGTTTGGTAATGGTCTTTTATGCAACATGTTTTTAACAGATTTTTTTAAGACGAAGACTTGTTGACATAAAGTATAGTTTAACCTAGTTTTGAGTCATAGAAATTAGAACGGCACTCACCTCATGTAAAATATTGGTATATTTGATTTAGACTAAAAGGTAGGTAACAAAGTAGTGACAAGGCTAGGAAAAGGCTTTATTAAGTGTAAATCTTGAACCAAAAGTAAAAAAATATATCCTTATTGACTTAAGCATTTATTGTACTAGCTTATGCGAAAGGGGTTTCCGGCTTAAATCCCGATCCCGTGGGAATTCCGGGATAAAAATTAACCTACGCATTATTCCAGGGACTCAACTATCTACTTACCAAATTTCATTCAGATCTGTTCAGTAGTTTTTGAGTGAAAGAGTAACAAACATTTATACATCTTTCCTTACATACTTTCTCATTTATAATATTAATAAAATGTGTAGATTGAAGCGGCATCTTGTGGGTATCAACATTCAGTAGAAAATAATATATTACCCACCACTTACTATGAGATACTCAATACATACCTACCTTCTAGAATATAATTGTATTATCCATTTTGTACAAAATGGTTAATACATCATTTTGGTTCTTAAGTTAAACTCAATCGAGGAAAACGGTTTATTACAGCGCTATTGGCTTTAAATTGAAAATTGTATCTATTGTACCGAAGAACTTAGTAGCTTAGACTAACTACGTTTAGGAATACAGGGCGGTCTTAGATAGCGGCAAACTGCTCTTAGTCTAGGTATCGTGATGAAAACTGTAAGGCTGTGATTCGAGTTATTCCGTTCAAATCCCTCTGATCTGACCCCCCCTGCTTGTATTTTTTGTTGTAAGATATAAGCTTCCAAAGTGTTAAAATGTGTGTGTGTCCCCTCTAACTTCTATAATAATGGAGTGTAAAATCTAAAAAAAAATAGATATCTGTAGAGCTTAATGTAAACTTTCAACTAAAATTGGTTTGAACGAAATCGGGTCAGCAGTTTTTGAGATACAGCATATTTTCTAAAACCGCAAATATAACTTTGTAATTCATACAAACACTATGAAAAACAAAGTTATTCAGCGTAGTTGTAAAAATGTAAATAAGCTAGTTTTAAGAAATTTTTAAGATTTTTTTTATTCGTCAAATAAATATACGTATTATATTATATTATTATAGTTACTACGGTACCCTTCATGGGCGAGTCTGACTCGCACTTGGCCAATTTTGTATTTATATCAATTTTGTTTTGAATATTTTTGTCAATTAACCTCACAATTAAAATATTAACCGTACTTATGTCTTCGTTATGCAGACGCATACAAGTATTTTACTATCTGACTCAACACAATATTTCTTGCACTAAGACTGGTTCTGATTTTCGGGTTTCTGACACTCCGTAACGATCTATAAAATGATAGCTGGGACTGGACTGACTGGGCTGGAGCTAGCAGTCCCTGGTACGGAGGCGTCTCCGTATGATTGGATAGACACCCATCTACGGGGAGACTTAAGTATGGGTTGCATACCTTTGAAGACCGAGACATGTGACTGTTACTAAGTAGCCACAGAAGAACACCAACACAAGCTGTTTTATATCCTAATAGTGTTTCGGTTATTTCAGGTCACACTGTTTTATTTTTGCATTTTTTATATGCCTTATACGTAATTCTTGGAAGTAGTGATCCTATTTCGTACCTATAGGAACCTACAAAGTCTCTGAGAAGTCTTTGTTATATCTTCCAGTTTGGCCTCGATTCATAAATATTTCAAAGGAACAAAAAAGCTAGTGTGCTTGTATTCTATTAAAACCTTCAAACTAAGCGTTAACAGGAGGCGGTTATTAAAACAGTATCGAAGTTCTTAATAACAGTTTTGAATACGAAATAACTTATCATAGTGACCTTTATACTATGTAAGTAATGTTAACGTCGTAATAAATACTTAATAGTAGGCAAATGGTTACGGACACTCTTACTTAAAATTGGTGAAAGTCCTTCATTAAAGATATCTTCTAGTCATATAAAATATTATAGGTTTTAAATACGTGAGTTACCCTTAGCTTTTAAAAAGCGTCAGCCGTATGGATCAAAATCAAAAATATTTTATTTCACGTAAGCCAATATGGGCTTATTTTTCGGTGGGAAAATCATTAAATTGCACCTTGCGCTCTGGTTGGAACGGAACGGAGTGTCAGAATTCTACTGAATAAAAATCAACTCTGTTTCTTCAGTTACCCATACGTCAGGCTATGGCCCTGTCGGGCCCCGGGAATGTCTTTTACTCCCACGTTCAGCCTCCTCCTTCGCTAATATGACTGCTTTGCGGAAAGAGGCAACTGCAGCACATCCTCATCCCGCATCATGGTCTGAACTTGGGCCGGGTACGAGAGGTCACCGCCGCCGATCGTCTCCACGAGAATACGATGGAGCTCCACCAAAGCGCGGCACGTGTCCACCGGGTGTCCTTCGAGTTGTCTTTATAATGACAACACGTCTCCTTCAATTCCCCTCTTTGAGGGAGACGTCACGGTATCTTCACCTTCTGCTTGACGCAGGTACTTACTGGATAAGTACCTCGTGTTGTCATTATGAGGAATACCCGGAGGACACCATGGAGCACATGGTATCACCTTAATTGTGGCTTGCTCAGGTCTACATAAGATAGACATTTAGTAAACGTCAGAAGCTAGTGTACGATTTGAAATGGTCGTTTCCAATCGAGATAGATCATTGAGATTCAGTAACGGTTGCTGAGGTGAATCCGTGACCATGTCAGCACATTGAGATTCGCTCTTGCCAATGTACAATAGTCTTGCCAGTGGGCATCGTGTTACACATTTACTGAGTTCTGGAGGTGAGATTAGTACGATGTTCCTTGTCAAATGCTGGTACACTATGAAATTACCCATTTGTAATTGTACCCATTTGTAATGATGTATTCACGTTCTTGACATTATTTATTTAAGAGCACAAAATAATTACAGACTTAAAATTGGTTCACTTTGTTTAACAAATTATTAGGAATTGGTATTGAAAAGGTTAACAAACAGTTTAGTAAACAATAAAACTAATTTCGATAATTAAGGTTCGATAAGTGGACCGATTTTGTGTTTACCCCAATTACTGTTAGTGATTGGGATGCCCGTATGAAATTACGAAACCTGAATAAGATCACTTGTGTGTGCGTTTGTCTATTTGCAAGTCTGTCACTACCAATTGCAAACTTCACTGAAACGCCTGAAATTCATCTCTAGAAAAATTCTATGACACAAACACGAAAGCGTTAAGTAAATAAAACATTTTGAATATGGAAGTCACTGAAGGAGTATAAAGTAAATTATGAATAAATTATATTTCAGGCATCATATTTCTCCTGAAATAAAATTTGTTCGTAATTTAAATAAACCATTGGTGTCCGTTAAAAAAGTTCATGATAATGGACCAGTTCTGTTCCCCGTATCTCTGAAACTATTGAGTCTAGAGTTTCAATAAAAAACCTACTAGTTATTTTATTCGAGATTACAGTAAATCTTCTGCTAAGTCCAGATATAGTCTTAAAGTAACATCTAAAGACATTATCCGTTCCCAATGGCCCGTTTATTTTTAAACTTTTCTTGAGCTTAAGATTAAAGAAATAAAATATTTTCTATAAATATTCACACAAAAAACTGCAATTATATTAACTTGATTTCAACTAGATTTCATTCATAATTGAGAACTTCTTAACAAACTGGATTGACTTCTTAACAACTGTGTCGTTTCATTTTTGGCCTTCGAAAATATGATCATATTTCTTCCTTCCATTCTCAGCTTAAATGATTGCCTATCCGTCAAAGGAGATCCCTCAGATCCTGTTTACTTAAAACAAAATTTTAAATTATTGGGTAGTTCTTATAGTCTTAACCTTCGCGCATCGCGGTTGCGGAATTGTGAGAGTTACCGCGGCCTCGGAACACGAAGGGCATATGATGGAACACGGATGAGTTTTAGTCAGTAGAAGTCTGACACCCCCCCACCCCCCACCCCCCCCCCCCCACCCCCCGCTTCGCCCAGATCGGGAGGCAGTCATAGTGATTTCCCATCCTTACTTCTTCACATTCCTTCTCACCGCACCGGGTTTCTATCTAATTATTCTTACGCTATTTCTACTATTAAACTCTGGAACTTGCTACCCCTTGACATCAAAAAGGCTGAGTCAACATTTTCTTTAAGCGTAAAATTCAAAACCACTATTTAAGGTGCTGTTATTCTTAGTTCGGTCTTCGTCATAATTATTATGAGCTCTCTTAATCAGATAGATTATTATAAAGCACCGTATTTATTAGTTTATTATTTTAGCATATATATGTGTTTTATTAGTTCATTCCATTACCCATATATTATTTAATTCCATTTTCTCGTATACCCACCACAATGTATTTTTAAGCCTAAAGTTGACTCGTACAGAATGCCATGCTGCTTTAAGTCCGCCTACGTCACACCATTGTACATAAAGTTTAAATAAATAAAAAGTATAAGCTATAGAAAAATACTTTCCATTCAAGATCAACGAAACATAAAACCAGAAAACACTCGCTAACGTATGAAAATCCTCAACACAACACATATTCGGCTGTAATCTAGAAAGGGAAAGCGGTCCTCGGTGAATAGCTATGAATAAATGAAACGGGACAATCGCGCGTAATACAATTGCACTGAAAAGACGCTCGCGCTGTGTGCTCTACTTCCAAACAAGGGGAACGGTGGCTCAGGTGCAACATCGCACAATGAGAGCTGCACGGAGCGGCAACAATGCACGCGGTGATTGCAACATGCGCGCGATTGCACTGCAGCTGCCATGCCACTTGACTGACAGTTGTTTGGGCGGGAATGTAGTATTGTGTATCAGTTTAATTGGGCTTCAGTAATGAAGGTCCTATTGTGATACATTACAAGTATTTCGTGTACAATAAAAACACTTGCTAAAACCAATTGAATGCTACGGAAAGGTTTCAGAACCAGCTAGTATAAACTTTCAGTTTTTACAAATCTTGTTGAGATTACTGTAGGTAACAGAGATGTTCCATTTATGTTGATACGAAATAAAAGTCATCTACTTTTTCAAAGATTAAACATGGAACCAGCACTGAAAAGTTAGATGGTTTTTGGTATGAAAAACATTTTTCTGCCTTTTACCACAGAGCGCAGTAAGGCAAAAGTTGTTAATTAAGCCACAAAATAGAAAAATCGAGACTGTTACGGTCTAATGAAGACTGAAGGCCTAGAACAAAACATTTCGTTGATTGGCAGACCTTTTTTTTCTTGGTGGGAAATTCATCGAATAACTTCACCCACTCTGGGTTAAGCGGAAGGGAGTGTCAGACTTCCACTGACTAAAAACCCACCCTGTACCTTCAACTGCCCTTAAATGCCGGGGCCGTGGTATCTTGTTAGTACATTTCTGCAACCCCGGCGGGCAATGACCTTATGAGGCCCCGTCACTGGTGCTGACAGCTCTTTGAGGTGGGCGTGGAACACGACGCGCTGCCGACCTGTTCCTTATCGGACGGTGAGCTACCCCTGCTCGCCGTCCGTAAGCCCGCGCCTACTGTGGCCGGAGATTGGCCCGTGATCCCTGACGCCCAGGGCGTCTCCCACGGCGGCTGGGCCGTGAGGAAGAAAGTTGTCTCTCCCTCACGCGTTCAACCTCCTCCTTTGACCTCTTCCTCCTTGACTGCTTCGCAGAAGGAGGCGACTGCATACCATTCCCTCTTGCTCGGCAACATGGTTTGAACTAAAGCCGGGTGCGATAGGTCGCCACCGTTGATTGCCTCTACGAGGACACGGCGGTGCTCAGCCCAAGCAGGGCACACCTCCACTGTATGCTCCACCGTGTCCTCCGGATGGTCCTCATAATGATGACTCCCGGGCGTATCCTCCCACTGTATCTGAAACAAGTACCTCTCGAAACAGCCATGTCTAGTCAGGCACCTGCGTCAGGAGGAAGGTGAGGACGCCGAGGCGTCTCTCCAGCCACTCGTCAATGAGGAGACTTATCGCCGCGATTGCGGCGTGCCCAGCCTTCGGTTGCGACAGCCGCTCTTTCCATGCTGCCGAGAGATCTTGCCGGAGCTCTGTCCGCTGAGCCACGAACGAGTTGCCGCGGTAGCGGAGTTTGTCTGAGTTGAGAGGGATGGCAATGACTATTTCAGCAACACATATGGGTATGAGGGTTTTGAAAAGAAAATCTAATATAGGTATTGTGTTTTATTTATTGCTTCTTATATTATGAAAGGACAATGGAATAGTTTTTGCTCTGCCCGCTCCTCCCTGGCACCACTCCTATGAAAAGGTAACTCACCGTTTCCAAGAAAAATAACTCTTTGTAACCTAACCTCAAAAGTTGCCTAAAAAGCTTAGTGTGAGTATACAACGTGTAATTTAAAGGTTATACACATACCAAGTGCACGGCTTCTTTGGATGGTAACAATCGATATGGCAAGGGTGTTGTAATCCTACGTCTATGTGTGTGGAACTGAACTTATAAGAAATTTCAATTCATTGATACCAGAAACCGAATTTTTCAAATTAAGAAGAACGAAGAGAATTATCATGTTATTAGAAAGTGACGTGGAAAGTTATTGACCCTCGTAGTGTTGTGACACGTTTGTTATGATTGGTATTCAAGAAAAATATCGATAATTATATCGATTATTAAAAAACCGATAATTGGTATCAATTCTTTGAGTCACTTATTTTGAGCTGAAACTTTGCATAGAGACTCCATACCAGATGTTGTCTTCAGCCCTTTTAAATATATAAGGTTTCCGTTACACGTTGTATAGTTTAAAAAAACAATAAGCACGAAGGGGATGGCGCACACAGAACACATTCACGCAACTCAAGGAGAAACGGAATGATCGAAATCGAATGAGATATTTGACATTTTGAAACGGCGTCTCTTTTTTACGTTCCGTTTTATCGATTTTGCCCTAGATTTTGCACGATATTTTACACCACAGACAATATTTTCTGACAGATTTGGTTGTCAATCACCCATTTTAACGTTTCATTTTCGCTTTTAGCTGATTTGAGGTTAGGAAATTATTTTATAATTTTCTCGAAAACTATGCATTACCATTTAATAAGAGTGGTAGCGTTATAATCGGGGACCCAAACCCTACCAGTTTTAACCAGTTTTATACCCCCCAAATCCTGTAGCTAGTTTCTAGACCCAAACCTTTGTTTGGCTTGTATGCAAAATTTGAAGTGCCATGTGCACTAGTGTGAATATACGTTAATATGTTTGTGGGTTTTTTGATGTGTCAGTAACTTGAATTTGATTCAGTTATTTAAACAAAACCATAAAAGGTCTAACCTACGCTAGCAGCAAAGTTAGCCAGAAGTATACATATAAACCTACCTCTTGAATCACTTTGTGTATAGATGAAAAACATTTTAAAATTCGTTGTGTAGTTCGAAAGTTCAAAGCGTACAGAAGTGGGAAGCGAATTTGTTTTATACTACATAAAGATATGTTTTTACCAATAGTTTAAAACTGAAAATTAGAAGTACCAATAGATTAAAACTGAAAGATATAGTTTTTAGGCGGATCCTAGTAACTATAACTCACTGAGAGCTATGGCTACCTTTTTTAATTCAGCTTCCAACCCCACAATCACCAATAAACAATCAGGAGCAACTGCACTACGCCCCAATCTCCGCTCAAAGCCAAGGTGTTGCATAAATAGGGCTAAATTGGAGCCCCCAAAATTCAGTCACATATCCGCTGGACATATCCTTAGGGCATAAGGGGGCGAATGGGGCGAGCGGGCAAAGTTACAAACTTCAGAGTAAGCACTGTCGGTCTCGACCACTGTGACTCGAATCGAATTCACATTGGGATTTAATCGGACACTATGTCTGGTACATATGAATTAAATTTTGCCTTCTATTACGTATGCATAATTAAGGACCATTTACCGATATTGATTCATTAGTAAGTATGGATGTTTAGGTTTGTTATGCCGTCTCTTAGTAATAAATTGATTTATGATCATAGTGAAACTTAACTACGAGATTGTTCATTTAACACTGGCATAAGTCATAAGTGCTACAGCTACCCTTATTGATATACTAGCAGACACCGGGCTTGCAATTTTTGCATTTAGGTCAGACTATAACCTTCCTCAAGCTTCAAGCTATTTTCATACCAAATTTCATCCAAATCCATCCTATTTTTTTTCTTGGGTGAGAAAATCATCGAATGACTTCTTCCGCTCTGGGTTAAGCGAAAGGGTGGGTCAGACTTCTACTGACTAAAAACCCACCCTGTTCCTTCCGCTGCCCTAAAGTTCCGGGGCCGCGGTATCTCGATAGAACTTTCCCGCAAACCCCGGCAGATCCAAATCCACCCAGTAATTTTGAAGATTAGCGTGTTCAAACAAACAAAAAACTTTATAATATTAGTACATTCTTGATATTAATTAGATCATTAAAAGTTTGCAGGTTTATCATTACGATATTATTTTATCAGACTTTACAAACAAGATATGGAAATAATACAATATATATCTCGGGTTTTCTTTTGAAACAAGTTATATATACGCAAAAATAACTGGTCCACGGACTTCTTTAAGAAATTTTCCGCATCTAAATAGTATAAGAAGTTTAAGAACTTTGTGAGACCGGGACTTAAATCTCCAAGTTTATAATACTTATTTGCTTAATACATACCTACTTGAATATTTTTAAAAGTTTCTCTTTTCGAAGTAAAACACGTGGATACAGTTTTAAAACTGTTCGCCAATTCTAGATTGCGCGCTCCGCCAACTTGAACTTTATCTAACAGCTGATTGTGACTCTTTTCTGCAGAAAAGTATCGTTAGATTCTTTTTCTTACCCGTTCTTTATTTTTATTGTGACTGCAGCCAACTAACTCTATGTTATACATAACTGATCAAGTTTGTGTTCAGCGTGTAGATAGGTACTGAAGTCACCTCTCTATACCGTGTCGTCGAGTTATCTTATTTCAAGTACTTTCTACGCTCTTTTCAAATATTCATTTCATATAGCACCGTACCTAAACATGAATTGCGTAGGCTCTTCGTTACATATGTGAGCTAAAATAGATCTTAAAATTTTTGTCACAAGCCAGCAACAATTACACAAAGATTTTGTTCTAAAAATACTTTATTTTTTATTTTATTGTTAATAGGTTTACGTTTGACCACCATCTCACCTGATGTTAAGCGATGATGTGGTCGAAGATGAAGCACGCTTGCCTAGAAGCAACCTATTCACTCTTGACTTAAAGACTACCAGGTTATAGCTATCAGGAAACACAGACTCCGGCAGAGAATTCCACTCCTTAGCTGTACGAACAAGGAAACTATTCCCAAAACGTTTTGTGGGTATGGGTGGGATGTCCACCATGTAACGATGGCGCAACGCCGTTTGTTCACTCATAGGCATTTATTGTGAGTTTATGATGCCTAATATGCACTTTTTATACGCGTCTGTACCTTGTTTTAACTACCAGTTTGTATTTAGCTATTTATTAGTTTGATGAAAATTGGATATTTTTTTATTTATTTAATTTGGTTCTTCAACAACGAATACACCTTAAAAGCTAAAACAATACAGCAGGTTTTTAACATTGTGCTTCTTCAGTTATAGGAAACCACATCACGCATTATAAATTTAAATATTACGTTAGTAAATATTTACTTTTTTTTTTATTAGTTTGATAATTAATTTGCTGATTCTTCTTTCTTATCACGACTTATACAAAACCGTACTGCACATAGTTACTTAGAAGTCGACACAACAGTCATTCACGCCTTTAGAAATGAATAAAACCTTTATTGAATGTTACTTCAGCCGCTGAAGCCATGTGTAGTTCTTTGTTCCCCATTCCGGTACACGGACAAAAGCATTCGTGTTCAAATGCAGCTCAAAATTTCAAATACACGAAACGACTGGTGAGGTGACGTTCTATTTACAAAGACGGGTTCCATAATAATTGTAGGAGCGTTTAACTTTACTCCCTCTTATTATTCTTGGTGTTTATTTTGTTTGAGTTCAAGTACTTGATGTGATTTGCATAGATAGCTCGTGAACAGTTCCTTGAAAGCCGCTTATATTTAGTACTGGACAAACAAAGGAAGCTTGTGGAGGTGACGAAGTTACTGGCAGGGGCTTAGGATTAACAGCGTGGAACGCTTTATAATTAACTATTATTAGCTCTTTTAATAGAAATATCGGAGCGCTAAGGTCCATTGCTTGTTCTAGTCGTGTAATAGCGAACATTTGGCTCAAAGTATAAAAGTTAATTCAGTCCGCTTTTGTGGACAGTAACTTGTATTGAGGTTGATGAAATCGTAGTAAGTAGTTACTCTAATATAATACAGATGAAGGATAATACAGCACTTATTTTATCTTTTCAAGTTAATTTTTATGTATGTTATTTGAAGATAAGAAAAATATAGTGGGCGTTGGTTTAGTTTGTGGGTATAATATTCTGTTAGTGAGTTCAACGACCCCTCCACTAAATTATCAAAAATAGTTTCTCATCTTAGCTTCAATTGGTCATATGTATAGGGGTCTGTGACGTGTCTCACTCTGTATTTTCATAAGTTATTTTTTTATTATTGGTTATAGCCTCGCTTTTGACCATCATCTCACCTGATGGTAAGCGATGATGTAGTCTAGGTCTGGTGACTAGAAGGAATCATTGGTTGTAGTAGTAATGTTGGTTGCAATATTTGTATTGTAACTATTTGAAGTGGTAGCCTACTTCTATTTAGTAAGGTAGTGTCGCCGAAGATGGCCCGTCTCCTAGGATAGCCCACTTTAAAAAAAATACAGTTATGATTATTCGAAACATTTGAAATTTCACGGGTTTAAACTACTAGTACCTAAGACAATAGTGCAAGTCAGTTTCATTACCGGCGCATCGCCATTTTGAAGACAGGTGACAGTTTGCTCGGTAATGTCAAGACGATGCACGTTTTATAACCCCCATTATCTAAATTCTTTTGAAAATTAACAAATTTAAAACAAATCTCTTTGCTGTAAACTGTGAAAATTCATATTTAATCTATTTATCAGCGAATGACTGGTGAGTGTTATTATTTTATTTCCTTTTTTGTATTTTTACGAGATTATACCCCACCCGGGTGTAATTTCCTATCATGGCCCATAATATAATTCCCGAACATAGCCCGGGCCTTTCTAGGATTATTGAAATGTAGTATTTTTTTTTAAGTTTGTCTGTGCATGTTTCGGAAACTGTGTTGGATTGCAATAAATCTAAAATTAGGTACCTTTTTTAGGCAATTAAAGTTCTGATTAAGCTATTAAGTAAATTCACTTTTGAGATTCTTTACAGATTAATTTTTTGGGAGTGTACACACTCAATTAAAGACAGTAGCGTCTGATTTGTTTTAATTAATTAAGTATATTTTGATTGATATCAAAGTTAATTTTCAGTATTCCTTAGATGGCCCACCCATTCGAATGACATTTAAAAAAAAAATAAACAGTAAAAAGAACTGATTTATTTTAATTTTTGAAAAGTTACTTTTAAAGTTGATTTCAGTTACATTTTATTTTATTCAGTAGTATTTTTTTATTTTATAGTTGATTTTTATTTTGATAGATTTAAGATAGCCCATATTTAAATTTTTGGTTGGTTATTTACCTTTTATGAATAATGTTATGAGAAGGATGTGTTTTTATTTTGGTGTTTTATGTTAAAAGTGTTTAAGTGTTTATAATGATTATATTTTCATTAATATTTTTCGGGCCATCTTCAGCGACCAGCCTCCCAAGATAGCCCAATACCAAGTTTCAAAAAAGTGTTTACATTTGTGTTAAAATGCCAAAAGTTGTACTACTATTTTACATATTTTGTTTCTCAAATAAATATATTACAACTTCCATTATGTTTTTTCTTTACTTTACTTATCTGCAAGATTTTACGAGGTTTTGAAATTAAGCGGGCCTTCATTGGCGCCTTTACCTTACATTAAAATCTCATATAAAATCTTTACGGAAATCACACAAATAGGTAAATGAATTGAATCGACTTGAATCTTAATGGGACAGATTAACTGCAACGTTTTATGTTAACTTCACCTTTGTACAAATAAGACTCAATTCTCGAGTGTCGTATTACATACCACCGTTAATTAATATATTTTTGTGAACTAGTTTAGGGGCAAAAATAAATATAGCCCTGAAAATAAAATTAAGCCATCAACATACAAGCACGAATAGTATGGGGTCAGTTTGTCGCATAGCTGCGAAAACAATCTATTACTAAATAAGCCCGAGGCGAAGTATTAATTGCCACCTGCATGTTGGAATAGTTGGAACGCGGGGGTAAATAGTTATCACTTTAACACAGTCTAACGCAGACCACTCCTGGATATAAACCTCTCTGCAGTTGCGCCTAGTAAAATAATTGTACCTATTTTAGTTCCCTAAAATATTGACCTAACACGGCCGTAAGGATGTATCCTCAAAAGTAAGCAACGCTTGGTGTGATAGGTCTGTGGACGGATGACCACTGATACATATTGACATTTCTACGTTAAACTTTTTGTACCGGCTGTTTGTACATCTTTGACGGTCGTCTAGTGTAATCAGAAACTAGAAAATCTGACCTAGTGTTGTACGGCTGTAAAGGTCAGAAAGATAGTCGCTGCATTTAAAATACAGGTAGTTAAACTGCTCCAGTTTTAAATTGAAAGTCTATGAGAACATAGTTGGGAAGAATCTAGACAGACGACGACTGTAGACATTTACAATCGTATTGGCTTACTTTTCAGTTGTCCTGATGCAACACAAAGGAAACCAAATAAAAATATATTTAACAAATATTTTTTGCAACAATAAATAAATAATAGTTGCTAATAACTGATCCAAACACTGGGCCTTAGTAAGGAACAATAAAACGGATATGATTCCCGTGCGAGACAAAACAGTGATTACCGCTAAGAGCACCATTTCTTTTTCTCAACGGTTCTAATGACATTGGTAACCTAGCTTAAGTTACAGCACTCCAAAACAGCAATCCCAAACCAATTTCAAGAATTTTTAACTCAAAACAGCTACTTGAACGAAAATAACACGAAAATATAATACTATATATAACGATTACACGTTTATGAGAGAGCAGTACCAAGATTTTACAATATTTATTTGACATTTGGCCCAGCATGTGGTGTCGGCGTAGACTACGAAATATGAGATTCTGCGGTGTATATTATTACCTGAAATGTGTGGAATGACATTATTGCTGGCGTGTATATATACACATATCTGTACTGTATAGTCATAAAGATATGTCACTGTCAAAATATTGCTACTAGGACACGTCACGTTTGAATTTCGAACCACTACACTTGGGTAATATGTATGCTGTGTTTAATCTACGTTTACATTAGGCATAGAACCGTTTCTGTTATCAATATTCTTACTGTAAGTCAGATTTTTGAGTTTACACAATAATAATAATAAACATTTAAGAGTTTTGTATCCGGACCACTGTTAATTGCAAGTCTAAGATGCAACGAGTGCCTTTAGTCGTTTTGAGGTCAAAAAGAAAGTTCAACTTCATAATATTTTATAACACAGATAAAGCTTAAAAGAAAATAGAATTATTAAGTTCTAGAAACTGGTGGATATGCTTTGTTATAGACTTGGGTACTAGACGATGCATTGAGTTTAAATTGTTGAAACTATTTTCAGAGTGTTGCTAATGACAGTATTTTATACTTAAATCTTACAACTATGGCAAAAGTGTTCATTCACACTCGTAAATTCACAAGACGAAATATTAAAATCAACATTATACGTTTATTTTATATGCAAACGCGTACACGATTAAAAACATAGGGATACTTAATTTAATATAATTATGCCATACCGTTGTGTGCCTTTGGCTGTCACAAACGGGTCCAGATCAGATGAACACAACTAAAAATACTCTGGCGCAGGTTTTCAACCGACCCTGACTGTATTATTTATTTATTTATTTATTTACATATACACATACAACTATCCTTACAGGTATTAACCCAATGCGATAGCGTAGCAAAAGGAAAAAAATAAAGTATCATTCCCTTGCAGTCGGGTAAAAAACAATAAAACATACACAAACATTAATTATAATAACATATTACAATCAGTGCTGACCTTGTAAATTCACCCAGAGAACAATTGACAATTGAGAGACAACAATTGTATGGGTGAAATTCAGTTCGATGAAGTTTTATTAATTCTGCAGTGATGTAATTATACATCCACATCAAGAACTCATATTTACTGTGCATACATACAATGGCTATTTAGGTCCCTACGAAGATATATATAAAAAAGTACAATGATCTCTATGCCATAATAAAACGCGCCAACCAGGTAAAGTTTCTTTGTAAAAATTGCGAATATAATATGTATAATGCGTTTGTATATTCACCTGTAATACATGTTCTCGTTGAAACCTACTTCAGCACCAGTCTCTCACAAAGTCAAACCCCTACTTTAGATTACCGTAATTCTTAGCTTTAAGTTACTTTGTGTGGATAAAATTAACCGTCTTATTAAACTTAAATTCACCAACGTATTCTCAGTTTTCTAAGTAACTAGGTGACCCGAGCCCTCTTTGCTGGTCATCAAAAATTTCAATTTAAATAAGGAATAATGTAGCTTTCTACTGATGAAAGAGTTTTCAAAATCAGTTCAGTAGTTCCTGAGATGACTTCCTACAAACAAACTCACAAACTTACAAGCTTTATCTCTTTAAAATATAAAAATAGTAATTCAGTCTATTAAATTCTCACTGCTGGGACATCACAGCCTACTCTCTACGAGGGAATGGGTTTTAAGACCAGGCACTCTAAAATAATTTTCACGCAAGCTCGGCCCCCATGCACCCCGGTTAGGCCGTTGTGTACTAAACACTAACGCAGCAGTAATAAAGTTGAATTTCGCATGCGCTCTTTCACCATGTTCGGGTTCGAAACTGCCGTTGTATGCTAAACGCTGACGCAGCAGTAATAAAGTTGAATATCGCATGCGCTCTTTCACCATGTTCGGGTTCGAAACTGCCGTTGTGTGCTAAACGCTGACGCAGCAGTAATAAAGTTGAATATCGTTTGCGCTCTTTCACCATGTTCGGGTTCGAAACTAAATGTCATAATTCTCAATTCTTATTTCGTTTATAACTAAAGTAATAATTGATTTAGAGAAAAAATATCTTACGTTTGGATAATAAACTATATTTTCCTACTGTCAACACTAATTTTAGACATAAAAGCCGAGTAATCTTGATTAAATTTTGAATAATCTTTAAAAAAGACATGATTTTCGATTAAAAAATGAATCGAGCGAAAATGTTCCAATTACATAACTGGTCTTAGACATGTAAAGAAAAAGATCCAATAAATATAATAAAGTTCCATTTTGATTGTATGCGTGATTGTTTAAGAATATAAATGCAAAGTTACATTCAATTTAGGGAGCCTCTTCTTAATCCACCACACGAGTCTATGGTGGTCAGAGTCATGTCTTCGTGTTTGGTCCTAGGATATGGCGGTTTCCTCACAGTCAGTCAGTGATAATGATATAAATTATACAATGTATTGTGCCTTACTGGGTAGGAGGAACCCACGGGCACGACCTGCAATTCATGAGTCGGGCCCGTGATCACAAGTCCACCACTAGTCCCTACTCTTTATATTTGTAATATTAAATGTGGATACTATTAGTGAGATAGGAGTCAACAATCGTGTGTTTGACAGTACCTTTAGGGTAGTACGCGTAATGAGCAACTAATTGTTTCCGTTACTGTTGAATTAACACGTAATCTACGCGTGTAAACAGTCCCGCCGACATTAACCGGGCCATTGGCCGCGCTGTGGAATCAATTGAATTTAGGAATGCAGAAGCAGTACCATTTTATCTCTAAGTTTTAAATATATTAGGTATCGAACTACATATAGTTTTATACAGGGCTATCAGACTAAGAAAGAAGAAACTAACTGCATTGTACAAGAAATTTTTAAAATATTTTTTTTTAGTTTTCCATATTGTGAACAGAAAGATGCCCGAGTAAATTCTTATGGCTTGATAACAAATGAATGACTAAATTAAAAAACCAAACGAGATTAAGTGACTAGTTGGAAAAATTGCCATTTTGGTGGTTATTAGGTACACAGGTAAGTCATGTTCATGAACCTGTGTGTTTCATAGACATATTTAATAATAAATATCTACTACCTAAACTAACTCTGTTTTCCAACATGACTAATTGCGCATTATTTCTGATTTCTTAGGTTCAGAAGCCGATCCGAGCCGAATAGTACCTACAGATTTCCCTTGGTTACTTCTATATGGTGATTAAGCTCTACTGACTTTCCTCATATTTACTCAAAAAGCAGCTTGCGTAACAAGCACGTCACGGCACGTCACATTTAGTAACCTGAGACCATCCATGAGTTCGGAAAGGTATACAATGCACGCTGACGTTGAAAATGGCGATAATTAGCGTGCTTGTTGGAAATGAAGCCGTTAAATTTAATACTTATAAACTATTTTATTACTACCTTTTCAAATTGAAAAAGTTGAAAATAGTTGTCGGATTTTATAACCCGCGAGCAACGCTATTCGGTGTTTAGCTAATAAATTTTTAATTTAACACCTGACATAAACTAGAAGTATAGTCGTGTAAACTAAAAATATGATCGCGTTGAACCACCGGGCACAGCAAAGCGTCATATTTTGATCGGTGAATGCAAAGCGACTGCAATGTAATAACCGCTACAAAGGAAAACTGAATGTTTTTTTTTTGGGTCTCCTGCGAGCCAATTTAAATATGTACGAATGTATGCGTATGATAACGCAGTAGGTACAATCTTTATGGGCTTTTGATAAGATTTTGATAACATCACTTTGTGGATGTAGGTACATTTTCATATTTATAGTAAATAAACAACAAGCAACTACTTATGTATTGGCTAAACTACAATGGAAAATATCAATTGAATTTATCTAATATTACTTATTTCATTACTTCTAGTGTATTCTTGTTATATTTTAAAATGTACAAATATAGTAGAAATAATGAATTTATAATATTTATATTCAATCTGAAATTCAGAACATGATTTACCGATAAATTACAATCTCGTGAGATAGATTGTAATCAGACGGTTTTCGCAATTTTACGTTGACATATATTACATTTATGTACAGTTATAAATAAAAATATTTTACCATATTCTTATAAGAAGGGTTTTTGCATTCCATAGCCGGACTGCTTGAAATGCGAAAGATTTATTGATTAAACTAGTGCAGTGGCTCTAGTAAATTTTCTCGTGACCTTAGATTTCTACCATGTGTGTGTGACTTAAATATAATTGTTATAAATATGTATATTTTTTATAACTAACTGTAGGTAATGAGAAAGGAGGTGGGCTGTTAATCAGTGTTGACCTGTGTTGTGACCACGCTGCACACGACACAAAATATTGAGCCATGTGCTGAGACCGCTCCGTTTGCCACATAAAAAAAATTATAACAAAAAAATAGAACCGACTTCCGTATCAAAACACTACAAAGTCAAAAATAACTTTAATTATGGTAGTCGGTGTTATTGGTTTTATTTTCTTTTTTTTTCACACCGCCTTCCGAAATTAAAGTTATTTTTGGCTTTGTAGTGTTCTGATATGGAAGTCGGTTCTATTTATTTGTATTTTTTTTTTTCACGCTTTTTAGTGGGTCGGTTTGTCTAGTTACAAAGGCCATAATGTCAACAACTTATCACCTTTTACAAAATATTGCTTTTCCCGATACACAGCCGTTAATTTTTGAGGAGTTCTCCTGGTACTTGACCATCAGCTCTACATCACCATACTCGTATGTTTTGCGACGAGCATAAAGTGTTTAACATCCGTACTCAAGTAATAGAATCGCAGTCTACGAAATACTTATTATTGAGTAGTTTCAGTGGCCATCTGTAGTCTTCATCATCAGTTCAACTTCCCCAAATGGTACTTTTCAAAAGCAACTGCTCAAGGTACTATAAGAAATACCCAAAACGCTATAGGTGTGCCTATAATATTTGAAGAGTTCCCTCGATTTCTCCAGGATCCCATCATTAAATCCTGATTTCGTAACAATGGGACCAACTAGAAAGTATACCCTTTCAAACGCAAAAAGAATTTTCCAAATCGGTCCAGCCGTCTCCGAGTTACGAGGTAACATACATTAAAAAAAAAAGTTCAAGACGAATTGAGAACCTCCTTTTTTTGAAGTCGGTTAAAAATACGTTTTTTTTATAAGTGTGTTGCTATTTTTATTTTTTGGATTTTGCAATAAAATTATTCTTTCTTTCGTTGTATTCTTTCTTAAAGAATACAAAAAAAAACATTATTAAAACATTATTCTAAAGAAAATAAATTGTATTCGCAACGTTTTTAGTAGTGAATGTATTCTAAACGCAAAACAAACATAAGAGGCCACTTGTCTCCGTGAAACAAATGACTGTTACCAAGAAGTTGTACGAGCAAAAGCATTTACGATGGAAAGATAAAAACTTTGCTTTGACTAACGAAATATACCCACTATTAATCGTGAACTTATCTAAGTGACTCATTAGACGCTTCCTATGGACGGTGGGCAGCAGAGAACCTTGGTTCTTCCCGATAGTGTAGTTTTTCGTTATTGATTTATCCTGGACAAAGAAAATACTGACGTATTGTGTTTGGAATACAATATTAAGATACGTTGCGATTGTACGTTATTTTTAGGGATCCATACCTGAAAAGGAAAATAATGGAACCCTTATCGGATCACATTGCTATCCGTCTGTTTGTCTGTCTGTCAACTCTAGTCCCTTGAAGTACTAAAAATCAAACATCCAAATTAAAAAAGCGTATTTCGACACTCTCAAGGGAATCAAAATTGATAGGATACTTCCCGTTGTGCTAGAACTATAAAATTTGGCAAGTGATATTTTTATACATATAGTACAGGTTCAAAAAAAAAAAAAACTGTAAACTAAATACAGTCAAACCTGGATAAGCGAAAGTTCAAGGGAGCACAATCTCATTCTAGCTTATAGAGGTTTCTCACTAACCCGAGTTTCTCGCTAATGTAGGTACATGGGTAGCGTTTCTCTCTTATAGGGGTACGCAGCAATAACAGGACAGGACAGTACACAGGCATGTATTTATAATTTCTTCGTAAAAAATAGTCTTATAGGAGATCGAAATTTAAAATTGAAGCTACTAGTTCAAGTGAGGAATCACATAAAAGAGCTGGATGTACATATTCCAAAACATGTTTTATTATGACGCATACATTTTTATTAGGGTTCCGTATCCAAAGGATAAAAACGGGACTCTATTACTAAGGCTCCGCTATCTTTCTGTCTGTCTGTCACCAGGCTCATGAACTATGACAGTTGAAATTTTCACATGATGATATATTTCTGTTTTATTAAGTAATGAAAAACCCTTCGGTGGACGAGTCCGACTTGCACTTATCCGGTTTTTTTTACTTAGGTACTTAATAAGTTAGTTTACAGCGTACAGTTTGATTCAGTTATTGTATTGCTATGGCTCCCAAGTCGATGGCGCGTCGTGTTCCAAGCGCGCCTGAAAGAGCTTTCAGCACTAATTACGGGGCTCGATAGGACTATTACCTGCGGGGTTGGGGGACTGTTCTAACGAGATACCGCGGTCCTGGAACGCTAAAAGTCTGCAAAGTCTCATCCGCATCACCCAGAATGTAGGGTCATTTGATGATTAATCTCTCTCAAAAAGAGAAAAAGTGTATTCCTGTAGATAATAGTAATAAAATTAACAGGTAACAGTTATTATTATAATAATTGTAAATGAAAGTTAAGCAGAAGAGTTCTGTACTAGTACTATGCAGTAGGTGACTACCATCAAGCCTCAAAATATTGCTACTAATAATTTCTGTGAGGTTATCCGAATAGAAATTCTCAACCAAGTTAGGACAAAGGTCTTTTTTTGGTGGGAAAACTATCTACTGACTAAAAACCCACCCTTCTTCCTCCTTACCCTTGCGTTTTGGGCTACGGTATCTCCTTAGAATGTTCCCGCAACCACGGAAGAACATTTTGTCTGACTTAATAGTGGAACTCAAGACGTCATGCACAGTTGTTGGGATCAAAAATGTTATTATTCTGTAATAGATTTTTTTGCAGAAATATCGCTGGTTTGCGAGAATATCGACATAGCTCGAAATGCTGTTCAATTTAACTAGATACTTGTGTGAAATAATCATAAATTTTAACTGAGACACAATGCCAATTTTGCACCGACGTTCATCAGTGACTGGGCCTGGGTTTGAGTCAAATCCAGGCCTAGTCTCTCTCACAGAGGAGCTTTGCATGCTTAAGATTTATAATAACATCGTCTATTCTATGTTTTATGCAAATAAAATATAGTGTTTTGTCTCAAATTAATAATAACACTCATCGGCGCAAAATTGGCATTGTGTCTCAGTTCACGATGTTATACTTAAATTTATGATTATTTCAAACAAGTATCTAGTTAAATTAGACAGCATTTCGAGTTATGTCGATATTCTCGGAATCCAGCGATATGTCACGTCATTTTAAGGTTGGGTTACTTTATATTTTTGCCCTAAAGCCAGAATGTACAAGGAATCTAATTTTTATACCCAAGTAACAGCAAATAAAACTTATTATATTCTATCCATCAAATCTAGACCAATAAGGCATTTATCATCAGCTATTTACACCAATACAAACTATTGAATATACCACTAATGAATAATATAGTATACTTAATTAATTGAATATATTAATAATGTATGTAAATCTAACAGTATGGTGCCAGGCTTATGTCACCCCATCTCTTACAATATGATGTATGGATTTAATCAGTGAATGTGTTGGTTGCCCTGTCTACGTGTTATAATATTACTGGGTAAAATCAGAAAATTCCTTTTCACGTATCCGCAAAAAAGTAGTTTCGTTCGTAAATGTTTTACATGTATATTTATTTATACTTGATATGTTATATTTGGGAGTTATATTTTGTTTGTGGTGTACAGAAAAATAAAAAGTTTACTTTTTATTCAAAAACTTGACAGCAAAGAAAGACTAAAATTGTTCCAAAAATCACTTTTCAAGAGATCTGATGCAGTCGGTTGCATTTATGCATCAGACTAGTAGAAAGTCATAATTATAACGTTAGTTGTTTCTTTTTAATTACACAAACCTTTGCCAAATCACTTTGGAAATACCCTGTACACAGCGAGTTACAGTAATAAAGCAAAGCCTGAATTTTCCTCTTCATTATGAACACGTTTTACAACGGGACCAACAATGTAATCGCGAAAAGAAATCAAGTACACTTCAATGTTTGAATAACTCGAAACAATGTTTAACTGAACAGCTAATATTTTGTCGTTATGTGAAGGTTGTTCCCAAAGAATTTGTTGTTCAAAATGAAGAGTTTTTATGTTCGACTGAACTTGATCACACACGCCACTAGTCTTTTGAGCACATTATCAGTGGATAGCGATGCATGCAGCTTTATTTAGTTTTGGGTTTTTATACAACGTGTAACGAAAACCCCATATCTATCCAAAAGGGCTGAAGACAACATCTGGTATGGAGTCTCTATGCACAGCTTCAGCACAAAATAACTGACCCAAAGAATTGATACCAAATTATTGGTTTCATATATTTTTTGAATACCAATCATAACAAACGTATCACAGCACTACGAGGGTCAATAACTTTCCACGTCACTTGCCAATAACACGATAATTATTTTCGCTATTCTTAATTGAAAAATTCGGTTTTTGGTATCAGTGTATTGGAATTTGTAATAAATTCTACACACGTAGACTTAGGATTACAAAACCCTTGCCATATCGTTTGTTATCATCCAAAGAAGCCATGCACTTCGTATGTATATACCCTTTAAATTACACGTTGTATATTACACAAAATAATGTGCCTTACTGGGTTCGAACCCACGACAACTGCAACTTGCAAGTCAAGCCCATTACCACTAGGCCACCATTTCACTGTATAAAGTAATCCTTACTAATATTATAAATGCGAAAGTAACTCTGTCTGTCTGTGTGTTACGCAATAACGCCTAAACCACTGAACCGATTTTAATTAAATTTAGTACGGACATAGTCTAGAGCCTGAGAAAGGACATAGGTTGTTTTTTAATGCGAAAAAAGGGCCGTAAGGGGTTGAAATAGGGTATGAAAGTTTATATGGAACTTACGTCATTTTTAAAGCTTGAAACTTATTTTTTAGACTTTTGATTAAATGTTAATCAAATTATGTATGAGATTTATTTTCGAAATAATTAGTCTAAAAAATTAAAAATGCTGCTGAAAGTCACTATTCTGCGCCGACGAAGTCGTGGGCACAGCTAGTATTTTATACATAAATGTATTCAATGGGTTTCAATGGGTGTTTTCGGTCCGGAAAAAAATGCAATTGAGTTTTTCTATAAGACATTTTTCAGTAGAAGCCCTGAGTTTGATAGTTGGCGGTGTGATACCTATATGCAACGTAAAGCACGTTAAGTCCTTGGTACTCACTGTCATTTGGGCATCTTTGACAGTAGTCAGAAGCCATAAAATCTGACTTTAGTTTGGCCAAGGGGCATTGTGTTACCCCGGATTATGGAGATAGGCAGCCACTCCACGTAAAACACTTATAATCAGCTGCATCGAGTTAGTCTGGAAACTAACCCCAACATAGTTGGGAAAAGGCTAAGCAGATGATGATACTTATACAAATGTATACAATAATATACATCAACGGAATTCATGCTTTATCTCTCTTAGATTAAGTTCGTTAGTTGAATGATCAACAAAGTTTCGCGTCTAAGCTACTCGTCATCCGTATGTCACTGCAGGGACCCAGCAGGCGGCGAGGGGGAGAGGGAAGCGGTCGCCTCCTTCTGCGAAGCAGTCATGCTTCCGAAGGAGGAGGCGGGGCGTGTGAGGGAGAGGATGGCGTCCTCCCTCCAGCCCAGCCGCAGTGGTAGACGCCCACGGCGTCGGACGTCGGCCGACGATCTCCGGCCACCGTAGGCGCGGGCATGCGGACAGCGAGTAAAGGGCAACTCGCTGTCCGACCATGGACCATGCCCGGGTCGACGGCGCGTCGTGTTCCACGCGCGCCTCAAAGAGCGTCAGCAATATGACGAGGCCCCCCCGTAGAGGGCCGAAGCCTGCCGGGGTCGTGGGACTCATCCCGTTACCGTGACCCCGGTACGTAAAGGGTTATTGAAGGAACACCGTGGATTTTCGTCAGTAAAAGTCTGACAGTCCCTCCCACCCTGCCCGGGGTGGGAGGACTTATTTGATAATTATACCAAGCTAAAAAAAAAAAAGGGACCCAGCAGAATATCAGCGCCAGGTATTTACAGCCTGGCACATGCTGAGCTGGGGACCCATTTGGTGCAATCGCGAGACACACGCCGCTATTTTTACGTCCTTTTTTTTTTAATGTATGTAAGTGTTACTTTATGTATTTTCATAATGTTACTCAAACTGCATGTTATATTTTTTCTTTTGTTATTTTTTTTTGTTGTGAATCATTATTATTTCTCTTTTTATTATGTGAATTTTGTGTCTTGTGTTGTACCAAATAAACGTTTTATCTATCTATCTATCTAAAGTTTATCACCTGCGAAGTCAACAAAAGTAAAATGATCTCATTTCAGGTTTGCGTTATTTATGTCACTATTTGTATAAAGCTGGGTTCTTTCTGCGACTTTGCTCTCTAAGTGTGTCCCAGTGGATCTGAGTACAAAAACACAACTCAAGGCACCTGCAATGGCGCACATTTCTATGAATAATGAAATCTGACTTGCTTTTTCACAACTATGTTCAAATCGGCGTTCAGTTCAACTGACTGCAGTTAGCATCAGTATTTTACATAAAAAACTGCCTATCTACCTTCACAATCCAGACTAGGAGCCAACCTCAACAAATCATACCTACGTGTACCTCTATGTCTGTATATGTGTTTATTGTATCTTTATAATTTATTTTATTAGTCAATTGCTTATGTCTTATTTAACGTAATTCGTATTTATACACACTGTGTCTATCGTCTCTTATTCAACTCTCCTGTCGCGGGTTTCTTTTGTCTGTGTTTTTTTTTTAAATTTAAATTCTCTTTTAAGTTACTTGTGTTTTAAATTTTTACTTTAACTGTTTGCTACAGATATAAAGACTACAGTTTACAATAAGCTGGTAGTGACTTACATACATATATTTTATTTCAGCATTTAGAATCGATATTTAAAGTTTGTTACATGGCGATACCCCACCGCGAATATTATTTTTTTAAGGATTTTTTCTTGAACTTCTTCTAAGTATTTTTTGCGTACAGGGTTTTTTAAATTGTAAATTTTATTTTAAGCTTTTTAAACTTTTCACCTACCATAGTTTTTGTCAGTTTGACCAATTACATATAATATAGTAAACATCGTTCCCTTCCATTTGATACGCCACTTGGGTATATTTGACAATATTCAATATTCATTCCCACTTTCACTGCCCTTATCTAGTAAATGGCTGAACCGATTTTAATAAAACATGTCCGATTGTATATACATGTTGTGTTTGTTCATTTGATACCCCACTTGGATATATTTGACAACATTCGATTATTCAACCCCAATTTTACCTCCCATACCTAGTAAATGGCCAAACCGATTTTAATAAAACGTGTTAGGTTGTAATAGACACGTCATGCCCTTTCATTTGATACTCTACGTGGATATATTTGAGAACATTCGATTATTCATCCCCACGTTCACCCTCCATATCTAGTAAATGGCTGAACCGATTTTGACAAAACATATCTAAGAACTACCGCCTGAAACCCCGGATATACTAATGAAAAATCGCGTCTAAACCGGTTTACCCTCTTTTTGCGTCGGGGCTTAATAAATGTATAATTTTTGCTTTTATTCCTTTTTCTAAAATTAGCTTCTATGTTTATTTTATGAATGTAACCTATCTGCCATTCAGTACATCTCTATTTTCATCAGAATTTCTATAGGCATGAATACTGAATTATTAAGTATCAACTGAATAATTCCCTTAAAACCCAAATAATTTTGAAGCCAGGATTCAAGCTCTAAGCAACGAAAGTGCCACAGTAGGACTATCTATGAACACAGAAAAAACTAAACTACTCACAAACTTCAAGAAAGTTACAATTAGTGTTGATGCAAAAGCATTAGAATATGTGGAGGAATACACCTACCTAGGACAAATAATAACACCAAAAGACCAAACAATCAAAGAAATTAACCTTTAAATAACTACACCCGCCCTTAAGCCTGCCCACATAAGTCTGTGTATGACGAAAATACTAGTCACTGAAAGAGATCATGAAGTCAAGAAATGTGGGAATTGCTGCAAAAAGAAAGATCTTCAACATCTGTATTCTATATATTACATTTGGATGCGAATCTTGGGCACTTATAAAACAACACAGAAACGATCCGAAGTATTTCAACGAGCCATGGAAAGGAGTATGTTTGGAATATGTAAAACAGAGCATTTAAAACATGAACAAATAAGATCAAAAACCCGAGTTACAGATATTTTGACCAGAATTAACCAACAAAAGTGGAGGTGGAGAGGCGACATGATCAGATCTAGTATTGAGAAATAGAGCCAGAGTCTCAGATTGGTACCCTAGATATAGCAAAAGGAGCAGAGAGAAACAAATAAGGAGATGGGAGAACGAGCTCAGACTCACAGCGGGCCCTCTTTGGAGGAGAGTAGCCCGGAATAAAGATCAGTGGAAAACGCTAGAGGAGGTCTATGCCAAAAAGGAAACTGAATAAAGATATATCCTTTAACACGTTAACAAAAAAGAAATGATTTAGTATAACAGGCTTTATTATTATTATTAATTCACTTGGTTGAGAAGTAGAGAAAGCCTTTGGCGTTTAGTCCACCTGTGTACTATATGTAGTGTAAACAAATAAATAATGAGTACAAAAATAACACGTACCTACATAAAATACACACTTGAACCTTTTTTTCTGGTAGGGAAAATCATCAAATGATTTCTCCCGATCTCGGTGGAGCGGAAGGCAGTGTCAGACTTCCACTGACTAAAAACCCACCCTGTTAGTTCAGCTGCCTTTAAGTTCCGGGGCATGGTCCTTACCGGAACATGCTTGAATCTGGCATAGTTATAAAAATCGGAGTTTATGTATACATAAATAATATTTATTTATTTGTCTCAGACCATTGATCCATAGAGTGTTAGTAAAAAGCTTAACCTATTGTTAGTACCTACATACAATTAAAACACAACATCAATTTAATTTAAGATCAATTGTATATGTAGAGATAGATATTAATATGTACTACGTAATTTACCTACTATGCATGGGTAAGGAGTATATAACCTACTACATTTTGATGATGATTATAATACATCCATTTACATTAGGGAAAGGCAGATGTAAAATACAGTCACTAAGATTATCATTAATTATCTCGAAATTAGTTACAAAACTATTTCATATTAATAATTCCGTACGACGGTAAACTTTGAGCATTTCCGCCTGTTGGTAAGGGCGGGTGTAGTTATTTAAATCCCCTAATGATAATATCAAACAGCCCGTGTGTGAGTGCCCTATGTTCGCGTTAGATAACTTGTGATAAACGATATTTATTTTGCATAATCGGCTATAACTAACTCACACTTTTATACGTAATTTTTTCGCGTTAGCTTTTTTTAGCATTTTCTAACTGACTACCCTGAGTAATTATATATAACACGTTTATTTCTCATCAACAAAATAACTTAAAACTTAGTAAAGTAAACGTAACTAAGGGTTTGACTTTGAGGGTGGTGCCTGAAAAAGGTTTCTATAAGAACATGTATTACAGGTCACCAGTTCCCTTCCACGGCCTGAGACCCACTGGATAGAATAACTCTAACAAACTCAGAACTTATATTTATTTACTTGAGTAGGTAACTAAATATAACTTCATAGTAGAAATAAGTCTAATAAAACCGTGTTATATTTTGAAGCAGTATTATTGGCCTTATGAGGTTAATATCGAGTAGGTAGGTAACTTATCACTGCTTTATTATTTCAAATATTACTTGGTTGTATTTAGAAATCTTAGGTTTACCTATGATCCTGAAGGATGTGCCGTAACGCCAGTAACAGGCGTTGGACAAACAGGGCTCCGGAGTGGTTATTTTAGAGGAAACGGGGCCCTCTCCATATGCTGATGGTGATCACCGGAGTGGTTTTAGTAAGGTAAGAATCACACACTCCCCAGTCTTCTCCCCAAAAGTCGCCTTTTGAAGGTTCCCTTCTTCGACAAAAAAAGATATACTTGTAATGTTAGAGAACTAAAATTTGGCCCGCCAATCCTGGGATTCGCTATATTGAGTTTAGAAGGATATCACATAATTACGTGTATTCAAAAGATCCCAACAGATTGGGTACAATTATTTTTAATTCAGTTTCAAAATTTTTGCGTTGCGTGTCGTGGATTCGATTACCGGAACAAATGTATCTACATAGTTGCTCCACAGTATTCCTAGTATGGGACAATTAAAATATATATATTTCATAGATACGTCGATAAGTACAGATAGTTTCAAATAAAATATAAATCTGGGGGCACGGCAGTGCCCCCGCCAAGTCGAGCAAAAAAGCGGCACGGCCGTACCATTCTTTTCTCGAAGCAACTCAGGCCATTTTCGACCTCCTATAACTTCGTTGTGGATAAAACTAGAAGCCTGAATTTTTAGTAACCAAACAGGCATTGTATAAACATGGTATATTTCAAATTTCATTCAATTTGAACCAGTAGTTTAAGAATTATAACGAGTCAAAGTTCCTTAATTTTGTCACTCACTGACTGACCGATCATCAAAAGTCTAAAGCACTTCTAGCAGACATAGAAGCTTCAAATTTAGAATACAATTAGTGTTTAGTATATGAATCATGGAAAACTATAATATCTTTCAATTTCGTTCCAGTTTTCTAGATACATCAACTGCATAAATAACTTTGTAATCCCATATAAATATATAGGATTACAAAGTTACATTTGCAGTTAATTAATCAATGTACCTGTATAATATAATGAAATAATAGATGTAGATGGGTACTTTTTTTTTTTTGGTGAAAAATATCATCGAATGACTTCTTCCGCTCGGGTGTATCAGAATTCTACTGACTAAAAACCCACCCTGTTTCTTCGTAAGCCCTAAAGTTCCGGGGCCGCGGTATCTCGATGGAACTTTCCCATAAATCCCGACAGGCAATGGCCCTATGAGGCCCCGTCACTGGTATTAACAGCTTTATGAGGCGCGCGTGGAACACAACGCGCCGCCGACCCGGGCCTGGTCCTTACCGGACGGTGAGCGACCCCTGCTCGCCATCCGCAGGCCCGCAATAAACAATTTAATTTATATTTGTATTACTTGTGAGATATATTGTGTTTTCATGCGATGGCCGAGTCAATCTATTTATTTAAAACGGTAAAGATTTTTAATATTGATATGGTCACTATAAGATGTCGTTAGGTTAGATAATTACGTAACAACTTAAGACAGAAGGTCCCTTAAGTAGGGACTGAATAAATTAATAACCGACTTGGTATTACATGGATCTCACAACTTTTTACGGTAGAACAACTAAGTTGCGAGACTTGGGTTTTTGACAAGTATTGTTTTTTATGGGTCTAATATTTTATAGGAAACACTCTTTCTGGGTAAAACAATATTCGAAGTTCTCGTAATTATATAAGAAATCAGATATTATTAAAAAAATCATACTACTTGTTTGAAAACAAATCGAAGTACAGGTAAGTTGTTACGAGTATTCGCCGGGAGTGGATGGAGGGAACACCCAGGATATAATATTGTACCTACTTATTGAATTTCATAAATATTTGCTAGTCTTGCTTGAATTTGAAACTTCATCTAAAGGTGCGCTTACACGGGCAATATTTTGAGCAATAATGGCTCTGGATCAATTAGGTGGAGCAATCTAGAGCAATTTCAATAAAATGCGGCAATAGTTTCGGCAGTATTGCTTATTATTATTATTATTTATTATTCACTCCATATCACTGATATGAATTGCGAATATCCATTGGGCATGGAAATTCAAATTTAAATTTTATATCCATCTCGTTTGCACTTGTTTCTTTTGCGGCTTCTAGCGTCTCGCTTCCGCGAGGAGTGAGGGACAGCGTGGACTGGCGGAAGTACAGCGGCGTCTGTGAACTGCTTGGCTGTTGTGAAATGTGACTGCATTTCGTCGATTTATAATGGCGTCATCTTCTTCGTGAAATAATTAAAATAATTTCTCGAAATTGCTCCTTATCGCTCAATATTGTTGTTGCTAAACATTTTGCCAAGTTGATGCTTGTTGCCATTGCCCTAAATTGCTTGATGTAGTCATGACGTCACAGCTGACGAATGTTGACCGGGATTGAGCAATTTTAGTTGCTCGTGCTCGCACCTTAAGCATTCGCAGTGGGTTTAATTTACTGAAAAATTAAACGTAGATAATGGCCAGCAAGGCCCGTAGTTTGTAGTAATGCGAAAAACGATTTATTTTCAATGAAAGTTCTGAATTTAGGTAAACTCGGATTCGGGAAAAAACAGCTCTATGACACATATGTCAAAAGTCAAGTCCCCCGTAACCCTTACTTTTACGGGCCTGTTGAATACAAATCGTGACTTCAAAATAAATTTAACATGTTTAAAGCTATAGTGAGTTGAGCCTACTTGAGTTGGTGACGACAGCTTCAAATGATTAATTCAAATATTTTTTTTTTCTGATACTGTATGTATTCACATAATCTTCTATTCATCAAATGCAATTTAACTCTAGTAACTGTGAATGTTCTTGAGTGGAGTTGCCATATTTCCTTCTTAGACAAATATAATATTTATTAAAAAAAAGTAATAAAACGAAACTTTACACAAATGGTCTAAGGGGTAGTATTCATTGTTGGAGTCATTTGATGATTTGCGTCCCGAAAAAAAAAAGGATTCTTGATTCCTACACCTTTCGTTTGATACGCTTGTGAGTTAAGTAGGTACGGAATTCTTTACTACGCTTGGGATCCAAAATGGCGCCCATGACATAAGAGACTTTTAAAAGCTCAATGCGTAATCAATAAAATAAAAAAAACGGTTTATAGATAGAAAGAATACTCTTTATTGTACACCAATAATTTAAAAAAAACACTTGATTATATTATTATTTAAATATAAACGACGTTCAATTTTTTTTATTTACCATGTCCAGATTTGCAAAATGTTGAATAACAAAAATCAAATTAATAATCCCATCACATTCAAAGACGTTTAAATCCGGACGCGTCAATTGCATAGCGTGGTACCCGAGGGTTAAGCCTGGCTCATTTTGCCAGACCGTGAATAAATGGCTGCATAACCAATCAAGTTAATCAGCCAATGAATACCGTACCGCAGTTCAGATTATCATGATTTTAAATTGAAATTAAATTTTAACGAAGTAAAAAGAAGTTGGTAGCTCTGCAACTGCTATTGTCGTCATACAAATTCACTTATGTTGAAGTGCTTCGTCAATTTTGTTTGAACAATTCCCTAGTATATTAATAAATATTTTTTATTTTAGTAATGGGTTAAAAATATCACTTTTATATGTACTTATATTTTGGTCAGCTTAAAAGGTCTGTTGTGTGATGAGTGTGTATAACAAGGTCCAATTTTCTACCCTCACAGAACTTAATAGGCTCGAGCTGCTAACAGAAAAAACTAGACCAAATTTCCTAAGAAATGTAGTCCTTAAAAATAAATATAGCGTACCAAAATACAATCATGTGTAAGGGACTGGGGTTTCTGAGTATGTAGTAACTTACTTTATTTACAAACTCCCAGAAGAATTGTTAACGCTTTTGTACACTTTATAAAATGTTGTTAATTTTATTTAGTAAGCCTGTATTTTTTGTAGTCTAATAAAGATTATTTATTTATTTATACTTTTAGAAATTTCTTAATGTGAAGATTATTATTAAGTTTGGGCCTGTACCAGCACCCTTAATACAAGTTATTTAGATAACTTAGTAAGTGTGATGGTTGCAACACCTAACAGTTTTTATTAACACAACTGTAAGTGTAACTTAGGATTATTTCTGTTAACATTGTAATATTATGCGACTAAATAAACTCATTAGCACAGGTCAGCCCTAAGAGGCTTTCGTGTATGGCTAATGTGACCATTTTTTTTTTTCGTGTTAAAGTGGGACACCTATGGAATTTAGTATATAAATAAAAATAAATCGGTGTAAGATGCCATATTTAAAAATAAAATACAATATATAATTTAAAATGTGATTTCAAACAATTTTGGTATCTTACCCTCACTGGAATTTTAATTACACCAACTTACTCCAAAAATAATATTTATACCTAATAATTTCGCGACAAAAAACTATTTTACTATAGCAAAATCGGTTAAACGGTTCAGGCGTGAAACATAACGATTTAGTTTTGTGTTTATTATATGGAGATAGGATTAAGATCAGGCAGTGCAAAATAATTTTCACGCAAGCTCCACCCCCATCCACCCCGGTTAGGCCGTTGTATACTAAACGCTAACGCAGCAGTAATAAAGTTGAATATCGCGTGCGCTCTTTCACCATGTTCGGTTTCGAAACTGCCGTGGTGTGCTAAACGCTAACTCAGCAGTAATAAAGATGAATATCGCATGCGCTCTTTTACCATATTCGGGTTCGAAACTAAATGTCTTAAGTCTAAATTCTTATTTCGTTTATAACTAAAGTGATAATTGATCTAGAGAAAAAAGGACCTATATTTGGATAATAAACTATATTTTCTTATTGTCAATACTAATTTTAGACATTAAAGCCGAGTAATCTTTATTAAATTTTGAATAATCTTCTAAAAAGACATGATTTTCGATTAAAAAAATGAATCGAGTGAAAATGTTCCAATTGCGAAACTGTTCTAGACATGGAAAGAAAAAGATCCAATAAATCATATACTAAAGTTCCATTTTGATTGTATGCGTGATTGTTACAGAATATTAATACAAAATTACATACAATTTAGGGAGCCTCCTCTTAATAAGTATTTGGTAAACTTGCATGTCAGTCGCTCACTCTCGCTTGGTTCTGACTCCCAACCCCGCGTCTCAGCTGCCGTCTTCCGCGCGATTTTAGTGATATTTTAATGTAGACAAGTAAGTAGGTATATAAAGGTTTGTTTGTTAAAGCGGGACATTTTTGTTCTCGTTGGGGACAGCGGAATAGACCGCCTGAAAGCGGGACAATCCCGCCCAAAGCGAGACGTATGGTCACGTTATGTATGGCAAAACATTATGTTATACGAGTATATTGTGTACAAAATAATAATAAACAAACTGCACCAGTTTTGCTCTTGCTGTCTAGACTGAGAAAAACACCACAGCAAACTTAGTGTTTTTGATCAGTAGGATTGTATGTAGGCTAGTATCTGTGATGATCTTTGTAGGGAATACCTAACCAAGTTTGAGTGGACTTGTTTAGACAGTGCAAGCATTTGTCCAGAATCGTGAAACTGAACTAGCTACATCTTCTATCGCTAAAAGTTGCGTTATAATATTTGATCCTTTTTCTTTGATTTAAGTTTATAATTAATTAGCATTTAAGTTCACTGACCATACATTAATTTTCTTTCACGATGATTCTCTGATAAACACATTACTCTCCTTTGTTTCGCGTGGTTGGGTAAAAAGAATATTTTATTTACTCTCTTTCCGACGCGGTTTCGTTCTCATGGACAATCCTACAAAGCTGCATATTTATTTTTCTGACGTTAAAAAATTATTGATTAATAGCTACACTATTTACACAGTAGTGTAGCTAATAATAAAATTAATTAATCTTTCTGATTTCTGATCTCTGATTTACAGATAATAGGGTAGTTTGCTGTGTTAAAAAATAATTATTTTATTTAGTCCATTAGGTAGTTTTTCAAAAAATATTGGTCACGTAGTTTTTGCTTTTTCATGTCAAGAAAAATTTACAAAGATCGAAAGCTTCAAAGTACAGGAGCTGCTGACGTCACACCTTGCTAAGAATTATACCGAGGTGTGACATCATGCGAAATTTCTACTCACTCTATCGTTTTAATTTTTCAATTACGTGAAAAAAAGAATACGTGTCCAATGTTTTTTGTTAAGCTACGTGACGGACTAAATAAAATATTTTAGGAAACTACCCTATTGTACTTATTTATAACGTACGTTTACAAATAGACTTATAGCAGTCACACGAGTTAATTTTTAAGATTAAGCACGCTCGACGAGGTATGTCCGTGGATGGGCAACTATCCCTACGTGCATTATAGTCATCACGAGTAGTCGGAAGCCAGAAAATCTGACTTTTATGTCATGAATTGGGTATTCTGTTACCCAGTTATGGATTGTAGAGGTCCAATAGGCAGTCTGTTCAAGAAAAACACTAGTATTCAGGTACATCCAATGCATCTGGCTCTGACATAGTTTGAAACAGGCTAAGCAAATGATGATATTTACAGGTAAGACTAAGTTTGTATAGATCATCCAGCTGACTCTCTAGAAATCTATCTATATTAACATTATATTCGATAACCTTATTTATTTCTCCTTTGATTTAATAAGTGCTCAATATTTCAATTTGTAATTATTTATTTTAATGATGTATTTCAAATATTTCCTTTCAATGTTTTATATTTAATTTAACGTTATTTTAAATAACATAGTTTGGTTCATTGCATATATAAGTTGCACAACCTGTTATTGAGAAGAAGACACTGACTACCGAAATACAGGTATTGTGTACCTAGCTCGGTAGACAGGGCTTCAAAAGTCTGTAAAAATTGTTATGCCATACATATATTTATTTATTTATTTCCAAGGCACGCCAACAACTTATTTACAAAATTATATACAGATAAACATACATTAATAGACCTGTGTAAACAAGTTACTTAGTTATATATAAATAATTATTATATTATTATTATATATATTATAATATTCGTACACTAAACAAAACAAATCAGAACTAATCTCGCAACAAACTTTCACAAATGTATGATTCGCCGCGGCACTAATGCTTCAAGCTTCATCTACCGCTCGAAGTAGATACTCGTATGTAAATCCTCATATCTATTGACGTGTAACCCCTCGGGCCAGCTCTGGCTCATTTGACTTCACAATGGAAGTTGCTAGTGCTGCCAATCGCTTACTGGGATCAGGGAAATCATGTTTTCATTTCCGAGGTTACGTATATCTCACAACTGTTTCTGCAGAAATTCGATGGGTAGCTGAACTTTATTCGGCGAGAGATAGAGAAAAGACAGATAGTAAATTTATTTTACCTATTAGCAAGGGTACACAATAAATGCAAAAGAGAACACACTTAATTAAATAACACCACATTGTGTATGCTTAACGGTTTGCCAAATAGGCCCAGTATGCGATAAGTTTTTTCGAATATTAATTGTTATACAGATGATTAAATAAATTTATTTCTGCAACATTTTTGCATCCTGCGAAATATGCCATTATTTTTGCTATGATGACAATTAAACGAAAACAGTCATACCTAAATAAAAAGCAATATTTCAGTAGTAGCCACTTTTCACCTTATTCTAAAAAATCTTTAACTCTTTCTTGTTCGTGTTTTCTGCGAAACTAAAAATAAGTTTTTATTTTCGTCGAGAAATGTAAACAGTGCACTGTCTACAAACAACGCTGCTGAAAATTTCCAGGTAATCAATTCTGAATATAAACATTCGAAATTAATGACTACGTGGCTCTAACGTTTGGAGCTTCATCTGGCATGCAATGTAGATGTTTAAAAAACGTAACCTAACATGTCCTGTGTCGCGCTCCCGAGGGTAATGTCTGGCTCATTTAGCAAGACCACAGATAATTAATTCACATCAACTCATCAGGGTGCAACGGTCTGGCTTGTTTATATTTGGTTTCTTTTTCTTTTAAAGTGCTGTTTTGTCATTGGCTTTTTAATTTCGGTTTTTGAACAGTATAATTTTATACATATTTCATGCACTTATTTACTTACTTCTCTTTCAGAACTCATTCAATATGTTGTTTTTATACTGCATATCGTTGCAAAAATTATTGTGTAAGTATAGTATGATAAAAAAACATGTATTCTAAAAATATACCCAAATGATTTATTGCTTTTTGTATTGAACTAAATATCCATTATTTAATGTAAAGAAGCATTAATTTGAGGAAAATAAAACAAAACGAAATAGTTCAATATTTTAGATAATTTGTATATTTATATCTTTGTAATTACTATTGTTTTGATTTTACTGTTTATCTTTCTATTAACTGGCGCCTGCCATATCCAGTCTCTACACCACTCTAAGATCTACTGGTAGAAAATGGTAACGGTATTAAATCGCCTTTGTACAGTAGTTTTTACTTGTAAATAAAGTTTTAATAAATAATTACAATAATTAATAGAATCATAAATGTAACGCAAAAGTTCCTTGTACTACAGGAATTATGAATGACGAACAATAAGATATAATTGGATAATAGGTGTCCCAAAGGGTGTCGTGCGTGACGCTTTCAGTTCGTACTAAAAGTTGAGTTAATTATGTTTATTGGCAAATTTTAGCGGAAGCCGTAAAACAAAATAAGCCATTTTGTTTAAAAAAAAAATTGAAAGTATTTTCTTGACACAAACATTTTAAAAGTTTTCCAAGAACCAGATATGTTAGAAATTATACTTAAAACTTTGTAAAGTGTATCTGTGTTGACTTCAGATTATTTAAATTAATATATATTATTTAAGATATGTCTCGGGATTTAATAAAAGGATGCGGACGTTTATCAAAGTGAAATAAATTATGGTTTGCAGAAACAACAATTAAAATCGTTGCAGCCACATTAAATAAATTGTTATTTCAATTGTTTCTGCCCCATTGGGTAGTAAAATTAATTTCCACTATTATTCATGTTCAAATTTAAATATAATTAGCATTTAAAACATCAGCTGAAATATTTATTATAGTTAACAGTAGTCGATGCTTTTAATTTGCGAGAAAAATAAATAATGAAGTAGATTTTCACAACCTGAATTAAACTGAAACACTGTTTGCAAAGTAGAAATACTTACATTCTCATACGATCGAAGATAATTACCAATATGGCACGACACAATCATGAGTTCAGAGTTACTTTTTTCATAAAACTACACGAATTCATTTCGGCCGCACAATATTCCAATAAGTTATTAAAGTGTTTTATGACAGCGTGTCATTATAAACTTAATTGTTAGTACAGTACACGTGGGCGATAAAGCGCGGGAAATCGAAGTGTTTAGCGCCAAAACCGACCTCCCCCGAGACCACCATCCCTTACCGTGCTCCACAACATACTGACAACTGTCACCGGCCACCCGGCCACCGCCGTTTTGCTCGCTTTTACTACGAGCGCTTTTCCTCTTGGCCCTATCTTGGTTTAACCAAAATTTATATACACACAGAAATGTACGAACACACACGGACAACAACTTAGTTCGAGTCGTGGAGATTCTCTATAAAGTACGGTGGTGTGCAGTGATAGGAATATGTGAATGTAACCCGTTCGAGACGCATCTTCATGGTAACGTGCCAATGCGTTGGTGCACACAGTACCAGGTACACTGAAGGAATATATAACATAAAATAATGGTATAAGGTCGTGTTTAGCATGTTTTAAAGAACTAGCGTTCATTCAAAGACAGAGCTAAAGCAGAATTGCGCATGTCCGTTATCAATCTTATGATCGTGAAACTACGAAAACTATTGCTATCCTTATTTTTCTTTAAGTTTCACTTTATCTAAAGCTATTGTTCGGACTCGGAGCCGCGCGTATCTTGGTGGCTTTTATAATTAATCAAATTGTTTGGTAACTAGGTTATATTTTGAAAGGGTACTATAGCAATTCTTTGTTTATTTTTACTTCTAGGTAAGCGCTGGGATATTTTACGAGCGATAAAGTTGGGCGCTTTAATAAAGGCAAAGCAACTTATAAATAAAAAAATGAATTTAATTTTAAGATCAGGTGTGTTTATTTGAAAACATTTTACACTGCATGTGTTAGACTTTTATAGCTACTTATGCAATGAATACCTGAGTACGTTACTTTCAATAACGATGTAACGATATAAAAAAATAATAATATTGTACCTAAGAATTTAATTATAGATAGGTAGACATTGTTATCTTAAGGGGAACATACTTTGGTGACAAAATCAGAATCAAAGCGAAACGTCCCAACTTGCAATCTCCAACTAGTTACAAAGGAAACAAAGGACTGGGGAAAAATAATTTCCTTACAACTGGGGATGATATTAACTGGCAGATAAGAGCGTGAGAGTATGAGTGAAGTACTCTGAGAGGGCGGCGTTTATATAAAGCTATGAATAACAATTTACTAAAGAGCCAGGAACGCAAACACTTGAGCGTAGAAGTTTGTTTCGAAGTGCCCAAACTCAGGAACAATGCCAACACGATGAGCTACGAATGATGAATTAAACCGAATGTAATGAAACGAGGCCACTTCGGGAGTAGCCGTGGGTTTTTTTATATTTTATTTTATAGTGGCTACCTTTTTTGTTGTGTATATCCAGCCTATTTTATCCTACAGCTGAGTAAATGCTTCCTTTCTCTCTTTTCGTGACTATTCTTTGGAAGTCCAGGCCAGTTTTTCAATAAGAGTTGAGCCCTCTCTACCATCTTCGCCATTAGCTGCCGCGAACTCACACCAAACGTGTCCTGCCAATTAACTGACGCTTTGTGGATTTTTAGATAACGTTCATGTTTTGATTTAGAGTGCAGTATTGTGTCTTATACATTCTGAGAGACAAATAAAATAAGAAATATCGAGCATTTAGACGATCTCCTTGAATCTCCTTACCGTCATTCGGCCCTAGTAGACTCAAAGATATATTTTCAAGGAGAAGACTATATTTTTTACCATTCCGCTGTATTTTTCGAATTTCCCTATAATTTATTTTATTCAGTAACACTTTATCGTCGATCTTAAAAGATTTCCAAAGATAAAAATAATACAATAAGCGGTCTTATCCCACAGGACAATCTCTTAATAATCTGGATGGACAGAAACTTTTAAACACCATCTTTTAAACATTGATATAATGGATATTCCAACACTTCAGGTATTTTTTTCCATGCTATTTTCTGATTATGTAACCAAGTATTATAGTACACCGATTCACGTTTTACGAATTAATTTTGGAATATTCTAGGTTCCAACATAAAACTTAAATTGTATCCATTCAATTCAGCCAATGCAAACGTAAGATGCCGTGCACTTATAGTAGGTATGACATAGCCAGCGGCGGGCGTCCCTTAATTCCTTTGTTCAAACGGGTGTAACTTTGCAGAGCAATATGCCCAACTGCGTCCTCAGATTTAAATCTCGAATACTACATCGATTTATTTGATTTGATTTAGACCCTGAAATTCAATATAGGTTTAAAAAAGCTAACAATGACGTATTAAGAAAAAACAACCGTTGCGCCAATGCAAGAACATAAACTCGCAGAGACACCTCTTATTTTCGAAAAATCAGTTACAATCGCATTATATCCGTCTCAAAACTATGAATAGACGATTTTCACCTCCGGAATCTTATCTTATTTGAGTATTAACAAAATCTCCATAAAGTTTAAAGGGGGAATTTTCCGTAACATTGACTTTGTCCCACAAATTACTTCAATTTAACATCAATCGACATCTTCACCCTACAATACCGCATCTTCTGATTCAATTTACGTGTTTCGTGGCTCTTTGAGGTCGACATTCAAGTGTTTTGCCGCTTCAACCGCCTTTATAGATGTCACTTTGTCACACTCGCGAGTTCAACCCCAGATTACGACTTCATATCTAAGTATTATTTTGTTTACCGACTGTCGCCAGTCACCACGATACTCTCCATATGTTGGAAGCTTAAAATACGAAGGTAGAACTTTTAGTACTGAAAATGTTTCGTAACTTTTTTATATTGATATTAGGCTCGCTTTCGACCACCATCTCACCTGATGGTGCTTGTGATGATGTGGTCGATGATGGAGCACGCTTACTTAGAAGTAACCTATTCAATCTTGACTTAAAGACCCCCAAGTTATAGCTATCGGGAAACACGGACTCCGGCCTAATATTAAGATGTTTAATATGGAGTCCCAGTATTATTTATATAAATTTGAAAACTTTTTATTTCTCACTAGCGATGCTCGCGACTTCGATAGCATGGGAGTCAATACAAATATTACCTACGCGGTTTTTCTCGCGTAAATTTAGATCCCCTAGGAATTCCAGAATACCCTCAACCCTATAGCTTTCTCTATCTTCTAGTGTAAGTCTCATTAAAATTTCCTAGCCGTTCAAGAGATTAGCCTGGACAAACAAAAGACAAACGACGGACAAAATGTTGAATGGTTTATTTTTGATTTAGTATTATGTAAATAATTACATAACTTGTAATTCATTTTCTGTCCTAATAGGAGATATACAACGTGTAACGGAAACCCTATATCTATCTAAAAGGACTCAAGGCAACATCTGGTATGGAGTCTCTATGCAAAGTTTCAGTTCAAAATAAGTGACTCACAGAATTGACCCCAAATTATTGGTTTCATATGTTTCTTGAATACCAGTAATAACAAACGTGTCACAGCACTATGAGGGTCATCGCTTTCCACGTCACTTGTCAATAAAACGATAATTCTCTTCGTTCTTCTTAATTTGAAAAATTCAGTCTCTGGTATCAATGTATTGAAATTCCTAATATGCTCCACACATGTACACATAGGATTAGAAAACCCTTGCCATATCGTTTATTATCATCCAAAGAAGCCGTGCACTCGGTATGTATATACCCTTTAAATTACACGTTGTATTTCTTGCCGTTCTTTCAACCGTCGTGTTTCTTGCCGGTTTGTTTTTGACAGTACAGAGTGACTATGAAACTATAATTCTTTCTTTTCTATAAGAATCTACGTTTTCAATAATAAAAATTGAATTAGCTTTGAGACAATAGGATCTAACAGCGTTATCACTTTCACATGCTTAATAAAAAGTAAACAATAAACCTATATTAAACAAAATACAACCAACAATATCGCAGGATTTTTTGGATACAATTAATTTTAAGAAAAGTACACAAGTAATTGAGTAACTTAGAATAGTTACCGTAAATCAAAAGTACCAAAATTTATATTTCTATCTTCATTATAAACGTAAAATTTAGAAATTCATTATAAAATGCAGAAATACTATTCTAGAACTTATTAGGTTCTTGCTGTCAAACAATCCAGCTAAATCAACTGCGAATGTAACTCCATTCTAATAAAAAAGTTAGATGTCTCGGTTTTTATTCCAGCGAATGAATGTAATATATCATGTCACAGCATTATCAAGTCTAGCAAGCACTAAAATAAATTCAATGCTCAAGACACTAACGTCACTGCAGACAATAATAAAAATGTAGCTACTTTATTTTCGGCCATTACACTTTTTTTACTAACACTCAGCAAAGCTCGTAAATCAAAAACATACTTGGTAAGCTAGAAGATCTTGAATCTCTTTATTGCGAACATATTTCTCAAATAGAAGGTTTGCTAAACCGTTTACATTCTATTTATCGTCCCCAAAAGCGACTGGACGAGATGTTATGTCAGCGGAAAACTTGTTAAAGTCCTTCCACCAAGGAAAGAGTTATGAAAACGCCAACTTTGTGGACATTACAAAAAAAGTGAAGACGGTTTGCAGAACTTTGGTCCTCAACGGGATTTTATAAATATTAAAATCTAAGGGAGTCACTTTGAAAGCGGAAACTAATTTTCCCTTTCTTCACGAGATATTCATTGCTTTCGTTAAAAAGTGTGTTTTTAATGTTTTGTATAAATATCACCACAATAAATAACTTTCTTGCTTAAAATTTTAACGTATTTTGTGGTGTCCTGTTCCTTTGAAAACATTTAGGTAGTCCTGAAAATTTAATTAAGATTGCGAGCCATACAGAAGTGAATTTTTTATCTACTATTTTTCATGCAAACAGTTCTTAATTAACTTTTTCATGAAATACGAGACTGGTTTAAAGCTGAATATGACTGTTGAAAGATGTGAAAATTAACAGATACAATATACATTGGTAAATCAATTGTTGTCAATTCAGAAAACCCCTATTAAGTCGAGGGAGACGATGGCTCTTGTAAAGTTATGCATAATAATTACTAGCTCTTCAGTTCCAATTAAAGGCACTTCAATAATGACGAACTCTCGCGGTTAGTCTTGGTCTGTGCCTGAGCCAAGTTCCTCGATCTACTGCGCCATGGCGCTCGATACAATTTGCTTCGTAAATGTTTTAGTTTGGATGTTCGTCCGTTACTTCAGTTTATGAGATAGTTCAGTATCTTTAAACGGAACAAAGGTAAATAATCGTTATATAGATTGAGGTCGTTACCTAGTTCAGTAATTGAATTTGATTTTCTATAATAGATTACATTCAGGTTTATTCTCAATCGTTGATATTTTCCTGAGACTTTTCCCCTCGTGTATTGATATGTATTTGTCACTCGGTTAAAAGATCATGCTAAATATACATGGCATAAATTGAAAGATGAAAATTTTAACTTTAAGATATAAAGACTCTTCTTTTGAATTTCCAGAAAATATAAAATAAGTGTAGTTATGAGTGAAGATTTATTTAAAGGTCTGAACTCGACCTGAAAGATTATACTCATATTTTAATATAAACCTTCCAGTAAAACGCAATATTAAACTACCTACACAATGTTCATAGAAATTATTATTAAAGGTTGTTATTGTGACCTTGAGTTGCCTACTGACAGGTGAATCTATTCCGAACTTAGGGACCATTTAAATACATGGCTAACTAAATTTTAGTTGATTTTTAAATGACCATAAATATTATAGTATATCTATAAAAGCTTTAGGTTGCAATGGAATGACAAGTTTTCCTTGTACGGTATAATTTAGGTTTATCAGCCTAAACTTTGTTAATAAAATTATCTCGCATTTAGAACTTAATAATAAGCAGCCCACAATAAATCGACAAACTGTGTTCACTATACACATTTTAAATTTCGCTTCGAATTCCCTCACTGAATTGTTACGAAAGTGGTAATCTGAACTTCAATCTTTATACACGCAGCGTCGCCTCTCGCGATGCGATGATGCATGATGAAACCTTTTTTTTTTCTCTGGGTGAGAAATGCATGATGAAACCTGCCAGACTGTTCGTACATACCTCACCGTGAAACTTTAGTGGAACATGAAGTGAACTTTCATTTCTTATTTGAATCGAATTGGTTGATATCTTTGGAGCTCGTTGCTAAATAATAGCAACCACACCGGTCCATCTTAGCGGTTAGGCAATGCCTGCCGAAGTCGGTCTAAAAATGGGTTACTATCTTAACATACCGAGATTCTTCTGTCCCTCTCAAAACACTTTAAGCCGTTGGTCCCGGCTGTCTGAAACCAGTCTTGAGGTATCGTGTTACCCATCTATCGGGTTGTAGAGGTACTGTTAGTAGATCCTGACATATTTGGAACAAGGACAAGTTCTGTAAAAGATCTACCACATAAAGTGAGTCGATTTATCGCTACGCAGTGCAACACAACGCTAATAAGAATACAGAAGTTTCTAGCCACAGAACAGATAAAAGAGCTTAGAAAGTAAATAGTTCCTGATTTGTATGAGAACGCGTGTCGCCGCTTGTTTTCCACTCTATAACTCCGCTACAAGCAAGAGGCCCGTTACGTATGCGAATTACGCACACAAATAAATTACACACACTTAAATCGAGAGCTTGCTACTGATTGAAACTCCCTGTCGATAAACATGCGCCGTGCATCACGGCCAATCAGGGCAAAGGATAAAACGTAAATGGTTGAAGTGTGGCGCATGCAGTACATTGTAAGCGGACTTGGTCATTGCGTTGATTAAGCAAGTACACATCGGGCAATGTATACTTTTTGTAACTTGTTGCAATAATGTTGCTAACGTTCGGAATTTCATAGTGATCAGAATATTTTTATGTTTTTTACAAACAAAATTGTAATTAAATGTTATTTTCAAGTTACTGATGGAAAGATATACCTCCTCGCTCTGTACTTGCGGTCTGACTTTTTGTTTTACAGGTTATAATTGCACAACACGGCATTTTAAAGCAGAGCTCTGTGTTCCGAAGTAATCCGAAGCGCACTAAACGCGGTGAATGAATTAATCGGTCGCGCTATGATTATCGTATCATAAATGTGGCGCGTTCGCCACTCCCACATTACCATTCCAACCTTATTCATCTATTCTGTGGTTCTAGCAACGGTGAAGCATCTTTGCAACGTGGTATGCTTTGAGGTGCATTGAGATCTTGAAATGCGATCTGGGTCGACGTCACGTTTTGTAGTGTGCACGCCGCAAAGAGCAGCGAGCAACAATGACGGGGTGCGATACGGCCAATGGCTGCCAAGGTTGCGGGAATTTTCTAACGAGATACACGACCCTGAAATGCAAGGGCAACTATAGGAACAAGGTGGGTTTTTAGTCAGAACAAGTTTGACACTCTCTTCTGATTCATCCAGAACTGGACGAATAATTGAAAAAAAAACACGATCTCGATGTTTTTTTAAAGTGAGTGCTTTATTACAGCACGTTTCATCTTAGTGTGAACTCATCCTAAAAGCAACACATAAACTTTGTGATTTGTGATTTTTACTGTAATATGCATTGATGTATTAAAAGGAGGAAGATATGTTACTCTCTAACATCGCAATCAGTAAACCTGGGCTCAGCGCACGAATACATGCACGGTAACTCACACATCTGTGTTCAGTGTCGTCATCAGTCCCAAACCTACAGTTACCGACAGACAAGGATAGAGATAGGAGACGGCGCTGTAGTGCGAGCGAAATCGCCTCAGCTGCCGAATGTTTCCGCTTATGAATGAAATAAGATTGCAAGTATTAGGTAAGTACGTAATAAGTGATCCCATGACCCATGCCTCTTATTTTATTTCCTGGTGTGATTAAAACACTGTCTAGCTACACAAGAAGTCATTTTGATGCGTATTTATTCAAAAAAATCCTTAAAAACACGAAGAGACGAGAAATTCTTGAGCTGTGTGATCAACAACGCTCCGTACGCGACTGAGAGTGAGCGCCCGCCAACTACGGGCAATCACTTAGTTTTGTAGGACCAAACGCTGTGTCTAGTACCGTATCTTCCTCCTTTTAATATATCAATGGTAATATGTATTTTATTTTTCAGATTGGCTTTTATCCTTAGAGGAGCTTAAGCATTTAGTTTTTGCTGTAATCGTATTTTTCATATAAAACTATAGTGTTCTTGAGAGAGATTACTTCGTTCTACTTAAGTTCAGTAAAATTTATTGGTCTGGGTTTTTTACTGTGATTTTATATACAGAGTGAACCAAAATTGCGTGGTCATATTTAAGAGAAATATGTATTTAAAATATTCGGCATAACTGATGCTAGCCTAACTGTTGCTAAGATAAAGTGGAAATGGGCTGGTCATATCTGCCGCATGTCAGAGGAGCAATGGGCCAAAATAAACACTGAGTGGGACCCACCTGGCAGGAACCGACAGGCCGACAGGCCCAGAAGGAGACGGTGGGATAAGCTGGACTCATTCTCAAAGAATTTGCCTAATATTGCATTGGATCGCGAAAGGTGAAGGGGGGAAGGGAACCCTTTGCCCTGTAGTGGTACAGCATAGGCTCATTATAATAATTATTCTGCATCTGATTTTATTATGATTTATGGTATATAAATAATACCGGAAAAGTACCTTTTTATATGCATGAACTTTGAGGTTATCTACAAAGAAATTCTAAGCATCAAACCGTTTTTGAGGAGTCTGATTCCTTGGTGGTAGCTGAGCTTTTGTAAATTTATTTCTTATCAATTATTGTAATTATTTCTTGGCTTATTTAATATTTTAAATCGTCTCTACGATTATATCTAATTTTTTAATATTATCTACATGGTGTAACAGATTAAGCGCAAAACCTCAGACGGGTGTCTGAGGTTTCTAATTGGGGTCAATTAGAATATTAAATTATAAGTCTAAAACAACATCCGTAACTAAATAAATTGAAACAAAACCTAAACTTTTTTTTATAAAATAGTTATCCTTACTTAAAACGTATGTGCGTTATACAACATCCTTACGCAGACGCATATACTCATGCAATGTTAGCGGCCGACACGCACACGAGCGCATTTCCTTGAATTAAGGATTGTGTTAATTTGTCATGATACTGTGTTTCCAATTTAAGTCAAATGAAAGATTTTTCCGTCAAAATTAACACTTACTTTTTATGACAGAAATCGATTCAGAAGCCGATTCTGAACCAACTATTTTTAGGAATTACGTTTATTCTGGTACACGTTGTATAATTATGACGACGCTGAACACCCCGTATACACATACAAGCTTACACTTTTGTAATATTGATGTCTTTACTTATTTAGTTTAGTATAATTTTGAATTTTTGATCTACTTTTGTGGATTTACTTATGTCAATATTAACTCCTAGACAAAGCTCTTAATTAATCGATTCATCCTTTTGATGCTGCATCATCTGCCTGAAATAATGTATCTAACTGATTTTTCCAAATACCTACGTGTGAGGTTTACTTCAATTATGTATAGTTACATAAAATACTATTAAAACTGTTTTTTTTTTACTACATCATAATGTTAAAGATGCAATACGTTTTTCACAATAAACCAAAAATGCAAATCATCAGTTGTAGTGGAAATAGCAAAAGTTTCAATTTAAACCAATGCACTTTTAAGACTTCTATCAAGATTATACTGTATGTAGTAATAATAACTTTGTCTAGTCGTAAAATATATACAAATAAATAAATAGTTACTTGTCATAAAAATATGTAGATGTTTCCATTAAAAGTAATATCTATTTACTACAACTTAATTTCTATAGATTGTAAGACAAGTTTGTGTAAAATAAATAAATATTTTTTACTATACCTAAATTTATTTATATCCAGCGAACTTCATACCACCATTATACTTTCCCTGGAGTTGATTGATAAAAAATTTTTACTGGGTGGCAAAATCATCAAATGACTCCTCCTACTGTGGGTGGAGCGGAAACCGTTGTCAGACTTCTACTGATTAAAAACCTACTCTACTCTTTCAGTTGCCCTTGCTTTCCGGGGCCACGGTATCTCGTTAGAATATTCCCGCAACCCCGGTAGACAATGGCCCTATTGAGCGCCGTCAATACTGATGACTGCTTCTTAACGGACGGTGAGCTACCCCTGCTCGACCTCCGCAGGCCCGCATCTACGGTGGCCGGAGATCGGCTCGCAATCCCCGTCGCCCGGGGCGTCTCTTACGTCGGCTGGGGTGTGAGGAAGAAAGTTTTCTCTTCTCCACGCGTTCACCCTCCTTCGTTAGCATGACTGCTTCACAAAAAGATGCAACTGCATACCATTCTCACGTTGATTGATATATTTTTTAACAGAAATTAGGCAATTCGGTCCAGTCGTTCTCTAGTTTTAGCGAGACTAACGAAAAGTAATTGGTATTAATATATTTGATTAAATTTTTTACAGAATACATATCAATATGCTATCATTTTTCCTTGATTGGAAGCAATGATAGTGTGTAAACACTGTAAACGCAAAATGACCTTCTACTAACAACGTAACAGCATAAGCTTTATTTTAATCGATGGGAAAGTCATCTAATGAATTATCCCACTCTCGATGGAGCGGGAGTGTCAGACATCTTCTGACTGAAAACCCACCAGGCTTCGTCTGTTGCACTTGCGTTCCAGATCTGCTGTATTTCGTTAGAACATTTCCGAAACCCCGGAATAACATAGGCCAAGGAACTAAAACAAAATCCTAAATCTGATAGCAACCTTGTTAGTTAATTTGTTACGCTAGTATTAATCTAAGTAGGTTTATTAATAAGAACGAGCGTGTTGCCAGTGTATGTGACCGCAGTTCACGACAGTGCGGGCTCGTTTAGACGTGCTAGTGGAAAATATTACTACATCTTAATTACTTGTCTCATTCATTATTGCATCATTAGTTAAGGAGGGCAGATAAATAACAGCAATTTTGCGGTTTAGATTGTGTAATGTGTCTTTGAGATGTTTATTTTGTTTTATCAAAGAAGGAGAATGAAGGAATAGGATTCGTTTTTGTGCTCACACTAGTGTAATGTAGTATAAAATTGGCTGCTGTCGCTGAAATTCGTCCAAGTGGATCGTTTATTTTTTTTTCTTCTTCCTCTCTGGGTGGAATGGAAGGAAGACTCACTTCTACTGACTAAAAACGCGCTCTATTCTTTCAGTTTCCCTAACGCTTAGGCCGGCGCTATCTCATTGAAACATTCCTGCAACCCTGGAAAACTATAGGTATACTGGAGCTATTTGACAGGCCTGTTGGTCTAGTGGTCAGTGGCCCTGACTGCTATGCGCAAGGTCGTGGGTTCGATTCCCACCCAGGACAAATGTTTGTGTGATGAGCACGATCATTTGTTCTTTCTCTGGGTGTAATTTATCTATAATATGTATGTATTTAGAAATATATGTGTATGTTTATCAGTTGTCTAGTACTCATAGCACAAGCTCTGCTTAGTTTGGGACTAGATGGCGTTGTGTGAAAGTTGTGGAATATTATTATTATTATTATTTACTATGAAACACTACCTTTATTTATTTATTATTTATTATATACTTTATTGTACACCTTACAATACACTTAAGGATAAAAATAATAAAACCAGTGTACAATGAGCGGTCTTATCGCACAGGGCAATCTCTTACAGACAATCTTTGGATGGACAGAAATTATAGGAGATAGATTTAGGGCTGTCAGTGTACAACATCATGCATAATACTAACCAAACATCATAATATAAAATACATACCACAAAATATAATATATAAATATATACTAATACATATCAAATTCATAATAGAGAAAGAAGGGGAAAAAATTATAGTGAGAGGTAATGCTCCTTCACCATTTTTTTGAACGTAGATTATGTTTGAGCACGCCTCACATCTATGGGTAATGCATTCCACAAGCGGGCCGCTTGTATAGTGAAAGATTTATCAAAGAAAGAAGTGAAATGCATACGGATACTTAATTCTAAATTTTCCGATGATCTCAAGGACCTTGAATGTGTGTCACAGAGAAACCGAAAACGATCTTTAAGATAAAAAGAAGTGAAAGGATTAAATAGCACATTATAAAGCAGAGAAAGTAAATAAAAATTCCGGCGAAACCTAATAGGAAGCCATTTGAGCTTAGTACGAAATTCAGAAACGTGGTCATATTTGCACAAGCCAAATATAAACCTAATACAGAGATTTTGAAGTCGCTCTAGCTTGTCGAATTGGTCTTGGGTCAATTCAAGATAGCTGGCATCAGCATAGTCCAAGATAGGAAGAAGAGATTGTGCAATTGCAATTTTAGTGGTGATGGGAAGAAAATTACGCAGGCGTCTCAGGGAGCCTGCAGAGGCAAACAGTTTACGACTGACTTCCTGCAGTTGCTTCGTCCAAGACAGAGTTTTGTCGATGTATAACCCAAGTTTTTCACGGCGTGACTGAACGGAATAACGGTGTTATTAAAGGAAACTTGGGGAAGTGTCAACTAATCGATCTTAGAGATAGTCCGGGAACTACCAACAATAATGACTTGGGTTTTGGCAGGATTGATTTTCAGTCCGAATTCAGTGCTCCAATCGAGCGAGCGAGCGAGCGAGGTCCAAATTAATTGTCCCAATGGCATCAGATAAATCTACGGGGGGGCTTGCGTGTAAATTTGCAAATCATCAACATACAAGTGGTAGAAGGAAGATAGTCGTTGAGTGATAGCATTAATAAAAAGTACGAAAAGTAAAGGAGATAAAACGCCACCCTGCGGTACACCAGCAGAGGTGTCACACCAAGAAGAGAAAGAATCCTCAGTGCAAATACGCTGCCAGTGACCAAACAGGTAACTACGAAACCAGTCAATTACTGAAGGAGATATGTTAAAAGAGCATAGAATGCCAAGCAAAATGTCGAAGTCAACTGTATTAAAAGCATTGCTGAAGTCAAGTAGTGCAAGTACAGATCTTCCCCATCTCCATGCCTGACCTTATATCATCTGTAATATGAACGAGTGCTGAGGTAGTGCCGTGACCAGGTCGAAAACCAGATTGGAAGGGATTTAAAAAATTATGTTTAGAAAGGAATGCGCTGAGTTGTTGATGTACAAGTTTTTCAAGGACTTTGGAGAGAAAAGGGAGAATGGAAACAACAGTTTAACGGAACTTTTATTTTCTAGACTACTAATCCCACGCAAAAGGATATGACAATTTATTCGGTAGTGAAAAATAAATTGAACTTAAAGAGGATAAAGTAATTAAAATTGGCATCTAAATTTAAATTGTGTTCTAGTTTGTATGTAACATACATATAGTTTTGTTGTTTCAACATCAAAAATAATTAGGTATACTAAATTAAATTGTGCCATTCATTTAAAATCATTCATGTAATGAAATTGTTTATTCGTGACAAATTGTTTATAACTGGCCGGGTCAGGCCATACATAGTACAGAGTTCTATAGTTGCCCTCATAATAGTAGCATCTAAATTATACCTAGAAATGAAGGTAGCTAGGTGCACCACAGCCGCAAATTTTAAAGTTAATTTCGGGTCTGTTTTCATTATAGTAATGAAAATAACACCCACGATGATAACAATACAAATGATTTACTGATGAACAATGCGAAGTTCGTCTTGGAGAATTAAGTATTTTTTTACTCATATTCTATGGAATGAGAGTTTTCTGTAAAATTTTAACCACCAGTTGGCGCTACTGAGGCGAGAGGTCTTCTTTGGAAACGAATCTTTGATGTATACATGACATTGACGTCAATTTGACAGATGTCAAAAAACTTAAACATTTGACAGGTGGTAGACCTGATGGCTCTTACGACATTATTAGAAACTATTTCAACTACATTTTATAAGGAGGTTGAATACTCGTTAAGTTGTAGAGCCCCTTAAAATGTGTTGATCATCATTTGTTTAGCCTTTACCCAACTATGTTGTGGTCGGCTTCCAGTCTAACCTGATGTAGCTGAGTATAAGTGCTTTACATAGAATGACAGCCTATCTGAGGTCAGACAAGCAGTCGCTCGTCGTCAGGTTGTGGAGGTCCACTACTCAGTAACAGTAATAACAGTAACACGATACTCCTTGTCAAGACCAGTATCAGACTTTCTGGCTTCTGAATACCCGTAACGATTGTCAAAGATGTACAAATGACAGCTGAGACTAAAGGCTTAAAGTGCTTTCCGTGGCATAGAGGAATTCCTGCTACGTGCAGCTGTACTAACGACGCAGCTCTACGTGTCCAGGCTGCACTACGCTACGAAGGTTGAGGAGATCATGGAGTACGTGCGAGCTAAGACCAACTGGACTAGAAGTTGAAGTCGCGTCATGAAACGAATTTTAAATCGTTTGTAATGCGAGTTCCAACTCATCTATTAGAGACATTCCTCAAGCAGGAATTTTGGCCGAAAGGTGTCGTGTATCGACGATTTCGCGGAAGATTACGCGACACCTCGCAGCGCAACACGATGCCGTCTATTCGTGTTAACTAGTTTTTGTTTTTTTAAGTGTTTTAAATTTGTTATGTATTAGTTTTTTTATAAGATTTTGTATTTGTTTATTGTTTTGTGTGGGCCTAGTTGCCTGAAATAAAGGATATATTATTATTATTATGTTAAGACGATCACTTATCCACAGACGGAACTCAGCAAGTGCAGCTTAACCTCGCTGATCGGCCTGTTCGGCTGTTATTATTTAGTCACGAAATCCTTTAGGTGCTACATGTGCATATTGTGTATGCAAAAAGAACAGTTCATTTTGTAGCACCCGTCTCTAACAAAAAATATATCACAAACATAACTCTGAATCGAAAAATGATTTCAGCAAACCTATACAACGTGTAATGGAAACCCCATATCTATCCAAAAGGACTGAAGACAACATCTGGTATGGAGTCTCTATGCAAAGTTTCAGCTCAAAATAAGTGACTCACAGAATTGACCCCAAATTATTGGTTTCATAATTATGTTTCTTGAATACCAGTAATAACAAACGTGTCACAGCACTATGAGGGTCATCAAATACATGCCAATAAAACGATAATTGTCGTCGTTCTTCTTAATTTGAAAAATTCGGCCTCTGGTATCAATGTATTGAAATTTCTAATATGCTCCACACATGTAGACATAGGATTATAAAACCCTTGCCATATCGTTTGTTGTCATCCAAAAAAGCCGTGCACTCGTTATGTATATACCCTTTAAATTACACGTTGTATATCCTACAATATCCTAGACAGCAATAAACTGTTCTCCCTTATACTATATGCTCTTTAAAAAAGCGTTTCCGAGATATTTTAGGGTTCCGTAGTCAACAAGGAACCCTTATAGTTTCGCCATGTCCGTCTGTCTGTCCGTCTGTCCGCGGTTTAGCTCAAGAACCATTGGTACTAGAAAGTTGTAATTTGGCATGAGTATACACGTTAATGATGCCAAAATAGTGGTAAAATAAAATTTTGAAAAAAACAATTATTTAGGATATCTCCCCTACATGTAAAGTGGGATGATAATCTTTTTTTTTTTCGTCCTTCCCATAGTGTGAGATATTGTTGGATAGGTCTTATAAAAATATTAGGGGTTTAGGAAGATCGTTTTTTGATTAAGCAAACCGTTCAACCAATTTTCGTTAGAGTCAAGTGTCCCCCCTCTATCAACTAAACGGTTGTAGTTAGAAATTCAAATGACACGGCAGTAGTACCTATATATAACGAAGTTTAAAGGAAAACTATCACACATAAGTGGGCTTTACAAGTTTACGAGTAATAGTCGACCAATTGTATTTGACTCGAAAATTTCGAACAACTCCATAGAAATGTCAATAGATGGCGCTAAGCGTCAGTTGTATCGCGCTAGTTTCATATTTAAATAAGTTTTATAAAAAAATACTTTTTAACCAAAAAAAAACCGACTTCCAAAAAACCACTAGGTACAATGTGAAAAATAACTTTAATTTCAGAAGATGGTGTCTTTGGATCTGTATTTTAGTTTTTTGCCACCGACTTCCAAAATTAAAGTTATTTTTCACATTGTAGTGTTTTTTGGAGTTCGGTTTTTTTTTTGTTAAAAAGTTTTTTTTCTCGCTTTTTAGTGGGTCTGTTTATAATTTATCTAAGTTACAATAGCCTAATGTCAACTTGCTTATCGTCTTTTACAAAATATTGCTTTTCCCGATGCAGGGGCGTTAATTGTTGAGGAGTTCTCCTAGTATTTCACCATCAGCTCCATTTCACCATTCGCATCGTGACGACCATAAATTGCTTAGCAACCATTTTAAAGTAATCGAATCGCAACCCGTGAAATACTTATTATTGAGTAGATCCGGTGCCCATCTGTGATCTTCTTCATCAGTTCCGCTTCACCAAATGGTGCTTTCTGAGAGCAAATGCACAAGTTACTATAAAAAAAATACCAAAATCGCTATACTATTGTCTTTAAAATTTGAGGGTTTCCCTCGATTTCCATGGGATCCTTCATCAAATTCTAATTTGGTGACAATGGTACTACCTCAAGAGCATACCATTTCAACCGAAAAAATAATTTTCAAAATCGATCCACAATTGACGGAGAACTTTCCGTGCAAAATTATCGAATCAGGTGAGGATTTGTATTGGAAGTAAATTAGTTAGGTAGTCAAGTTTGGCTTTTAGTTAGAGCATGGTACGAAATGATCAGTCAGCGAATACGACACGCACTTGGCTGTTATAAAAACTACGGAACCCTACACTGCGCGTGGCCCGACACGCACTTGACCGGTTTTTTATAAATTGAATAAGAATAAACATAATAAGTATAATATTATAGCATGCACAAGTTAATACTCTATCTCTGAATTCTCTGATCACCAATCGGATGGCCATTGTGAAATTATACTTAAGCTTAGTTGTGGATACCGGGAATAAAACAACAACTTGACTATATGGCGTATAATATTATATTATATGGTGTACGAGGACTGTCAAAGTTACGCTTTTTAAAGCATATTGTCAGTCCTTTTACACCGGCAGCCTGTGGGTTAACTATACGCAGCGGACATACAGCGATCAGCGCGTTCAATACAATAACGCGTTCCGGGTGCCGATGGGGCTGCCGCGCTACTGCAGCGCCTCCGCGATGTTTGCGCCGGCTGGCACAGACGGCTTTGAGGCCATTATGCGCAGCAACACCATCCTGTGAGCGCTGGTGGACCGGTGGGACTCCCCGAAGCTGGTTCGCTGGATACGGTTGCACGCAGTCGTATAATCATTTGTCACCATCATCGGAGATTCCACCCGGACATGTCTGCTGATTAATTAGTTAGTAAAATTTAATTATCATTATCTTATTATTTTATTTTGGCGATAATGTATTTTATTTAATTAATGATGTTTTAGCTTTCCAAGTCAAATGATGGGGTTCAATAGATCATAAGTTATTTACTTTGTGTAAATAATTCTACTATTCAAATTGATAATGTCATATTTTTAAATAAGCATTGTTCTAGCAGAAAAAAAACAAGAAATTGTGTTTTAAGTTTACTTAAGAATGTTGTACGTTCTTATAAATAAATTTCAGGATTGTCTACAGAACTTGGCACAAATTTAGATATCAAGTCTTTTATCGGCGAAGTCGGCAATTGAACTTGGTTCCCATTTTCACATTTATGTTTTTGGTGGGTTTATATTACAATGTTAACAGAAATAACACTAAGCAAAACTTGCAAATTTGCAATTGAGTTAATAAAAAATCATACTTTTTCATTCACTTCATTAATACTTGTAAAAATTCAATCTAATGCTTATTTGAGTATAGCGTTCCATGGTCTACTTAAGTACGCTAAAATATAACTGTCGCTCAAAACAGACGCGTTCTAAAATTTCAAACTGATTCTATTTTCGAACCAGTGGTCAAACTGTCCTGTACTATTTTTCTGACAGCTTCTACAGTATACCTATACATGATCTATGCCTTCCAATTATTTTCAACGTACATAACTAAAACGTTTTTCATTCAACAAACACTTCTACGACAATACGTAACTCGCTCGAGTAGCATAATATTTCCAACGATCCTTTTTATGCTATACCTCCTCTCCTCTCGCTTGTATTATGAGGAGTTATTTGCTCGCTGCTCGTTAGCATGACGACATCCTGCATGTAATGACAAGCCGGGTTACTCATGAATCTGGCGAGATTATTACGTCAACCTCGACCAACATTTTTATAAGAAACTCAACGGAAACTTACGAGAGGTGCAGGTATATTTTTCGTCTTGTGGAATTCTCGGATTTATGTTTCTTGAACATTTGCATATTTTTTACGTATTCAGTAGGAATCAAGTGGATAAAGTCCTGTACGTAATAGCTTAATTAATATAATTTATTGTTCTGGAAACAACCGGTCAAATAAAAAAGAAAACCGTCGTGGGATGGGCACATATGAAACATCTATATTAACATCTGAATTTATAGTTAATAAATACGTGTAATAAAGAAAAATAGCATTTCATTAATACAGTAAATTTGTTATTTTAATAATAACAGAATATATAATTATCACGCACACACAAGGGAGTCGAGAGCGATGGTGTAATAAAAACTTTAAACTAAGTAAATAAATTTCGGGCACGCCGCAATTGCGGCGGTAAGACCCCTCTTTGAGGAGTGGCTAGATCGGCGTCACGGCGTCCTGACCTACCGCATGACGCAGGTCCTCACCGGACACGGAAGTTTCGGGAGGTACCTGTGTCTGATGGGTAAGGAAGAGACGCCTGGGTGTCACCACTGCGAGGGTCGCCCTGAGGACACAGTCGAGCACACGGTGCAGGACTGCCCAGCTTGGGCAGAGCACCGACGTGTCCTCACGGCGACAATAGGCGGAGACCTCTCGCGCCCGGCCTTGGTCGAGGCCATGCTGCGCGGCGAGAGGGAGTGGGAAGCGGTCGCCTCCTTCTGCGAAGCAGTCATGCTTTCGAAGGAGGAGGCGGGCCGCGTGAGGGAGAGGATGGCGTCCTCCCTCCAGCCCAGCCGCAGTGGTAGACGCCCACGGCGTCGGACGTCGGCCGACGATCTCCGGCCACCGTAGGCGCGGGCATGCGGACAGCGAGTAAAGGGCAACTCGCTGTCCGACCATGGACCATGCCCGGGTCGACGGCGCGTCGTGTTCCACGCGCGCCTCAAAGAGCGTCAGCAACATGACGAGGCCCCCTCTGCAGAGGGCCGAAGCCTGCCGGGGTCGTGGGACTCATCCCGTTACCGTGGCCCCGGTATGTAAAGGGTTATTGAAGGAACACCGTGGATTTTAGTCAGTAAAAGTCTGACAGTCCCTCCCACCCTGCCCGGGGTGGGAGGACTTATTTGATAATTTTACCACGTTAAAAAAAAAAAAAAAAAAAAAGTAAATAAATTTACCTGAATATGCCGTTAAAAATGAAAAAGTGATTTAAATTTTAGATAATTGTTGATACTTGTTTGCTAATTTCCATAATAAATTATCATTATTTTTAATTTTTATAAGCCAGTTAATTACAAATAGGTTATTTTAATGCTATGTTCTAACCTCTAATCCAAAATGGGAATAATATTTTTCGAGTGTGTCTGTGTATGTTGTGTCTGTTTCCATCTAATTATACTTACTTAGCATCACTCGCTTGTTTTTATTTATAGCAACAAAACATAGCTTGAGTTCAAAGCTGCTGCTTTGTTTTGACTTGAAAGATTAAATTACAAATCACATTCGTTATTTTTTTTTATGGAAAATCCCTAATAAAATTTACACAATTTACATTCCTTGGAACCCCGTATTATTACGTTCACAAACACATCATTGACTCCGTAGAATATGCATAAACCACCTTTGTGCATAAAGTGTAAATAAATAAATATGTAAAATAAATTAATCCTTAGGTCATTTGAATAAAGTACATAATATGTAAATGTGTAAGTTTTGCGATGTGTGTCTAGACCGAATCCTAGAGCTCAATTGTATACAGGATTATTGGAAATATGTACCGATCCTGTTAAGGGCGTGTAGATGAGGTCATTAACTAACAAATAAAATGTTCCGCTGTCAAAGTAGTTTAGTGATTTTTAGGAGAAAAAATATTTATTTCATATGACGTTGCAAAAATCATAAAAAAATAAGTGTTGGATATCTTTTTTACAAAAGTACGGAGGTTTTTAATTGTTTTATGTATTTTTTTTATTATGCGCAACTTAATTCTTTAGCTATTTAATAAATAATAATGCTAAAACGTGTTTTCGTTTTTTTTTATAAATTTTTAGAAGAGATAAAGTCCTATTTTATTTTAATAATAAAAAAAAAATTCTCGATAATGGTATACTTTAGGCCCAGAAACTTAGGGTTGATTTGTTAGTTAATGACCTCATCTACACGCCCTTAACAGAATCGGGACATATTTCCAATAATCATGTATAATAACCACATGGGCAAATAGAATGGGCTAGAAGCACTGATCCTAGCACTACAAATGTTCTGCATTATCCTTCTGTTCTTTGTAACTCAGCACTAAACGTACACACTATCCCTGCCGGGGTATGGGAATGTTCTAACGAGATTTTTCAGTCCCGGACGCAAGAGCAACTGAAAGGAAAGTGTGGGTTTTTAGTTACTAAAACTCAGATACTTCTTTCCGCTCCACCCAGAGCGGAAGATGTCGTTTGATGATTTTGCGCCGAAGAAAAGAGCAAGCACTAAACATGATGTTTTAAACACAACCAAGAACTTAAATATATTTAAACAGTTATTATTATTATTATTTTATTGAATATAGGTTCGCGTTTGACCACTATCTCACCTGGTGATGGTGTGATCGAAGATGGAGCACGCTTACCTAAAAGTAACCTATTCACTCTGGACTTAACCCGTGAGAAGGCGCGCTATGAGCAATTTACTCACACAAAAATTTAAAGCAAATTTTTTTGGTCTAACGTCTCAAGCGCCTAGGTACCTTCCTAACTATTCATCCTATTCCCCGTGACGCAACTCTCATGCCGATCTGTTCCGTTGCGACCGCGCAGCTAAGTGTTTGTGGAGGCTGCGTACCATCATGCGGTAATTTGCTCATCACGCCCCCATCCGTGTAAGTATTTATTTTTACAATTTAAAAAAGTATAATTGTATTTTCTAGTTTATATTATTTTATTTATTTATATTAAAGTGGTTAATTATTACGTAAATACTCTATAGTAATATTTTAATAATAATATTTTTTGTTTTTAGATACAACACACATGTAAAATGGGCGACCAACGTCAAGCACAAATTTGTTCGTGGCTGGAAGAGGATTCTGGTGATGAAGAATTGGATGCGGATCTTGAGAATGTATAATAACATGGTGTTGACACCATAGAAAGCGATACTTCCATCATTTGCAGTCCTCATGCAACAGATACAGAGCAATCTTCGGATGAAGTAATATATAAAGCTAACACCAAAACTTTGATTGAAATACGTACATTCCTAAAAGAAGTGGCGCTTGAGCTGGTAAAACCACATATTTCACGCCAAATTTGCATGGAAAACATATCGTCAGATCTCAAGTTTCTAATGAAGCAATTTGTGTCGGCTCCTAGACCTATTTCAGAGCCTAGGCCAAGCGGATTATGTTCTATAAGTCCTAGACGTAGGAATAGACGGTCAAAAAACGCTTGCACTTTGTGCAAGCAGTCACTCTGCACCGAACATATCACATATAGGTGTTTAATGTGTTTCGAGAGGCACACTTGTCCAGATCTCATGGACGAGGAATTTTTTTAAGTTTTTTTTATGTAAGATTTTTTATTGTGATTTATATGAAGAGTGTCAAAATTAGAAAATAAAAATTAGTTGATTTGTTATTTGTTTTAAAGGTTGAGTTTATGTTTCATAGTTTTAATAAAATACTTATATTCTTACTTATTAAACTTTGTTTTATTCATATAGATCCATTATAAGTGAATACGTACTATAAAAGTAGAAATATGAGCATTTAAAGTAGTGTGAGTAATTTGTTCGCGCGCGCCTCTCCATGTAACAAACAGAGGCGCGCCTTCTCACGGGTTAAAGACTCCTAGGTTGTAGCTGTCGGGAAACACAGACTCCGGCAGAAAATAACGAATGCAAACTTTGGTAAACTGTAGATGATTAACAAAGCGAAGCGAACGTGGGATAGCATAAACATTCGACTCAAAAGTCGCATACAAACACAGATGACAAAATATACGATTAAATAAGACTCGGCACTTGTGTTACTCAGACAAAAGCCAGCATTCATCTTTATTAAAATGTATGTGTTGCTATTATATTTCTGCTCTTTGTTTCACTATTTAAGCTTAAGCTCTACTGTTGAATGGTCGTAGTATAAATAAATGAACATTAATTAACATTAAGTTTAACTATATTTGAGCCCGTGCAGTTAATAATATTTACATTTAAATGCAATTATGAATAGCTGTTTGTACTGAAAACTCTATGATAGATCACGGTTTAATCGCGTTTTCATAATATTGGTCGTAAAATAACAAAACCATTGATACTACGTAAAATAATCGTCAAATATAAAAGTTAATTTTAAAGATGAACATTGAAATCGTTCTGTCGAACTGTGCGCCGTAATAATCCGCTTTTGTTTGCATTTCTACGTATTCCAAAATTCAATTTAAATATGATGGCGCGGCGCACAAACATGAGATCAGCAGAATTAAATGACTTGCGTCATTTGTCGGGTATGCTCGCGCGCTGCCGCTCGCCCTCTCTGAAGCCACGGACCTGACCAATACCCAAATTAATTACTTTCCAATAGTATTTTTTACACGGAATTTGGTCTAAAGAGGGCTGACGGGTTACCCGGTCTGAGCTTAGATTAATAGACTTTGAAAACCTTTAAAGTCCGCTAGCTTTTATTGCCTTAACTTAAACGAACATGCACGTATTTAAAATCGAGTTAATGCAACCAAATTGACTAATTCGACATTGATTGGGTCTTGATTGGGAATAATATGTTTATCTTTGAACCAGTCCCTGCCTTATACGCACCAAAAAACACCATTATGTGGGAAATTCATAAAATCTTAAGGATTTTCTACAATCTTTGGTGCTTGCTACAAAATAAGTAAATCGGCTCAGACTTCAAAAATTTACATACAACTAGAGAATATCAACAAGACACTGCGAAAACATTTTCAAGTATCTAACAAATCTGTGGCTGAATTTATAAATCTGATGTTTTCAGCTTTACAGCCACGATAAATATTTATTCTCTGGCAGGCAATGTACATTTTTCACTTTTACAACATAGACATAAGGTAGTGCTGCCATAAAGCTGACAAGTTTTGCTGTGTAACCCACTGCTGTCATCGAATATTGGAATGTAAATATATTTTATCTATTTTCTGAAATTATATGCACATGAAAAAAATACTCTAAAAAGGCGTACCTAATGCCTTGGGCGTTTTCTATGAGTACTACCTTAGCGTGGACAAAATGTAGTACAGAGATAAACAAAAAAGAAAAAAATAAATGTTTGCACTGTTAAAAGCTATAAGTAAAGGCTTGTGTTTATATAGGTACCAATTGGAAATGTACCTATTATACTACTAATAAATTGAAAATACCTGTCAAAATCGATAAATGCTTACAAAATGCTCTCACATTCACAATATTGCTTTTGCTTTTACAAAAAATATATCACTTAAAAAAAGAAAATAATATTGTCATCTTGTACAAACAAAATTAAAAATGATAAAGTAAAAAAAAATTAGAAGTAGGTATATTCTATTACTTTAAAAAGTAAATAATATTGTCATCTTGAAATGTATATGAAATAATCATTATAATGAAATAAAAAAATAACTAATAAGAAAAATCAAACAAAACAGAATTATAACAAATGTAATTGGAGCAGCTCAATCCCAACCATTTGTATTTATTTTTAATTTTTACTTTGTTTATATTTGACATAATTATATGATTTGTGTAACAATGTTATTCTAGGAATATTATTTGAAATGGTATATTGTAATTTATTTGATTTTGATTATTTTTTGCTGTATTGTAATAATGCCTACCTGTCAATTTTTTTTTAAAATGTTTATGTGTAGGTATTTAGAGCGATAATTTCAACACAATGTTAAAATTGTTTATGAAATAAAATAAATGAATCCCAAGCATTTTTGTCTGCAAGGTAGTCTTTGACAGAATAAAAAAATTTTTAGCAAAAAATAGAACCGACTTCTATATAAAAACACTACAAAGGCTTAAATAACTTTAATTTCGGTGGTCGGTGTCATTTGTTTTGTATTTTCTTTTTTTTGACACCGCCTACCGAAATTAAAGTTATTTTTGCCTTTGTAGTGTTTTTATATAGAAGTCGGTTCTATTTTTTGCAAAAAAATTTTTTTCACGCTTTTTAGTGGGTCGGTTTGTAATTTATCTAGTTACAAAAGCCAAAATGTCAACTACTTATCACCTTTTACAAAATAAAAAACCCGGTGCAGAGCTGTTAATTTTTGAAGAGTTCTCCTGGTACATCACCATCAGCTCTACTTCACCATATGCATTGTGACGAGCATAAAGTGCTTACCATCTATATTCAAGTAATCTAGTCGCAATCCACGAAATACTTATTATTGAGTAGTTTCAGTGGCCATCTGAGGTCTTCATCATCAGTTCCACTTCCTCAAATGGTGCTTTTCGAGAGCATCTGCACAAGGTACTATAAGAAATACCCAAAACGCTATAGGTGTGCCTATAATATTTGAAGAGTTCCCTCGATGATCCCATCATCAGATCCAACCATGACGACAATGGGACCAACTAGAAAGTATACCCTTTCAAAGAAAAAAAGAATTTTTGAAATCGGTCCAGCCATCTGCGAGTAACGAGGTAATAAACATAAAAAAAAAGTTCAAGACGAATTGAGAACCTCCTCCTTTTTTTTGAAGTCGGTTAAAAAAGCTTTCTGGCAAAGTTTCTGCTTCACAGGTGATTTAAATTTATTTAGGCTTAGTTCTTGGATATGACTGGGAAGTTTATTGTAAAAGCGTATACAATATTGATATCTAAACGAGCCCCCAATTTTCTTGAGCCTAGTTGTAGGAACAATGAATGTGTGCTTATTTTTAGTATTTATATTGTGGATATCACTGTACTTTTTAAACAAATTTTATTTTTATGAGCATTCAAAATATTTTCATAAATATATTGACAGGGCACAGTCATTATATTAATATCTTTAAACTTATCTCTGAGGGAACATCTAGGACTCAATTTAATTATTGAACGAATAGTCCTTTTTTGTAAAACAAAGATTGTCTGAATATCGGCGGGATTTCCCCACGAAAGTACGACATTACACTATGAAACTAGCTAAAGTAAACTAAACGAGCTGCCTCTAGATCAGTTAAATTTCAAGTTTTTCTAACTGCATATGCGGCAGAACTCAGCTTTCTGGATATTTTATCTATTATGCGGACCCCACTGAAGCTTAGCATCTAGAGTAATGCTCAAGAACACTGTTGCATCCTCAGGGCTCAACTCTTTACGTTAATTAGTTCGTAACTCGCTTTACGGGACACATCCACAATGGCCAAGTGGGTACAATTCCTATCCGAACGATTAATACGTCGCAACGTGAGAGCAGTGAGGACCGCTCTATTAGCCAAACTGTTGGGTTGCCAATGAAAACTTACTTCAATGGCGTAACTCATTAGAATAATAATTGCCAATAGTTCTCGAGGCACCTAAGTAGTACTGGTGTCGTAAAGGATTTGGGATGTGTTGAGCATAACTATACAATATAATACTCTGATATACCACTAAATTTCATTATGCTGGTTATGTTATACATGTAGGTTTCAACATTTCAATATACTTAAAGCAGACAAAGACTAATCACTGAAGACTCTAAAAATACTTCTGTATCTATGTCATTATTATTTTTATACTGTGTATTCTACAGAGTTGTAGACAAAAAATATAAAAATACAAAATCTCAGAATTAGGTAGTGAGTGTATGAGAGACAAATCCAATCTAAGTAAACCGAGGTGGGGAAGCGGGAGGGGAACAGTGCAGCGAAACTGAAACAATGAATAAAGTTTGAAAGGATCCAGTTGCGATGGGGCACGGATTAATGGCGGCGACTCAGGTGCCACTAGGTGGCGCTCGGTACGGTACGACAATTGCATTCTTGTGTCCATTGTTTTACGAGAAATTTGTGGTTAACAGATGCTGTGATTCAAAGTGATGTTCAAGAAAAGTAAAAAAAAAAACATAATGAACGACTTTAGTTAAGTTTCTTTATTTGAATTACAAATGGCAAATATCAGCAATGGCGTTGAGCTCAAAAATTCAGGACCCAAGAAAACATACATATTATTAAACTTTTTTTTTATTTTTTAATACTTTTTTCACAGTCCTTTCTATCAGTTTTTTTCAATTGATATAATTTAAAATATAACACACCAAAAAACTATAGTGCTTAAAATGATAAAATCCAAATCAGTTTAATACCTTATCCGTGTGAATCAACGTCAAAAACGAGAGTTAACATACATTTTGACTCGTTTTGAATTTCAAGGCGGGTAAGCCGCTGTTTCCTACAGAAAAGCCCCCCTTGAAATTGGCTAATGAATGTTCCTTAAAAATGGTTTGCCCCTCTGATCTAAATACCCAATTGCATTTCCGCTTACAAGTTTATACATTTCCAAATTAATGTCCCACTAATTATGCATTAGTAACGCACTGTGAACCGTTCCACCTGCCGCTTGACAACAAGAAGGTTGAGTAGGTACTATTACTAGGACTACTTGCACCTAGGTACAGTCGGCCAAGAAAGTGGTGTACCACCCTAAGGTTGAATATCGCTTGCAGATTCATAGGTGATAAAGATTAGTTTCACTTGCAGATCGATCTGACAACTTCTATTGCTGTCTTTATCTGATTATTGATAACGACTATTACTGTTTGTAACGTGACAGCTGTTCTTAGTTTGAACTTGATGGAACCAATGACGTCGTAAAATCAACGGCGGGGGGCTGTAGATTTTGATGACAAAATTGTATCTACAAATTCAGAATTGTAATCAACAAGTTACATAAAATTGTAAAGGCACAAGGCGAGTCCACAAACCTACAATTTCTGTAAACTTGTAATTACAATATCAATAAAAAACAAGCTAAAAATAGATTTATCCTTTTATTAAATTTCTACAATCAATTTTAAAATACTTATAACAAACAAAAACATAGCATATATAGTAATATTTAGAAGATATTGAAAATTTTTAAAAATTAGAAACGGGTGTAACCGCCGTTGGCCTCTATAACCTCTAAAAGACGAGACCTCATTGAACCAACAAGCCGTGAGCAAATATCGGTTCCCCGCATTTCCTCCCAGATATAATTACAGTGACTAATAAGAGCTTGTTTGGTTCTTTCATTTTGATGCGACCATCGTTGGACCATAAGGCCCCAAAGATTTTCTATCGGGTTGAGGTCCGGCGATCTTGAGGGCCACTGAATTACCCTTACGTCAGTGTGTGAACGAAACCAGGCTCTTACGATCCTCGCATTATGAATTGAACAATTATCTTGAACAAAATCAAATTGTGGCACTTCGTTCTCCGGGTAAACATTACGGACTGTCGGTAGCATTGCATTCTGAAGCACGTCGATATAATTTACAGCCGTCGCTCGAGGAGGTAGAGAACACAATTCTCCTACACCATCCGTACTCATCCAGCCCCAAATATTTACGGAAATTCGACCTGATTCTCTATTTGGGATTACATGATCATCTTTATACCGTGTTGAATTATATCGCCAAAGGTGAAGACGTCCATGCTGACTGGATTTAAACGTTTTTTCATCACAAAACACTGTATTAGACCAATCAAACTCTAAGTGCTCTCTGGCGAAGTTCAGACGAGCAAGTCTGTGAGCATCCGTCAAATATATTTTCTTGGCGTAATGCCTGTGGTGCAACCCCATGTAATGTAGATGATTCCTTATTGTTTGGGCACTCACATCGAACATCTCCGCAAAATGTTTTGTGGGCTTAAAACCATTGATTTCATATTCCCGTCTCATGAATTCTCTATCGTTATTGGAGAGTGCAGGCCGGCGACCACTTCTTCTGTGATCCAACAAACTTCCCTCCTCTCCTTCACGACGAATCCAAAAGCGGACAGAACGCCTCGATATATTCAAATTCCGGGATATCGCACTGATACTGCTTCCCTCATTAAATTGGGCAATTATTTGTGCTCTTTCGGCAATGGTCAAGTTGGCAGGCATTGAGATGATTTTATATGCAGTTGATTGAAAAATAACACGGAAAATATATCGATTTTTTGCATATATTTGACAAAATGTCAATTGTCAGTTTTCTTTTTCAAATGGAATTCGGTTGTCTAAATAGTTTTTATTACTTTTGTTTGGAAACATTTCAATTGCTTTGTAGAAACTAATGTCCTTTTCATTTATACTAAAGGTTAAAATGTCATGTACTTATATGTGACATATGACGTATGAATACTAAATACATAGGTTTACGTCATGATAATGTTGTCTCTTTCAGTAATATCTTTTTATAACGAACCTTGTTGTAATTTTCGATGACCGGGAAACTAAATCAAAACTGGTACACCACTTTCTTGGCCGACCGTACAAGTAGGTACTTAATGTAGGTGACGTCTGATGTCTGGTGACCGACAACTTGTCCGCATTGCTACAGGACAATGTTGCTGTGCGGTATTCCCTTGTTGGGTAATAGATTTTGGAGGCTTATTGATTGGATGGTATGCATATGTGTAGAGATATGGTAATAGGCTTACAGTGCTGCTCAGGGATTAGCTATATAAATAACCAGGAAGCAAATTACCTGGCGTTTTCAAACTATACAACGTGTAACGGAAAGGGTATATACATACCAAGCGTACGGTTTCTTTGGATGATATCAAACGATATTGGAAAGGATTCAACTCAAAATAAAATACTCTAAAAATTGATACCAAATTAACGGTTTCGTAAGTTTCTTAAATTGAAATAATAACAATTGTGTCACCGCCCTACGTAGGTCAATAACTTGCCACGTTACTTGCAAATATCACGATAAATCTCTTCCGTAATTCTGTGCGCCTAGTACTGTAGTAGCCTAGCGTAAAGGCGTTGTTCTTTTGTCGGCGCGAGAAAGGAGATAGGATTAAAAAACCCTTCCAATATCGTTTGATATCACCCAAAGAAGCTGTGCCTTTGGTATTATATACCCTTTCTGTTACACGTTGTATTTGCATTGTAATCTCATCTTCACTATTTGCGGGAATTTTCTAACGAGATACCGCGGCCCTGGAACGCAAGAGCAACTGAAGGAATGGGGTATGTTTTGCTTAGAAAAAGCTGACACTCTCTCCGTTCCAAGGGCAGGTAGAGATTGTCTCCCTCAAAATTCTGTGTCAAAAACACTTCATTGCCATACTGTTTACATGTTTAGTTTCTGACATATTTTGTCGTCAATATCAGATTACTGTTGTTGTTTTGTTATTATTGTGAATTTAAATGTACAAGAATTGGCCTTTTCTTCGTTGCTTTTCTTAAATAATCTATTCCATCTAAATACTAAAGTGTTGTATAATTATTATATACGATAAACGCGCTTTATGATTGTAGTGTACCTATCTACGAACATCTGAAATGAATCCATGTTTAAATGTGTGTATGTTAAATGGGATGTAAAGACAATGTTTAATGGAAACAAATAATAAATATAAACGGTTTGCTTTTGAGGAGATACTCGCATAGTGAAGGATAAAAGTTGGATTGTAAGCAAAAAACTTTTTTACTCTACTGTATTTAAAATCTAAAGAGAGGTATGCTTTTCACATCCTTTTTTTCTGATTGTCTTTTTACTTTAAAAATGAGATAAAAGCAAAGTGGACCCTCCACTTTGCTATGAAATCGCTTTGTTTAAGTAGTTTCGTTTAATTAATTAATCGCTAAGCATTTTATGCATAATTATTTTTCTCAATGATAATATTATCATGTATGGCTCAGAGGTAGTTAGTTACTTACGGTGAGTTGACGAAAACCACAGACTTCACAATAGTTAACTTTATTCGTAAGTTACATGAGTTTTAATTGGATGCTAATCCGCGGTTATAGTGCTATGGCAGCTATTGGTCAACTAACTTATTATATTAATAAAAGTAAATACATCGAGTAGTAAAAGTAGGTCGCGGCGTCCGCAATTTGTCTGTACGTGAACCGTACATGCTCCCGAGGGAAAAGTGGGATGAGCATCCATTACAAAGCAAATAATAATATAAGAAAAGTGTAGAGTAAATAATTAAAGTTAACTAGTAAACAAAAGTAAATGTGTAAAAGTTTAAAAGTAAAAGTATAAATGTAAAAGTATAGGTATAACACTCAATTTAATTCGTCAAAGTGAAATGCTTTCTTCGGCTGTCTAGCTTCGCTGTAAACGGGGTCTGCTGATGTCGAATGTATTTCTTGTAGCTCGATGTCCCCGCCAAAGTTATCCATTCCTCTAGGTGTCACTCCTATTTTGGCAGAGAGTGTTTTGACACCTTTCTTTGTCTTACACCATCGCTTTATGATAATATAGAGGGCAAGCACAGCGATTCCTCCCAACAACAAAGAAGTAACCGAGTAGAGATAGACGTCGTGACTCGACATGTCAGAAGACGCCTTCGGTAATATTTCTCTGTTTTTCTGGAAATCCAACTGCTGATCTATTTTTCTTATTTCAACTGCTGTTGGCATTTCTTGTTTTGTTATGTTTAATTTTGCATTCTTCCAGCCGAGGTTAAAAATGTTGTTAATTGTTGAATTTATGGTTGGTATTTCTATCTCTGGTTTCATGTTAATACTACTTCCCAGCTGATTGTATGTAAATATTGTGGCGTCCTTTTTCTGCAGTAAGCACTTTGATTTCAAGGAAATCACTCCAGTCCCGTCAATGACCGCCGGCGTAATTTGATCGTTACATATGACGCGTATCAGCTGTTTTCCGCACAATGTAAATAGCCACATGTTTGATTTGTGAAGTTTTGTCCAGGTTTCTTTGCATGTTACGTCATTGAGGACGCATGATAAAGACTCTTGTTGGTTGAAGACTTGGGCTTCACATGGGGCGTCTTTATCGTGCATGTTGTAGACAGGATTACGTAAGACACAAATGAATTCGTCTTCTCCGTATGAAGTACATTGGTGCATGTCTTGGTCTTCCATTGTTATGTAAGAGTTTTTTACAAAGTTTATTGCGATGAAGCTTGAACTTGGTTGTACGAGTTTTAAATGTCCTTGTCTAAGGAACGGTATTGGTATGACTCGATATATCTTGTAGTCTTCATCGCTCAGCAAGGGTATATGTATTTCAAATAACATATAGTTGTTTGTAATTCGAGCCTTCACATGAATGAGGTCGTAAATATTTTTCAAATCCCTTTGAATGTCCTTTACAGGTAACGACAATCCTTGTGGCAACCTTCCGGATATTATGTTAAGCTGTGCGATCAGTTGGTTAGCCGGAAATAGGTGGTTATCTAAATGTCCTCTGTAAATGTTGGCGAGAGCATTTGTCAGCATGTCTAATATTCGATTTAAATCACTTAAAATCAGAGTTGACGTCACAGCAGCGGAATTTATGTCATTCATCGCAAATAACATTTGCGCCTTGTTCTCTATTTTAGTGATTTCGCTGCAAGTTTGGTTCATGTAGAGCCGCAATGTTTTGAATTGTTCGTCCATAAACGCAGTGTTTCGTTTTATAATGTTGTTTTCAGCCTCTACAATTAATGTTTGGTTTTTCATAAGTTGTAGTAAGTAGTCATCATTTGATTGTAGATTCTGAATGTCTCTTTCGTACTTCTCAGCAAAGTCTGCATCGAGCACTCCGAAAAGAGTTCTTGCTAATTTCCCAACTCCATCAAAGTAACCTCGTTTTAGTGTTGAGTGAGCAGCATCGAGTTGTAGTCGGCTAGATGACTCAGTTCATGACGTAGGTGGCTGACAATAGTTTCGCAAGGCGTGTACTCATGTGATACCCTGAGGCATAATTTATCTATTTGGTTTACATAGTCATTGATCCGATCAGTTGCTTGCCAGTATGACGTTAAGTTGTAGTAAACCAATAAGGTCCATTCATCATGTATAAGTTGTATTTTCCCAGCTTCGTCGTAGTAAATCGGATGATTGCTCGGTATAGGTGAAACCTGTAATTTATTCATCGTTGGCGCTGATTGTGCAAATCCCGTTATTGCTAGTATGGATAGGAGGACGAGTGACAGCAAATTGTTCGTGTTTTTTATTGTGCCACTCCGTTTTTTGTTTCCGGAGTAGGTGTCCGTTTCTCTTTCTCTTCGTTTACTCTTGGTTTTTCGGGTTTCAGCGGTAATGGTGAAAGCTTTGTTATTGGTCGTTTGAGTGACCCTTTCTTAGTTTTCAATGTAACAACCCGTACTCGACCATCGGCGCCTGGATGAAGTTCCTCGACTCTTCCTATAGCCCAGCGACCAGGAGGTAAGTTTTCATCTTTTACTATTACTAGGCTTCCTTGTTTCAGGTTTTCTTTCGGGTGCTGCCATTTGCTTCGGATTTGCAGTTGATGTAGATATTCGTTCGACCAGCGCTTCCAGATATGCACGTTCATTTGTTCAACAAGCCTCCATCTGTTTCTTAAATCGTGCTCAGCAAAATCTTGCTCTTCTTGTGGTAATGACAGTAGGGGGCCCCCAATGAGGAAGTGACCGGGAGTTAGATATTCCAGGTCCTCAATATCCTCTGTTAATGGGCACAGCGGTCGAGAGTTAAGACATGCTTCAATCTGGTTTAACAAAGTAGTAAATTGCTCAAAAGTAAGCTTCTGTTCCCCCAGTACTCGATGCAGATGATATTTCATGGCTCCCACAGGCCTCCAGCTGTTGGCCAAAGTGGTGCATTGAAATGCCACTCAATTTGTAAGTGGCTCATCTCATCGAAGAATTCAGAAGTCTTAAATGTATTGTGTTGTTCAAATTCCTGTTGAAGTAGTCTTGCTGCGCCCACAAAATTCGTTCCGTTGTCGGAAAACACGTGTCGGGGTGTACCCCTGCGGGCACACATCCTTTTGAATGCGGCGAGGACCGTTTGCGTACTCAGGTCCGACACCAATTCCAAATGCACAGCCTTGGTCACCATACATATGAAAATTGCTATGTAAGCTTTGCAAGTTTTGACTCCTCTTCCTTTGTTGATTTTCACATCAACATGTCCGGTATAGTCGACGCCTGTGTTTGTGAACGGTCTTGATGGAGTTACACGCTCCTTTGGCAAATCTGCCATTAGTTGGACGTTTCGGTTTGGTTTGAAACGATGACATCGGATGCATTGTCGAAGTTCCTTCTTGACTGTTCTGCTACCTCCAATGACCCAAAATTTCTGACGTAAATGAGCCAACGTGAGCCGGGCGCCTCCGTGGAGAGTGTCGCGATGAGCCTCTTGAATAATAAGCTCCGTTAAGCTTCCTTTAGCCGGAAGGATAATAGGATGTTTAGCTTCGGGAGATAAAGTTGAGTAGCCTAATCGCCCCTTCACACGCAGTATTCCACTATCGTCAAGGAATGGAGTTAATTTAAGCAAGTTGCTTTTTGTTGATATTGGTCGATCTTTCTTTAAACATTCAATTTCGTTGCCATAGTTTTCATGTTGAATATTCTTGATGATCAATTCTGTTGCTCCCATAATTTCTTGTGGTGACAAACACATAACCACCTTTTTGTTACCACAGTCGGCTAAGTTATTGTTTGAGTTTAGTAAGCGTTTTTGCTTACGAATGTTACTCAGTCGTAAAATCCATGCAAGCACTCGTATTACACGTTTATAATTACTATTTTTATTCAGTAATGTATCAATTATTTCACATTTCGTGTATGTGACTACGCAGCAGTTTATTTCCTGCAACTCAGTGTTTGTTGTATAGTTCAGGTTATTGTCTTGATGGATTTTTGGCATGTTTGTTTTTAACCAATCTGGCCCATTCCACCAAAGTTCAAAATCTAGAAGTTGATGAGGTGTGAGACCTCGAGTTGCGCAGTCAGCAGGATTTTCTTCTGACTTCACATAGTTCCAGCAGTTTGCCGAGATAATGGTGTTTATTTGTTTCACTCTGTTAGCTACATATTTCTCCCATCGATTTGTATTGCTTTGCAACCAAGCTAAAACGACCTTGGAGTCGCTCCAGCATCTTAAATGAAGGTTTTTATTGCAGAGGGTGTTCTGAACCCTTTCTAGCAGTTTGGCTAGTAAAACGGCCCCGCAAAGTTCCATTCTAGGTACCGTTATCTTATTGCTGATTGGCGCAACTTTTGTTTTTGCCGTAATTAGTGTCGTCTTGTATTCGCCGGCTTGATTTTTCACTCGGCTATAAATGACGCACGCGTAAGCTTTTTCGCTTGCGTCACAAAACCCGTGTATCTCTAGGTCATTTTCTAGACATTGTAACCATCGTGGAATGGAAAGTTTGTTTAGCAACGGGATATCTTTTCTCATGGTTTCCCATTCCGTAGCGAGATCGTCGGGTAAGTGTTCATCCCAGTTGATTTTACTAATCCAGATTTTTTGGAACAGAAGTTTGGTTTTTATTGTAAGTGGCGATAATAGTCCAAGTGGGTCGTATAGCTTGCTTATTTCGCTCAGTAGTACGCGTTTAGTCAGTTTATTTTTGATTGGTAGATTCCATTGGTATGTGAAGCTATCGTTGTCTTGATTCCACCTCATGCCCTACATTTTTGAGTTTGATGTTTGTTCTGGACTAAAGTCAAGATAATCGGTTCGTTTGTTTTCCATTTTCTCAAGTTAAATCCTCCTTTTTTCAGCAACTCAATTAGCTGTGTGACCAATGTTTTTGATGCGTCGACATCAATATGTGACCAATGTTTTTGATGCGTCGAAATCATCCATGTAGAAGTAGTTTTTCAGGATGTTTCCAGCTTCCGGATAGGTATCTTTTTCATCTTCTGCGAATTTCTGTAGGGTGCGCATTGCCAGATAAGGTGCACTTTTCGTTCCGTAAGTCACTGTGACTAACTGCCAATCTTGTAGAGGTTCGTTAGGGGAAGATCTCCAGATTATAGTTTGCAGGTTATTGACTGGCATTCTAAGTTCATTGCCCCTTTGCAGTTACCGCTAAGGGTGCCAACACCCGATACTACAGCGCTCATTTTATGTCGCTGTAATCGGAGACGTTGTGCAGCGTTTTCCGTTATTAGGCTCACTTGGGAGCCTTGGTCAAGTAGACCTCTCAAGTTGATGAAGTTTCCATCAAGTGTTTTGACCTTCAAAAGTACAGTTGTCAACAACACTTCCTTTTCTTCGTTCGTTATGTTGTTGACCCCATAGGAAGTCGAAGGGGTTGACGATGCGTTTTCCTCCCTTGTTGCTTGTTTGTTGCTAGATAGTTCAGTTTCAGCTTCATGCATAAGTGTGTGGTGTGCCTTATGACACAATTTGCACGTCTTTCGTGATTTGCATTGTTTTTCTCCGTGGCTGAATAGGCAGTTTTTACAAATATGCAAGTTGCGAACTGCGTCATTCCGTTTGTTTGTATTCATAGCCAAGAATTGTTCGCAATTCATCAAGACGTGATTAGTTTTGCATATTGGGCATGTTCTTGCTGTCGTGAAGAAGGTTTTTGGCGAGTTTTGTGACTTGTTAAAGTACGACGACCCCTGCGTTTTATTCTTGTTGTTGTTATTTTGGCTTTGGAAACCCTTATGAGGCTGTTTTTCAGATTTCCATGGTTTGTTTGTTGACGATAATTTTTGGCTACTTCCCTGCAGAACTTCCAGTGAGATGAATTTTGATTCAAGAAAGTCGGTAAACTCTTCCAGGTCGGGAAATTCTCTTGGATGTTTGATCTCCTTTATATAGTCGTTGTACGTATCGCTATCTAGTTTTTGAATCAACAGGTGAACCACGATCGGATCCCAATTGGTGGTATCTAGCCCGATGTTTTTGAGCCCATTCAAGCACTCCATCATGACGTCATGGAGCTTACGTATGCTTGCAGCGGTTGGTTGCTGAATACTCGGTAGATTCAGGAGCGTGTTCATGTATGATGTGAATAACAGCCGTTTGTTATCGTAGCGGTGAGTCAGCATCTCCCAGCAAGATGCGTAGTTCTCAGCACTGATGCCAAGATGCTGAACCAGTTTCTCGGCCTCACCCTTCAGTTTTGTTTTCAAGTGTTGCATTTTTTGAGCCTTCGAAAGTGTCGGATTGTTGTGTACACTTTCAAGGTAGAGGTCTCTAAAAGTCAACCATTGATTATAGTTTCCATGAAAATCCGGTATTTGTATTTTTGGCGTAGATTTCTCATAATGTGCATTGTTCCAAATGTTGTGTTGTAGTTTCCTTTTCAGGTCATCATAAAGGTTTTCTGCTGTATTATATTTCTGTTGGTAAATTGAATCCTCATCTTGTAGTATGTAGTCTAGTTCCCAATTTGCCTTTTCGATATGCTCCCATTTAGTTTTCAGGGTGCTTAAGTTGTCTTCTAATTCCCATTTCTCCATCGGTACCACCAATGCTATGTTGATCTTCTCCACAGTGCGTTCAAACGCCCTAAAGTTGCAGTATTGTTGACGCATAAGATCTTGTTGCTTTTCCGTCGACTCGCTTGTTCCCCGAGGAGGTATGTGGAATTTGATATCGTCGAATGTAAATTCTGATTGCCCCTGACCCTGCTTAGGCGTCACAGGTGGTTGGTCCGCCTTACTAGTTGATGCAGACGGCAATTCCGATTTACGTTTCAACATGTCTTGCAGCACTTCTTCATACATCTTCTTCGTACTGTTGAAAATGCCATCGTTAAAGTATTGAAGGTCTGTTGCTCCAGACTCTTCCAGTAGTTGATGATTATGAACAAACTTCTCCCAGTTATTGTTCAGCCGAGAAAGACGATCCTCCAGGTATGCCAAGTTCTTCCTGGTGGGACTGTCCTTCTTGTAGTTGATGCAAATAAGCTTCAAGTCTCTGAAGATAGTTTCTTGAAGGTTTATTAGTTCTGTTACGCTCTGAACCATGGTTGTTCGTTATTGGTTTGACCGTTGGTGGAGTTAAGTTGTATCTCCGCAGGTACTAGTTCACCAAAGTTGCGAAGTTTCCGCAATTTTTGGATATTAGGTGCGTCGGCTCCCCAGTAACGCGATCCGTTCTTCTGGAACCCCAGCTATGCCGCGCGATTTCTTACTGTTAAAGGAGACCACGTACCTGTTTTATTCGGCTCGAAGGACCACTCTTTATGTATGGCTCAGAGGTAGTTAGTTACTTACGGTGAGTTGACGAAAACCACAGACTTCACAATAGTTAACTTTATTCGTAAGTTACATGAGTTTTAATTGGATGCTAATCCGCGGTTATAGTGCTATGGCAGCTATTGGTCAACTAACTTATTATATTAATAAAAGTAAATACATCGAGTAGTAAAAGTAGGTCGCGGCGTCCGCAATTTGTCTGTACGTGAACCGTACATATCACTTTTTCTTTAACTTCATGTTGCGTTAAAATCCAAAACATATTTTTATACAAAGTGAAATACGTGTGAGGCCTATGTCGTGGTTTCATATGAAAAGCCGCGTAAGTATGTGTTGTATGGAGATTAAGTGTGATAGTCCTTCAAGAGGCACGTTTCCAACACACGCAAATGTCTGCTTGGGACACATTTAATTAATTTTAAGGCGCTACCTACACACAGTGTTTGTGTAAACATTACGTCTGAACGTTGATATAAATATAAAATGTATTTTTGCTTTCATGTGTATTTTTAAGTGGAAAAAAGCTGCAGGTGTTGTATTTACTATTAATTTTAAGAAACAGAATATCAAGACAAGTTTTTGCAGTTTCTGTAATGAAAATAAATGCAAAATTAATATGACAAATCTAGCTAATAGTATCCCTTGACTTGCATTTAATTCGTGAATGCAAGTCAAGGGACGCGAATTTATTTCTATTGCAGTTACATGTAGATATATTTGAAAAAAAAAATGTCGATATACCGTTCTTTCCGATGTAGTCAATGACCTAATGCGCGAAAAGTGATGCCCGCTATGAAATATTGTTGTGCACAACTGCAGTGACCTACTTTTAGTCCGTAACTTAGAATCAGTGCCCGATAATTGGGCCCGCAGGCTACGGTAAACTTCTATAATGTACTAATAGGTACAAATGTTTTATCTAGTGATGAAAGCAAAAATCTACCTAATAGAAACCAAAAATATGAATCTGTATAGTGCAATTTTATTTTATTTACGAACTCTAACTACCTCACTAGATGAAATTGTAATTTATACAACGTGTAATTTAAAGGGTAAATACATACCAAGTGCATAGCTTCTTTGGATGATAACAAACGATATGGCAAGGGTTTTGTAATCCTAAGTCTATGTGTGTAGAACTTATTACAAATACCAATACACTGATACCAGAGACCGAATTTTTCAAATTAAGAAGAACGAAGAGAATTATCGTGTTATTGGCAAGTGACGTGGAAAGTTATTGATCCTCGTAGTGCTGTGACACGTTTGTTATGATTGATATTCAAGAAATATATGAAACCGATAATTTGGTATCAATTCTTTGAGTCAGTTATTTTGAGCTGAAACTGTGCATAGAGACTCCATACCAGATGTTGTCTTCAGGCTTTTTGGATAGATATGGGGTTTCCGTTACACATTGTATAAAGCATAAGAAACTAATTAATTACTGTTATTGGTGTACAAACTTCAAAATCAATATTATTAATAAATAAATATTATTTCCTGGTAAAATGGCAATAGCCTAATGGCTAAGGTGTTGGACTTGTGATCGAGAGGTCGCGGATTCGAACTCCACCCATTACTAATTGTTGGGTTTCGGTGATATACTTTTGCCGTGAACTCAATCCAGACACAAATATATTTAGCTTAGGTGGAGGGGTTAACACGATAGCCTGTAAATGTATATATCCTCATTACTATCATCAATACTATCCTCATTGCGAGTTCTCTTAGTTCTCTGTAGAAACCGAGTATAGATTTCTGACTATATTACTGACAAACAGTCTATTTGACCTTCACAACGCAGCAGCGGGGTAACCCGACACCCCTAGGCAAGACAGGACCTGTCTTGCCTAGGGGTGTCGGGTCCGGTCCTAGGGGTGCCAAGGCACGTAGGAATCTGAGATATGTTAATAAAGTCAGTCATCCACGTACCAAGCTCAGCAAGTGTTGCTATTTGAAGATTAACCTGTGCAGCTGTAAGTAATTAGCAACGAGATCTTGCATACAAAAAACATAATCACACTCGGTCCAACTGCTTAGACGAACTTCAGTGCCATAAAATCATACAGAAGTCTATAATACATACATGAAATAAAAAAAAATTAGCAAAAATAGAACCGATTTCCATATCAAAACACTACAAAGCCAAAAATAACTCATTAACGAAATTAAAGTTATTTTTGGCTTTGTAGTGTTTTGATATGGAAGTCGATTCAATTTTTAGCAAAAAATTTTTTTTCACGCTTTTTAATAGGTCGTTTTGTAATTTATCTAGTTTTAAAAGCCATAATGTCAACAACTTATCACCTTTTACAAAATATTGCTTTTCCCGATGCATAGCCGTTAATTTTTGAGGATTTCTCCTGGTACTTGAGCATCAGCACTTTATACTCGTCACAATGCATATGGTGATGTAGACATCACCAAATGTATTGTGACGAGTAGGGCTTTCAGTCTCGATGCATTACTGAGTCCCGGGAAAAAAAAACCGAGACTAGGTGTGGTCTCGAAAATCCCGGGAAAATCGAGACTTTCGAGACTATTTCAAAACTAGGTTTCTTATTTTTATGCTGTGAAATTAGAGAGTCAAATGAAGATATTTTAATCAAGTAGTTACTTTCATAAACAAATGCAAATTAAAAAAAACATTTGTTACAGTTTTTTTTTTCATATTTGGAGTGGACACGTAAAAAACAAAGGGCATTTAACCCTAATTTTGTTACAAAAGTAACCCGCTTTAGAAAAAGCTCTTTCTGCTTGTACGCTAGAGGGATACTACTTAGTACGGTCGGCCAAGAAAGTGGTGTACCAGTTTTGATTTAGTTTCCCGGTCATCGAAAATTACAACAAGGTTCGTTATAAAAAGATATTACTGAAAGAGACAACATTATCATGACGTAAACCTATGTATTTAGTATTCATACGTCATATGTCACATATAAGTACATGACATTTTAACCTTTAGTATAAATGAAAAGGACATTAGTTTCTACAAAGCAATTGAAATGTTTCCAAACAAAAGTAATAAAAACTATTTAGACAACCGAATTCCATTTGAAAAAGAAAACTGACAATTGACATTTTGTCAAATATATGCAAAAAATCGATATATTTTCCGTGTTATTTTTCAATCAACTGCATATAAAATCATCTCAATGCCTGCCAACTTGACCATTGCCGAAAGAGCACAAATAATTGCCCAATTTAATGAGGGAAGCAGTATTAGTGCGATATCCCGGAATTTGAATATATCGAGGCGTTCTGTCCGCTTTTGGATTCGTCGTGAAGGAGAGGAGGGAAGTTTGTTGGATCACAGAAGAAGTGGTCGCCGGCCTGCACTCTCCAATAACGATAGAGAATTCATGAGACGGGGATATGAAATCAATGGTTTTAAGCCCACAAAACATTTTGCGGAGATGTTCGATGTGAGTGCCCAAACAATAAGGAATCATCTACATTACATGGGGTTGCACCACAGGCATTACGCCAAGAAAATATATTTGACGGATGCTCACAGACTTGCTCGTCTGAACTTCGCCAGAGAGCACTTAGAGTTTGATTGGTCTAATACAGTGTTTTGTGATGAAAAAACGTTTAAATCCAGTCAGCATGGACGTCTTCACCTTTGGCGATATAATTCAACACGGTATAAAGATGATCATGTAATCCCAAATAGAGAATCAGGTCGAATTTCCGTAAATATTTGGGGCTGGATGAGTACGGATGGTGTAGGAGAATTGTGTTCTCTACCTCCTCGAGCGACGGCTGTAAATTATATCGACGTGCTTCAGAATGCAATGCTACCGACAGTCCGTAATGTTTACCCGGAGAACGAAGTGCCACAATTTGATTTTGTTCAAGATAATTGTTCAATTCATAATGCGAGGATCGTAAGAGCCTGGTTTCGTTCACACACTGACGTAAGGGTAATTCAGTGGCCCTCAAGATCGCCGGACCTCAACCCGATAGAAAATCTTTGGGGCTTTATGGTCCAACGATGGTCGCATCAAAATGAAAGAACCAAACAAGCTCTTATTAGTCACTGTAATTATATCTGGGAGGAAATGCGGGGAACCGATATTTGCTCACGGCTTGTTGGTTCAATGAGGTCTCGTCTTTTAGAGGTTATAGAGGCCAACGGCGGTTACACCCGTTTCTAATTTTTAAAAATTTTCAATATCTTCTAAATATTACTATATATGCTATGTTTTTGTTTGTTATAAGTATTTTAAAATTGATTGTAGAAATTTAATAAAAGGATAAATCTATTTTTAGCTTGTTTTTTATTGATATTGTAATTACAAGTTTACAGAAATTGTAGGTTTGTGGACTCGCCTTGTGCCTTTACAATTTTATGTAACTTGTTGATTACAATTCTGAATTTGTAGATACAATTTTGTCATCAAAATCTACAGCCCCCCGCCGTTGATTTTACGACGTCATTGGTTCCATCAAGTTCAAACTAAGAACAGCTGTCACGTTACAAACAGTAATAGTCGTTATCAATAATCAGATAAAGACAGCAATAGAAGTTGTCAGATCGATCTGCAAGCGAAACTAATCTTTATCACCTATGAATCTGCAAGCGATATTCAACCTTAGGGTGGTACACCACTTTCTTGGCCGACTGTACCACTTCGCGCTTTCACAATGAAAGGGGATAGAACCAATCTGGCGTATCGACGTCACCGCGGTGCATGATGAAGGTGTGGTATGCATGGCTAGAGGAACAAAAAATGTCCAGTAACACGGTACCCCAAAATGTCACGTAAACGTTTGAAGGTAAACATCGACGTATAACTTCAACGAAAATCATTAAAAATAGACTCATTACGCGTCCATTCGCTTATTAGTATTTAGCTTGTCAAAGAATTCCACACGCGCGTGTTGGCTGTCTTTCATCCCAGCGTATTATAAAATGAACGATAAGTATTTTGGTACACGTCTTTCTTTGGTACATGGATTAGGCTCGGCATCAAGAACCCCTATCCGACCTCTTGCTGAATTTATGGATTATGTAGTACAGTAGTATTTATGATACGTGTTAGATATATTATAAATCTTTTTAAATGTCACATCTTAGTATTAATATTCACTTATGTTTGATATCATACTTACAGTTATAAATAAATGTTAACGTAAATGACATACCTTTTGCCTTTTATTTAACTACTGCTTAAAAACGTTTTCAAGCTGAGTGACATTTCACATGGTCCACCACGCGATGGTGACATGTCGACTGCGTTTCATTGCGATGCGATTTAGTGGATAAATAATTATTTGTAGTAGTATTCTCGTGCTCCTAGTAGCGTGTAATGTACCTACTCTCTTTCAATAAACATTAACAATCATAATCAACCTGGGAACGATTATTTAGATACAATCTAATGCTTATAGATACGTAATAAGTCTAATTTTAATGATTGTGACTACAAGTCATATGTCGATGTTTACCTTCAAATATCTCGGTAATGTGACATTTTGGGGTAGCATGTTACTGATATTTTTTTTTTGTTACATACAAGCCACTTTTAGTATGCGCCACAATTTCTAAAAAAAAAAAAAAAAAAATGGCGGTGGGTCGACATGCCAATCTTCATACAAAAAAGTTCGAACCCCTTTCAATTTAATCAGAATAGTTCCATAATTCAACCTTTATTGCAATCATAATTATGTGTTAACAAGATCTTAATATAAGTAGTAGCTCACATGGACCCTTTCGAGCACAGCAATTTACATTTATAATACGAGTATGTAGACAAAATCTGTGTTATTTGTCAATAAGATTATTCAGCCTCCACAGATAATACTAAGCTTTACTCTATGCTCGACCGTGCTGCCGTTGGCATATCCATAATAACAATAATAAAAATTGACTGTTGGTTTAATAAATTATTTAATACAGTTTTTATGTTACTGAAGTCTCAAAAGTCTCGTTATTCCCGTGACCGAAGATGTTAGTCTCGAGTCTCGACAATACTAAAAAATCGTCGAGACTCTCGAAATTTTCGAGACCGAGATTCCCGGGATGAAAGCCCTAGTGACGAGTATAAAGTGCTTAACATTCGTACTCAAGTAATCGAATCGCAATCCACGAAATACTTATTATTGAGTAGTTTCAGTAGCCATCATCAGTTCAAGTTCCCCAAGTGGTACTTTTCGAAAGCAACTGCTCAAGTTACTATAAGAAATAGCCAAAACGCTATAGGTATGCCTATAATATTTGAAGAGTTCCCTCGATTTCTCTAGGATCCCATCATCAGATCCTGATTTCGTAACAATGGAACCAACTAGAAAGTATATCCTTTCAAACGCAAAAAGAATTTTCCAAATCGGTCCAGCCTTCTCTGAGTTATGAGGTAACAATACATTAAAAAAGTATAAGATGAACTGAGAACCTCCTCCTTTTTTTGAAGTCGGTTAATAATATGTCTTTTTAAATTATGTGTCCAATTTCAAAGGCATTAATAATTTTGATTATTGAACGTCTTATTTATTTTATTTATTACTAGGCGATACAAAGATTTATGACCCCTATCAGACCCACGGCTTTGCGTGACTGAAAAAATTATAAATAACATCCCGTAAAAATTGGGTGAAAATGTTGTAAAAAAAGAAATAAACTTTGTAGGTTACAAAAATTAAAACAACAAAAGTATGCTTATTAGCAAGTGATAGAAGTAGATATTGATGAATTGACGGAATTGATTAATTAGGTACCCATTGAGCCAATGTTTTTTTTTATTGTTCATTTGTTTGCGTTTGACCACCATCTCACCTGTATGGTAAGTGATGATGTGGTCGAAGATTAAGCACCGTTACTATTCACTCTTGACTTAAATTATAGCCTCCAGGTTATAACTATCAGGAACTCTTATGGTATACAAACCAGACACACATTGCTATCAGATTTTCTTCTCGAATATCTTTTAAATGTGGATTCCACATTAGGTCTGGCCTGTCCATATTGATGAGAAACTAGGATTCTGTCACGTGTAGCATTTGCAAGCAGCTCCGTGTATGAAAGGATTCATGAATGTGGAAGAAGCGCGTATGGATATGCATACCTTGCAGATATAAAGGTTGGTACAGCCAGTGGCTACACATACCGACTTTTGCAATAATAGGTATATCAATTTAGAATGTTGGTAGAGGAAGATTGGTTTGAAAACCAAACAATAAAGCTCTCCATTAATTCTCACACTCATAACTCTGTTTATTCACGTTTAAAATGGCTGAATGGATTTAGATGAAAATTGGTACCTAAACGTATAGTTTTAGTAGTGTGAATGTAAGGACATATATAAATACATATAATTATACTTTTTTTTTTTTTTTATCGTGGTAAAATTATCAAATAAGTCCTCCCACTCCGGGCAGGGTGGGAGGACTTATTTGATAATTTTACCAAGATAAAAAAAAAAAGTACTCACGCGGGGCTTCGCTCCCGTGGATTCTATCACGGTAAAAACATAACTCTCTTTTTTTGCAGTCGCGTAAGAAGTAGCTTGTAACCTTCCTCAAGCTTCAAGCTACTTCCATACCAAATTGCATCCAAATCCACCCAGTACTTTCGAAGATTAGCGCGTTCAAGCAAACAAACAAACAAGCAAACTTTTCCGCTTTATAATATTAGTATAGATGTAAGGACATACTGATTATTAAAAAATATGTGGGCTTTATTAAAAATTAAGTAACTAGTGTGTGCTTTGATCAGTGTGCTTCCTATTTGTAAGAAGCAAAATAGCTCCATAAATACTCTTTAATTTTTTTTATTGATTTTAAAATTGACAGTGAAGCACGGTTAACCAGTATAAATATGCTTTTCTAAATAAACTCTATTTTGCCTTTTGAGGGGATTGAAGAGAAAATGAAGAAAAGTGCACTTTTATTTGAACAATAAATAACGCGAATCATAGAAAAAAGATAATCGTATGAATACCCCATAAATTATATCTTTTTAACCGACTTCAAAAAAAGGAGGTTTACAATTCGTCTTGAACTTTTTTTTTTTTATGTATGTTACCTCATAACTCGGAGACGGCTGGACCGATTTGAAAATTTTTTTTTGCGTTTGAATGGTTATAGTTTCTAGTTGGTCCCATTGTTACGAAATCAGGATCTGATAATGGGATCCTGGAGAAATCGAGGGAACTCTTCAAATATTATAGGCACACCTACAGCTTTTTGGGTATTTCTAATAGTAACTTGTACAGTTGCTCTTGAAAAGCACCATTTGAGGAAGTGGAACTGATGATAAAGACCCCAGATGGCCACCGAAACTACTCAATAATAAGTATTTCGTTGATTGCGATTAGATTACATGAATATGGATGTTAAGCACTTTATGCTCGTCACAATGCATATGGTGAAGTAGAGCTGATGGTGATGTACCAGGAGAACTCCTCAAAAATTAACGGCTCTGCACCGGGAAAAGCAATATTTTGTTAAAGGTTATAAGTAGTTGACATTTTGGCTTTTGTAACTAGATAAATTACAAACCGACCCACTAAAAAGAGTGAAAAAAAACTTTTTAGCAAAAAATAGAACCGACTTCCATATAAAAACTCTACAAAGGCAAAAATAACTTTAATTTCGGAAGGCGGTGTCTTTAGTTTTGTATATATTTTCGTTTTTGACACCGCTTTCCGAAATTAAAGTTATTTTTGCCTTTGTAGTGTTTTTATATGGAAGTCGGTTCTATTTTTTGCTAAAAAGTTTTTTTTAGTAAGATATACATAGGTATAAAATATGACCCCGTATTTGCGTTATTTGTAGAGTTCCACAACTCCAAGCTTTTCTTTTAAATATCGTTGTTGTTTCCTAACTTGGACTTTAAGTGAAGAAAATGTTATTTCTTTACAAACATTTATTGTGTTAGATGCTGAATTTTAAATTTTTATCGTACCATTTTTAAAACGGTTATGTTTTTGTTCAACGTAATTGTATCTTTCTCACTCTTTAATGAACCTATAGCATTGATCCCCAATCTCATTAAGGCACGAAATTATACTAAACTAGTATATTTTCCTTTTTATTTATCATATGCCAATAACTATCTCAACTTCGAAAAAAATCCAAATAAAGAGTTTAACTTTCACAGTACTTCATGTGTCCGTTGCGGTATGATCGTAGGGAAATAATTAAATCAGTCATATTAAATAAATAAAATATCATAAAATATTTCTTATTGATTAAATAATTAAATTGATGAAGTATCTTATTCAACTTTCTTTTATTATTAACTAGCTGTGCCCCGCGGTTCACCCGCGTTAATTTGAGAATAATCCTACTAAAAATATATTCCGTTAGGTACTTTAAGATTACAATTAAGTTTTTTTTTTGGTCTGTAAAGATTGTTTCGTGTCCATTTGAACCGTTGCTCCGTTTTGTTGATTTGTATAAAAATCGTAAAGCGGTTCATAGAACACATCTGGAACTATTAGGAGTGAACATGTGAAACCTAGTGTTTCACATGTTCACTCCTAATAGTTTCGGAATAAAATTTCTGTGTATCAGACAGACATGACGAATCTATAAGGGTTTCGCCCCACACGTATAGGTTTAATAAAAAAAAATGTTTTTTAGTTTCAGTGCCATATATAGCCCGCTCATATTTTTTATCTATACTAATATTATAAAGCAGAAAAGTTTGTTTGTTTGTTTGCTTGAACGCGCTAATCATCGAAAGTACTGGATGGATTTGGTATGGAAGTAGCTTGAAGCTTGAGGAAGGTTATAGGCTATTTTTTAAGCGACTGCAAAAAAGGAGAGTTATGTTTTTACCGTGATAGAATCCACGATAGCGAAGCCCCGCGTGAGTACTAGTTATTGTATAAAAATCGTAGAGGTTAACAAAACACTTCTACCTACCAAGTTTCTTAATAGTTTCGGAATAAAGTGGCGGTGACATACGGACGGACAGGCAGATAGATATGACAATTTATAAGGGTTTCGTTGTTTGCCATTCGGCCAGGGAACGCTAAACATGAGCAAGACAGACAGCGTTTACGCAAATAACAATACACATTACTATACACTATACACAATACCATTTTGTGATAAACTGTTATGACGTGGGAACAATAACAGCCTTAAGGTGAACGCAGACCTAGCCGCACCGCAGTCTCTACAGTCCCCGCAGTCATCGCTTTTTGTTAATGGCCTCGCACATCTATCCGCGCCGCAGTCGCTGCAGTCGTTCCCGTCAGTGTTGCCAGATTTTTGAAAGCATTATCTGTACCGAAGATTTAAAAAATCTGTATAAAATCTATATTTGGTATTGGTATTTTGCTCTTTTGTGTAATTTTATCTGTAGGTGCTATAATAGGGAATAAGCAAGTAATTATTTATACGAGAATAAGTAATTTTATTATAAACCGTTGACAGAGATTCTCTGTCTACTTTATAACTCTGGCAACACTGCGCGCCGTGGATGCGAATGACGTCATCCGCGCTGCGTGCGGGTGACGTCATCAGCTGCGGCTAGGGGAGTTCGGTCGTTTCAGGGACTGCGGCGACTGCGGCGCGGGTAGGTGTGCGAGGTTGCATAGAACTTCATATAAAGAATTCGAATGCAAAGACTGCGGCGCGTGCGGTGCGGCTAGGTCTGCGTTCACCTTAATGGGTCGATCTTCAAGGTCAAGCAACACTTGCCGAGGAAGGTTCATGGATGGGTGACTATTTAATCAATAAATTGTTCAAATTAAAATATAGCCTATTTTGCTTGCATGATAGTATAATTTAGTATAGTCGGAAGAATTTTTGAAATCGTTCCAGTAGTTTTAAGTGTAGGTTATATGCGTTACGATTCTCGTATTGTATGTTTATACTCTTGATAACTTCGAAATTAAGTGTCCAAATCGAATGAGTAAAAAAGTATTTTTCTGCTATATAAATAATACCCTTGATGATAAAACTGTTTATTTGGATAAGAATTAATACTGCGATACGAATGTAATCAACTATTGTTTCTACCAGCGATCTATTTAAATTTTACAACAAAAAAGTTGCTATTGTGAATTATCTATGATAGTTAGATATATTCCCTCGTGGATTTTTCATTCCATTTTATTTCATCTCCAACTTAACCCTCTTCTGGGATGATTTTTCAAAAACGCTGATACATGTAATTATTAATTACCAACCAAAAGGCTAAATACAGATTTTCATGGTTTGAACTACAAAACTATCAGGTTTCCCATTCATACTTTCATCCCCTATTTTACGCCCTCAGGGGCTGATTTTCCAAAAACACTGAAACGTGATTTTTAATTTTGAACCAGACTGATAACTACCAATTTTTAAAGCTTATTCTTCAAAAATAACGATTATCCATACAAACTTTCGTCTCCTATTTAACTCATTTAGGGTTTGAATTTCTAAAAACACTGAAACACGTCCTTTTTTATTTTTAACCAGAACATCAATAAGAAATTTTGATGGTTTAAACTTCAAAAATTACGATTTTCCATACAAACTTTCATGTCCTATTTAACCCCGTTAGGGGTTGTATTACAAAAAATACCTTCTTTATTCCTTGTCTACATTATAAAAGGAACCTCTGTGCAAATATTCAGCTTTCTAGGTCCAAGGGTCTGGGGTGGGCGTTGATGAGTCACCCAGTCAGTCAGGAATTTTCGTTTTATTTATACAGCGTGAAATTTAAATGGTTGCTTTTCCGCGGCAGGACGGTTACCCATTAGTGGTAGTATCGAAACATACAGTTAAACTTAAAAAAACGAAAGTTTTTTTTTTCAACTTATTAAAAAAATATTCATAAACTAGAAAGCGCGAGAATCATTAATAGATCAGTAGACGTAATGTAGATACCTACACGAAACACGCACCGCCGCGCGCTGCCAACAAAGGAAAAAGTGATTAATAAATGTTCAGAGCAAAATAAACTCTCACGCATGGTGATAATGCATAAACTACACTGCGCCATTTTTTGTTTCTAATATTTTATTTGTTTACTAGCTTTTGCCCGCGACTTCGTCCGCGTGGAATAGTTACTTTGGGCTAACGTTAAATTTAACCCCGATTTTGAAGTATTCTTCATTGGGGCTCCGCTCCTATTGGCCTTAGCGTAATGATATATAGCCTATAGCATTTCTCTATAAATTGACTATTTAATTAAAAATATTTTTTCAATTCGAACCAGTAGTTCCTGAGATTATCGCGTTCAAACAAACAAACAAACTCTTCAGCCTTATATATTAGCATAGATAGCTGTTGCCCGCGACTTCGTCCACGTTTCCGTCGTTTTTCGTAAAAAATGTAGCCTATGTCCTTCCTCACGGTTCAGTGATTTTGATGTAACACACAGATTAACTTTCGTAATTTAGTAGGGAAATATAATATGTCAATCTATAATACTGTTGAAAAATATAGCAATACCGAACCGCACAATATTATTGTTAATATCTGTGCCCGCGACTCCGTCAGCGTGTAACTCCTTGTGTGTAATTAAGTTAATGTATTGGTAATATTGTTTGGATCACGTTCACATGAGGCTTAAGTACCTATAGAACGACAATACTTCAGCGCAAAGCTTCCAGGTGTTGAAAGTTGACCCGTCCGGCACGTGAACATAAAGATTTCTAGAACTGCTAACCCGGGAAAGAGCGACGTACAACTGACCATGCGAGAAACAACTGACACCGAGATCTACTCCAGCAACACGAAAAGTCTGCCCTTGAGCCTTATTAATTGTCATTGCATAACACACCGATACTGGGAATCGCGTTCTTTTAAATTGGAATGGAAAATTATTTGGTATTATGGGAATTCTGGGAATAAAGACGGTTTCTCCTGCACCGCAACCTGTTAAAATTTGAGCCTCGATTATATTTTGTTGCAACTGGGTTACCTTTAGCCGAGTTCCATTGCAAAGTTGTGGTGGTTTTAAATTTCGGAGCAGAATAATAATCAGAAAGCTTCGAACTGCTAAGCTATCGGGAGTTACACGTGTTATTGTGAGTCAACCGTAAAAGATAGATATATGCTGTCGTGGGATATTTTGTGTATAATTTTAAGGAGAACATTTCCGTCACAAATGATTTCTGTGTAGCTTTAACCATTAAGGTTGCACACGCGACGGAAGCTTAAAAAATGGAGTAACTTCTCCCGTTTTCCCAACATTTCCCTTCACTGCTCTGCTCCTATTGATTGTAGCGTGATGAAAAGTATACTATAACCAGCCCAGGAGTATGAAAAATAATTGTACCAAGTTTCGTTAAAATCCGTCAAGTAGTTTTTGTTTCTATAACGGTTATACAGACAGACAGACAGACAGACAGACAGACAGACAGACAGACAGACAGACAGACAAAAATTTTACTGATTGCATTTTTGGCATCAGTATCGATCCCTAATCACCCCCTGATAGTTATTTTGTAAATATATTTCATGTACAGAATTGACCTCTCTACAGATTTATTATAAGTATAGATAAAACGATTGTATTACCAAGACAAAGTCATTTCGCTCTGAGAAAACAAACATTAAAATTTCACGGTGTATAGATCAAATTTCACAAAATTAACTTAGTAAAAAATAGTAGCCCGCCCGTGACGGAAGCAGCTATCAGTGGTCAGATCTCTAAGAAAAGCGTATCCTCATTACAAGAGCCTTACCGAGGAGTGCCTATACTTACTTTATCCAATCGTGCAACGCTAGCTTCGAAAAATAGTCGTCCAATATTTTGGCAATCGCGCTATGAGTGTAAGTTTAGCTTAAGTATCTTTGCTACTTATAGGTTCTATCATTCAACAATTCCATACCATTTCCCGATCCCATTAAAAGCAAAGTGTTACCGAACAAAATAATTGTAACGAGTAGGCCAACTCAACTTCGCCACACACATGTAAATTCGTTGTTCAACTTAAGTAGTATGTTTCCATTGAGTTCGATAAGGTCTCGACTAAGTTCACATGCAAAGAACTTGGAACTTGCGAGGCTAGTTGCCGGTCGCTCGGGGAGACGTGACCAGCCCCTTGAGTTTTCCTTGTAAACTTTACAAGACTACTTATTACTGACTAGATTTTGGTTTTGCGTAAAAACAGTAGTGGCCTGGTAGATACGAACTCAAACAGGCCTTAACAAACGGTGAAGAAAAACGATATCAGGAAACGGGCATGTCCTCATCCACCAACTTGCACTGGGCCCGTGAGATGAATTACGGCCCATCCCCTCTCATAGAGAGTAGGACTATCCCTGCAGTGCGGACATTGAACGGACTACGCTATGAAAAGTTTGATATATTCAATATCACGTGCTAAATGATTAGAGCGAAACAGGACCCTTTACAAGTACCTTTTTAATCGACTGAGCGAGGCGAAGGAGGGTAAAATGTTTATCAGCTTATGCGCATATGCGATGTTTGTTTCTTTGTGGCGCTCTGGTGACCAAACTCGTGGACTGATTGAGTTTACTAATAATTTAAAACGATTTGTCTTAATCTTTTAAGTGTCATAAAAAACACCATAGTAATCCAAAATTTAATATGGTTAAACCAGCCACCACATTGTGAAATAAATATTAAAATTATTAAGTAGTAAGTAACCCCTGACTACCTTTAAACGCCTGAACAGATATTGATAAATTGTAGCTAGAAACCCTCTCAATCACGTCAGCTTTCTTAAAAAGAAAACCGCATCATAATCGGTCCACTCATTTAGGAACTACGATATCACAGACAAACACACAGACATGTCAAACTTATAACACCCATATTTTTACGTCGGGGGTTAAAAAAAAAGAATCGTGACACTGTTAATTTACTCTAGTTGGTTAGTATGTAAAAGACGGATTAAAATGTAACTTGTAAAAAAACAGGCTAAAATTAATTTAAAAGATATTTTTATTTTAGGGTTAAATTATTAATTAATTAATTAATTTGATAGATTTTTTTGAAGAAAAATGTGGCGTGAGTTTATCGTAGAAATTTCATTGTTTTGCTTAAATTCTTAATTAAAATAGAAATTAAAACAAATGCAGACATGCTCACGCTCTTAGATAAATTCAAAACTTTCGAGTTTTACGAATTAAGTTAATCCCAAGTAAACGACACATAACTTGCAAGACAAAGCAAAATCCACTTAAGTAATGTGACATTCAAATGAGTCCCAATCGTAATAATGTGGCCCGTTAATTTTATTTTTAGAGTACTAGCTTTTGCTCGCAACTTCGTTCGCGTGGGAGGTTTTTCCCCCGAAAATCCCGATCCCGTGGAAATTTCGTGATAAAAAGTAGCCTATGTGTTATTTCAGAATGTCAACTATCTACTTAAAAAAAATGAGACCCGTTCAGTAATTTTTGCGTGGAAGAGCAACAAACATACATACATCCTCACAAACTTTCGCATAAATATAATTTGAGATTAGTAGGAAATCCATAAATTTTGTTTTCTACACATATTCTTTGTAATAAACGCTGAGAAGACAATAACATTTGTTATTACTCAAAAACATGTGAAAGTGTGAATAAATCACGACAGTATTAATAATAATAAATGCATTAATGAGACAGCTAGAGTCAGTATGAATATGACGGGCGAGGAGAAGAGCGATGCACTCTACACGCCACCGCTCTGGCCCGACACGTGCCGTCGATTTAACGTCCATAAATAATGAATCACTCCGATTTTTACGACAACATTGATTTATTTTTGGGGTAATTGGTTTACAGTTTTCGTGAAAAGGGAAATTATTTACTTGAAATTTTTGCTTTTTTGAGCTTCAAAATACAAAAAAAAAACACGACAACGTTTAATTTTAATTCCGTCAACGTCTAGTTGAATGTTTGAATGATCTGCAGTATGTAGCAGATAATAAGCCGCCCATCAACAATATTATGCATATTATTATACGGAAGTTGGTCGACACGTGTTTCGTCCGTCCACGAAGCATCATCAGAAGATGTTAATTTGACTACCGCTCAGGTACGAGTAAACAAAAAACATATTATTATTATCATGTAAATATTTATTTGTCGTAGGATTCCGCAAATGGAACGCCGGATTCCATTCTGTATTCAAAAATAAGACTCATAAAACTGGCTGTAATATTATACACTATGTATAGGTATATGTAATATTGACAATTTCAAACGAATTTCTCAGAACCGCCTTCGGTTATACTTGACAATCTATTTTGACGTTTAATAAGTTTTGATAACAACATTTGCGATAAAACGTTTTAATGCCAAAACTTCCTAATAATATCAACAGCAATATTGTTCAGAAAACAAACGAATCGCGACGGTTACTTTAGATAATTTTCGTATTAAGTTCGCTACAATTGAAATTATTCCGTTGAAATTACCGCAGCGACAAATCCGAAATGACAGTAGCGACGGACATTCCATATTTATTTTCCATTGAACCATTGTAACCATAATTCATGCAGCCTGTTTCGTTGCATTTTTGATGACGCCGTATTTTACATTACTGACAGTGGTGACTGCGCCCGCGGCCCTGCGACAGATAACAGATTGTGGGTTTACATACTTGCATATGGAAATACATTTGGGTTTGTCACTGGCTAAATGAATATAGTCTGTGTTACTTTACTTTTTTTGTCTGTTTTTTTAGGGTTCCGTAGCCGAATGGCAAAAAACGGAACCCTCATAGTTTCGACATGTCTGTCCGTCTGTCTGTCTGTCTGTCCATCCGTCCATATGTCACAGCCATTTTATTCCGAAACTGTTAAGACTATACATGTAAAACTTGGTAAGTAGATGTATTCTGTAAACCGCTTTCCGATTTTAAGAGAAATTTTAAAAAAATATTTAAAATAAAGGGGGCTCCCCATACACGGAACTGAAACCGAAAATATTTTTTTTTTATGAAATCTATACGTGTGTGGTATCTATAAACAGGTCTTTAAAAATGACATTAAGGTTTCTAAAATGACTTTTTCATAAAGTTAATCGTTTAAAAGATATACGCTTCCAAATTGGTAAAATGTGTATCGTCCCCCCTCTAACTTCTATACTAATGAAGTGAAAAATCTAAAAAGGCCATATGTTGTAGATCTTAATGGAAACTTTTAACCAAAATTAGTTTGAACGAGATCGAGTCAGCAGTTTTTGAGATACAGTATATTTTCTAAAACCGCAAATATAACTTTGTAATTCACACAAATACTATGAAATACAAAGTTATTTGGCGGAGTTGTGAAAATTGTAAATAAGCTAGTTTTAAGAAATTTGTAAGGTTCTTTGTTTTTGTTTTTTTCAAATAAATATAATACTACGGAACCCTTCATGGGCGAGTTCGACTCGCACTTGGCCAATTTTTTTTTTGTTGACATCTCTTTAATACAGGCCCGTTGGTAAAGTGGTCAGTGGCCCTGACTGCTATGCACAAGGTCGTGGGTTCGATTCCCACTTAGGACAAATGTTTGTGTAATGAGCACGGTCATTTGTTCTTTGTCTTGGTGTAATTTATCTATAATATGTATGTATTTAGAAATATATATGTATGTTTATCAGTTGTCTAGTACCCATAGCACAAGCTCTGCTTAGTTTGGGACTAGATGGCGTTGTGTGAAAAAGTTGTGGAATATTGTGGAATATATACAAGGAGAAATTTGTGTCTAAATAATAACAGCGGCACGGGACGATCTCAAAGGTTAAGCAACACTCGCTGAGGTTGATGGTTGAGGTAGATGGGTGATCATCTTAACATATCGAGATGTCTCTTTATTTCGGAAAGACATTAAACTATTGGTTCCGAATGCCATTTGCGCATCTTTGACAGTCGTGACGGGTAGTAAGAAAAATCTGACATTAGTCTTGCCAAGTGGAAGTTACCCAGCTACTGGGTTGAAGAGGTCAGCTAGACAGTCGCTCTATGTAAAACACTAGTTTTCAACTGCAGCCGGTTAGACTAGAAGCCGATCTCGACATAAAACACTGGATATGTGTTTACTTTTCGATATAATCAATGGGCGTCTGGATTGCCCGGAGTTGGTCGAACAGATAAGGTTTAATACGCCTATAAGGCGCACACGTCACACGCCAATGTTACATGTACCTCGGCACTCGTCTAATTACGCTAAGAATTGTGTACTGACCCGCATTGCTCGAACATATAACACAAATTTCGCACAAATCGATTTATTCAATTAAGTACACAAAACCAAAATTCAAAGCGCTTACAAAAAACTTATTTAAAGATATATAGCAAATTAGCCTTAGTAACTACTTCTGTAAATTTGTATAAAACCTACCTATGCTGTTTTTTATATAATATTTTTGAGGTTTGCTATTAAGTTCGTTCGCATGTTCTAAATTTATATAAGTTAAACAGGGAAACCTATTATTAGCCATACAAAACTGTATTACACATATTTTATCATTCGTTTAATGTATCGCGATTGGTTTTCTAAATAAATAAAATAACAAAAAATTAAAAAATTTAGGGCTATGGCTAAGCAGATGATGTTTTGTTTAATAAAAATGATATCTAATTTAAATATCAACATATGAGTAAATTGAAAAAACCATTTGTAAGATACATAGTTCCAGTTGTTGTCTCATGTAACTCCGTGTGGATTCGATCAATGTTTGCTTGCACAGAGTTCTCGTAACAGAAAACGAACAAAAGCGAATGCGTTTGCTGTAGCGGGCTTAATCTCATACTACGAGCCGGTTTTTAGGCCTGGCTAGTTTTTCTACAAAATTTATGCCCATTGTTTTATACAACAACTTTCGGGGTTGCAGGAATATTCTAACGAGATACCGCAGCCCTGGCAGGCAGTAACTGAAGGAGCAGGGTGGGTTTATTGAGGAGTTATTTGATGATTTTCCCACCCAGAAAAAAAGTATAATGACTTAGAGGTTTTTTTAAGCCTTTTTAAACCTTTTATATTTTCATTTATAGATGATTAAAGAAAGCATAATGAGAACATGTCGATGTACATACATAATTATGTATATAAAGTTAACACGTTCGCTGACAGTGAGCACTTACCCTGACACCACATTACGATAGTAGAATTTTCCATACTAAACGACAAATCAACGTAGTACTCGTGCACAAGCAAGCAATGTGAAACTACCCACAAAATACTCGTATTACGGCAGTAAGAAATATGAAATTGCTCATAATATGACAGTGGATACTGCTCTTCATAATACTTATATGAAAAATTATCATGAGACGACGTACTCTTAAAAATAAGTGGCCCGTCCCTCGACGTACTGTTATAACGCACTATTTTAATTTCCCGCCTAACGACGTACTGTCAGCAAACGTGTTAAGACTACTCTAGTACCTATTTACAATGTTAATTTGAGCTACAGACCATAAAAGTATAGCTTTCACAACTGAATTGTCGCTTTTTTAGCACTATGATAAATATCACTAACACATGTATGTATGTAGGTATTTCATATTATTATGTTGAATTAATATTATTTATATTGTTTGTACACTGACAGCCCTTAATCTGTCTCCTTTTTTAATTTTTGTCCATCCAAAGGTTGTCTGTAAGAGATTGCTTTATGTGATAAGTCCGCCCATTGTACACTAGTTTAAATTTTTGTATCCATAGAAATATTGTGAGGTGTACAATGAAGTATATAATAAATAACTAAAACTCATATTTCAATAAAAGATCTTGTAAATGTTCCACGAAATAATAAAAGTTATAGAAGCTAAATGCACTCTTTATCTCCACCTCATTCCAAGAACGCTTTAGAAATTATATTTTTTAATAACGTCAACATTGTGTGTAGAAGATTCATTTTACTTACGTCTGTACCTGTAGTCTGTAGTCTGACGTACGTAACCATAGCAAACGATTCAGAAATTCTCAAAAGACACGAATAGAATTCCTTGTACACGGACATTCTGCGAGCCATGGTATGTGCCATTCAATTTGAAAATTTTCTAAGTTATATTTTTAGTGCTCGCATGTGACGTCATCTCTGGATATAACTGCTAGCAATCAAGTAGCATACTATATATTACCGTTCTACTGCACTTGTAAGGTATATTAAAAAATCTCCAGTGCTGTCGTCGTTTTTCTTTTCTTCCACTCGTCTTACTATGTTTTAACCAGTTATATCATGTGTTATATCGTTTAAGTTTTTTTTTATTGATATTAGGTTCGCGTTTGACCACCATCTCACCTAATGGTAAAACACTAAAATAAAATAAAAAATAAAATAAAACACGATACACCTTTGCCAGACCAGAGAGACTTACATTTAGAACATGACTTAACATTACACAAAGAGCAGCCTTATCGCTAAAAGCGATCTTTTAAATGACACCTTTGGAGAAACAATGCTGCAGCATACATAACATACCTGCATATAAATAAAATTTAAATGTATGTCTGTGACTTTAAAATAAATATATTTTCACAACTGTGTATAGTTATTTTGACGATACTAAAACAAAAACTTTTTTGTTGTCTGTTTTTTGCTCTCTCTATCTGTATTTCTGTTTGTCTGGGCTTATCTCTAGAAAGGCTGAATCGATTTTAATGGGATTATAATTATTGAAAAATAGTGGAGGTTATAAGCTAAAATTTAAATGTATGTCTGTGACTTTAAAATAAATATATTTTCACAACTGTGTATAGTTATTTTGACGATACTAAAACAAAAACTTTTTTGTTGTCTGTTTTTTGTTCTCTCTATCTGTATTTCTGTTTGTCTGGGCTTATCTCTAGAAAGGCTGAATCGATTTTAATGGGATTATAATTGTTGAAAAATAGTGAAGGTTATAAGCTAAAATTTAAATGTATGTCTGTGAGTTTAAAATAAATATCTTTTCACAACTGTGTATAGTTATTTTGACGATACAAAAACAAAAACTTTTTTGTTGTCTGTTTTTGGTCTCTCTATCTGTATTTCTGTTTGTCTGGGCGTATCTCTAGAAAGGCTAAATCGATTTTAATGGGACTATAATTATTGAAAAATAGTGGAGGTTATAAGGTAAAATAATAATCTACACTTTTGTCCCAGAAATGTTGAAAGATTTACCGAAATATGCATACAGACGATTAAGGCGCGATACGATTAAACGCATCGCTGAGTCTCCCGTTCTTCACGGTTTATATTTACAAAAAACTGAACCTTCTGTCTCACTTTTATTTGTAACTAAATCGGCATTCAACATCAGCAACAACTTGAGCCACGACTACTCTCGAAGACATATGGAAGAAAACGTGTCGTGTTTACAAATCCCAAAAAGGACAACTGGTGACAGATTGTTAGCCAGTTCAACCTTGTCTACAAGCAAAACAATTCGGAACCTGAAATGGTCCCGAATCTCGAATTACTAATTCTTAGCGCACCTAATTTCTTGACAGCGCCAGACGCTGTGTTAAGCAAACTATTCCGAATCAAACATTTATTTAATCAAATGAACATAACAGGCTACGTGTTTCGCGAGCCGGTCTAATCAAATCTGGAAGCTTCGACAGTGCGTTTCTCGGTTTCATTATGCCTTGGCAAATTTACAGGGGCACCGAACATTTTGTATGCCACGCGTGTGCCGTTCAAAGATATCATTAGTAGACTAAGGACAACATTATGGGGTGCACAACATTATGGTTAATATTGTTCTGTTTCGCAAATAATTGAAATTAAAGGAAGGGAAACTCTTTTGGGTTTCGTATAATTTTAGAGGTGCGAAGGGCCGTTTGATGTGACCTTTGTGTTTGGAATATCATTTTCTATGGTAATTAGATAGCTTATTATAATTTAATTTGGAGTTTATGATAGGTATGAATAATATTAATACTTATTTTAAGTATGCTGCTTATAAAAAGTACTCGCGACAAATCTGATGAAACGATTTCCACATTAGATTCAGTCTCAGTGTTTAGGAATAAAACTGAATTACCTTTTCCATCTTCTTTTTTACGTTACTCGTATTTTGCCTGGTAAAGTTTTATTATCTTAACGTATTGTGCATAGCTGTATTGTCGGCATTGTGAAGAGACACTTAAATAATAAATTGCAAAAGAAAATGCAAATGCTCAGCCCACCCTTTAAATATGCAAGCGTGTGCATTTGAAGATAAACATAGTATTTATGAATTAGAATCTGTTTGTGAAGGTCCAATTATATTCAACCGCATAAAGGGGATCTCGCTAAAATATTCTTGTCACGAAACGTCTATTGAAGCTTTGAATTAATAAAAATAAATAATAACAAAAACCTTCTTCAATGGGATCCTATTCAGACATTTAAAAAAGCATTAAAAACGTTATTTTTGATGTAATTTATAAGAAGTTAAAGATCTTTTTCTTTTCATGCGCGTGACAAATGACACTGATAAACGTAACATAATACGTAGTGAATTCATTTAATTTCTCCTTACGAAAGCCACATTTTCAAAGAAACACTTCAAACGTATGAAAATTTTTCGCCTATTATTATTCAAAGTTCAAAAGACGTATTTTGAGACTCGTCTAATTCTGTAACCATGGGAAAAGCAAGCTTTTGTCTCAGTTTAATAAGATATACATTGGCTTGGCAAGAATTTTTGTTTGTATTTTTATTTTATCTTATTTTTATCTACGCAGGAAAAGACAGGCGACTTTTTAAACGACTTAATGGCGTTCATGTTTGGCTTGGTGAATATTCATGTGTGTATGTTAATAGACCTTTCACGGTTCTTTACATAAGAACAGTAATGTTGCTAACCAAAACTGTTTTAGATGAACGAAAAAATATGCATATTTACATAAAAGTTGTTTGAGTTTTACCTTCACAGCTTAGACACGTTACAACGAAAACACTGTCATTTTAAATTTTTACCTGAGCGTTTTTATTCAATTTTGTTTTGACTTTTTATTTTAAAACAAAGAAAAATACATTTTTGAACCTTGGGGAGCCTTTTGCCTTTTAGGTATCAAATATATTTAGTTAGTTAAAATTCTAAAATTTCTATTTATTTTATAAATTTTTACTACACAATAAAGACAACCCAATGGAGTAATCAATTACTTCAGAATTAACAGTACCGCAATAAGCTGTAACATAACGGGACTCCTTAATACAACGCTAAACCCTAATTAGACCCGAATCCCGAAATTATATGCATTCTGAATTACACAAACAATCGTTTATAGTAAGTCCACTTGGACTCAATACGCTAATCCAATTAGGGGGAAATTCATTATCTAACATCGGGACGTGTTTCTCTGGCAATAGTGATCCTTCGAAAGAACACTTGGAATCTTCTAAGGGCCCACTTGCCAGCGATTAGTGCTGGTAGTACACTTAACCCCCTCCTGCGGGCTATGTCGGGTTAGTCCTCTCTTTGTTCGTGCGTACCCTCGATTCCCAGTGTATGCTGGTAACAGCGAGTTATTACATTTGCTTCTTGATCGCGATTATGAATAAAACTAGCGAAAGAGGTCACATTTATTTTGTGTAAGAGGACGGATTTTGTTCAATGTTTCTTTGTTCGGATCACTGGATTTTGTTTGAGTATTTGGTTGGTTGAGTTTTGGTTTTACTAATAATCCCTTATTCTGATAAGTTTGTTAACTGTTAGGTATATACATTTATTTGGTTTATTGTATAATATAAAATTAACCAAGTCGCAGGAAAAGGCTTGGGTGACGCACCGGGTGCAGGGGATCGCAAGCTGATCAGAGGTAGCTTACTGTCCGGTAAGTACCACGCCGGAGTAGACGGCGCGTCATGTTCGTTGTTCCACGCGTGCTTCAAAAACCTGTCAGCATTAATGACGGGACCGATAGGGCCATTACCTGCCAGGGTGGTTGGAATGTTCTTATGAGATACGACTGGCTTGGAACGCAAGAGCAGCAGAAGGAACAGGTTGGGATTTTAGTCAGTGAAAATTGAACACTCCAAGTCATATAAAGTCACTAGCTTCTGCCCGCGACTTCGTCCACGTGGAAAAAAAAGTCCCCCGATTTTGAAACATTCTTCATTAGTGCTCCGCTCCTATTGGTCTTAGCGTGATGATATATAGCCTATAGCCTTCCTCGATAAATGGGCTATCTAACACTGAAAGAATTTTTCAAATCAGAACCGTAGTTCCTGAGATTAGCGCGTTCAAGCAAACAAACAAACAAAATTTCAGCTTTATAATATTAGCATAGATATAGCGTCAATAACTTAATGACCAAGGTGTCGAACTTGTGATCGAGAGGTCGTGGGTTCGCAACCCACCCATTACAGTATGCCATTACATATAAACAATCTACACTATTGCCGTGAACCAACTGACACAAGCATATTTAGCTTAGTTGGAGCGGCGGAACAAGATTGCTCGTAATGTGGATTCTACCTACATTGCTAATTTTCTTTAAAAAAATAATTAAGAACATGATCAAAGAGTTAGATTACAAAAATGAGTTAACTAAACTTACCGCCCATTGTAACACCCTTTGTAGTTTTGAAGTCCGCATTTAATTCTGTTATGGTTAACGTGACCAATTAATTCTTTGACTCAAAACGGGACGGGTTATTTAGGTCAATTAACAGGTAGTCGGTGAAAAATAAAACCTTTTTTAAAAGTAAATTATTCAGAAAAGTCAGTTAGCTTAAAAGTTAAAAATTAAAATATATATATACCCTAACGTTTAGTTATATTTATATTTATCAGAGGAACAAATCTGCTTTAATATAGGTGATTATAAGTACGAATGAAACTCTTGCTACGTTTTTTTATATTATATTTACTTATCAACATCGCCTTTAGAACTGAAGAGCCGGCTCGACTACCCAAATTTTCGAACGGTTTCAGAAAACGGGACAATTTTGCGTCCCAGAGTTGACAGTCACAGACACAGGGACAGTCCCGTTCATAACGGGATGTCTGGTCACATTAGTTATGGTGTACAATAAAGAGTATATCTATCTATCTAAAAGTTTATTTAACCTGTTTTATTATTTTAAAAAAGTTCTCTATCCTCTTCTGTCCCATACTGGGCAAAGGCCAACCGAAATAATTAGCATCAAATAAAAAAATTAAAGTACTAATATAAAAGAAGTAAATCCATCCAAAAATTAATGTACCACTCAAATTAATAATTAATGTAAGTACTGATTTCTGCTTCATTAGTTTAGGAAACAAAATCCATTAACTTGATGAGCGTTGGAATCTCTTAAGTATGACGAAAATACCATGTATAATTTTAGTCAACTGTTTAACTGGCTATAAATAGAATTACTTCATAATCTTAAATAATATACTATTTAGAAAAGTTATCTTCACAGCGTACACGTGTTTTAACTAAAAAATTATAACTTCAAAATTACGCCAATTACGAAGTACCTACACGGTTTGATATTAATGTTATTAAAATTTCAAAATACACTTTTAAATAAAATGATCGTCAGCATAAATAAACTACCCGTGCATGCGACTTTGTCCATGTGGGAGATTGACCTACGTAAATCCCGATCTCGTGGGAATTCCGGGAGAACATGGCCTATATAGTGCCTTATAACCGTCTCTATCGTTAAGCGAAAATACTATTCAAATCGACTAAGACTTGACAAAGAGTAAAACTGACTGACAAAAGATTTAAAAAAAGTTTGTGTTTTAGTATCGTAATGAAAACTAGAGAAAATACACTTGTTTTTTATTCACGGACAGACACTTCAATTCTATTTGTATGTAGAGATAATAAGAAAGCTCAAAGGTAGACTTTAACGGCCATATATTTCCTCCAAAGCGTAGTTCAGACGATTAACCTACATGGTTTTCATATGACTAGTACGAATAGTTATGCTTTAAAAGACCTCTGACTTGTTTCAGACTTTTGTAGAAACATCGACTTCATCTAGTTTAGTGACCGATGGTGTTATTTATAACCGACTTACATAGTAAAATATCGTTTAATTTTATCATAATTGAACTCATATAACTCTACCTCGGTTAGACTTGGAATTATTTATACAAATAACAAAGGTAAAAAATATACTACTAAACTTAGAATCTCCTACTTTTTAGAAGTTTGTTTAAATTGCCTTTTGTAGTCAAATGCTACCAGTTCTACGAGAAAGCCTTTGCTACGACTGCTACGAATGTACTGCTACAACTCGATGCTACGAACTCTTCCTATGGGCTCGTAGCGTTTTCTGATAGTAATAATAAGGATTAAGATAAAAGACTATCTTTTTTCTAGATATTCTAGAGGACGTCGTAGCTAAATAATAACTGCCGTACCGGGATATCTTCAAGCAAGTCTTGTCAAGGTCAGTCATTGGATGGGTGATCAAGATTCCTCCGTGAAAGCACTCTGTTCCCTGCCACTTATGACCTTTCAGCCTTTAAAGCACGAGTAAATAAGCATCTTCTGGGCTCGCTCGTCCCATCACAGACCTCATCTATCACTTACCATCTGGCGAAATCGAGGTCAAGAGTGGGATCATCAGTAATTAAAACAAAAACGGTGATCCTAGCTGTGATTTGAACATTTTTGCTAAGGGGAGTCGTGTTACCCAGTGACTGGGTTGTGACCACGGAGATGAATAAGGCTGGAATGGTAATGTGGGCGTGGTGAGCGCGCCACATTTATGATACAAAAATCATAGCTCGACCGATTAATTCATCCACCGCGTTTAGTGCGCTTCGGATTACTTCGGAACACAGAGCTCTGCTTTAAAATGCCGTGTTGTACAATTATAACCTGTAAAACAAAAAGTAAGACCGCAGTATAGAGCGAGGAGGTATATCTTTCCATCAGTAAGTCGAAAATAACATTTAGTTACAATTTTATTTGTAAAAAACATAAAATATTCTGATCACTATGAAATTCCGAACATTAACAACATTATTGCAAAAAGTTACAAAAAATATACATTGCCCGATGTGTACTCGCTTAATCAACGCAATGACCAAGTCCGTTTACAATGTATTGCATCCTCTCACTTCAACCATTGACGTTTCGGCCTTTGCCCTGATTGGCCGTGATGCACGGCGCATGTTTATCGACAGTGAGTTACAATCAGTAGCAAGCTCTCGATTTAAGTGTGTGTAATTTATTTGTCTGCGTAATTCGCATACGTAACGGGCCTCTTGCTTGTAGTTGAGCTGTGGGAGTAGGAGACAAGCGGCGACACGCGTTCTCATAGAAATCAGGAACTATTTCCTTTCTAACCTCTTTTATCTGTTCTGTGGTTGGGACGGCCAGATAGATAGTTGCTCTATGTAAAACCAATGTTGCCGCTCATTCAGAGGAGGTTTGTGTCCCAGCAGATGAAATGTTATGAGGTATGTCGATTCAACTATAAAGTAATTTCGACAAAATAAAAAATAAATTACACCATAAAGCGAATTAGCACGTAAAACTACAATGTAATAGTACTATACAACGTGTAATTTAAAGGGTATATACATACCGAGTGCACGGCTTCTTTGGATGATAACAAACGATATGGCAAGGGTTTTCTAATCCTATGTGGAGCATATTAGAAATTTCAATACATTGATACCAGAGGCCAAATTTTTCAAATTAATAATAACGAAGAGAATTATCGTTTTATTGGCAAGTGACGTGGAAAGTGATGACCCTCATAGTGCTGTGACACGTTTGTTATTACTGGTATTCAAGAAACATATGAAACCAATAATTTGGGGTCAATTCTGTCACTTATTTTGAGCTGAAACTTTGCATAGAGACTCCATACCAGATGTTGTCTTCAGTCCTGTTGGATAGATATGGGGTTTCCGTTACACGTTGTATAGTAATTTGGGTAGAATTCACATTACCTACTAGCAATCTTGTTAACCCCTCCAACTAAGTTAAATATGCTTGTACCTGAAGTGGGTTCACGGCAATAGTGTAAAGGGTGGTGTTCAAACCCGTGACCTCTCGATCACAAGTCTGATACCTTAGCCACTAAGCTATTGACGCTTCAAATCGAATCCGCAATAAAATTCTACGGAAGAGCTATTACAATAGAAAATAAATGATTTGTCTCTTAATAAAACATCATTTACGGCAGTCGGATGAATATCATTAAATGTTGTAATTTGTATAGTAACGACACGGTAGGCGTGGATGCGGGAGCCGAATGAACCGGTACGATTTTATACGTAGCTTTTATAGGGTTGCTGAATACCACACGAAAGATAGAGCTTATTATTTTAAGACAAATATGATTTATGTTTTGCTTTAAGCCTACTGTGACATTACGACATGAGAAACAGTGACCAACACTACTTTATACACTCTTGACTTGACTCTTGAAAAACCCCCAGGTTATAGCTATCAGGAAACACAGACTCCGGCATGCAATTCTACTCCTTAGCTGTACGCCCACTGAAAGTATTCTCAACACGTTTTGTGCATATGGGTGGGATGTCCACCGTGTAACGATGGCACATAGCCGTTCGTTTTGTAGTCCGATGATGGAATGGGCTTGGAGGAATTAGTTTGTGTAGTTCTATCGCACATTCTCCGAAACGTAACCGATAGAAAACCGATAGACTTGCAACTCGTTGTCGATGTTAAAGGCCTTGGAACTTTGACTCGACCATTGTAACGTTGTAATGAGTCTTTTGGCCCGTTTCTCGATAGACTCGAGCGAGTCCAGCTGATATTTGATTAGGCTTATAGAATGTTTCAAGTATGTGACATGACTTAAGCTGTCACGTGGCGAAGATTATTGTCAAGACGCGAATGGGTTATATTTAATAGTTTCTTCACGCGGCTTCGCTCGCGGCTCGCTTCTAAGGTAGAAACTATCTCTGTACCAAATATCATCAAAACCTGTTAAGAGCATAAAAAACGTGTGAACCAGCGCAGTCAAAATATCACGTGATCAATCCCTTATATTTTAATAGTCTGATGTTTGTATAGTGATTTTTTTAATAGTGACCGTATTTGGGCCAGCCCTATATGCAGATAACGCAAAATTTAAAGTTCACGGCATCGGTGACGATACGTCCACTATACACCAGATACATTTGCATGGTGTTTTAATTAAAAATCAATGAGTAATAATATCACCGTATTACTGTTCAATAAAGTTTTATTTGGCTTGAAAATGCTTTTGAAAGCGAACCGGATTAATAACGTTTATGAATCGGTTTTGCGTAAGTTTGGAATAATTTTTTTTTGGATTGAAAGTATTTAGTGTGGTGATTGTATTGTGGTGAAGAAAATTACTCGTATTACGTTTTTAGCTTATAGTTTTAAATAACTACCTGATAAGAGCATTGTTTTTTTTATTGATATAGGCACGCGTTTGACCACCATCTAACCTGATGGTAAGTGATGATGTGGTCGAAGATGAAGTACGCTAGAAGTAAGCTACCTTTATTACCTAGAAATAAGTCTTGACTATAGCTATCAGGAAACACAGACTCCGGCATTTACTCTCGGTAATGGCGAAGTTAGATATGTTTCGGTATTATCAGCAAGTTACTTAATAAATAATTATGAGACACCAAAGTTATACGCTACGTACGCAGACATATTGCAAAATCTCATTCTTTTCCCATCTTTGGGTTGTAATGACATTGGTAGGTGTACAAAAAAGAATCCCTATTATTAATATTATAAATGCGACAGTAACATCGTCTGTCTGTTACACTTTCACGTTTAAACCACTTAAACGATTTTTTTTAATTTGACACATATTAGACTTTGGAGAAGCACATACGCTATTTAACTTGTTGATTAATTGATATTGATACTTTTCAAATAAGAATAATTCAATTAAATGTTCTATAAAAATACATACGAAATATATGTGGTAAAACAATAAACAAATAAAAATGACTAGTGGGCGTATAGAAACATTCATTACAATACAATCTAACTAAGTAGATACTTTCAATGCAAAAAGATTATGCTAACCTAACTATAATTCCCTCACGCAAAACAAAACGCATTCATGAGCGATGACAAAACATAGCGCACCCTTTGTTTATGTAAACACCTATGTTTCACACATAAACTGATTGATTGATTGAGCGTTATTAATCCGGTTCCCTTTCAAAAGTATTTTCAAGCCAAATAAAACTTTATTGAAAAATAATATGGTGATATTATTACTTATTCATTTTAATTACATATACAAACATTATCTGTGGCAAATTTTATGCACCTCCACGTAATTTCGTTAAATATTTACAAAATTTTAGTTTCACGTATTAATATACAGATGATTGATAAATGTTCATATAAAAATAACTTACAATATAATTAAAATGACGAAGATCAGCCTTGGTACAAGAGGCCCTCAAGTAGCACTTCCTTATCCTATATTAAAGGATAATTTACTCTCAGCTTTATTGATGTCAACAGGAATACCCGAGTTTATTTTTTATTTTAAATGGGCATCGTTTGAGTAATATGAGTACATAATACTTCGTTACAAAACAAAACCGATATCACTTAACTAAATTACCAAGAGGTTTATAACACGCACACTAGCATAAAAAACATCAACATAAAATCGTTCTTTCATATCTGGAAACTAAAATATGGTGGCTATAATCCACAATTGCATGCCATTATGTCTCCCAAGAATCCCCCGTCGTGCGTAGATGCTTTTAAGCGCAATCCTCGCTCATACTATGCAAAATTACAAGCAAAGAAGTAATTCGAATGCAGCTCACGACTTGCAAGCATAATGGGGCAATTTCCTAGTCATTTCCTGGTGACTGCAAGCAATCCGCCGTCTTGTGGCGGTGGCCGGGTTTTCGTTGGTCGAACACCATGTTTCGTCAATGTCCATTGTCTTGGAAAACAGAATGTATCTACCTATTTGTCTTTAGATCCTTGCTCCGAGCTATTAACTGTACTTATTTCTAGTTCGGTTTATGTTTAACTAGCTTCTGCCCGCGACTTCGTACGCGTGGGAAGGTTTTCCCGCGCAAATCCCGATCCCGTGGGAATTTCGGGATAAAAAGTAGCCTATGTGTTATTCCAGAATGTTAACTATCTACTAACCAAATTTCATTCAGATCCGTTCAGTATTTTTTGCGTGAAAGAGCAACAAACATCCATCCATCCTCACAAACTTTCGCATTTATAATATTAGTAAGAAAGAAGTAGGGGAGACCGGGGATGGTTGGCTATAGGGGTAGGTGGACTAATTGTCCACAATGCGAGCTACGAAAACTTGTAGCGACGGCTGACTAGGCGAGAGTATCCATTTTACCCCTCCGCTCTATCACCGAGAACACCGCATCGCCAACGCATGTCGCTTGTCAGTGATAGCGTTTTGTTTAAAAACAAGACACGTAAGTAACTATTTTTGTCGTAATGTATTATGTTATAGTGCCAATTTAATTTGTTGCCTTTGCTTATCAAAGAGTTTAATACGAATGTTTGATTCTTGAGCTTTGTGTGCTGCCTTATTCTTTTTGATTCAGACGCCATTTTAAGGTTATGGAACATGCTTAAAAAATTTAAGGTAATGTGGGGCAGGTTGACTAATTTTAAAAGGGGCTGGTTGACTATCTGATTAATCTGCCCCATGACATTTAAAATTTGCTAGATATGAAAAGGAATTAGTATAATGTTTTTAACCCAAACGTTTTGTTTTAGGACGATGCTTCCACGATTTGTTTTTCATTTATACGTCTGTATAAACGAAAATCAAATCATGGAAGCATACTATCTAAAGATAAGTTGAGACGAGAAGAATAAGAGAGCAAGTCAATAAGTTATTTTGATGAAAAGAGTATTAATTCCACGACCAAAGAATTTTCTATAAAATATAAATTAATCGAACGCCACATAGTAAACATGAGAAAAAAATTAGAAAGCAGTCCCGGACTGTCGAGATCTCGACTTACTTTGGAGAGCGTTAAAAATTAGACAAATATTCAGTCAAGAAGAAGAGCTTGCATTGGAAAATTACCCAAAGAGAACTGTTGATGTTAACAATGGATTATGAATTACGAACATTTGTTTATGAATTTGCGATTAAAAAAACTTTTTTGCAAAAAAATAAAACCGACTTCCATATCAAAACACTACAAAGCCAAAAATAATTTTAATTTCGGTAGTCGGTGTTATTGGTTTTGTATTTTCTTTTTTTTCACACCGCCTTCCGAAATTAAAATTATTTTTGGCTTTGTAGTGTTTTGATATGGAAGTCGGTTTTATTTTTTTGCAAAAAAGTTTTTATTTTCGCGCTTTTTAGTGGGTCGATTTGTAATTAATCTAGTTATAAAAGCCAAAATGTCAACTACAAAAAACTAAAAACGCGCGAACAAAAAACACAATATAGAGTAACCGAAAAGGTCATCAATGTAAAAATTTTTTTTAGACTTTTGTTGATTTTTCAGAAACGGCTTGTTCGATGTCGATAAAATTTTCATAGGACCATTTGGGAAGTATACCCTTTCCAACAAAAAAAGAATTTTTCAAATCGGTTGGCGAGCGACGGAGCTATGCCCGAACAAACATAAAAAAAAAAAAAAAAACAAACAAACATCCGAATTGAGAACCTCCTCCTTTTTCAGAAGTCGGTTAAAAATAATAAATCTATCCCTCATCATGATTATAAAAGAGATTGTTGGTAAAGATTGGTTGGGATTTTTTTTTATTCATGAGAGGCTCGCGTTTGACCACTATCTGATAGTAAGCGATGATGTGGTCGAAGACGAAGCACTAATTTCCTCGTTATATGATCGCCTCAAGCTATGAGTTTATTCCGAGCAACATATATCAACAAAACCTACGTACCTACTGTACGTTTACCTACGTTTGATCGAATAAGAACATTTTATAAGAGGTGGACCAATATGTTCTGCTGGCGATGCGATAATTCTTCTGGTTGGGTGAAGATAAATAATTTCCGAAAATTTGCAAAACACTTCAAACAACTTTTGCAAAATACGTCAGACCTAGTAAGGAAAAGCCTGTTTTGTTATTGCTGGACAACCATGACTCGCATTTGTCCAACGATGTACTTGATTGTAAAACATGGAATTAGAATCATTTATCAAGTTAGATACATTTACATAGGAAATAATTATGTATATGTATCTAATTTGATTTATAGACACTTTACACTTAGTTTGCCTAGTGTTTGTTTTCAATTGTTTATTTTTAATTTTTATATTATATATTAAATTAGGATGTCAAGAGGGTTGAGAATTTTTTTAAATTAATAAAATGATGATTGCACATATTTTAGTACTTTTTTATCCTATTTTTTCGTAGATTTGGTCTCATTACTTCTTAGGTCAACTTACCCCTAGTGACAAGTCGACTTACCCCAGGCACGGGGTAGGTTGACTCATTTTCCGCGTCATATAAAATCAAGCTTGTACGCTATATCGTAGTTGGTAGCGAGCTAATTGCTGTTTTTTTCGAAAGCTTAATAGTGTCACTATCAATGAAATTGCTTTTTAGAAGAATAAAGACTAGAGCAAAAATAATAAAAATATTTAAGCTGAAAATTGGTCAACTATCCCCGGTCTCCCCTAAGATAAGACTATAATCTCACCGGATGAAATTAGATCATCCACAATGGTTGGCAAGTTGGTGGTGTGATTACCCCGTGCTTCGGAAAGCACGCTGTTGGTCCCTGCTGTCATTTGGACATCTTTGACAGTCGTAACGGGTAGTCAGAAGCCAGTAAGAGCGCCTTCACACTAGCGTTTGTCCAGCGTAGGCGTTCGATAAACGTATGCGCAGCGCAGACGCCGCGACAACGCGGCGCAGGCATCGCGTTGGAGTCAATTAAACGTTGTGCTACCACGGCGCAGACGTCACACAGTTGCGTTGTCGTTTCGGAAATAGATCATTAATAAAATGGATTCTGACTAAAAACTCTATTGTTGGCTTTGCTTTTAAAAAGTAACGCAGTAACGCGGCGCACGCGTCGCGCACCTGCGGCGCTAGCACAGCGTATTCATTTACCCTTGCACTAACGCCACGCGCCGCGACAACGTGTAGCGTTTTGTGACAACGCTAGTGTGAAGACGCTCTAAATCTGACACTGGTCTAGTCTGACCAAGAGCTATTGCGTTACTCAAGTACTAGGTTGTGGATATCAGATAGGCAGTCGCTCGTTGTAATGCACTAATACTAAGCTGCATCCGGTTAGACTGGATGCTGACGACAACATATTTGGGAAAAAGCTAAGTAGATGATGATGACAATAGGTATTTAAAAAATAAGTAATTTAACAAATCTTAACATTTGAGAATAAATAACAAAAGGTGTTCATAGTAGTATCGCGTGGCCTTAATACATGTTCTGACGATAAGAATCAATTTAAACGATGGCATATGTTAACTTTAATTAGGATCCAATTACGTATTAATTTCCTAAAAAATAATGTGATGTGCCTTCCACCCGGAATTCCGGGCAGTTGCCAGCTTATTTCTTAAGAAGCCTCTTTTGTTTGTTACCCAATTATTGAGTTATGCTCAGTAATTGGGTAACAATATACCATTTGGCGTCTGGTACTGGTGTCAAATTTGTGTCTTCTGACTTAAATAGACTTAATGACTATTATTATTTAGCCACGTCCTTCTAACAGGTCGCAATTTCATTAAATCTTTGTCATGTTTATTATAAAGTAGGTATGTAGTTTGAAAACAGAATTACTATCTCGAATTTTGAATCCTAATTCAGCTTGACTATCAAATCTTGTCACCTTGGAAACGACCACTTTATGGCTACTGTCAGTGAGGAATTACTTAACACATAAGTCATCAAAATTCATTATTATTCATTTATTCATTATATATACCATGCGTGTTCCATGTAATTTGGTATATGCTTAGTAAATTTTATTTTTACTTTCTAATGGAAGAATTTTACAAATTTTTCTTATCAATTGCGGAAAACTCTCAAAAGTAAACTTTCCAACCTCAAAACCTATAAGATACGTTAAAACCTATTTTATACTTGCCAAATATACTTAGTTGTGCAACTGTCAAAACACACCCCTATCTCATTCTGCATCGCAGAGCAACTTAGCAATTTACCTACATTCGGAAGTTCTCAGTAAAACAAGGCAAACGATATAAACAAAGGAAGTCTGAACTAAGTTATATTGACCAACTTTGCACCTCACGACGTTCCACACTGGTGGTTGCAATGAATTTTGAATATCTAATTGTGTGCAATTTTAAGTCACGTATAATATAATAGTTGAAACGACTTCAGGAGCTCCGATCTTGGCCATGGAGTTTTTAATTTACCGTATCGCCAGAGGAAAATGCAACCCTTAATATGTTAAATTCGTTGCCCGACTGTCAGGACCCTTTTAAATGCTTGCTTAGGAACGCTGAACGCGTGAAGGAGAGACAATTCTCTTCTTCACACCCCAGCCACCGCAAGAGACGCCCCGTAAATCAGGAATTATGAGCTGTTGTCCGGCCACCATAGGTGCGGGCTTGCGGACGGCGAGCAGGGGTAGCTCACCGCACGGTAAGGACCAGCGGCCTTAGTATGAGTTTGCGATACTATTATCGTGTTCGAAAACTATAGCTTTGTCTCTTTCACACTAATCTAGTACGTGTGAAAGAGACAAAGCGATAGTTTTCGAAAACGACAAAAGTATTTCAAACTCATACTAAGCACACAGGCCCGAGTTGACGGCGCGTTGAGTTCCACGCACGCTTCAAATAGCAAGCACTAGTGACGGGGCCCTATAGGACCATTGCCTAACAGAGTTGCAGGAATGTTCTAACGAGATACTGCGGCCCCGGAACGCGAAGGCAGCTGAAGGAACAGGGTGGGTTTTTAGTCAGTAGAAGTCTGTCACTCTCATCCGCTTCACCCAGAGCGAGAAAAGTAATTTCAAGATTTACCCACTCGAAAAATCCTTTCATTCCTTTTTAATTAGGAAGCCGTAAAGCTATGAATCCTGTCTTTCGGCTGTTAAAAAATCAAATTTATCGTTGACGCAGTCTTACAGCAATTCGTACTTGGCCGATGGTCGGTTCTTATACACCAGTCCCCACACGTGCCCATGTTTATCATACAAGGATAGTGCTATGCGCCTTTTATGTTGCTATCTCAGTTTCCCGTAATCATGAATCATCATCATTTTAGATAACACACGCTAACTTTAGACGTGATTGTCTATCAGTGGTCATGGTTTTCAAAACTCCTAAATATTTAAAATCAACTTTTTTTCCTATTTATTTGAGGAATTTTTATACATTAAGTATATGCCAATTCCATCGTAACCTAATTAAACTAAAAGTACACTTACAATTAAGTATTACAATTTACAAAACTTATATATAGTTTTAGCAGCTTCCGATGAAAGAGATGAAAGTATTTCATGATAATGGTTATATTAAGATTACCTTTTAAGTGTTCAATTTAAGATTTTCCTGCCTCTAAACGTGAGGACTTTTAATTGGCTCACTGTCTACTATACTATTTATTTTCTGTATTTAATAGCTCTTAGTCCTCCATACTTCTTAAATAAGTAAATAATAATTCTACTTAAGTTAAAAGCCCTCATCAGAAGCTCTCGATCTGTATTGTACCTGACACATTCCATTAACAGGTGGTAAAATCGACTTAACATTTCGGTACCGAATATTGAATATAAGAATGTTTCTTTATTTCAGTCTCAATTTAAAATACTACGAAATTAATTATGTCAAATTTACGAAACGCGCATTATCTTACTATGTATACTTACCTACTTACGATTGGAGGATGAGTTTTCAACAGCAAACGGCTTCTTTCTTTTAATGTGTGAAGGGTAGATATATCTTGAACTAGTTTCACAAAGTAAGTCAAGGCAATTTTGGCAAGTAATGCTCTATTCATACTTAATAAATTAATAAATTTTGTATCACTCACTTAAACATTCAACAATATATTTAACATTTCCATTCAAAAGTTACGAAGAATAAAATTAAAAAGGTAACAGGTAAGAGTACCTATTTAAGCGGTGTCCCCTGATCGATTTAATAGAGTGATCAAAATTTATTCCCTGGTACCGACAATAACTTTCCGGGAACATTGTTGCCGAAGAACATTGAAAAGTTTTCTTGTTAAAAGTTCTCTATTGCAGAATGAGAATAATAATTCTGGAAATCACTTCCTTATTTAAGAGAGTATTACTATTTTATCTATTAAATGAGGTCGTCTGTTTATCAGAACGTATTTAAATAACAGTATTCGTTGTTTAAACACAGGGACGTTTGTTTTTTTCCTTTTCTTCCTTTATGTTTTATTATGTATTGTTTATTTTGTAGTGCTTATGAGAAAATGCTTCGTGCGTTCTGTTTGAAGATTGTAATAGTTCCCGTTGGCTTACAACTTGCTCGGAATGAAGAAACTTCTTGGTTTTATTTTCATTTTAAACTTCTTACGCTTCGTAACGTAAGCACTCGTTTGAGAATTGTTGCGTATGCATCGGGTATAGGTACTGTATATTGATCGGACTTTACTATGCGGAAAGATGAATGTCGACCGATGCACAGCGATAGCAAATTGCACAAAACTTGATACCAGTCATAGGTTATTGACAGAGGAATATTATGTTCATGTAAATGTATATACTTTATGAATAAATCATATCTGAAAACCATGATATTGTTAATTTTAAATTGGAAATAAACTCTTTATTTGTGGAGTCATGGTGGCCCAGTGGTCGCAGACACGACTAACAAGTTGTCGGTAGTGAGTTTGAATGCAGGCAGGTAGTTTACTTTCGGCCCTACCTTGAAGTAGTACCTACTATGCAACATTAGCATATTATATAGCAACCTGTTTGGTTATTTATTGATAAGCATATTCAGCTAACTAGCTCAATAATCCATTTTTCTATAAGCACCATAAACTGTCATTTCTTTTGAAATGAAAAAGGCTTAGTTATCTACTTTAATTTCTCAATAAAAGATCATTTGCTTCAATAAAGAAACAATTTCATTACAAATTGCGAAAAGTCTTGTCTTTATTACTACGGTTTTTACTTTTTTCATATAATTCAGGTGTGTAAGGTTGGTGGGCCCTCTAGAAGCTTAATGGTAGGACATAGGTATAGTAAGAATATTATAGAATGCTGTATAGAAACAGTGGATGCCATAGACGCAATTGTTCACCCTGCTGTGGAATTTTACTGGCTAACAGTAATGAGTATGTGCTTTACATACATTTGTAAGTCTTGAGATTGCTATCTCTTAATAAATTTCATTCAATCTTACAATCATAATCAGCCTATCAAATTCCCAATTCTTAACTTAAGGCTTTTATTAAATGGTGACTAAATAAACATATGCATTTAAAGAGGCCAAAAATTCTTTGTTTATAATATTTACAATGTCTTTTTAGTATGTGCTAATGGCAATGCAATGCTACGTTTAAGATTTGTGTAATCTTGCACATAACCACTGGTATTGAAACGATGAAGGAAAAAATCAGCATTTCTAGGACCAAAAATCCGAAGACGTGCGACATCCACAAACCCACATTGGCCCACGTGGCTGGATTATGGCCTATTCCCTCTCATACAGAGAAGATATGTATCCCAGCAGAGCGAACATTATAAGCTGATTATGTAATGTTATATTAGTAATTTAAAAATAACCACTATATTTTGTAAAGCATTTTAAGTTGAGCAGTGAAACATAACATACTTTTGCCGAAAGTCGTAAAACATTTCTCGATGATAATATTTAGATTTCCTGCAAAGTACTCTGAATATTACGATTCAAACATTTTCATACTCATTGAACACTGTAAAGAGTCTGTAAAAGAATAAAATGATATTGAATTCAAGAAATTAGACAAACTTTTAGAACTCAATCAACGTTTTGCTCTATCCGAGCTGAAAGACGTCCAAAATTGGCGTGTTATACTTTTCTTCGCAGTAATTTATTTCCGAAGTGACCCATTCAAGTTTTTTTTAACCTACCACCCTTGATTTTAATTGAAAAACAGTTTGAGAACTTGGCTGTGACGTTAAATTAGTCGCTATTTTATCCTACTTTACTGATTGTTTTCATATGAGTATGCAAAGAGCTTTTTAAAAAAAGATTAGCTTCCTAACCTCCAAGCTTAGGAAAAATATATCCAAGACGCAAATAAGAAATCTATGGAGCGAATTATCAAGTGTTATCCCACCATTAAGTAGAGGATTTCGTATCTCCACTTAATGACCACTCTTACCGATAATAAGCAATTTATATGACCCATTATGGGATCAGCCAGTCGTTAAGATAAACTAAATGAAATTCTCTCACTAATTTAAGTACTTGCTCGCCTAATAGGAACACGGTGTAAAACAAAAAGATATTGTAATCTGCATTGAGTTTCCTCTTTATACAAATACCATCTATCAGCAGGGTTTTGTAATACTCCTGTCACATATAACATGCCAGGCATCGCCCGTCTGCCTTCAGACCTCGTGAAGACAACCGGAAAATTAGAGAGTAAACACTGACTCCCTTCACTGTGATTTTACAGTGAAACTATATGGGAAAAATAAAGCAAGAGCGACGCGACGTTTCGCGGAAACACGGATACATGTAGATAATTACACAATAAGGTAAGAATAAGGAGGTCTTTATTCAATTAAAAGAGACGAAGTACCGCGGCCGTTCCCAGGCTATACTCCTGAGGCTTATGAGACAAATTTTCCGGGAAACAAATGCGATTCAAATTCAGACAAATAGTCCCTTCGCGGAAGAATCCGTTTACCAGGAAATTTGTCCATCACTCTCGGGCCAAGCAAATTTTGTTTTTTCTTTTCTCTTTGCTAGCCCCTATTACTTGGATATCGTGTACACAACAATATTAAATTATGCGATTTATTAAGAACACCTGGTTATTTATGCGGAGTTATATAAGGAGATTTATTGCTTGTGTTCAGAACAGCGTATCTCCAACTTATTATCTGTATTTGGGTAGACTGAGATTGACTCATCTCATATAAAGTTTATCTTTTGTCACTCAATCCTTGTCTAGCGACGTGTGATACGCTTTGTGCTCTCAATCGCATTTTGCTGTTTTGCTTTTCCCAGTATCGTGTTCGGAAAACCTCTTTTGTCTTGTGCAGTTTCTATTCACAACTTTGTGTTGTATTGTATTAAACATTCTTGTCTGGAGAGGTATGTGTTGAACACTTGAACTATGTATGCTTGCTGGATCCAATCACAATTTTAAAATGTACTGTCTATTCCAAAATTTTAAGAATCTATTTTGTACACTCCTGCTTATCTATATATGTGAAGCTTCACATATGTGAAGCTTTGAAACTCTTTTTACGAAAATTTACCGGACGCAGTGCAGAAATCATTTTTCATGAAAATAATTTATATTTTGGGCGAATTTCGACCACTGACCAATCACTCGCTGGCATTCATGTACCTATTATAAATAGTATATTTCAGAGAGTTGATCAAATCCAAGTACTCCGCTTTCGCTGTTTATTAGGATCTTTGAAAATATTAAAACTTCTTGGCGCTAAAGTAGGCACTTATGATCTTGGTGAGCTTAATTCGAGAGCTTTTGATACTCCAGAATGATGGAGCAGAAAATTATCCGCTTGTTGGAACGCCCAATCTTTGGGACGCTAAATTGGTTTTAACCTGTTGAAGTCGTTCTGTAAGAATTTTTAAGGTTTGTATCGGGCAGTTATGGTTTTACATTTTACCTATGTGCCCCAACTGTTAATACTTTATGTGACATTCATTATTAGCGTACAACATACGCTTAGAAAATAAAATACATTTAATGCTAAATATCAGTTTACATCAATGGATGATCAAAGGCTTTTCAGTACAAATATTTACACTCAATAAACCAAATAGCCATTTATGATATTTTGAATGATGTAATTTAATTTATTTGCCGTTACAAACATCAAAAATTATTCCACAGTTTTGTATTTTCTCCTTCACGAATAAAAACAGCGTCCACACAAGGGATTATCACCGACTGAAATATCTCAGAAAAGCAATTCTAATTTTAGTAACAGTTGTCCTCCGAAAAGGGAAAACCGCAAACTCATACAAATATGATGCAACTGTGTTCGAGCCGCATTCAATCAATATCAATCAACTTATGTCAATACAAATTATGACAAAATAAATTTTCACGTGTTCGTATTTACGGTGGTGGATTAAAATTACATTATTAGTAGGACCCCATCATTTCCCCTCGTTATTCAGCAAATGGAAATTCATATTTTAATGGTAAATTTAATTTGCAACTTTGATTTTGAATTGCGATAAAGACTGTTCCATTTCCCTGTCCAGCTGAGAGCGAGTCCACGAGTCACCGGATTGGTCGTTCAGGAAAAGCTTGGGAAAGCCTATATCTAACAGTGTGCCTCTTTCAGCTGAAACTAATATTAGGATAATGATGACTATATTAAGAAAAGTAGATAGGTTCGTCTTGTAGTATAAACTGTGCGTGACTTCGTGTGCGTGAGAATTGATTTTAACTTGCGTAAGACCCGATCTCGTGGGACATAACGCTTATATATCCCGTTATAATATCCATCTTCTAGTGAAACTGCCATTAAAATCAGTTCAGCCGATCCTTAGATCCCGGAGCCCAGACAAACAGAAAGACAGATGGATTTTTTTTTCAGATTTTAGTAAAATATGTTGAAAATAGCTATAAGCACTTTAAAAACATAGTTATTTGGAAATCACAGTCGGACACACCAATTTAATAGATATGTATAGATAGCTACTTTCAGGCAACATAAATGACAACGTTATTTATATCATACAACAACTATGAAAATGGTCTCTTCTAGCAAAAATGTTACACAACTCTTAGGTAATAAGATGCCGTAGCTAAGCAATAAATTCTCGATTCAAAACCGCTTATACATTATTGCGATCTAACGCCTAATTTCTGTATATGGTAAAGCGTTATCCAATAATATTCGATTTAAATCTATCACGTAGCAAGACGGTTGAAACTCTGAGAATTCCCTAATGAAATACACGCGAGTATATTGCATTACTCTACTGAGAATGAGAATACTAAACATATATTATTTATTCTAATCTCGCTTTTTATCCTATACTAGCACATCGACCGCGTGGATTTTGAAACTATTTATAGCCCATAGCAGTCATAAATAATGCATATTATACCAAAAAATATTTTATTAGTTCCAGAAATTATTTAAAGTTTGTTTGTATGGAGAGTATACAAACATATAAACAAATTTTACCTCTTTATAATATTAGTATAGACTACTGCTATGGGAAAAATTAGAAAAGTGTGAATAGACAACGTGAACTAAAAAAATAAATCATGTTTATTTGGTTCTTACAGATAGACACTTAATGGAGACTTAATTAAGAGAATTAATATTTTGCCTCTTGATTGCATTTAACGGGTCCGTTTCAGTAAAATGTCGAACAGTGAAAAAGTTACCTGACGCAGATTTTCAACTGAACCGTACGTTAGATTGCAGCAAAAGTTTCCCTTTTTATTCGGGGGAAAATCATTAAAAGGTTCCGAGCGGGAGGAGTTCCGAGCGGGAGGAGTTCCCGCTCGGAACCTTTTGATGATTTTCCCCCGATTTTTTGGATCGAAAGGATGTGTCAGACTTGTAATGACAAAAGACCCACCCAGTTCTTTCAGTTCACTTTGCAATCTTACGCCGTTTATAACATTGCCACAACCCCAGCAGAACTATCGGGCCTCGTCATTAGTGCTGACTGCTCATTGAGGAGCGCGTAGAACATGAGGTAAACGTTGCTTTCATTTTCTAAAATATTCATTACAATTCTATATGATGGAATTCATTAAATAAAAGATTTGTATCATAAAAAACTAGGTATACGTTAGTAAGTACCTCTAGTCATCAAATATTTCATAAAACCTAACCTTGACTATAAGCCACAGATCAACGAGCCAGTTCTCAGTTACCCACAAATCTAGCGAATATATTTGCACAACATATTTTATATCCAAATCTTTCTTTCCCGACCAGATGAGGCGGACGTCGATTCCCGCAAATCATTTCCCAGCCCTGCAATAAATAGTTACGATTGTATTCGAGTTTCGCTACAATCCAAGCATGAAAGGAGCCGACGCGAGTCACCATCAGTCAAACGTCAAGATGTGTCGTGACTACATACCATTTTCCAAGTGCCTGGGTTTCGGGCCCAACAAATAGATCACGCTGCTGATACCCGTGTGGGATGAAAGAGCGATCGTTTTTCTATGTGACTGCAAAATATTGAAGGACAAGCAAATGACTGCACGGAACGGTAATAAAATGTTGTTGAGGAGGGTTTTGGTTTTTATTGAAACGATGCACTATGAGTTATGGTTGTGGATTTGTTCACAGTGGCTTGCTATGGCCGAATTAATGTCAAGGAACCTTGAGATTAATTGAAATTAATATTTAGCGATAGAGGTCCTTGTGTGCGGAATAATTATCATTAACTGACATATGGTTTTTGATATAAATTATGAATCACAGACGATACACTTTATGAAAATGTGTATCGTCTGTGATTATCAATATTACAATCGTTTAAGAATCTCTTATCCTTCAAGTTAGTAAACTAAGTTACTTGTATTTGAGACTAGCAAAATAGTTGTCATCATCAGCTCTTGCATAAGAAGAAAGAAAAACTAGTAACTTTCTTTACAGATGAATACAGGCTAATAAATTGCATAGAGTATGCAGGCTACTAATATACATATGTATAATTATGCAGAATATCGAAAAAGTTAACTATCTCAATGACAGCCTTTTGCAGACAAGATGAGATTAATATAAGACATAACTTACAACAAAAACAGGCTTAAGATTTTACATAAAGACTAAGTACGATTATACCCTAAAGCACAAATGTTAAGGCACAGCAAAAACTTGTTACAATTAATTTATGAATTAATTAAATTATAATCCAATAACTTATAATAAAATTAGCTTTTTCCCGCGGCTTCGCCCGCGTTAATTTATACTTTGTCAATAATTCTTGTTTCCAATCGGTACACGGTTTTGTGTGGTTAAAAAACGCATATAATATAAAAAAACACCATCACCAGGGTCCATCCATCCCCAAAAACAGACAGTCGGTTAGTATTTAATATGTATCTTTTTAAAACCAAAAACGTAGTTTGCAATACATTTTTGTAAACTACGTTTCTGGATTTCCCGTCTTTGGCTAAAACGCGTAGATTTTGTAGGCTTGATACTCGTGCGCACACCACATACAGTTGCCCCTGGGAAAAGCAAAGCAGTGTTTTTCTAAATGTACACCTGCGACTTTTAGAGTCTATCCTTGAGCTTTGTTTATGGTCATTGCGAATTTGTGAATGCTGCTTTTAAGGGAAATCAGAGTCTTTTGAACTGCAAATTCCGGGATAAAAACTATGCTGTCTTTCCCAGGGTCCTAAACTATTCTCATGCCAAATTTTATCTAAATCGGTTTAGTGGTTTAGGCGTAAAAGGTAACAGACAGACAGACAGAGTTACTTTCGCATTTATAATATTTGTAGAATAGTATATAGTATGGATTTTTATCAAACTAGCGTCTATTCAGTCATTTGAGATCATCGTGGTGTCGATACCTGCCTAAATTGATTATATTTTATTTTATTGTAAAATGAGCATTAGTTAGAAAATAACTTCAATTCAGAAGAAATAGGCACTATAATTAAGTTTGCAAGTCAGTATCAAAGTTGCAAAGAAGTGTTGATGTAATAAAACTGGACAAGACTAAGTTATAAGTGAATCACACTGGAATTAACTAACTTACAAGAGCCATGTCGGCGACTTCATCGTATCAAATAATCTTCATGCAAGACTAAAGATGTATTTAGTTTTGTCAACTATATTTTATCTTGTAGAACTCAAAAATTCACTCTAACTACATAATTCTTTTAAACAGTTATTTACTCAGCATGAGTTTTAATTTTAGTTTTACTTTTATATCGTTGAGCTCGATCAAACTACCTCACCTGACGGTAATTTATGATGCAGTCGAAGATAATCTTAACTCATAGCGTTGAATTTTATCTTACACACATACTCTACTAAACAACTATTTCAACTTACACATAGAGGAAAGTTACCTTTCAACTTTTAATTTGTTTTACTTTGTTTTGTTTCATTTTTCCTTCATTTTTGAAGTCTAATGCCCAGTTTAGTTTAATATCATATTCTAAAGCTTTTTTGTGAATGGGAGAACTCTTTAGACTCTCAGATTTGTTTTGCAATTTTTATTGGTAATTCCATTGTGCTGTATTGATTGGTCTATACTGTCTTCACATACCTAATAAACCTGTATTATGGATACATTGTAAAAATTATATTTTTAAAAGTTAAGTAAGTTCCTATGTAGCGAGCGTTAAGAGGAGGCTCCCTAAATTGTATGTAACTTTGCATTAATATTCTGAAACAATCACACATACAATCAAAATGGAACTTTAGTATACGATTTATTGGATCTTTTTCTTTACATGTCTAAGATTAGTTACGTAATTGAAACATATTCGCTTGATTAAATTTTTAATCGAAAATCGTGTCTTTTTTAAAGATTATTCAAAATTTAATCAAGATTACTCGGCTTTTATGTCCAAAATTTGTATTGAATGTAAGAAAATATAGTTTATTATTCAAATATAAGATATTTTTTCTCTATATCAATTATTACTTTAGTTGTAAACGAAATAAGAATTGAGACTCATGACCAGTGCTCGGAGTAGGTAGATTGATTTTTGGTACTTGTATCATAAATGCACACAGAAAGAATAACATGGATAAGCCATTTTCCCGGAAAGTAATTCCGGTATTTCCGGATTCAATTAAACATTGTTAATGTTGGTAGTGATATTATTCCTACTCAATTCAAAATTTAAAGGAAGGTATAAAAACTAAATTAATTCATTATATATCTGTTGAATAATAAAAACAATCTAATTCCGATCGAAGCTTTAATTTTTATTTTTTTTATTCCTACCATTTTTTTGAGGATGGCAAATCATCAAATGACTCCTTCCACTCTGGCAGAATAAAATTCCTACATAAGTTCCGGTTTTTTTTTAATAATCCACCAATTCCGGAGGAATGTCCATATTAATATATAGGTTTCGGATCAATGACCCCATTTCAATCTACCTACTCCGATCACTGCTCATGACATTTAGTTTCGAACCCGAACATGGTGAAAGAACGCACGCGATATTCAACTTTATTACTGCTGCGTTAGCGTTTAGCATGCAACGGCCTAACCGGGGGTGGTTTCACGCAAGCTCCGCGGAGGCGGAGGCGCAAGGCGGAGCTTGCGTGAAAATTATTTTAGAGTGCCTGGTCTTAACGCGCGTCAAGGCACGATCTTTAAAGAGAGTTCAGATGATGAACGCGCGTTGCGAGAGAACTCATCACTACTTGTCAGTCTAGTACAGTAGAACTTAGAAAATGGACGTGAAAGGGGCTATTATTTTGTGGTTATATTACAAAAAAATATAGGAAAAGAAAGCGGACACATTGGGTTCACCCAATTTTGAAAAATAGACCCAGTTTATTTGCGACACAATATTCGCATCTAAGAGATCATGAATCTATTTTTTTTTTTTAATTATTTTAGAATGTCTATAAAACCATTCGACAATTTGCTTCAACTCATCAAAGAAAACAATATATATTTTTTTATTATTATAATAGGCTCGCGTTTGACCACCGTCTCACCTGATAGTAAGTGATAATGTAGTCGAAAATGGAGCACGTTTACCTAAAAGTAACGAAAATTAACAAAATTTCAAAAGAAGTATGTGCGATCGCGATGAAAGTGCGCGCTCAACTGAACAAACGGCCATTATTATCATAGCGCGAGTCAACGGGCGATCGTCTGCATCTAGAAACTTTTTCTCTGAGCGCTGCGCGTAATTTTAATGAGGGGGTGCGCGGGGCATTCTCTGTGATAGCGCTCGTTTGAGCAAGGTCAACGGGATTATATTGCGTCTTAACGCGCGTGCATGTTATCGGTTGTTAGGTATATATTAGAAGGTCTAAACGCACGATTTGAAAACGCGCGTCATAATTTTGCCATTTGAACATAGCGTAACTGTGGAGTTTCTTGCCGGTTCTTCTCTATAGAAAACGACCAATTTCCTAATTCCAAAGCCCATTACGAGGTCCCTAACTTCCCACCTTGCTAATTGCCCTTACAACTAAACCTTTATTTGAGGCAAAAGTCAGTTGGGAAAATAACAAAATGTAAACTCTAGTTATGCTAAGCCAGCGTGTGATGAGCTCTTTGCACAATATGACACGGAATAATTGTTTTACATAAAGCAACCGCGCCGGGTATGCCGCATGAGTGCATACTATGTATTATGCACTTATAGTTGGATGAATATTGTTATGCGACCACTTCGTTACATTGTAATTTTACATTAACTTGTTTATTTGTAATATGATAGTACTTTCATTGTGCGTACGGCTAAGGAGGGGAATTCCCTGCCGGAGTCATAATTTCCCGATAGCTATAACCGGGGGGTCTTTAAGTCAAGAGTGAATAGGTTTCTTATAGCTAAGCGTGCTCCATCTTGGACCACATCATCACTTACCATCAGGTGAGATGGTGGTGAAACGCAAACACATTCCGAATAAAAAAAATTTAACTGAAGGTGAGGCCGTGTAATTAGCAGTGTAGATTTTAGGTTAAGCAAGGCTTGCTGAGGTTGATCTCTGGTATTGTGTTACCCAGCTACTTACTGGGTTTGTTTTGTGGAGTGGAAACTCACTCTAGAGATCGCCGAGCTACGTCGAGGTCAGCCACTCCACAGACACCGTCGCCGCACGTACAATCCTCGGGCTCGTTCCCGTTCACGCTCGCAGTCAACGCAACGTGGATCGGCACTGAAACCGGGAGATCCCAACAATTGGTGACCCCGACGTGTTAAAAATAGAATGGCTAAATCACCTACCCGCACAAGTTCGAGTCGTTCTGTCAGTTAACAAGGAATCATCGTTGGACACCTTGGCTGCGATGGCAGATAAGATGGTGGAGTACGCAGAGAGTCCCAGCGTTGCCGCAGTCACAGTACCAGCATCATCCTCGTCGTCTACGGAGCCCATGACACAGCTAGAAACGCTGGCGAAGCAAGTGGAGAAACTCACTCTACACACTCTCCACAGACACCGTCGCCGCACGTACAATCCTCGGGCTCGTTCCCGTTCACGCTCGCAGTCAACGCAACGTGGATCGGCACTGAAACCGGGAGATCCCAACAATTGGTGACCCCGACGTGTTAAAAATAGAATGGCTAAATCACCTACCCGCACAAGTTCGAGTCGTTCTGTCAGTTAACAAGGAATCATCGTTGGACACCTTGGCTGCGATGGCAGATAAGATGGTGGAGTACGCAGAGAGTCCCAGCGTTGCCGCAGTCACAGTACCAGCATCATCCTCGTCGTCTACGGAGCCCATGACACAGCTAGAAACGCTGGCGAAGCAAGTGGAGAAACTCACTCTACACACTCTCCACAGACACCGTCGCCGCACGTACAATCCTCGGGCTCGTTCCCGTTCACGCTCGCAGTCAACGCATCGTGGATCGGCACTGAAACCGGGAGATCCCAACAATTGGTGACCCCGACGTGTTAAAAATAGAATGGCTAAATCACCTACCCGCACACGTTCGAGTCGTTCTGTCAGTTAACAAGGAATCATCGTTGGACACCTTGGCTGCGATGGCAGATAAGATGGTGGAGTACGCAGAGTCCCAGCGTTGCCGCAGTCACAGTACCAGCATCATCGTCGTCGTCTACGGAACCCATGACACAGCTAGAAACGCTGGCGAAGCAAGTACGTAAGTAGTAGTCGCCGCACGTACAATCCTCGGGCTCGTTCCCGTTCACGCTCGCAGTCAACGCATCGTGGATCGGCACTGAAACCGGGAGATCCCAACAGTTTATTACTTATTTATTTAAACTTTATGCACAATAACAATCCCAACCCAAGATAGTTGAAAAACGGCTAAGAAATGATGATGAATTAAAGGTGAGCATATTAACAAATTAATTAGTATAAATCCAGAAGCTAAAACCTGAGGTTTGGGTTTGATTCTCAGGCCTTTTTTGCTTTTCCATTTAGAATTTTAAGTAGAAGACCATAATAACGATTGCCGAACTTTGTCAAGTAAAATGTTTACTATTTCTAGATCAAAGATTTTGTGACTGTTATGAAAACTTCTACAAGCAAAAAGTAAAAAATAAAATGTTATAAATCAATTGGAAGTTCTTTAGGAAGCTTTTGATAAAATGTTGCTTGCAAACACCAAGCTGATAAATTTATTAAGACAAAGACGACTTGGTTGTGATACAGCCCTAAATAACCAACTACTCATTACGACTCATCACAAAACTGTCAAATCGGAATCACGATGTAGTCTCGACGGTACGCGACATCGGACAGCCCGGCCGGATTATACCCAGCAATACGCTATCGTTTGTACACCGTATCGGTATCGCACGCGCCCGAGTATTTACACAACCCGGTTATTATTTGGAGAGAAGAGGGTGGTTACTATTTTTCGTGTTTGTATTGATGGGAATGAATGATTAGTGGCTGTATGTGATTGAATGAATGTGCTCTTTTGGTTTTTTTGCCCAGATTTCTAGAATAAAAGTAATAATTAGCAGTTGCGTGGGGCTTCGCTCCTGTGAACTTTATCACGATAAAAACATAACCCTCCTTTTTGCAGTCGGATAAAACTATTTCCAGATGACCATGTCCTCCGAGTGGTCTTAACAATGACAACACCCGGACATGTACTCCCGCTGTATACATATTTTTTTTATAAATTTATTTTCTCTACAAATTTATAAGGTAAACGTACTAGCGTATGTACATACGCTGTTAATTTAATACTATGCTATATTAACAAATTTGTAAGAGACGCGCCCATGGTAGGTATATCAATACCTGTATTACAGTTCACCAGGTCCCCACTCCACTGACTGACAAAACTTGGAAAGCATATTGTGAATGATAAGATCATTTATCTGAACAATTAAATACAATTACAATTAAATAAGAGAAATTAAAAACATAAAAAGATAAATAAAATAAAACAAGCATGCTAATTTGTATGTGTGAGGGTGTGTGTGTGTGTGTATATTCTTGTTTCCTAGTGTGTGCCTATGTGTTGTTGTGTTCAAGTGCGTACCTGTGTTTAAGAATGTGCCTGTGTGTGGTTGTGTGTTGTATGTTGCTGTGTATGCGAAGGTGAGTGTGCGAGTCTCAAGTTATTTCATTGGATGTAACAACTTTTGAGTTGCATCGTAGTCCAATTTTTTTAACCACTTGATAACTGATGCTTTATAGCTAATTTTTAACTGCGAGTAAATGTCAAGTGAAGAGTTAGCAATATTATACAGGTAAGTAAGCCCAGAAAACAGTAAAACTTATGGGACAGTCGGGTGTTAAGTTTTCCTGCTCAAGGTTTTAAATCTGGGGGCACGGCAGTGCCTCCGCCAAGTCAAACTAAAAGCGGCACGGCCGTACCATACTTTTCTCGAAGCAATTCAGGCCATTTTCGACCCCCTATAACTTCGTTGTGGATAAAACTAGAAGCCTGAATTTTCAGTAACCAAGCACACATTGTATCAACACGGTATATTTCAAATTTCATTCAATTTGAACCAGTAGTTCAAGAATTATAACGAGTCAAAGTTTCACTGACTGACCGATCATCAAAAGTCTAAGGCACTTCTAGCAGACATAGAAGCTTCAAATTTAGAATACAATTAGTGTTTAGTATATGAATCAAGGTAAACTAAAATATTTTTCAATTTTGGTCCAGTTTTCTAGATACATCAACTGTACAAATAACTTTGTAATCCCTAACAACATCTTATAGTGACCATATAAATATTAAAAATCATTAACGTTTTAAATAAATATGTTGACTTGGCAATCGCAAAAACAATCTAATTTATATATGTATGTATTACTTGTGAGATATATTGTGTTTTCATGCGATGGCCGAGTCAATCTATTTATTTAAAACGTTAAAGATTTTTAATATTGATATGGTCACTATAAGATGTTGTTAGGTTAGATAATTACGTAACAACTTAAGACAGAAGGTCTCTTAAGTAGGGACTGATTAATCGAATAACCGACTTGGTATTACATGGATCTCACAACTTTTTACGGTAGAAGAACTGAGTTGCGAGACTTGGTTTTTTGACAAGTATTGTTTTTTATGGGATATGTATATCAATTTACGCCATCTGGCCACAAGTCTAATCTATGTAGATTCATTCAAATTAATAAAGCCGTAGCCGTAGCATACATATTGGTACAACAGTTATGTACGATATTTCTCTTTTTTTTACTCATTTTATTTCTGCTGGCTGCCACTGGTAACACATCACAAAAGCTGTCATTTCATGTCTGCGTAGAAAATAATTACGATTTTTAATTTACTTTAATACTTTTCACCAACGAAAATACATTACTGGACAACTTCCTGCGCTTGATGGTCTATAACATAAGCCACATAACAAGTGTTGAAGTCAAGTTAAAAAACCTGTCAAGTCTTAAAGATTCAGATATGGAGCCCTGGAGAAGAAGTGGCATCAGGTCCTCGCTTCGTAAATGAGTTTACGGGAGCTATCGTCAATCCATTTGGTGTCCACCACTCCACCGCGCCTAGGATGTTGATAAGCATAACGTTCTCTATTGATGTAATTGCTGCAAGGCGTTCCAATGAGAGTATAAACGAATAAAGAAATACTTAATTTATTAAAGCAATTTAACTACATTGGACCATACATAAAAGCCACGAGGTGTCCACTTAATGGTGTACAATAATTACTTAATAGGCATCAATCGAATTTGCTCCACAAAATAAAATCGTTGTTTCTAATTATTTTTATTTGAGAAACCTTTTTGATACTTATCCTAAGTAGTTATTAAACAATTATCGTATCGTAATGGACAATCTTTTTTTTTATAGAAATAAGCACACCTCTACAATAAATTACAAAATAAACTATAGTTTTATATTAAAACAAAAAAAAACTATTTCTTCTGTCTGCCGAAAATACATAATTATGAATCATTTATTTTATAATTGGATCGTATGCGTTACACGTTTAAAAAGCCTAGATACACTTTTAATCACCGTCAAAACTATATACTATTGTGTGTCGGTCAAATGAATACCTACTTGTAAAAATATTGTGGTCATAATAATTATTCTCCTGCAGAGTCTAGTTATTTTTAATTCTTGATGAATTATAAATACGTTTCTCTATTTACACATAAAGTAAAATTATATTTTTCTTTTCCCGTTATCGATGAATTGCAAGTTGTTAAAATTGTTTTCACTTAAAATGCAAAATATAATTATATGATATGGCGGTAAATACATAACTAAAACAACAGAAATTGGGGTGCGTCCATCTGTCCTATTCAGTTTTCATTAAAACGATTGAACAGAGTTAAATGCAATTTTCACAAGTCCTCAGAGAATGAGCTTTTATTCTTATTTAGGAAAGAAATATAATTTGAAACGTTTACCTTTCTGGTCAACACTATTTTTATTTTTTTAAGAGCAATGTGGGTAGAATTCACATTACTAGCAATCTTGTTAACCCCTCGTATTTCTGAGTTATCAATACAATTATGTACAACTAGGTGTGCCCGCGACTTCGTGCGAGCGGAATAGTGACTTTCGGACGTATTTTTAATTTCTTAGGCTAATTATTTTGATAGTAAAACTTATACATAGTTTGAATGTCGTATTTATTAATATCTAATCAAAAGTCTAAAAAATAAGTTTCAAGCTTCTAGCTTTGTTCAGTCCTACAATAGGCCAGTGCAACGATACTGGTGTGTCTGAAACTGTCAGTCTCCTGATGGCGCGGTTCAAACAGCATCACAGCCCAAACTCACACCGGATTGAAGTTATTTATCACTACTTTTTTTCCAACAAATGCGCGTGCCACGCGGTGAGGCAATACGGCGATAAATCCAAAATATCCCGGGGTTTTCGTCAAATGGGGATTACAACTTCAAACAATAGTTAACTCGCGACCCAATTATCGGTTTCAACACGCGATTCCAAACGATATTTTACCAATTATAATTAACTCAACAGGGTCCCATGACCGACATTTTTCAACAAAAAAGCAAAGTCTATCTGTCAAGTCAGAGTAATGTCAAGATCAAATTTCTTTATGTCAAAAGGGTGCGTTCGGAAACGTTAGGTACTAAACAAGCTTTAAAAATTACTTAATTTCCATACAAACTTTCATCCCCTATTTCAACCCTTTACAGCCCTTTTTCGCAAAAAAAAAGTAGCCTATGTCCTTTTTCAAGCTCTAGACTACGTCTGTACCAAATTTCATCAAAATCGGTTCAGTAGTTTAGGCGTGATTGCGTAACACACAGACAGACAGAGTTACTTTCGCATTTATAATATTAGTAAGGATTAAATATCACTATGACGAAATTGTGGGTACATTATGCAATAACTACTTTGCTAACTAGCTTTGTATCATCGAGCATATTTTCCTTTTCTACACAGCCTATCAGTAACAATACCTTTAGATAGTACGGCCCCGGGATACATGGGCAACTGAAGAAACAACGTGAGTTTCTAGTTAATAGAAGTCTGATGCTCTCTTCCGCGGGAGAAGTTATTTGATGATTTTCTGTCTAAAAACAAAAAGGTCATGACACGACTTTAAACAAGCAGATGAAATAAGCTTGTTACAATGTGCCCCTGCCTATCTTTTAAGGGAATTATGAAATAATTGTGTTTAACTGTACCTACATAGAAGATGCTATCGATTTCTAATGATAATAATAATAATTTTATTTCCCAAAGAAAAGAAAATACATAACTTGTTACATATCAAGTGTATGAGTTCTTTTTACATTTAATTTTATGAATAATGTCCCCTATACTAGGAAAGTCCTGTATTATAGGAGACATCCATTCGTCCGTAATTACAATTTACAAGAATTCGGTGAACCAAACGTGTAACCTTAACAATTACTTATGTACGTGTGAGCACGTGTGCGAGTTAAGTATATGTATTTATTTATTTATTTACACACCAACGACTTATTCACTAGTTAATTAGCAAAAAAAACGCACGAATAAAATAGTTTGTAGTGAATTCGTCACTTAAAGGTGTGCACAGCACTTGTATAAACACTTAATTAAATTAAATTAAAAATTAATTATTAAGATAACTTTAAAATCTTGAGCTAAGTTACATTGCATAATAGTCGCGTGTTCCAAGTAATGTGTCCGTATATTTCATTGCAAATAAGCATTGCAAATTACCACATCCCTGCAATAGTACTACGCCATTACTTGTCTTGCAATCAGAGAAACAGTTACTTCGAATTAGTTGAATTAGATATCTGTGGAACTGATTGTAGCAAGGGTAGCAACCTGTGTTTTGTTGTGCAAAGTTTTCGCCCATTTCTCTTGTGTTTGGGAGACCGTTGCTGTCAAAACTTTTGGGCGGTTTTCGATATGTTTTTAGTTACATCTCACGTGTTTTCTTTGGAATATTTTTACATTTAGATGGTCTAATTTCGTTTGTTTAAACGACTAAAATAGAAGGAGGTTCTCTAGACGAGATGTGCCTATGTATGCATATATTTTTCTGTATGACCACTAACAATTTTCACAGGGAATTTTAACTTTTAGGTATTCTTTGAAGGTGGTTCCATAAAATTTTAAGCGATAAGATCCTTTCGAAAATGTTTTAGTATAATTATGTTTTCAGTTTCTTTACCTGTCTATAGCCACTACACACGTAAAGGCTTGACGAAAAATATGTTTTTGTTTCTTTTTTATGTATGGGGAGCCAAAAAGAATTAATAAAAGGGGTTCTATATATTTATTTATTTTCGTCTAAAAATCGAAAAGCGGTTCACAGAATACATCTACCTACTAAGTTTCACATGTGTAGTTCTAATAGTTCGGAAGAAAATGCCTGTAACATACGGACGGACGGACAAACAGCCATGACGTAACTATAAGGGTTCAGTTTTTTGCCATTAGGCTACGGAACCCTAAAAAGTACGTTACATTTAAACTTAGAACGGAGAAAAAAAAATCAATTACAAAACACTTTAAGAAGAAGGGTTGGTCTATCTAAGATTTGTTCTCGTAGCTGGCCAGTTAGAAACCAAGTACCCTCATAATTAGTTCAAATTATTTAAAACATGAGGCAAAATGTGTCGTGGTTGTTTGCGCAAATAATCATAGTCTTGGAGATAGGTGTCCATTTATTTACAATACAATAACGTAATTTATTCACTGAAAAAGTTTTTACAATTTTAATATGACACTGGATCCTACACTAGAATACCCTGTGTCACAGGATCCAGTCTCTGTATTTTATTAATTTAAATTTAGTGAAGATAAAATACACATAAAATAAGTATGCAAGAACTACAAAGTGAATAAAAAAAATTAAAGCCTTGAAGATACTATATACATAATTATATAATTATAACTATAAAGTATAGGAATCGTACTTATTATAAAACCCTTGTCTCTGTACTGGAACAATAGCAACCTGATCCCATAAGCAGTTTACGTTACTATTATTGTGACCATAATAACGCTTGATTCAACAGTAATTCTTTTTGTCACATTGTATTCGCTCTCTTTTGTCGTTTATTCGACGGAAAATGACCATTGACAAAAGATAGGTACGAGTGATATGATTGTGTGTCGAGTGGGCGAGTGAAATTAGTTTTAATGACTTTATTATAAATAAGATAGGTGGTCAGTGTAGTTTGTCTAGAGGTCGCCAGCGCGACTGCTAAGCATGAGATCTCGGGTTCAGTTTCCGAGTCGGGCATAAAGTACTATTGGCTTTTTCTATTAGAAATTTCTGAGGAAGTAGCCCGGAATTTGGAAATTGGTAGTGTAATACCCCCGTGACTCGAAAAACACGTTAAGCTGTTGGTCCCGGCTGTAATTTGGACACCTTTGACAGTCGTTACGGGTAGTCAGAAGCCAGTAAATCTAAAAAAACACGTTAAGCTGTTGGTCCCGGCTGTAATTTGGACACCTTTGACAGTCGTTACGGGTAGTCAGAAGCCAGTAAATCTAAAAAAACACGTTAAGCTGTTGGTCCCGGCTGTAATTTGGACACCTTTGACAGTCGTTACAGGTAGTCAGAAGCCAGTAAATCTAAAAAAACACGTTAAGCTGTTGGTCCCGGCTGTAATTTGGACACCTTTGACAGTTGTTACGGGTAGTCAGAAGCCAGTAAATCTAAAAGAACACGTTAAGCTGTTGGTCCCGGCTGTAATTTGGACACCTTTGACAGTCGTTACGGGTAGTCAGAAGCCAGTAAATCTAAAAAGACACGTTAAGCTGTTGGTCCCGGCTGTAATTTGGACACCTTTGACAGTCGTTACGGGTAGTCAGAAGCCAGTAAATCTAAAAAAACACGTTAAGCTGTTGGTCCCGGCTGTAATTTGGACACCTTTGACAGTCGTTACGGGTAGTCAGAAGCCAGTAAATCTAAAAAAACACGTTAAGCTGTTGGTCCCGGCTGTAATTTGGACATCTTTGACAGTCGTTACGGGTAGTTAGAAGCCAGAAAATCTGACACTGATCTGGCCAAGGGGTAACACGTTACCCAACTACTGGGTCATAGAGATCAGATCGGCACTCATTCCATGTAAAACACTAATACTCAGCTGGATCCAGTTAGTCTGGAAGCCGACTCCAACACAGTCGGGAAAACGCTAAATAGATGATAATGATGATATCCCATATCAATCCAAAAGGGCTGAAGACAACATCTGGTATGGAGTCTCTATGCCCAGTTTCAGCACAAAATAACTGACTCAAAGAATTGATACGAAATTATCGGTTTCATATGTTTCTTGAATATCAATCATAACAAACGTATCACAGCACTACGAGGGTAAATAACTTTATTAATTCAAATGTACAGAAATTTTAATAAAGGTTCTAAGAACCGGCTGTCGACAGAGCACTTAAAAATAAGCGGGCCAGTTAACCCTATATTTCTATCCGAATATCTAACACCGAAAATGAGAAGACTGTTCTTTTTGTCTAGAGATTTTGCAAACAGTAACAAATACCAGTATTGTTGGATCACAAATGGTAAAATATACCTACGCGAAAAACAAGGATCACCACATATCTTAATTAGGAATGAATTAGATTTACCCAAAACATGACTAGTATATCTTACTTGTTATCACTTTATCTGCTTGTTGTTTATTTTGGCAAATGTTTTAAAACTGTATTATTGTAAAATCACACATATGTTTACATTCCAGCACGCAATACCACTATTATTTCCATTACAACTTAATGATATCACACACAACACTGAACACTTACTCTTACTCGTACACATCTATCATAACACTTCATTACACTATGAGCTAAAACGGTTATACAACACAATAGTCTTATTTCATAATGTGGAGCTGGGACTTGCCCATGACTACAACGTAAAAGCCACATTTGTTGATACAAATCACTGTCAATTCATAGAAATTAATTTGTTAAACTACCTCTTTATTCTTTATAACAAGCATAATGGGTGATACACCAAATATAGTAGCTGAATTAGAACAACTTAATATTTCAGATTCCTATTCCTGCTCTCCGGAGCAATGCAACACTTATATAAAAACTTCAAGTAATGGATTAAATATTTTTCATGTAAATATTCGTAGCATAGGTAACATATGCAATTTTAATAACCTTATAATATTATTAGATAGAACTAAATTGCATATTCATGTGATTGTTTTGTCTGAATGCTGGTTAAATAAAAACTTTTTTGCAAAAAAATAAAACCGACTTCCATATCAAAACACTACAAAGCCAAAAATAATTTTAATTTCGGTAGTCGGTGTTATTGGTTTTGTATTTTCTTTTTTTTCACACCGCCTTCCGAAATTAAAATTATTTTTGGCTTTGTAGTGTTTTGATATGGAAGTCGGTTTTATTTTTTTGCAAAAAAGTTTTTATTTTCGCGCTTTTTAGTGGGTGAATTTGTAATTAATCTTACTAAAAACGCGCGAACAAAAAACACAATATAGAGTAACCGAAAAGATCATCAATGTAAATATTTTTTTTAGACTTTTGTTGATTTTTCAGAAACGGCTTGTTTGATGTCGATAAAATTTTCATGGGACCATTTGGGAAGTATACCCTTTCCAACAAAAAAAGAATTTTTCAAATCGGTTGGCGAGCGACGGAGCTATGCCCGAACAAACATAAAAAAAAAAAAAAAAAAAAAAAAAAAACAAACAAACATCCGAATTGAGAACCTCCTCCTTTTTCAGAAGTCGGTTAAAAAATGTCCCCATCTTCCTACTAGACCGGGGTTTGAGTCTTACGCGTCCAATCATAATAATAAAAATGATGGTGTAGTCATATACATAAGGTCAGACATAAAATTCACCGTAGAAAAACAAATATTCAGTGACGCAAACTGTCTTATTATTAAATTATCTTCAGATTTCCCCTTTGATAGTGTCTTTTAACTCCCGAATTGAAACACCAAGATCCGTAACCTTGACTCATCAGGTGGACTAGGCAGCATGCGTGGAAGCCCTTGAAAAAATAGATTTTGCACGGGTTCTACAATGCTATGATGCATCTCAAGCTGCCAATGAACTAGTCAATATAATCTCTGACATTGTTAGTAATAATAAACGCAATGGTCGCATCCAAAGTAAAAAACGCATACTAAAGCCCTGGATCACTCCCGGGATCCTAAAATGCATACGAAATCGGGATAAACTCTACCAGAAAACCAAAAAAGAACCCACCAATGAAAATTCCCTGTTGATCTACTTACGCTATAGAAATTTCTGTAATAATTTATTAAAAAAATTAAAACGTGAATATGAGAGAGCTGAATTCAAAAAACATGAAAAAAACCCCAAGGCAACATGGAATCTCATTAAAACTATTGCAAATCTTCACACAAACAAATCTAGTGCTCTTGAACTACTGTCTTTGAATGATGACCCCATGCGTGCTGTTGACGTTGTTAATGACTTCTTTGTCAATGCAGGAAAGAATTTAGCCTCTAAAATTGATTCGAATCATAATGACTCGGCATATGAGTTAGACTCAAACAGAATGGGCACCTATCCAAACTCAATGGCTATTTTGGAAACTGATAACGAGGAAATAGAAAGAGTTATTCTTAGCCTAAAGTCTACGAGTGCGGTTGGATGTGACGGTATTTCTACCCTACTTATTAAAAATGCAAGACATGTTCTCATCCCCATATTACGCCATATCTTCAATCTTGTTTTCACTACTGGAGTTTTCCCCTCGGCGTTCAAGACAGGTCTGGTTCACCCTATATATAAGAGTGGAGATAGAGACCGTGTCGATAACTATAGGCCAATTTCTGTCCTAACTGTTTTATCCAAAATTTTAGAAAAATTAATTAATAGTAGGCTCCTCGGTTACTTACAAGCCCATAATATTATTGCTGATAACCAATATGGTTTTAGATCCGGTAAAAGTACCGAAGATGCAGTCTTGGAATTAACTAATAATATTGCTAAAAACATAAAGAATAAATTAAAAACTTTAGCAATTTTCCTAGATCTCTCTAAAGCTTTTGACACGGTCTCCATCCCACTCTTACTAAATAAACTAGAACGACTTGGAATCAGAGGTTTAGCCCTCAGCATTTTCACAAGCTACCTAACAGGTCGTTCTCAGGCTACTAGAATAGGAAACTATACAAGTGCACCCAAAAATATCACATACGGTGTGCCGCAAGGTAGTGTACTTGGACCTACCTTATTTTTAATTTATATCAATGACCTCTGCAACCTTCCCTTAGTAAACTCTAAAATCATAACGTACGCAGATGATACTGCAATAGTGGTGCATGGTAATGATTGGTCCGATACGTGTTCTCATGCTGAGTCCGCGCTAAAGACCACTATGACCTGGCTAAGAAACAATCTGCTGACCCTTAAATAAATCTAAATTTATGACCTTTTCACCTCGTATATCTTCACAACCGACCGCTGCCTATACACTAACAGCTCACAAATGTAACCCTAGCTCAAGTCAGGACTGTAATTGTACTCAAATAGTCCGTACTCATTGCATGAAGTATCTTGGCATCTATATTGATAGTACATTGTCATGGAATGAACATGTAAACACACTGGTGGGCAGAGTATGGAAATTAATATATGTGTTTAAAAACTTGAGGACTTCTGCTGACTTCTCTACATTAAAAACTGTTTACTGTGCTTTGGCTCACTCAATCCTAACCTATTGTATAGTAGCCTGGGGCAGTTCAAGTAAATCCTCGTTATTACGAGTGGAAAGGGCGCAGAGGGCAATTTTAAAAGTCATGGCCCATAAACCAATCCGCTTTCCCACGAGTGAACTCTATGCTCTATGTGAGGTACAGCGAGTGAGACATTCATTTGTACTTAGTGCCATACTTCGCAAGCACTCCGAACTGCCGTTCGACCCTGACATAAGACATGAACATAGACGAAGACCTGTTAGAGTCTGTTCAATTGAGCCAGTCAGCACCGAAGCAGTTAGACGACAGTATAAATACCTAAGCCCTATTTTGTATAACCGAGTCAATGAAGTTTGTGACATTTATTCACTCAATCTGAGAGATTGTCGAGTCACCGTTGACAAATGGCTGAATGGTTTAACCTATGAAAATCTTGAAAACCTTGTTAAAACGTAAAATTCAACTTCTTAAATCTCAACGCATACTTAAATACGCACTCACACGTACAACACACCACATGCACAACACACCACACGCACAATACATCACACACAAGTACAACACATCACACACCCATAGAACTCATGCCACATACACGAACACACACACACATGCACGCGCGCACACTATAGGTAACTTTATGCATGTTAATTACGTATTTTGTTTTATATTCTTTTCTTCCATCTTTAATCTTTAATTTTGTTTAAACTTAGGTACCTAGAAAATTTTGTTTACGATGGAACGCTGACGCGTAAACTACTTGTATGGGCGTTAATGGCTGCAACACAGTTTATAACTAATGCAGTCATTATCGTACTCTAATTTATTGTATTTGTGTTTTTAGTGCCAATAAATCTTTTATTTATTTATTTTTATTTATTTTATTTTATTATGCAAAATTCCCACGGGAACGGGATTTTTTTTACGTATGAGCCCGCTCTTGACCTTAATCACACCAGATAGTAAGTGTATGATGAGGTCTACGATCGAACGAGCGAGCCCAGAAAATGCCTATTCACTCTTGCTTTAAAGGCTGACGGGTCATATGTGGCAGGGAACACAGAAGCCGGCAGAGAGTTCCACACCTTGGCTGTGCGCACAATGAATGTTGAAGAAAAGCGCTTAGTACGACAAGACGGTATATCGACCAAGTATGGATGGTATCCTGCGGTACGTCTGGTAGATCGGTAGTAAAAGGGGGATGAAGGAATTAGGTCGTGGAGCTCCTGCACATACTCTCCGAAGTACAATCTGTAGAAGATAGACAGGCAAGCAACGTTTCGCCGGCGAGCCAGGCTGTGAAACTTGCCTGCCAGAACCTCGTCACCTATGAGCCTTTTAGCTCAGCGTTCCCACGCAAACGAAGTCGCGAATAACTGCTAGTAATGTATAAATTTAAAGTTCATAATCATACCTTGCATCTCACAACCGACTTCAAAATGTTTCTTGTTCATTTTTGAATATACAGATCAGATTGATTCATAAATTTGTATGTACATCTTAAATTATATTATTATAGCTGCTATTATTACTATAGGTACTATATACAAAATACGACACATAAAAATTACTTGCAACATGCAAATAGAATTTCCTAAATAAAAACACGATTCTTAAATATTATTATTCAGCTTGAATTATTTCTTGGATTGGTTTACCACATAAGATTGTTTGTGCTTTATGGCCTAGATTTTTAAAGTACCTAATACAGGCAAATATGTTTATATTTAAGCGTCAATAGCCCAATGGATAAGATGTCGGACTTGTGATCAAGAGGTCGCGGGTTGGAACCCCACCCATTACATTATTGCCGTAAACCCACTCCAGACACAAGCAAATTTAGCTTAGTTGGAGGGGTTAACAAGCTTGGTAGTAATGTGGATTCTACCCAAATTCAAATTCCTAGAACTCTTAAAAAAAATAAGTTTTGCACTTCTTGGTGTTTAATGGGTTTCCTAACTGACACAGCCTAAGGAGAATCTTGTATTACATACTAACTTGTGTGACGTACAAAAGCACGCTATTACCACTTAGCTAAATCATGTTTTGACTTAATGTACTAAGTAGTTATCTACCAGTTTTTTATGATATTATCGGATATATCAAACCCAAAATCATGCAAATTTTATTGGTGAACATAAGGTATATATTTACTGTGTTTTAAAGTGCTATGTAAAGCCTTAATCCTATCTTAAATTATAACAAACTTAAATCAAACGAGAGAAAAATAATGTAATCCCATAAAAAACCATACTTGTCAAAAACCCAAGTCTCGCAACTTAATTGTTCTACCGTAAAAAGTTGTGTGATCCATGTAATACCAAGTTGGTTATTAATTTATTCAGTCCCTACTTAAGGGACCTTCTGTCTTAAGTTGTAACGTAATTATCTAACCTAACGACATCTTATAGTGACCATATCAATATTAAAAATCTTTACCGTTTTAAATAAATAGATTGACTTGGCAATCGCAATAAACAATTTAATTTATATATGTATTACTTGTGAGATATATTGTGTTTTCATGCGATGGTCGAGTCAATCTATTTATTTAAAACGTTAAAGATTTTTAATATTGATATGGTCACTATAAGATGTCGTTAGGTTAGATAATTACGTAACAACTTAAGACAGAAGGTCCCTTAAGTAGGGACTGAATAAATTAATAACCGACTTGGTATTACATGGATCTCACAACTTTTTACGGTAGAACAACTAAGTTACGACACTTGGGTTTTTGACAAGTATGGTTTTTTATGGGATCTCATTGCTTTTGTAGAAAGTACTACTTTTTTCCTTTCCGGTACCTTCTACTTCTTGTATACCAACAACGAGTTTTCTTAAAGCCCTCTCTCTGTCTTATGAGCTTTTCTTATTTTTGTAGGTAGCCTTCCTTTTTTTATTTTCCGGTACTACTTCTTGAACTTCAGCTAAAGTTTTTTTCAAAGCCCACTCCCTGTCTCTATGGGTTTTTTTTCCGAGGCTTTGATACGCACATATGAATACGCACGTACGTCTTTTGCATTAGTTAGTAATAATTAATGCCGCACTCGTCAAACGTCTCCGTTAAAGTTAATCCATAAGTAATTAATTATGCAATTTCGGGCAATTTACTCTACTTAATTCTCCCCAACACTCTTAATACTTCTTGCTTTTTTATTCCGTTGACCATTTAACAAGTTACCTTTGAGCATAATTATTATATCTAGGTACCTATCTACACTGGAAGACACGGTGGAGCATATGGTCGAGGTGTGCCCTGCATGGGTGGAGCACCGTCGTATCCTCATAGAGGCGATCGGCGGCGGCGACTTCTCGCGCCCTGCTCTGGTTTAGACCATGGTGCAAAGCGAGAGGGAATGGGATGCAGCACCTCCTGCTGCGAAGCAGTCATGCTAGCGAAGGAGGAGGCCTAACGTGCGAGGGAGAGGCAACTCTCTTCCTCGCGCCCCAGCCGCCGGGGGAGACGCCCCGGGCGTCGTGGATCGCGAGTCGATTTCGGGCCACCGTAGGCGCGGGCCTGCGGATGGCGAGCAGGGTTCGCTCACCGTCCGGTAAGGACCAAGCCCGGGTCGGCGGCGCGTTATGTTCCACGCGCGCCTCAAAATGTTGTTAATACCAGTGACGGGGCCTCATAGGGCCATTGCCTGTCGGGGTTTGCGGGAAAGTTCCATCGAGATACCGCAACCCCGGAACTTTAGGGCTTCCGTAGGAACAGGGTGGGTTTTTAGACAGTAGAATTCTGATACACCCGAGCGGAAGAAGTCATTCGACGATATTTTTCACCAAGAAAAAAAAAAGTACCCATCTACATCTATTATTTCATTATATTATACAGGTACACTGATTAACTAACTGCAAATGTAACTTTGTAATCCTATATATTTAAATGGGATTACAAAGTTATTTATGCAGTTGATGTATCTAGAAAACTGGAACGAAATTGAAAAATATTATAGTTTTTCCTTAATTCATATACTAAACACTAATTGTATTCTAAATTTGAAGCTTCTATGTCTGCTAGAAGTGCTTTAGACTTTTGATGATCGGTCAGTCAGTGAGTGACAAAATTTACAAAATTAAGGAACTTTGACTCGTTATAATTCTTAAACTACTGGTTCAAATTGAATGAAATTTGAAATATACCGTGTTTATACAATGGCTGTTTGGTTACTGAAAATTTAGGCTTCTAGTTTTATCCACAACGTAGTTATAGGGGGTCGAAAATGGCCTGAATTGCTTCGAGAAAAGAATGGTACGGCCGTGCCGCTTTTTTGCTCGACTTGGCGGGGGCACTGCCGTGCCCCCAGATTAACACTTTCAGCTGAGCATCGGGGTATTTAAATGTTTGTTGCGCGGTGCACTATTTTCTCATACAAAATAAATGACGTTTCTTGACGTTCTGCTTTTAATACAAGTAAAGGTAATCCCATAAAAAAAAGTAATTAAAAAAATTAAAAAAAACCCGACCGCAACCTTATACTAAAACTAACTGAAAAGCTAATAAAAACAAGCCCATTTTATATTAAATAAAAGTTGGAAACAGGCGGGACCCATTTGAGTTTGAAACTATAATATGGTATGAGCCCCGCCTGCTTCCAACTTTTATTTAATATAAAATGGACTTGGTATTACACGGATCTCACAACTTTTTACGGTAGAAGAACTGAGTTGCGAGACTTGGTTTTTTTGACAAGTATTGTTTTTATGGGATCTCATTTCTTTTTGTAGATAGTCCTACTTTTTCCTTTCCGGTACCTTCTACTTCTTGTATACCAACAACGAATTTTCTTAAAGCCCTCTCTCTGGCTTTTTTATTCCATTGACCATTTTACAAGCTACCTTTGAGCATAATTATATCTAGATACCTATCTACCCCTATTATTCCATTATATTATACATAATTATATACAGGTACACTGATTAATTAACCGTAAATGTAACTTTGTAATCCCATATAAATATAGGATTACAAAGTTATTTATGCAGTTGATGTATCTATAAAACTGGACCGAAATTGAAAAATATTTTAGTTTTTCCTTGATTCATACACTAAACACTAATTGTATTCTAAATTTGAAGCTTCTATGTCTGCTAGAAGTGCCATAGACTTTTGATGATCGGTCAGTCAGTGAGTGACAAAATTAAGAAACTTTGACTCGTTATAATTCTCAAACTACTGGTTCAAATTGAATGAAATTTGAAATGTACCGTACTTATAAAATGTCTGCTTGGTTACTGAAAATTCAAGCTTCTAGTTTTATCCGCAACGAAGTTATAGGGGGTCGAAAATGGCCTGAATTGCTTCGAGAAAAGTATGGTACGGCCGTGCCGCTTTTTGCTCGACTTGGCGGGGGCACTGCAGTGCCCCCAGATACGAAATGTGAACAACCGTTAACTACACGTCGACTTTTATCCATATTATGCCATATGCAATCCACGTATAAATAAAGAACAGCATCTAACCACGTTGACGTCCTTAGCCGAAGGACGTATTATATGACCTTGCGAATGTAATCGTAATTAGAATATATGTGTGTGAGTAGCCTTATAAATTTTACAAAATAACAAACGTGGAGTGGCGCTAGCAGTCCAAAAAATTTAAGTAATATGGCGCGGCGCGGCGGCGCGATGAATTAGCTTGAAGAAATTGGTATAAACCGCAGCCGTTTATACACGTTAATAAAGAAAGTCATAGCTGTTGCTGATGTGATTAAACGTTGTGTCAAATAACGTTTATGTATTTTTGCGTATTGTAACGTTGCTCCACTCAAAGTGTTAATATTCAGAAACAAAACTGAAATTTACAAAAAAAAAATACAATAAATGACATCTACTCCATGTGTTTTTATTGTATACCATTATATAGTTAAGCAAGAAGTAACACAACTATTAACCGATGTTTTGAGCTCAGAACAATTGTTAATGTTGGTACAATACAATTTTAGCATGGCCAATACCGCTAGTCAAATGTGTGGACTTACATAACATTGGACACCAATTATTTGTAATGATACGAATATATACATATGTTGACTGTACGTACCAATGTTGTTTCAATTGGACCCAAAATGGACAATAACATGATGCATTGTCGTTTGCCAAAATGTTATAACATTCCTAATACTATTTACAGATAGAGAGATAGATATACTCTTTATTGTACACCATAACAGAAACAAATAAGGCCTTTTGGGTTTTTATTATATCAATGGGCCTTTTCAACTAAAATGGGTTATATAATGGGCGGTCTTATTCCTAAAAGCGATCTTTTAAAGACCACCTTTGATTTTTTTACCTTTGAGATTTGACACAGAAAGAGAAAATAAAGACGCGGGAGCATGATGTAGGTACTATTTACTTATATACAATACAAAATCCATGAAGTACATACTCAAAACACATACTTATATAAAAAGTTAAGACATAATATAACAGTACAGTTTGTAATAACCCCTCATAGAGAATGGCCCACCTTCTATTTTGTTCCGCATGTCCCGTCTCCTGTACTCTTAACGATATTATGTATCTGCATCAGCGGAACTCTAAAAAACACAATGTGGTAGGTGTACGAGAAAATGGAATGAAATAATATATAGAATGCTAATAAAATACATATATATGCTAAAATAATAAACTAATAAATACGGTGGAGTTTCTTGCCTGTTCTTTTCCGAAGAAAACGACCAATTTCAAACCATGCCTAACTTGTGACGTTTTGTAAGTGCCTACGTAGGCCTATGTGAAATAAAATATTTTGAGTTTGAGTTTGGTGCCTTACAATAATCTTTCTAAAATATCTACGCTGCTAATATGAACCACAAAAACATCAAACGCAAATTGTTAAAAACAATTTGCGTTTGATGTGTAGTTGTGCAATCAAAATTCCTACTTCAGCCATCGGACAGTTGCTCACCAAACAGATAGATGTCTTTATAAGGCAGATTGCATACCCTATTTCACATACGCATAGAACATAAAATACTATAATATGATTTTATTATCTCTTCCCAAGACATTTTGTAACGCTTGTTTTCCCAAATTGCATTGCAGAGGTTTAAATTACACTATCTTTTTATATACATATTAATTCCTGAAAAAAATAATATAAGCAAATTCTTTTAAGCTTGTGTTTAAACTCCTTTTAAAAATGTACCAATACATTCGAAATACCACCCAGATTGGTTCATTGCTCACCAAATTGTTTTAACCGCGTCAACTTATTTCATTATTAGGTCAACTTATTTCGTCATAGCCTTCGGTTAGATTACCTTACGTCAAAAGTACCCTAACCGAAGAAGATGACGGGGCCTCGTCGGAACCTAGCCTATCTGAGACGAGGTACCCCAAATACCGTTTCACTAAGTATTAATGTTCTCCAATCACCAATTTACTAAAACAATAACTAGTGAATCCGTTTTGGTAAGAATTTAAATTGGAGCCATAACGTTTTTTTTTTTGTCAGGTAGGAAAATCATCGAATGACTTCTCCCGCTCTGGGTTAAGCGGAAGCGTGTGTCAGATTTCTACTGACTAAAAACCCACCCTGTTCCTTCAGCTGCCCTTAAGTTCCGGGGCCGCGGTATCTCGTTAAAACATTGTGGCGTGATAGTCGATTAAACTAGAACCAATTATCACACTAATCCCAAATGTCTATGGTTTCACTGAGTGACAGCACTTATGCGGTGACCGGCTATAAATTCTAATCCCCGGTCCGCGGAGTTCTTTTTCACCGCCTACTGTTACAAGTAACTAATATTGAAACCCCTTTGTGCCCAAGGGTAAGTGCTCGTCGTATCTGCCATTTTCTCTCCATCTTGCAAATCGCAATCCTCTTATTTCGCCATAATCTGCAGCGTTTGTAAATTTATATAATTGCCCGGTTGTCAAGATGGCTTCCGTCTGGAACATAACTGTGTTATTTCATTGTCATCTGTTTTCCACTAGTGTTTCTAAATTTGTGAAGCGTACGCAGGCCGCAGCATTTCCTTTCCTGCTGTGTCATAGCAGCTACGGGCTTAAACGCTTTGTCACGCGGTTACCTTCTATATCGTTGCACGCGGAATGCGCACGTTTATCTATAACCTTTGTGAACCGCCGCGATGGTGAGTCCCCATTCGTTTCCCTGGTACTGTTCCTTGGGCTTGCGGCTGGGAGACGCACGCATCGCTGGCGCTCACGATTCCTGGCACCACGCTTACGGAAGCACCCTTCGTGTGATTCCAGGGTTTTCGTTTTCTTTTCTTCTTCTACACTTTCGTCTCGACTACCAACTACCTCAGCGTCTGCCACGCGACGGGTGTCACCGCTGCCTCCGCGTACTACTGGTGGAGAGACGCGCTGTCGCGTGGTCTACCTGCAAAATTCTCTGCGCCTGCCACGTGCGAGTTGGGTGAGGAGGAGAGACATCCTCTCCCGTGGCCTGCCCTGCACAACCTCTGCTTCGGACACGTGGTCACTGCCGGCTTCGGGATCGGCTCGCCGGTCTGCGTGCTTCGCGGCCTGAGCTCAGGGCAGTACCATTCACAAACCTTCGACCAGTGAAAGAACCCTTGTGAACTGAACCCACACCCCTTCAAAATAAATGCTGTAAACCTGTGGTCAAAGTTCTTTTATTCTACTTCCACCTAAACCACTACGCCACAACATTCTCACAACCCCGGCAGGCAATGGCCATATGGGGCCCGTACACTGGTGCTGACAGCTCCTTGAGACGCGCGCGGAACACGACGCGCCGCCGACCCGGGCACACCTCTACAGTATGCTCCACCGTGTCTTCCGGGTGGTCCACACAATGACGACACCCGGGCGTGTCCTCCCGCTGAATCCGAAATAGTTACCTCCCGAAACAACCGAGTCCGGTAAGCACCTGCGTCAGGCGGAAGGTGAGGACGACGTGGCGTCTCTCCAGCCACTCCTCAAAGAGGGGATTTATCGCCGCGATTGCTGCGTGCCCAAAATTGGGCCATACCTACTACTGTTAAAGGCCATTTTTTTACATTTATATTACTTCTACCTGAGGAACACACGTATCACTTCTTGACAGCTTTTGTAGGTATAGCAAATATCTCATACATTACTCTTCTATCTGACTATTATAAAATATAACCTACGTCTATCAAATCCTTTGATGACTAGTTTTTTGTTGACAGTATCTACGTAAAAATCAAAAAAAGCAAATGATAATATAATATTGATTCGTGATATCATGTTAGCTTATTCTGCGAAACCATTATTATTCGTTATGTGAAAGTATTCGAGCAGCTCATACTAAACTACACATCAAATGAACTTTTATGAAAACGCCGATTCTCGTTAAACAGGGCAAAAAGAAGCAAATAGAATAGAAAATCTCCGAATATTTCCTAAATTTTTGTCAAATAATTATTTTGAAAATGGAACTATTTGCCTCTTTGGCATTAATATTAATTAAAGTGTACCTACCGAAATCGAATGAAATGATTGCAAAGACAAATCAGTTGTATTCCTATTAGAAGCAACAAGATACAACACAGACAAGCTAGAGCAACAAGAGGACAAGCCAGATTCCAACAAGAGGACAAGCCAGATTCCTAAAGATTTTTTTCTTCACGGATTTGAAAGCATTGGTGATGATGGAAATCACACAAAGTATTGTAGTAAGTATTTGCTTGACAGGGTTAGAACTTACGACCCACAACGCGCAAGTCGGGTCTTTAACTGGGTCTCTACGTCTTGAAATATCAAAATAATGTTCATTTTCATTTGAATCTAACATGAAATGACAATGCTAAAAACAGAAGGAATAGAGAAAACATAATACGTAATTATCTAACCTAACGACATCTTATAGTGACCATATCAATATTAAAAATCTTTACCGTTTTAAATAAATAGATTGACTCGGCCATCGTATGAAAACACAATATATCTCACAAGTAATACACCTATAAATTAATTGTTTATTGCGATTGCCAAGTCAATCTATTTATTTAAAACGATAAAGATTTTTAATATTGATATGGTCACTATAAGATGTCGTTAGGTTAGATAATTACGTAACAACTTAAGACAGAAGGTCCCTTAAGTAGGGACTGAATAAATTAATAACCGACTTGGTATTACATGGATCTCACAACTTTTTACGGTAGAACAACTAAGTTGCGAGACTTGGTTTTTTGACAAGTATTGTTTTTTATGGGATCTCATTGCTTTTTGTAGAAAGTCCTACTTTTTTCCTTTCCGGTACCTTCTACTTCTTGTATACCAACAACGAATTTTCTTAAAGCCCTCTCTTTGTCTTATGAGCTTTTCTTATTTTTGTAGGTAGCCTTCCTTTTTTTATTTTCCGGTACTTCTTCTTGAACTTCAGCTAAAGTTTTTTCAAAGCCCACTCCCTGTCTCTATGGGTATTTTCGGAGGCTTTGATACGCACATATGAATACGCACGTACGTCTTTTGCATTAGTTAGTAATAATTAATGCCGCACTCGTCAAACGTCTCGGTTAAAGTTAATCCATAAGTAAGTAATTATGCAATTTCGGGCAATTTACTCTACTTAATACTCCCCAATACTCTTAATACTTCTTACTTTTTTATTCCGTTGACCATTTAACAAGTTACCTTTGAGCATAATTATTATATCTAGGTACCTATCTACACTGGAAGACACGGTGGAGCATATGGTCGAGGTGTGCCCTGCATGGGTGGAGCACCGTCGTATCCTCATAGAAGCGATCGGCGGTGGCGACTTCTCGCGCCCTGCTCTGGTTTAGACCATGGTGCGAAGTGAGAGGGAATGGGATGCAGTCACCTTCTGCTGCGAAGCAGTCATGCTAGCGAAGGAGGAGGCCTAACGTGCGAGGGAGAGGCAACTCTCTTCCTCGCGCCCCAGCCGCCGGGGGAAACGCCCCGGGCGTCGTGGATCGCGAGTCGATTTCGGGCCACTGTAGGCGTGGGCCTGCGGATGGGGAGCAGGCGTCGCTCACCGTCCGGTAAGGACCAGGCCCGGGTCGGCGGCGCGTTGGTTTCCACGCGCGCCTCAAAGAGCTGTTAATACCAGTGACGGGGCCTCATAGGGCAATTGCCTGTCGGGGTTTGCGGGAAAGTTCCATCGAGATACCGCGGCCCCGGAACTTTAGGGCTTCCGAAGGAACAGGGTGGGTTTTTAGTCAGTAGAATTCTGATACACCCGAGCGGAAGAAGTCATTCGATGATATTTTTCACCAAGAAAAAAAAAGTACCCATCTACATCTATTATTTCATTATATTATACAGGTACAGGCACACTGACTAATTAACTGCAAATGTAACTTTGTAATCCTATATATTTATATGGGATTACAAAGTTATTTATGCAGTTGATGTATCTAGAAAACAGGAACGAAATTGAAAAAATATTATAGTTTTTCCTTGATTCATATACTAAACACTAATTGTATTCTAAATTTGAAGCTTCTATGTCTGCTAGAAGTGCCTTAGACTTTTGATGATCGGTCAGTCAGTGAGTGACAAAATTAACAAAATTAAGGAACTTTGACTCGTTATAATTCTTAAACTACTGGTTCAAATTGAATGAAATTTGAAATATACCGTGTTGATACAATGCCTGTGTGGTTACTGAAAATTCAAGCTTCTAGTTTGATCCACAACGAAGTTATAAGGGGTCGAAAATGGCCTGAATTGCTTCGAGAAAAGAATGGTACGGCCGTGCCACTTTTTTGCTCGACTTGGCGGGGGCACTGCCGTGCCCCCAGATATTAATAGGTATTTTTTAAATTGAACTACAAATTGTTGTTGGCTTTAACCAACAATATATATTTTCCAATATATACATAATATATCATTTTTTCCCATTAGTTCCTTTACCCCATATATATTAGACTAGCTTCTGCCCGCGACTTCGTTCGCGTGGGAGGGGGTTCCCGCGTAAATCCCGATCCCGTGAGAATTTCGGGATAAAAACTATCTTATGTCCTTTCCAGGGTCCTAAACTATTCCCATGCCAAATTTCATTTAAATCGGTTCAGCGATTTAGGCGTGAAAAGGTAACACACAGACAGACAGAGTTACCTTCACATTTATAATATTAGTATGGATATAGAACATCGCCCTTAATTTTGCTCATGCATTTCTGAAACTCTCTGTATACAATCCAATTTGTAAAGTTCCATTCAAATACCTTGACAACTAAATAACCAGCCACCCATGTAAAAGGATATCAACGCATCCAACCTTCGAGATCACATTACGCCTTCATTTTCCCCAACCACATTCACACACAGGGACATAAGCTGCTGTGAGCAGCCCCAGTATATTACTGGCTACTTTAAAAGCAATCTAATTGTCTTATCGAAAGCATTTTCAAGACAAGACAACCCCGGACATTTTGAAAACCACAAATACGTGTTCCGCGTTACAAGGGACACTACTACTAAGACCACAAAACAATGATAGCAATATACCAAGTTTGAATACTTAGCGTCTGTTTGTACCTTCGTCAAGGGCTTTTAAAGTGTGCGGTAGCGATATCGGCACTCTAAGATGGTTTTATCAACCCAATACTGTTAGCTAATGGAAATGTTTTAATGTGGGATGTTTTAGAGAAATAGTTGGTGTCTACTGTGTTTTTAATACTACAAACATTTTCCTTAAAACTTGTTCATGTAAGTAAATTATACAAACAAGTTTCCGTTCCTTGCGACGAGGAGGATAAAAATTAATTAATTATAAGACATGCTCGCTTAATCGGAATAAGGACGTGAATATCCTTCTTTTTGGAACTAGTAAATGCATTATAGATGCCTTTCGTACGAGAGGTTAAAAAACCCTGCTAACCTCTGTCTGCAGGGTTTTCTAACCAATAAGTGTTTTGTAGCCTGAAGTTACTTCCTAAAAATATGTATAAATCGATATACAAAATTATAAGTAAAAGTTTTTTGGACAACAATAAAAGTCAATACTACTTAAAACTGTGTGTGTTGTTCAATTTTAAATATTGTATGCAGTACTGCTCATAAATATATATATATATATATATATTACTAGCTGCTGCCCGCAACTTCGTTCGCGTGGGAGGATTTCCCGCGTAAATCCCGATCCCGTGGGAATTCCGGGATAAAAAGTAGATAGTAGCCAATTCTTAGACCTACTGAATATGCATATAAAATTTCGTAAAAATCAGTAAAGCCGTTTCGGAGGAGTAAAGTAACTAACATTGTGACACGAGAATTTTATATATTTATTTATTTATTTTATTATTTATGTACACACAGTAAAATACATTAAGATAAACAGAATTATAATATCTGAGTACAAAGGTACTGCTTATTTCTTAAGAAATTTCTTCCAGCAGACCTGCGAAAGGAGAAGTGAAAAAGAAATGTAGACAATAGCGTGTAAGAACAAGAAGAGAAATAAATATGAATATGTGAAGTCTAAAACTAAAACTAAAATATTAAATATACTTACACATACTTACAATGCAATAAAAGAAAGAAAAGAAAGAAAGAAAGAAAAAATATTTATTTGACGTCAGTACAATAAGCACACACACAATAATAATATTAAAAGAAAAAAAGAAAAAAAAAGTTACAGAAAAAGAAAAATACAATCATAATACTATATGCCTACTGTGTGCCTCACGGCTGCGCCAAAAAGGTCCATTTCAGCATTCATGCCAGACAGGTTACGCTGTCTGACGCTGGTCTTCCAATGAACCTTGAGGGGGTAAGTGACAGACAGAAAACAGTTTCAAACATAATAAATAAATAAATGGTTATAATAAATAGATATCGAGTAAATTATTTAAATGTATGAGTTCGGTTTGAGAAAATTTCCAGTAACAAAAGTATTTTATTGTGTATTATGGTCTTATGGGACTGGTCACAATAAACAACATTATAAAATAAACAGCATTTTAATAACAAACAACTATTTATAGAAATAATAACAATCACCACTACAAAAAATATATATTAAAGAAAGAGAGAAAAGTATAAAATTATTAAATTAGCAAATTAGCAGCAGTATTTAAAATATGATATGAATCACGAAGATTAAAAAGAACAATGAACACTGAAAAATATATACATACATATGCGTAGGCCAAACGAAAACATGTTGTATGCATAAGTAGGTACGTACACGGTGCAGTCTGTAATTACTGAGCGTTTAAATGATTGAAACATTAATTTTGACCATATCCAGTTTCTGCTGTGCAGCTATCAAATACTGCCGCAGTCGTGTTCTGAACGTGTGAATAGTGCCCAGTACCCGTAATGGTGGAGGAATATTATTCCACACTTTAGATGCAGCGTATCGGAAACTACCTCTGAAAGCTGCTGTCCTATGAGATTGTGTTGATAATTGCTGCGCACAAAGCCTAGGTGCGCACTCTCGTTTACTAGCCATCCAACTTAACTTGTCGTACAAATACTTCGGCTTCGTAGTCCTAATAACACCAAAAAGAAGACACGCTAGATGTAACTTTCGCCTCGACTTCATTTTGAGCATACAGTGTTTGTTCAGATAAGGGGTAACATATACTTAAATAAATACATAATGTTAGAATATATTATAAACATATAATATAAATATATACATAAATAATTAACACAGTTAAGAGGAAAGGTAATGCTCTTTTAATCGACATATGAATAGAGATATAGTTTTTAAATCACGAATGCTAGGCGGAAGTGAGTTCCACAACCTTACAGCATGGACAGAGAAGGAATAAGAGTAGTAGCTAGTTTTATGAGGATGAGATTTAAGGAGGGATCTAAGGTGTGATCTACACGTAGCGACGTCGCTAGAACGAGCGTAAGAAAAACGCTCACGCAGGTAGGAAGGGTAAGACGGGTTGTGTAGAATGTTGAAGAGGAGACACAAAATCCTAGTGTTCCTGCGAAGACGGATTGGGAGCCACTTGAGTTGCTTGCGAAGGTGAGAAACATGGTCATACTTTCGAAGACCGAAAACAAAGCGAATGCATAGATTTTGCAAGCGCTCAAGCTATTATTATTTATTATTGTTATTATATTAGATATATATAATATATACATATGTAAAAGGTGCTACATGCACCCTAAACCTGCACTCAAAATATGTTTCGGATCTCCACGGAGCATCCTCAGTAGGTCCTTCTCAATAATAAATATAGGTACCAACCGAACATTAATTTAGTGGAATAGAAATTCGATCAAACATGTCTTCGTCATTCAATAAGGTAAAATAAAACAGGTGATCCGTCCAACACTCAACGGTTCGTAATTAGGTTACCTATATATTGTGTGTGAGGAAATTATAAATTTGCACAAGCTGTGCAATGAAAATCATTATTGAACAATTTGTCGCGCTCGCCTATAAATGCACCGGTTGATTAATTTATTAAAGGGACCACAGTTTTACATAAATGATGGCTGTGACACGACCATTGCATAACTCCGGTGAAACTGGAATGAAGCTGTGGTAATCGCATTGTTTATTGATGTAGGTCTTTAATATGAATAAATACTGGTATACGGTATTTACTGGAAATATGCCAGCGGCAAAGGTTCTTTTGTAATTTTAATACCTATGTGGCATGTAGTGTTCAGGTTTTCCCAGTGTGTACATACCCATATATTCTTATTAAGTTTTCTGGTCGCTTTTGTAGAAAATACTACATAAGGTATGGAAGGTTAGCTTTAATTATACTATTCTATTACCAGAATATATCCTACTCGCCCTGGGACATAGGCTTCCTTTTTTTATTGAAAATAGGCTCGTGCTTGACCACCATCTCACCTGATGGTATAGAATAGAATAGAATATAATATTTATTTGCGTAAAACATGGTATACAAGGGTGTTAAATACAAATTGAGGCACAAGCATGTTTAGCTAGGATAAAACATATCATGCAAAATTTTAAAGACAAGTTAAGCAACAACAATCGACATCGTCATCAACATTTTTTATCTATAAATTCTTTTAAACTATAAAAACTACATTCGAGTAACCACTTATGAAATTTAATTTTAAATAATTTTGTATTTAAGGCTTTGAAATGCCTTGGTATTTTATTATAAATGCACACACACATTGCCAAGCAGTTACTATTGTATTTAGACAGTCTAGGCAAATCACTTAACACCAACTTATATGGATCTCGTCGGTTCCGAGGATTGACATCATTTGCAGTCTTAAATAGTTGCTTATTTTTCATAACAAACACACATATTTCGTAGATGTAAAGCGACGGTAACGGTAACAAACCAAGTTTTTTAGATATTGGTCGACATGAGTCGTCCGGCTTAAGTCCACAAATTGCTCTCATGCACTTTTTTTGAGCGATGAATGCTCTTTGGAAGTCGGTGCTGTTCCCCCACATTATTAGTCCATAACGTAACAACGATTCGACGTACGCATGGTATGACATTACAGCAGTTTTTATATTAGTTATATTTTTTAGTTGTTTTAATGCATAAACAAATTTATTAATTTTAGTGCTAACATTGTCTATGTGATCTTTCCAGTTAATGTCTTTATCTATAATTACACCTAAAAATCTGGTACGCGTTACTTCATTGATTTTATTAATATTGAGTATAATGTCATTTTTGGAATTATTTGATCGATTAAATTGGATGTAAACGGATTTGTCTAAATTTATCATCAAATGGTTAATGTCAAGCCAATGCAATAATTTTTCAATTGTATTATTAATGTCAAGTTCATGTTCTGAAACGGTATTTAGTTTTTTATTAGATGTCACTATAATAGATATATCGTTAGCAAATAATACGCATTTATGGTTAGTTATTTTTATGATGTCGTTTATATAAATGAGGAATAATATTGGGCCTAGCACACTTCCCTGTGGAACGCCATATTTATTATGTTTATATTCCGATAAATAGGATATTATTACATTATTTTCATTTTTTTTATTGATGATGACACATTGTTTTCTATTGCTTAAATAGGACGACAGCCACTGAAGTGCCGGTCCTCTAATACCAACAGTCTCCAATTTTTGTAGCAATATTTCATGTGACACCAGATCGAAAGCTTTCGATAGATCAAAAAAGAGGCCTGTAGTTATATAATTATTATTAATATTTGAAAGTATAGCTTGCATTAGGGAAAAAATAGCTAACGATGTGGACTTGTTCTTTTGGAACCCAAACTGCTGGTCACTTATAATATGAAATTTATTGCAAAAGTCAGTTAACCTTTTAAACATACATTTTTCAAAATTTTTAGACAATATGGGTATAAGAGTTATAAGTCGGTAATTGTTGATGTTACATTAAGTGTAAGGTAAGTGATGATATGAAAAGTAACTTATTCACTCTTGACTTAAAAACTCCTAAGTTATAGCTATCGGGAAACAGAGACTCCGGCAGGGAATTCCACTCCTTAGCCGTACGCACAATGAAGGTATTCCCAAAACGTTTTGTGCGTATGGATGGGATGTCCACCATGTAACGATGGCGCTTCACCGTTTGTCTCGTAGTTTGATGATGGAACGGGCTTGGCGGAATTGGATTGTGTAATTCTATCGCACACTCCCTGATGTAACCGATAGAAAACCAATAGACTTGCAACTCGTCTTGGATATTCAATGGAAAAGGGAAATTAATTAATTTCTATTAAAGGGAATGCGGGCCCAGTGCGGTATGTGATAAATCTTCGAATTTTTGGTTAAACACTTTCTACCATGAAATATAATTACATTTTGTACTTTGTATATCATAGTAATCAATAAAAAAAATATTAAGTCTTTGCATTTATGGCTGTTTCGAGGACACTTTATTTTTCGGGTGGAAAAACGATCGAATGACTTCTCCCCAGTTTGGATGGAGCGGAAGGGAGTGTCAGACTTCCACTGACTAAAACCCGACCTGTTCCTTCAGCTGCTCTTGCGTTCCGGGGCCGCGATATCTCGTTTTGAGGACACTGTAGTTAATATAAATAACACAAAATAATGTGTGCGTCTGGATTCGAACCGGAGCTAATCGGACCTGTAACCACTGGGCAATCAATGCTTCTAAGCTTAGAAATTATTACTTTATACAGTATTCAAAACGGGTCTCATTTGGCTCTGTAATATTTATTTAAAAATATTTTTCTAATCAAATAACTACAGGCAAATATTCAAGAACTAAAAGATTATTTCCAATTCCACTAGACATTTTTATACGTGACGTTATCACTTGTCCTATTAAGAGCAGGTACAAAATTTGTGTAGCTGGGAAAGGGAAGGGTCCCCCTTTAAAATTTGACGATGTAATTGAAAAAATAATGTTTAGCTACACGTCTAAATGACTATGACACAAACCCCATAGAGGTTGGGCAAACTGAATCAATTTGCGAACACCGCCTACACCCTTTGCACTAATTGATTTACTTTGCAACGAGATACTGGCTTCAATTAAAAATCGTTACCTTTAATTGACAATAACCAGCGCCAATAAAGTTAGTTGGGTAGTAAAGAAACAATCCATCAGATTGCTTTAGGTTACGATACAATTACATTGTTGGTAACTTTGTTGAAAAGAACGATGTTTGTATTTATAATAATATTATAGAGATTTTGTCAGTCGTCATGATTTTTTGTAATAAAGTAATATATTATTAAAAGGCCAGTATTTGCATATTTTGTGTTGCGTATCCTTTTTTTATTTTTGGAAATTGATTATATTTTTCTTCTATTATTAAAAATGTGTTTCGTTAGTGATGATCAATCCGAATTCTGATGTGTGGTTTCTCATTAACTCAACAGACATACGACTTGAGCTATCGTATATAAAACGCCGAAACTCTTCTGCTTTATTTGAGGAAGGTGGGATGGGTTCGCGGGCGTTCAGTGTGGGGACCTTAGAAGAATAACGCATAGAAGCCTAGTACGAGTGCAAAAAGTGAGGCAACTAAAACTTAGCCATTTTGGCTAACTTTTCTCCACGCGCCGTCAATACACAAGTTCACATTCCGCCGAACAGAACTCGCGAGTAAATAATTTAAAACGATCGTTTGTAGCGTAAAGGGATCTCATAGTCCTTCAGGAAAACAAAAAACGTGTAATCAAATTACATTTCACAAGTAAATACTTACATTTTATACATTATATTTAAGTAAATCGACCATCAAACAAAAATTCTAATAACCTAACTTATCACAATTCAATGTTGCTATCCGTGAGGAAAAAAATACCCATATTGATTTCTTATATACTTATTTTTGTTTAAAAAATATAGTTTTGGTGGCAATTATGTATGCGTCAAACTAAACTGTATTTATTTACAGCTATTACCTACAGTGTTTTAAAACTAAAATTTACTTTTAGTTCGAAGAGTTGCATCATAATGATTACAATTTTATTGGTTAAGATTTTATTCATTTAAGTAATGTTCTCAATAATATTTTTCTACTTTTAATTGATATCAAACGAGATTTTTCAAGCAATTAATACATTTCTATAATATTATTATAATACATTACACTTCAAATATTCTAAACGCAATGAACGATATCCCATTTCGTTTATCTTCCGTAAAAATATGTCATTTAAGTCACATTACATGAAAAAACATCATCTTATCCAGTTTCATGACATAAAATACTTGATTAGATCCGGCAACATAATAGTGCATTTTCCCATTTTTGTGGGTAATGGTCTGGTAATGGTATCACTGAAAGCTATATTTGTGTGCGTTTGACGAACGTAGACACATTCGCCTCACGCATACAAAGAAAATAAAGTGGACACACAAAATCGCTCGTGTTTTGTTCTAGACGCCCTTTCTATGCGTTATTCTTCTAAGGTGGGGACTCTGTCCGCCTACCAAGTGATCCCTGGAAAGACGGTGGCACAGTGATCACGCGCCACCGTGCACAGCGAGACTCAGGGGTGACATCTTTATAGTCTCCCCAGTCGTCAAAAATCTTCATCAGATCTGAAACCAAAATGAAAAAAAAATTACCAAATTAAAATGAGATCGCTCCGGGAAAATATTCTTCTAAACGAATCATGAATATCGGTTGATATGGTATTTGTTCAAAGAATTTTATTATTTCTTCCATGTTCCACTAGTGTATATGGTATTTGTTTAAAGAATTTTATCATTGCTTCCAGGAAATTTTTGATGCACTGAATTCAAATCTGACGTCGTATTTTGTTTATTGTTTTTATTAAAAAAAAAAAGTTTTATTAGAGTTTTTACTCTGGGAAAATGTGTCCAGCTTCAATGCGAATAAAGTCGCAGGTGGACACATAGTATTAAAATAAAATATGGTGTATTTTTTTTTCACAAAACTAAACAAATAAACCTAGCTACTATTTACAAGTTGCCGACTTATCAAATTGACAAAGTACATTTTTGGACGACCTGAGTATTTTTTCATAACAAGTTAAACAGCGCTCAGCCACTGACCCAAAATATAGTCTAGGGCTATATATTTTACGAGTAAACCGAGCTTTGATTTTCACTGGCTCTCTTTCAAAGTTGCCTTGAAATTAGTCTCGCCACATTCGCTGCAAATCCACATAAACTGTAGTGAAACGAAAACTTGGTCCGGAGCTGAAACAAAAATAAATTGCCGAATAAGTTGATTATTTTGAAAAGGGATTGGTATTATATATACTGTCAAAATACTGACAATGAGACATATAAGGATTTATTTATATAAGAACTAGCTTCCGCCCGCGACTTCGTCCCCGTGGAAAAAAAAATCCCCCGATTTTGAAACATTCTTCATTACTGCTCCGCTCCTATTGGTGTTAGCGTGATGATATATAGCCTATAGCCTTCCTCGATAAATGGGCTATCTAACACTGAAATAATTTTTCAAATCAGAACGGTAGTTCCTGAGATTAGCGCGTTCAAGCAAACAAACAAACAAACAAACAAACAAACTCTTCAGCTTTATAATATTAGTATAGATAATGGAATGTAGTAGTCTAAAATCCGCCACAATATGAAAAATTGCTTATTCTTATTCGATATAAACTTTAATTTTGCCCAATTTTATACTCTTCGGATCGCGTAATTTTTGTGAAAAGGGTTTTAAGTACTGACCTTTTTCAAAAACTTTTTTCTTTCACAACATACACTACAACATAATCTGTTTTGTACAAAAAAAAAATGTATTTGAACATATTTACAAGTCTTAAGTGACTTAGAGTGGAATGTGTACTAATTCTGCTAGGAATATAAACCTAATCGACTTTATACATATATTTTTAAATGGTATTGTATGTTTTTGTGAAACAAAAAATAACATTTTACGATTTATTTTCATGTTACTAGCGGCAGACGTCGCCCACTCGGAAAAGCAGTGGCACCCTGGCTCCAATTGTATTTTCAAACCATCTAGAAGCCCATTGAAATATACACACAAAATGTGATCTAAATCTGTCCATCCGTTTAGCAGGAATAAAGTGATAAACACATTTACAGAAAAATGATAGGTAGTGAGAAAGGCTCTGGGTGGGGCGGAAGGGAAGGCCAGACTTCTACTGACTAAAAACTCAACCTGTACGAAGGTACAGATTGAGTTTTTAGTCAGGGCAGTTGAAGAACTGCCCTTACGTTCCGGGGCTGCGGTATCTCGTTAGAATATTCTCCTACAACCCAGTATATCCTGAGTATATCTTCAGTATATCTTCAGTATATCTTCAGTATATCTTCAGTCCCCACCGCCGCGCACCGCAGTTGTTGGCCAGTAAGAAATGAGGCTCATTTTACTTTTTACCTGATTACTGATAAACTCAAGCATGAGCAGAGCAGAAGTGATAAAGGGGAATTGAAAGATATCTTACTGTGAACGGAAATCTGCGCACCAGGTCACTTATCTGCTGGCAACTTAACTGAAAGCGATAAAGCTATATTGGAGACTGGAAACCATACCTTACAAGGATGCGAGAGAATTCAATGTTCAATAGATGTCAGCAAGTAATATTGCATACTTAACAAAGGTGTTTTTATACCTTTGTTATGTATCTAATATTCTTGGAAATTATAAATAATCACATCAGTTATTATTTTCATAAGCATAAATAGAACGCAAACTTCGTTAGAAAAAGTAACAAAACAATTTTTATGTTTTCATTTGAAATTTTTGCTAAGCTCGCGTGAGGTAATAGATATTTTGAAAATATCAATTTAAACAAATTCTGACAACGGTCACGTGGCATTTTGTGTTTGATTATAATGTGGTATAAATTCCAATTAATATCTAAATAATTTTTGATTTAGTTTTATACAACGTGTAATTTTTATTTTCGACTCCAACATACCAAGAGCATGGCTTCTTTGGATGATAACAAACGATATGGCAAGGGTTTTGTAATCCTAAGTCTACGTGTGAAGACCGAATTTTCAAAAAATGAAGAACGAAAAGTATTATCGTGTTATTGGCAAGTGACGTGGAAAGTTATTGACCCTCGTAGTGCTGTGACACGTTTGTTATGATTGGTATTCAAGAAATATAATATGAAACCAATAATTTGGTATCAATTCTTTGAGTCAGTTATTTTGTGCTGAAAAACTGTGCATAGAGACTCCATACCAGATGTTGTCTTCAGCCCTATTGGATAGATATGGGGTTTCCGTTACACGTTGTATACCAGACTAGCAGGCGGACGAGGCTTCGCTTCCGTGAAATTTATCACGATAAAAATATAACCCTCCTTTTGTGCAGTCGGGTAAAGAGTAACCTAAAACCTGCCTCAAGCTTTAAGCTACTTATACCAAATTTCATCCAAATCCACCCAGTACTTTCGAAGATTAGCGCTTTCAAGCAAACAAACTTTTCTGCTTTATAATATTAGTACATATATAGGTAGTTATTTATTTTTTTTTTTAACGTGGTAAAATTATCAAATAAGTCCTCCCACCCCGGGCAGGGTGGGAGGGACTGTCAGACTTTTACTGACTAAAATCCACGGTGTTCCTTCAATAACCCTTTACATACCGGGGCCACGGTAACGGGATGAGTCCCACGACCCCGGCAGGCTTCGGCCCTCTGCAGAGGGGGCCTCGTCATGTTGCTGACGCTCTTTGAGGCGCGCGTGGAACACGACGCGCCGTCGACCCGGGCATGGTCCATGGTCGGACAGCGAGTTGCCCTTTACTCGCTGTCCGCATGCCCGCGCCTACGGTGGCCGGAGATCGTCGGCCGACGTCCGACGCCGTGGGCGTCTACCACTGCGGCTGGGCTGGAGGGAGGACGCTATCCTCTCCCTCACGCGGCCCGCCTCCTCCTTCGAAAGCATGACTGCTTCGCAGAAGGAGGCGACCGCTTCCCACTCCCTCTCGCCCCGCAGCATGGCCTCGACCAAGGCCGGGCGCGAGAGGTCTCCGCCTATTGTCACCGTGAGGACACGTCGGTGCTCTGCCCAAGCTGGGCAGTCCTGCACCGTGTGCTCGACTGTGTCCTCAGGGCGACCCTCGCAGTGGTGACACCCAGGCGTCTCTTCCTTACCCATCAGACACAGGTACCTCCCGAAACTTCCGTGTCCGGTGAGGACCTGCGTCATGCGGTAAGTCAGGACGCCGTGACGCCGATCTAGCCACTCCTCAAAGAGGGGTCTTACCGCCGCAATTGCGGCGTGCCCGACATATATAGGTAGTAGTGATTTTAAGTTACGTACTCATTTAAAATAATTCCATTGAATCTGTAAGAACGTAACGAAAATCCATGAAAATAAATACGCAGTACATGAGTTCAATCGTCAAACTGCGACATTTAAGTGCGAATCGATAGCTCTAAGAGTCGATTCATACGAATCAATCGCTTATACCTTAGCTTTCTAGCCATTAATAAGGCAAAGAGTTTTATTAGCTGTTTCAAATTTTCTTTACAAAATAATGTAAAATAACTAACTAGAACCTATCCCGCTTGGAAAATCACGGACTTAGATTCCGTGCGCGCGAAAAGTGAAATCGAGTAATATTTTACAGTACCTTAGTTAAAACTGCAACTATCTAGCTCATTCTATTCTCCAAACCGTTATTTGTTGGAATGGAAGGCATTTTAAGTAAAATAAATTATCTGTTACAAGATGAGAGTTTGTGACCGAGCGAGGATCAGCGCGGGCGAACGTTACGGAAATGAGAAATGAATTGTGGGGAGATCGGGCCGTGTGTTCCCGCCTTAGGTAACCGGCGCTCCCCGGTAAAACTATCATGTTTCTGAAAGTATGAACATTATCTGGGATAGCAGGAATATTTTTAATAGCGCCGCAATATCTTTTAAATCGTTCATTACCGTTTACTCGGCGGCAGTAATGACGGGAAACATTGTGCGGTAGCCGCGTTGAAGCCAAAATGTTTGTTTTATTACTTTAAATGTTGTCTGACTGACATGAGTTTCGATTACATTTATGTAGGTAGGTGTGGAACGAGGGCTCTTTGTTTATTTAGGCATTAATTGCTTTTGTGTAGGTTAAAATACTTATAAACTGTCACGGTAACATTCGTAATTTGGATTAAAAATTCAGCTTGAAGTGTCTTTCTTCATTAACAAGTGGAACATTGTGTTCTTTTTTAAGTATTACTTTTTATGTACCTATTAATAGACTATTTTGTGTTGATAGTACTTAATTATGTCTATAAATTTAAGTCCTTATTGTTCCCACTAACTAAGATACTTTTATGAGTAGATACTATCGTGTAAGGATGTTATTGTACGAAAAAATATTTACACAAGATTATAGATCTAGGAGCATGGTAGTGTTCCCGCCTAGTCGAGCAAAGAGAAAAAGGCAGTATAGCATTCTTTTATCGAAGTAATTGGAGCCATTTTGACCCCCTGTAAAATCGTTTAGAAAATACTAGAAATATAATTTAACGGGTAATTACACAATCTTTTTTTTCTGGGTGAGTAAATCATCAAATGAGCTGTGGGTAGAGCGGAAGGGAGTGTCAGGGGATAATCAACCTTAAAGATTGACCTGTAGGACAGATATTAATTAATAATAATATTCCACAACTTTCACACAACGCCATCTAGTCCCAAACTAAGCAGAGCTTGTATATATATATATACATATATATTTCTAAATACATACATATTATAGATAAATTACACCCAGACAAAGAACAAATGATCGTGCTCATCACACAAACATTTGTCCTGGGTGGGAATCGAACCCACGACCTTACGCATAGCATTCAGGCCCACTGACCACTAGACCAACAGGCCTGTCATTAGCCACAGACTGTGGCTAAATAATACCTGCATCAATACTATTGATATTTTATTTTATTTTGTGCCGGCACCACATCGTTTAAGTACACATGATTCGAGCTTAATACTTCAGCGTCTTCAAATTCACTTTGAATAAATGTCAATGTTAACTTCAAGATACTCCAAAAGTCAGAAGAGTTGTGTTAAAAACTTTTCAAACTTCGTCACGTTTGATGTGGGAACGACGTTGAAGTTTCGTTGAAAGTGGGTACTAACTTCAGCACGAAAATAAAGGTTACATTTTCTTATACACAAAACAAATAATGTTTCGCTTAGCAGCAAACGTTAACACTGGTTGACTTTTGTGACTTTTAATGGTTATAGTCCTTTTTCAATCTGGTGAGATTATATCAAGATGGACCTTCTGTATTTTGATAGGTGGTTTGAATATAATCATGTATGTCCGGTTTAATTGCCTTTACCCTCATGAGAACAATCCCTACTCCAACTCTGTCTGTCTAATGTTATAGAAATTTGGTACAGAGAAAGTTTAGACCTTGGAGAAGGACATATGCTACTCGTTTTTCTATAATAAAAAAGAAAGAGAAAAGTCGCGGGCAGGAGCTAAAATAACTATTTTTTTAAGAGAATTAGCATTGTGGATAGAATTTACATTACTTGCAATCTTGCTAGCAATTATAATATACAACGTGTAACGGAAAGGGTATATACATACCAAGAGCACGGCTTCTTTGGATGATATCAAACGATATTGAAAGGGTTTCAACTCAAAATAAAACACTCAAAAAATTGATACCAAATTTTCGGTTTCGTAAGTTTCTTAAATTGAAATCATAACAATCGTGTCACCGCACTACATAGGTCAATAACTTTCCACGTTACCTGCAAATATCACGATAAATCTCTTCCGTAATTCTGTGCGCCTAGTACTGTAGTAGCCTAGCGTAAAGGCGGTGTTCTTTTGTCGGCGCGAGAAAGGAGATAGGATTAAAAAAACCCTTCCAATATCGTTAAATATCCCCCAAAGAAGCCGTGCCTTTGGTATGTATATACCCTTTCCGTTACACGTTGTATTAATAGCATTGGTTGGGGTTCGAACCCGCAACCTCCGGATCACAACACCTTAGCCATTAGGCTATTGACGTTTCAAAGTTTTACCAGATTAAATAACTACAGGTCTTAAGAGCACACACGTGTTAGCCAAGAGTGGTTAAGACTCCTTTTTCCTCAGCGTTAACCTTAAAATACGAGTACCATATAATTATCATGAATTAAAAGGCTACTTTTGATGCTAATCTGTTTTAGAGTTAAAGTACTTGAGTGGATAGGTATGCATACATTTTATAAACTAGCTCGTTTGAAACGCTTTTGAAGAGTCATGGTGGTTCTTCTTCTTAATAATTATTGTAGAAAATCAATTTAAATGAAGCCGGACATCCGTACGAAAAGTAAGTATGATTAATGTAAATCAAAGAAATTAAAAAAGATTTCAAGCGAAATATTAGCAACTTTAAGTTTTATGAATTTAAAAATTGCTGTCAGTCACTATGATCTTTTTGATAAAAAAAAATGTAGTAAGTATAATTTATTATTCCATTTATTACAATTATATTTAGGTACATATTATTTAAAAATTATAAATTATAAGTATAATTTATTATTGAGTCTATGTAAATTCTCGTAATTATATGGATATTATGTAAACACGTCATTTCCGTATGACTTTCTATTGTCACCCCGCAGCTTGTGGCCCAACTTTTTAACGATTCACATACTTCATTCTCGCCTTATAAATTCTTGTTCGCGAATAATTAAATATGTGTTCGTGAAAACCGGAGTAAGTAGAACGTAATAACAAGGAAGGCGGTTTGCAGGCTAATATAGTCTCGTTTGATATAATAATTAAAATTTTTAATAAAGAATATTTTATGTACTCTTTAAATATAAATTATTTGTATTACTTTTTTGTTTGTTTGTAGATACAACTAAATTACGTAAGCTTTATTTAAATTTAACGCGTTTGATACATAGGTTGAAAATCGATTATACAGTATATTAACTAACAGAGGGCGTTCCCGTTAACTCGCAATAGTACAGCATCCATACATGCTAAAAAAATATTACCATTCGAAAACAAAATGCTTTTTTTTTAATATTAAAATATTCACATAAAATGTTAAATTGATACGTAAAAGAAACACTCTGTACACGCGTACTTGAAGGACAGCAACGTCGCAATTTATTTTTGAATGACGGGCCGCGTGTGCGGCGATCTAATTGATGTGCTTATACTATTGCGGGTTAACGGGAACGCCCTCTGTTAGTTAACATACTGTATATATTAATATTATAAAGCGGAAAAGTTTGGTTTTTTTTTTATTACGAATGAGCCCACTCTTGACCTCGATCACATCTGATGGTAAGTATAAGATGAGGTCTACGATCGAACGAGCGAGCCCAGAAAATGCCTGTTCACTCTTACTTTAAAGGCTGACGGGTCATATGTGGACACAGAAGTGAACACAGAAGCCGGCAGAGAGTTCCATACCTTGGCACACAATGAATTTTGCAGAAAAGCGCTTAGTACGACAAGACGGTATATCGACCAAGTGTGGATGGTATCCTGTGGTACGTCTGGTAGACCGATAGTAAAAGAGGGATGAAGGGATTAGGTCGTGGAGCTCCTGTGGTGTGCACAGGAGCTCCATATTACAGCTCCAGCTCCGAATTACAATCTGTAGAAGATAGACAGGCAAGCAAAGTTTCGCCGGTGAGCCAGGCTGTGAAGCTTGCCTGCCAGAACCTTGTCACCTATAAGCCTTTTAGCTCTGCGTTCGATCGAGTCAAGTGCAGCCAGCTGGTATTTGGCTGAGCCATCCTACAAGTGACTGTAATACTCCATACAGGAACGGACCTGTGCTTTACATAAATTCAAAAGCTGTCCAGGTGTGAAGTATCGCCTTACTTTCTGTAGGATGCCCAGCTTTTTGGCTGCAGTCTGAGCTTTAGACTCAATGGTTGAGCCGAAGAGCTCCAGGCGGTCGGTAATAGGTACAGATGCACCTCTGGGAGTAGGGGACCATTCAAATTGGCTCCTTTTAGCGGAGAAAAGACAAGCCTGTGTTTTTAAAGCGTTGAATTTGACCAGATTGTCATCGCCCTATTGGGAAACGAGATTTCTTGTAAGTTCAAATTTGTTCGCTCTACTATGGCCTTTCTAAGAGCGGCTATTTCGTCCCTACCAGCTTTAGCACTAGACAAGTATCTCTCTGAGACTGTGCTGTCATCCGCGTACTCAATAGCTCCCAGCTGAAGCAGGTCATTGATATGAAGCAAAAATAGAGTCGAAGAGAAAACCCTGACGAACACCGGCATTAATAGCCATTAGATCCGATGCGCAGCCATCGATGACCACTCGGATCGACCGTTCACTCAAAAGTCACAAATCCAGTTGCATAAGCTAGCAGGGACACCGTATCTAGGAAGCTTTCTCAGCAGACTAGCGTGCCAGACCCTGTCAAAGGCCTTTGAGATGTCGAGGGACACGACAAGGGCTTCGCCAAGTCACGGCAAGGGCTTGTTTGTTTGAACGCGCTACACTTCGAAAGTGCTGGGTGGATTTGAATGAAATTTTGTATAGAAGTAGCTTGAAGCTTGACAACGACTTGGGTAAAAAGTAGCCTATACCCTTTATAGGCTACTTTTTACCCGACTGCAAAACAGGAGAGTTATGATTTTATCGCCATAAAGTCCATGGGAGCGAAGCCCCGCGTGACTTCTAGTTTATCATAATAGGAACCTTTAATATGAAAATATGTGCACTTCAAAAAAAAAAAATACATACAGCGATACCTTTCGAGCTTCGTAATATCTGTTACAAAAGTAAGTTTCGGTAACTTCATCGGTTGTGTACCAGACATCGATATCAACGGGCATATTGGAGCGAAATTGATGGCCCATGATTCGGGCGGGAGCTGGCTTGAATTTTTATTGAATTTGAGCTTGCTGGCATCAGCTCAAACACTACGTTAGCAGAATTAAATTATGGTAGCGCCAATTACAGCCGTTTTTGAACCGCACGATGGCTGATCGCCAATTTATGCGCTTATAAAGCCAGTTTCAGTTATAACCTGATTTCAGTGCCCTGTTGTCGAGAATATGAGAATGCACATTGTTACATTCTCTAGTGTTCAGGCTACTATCGATATAAGTTAGGGCGCGTTTGTTTTTGATCATATTAGTTGGTTTATTGGGTATTTACGGACAACCTAGCGTTGTCCGTAAATACGCTGTGCGTACCGTATTTTTCTAGTCTATGTAGAGAAAAGACATGTTAGATTATAATTTGTTATGTATGGTGATATATATTTTTAAGCATGCTCACGCATTCTTTCTTGCAGAGTATCTAGTTCGATGCATTTGTTTCACGTCGACTCGTTTTATTTATTGTTTAAGTTGCTATGCCCCGTGGTTTCACCCGCATTAATTTGAGGTAAAACTTTTCTCATACAAACTTTCATCCCCTATATCAATCGCTTAGGGGTTGATTTTAGAAATAAAAGCCTATTTTTGGGCGCTGTGTCTTCTATTTTCATTCCAAATTTCATCCAAATCGGTGGTGGTTTAGCCGTGAAAGCGTGAATTTCTCATTTATAATATTAGTATGGATATTCCATTTTTATGCTATACCAAAGACTTCAAATTCATTTTTGTTACAGATTCTAAACAATAACTTTATCTTAAACTAGTACTCACGCGGGGCTTCGCTCCCGTGGATTCTATCACGGTAAAAACATAACTCTCCTTTTTTGCAGTCGGGTAAAAAGTAGCCTATAACCTTCCTCAAGCTTCAAGCTACTTCCATACCAAATTTCATCCAAATCCACCCAGTACATTCGAAGATTAGCGCGTTCAAGCAAACAAACAAACAAACAAACAAACAAACAAACTTTTTCGCTTTATAATATTAGTATAGATATACCGATGTAATAAAAAAGCTACGAATTTCTGATTAGAACAAGCTGAAAACGTTCTCTGATTTTCAATAAATTACTATATCGATACTATACAAATTATGAAATAGCTAATTAGGTAGGTAGTTGTGTTGTCATTTCGAGATATTTTTCAAGTCTGGCCCCAAAGCGGGTACTGAAGTCGATTAGACATCTGACTAAAACCACTGAGTGTTTTGCAGCTACTTTTAGTCGGGGCTCAGGTATAGGTACTTAACCATTTCGTGTTGCCCTCACAGCCAAGTATTCACCGGCATGAAATTAACTCTGTTACGTATATGTCACGAGTTATAGTGACCAAAGATCATTTCAAGCCTGGAAGGTACGTGTGATGCAGATAGGCTAAGGGGCTGGATCTTGTAGCTCCCTCTCCGCCGCCTCCATTACTTTTTCGGAAAAGAAGCGACGTCATCTCATGATTTCCTACTCTTAATGATATCTGAACGCACTCTCAGAGTTGAGAGATTAACGGCCCGAGTTAGAGACATAATGCTACGCTCCACTAATCACAATAAATACTCGTAGCTAAGTGAAAATGGGAGCAGGAATCATCTGCCGCATCTATACTATATAATATTATAAAGCTGAAGAGTTTGTTTGTTTGTTTGTTTGTTTGTTTGTTTGTTTGCTTGAACGCGCTAATCTCCGGAACTACGGTTCTGATTTGAAAAATTCTTTCAGTGTTAGATAGCTCATTTATCGAGGAAGGCTATAGGCTATATATCATCACGCTTAGACCAATAGGAGCGGAACACTAATGAAGAATGTTTCAAAATCGGGGGATTATTTTTCCACGCGGACGAAGTCGTGGGCGGAAGCTAGTGTTGTTATATTATCTAAGTGCACCATATGTGGGTGTCAAAAAATTTAGATAACATTTCGGCAGATCCACATGCACAAATAGTGGTTCGGGTTTGATGCTTATGGACAGGATTAGTCCACAACTGGGAGTAATGGATTGAAAAAGAATGGCCATTGGTTTGCAGTGGAACAATGCAAGCTGATAATTAATTCATTATAATTTACTATGAACAATACTCCTTCATCACGATTAATTATAACGCTATCAATGAGGAAATGCAAAACAATAACTTTAGTTTTCAAGTTTTAGGTCACTAAGGTCTTTGATGTGGCAAAGTCTTCGAGGCAGCGAAACTTTTTCTAGGCGATCCGTTTAGCAAAGTTTGTTTTATAGATAAGACTGGCTTACTCCCAGTCATGAATAGCTCGTTTGTTTGATATAAAAACTTGTAAAAATAAATTGGTCTGAAACAACGGGACATAAGACTTAAGCAGTTTGCTGTTGTAGTTACAAATAGGTTTTGCGGTGGTTGACCTTAATAGAACGCATGATTTTTTTAAATAATACATGAAGTAATTGTGATCCGCATTATAATTACTTTCTGAAACACGTGCAGTAGTCAGGTTGGTCAGTGTTGAATAATTTGGCAAACGCTGCGGTTGACCGCTCCTTGCCTCAAGTTTTGCGTTGATCGTTTGTATCTTACTTCCGAACCTTCTAGTTGTATAGACAAACGTATCTTTCTTTAACTCTCTCTCCCTCTCTCTCTGGTAGTTGTGAGCACTACCACTAATTTTATAAGCTGTTTGTATACTAACCAGCATTGATGTTATTATTTTAACCTTTAGTTTTTGTCAAAACTTCATGCATAAGTAAAAATCACTGTTAGTACAAAAGCGACTTAATGCTTACACAAAGTTATGAAGATAAATATAAAGATTTAGAGCTGTTTATGTTTCTTTGGAATATTTAAAACTTTGGACTGTAACAAACAACTTTTAAGAAGAAAAGCCATCGATTTATCTAACTGGAATCAACATCACTTCTAAATCTAAAGGTGTGCTTACGACGGAAAATATACATAATAGGGTGTCCTTTATATGACCAAAAAAAATTTTTTTTTCAATTTGAAACGCGTACCCTCTATTTTTTTTATAAATGTTAAAACATACTCAAATATGAAAGTTCATTTTTCTAGTATGATCGCAACCCGTTCCGACTGAGCTTCAAAGTTTATTGAAAATATTGTCTTGTCATCATATTTGGGTCGGCAATAAAACTATTATAAATGAAACAAATTAAGTGAGTTAAAATAAAATAAATTTACATACTAAAAATAATCTTTATTAAAAAGAAAAGAATAAGAGTCAGCTAAGGTAACTTCTCTTAAGTGTAGTTTCTTAAAGTCCGGATTGAAAAATATCGATGTTCCTACACACAACGTAACAAAAACTGTTGTTATTCTTCTTCTGCCATTAATTTGACAGCCATTTCAGCGGTATCATTCACAACTTTCAAACGATTTATTCAGCGTCCTGAAAAGCTGCATTATCATTCCAACAACATATGGATGTCGTTGGAATGATAATGCAGCTTTTCTCTCCTTTTCTATCCTCTTGAAGAAAACCGTCGTCAATCTGAAGTCGTGATCGAAATGTTTTACGATACAAAATCATCATCACCAATCATTAATTCGTTTTATGTTCAAAAAGAAACATATGAATAAACAACAAGAAATGTTAAAAAAAAACATAAATACTTGTTTACCGAAAAGATTTTGGGTCATTTCTTCCTTCGATGGTACATAGCGTTTCTGTGATTACAACTTAAATTTCTGTTTAACATGGCAATCATTTTAATTTTAGCTTATCAACTTCATCATCAGAAAGTGATAATATGACAGTCTCTTCACACTAATATGAACCACAGGTGATGACTACACTTGCTTAACGAAGCTTTAGAAATTGTTGCATCAATTTTTTCGTACTCTTTTAACTTATTCAAGAAACACAAATCTTGGTGAAGTGCTTTAGTTGCAACTCGAGCCAAGGTTTAACATACATAAACAAACATACACGTAAACGTGACAATAAATAAATAAACATCTTGAAGAGCCTTTTTGTCTTTCGCAATCATTTGGAGTTGTGATTGCAACGATGCACTGGTCGAATCAAAGCTCCAGAGCCTTGAACATCGACGACGAGTTGCAATTCTATCGGTTTTCTATCGGTTACATTTCGGGGAGTGTGCGATGGAATTACACAATCTAATTCCACCAAGCCCGTTCCATCATCGGACTACGAGACCAACGGCGAAGCGCCATCGTTACATGGTGGACATCCCACCCATACGCACAAAACGCTTTGGGAATACCTTCATTATGCGTACGGCTAAGGAGTGGAATTCCCTGCCGGAGTCTGTGTTTCCCGATAGCTATAACCTGGGAGTCTTTAAGTCAAGAGTGAATAGGTTACTTTTAGGTAAGCGTGCTCCATCTTCGACCACATCATCACTTACCATCAGGTGAGATGATGGTCAAATTCGAACCAATTTAAAAAAAAAAACACACATTTTGAAGAATAGATCGCTCTCGCCATCCATCATGCCTGATGCTGTGCTCCAAGGGACCTGAGTTTTTTCTTGTTGCGACTCCCAAGTTTTTTTTTTTGTAGTGGAAGTAGATGCTAACTCTCCTCTCTCTCGCTAACTCTTTTCCAATCCTCTTTGTCTAACTTTTTCTGTTATTTTTTTTTGTCAACGCCACCAAGCGTCCCGGTCGAACTGGTTCTCTTTGTTTCTTTAAAAATGCCTTGTCTTCCTCTATTTTTGTTCTTTCAATGGTTCATCAGCATGTGCAATAATATCAAATAAGTTATCAAGGTGTATTTAAAATTATATTCATGATTCTTTAACGTGGCCGGAGTCTTCTTACATTTTTTTTTTTGATTTCCCCAAACGTGATATTAATCAATAAGTTTATTCACGCATTTTAAAAAATGCCTTTATGAGAACTCTTGCTTTTTTTCCCAAAATATACTGCACTCTTTATTTACAAGATTGGCACTTTCATAGACAGTCAACTTGACTTCACGAATATTATAAAATAGGACAGGCGAGAACTTGTCTATTTGACGGTAATTTTGCACCGGTTATTTGATGACCAGGCAGTCCGACATGGAAAATATTTTGTTTGTTACTCCTTAACCCTACCGACATTTATATGCAACTAGTTACTCACGCGGGGCTTCGCTCCCGTGGATTCTATCACGGTAAAAACATAACTCTCCTTTTTTGCAGTCGCGTAAAAAGTAGCCTATAACCTGCTTCAAGCTGCTTCCATACCAAATTTCATCCAAATCCACCCTGTACTTTCGAAGATTAGCGCGTTCCAGCAAACAAACAAACAAACAAACTTTTCCGCTTTATAATATTAGTATAGATAAGGAATAGGCACTAAAAATCTTAAAAATCGTGTATGAAGTGAGTGATAAAACACTCGGTTACAAGCTCAAGCGCGGTACCCGCGCAATTTGTATGGACAAGTTTCAATCGCAAGTCGGCACGGGTTATCCTACTAATCCTACTAATATTATAAATGCGAAAGTTTTTGAGGATGGATGGATGTTTGTTACTCTTTCATGCAAAAACTACTGAACGGATCTGAATGAAATTTGGTGAGTGGATAGTTGACTGCCTGGAATAACACATAGGTTACTTTTTATCCCGGAATTCCCACGGGATCGGGATATACGCGGGAAAAACCTCCCACGCGAACGAAGTCGCGGGCAAAAGCTAGTCGTTCATAAAACGAGCTAATATTTATTTTTAGACTATATCAGTTTTAAGAAGGTATGCATAAAAATATTTTGACATCGACATTTAAGGGATACCCTAATTCACAATTTTGCCGAAGAAAAGCTGGATTTAAATAAGAATTGCTGTTCAAGCGAATGCTTTTTGTGAAATTTGCATTCCTTAGTGCAAGACTAGGGAATTATGACAAAGGTGAAGATGACCTTCAATGCGTTGAAAGCGAAAATGTACTCAACATAGGTACTCACTGAGTATGGTAAACACTGAAAAATAGCAAACTTCACCTTTGTTGTGTTTTTGTTTTCAACCGACGACAAAAAGAGGAGGTTATCAATTCGACGCGTTTATTTTTTTTATTTTTTTTTATGTATGGTCATCGATTACTCGAAGACGGCTGAACCGATTTGGAAAATTATTTTTCTAATTGAATGGGTATATGTACTTCGAAATTGGTCCCATTTTCATAAACGTCAGGATCTGATGATGGGATCCTGGAGAAATCGAGGGAACTCTTAAAATATTATAGGCACACCTATGACGTTTTGGGTATTTATTATAGTAACTTGTGTAGTTGCTCTCAAAAAGTACCATTTGAGAAAGTGGAACTGATGATGAAGACCACAGATGGCCGCCGAAACTACTCAATAATAAGTATTGAGTGGATTGCAATTCGATTACTTGAATATGGATGTAAAGCACTTTATGCTCGTCACAATGCATATGGTGATGTAGAGCTGATGGTGAAGTACCAGGAGAACTACTCAACAATTAACGGCCCAGCATTGGGAAAAGCAATATTTTGTAAGAGATTATAAGTAGTTGACATTTAGGCTCTTGTAACTAGGTAAATTAAAAATAGACCAACTAAAAAGAGTGAAATAAAAACTTTACCAAAAAATTAAACCGACTCCCAAAAAACACTGCAAAGTGAAAAATAACTTTAATTTCGGAAGTCGGTGCCAAAAACGAAAATACAAAACTAAAGACACCGACTTCCGAAATTAAAGTTATTTTTCACTTTGCAGTGTTTTTTGGGAGTCGGTTTAATTTTTTGGTAAAAAGTTTTTATATACCTATCTATTGTTGTTTATGGCATGCAAATAGTGGTTTCAACTTTCATGAAACCGCATATATTAGTGAAGTTCTATAACACTTCCCAAATACGTTTATCCTATAGAGCACCATCATTTATCCTCTTCATTTATTCATTTTGATAGATTACTGACATTAACGAGACTATAAAAACAGAAGCAAAAGTTTTTTTGAGCATGCATCTTGGCTGGAGCATTTATATCGTTAATCAAATCAAGTGTTAAATGAACCGTCAAAAGGGAGGCCACGGACAAGTACCAGAACCAAGATATTTCCTGCTCCAACTTCCTGATGATTTTTCTGAGAAATATTTTTTCTTTAAGAGCCAATGGAGTTGCTAACACGAGCTATTTGTCAGAAGTCTGCTTTTGTCTGTTGAGATTCGGGCTGTTTATCTTTCACTTTGAATTGGCTTCGAACTTGTCAGTTATCATTTACGAGTTCATATGTTACGCAAGCTTTGTTTATTAACTTTACTTTGTAAATGTTGTTAGAACAAATTTGGCATTTTGGTCGTCGCAAGCAGCAAGATTTAATAAGCCTTCATAAGATCCTACACTCCACACTGGACTCATCCACCCTGCTGTCCTCTATTAATATTAATACTAGGTATACCTCCAGAATGCCAAGAACTTTTTCACTTCTGGTATATAGAAATAACACCTCTTATTATAACCCTATCGTTAGAATGTGTCGCCTTTATAATGAAATATCGAAAGATACCAGAATTAGTATTGACATCTTCGATGCTCGTACCACAGCTTTTAAAAGACTTGTAAGTGCTCTTACTCTCTGTTAATGTTAATGTTTTAATATATATGCTTAACACTATTTTACACTAATTTAGTTTTTAAACACTTTTTCTGTAACCTAATGCTTGTAGTTAAATTTATATTTCTTTTTTGTTGTTGTTGTCATGTTGTGCGATTACGCTCTGGGTCACAATCAGCCCAAAACATATTATGTGTATTTGTTATAATAAGTGGATTGTAACCTGTTGTAATTGCCTTGAGAATAAATAAATAAATAAATATTAAAACTAATTCAATGAGTTTTTGAAAGGAAGTGAGGAATGAAAACAGTACCCAATTTTTGGTTTAATTAGTTTCTAAGTGTAGTTGTTGCTCATTTTCGGTGAATTTCCTGAAATCCATATACATTAACTGAATTATCCTCTTTAGTGCCGTGCTCTTTAAGTAAATAACATAGAGTTTATTGTCCCATATTTTAATACTTATTAGTCTCCAATTCATTCAAATTGCTACCGTGTTATTTTAATAAAAATACACATTACAGATCGATCCGCAACCGCAAGGCTTGCGGTAGCTCACCGTCCAGTAAGAGTCGACGACATGTCCTGTTCTTCACGCGCTACAACGTATAGGTCCATTGCTTGGCGGGGTTGTGCGAATGTTCTTACAAGACTTACTGAAGGAACAGGGTGTGTTTTTAGTCCGTAGAAGGCTCTACTCAACCCAGATTCATTTGATTGAGAAAAAAAAAGCCCTTCCCCAAGATAACATTAAATTACTTTATCCGCAATATTGAAGTGGCACGCCATCCAACACAAACGCTTACAGAAAGGTGGTGGTAAATGCCAAGTTCCAGGAACGCAGTCTACGAATACTTGCATAGCCTATATATCTCGACACAGTAACCGCAAACTTCTTGCTGACAATGTTAGTCTTGAGCAGACATTCAGACTATGCGAGTTATCCTTCAACCGCGACTATGGCGGATGAATTTATTGACACCGCTTGTATGAGAGGAATTCGATGGAACGTGTCGCACAAACGGCACTATTTGACGTGTGTATAACATAGATTATCAATTTATTTTACGTGAAAATGCTTGGGGTTGCGGTTTTTCGTTTTAAACGTTTATTTCTGATGATTCAAAACGAGATAATTGGAATATTCCAACATACTTTTGACCTCTGAAATACTTTGGTATGGTTCCCAAAGAATCAAACACAACACAAATTATCATTTAAACAAGTTTAAAACTGAGCGGTCCTACATAAAGGGTTGGCCAAAAAACTAAATTAAACGTCAAATTTCTCCAAAAAGCCCTAACCACTTAGTGGCAAAGCCGTAGACCACGTCTAATGCACTGTACAAGGTACATTAGTATTCTATTGTCTTCCTTTTTCAAGTGGACAGTTGCTGTTGGCCTCTTCCGGCCTTTATGGCATCACTGGGCTTAAGCAGGCGAGCACTTAAGGCGCTCAGCCTGTAAAAAGCAGAGGAGGGGGAGGTTTCAAGATGTCTAATGGTACCTTAGGGAGGGAAGAAAGCTCTGTGGTAAAAGAAGTGTAACCTGTCTTACTTTTATAATTTTTACAAGAATATATTTTTTTCGTGTCGTAATTTTTAGTTATTTATTCTTGGGATTAATTCCAACTATAAAAAATACTCAGATTTTCTTTATAAGGTCCAAAGTTATATTTACACTGATAATATTAGTAGAAGATGAAGATGATGAGAACAAAAATGTTACCCAGCATGTAAAACACCATAGTTCTACACTAAAAACTTCACTTTACAAAGTCACTTTAAAAATGTCCCCATCAAGATCTTCCCGATAATAACAAAAGTTAATGTAATCAGTGACTACTTAATGGACTTATGGCTTATACATTACATAAAAGAAATTTGATTTTAATAAAATTTCACAGTATCAGGCGCCGCGTCGGCATCGTGCGTTTATGCAGTATCATAAATATTGTCGCTCAGTGGCTTTTAATAGCACGTATACAAACTTTTATTGAATTCGTTCAATATATTTTGGCATTGGCGCAAATACGATGGTTGTTGAATTAAATAATGAAAAGGCAGTTTCCCACAGGTTTTAAACGGCTGAATGGCATTGAGCCAACGTTTGTGTTCCACCTATCTACGCATCTACAGCCAATAGACGTATTTTTAGTTCAGTACCAGATGTTTGATTTTGGGTTCAGACAGTGCTGTTACATTTATTTGCAATAGATTTCCAAGAACTACGAGTAGCAGACGACAGCTGCACTAACATTATTTTACCTTGCTTTTACAAGAAGAAAATCAAACATGACATTGTGATGTCTAGAATTGAATAAGTAGGCCATGAAGATATTTTGTAACTAGACAAAATAGTATATTTATAAATGCTATTTTGAGTTTACTGCAAAAGTCGTAAAATTACATTACATTTATGTACAAAAAAACACTTTCTTAAGCAGACTCGACAAAAACAAACACTATGGTAATGACGAACCAATCCCCAAAAATCCGAATTAATTTTTCATGTCCAACATTTCGACGGAGCGAACACATTCTAATATTCCATTATAGCTAAACAAACAGCTTGGCAAACTGTACACAACACACTACACTGTGCCATTTATTACCCATCATAAATTGTCTCTGTGGGTTTGCTCAGTTTCAATTAGCGTAACAGACTATTGGGGTTGCGCTCGCATTAGCTTTGGTACTCGATTACCGTTGTCAAACGTAATATAAACGAGTTTATTACGTTCTCAGAGGTTATGATAGACTTCGACATTGTAGGTACTCACACGCGACAAGATTCTTAAATTGTAACAACAAGATTTCAGAACATTATTTACATAGCTTACCGTCAGGTGAAATGGTGGTGAAACGCGAATGTATCAACGATTAAAAAAGTAGAAGACTTTTGTCTAGAGATTAGTATCAATGGGTTTATAACATGTTATGACTTTTAGGGCCCTGACGTCTTTGGAAGGTTACCCCCGTTTCATAGGTATCTTTCAAAAACATGTAACTAATAGGTAAATAAGTACTAGCTTAAGAACTACCCTAGTGCAAGCACACATACTGCACCGCCACTTGACAAATTGCACCGAGTGGAAACAGCTGATACCACTGTTTTTGCTTCACTCCCTGACTAGAAATGGTAATGATATTGAATACAAAGGTCTTACTTGCCAAGACTAGTTATACAACTAGTTATAATCTATATAACCTACATAACGAACCTTATTACACAGGAAAACCTATTAAAAACCCTTACGTAAATTTCATAATTGATAGAGGCTCATAAATGTTCATATTTAAGGCGTAATAGTGTGAAAAACGTTTTCACAGAAGGTTATACAAGTTAATTACAAGTTTTTGTGTAACAACGCGGCAGTTAGCTACACAAGAAATAATGAATGAGCTTACAGTATAAATGTTTGGAGAGCTCTTTTTCATGAAAATACTCATAGCATTACCAAAACGCCAAAACAGAATTGACCAGAAATTGGAACTGGAATTATTTATGCTGCTATTTATACCTAACCTACTTCCTAGGCAAAGTCCGTAACATATTGGTGCTCACGCCCCGAGAGTTCATGACAGGAGCTGTCAAGACACCACTGACGCGCGTGATTGACGAATGGCCTTGCGTATATATCGCCTTAAATTACCATGCTATAACTTGGGGACTAACAAACATCACATTTCCTTTGCACCTTTAAACAGAATATCTTTATTTATCAACGTGTAATTTAAAGAGTGTATAGATAATAATTGCATGGCTTCATGGCTTCTTTGTATGATAACAAACGATATGGCAAGGGTTTTGTAATCCTATGTCTATATATTATGTGAAACGTATTAGGAATTTCAATACCTAAATTAATACCAGAGACTCAATTTTCAAATTAAGAAGAAGAAGAGAATTATTGTGTTATTGGCAAGTGACGTGGAAAGTTATTGACCCTCGTAGTGCTGTGACACGTTTGTTATGATTGGTATTCAAGAAAAATATGAAACCGATAATTTGGTACCTATACATTTTTGAGTCACTTTTTGAGCTGAAACTGTGCGTAGACTCCATACCAGATGTTGTCTTCAGCCCTTTTGAATAGATATGGCGGGTTTTCCATTACACGTTGTATAGTTATTATATATTCTTGATACAAATTAATTTTAGCAATAAGGCGATTGATTTAATAAATGTGAGTATTACTAGTACCTACTAGATTCAATAACTGCTTAATAATAATTCAGCCTAGTACATTTCCACTGCTGGGACGTAGATCATAGATACTTTCTATGAAAGGAAATGGGCTGTCTATAACCCATCAAGCGACCCCCGTGCGTGTTGGTAGATGTCGCATATCTTCGGATTTTTAGGTTCTAGGAAATGACGGTTTCAACACGATGTTTACCTTCAACGTTTTGAGAACAGTGATGATGTAAACACAAAGTAATGTGCCTGTGTGGGTTCAGTAACTATTAAATCTAGCCTATAACCACTGGGCCGCCATTGCTTAATCGCTTCCATTACCTACATATATGATTTATCAATACTAATATTATTGAGGGAGTGTGTTGAGTGAAGTGAATATACGGCGGAGTGCTAGTAGTTAATGTTCAACTAGGTATAGATATCAGATATTTTTATATTACCTATATTCTAGCTTAACGCTGCTTATAAATTCGTAAAACAATTAATACTTAGTTGCTACATGGAAGACTGACTTTTATAGAAACATTATGAGTTATAATTAAATCAAACTACATTTCAGGCTATAACTATCATAGAGAGTTGTTAAAAATATAATTAAAGTATTAATTACCAAACCTGCTAATCACCACATGGGAAAACTGTACACTAAGTAGATAGATAGGCTGAAGGTAAGTAATGCTAGCTAGGGGCGGTAAGAGAGATATAAAACTAATAGTAAGAGAATGCAATAAAACAGCACAGTTTCTGAGAGATATGTGTCCAGCGCGCGAGCTGGTGGGTCACAGATCCAGTCTCTCCGTGAGGACATGGTCGGGCGCTTGAACTTGACCTTGAAGGCTGTCTCCGAATGGGGCGATGCCAACCTGGTCAAGTTTAATGCAGCTAAGACCCAGGCGTGTCTCTTCTCCGCAAAAAGGAGCCAATTTGAACCGGCTCCTACTTTCCGAGGTGTAACTGTGCCGATAACTGACCATATCGAGCTTCTGGGGGTAACATTAACTTCTACCCTCAATTTTGGCCCGTTTATCGAGGCTAAGGCTCAACTAGCATCAAAAAAGTTGGGAATCCTAGCAAAGGTGAGACGGTACTTCACACCCGAACAGTTGCTCAATCTCTATCAAGCCCAGGTTCGGTCGTGTATGGAGTACTGCTCTCATCTTTGGGATGGATCTGCTAAATACCAACTGGACGCGCTTGAGTCTATCGAGAAGCGGGCCAAAAGACTCATTGGCAACGATGCACTGGTCGAATCAAAGCTCCAGAGCCTTGAACATCGACGACGAGTTGCAAGTCTATCGGTTTTCTATCGGTTACATTTCGGGGAGTGTGCGATGGAATTACACAATTTAATTCCAACAAGCCCGTTCCATCATCGGACTACGAGACAAACGGCGAAGCGCCATCGTTACATGGTGGACATCCCACCCATACGCACCAAACGTTTTGGGAATACCTTCATTGTGCGTACGGCTAAGGAGTGGAATTCCCTGCCGGAGTCTGTGTTTCCCGATAGCTATAACCTAGGAGTCTTTAAGTCAAGAGTGAATAGGTTACTTTTAGGTAAGCGTGCTCCATCTTCGACCACATCATCACTTACCATCAGGTGAGATGGTGGTCAAACGCGAACCTATTCTAAATAAAAAAAAAAAAAAAAAAAAAAAAAAAAAAAAACAAGTATATGACCTCTTTACACTATACTGAAATATGATCAAGCTTGCAGTCGCTATATATGGATAAAATCCCCTGCAGTAGTCTGTCTCCTTATGCCTACATACAAATATCGTAGATTGATGGCGCTATGGTGCGACGGACAGCGCCATCTAATAATTAGTTTGGTGAACTAATAAATCGTACCGGAAACACAAGCGGAGCCCTTCCGCTTGGACACGATCGTCGGTAGAGGGGATGTAGCGAGGACTGGCGGGAAGACGGAGTGACACAGTCTACCTCGGACAATCTTGGCCCACGCTCTGTACCAACGCACGTGGTTGTTTCAATATTGTGAAAAACCGTAAAATAAAATTATTTTGATTTAAATTCGAGAACCCAAGTCATTGCCCACATTTACCTAGAACTATGTCGGATCGTGATGAAGACCCGATGTTTCGCAATTCGGCCACCCATGATGCGACACATATATCCCGGAGGACCATGAATCAAGAGTACACGGCACCGATCCGAAGTGAGGCAAGTGATCACGAGCAACGGCGAGCGAAGACAAGTTGCACCAAATGAGCTCTAAACACGTTGGTGCTGGCCTTCACTCGGCCAACTAGGCAAGTGACACCGAGCGATAGCAAGACAAGGCAAATATACTATCTACATGTTGGTATTGGCCTTCACTCGACAACGCTCGGCCAACATGTATTGCAGGCTTTACATTGTGGCCTACGCTCGACCAACATGTATTGCAGGCTTTACATAACAAGCAGATGTCTTGATGGCGAGTTTCTTACGTCACTTTTCCTCAGTAAACACTAAGAACTGCGGACGTTTTAGAAGACTGTCTTCAATAGGTAAAAGGTTTCGTTCAAATAGTGGTGATTTGCTGCCTAATTTGAATGACTGACTTTTCATTTTCTAACGGTACCACAATTAACGGAAATTATCTGATGAATGATGAATTTGCATCAGAAATAATAAAACAAACAAAAGTTCAGCAATAAAAAGCTGGTAAGTATCCTCAGTAAACCCATTGCATCTCTTAAAAATAAAGTTAATTGTTTTAATTTCCGGAAGCACCAAATTAAGAGATGCGTTTAATTAAACTCGAAAGCATTTTCTACGTTAACTGAAGATAAAATAGTTAAGACCTACATGAAACGTTTCTTTTGTATAAATAAAACAAAAGGGGAAGCCACTAAACTGAGCGAGTATGTGAAGAACACAAACAAAATTAAAGAAAAACCAAACAGCAAGTAAACATCGGCGAGCATGTCCGGTTCGAGAAGCTAAGCTAATACTTGGCCGGAGAAGTTAAAAGCCTTAGTGAATCCTTTTCTGTTTATATTCAGTGCGTATAAAAACGTTAAAAGTTTTACAAAGAGTAGGTAGAATAATCACGCTCAGGGTTGGTTTCACAACCAGCAAGTAAGTTCTATTCAAACTTACTTGGCTATGTACTGAAAAAAAATACACCACATCTTCCAACTCATAATTGCCTATAAGTACTTAAATTAATAAAAAAATCTACTACGGCTTATTAATAGACGCTTGACATTATATCTAACGATTGAAAACACGCTAATTTTGAAATACTGCAATCTAATAGAGGAATTTCCTACATAATTATATCCTGCTTATCTAACAATAAGTCGCAATTTAATCAAAGCAGTCATGAAAATATCTAATTCTAAACAAAGTCACTCAGAGGAATCAATATGAATGCAATCCGACATAAACATTGTAATATTTATTAACTTTATTCGAAAATCATACCAGCCGTTAGATCGACCGTCTGATTTGGAACAAAGTTAATATAAACACGCAAAAAAGCAGATCGGGCCACAGGGCGTCACATCCGACCAAAATTACGAGAAAAAACCGACAAAACCCGACGTAACGAGTAACCGATAGGAAAAGCAAAACCCTGCATCGAGCCTGAAAGAAACTAACTGCGAATTAATAGAGCAGTTAGAAGCCGCTCAAAACTACCCGCCGATGTTCAGCCGATTTAAATTCATACTTTATTGTACCGTACAGTTAACATTTACCCTTTTTAACTCGAGTCTTAAGGAACTAAATACGTTTTTAATATTGTTAGCATGTCGTTTGTCTGTTGGCAATAAATACTTTTTCTTTCTTCTATCATTTTGCAAAAGGGGAAATTTAATTAACGCTGTTTTTGTATGGATATCGGTATTTAGTCAGACAGTAAGTATTACACATGTAACTGTTACACAGCAGTGAACAGCCCGCCAAGTACCATCGACTGTGAAAAAAGGAGAGTGTTATTCGTTCTACGTATGTAGCTTTGACTTACTCTCACTAAAGAATAATGATGGTAACAACAATTTCTAGTAGGTGTAGATCATGTGGCAATCATTAAGCAGCAATAGCTAAAGTGACCGCCTTGTGATCGACTAGTACTCACGCGGGGCTTCGCTCTCGTGGATTCTATCACGGTAAAAACATAACTCTCCTTTTTTTCAGTCGCGTAAAAAGTAGCCTATAACCTTCCTCAAGCTTTAAGCTACTTCCATACCAAATTGCATCCAAATCCACCCAGTACTTTCGAAGATTAGCGCGTTCAAGCAAACAAACAAACAAACATTTCCGCTTTATAATATTAGTATCGATAAGTCGTGGGTTCAGATCCCACCCATTACACTATTGTCGTGAACTCCTGGAGTGACAAGAGAAGCAAGCAACTCCATTGAGACTTGACTAGTTTTTTACAGGATGTTTTTGGTGGGATTTAGGCATTTAGCTTACTTAAAGGGGTTGACAAGATTGCTAGTAGGTAATATAAATTCTAACCACATTAAAATCCTCTTTAAAAAAAAACTGTATCTTACAAAGCCTGAGAAAGCTACAACCAGTAGCATATTTAATTCTCCAGCCCTTTAACTACATGCACAACAGAATCAGATCTGTTGCTCAGTTTGACGGGAAAAAGGACAAGCAAAAAAAAACTAACTTTCGTATTTCTAAAGCCTGCAATACATGTTGGCCGAGCGTTGTCGAGTGAAGGCCAATACCAACATGTAGACGGTATATTTGCCTTGTCTTGCTATCGCTCGGTGTCACTTGCCTAGTTGGCCGAGTATAGGCCAGCGCCAACGTGTATAGAGCTCATTTGGTGCAACTTGTCTTCGCTCGCCGTTGCTCGTGATCACTTGCCTCACTTTGGATCGGTGTCGGTTTTTGCTCACAAATCAAAGGCGCTCGCCTGCGCTCGGCCAACGTGTGGGCAGCTCTACAGAGTACAGACCCTCTTCTACATTGGTCGCCTGCATTGACGTTCGACGAACTTGTCGAACGTGTGGACATTATTTCTTGCCCTGCACCTATTTGCCAACGCTCGCGTTGGCCTACGCTCGGCTAACATGTATTGTATTAGTAGTATATTGGCTTATTAGTAGTATGGACTAGTATGGAGTATGTACCTATCTACATAATTATGGCTTACTGTTATTAGGTGCCATTGCGATTACATTATACAAATAACGGTACATACTATCTAACGTATTTAAGCGACAAATGTTCGGATTATATTATCCCATAAAAAAAACTTTTACTAGGAAAGTAGGTAATTAATTTGAAAGAATGCTAATTTTTCTTTTAATCGCTTCTTTAGCGCCGCAACTTTTATCTACTTTGTTTGAATTACTTTCGGGCGAGCAGTTCGCGGCAAGTTTCCTAACATTTTATACTAAGTTATAACGCTTTTATTATAATACCAAGCCATTGTTTCAAAACAAATTTATAAATTAAGTTAATGTGAGACGTAATTATTATGTTTTAAGACCTACGAAGCAAAAATTTATGAATTACCAGTTTATTCCTAATTCTGTTTACAATATCGAGTACAAAAATTCAATATTTTAAAAAAAATCCACAAAGTTGTCATAGCTCATAGAAGTCAAGTACATGAACTAATGGTTAGTTCATGTACTTGACTTCTATGAGCCGACTAACAAATGCGTCTCGCTGTAACGACGCCATCTATCGAGCATGGGGAGTCTGCCATCCACGGGAGGTGTGATAAGTAGGCGGATACTTATACTTTAATAATAATCTCGGAACTGGACCTTGAATTAAATAAAATGGTACCGTGCATATTATGATTATCACCGTGTTTGCGGAAATATTATTTTTTAATTTTTTTTTATTTACTTAAGGTTCACCCACAGCACATACATACACATACATATACTTAATCATACACATTATTAAAAACAAGTGACATAATTAAAGTGTTGTATAAACCTGCCTGTCATGAAACATGCTAATAATCAAATATGGACATTTATATAGTAATTTTAATACATAAATGCAATTAAACTAAAAATAGAGGGGCCTCATGTTTCCTAGCTGACTACTTTCAGAGATGGTCTTTAATGAAAGCATAACACACAGATTTGAAGCAGTGCCGTCAGTACAAGGTCTTGGAAGTAGTCAAGTACTCAACATAGAACTACTAAGAATCTAGTCAACTCGAACAATATGAGATTTGGGAAGATAAGTTGCAGTTGCTAATTGTTGAGAATCCTTTCTGAAGACCACATATTGTAATTAAGTCAGCCTCCTAGCCGTTCCTCTTGGTTCGAGTCGGCTGCCAGTATTACAGAATGCAGTCAAGTACCAATATTTTACATAGACCAACTGCCTATCCAAACCTCACTACCCCGTGCAGGAGGCGAGGCCGGGACAGACCTGGCCAGCACTAGTGCGGGGCTGCGGAAGAATTAGGTTTCCCGCGGCCCCCCGCGCACGTGTGAGGAGACACCGGGAAAAAAAAAGAAAAAAAAAAAAAAAAAACTGCCTATCCAACACCCACAACCTTGTTACTAGCTAACGATATACAGCACGGCTAGGGCTGCCATCCGTCCGAGTTTTCCCGGATTTGTCCTAGTTTGGAGAGCGTCCGGGGTCGTCCGGGGGGATTTTCCCAATAAGCGTCCAGGTAAAACCCGGACACACATTGGTCTTACGGGTACCAAAAAGCACGATCTCTATTATTATTTTCCTATGGTATTTCATCTCATTGTTTATGTTACGTTGATTAAATGAAAAGGAAGAGACTCTTATTATAACAGTTCTAAAGCTCTACAATGTTATCACTTTATCAGGAAATAGAAACCATACTTAAACATCGTTGTCTTTAGTTTCAAGTTCAAAAATGTATTTTTCTACGGTGTCCGGGGAAAAATTGTGATTTTACCCAAATGTCTGGGGTTTATAAGTGTTTGTCTGGGGCCGGAAAATTTGGTGATGGCAACCCTAAGCACGGCTAGTGTCCGATTTTAAGGCTTCTGACTACTAGTAACGACTATCAAAGGCATAGGTAAAAATTCTGGGAGAATGAATAAGACACGGGGAAAACTCGTTGTGTAAAGATAATCTCCCATCCACGGATCGACCTCATTAGGCGTTGCTCAACCTTAAAGCTCAACCCGTGCAGCTTTTATTCTCTCCATGGAATGGACACACTTTTATTACAACACAAAATGACAGCATCAGTAGCTACCATAGTTTGTTTATTTAAAGCTATTCATTAACCAACATTCACAACGAGAAACAAAAATATTCATAACGATTTCCATTGCCAGCCATGTTTATTGTTGACACTCCCAAAAATAAACACTAGTTCATTTCCCTTTAAAACACCACCACGTTTCGATTCTGAAACAGAATCTGTAATGTATTCGATCGTCGAATTCGTGACCACTCAATGCAGATCAAATATGAGCCAAATTGGTTCCGTACACATGACGGACCCCTGAAAAACCGTTCGCCGCACCGTAACTAGGCATTTCATTTGATACACCTGGAAAAAGAACTAGGTGATCGAGACAAAGCGTTTCTGTTCGGTACCATGAAATTACAAAATCGTTTGTACACCTACTTTTACTTGTAGATAAACAAAGAAACCACTTCGGACTCAATTGATTTGATTTTAGATTGTCCACTGTTGTTTTCAAAAGCCTCGTATAAACAGGCGTAGAAATGAAGGTAGCGTTAAGTTCATTTCTTTCAACCTGTCATTGCCGAAGCTTTGTCTTATGTCATATATGCTAGCTACTCATTAAGCTCTGCAGTGAACGCCGTTAATTTCCAAACACATATTCTCATAATTGATTAAGCTCATTAATTACTATTAGATACGATCGTAATAATAATAATTAACTAATCAGCCATTCTAGCCGACTTAGTACCTTTAAAAATGGCTCAATACATAGAGAATATAACCGTGAGTTAGTGGTTATATAGTCTTTGGCTAAATATCCCATTTATAGATTTGCTACCTTTTTATTCAAAAGTAGAAGAATACGAGTATGAGAGCGAGCATGAGTATCAAATTAAATGAAGAATTACAAGATACTCAAAATAATTGACAAAAATACAAAGCAAGAACCATTGGCAAGAACACATTTTTCATCTTCATAAGGTAGGTGGCTATTATAAAGTCAAAAAACACTTATGTGAATAATTTCATACATCACTGTCGTTGGATAGTGGGTAAAGCATCCGTGAAATTATTCGGTACCCGGCCTTACGCCAGTCGGCGGTCGACACTGTTAGATAGACATGCAAGAAATTAAATTGTATGGAAACTAAAATCGCTGGGATGTTGAAAATGTTAATATATGACTCTATTTTCACTTCTAAAACAACAAATTTTTCGTTTTTTAGGGATAGATAGATAGAATATACTTTATTGTACACCAACAATTGAATCACACTTAAATAACAATATTGTAAATAAAATTGGTTACAATGGCGGTCTTATCGCTGAGAGCGATATCTTCCAGACAACCTTTGGAAGGACTTTATGAGCTTTAATTAAAATGGGGAGTGCTATATTAGTGTACTACTGTACAAATATTCATCAATAACGGAAAAACTAATAAAAATACAACAAATATATATATATATATACAATACATAAGTACATAAAATAAATAAATATGTAATGTGTTCTGTAACATCGTGTGGAGAAAGCAAAGGAATAATCATAAGTTTGAAATAAAATGATTGGTAACCGAGCTTTTAAAAACAGCGAGTGACTGAGCTTGTCTTGCTGACACCGGCAATCCATTCCACAACTGAATGGCCTGCACCGTAAACGACTGTACGTAAAATTTTGTGAAATGCGTAGGCATCAAAAGTCTCAAATTATCTGATGATCTCAAATCTCTAACATGTGTCATGAAGGAACTTAAAACGTTCTTTGAGATAAAAGGGAGTCGTTGGATTGATAAGAATACTGTAGAGTAATGATAAAATATGTGCATTCCGGCGAAGGCGGATAGGCAGCCACTTGAGTTTAGTGCGAAACTCAGAAACATGATCATATTTGCGCAAATCAAATATGAATCTGAAACAAAAATTTTGGAGTCGCTCAAGCTTATCTAGCTGCACTTCAGTTAGATCTGGATAACTTGCATCAGCATAGTCAAGCTAGTCGAGCTGCGGAAATGTTCTAATGAGATACCGCAGCCCCGGAACGCAAGGGCAACTGAAGGAGCAGGGTGGGATTGTAGTTGGTAGGTCTGACATTCCCTTCCGCTTCACTCACAGCGGAAAGAGTTATTTGATGATTTTACCACCCAGAAAAAGTGATCTATCTATTGTTAACACATGTAATGTACTTTAATAATTCTGAACTCTGTACAAAAAAAAACTTTTTACCAACCAATTAAACCGACTCCCAAAAAACACTGCAAAGTGAAAAATAACTTTAATTTCGGTAGTCGGTGTCTTTAGTTTTGTATTTTCGTTTTTTGGCACCGACTTCCGAAATTAAAGTTATTTTTCACTTTGCAGTGTTTTTTGGGAGTCGGTTTAATTATTTGGTAAAAAGTTTTTATTTCACTCTTTTTAGTTGGTCTATTTTTAATTTACCCAGTTACAAGAGCCTAAATGTCAACTACTTATAACCTTTTACAAAATATTGCTTTTCCCAATGCTGGGCCGTTAATTGTTGAGGAGTTCTCCTGGTACTTCACCATCAGCTCTACATCACTATATGCATTGTGACGAGCATAAAGTGCTTAACATCCATATTCAAGTAATCGAATCGCAATCCACTCAATACTTATTATTGAGTAGTTTCGGCGGCCATCTGTGGTCTTCATCATCAGTTCCACTTCCCCAAATGGTACTTTTTGAGAGCAACTGCACAAGTTACTATAATAAATACCCAAAACGTCATAGGTGTGCCTATAATATTTGAAGAGTTCCCTCGATTTCTCCAGGATCCCATCATCAGATCCTGACTTTTATGACAATGGGACCAATTTCGAAGTATACCCTTTCAATCAAAAAAAGAATTTTCTAAATCGGTTCAGCCGTCTTCGAGTAATCGGTGATCATACATAAAAAAAAAAATATACGCTTCGAAATGATAACCTCCTCTTTTTGTCGTCGGTTAAATATGTACTTATGGAAAAAAATATGATGTACTATTAAATTAGAGAGTATGTTTTTCATATTAATAGCCGGACTATTTGGAGAAATGATGAATAAACTTTGCAAAAGTCTAGGTATATTTTTTTTTGGTTTTTGAAACTTTGTAAGTCAAAACATCTTTCTCAGTGTTCCGAGAATAGCGATCAGTAACTCCATCTATTACGTTGCGTCTTGCAGGTTGCAGAAGGATGGCACAACATAAACGGCAGCTTTTGTTACTTAGATATCTACATAATTATGTAGTATGTGTGTCTTAGAGCTTGACACGTACTTTAAGATAAGCGTGAGTGTTAGGATTGAACGGTACACTGTTAACCAGAATTGTAATTTCCGTCGAAGAGGTATTCCGATACCTCTTCGACGGAACTTACAATAGTCACATGAGTTACGTACCAAATTAAGATGCCTATGTAATTATACGAATAACTGCGTACGCCAAATAGGTATGAACGCTATGATTTTTTATGCCACTCTGGTTTATCTATGTATCCTCAGGAAGATCAAGATATCAGCATAAGTAAAGATAATGAGTCAAAGAGACTGTGCAATTCCACTCGGAATTGGCCGAAAGTTACACAACAAAGCGTCATCGCCGCCGCCGACATCATCGTGTTGGGCTACGTGTTGTCGCGTAAACTCCTTCAGAACCGTCAAAAATTATGAAAAATGAATTTTTCTCTTCTTTTGACTCCTACGTCAATCATCAATCAATGTACAAGGTGTAACAGATTAAGCGCAATACACCCCAATTAGAATATTAAATTATAAGTCTAAAACAACATCCGTAACTAAATATTGAAACCAAACCTAGACATTTTTTGTAAAATAGTTATCCTGACTAAACACAAAACGTATGTGCGTCATACAATATCCTTACGCAGACGCATACATTCATCCAATATTAGCAGCCGACACGCACACGAGCGCATTTCCTTGAATTAAGGATTGTATTAATTTGTCATGATACTGTGTTTCCATTTTAAGTTAAATGAAAGGACTTCCGTGTAAATTTAACACCTATTTTTTATGACGGAAATCGATTCAGAAGCCGATTCTGAACCAACTACTTTCAGGAATTGTGTTTATTCTGTTACACGTTGTATATAAAACGCTTCCGTTACTGACTGACTGACAGACAACGCACAGCCGAAACTACTGGGCGTAAGAAGACTTTTTTTTCTCTTTATTGTTTTTTGAGCCCTTTAATCTTATGATCATGCCAGGCTCCTCGTAAGAAGATATAAATTAGGCATGTATGTTCCTTGGGGAGTGCAAGAGAGCATTAAGAGAGGATTTTTGGAAAATCCCCCCAAAGTGGCATAAAAACGGGGTCCAAGTTTATATGAAACTTTTTATTTCTTCGATGGATTCACTTGAAACTTTGTATACAAATGTAACAGATTAAGCGCAATACCTCAGACACCCCAATTAGAATATTAAATTATGAGTCTAAAACCACATCCATAACTAAATAAATTGAAACCAAACCTAGACATTTTTATAAAATAGTTATCCTTACTAAACGCAAAACGTATGTGCGTCATACAATATCCTTACGCAGACCGACGCGACACGCACACAATTTTCTTGAATTAAGGATTGTATTAATTAGTCATGATACTGTGGTTCCCTTTTATGTAGTTAAATGAAAGATTTTTTCCGTCAAAATTTAACACCTATTTTTATGACGGAAATCGATTCAGAAACTGATTCTGAGCCAACTACTTTCAGGAATTGCGTTTATTCTGTTACACGTTGTATAAGTTCCTAAGTGACCACTAATAAAGGACTTTTGGAAATTCCCCCTAATGGGATAAAAAAGGATGCCCGAGTTAGTACGAAACTTTTCATTTATTCAACAGATTCATTTCAAATTTAGTATATACAACGTGTAATTTAAAGGGTATATACATACCGAGTGCACGGCTTCTTTGGATGATAACAAACGATATGACAAGGGTTTTCTAATCCTATGTTTACATGTGTGGAGCATATTAGAAATTTCAATACCTACGTTGATACCAGAGGCCGAATTTTTCAAATTAAGAAGAACGAAGAGAATTATCGTTTTATTGGCAAGTGACGTGGAAAGCGATGACCCTCACAGTGCTGTGACACGTTTGTTATTACTGGTATTTAAGAAACATATGAAACCAATAATTTGGGGTCAATTCTGTGAGTCACTTATTTTGAGCTGAAACTTTGCATAGAGACTCCATACCAGATGTTGTCTTCAGTCCTTTTGGATAGATATGGGGTTTCTGTTACACGTTGTATAGGTTCCTTAAGTGATGTAAACAAGCCCAAAAAAAAGATTTTTGTAAATCCTCCAACCCTAACAGGGTAAAAATTGAGTTTATAAGAATCCTTTTATTGAAGTGAAAACTTCTTTAGCGGCGTTGTGCACTTTTTTTGTAATAGGTAAAAAATGTTAAAGTCGCGTCAGGACACGTGACCTGATCGAAAATTCGTAAGACAGACGGAGAGTAGATAGCCGGCGCGGCGTAGGAGAGGAAGTATCCCCCTCTCTTTTTACGGCGCGGCGAAAATGTATGCCTGCGCAATCTTTTTAATGTAATAGGTATAAATTGTCATGTTTGTGTACGATAGCGCAATAAATAAATATTGTATTCTACCACATAAATGATAGTACTTTTATACTGATAATTGAAGCAATTCGTGCAAAATTATTTCCTAACCATTCCAAAATATCAAAAATGCACAACGTTAATATTCAAGTTTTCACTTCTGCCGGCACTCCCGGAGTGCAACTCGTCGTTTTTTTTTTCAACAGATTCGTTGGAAACTTAGTACGTAGGTTTCTCAAGAGATGCGAATGTGCACCAATAAAGGATTTTTGAAATCCCCCCCCCCCCCCTCTCTAAGGGAGTAAGAAAGGGGTACGAGATTATGTGGATCTTTTTATTTCACTTTCTATTTTCACTTGAAACTTTGTACTTAGGGTGCTCAAGTGATATTGCTGGTAGGTGTTCTAACGAGATACCGCGACCCCCGGAACTTAAGGGTAGTTAAAGGAACAATATGGGTTTTTAGTTAGAAGAAGTCCGACATTCCGGTCCGCTCCAAGCCTCCAAAAAGGGGGTCCGAATCTGAATGAACTTTCTCTCTACTGGAAAACATCGATTTACTCGCGAGTCAACTCCTCTGTAACTTTTTTATACTGGCAACAAATAATGAAACAAACAAGTATAAAACAATCAAATGCCTACAACACTTAGGAACTAAAACGCAAAAAATAAGAAATCTCCGCTCCATCTAGCACGCAAAAGGAAGCTAGCTGCAGGGATCTGACTGAAATTTTGTATGTACATAGCTAAAACCTTGGAATAATATAAAACCTCCCACGCGGTCGAACTCGCGGTTAACAGCTAGTATTATTACACAACGTGTAACGGAGGGGTTATATACATACCAAGGGCACGGCTTCTTTGGGTGATATCAAACGATATTGGAAGGGTTTTTTAATCCTATCTCTACATGTTCGGAAGTAATGAGAATTTTTAATACATTGATACCAGAAACCAAACTTTTCAAATTGAAATAAGCACATTACTAGCACTAAGTCAGCTGATCGGTGTCAGTGAACTATTTGTAAATAAAAATAAACCTCTTACTCCTGGTATTTCTGAATAAAAGGTTCCGTATGTTTTACTTTTTGTTTACAAAATATTATTACTGACTTTTCCTAAACTTTGATTATTTTTGGGAACTAGGTACAATACAATTAACTAGTCTAAAAAAAAATGTATCAAATTTATCTAAATGAACCTGCTTGCATTGTCACGTGTATCATTTACACACTAGTTGGTTTTTACGTAGTTGTCCTTTTGTAGAAGATTACTTTGTAGATAATTATTATTTAAAAAGTAATCTTCCCCCCCCCCCCCCCCTATTTTTTCAATTCACAGATCGAATCCCGTGCTCTTGAATCGATCTCCTAAAAATTCATTAAACATCGTAATCAAAATTTTAAATAACATTTAACACACCTTTATTTTATGACATATTTACAGTTGCCAGTCAGGTAGGTAGGTACGTCTAAACTTTTAATAAATAATAATTGATACCTTTCCGGCGTAATTCAATGACTTTCATAAAGATGGTACAGCTACAGATGTAGTCGGTTAACATAACAACACTAACTAAACTAATACAGAATACGACCGACGCCGAGCGATTAATTTATAAAATACAGCTATGTCATTCGAAATAAGAACTTCTATCAAACCGTAAAATGTTTCAATCTTTACTTAGAGCTAACATAAACAATGCGGACAAGTTAAAAAGTGTCGGCATATTATGTAATTAATATTGTTTGAAATAGATAAACCTACCTATTCGCTGTTTATGATTGTCAGCACAATACTTTGGGCAAATATGACCTTATTTATATGCCCTTATCATAATAATTTTTACACATACGATCCAGGAGATTCGATTCACCTTACTATTGAATCGAGTTGCTTATTGTTTCGAAAAATCGTCAGCTCGTACCATTGAATTGATAATAAAAATGGAATCCTTTCGTGCATAATACCACGAATTGCTTAAATAAACATTATTATTTGCCATCAGAACTTAAAATAGAAAAAGGATTTAGTAACAATTAATGTTCAACTGAACCCAAAACATCATTTCAATACACCTCTTCGGAACTTATTCCTCTCCTAGTACAAATAAAATTACAGTGGGTTCCGTTCGTAATTTTTTAAATAAAATTATTTTTTTTTAATAATTATGACGAAAATATTAACAAAAAGATAATAGTTTTTTTTTATTACAAAATAATAGCAAGCACGCATGATTTTTGTCTGTAGGACTAACTGAAAGAATTATCTGAAGTTCACGTTTTGTCGGTGAGTAGTGCATGGGTTTTATTGGTTTGAGCATTAGTTTAGTCTTTATTTAATTCAAAATTAAGTCAATAAAAATGTCGCAAAACTGCATCTAACTGTGAAAAAAAATTAATAAAAAGTACTAGGACCGCATGAGTAACAGGAATTGTTAATGCCGAATTGAAAATCCTTTGCTCACAGAACCCTGATTACGTTATTACACACACAATGTACATCATAATGTGCGTAAACCTAATGGGTTAGGATCTTCGGGTACGTGAAGCAATTGCTGTCCATGTAGTTTCAATTATTCCTGGTAAATTCAACTTCTAATTCAGACTTCTAACGAGATACCGCAGCCCCGGAATGCAAGGGCAACTAAAGAAACAGGGTGGTTTTTAGTCAGTAAGAGTCTAACACTTCCTTCCGCCCCACCCAGGGCGGGAGCAGAGTCAGCAGAGTCATTGATAATTTTCCCACCCAAAAAAAATGAATGATTTTTCAATTTTGAATTTACTTAACAGTTTAACGGAGTTTAGTTGAAATTACTGTTATTATGTAAAATAATCTTGAATTCTTGAACAATATTTTTTAATAGTAGTGGATGGACAGTAACTGGGACAGCTACCCTACAACGAAATAATATTTAGGTACCAGGATAGCAAGGAATAGAAGCTTTATTTATTTGGTTTGCTCGTCAGTCGACATTCCGCGTTTAGCTATTGCACTCGTGTTTATCCCTGTGATACGCGTATCAGTTCAGTACGGCTACACCTAATTGATTTTTTTTTTGTGTTTGCAATATGTTGGGTCAGTGGTTCGTCTTAGGGGTGTGTGTCGGAGCAGAAAATGGTAATTTAGTGTAGTGTATGCAGTGCAGTGTGATACGATGGACCTAATGAAAGTGCCGATTGAGGCCGCTTTCTGGACAATAACGCAACGCTACGAAATGTTCAGGTACCATTAACAAGCGAGCGGCCTTGTGCATACAATACCAAGGTCACCACATCGAACCCCATCTTTAAAAATGTAAGTCAGTTTACTAAATTAAGCAAAGCTTTAAGATTTTACTGTTTACTCGGTAATAAGTAATAATAATAAAGGATGAAAGTAGGGCAAACCTTGGCTAGTCGGTGATATGCAGTAATTCGGTGATAGTTCATTTCGCCTTTATAACAAAGTTACTCTATAATCCACAGTTGTAAAACATTAACGATAGGTGGCGCTAGTTGTATAGTTAATAATGAATTAGATTGTGTTTCCGAACGATGTCGAAGAAACTAACAAAAATAAAAAAAGATGACATTGACACTTGTCTAACCTTAATATTGACTTGTCAATTGAAAGGGTAGATTAATAATTAAAATATCGTTGAAAATAACTAAAAATGGTAAAACCTTCTATAAATCACGATAAGGTAAGAGTTTTCAAGCATATTTATGTACTGAAATGTTAATAAATGGCGTTATTTATAATGCAAAGTCCTTAAGTTCTGTATGTAAAATTTTCGTGTTTTTCTGAAATAACGTTTTTTTACTATCACAAAATAACCATATTTAACGAATTGTAAGAATTTGTCTAAACGAGATTTAGCGCGAAATACTAAGTTTTCTTTAATATTTGAAGTTAAAAGTGATTATTATTGCTATTGTTACTTGTTATACCATAACCATCCTGTTCCAGGGCTTTAAATGATGTTCAGGATGTGTTGCAGATTCCTAAAGCAAAGAAAAAGAAACCAAGCAAGAGGGGTCAAGCTAAAAAAGGCCATGTTTATGCACCACAGCCATCTCAATCAAGGTCCAATATCCAGCCAAGCCATTACAAAGCAATATTGACTTGAACACCTGTAGAACTTGTAAAGGAATTTTTCAACATGTTGTTAAACTTAAAAATGGCAGAGAGTGGATTGAATGCCAGTTTTGTAAGACATGGTATCATGTAACATGCCAGAATGTTATAAATCGTGTATTTTTCTTGTGTTCAAATTGTGAAATATCAGACTAATTTTAGTCATAATATAAGTAAAATTTATTTAATCATTTAAGTTCCTAAAAAAATAACACATACCAAAGCTAGTTGTGCATTATAGTTTCTTTTAAGTGTTGTCTTAATGATGAGTCCAAATATAACATTTGATTACTGTTTTTTGTGTTTTACTTACATTTTATATTATATCACATAATGACCTGAATGATATCACAAATTGACCAAGCCTATATCACAAAATAACTAAATAATCACTGAATTACCTAACTTTATGATGTACATTTTATATGAACAATATAGTATTAGTAATATTTTAAGATATTAATTATGAAAGGCAACTTAATAAAGACTAACACTTTAAATTTTCCAAATGATTTGCTGGAACACTAAAATTTTGTGGTCGAATTACTAAACTATCACCAATTAGCCAAGTTTTGCCCTAGTTAACCTACCTAAATTTTGTTTCGATTTTTTACGTAAGTTTTGCTATCTCAGTGTTTACGTGCAATTTCTGGCTTGATATTAACGAGTAAACTGTAAATCAATAATTACGCATTAACTTTTACATCACGGTAAACAAAGTAGGTAGGTATGGTTTATTGCGCGTGCGCGTCATCGCTTTGGCGGCGCGGCGGCGCACGGTGGGCTGAAAAACGGCTTTCATAGACTTAGGCATTTTATTTTGCAAGTGCCAGTTTTTGTGCCGGATATCACTTCTATTTGTTATAACAATATACAAAAATGACACCAGAATTGATTCTGCACAAAAACGAAGGAATTATAATTTTTTTACGAAAATTTTGTATGGAGCTAGTATGAAAAATCGAAATATCTCTGAAACGGCAGCGATAACCGTAATATCCTTATAGGAGGTTTTAGTACTAATTATTTATGATTTTTTGACATACGTTACATAATGGTTGTAGATGCCTTTTTTTTTTTTAAATCGTCAAAATATTTTTATTTATTTTTACATATTAAACGTTCCTTTTAGTGTTTAAGTTGAAGAATTCAGAGCTTTAACAACTCTTAACATAAAATAGCATCACCCCTATAGACCTGAAGGACTAGACAGAGGTGTGTAGTATCTTGTTGATCTTGTAAGATTTCCAACAATACCAAATAGTTGAATATCAGTGTCAAAGTGCCCATGCTGTCGCTTCTTTTAGAAAGATAGGGGAATGAAATTGTTAATTGATCATACCCTAAAAGTATGATTACAACATAACCGGACACATAATAATATCGACACAAAAGGAATTTTAAAACCTTGCATACGTTCAAAATACAAAATAACATATTGTGTAGTCATCTAATGAGTCTGATGACAAGTAATTAAGTAATTAGAATGATGGTTGTAGTCTTCTGATTCTAATGAGCCTATTAAGTGATTAAATGATTTGAAATATCTCGCAACAATACCAACTAAGAACTGCATTCACCTTTTTATAATTAGTGAGCTAATGTGATTTGCTAATGTTGATTAGTTCTACTATGAGTTCTACGAAATGTTTTTGACGATTATAAATTTTTATTATCATATCTTTTATAACTTTAATGAGGGTAGTTAACTAATTATTGACTTTATACAATAAAAGGGCTATAATTTTGTTCCATAATTTAGATTGTTCACAACCGTGTAACTGCTAACACTAAAACTATTTGCTCTGCGACTACAAAATCTTAGAATGGAAAGTTTAATCACCAACTTAGATTTGTTTGTTCTTCTAAAAAGTGAGTGTCCTTCATTTAATCATGAAGTATTGTTTAGTGCAATTGTGTCCCGCATAGGCGATTGCCTTTCTGCCGAAGATCAAGTAACTCTCAAAGAATTTTGCCGGAGATTCACGCGAGCTGCTTTAAACAGGTGGCAGAAATCTAAACGATTCTTTGATAAGTTTAGAAATATGTACGGAGAGTGGTTGCAAGCAAATATTGATTGGCCGAGTTGCGTGCAAACTTTAATAAATCAAGAACCAACTGTTGATGAGATACCAAGAGCACGCTCAGTCTCTCCAGAACCTTCGACATTATCGACTGTTGGAACAATGACAAAAAGGTCCCGAAAACCATTCAAAGATCTGGGAAGCAAACAGAAAAAGAGAAGATCTAGTGAGCACATAGGCGAGGATTCCTGTGAATTGGCATATGCAGCTGCAGCACGTTTAAAAGAAGAAGGTTATGAAGATATCGCATCTGTAATCAATTATATGATCAAAAATCCAGAAGCTGCCGTTAAAATCAAGGAAAGCATTAAGAAAACAGTAATATTTACACCAGAGAAAGCACTTGGATTGCTTCTTTCACTTAAGCTTTCAAAGTGGCAATATATTACGTTGCGAGAGACTGCCATTCGGGAAGGTGCTAAGGATATTTACCCATCCTACTATAAACTGCAACAAACTAAGCTTGCATGCTACCCTCCTAATCAATCAGTATCAGTTACGGATTCATCAGCTAGAATTACACTTCAAGCTTTACTTGACATCACGGTGAAGCGGATTCTTCAAAGTCTTTCTGATAATGTGGAAAATAAGCAGTTAAAGCTGATATCGAAGTGGGGATTTGATGGTGCTTCCAATCAAAGCCGATACAAGCAGAAAATGGACGGCGAGCATGATGATTCAAGCATTTTCATGACCTCCTTGGTGCCACTGAAACTGACAGATGGAGATAATACTATATGGACAAACCCGAAACCATGCTCAACTTTTTATTGTCGTCCGGTTCAGTTCACTTTTGTAAAAGAAAGCCATGCAGTTGTCATTGATAACAAAAGAAAAATGGATGAGGAAATTGAGGCCCTTAACCCCACAGAGTGCATTAATAGTAACAGGGTGACTCATAAACTAATGATGACAATGATCGACGCAAAAGTCTGCACGTACCTTTCTGAAGCTAGATCAAATGCATCATGCTACCTGTGCTTAGCAAAACCAACAGAAATGAACCACTTAGATGCTGTAACATCAAAAACTGTGTGTTCTGACATATATGAATTTGGCCTATCATCCCTACATGCCCGTATAAATTGCATGGAATGTCTGTTACACATTGCGTACAGACTTGACTTCAAACAATGGGCAGCAAGAAGTAATGAGCATAAAGATATGTTACAAAACAGAAAAAAAAACATTCAAAATAAATTTAAAGAGGAGCTCAATCTGTTAATTGATATAGTAAAACAAGGCTCGGGAACTACCAATGACGGGAATACCGCAAGGAAGTTTTTCGAGTTTCCCAATAAAACTGCAGCTATTACTGGGTTGGATCAAAACCTGATAAAAAGATTTGCTGTTATTTTGCAAGCAATAACATCTGGTGAGAAGATCGATGTCATCAAATTTAAAGATTTTGCTCGCAAAACAGCAGAAAAGTACGTGGAATTATACGACTGGTACTACATGTCATCAACCGTACATAAACTATTAATACACGGAGCTGACATAATCGAAAAAAATGATATTGTCCCGATTGGGACTCTCTCGGAAGAAGCCTCAGAGTCTCGAAACAAAGATTTTAGGAGGTTCCGGGAACATCATTCGCGGAAAAGAAGCAGGCAAGATTCTAATCAAGATATCCTAAATATGCTTGTTGTTTCTTCGGATCCTTTTCTAAGTGCACAAAGGCCGAAGTTAGATGCCAAAAGGAAGACAACCTTTTTTGCTGAAACTCTCGACCTAATACAGTTTCCGGAAACTGAGTTCGAGTTTGTAGGTATATCCGATCTGGATTCTGACTCGGAATTGGAGTCCGACAACGAAAGTTGTAAAGAAAATTTGTAAAATTTAATTATTTTTCTTTATGTTCTTTTGTTATTTATGTTAGTTTATTGTACCAATATGTTTAGTTAATAATTTCATAAATTATAGTTTCAAATATGTATTTTGTATAATTGAATTTATTAGATATTATTTTTGTTACTTCTGTTTTATTTAAATTACCTATCAATAAAAAGTTTATATACAGTCTTTTTTTTTCACATATTCTTAATATTTGGGGAAAAAGCATGCTTCCTAACGATGTTCTTAACTTTGACACAGTTCATGGATCGTTTTGAACAGTTTCATATGTTAAAATAAATAATGTTAGTACTATAATCCCCTATAAGGATATTATTATTATTATGTGTCCGGTTATGTTGTAATCATACTTTTAGGGTATGATAAATTAACAATTTCATTCCCCTATCTTTCAAAAAGAAGCGACAGCATGGGCACTTTGACACTGATATTCAACTATTTAGTATTGTTGGAAATCTTACAAGATCAACAAGACACTACACACCTCTGTCTAGTCCTTCAGGTCTATAGGGGTGATGCTATTTTATGATAAGAGTTGTTAAAGCTCTGAATTCTTCAACTTAAACACTAAAAGGAACGTTTAAATATGTAAAAATAAATAAAAATATTTTGACGATTTTAAAAAAAAAAAGGCATCTACAACCATTATGTAACGTATGTCAAAAAATCATAAATAATTAGTACTATAACCCCCTATAAGGATATTACGGTTATCGCCGCCGTTTTAGAGATATTTCGATTTTTCATACTAGCTCCATACAAAATTTTCGTAAAAAAAATATAATTCCTTCGTTTCTGTGCAGAATCAAAAGAAAAAAATTTTGTATATTGTTATAACTAATAGAAGTGATATCCGGCAAAAAAACTCGCACTTGCAAAATAAAATGCCTAAGTCTATGAAAGCCGATTTTCAGCCCACCGTGCGGCGGCGGCGTCTTTTATTTCGTCAGTTCGCACCGACAAAAGAACATCGCCTCTACAGTAGGCTACTATTACTACTCAGTACTAGGCGAACAGAATTACGGAAGAGAGTTATCGTGATATTTGCAAGTGACGTGGAAAGTTATTGACCTACGTAGTGCGGTGACACGTTTGACACGTTTGTTATGATTTCAATTTAAGAAACATACGAAACCGTAAATTGGTATCAATTTTAGAGTATTTTATTTTGAGTTGAAACCCTTCCAATATCGTTTGATATCACCTAAAGAAGCCGTGCCTTTGGTATATATATAACCCCTCTGTTACACGTTGTATACTTGCTGAATAGGTACAACATGAGTTGGAAAGTTTAAATTATAACGAATGCAGATAGCTCAACTGTCCTTCGACATCAATTACTGTATGAAACTGTGCTGCTGTATATCATAAATATCTGAAGGTAAACTGTTAGCTAAGACCAAATTTCGAGAACCAAGTTATGAACGTTGCTAGAACTTTTAATGGACTGCATTCAGTTAGCTCTATGCAAAACTGCGTCATTTCATGCAGAAATACAATATTTAATCTTAGCATACATTGCATTCGTAGAGTTTGCGTTTATCTAGGGAATTATGCAAAGTAATTTTGAAACGTTATAATTCAGGAAGTTAACACAAGTTAGTGAAATTCCCTAGTTGTTGTCAATTTATTTATTCGGCCGCTTCAGTTATGTTTACGTTTGAGATTTGTTACTAACTTTTTCAATTAATAAACTAAGTATTGCTCGTTGATTCGATGGCATTCCAGTGGCCGGTACATATAAAACATAACCAAAAACATTAAAACCTCAGTGTTTAGGTAGGCTACCTAAAGCGCTAATTAAAAGCAGAATAAATTATTTATATTATTAAACCAATTTAAAATATGTTTCTTTTTTAATTAAATAAATATAAACAACCATTATTCCTCAAATTAATTACTGAACCTATAATACTTTTTCAATGTAGGTACATAAAATTCTTTATATTTTTAGGTACCGCCTTTATGAAACAACAGCAGTTCTATTACTTTCAAACACAACAACATTGTAGCCAATGTTATGCCTAGTAGCAATATAAAAATTACACCACAGTCTAGAAACAAGGCGAAACTGCGAAATTAGAATTGGTTTTCTTAATCAGCTGAGGTGGGAGCGCGCTTGGTTCAATTCTGTCGCTTCCGAGAGCGGCTGTTTTCAATATACCTCCAAATTGCTCCATTAAAACTTCTCTAACAGCCTTCAAACCAAATTGTTAACACTTCGCGTACTACTGAATGTTGGACAATGACAGGTAGTCACTGAACATCGCATTTTTGTCTATTGGAATAGCCTTTATACTTACCGCAATATTACTCTTTGAGTGACACTTTTTCTTTTTTATCTTTTCTTTTTTGAAAGCTGTTAGATGCTTATTATTTGGCAACAATCGGATTTAACATCAGTAAATTGAAGTTTAAAAACATATCTCAAAAACAATGCTCTGGTTATACCGTGGGTTACGCGAATCTAACTGGCTTAACGTTTCTAAAGCAATCTAAAAAATCTTTAAAAAAAGATATGTACCTATTATATACATACAAATACATACTTAAAGTGCTACAGTTTAACTAGTATCGAACTTCCAGCATGTTTGCCACGGCTCCTGTCTATTTTCCACTTTTTGTAGTTCGATTAAAACATGCAGTCGCTCTCGCCGTTCTATTCATGTATGCGATGCACTTGAACGATTTTCACAGAAAGGTGTGTGGCAAATATCACCCGGGAGCGAACGTCATTGGGCTATCGGCTTGAACCGCATAGGAGACAATTATTACCAACACAAGATCTACGACCCCTAGATGGAGCAGAGGAAGTCATAATAGTCCTCCATCGTGATCGGTTTTGAGCTTCCCGCTTCACTTCACTCCACGTCATCCCGATGCTCGCCGCTTCTGCTACCACAGTGCGACCAAGGGCGGATCCAGCTTTGGCGCCAGGGGGGGGTCACATAGTCGTGGTCAAGTCACAAGAAGTTATAATTTAATTTTGATGATAATAGATACAAGTATATAGTAGGTATTTTATTAATAAATGCCAGTACTGTACTTAAAAACACCTACCCATATTTAAATATCACAATCAATTTTTCTGGTACGTCTTCTCCCGAAACGCATTATCACTTAATCTATCTATACTTATAATAAATCTGTAGAGAGGTCAATTCTGTGCATGAAATATATTTACAAAATAAATATCAGGGGGTGATTAGGGATCGATACTGATGCCAAAAATGCAATCAATAAAATTTTTGTCTGTCTGTCTGTCTGTCTGTCTGTCTGTATAACCGTTATAGAAACAAAAACTACTCGACGGATTTTAACGAAACTTGGTACAATTATTTTTCATACTCCTGGGCTGGTTATAGTATACTTTTCATCACGCTACAATCAATAGGAGCAGAGCAGTGAAGGGAAATGTTAGGAAAACGGGAGAAGTTACTCCATTTTTTAAGCTTCCGTCGCGAGTGCAACCTTAATGGTTAAAGCTACACAGAAATCATTTATGACGGAAATGTTCTCCTTAAAATTATATAAAAAATATCCCACGACAGCATATATCTATCTTTTATGGTTGACTCACAATAACACGTGTAACTCCCGATAGCTTAGCAGTTCGAAGCTTTCTGATTATTATTCTGCTCCAAAATTTAAAACCACCACAACTTTGCAATGGAACTCGGCTAAAAGTAACCCAGTTGCAACAAAATATAATCGAGGCTCAAATTTTAACAGGTTGCGGTGCAGGAGAAACCGTCTTTATTCCCAGAATTCCCATAATACCAAATAATTTTCCATTCCAATTTAAAAGACCGCAATTCCCAGTATCGGTGTGTTATGCAATGACAATTAATAAGGCTCAAGGGCAGACTTTTCGTGTTGCTGGAGTAGATCTCGGTGTCAGTTGTTTCTCGCATGGTCAGTTGTACGTCGCTTTTTCCCGGGTTAGCAGTTCTAGAAATCTTTATGTTCACGTGCCGGACGGGTCAACTTTCAACATAGTTTACCCGGAAGCTTTGCGCTGAAGTATTTTCGTTCTATAGGTACTTAAGCCTCATGTGAACGTGATCTAAACAATATTATCGATACATGAACTTAATAACACACAAGGAGTTACACGCTGACGGAGTCGCGGGCACAGCTATTAACAATAATATTGAGCGGTTCGGTATTGCGATATTTTTCAACAGTATTATAGATTGACATATTATATTTCCCTACTAAATTACGAAAGTTAATCTGTCTGTTACATCAGAATCACTGAACCGTGAGGAAGGACATAGGCTACTTTTTTTTTACGAAAAACCACGGAAACGTGGACGAAGTCGCGGGCAACAGCTACCTATACTAATAATATAAGGCTGAAGAGTTTGTTTGTTTGTTTGAACGCGATAATCTCAGGAACTACTGGTTCGAATTGAAAAAATATTTTTTAATTAAATAGTCCATTTATAGAGAAATGCTATAGGCTATATATCATTACGCTAAGGCCAATAGGAGCGGAGCGCCAATGAAGAATGCTTCAAAATCGGGGTTAAATTTAACGTTAGCCCAAAGTAACTATTCCACGCGAACGAAGTCGCAGGCAAAAGCTAGTGTATAATACTTCAATAGGTACGTTTATATGGACGTGGTCAAGCATTCCGTTTGGAAATTGTCAATTGTCTGTCAGCATCTTCAGAAAAGGGAAGCCTATGTATGTTAGCAAGTTGAATGTAGCTCTTTATTCCTTGAATATTGAAAACGATGACCTGGAGACCATTTGGCAGTCCGTAACATCTTTTGTCACAGAAACAAGCTCTCCAATCTTGGGCCATAGAAACACTAAATTGGATTAGCGGTCACCGACAGCTACTTAATATGCAGCACAATAATTCTTTGCAATGAAAACTTACACAAACAAATCCAGGAAAATGCTTAGTTTAGTCTTCTCAATCTTGGGAAGACTAACGAGAGATGCGAAAGGTAAGTGGTGGCAAGAGAAGGCGAAATTCTTACAGTGGCTTAAATAGACACACAACAGCTGAGTGCATTTTATAACAAGATTTGTAAAGTCATAGGTACCAAAATGTAAACGTACCGTTAAAGTCACTACATGGAGTATCTCTCGCCAACAAAGACGATATCTTGAAACGCTGGGCTCAACATTTTAATGACCTTCTGAATGTTGATCGCTCTGCTGATATAACTAACATTAATTTCCTCCAGCAAACTAAACCTAGGGAAGAGTTACTTGAACCTATTACTTTGGAGGAAGTCAGGACGACCATTAGGCAACAGCAGAATAAGAAAGCAGTAGGCGTACATAATATTTGCGTTGAATGCTGAAGTATGGAGGAGAGGAGTTACACCAGATCATGTGGAAACTGTTGTTGTATATGTGATCGGAAGAAAATCTACCTAAGTGCTTTTAAATCTCTCGCATTTGCTCACTGTACAAAAACAAAGGAGATCGCTCTGACTATAATTTGTACCGAGGCATTTCCCTTCTCTCCATCCCAGGAAAAAATTTCGCACGAGTCCTGCTAAATAGACTTCTGCCTATATCCGAAGAAATACTGCCAGAATCTCAGTTCGGCTTCAGACGGGAGAGAGGAGCCTGCGAGGCCATCATTTCAATCCACCAGCCTATTGAGAAGAGCACGGAGAAAGGTCGACCAATGTTTCTGTGTTTTGTTGACCTTGAAAAGGCCTTTGACAGCGTTCCTCGTGAAGCTCTTTGGTTGGTTCTGTCTACCTGGGTACTACTGGGTTGTCCGAATAAATTTGTTAGGCTTTTACGGCTTTTACATGATGACATGTCATGTTGCGTCACAGTCAATGGTGAACAATCAGAATCTTTCTCAGTCACCTGTGGAGTCAAACAGGAATGTGTATTGGCACCAACTTTGTCCGCATTCTAATTTTTTATTTTTTATTACTGATGAGCCCACTCTTGACCTCGATCTCGCGTGATGGTAAGCGATAGATAAGGTCTACGATGGGACTAGCGAGCCCAGAAGATGCCTATTTACTCGTGTTTTAAAGGCTGAAAGATCCTAAGTGGCAGGGAACACAGAAGCCGGCAGAGAATTCCACAGCTTGGCTATGCGCAGACTAAATGTGGAAGAGAAGCGCTTGGTACGACAAGACGGTATATCAACCAAGTGTGGGTGGTACCCAGCCGTGCATCTGGTAGACTGGTAGTGAAAGGGAGATGGAGGAATCAGATCATGGAGCTCTTGCGCACACTCCCCAAAGTACAATCTGTAGAAAACCGACAGGCAAGCAACGGTTCGCCGATGAGCCAGGCTATGAAGCTTGTCCACTAGCACCTCGTCGCTTATAAGCTTTTTAGCTCTGCGCTCGATCGAGTCCAATGCAGCAAGTTGGTACTTTGCAGAGCCATCCCACAAGTGGCTGCAATACTCCACGCAGGAACGGACCTGTGCTTTATACAGATTTAGAAGCTGTCCAGGCGTGAAGTACCACCTCACCTTGTGTAGGATTCCCAACTTTTTTGCTGCAGTCTGAGCTTTGGACTCGACGGTTGACCAGAAGCTGAGGTCTGACGTCAACTCCATGCCCAAAAGCTCCAGGTAATCGGTAACTGGCACAGATGTACTTTGGAAAGTAGGGGCCAATTCAAAAGGGCTCCTTTTAGCGCTGAAAAGACAAGCCTGTGTTTTCAGAGCGTTGAATTTGACCAGATTGTCTTCACCCCATTGGGATTTAATGTCAAATTCATGCGCTCTACCATGGCCTTTCTGAGAGTGGCAATTTCGTCCCTGTCAGCTCTAGAACTGGATAAGTATCTCTCTAAGACTGTGCTGTCATCCGCGTACCCAACTGCTCCCAGCTGATGTAGATCATCGATATGCAGCAGAAAAAGAGTCGCAAAAAGAACAGACCCTTGAGGGACACCGGCTTTAATTGCCATAAGATCCGATGAGCAGCCATTGATGACCACTCGGATCAACTGCTCACTCAAGAAGTCGGAAATCCAGTTGCATAAGCCAGCAGGGACACCGCATGCGTGAAGCTTGCTCAGCAGACTAGCGTGCCAGACCCTGTCAAAGGCCTTTGAGATGTCGAGGGATTACGCAAGGGCTTCACCGTGTTTCTCAATGGCCTCGCCCCAACAGTGCGTGACATACACAAGAAGATCTCCGGTGGACCAACCACGGCGAAAGCCATACTAGCGGTCAATGAGGAGCTCATTGTTTTCAAGGTATGCCAGCAACTAGTTGTTGAGTAACCTTTCCATTACTTTACACAGTATGGAGGTTAATGCGATTGGTCTATAATTGGCAGGATCGCTAGGATATTGTAGTCCGTGAAGCCTTAAGGGATTAAGTTTCGCACGGATAGTAAGTAGTCTTTTCAACCCGGCGAAACTAAAAGCGACTACGAAAATCTCAGTGGCCCTTATAACTGAGATTATGTATACGCCGACGATTTATGTTTCGTCACAGACTCCGCAAGTGGTCTTCAAAATCTTATGACCAATTATTTAAATGAGGCATGCACTAAGTTTAGGCTTAAAATTAATTTCAAAAACCGAAGTGATGGTGGCAGGAGGGCTACATGACAATGTACTACTTAATGTATGTTATGAAGACAATATATTAAACCAAGTCGATAGATTCAAATATCTTGGATGCATTATTACGTCAAATTGTGACTTTTTTTTTCGTGGTAAAATCATCAGATGATTCCTCCCACCCCGGGCAGGGCCGGAGGGACTGTCAGACTTGTACTGACTAAAATCCACGGTATTCCTTCAATAGCCCTTTACGTACCGGGGACGTCAAAGTGTGACTTAGACCAGATATAGAATAGGAGCTGCTGCTGCTGCTGCTTTTGATGAACTGCGGTCTAAAGTTATCCGGTCGCATGACATCAAGCTATCCACCAAAATAAAAGTGTATAATATGGCCATTGTGCTCCCAATTTTTTTTGTATTCGTCCAAAACATGGGTCCTGTACCGTAAACACATTTGCGCTCTCGACAGGTACCACTTAAAGTGTCTGCGAGATATAATGAACATCCGGTTGCAAGATCGGGTCCGAAACATGGATGTTCTTCGTCGTGCAAACGTCGGAGGTATCGAGACCTACCTCATGAGGCGCCAGCTGCGCTGGAGTGGACACGTGTAGTGAATGTCGGACGACAGATTGGCTAAACGCATCTTCAGAACTCAAATATGGCAAACCTCAATGGGATGGACAATACCTAAGATATAAGGATGTTCTGAAAAGGCATATGAAAAGATGCAACATCGAACCATCTCAATGGGAGCACAAAACCGCTCAACGTTTGGATTGGAGACGTCTCATTAATCTGCAAGTCTCTGTTTTTGTATCGCTAAGACGAGAAGATTTGGACAAAAAACGAGACGAGTTGAAGGTCAGACCACCAGCGACCATACACTATTGTCGTGCGAACGGTGTGTTAACGTGCCCTACATGCAACATGGTATTCTCAGCGAAATGTGGGTACGCCAGTCACCAATGAGCGCACCGTCGGAGAGCTGAACAACCAAGCAATTGTTCAGCTCTCCGACGATGCGCTTATTAGAGCTTTCTAATGTTTGAATAAAATAGCCATCATACAGTCGCCATAGCCGAAATCGGCCAGGATGAACCACATCATCTTTATGGACGTGGAGATGTGCCAGTCCGGTTCTAGACGTTCTTCAACCATAAAAGCTCTCAGCCACGATTTGATTTTTCGTAATTTTCGCTGTCGCTACACTAACAGGTAGTGTAGCCATAATACATAAAAAATCTTATATTAGGGTACATCTCAATATCAAAATTTAAAATAAGGTCAGGTTATTACTAAAGTTTAGTCGTTCCGATTGAAGTTAGATCTAGCTAGACGTTAGACCTTGTCCAGAAGAAGCGAATTGGTCGCGAAACGTTTCGCGCGAATTCATTCGCGCGCTAGTAAGATACTAGGCACCAATACATCGCGTCCACAAGCATCGCGCGAATTCAAAATACGCGCGTAAATCGCGTGCACAACGCCAGACCCTCGACTCGCGCGTGATTCGCGCGTATTGCGCGCGAGTCGAGATACTAGGGACCCCTTGTTGCGTCCAGTTAAACGCGCGAACTCCGGCCGAGTGGACGTATCGGAAAAAATAGAGCGCCAAAATTTTGATACGGAATTGTTTATAGACGAAATACATTCTATTTTCCCTCCGTTTTTGTCTCTTCCAGCGACGGTAAGCTAACCACGAAACGACCGCTTCGTTCAACTCCATGCTTGCATGCAAATGCTCGCGCGTTGATACGCTCTTTCTGGACGCAACGATCGCGCGTGATTCGCACAAGAGAATCGCGACGAATTCGCTCTTTCTGGACAAGCCTTTAGTCGAAACAAAGCGCGCGCAAGTGTCACACGAAATGTGAGATATGAAAGGAGGAGCCGTGCGGTGGCTCGGTAAAATTCGATGGATGCGTTTATTCCCGAATAATGCGTTTGCCTTCAAAAAAATTATTATATTAAATATTGAAAGTACTTAAATAAAACTATATTGTGACAAAATATATAAAAACATTATGTTTAACAATTTTAATTAGCGTTCCACCTAGGCCCTGGACCCAGCCCAGGGGGGGGTCATGACCCCCATGACCCCCCCCCTGGATCCGCCACTGAGTGCGACGCCAGATTTGTCGGGGACTACGACGCTTTCTTTTACTCTGAGGATTCCAATCAAAACAGAAGGATTGGTACTTCCTGAAAAATACTGAAAGTGTAATCCAGAATTTAGTTGTACCCCGTGTAGGCTATTGATCATCGGAAATTAAATTCCTTGCTCATGCTATTGCGTTATTCAAAAAGCATACAATTTTTAAGAAAAGTTGGCTCTCGTATAAAAGGCTCGGCACTAATGTTTGTATAAATCGTACTTACCTGGCCTGCCTCGGCATTCAGTACGTTAGGTGTTTTGAATGCGAGGCCAAATTGACTCCATTAAAAGTTTTGAAAGCGCTCGTAGCTTAGATAATTTACTGAGAGAGTTATGCCGTCTATAAAAGCATACGTGGGTACTGAAAACTAATGAATTTATGTTTGTGTTTATATTTTCGTACTTTGCTAAGTAGACGCTTAATGTTTTAGGCCATTGAAGTAGTAACCCACATACATATATGTAGGTACCTCTATTTGTGTTACCACTGGCTTTTTCGGATCAACCTCATCCCAACATCTAAATATTTATGAGATACGACTTAAATCAGTGTGACTACCCAAATGATTGTCGTTGAAGAAAAATTTATGGGTACTCAAAATTTATATCCAATCGCTTAAAAGGTGCTTGTGTTGCTAACCCTGCTCAGCGGATATCTTTTAAGCCACAGTTTTAAACAGTAGATATAGCCAAACTCGATAAAAGAATATGCTTTCCAGTCCGTCACTTAAAAGCTTCATAATAAAGTTACACAAAATACTTCTTTGAGTTATATGCTTCTTTGCAAACGGTTTATCGTTAGACTAAGGTGCGTTGAAACAATTCCTAATCCTATATAGCTAAGGGCCAATTATTCAATAGTCATAGGTATACCATTTATCCGAGTATTCTAAATGAAGGAACGGTTTGCCAGTTTTGGGTCGGTTTTTCAATAATCGGAAAATGTTTGTTTAATGGTACAAAAAAGAGGAAAATTATGTCAAACAGCCAATATTATTCTTCGGTTTTACATCTATCGACTATCAGAAAATTACCTCTAACAAGAATCTAGGAATTGGCTGATAGATTAGAGTGCATATACAGTCATTATGTATCTGTAAATATATTCTATCGTGTGCAAACTTTTCCTTTGAAATTGTGGTGATCTCACAGGGGACGGGACCCCATAATTGATAAGAGAGCACGGGGGCACAGGACGTAGTAATTAGGGAACGGGGAAGCAATTATGACTTTAATAGGAGTACGATGCTCACGGCCCGTACATTTGCTCCTTAATAATGTTATGTGTTGCTTTGTTGAACGCTAAAATTTGATAAAGGAACTGTTTCAAACCAACAATCTACAACCTTATTATAGAACTTTAATATCAGCAACACCTTGATAACGCTATGTGTCTGTCTGTGATTTTCCAAGCAATATTAGTTTTTTTTTTTAATAGTGATAGGCTAGCGTTTGCCCACTATCTCACCTGATAGTAAGCGATAATGTGGTCCAAGATGCACGCTATATTTCGGATGAACCTGCTCTTAACCTAGGCCATGCCTGGTGGTAAGCGATAGATGTGGTCTACAACCAAACGAGTGAGCCCAGAAGACGCCTATTTATTCTTGCTTTTAAGGCGGACGGGTCATATGTGGTAGGGAACACAGAAGCCGGCAGAGAATTTTATGCTGGGACGTTATGTAAAACTATCGTTAGATTCGTATTACTGTTTTAAGTTCTGTGCCTCCCACTTTCTTTTCACTGATAAATATGAGTATCTACGCGAAGCAGAAGTTGTTAGAATCATAACGTTGTTACAATGCATGGTGTGAGCCAGCAAAATGTTACTCGACTGCAATGGGCATCTAGAGACCGGTAGCTACATCAGAAGACCTGGTTCAGGTCGAAAAGAAAAACGTCAGAAGCCTTAGAAATCGTCATATTTCTGATGTATATTTATCAACACCTGCTCAGAGATATCCCAAGTGTCGCTGTTAGTGATAGGACAATAGCTAAACGCCTTAAGGAACGTGACTTACTACTATTACTCTAACTCTGCTTCAAGTGTAGGTTGATATTTATAAATCACACCTATATCTATTTGAGGAATTCACACAGATGTATGATTTATTAAGTAGTAGTAATGGTTTTTAGTGTTCCGTACCCAAAAGGTGAAACGGGACCCTATTACTAAGATTCCGCTGTCTGTCCGTCTGTCACCAGGCTCAGGCAGGTATCTCATGAACCGTGATTACGATTCTAAGTACCATGGAGAATAAGAAAAAACTACAAACAATAAAAGTAAATGAAAAAAAAAAACAAAGAAAATAATAAAAAAAAAATTGTTCATTTATTATTCGATTGATCGAAAATATGGTATCATTATTTTAGTAAGTGACATTAGCTTATTCACAGAACAGAGCTCGTGTCAGCATACTGCGTCAATTTAAAGTCCTGGTACAGGTACCAAAATGATTAATCCAATCGATTTTTAAATGGTGGAATAATCATCAAATTTCTCCTCCCGCTGTGGGAGAAGGGAAAGGCAGTGTCAGACTTCTACTGATTAAAAACCCACCCTGCTCCTTCAGTTGCCCTTCCTTTCCGTGGTATCTCGTTAGAACATTCACGCAACCCTGTAACGCATATCAGACTTGCCTTCGATTTTTAACAATCTGTAACGTATTACGTATCAAAATGACTTCTTGTGTAGCTAAACAGTGTTTGCTGATAAGGTGGTTTTATGTGTGTGCGGTCAGGTTTGGCAAATTAAAGAGCGTGTTCTCAGTTGAAGGTTCACTGAACGACTGACACAAATTGACTACAATAATATAAGACAGGGTTGGATTTATGTATGTTGAAAAAGATAGTACAAAAAATGAAAAGGATAGTATTTATACAAAACATATAGTACACTTTCATTATTTTTAATTTAACCTATAATAGTCATTAAAATCAACACCTGTTAAGGCAAAATTTCCTCCTCTTCTAAGTTTAGTTAAGTTCTTGAATATTACTATTAGTTCTATCTTCATCCTTGGCATTTAATCTCATCAATATATCCTCAGTAAGAATAAAATCAGTAAAATTCCCACTTTTGCTACCGTTTTTGATAGCGTCACAAGACAATAAATGGCATTTTAAATACAAATTATTATAGTACAAAATCTAACCCTGGGAAAGAGAGAAGTGTACCTCGGAGGATAATCGGGGAATCCCCGGCCATCAACACAGAAAACATCGAAAGATCGGAATTCAGTCGGAATATTCATCATATGACGTAAAACTACGCATTCCGGAGCAAACTTTAAATTATAGTATTTTACCGTACTATCCTTAGATGTGGATAGTATATAGTACAAAGGGCGAAATTATAGTATAAATACTATAATTATAGTACAAATCCAACCCTGATATAAGAACTGGCCAAGTACATGATGTGCCGCTCTACAGGGTTACCAATGCACTTAGTTTTAAGATTTTTACTTATATTTTTTATTTTATAAGGTGTTTGACTGTATTGTAACTCATCCTTGTTAAACTTAGTTACCGTTGATAGTTTTCCTTTTAACTTCTGGAGTATACTTTTAGTTCAAATTATACTCAAAACTACCACGGAGGCAGGAGAACCCACTGCCATAAAGCGAAGGAGGTGGCTGAATGCGTGATGGAGAGACTACTCTATTCTTGACGTCCGAGCAGCCGCGGGAGACGCCGCGGACGTCGTGGATCGTGAGTCGATCTCCAGCCACGATGAGCAGGAGTAGCTCACCGTCCAGGGTTTACAGCATGTCGTGTTCCACGCGTGTTCAAAGAGCAATCAGTAGCATTAACAGGGCCCGACAGGGCCATTGCCTGCCAGTGTTGCGGAAATGTTCTAACAAGATACCGCGGCCCTGGAACGTAAGGAACGCAACGTTGAGCGAACAAGGTGGGTTTTTAGTCTGTAGAAGTCTGACACTTTCTCCCGCTCCGCCCAGAGCAGGAGGAGGCGTGCGATAATTTTCTCAACGAAAAAAGAAGCCCAAAATGTTGAAAGCCCAATTGAAAATATTGTGTACGAACGATAGTTTTGGAAGGTACGGATATACCGGAGATACGGAGCAGGGACCGAAAGGTTAACCCGTATGAGGGTTTTAAACCGGTTAATTTTTAGGATTAGGTTACAAAACCCTCAATAAAGGTTAACCCGTATTATAGGGTTAATCAGCCTATAAGAACCGGTTTCGACATAAGGTGCCTTTTAGCACATAAAACATCTGCAAGAAAGTGACAGAGATAACTACCACGCGGTGTTTGATCGTGTACCGACATGACTCTCGAAGTCACCGCGTAGAATGCATTGAACTTTGAGCCCTATTAATGTTGCACAATACTGTTTTTAATATTGACTAATGTTCGACGCTAAAATATTAAAAATAATATTTCGATTCTAGCGCATTTCACCGACCGACACGGTTGAATTGTGAGTGTGTTTGTACTTGTACATATCGTCGTTTGTCGTAGGTACTTAGTAGAACTTTGTTATTTTTAACAGACTTCAAAAAAAGGAGGTTCTCAATTTTATTAGTCTTGAACAATTTTTTTTTTAATGTATGTTAAGTACCTCATAACTCGGAGACGGCTGGACCGATTTGAAAAATTATTTTTGCGTTTGAATGGGTATACTTTCTAGTTGGTCCCATTGTTACAAAATCAGGATCTGATGATGGGATCCTGGAGAAATCGAGGCAACTCTTCAAATATTATAGGCACACCTATAGCGTTTTGGGTATTTCTTATAGTACCTTGAGCAGTTGCGTCCGAAAAGTACCATTTGGGGAAGTTGAACTGATGATGAAGACCACAGATGGCCACTGAAACTCCTCAATAATAAGTATTTCGTGGATTGCGATTCGATTACTTGAGTACGGATGTTAAACACTTTATGCTCGTCACAATACATATGGTGATGTAGAGCTGATGGTCAAGTACCAGCTGAACTCCTCAAAAATTAACGGCTATGCATCGGGAAAAGCAATATTTTGTAAAAGGTGATAAGTTGTTGACATTATGGCTTTTGTAACTAGATAAATTACAAACCGGCCCACTAAAAAGCGTGAAAAAATTTTTTTTTGCAAAAATTAGAACCGACTTCCATATCAAAACACTACAAAGCCAAAAATAACTTTAATTTCTATATGGAAGTCGGTTCTAATTTTTGCTAAAAAAATTTTTGATCTCATAATTAGCACATACATAAGTAGCGTTATTACCAACCTGTTTTGAAGTCAAAACTTCTTTTGCATCGTTGTGATTTGAAAGTTTATGAAACAAAAAAGGGACAGTAAAAAGAGACAGACACAGAAATTTATAAGAAAAAAAAGCCAACATTGAAGGTTTCACTTCTACCACGTGTGAATTGCCCACATGTTTTATTTTTATTTTTATACCTACGTGAACTTATAGTGATCTGATTAAGTATGCCTAAAACCAGGCGTCCGTCACTCGCTCAAGGCCACGCGTTATATGCCTTCCGCTTCGCGTATTGCCGTCGGTACATCCGACAGTGGGCTGCCGCACGCCTGCCTGAACCTTTTTAAATAATTTTGACAACGTCATAATGGATCGACCTAAAAACAATTGATTTTCCTCCGCTTTGCTACTGTTTCCATTTTGATTACTTATTTATTACAATTATTTACGCGGTTTCGGATATTTTAGACGTTAAAATTTATATAATCGGGAAAACAGGGAAGGAAAAAATGCATCTATCATTTTATTAAACTGAAACATATTTGATCAACAAATAAAAAAAGAATTGTTTTTCTACAACATTCGTTTTTTTACCAATATCAGCATAGGCACAACCATAGAAATATAATATTATATTTATGGGTACAACCCTAACACATTCGTGGGTCGCGCGGCGGTTAAAACAATCTTAACTCTCTGTGTACGGAATTATGGTACATTTCTTCTCGCTGCAAACAGCTGGTATTATTATTATTAGGTACCCGCGCTCGCATTGAGCTGCATTGCGCCAAGATATCATCTCCGTGAGCGGTGTCTATGAGTGCGTTGCTCGAGCGCGCTTTTTATGTAGATTGACTTCTGAACCTATCTATTTTGTGGCTGCACAGTGGGACGGCACCGCGTGCCTATCAATTATTGGTCGTTAGCTTAGATGTAGCGCTCGGCGGCTATGTTGCTTACTAGTTTTGCATTACAAGATAAGGACCAAGCTAACACAATCAATGTACAAAATATAAAATCCCACCAAAACATCCTGTAAAAAATTAGCCAAGCCTCGCCTAAGCTGCTCGTTTCTCTATAAAAAGTAATGAAATCTCTAAGCAAAGCGAAGCCAAGTCTAAGGATCTTTACTGCGATTTCCTTATTAATATAGTTAGATTTTATGTAACCGGCCGTTGAACATACTCTGTGCACTTTTTTTTACTAGTTAATACATCGAAATCAACGGCCAAGTCACCGTGCATTTATGGGCATAAAGGTACAATATATTAAAAACGGCATTATAATCATACGCACTTTAGCGACAGAGGAAGTCTACAGAAGTCAAGCAAATTCAGCGTATATTCACCAAACTTTACTGCGTTAACAGAAAATCCTGATGACATGGTTTGCAGAATTATGTATAATCTCTTGATCAACTCTTCATCGATACCCGTGATTTCTGCAGAACATTGATAGGTTTGGAAGAATCTCCTTGCCGTATTTCCGTCATTGCTGTTTCCAGAATCTTGACGAGGTTTATCAATGTGTAAACCAAGCAATTTCCGGAAGCGAGTTTGAACGTGCTTCTTTTTCTCTTCTTTAATCTTTTATTCTCTGGAGTCGATTCAGCCCACTTTTCAAATCCTAGGTTATAAGAAATATGCAGAATCATTTCCATACATCTTATCCAAGCATGTAAGGTAGCCAGCCCGTATTTAAACGTATCTTCATTCTCAATTCTTGCAGTTACTTTTGTTATATTGTGCATCTGTCTAGGAGTTGCTCCACAAACAGTACATGAAGCACTCGATGGAGTCTGCGTTAACACTTGAGCAACTTTCCCGTCGATCGTTGTCATAAACAGCTCATGTCTTACTCATGTTACCTTCTTTTCCTGCAGGCGTTCGCGTTTGACTTAATTCATTAATTTTTGCTTCAAGTTCACTTACAGCAGCTGTAGTTTTTTCAGGAGTTGTTTTTGCTAATTCCAGAGAAATGAGTCTGCAATATCTAACTGAAGAACATGTTGGATTTTGCGATATAACTACTTTACTTTATTCATCCACTAGTCTCAATGGTACAAGTGAAACTATAAACATATTAGCATCCGATATTTGTTCATTTTCTTCCGGTAAAACTTGTTTATACTCACTTTGTCCCGAGGATCCATCGCAACCCCATTTGCTATACATTTTGAGACGGGTGAACTTTTTCGAAACCGAATCTATTTTTAAAATACGACAGGAAGGTTCACTTTAGCACTTATATTCGTTACGGATATGCTTGACGCAAGAGGATAGCAATCCTTCTTTGCTTCAGCCAAAATTTGGTATGATGGAAATATCGAAAATAAGTTTTTCTCAACAAGTCTCAGCCTCAGGTAGGAATATTGAGCTTTGGATAGATCGGTTTCAATATATATACATAATGCTTCTTCTTTGGTATGGGAAGGTACACCATCTGGACTTCGTAAAATGACTTTTTCTCCTCCTTTTCTGTATTTCTCGTAATACTCACAATCGAAGCTTCATCATTTTCACCCATAGATCGTAAACCTTGAACATAAGCGTAATGCACATGTTCCATTCCATACTCCCAGAGTAATTCCAAGTTTTTACGTTTTTTTCGTACTCTCCGAACACGTCAGGATTTTCTTTTTTTTCACGTACTCTAAACTCGCCATTTAACCAATTTGTGTTTTGGCTCTCGAAGCAATCTTGTTTTCTTTGAGCTTTCACCCATTTTTGGTTACAAATCGTAATCAAATTTCTTTGAATACTTTGCATAACCGTGCTCACATCTGTTGTTGATAAATGGAAATTGTCCAACAAATATTTTCAATGTCTGAAGTACTTTTCCCGCTTATTATCTGAGCACATATATCGCGTCGAAAACACACAAATTCACTCATTTTAAACTTTTTTCAGCAAATTCACAGTTACCGAAGGAAGGTATCCGGACTAGTGTTGCAAAAAACTCGAGTCCTCGAGTCTTAATTTTAAAGACTCGACTCAAATAAGCAAGACTCGGTGTGCTAAAAAGGTTCGGAGTCTAGAGTCAAGCCGAGTCTGAGTCATTTAACAACCACTTGTGTCTTACAAAAGGACTCGAGTCTTAAAATGAACTCGAGTCTTCAAGAAAAACTCGAAGCATGAAGATGAGACTTGAAACTCATCATTCGAAAAGACTCGAATAGGTGATAAGTTTACATTAAAGGTTATGTAATTCTGCACTAAAAAAAACTGACACGAAAAAATCATTACAAATCAGCTAAAAACTCACTTCTATGAAAATAGAGATGTGAAGGTAAATTGGCTTTATATGTTGAGATACTACCTGTACCTGTTAACGTAACAATTTAATTGCTAGACTCATACATGAAAAGAACTTGAGTACGACTCGCCGCATAAAAAGGACTCGAGCGCACAAAGAGACTCGAGCTCTCATGTCACATACAAGGGCTCGTAGAGAACTTAGTTCTCGAGTCTTGGAGTCCTGTTGTAATGAGTCGAGTCTTGTAATTCATCATCCGAGTCCACTAATCCGAGAACACTAATCCGGACACTGATGAACACGCTGCAAACCCGAGTATTTATAGGACCCTAGTTTCAGTAACTTGTGCAAAACCAATAACAAAATTGATAAAAACAGTTTTCACACTAATACTTATTATAATTACAACAACAGATAAGAACTATGCAACATGATTTTTATCACACGTGTGGTTAAAATGGTCGCCGCAAAAAAAAATTTCGTGTGAAAATATATTTAGGTCGACATTTTTGCTTCTAGTTCGAAATGGCGCAGCAATGACGCAGGTTTTTTTTGTATTACTGAATAGGTAAGGTATCTAAACATGTCATTAACTTGACATCGGGAGCCATCGGTAACAAGGAAACCTCAACTTGAAAATTAAATAGACGTAAAATTTCCTTATGACAATTAAAAATCATATTAAAAAATTCGAAAATATATTTTTCATCACAAAATAACGTAGTTATGAACTAGAAATCTTAAGTTGAACTTCCATAACGAGTAGTCTAGTTAATATCAAATTATCAAAGTATAAAGTTTGGGTGTAATTTAATGCACCTAAAAAATTTTTGTATTTTTTTTACTATTATATCGGGTGGCTTTATCATCTTAGAATGTAAAACAATCAAAACAGTTTCAGTAACACGACTTTTGTCCCAACTAATTTTGAGATGGAAAATACCGGTTGGTCCCATAGTGCGTCGCGCCGTGCGCGTCTAGTGGCGTGCTGCGTGACCTGTGTTGTGCGCCGTATCATTGCGTATATATGCTACTAAGTGTCCAACTTGTAACTTCTTTTTAAATATTTTTGGGGCAAAAACAAAAAAGGTTTATAAAATATTAGATTCGATTTAGTTACTTATTCCGAACGAACTATATTCACATTTCGCATATTCTAAACATAATGTTGTATACTTACGGGTAAAACATTCCCACCTCGGAACACCTTTCAGGTGTGTAATATACAGAACAAAGTAAACCAATAAATATAGTAAAATAAATAAAAAAATTGGCCAAGTGCGAGTCAAACTCGCCCATGAAGGGTTCCGTAGTAACTATAATAAATATAATTTAATATATTTATTTGAAAAAAAAAAACTTAAAAATGTCTCAAAACTAGTTTATTTGCAATTTTTACAAGTACGCCAAATAACTTTGTTTTTCATAGTGTTTGTATGAATTACAAAGTTATATTTGCGGTTTTAGAAAATATGCTGTATCTCAAAAACTGCAGACCCGATCTCGTTCAAACCAATTTTGGTTGAAAGATTACATTAAGATCTATAGCATATATTTTTCTTCATATTTTTCACTCTATAATTATAGAAGTTATAGTGGGGGGGACACACATTTTACCACTTTAGACGCGTATATCTTTTAAACGATTAACTTTATGAAAAAGTGGTTTTAGACACATATATATCATTTTTGAAGACCTGTCTATAGATACCACACACGCATAGGTTTCATGAAAAAATATATTTTCAGTTTCAGTTCCATGTATCGGGAGCCCCCTTTATTTTAAATGTTTTTTTTTTTCATAAAATCGGAAAGCGGTTCACAGAATACATCTACCAAGTTTCACATGTACAGTTCTAACAGTTTCGGAATAAAATGGCTGTGACATACGGACGGACGGACAGACAGACAGACAGACAGACGGACAGACATGTTGAAACTATAAGGGTTCCGTTTTTTGCCATTTGGCTACGGAACCCTAAAAAGATACCTAACCTGTTCTACCGTCTAACTACTTACTAAAAAAAAATTTTTAGCAAAACATAGAATCGACTTCCATATCAAAACACTACAAAGGTAAAAATAACTTTAATTTCGGAAGGCGGTGTCAAAAACGAAAATATATATAAAACTAAAGACACCGCCTTCCGAAATTAAAGTTATTTTTACCTTTGTAGTGTTTTGATATAATAATAATAATAAGACATTTATTTCAGACGAGTTGTCCATATTCTGTTAGTAACACAAATCTTATAAAGCTATTGTTAGTACCCAAAAAAAAAAAAAAAAACATAAAATAAAAGTAACCGTAAGGTGGTACCGCACAGGGGTGCCAGTTTATGGCAAACCCTGGACACGACCACCCGTAGTGTGTAGTCGCATCCAGTGCCGCCACATCGGCGAGTCCCAGCGGCCCACGAACACTCTCAGAAGGCTGTTCGAGCTGATATGGAAGTCGGTTCTATTTTTTGCAAAAAAATTTTTTTCACTCTTTTTAGTGGGTCGGTTTGTAATTTATCTAGTTACAAAAGCCATAATGTCAACAACTTATCACCTTTTACAAAATATTGCTTTTCCCTGTGCATAGCCGTTAATTTTTGAGGAGTTCTCCTGGTATTTGACAATCAGCTCTACGGAACGTCATATGTATTGTGACGAGCGTAAAGTGTTTAACATCCGTACTCAAGTAATCGAATTGCAATCCACGAAATACTTATTATTGAGGAGTTTCAGTGGCCCTCTGTGGTCTTCATCATCAGTTCAACTTCCCCAAATGGTACTTTTCGGAAGCAACTGCTCAAGGTACTATAAGAAATACCCAAAACGCTATAGGTGTGCCTATAATATTTGAAGAGTTCCCTCGATTTCTCCAGGATCCCATCATCAGATCCTGATTTCGTAACAATGGGACCAACTAGAAAGGATACCCATTCAAACGCAAAAAGGATTTTTCAAATCGGTCCAGTCGTCTCCGAGTTATGAGGTAACATACATAAAAAAAAAAAAAGTTCAAGACGAATTGTAAACCTCCTTTTTTTGAAGTCGGTTAAAAAGACACCTACCTACTTACCTGCCTACATTTCTCAATTTGCTTTTGTCATTGAATTTTTAATGTTCACCATACACTTACCTACCAAACATTTTCATTCCACTGTGCGTGGTTACGCACATAATTTTGAATAAGTGCAAAATTCAACAAAAGAGCGACAAATAAACCGGAGCAACAAACAGCCGCGTGTGACGTAAGATACCGCGACGCAGCCGAGATTGTGCAACTTACAGGTTCTGTCTCTTTCATTCAGATTAATCAGCAATATTTTATAGATTAACCTTTATAGTATACAGGTTAACCCGTATAAAGGTTAATCAAACAAATGGGTTAAACGTCTAACCGGTTAACCTTTTAATCCGATTAATGGGTCCTTGATACGGAGAGACACTCACCAAAAATAGCTTACCATATGATAGCGAAATAAAATTATTATCTTAAATCGGAAAATGAAAGATTAGGTAAATACCATCGGTTCACATTTGGCAGAGGCATGCCTCATTTCAAATTAAAGGCAAATTTGTTAACCTCTTCCGTTTTAAGTCTGTCCAAAATTATTAATTGGTGACGCAATTCATTTAAAATACAATATTTTTTAATTCATTATAACGTTTTGTGCGTATGGGTGATAATTATTATCAAAATACTGTCCTAATGGGGCACACTTCACGTATATGTATTCCTATTAAGTTCATTACTTTCAATATTAGGGGTTAAAATGTAACATTGCCGATTTGAACTGAAAAATAAAAACTCGTTTTTTTTTCTAAAATGTAACATACTTATTTAACCAAAATAGGTATTTACCCTCATTATTTAGACGGTGTTGAATCGGAAGGTTATTTATGCCTTTGCAATAGAACTCTCGAGATCTATACCTATTCGACAAACTACATTTGAGTCTATTAGAATCAAAAACCGCAATGTCCTTGAAAATAGAAACCTATACCTTCATGTTTACAGCCAATCCACAGATTACTATATTAGTAGCAAGCTACAGATATGACAGTGAATTTTCTGCTTATCTAGTTTCCTAGTGATCCGATTTGGCGCTGCAGTCACTGACATGACAGTAGCGAGTAGAGAGAGAGTAGACAGTAGAAAGCGCTTCTCATTGAGAATTTGAGATAGGAAAAGTATCTACCTATGGAGATGGCATATTCTACTATATGAAGAATAGTTATACAAATATCTATCCAATCGACACACACAAGTAAAAAAGCATTTCGTCTCTTTTTAACCAACCAAAAGATGTATAATTATGAAAAGAGAGACATCAAAATTTTTATGAAGTACAATTTTGGCATCACTTTTATCTGACGTCAAAATCATGTCTATGCGTGACCGGTCGCCATATTGACTGCCCAAAGTACTCTGTGGTTTTGGGGTAGTTGTGCTGTCAAACAGTTGCTCAAGATATTTTTGTTGTCTTATAGAAAAATACGTAGGGTAAACCACCAGTAACTGGCCTCTTAAGCATTTTTGCCAAGTCATACCTACTTGGATTATGTATCAATAAGTTACGATATTAGATTTATTGTAATGCTACACAATAATATGCATATTCTTTTATGTAATTTGAGGTTTTGAAGTAAAACAAAACAATATCTTGTATAGAATTTTAATAGAAACAAAAAACTATCACTTTTTGGTAGTTACTAGCCACAAAGTTTAGAAACTGGCCGTGATTAAACTATTAATTGGCCACATGAAAAAAGTTTCAGTTTCATCCTACTATCTATATATAAAGGAACATAAAAAAAATAACTTTAAACAAAACAACATTCATTAAGCCGGGTCCGCTGCGACGTGTTTTCGTGTTTGCAAACAGCATAACATTGTTTGCTAACAGAATATAGGCGTGGCCTAACAGTTTTGTTAGCAAAAACACAATAACATGTTTGCCGAGACGAATGGATAACATCCCCGCGTTCGCCTGCGGGAAGGGGGAAATTGACGCATTTTGTGTTCGCGCTCACTATCCCTATTTTTTTAATCTCAGAGACAGAATTGCTACATTCAAATGTCAACTAAATCTACTATTGCTATATAACAGCTTCCACGTCTCCTTCGTCGGAACTCATTTTTGAAATTAAACAAAAGCATTACAACAATAGGCGCAGCGGACGGACGGTTTTACTAACATGTTTTGCTAACATGTTTTGATAACATGTTTCGTTAAGTCGGGTCCGCTGCGACGTGTTTTCGTGTTTGCAAACAGTACTTATAACATTGTTTGTTAACAGAATATAGGCGTGGCTTAACAGTTTTGTTAGCAAAAACACAATAACATGTTTGCCGAGACGAATGGATAACATCCCCGCGTTCGCCTGCGGGAAGGGGGAAAATGACGCATTTTGTGTTCGCGCTCACTATTCCTATTTTTTTAATCTCAGGAACAGAATTGCTACATTCAAATGTCAACTAAATCTACTATTGCTATAACAGCTTCCACGTCTCCTTCGTCGGAACTCATTTTTGAAATTAAACAAAAACATTACAACAATAGGCGCAGCGGACGTGCGGTTTTACTAACATGTTTGGCTAACATGTTTTGATAACATGTTTTGTAAGAAAATTGGCGCAGCGGTCCCGGCTTTATGTCAGACAATGACTCAATATTTTACCCGTAATATTAATATGAGATCAAAAATAATACGACATAGGAACTTTCTTAATTTACACGAACAACAAATCAACAAATCTAACATTAATATAGTTTTATAGAATAAAGTTAGAACCGAAGCCTTGCTTTCGCGCTTCTTCACAAGCAGTACTAAATAATGCATTACAATCACCGTCAGATGAGTCAGTGTTACTGTCTCAATAGCAGATGTGGCATAAAAACTGATCCTCATCTTCTACGGGTACATGGATTCTGTGATATGACGGAATACAATTTAAATGAAACCGTTTTTTACACTGGTTACATTTAATAACCCTACGTGTAATGAGATTCAAACAAAAATCACAAACAACTAATTGTTCATTAACCTCATATGTATTTTCAGTCTTTTCTGTACTTAAATCTTCTTTAATTATCTTTATTTGACTTTTTCCATCACTTTTTTTGTTGGTTTTGTTCTTGCAGTCTCTTTCTTTCCTCTTTTGCAGCTTGTTCTTGTGGCCAATAACTAAAAATATGCAAAAAAATTACTTCAGAAACTAGCCACCCTCTTAAAAACGGCTCATTTAAGATTTTATTACAATTAAGCTAAAGATTCATATAACTTACCATGAAAACACGTAGAAATATGCTATTCTTTCACCAACGCTAAGTATTATCATTATCACCCATAATTTCAATTTTGTAAAACTAAAAACTTAGCCACTAACATTTACGTAGGTCCAATGATATTATAAAGTACAGATATGTTACGTTCATAGTAATTTGCGTTGAAATTTGTTCCGCGTAGTAAAAACTGCACACATCACGGATATCTATGGCACACATTGACAAGTTTTACTGATAAGTAGAACAAAAGATACGAAACAACACGCAAGTGAAAGAGATAGGTATAATTCTAACAGTTGCGCTTTAAATGAGTCCTTGTGCCGTAGGATAACATTTTTATAGCCGTAGAGTGGACACTCGATTGAAAAGTAAGTACGTAGGTAAGAAATTAAACATCATAATGGTTAATCACGGATCAAGTATTACCACTAATGTTTTTATTCAGCTTAGCCCATTATATTCAAAACTAAAATAGAAATTAATAGTCATTATGTTAATGAAGTAATTTATGATCAGTCATAACAATAATTGTATGATTCGAAAACTTCGTCAAATCGGAACTTCATCTTGGATAAAGCAGGTGGAAAGCTAGTAATCAATAAATAATCAATTACATGACACAACTATAGGTTTCATAATGAAATGTCATGTAGCGGTTTCTTACCTATACTAACCAAACAAATTCAACGTTGGCGAAAATGCAATCAACAGGTAGCTGACATTTTATAAAACACTAGCTTTTGCCCACGACTTCGTCCGCGTGGAATAGTTACTTTAGGCTAACGTTAAATTTAACCCCGATTTTGAAGCATTCTTTATTGGCGCTCTGCTTCTATTGGCCTTAGCGTAATGATAAATATAGCCTTTCTCTATAAATTGACTATTTAATTTAAAAAAAAAAATTCAATTCGAAGCAGTAGTTCCTGAGATTATCGCGTTCAAACAAACAAACAAACTCTTCAGCCTTGTATTATTAGTATAGATAGCTGTTGCCCGCGACTTCGACCGCGTTTCCGTCGTTTTTCGTAAAAAAAAGTAGCCCATGTCCTTCCTCACTGTTCAGTGGTTTTGATGTAAGAAACAGAATAACTTTCGTAATTTAGTAAGGAAATATAATATTTCAATCTATTATACTATTGAAAAATATCGCAATACGGTACCTCACAATATTATTGTTAATAGCTGTGCCCGCGACTCCGTCAGCGTGTAACTCCTTGTGTGTTATTAAGTTAATGTATTGTTAATATTGTTTATATCACGTTCACATGAGGCTTAAGTACCTATAGAACGAAATTTTATACCTTCGGGCGAGAAACGCGTCGAGCGCGGCGACCGATTCTCAAAAATAATCCTTATAGCATGATTCAGTATTCACGCGCGATGGCTTATTATTAGCGTAATTCATGTATAACTTTGGTGTTTCTATACCGATATATATGATTCTTTTTTATGGAATAGTTAATAATGTTAACTTTTTCAATTAGGGGTGACTGATAGTGTTATAAACGTAAGAGTAGACAAATATTATAATTTGAAAGCTTCGAACTGCTAAGCTATCGGGAGTTACACGTGTTATTGTGAGTCAACCATAAAAGATAGACATATGCTGTCGTGGGATATTTTTTATATAATTTTAAGGAGAACATTTCCGTCATGAAATGATTTGTGTAGCTTTAACCATTAAGGTTGCACACGCGACGGAAGCTTAAAAAATGGAGTAACTTCTCCCGTTTTCCCAACATTTCCCTTCACTGCTCTGCTCCTATTGATTGTAGCGTGATAAAAAGTATACTATAACCCGCTCAGGAGTATGAAAAATAATTGTACCAAGTTTCATTAAAATCCGTCGAGTAGTTTTTGTTTCTATAACGGTTATACAGACAGACAGACAGACAGACAGACAGACAGACAGATAGACAGACAGACAGACAGACAGACAAAAATCTAACTGATTGCATTTTTGGCATCAGTATTGATCCTTGATCACCCCCTGATAGTTATTTTGGAAATATATTTCATGTACAGAATTGACCTCTCTACAGATTTATTATAAGTATAGATTATGCAGGCTGCATTATGTTTTATAAAATGTTTTAGTTACCTACGTCTATAATTAGAACTGCATTTTTTTAAGCATTGTTCGACCACATTTCGAAACATGTTTGTTAGTACTTTGGAAGTGATTGCTACATATCCTGCTGTTTTTTGATGTTATCCAGACTGATTCGCTTTTTTGTTTACGAACAATTGCGATCCAATCTTGAAATCGAACCTGATCCCTCGGAAACCTAATTCAATAAAAAACAGTTATAATCCTCAATAATCAGTCAAATGAACTTTAGTCAACAAAATTGTAACACAAAACAAATTAAAACAAGTCAATCAATATCGCTTCTACACTTGTAAACTTTTAACTAATCTATGTCCGCACGCACGCATCCTTATCGCTCTCGCGACAAAACAAGTTTGCTCTCTCTGTCTTCACCTACATATGGCTCCTAAGCATAATTTATTGGCAAGTTTTGAAAATAAATGAAATATAATAAATAATCTTAATATATTTGCATTCTCACATGTGGTATGAGATCCTTTGTATTTTGTTTACTTTGGAAGTATAATTCATACACTTCCGAAACTCACACGATGGCATTTTTCATAAATAAAATCTAAAGACACGGGTATTACGGTGCGGCACGCTTGTGGTTGCGTTCGACGCAGACTAGTTGCAAGACGTTCCAATTAGCTCGTGTTTGAGTCTTCACGACGCGCGCGCCTATAACATATCTGTACTATAAAATATCATTGCGTAGGTCGTAGTGTAGCAACTTACATGTCGAGACACGTACACCATGTAGAGATGAGTCGTATATACTGGTACAGGTATATATACCAAGTATGAGCTTCCCAGTACGCAGCCCGGGTACAGACCGAAATACTGTCATACCTTGAAGGTATGACGTCATACATATGGACCAGTACGATACGATACGAACCGCTACTACAAGGTAGCGGCCAGTTCGTGCGGTATCGGCAGTAATCGGAAAGCCGAAGCTACCCGACAGCTTACGACAGGACCCGAAGCGTCATTCGTGCTGTGAACGCTCGGACGATCTAATTCAGTTAGGAAAAAATATAAATATGTCTACGTCCTTAGGGAACATAATTGCGTAATAATGTTATTGCCTAACAATTTTACATATTTTGTCATACCAAAGAGTTCCTTAAGATTGTTAATGTTAGAGAATATTATTGCGTGTATGAAGGAAATTTACGATGTTTAGTGTAAGTAAGTATGTCCGTTCATGCGTAGGTCGAGGTCGACAATATTTTGATTTTTTATTACGTCAGTTGTGATTGCGAATTGGTAAACACCTGTTTGTTTTTATCTGAATTTATAGTAGTTACACACGCATAGTAATAGTTTTTATTTATGTGCACATAGTTAACTTTGTAGTGTAAGTTTTCTTACTTCCGTGTGTAAATATATTCAGAAGAGTGTGTAAATATTATTACCTATTAGTTAGGTAGTAGATAATTCTCTACATAATTTATAAATGAGTAAGTAATGCATCCTAAAAAAAGTGTGGCATGGGATCACTTTACCGATAAAGGTGTTTTCAAAGCAGATTGTAAAATGTGTGAAGCTGTTTTCTCATACAAATCAGGACTCACAAAACTCACAAAACATATTACACTTCTGGACACAACTATTGCCCCACCTTAGAGTTTAGGTTTCGATGGCCCCTACCGAAATATGATTGCTAGATTGAACAAAAACTGTTGATGCAGTTTTAAACCTGATACATTTTACCATCTTTTCGATCGTATAGTTTTAAATTTGAATTCAGAATACCATACGACATGGACCTACGCCTAACAAGTCGGATATGCGCCTTGTTAAAGGCAATTAATTTTTGAATAAAAAACATGTTTTATCAAATAAAGGTTTAATTTAATAACGCGTGTTGCCTCCATGGGCATCTACCACAGCTCTCATACGATTAGGCATAGAGTTTATCAACCGCTCTATGAAATTTTGAGGGATCATCTCCCATTCCTCTTCTATGGCAGTTTTCAACTCCTGCATCGTCTGGGCAACTGGCTGACGAGCCCTAACACGCCTTTTTAGCTCGTCCCACATGTGCTCAATGGGGTTCATGTCTGGGCTTCTGGCTGGCCAGTCCATAACTGTGATGTTCACATCCCGAAGATATTCCCTGACGATGCCGGCCGCATGGGCTCTTGCATTATCATGCATAAAAAGGAAATTTGGGCCCACATAGTCCGCGTATGGTATCACGTGAGGTTCTAAGCACTCACGAATGTATCTTTCAGCATTTAATGTTGGCAGCCGTGGTCCTGTAACAACCTCAAGTTGAGTTTTGCAGCTCGCGGATATACCGCCCCAGACAGTCCATGAGCCACCGCCATAAGCAACCCTCTCTTCAAAGCAGCATTGTGCGAAACGCTCTCCCTTACGCCGGTAGACCTTCTTCCTTCCATCATTGCCATGTAACACAATTTTAGACTCATCAGAAAAGAGTACACGGCTCCAATCTTGCTGTGTCCAATTTAAATGACTGCGTGCGAAATGAAGGCGCGCTGTTCGGTGGGCTCGCTTTAGTTTGGACCCATTAGCTGGCTTGTGTGGTACCATATCGCGTTCTTTTAACCTTCTCCGAACAGTTCGAGCGCTCACAGATACTCCGTGGAAGTCGCGAAGTTGGTTTTGTATCTCAATGGAGGTAAGGTGACGATTTCTCAAGCTGGTCGTCACGATGAATCGATCCTGCCTTTCAGTTGTGACCCGAGATCGTGGCCTTCCTTGGCGACGAACAAAGCCGCCAGTCTCTAGGTACCTCCGATAAACATTTCGGACCGCAGATCGACTTAAATTAAGTTGAGCACTCACGTTTCTTTGGCTGTGTCCGGCCTGAATAAGTGCCACAGCTTGGGCGGCGACTTCAGGTGAAGTATCCATAGATTATTGATAGAACCTCACCTTAATGTTAAGAATAAGTAATGTTTGTTGCAAAAGCAAAGATATCAATCACTTTTTCAAGAATTAAATCCAAGTAAACCAATAAAACCAAGTTTTCTTAGTATTCGATTGTTTGATATCAACAAACAGGCTCCAAATTGTCTTTTGTTTCTTTAAATTCTGTGTTCGAAATTCAAAAAAAGACTATTGTATGAAATTGTGAATGTGCCAGGTTCAAAACTGCATAAAAACTTTTTGCTCGACCTAATATAAAATTTTAGCTAGGACCAAACGAAACTGAAAATACAAGGTGGGCCAATAGATGTGTCCAGAAGTGTATTATCCAGAGAAAACATCTTGTGGTAAATTTAGTTAGGAGGGTCAATAATTTGAATCAACTGGAAAATCAACCTATTCAAGAAGTACAGATGAATGCCCCACCAATGTCACAAACGGGTGTGATACGTGATTTCGACTACTACAGCCGGTATTTCCTCTCATACTTTGCCAACGTCGAGTATGGTAAGAACACATCTGTCCAAAAAAATGCACAAAAAAACTAAAACAAATTAAAATATAAAGCAAAAAAAAAATATTACACATAAAAAATATAATTGTAAATAAAGTGATTTGAAATCTTTTAACTACGCCGGCTACTTAGTCATTTGAAATATAATTAATGTTGCATAATTATAATTATACCTAAATAAGTAAGCAACCATCAATAACCATCATCATACTCTTAGCCGAGTCCTAAGCCTGGTAAAGTAGGAAGGAATGATTTCATATCTCATAACGCGAACGTATGTATACTTGAAACGTCGTACCTTCATTGTAATGGTGGCATACCCATACTTATCGCATACGTTTACTTATAGAAATCATAACACACCCAAATACCTGGAAGTATTTTGAAACCCGGTTTTCATACCGGGTATTTAGCGATACCCATACCTTGAAGGCCGGGTATGGAGATTAGCAGGTATATCTCATCCCTAACACCATGAAGTTAGATTTAAGCCGGCTCTACACGTTGGCCAACACAGTGCCGAATGTAGTGGCCAGTGCCTATTCGCCAACGTGTAGAGGGGGTGTTTGTGCATCTTGGGTTGTATTGGAATGATGGCCGACGAGTTGGCGCGAGATCCGTGTGGTGTCGGTTTTTTGCAAAAGATCAAAGGGTTGTTGGCCGAGTATTGGCTACCGCGTCCACACGTTGGCCGCGCGTTTAGTATGCTACGAGCTCCCAGAACGATCGCACGCACCTGATTAAACATTTTAACCGACTTCAAAAAAAAGAAGAAGGTTCTCAGTTCGTCTTGAACTTTTTTTTTAATGTAATAATAATAATAATAATAATAATAATAATAATAATTAATCTGTGGCCCGGCTGTCAACCGAATTGTCAAAAATTTTCTTCTTGATTCTTTTAAAATAAATTTTTAATAAATAATAGTTAATACATCATGTTCAACCCAAACAAATCCTTTAAAAAAAAACCAAAGAAGCATATAGAAATGAAGAACACAATAACTTATTAAGAAAAACCAAAAACGAAAATACGAAACCAAGACGAAGAAAAAATGTTGACTAGACGCCGGGCTCGATTACTACAATTCACACGCCCAACGCCTGCGGAATCGTCGCTCAGCTCCGCCTCGCAGCCGCCGGGACCAGCTCCAGCCGTGAGTAAAGAGACTCCGGCCGCTGCAGTTGCGTCGAGCTCGAGTGACGAATACTTCTCGCCGCCGACGACACCACCACCTGCGCGTCGGCGAGGAAGAGGCCGCCCTCCGGTCGGCTTAGGACTTCGAGGCCCTCCGGCCTCCGATGGGGTCCCCGCTGCCGGTGGAAGTGTGCAGCGCATGCGATGGACACATTCCATTAATGAAAATGTCATGCGCTCATACTTTGGGGCTACAGAGGGGGGAACTAACCTGACTGCGTACCGTGGTCGGATGCTCTCTCTGTTTCAGGTACTTGAACCAGCTGTCAACGTTTCGGCCCAACGACTGTCGGATCAGGTGCGGGTAATCCAGCGTAACCGTATGTTGGATGACGCCGTACTTGATAGACTACGCCTTGAATCACGGTGCAGCCGTGTCTCATCTGCTTCACCAGTGGCCGCGGTGCAACTACAACCCAATGTCTCACCGCGACCCGACCACGTCGGTGAAGATGATGATGACGAGGCTATAACCGTGAGTACCCAGTGCAGTGAACGATTGAGGAGTGCTTTGGAGTGTGCATTACGGGAGTATCGCTCCACACAGCCTGAGCTTAAACCTCGTCTGCCTCGTTTGCCCATGCATAAGAAAAATAGGGCGCTAGTGTGTGCTCTAGATTCACTGCTGTCAAATTATTTTGACAATAGTGAAGACCTCACCGATACTCATGCGATCCTATACTGTGGAGCTGTAGCGGCTTGTCGGGTAGCTCATGTCAAGTTCCCAAAGACTGACAGAGTTATACGACCAGCTGTACCAGCTTGGCAGTGCAGGATCGAGCGTCGTATTGCTGAGGCTAGAGCACTCATTGGTAAACTTATCTGCTTCAGGCAGGGCAACACTCGTCCTCGAGTGATGCGCTTTGTGAGGCGGGTTTTCGCGGGGACTGATGTTAGTCCTCGGGATTATCTGACCCGAGTCACAGAGCGTATCGACTTCCTGAAGCAGAAAGTCTATGCGTGGGCAAATAGGATTCGCAGATATAAGCGGCGGGTGGAGCGATACACTCAGAATCGCACATTCCAAAGTAATGAACGGTGGGTTTATAGGGCTTGGGAGCGACCAGACCAAGGTGTGATTGATACTCGCCTACCGGATGATGACGCCATGTGTTCGTTCTGGCGCAGCATCTGGTCGGTGCCTGTCAGTCACACTGAGGGCGACTGGATGAGGGAGATCAAGCGCACGTGCGATCTTATACCAGAAATGGGGGCAATTACGATCAGCCCCCAAGATGTAACCCGTGCAGTCCGTCCGTTATCCAACTGGAAATCTCCAGGGCCGGACGGGCTACACAATTTCTGGATAAAATGGTTTCTAAGCTCGCACGCTCGCTTGGCCGCTCAGTTTCAGTCTGCCTTAGAGCTAGGATCGCTACCTCCATTCCTAACTACAGGAATAACCCACCTGCTCCATAAATCAGGCAGTACTTCGGAACCTAAAAATTATAGACCGATCACGTGCTTACCGACGGTCTATAAAGTTCTTACATCCATTCTGAGAGCCAAAATTAATAATCACATTGATACAAATTCAATCATGTCTGCTTCACAGAATGGATGTAGGAATGGGTCCCGCGGTACTAAGGAGCTTCTCCTCATCGATATTGCCATAAACCAACAGGTTCGTCGTTCCCGAAGGAATCTGTCGACATGTTGGATAGATTATAAGAAGGCCTATGACTCGGTTCCACATACATGGCTCATGAAAGTGTTGGAGTTGTACAAAATAAATCCAATACTCCGCACTTTCCTTGAGTCATGTATGGGGCAATGGAAGACGGTCCTCTGCTATCCAGGATGTCGACAAATCCAGGAAAACAGCGAACCGATTAGGATTGAGCGTGGTATTTTTCAGGGCGACAGTCTGAGCCCACTGTGGTTTTGTCTGGCTCTCAACCCTCTCAGTACACTGCTGGAGGGTTCGGGGCAAGGCTACCAGTTGAGAAGAGGTGGTCAGGTCATATCACACTTGCTTTACATGGATGATTTGAAACTTTTTGCCCCCAACAACTTGCAACTCATGGAGCTACTGAAGGTAACGGAAACCTTCAGTAGCGCCATCAGGATGGAATTTGGGGTGGACAAATGTGCGGTCATGCATGTAAAGCGAGGGGAGATCATGGAATCCGTGGGAACTCAACTCTCGGATTCCATACACCTAAGATCCCTCGGCTCAACTGAATCCTACAAGTATTTGGGTATGTCAGAGGCACTAGGCATCAATGTTGCTTATGTTAAACAGTCATTGAAGGAACGCTTCTTTGGCCGCCTGAATAAAGTACTGAATAGTCTTCTATCAGGCGGAAACAAGGTGCGTGCCTTCAATGGTTGGGTCATGCCAGTATTGATGTACTCTTTTGGCATACTCAAATGGACTCAGACTGAACTTGACGCCTTGGACAGGCGGGTCCGCACAACACTTACTGCAAATCGAATGCATCACCCACGTTCATCGGTGATGAGGCTGTATATCCCGCGGAAGTGCGGGGGTCGTGGCTTTTTAAATGCAAAGACCCTGCACAACCGCGAGATATGCAGCCTTAGGGAATATTTCCTAGAAGCCGACGTGGGTATGCATCGAGATGTGGTAGCGGTGGACAAAGGCCTCACTCCGCTCTCCTTAGGTACCGAGAATTGGCGCAAACCTGTAGTATTAGATACTAATGACCGCAGAGAAGTATGGCAGAGCAAGGAGCTTCACGGACGCTATTACCAGGCCCTTCATGGGTCTGACGTAGATACATTAGCGTCCGTAGCCTGGCTACGTTTTGGTGACCTCTTCGGGGAAACCGAAGGTTTTGTTTGTGCGATTATGGATGAAGTTATGATGACGAATAACTATCGGAAATATATTGTGAAGGATGGTACGGTAGACACATGTCGGGCATGTCACAAACCGGGAGAATCCATTCGTCACATTATCTCCGGTTGTTCTCGTCTGGCTAACGGAGACTATTTGCATAGACACAACCTTGTAGCCAGGATTGTTCACCAGCAACTTGCTCTTAAATACAATCTTGTGGAATCAGAAGTACCGTACTATAGGTATGTGCCCGACCCAGTTCTCGAAAATGGCAATATTACATTGTACTGGGATCGGTCTATCATCACTGACAGGACTATTGTTGCCAATAAGCCTGACATAGTGGTGATAGACCGATTAGAGCGTCGCACAATGATTGTTGATATAGCGGTCCCTCATGACGAAAACCTCGTGAAAGCAGAGAAAGATAAGCAATTTAAGTATCTTGATCTGGCTCGCGAGGTTGTCGACATGTGGGATGTGGATACAGCAATGATTGTGCCGATAGTCGTCTCGGCCAATGGCATAATAGCCAAGAGCCTCGACAAACATCTTAAGAGGCTCTCGTTGGGCAGCTGGATCAAGGGCTTGATCCAGAAAGCAGTACTTCTGGACACGGCGCGAATTGTTAGGAGGTTCCTCTCTCAAGAGCCCTGACCACCGGTAGCTTGGACCCTGTTCCCGATACCGGTGGGCTACTGTTTTTTATATTTTTAAATGTTTTTTGGTGTTTTTATAGGAATATTTAAAAATGTAAATAATATGTTTGTAAAGTGTAATAAATGATATAATAATAATAATAATAATAAGCCCCCTAAACAACCACACGTCCTGATTGAACACCTAATCACGTGGGGGGCGGACACACGAATGAGAAGTTACTGGCGTGGCTAACGTGGCTCTGGAAACCCATTCAACATGGAGACACGATCTAAAAGTAAACGTATAGGACCGCTGCCCGGGGGCGATCGCCGGGGCGCACCTGGAGCTGACGCTGGGTGTCTCAGCATGCGAACCGTCAGCGGTGAGGAGTTGAGCAGGCGGGCTCCCACCGACAAAGATACTACAGCCGAAATCAATGACGATGGCGACAGACACACAGACAGGACAAACACTCCTTTAGAGCCATATAGTCCAAGCACAGTTTCATATACACCCTCTAGGCCATCATCACCATCCATATCATCGTCACCATCCGTACCATCGTCACCCCTCATTTGTAGTTTAAATACAGTTTCACAATCTTCGGCCTTGAATGTTGCGCGGGAGGTAACTACCTTCCTACCCGCGTCCACCAAGGCCGGAAAAGCAAGAGTTCGCATGAGATGGAGTAAAGAAACAAACATATTTATCATGCGAACCTACTTACACATAACTAAGTTAGAGACAGATATGACCACATACAGACAACAACTCCACGCACTCTTCACAAGACAATACCCAGAAATAACTGTATCAGAACAAAGAATAGCAGATCAAAGAAGAATAATAGTTAGGAACAAACTTCTATCACAAGAAGTTATAGATCAATTAAAAGAAGAAGTACGAACTCAATTAATACTGGAAGAAACAGTTAACACAGACACACAACACATAAATGAACAACCCTTAACGCTCACTCAAATACGACCCATTGATACCCAATATCAACTACTTAATCAATCGCAACCGTCTACACAAACGTCCCATACGAGTACATCCACACAAACCGAACACTTAACAATAATACTAGAAAATTACATTGAAACCTTAGTCGGTGGGGATCAAAATCTTATAACAGATACTTATATCCAAGAAATAAATGAAAAATTTAGAAGCACAATGACACAATATTCTGGGATGGACCCAGCAGCTCGACCCAAATTGCCCAAACTTAAATACACCCCCAAATTATTTCGTTTAGTAAGTCTATTTAATGAAAATATACTCGCCCAGTTTCTCTCTGATGACACACTTCTTTTAGACATACATTTACTCATATATTGCACAGCAGTAGTTATATCCGAAGAGCTTAACTTTAAAATCACACACTACACACAAAACACAAGACCGCGTCATAATATAGAACCAGCCTGGCAAAAAAGATTAGAAAAAGACATTGAAAAGTTAAGAGCAGACTGTGGCAGACTCACACAATATATCAATGGTAGCAGATCAAATAAAGTAGTCAGGACAGCTGAGGCTATATTTAGGAATACTACCACTCACACCAGACACGAAAATAATAATAAAAAACCTGAAGATTTCTTAGATACCTTAAAACAAAAACTTGCTCTTAAAGCTCATAGACTAAAAAGATATAAAAAAGCGCAACAACGTAGAAATGATAACTCCATGTTCTCCACAAACGAAAAAGTTTTCTATAGAAACCTTAACAAATCACGTTCTGAAATAAATAACGATCAAAGCTCTGAACTACCTACAAAAGAGCAGCTAGAGACGTATTGGTCCAGTATTTGGGAAGAGCAAATACAACACAACAATCAAGCATCTTGGATAGCAGAAGAAGATGCGAAGTGGAGAAATATTAATGAAATGGAGTTCATAGAGATAACAGAGTCAGACATTACACACATAACAGCTAGATTACATAACTGGAAATCTCCTGGTATAGACAAAATTCACAATTTTTGGTACAAAAAATTAACTTCATTACACACATATTTAGCCAAAAATTTCACAGATATCATATTAGGACAACAACACACACCTGACTTTATCGCAACAGGAATTACTTACATGTTACCTAAAACTAAAAATTCGCCGCAGCCTTCAGAATACAGACCAATAACATGCCTACCTACAATTTACAAAATACTAACCTCAGCAATATCAAGAAAAATTAACTCACACATTACACAGAATAATATCATAGCAGAGGAACAGAAAGGATGCAGACAGGGCCACATGGGATGCAAAGAACAGTTAATTATTGATTCCACTATACATAAACACGCGTCTTCCAAAAACAAAAACCTTCATTGTACCTATATTGATTACAAAAAAGCTTTTGACAGTGTTCCTCATTCTTGGTTGATAAAAGTATTAGAGATTTATAGAATAAACCCAAAAATAATTGATTTCTTACACCGTATTATGAAACAGTGGAAAACTTCACTTCAGATAAATTCCAGCCACAACAATATCATCACCACGCGACAGATATCTATTAAAAAAGGTATATATCAAGGTGACTCTCTGAGTCCCATGTGGTTCTGTCTCGCCCTAAATCCTTTGTCGCATTTACTTTATAAATGTGGGGTCGGATATTGTCTTAAGCACATCAGAGAGGAAACAACAGTATCACATCTTATATACATGGATGATATTAAATTATATGCAAAAACAGAAAAAGACATGAAGAAATTAGTAGATGTTACAGCAAAGTTCAGTGGGGATATAAATATGCAGTTTGGGTTGGATAAATGTAAAACACTTCACATTGTCAGAGGTAAAGTACGCCCTGGGGATTATGTAGTGAATAATTCGGAAACCATCGCAGCAATGGAATCAACCGACTTGTATAAATATTTAGGGTACACACAGTTAAAAGGTCTAGATCATGTAAAAATTAAAAATACGCTAACTACAGAATACAAGAGAAGACTTAATATAATTTGTAAAACCCAACTGTCTAGTAAACACCTAATTAAAGCCATAAACACATTTGCCATCCCCGTATTAACATACTCATTTGGAGTCATAAAATGGACTAAGACAGATACAGAACAATTAGAGCGAACTACACGAACAACACTCACAAAACATAATAACTTACACCCTAAATCAGCCATAGAAAGATTAACCGTCAAAAGGCAGTATGGAGGGAGAGGCCTGATAGATATCCAGCATCTTTGGCGGAAACAAATCAATCGACTAAAAACATTTTTCCACACAAAATCTTGCACTAGTAACATCCATAAAGCCATAGTAAGTAATGATCTCAACTACACTCCACTTAATCTCAATGGTCAGACAGAATCAGATAGTATCACAAATGAAGATCCACAGACTCAAAAAATTGAGGACTGGAAGAAAAAAGTGCTTCATGGGCGCCACCCTCATGACCTAGAGCAATCCCATATAAATAAATTAGCATCCAACAAATGGTTAAAGGTAGGTAATTTATTCCCAGAAACTGAAGGATTTATTATAGCTATTCAAGATCAAATCATTAACACAAAGAATTATAGAAAATTTATAATAAAAGATCCCACCGTAACGAATGACAAATGTCGCAAATGTCAATCCCAGCCAGAAACGATACAGCATATCACTGGTGCCTGCCCCACACTAACACAAACCGACTACACTCATAGGCATAATCAGGTAGCAAACATCATCCATCAAAAACTAGCTGTCAAATACTCGCTCATACAGAACACTAACACCCCTTATTACAATTATACACCACAAACTATTTTAGAAAATACGACACATAAGCTATACTACGACCGCGCCATTCTCACAGACAAAACCATTCATTATAACAGGCCAGATATAACACTACAGGATAAAATCAATAAAGTTACGTACCTGGTAGATATCGCAGTCCCTAATACACACAACATACAAAAAACAATCACTGAAAAAATCAGCAAATACATAGAATTGAAAGATGAAATTACAAGAATATGGCGTCAGCAAAAAGTATATATTGTTCCTATAGTCCTTTCCACCACAGGCGTTATTCCCAATCATCTCCTACATAGTTTAAAATTATTAGACCTTAAAGAAACTCTCTACATATCACTGCAAAAGGCCGCAATCCTGAATACATGCAGAATTGTGAGAAAATTCATGCAGTTAGAAGAGGCCGAAATAACTTAACACAAAAACACAATAAAATACACAACACACGCCGCTTTTACTTGGCTTAGCCCGTAAAAGTGGTAGAAAAACCAGCCAAAGAGCTGAGATAAAATAAAATATACTCGATAATAATAATAATATTTATTTCAATAACTTAAAAATACGTTTACATAATGGTCTTCAGGGAATTTCCATTTAAGTAGGAAGTATACTTGTGTTAGGAAGTTCCGCTCTTCCAGTAGTTAAAACTTGTATAAGCTATTGAATTACAAATACAAATATACAAAATATTATTTTAAAACCAGTTTATAAAAAATGCTATTAGAGAAAAAAAAGGTGACGTAAATCAAAAATATAAAGTAAAACTTAAACTTGGAAATAATTAATTAAAAACGCGCTGTAGTGTGAAGGTGTATAATGGTGTGTGTGTTTGTGTGTGAGTGAGTGTGAGTGTATGTGTGTTTAATGATAGTATTATTATGATATGTAGTAGCATTGGATAAGGGTTAGTGAGGAGAACCGATTATAATAAGTATTTAAGAAATTATAGTTTGGACTATATTCTCAATCTCGTCGTAAGTTTTTGTCTTTAGCCATTCAGTCAGAGCATTTTTGCAGTCTCGATACGAAAGTGGATAAATATTCAATTCTTTGTTTACCAAGTTATATAAATGAGACGATTGCCTAGCGTACTGTCTCTTAGCAAAAGTTGATTTAACAGCAACATTGGGGATCATGTATTTCCTTCTCCCTTGTCGAGTCGAGGGCTCGTAGGTGAGAGATTTATGTTTTTTTAAAATAATTTGGAGAACATAAAGTTTTCGAACCGTCAGAACATCAGAAGTTAGGTAAAGAGTTTCAGTTGGAAACCTAAAAGGCTTAAACAGCATAACTTTTAATAGTGATCTCTGAGCTCTTTCTAGTTCTAAGAATTTAGTTTTTGTTGCTCCCCCCCAAACTGGTAAACAATACGCTAGTACCGACTGTGCCAGTGACGTGTAAATTTGAAACAGAAGGTTTTTAGTAGTCACGTAACGCAGTGTTTTAAATGTCCAGATAAGTTTCCGAATTCTTTTCATTATCAATTCAGTATGCAAATGCCAAGATAAACGTTGGTCGATCATTATACCTAGATATTTGGTATATTGGACTTTTTCAATTTCTAAGCAAGTGCACGCAGAGTTAGAGTTTAAAGGGGTCTGGCAATTGTGAATTTTTATTTTGAAGTTAGTTGAAGGTTGTGAAAGGTTATATTTAGAGAAGCAGATGAAGGTGGTTTTAGATATATTTAGGGTCAAGAGATTGCGGTCGAGCCATGATGCTATCTTAGACAGGCCGGACTCAGCAGCTTTCTTAACCTTGTTCCAAGTTGTGTCACTAAACACTATTGCAGTATCATCTGCGTATGAGTAGATGTGACCTCCTTCAATGTTCATATTACATAGGCTGTTTATATAAACTAAGAACAAAGTTGGACCAAGCACGCTTCCTTGACTTACGCCATAAGTAGTGGTTTCATCTAAACTAACAGTGTCGCCAATTTTGACTTTTTGTTTCCGCCCACATAGATATTCCTTGAATAAAGCTAGTGGTTGACCTCTTATGCCATTGCTTTCCAACACGTCCAGAAGAGTGGAGACAGAGACAGTGTCGAACGCTTTTTTGAGGTCAAGGAAGACGGCGAGGCACTTGTCTCCACTGTCTACTTTACTGGTTACTGTGGAGACAAGAGCCAAAGCTGCATCTTTCGTTGACATTCCTCGCCGGAAGCCAAACTGATTGGCTGACAATAATTTGTTTTTATTAAGGTAATTTAATAGCCGTGAGTTTATTAGTCTTTCTAAGATTTTGGAGATAGATGGTAATACTGATATGGGTCTATAGTTCGATGGGTTTGTCTTGTCTCCACTCTTATGCACTGGTGTTATTAAAGCAAGCTTCAGAGCTGTTGGAAATGTCGCATGGTCAAAGCACAAATTTGCCAAATGAGAAATAATTGGAACAATCAGTCCATGGGCGGCCTTTAGGAAGCTGGCTGGGATACCATCCCACCCTGGGGCACTATCTGACTTTAGAGACATTATAGTGTTGTATATCTCTGTATGGTCAGTTGGAAGAATTACAAATGAAGATGAAGGGGGGTTGTCAATTTTGCCAGGATGAGAAGCGTCTGATCTGGAGGTGTTTGAAATTATTTCATTGGCAAGGGCTTTGCCGATGCTAGAGAAGTATTTATTCACTGCATTTGCAGACTCCTGTTGGGTTTGTTTTAGATTTAAAAGTTCCGTGTTGGGTGTTTTATTAGCTTTATATTGGGTTATAGTGTTAATTGTGTCCCATAGTTTTTTAGGATTTTTCTTTGCTTTGGTTAAGCGCTCTCTATCATAAGTTTGTTTTTGTTTTTTGATGATATAGTTACAATAATTACGGTATCTTCTGTATGTGACTCTTAATATATCGTTATACTGATCTGTCTTAAGTCTTTTTTGCATGTCATTCCTATTTCGAATGCATCTAAGTAAACCAGTGGTCATCCATGGTTTAAGCAGCCTATGTTTCAAAGGAATTGTTTTAGTTAGAGTACTGGAGATAAGACTTGTTTGTAATATATTTATTAGACGATCGGTAAGCATATCAGGGTCATTTAGGTCTAAAAGATTTTCGAGGTTACTTTCTTTTAAATATTCTAGTGCGTTCTCTATATTCACCGTAGTTTTTGTTACAGTGCTCTTATGTTTATATTCCTGGTCAGATAGTTTTAAAAAAGTCATAAAGTGATCTGTAATAGTAGTATTGATAATAGCTATAGTTCCAGTTTTGCGTGATGATTTTAACTTTAGAATAATGTGGTCAAGGCAGTTTTTCCCTCTGGTAGGCAGTGTATGACCTGGCAGCAACCCGTGCATTGACAGCATGTTTAAATAACTTAACCTTTTTGAGCGATCAACAGCTTGCTCGTCTTGATTACATATTAAATTAATGTTTATATCGCCAGTGATTATTATGTTTTTATCGGGCTTAATTGTAGTAATGTGTTGATTAAGGGAGAGAATAAACTCATCGGAATTTGACGTAGAGGGCGATCGGTAAATTCCCAAAATAACTAAATCAGGCTTAATGTTAATTTGTAAACAGGATGCTTGTGAAAGTATCACTTCATTTACTACAGCGCTGTATGTATTTTTAATGTATGCGACCACTCCATCAGCTTTATTTAAATGGTTTGTTGTTTGGTAGGATGAGTAGTTGTGTATTTCTGGTATCAATTTGTGAGGGTTTAATCTGCACTCGCTTAGTATTATTATGTCAGTTTTAGTTTCTAGATTTACTAGATTAAGTTGAAGGTCATTGAGGTTGGAATAAATACTTCTTATATTTTGAGACACAATTGTGATATCTGTTGGTTTCACTTTTAATAATTTGGCGACTTCTTGAGGAGAACATTCATAAGCTTGGGCAATCTCTGTATTATCAATTTTATTCAAGACTTGGAGGGTGTTATCCATAATTAAGATGGTTGAGAAAGTATATGTACATAACTATATTGCGACTGGGTGTTTGAGTGATGTGAACGGTTCTTGTGTATTTAGCGTGAGTATAGGAAGTGTTAATGATACTTATTTTACACTTAAAGATTAAGTTATTGTATGTGTGAGTTATTTGTGTGAATGAGCGCTGATTTATTACATAACTAAACATGATTATAAAAAGCAATATATAGATTTTTTTACAGCAACATAGGGTTTTTAATAGCAGGCAGATACAAACAGTCAAATATAACCATCGCAGTAAGAAAACATAACCTAGTCATTTTTGTTGCATTAGGTGGTGAACCTGCGATTCGTTTTTTATAATTATAGTGGGCGAGTTTTCGTCTTTTTTAATGTAAACTTTGCCATAAGCAGTCCAGCAAAACTTGTACTCTCTGGTTTTTGCCAGATCTCTGGCTAGAAAATACAGTCTTGAACCTATTGAAGTCAGTTGTTCCGATACAAAAATTGGGGTATTTTCTTCTGATTTAAAACCTAAATGTTTCGCGCAGAGTTTGTCTGAGTTTTTCCTGTTGAATTGTTTCGTTTTCTTAAGAAATTCGGTCTTGAGAAGTGTTGAGCCCATTTCCAGTATAATTGTACTATTTTTAGTGTTCGACCGTTTATTCTGTGCTCGATATATATCTGTAATATCCCTTGTCACTATATTGCAATCAATGGAGTTCGATAAACAAGTAACCATTTTTATTAAGTCGTCTTTCGTTTCTTTTGCTACTTTAGGGACATTTTTTATCTCCAGATTGGCCTTGCGGCTTCCTCGTTGGAGGTCCTCAATTTTATTCTCCAGGATCAATATGTATTCATTGTCTTTTTTAGCCTGATTTTCCAGCAGTTCAATCTTCTTTTTCAGATCGTCGTTTTGTGCGGAAAGAGCGGCCATTGCCGATTCAATATTAATATTTGTGTTTTTTATTTCCATTAAAGTGGGGTAAATTTTTTTGATTTCCTCGTGTTGAGTTGCCATCATAGTTGATATCATGTGCTTCATTTCCTCCTTGAAGGCATTGAATTCACCATTTTCGAACTCAAGCCCTCTTGGCCTCTTAGCACGTTGAAATACAAAGCTGTGGGATGGAGGAGTACGCTGGTCCATTTGTTCAGAAATATTAGATTCGGAAAGCGATTTATTGCCCAACTCCTGCATAGTGAGTACCAGGAGAGTATAATTATTCGCTTAGAAATTCAAATTATAACGCTACAAAAGTGGTTGTAAGGAGCGTACCAGGAGTCGCGCAGAGGTAGTTGTTTCTTCTCCAATCGCTCGAACCAGCCTCAACAACGTTGATGCTCTCCTGTATTTGTGTGATTTAACTAGTTTCTTATTTGATTTAAAACTTTTTAAATAATTTAATTTGGGTATTGAGCACGTCTATACTACCAGTACGGTAGAAAATTTCTCACACTGGCAACACTTTTCACAGTGTCACTTATGACAATAATGATAGCTTGAATTATTTGAAAAACTTGCGGGTATTTCAATAATAATTAAAATTTGCAGTAATGTCAATTCACTGTTAAACACGATTTTTATCCGGTTTATTCTGATATTAATTCACTGTTCATTCAGATATTTATAGCTTACAAGTTCCATCGGTCACTAAACTTCAAATTAAACACAATTGTCTCCTTGGTAGTACACTTTTACGCGACAATAATCAATTTATTTCTAGAGCGACAATGACAAGTGATGTACTGTTGACACTTCCAGTGAAAGAGCAAATGTATGTTACCTTATAACTCGAAGTCAGCTCGACCGATTTAGAAAATTCTCTTTTCATTTGAAATGGTATACTTTCTAGTTGGTCCCATTGTTATGAAATCAGGATCTGATGATGGGATCCTGGAGTAATCGAGGGAACTCTTCAAATATTATAGGCACATCTATAGCGTTTTGGTTATATCTTATAGTATCTTGTGCAGTTGCTCTCGAAAAGCACCATTTGGGGAAGTGGAACTGATGATGAAGACCACAGATGACCACCGAAACTACTCAATAATAAGTATTTCATGGATTGCGATTCGATTACTTGAACATGGATGTTAAGCACTTTATGTTCGTCACAATGCATATGGTGATGTAGAGCTGATGGTGAAGTACCAGGAGAACTCCTCAAAAATTAACGGCTCTGCATCGGGGAAAGCAATATTTTGTAAAAGGTGATAAGTAGTTGATATTTTGGCTTTTGTAACTAGATAAATTACAAACCGACCCACTAAAAAGCGAGAAAAAAACTTATTAACAAAAAATAAAACCGAGTTCCATATTAAAATACTACAAAGGCAAAAATAACTATAATTTTGGAAGGCGGTGTCAAAAAAAGAAAATACAAAACGAATAACACCGACTACCGAAATTAAAGTTAGGTATGTTTGGCGTTGTAGTGTTTTGATATGGAAGTTGGTTTTATTTTTTGTTAAAATGTTTTTATAGTCACGCGTCGGTAACAACTAGTGTAAACAAAATGTCAGTAATGACTAATAACGAAGAAACTTTTCGGTTTATAGAGCTCTACCAAGCCGTAAATTGTTTGTGGAACCCAAGAAGCAGCAGCAAGAAGCGCCTCAATACCCATTTTAATAAATACGTCCGCACATTGGCCTGAACCGTAGCAAACTGAACGACCTTCCAACGTGTGGACGCTATCACGAACTCTTGGCCAATATGCTGACCACTACATTCGCCACTGTGTTGGCCAACGTGTAGATCCGGCTTTATATGGAGCCCAAACTTTTTTTTTTTTTTAATCTATATTTATTTAGAGGCTTTTACCTAACAAAGGTATGTCAGCCTCATCATACCCTAATCTAATTAATTATTATACTTAATGATACTACTATTAAAATACATATCGACGCTTGAAAGGCAATCCTAACTAAGCGACATAAATTTTTTTTTTTTTTTTTTGTGAGTGGCTTCTCGCAGGTCAACCTCTGAGGTTGTCGGCTGCTTAACCGGACTTGCCTGTGGTTGCCTTAATTAATTCATTAATTAAAGCCTCCAGCCAGGGCTTATTAAAAAACTTACAAACTAGGCGACTACACGCTAAGGGCACCCCCTGTGGGGTACGGACCTCGGCTTAGGGCGTCGCAGGGGAGGGCAGCTAGGGACAGGCTGGATCATATCATTATTATTATTAATAAGGGAATTTAAAGCTACTGGCTCAGCGTCGCGGGCTGGCTCTGGCAAGGGTCGGGGCGGACTATTACGGGGACGTCGCGGCGGGCCTCGGCGGCGAGGACGGAAGGACGGTCGGTTTTTGTGTTTGTGTGCCACTGTACTTGTTTCCCTACGGCTCTCTTGGAGCAGGGTGATTGCGTCATCGGGAGTGACTAGGGTATGCCTTGGTCGGCGAATCTTAGAGATACGCGAGGGTTCGTATTGGGCGGCCGATACGATAAGGGGATTCCTATGTTGGATTGCAGTATCAAAGAAACGCTTGGAGACACGTTTCATGAACTGCTGTATGGTGGGCATCTTGAGGTCTACGTGAAGAAGCTCATTTCGGACATAAAAGGGGGCTCCCGTGACTCTACGGAGGAATCGGTTTTGAAGGGTCTGCATCTTGTGGAGGAGGTAGGGCTTTGCGTGTGCGAAAACAACGCAGGCGTAGGTCATGATGGGACGGATGACCGCGGTGAAAATACGCAGCTTGCACCTGAGTGATAACTTGCTACGGGAGCTAAGAATGAAGTGGAGCCTACCTAGAGCGAAAGCGGCGCGCGAACGTGCCTGCTTTATGTGCTCAGCGAAGGAAAGGTGTTTATCGAGGACCACGCCTAAGTATTTGGCTTGCTTTTCCCAAGGGATCGGCTTGCCGTACATGGTAATCGGACGGGGGGAGGGTGGGTTTATCCGCGGTTTAGAAAAGATGACTGCCTGGCTTTTGTCTGGATTGACTTCGATTCTCCATTTCCGGAACCACTTGGCCAGAGTGTTTGCGGAAGTTTGGAGAGTGCGAGCGATGGCATCGGGTTTAAAACCGGTATAATAGATAGCCGTGTCGTCGGCAAATAGGGCTAGCTGAGTACTTTTATGCTTGGGGATATCGCTAGTGAATAGCGTGAAAACGAGGGGGGATAGTACGGAGCCTTGAGGAACTCCTGCGCGAATGGGATGGGGGCAGGAAAGCTCCCCCTCAATTCGGTAACGAAAGGTGCGATTCGATAAAAAGTCCCATAAGATGAGCACGAGACGGTCAGGCACGCCGAGTTGGTATAGCTTATAGATTAAGCCATTGTGCCAGACTTTGTCGAACGCTTTCGCTATGTCGAAGAATAAGGCTCCCGTTATTGCGCCCCGTTGGAAGCCGGCGCTGACGTGTTCTATGATGCGGTGGACTTGTTGGATACACGAGTGTTCGGTTCTAAATCCAAACTGCTCATTGGGTATTAGACTCTTTGCTTCGGCAAAATCTTTGAGCCGCTTATATATAAGCCTTTCATAGATTTTACCGAGGACGTTGAGTAAGCTAATGGGACGGTAGCTAGACGGGTCAGACTTGGACTTGCCTTGTTTGGGAATACCTATGACGGTGGCCTGTTTCCAGGTTGCGGGGAACATATTATTGCTCAATGCGCCATTGAAGATGGCAGTCATTAGCACTATAAGCTGGGCGGGGAAAAGTTTGAAAACCCTATTGGTGATGCCGTCGGAGCCAGGGGCTTTTCGCGGTTGGAGACTTTTAATGATATCCTGGACCTCATCAGGAGTGATGGGGGCCAGTGGATTATCGGGATCTTCGACGGGCGGAAGGGAAGTTCTACGTTCGACTTCGGCGTTCACCATATCGAGGTGGGCTTGGTCTACTGGTTGAGAGCTGGGAGAACACTGGGACTCTAGGCTGTCGGCTAGGCATTCTGCTTTTTCAGAGTTATCGAAGGCGACACTCTTATCGGGACGAATGAGAGGAGGCATTGTGGCCTCTTCAGTGGATCGTAACTTCCTCTGAAGCTGCCAGAAGGCAAGATGGGTGGGCTCAAGTTCGCTCAGCATCTTGTCCCAGCTCGCATTACGCTGCTCGGCAATGCGTTTCCTTACAGCACGCTGTAAGTTGCGCATGTGAGCTTTGTTTGCGGTGCAGGGAAAAGCGCTGTACGCACGGATGGCTGCGTTCTTCTCGGTTATCAGATTCCGTACATCGTCCGGGAGTTTCCAGCGGTGGTCTTCCTCTACTGGAACTTCCCTTGAACAATCGTTCAGGACGGATTGTACGTGATCTGTAAGCGAGTTGATCGCCGCCGTCGTGTCAGCGACTGAGACTATGTGGTCAGGAATGGTGTCCAAGTGAGGCGACGTGGTGGATTTCAGTTTTTCACTTACTTTCCTCCAGTCGGTGATCAATTGGGTCGGAGGAGGTTGGGTAGGATCATGGTTACCTGAGCGGGAACCTAGGTGTAGGATAACGGGACGGTGATCCGAGTTGAGCTCGTGAAGCGCTTCTATGGAGTGTAAATGGAGGTTTACATTCTTTAGGAGCGCCACATCGAGGACATCGGGCCTATGGTTGGTGTCGTGTGGGTAGTGGGTGGGAGTCATCGGAGCGATGACGTCATAGTTTAGGGTCGCGCCTAGGTTATACACGATTCTGCCTCTGGCATTTGTCGTGTTGCTGTTCCAAGCGGGGTGTTTGGCGTTGAGATCGCCCGCTAATAAGACGGAGTCACTCAGGCCAAAGAGAGTCGTGAGATCGCTGGTGAGCGCGATAGGATCGTCTGAAGCAAGAGACGCGACCGATGGTGGGGGATGGTAGGCAGAGATGATGGTTATCGGAGGATGACCAGTCATGCCTAGTCGACAGGCAGAGTACTCTAGGTGAGAGAGAGGCGCGGGTGGGGTCAGAGGGATGCAGTATAACTCCTTCCTGTAATAAATAAGGGTACCGCCGCCGTGGCAGCGTGTTCTGTCATTGCGAACTAGACGGTAATTCGCAATTTTGGGGTCAGCGCGGTGGGGTTTCAAAAGGGTCTCCTGTATAAGGAGGACGTCTAATTGGTGGTCGCGGAGGAATTTAGTTATTTCGGCGCGTTGGTTGAAAATGCCATTGGCGTTGAAAAAACCTAATTTGAGGGATCGAGGCCTAGTGTGGTTTGTGCGTTGGGAATCCATTGGATCAGTCCATCGCATCCATCTGGTCGAGGCCTAGCACGACATCACTGTGTGTGCTGAATATTTGGCTGTACATTTCCGTCGTAATTTTGCCGTTATTCTGCTGCTCAGCAGCCAGAAGGGCATCGCGGAGAGACCTGGCTTGGCGGGTCATAAATATTTTATAGTGGTGCAGTAGAGTCTGGGCGCAAGACTCGCCGTTCCCGACGGGTGAGGGTTTGGGCGATTGTTTGGCTGCAGGAGCAGCAGTGGTTTGAGGCGCGAGTTTGGGACTGGTTGTGGCCTCTGGAGCCACGGCTATAGGCAGGATCTGCGCTGCAATGGGTATATCCATCAGTGCCTGCAAAGGTTTGGCAGGGGCCAAGGAGGGAAAGGCTTGTTCGTGGTTTAGCCTGTTCCACGGGGATGGTCTCTGAGGAGCGAGACGTTGGGGAATTTGAGAGGAAGGTGCCTCTCTTTGTTGGCGGGCGTTGGCGCGCTTCGCTAATTTAGGAGCGAGTTTGGGGGCTTTGGGACAGCCGCGGTAGTTTGCCGGGTGACCGGTCTGGCCGCAGAGAACGCAGCTGGGTGGTTCCGAACAGAGGGTTCGGTCTTTGGGCCGAGGGCAGTCCGCAGTGCTGTGCTCGCCCAGACACTTGACGCATCTGGGAGTCGCATAGCAGTTGCTCTGCGCATGGCCATACAGTTGGCAACGGTGGCATTGTCCCACTGTTGTGGTTTTGTAGGGCTTTTCTATTGAGATACCGGATAGGGAGCAAATGGACTTAATCTTGAAAATCGGGTGATGACCTTCGGTTGGTTCACAAATGACAAGAACCATGTCGTACAATTCACCGCCTCTCGCTTTATGTAAGCGATGGACGGCGATCACTGGTATACCTTGATCGGCAAGGTCGTCTTTAATATCCTGTACTAGGATTTCTTTAGGGACACGTTTAATAACTACACGAATGGGCGTGTCCTCGGGGAAGGAGAAAGTGTGAAAGGAAATATTCCTTTCACGGAGGGCGCGATATAGTTCCCTATAGTCGTTCGACGTAGGGACGGTGACTTTAATGCCATTTTGGCAGGCACGGGCGTTTGTGTAGTTGATCTTTCGATCAACACACATCTTGGACACATTAGTCCATTTCCCCTTGTCTTGGATGTAAAAGGGGGGCGGAGGGCGTTGCTTCCTTTGGGCTGAGGAAGTTTGGGCTATCGGGCTGGGGGGACGACTATCCTGCGCGCGAGTAGAGGTAGTTGGGACGGGGCTAGCGGGTCGTACGGGCGTTTGAGTTGGGGACGGGGACAACGCGGTGGTCTTTTTGGCCTTGCTGGCCTGGGAGGTTTTCCCTTTCTTCCTCTTGCCGCCGGTGACGACTTGAAAGTCGTCTTCCGAGGACGAGGGGCATGATGACAAATCATTGTCGGAGTTGTTATTGGACACAGGTTCGGTGGTGTCCATTTCACGGAATTCAGGTGTAGCGCACACCTGCGCGGCGTCCATTGTTCTATGAACAATGGGATTAGTAGGTGGGCCGGAAACAATGGTTGATTTCGGGAATCGGGCGATCGGCACGACTTTGTCGGCGGGCGGGGGCAATAGAGGGCTATCTACCTGGAAGTCGTTCGTTGTTTGATGAACAATGGGATCGGAGTTAACAAACACTTCCGTGAATTGACCAACCGGGATGCCTTGATCGGCAAGCGGGGGAGATAATGGGCTGTCAAGCGCGTCACTAAAATCAGCGACGTTGGCTTCGGTAGCCGGGGGACAATTAGCGATTTCACGCTGAATTTTTCCGCCATATTTGGCGGAAATAGCAGGGTTTTCCCTGAGGATTTCTAATAATATCTCCAAAATATTGGAGTTCGCCATGATTGGCGAATGGATTAAAAATTTAATGGGAAAATTTTGGAGATTTCTCTCCCGCGGGGGGCCTATTTAAAGCCTAACTGGCCTAACTCCCCGGATGGATGGGTCCGGGGATGTGTAATAGAGATGAGTCGTATATACTGGTACAGGTATATATACCAAGTATGAGCTTCCCAGTACGCAGCCCGGGTACAGACCGAAATACTGTCATACCTTGAAGGTATGACGTCATACATATGGACCAGTACGATACGATACGAACCGCTACTACAAGGTAGCGGCCAGTTCGTGCGGTATCGGCAGTAATCGGAAAGCCGAAGCTACCCGACAGCTTACGACAGGACCCGAAGCGTCATTCGTGCTGTGAACGCTCGGACGATCTAATTCAGTTAGGAAAAAATATAAATATGTCTACGTCCTTAGGGAACATAATTGCGTAATAATGTTATTGCCTAACAATTTTACATATTTTGTCATACCAAAGAGTTCCTTAAGATTGTTAATGTTAGAGAATATTATTGCGTGTATGAAGGAAATTTACGATGTTTAGTGTAAGTAAGTATGTCCGTTCATGCGTAGGTCGAGGTCGACAATATTTTGATTTTTTATTACGTCAGTTGTGATTGCGAATTGGTAAACACCTGTTTGTTTTTATCTGAATTTATAGTAGTTACACACGCATAGTAATAGTTTTTATTTATGTGCACATAGTTAACTTTGTAGTGTAAGTTTTCTTACTTCCGTGTGTAAATATATTCAGAAGAGTGTGTAAATATTATTACCTATTAGTTAGGTAGTAGATAATTCTCTACATAATTTATAAATGAGTAAGTAATGCATCCTAAAAAAAGTGTGGCATGGGATCACTTTACCGATAAAGGTGTTTTCAAAGCAGATTGTAAAATGTGTGAAGCTGTTTTCTCATACAAATCAGGACTCACAAAACTCACAAAACATATTACACTTCTGGACACAACTATTGCCCCACCTTAGAGTTTAGGTTTCGATGGCCCCTACCGAAATATGATTGCTAGATTGAACAAAAACTGTTGATGCAGTTTTAAACCTGATACATTTTACCATCTTTTCGATCGTATAGTTTTAAATTTGAATTCAGAATACCATACGACATGGACCTACGCCTAACAAGTCGGATATGCGCCTTGTTAAAGGCAATTAATTTTTGAATAAAAAACATGTTTTATCAAATAAAGGTTTAATTTAATAACGCGTGTTGCCTCCATGGGCATCTACCACAGCTCTCATACGATTAGGCATAGAGTTTATCAACCGCTCTATGAAATTTTGAGGGATCATCTCCCATTCCTCTTCTATGGCAGTTTTCAACTCCTGCATCGTCTGGGCAACTGGCTGACGAGCCCTAACACGCCTTTTTAGCTCGTCCCACATGTGCTCAATGGGGTTCATGTCTGGGCTTCTGGCTGGCCAGTCCATAACTGTGATGTTCACATCCCGAAGATATTCCCTGACGATGCCGGCCGCATGGGCTCTTGCATTATCATGCATAAAAAGGAAATTTGGGCCCACATAGTCCGCGTATGGTATCACGTGAGGTTCTAAGCACTCACGAATGTATCTTTCAGCATTTAATGTTGGCAGCCGTGGTCCTGTAACAACCTCAAGTTGAGTTTTGCAGCTCGCGGATATACCGCCCCAGACAGTCCATGAGCCACCGCCATAAGCAACCCTCTCTTCAAAGCAGCATTGTGCGAAACGCTCTCCCTTACGCCGGTAGACCTTCTTCCTTCCATCATTGCCATGTAACACAATTTTAGACTCATCAGAAAAGAGTACACGGCTCCAATCTTGCTGTGTCCAATTTAAATGACTGCGTGCGAAATGAAGGCGCGCTGTTCGGTGGGCTCGCTTTAGTTTGGGCCCATTAGCTGGCTTGTGTGGTACCATATCGCGTTCTTTTAACCTTCTCCGAACAGTTCGAGCGCTCACAGATACTCCGTGGAAGTCGCGAAGTTGGTTTTGTATCTCAATGGAGGTAAGGTGACGATTTCTCAAGCTGGTCGTCACGATGAATCGATCCTGCCTTTCAGTTGTGACCCGAGATCGTGGCCTTCCTTGGCGACGAACAAAGCCGCCAGTCTCTAGGTACCTCCGATAAACATTTCGGACCGCAGATCGACTTAAATTAAGTTGAGCACTCACGTTTCTTTGGCTGTGTCCGGCCTGAATAAGTGCCACAGCTTGGGCGGCGACTTCAGGTGAAGTATCCATAGATTATTGATAGAACCTCACCTTAATGTTAAGAATAAGTAATGTTTGTTGCAAAAGCAAAGATATCAATCACTTTTTCAAGAATTAAATCCAAGTAAACCAATAAAACCAAGTTTTCTTAGTATTCGATTGTTTGATATCAACAAACAGGCTCCAAATTGTCTTTTGTTTCTTTAAATTCTGTGTTCGAAATTCAAAAAAAGACTATTGAATGAAATTGTGAATGTGCCAGGTTCAAAACTGCATAAAAACTTTTTGCTCGACCTAATATAAAATTTTAGCTAGGACCAAACGAAACTGAAAATACAAGGTGGGCCAATAGATGTGTCCAGAAGTGTATTATCCAGAGAAAACATCTTGTGGTAAATTTAGTTAGGAGGGTCAATAATTTGAATCAACTGGAAAATCAACCTATTCAAGAAGTACAGATGAATGCCCCACCAATGTCACAAACGGGTGTGATACGTGATTTCGACTACTACAGCCGGTATTTCCTCTCATACTTTGCCAACGTCGAGTATGGTAAGAACACATCTGTCCAAAAAAATGCACAAAAAAACTAAAACAAATTAAAATATAAAGCAAAAAAAAAATATTACACATAAAAAATATAATTGTAAATAAAGTGATTTGAAATCTTTTAACTACGCCGGCTACTTAGTCATTTGAAATATAATTAATGTTGCATAATTATAATTATACCTAAATAAGTAAGCAACCATCAATAACCATCATCATACTCTTAGCCGAGTCCTAAGCCTGGTAAAGTAGGAAGGAATGATTTCATATCTCATAACGCGAACGTATGTATACTTGAAACGTCGTACCTTCATTGTAATGGTGGCATACCCATACTTATCGCATACGTTTACTTATAGAAATCATAACACACCCAAATACCTGGAAGTATTTTGAAACCCGGTTTTCATACCGGGTATTTAGCGATACCCATACCTTGAAGGCCGGGTATGGAGATTAGCAGGTATATCTCATCCCTAATGTGTAACCCTCCCAGTCGGGTAGAGACTGGGAGGTGAGTACCTAATGGTGAGCCCTAAGCTTGTAACCGGTCGCCAGTCTTATTGTGCGAACCGGGCCCTATTGGGTCTAGTGCGAAGGGGTAGACACACCCAACCGACACTAGGTGAGTAGCTGAAAGGGAAACTCAGTAACTAGGTTTGACTAGGAGATCCCCCAAGGCCAAAACCTAGCACTCGACTCCAATTAACTGCTTCACCCTGAAGGGGATCAGCGGGTGTGTCGGGTCAACACCCCCTTGGTTTCGTTGACACCGTGAGGTTTCCAACCAAGGACCACGAAACTGTGGTTTTTCCCTGAAGGGGCAAAACGTCTTTGACAACACTCTGTTATAGAAACAAAATATCCTTCACTGCCTTGAAAAAGGCGGTTCCGGATCGGGAGTTGTAGTCGGCGACTACGAATGACGTCACAGCGAGCGCGACGAAGCGATGACACAGACACAGAACGATCGGGAGCGCAGAGCGGCACGACCGTCTCGGGCGAGCGTCGGGCGGAGAGTGAGCCAGCGACATAAATCCGTAAAATGAGTTATATATACCGTTCGAACCGGCAGATTTTTCTGCGTCGTTTGGTCTAGGTCTCATAGTTCTACGACGAGTTTTATTGTCGCTTAGATATTGCGTGATTTCGGTAAAATCTACATTTTGTGCTTACTAAACGACCAAAAAATAGTGATTTTTTGAATATCTAGCAGTTATGACGTTCTAACAATTAGGAATATGAACTTAGTCGGTTTTTCATGTATTGACTTTTTCATTTATTTGTATTGACGTATTTTTACTTGTTAAGAATTTTTCCTTTGAAATTACTTAGTAGATTTTACCTACATAAAGCAATTGTAATTTATGTGGTTATATATTTTAACTCGATAATATATTTTGTGACAGTGTCATTTGTATAAGTTAGCCTGAAATAAAGTGGAAGAATATTAGAGCTTAGATATTTTTACTTGTATATCATAATATTTATTTTTTATTCTTAGATATTTTTATTTGACAACGCTTAATACTAATTATGTCCGTTAGATAGTCTTACTTGATTTGCTAAATGGCTAACAATGACGCGTAGATAAATTTACCCGTACGCAAAATTATATTTTCTCGTCGCTAAAGAACCGCACGAGTTTAAAAGGCACCAGTTCAGGCACCCGCCGTCGCTTAGGGAGGTCGTACTTCACATTTTGGCGCATATTCTATGAAGACATGGTAAGTATTCAATCAAATTATGCAAAGGTAGTACCTATTTCAAAACTGCATTTTGTTTCGGGTTATTTTTAAACCCTATTATGTTTTAGATGGAACAAAGTACTCATTTTAAATCAATTTTATTATCTTTGCAGTTAAAAATAAGTTGCTTTTTTATAATTTGTTTGAGTACCTACAAGACAAATAAACAGTAGTTATTTATCTTGTAGTTTCACTTAGTAAAAATACACGGTATAAATCTGACATCATCGAATTGTTTTTTTGTGCAGTCTGCGGCTTCGTCAATTAATAGCAACACAAACAGTTTAACAAAACATTAGAGCCAGCTTCTATCAGCATTGACACTTCGAAAGATTTAGCTTTTCCGGTTCTTGCCGATAGTTATGCACCACAACAGATCAAACTGAAACGACTGCATCGATTACTGCTCCACGTATATCGGTTGATCACGCATTTAATATGACTTTAACTGCTGAACCAGACATTGAAAAACCGACTTTGAATGATCACCAGGTTGAGGAAAACACACAATATACATCACTTATGTCCGATCATGATGTACCGTCTACATCGGCATGAAAGTAAATAATCTACCGTATCAAATCCAATTAAAAGTAAGGTTGGTAAAATAAAATCCAAGAAAGATATTAAATATATTGATTTTATGTGTAGATACAGTGCATGCTATTATTGAAAATAGATTGAAGAATACAACTGTTTACGCACCATCACAATGGTTTACAGTTTTTCCAGATCCACAGATCCAGTCTCTCCGTGAGGACATGGTTGGGCGCTTGAACTTGTCCTTGAAGGCTGTCTCCGAATGGGGCGATGCCAACTTGGTCAAGTTTAATGCAGCTAAGACCCAGGCGTGTCTCTTCTCTGCAAAAAGGAGTCAATTCGAACCGGCTCCTACTTTCCGAGATGTAACCGTGCCAATAACCGATCGTATCGAGCTTCTGGGGGTAACACTAACTTCTACCCTCAATTTTGGCCCGTATATCGAGGCTAAGGCTCAATTAGCATAAAAAAAGTTGAGAATCCTAGCAAAGGTGAGACGGTACTTCACACCTGAACAGCTGCTCAATCTCTATCAAGCCCAGGTTCGGTCGTGTATGGAGTACTGCTCTCATCTTTGGGATGGATCTGCCAAGTACCAGCTGGATGCGCTTGAGTCTATTGAGAAACGGGCCAAAAGACTCATTGGCAACGATATACTGGTCGAATCAAAGCTCCAGAGCCTTGAACATCGACGACGAGTTGCTAGTCTATCGGTTTTCTATCGGTTACATTTGGGAGAGTGTAAGATGGAATTACATAATCTAATTCCGCCAAGCCCGTTCCATCATCGGACTACAAGACAAACGACGATGCGCCATCATAACATGGTGGATATCCCACCTATACGCACTAAACGTTTTGGGAATACCTTCATTGTGTGTACGGCTAAGGAGTGGAATTCCCTGCCGGATTCTGTGTTTCCCGATAGCTATAACCTAGGGGTCTTTAAGTCAAGAGTGAATAGGTTACTGTTAGGTAAGCGTGCTCCATCTTCGACCACATCATCACTTACCATCAGGAGAGATGGTGGTCAAACGCGAGCCTATTATCAAAAAAAAAGTTGAAATTCAGTCTAAAACCAAGGAATCTCTTTTACGTTGTTATCGATCGCAGCTTCCCATATCAAAAGCAATTGTGAGATATATTTTTTTTAGAAACTGAATTATGAAGATGCTAGGTAATTTATAATTGCGACAGCAATAATAATTGTTCAATTAAAAATATATTAATCTCAGACTGAATGTTATGTCATAATTAGTTTCTTGGTCGGCACTACATAGCGTATTTGTTTAATTTTCAATAAAGACTTATTCAATAATAATTGATTTCATTTATTTTTATCCATGATAATAATTGCCTATACAGTTCTTGGTTAAATGTCGGTTATGAAGGGAGGTTTCGGGTAATTTTAATAACTAAGATACAATTTCCAAAATTACAAAAACCATTTAAGAATGCTTAGGTAAATTTACTTATTTTATTTTAAACTGTCAGATCTTTTTAGATCAATCTTTATGTTTCAAAATTATAAACTAAGTAAGTTTACCTATTTTTACATGTTACTGCACACACTACAATGATGATTTAGATAATTTTACCTGTTTATCAAATCAGGTCAATTTTATCTAACCGACACATACCGGTGTCTTTAAAAGTGTCAGGTGTCTTATTTTAACAATTTGGATAGCTATAAAAAAATGATTTCTAGGAGTGTTAACATCATTTTAATCGAACAATTAGGAAATTTTTATGATTTTTTTTGTAAATATTTGAACTTTAAATCGCTCTCCTGTAAAGTTTACTCAATGTCGCTTAGTTATGATTGCCTTTCAAGCGTCGATATATTATTGAGTAAGCGAGGGAGTTAGTGATGCAGCAACCATTTCATAAATAAGTTTCGCTTCTCCTGAATTAGGTGTAGATAATATTCTAATGAAAGCACCAACATCATACACATTAACTTTTAACTCTCGCGAGCCCACACTTCGAACAACAGCGTGAGTCAAATACACAGAGTACTATAATACTACCACAGAAATCTTAATAATAAGGCATATTATTAAGATTTCTGTGAATACTACGGATAGTCAAATACCTACGATTCTCTATCTCACTCTCTGTGGTCTGACCTCTCTTTTTAGTGTGGACCGTGGTATTGCTATCTCGTTATTAAAATCTCCTAATATATTTTTAAAAAGAGTCACCACACAAACCCAATCGGAAGTTAAATACTGTTAAATAATGTGCCAATAAATAAAAAGCTAAACTAAGATTACTGAAATTAAATATTCTAAAATTTTATGTCACGAATGCTTATAAAGGTTGGCGAATCAGTGAATTATTATTCCATTTCCTAAGGATTTGGTAATGCGGCAACATTGGCCCCACATGTCAACATTAATCTTACCAATATGGCGGTTGTTTACTTTGCGGTTCACACTTCACAGCTTCGTTTGAGATATTTGTCTGTAATCAATGTTATAATTGAAGTAATGTTGCAAACTTGTGTAGTACGTGGTTGTGGTAGTTCGTGGTGTCCAGGAGGTGATATAAAATTTCACGCGTAAGTGTTTAAATCGTGATTTTTGACACTAAATAATTGAAAACATATTTCTTTTTATTTTCAGTTAATTACTTGATAAAACGCTTGACCAATGATTTTAACATATTAGTTAATGATAACTTAGATAACTGTGTAAAGACCAAGTAGTTTTACAATGAATTTCATGGCCTTAATGCAACTTTATTTATTTTTGTTTTTTGTTTATTGTGTTTTGTTAGTAGTGTGACCATATTGAGGATATATCTGGGACTTTCTCTGGGACCATATATAATTTTACAGCCGTTATCATACTCGTAGACTTTTTTCTTTGGTATTTAGTTTTTGTTTCTCATTATTTATAACATTAATGTATAATAATTATAATTTTCTTTTTTAGGTTTCCTAAAAATAGTGCTCAGAAGAAATTGTGGTTATCCATTGTACCACTGAAAATGAAGTTTTATGAAAGTACAAGGATTTCCTATTTGCATTTTCAAGAATCAGATTATGATTCAACAAGGCGCTTAAAACAAACAGCAGTTCCTACTATAATAATCAAAAAGTAGTATCATCTAGCAAGGTAAAAATTTGATTATCGATATTACATGTTATTATGTTTTTAGATTTTGTTGCATATACATAATTATATATTAAATATGGCGTATGACTCGAGACGGCGCCTCCGTCTCATTCTGTTTCTATCGCTCGTTCGGTGCGGACGTGTCTCTGGGTTGTGCGCCTACTTACTGATACTTGAGTTTTATTACATACCAAACTATACGGATACAACATTGGCGACGAGTAAAAGCGCAGTAAGTAAATCTACAACTCAGCTAATCTGTTTATCTTACCTGTTTACGGATTGTGGTCAACAATATAATCTTTTTTCTCAAAAGGGGAAGAAATAAATAGGTACTAGTACCGTAAATAATTTGTATTTACATGCACTCAAAATGTTTTACGTAATGATATAGTTTAATGTTTGTTTACGGTAATTATTACCCACCTTTTCGTCAGAAACAACACTAATTAACTCTTCTAGTACTAGTATGAATCAGTATTGTATGATTAGCCAGCCAGATATGTTAACCAGGTTAAATTGGGGTTCAAATTATAGTAAAAAAATATTTAAACATAGCAGAAAGAGATAAACAACAAAACGGTGAGTCGCGCGCGTTGTCGTATTTTGACGAATGAGTCATCTTGTTTATCGGTTTTAACTGCAAATCATAACAACTATTACTATTGTAAAGACATAATTATCATAATTTCAGTAAAGTATAAATTTCAGTTTTAATAGTAGATTAATTAATTAATGTAAGTATTTTCATTTAATTACTTACCTGAATGCCTATTGTTGACTGAATCTGTTACAAAGTGCCTCTTGATCGAAAATACGTACACAAATTTAATTAGATAAATACCCGATCATGAAAATAGTACCTACTGCATAGTAAATATATCCAATCGTACTTTTGTGCTCGATCTGTTCCTGTTCTGTGAACATAATAACAATGGGAGATGGTTTATTCTCTTTGTATGGCGAATTGATAACGAATGCTATGCTATTTCGTTATGTTATCTGTTATGAAAAACTCATACCAAGTACCCTCCATACCAATAAAATAAAAAGTTCCCTAGTCATTAATAAAGTAAGACTACACTGCCTATTGAGAATAACATTACCGAGACATTGCCTTATTACCTAAACCCATTAAGAATCACAAACAATACGGACAAATAAAAAATTATTGACCTTTTAGTCCCTAGAAATATAAAATGATTAGTAAAATAATAGTTATGTTATTAAAATAAATAGTTAAAACAATAATTAATTGTTCTTCGATCACATCATCACTTACCATCAGGTGAGATAGTGGTCAAACGCGAACCTATATTCAATAAAAAAAAACAATACATAAGTTAGTTACTGTAACAAGATTGTTTCAATAGGTTATAAAGTTATAATAAAGTTCATATATTTTACAAAATAAATAAACTTTATTTAACGTATGTAGAACTACTTACCTTTTATGTATTTTCATACAACACTCTATAGTATTCGAGTCCTATTTCGTTCTACAGATCGTCCCAAATATGTCCCTGTCTCAATCTCAGATACCGATACTAGAACCATTTGACTGCGAAGGAGATCTATCATCCATAGGCTCCCGTTGGGAAAAATGGAAACGTGCCCTAGAAATATACTTTATAGCCATAAATACCGAGGATCAATTTAAAAAACCGTGCAATGAAACTGATTTATATGAGACAGCAATCACAAAATTAGATGAATATTTTCCCCCTAAACAAAGTTATCTGTTCGAAAGACACATCTTTAGATTAATGAAATGGAACCCAACGAAAAATTTGATTTTTTTTTAATCTGGTTAATACGACACTGTTCCAAAAGCAAATTTACTAACGGAAACGAAAATCTGATCGATCATATAATCGAGAAATGTAGTTCCACTAAACTAAAGAAAGCTATTCTACTACTTGGTGATGAAGCAACGATTAACAAAATCACGATTGAAGCAAATTTAGTTGAGACCGTAGAAAGGCAATTAAACGAGTTCCGCGATGGGCAGAGTAGTAATTCCAATATCATGGCTAGCACTGTCAACAAAATAGACACGAACGTACCTACCACTCATTGTAAAATGAATGGTAAAACATACAAGCGACCTTTATTACTGCTGCCGTTGCGGTAGTAAAACTTTCCTGGCCTATGGAGCCAAAGAACCCTTAAAGTGTTTAGGGTCACTTGACGCAATTTAAAAAATTGGTACAAAGTCTTTAAAGACAAAATTGTATGTCATAGAAAATGGTTCAAGGAACCTCTTGGGAAAAGAAACTGCAATTTTTCTCAAAGTTTTAAAACTCGGTCATGACTTGAATTCGATCGAACAAAGCCAATTCCCAAAGATCAAAGATATTCAATTAGAAATTTCCATAGACAAAACTGTCCGTACCGTTTGCCAACCTTATAAAAGAGTACCAATTCCCTTGGACTCAAAAATTAATAACAAAATAGATGAGTTGGTTAAATTAGACATCATTGAACCAGTAAGTAAACCTTCTTCTTGGGTTTCCCCGATGGTGCCGGTTCTCAAGCCTGACGACGATATTCGTATTTGCATAGACATGCATTCTGCCAATAAAGCCATCATATAGGAAAATCACCCTCTCCCTAGAATGGAGCAACTCATTCCCAGATTTGGTAAAGCAAACATTTTTTCCAAACTTGATGTTAAAAACGCTTTTCACCAAAAAAACAGAAAGAAATAAAAGGAGATTGTAGAGAAATTGCTACTTTTATAACTAGTAAAGGGCTGTACCGTTATAAGAGTCGTATGTTTGGCATATCGAGTGCACCAGAACTTTAAAAAAAAAACCATGGAGAAAATTTTGTTACCATGCAAAGGAGTCATAAATTTTATTAATGACATTGTTGCCTTTAGACCCTGTGCTTTAGACATGACGAATCTGAGCATGACGCTAGATTGAAACAAGTGCTCAAAGACAACAATGTTTTGTTGAACGAAAGGAAATGCGTTTTCAATGTAAAGCGTATACAATTTCTTGGTCACGAACTATCGTCAGAAGGCATAAAACCCCTTGATAAATATCTTAAAACAATTGAGTCGTTCAGACCAGCGGAAACTATCGAGGAAATACAAAGTTTTCTTGGTCTAGTCAAATTTGTTGGTAAATTGATTCCAAATTTATCCACCCTGACAGACCCAATCCGAAAGTTACTCCGCAATAAAATTCACAAAAGTGCCAATATTACATTACACTTTGAAAAAAGAGCAAACAAAAGCTTTTAATAATTAAAAAAATTATCTGTCCAAAATGCATACTCTTGGCTACTATGACCCAAAAGACTGAACTCAGATGATTGCCGATGCGATTCCAGTCGGATTAGGTTCTGTACTGATACAGTACGATGAAAAAGGACCTCGTATCATTGGTTTTGGCAATAAGAGTCTGACAGACGTTGAAAAACGCTATTGTCAGACCGAAAAGAAGGATTAGTTCTTGTATGGGCAATTGAATACTTTCACATGTACCTGTACGGAAAAAAATTTGAACTGGTCACTGACCACAAGCCCTTAGAAATTATATTTGGTACACTTTCCTTGTGCACCAATTGAGCGCTGGGTTCTTCGTTTGCAAGCCTACCGGTCTACCAAATGCTCGGCTGGGTACCATCCACACTTGGTTAATATACCATCTTGTCGTACCAAGCGCTTCTCCTCCACATTTACTGTGCGCACAACCAAGTTGTGGAATTCTCTGCCAGCTTCTGTGTTCCCTGCCACTTATGACTTTCAGCCTTTAAACCAAGAGTAAATAGACATATTCTGGGCTCGCTCGTCACATCGTAGACCTCATCTATCGCTTACCATCAGGCGAGATCGAGGCCAAGAGCGAGCTCATCCATAATAAAAAAAATAGTCCTTTATAAACCTGGCAAATCAAATATAGCGGATCCACTTTCCCGGCTCTGTGTTATTTTTCAAACAAGTCCTTTTGACGATGAACATCAAGTCAATTAAATTGTTCAATATGCCTGTTGCTTATCCCTAAAAGCTATCACTGAAGCATTGAATAACAACGATGAGTTCAAAATAATTAAAGAAGCTTTGTCAGATAATAACTCCTTCAAGGGATCCTTCAATAAATTACTACAAATTTTTCCAAAACGAATTGTGGTTACACGATGGTATTTTGTTAAGAGGTAGTAAAATTGTTATCCAGCCAAATTTCCTAAACGAGTTTCAGATGCAGCTCACGAAGGCCACCCAGGTATTGTGAATATGAAAACTAGACTCTGCACTAAGGTTTGGTGGCCAAAAATAGACAAGGTAGCCGAAAACACAGTAAAAAATTGCAAAGGATGCACTCGAGTTTCCTGCCCAAATCCACCAGTACCTATGAAAAGGCGAGAGCTTCCTACACAAGCCTGGGTGGATACTGTTATTGATTTTTTAGGTCCATTACCAAGTGGGAAAACGCCCTGCGAATTGTTCCACGAGAGACAGTTCAGACATAAAATACCTCTTCTAAATAACCTCGAGTGCAGGTATGATGATTCACAAATTAGAGATCATGACATTGAAAAAAGAGAGAAGAATAGGTTAAATGAAAATAGAAAAAGACGAGCTACTGACAGAGAATTAGAAATTGGCGAGAGAGTTTATGTGAAGAATCTGATTAAAGAATACAAATTAGTTCCGGAATTCAATCCAACACTTCACACAGTAGTTATTAGTTCACAAGGCAGCGATATTAATGTAAGGAACAATGAAACAGGCTAAGAGTACAGAAGGAATATAGTTCATTTAAAGAAAACAGAAGGTCAGTGGAAATTAGTTGATTATAGTGAAACATCAGAGATGGAAGAAAAATAAATTAATGAAAATGTTTGTGTTTGATTGTTTAATCGCTAAATGATGTTATAATCTAAAATAAATTAGTGAAGAATTAATACTGATTGTCATACAAAATAAATTACATATTATTAAACTATTAATTAAGTTTAGGTAAAGTATTTCAACGTACTAATATAGAAAAATTGTACTGTCGAACATAATTATTTTTATTTAAAAAATTGTATGAAAAGAAGAGATGTTGCATATACATAATTATATATTAAATATGGCGTATGACTCGAGACGGCGCCTCCGTCTCATTCTGTTTCTATCGCTCGTTCGGTGCGGACGTGTCTCTGGGTTGTGCGCCTACTTACTGATACTTGAGTTTTATTACATACCAAACTGTACGGATACAACAGATTTTTTTCAAATTATTCAAATCTATGATAAAAGGCAATATTTTGTACAATATATAATAATTTTCAGAGAGCAGGTTCATAACATGAAGAGTCTATGGTACAAATAGGTGCTCTGGCTGTACCAAGTACTAGTTCTGGCACTTATGAAAGTTATTCTTCTCTTAAGTAAACGGGAGTGAAATATGCTAGTTGCAATGTGTAGCTGATGGCAGGTGGTAATCGGCGAAGTAAAACGAATAAAATTGCTTGACGAACTTTATATTAACAAAGACACGGATTATTTGACAGATAGTAATATTTTATATTTAAAAACGCGTACAAGCGCAGTCGCTTGCGGTGCGTGCGCGGACCAGCATAAAAAGAAACATAGACAAAAATATAGAGTTACAGAATCGTTGGCCGGAACCGGCATTTGCGCTGAGGAGCTTGCTGCCCGGCTCATACTTTTGTTCTTAGGCTATACACACATGTTAGGTTAAGATAATAAAATCGTGAATCTAAAAATTATGAGCGCGTCGCTAACATTCTCCCCCCTAGTGCTGGCTCAGCACTCCTCACCAAGCGAAATACGCGCGACGCGGGCTGCAGGTCGCTTCCAAACACCAGTCTTGGTCTTCACTTCAACCAGTCTGATTCGTCCGTCCTTACCTGGACATATCTTCTGGATTACACCCTTCGGCCAGGTACCACGCTGACTGTTAGGATCAACTATTAAAACTAAGTCACCTACCTGTAAAGGTTTCGCCTCTTGGTTCCATTTTCTTCGAGGCAACAACTCAGGGAGAACCTCTTTCACCCATCTACGCCAGAACATGTCAGCTAACGCTTGTGACCTTCGCCATTGCTTGCGTAGAAACATGTCGGAATCGTTGAAATCGCCAATGGTGGGTGAGTTGGACGAGCTACCTAAAAGAAAATGGTTAGGAGTCAAAGATTCTAAGCTTTCAGGGTCGACGGAGACGTGTGTTAGCGGACGACCGTTAACTATGTTCTCCACTTCCGCCATAAGGGTAAGTAGCACTTCTTCGCGTGGAGCGCGTTCGTTCATCACAACTCGAAGTGATGTCTTAACGCTTCGAATCAGCCTTTCCCAAGCCCCACCCCAGTGAGGGCTGGAGGGGGGTATAAAATGCCAATGCATGGCGTTGTTCATGCCGACGGCCTTGAGATCATCCATATTAAGTGCCTGCTGCGATTGCTTTAGCTCCTTATCGCTTGCCTTCAGGTTAGTGCCATTATCAGAGTATAGGTGAGCAGGCCAACCACGCCGTGCCGCCATGCGTCTCAAAGCCATAATCAGAGAGTCTGACGTGAGTGACGAAACAAGCTCGATATGAATTGCTCGTATGGTGAGGCAGGTAAACAAAACGCCATACCTCTTTTGCCTTCCTCTGCCCACAGTCACTTCCATTGGACCAAATAAATCTAGACCACAAAATGAAAACGGTCGTTGGTGATGTGCTACTCGAGCACGAGGTAAGTCACCCATCCTGGGCACTTGCGGCGTGCATTTCCTTAAGCGGCAAAGCATGCAATTCGAGACCACCCTTTTAACTGTTGGTCTTAGTCTAACAATCCAATATTTTTGTTTCAAGTTATTGACAACCATTTCCTGGTTCCCATGGGCTGCCTTGATGTGAAAGAACCGGACAAGAAGACGCGTTATATCATGTTTTCCATCTAGTATAATTGGTCTCTTCATTTCTAGGTCTACGTCTGACGCAACGTCGATGCGGCCACCGAGGCGGAGTAAACCGGCTTCGTCTAGGTACGGTGACAAGGTAAGTAACTTACTATTTCGTGATATTTGTTTTCCATTTTTGATTGCAGATATTTCGGCGGAGAATGAGTCCACTTGCGCCTTCTTCAGCAACAGGATCTCAGCTTGAGCCATTGCATCACAGTCAGCTTCACGGGTAAGTTTCTTGCATCTGGCAATAAATTTCAGGATGACGGCCGTGGATCGCAGCAAGCGAAGCCAGGAGGAAAAGCGCTGCGGCTCAGGAACAGGTAAGTTACATGTTAGCTCATGCATCACAGCCACACACTCTGAACTCATATCGTCTCCACCAGTGTCAGGGTTCAAAACGTCAGCAGGCCATAAAGACTCGTCTTTATATAAAAAGGTGGGCCCTGTGAACCATTCACTGTGAAACAATGTGTGGTTAAATTCTTCCCGAGTTCCAAGATCTGCTACATTTAATTTGGTAGGTACATATCTCCATTCGGAAACGCGCGTAAGTTCATCAATTTCTCCTAATCGGTTCGCTTCGAACGTTTTATACCTACACGTGTTATTTCTAATCCACTGTAAAACGGTGGTGGAGTCGCACCAAAAATATCGTCGCTCAGGAGCTAATCTGTGTTCTTTCATAACGGCATCGGCCAATCGCGCAGCTAACAGCGCCGCCTGTAGTTCGGCTCGGGGTACAGTCATGGGTTTTACGGGTAAAACACGACATTTACTTGCTATAAATGCAACCTTAATGTTCCCATTGACTATCCATCGCCAGTACGCCACACAACACATAGCTTGAACAGATGCATCGCATAATAAATGCAGTTGTAAGTAAGTATAATTATTACTTGCTGGCGTAGCACACGTAGCGGTCGTCGTAGGCGGTCTACACGTCTCGTAGCTGTTTCTCGTAGTAGGTAACTCCAGCGCAGAAGCCGCGGGTGCAGAGGCGGGAGGTGGCCTTATCACTGGCTCGGTGTCCGGTGTTCGTCCCGTCTCGCTAGAACCTTGCAAAACAATGGTTTTATTATAGCATCTTGGTATACGTATTTTCTTTATTTCCTCTAAAAACTCGATCCATTTGCACCATTTAGTGTAGATACTATCAGGTACTACGTCATCCCAGCCTATTTTTAAGCGCCAAGTATCTTGCAATAAAATTTTACCCTGAATAGTAAATGGAGCTAAGAATCCTAAAACATCAAAAATCGACATAACTATTCGCAGCATTAACCTTTTGGTCGGCCTTTCCTTGTTTAAAATAATATTTTCAGGTATTCGTTTCAGAGACACATCAAAAAGTAACTCATCTTCTCCTGGAGTCCAGATGAGTCCCAAGATTCGCTCGCCATGGTATTCCTGTTCAGATTTGAACCTTACGCTAGCGGTACCTAAAGTATCCTGTGGAATACTTTCTAATACAGCAACGCTATTACTTGTCCAGTTACGCATTTCGAAACCGCCACTGCTATGAATCCTAGTAATATTTTTAACCATTTCTGTAGCTGTCGTGTCATCCGGCAGGCTATCTATGTAGTCATCCATATAATGCGATTTATGTATCGCATTAACAGCATCAGGAAATGTCGACTCGTAACGTCGTGCATTTACATTTTTAACAAACTGAGCTACAAAGGGAGAACAGTTGGCGCCGAAAATAAGTGACGTCATAATGTAGGTATCGACTGGCTCCTCAGGGCTATTCCGCCAAAGAAACCTAAACGCGTGTTGATCTTCAGGGTGAATTTTGACCCTAAGAAACATGTCCTTGATGTCACCGGTTACTGCAATTGAATATTCCCTAAAGCGCAGCATTATACCTAAAAGTGATGACAACAAGTCTGGCCCTGTATGTAAATAATCATTGAGACATTTACCACCAACTGGACTGGCAGAATCAAACACTAGTCGAAGCGATTTTTTGTTGGGATTATCTACCCCAAAGTGGGGCAGGTACCACATCCTGGGTACTGGCAGGGACTTTTGCATCTTGTGAGCGTAATCATTTTGTAATAAATGATTAATACGTTCTCGGTATCTGTTGGCAAAACCATTGTCACGTGACATTTTCCTTTCTATCCCCTTTAACCTTTTTAAAGCGTTAGGATAGGTGTCAGGCATGGTACAGGCCTCATCCTTCCAAGGGAGACCTACATGCCAGCGACCATTGATGAGTTCAACAGACTTCTCTAGCTGAGCGATGGCACAAGTATCATTAATATTTTGTCTTGACTTACCTGACACTCCCAGGGCGTCAACAGCAAATGAGTGCCTCACCTCTTCGTGGAGCTCCCGTAGTAGGTACTCGTTCTTGTCTGCGGCGGTGGTAGCAACTGAACTCAACAGCAGCGTAGCGTGCGCCTCGCCAGTGCTGGCAGCGAACTGAGTGTGCGGCCTTCTCAGCATACCGTGCACACACCAACCTAGGGGAGTCAATGTAGCAGACGGCTCATATGGTTTACCTACTATTACTTTGAGAGGTAACAATAAATGACTGTTGTCCTGACCTATTAAAATCTCAGGTTTTACATCATATCTACATAACTTATCATTTATGCCAAACAGGTTTTTGTAATTATTACAATCAACAACAGAAAGTTGTTGCAAAGGTAAGTTTAAATTGTCAACACACCGAACTTTGATACTATGCATCTTACTGTCCATACCACATAATGTGACGTTTGTGATCGTTGTTTCACATACCAGTTCATCGTCAGACCAGGCGCCACGGATGCACATTGTTTCTGAGCGGCCACGAAGCCCCGCACGCTTTGCTAGCCCCGCACTGATAAGCGAGACGGTCGATCCGTCATCAAGTAGTGCGTTTGTACTGAACACACCGTTAGAACTATGTATACGTATAGGTACGACTTTAAGCAACACTTTGTTTACACTCGCGTTTATATGCGTCACAGTTTGTGTATTATCGGCGACGGACACTGGCAACGTTGCCGTCGTCAGCATTTGCACAGGGGGCGTCGGCTTCGGCTCTGGAACCTGGCTGCTTCCAGCGCCACTATTCGGCTTATTTCCAACGTAGTGAAGTAAATTGTGATGTCCCTGGCCACAGCCGTTCTTATTGCAAGGCGGTGCTGAGCATGTGTCACGTGCGTGGCGCGACACTAGGCATTTATAACAAATCCCATTACGTTTTACAAATTGCCATCTGGTATTACGTAACGCCTTCTTAAATCGTTTACATTCAGTTAATTTATGTTTTGAGGTACGGCAGAATTTGCAGTTATCATTATCATCATCTGTTTGCAATAATATTGTTTGAGGTCGATAACTGGAATTATCTTTGTTTTTATTTTGCTCAGTGCGGGAATAACTAAAACAGATGTTTGATGTTAGTGATATCTTTACAGCTTCATCATGCAAGAAATCTGATAAAATGACCATACGGGATTTCTGTCCTTCAGTGATGAGTGGGAAACTATAATCAGACCATTTAGATAGCAGTATTGTAGGTAGCTTGGATAATATTATTGAAACAATGCTCATACCTTGTAAGTATTCTTCGCGTCCAACTACTCGCACTGCTTGTATAAGGTTTTGTACTTTAACTGAAAATGGCACAATTTCACTGTGATAGTTTTGTGACATTGATGGCAATTTCTTGATATCCTGCAATATTCTAGATATTATCAGGTCAGCATTGCCAAAGCGTAGTTCCAAAGTTGACATAATTTTCCATGGTGGACTTGCAGATATAAGCAAGGCTGCAACAGCATCTTTAGCAGCTCCTCGGAGACACTTTCTCAACCTCCACAGGTTTTCTTGAGGGGAAAATTTACAGAGTTCGGTTGACTCATTGAACGCTTGTTTAAATTGCAGAAATTCCAGTGGATCTCCTGAAAAGTCTGGAAGTTCTTTCGGTGTGCTCAATCTGGTTATGAGGTTAGTATTAGGCGCACTTGTAGAAGCCAGGTCTTTCAGCGCACCGGCTAGCATCTGAATGGTCGCTTGCATACTGGTGGCTTCCGCCGCTGGTGGCGGAGCAGGTACAGTGTGTGGGTGCGACCCCGTCGGCAGATGTGGCACTGAAGTTGGCGACTTTTGAGGTGACGTAGGGAGCCCTTGTGGTGCTGCTGGTGCCGTAAAGAGGACGGCGTTTACAGATGCGGCTGGTTCTGTTTTAGGCGGCTGCAACTTGCCCAGGGGGTTGCCATGATCGCGGGCCGATTGCAATTCGTGGTGACTCCGTTCCAGCCATTGCTCCACGTCGTGAGCGCATTCTTCATGTGGACTGTATTTTTCTGTTTCCTCTAGGTCAGCTAAGTCCGCTTCTAGCTGTCTGTCTATGAGTTCCATTCGTATCTGAGCCTTTTGCTTTGCAGCATCCAAAAGCAACTGCGCTTTGCGAGCTTTGACTGACGATGTGTCGGATTGACCTTTCGACCTTAGCGACATGTTATCTGTTTTGGCGCTCGATGACGCCGCAGGTGTTTTGAATACCATATTTTTGGCTGCTGCACTAGTTGAAGACTTATGCTCTTCCGTATCAGAGTCTTGAGCACCTTTTTGTTGTTCGAAAAGTTTTCGTTGTACGCGCTCGCGTCGCGTTGTACTTCGCGTGCCCACCATTTTGTTTTTTCACTTTTGATCCGGCTCGAAGGACCACTTTGTAGCTGATGGCAGGTGGTAATCGGCGAAGTAAAACGAATAAAATTGCTTGACGAACTTTATATTAACAAAGACACGGATTATTTGACAGATAGTAATATTTTATATTTAAAAACGCGTACAAGCGCAGTCGCTTGCGGTGCGTGCGCGGACCAGCATAAAAAGAAACATAGACAAAAATATAGAGTTACAGAATCGTTGGCCGGAACCGGCATTTGCGCTGAGGAGCTTGCTGCCCGGCTCATACTTTTGTTCTTAGGCTATACACACATGTTAGGTTAAGATAATAAAATCGTGAATCTAAAAATTATGAGCGCGTCGCTAACACAATGTTTAAGACAAAACCAGTAAAAACCAAGGTCAAAGAATTCTTGAAAATATAAGCAATCTTAACAAGTTACTTGTAAGTATCCCTTTGACTAAAATTAATATTAAGTATATACCTTTTGCATTTTCTTAACCCACTTTAGGAAAGCTATATTACATCACGCTACGATCCTTAGGAGTGGAGGAATGTGGGTGAAATCACGGGGAACAACTAGTATAATAACTATTTGAATAATACAGTCAAACAAATTAATAAAATAAAATTTTGTTCTGAATTCACACTTTTTTGTTTAAGGTCAACAGTCAAGCCCACGTCCCGTCCCTACGAAGATTGATAGGTGCAGGTGAAAATAAAATCAACGAAAGAAAAAATACTGCAAAAGCAATCTAAGAATAACGACATTTATTAAAAAAATCATTTTTAACATGCGTATACGTGCCCACTTAAAGACTCATACAGAAAATATACTCAGTGATTTACGAGGTAAAAGACAAACTACACAGAGCAATGATATTTAGTCATGAATAATAGAAAACTTAATAAATAATTTGAATTTAGGAAGTGTTTTTGTTTCTTTTTTGAGGTTTTATACATATTACCGTTATTATTATAGCCCCGTATAATATATTTAGATGAAAATACATAACATTCAAAATTCCACAGTGGTAAAAAACACTGACTTAGAAAACTATAAAAAAGTCATCTTGTGTATCATTTTCATTACACTGCTGGGCAAAGGCCTCACCCAAACCCTTCCAGATATCCTGAGCCTCCTCAAACCAGCCCTTGCGGTAGGCGTCCAGGTCGTCTCGCCACCTCTTCCTGGGTCGGCCTCGGCCGCGTCATTAGTATCTCATTAATTTCGTATTGCTACAGGAACTAAACTTTTGTACTGGTCATAATCTATAGGTACTCATTTCCATGCAAAATTATGGACATAATTATACAACCTAGGACTTTTTGCGTGATTGAAAATGACAAACAGCCAAATTTAAAAAATCAGGAATTTCCCAACTTTCACACTGTAACAAACAGCTTCTTTCGTAATTTATTATACGCATCTTTCATCAATTTTTAAAAGAGCTAAGTCTAGAAGAGAACAGAGATGTGGATATATTAAATAAAACGTAATGTCCTGGGCAAAATAAAATTAAGGTTATACTACTAGAAAGAGAGGGTCTGACCACAGTGAGCGAGATAGCGTAGCGATAGTAGGCATTCGAAGTGTTGTCTCCACTTTATCTATACCTTCATGACGTACACCAACGACACCAACTGTCCTAAAATGGCCGTTTGCTTTGGCGCTGGTATCTATAGCGTAAAAAAGTTGAACTACTATGAATGACGAATGACAAGGCATTCGTTTGATACATTCATAGATGGCATTAATAAAACATTCTTCTTATTTCAAATAGATAAAGTACCAAGTGGCTAGTTATTGGTAGTGGCCAGTTATACCTTGGTATAGATGATGCCAAATAACTTGGCAAGGTTTTGGCGTAGTGGGGGTAAGTTCGCGCATCGTGCACTTAGTGGAAGAAAAAAGTGGTCACTTTTACTGCTTGCCATTATTCTATGGTTATTGCCATCATTTATTTTTAATCATATCTGTTCAGAAGAATCTTAAAGAAAGAAGAGGAATTCATTCGTTAATTCAGTATTATAAATAAAAAACACATTTAAAGTGAAAAAAAAATATTTAAAAGAACATTTAAAATAATATGTTCTCGTCGGCACAATTAGTTCATGAAACTGCTACCCCTTTTATTCTTCTTTTTTCCCGGTGTCCTAAAGACAGTGACGAATTCGGAATTTCAACCTTCCTTAACTATAGTGTCTAACTGTTCTTTCTGACGTTTTAATAGTCTGCGTAAAACGGTATTTGGTCCTGGCATTGTAATCAAGGTAACAAAAAATAAATTTAAAACAACAACTCGTAACAAAAACAAAGGGTACAACTTTCGTGTACATGCAAGTGTATTCGGGGGCAAATTGAACGAGAACTACTGACGCACCAGTCGCGCGCTCGTAGCGGCGCTACGTCATACCCCGCGTCCCACTGACGACCGCTGACACCTAAAAATCGACTTCCGCGCATTGAATAACTCTTGCCAAGTTATTTGGCTTTACCTATACTTGGTACCGAAATTTTTCCTTATAAAGTATTTCGGTGTTCTGAGTTTAGACAACAATAAGAAAATCATCCCCTCGGGTTGTATATAACAGTTTGGTGCGAGAAAAAACAAAAATCTGCCTAATTTGACTCTGCAAAGGTTAGTAACCAGTTTTCACTAATCCAGTCGAATAGTTAGAATTATTATAATGTAATTTATTGTTTCTAGATGATCTTTTTGAATATTATTTCAACCGAAGTCATGTTTGTAGGGCTTATAACGTTATTATTTTCTTTATTTCGTTGCATTGTTTACATACAATAATTCTTGGTATGTAAGGCTAGTGATGTGCGATGTTTGCGCGGATTAATATCGATAATATTGATACAGTGTGTGAAATACATTGGAATGATACTTTTTTAATCCACAGGTTTCCTGGAAACGAAATATGAAAGAAGAAATGCATAGAAGCTAAAAATATAAACCCTATAGGTACATAAAATGTGGCATATCTGCTCCATGCACTTTGACGAATCTTGTTTTAACAGAACCCTCGATGTGAAAAGGTTACATGATGGTGTAGTGCCCACATTGACAATGCTGGTATGTTTTTAAATATAAATTGCATAGCATAGTAATTTCAATATGAACATCTTGTTAAATACTTATTGTATTGGCAGTATTTCGAATTTGAATGAATTTAATTAGGAAAAAAGTAATTTATTTATGTGACTATTTTTTTTTTCAGCTTTATCAAACTTGTTCCTCTCATCAATGTTCCTCACAGCAACTTTCTTCAAGTATAATGGTAAGAATACATTTCAAATATTACTTAGTGTTTTTTTAAAGAATGTCTTATTTATTTTTAATAATTTATAAACCTTGGAATTGTTTTAGATTACTTATAAAATAAGCAAAACTGTTTTACGTGAAAAACAAAATAAATCGAATTCGTCTTGCCCATTGAATTTGCAGTTAGCGGAAGAAAATTTTGCCGAAAATGTACCACCTGCAAAGGTAAACTGACTAGTTTTTATTAATTAAAAATCTGTTAATTATTTATTTATTTAAACATTATGTATGTACAATTGTGTTACATGGGCGGACTTAATGCAGCAAGGCATTCTCTACCAGTCAACCTTTGGGTTAAAAAAAATACTTATACTTATCTATCGCTCACTGTATTCTAAGAACGCTCATAATGATTCATTGGATCGAGTTGAGCGAAGCAAGCCACGCTGAGCAGCGTGTTGCGTGCGCGAGTTTGAGTTACTGATACATATGGATACCAAGATATGAAAGAGTGATACATATCCCTTTGATCAAATCTTTCGATGCCACGCTGAGCAGCGTGTTGCGTGCGCGAGTGTGAGCTACTGATACATATGGATACAAAGATATGAAAGAGTGATACATATCCCAGTGATCGAAAGATACATTTCAATCTTTTCTTTTTAGTGATACATTTTGCCCATGTCTAGTGACAACGAGCCACAGCACTGTACGTAAACGTGCATCTGTGTGCGTGTAAAGTTACCAGATATTGAAAAATTAACTCCTTCATTTTTCTACTAAATTGTTGTAATATTGGTAACGTTCTTTTGTAACATAAAATACTAAAGTAATACAAGGAGAAAATAACGGTTATTAATCACTAAATAAATTACAGTAAATAAAGAACGTATCGGTAAATATATAACAATTAATTGTTAATTTATTTATTTTAATTTTTTAATGATATCCTGCTTTCCTAATTATTGTACTTGCGAAAGTTTGTGAGAATGGAAGTATATATGTATGTATATTATAAACAGCATACGCTTTTATAACAAGTTGCCAAAGTATGTGACAGATCTTAGCGAGGGAAAATTTAAAACCCATATTAAACGTGTCCTTTTGAAAAAAGCATATTATAAGATTAAGGACTACGTTGAAGATAAGACTGCTTGGCAATGATTCCTTCTGCACATGTGGCTTCCCTGGCTTATTGTGACTGCGTTATTGTATAAAGGTCTATTAACAACCCCACTTTTTTTGTGTTTGTTATTATTTGTTTTTATTTTGTTTTTTTTTTTTTTTTTTTTGTTATTTTTATTTTATTTTACTTGTATATAATTTTTATTTTTATGTCATTTGCTTTAGTTTATTTGCAGTTTAGTAAAGTTAATTTTTAATGTAAATGTGTGAACACTATAGACTGAGATTCATTTCTGTTTAGTTATATTACATTTTATTATGTCAATTAGTCTATACTGTCCTCTCATACCAAAAAAATAAATAAAAATTGTATCTGTTATGCAAAGATTGTGAAAATCAAGAATTTTTTAAAAAGAGTAACCGTGGAGTTTCTTGCCCGTTCTTCTCCATAGGAAACGACCAATTTCGAACCGTGCACTAACTTCTGACGTTTTATGAGTGCCCATTTAGGCCTATGTAAAATAAAAACAATTTTGATTTTTGATTTTGATTTTGATTTTGTATGGATGTTTATTTCTTTTTCACGCAAAAACTACTGTACTAATTTGGATACAATTTGGCACACAGGTAGTTTTTAACCTAGATTATCATACACATTTTATTTTGAACCTAATAGTTTCGGAATAAAATGACTGTGACATACGGACGGACGGACAGACAGACAGACAGACATGAAAAACATACTATAAGGATTCCGTTTTTTGCCATTCGGCTGAGGAACCCTGAAAAACCTGACATAAAAAGTATTTTATAAGAAAAGTAATATTGAGATTTTTTTGTAAAAAAAAACCGTGCGATCCAGACTAATATTCACATTTGCATTTGCGGTTTTGAAAAATTCAACTTTCGGTACATCACTAACCTCAAGACCTTCTAACTGTAGTTTTACCACTAAAAAAGGCAAACTCATTTTAATAAATACTGACAACACTGGCGAATGTCTGTTGAAGTTTTATGTTCCGAGTCACATGTAAAATTATTATGTGGATAAAAAATTAAATAAGCCAAATAATCAATAGTTACTTGTGAAAGGATATTCCATTTTCTTTTTGAGAACAACTTTTACAGTGTTTAATAACACAAGACGGCATTTTTTTAACTAAAATTACGAACCAGTCGTTACGTGTTGCGTTCGACAAGTCGCGTCTAGCACTGACGCGGGTTTGTATTTGCTTTTGAATTTGTATTAGCTTTGGTGGGGCCACTCGCGAGTTCGGTGCGCGCTATCTGCCTTTTTTGTCTGTTTTATAATCTGAGCTCAAAGGTGACTGACTGACTGACTGACATAGTGATCTATCAACGCACAGCCCAAACCACTGGACGGATCGTGCTGAAATTTGGCATGCAGGTAGATGTTATGACGTAGGCATCCGCTAAGAAAGGATTTTGTGAAATTCCCACGGGATCGGGATTTACACGTGAAAAACTTTCCACGCGAACGAAGTCGCGAGCAACTGCTATTACTTCATAAAACGCTTGACCAATGATTTTAACATATTAGTTAATGATAACTTAGGTAACTATGTAAAGACAAAATAGTTTTACATTGAATTTCATGGACTTAGTTCAACTTTATTTATTTTTGTTTATTAGAAGTCATACTGTAGTAGTGTGACCATATTGAGGATATATCTAGGACGGAAAGTCCTAGATATATCCTGCTATGCTATCCATGACGGCTGCCGCTGACGCGTCGACGGTTGCCGCCGACACGTGTCGACGGCTGCAGTTGCCTCTGCCGTTAGCAACATGCCGCTCGTGTGTAAGAGCTCTTACATCACGCTACGATCCTTAGGAGTGGAGGAATGTGGGTGAAATCACGGGGCACAACTAGTATAATAACTATTTGAATAATACAGTCAAACAAATTAATAAAATAAAATTTTGTTCTGATTTCACTCTTTTCTTGTTTTAGGTCAACATTAAAGCCCACGTCCCTACGAAGATTGATAGGGGCATGCAAGTGAAAATAAAATCAACGAAAGAAAAAATACTGCAGAAGCAATCTAAGATTAAACATACTTATTAAAAAAAAGCATATCCATTTTTTAACATGCGTATACGTGCTCACTTAAAGACTCATACAGAAAATATACTCAGTGATTTACGAGGAAAAAGACAGAAACTACACAGAGCAATGACATTTAGTCATGTATGATAGAAAAGTTAATAAATGATTTTAATTTAGAAAGTGTTTTTGTTTCTTTTTTGAGGTTTTATACATATTACCGTTATTATTATAGCCCCGTATAATATATTTAGATGAAAATACATAACATTCAAAATTCCACTTTGGTAAAAAACACTGACTTAGAAAACTATAAAAAAGTCATCTTGTGTATCATTTTCATTACACTGCTGGGCAAAGGCCTCACCCAAACCCTTCCAGATATCCTGAGCCTCCTCAAACCAGCCCTTGCGGTAGGCGTCCAGATCGTCTCGCCACCTCTTCCTGGGTCGGCCTCGGCTGCGTCATTAGTATCTATCATTAATTTGGTATTGCTACAGAAACGATAATTACTCATTTCCATGCAAAATCATGGACATAAGCATACCACCTAGGACTTTTTGCGTGACTGGAAATTACAAACAGCCAAATTTAAAAAATCAGGAATTTCCCAACTTTCACACTGCAACAAACAGCTTCTTTCGTAATTTATTATATGCATATTTCATCAATTTTTAAAAGAGCTAAGTCTAGAAGAGAACAGTGATGTGGATATATTAATTAAATAAAATGTAATGTCCTAGGTAAAATAAAATTAAGGTTACACTACTTAGAAAGAGAGGGTCTGACCACAGTGAGCGAGATAGCGATACATAGGTTTTGCTTCAAGTAGGTATTCGAAGTGTGGTCTCCATTTTTACTATCTATACATTCATGCAAATCACCAACAATACGCCATCTTGTTTTTTTTTTATTTTTTTATTTGTTCGCCTTTATAAAGGCAGGCATCGGTCTAAAGACCATTCAGCCTCGTCATATCGCCATCTTGTTTTGGAAAATTGAGCTTGACATTAGTATAGCATTGCCATATAAAAATTTTGCAAATAAGTCGAGTGTCTACTTTCGTTTGTAAATGTTCTGTGATTATCTCTCAGACTAAGGAAAAAAGAATAGACATGAAATACCTACGAAAAAAGCGTGCATACCTATTGTGAGTCTGGCACAAAGATGGCGGCTTGCCGTAGAGCTGCGCGCATTATAACATCGATAGTTGAATTGCACGGTGCTTACAGAATTCAAAATTGTCGAAAATGAGTTTAACGTTTAAGAAATTCATGGCCCTTTGCTGTAAGTTTTTACTATTTTTAACTAATTTCCCTATAAGTCTTATTTCGTTTCGCAAGGATTAAAAAAATAGGCCCCCAATCCAGATGCACACGTTTTTTTTAGCTTTCTTCAGTTTTATCTACGTGGTAATGTGAGCTATAAAAACGCACACGCTCGAAGAGTGTCACTTTACATGGCAGGCAGGGCACGTGGATACTGAATAGATGCTACTGCAATTAAATTAACTATCTGTATTCTGTGCTTGTACAGGTATGTTCATAATAAAACAAATTTTACTATGGTGTGGTATGTCTATCCCATTTATTCCCAGTTGCCACCGCGACGATCACGAATAAAAAACTGTAGCCTTGTGATCGCTGTGTTCATTGCTCGCTTTTTCCTGTGAGCGTAGTATGCAACCGAAATTGCGGCCAGAACAACTGTGGCGACCACGCTCAACATAGTGGGTGCGAGTAAAAAACCTCCTACACACAGTGCCGCCGGCTGGGGAGGATGCCGCGCGCGGCTCAGGGTTACTTAGCGCTTGGAATTAATATTGAGTTTCGTGCGGACTTCTAGTTTCTGCGACTTGTGCCGGGGCATATGTGTAGGAGCCTTATTAGAGTATCACTATTACTGATTAGCATACCACGACTGCAGTACCTGTACCTAAGGTCTATAATTACCAATGAAAAGAATAAATAAATACAAAATACGGTTTGTTTTCATCGTTTGTCAGACTATACTTATTTTTATTAACTAATAATATAACTTAACATTATTTTTTTTTATTTAAGTACTACTACATGGCTCGATCATCTATACTAATATTATAAAGCGGAAAAGTTTGTTTGTTTGTTTGTTTGCTTGAACGCGCTAATCTTCGAAAGTACTGGGTGGATTTGGATGAAATTTGGTATGGAAGTAGCTTGAAGCTTGAGGAAGGTTATAAGGCTATTTTTTACCCGACTGCAAAAAAGGAGAGTTATGTTTTTACCGTGATAGAATCCACGGGAGCGAAGCCCCGCGTGAGTACTAGTTCATAATAAAACAAAAATTATCATTTTACACAGATTTATTGAAAACTATAAAAGCCGTTTATCCCAGTCATACTTAAGTTCTAAAATACAAATATGTATACACAATAATCAAATAAGAGCACGTTGCGCAAATTTTATACAAATATACACATTAATAAAACATGAGCATGTTGAACAAACAAAAAACAAAAAAAAAATACAAACCACACAATCCTTACTTATTAATATTATTATAAGTGCGAAAGTTTGTTTGTATGGATGGATATTTGTTACTCAATCACGGCTGAACGGATTTTTATGAAATTTGGCACAGATGTAGATTATAGTCTGGATTTTCTTACTCTGTCTTCTCACTTTTTCATTTAATGTTTTAATTTTTTTCTTCCGATATTCACATTTTGATTTTAATTTTTGAATAATTTCAAGCGCTTTATCCTGGTAAACAAAAAAAAAACGAATTAACTTCTAGTTTTCTGCAACTTCGTTCAAGTTTTTGCCGTAAATTAATTTGAAATTACCAGTTACGCTGCCCACAGTACATACAGTAACATATTATAGAATAGAACACTTACATCTGCATAGCTAGAAGTGCTGCAGACAGGCTCCTCTTCCAGTGTTTTGTGAGAAAAAAATGTTGTGCCTCACATTCATTAAATTGGGCTGGTAACTGTAAAGAAATAACAACAATTTTTTATATTGAGTGAGTTTGTATTTAAAAGTCAAGATAGCATGGTAATTACCATAAGGAAGATAATTATTATGAAATATTACACTTACATCTGCATTGTTAGAAGTGCTGCATACAGGTTTCTCTTCCAACACTCTGCGAGGAACAGATCGTTGTTCCTCACACTCGTCAAATTGTGCTGGTAACTATACAAAAAATAACCATAAATGTTTAATAATATTTACATTGTGAATTTAATCACTAAATCACGCTCACATTTGTTTAGCTTGCATTTTAACATAGACACAACATTTTATAACCTGATATATGTATGTATCATTTTCAAAAATTAATCATTATCCATCTCCTTTTGCTATGACTATATCAGGAGTAAAAATAGTGCAGGTATATGTGTCTTAATCTGTGTGAGGAGGTGGATAATTAAAATCATATAACTTATATTAGGTTTTGATTCAGTCTGTACGAGAATTTTAAGGATGTTTTATAATTTTCAGAAAAAAAAGTTATCTATTTATTCTGACTGATGTGTATTTAAACCTGAAACTTTATACCAGTATTTCAGCAATATAGCACTGCTGTTGCTGACATGCTTCTCGTCCCTCCTCTCTCTCCATCAACTGGTTTGGATTGGTTACTTGTCAGTAAGTAGGTAAACACAATAAACTTGTCTATTTTCAAAACATACCAATAATTCACTTGAAGGCAAAGCATCATCGCGCAGTCTTGTTATATTTAAAGTTCGGTTAAAACATTTATCTTCAAAATGCAGGGAACAAATAAAAATATGCTTGGTTGTAGTATTCAAATTTTCAATCCCAAGTATATACAGCCACTGTTCTTTTCTTTCTTTACATGTCGGCAATCTAAAATCATAAAAAGAAATCGAGTTAAATAATATTCACCTGTCGATATGTTTTATCGATAAATTGAAAATTCCGAACCGTAACTCTACTCTCTGTTTACTAACAAATGATTTGCTTAAAAATCACATAATATCAACAGTAAAACAGTAAATAATTACAGAAAAGCAAGTGTATCTTTATAAACTTTCCCAAAAATAGCAAAATCTTTCAAAATAATAGAAAAACACAAGATATTTTGAATGAATTCGGTTACTTACCTGTGCAACGTTTTATTGGGATGTTTTTGTTGCTTTTCATGCGGCAGCCTAACACACTGCACCTACCCATGATAAATGCAGTATTATGCAAGTTCTTACACTATAAACGAGCACAATTTTCGCCTATTATCACCAAATTTTCTTAAAAACACTGAAACAAGCAAGTCGCGATGACAAGTGATGTACTTGTTGTTGGTTGTGACAAAACATGGCGGCCGGCCGCAGTTAGGTATTTTGCGACATCACCAAAGTTATGTTGCCATTTTTGGCAATGATAAAACTAATGTTGTCCTTTTTTACATATGATTACTCTCATAAGTTAAAAAGAGATGCCGATATATCAGTAACTATGCCGTCGAAATGCATCATATTTCTATAACTACTGTTCGTATAGAATGTTTATGCCATGTCCTCTTTTTTTCCTAAGCGCGTTATACACGATCCATCCGCGCTGTACGTCCGCTCAAGGCCGCGGCGCTGGACGTAGCATACACACTGTCGTGTGCATATCTAGCATGGTCCATCCGCGCTGTACGTCCGCTCAAGGTCAATTTGCGGACGTCCCTGTGGACGAGCTGGCATTAACTTTCTTTCTGAAATAACCGTTTCTAACCGTCTATTTTTTACGCACGGTGTCTATAGTTGCAGCTTCCCCTAAAATGGTCACCAAATCTAATAATGCATTCATTATTTTTTGTTTGTGCATGTAGTCTGCACTAGAGACATTCCACAGACATTCGTGGGACTTATTAACGTTCGATAAATCTTGCTAGTGTTTTGCGATCTATTTTGACGTGCGACTCATACAAGCTCTATGATATATTATATCTGTTTAATCTGCTGTACAGCAAGTTTATACACGATCAAGCATGCACGATGCAGAATTTCTCTGACGTACGTCCGCATTATTCACTGTCTCTCGCACGACGTTCGCGGTGGTGGGGGTGCTCGCTGGATGAAAAATTGGTCGTGCAAGTCCAGCAAACAATTAATAATAATTATCGACGTACGTCAAGCCTATTCATGGTAGTTTTGCATCGTGCATCGTGCATGGCCTTGGCGGGACGTACAGCAAGATGGACCGTGTATAACGCGCTTAGTCAGAGGATTATCTAAATAATCCAACGATGTCCGATGGATTTGAAAAGTGGGTTCTGGCAATACTAATTTTGACGTTTAATTGAAATTAGCAAAACCGATGAAAAAAAAGCGCGGGAACCTTCAAGATTGTTAGGCGCCTTTTTTTTTCTTCAAAAAAAAACTTAATTTGTAATAAATAAAAAGCAACTCATTTTTGAACAAATTTATTAGATTACGTGGTAGAGATGGCCCGGAGCCGTAAAAAACGTAAAAAGGAACATTCGGCTGAAGACGGAGAGGCGGAGTCGGTTGATGAGGGCTCAGCGTCTGACGTCGGCTCTGTAATATCCGAAGAGGATACTGATAAGTATACTCCTTTTAGAATCCCAGATTACGTCCGATATTACCCCGAAGATGGTGGTAATTTTGAATATATCGTGTTTCTAGAAAGTATAGAAGAAGATAAACCCATTGGCTTGAGGGATATGATGTCCCTTGCAAATGCAATTAAGCGTTACAACAAAGGTGTCAAACAACTGCAGCGGATTAACAAGAGTAAGGTAGGTGTCATATATGAAAGACCAGCACTGGCCAATGCTGCTTTAAGTTATAAAAAGTTTCTTGACGGTCACAAATTAAAAGCGTCAATCCCGGCTGCCGCTACGGAGGTTACTGGAGTCATCACACATGTCCCCATTGAACTCTCAAATAAACAAATTTATTCCGCACTAACAAGCACCAAGAACATCGTCTCTATAAGACGTTTTATGAGAAAATTAGTGGAGAATAAAACTGTAAAATATACACCAACAAAAACAGTATCAATTACTTTCTCATGTCCAGTTTTGCCAGAGAGTGTCGACCTCAACAGTTGGCGTTTTGAGGTAAGACCATATATTCCTCCAGTGAAGCAATGCCTTAAGTGCTTGAGATATGATCATATTGCCAAATTCTGTAAAAACTCTGAGAGATGTTCAATTTGTGGAGAAGCACATAATTACAAAGCATGTATAGTTCCCGCCTCGGGTGCAAAATGCTGTCACTGCTCGGGCAATCACATTGCTATATCTTCTTTATGCCCTGTAAAAAAAGAAAAGATTCTGCTACATAAACAAAAATATGAGAAAAAAAGAAGTTATGTTGAAACTCTTAATGACACAAACTTTCCGAAACTAAACAAAACTGATCAATTTCTGTCACTCTTAAATTCAGAACTGATTTTAAAAACTATTTCAGAATCAATAGTTAAATTAATAACACAAAATAAAATGAATGAAAAATCAATTTGTAGTACTAGCATTAAAGATGTCCTGCAAGAATCCTTTAAAAATATTAGATAGGTATTAAAAAATATATATTTTAATGGATTATTTAAATATAGTCCAATGGAACGCTCAGAGCTTATTACACAATCAACATATTTTCAATCACTTTTTGTTGGACAATTCTATTCATATAGCTTTAGTTTGTGAAACTTGGCTTAAGCCCCGTCACACTATCAAATTTCGTGGTTATGATGTAGTCAGACTTGATTCAGGGAATGCTCATAATGGTGTCGCCATTATTTTACATAAATCTATTATGTATACTACAATAAACACAATCTATGATGATTCCTTACAAAATATAGCAGTTCGTATTAATTATGCTAATAATAAAGAACTTACTATTGTAAGTTTTTACAGTCCAACTAATTGCAACCCTCCTTTTTCTAAAACAAAATTAGATAGACTAATTCAATCTTTTCCTCGTCCAATTTTTTTAGCTGGCGATTTTAATGGTTTGCATACAACCTGGGGATGTTCAGCTTCTAACTGCAGAGGTAGGGATATTTTGGATTCCATTAATAAAAACAATCTTGTTCTTTTAAATGATGGTCAAACAACTACTGTTGGTTCCCACACTTGGAGGCGAAATGCTCTTGATTTGACCATTGTCTCTCCTTTGCTAGCCCTGGAGTGTGAATGGTCAGTTCATGATGATCCTTTAGGCAGTTACCACCTTCCTGTAATTACAAAAATCTTAGTGAATAACAATAATTCTTCTAGCTTTCATATACCTGACAGTATTCCTCTTCCATTTTCTTATAATTTCAATACTGTTGATTGGAAAACATATTCATCCGGCATTGATGCTCTTTTGTGTAACTTTTCTATAGACAGACACAATCCTTTGCTTAGCTATAATAAATTTATTAAACTCTTACATTTGGCACTAGTAGATTCAATTCCATCTCCAAGGCGCTACTCCTCTGATGGGGGGCAGGCTCAGCCCCTTTCAACCTCTAACAGAAAGAAAAGAACTCCACTCCCCTGGTGGAATGCTAACTGCAGCAAAGCTGTGGAAGATAGTAAAAATGCTTACTTAACTTTCAAACACAATCCCTCTGAAGCAAATTACCTAGCTTTTAAGAAACTCCAAGCAAAGAAAAAGTTCATTATCAAGTATGAAAGAAAGATGAGTTGGTTGAAGTTGTGTGAATCTTTCAACAGAACTACACCTATGTCTGTGGTCTGGTCATATATGCGTAGATTTAATAAAAGTTATGCATCCACATCTCAAAATAATAACATATATTCTTGGATCCCCGAATTCCTTAAAAAATTTACACCAGATACAGTAGAGCCAGCTTTTATTTTCAACCCTTCTCATCCTGTTTCTCCTAGTAACTTTCACTTAATTAAACCTTTTACATTTGTTGAATTTACTACAGCAATCCATTCTCGTAGGGATACTGCAGCTGGCCTCGACCATATCTCTTATAAAATGCTAAAAAATCTACCTGATCAATCTAAATTAGTTTTGCTTGAAATCTTCAATCTTCTTTGGCAGCATTCTCTAATTCCTGAAGATTGGAAAACTGATTGTCTTGTTCCCATTCTCAAACCCAACAAAGATAAAAATAGTTTTGACTCTTACAGACCTATAGCTTTAACTTCATGTATGGGTAAAATCTTCGAGCAACTTATCAAACAGAGGTTAGAACATTTTATTGAGAAGAACCATATACTACCTTCGAATCAATTTGGGTTTAGGAGGGGTAAGTCTTCAAGGGAAAGCATTGCTAATTTACATCTCGATATCTTTGAAGCCTTCAAATCAAGGAATGCTCTTGTCAGTGTTTTCTTTGATGTGGTAGGTGCATTTAATAATGTTAATCATCATATACTCTCTTCAGAATTGGCTGCTGCTGGTTTGCCTGCAAAGGTGATAGAATGGATATATAACTTTTTGAATGGTAGAAAAGTATTTGTTAAGTGTAAAAATAGGCTTATAGGCCCTAGGTATTCTTACAAGGGCACTTGTCAGGGCAGTATATTGAGTCCTTTAATATTTATTTTATACATCCACAAACTTAATATTATCCTAGGCACTGAAGTATCCAATCTCCAGTTTGCGGATGACCTGGTAGTGTACTGTGTTGGTAATAATACCAGTACAGTATGCTCCAAGCTTAACATTGCCTTGTATAAACTAAATTGTTACTTTAATTATCTTGCATTAGACATTAGTATAGATAAATCCAAGGTTGTAGTTTTTAGCAATATTGGGCCTTTTATAGTCAATATTAAATATGACAACACTGATTTGCCTGTGGAGAATAGTGCAAGATTTTTGGGTGTTATTTTTACAAGCAACCTCTCTTGGAGAAAATATGTTGATTGTATATGTGACAGAGCTCAAAAAGCTCTAAATGTCCTGAGGTCTCTTGCAGGGACATACTGGGGTTCAGACCCTAAAATTCTTTTAAAATTATACAAATCCCTTGTACGAAGCCACTTTGAATATGGTTACCTCTGTTTTTCCTCAGATAGTCAATTGGTAAATAAACTAGATATCCTTCAAAATCATAGTGCCATGAGAACTACTCCCATTAATTCTTTACAAGTAGAATGTAATACTCCCCCCTTAATCTTACGCTTTCAGTATCTCAAATTCTGTTATTTACTTAAACTTTTCTCTGTAAATCATCATCCTCTGATTAAAAAGTTATTTTCACTTCACATTAAGTATCCTGTTAACACTCATCTGACCAAAAATATTCCATTTATGCTTTTTGATTTTTCATTCATGATCAAGTTAGATGGTCAGTTTAAATTTCACAAATCTAATGAATGGGTGTGTTATGAGAAAGAGTTTGAATGTCTATTTCATGAGCTGGATATAGTAATTGACAACAAATTAAGAGATCGGCAAGAAGTCTATAACCTCTTAGATCAATACCCAAACTATCACCACATTTATACAGATGGCTCTAAAAGTAATGAAAGGGTTTCTATGGCTTATGTCATTCCTCATAAGGAATTTGGACTGGGAGTAAAACTGAAGAAAGAATCAAGCATATTTTCCGCCGAAGCTTATGCCATTCTTGCTGCACTTAAATACATTCAAGACCAATCTGAAAATCGTTGGCTCATTATCACTGATAGCATGAGCGTATTGCATGCTTTGAAAAACTATCAAATCAGTGCTCACACAAACTGCATTATAATAGAAATCAGGCACATACTTCATAATCTTTCAACAAGAAACTATAGTATTACATTTTTATGGACTCCATCACATATCGGAGTTTCGGGTAACGAGCAAGCTGATTTTCTAGCACGTGCGATTGCTGACATTGTTGACAGTGACAGCGGCAGCCCCGTCGACGATGTCGCTATTCCTTATAGCGATTTAATACCTATAATGGTGAACGCAGACCTAGCCGCACCGCACGCGCCGCAGTCTTTGCATTCGAATTCTTTATATGAAGTTCTATGCAACCTCGCACACCTACCCGCGCCGCAGTCGCCGCAGTCCCTGAAACGACCGAACTCCCCTAGCCGCAGCTGATGACGTCATCCGCACGCAGCGCGGATGACGTCATTCGCATCCACGGCGCGCAGTGTTGCCAGAGTTATAAAGTAGACAAAGAATCTCTGTCAACGGTTTATAATAAAATTACTTATTCTCGTATAAATAATTACTTGCTTATTCCCTATTATAGCACCTACAGATGAAAATACACAAAAGAGCAAAATACCAATACCAAATACAGATTTTATACAGATTTTTTGAATCTTCGGTACAGCTAATGCTTTCAAAAATCTGGCAACACTGACGGGAACGACTGTAGAGACTGCGGCGCGGCTAGATGTGCGAGGCCATTAACAAAAAGCGATGACTGCGGGGACTGTAGAGACTGCGGTGCGGCTAGGTCTGCGTTCACCATAATCAAGTCCAAACTTTTAAAAGATTGGCAGGACACATGGACAGAATCTCTTACTAGAAAAGGTACTTGGTATGCTCAAATTAATCAGAATATTGGTAAAAGCCCTTGGTTCACCAATTGCCGTTACTTCAGAAGCAGACAATATTATACTATTCTTTGCCGTTTGAGATTTGGACATTGCCGTTTCAACGCTCATTTACATCGCATGCGCATAATTCAATCGCCTTCTTGCACCTATTGCTCAACAAATGATGAACAGACCCTTGATCATATTTTCTTTCAATGCTCAAGTTTTAATATTCAAAGACTGTCTTTAGTAGCCAATTTATTGAATTTATATGAAAAACCAGAGAATATACCGCGCTGCATTGAAGACATTTTGAAAAATAAAGACACCTATGTATTTATTTACGATTTTATTAAAAACACGATCAAGGACATATGAAACAAGGATTTTAACAAATATCGGACTCGACTTAGAAATAAATTCTATGAGATAATATCTGGGTAAATAACTAACAATTGAATATGGAATATGCATCGGATGTAACATTGAAGACTTGGCTCCGGCCTTATTACACACTTGGAACAGAAACAAATATTACAGACCTGGCTGTATGGGCTTGACTCTTTGCCTGTCCTAACGGACGAAGGGAAAAAAAAAAAAAAAAAAAATTAGCAAAACCGCGATTTTTGCGTTGCTTACTTGCCAAAGAGTATGTAATACACTATGTTTAAGAGACGGGACTTAGTACTAAAAAAATAAAAACAGGTAAAAGTTCACTTCAATACCAACTGAACGAACATACACGGGGAACAAGACGTCATACAACAGTACTACCAACCTATCAGTCTAATTAGTGCTGAGCAATGGTAGTACTTCTTTATCGATATCGATAAAGTATACAGGTCGGTAATGGGCTTTCTTTTAACTTTTCAAATTTATGAAAGGATTTGTGTTGAAATAAAGCAAGGATTGTAGTTTTTAAGAAATCCAGTATATTCTTAATTATAAAACTACTACAGATTATTAGACTAAATAATATAATTATGTCAATGATTGCAGTAATTTAATCCCGATCTTCTTCTGTACGCAAACACATAGCGGTCATAAACATTTCATATTTCATTCGATGGAGCTCCGTCGTCAGAACGTCAGTGACCATGTCCTCTTTATTCTTGTATTTGATAATCATTAACTGCAACGTTATTGAAATGAAAATATACCAAATAACTTTATATGATATGAGACGCACCCTCTACAGTGAGGTGCTCGGGAAGATACTTTGTGTTTTAACTAAGAAAAAACTTCAAAAATGTCCTGTGACTAAACTAGTGATCTGATTTTTGATGTGTTGCCTGAAAATTATACATAACGCAAATGCGGTTACATTTAATGCCTCTCGCAAAAGTAATTGTTTATAAACAATGTTAATAAAAATTAACATTGTTTAAACAGACACAACATTTATCGATAATTGATAAGAATCATTTGCGTTACAGCACATCACTATCACAAAATAAAATTGAAAATTAAATGATCGATTAAGCCTTTTAGTACCATGTTTTAAATAAAATATAGAATCAAATATCTAATACAATACTTATCGAGCCTCATCTAATGGAAATTTTGCTATAAACTTTCTTTTTTCATTACCTTTACGACTTCACAAGTACGCTACTTCACAAGTTATAAATCGGCTATTAGGTGGCATTATGGTACAATTATGTTTACTGAACAAGATCACACTTGTAACAAATTAAGATAAAAAATTAACCGTAACTAACTGCCAGAAAATAATAAGCACAAACCAAAGTGTATTACATACTCTTTGGCACAAACTTACAAAATACTACAAGACACACGACAAGTAAACATATAATATGGCTGACTGTCATGAAAGAAAGAGAAAGCGCACGGAACAGGTGAGACAGCAAAATCTACCATTATTTACCCCTCAAAAACCATACAATTTTTTTCGCCTTGAAGTTGCAGTAGCCTGTTACTTGCTTCCTGTTTATTTTTGTTGAGATTTATTCTCTGCTAAATTATTATTATATTGATAAACTTTAAAATATCTTGTAGTTGATTGTTGCTAAAAAAAAGGATAAACCATGACGTACGGTAAAGTGCATAGATTCTTTCTAAGAACAATTGCTAGCCAAGGAGTTTTGTCAATTCCAGACGCACAATCAATTTTGGACAAGTTTAATGGTAAGAAAATATGAGACCTTTGTAAATAATAAAACAACTTAGTATGTCATCATTTAGAAATTTGTTGCACTGCTAACTAGGACTTTACTTCAATAAGTGAGAAAATACAGATTTTAAATAGTAAATTGTGTTTCTGATGGGTAAAACTGAGCCCAGATTTATATGTATACTTATGCTTCTCCTTGAGGCGTTTGTTCAATGCTGAATGTACAGATTTAATTATGACTTACCTTATAAATTAAGTATATTCATTATTAGTGCATCAGAGACTTAGATAGATAGACACCATAACAGAATTAAATTTATTGCAGATCACAAAAGATACAGCCTTCACCACTTAACGGGGTGATACAAGGGGTGGTCTTATCGCTTAAAACAACCTTTTACAGTCAACCTTAATTTTAGGGTTGTAGTATTGCTCCACTCGTTCAGACCATCATATGAGGCATAATATGTTTTTATATATAATAACTTATTATCACTACACCAACCACTAATGTTTATAAAACCATTTTTAGATGAAGCGGAATTCTCTCTTACTGATATAGTAAAAGCCATAAATGATGAAATCCGACCATATTATCAGGAGATAAAGTTGACCAAAGACGAAGTCACAAATGAAGGTTGTATTGTGTTTATATCGGTTGCCGACGATGCTGCAACTAAAGCACAGAACCTATTTTCAGCTCCGGAACTAGAATATTTCAGGGTGCTCATTGAACACATAATGAGTACTAAATCAAGGCAGATTACAAAAATCAATGCCATTAATTTAGTTAGTACTATGAAGTCAAATTTAACTAAAACTGATGCACAAGTAAGTATATTTTCTTTAATTTTGGGCCTGTATGTGCTATAGGTACTGGTTGGTTTAACTTTTATAATACCAAGTGCCATAGATAATGTATTTATTTAGTAGAACTCACATAAATCACAAGACAAAAATAAAATTGATTTTTATTGTATTGTTATTTTCTACTTTGGTCTTGGTTTCCACTCTGTGAGGCCATTGTGATCTTCTTCTATTTTGTTCTATAGTCTATACATGTACATTAAATTGAAATGAAGACTTTTCATTTCAAAATAGCTCTGTTTTTTTTTCAGATGCTTATAGCTTTTTACACAATACTTAAATGTTTACTATATTTTAAACATTGATGTCTGTCTGTCAGTCTGTTTGTCTGGGTTAATCACTGGAATGGATGAAGCAATTTCTATCCTAGAATGCCCATGGAATCAGGATTTACATGTATATATAATATTACGTCCCACATGAACAAACAGTCTTGAAGTTTTAACTGACGAGATAGATGATTATATTGAGATATATTTCTTTAGTTTACTTTTAATTTTAAACAAAGAGATGATGTTTTCTACTAACTGAAATTACAAAGAATCGACAGAATAAACTTGCTAATCCAGTAACTATAATTAAAAAGAAATAAAGATCTATAGATATCTAACCTAATAATACTTAACCACATATTATATCAAAATTTATTAATAAAGATTTTAAATAAAAGAAAAGGAACCAGAACTGGCTTATTGGTCAAGTGGTTGCAAGGGCGACTTATACGGGCCAAAGTGCTAAAATAAAATCTCAGTAGTAGCCTGTCAAAGATGTCCAAGTATCATTTGGACATCTTTGACAGCCAGTATGGGTAGTCAGAAGCCATTTTTTTTCGACCGCATGCTATGGGCACTCCCTTTGGAGTACGGGCCTCGGTATAGCGGGGTCGTTGGTGGAGGGCAGCAAAGGGTCAGGCTGGGTCATATTATTATTAAAGGGGTTATTTATTGCTACTGGCTCAGCATCGTGGGCTGGCTCGTTTGGCAAAAGTCTGGGATGATTTACGTTACTAGTACGCGGACGTCGCGATGTGCCTCGTCGGCGAGGCCGGAATACGGAACGCGTTTTGTTTGTGTGTTTTCTAAGAGTGCTAGTTTCCCTACTGCTCTCTTGTCGGATTGTGGTGGGATCATCGTCTTGGTCTAGGACGAGACGCGGACGACGAACCCGGGAAATTTCAGAGGCTGTGTATCGGGCGGCCGATACAATCAGGGGGTGCGTGTGTTTTTCAGCAGAGGCGAAGTAACAAACTGAATGGCGTTTCAACACTTGCTTTATGGTCGGGATTTTGAGGTCTACGTGGAGATCCTCGTTCCTCAAGTACCAGGGCGCGCCCGTGGCCTTTCGGAGAAATCGGTTCTGAATGACTTGCATCCTATGGATCTGAGCCGACCTTACTTCATAGTAGTCAGAAGCCAGCAAATCTGATACTGGTTTAGCCAAGGGGTATCGTATTACCCAGCTACTGGGCTGTGTAGGTCATATAGACAGTCGCTCCATGTAAAACATTAATCCTCAGCTGTATCCGGTTAGACTGGATGCTGACCTTAACGTAGTTGAGAAAAGACTAAGGAGATGATGAAAAAAAGAAACAGGAACCACTTATATTTTACTAAAGTAAAGAAAAGAACTGAAAACTTTAATGGGTAGTAAACACAAAAACTTATATATAAACCAACTCGGTAAGTTACTTAAACTATTTAAAAACCTATTTATTGATATAGGGTAAATACGCTAAACGTCGGCCCCCCCCCAATCTTCGGCCGTCTGTACGTTTTCAGCTTGCGTTCACTCAAAAGGTAATTAAGTGACAATTTTGCTACCTGAATTACAACCTTAGTTCATACTCTATATGTACAAACCGTTACTATTCGATTACGTCACTCGCTCTTCGCACACTGAACGTAAGTCGCGACTGCGCCGTTGAAGCGTCAAGTTTGCGTTAAAAGTAGTTTACTTGATGTGAATACCCATACTTCGGGAATTGATATTACTACGGTAAGACATTTCTTTATTTTTGTTTTGAGCTTTCTTATCACTAAAACGTTATTTTTACTATATTTTGAGATAGTTTTTTCAACGTTTTGCGTATTGTTTTAAGGGCAAAATAGGAGGCCGTCAATAGAGCGCCAGTTTTGACTTAAAACCCGATTCTCGGCCGTGGCCGACTTAAAGTAAATGCAGTCTGTTTTATAAATTCCAATTCTACCAATTCCATTGGTTTAACAAGAGAATTTGCAAAGCTTACAGGCAAATAAATCTATTTTACGTTTAATTACCAAATACCGGCCGGGGTGATATTAGTTGAATCTCGAGAAATAAGGTACACGAAATAGGGGCCGACATTAGAAATATTAAAGATCGTAATGTCGACCAGCCTCAAATTCGGACGCCACTATACAGGCTGATTACTTTTGTATTTTTTCATTGGTTGGGTGGTAGGTAGTCATTTTAAATTTATTTATCAAACTTATATTCTCAAATTTAAATATGTATTATGACAAATATATTTTAATAATATTATTAAGAAGTTTAGTTTTAATATAGGTATTGACAATATTGGAATCATATTTATGGTAGCTAATTATGGTTTGGAAATTTGGGATATACATATAAAGTGCTCTTGGGAACTTGCTACCTATGAAACCCTTGTTTATTAGCTTAAAAAATATCTTTGAAGTTTACTTACTTTCATTGATTCATTAACCTGCACGTGACAAAAAGCTCACTCGTTTTCACTTAATGCTTTTAATTTAAGGTACTACAATGACAGAGCAGGTAGATGCAAGGCTTTCGCGAAAGCAAAGAAAATTATGCGGTTACGATCGCAATAAAATAAAAGAAGCTCTTGGGGCAATAGGTATGGATGTCCATTCGTGCATTAAACTATTTGGCATCCCACGAACAACGTTGCAAGTATTTTATTTTATTGTGATGTTTTACTTTGTTATAATTTTAGTACCTAACATTGTTGAGGGGAAAAATATATTTTAGTAATAAAAAAATACAATTACAAATGTATACTTAGTGTGATATTAGACTCCTGCCAAAATAAATCATATTAATAATATTTGTCAGTCTTAATTTAAAACACCCTATACCCGGCCGACATTTGGGAAAAACGCGACCGACCATGGGCCGTGAATGGTCGACTTTAGGGTTTTTTCGTTCTCGACTCATCTAAACCTTAAAACTTTTTTCTTTTAATAGAAATAACAACCTTATGCCTATAAACATGAAATAGACATATGAAACTATCCAAAACCGCATCAGAAGCTATCCTTCGTTGCAAACTGATGGCGCCAGAGCGATCCCCAGTCAGAAAATCCGTTAGGGGGCCGAATTTTGGCGTATTTACCCTATCAAAAAAAGAAATTGAATTGTACACACACAAGTTCATTAGGAAACGTAAAAATATAGACTACACACGTATTTTAATAACTATATACATAAATGGTATCAAAATAAAGCAGATAAGAATAAACTAACCTATTTTATCTAACAAATTATTGAAATGAAACACCGTTTAGCATATCTGCAAAAGTATCAACAATCCGCGTGCCCCTTTTGGTAAATAACGTTGTTGACTAATTTTAATTGTAAACGTTGCGTCCAAATTGTATACTGTTAAAGGCAAAGTTCACCTTTATAAAAATGTCTTGATGATATATAAAAATGTCTCATCGGCGAACCCTTGCTTGCCTGTCGGTTTTCTACAGATTGTACTTCGGGGAGTGTGCGCAGGAGCTCCATGACCTGATCCCTCCATCTCCCTTTCACTACCGGTCTACCAGGCGCACGGCTGGGTACCATCCATACTTGGTTGATATACCGTCTTCTCGTACCAAGCGCTTCTCATCCACATTTATTGTGCGCACAGCCAAGTTGTGGAATTCTCTGCGGCTTCTGTGTTCCCTGCCACTTATGACCTTGCAACCTTTAAAGCAAGAGTAAACGGGCATCGCTTACTATTAGGCGAGATCGAGGTCAAGAGTGGGCTCTTTCTGAATAAAAAAAATATGATGATAATTTTTAAACTTATAAATAAATAAAATAAAAAGCCTTTTATTTCATGCAAACTTAGTGTACAATTTACAGGTTTACAATACACTACTGTTATTATTCGGTACCTACTATGACAAATTGCAGTTTCGTTTTTATATTAAGTGTGACATTTCATGCCCAATTTTAATTTTAGATAATACATTTTAATATACATAATATATTCAATTTGCGATTTCAATTTATTTTAATTAAATTATTATTTTTGGTATAACAATCTGAAAAACTAATAAATAACAGATACCAAACAATATTAAATACAAACATTTTGAATTACATAATTTTTAAATCTAAATAATTTAATTAATAATATATATTTTTTTAAATAATTCAAAGAAAATTATTCTATTAGTCAATCAATTAAAAGAGGATTAATAATGCATTTGAGCTCTTAATAAATAATCACTGTACATTTGTATTTCATTAAATTTAAAAAGAGTTTACGCTCTATCATGCAGCATGCAAGAACCCCTCTTATGTCAGGGTGAAGGCCTCCTCCAGACTTTTCCATTTGTCTCTATCTTTGGCTTTTGCCATCCAGTTTTTACGTACTATTTTTAGTACTGGTCTTCCTCTCTTTCTAATAACCGCCGGACCTCGCCATTCTGTCAATATTGAAGTCCATCGGTCATCGTCCATTCTGGCTACATGTCCAGCCCAGCGCCACTTTAGCTTTTGGGAATACTCAAGTGCATCTGAAACTTTGGTCTTTTCCCGTATAGAAGCGTGTTTGATTTTTTGTAACCTTCTCACATTTGAAATACTTCTCTCCATACTACGTTGGCAGGATCTAATTTTGTTTCTCACTCGTAGCGTGAATTTCCATGTTTGACATGCATAGGTCATGGAGAGGAGCAAGCAAGTGTCCATTACTTGTTTCTTTATCTTCATAGGGAAGGTTCCCTTTAGTATTTCTTTTAAACTCCAGAACGTTTTCCATGCTCCTGAAATTCTTCTTTCGACTTCTAATTCATTATATTGTTTTTCGAAGGAAATTTGTTTGCCTAAGTATATATAGCTATCCACGTATTCCAATGGCTTTTGATTCAGGTTTAAGGGGTATTTAATACTGTTTGTCATAATTTTGGTTTTATTCAAATTTATTTCCAAACCCACTTCGTAGCTCACTGATTTCAGCGAATTTATCATTTTATTCTATCTCTTTAGCGTTTTCGGAAAGTAAAATTATATCGTCGGCGAATCTCAGATGGCTGATATATTTATCGTTGATTTTTAGTCCTGTTTTGTCCCACTTCAGTCTGCTGATTACTGACTCTAGTACCGCTATAAAAATTCTTGGGGACAGTGGATCACCTTGACTTACTCCTCTCTTTATGGGTATGGGCGGGCCTGTCGTCTCTAGTTTTACTCTACTTCTACGGTTGTTGTATAGATACTTTATAACTTTTATATATTTCTGTTCAACATGTTGTGAGCTTAAAGCGGTCCATATTGAAGAGTGCAGGATTGTGTCGAAGGCTTTCTGGTAATCGATAAAGACTATATAGAGTGGTCTCTGATACTCACTGTATTTTTCGATTATTTGTTCGATTGCATGGATATGATCCGTCGTAGAATAACCACGTCTAAAACCAGCTTGCTCTATCGGTTGGTGTTTTTCTATACTCTTACTAATTCTTTTTTCAATTATTGATGAAAAAAGCTTGTACAGTACATTTTACTGTACATTTTTAAACTTAAGTTTTTTAATTAATATAGCCGCATAATCATAATACTTCAAAGTCATGTCGTATTTTTTTATATTTGTTTTACATAATATTATTGTGCATTATTTGTAATAGTAAGATACGTAGTACCTAAAATGATTTTTTAGATCTTTTTAAACCCTAAATTTTTGTCGTACATGATCTTTACGTATACTTGAGTATTTCGCATGCGATTATTGTTATTTAGCGGCGAAATTTCTCCCGACTTACTTTACTAATGTCCTTATTTTAGGATAACTAAGAGTACTACCCTGATGCTAGCCTATAGCATTCCACATGACCCCCCCTGCCTATCATAATCAGAAAGAATTTCAAATCCGTCCGGTAGTTTCAAAGATTAGCGCATTCAAACAAACAAAAAATAAATTTAATATTAGTGATCAAACTAGTTACTTCATGTTTTAACGCTATTTCTCCAGTCCTGCGAAACAATTTCTAAATCCACCTGCCGAAATCTATCATGTGTAAATAATTTGCACTTGTAATGTCACCAATGTTATTTTCTTACATCGAATTCCAAAAAGGTTTTACAAAAATAAATAATAATAATATTTTACAACAATGTTAGTAGATTATTTTTACCCGTAGTACTACTGGACTGCTTGGTAGTACCACGGGAAGAAAATTTTACTCGTGGTACTACTGGTAGTACCACCGGTAGTACCACAGGCAACAAACGTAACTTTGTAATAAACCCTAACAAAATTGTTATTCTTTTTAACCGACTTCAAAAAAGTGGTTCTGTATTCGACTAGTTTGTATGTACGTCCGCGATTTTCTCAAAAATTACTGATCCGAAGTCGATCGCGTTTCTTTGGTTTTTTCTTCTCAGCATGTCTGATATAGCACATTTCAAATTTCCACTTCTTAGCTGCTTAGCCATGGACATACAAACTTGAACAAAAGAATATTTAAATAACACTACTTAATGTAACATTTCAGAAAGTGCTGGACACTTGGTGCAGGATGCATTACTTTGTAAAGGAACAAGATAATTATGCCTTGGGATTGAGAGCTATCCATGAGTTTGAAGGATACTTTCGCCAGAACATGGAGCATGCTGTGGAAGAGTGTTGCCTTTGTAAACACATTGTTTTCAGAGTATGTATTATTGGTATCATAATATTACAATATTTCTTTGATCTTAAACTACACCATACCAATTAAATTAAACCATCTACCATTTCAACCATTTACCATTTTTAACACGCTTTTATTAGGTCGACCTGTATGTAACTAACTATGTAATGGAATCTAAGGTAACTAATTTAACCATCTTCCAAGGGTCGTAGCGTAATGAAAATTGGCAACTGTATGTAGTTCTGATGACAATACAATAATATGGTACTGTAGAACTGATCTGATGATGGAGCCGGAAGATATGAACTGGAACTTCATGATGGAAAATCGTATTATAGCTGTTTTGGATTTCATAGAAAAGTCTTGTAATGAACTTTGACCACGATTAGGTTTCAAGGTCTGATGATAAAGCCGGAAGATAGGCACTGGCATTCCATGATGGAATATCGTATCATAGTCGTGTTTGCACTTGTGAGAAAGGCCACGTAATGGACTTAAAACACGATCAGGTTTCAAGGTTATAACAAACCTGAAAAAAATCCGTTATCGGTTTTCTTAACATTTTTTTTTGTTTTTACGTGCATTTATAAAAGCGTGTTTTTCTAGTGTTTTTTAAACGATTAATTTATTACCATTTCAATTAAAGCTTGTAAAGTCCTTCCTAAGGTTGTTTGGAAGATATTGCTATCAGCGATAAGACCGCCATTGTAACTAACGTTTTAGCAATAATGTTATAATGTGTGTTTAAATTTTTGGTGTTAAAAAGCAGATGATTTCTTCGACTTATATTTTCATGAGTGTCCAGTATCAGGTACCAGGTTAATGTATGAGGTTGTCCTCTCTCTATTGGCCTGGCCTCACCGTGAACAACGAGCACTATAGGTTGATGATTCCCAACGTCTTATAACATTTTTTATTATCCAACACAGGCCGTATTGCATAATATGGATGCCAACGACTTGTAGTTTCAACAGGTTGGTGCTAAGTGACACAGCTCATGCCCATTCAACATGCCATGACCGATTTAAGAGCATGGTTATCTAACATGGAGGTGATGTGAACTGGCCACCGGGATTGTGAGATTTGATCCTGTTTGACTTCTTCTTTTTAAGTAGAAGGTCTATGCAAATAAGCCACAAACCACAGCCCTCATAGCCAACGTAAACAATTTCAAATTCAGCCTGATTTATGCACCAGAGTCATGGAAAAATCGACATTTTGAATAAGCGCAACGTAGCGAAGCCGCCGCGGGCATTTGAACGGTGCCATATTCCACACATAATAGCATCGATAGACCTTTAAAACGATTTTTTTATTATATCAGACACAATTTCCTTTGTACATTTAGGAATGCTTTATGAATTCTAATGCAGTGGTCTCTCAAAAATTGGCACAAGTATTCATAAAATTATCTAAAAAATCTAAACTTAGAGTTACACTAGCACTCTTTTTCTTCTATTTGTCATTGATTGATTGACATTTTTTTTGTCTGTACAGCTTTACAATTTGTTGGCCTAGTTAAAACCCTGGGTAATGCAGAGGGTAGCAAGCAACAATACGTTACTAATATCCTGTGAAGCCATGAAGCCTCATTACGCCAGATTTTTCTTACATCAGCCAACCTGGGTCCACTTAGCTAAAATGATTTCCTTTCAAACACCAATAATATGCGTCATAAAATGCTTAATATCCCAGAGAAATGCATAGTTTACGCATAGCTCACAAAAGTGAAGCCTCAGAAAAAAAAACTTTTCTCTAGACCTGAGTCGTAAGCGTTATTCGTACTCTAATCTAGCAAAGAGGATTTATACTATACCATACATTTTTCAGGGCTACAACTGTCCTGGATGTGGTGAAGCTATCCACACGAGATGCCTCAAGGGGTATTTGGAGAGGGTTCAAAACTGGCCATGCTGCAAACTTGATTTTGAACAAGAACAATTGGAGAATTTGATTAATGAAGGGTAAGATAATATTATTCTTAAGTCATGATTGGCTTAGCCTTTTGCCAATTATTTTGAGATCGGCTTACAGTCGAACCAAATGCTGCTGAGTACTAGTGTTTTACATAGAGTGACGGCCTGTCTGACCTCCACCACCCAGTAGCTAAGTACGGCTAAGGAGTGGAATTCCCTGCCGGAGTCTGTTTCCCAATAGATATAACCTTTTTTTTTTATGTGGTAAAATCACCATATAAGTCCTCCCACCCCGGGCAGGGCCGGAGGAACTGTCAGACTTGTACTGACTAAAATCCACGGTGTTCCTTCAATAGCCCTTTACGTTCCGGGGTCACGGTAATGGGATAAGTCCGTCGACCCGGGCATGGTCCATGGTCGGACAGCGAGTTGCCCTTTACTCGCTGTCCGCATGCCCGCGCCTACGGTGGCCGGAGATCGTCGGCCGACGTCCGACGCCGTGGGCGTCTACCACTGCGGCTGGGCTGGAGGGAGGACGCCATCCTCTCCCTCACGCGGCCCGCCTCCTCCTTCGATAGCATGACTGCTTCGCAGAAGGAGGCGACCGCTTCCCACTCCCTCTCGCCCCGCAGCATGGCCTATAGCTATAACCTAGGGGTCTTTAAGTCAAGAGTGAATAGGTTACTTTTAGGTAAGCGTGCTCCATCTTCGACCACATCATCACTTACCATCAGGTGAGATGGTGGTCAGACGCGAGCCTATTATCAATAAAAAAAAACTGGGTAAAATACCCCTTGCTTGGCAAGACTGATTATATTTACTGACTGTAAGCCAGTAAATCTGATACCAGCTAGAATCTGAAACCAGTCCCTGCTGTCATTTGTACACCTTTGTCACGTTACGGATACGTTACAAACTGACGAATGACATGATTCCCGAGCCACGGAGGAATCTCAATTTGCTTAGAGTGTCACCCATCCATGGGCCGACCTTGGCAAGCGTTGCTTAACTTTGATAATAGAGTACAGTGTTATTATTTAGCCACGACTTATTCATAACTGTTAACTACAAACTTGTAAGAATGATTTGTTATGCGACTCTGAAATTCATTTATGGGCCTATGAATATTAGTGTTGCCCAAACGAGAGTCTCGCAAGAGTCTTGCAATTAGCGATTATCCTATTGCTATTTATTAAACGGTAGTTGAGATCTCAGAACAATGTAACAGATTAGCGATTATCCTATTGCTATTTATTAAACGGTAGTTGAGATCTCAGAACAATGTAACAGACTCTGTTACATTGTTCTGAGATCTCAATCTGTTACATTGTTCTGAGATCTCAACTACCGTTTAATAAATAGCAATAGGATAATCGCTAATTGCAAGACTCTTGCGAGACTCTCGTTTGGACAACACTAATGAATATGAATGTATGATCTCGTATATCAATACTGATATTATGAAGCGAAAGTATCGAAACTACTGGGCGGATTTGGATGGAATTTGGTATGGAAGCTTGAGTTTGAAGTTAATAGGCTACTTTTTACCCGACTTCAAAAAAGAATGGTTATGCTTTTATCGTGATAAAGTTCACTGGAGGGAATCCCCGCGCCACTGCTAGTAGTTCAATGAACTAGTCCGTACGTTTAGTGAGCATACTTTTCTAAATATTTATCTTTAAATATACTCTTTTTATAATATTATCATTCATCAATTTCAGTAGTCAACATCCAGGTGAGTAGTGTTTGGTGTAAAAAAAATTGCACTTCATAGAGCTTAATTTCTTTTTGTATTATATTTAACTAGCAATCGCGCGGGGCTTCGCTCCCGTCGACTTTATCACGATAAAAACATAACCCCCTTCTTTTGCAGTCGGGTAAAAAGTAGCTTATAACCTTCCCCAAGCTTCATATTACTTCTATACCAAATTTCATCCAAATCCACTTAGTACTTTCGAAGATTAGCCCTTACAAACCTGTATGTTACCTCTTTATAATATTAGTATAGATGAAATCGCCTCATTGCGTCGTTGTAGTGGTCGCAAGTGCAACTGCTGAGCTTGAGGTCGGGTTAAATAAAAAGGAGAAATTTCAGCTCGGAAAGCAAATTAATACATTAGTCCTAGTTGTCATTTCGACATCTTTGACAAAGTCTGACACTGGTCTGTTCAAGGATATTGTTTTACCCAGCTACTGGATTGTGGAGGTCAGATGGCAGTGGCTCCATGTAAAACACTAATACTTTGCTGTATCCAGTTCCACAACTTTTTTTTCACACAACGCCATCTAGTCCCAAACTAAGCAGAGCTTGTGGTATGGGTACTAGACAACTGATAAACATACATATATATTTCTAAATACATACATATTATAGATAAATTACACACAGACAAAGAACAAATGACCGTGCTCATCACACAAACATTTGTCCTGGGTGGGAATCGAACCCACGACCTTGCGCACAGCAGTCAGGTTAGACTGTAAGCCGAGCCCAACATAATTGTGAAAAGGTTACGATGAATATGATGAAATGAAATAAAATAACTAATGAAATCAAACCAGATTTTAATAGAAAAATAAATAATGAAAAAATCTTAACTTGAAAATTTACAACTTATTTTTTAATATTTACATTTACTTTTAAATCAGTTCCAGGTTACTACCGACTCAAATTTTGGATGCTACACGTGATTCTGAGGAAAACAATACAGTACCAGAGCTTACACAAACACAAGAGTCATCAGAACTCATGGACGTGACCCAAGAAGTGATTCCGGAGATCTCACAGAGAATTACTAGGAAACGAAAGCGGCAGACGTAAAATAACAATAATGCTAAAGCTTTTTCGTTACATACTATTTGGTAAGTTCATCTATCTGTCACTGATTGCATTTTGTAGAAATAGCAGTAGCCACAGGTTTTAGAGAATTGAGACACACCTTTTGGTTTGTAGTTTGTACTATTGTATCATTTGAACAGCATTTCACTATAATGTGTACATATTTACACTACGAAGTAGCTGTAATTCTTTGATGTAGTTTTGTATTGTTAGCATATTTATTTTTATAAGCTTAAGGGTGGTAATCTAATATTTGGCAATAACCTATCAAGGTCCTAGATTATATTAGACACTGTATTTATGTAAGTAATTTCATTACTTTCATCAATCAGTTTCATTCCATGAAATCAAATTTGTTGCTTAACAAAAAAAAAAAGAATTCTCAATTTTTCTCTTCAGACTTATTCACAAAAAGTTCGAAATAAGTTTAGTTTAAATACTGATTAGAAGACTCGAAATCAAAATTCCCAATATAAAATTTAACTAAGCATTGGTTAAATTTAAAAAGCAAAGCAGTTTTTATGAATAAGGTTGTTATGTAACCGAACACATCTAACTAATTCATAATATAAAAACACTGTGACATCATTCGCGATCATTTCGTATATTATACCGCAGAGAACACACAATGACATACGGAAAGCATTTATTTTAATTAAACCATTTACATGCACTGTTTAATAATGATATAGTTGATAGTTTTCAAAAAGTAAAAACAGCTGAAGTTAGTCGCACATTCCAATCGCAATGTAATCGCTATTTAACAAACTCTAAATATTCATTCTGAATTGGCGATCCCCAGCCGCGACTATTATTTTTAAGGGATGTCTCTTAAACTACTTATAAGTATTTTTGCGTAGGGGGTTTTTTAAATTTTTAATTTATTTTTTATTTTAAGTTTTTTTTACTTTTCACCTACCGTAGATTTTGTCAATTAGACCAATTTCATGGAATGGACAGTTTTTGTAATATAGTACGCGTCGTTCTCTTTAAATTGATACGCCACTTAGGTATATTTGACAATATGCAATTATTCATCCCCACTTTCAGTCCCCATATCTAGTTAATGGCTAAACCGATTTTGACAAAACTTGTCTAAAAACCACTGCCAGAAAACCTGCTTTCTATATTAAAAAAAAAACGCATCGAAAACGGTTCACCCGCTCAGAAGCTACGGTGCCACAGACAGATACACAGACACACAGATACACACGTTAAACTTATAACAACCCTGTGTTTCCGTCGGGGGTTAAAAATGAAGAACTTTTAATTGAAGCTATTTTTAATGTTGACAACATTCTTGTTGGAGTTATAGACAAATGAAAAATATAATTCAAATGTGAAAAAGAAAAACCCTAGAAGATTTATGAGAAATAGTAACAAAGAAGAAAAATGTATCAATGTTATTATCAGTATTTAGAGATTATGAAACTTTTTTATTTTATTTTATTAACGTGGTAAAATTATCAAATAAGTCCTCCCACCCCGGGCAGGGTGGGAGAGTATAAAATCATTCATATCTTCAAATATAAATAATTGCTATATTGTTCACTCTCAGACATAGAATCTTTTTGGAACGACTAATGGCTTCAGTTATTTTAATTTGATGCATGCACTTATAATTTTCATTTCAGTAGATTTAACTGAAATGAAAATTTCAGTTAAATCTATGTGCTTTGCCTATTGTTTTGTTGTATTTTTATTTGTTCAAAAGTGTCATGTTTCATTTTAACTGGCTTATTTTAATCACTTTTAAATTCTTGAGATCCCTGATAATTGGCCTCTTAGCCCATGCCATTTCAACAAAAACTCACGCGCTAATACATTACAACATTACACTATTTCAGATCATCACAGATACAAGTTTCTACTACACGTCGTGCTTCAACGGACATTACTGTCATAGTGCCTACGCAAGATGCTACGTTACGTAGCTCTTCAAGAGATAGTACTGTAGAAGCTTCTACAGGAGTTACTACTATAAGTCGTTCTGCTAAAAATAGTTGCACAAGATCCGATTCTGTAGGAGCGCCATCACAAGTTACTGTAACACGTTGATCAACAAGGGGCGGTACTATAGAAGCGCCTACACAAGCTTCAACGCGTAGTTCTATAAAGACTGGTCCTGTAGCGGCGCCTACACAACATTGCTCCACAAGAACCGATCCTGTAGAAGCGGCATCACAAGTTACTACAATACGTCGATCGACAAGAGGCGGTACTATAGAAGCACCTACAAAAGCCACGCATAGTTCTTCAAGGAAAAATATTCTTGAAAACCTGTAACAGAGATTCAAGAGTCGTTTAAAAATTTGGATGTCAAAGAAGAGGTACCACAAGCCACACAGAGAGTTCCTAGGAAGAGGAAACAAAAACAATAATTTGCCTTATTTTCTCTCTGGTAAGGTTTATATTTGTTTAGTTCATTTTTGTAGATTTAGATTTTAGTTTGTCAATTATTAGTCTGTAGATTTATTTTTGTAGTAATTGATTACTGTACTGATTACTTTAAGCTAATGTTACTTGATTTAATAGTTGATGATGACGGCGTAGTGCAGTATTTCTGAAATACTTAGCAGCTATTTCGATCGATCCTTTTATTTTTTGTTCCTTTGTGAGTTTATTTAGTTTTGGCTCTTTTCAAATATTATTTTAGGCCACTATTCAACAGGCTGTTTTTTATTATTGAAGCCAACTTATTATTATTTGTATATGGACACATAAATCGCAAAATAATTGACCAATGTGTAATAATTATGTTTTAACAGATTTTGTAATACTTTAAAGTGATACTTGTCAATTTAGTTAAAATAATGAATAAATACAAAATTAAAACGTTAAACCATTTTAATTATTATAGTTCATAAAAACAGTACATTTATCATTAAATAACTAAATCTAAATTTTTTAAATCTTTAAATAAACATTTTCGACTTTTCTCTTGACGATTTTGGCTGATTTCGGATAATAGTCGAGCAAATATTTCCACTGGTCTAACTTTAAATATACGATGTCGACGACAGTGCGTGCTCGGAAAGAGAAATGGTGCACCACTCCCACGAACAAACCCTAAAAATTTAAAGAAATCGTTAAAACACAGGGGACTCGCGACTTATCAATTATTACAAATCAACAAATTTTTTGGGTGACCAGCTGTTCTCCTAGCTAGGTTACTGGGCAACCTGTATTAAGGAGAGACAGTTTGCCTCCCCGGTTGGTGTTTTACAAAATTAAATTACATTATTTACTAACTAAGATTATGTTATACATTATTATTAAGTAATAGATTGTGAGCAAAGATGAAGTTTATAAAAGAAAATTAATGTTTCTTTTTTATGTATTGTAAGTGAGTCGTGTGAGTGTGAAAGTGAGGAGGGATGTGTGAGTCGGATTTGTGTGTGCGTGTATGTTAGTGTGTATATATGTGTGGGTATGTTGGTGTCATCGAATAATTCGTTTTGCAGTGGATTAGAACTAGAGGACTTTTTAAGACAGTGTTAGTAAGATTTGTTCAGTCTCACATATGTTTTGGAGAGAAGAAACGAACGAACAGTTGTTTTGCATTTGGAATATGGTAAGGCATGGATTGGTAAACTTGCATTAAGCTTATTGTACAGATACGGACCAATGTAATAACAGAATCTTTTGGTGAAGCTGTAATTCGGTGGTGGAGTGTTCAAGAGTAAGCAATGCTTGAGGATGGTGATTCATGGATGCGTCGATCATGTATGACATACTGAGACCCCGCCGTGTCTCTGAAAATACGTTTAGCCGTGGACACAGGCTATTATTATAGCAGTTTATTAGACAATTACTATTATTATTATTACTGTTCTACTGCTGGGTACGGTACCCATTTTTTTCAACGACTTCGATACTGCACGTCCTTTCAATTCTTAAGGAATTCATTCAAGTCGTCCCACCATCTCATTCACGGTTTACCGCGTCCTGGTTATAGATGCTGGCGGGAAACATTCCGAATCATTCCCGTCGAATACTTCGGAAGTATTCTGAAATATTCCGAAACTTTGGGAATATTTCAACTGTCAAAAAAAAAACAGGAAAATCGACCTTTGAAGTCTGTTAATATACCAAAACCTGCTCCTAAGTAGGTAAGAACAAATACTTTTCTGAAAACCGCATCAAAACGTGTTTGCTTGCAAGGTTTGCCTTTATTTGCTTTTATTGACTGGGCTATTATACGCGTTAAGTAGGTAGGTAATGATTAATACCTACCTATGCGACTCGCGAATACTCGCGATGCGTACAGAGCTACATACAAACTAACCAAAAACATAGGTAACCCTTTTTCAAATAGCAAATCAAATATGCTTGGCCTGGTTTTTTTATTTCACAACTGACATTTAAGGCTATAATCGCATAGCATGACTTACAACTCGATCGCCTAATGCATGTATTTTGACCAATAGGATGCACGAAGCGTATTTTAGTAGTGTTCGTAATAGTAAGTATTAATATAATGTGACACGCCCTGTACTCACAAAATGCATATTATTTCTAATTGGGCGAAAGCAGGAAGGGATGTGGTTTGTTACTAGCTGCGCTTCCGCAGAAATATTTTCTTTGGCCGATAGTACCTATCTAAAAACAAAAGAATAAAAATCCTGTTAATCGCAGGCTAATAAATCTACCTATAAAAATATCAACATATACTTAATCAATCCCATTTATAATAAAATAAACATTTATATTTTACTCTCGTAGCGTACATACGTACTCTCGCAGTGAACAATAATTAACTCACCCACCACACAACAAGCAAACACATTTATTCCCATTGAATTATTCGGGCGAAATATTCGGAAACATTCGATTGCGGGCTACGAATCTTTCTCGCGCGGGTGAAAACTTCTCCGGGGAGCAGCATCCCCTCCCTCTTACCGCACCCCGCACCGCCATCGCCTGCACGCACGACTCGTGGCTGGTGGCAGTCGGGTGCGCGCGTTGCGGTGCCAGCGCGGCGGTAGCGGCCGGCGCACAGAGATCGACGATCGATGCAAAATACGATTTTTCAGCAAAAAAAGTTGAAATCTTAATAAATAATTAAAAGTTTCTTTAAATCAGAATGATTCAAAATGAATTTATAATTTTGAATAATTCCCATTTAAAGAAACTTTCCCCGAAGTATTCCGGAATTATTCGGAATTATTCAGAAGTTTTGCAACTATAGTCCTGGTATTGCGCTCTATGTGGCGCTAATTAGTAGTAGTGTGTGGTAGTTGAGATCTCAGAACAATGTAACAGAGTCTGTTACATTGTTCTGAGATCTCAAATACCGTTTAATAAATAGCAATAGGATAATCGCTAATTGCAAGACTCTTGCGAGACTCGTTTGGGCAACACTAGCGCTAATCCTGTGTCTTGCTAGTTCTGTCTAGTCCCATTTAACCATGTAGACAAAAACCCAAAAAAACTGGCTTATGATGTCCGACAGGCGATTAGTCAATGACTGTTATAAAGCAGTGTCCGGGACACTAACTCTGAACAACGGTTATTTAATGCGAATATGATACAACCTGAGCGATCCCGAAACTATCTTCCGGTCCTAACACATCGTAAATCGACTCAGTTAAATTCGGATGCACTGTTAACACTTCAACCTGAAAGTAATACAAATCATTCAATAAGACATAGCGGTCATGATGTCTTCGATCTAAGTTAATAACGGTAAATCAAAGTAAACTTTAAAACTACAAATAGTATATCGTACCTTTAGAATTACAACGACGCAAGTGCAAAATATCGTCAAAATGAGTTAGGTATCACAAACGCTGTAAAAACTCTTGTAATTCCAATAAATTTTAAAGTTGCGTCAACGTCAAATTGAGTGATAGGTACTTGAAAGCAACAACGCCCGATTGGTCGTGGAGTTACTTGAGGGGAGCGGGATGATTGAGTGCTTGACGGTGCTACAACGACGCTAAGCTAATTAGGCCGTTTTTACTGTTTTAAGAAGAACATTGACTCAAATGTAACTTATTATGTCATTTTTCCAACATTATTTTCAAATATTTATAAGGAAAATCCCGCTTATTACAAGCAAGACAAGCTATTTTTGACAGTTATTGGGAATTAGGTAACTTACAGTGGCAACGGGATTATTTAAGTTCCCGTGTTAAATCACAGAAAGTAGCGTAGACTTATTAATTGTTGATTTGAGTCAAAATTTAATATATAATTTTCTATAATAATCTGTTTTATTCATTTACTCTTCATGCACATTGGTACAGACGCCAGCACACGAAGCTACCCGAAACTGTCAAATTTTCCCAATCAATCTTGAACCTAATTTCTTTTACAATAAAGTTGAAAATCGATTAAAGAACATTGACAGATTGTTGTAGCTTGATGTGCTGGCGTCTGTACAATCCGGTCCTTCTGCAATAAGTAGCACCCAATAAATTTAGCTTGTATCTTTATAACACGTAACATGATGACTTCCATTCGCCATTTGCAAGTTATAAACTAACTTTTAAATATTTAGTTTTCTTGTTGGACATATAATTATTGAGATAATATTAAAAAATATTTTTTAATTTTACTAATGGTTGTACCTTAACGTCATTGTTCGTCACTATTTTTTAGTCTTTTACATATATTTTAGTGGAACAATGACTTAACTATACAAAATACAAAGACATTATGTTTAAATAATATTAAAGTGTATGTAATCAGGTATTTGTATAATATTAGTTATCTATAAATATTGACATTCAAAAATAGTTATTCAGAAAAGAGTAAAAAGAAGTTTAAATAAATTTTTCTCGAGTTTATAGTATTTGCACTAATGACATTTTAATTCTAGACGTGCGATATATATACTATTTGAGATAACTTACACGTATACGTGTAAATTATCTCAAATTCAAGCACGTATACATGATACCTATAATGATTATATTACGTACTTTTATCACACCCTTACCTGTCCTCTATGTATGAAGTAGATACACTGGTCTGAGTCACCGCATTGCACGATATAGTTGCCAGGAAAGAACACACAGTGTTTCATCCACATAGACAACATTCTTCGAAAATCGTCGTCAGTTTTACTGAATATGACGGATTCTCGAATATGGGATCCGTATACAGCTTGCATGACTTGACAACGGAGACGGAATGGAAGTTTGTTGACAAGGGCAGGCATCTGTAGGTATTATATTTATTTATTTGATTACCATCAATTGTACACTCTGGTTATGTGCTTGCATCCACTTATAGAAAAAAAACATACGCAAAAAAAGTTACAAAGGAAAATTAAAATAAACTAGTTTGAATTTGAGTGGAGTTAACAAATATTGGGTAAATACGGGCAAAGCGAATAAGTGAGGTAATGCGGATAGCTGGTTTTTTTTTTCGAAAAGTATAACAGATGGCGCTATTTGCACTAATGCAGTTGACACTTGATATGTGCGGCTACGCCATGACAGTTTAACCAAAATACAGCTCTAACGTTGTGAAGGACAAAAAAAGTTTTCGTTGGATTTCTTACGATTTTTGATCAGGTATGTGATGTTATCTTTTGTATTTAATGTAATCTATCCGAAAATTACTTTAGATCAAGCAATTGACCATGTTTTAAAGTATTATTTGCGATTTTAAAATTGCACCGGCATGTAGTGAAATTATTTGTTAGCTTCGTTAATTTGAAAAAGGTATATGTTGGGTAAAGCGGATAGGTTATCTGCTTTGCCTGAACACTCCTGATTAGGAACAAGCGCTTTGTGAATACTTACTGAAGTTAGATAGCCTGTTTTATGGTTTGACTCGTACCGATTTTTTACAAATGGCGTTTGACTACGCAGAAAGAAACAATATACCCCATCCTTTTAAGAATGGAAAATCAGGCAATGATTGGTTTGCTGGATTTAAAAAGAGACATCCTGATATTGTTTTGGGATTATCGGAACCTACTTCAATAGCGCGAACAAGGGGGTTTAATAGACCACAAGTTGAGAAGCACAATTTTGATGCCACCACTATATATAATATGGATGAAACCGGCGTAAAAACGACAACTTCTAAACCACCTACCACTAACTTTAAAGGGCAAGAAACGAGTCGGTGTAGTAGGGAGTGCGGAGAGAGGCCAGTTGACAACGGTCATTTGCTGTTACAATGCTGCTGGCACATTATTTCCGCCATTTTTCGTTTTTGCACGGAAAAGAATGCAAGAACGTCTCTTAGATGGTTCGCCTCCTGGATCTCTAGCTACCGTGACGGACAATGGATGGATAAATGGACTGGCTTTTTTAAACAGGCTCCAATTTTTTGTCGAAAAGACCCGTCCAACAACAGACAAGAATGTGTTGTTACTTCTAGATAACCACGAATCACACAAATTCTTACCGGCATTGGAATATCCGAGAAAAAATAATGTGGTGTTTGTTTCATTCGCTCCACACACAACCGATAGAATGCAACCGCTGGATGTTGCCATATCCATATATGGCAACATCCAGCGGTTGCATTCCTTTAAAGAAATATTTCGAGCAGGAGTTAAACACTTTCCAAAAAAGTCATCCCGGGCGAATAATAAATCATATGACATAGCAAAACTTTTGGAGGCGCTTACCCGAAATGCGCTTCAGTGCACAATGCTATACAAGGATTTCAGAAACCAGGTATATGGCCATAAAACCCCAATGCGTTTGGTGATGAAGATTATGCCCCGTCCGCTATGACAGATGTCCTTTGGACGCTGAAGCGACTGTCCTATCGCCTTCAGTACAAGAAGAGAATAATCAGCCAATACAATCTACTCTTCTCTTGGATACCGAAACGTCTGTTCTACCAGCTGCATCACAAGAAACAAATAACTCGCCAGTACTGTCTAGTCTGTTAGGCCCTTCGATAGATGCTGACACAACTGCTGAACAAAATGTAAACGATTCGCCATCATCGCCTTCTATTCTGACACTTTATCACTTGGATGCTGAAATAACAGCTCCACTACACATGAAAAAAATGACTCGCAAGCAGTACCAACTAATACGTATCATTCTTCAGACTGTATTTCACCGGTTGTGGTTAGACCAATACCAACGATGTCAGCCCCTAAAACAAATCGCAAACGTAAATGTCAAAAATCTGAAGTATTAACCTCAACTCCTGTTAAAGTAGAACAAGCTGTAAAGTTAATGCAATAAAAACTAAGATATCGGACTTAGGGCCCAGCACATCAAAAAAGGAAGAGCAAAACAAATAAACAAGAAGAAAAGTAATAAAACAGACTTTTGTCTGGTATGCTCAGAAAAATATATCGATCCACCGATTGAAGAGTGGATACAGTGCGCGCAGTGTTCCCAATGGGTGTACGAAGAATGCACATCATATGGAGGACGAGGCAGTTATTTTTGCGATGAGTGCGAAGATTAGTTTGTCCTATTATTCCTTATCCTCTTTGCCCTTGTGCCATATCCGCTTTGCCCAACGGGGTCGGGTAAAGCGGATAATTGACTTTTATTTATTTTTATATAACTTTTAAATAGAAGATGATTGTATTTTCTCATATTGATTGTGTACGTCCAAAGATACTTACATGTGCCATAAATAAGTAATAAATAAAGTTATTATCTAGATTAATTCTGTATTTTAAATTGAGTTTCCCCTTAGCTTATCCGCTTTGCCCGTACCTCCCCTACGGGGATATTTAAGGAAAATAATTTTCAATTTGCCTGTGCTGTCAATATGCAAATTATGTTTTTCACTATAACGATTAACAATCTTGCAAATGGGGAATTCGCGCCTATTAACGAAATTTTATTTAAAGGCTCTATAGAAGACCTTTGACAGATGTTACGGGTAGTTAGAAGCCAAAAAATCTGACATCAGTCATGCTAAGGCTTGTTGCCCTTCAATGGATCGTGGAGTTCAGATAGCCTGTCCCTTCATGTGAAATACTGCATCTAGTTAGGCTGGCTAGTAAGGAGGCCGATCCCAACAGCGTTAGGAAAAAGCTAAAGACTAATAATAATAATAATAAAAGTCATTTATTTCTCCTCACATAATAAGACAAACATAACATATTAAGTCACATAAGATAAATGGGGGTACATAAATCATGCTTATACTTAAATATGTGAGGAGCTGGTGTCTGAATTAGGCATGATGCCTGTACTACAGATCACCAGGTCCCCACCCCACAGTATAACAAGTTCATTAATGTGAATGGTTATGTTTCTTTCTTAGTAACAAACAAACTAAATAAAATAAAACAGAAAAAATAAGTTAAGTTAAAAAGACTAATACTAAAAGACTAAAACAGGTAAAACAGGCAAAAAATAAAAATGATAATAGCCGTTTTTTGTAGGCCTGGTTTATGAGCCATGACTTATATGGCTTAGTGGGTGTGGTGTGTGTTTACGTATATGTATGTGTTAATGTGTGCGTGTGTGTTAGTGCATGTGTGTGTGTGTCTGAAGAAGATTTGTTTGAGGACATTTCTAGAAGCTAATTATGTAGTAAGCTTTCTGTTTTGTCATAGTCCAACTTGATCAGCCACTCCATGACAACAGATTTACATTTAGCACTAGGTAATGCGTATATAGACAGGGCTCTATTTACTTTGTTATACAAATTACAGCTTTGGAAGCAAAAGAATCGGTGAGATAGTTTGGTTCTGAATGGGGTTGAGGTGCAAACTAAATCTTTACGACGCTTGTTACTAAATTTGTCAGGCTCGTATTTTAACTGGGAATGTTTTTTGAGTACCGTGTACAGAATGAAAAGCTGTCTCACCGTTAATACATCCCACTTTTTAAACAGGTCCACCGTCGGATAGTAATAAGGCAAGGACAAGCTAACTTTAAGGATTGCTCTTTGTGCCCTTTCAATTTTTAAAAGATGTGTTTTACCGACACCTCCCCAAGAGGTGATGCAATAGATGAGAAGAGACTGGCAAAGCGCGAAATATACTGTTTTAATAACATGTTTTTGAGCAACGTGTCTCAAAGCTTTAAAAATAAATATTAGTTTTCGCACTCTCCCAGCTAAGAGTTCTATGTGATGTTGGAAACTCAGGTTTCTGTCTATCATAACACCCAGATACTTGATTAATGCTGTAGTTGTCAGATTAGGACAAGAACAGTTTGTATTGTTGGGGTTTGGGCACGAATGGGAGACGATACGGTACGAAGGATCAGGTTTATCAGTGGTTTTAGTGGAGAAAGTCATATAGTTTGTTTTCGTGACATTTAGGGTCAAAACATTACTATATAACCATCTAGTTACCATATTCATTCCTCTCTGAGCATTCGTGAAAACCTGCTCCCATGAGTTCCCACAAAAAAGTAAAGCCGTGTCATCAGCGAAGGTAACTATCTTGGCATTCGGAATCTCCATCTGACAAAGGTCGTTGATGTATACAAGGAAGAGCGTAGGGCCCAGGATACTTCCCTGAGGGACACCAAAAGTCACTGGGACCTCTTGACTAATGATATTGCCGATTTGTACACACTGTGTCCTGTCAGTAAGATAATCCTGAAGTAGTTTCAACTGGAGATCCCGAATTCCAAGGTTTTCTAGTTTCCTAATTAAAATCGGGACAGAGACTGTGTCAAATGCCTTTGCTAAATCCAAAAATATACCTATTATCTTCTTTTTATCGTCTATATTTTTAACTATGTAATTTGTTAGTTCAAGTACAGCATCTGAAGTAGATCGATTTGCCCTAAAACCAAATTGTGCTTGTGAAAGTAACTTTTTAGTTTCCAGATATTTAACCAGTCTGTTATTAATAATTCGTTCCAAAATTTTTGAAAGAGCAGGGAGAATAGAAATTGGTCTGTAGTTGTTGACACAGCCTCTGTCTCCATTCTTATAAATTGGATGAATTCGCGACTTTTTGTATACCCGAGGGAAAACTCCAGTTGAAAGTGACAGGTTGCAAACATACAATATCGGAGACGTTAAGATATATTTATTTGCCTTTAAGATTTCACTTGATATCATATCCAACCCTGCCGCACAACCACTCCTTAGTCCTGTTATTAGTGTCCCAATCTCATCCTCATCGGAAGGCAGAAGTGTAAAGGAATGGCAACTTGATTTTAGTGTATGAGATTCTTTTGAGATATCACTTTTGCATAAGGTTTCCGCTAAAGTTTTGCCCACATTTGCGAAATAATCATTTACACTATTTGCCGAATTTTGTGGATGGTTTGTGGATATTAATTCAAGCGGAACCTCTTTTGGTTTGCTTGCATAAGCAATTTCTTTAACGGCGTGCCAAAGCTTTTTTCTATCTCTTCCTGCATTTTCAAGTTTATGTCTCTCCTCGTTTGATTTAAGTTTTTTTAATAGCGTTGAACAAAAATTTCTATATCGTTTATAGGTTGTTTTCAATGTTTCATTGTTTGGATCTTTTTTCAATTTCTTATATAAGTTATCACGGTTATTGATGCATTTCAAGATACCTGGGGTAATCCAGGGTTTTAAGATTTTCTTCCGCCTAGAGATTTTTACGTCTTTGGAGTTTACTATAATTGCATTCTGAAGAATATTGTTAAGGAAAGCAGCAGCTTCGTTTGCACACTTAATAGTGTACAAATAGCTGAAGTCAGTGTTGTTTAATTGATCTTTTAAAAGCTCATGGTTTATATACTTAATTATTTTTGCAGGTTTGGGTATAGAAGTCGTGGTAATATACAAGACAACACTATTGTGGTCAGTAAGAGAGGTTTGTAGAATAAGACAGCGAGCCATTAATTTTGTCTTTAGCATTACATGATCTAGACATGTTTTATTATGAGTCGGAGTTATGTACGCAGGCATCATTCCATGAAATGGCAGAATATCTAAATAGTTAGTCAAATTTGAATCTGTACTATTTTTGGCTATATTAATATTAATATCACCCAACAGTATGACATTTTTCTTTGTTGAATAATTTAATAAGGTATTGTTGAGTGACTGAAAAAAGTTACTCGTGTCTTTATACCCGGGAGGTCTATAAACCGCTATAGCTATCGTGTCGTTATTTAATACGCAAAGTAAACAATTTGCATCCGATATTGTGAGTTCTTCAACGGATATGATTAAGTTTTGCTTAAAATACATTACCACACCTTCATTTTGCGTTCGATTGTTGGTTGATGCAAAGCTATCATATCCTTCAAGAGAAGGAAGACAATGGGTGGATGGTAGCCAGCATTCAGTCAAAACAATGCAGTCCCAGCTAACTCCCGTTTGTACAAGAATGGGTAATAACCCAGGCAAATTACATCTTAAACTACGTATGTTTTGTTGAAATATTTTTAAACTATTGTTAGAGCCTGGCAAAAAAGATGAGCAATCTTCCGCATCACAGGTAAAACAATCGGCCACACTTAAAGAGTCAATTTCATTTTGTACATTAATCAATTCGTTGAATGTATTATCACTGTACTTTTAGTGGCATCGCGTTCGAACGTGGCAATTAGATTATAAGAACTATTATAGTAACACTCTTCAACACCAAACCATTCTCCGTAGTTTTGTTTGTTGAATAAAATTGTGGTAAGTAGAACATTAAATCTGCTATCTTTTGGAAGTGTATTTGTTGTGTAGTTACAAAGTAATGAGACGTGTATTTTAGTATTGTTAGGAATTGATTTGTAGGAATATCTGTTTATTTTGTGTGTATTGTTCATGTTTATGTGTATGAATGTACCAGGCACGTATTTAGTTATTACATAAAGAATATTGTATCTATTTTCTGAATGACAAATTAAGAATATGCATGCATTACAGTATAAAATAAGATAAAAAAATTGTAACATAAAACAAAGATAAGCTACTAGTCAGATAGTTCTTTTCAGTTTTTCAATATCTGTTTCACTGCTAATTAACAAACGAGGTTCACTATTATGGCGTTTCAAATATACCTTGCCAAAAGAAGTCCAGCAATATTCGTACTTGTGAGCTTTTGCAAACATTCTTGCCAGGTAATACAGGCGCCTGACTGAAGTAGTGAGGGATTCTGCAACATATATTGGCGTAGGATGGCCATCTATTTTGAGACTGGAGGTACTCAGACGTTTAGAGGGGTTTTCACTATTATAAGTTCTAACAGCTTTTAAAAAGTTTTCTCTTTTAATGGTTGATGTAAAATCCAAGATGATTGGGCTGGTTTGTTTGTCCTTGAGTTTCAATCGGTATACGTCTCGAATATCAGTGTCCTGAATAGCAGCTTTTACAGTTGTCCCAATTGTCTTTGCGAATTCAACTAATGTTTGTTTGTTTTCGGGTATAGTTGTGGGCACATTTCTAATCTCCACGGCGGTTGACCGTTCGTTTTTCTCTATTTTCTCTATCTTCGCTTCTAGGGTTTTGATTTGACCTTTACACCAAGTATTTTCCTGTTGAAGTTTCCTCAGGTTGCCTAGGATATCATCATATTTTGTAGATAAATGCATTAGAGACTCAGTCAGTTGATCATTTTGCTTTGTTAGGGTTGTTATAGAGGTTTCTAGGGAGGCGAACTTGCTATCTTGCTGTACTTTAATTTCATCAATCCTCGACATTAAGTCAGATAACGTTATATCAGCGTTGTTTTCTAGGTCATTAAACCGGCGCTTGCTTCGTTTTGAAGAGATTACTTTTGAATTATCCCTTATTTCTTCATGAAGTGCTGGGTCGGATCCATAGTGAGTGGGAGAGGTCAGTTTAGAACCACTTTTTGGCGGCGTGCGTTTGACCGACATTGTATTAAAAAATCTCAAGCTAGCACCAGTATTGATCAACTAATCTTGGCCTTAACAACTTTAAAGCAACCAAAGAGTACTGGGCAGTCTTTATTTCTTAAGACAAGTTTATTCTTAAGACATGTTTATTCCTGCGTGGAGTATTGCAGCCACTTGTGGAATGGCTCTGCAAAGTACCAACTTGCTGCATTGGACTAGATCGAGCGCAGAGCTAAAAGGCTTATAGGCGACGAGGTGCTGGTGGACAAGCTTCATAGCCTGGCTCATCGGCGAACCGTTGCTTGTCTGTCGTTTTTCTACAGACTGTACTTCAGGGAGTGTGCGCAGGAGCTCCATGACCTGATTCCTCCATCAGACGCACGGCTGGGTACCACCTAGGGATGTCGATCTAAGGTCGATTAATCGAAGAATCGATTTTTCAGGCTCATAAGATCGATTTTTAAATCGATATCCAGTACTGAATCGATCCAGTGAATCGATGTTTCACCCTTGAAAATCGCCATTCGATTTTTTTTTTGTTTTAGTAAAAACCATAAAATTATTTACAATTAGTTGAGTGTATCCGTAATATTACGGTGTTGCCGATAAATGGTTAATTACTCAAAAACATCCTCCTCCTTCACCTACAATTAATAAAAAAGAAAATACTTTTGTAGTCTCAAATATCTTAAAGCGCCGACAATGCTAACTGCACAGGAGTTAGAATTCATAAAGGATCTTATAAATATATTGAGAAGATTAGAAGTAATAACTAAAGAAATATCGGGTGAAGACCATGTTACAGCCAGTAAAATTATACCAATCGTATTTTGTCTGACTGAAACATATAATACAATGAAAACTTCAACTGATATTGATGCTAAAACAAGAACATTAATCGAGGAAGGATTGAAAAAAGATTTGGAAGTGTTTTAACAAGTTCCTTTGCTAGCTACTGCAACAATTTTAGATCCTAGATTTAAAAATGATTTATTTTAAATCTAGGATCTAAAATTGTTTGCTAAATTTTGCTGACCATCTGGCCTGTTCTCGAGAAATAAATAGAATAAATACTACAATTATAGATATTAAATTACAGCAACAGCTTCCACAAAATAATAGTAAAGAAGTCGACGCAATAGAAAGAACTGATATGGAAAAACGAATTTGGGATTTTCATAAGTTGCGTGTGAAAAAGCAACTCTCTACATTTAATGCACTTGCACTGGAAAGTCAGGGCTTAAACGAAGAATTTAAACACTATTTATCGCAGGAAGTTGTGCACCTGAAGTATGATCCTATACTGTACTGGCAAGAACAAAAAAAACTATTTATCACGACATTCACTCAACAGCCATGATGTATATGTGTATCGTGGGATAATCTGTACCTTGTGAGCGCCTTTTTTAATTTCCGGCAACATCGCAAGTGATGAGCGAAAGCACTTGGATCCCAGCAGACTTGACAGACTATTGTTTTTAAAAACTTTAGATATGAAGCATTGGGAGCTTTAACTTTTTCATGTAATAAATACATTTTGAAAACAAATGTCTTCTTTCATACCTGATCTGACTTTGGTATGGTAATAAAAATGATTGTTATTATCAATTTCCCTGAACTAAAAAACCGATTTTACTGATAAGAGATCAGTTATTATGTTATCTTTCTTATCTATACTTATAATAAATCTGTAGAGAGGTCAATTCTGTACATGAAATATATTTCCAAAATAACTATCAGGGGGTGATTAAGGATCGATACTCATGCCAAAAATGCAATCAGTTAAATTTTTGTCTGTCTGTCTGTCTGTCTGTCTGTATAACCGTTATAGAAACAAAAACTACTCGACGGATTTTAACGAAACTTGGTACAATTATTTTTCATACTCCTGAGCGGGTTATAGTATACTTTTCATCACGCTACAATCAATAGGAGCAGAGCAGTGAAGGGAAATGTTGGGAAAACGGGAGAAGTTACTCCATTTTTTAAGCTTCCGTCGCGTGTGCAACCTTAATGGCTAAAGCTACACAAATCATTTCATGACGGATATGTTCTCCTTAAAATTATATAAAAAATATCCCACGACAGCATATGTCTAACTTTTATGGTTGACTCACAATAACACGTGTAACTCCCGATAGCTTAGCAGTTCGAAGCTTTCTGATTATAATATTTGTCTACTCTTACGTTTATAACACTCTGTCACCCCTAATTGAAAAAGTTAACATTATTAACTATTCCATAAAAAAATTGGTGAAGTGCGAGTCAGACTCGCCCATGAAGGGTTCCGTAGTAACTATAATATAATATGCAAATTTATTTGACGAAAAAAAAACCTTACAAATTTCTTAAAACTAGCTTATTTACATTTTTTACAACTGCGCCAAATAAATTTGTTTTGAAAAAAAACCTTACAAATTTCTTAAAACTGGCTTTTTTACATTTCTTACAACTGCGCCGAATAAATTTGTTTTTCATAGTGTTTGTATGAAATACAAAGTTATATTTGCGGTTTTAGAAAATATGCTGTATCTCAAAAAATGCTGAACTGATTTCGTTCAAACTAATTTTGGTTGAAAGTTTATATTAATATCTACAGACATATATTTTTTTTAGATTTTTCACTCCATTATTATAGAAGTTAGAGGTTGTGTCCGCCACACACACATTTTACCACTTTGGAAGCTTATATCTTTTAAACGATTGACTTTATGGAAAAGTGGTTTTAGAAACCCCGATGTCGTTTTTAAAGAACTGTCTATAGATACCACACATGCATCGATTTCATGAAAAAAAATATTTTCAGGTTTAGTTCCATGTATGGGGAGCCCCCCTTTATTTTAAATATTTTTTATTTTTTTTCTCAAAATCGGAAAGCGGTTCACAGAATACATCTACCTATCAAGTTTCACATGTATAGTCCTAATAGTTTCGGAATAAAATTGCTGTGACAGACGGACGGGCGGACAGACAGACAGACAGACAGACGGACAGACATGTCGAAACTATAAAGATTCCGTTTTTTGCCATTCGGCTACGAAACCGTAAAAAGAATCATATAAATCGGTATAGAAACACCAAAGTTATACATGAAATACGCTTATAATAATAAGCCATCGCGCGTGAATACTGAATCATGCTATAAGGATTATTTTTGAGAATCGGTCGCCGCGCTCGACGCGTCTCGCGGTCGAAGCGTTCTCTAGGTACTTAAGCCTCATGTGAACGTGATCTAAACAATATTACCAATACATTAACTTACGCTGACGGAGTCGCGGGCACAGCTATATTGTATCATTACGCTAAGGCCAATAGGAGCGGAGCGCCAATGAAGAATGCTTCAAAATCGGGGTTAAATTTAACGTTAGCCCAAAGTAACTATTCCACGCGGACGAAGTCGCGGGCAAAAGCTAGTTTTTCATAAAATGGATTTATATTTACATTATAAATTTAAACTTGAAAAAAAAATCGATTTTTTAGAAATCGATTTATTGGACCTCGATTTTTTTGTGAATCGATACATCCGCTTACGATTCGAATCGATTCAAAAATCAATGTTTTTCGGAAAGAATCGACATCCCACCCACACTTGGTTGATATACCGTCTTGTCGTACCAAGCGCTTCTCCTCCACATTTATTGTGAGCACAGCCAAGCTGTGGAATTCTCTGCCGGCTTCTGTGTTTCCTGCCACTTATGACATTCAACCTTTAAAGCACGAGTAAATAGGCATCTTCTGGGCTCGCTCGTCCCATCTTAGACCTCATGTATCGCTTACCATCAGGCGAGATCGAGGTCAAGAGTGGGCCCAGAAGTAAAAAAAAATCGTAAAAAAATAAAATTTCATTGGCCGATCAGCAACATCTGTTTTCAATTAATTATACTGGGATGGTACAGCATCAAAATTGGCATTTGACAATTTGGCAACGTGTCAACAAATACGAATCGTGCCAAAATATCTATTCTGTTATTGGCTATTGGGCCCTACCCCTAAAATTCCGATTTCCTTATGAAAATTTATTCTGAAACTACTACTAAGTTTTTAATGCACGCTTATAGGTAATATACACACGTCAATCTGATTAGTCATGTAAACGTGAATGACGACCGACTGATGACTACTTAATTTACAGCGCGGTGATTAGGATATCACATTAATTGAAACCACGTACTCTATATTAGGTATTTTATCATATATAATTAAAATAATTTAATAATAAACAATATTATATTTATTAGTATATGATTTTGGTGTTGTATGTATTATATATTATTATGTTCAATTAATATTATGATGTTTGTACACTGACAGCCCTTAATCTGTCTCCTTTAAGTTTATCTATCCAAAGGTTGCCTGTAAGAGATCGCCTTTTTGTATAGATATAAATATTGTAAGGTGTACAATAAAGTATATAATAATAATTATTATTTTCCATTTTAATATTTCACAACATCATGTATTGCATAAACGTAATTAGCTGACCAAGCACTCGGCGCCTGCTCCGCCGGCACCGGCGCCGCGGCGTTGCCGCTTTTACAGGTCAGTAAACTAATATTATAAAGATTATTTATTTTTTACCAATAACGCCATTTATTTTGTTTGAAAACTGCATTAATTTCTTAATTTTAGTATAATTATTTATTTTATTTTTTTAACGGACTGATAACAATTTGTAATACCTGCTGTACAATTTAATGTGATAACCTAATCGCCACCCTGTATATTATTGATGGTGACATAACTGATCTCTCTATCTTTTTTCCGGGAAAATCATCGAATGACTTTTCCCGCTATGGATGGAGCGCAAGGGAGTTTCAGACTTCCACTGACTAAAACCCCATTCTGTTCCTTTACTGCCCTCGCGTTCCGTGCGCGCGGTACCTCGTTAGAACATACCCGCAGCCCTGGCTGACTCCGTGATCTGTTTCTGAACCTTTTGGTAGTATTTGTACTAATAGTCTTAAAGATAGAATTTATGCACACCTGTTTTCCTTGTTGCCTATTCCATAGCTCACGCACATAGTCCCACATTTTATTCATTTGATGGACACTCAGATCCATATCTCGAAGGCCATCTCTCAATTCGTTGATGTCGTAGTCATACGCTATGCGAGACGAGGAATGAGCTGTGATCATTGCTGACATTTCGGATATGAGAAGACCTGGAAAAAATTAAACTTTTTTAATTATAGGTATCAATGTTTGATATAACCGGGGTTTTAACTACAGGGTCTATCCACCAGAATTCGGTAATTACTCTAGGATAATACAAGTCAATGACACTTAGCTATAGGGCCTTTCATAACCAGATCAGGTTATCTAACGACCATCTCTCAAATATCTTTATTTTGTCAACAAACATCATCATACTGCCGGGCGCAACATGATTTAGAAAGAAATAAATAAAAAATGTATTCATTGCCACAGACAAACGACATGCATACAAAATTAAAAACTTAAATGTACCGATATAATAATTCCTTAAGAATATTATTAGTAACTAGCTTCTGCTCGCGACTTCGTACGCGTGGGAAGGTTTTCCCGCGCAAATCCCGATCCCGTGGGAATTTCGGGATAAAAAGTAGCCTATGAGTGATTCCATAATGTTAACTATCTACTTACCAAATTCAATACAGATCCGTTCAGTAGTTATAGCGTGAAAACGTTACAAACATACAAAAACACAAATGTTTCCTCTTTATAATATTATATAATATATATATATATATATATATATATATATATATATATATATTATTATTATTAATTATTAGTATATAGAAGTATAGATAGGTACTTAAATTATGTTGAAAAAATAAAAAAAAGACAAAACAAAGCAAATGCACATCGTGGCTGTGGCAACAAGGCTCCCACTCAGTATTGTGTTATGCCATGGGCATACAGCATGCTTGCATGCATGCATACATGCCACATCATGGCGCTTTCTTCTTCCATTCTCCCCTGTCAAACGTCAAGGCATCATTTACTCCTTTTTCTCATATAATCTTTCATGCAATTCATCCATCTTCGGCCTTTCTCTACCTCTTCATCAACCAAGATTTTATGAAAAAACATCTATATTAGGTTAGAATATTAAAAGTTCTATTACATACCAGTACAAAATTTAATAACGATAATCACTATAATAGTTTCGATAACTTCAAAACTGTTTTGCGATGACACATCACCGGTTCCAGTTATCGTTAGCAGGTTGATCATGTACCACAATGCGGCCACGTATAATGCAAAGTAGTGGCGCTGAAAGAAAATGAAAGAAATCATGTTTACATTCAATGTAAGTTTTCTAAGTATGTGGTTCTAAAACTGTTGCTTCGTGACGTGGTTAATCAAATAGCTCTTGATATTTCTGTTGCCTGAATAATACTTGTACGAACTGCTAAAATATTTATGCCATTTCTGTTTATTGTTTTCTCTTTCTTCCAAACTTAGGAAATACTCAAATGGCATGTTTGAAAGGGACATGTCGTGAATGTTTATAGACATCGAACTATATGTATATTTTTTATAACTATGTAACTGTATGTTAATGATAAAGGGGGCGGGTTATAAATCAGCGTTGACCGATTTTGTGGCCATGCTGCACACGGCTCAACATTTGCTGACACCGCTCCTTATGCCACACAAAAATACGTTTTTTTTTAAATTGTTTGTAATAGATTTTTGTTGCTATTTTTATTTTTTAGTTTGACAATAAAATTATTATTTCTTTAAATATACTAATACAATCACCTCAGAATATTTGGCCCTCAGATTGAGTGCCTCCTTTGACATCCAGTTAGCCGATGTGCAGTGAACAGGAGTTAGGCATGACAATTTGAAAAATAGGCATGCGTTCACGTGTGACAGTATAGATGCCCATATGGCTATTGTTCTGGAAATTCAAGGAAGTCTCATTAAAGTTATGGGGTCATGTAAAGTAGGTGGTACTTTTTTATTGATAATAGGCTCGTGTTTGACCATCTCTCCTGATAGTAAGTGATGATATGGTCGAAGATGAAGCACGCTTACTTAGAAGGTAACCTATTCACTCTTGACTTAATGACCCACAGGTACGTACCGTACGTAACTGTACGCACAATGAAAGTATTCCAAAACTTTTTGTGCGTATGGGTGGCATGTCCACTACGTAACAAGCATCGCCGTTTGTCTTGTAGTCGGATGATGGAACGGGCTTGATGGGATTGGATTGTGCAATTCCATGGCACAATCCCTGAAATGTAACCGATAGAAAACCGATATACTTGCAACTCGTCGCCGATGTTCAAGGCTCTGGAGCTTTGACTCGACCAGTGCACAATGCAACGCAAGTTATCGTGCTGACAGTAGAAGCTTCTGTGGGTTAACCTTTTAACCGCCCGACTTCATATCAATTGTCGTGCCCCAGCGCCCGGCACAGTGAATCGCAAAATAAATACCTACAACAAAGAGAGAAGTGCAATACTTAAATTTTTCGATGTCGATATTTCGTTTTACATAAATTAAAACTGATTAAATATTTTCGTATTTGTTTTATTTAACATTACTCTAGTAAGAAATACCAGTTCAAAAAATTATCAAAGAAATAAAAACATAACTTTTAGTCTACAATGACGTAGTTTATTATATCTTTGTTGGTCTATGGTTTTTCTTCAATTTTGTCTACTCCCGTGTTTCTCTAACTACTTCAGCCAACGTATTTTACCGTAGGTTAAAGTCTAAGTGGCAGAATTTTTCACTGTGTTTAAAGTGTTTTTCGAAATGGAAAGAAAATATGTATGTATAGAAACTTGAGTATAATAATACAACAGTCAGAAATCACAATTTAGTTATATTCTTCCGTAGTGGTCATGATAAATTTCAATACACATTTATCGACACACGAATGTGAAACTACTTGCATAAGCACAACACTAATAGAAAATTCCAGAAGTCGGCACTCGTTTATGACGTATGAAGCGGTCGTCTTTATCCGACCGTGGCGCTGGGCGTACTAGCAAAGTAAGTTTCGGAACATGTAGGCTAGGGATGGGAGCCATCAACTCAGTTGGTGACATTTCACAAGTAAATTTACGTAATTTCAAAGTAATTAAATGAAATACTCGCAAATATTTGTAAAAAATGCTTTATTACAATTGCTGTATTTGTTTTATAGTTAATTAGTTATTTTTGTATCGGTAAATCTTGGGTCATGTTCCGTCCCTTATGTCGGATTTTTCCGTCATGGGCGTTGTACATCAATAGAATTTTCTAAAAATAATATTAGTAATTCATATAACTTTGGACATTATTTTTAGGACTTCTGATTAAGAGACTAAAGTTTATTAAACTGTAAATGATTACTTATTTAACTATTTACCTAATATAAGCATCTTTTTGATAGAATACAGCGTAATTAAATAAAAAAATACATTAAACGAGCTGTGGTATTTTGGTCGTATATATACGACTCTGGCGAAATGGGCCAGAAATTTTTTGTCGGATATTTCCGACGTAGGCGGTTAAAAGGTTAAATAATTGATGATCACTCGCTGCATCGCGCTATGTGCACGCCACAGTCACTGTAGTATGCAAACAAACGGCGGTTTCATTTCGAAAATATACCAGAAGTCAGACATGGTCACATGTAGTAGTTGAGCATTAAGTTTGAGGTAATCTGTCACCTAATACTTACTTTGAACTACAATAAGGTTTCTGTTAGTAGGTATTGAAGTTGTATAAAATAATGTAAAACTTTTTTTTTTTAATTAGAACCATCTTGGAAGTAGATTATATGGGTGATAAAAATGACATCTTTGAGGAGTGGCTAGATCGGCGTCACGGCGCGGCGTCCTGACCTACCGCATGACGCAGGTCCTCACCGGACACGGAAGTTTCGGGAGGTATCTGTGTCTGATGAGGAAGGAAGAAACGCCTGGGTGTCACCACTGTGAGGATCGCCCTGAGGACACAGTAGAACATACGGTGCAAGACTGCCCCGCTTGGGCAGAGCACCGACGTGTCCTCACGGCGGCGATAGGCGGAGACCTCTCGCGCCCGGCATTGGTCGAGGCCATGCTGCGGGGCGAGACGGAGTGGGAAGCGGTCGCCTCCTTCTGCGAAGCAGTCATGCTATCGAAGGAGGAGGCGGGCCGCGTGAGGGAGAGGATAGCGTCCTCCCTCCAGCACAGCCGCAGTGGTAGACGCCCACGGCGTCGGACGTCGGCCGACGATCTCCGGCCACCGTAGGCGCGGGCATGCGGACAGCGAGTAAAGGGCAACTTGCTGTCCGACCATGGACCATGCCCGGGTCGACGGCGCGTTGTGTTCCACGCGCGCCTCAAAGACCGTCAGCAAGATGACCAGGCCCCCCCTGTAGAGGGCCGAAGCCTGCCGGGGTCATGGGACTTATCTCATTACCGTGATCCCGGAACGTAAAGGGCTATTGAAGGAATACCGTGGATTTTAGTCAGTTCAAGTCTGACAGTCCCTCCGGCCCTGCCCGGGGTGGGAGGACTCATTTGATGATTTTACCACGTTAAAAAAAAAGCATCTGCTATAGAAAAATTTAAAAAATATGTATATGGATAGACTTTAGAAGCTCTCTTTATTTTTCGACGCGGTTAAAAGTATGTTTTGGTACTTACGTTAGTTTAAACAATAAATTCGCTGAACCAATACTTGATTTTCTGTGCGTTCGATACGTAAATAAATACGAAATTCTAGTTATTTGAGGCGACCGCGAATAGCAGAACAGTGCCATTTTCATAGGCGTTGCTAAAGACAAGAAGAATACCAAGTAGCATACCAAAAAGTTAGCTAGAAAGTCCCTTCTTCGAAGATATATTTTGGAGAAGTACCTGTTAGGACAAAAACGTCTTGGTTTATACCCTAAACTGGCATTATTAGAATGTTTGAGAAATCTATGTCACATCCGTTATAATATCAATAGCCTGTTAAGCAAACAAGACTCACATTTTCCGTACTTTCTTCGGATTTAAAACATAATCCCCATATCTATTCATATATCCGCTATGGATGTCCAAGAAAACTTTAAATAGGAACAGGATGTCGAATATGACGCAAATGTGGATGAAATATGGTATTGAGAGAAAAGCCATTTGATACACAAGCAACATGAAGTCACAGTAAGATATGACGAGTATTAGATATTCTGAAATCAGGCAATAGGATTTACCATTAAATGTATCAATACGTTTGGAATATTCTGACTTAAATGAATCATTCTGGTTAAATTTGAATGAATGCTTTCGTTTACCCATAAATGTGACTAATTTGCAATCCGGTACGATGCTGCTACGGAACCATCTGAAATATGGACACGTGATTATCTTTAAGTAAAATAAATAGAGCTTAGCATATTAAAATATATTACACATTTAATAAAAAACGTACTTGTGTGGCTTAAATATCAGAAATGCAGCTGGTATATAATCTACATTTCCTGCCGATGTAATTGACTTGGAACCGTGCGATTCTGCGATGCTTTTGTCTGGACTCTGAAAAAGATTCAACAAAGGAATGTTTAAACCATATTTTGTAACCTGTAATCGTTAGGACCTTTGCAGTTTTATCTGCTGTAGTCATACAGTTACCTCGACATATACATTTGCATCAATCTCAACGTCATCTTCTTCCTCATCTCCAGTTTCATACGACAGCGGGAAATTTGTAATCTGCTGTAAAACACAGGCCGATTGTTTATCATCTTTTTCAACCGAAACAAATGTAAATAAAAAATAACTTACTTCCGTACTATTCGTCGCGGATGCCAAAGTAGGTAACACGTAATCTTTAGCTGCTGATTCAACTGAATGCTTCACTTTCTTTAGAACTGATGGATAGCTCTGCAATGAGAGTTATTGTATCAAGTTTTTTTCTGTCTCAAAGTCCATGTCTTTTGTATAGCGGTTTAAGGTCGTGCGCGCACTGCGTTGCGTTTTGGAAACGCAAAAGCTGTGAAGTATGAAGTGTCATAGCGCACTGCGGTGGAATAAACGCGTGCGGTAGCTCGCAATGCTCGCTGCAAAATTGCGGTGAATCTACCGCAACTACATTTTGCATCGCATAGGAATGTATGTAGTACCTCGTACTGCGGTGAAAACAACGCACCTTTTGTCTGACAATGTTGCCATACATACAGATTTCTTTGTATTTATACATATTTTCGATGTGTGATACAGATTAGCACTCGATACAGATTTTTATACAAATTTCACACTGTATTGATAAATCTCACCGCAGTGCGCGCACCTGAGATTGCGTTTATTCTGCCGGTGCGGTAGAATAAACGCACCGCATTCCACCGCAAGGCAGTGCGCGCACGACCTAGCTCAATACCTTCAAAAGTGCGTAGAAATCCCGGCCTTTAATGCAAAGTAAGTCTATGTTTCGACTGGCAGTGACATTAGACATCGTCAAATATTTTGTGGCTCCTCTTATGTTACCGAATATCCCCCCTGGGCCCATGCATGCTTCTATTTCATTTACATTTGACACTATATCTACCTGTTTTTTGCAATACAAATAATAATCAAGTCTAGGCATAGGTAAATATTGGTATAAGATATATTAATTGCAATATTACCAAATAAGAAAATATGTTTAATTGTGACTCACACAGGACAAAAAACGCGACAAATTAATTGATTGAAATCCAAAATTATATAAAAATGTCTGTGTGGCCAAAAGTCTCCTATGCGATATACGCGGAAGCATTAATAGAAAATAAACTAAATAGTTCATTTTCAATATCATCAATTGATAATTATCTACTCACCTTTCCCCTATAAATGATATACATAATATCAATAACTTCGTTTGATCTCATAACCATGTAACCCTTCTGAAAGTATAGTTCCTTGAGTTTCTTCGCAAAAGCCCTGAAGAAGGAATACTCGACGTCTTCGAATAATGGTATTTCTCTTAAAGTTTTCTCGTACATGTATAGAACCGCATCCTCGTTCAAGTTTGCATGTAGTTTTCCGAGTATGGATTGGTGCTGAAAAAAAAATTTTGCTCAATCACTCGCTACTTTGAAGAGCTCAGTTGCTAATCATTTTCTTTAAAATTTATGATTATTCCTTTGTTTTCTCTCAACATGATGTTAAAGAACACATTATATTTATATATGATATTTATGTATTTTATTGTATTTATATATTTGTATATATATTATTTTCTGTTTTATGAATATATTTATGTGGTACACTAATGTAGCCCTCCCCACTTTAAGTAAAGTTTTGAAAGTCCTTCCAAAAGTTGTCTGGAAGATATCGCTTTTAGCGATAAGACCGCCATTGTAACCATTTAATTAAGAAATTATATTAAATTGCTGTGTTTAAATTTTGGTGTATAATAAAGTATATTCTATCTATCTACTTCCATCTATGTTCCAATTCGACAAGCTAGAGCGACTTCAAAATCTCTGTATTAGGTTTATATTTGCCTTGCGCAAATATGACCATGTTTCTGAATTTCGTACTAAGCTCAAATGGCTTCCTATTAGGTTTCGCCGGAATGTTCATTTGCTTTCTCTGCTTTATAATGTGCTATTTAATCCTTTCCTTTTTATCTTAAAGACCGCTTTCGGTTTCTCTGTGACACACATTCAAGGTCCTCGAGATCATCGGAAAATTTAGAGTTAAGTATCCGTATGCATTCCACTTCTTTCTTCGATAAATCGTTCATTATCCAAGCAGCCCGATTATGGAATGCATTGCCCATAGATGTAAGGCGTGCTCAAACATTACCCACTTTCAAAAAAATGGTGAAAGAGCATTACCTCTCACTTTAATTTTTTTTTCCCTCCTTTCTCTATTATGATTTTGATATGTATTAGTATATATTATATTTATATATATGGTATGTATTTTATATTATTATGTTTGATTAGTATTATGTATGATGTTGTACACTGACAGCCCTAAATCTGTCTCCTTTCATTTCTGTCCATCCAAAGGTTGTCTATAAGAGATTGCCCTGTGCGATAAGACCGCCCATTGTACACTTATTTTATTATTTTTATCCTTAAGTGTATTGTAAGGTGTACAATAAAGTATATAATAAATAATAAATAAATATGTTTATGCCTTTTCATAAAGTTTACTGTCTTTTACAGTCTTGTCACTGATGTATTGTAATTTATTTATCTCCAACAAAGACATACACCTTAACATGTGCTCTTTCAGTTATAGGTGACCAAAGCATGCACATAATATGATTAGGTGATAAAATTATTAAGCAATTCCATTAACAAAATTGTACGATTGAATTAAATCTATACTAATAATTATTATGTATTAAAAAGTAAAGTTTGCTTGTGGGTTTGTTTAAACGCGCTATTCTTCGAAAGTACTGGGTGGATTTAGATGAAAATTGGTATGGAATTTTCAGAAGAGTTCGATAACAAACACTTAACCGATTCCGTGCGGAGGTCTTTTTAGCAATCTTTAGTGCCTGGCGTCAAACAAAAATTCTGTGATGCCTCTGGGGCACCAAGTGCCAGAGACTTTGATGATTCCCCTGGGGAATCATCCGCCATGAATTGTAAATTTTAGCTTGTTCTCGTGTTTCCACTTGTTAAAGAGTCATTTGCCATTGTGTATCGAATGTAAGAAGTCAGTAAATTCGTTCAGTGCATTTAAAAGTGACGATCTGTGTGTTTTTATGGAAATGGAAGGTAAGTGACTAATTTCTATTAGGTGTTGTAAACCTTTTGCATTATTTTATGGATGTATTTAGTCAAGAGTGTTATATAGAATTTGTTCACGTACTATTTGAGTTTGCAGCGAGGTGATATTTATTTATTATTTATTATACCTACAGTGTTATGTAGGGAAACAATTTTAAATCCGCTATTTTGATGGTAAAATTGTTTCTCTACAAAACAATGTAATATAGAACATATAACTGAATGGGAAGTCAGATTCTAATGAATCAAAAATATTCTACTCGTACCTACAAACACTTACATGAATATGAAGGGTTTTATTTGGATAACAATGTAAATGTATTTTTATTGATAAAAAATATCTATGACTATCTACTTAAATATGTGGATTTTTGTTAAGCGTTTAATGACCACCTTTTTATTTTGTTGTAGTGTTACCCAGAAAAAAAATGAAATATATTATTATAGGCGCAAAAAATGGGTAAAACCCATTGTTTGTTAAGTCGCCGATCCGCCTCGCACTCTTTGTAACCCCATCATGTTTTGAGGCAAAAATTAACCTTATGACAAAAGCATTTGATTTTTTGAGAAACATTCCAGAAAGTTGGCTGTTAGAATTATAATCAATAATAAAATGTGACTCGACAACTTGGTTGACAACCCCTGAAGTCTGCTAATTTACGAAATTACTTGAAACGAACACTGTGGGCATGATACGGGTGACAAATAAAGACACTTTTATTTACGGGACTCTTTTGACAAATGTCGTTCTAGCCGAGTTTTTTATGTTTTAGTTTTGTATCCTCTCGGGCACCATACGCCATACGCAATAAATTTACATGGTGCCTGTGCGGCATCATCCGCACGGAAACGGTTAACAGCTTTGTGTTCAAGAGATTATTACTGAATAAATTAAAATCATTAAATTAAAATATGAACCTACATAGTCATTTGAATATTTTATCTTTTACAATATACTACTTTTACTCTTCTGGTAGCCAAATACTTTCCGCCGCAAGTTTTGGAAAGACCTACCGACCATCCACCTGTTCTCTTCCACTGGTACTTCCAGTACTCTATAACTGTCTTCTTAAGTGTGAATGGAACCATTTCTCTATTCAAAAACATTTCTAAATGTTTCAGATCTTCTTGAAACTTGGTCACCACTTGATCTGCCATGGCTTTTAATGATGCTATTCTGGCATACACATATCTTGAAAAAATTTATATACTTAGTGAAATAGGTACAATCATCGTCAATGTTTTTATTACTCAAATTTAAATTAACTCAGTGAATTAAGTTCGGTTTCTAAGTTAATACGCAAAGAATCAAATATAGCTTTGCAAAAGCTGCAATGAACTCACCCAAAAAATAACACACCATGCATTTGGACGCAAATACATAAAATCATGTGAGATATACTTTGTGGTGTTATATCTCCAAACCCTGCGCCACCGAAGCTTGTTGCTGTCCAGTAATAAGCCAATAGAAACACTTTAGCAGGTGACATGTGGCTGTCTTTTATTATTATAGATCCATCTATCCAGCAACCTGAAAGAAAATTGGCTGTCGTGACTAGAACTTTCTTTATTCAGTCGCTACAAAACGTTTTAATTTTTATTTACCTTCCTGACAAACCATATTGCCGTTTGGATGAAAAGTCGTCTTCAGATAAGGTACCTGATTCGGGAGTCTCGATAATTTGAATTGGAAATCTTCTGGATCCTCAGCCTTGACGTATCTACAGGATAAAGTGACTAACAGCGAAGTGTAGAGGTTCAAGAAGAATAATGTTAGAAGAAGAAAGTGGACAACACTCATGAAGTATGCCTGAAAAGAAATGGTCAGAAGAATTAATAAAAAGCGGAATCTAAGGATAAAGTAAAAGATGAATATTAAAAAATATAAGCTTGGACATAAGAAAGTAATTTCATAGACGCTATGAACTGCGCCAGATTAAACCTAAAACTCTCATTCACACAGAAAAAAATAGCTTGATCACCGCTTGTAATATGGCCAAGACATCAGGTCCTTAGCTTTGAATGCAGCAGATTCCCGCGGCTTCTACTAGCTATTTGGCCATTCAAGAGTTTAAAGGAAACATTAGCAATTAGCATTTCGCTATCGAATTCGTCCGGGTGGATTTCTCAATATTTTATAGATAGCCTATAGCACCCACAAATAGTGTACCCTAATACCAATGAAAAAAAATTGAATTAGATAATTAATTCCAGAGATTACCCCCTACATACAACCATACAAGCTTAAAAGAAAAATAGCACTTTATAATATTAGTATAGATTACTTAGCAATTACCCTTCTCAAAGCGCCAATGGACTCAGCCCAAGAAGCAGCATACAGTTTAATAATTTGCGTCACGTTAATCATTCTCAACACGCAATGGTACATGTGATGGTTATACTCATGGTCATCATCGGTATGGTCCTCAGTGTGTTTGGGGACAAATAATTTCCAGATGGCGTACCAAGGGAAACATGTTATAAAGTCTACTACGAATTGCCCCTGAAATTATGACTTGTTTGTTAGTATTGATCAGCTTGCTTTTGAATAGAATATAATTTTATATTTATAGTGTTTTTAATTTTCCAGGCTTACGAAACACCATCTAGCGCTTGCTAAGTGAACTACACAACGTGTAACAGAATAAACGCAATTCCTGAAAGTACCTAGTTGTTTCAGAAACGGCTTTTGAATCGATTTCCGTCATAAAGAATAGGTGTTAAATTTTTACGGAAAAATCTTTCATTTAACTTAAAATGGAAACACAGTATCATAACATATTAATACAATCCTTACTCTCTTTGCACTGTAGCATGGTGCCGGTGACAGTTTCAGTAACATTTCGTTCCTCTTAGTATTTCAGCTGTACCATATTTGTAATATATTAAATCATTAATAACTGTAGTAAATTAAATTAAACCCAACCAGAATGTTCTAGTCTACAAATAAAATCAAATTGAATGAAAAATGAAGCAAACTGTTATGCATATAACGTAACGCCATAGACGTATTTAGTGATGGGATGTACTGCTACGATGGATAGTCGATATTTTTTATAATAAAAAGCGCATATTGTGCATAGGTAAATTTTTATTGTTAAAAGGTCTATAATTATACAACAGAACATTTATAGGGTAAGGTTGCTTAGAAAAAATACATTTTATTCGTCTAAACTCATATCAGAGTCAGGAACATCTGAATTGTCACTCAATTCATCATCGGAATCTGTGACGGATATTATTAACGATGACTCAATTTTGTTGTCAATATGTATGTCACGATCTCAATCGGACATAATGTCCCTTTTTGTTTTATTCACGACCTTCGACAAGTCTTCGGGTTGAACATTGTTGATGGCCTGTTGTAATAGGGCCAACATCTTATTTGCCGTAAATGGCGGCGAAGTATTATTCCTTGCGGTAACTGTAACATAAATATAAACGAACTAGTGAAAAAAAAATTCAATCAATCATTTATTTCATAAGTAGGTAATGCTAAAAATTACACTTGAAATACGTCTAATCTAGTATCTGGTAATGTTTTTAAACTACATGGTACGATCGGAAAGCTGATTTTTTTACAAAGCTTCAAAATGGGAATTGAAATTAAAAGCATACCTTTTATTTGGGCCGAAATCAGCTCAATAGATAGATAGATAGATAGATATATTTTTTATTGTACACCATAACAGTAAAAACAAAATTATGGACTTAACAATTAAAAGGGTGATACAATGGGCGGTCTTATCGCTAAAAGCGATCTTTTACAGACAACCTTTGGATGGATTTGACACAGAAGGAGAAAATAATTACGCGGGTAGTCCACGGTGTACTAATTATCTATATAAAATACAAAACAATAAATAAAAACATATATATACATACAAATAATAAAAAAAAGAAACAAAGACATACATAATAACAATTTAAGTAGAGAGATAAAGATCTTTTACTAAGTTTTTGAAAGAAGATAGTGTTTGTGCTTGTCTTACTGACACGGGTAGAGCATTCCACAGCCGTACTGCTTGAGCTGCGAACGACTTACCATAGAAATTGGTGGCGTGACTCGGTACCGCAAGCCTTAAGTTTTCTGATGACCTCAGAGATAAATAGCGTTATACTGGCAATGGTTCTGCAATCTCGTCCAGAGCATAGGTAGGAGTTGGTGGCCTATGACGCCGGACTTAGGCAATAAGTTCTGTCTTTAACATTTTTATATCTGCTGTAACTCCGTTTTCACTCACTTCACCAACTCGCTTTTGCTGTTGGATTGGTTTGGAGGTTTATTAACATGTACCGAATGGCAGGGTGCGTTGTCCATTATTATGGTCATAGACTCTTTTAAATTATTTAATAGACCTATGAACCAATCTTTAAATTTTCCGTAGTTCATCTCCTCATGATACTCCGTAGTTTTTTTTTTTGACTTAAAAGCCAGCAGACAATTAGGGACGAATCCACTTGCTGTACCTGCGTGACAAATAATAAGGCGTTCGCCATAGCCCTTCGCCGTTTTGCCGATGCATTTTTGCTGTCACGAAGCAAAAATGTCACGAAAAAATACCAATCCGATTTTGATTATTTTATATGTATAAGTACAAAGATAATTATGTAGCCATAAAACATTTATATTGACAAGTTTATACATGTAGTTACACTGCACAACTGTGTAACACATTAATTTTTATAACAATATTAAAGAGAACTAGATTTATGCTGCGAGTATCGTTAGCGATAAAAATGAATTGCATAACGTCACATCCCTAGTCATGTGGTACTGACAGATGTCAACGTCATACGGGCAACAGTCACCCGCACCATGCTACAGCGCATAGAGAGTAATTCATGGAAATGCGCTCGTGTGCGTGTCGGCCGCTAACATTGCATGAGTGTATGCGTCTGCGTAAGGATATTGTATGACGCAGACGCAGTTTGCGTTTAGTAAGGATAACTATTTTATAAAAAATGTCTAGGTTTGGTTTCAGACCTATAATTTAATATTCTAAAACGGGTGTCTGATATCCGTTGTACTTTTTCCATAAAAATAAAGAGCACCTGACTCACCTGTAGATAGTGCTTTGCTGTCATATAAGGATGGTATATCAACTGATTTTTCGACCCATAATATGCTACATGTAGCATCAGATACATATCTATATAGCAGATAGTTTCCAAAATCATAAGTGTCACATTGAATGATCCAAACTGAGGCGCCATAGATACAATCACCTTGAAGTTTCAAGAAAAAGGAAATCGTTTATGAGCATAAGTATGCGTTAATTTTCGCTGTGGCGAAATAGGCACCCACATGAGTTCATTAGTATACGGATGTTAAGATTGTGTAGGTGCCTAATTTGTTTAATTGGCGGAAGTCACTCGGTCCTATTGCAATGTTTAATATTATATTTAAAAAAAAGTTTTGGCCATCTTGTGGTCGAAGTCCAGAAACTAAACTGTTCCAAAAGCATTATGTAAAATGTTTTCTTTGTTTACTCCTCTAAATTGAATAGTGCCAGATTTTGAACTCAAACTCTGTCTGGTCTGTCTTTTTTTTGGGTGGGAAAATCGTCAAATAGGAGTTATTTGCCCCGCTGTGGGCGAAGCAGGAAGTGTCAGACTTCTACTGACTAAATACCCACCCTGCTCCTTTAGTTGCCCTTGCTTTCCGGGGCCGTGGTATCTCGTTAGAACATTCTAGCAACCCCAAAGGCCTATCGGGCTCCGTTAATGTTACTGACTGCTCCTTGCGGTGCGCGTGGCACACGACGTTCCGCCAACCTCTGTATGTCTGCCTAATTTTCGTAAAAAAAAAATAGGTAAAAAGGTTTTTGGTTCGTAATAAATATAGATTTCCATATCGACAACATGAGTCAATGTTTAATGCACTATAGTGGTCCAAATCAAATCTTCTCTATATGATCAACTCCATTTTCACGCCAAATAAATAACAAAAGACTTGATATAAACGTTCTAGACTTTCCAAATCAAGACTACTAGTAAATCTCATAGGTGTCGGTGTGGTGTGAAACATATCAAAATAGAAACTTACGGGTATGAGTAGACACAATAAAAATGCAGTGGCTATTCGCAAAATCGCCCACGTTTTCAAGAATATACCGTCGGGTCTTATTGCTATGGGCATCAGCAAATATGGTGCAACATTGTTCAGTACATGAAATTGTTTGAACGATTTCCAATATTTTTCCTTAGATTTCTTATATTCTGCTGAAAGATCTATAAAGGAGTCTGAAATGATAAAAAGTTATATAAAAATAGCCACTCATTAACAGCTTCAAATTTTATTTATTTACACTTAGGTCACTTTGGTACAAAGGGGGACTTAATGCTTTAGGCATTCTCTACCAAATTACTATCAACTCTTCACCACCCTTGGTTGAACCAAGGGTGGTGAAGAGAGTTGATAGTAATTTTTATATCAGTATTGGGTCGATTTATTCATTTACACGGAGCGAGTCCCGGTTTGAACACACACTTGGAACTACCTGGTAATTAAGGGGTTACTACCAGGCGTTATTTATTAATGATCAAAGTACCAGGCAGTTTAGTAAAACATTACGTAAGACTACATGAATATCTTTCAGGGAGTTTACATTACAACAAAAATCTATTTAAAAACCCCTTATCCTATATCAGTTTATCAATTATGAAGAATTATAATAGTTGAGTTTCATTCATTGCAGTAAGTAGCAGATCTCAGTGTGATCGGCATTGACATTTTCAGTTGAAACGTTGACTAAGGTGTTGGAAATGTGATCGAGAGGTTGCAGGTTCGAACCACACCCATTACACTATTGCCGTGAACCCACTCCAGACACAAGCATATTTAGCTTAGTAGGAGGGGCAAACAAGATTGCTAGTAATGTGAATTCTACCCACATTGCTAGCTTTTTATAAATTAAACTGTTAATAAAGTTTTTTTTTAACTATTGATAGGGTCTCGTTTAACCACCATCTCACCTGATGTGAAGCGATGATGTGATCGAAAATGAAACACGCTTGCCTAGAAATAACATATTCATTCTTGACTTAAAGAGTCCCAGGTTATAGCTATCAGGAAACAGACTCTGACAGACACAGACAGTTATAGGTAGATCACGTTTAAGAGGAGTTTCATTCTTTTACGTCAACTTACTGTTGAAAAATTCCTGTAGAAGGCTGGTGATCTTAACTTTCTGTTTCTTCTCAGTCAATCGATTGTAATGCTGTAAATAAGAGTCTGTGCTCTGCGCATTGGCTCGCTTCTCCACTTCCCGTATTTCTTCTGCTGTTATTAGACCTTCATGCTCTTTCATGTCGGGGAACAGGCTTAGTGCCGACGTGTAGGCGTAGTGGCTTACACTAACCAGCTATAGCAAAATTCAAAACAATAGAATACGATAGAAATTGTTAATTGGTTCAAATGATCTTTAAGTTTTACATTCATATATTCTCTATGAGAGGTACTTATGTGCTATAATCCACCACGGGGGCTTAGTGCGAATTGGTGTATGCTGCATGCCTTTGATTTTAAGTCCTAGGACATCGGGGTTGCGGGAATGTTCTAATAAGATACCACGGCCCAGAACTGTAGGGCAGCTGAAGGAACATGGAGGGTTTTTAGTCAGTAGAAGTATGACACTCCCTTTCGCTCCACCAAGAGCGAGAGAAGATATTCGATTACTTTCTGACCCGGGAAAAAAAACAATGCCGGTCTCTTCAGTCTTCATGATGTTTTCTTCACCGATTTGAGAGCGGTGGTGCTTATACAACGTGTAATTTAAAGGGTATATACATACCAAGTGCACGGCTTCTTTGGATGATAACAAACGATATGGCCAGGGTTTTCTAATTCTATGTCTACATGTGTGGAACTTATTAGAAATTTCAATACATTGATACCAGAGACCGAATTTTTCAAATTAAGAAGAACGAAGAGAATTATCGTTTTATTGGCAAGTGACGTGGAAAGTGGTGATTCTCATAGTGCTGTGACACGTTTGTTATTATTGGTATTCAAGAAACATACATAAGCAACAATTTGGGGTCTATTCTGTGAGTCACTTATTTTGAGCTGAAACTTTGCATAGAGACTCCATGCTAGATGTTGTCTTCAGTCCTTTTGGATATATATGGGGTTTCCGTTACACATTGTATAAATTACACAAAGTAACTTGCCTGACTGGGTTCGAACTCACAACTTGCAACTTCGGAATTACATTCATAATTTAATAATTACACTGCAATGTAGCAATTTTATGTAGGATATTTTTTATCATCATAAACTAATTTATCGGTAAAACTAAAACATAATATTTTATGAAAATTTATGTTGTTTATTTCAATACATCTTAACACGACGTGGGAGGGCAATTTAAACACCTAATTTTATTAACATGGCATAGATATTAATCAACCGGTACTTCCTTCATTTCCATTTTGATATGGTCTTCCACTATTTATAATTCTGTGCAAGTTATAAAAGGAGAATCAGGAAAATCGCTGTCATACTTCTTCATGTTTAGGTCTGTCTTGACATTAACAAACAGAGAACGGGGTTGAACAATTACATAAATGGATAAAAACAAAGGAAAAAGCGTTAGACTCAAATTAGTATAATCTGTACTAATATTATAAAGCGTAAAAGTTTGTTTGTTTAAAAGCGATAATCTTCGAAAGTGCTGAGTGGATTTGGATGAAATTTGGTAGGGAAGTAGCTTGAAGCTTGTGGCAGGTTGTGTAGGATACCGGCTGAAAGGAGGCTTATGTTTTTATTGTGATAAAGTCCACCTGAGCAAAGCCCCGCGCGACTGGTAGTATGGTTATATACCTAAGGGGTTCAGTACATAGTAATTTTTCTTTTATTTAGAACTCCAGAAACTGACATAGAACCATCCAAAACCTATTGTTTGTATTCAGAACTTTGATATAGAACTATTCTAAACCTCTTATTTTAATTAGCAAGTACTGACCGACGTGTCTGTACGAACTGGCCTACTTCATACTACCTAATAACGGTCACCTTTGTCGCAACAAAGATCCAATTATACCACCTTAAATAAGGTCAAACGCCAGAAAGCGAGCGTAGGATGACTACCCACTATACCAACCCACCTGTAAAAAAGGTCGAGGGTATGGTTCAGCTTACCTTACAATGAGTCAATGTTACCACGGTGCTAAGAGTGGGGATTCCGTACAAAAGGACTAATAAGCCCACATGACTGCCCGGGCCTATGATACGTTCCGTTTTCGTGTCTCTCCTTTCACTGGATGTCACCAAGCAGTAGCCGCTCTCTATTATATATAGCTCCCTAGTAATCGTGCCCCCATATAATACAATTTCGCCAGGTGGAAGAATTATGTCTTTTGCCGCTGTAAAACAAAATTTGTATCATCTGTATAAAACATAAAAAATTGGCCAAGTGCGAGTCAGACTCGCCCAGGTTCCGTAATAACTATAATAATATAATATAATATGTATATTTATTTTACGAAAAAAAAAACCTTACAAATTTCTTAAAACTTATGAAAAAGTGGTTTCAGAAACCCTTATATCATTTTTAAAGACCTGTCTATAGATACCACACACGCATAAGTTTCATGAAAAATAAATATTTTCAGTTCTAATTCCATGTATTGGGTCCCCCCTTTATTTTAAATATTTTTTTATTTTTTTCTTAAAATCGGAAAGCGGTTCACAGAATACATCTACCTACTATGTTTCACATGTATAGTCTTAATAGTTTCGGAATAAAATGGCTGTGACATACGGACGGACGGACAGACAGACGGACAGACATATCGAAACTATAAGGGTTCCGTTTTTTGCCATTCGGCTACGGAACCCTAAAAAGGAACGTAGGTTTCTCCGTTTGCCTCTAAAAACTCCCAATGCAATTGATTTTATCCTTGAGTTCAAAGCTAATAAGCTCATCTGTGGAGCAGCAACCTAATAGCATAATACAGAAATAAATATAATCAGCCGCATATGGTCTTATTTTGATACTAGCGACCCGACTCGGCTTCACACAGTCTCGTGCTGCTAATTCATAAAAACCTTACTACGTATGGATACACAGAAACATGCCTCATGAATCGGTGTATCCATTGTTGAAAACCGCATAAAAATCTGTTCAGTAGTTTTTGAGTACCTATATCGCGAACATACAGAGAGGCTGACACGGCGCTAGACGTTTTAGGGTTCCGTAGCCGAATGGCAAAAAACGGAACTCTTATAGTTTCGTCATGTCTGTCCGTCTGTCTGTCTGTCTGTCTGTCTGTCTGTCTGTCTGTCTGTCTGTCTGTCTGTCTGACCGTCCGTCCGTATGTCACAGCTATTTTGTTCCAAAACTATTAGGACTATACATGTGAAACTTGATAGGTAGATGATGTATTCTATGAACCGCTTTCAGATTTTAGGAAAAAAACCATTTAAAATAAAGGGTGGCTCCCCATACATGGAACTATAATAAAATATTTTTTTTATGAAACCTATGCGTGTGTGGCATCTATAGACAGGTCTTTAAAAATGACATAGGGGTTTCTAAAACCACTTTTTCATAAAGTCAATCGTCTTAACATAGTATAAAGCAAAGTCGCTTCCCTGTGTCTGTCCCTATGTATGCTTAAATCTTTAAAACTACGCAACGGATTTTGATGCAGTTTCTTTCAATAGAAAGAGTGATTCAATAGGAAGGTTTTTAAGTATACAACATGCATAATATAGTAGAGGAACACTGATAATTTTTGAGGTTTCTAATGTGATGTCGCAAATAAACACATTCATTTGCGCTCGCTTTGCAAACGCTGGCTGAACCCTACGAGATAGATCAAAATAATGTACTACAGTATTGTACACCTTAAAAAGGTCAGCAAAAAAGTCCTTGATGGCATCTGTCTATCTCTTATAGATAACCCACAACAACCATTTTTTATCCTTTACGTTTTACGAGAAATACGAGGATATTTTACGAAGCGATTTTAAGCAATACAGCATTAATCCTTATCCAATTAAGTACCATAAATACATTGTGCATTTAATATAAATCTATATTGCCCTTTACAGAATATAATTTAAATAAATAGTTTCGAAGATATTACAGATTTAAAATGCAAGGACATAGCGGTTTCGGCGCGGTGCCGCGGCGGAGGCACGGCGCGCGTGCTTATGTTGCTTAGATTTAAGCGTTGAAAGTTTTTCCCATGGTAAATTATGTGTCGCACTTTCAAGAGTAATTACTAAAGAGAACATGTATGTCGAATGACTAAAAGGCTGTCAACGATGTATATAAAGACATTCTATAATAATAATAATAATAAATCAATCATAAATCTGTGGCCCGGCTGTCAACAAGCACGTCAAAAATTTTTTCATCCCGATTTTATCAATAATTTTGATATAAAATAGTTATTTTAAAATGTTCGATAAAACGAAAATAGTGAAAAAAAAAAACTACAATTCATGAATCCCACACTACATCTACTACCTATAAAATGGACTAATGTGAAATAAAACTTCGTGCATTGAATGAAAAAAATGTTGACTAGAAACCGGGCACGATTGCTCAGAGCTACACGCCCAAGATCTTCGGATTCGTCGCTCAGCTCCGCCTCGCAGCCGCCGGGACCAACTCCAGCCGTGAGTGAAGAGACTCCGGCCGCTGCAGTTGCGTCGAGCTCGAGCGACGAATACTTCTCGCCGCCGACGACACCACCACCTGCGCGTCGACGGGGAAGAGGCCGACCTCCGGCCTGCTTGGAACCTCGAGGCCCGCCGGCTTCTGATAGGGTTCCCGCTGCCGGTGGAAGTGTGCAGCGCATGCGATGGACTCAATCCATTAATGAGAACGTCATGCGCTCATACTATGGGGCTACAGAGGGGGGAACTAACCTGGCTGCGTACCGTGGTCGGATGCTCTCTCTGTTTCAGGTACTTGAGCCAACTGTCAACGTTTCGGCCCAGCGACTATCGGATCAAGTGCGTGTCATCCAACGTAACCATATGTTGGATGAAGCCGTACTTGATCGCCTCCGTTCGGAAATGAGTAGCTATGTCACTTCACATCCGACGCCGACTGTGGTGGTACTACCACAGCCCAACATCCAAGTTGAGGAGAGTAGTGACAGAGTTACAAACGTAAGTACCCAGTATAATGAGGAATTGAGGAGTGCTTTGGAGTGTGCGGGTTTCGGGAATATCGCAACATGCCGCCTGAAATAAGACCACGCTTGCCTCGTTTGCCCATGCATAACAGGAATAGGGCACTGGTGGCTGCTCTGGATTCGCAGTTGTCAGACTATTTTGATAACTGCGAAGACCTCGCCGATACCCACTCTGTCTTATACTGCGCAGCTGTCGCGGCATGTCGTGTAGCTAATGTTAGAATTTCTAATGACATAGCTACACGACCTAAACCCGCTGTGCCAGCTTGGCAGTGTAGGATCGAGCGCCGAATCGGTGAGACCAGGGCACTCATTGGAAAACTTCTTTGCTTTAGGGGGGGCAACACTCGCCCGAGAGTGATGCGCTTTGTGAGACGGGCGTTTTTGGGAACCAATATTCACCCACAAAATTATATGTCCTGTGTCACGGAGCGCATCGACTTCCTAAAGCAGAAGGTGTATGCATGGGCAAACCGCATTCGGAGGTATGGACGGCGAGTGGAGCGATTCGTCCAGAATCGCACATTCCGAAGTAACGAAAGGTGGGTATATAGGGCTTGGGAGCGACCGGAGCAAGGTGCGACTGATATGTGCCTACCCGATGATGACGCCTTATGTACATTCTGGCGCAACATCTGGTCGGTACCTGTCAGTCACACCGAAGGTGATTGGACTCGGGAGGTCGAGCGAGTCTGCGATCCAATACCAGAAATGGGGGCAATCACTATCAGCCCCCAAGATGTAGCCCAAACAGTCCGTCCGCTGCCTAATTGGAAGTCTCCAGGGCCGGATGGACTGCATAACTTTTGGATCAAGTGGCTAACAAGATCGCACGCCCGCTTGGCGTCTCAGTACCAATGTGCCCTAGAATCTGGCTCGCTACCTGAGTTCTTTACCACTGGAGTTACCCACCTGCTCCACAAATCTGGTAGCACCGCGGAACCCAAAAATTATAGACCAATCACGTGTCTACCAACGGTCTATAAGGTTCTGACATCCATTTTGAGGGTTAAAATTAACAAACACATTGAAAACAATAACATCATGTCTCCCTCTCAAAATGGATGTAAGAATGGATCCCGCGGTACTAAGGAGCTACTCCTCATTGATATGGCCATTAGCCAACAGGTTCGACGTTCCAAAAAAGATCTGTCGACATGTTGGATAGACTACAAGAAGGCCTATGACTCAGTGCCCCATGCATGGCTCATGAGGGTGCTAGAATTGTATAAAATTAATGCAACTTTACGCACCTTTCTGACATCATGTATGGGACAATGGAGGACAGTTCTTCGCTATCCAGGATGTCGATATATCCCAAGGTACAGCGAACCGGTAAGGATCGAGCGAGGTATTTTTCAGGGCGATAGTTTGAGTCCGCTTTGGTTTTGCTTAGCCTTGAATCCTCTAAGCACACTGCTGGAGAATTCAGGTCTAGGCTATAGGCTGAAAAGAGGTGGTCAGGTTATTTCTCACCTCCTTTACATGGATGATTTAAAACTTTTTGGCGCCACTAGTCTACAACTGACGGAACTACTGAAGGTAACTGAAACTTTCAGTAGTGCCATTAGGATGGAGTTTGGTGTCGACAAATGTGCGATTATGCATGTAAAGCGAGGGGAGATTGTGGAATCCGTGGGATCTCAACCCTCGAATTCCATAAACCTGAGAAGCCTCTCCCCAACCGAAACCTATAAGTATTTGGGTATGTCGGAAGCGTTAGGTATCAATGAAGTTGACATGAAGCAATCGCTGAAGGAGCGCTTCTTTGGACGCCTAAAGAAGGTATTAAAAAGCCTTCTATCGGGCGGAAATAAGGTGCGTGCCTTCAACGGTTGGGTCATGCCAGTGTTGATATACTCTTTCGGCGTACTCAAATGGACTCAAACTGAACTTGACGCCCTGGATAGGAGAGTTCGTACATTGCTGACTGCATATCGAATGCATCACCCACGCTCGTCAGTGATGAGGCTGTATATCCCGCGGAAATGTGGAGGTCGAGGCTTTTTGAATGCTAAAACTCTCCACAACCGCGAGGTATACAGTCTCAGGGAACATTTCCTTGCTTCTGAAGTGGGTATGCATCGAGATGTAGTAGCAGTGGACAAGGGACTCACCCCGCTCTCCTTGGCTAATGAGAACTGGCGCAAACCTGCAGTGCTAGACACTAACGATCGAAGGGGGATATGGCAGAGTAAGGAGCTACACGGACGTTTTTTCCGGGCCCTTCATGGGCCCGATGTAGATCAATTAGCGTCCGTAGCTTGGTTGCGCTTCGGTGACCTCTTTAGGGAAACCGAAGGTTTTGTCTGTGCAATTATGGACGAAGTTATCATGACGAACAACTACCGGAAATTTATTGTGAAGGATGGCACGGTTGACATGTGTCGGGCATGTCACCGTCCAGGTGAATCAATCCGTCATATTGTCTCTGGTTGTTCTCGTCTTGCTAATGGAGAATACTTGCATAGGCACAACCTTGCAGCCAAGATTATACATCAGCAACTTGCTCTGAAATATTCTCTTGTGGAATCGGAAGTGCCGTACTATAGGTATGTGCCCGACCCAGTTCTCGATAATGGCCTTATCACATTATACTGGGATCGGTCCATCATCACTGATAGGACTATTGTTGCCAATAAGCCTGATATAGTGGTGGTGGACCGAAACGAGAGGCGTGCCATGATTGTCGATATAACCATCCCGCATGACGAGAACCTCGTGAAAGCCGAGAAAGATAAGCAAATCAAATATCTTGACTTGGCGCATGAGATTGTCGACATGTGGGATGTGAACTCGGCAGTCATTGTACCGATAGTCATCTCAGCCAATGGCTTAATAGCCAAGAGCCTCGACCAACACCTTAGGAGGCTCTCGTTAGGCGGCTGGATCAAGGGCTTGCTTCAGAAAGCGGTACTCCTGGACACGGTGCGTATCGTTAGGAGGTTCCTCTCTCTAGAGCCCAGACCACCGGTAGCTTGGACCCTGTTCCCGATACCGGTGGGCTACTATTTTTTATATTTTTAAATGTTTTTTGTGTTTTATAGAAATATTTAAAAATGTAATTTATATGTGTATAATTAGAAATAAAGGAAATAATAATAATAATATTCCACAACTTTTTCACACAACGCCATCTAGTCCCAAACTAAGCAGAGCTTGTGATATGGATACTAGACAACTGATAAACATACATATATATTTCTAAATACATACATATTATAGATTTTATTTTTTTTATTTATTTAGTTAATTTATTTATATACAGAGGTATCACTTAAATCTAAACTCGCCAAACTTTTACGTTTGATGGCGAGAGGCGCTCTTTATACGTTAACATTAACCATTCCAATTTCTTCTACACAATATGTTGCAATACAATCCTATATCTATAATCCATAATCTATAATCTCACAGTAACAATGTGTTAATTACCTAAATATATGATTAGCATTCCAATATATTTTTTAGTTTTTTCTTTAGCGTTCCTTTACTTATTTTTATTTTTTCTCTTAATAACTCTATTAACTAGTATTTGCGTGTTGCGCGAGGTGCAAGCACCTCGCGTGCTTGTGAAAAATAAAAAGAAAAAAAATGGAGGGGGGGGGTGATGGGGGGGGTTTAGTATTTGCGTGTTGCGCGAGGTGCAAGCACCTCGCGTGCTTGTGAAAAAAGAAATTGGTATTTGCGTGTTGCGCAAAAAAAAAAAAAGAAAAAGAGGGGGAGGTGATGGGGGGGGGGTTGCACAAGTATTTCGACTAAAGCATTGCCCCTCTAAATGAATCTGAAAAAAAAAAGTTCCAAGTCTCTTAGATTCCGAGATCCGCCTAAAGGGGGGGAGAAGGGGGGCGGGGGGGGGGACTTTGAAAAATGGTTTTTACTTTACTGAGCCTCCTCTATACGAATCCGTAAAAAACAAAAAATACGGGTCTCGTAGTTTCCGAGATACGATAGGGAGGGGGGAGAAGGGGGGTGAAAAGGGGAGGTTTGGCACTTTTCCCGTAGGTTTGAGAGTTACTTGTTTACGAATCTGTCAAAATATACCCACCTCCCCATCCACCATCTGGGAGAACAATTATGTCAATGAGTCAGTCAGTGAGTGAGTGAGTGAGTGGTAATTTAGCTTTATATAATATAACTAGTATTTGCGTGTTGCGCGAGGTGCAAGCACCTCGCGTGCTTGTGAAAAAAACTAAAGCATTGCCCCTCTAAATCAAGTATTTGCGTGTTGCGCGAGGTGCAAGCACCTCGTGTGCTTGTGAAAAAATAAACGGGGGGGGGGGGAGATGGGGGGTTTAGTATTTGCGTGTTGCGCGAGGTGCAAGCACCTCGCGAGCTTGTGAAAAAAAAAAAAAAAAAAGAGGGGGGGGGGGGGTGATGGGGGGGGGGGTTGCACAAGTATTTCGACTAAAGCATTGCCCCTCTAAATGAATCTGAAAAAAAAAATGTTCCAAGTCTCTTAGATTCCGAGATCCGCCTAAAGGGGGGGAGAAGGGGGGCGGGGGGGGGACTTTGAAAAATGGTTTTTACTTTACCGAGCCTCCTCTATACGAATCCGTAAAAAACGAAAAATACGGGTCTCGTAGTTTCCGAGATACGATAGAGGGGGGGGGAAAAGGGGAGGTTTGGCACTTTTCCCGTAGGTTTGAGAGTTACTTGTTTACGAATCTGTCAAAATATACCCACCTCCCCATCCACCATCTGGGAGAACAATTATGTCAGTGAGTCAGTGAGTGAGTGGTAATCTAGCTTTATATAATATAACTAGTATTTGCGTGTTGCGCGAGGTGCAAGCACCTCGCGTGCTTGTGAAAAAAACTAAAGCATTGCCCCTCTAAATGAAGTATTTGCGTGCTGCGCGAGGTGCAAGCACCTCGCGTGCTTGTGAAAAAAGAAATTGGTATTTGCGTGTTGCGAGAGGTGCAAGCACCTCGCGAGCTTGTGAAAAGAAAAAAAAAAAAAAGAGGGGGGGGGGGTGATGGGGGGGGGGGTTGCACAAGTATTTCGACTAAAGCATTGCCCCTCTAAATGAATCTGAAAAAAAAAATGTTCCAAGTCTCTTCGATTCCGAGATCCGCCTAAAGGGGGGGAGAAGGGGGGCGGGGGGGGGACTTTGAAAAATGGTTTTTACTTTACCGAGCCTCCTCTATACGAATCCGTAAAAAACAAAAAATACGGGTCTCGTAGTTTCCGAGATACGATAGGGAGGGGGGAGAAGGGGGGTGAAAAGGGGAGGTTTGGCACTTTTCCCGTAGGTTTGAGAGTTACTTGTTTACAAATCTGTCAAAACATACCCACCTCCCCATCCACCATCTGGGAGAACAATTATGTCAGTGAGTCAGTGAGTGGTAATTTAGCTTTATATAGTATAACTAGTTATATAATATAACTAGTATTTGCGTGTTGCGCGAGGTGCAAGCACCTCGCGTGCTTGTGAAAAAAAAAAAAAAAAGGCGGGTGTTGATGGAGGGGTTTAGTATTTGCGTGTTGCGCGAGGTGCAAGCACCTCGCGAGCTTGTGAAAAAAAAATAAAAAAAAAAGAGGGGGGGGGGGTGATGGGGGGGGGGTTGCACAAGTATTTCGACTTAAGCATTGCCCCTCTAAATGAATCTGAAAAAAAAAATGTTCCAAGTCTCTTAGATTCCGAGATCCGCCTAAAGGGGGGGAGAAGGGGGGCGGGGAGGGGGGACTTTGAAAAATGGTTTTTACTTTACCGAGCCTCCTCTATACGAATCCGTAAAAAGAAAAAATACGGGTCTCGTAGTTTCCGAGATACGGTAGGGGGGGGGAGAAGGGGGGGGGAAAAGGGGGGGTTTGGCACTTTTCCCGTAGGTTTGAGAGTTACTTGTTTACGAATCTGTCAAAATATACCCACCTCCCCATCCACCATCTGGGAGAACAATTCTGTCAGTGAGTCAGTGAGTGGTAATTTAGCTTTATATAGTATAACTAGTATTTGCGTGTTGCGCGAGGTGCAAGCACCTCGCGTGCTTGTGAAAGCAAAAAAGGGGGGGGGGGTGATGGGGGGTATAGTATTTGCGTGTTGCGCGAGGTGCAAGCACCCCGCGTGCTTGTGAAAAAAAACAAAAAAAAAAATGGGGGGTGTGATGGGGGGGGTTTAGTATTTGCGTGTTGCTTGTGAAAAAAACTAAAGCATTGCCCCTCTAAATCAAGTATTTGCGTGTTGCGCGAGGTGCAAGCACCTCGCGTGCTTGTGACAAAAAGAAAACAAAAAAAAAGGGGGGTGTTTAGAATTTGCGTGTTGCGCGAGGTGCAAGCACCTCGCGTGCTTGTGAAAAAAACTAAAGCATTGCCCCTCTAAATCAAGTATTTGCGTGTTGCGCGAGGTGCAAGCACCTCGCGTGCTTGTGAAAAAAACTAAAGCATTGCCCCTCTAAATCAAGTATTTGCGTGTTGCGCGAGGTGCAAGCACCTCGCGTGCTTGTAAAAAAAAAGAGTGGGGGGGGGGGTGTGATGGGGGGGAGATGGGGGGGTTGCACAAGTATTTCGACTAAAGCATTGCCCCTCTAAATGAATCTGAAAAAAAGAATGATCCAAGTCTCTTAGATTCCGAGATCCGCCTAAAGGGGGGGGGAGAAGGGGTGTGGGGGGGGACTTTGAAAAATGGTTTTTACTTTACCGAGCCTCCTCTATACGAATCAAAAAAAAGAAAAAAATACGGGTCTCGTAGTTTCCGAGATACGATAGGGAGGGGGGAGAAGGGGGGGGAAAAGGGGAGGTTTGGCACTTTTCCCGTAGGTTTGAGAGTTACTTGTTTACGAATCTGTCAAAATATACCCACCTCCCCATCCACCATCTGGGAGAACAATTATGTCAATGAGTGAGTCAGTCAGTCAGTGAGTGGTAATTTAGCTTTATATAATATAATAACTAGTATTTGCGTATTGCGCGAGGTGCAAGCACCTCGCGTGCTTGTGAAAAAAAAAAATGGGGGTGGTGATGGGGGGAGATGGGGGGGTTTAGTATTTGCGTGTTGCGCGAGGTGCAAGCACCTCGCGTGCTGGTGAAAAAAACTAAAGCATTGCCCCTCTAAATCAAGTATTTGCGTGTTGCGCGAGGTGCAAGCACCTCGCGAGCTTGTGAAAAAAAAAAAAATGGGGGGGGGGGTGATGGGGGGGTTTAGTATTTGCGTGTTGCGCGAGGTGCAAGCACCTCGCGTGCTTGTGAAAAAAAAAAACAAAAAGAGGGGGGGGGCGGTGATGGGGGGGGGGTTGCACAAGTATTTCGACTAAAGCATTGCCCCTTTAAATGAATCTGAAAAAAAAAATGTTCCAAGTCTCTTAGATTCCGAGATCCGCCTAAAGGGGGGGAGAAGGGGGGCGGGGGGGGGACTTTGAAAAATGGTTTTTACTTTACCGAGCCTCCTCTATACGAATCCGTAAAAAACAAAAAATACGGGTCTCGTAGTTTCCGAGATACGATAGGGAGGGGGGAGAAGGGGGGTGAAAAGGGGAGGTTTGGCACTTTTCCCGTAGGTTTGAGAGTTACTTGTTTACGAATCTGTAAGGATTGCAATAATTTTCATTGCGCTTGAAACGATTTTTCAACCGACGACAAAAAGAGGAGGTTATCAATTCGACGCGTATATTTTTTTTTTTTTTTTTTTTTTTTAATGTATGATCATCGATTACTCAAAGACGGCTGAACCGATTTGTAAAATTCTTTTTTTGATTGAAAGGGTATACTTCGATATTGGTCCCATTTTCATAAACGTCAGGATCTGATGATGGGATCCTGGAGAAATCAAGGGAACTCTTCAAATATTATAGGCACACCTATGTCGTTTTGGGTATTTATTATAGTAACTTGTGCAGTTGCTCTCAAAAAGTACCATTTGAGGAAGTGGAACTGATGATGAAGACCACAGATGGCCGCCGAAACTACTCAATAATAAGTATTGAGTGGATTGCGTTTCGATTACTTGAATATGGATGTTACGCACTTTATGCTCGTCACAATGCATATGGTGATGTAGAGCTGATGGTGAAGTACCAGGAGAACTCCTCAACAATTAACGGCCTAGCATTGGGAAAAGCAATATTTTATAAAAGGTTATAAGTAGTTGATAATTAGGCTCTTGTAACTAGGTAAATTAAAAATAAACCAACTAAAAAGAGTGAAATAAAAACTTTTTTCCAAAAAATTAAACCGACTCCCAAAAAACACTGCAAAGTGAAAAATAAATTTAATTTCGGAAGTCGGTGCCAAAAACGAAAATACAAAACTAAAGACACCGACTACCGAAATTAAATTTATTTTTCACTTTGCAGTGTTTTTTGGGAGTCGGTTTAATTTTTTGGAAAAAAGTTTTTATTAAACATGTGAAGTAATGGATCAGGCATACATTCGATTGTGAATGACATTGTGATTTTATTACTTACACAATTAGGACAATTCCTTACGAGGCGCGTGTAGTTAAGATGATTGTTGTCAATTAAAGTTTGGTACCTATTTGGGATTGTTTGACGGTCTCGTCGAATCAGCTAAACAGTCCGTCTCTTTTGAAAAAGAATTCTAACCTTCTGTCAATGTATGAATATAAGCCTTATTCTTCACTTGAAAGAACTTGATAGATGTAAGCGCTTTAAATCTGGCTTGATGTAAGACTTTCTTTCTTAGTTCAGAGGGAACTACTGTCTTTTCCAACCAGTTATCATCTGTTAATTCGACGCCCTGAAATTAGTATGATGAGTATTAGCTGCCATTTTTTCATATATTTATAGTTTAAGAAAATTTTACCGAATTGTATTGCCACTGTAGTTCATAGAAAGCCATTATCCGCGATTTGATTGCTGGGTGCATATTATTTTCTTTCATGAATTTATCAATCGTTATGATCACTTCCAGGAATGCTGTTTTTGTTCTGAAGTCAAACATTTGATTAGTTAAATTATCACATATTTTGATTGTTGTCTGAATTAGTAACAAGTTACTACTTACAATCGTTACCTAATTATTTTTAACAATGTATTTGTGTTTCATACCTACGATTATCGTACCAATATGGGTAGTTAGTTACCTTGACCAATGAGTGACAACAGCTGAGAATTCGGACACACAAAATCCGGAGAGTAGGACACCATACAAACTAAGGAAAGCTATGAACGTCATGTCATAGATATCTCCGGGCGTGTAATCTCCGTAACCGACGGAAAGCAGGATGGTCGTGGCAAAGTATACAGAAGTCACTATTGGGTATTTCGTTCTGGGGACAAAGGTTCATGTTTAAATACATATCGTTTCAAAAGGTCGCGGTCATATTTAGTGCTATGTTTTGTACCAGATTTTAAGTATGGAGAAAGGTACAACAAAAACACTTTTTCAAGTAATTCGCCCGCAAAAACTACTTAAAAGTCCAAACAAATCGGCTTTCAAGCAGTCTCATGCAGTTGATGCCATGAAGTTAATAAAAAATAACAAATGCCACTAACTGCAATTGTTTCTTTTCTTTACATAAAAAATCTATAGATACAATAGCATCTGTGATGCCAGAGGGTTTGTGAAAATCGTGTCTTGGTAAGGTAGTAATAGGGCTTTAATGAGGTGACGCCATAGGCGATTTGTTATGATTACGTACATAAATTAACATGAAAACTTCATGTCACATTGTCTTGTCAAATATTTGACACGATCGATTAAATTACATACTTGTTGATTCGTGTGCATAATGCAACATAGGTTTTGCATTTTATTTAAAAATATAAAAACGGTACACTCATCACTCACTCTGAAACCGTACATACGCCGCAACCAAGGTCATCAGAATTTATAATGACTGCTGTCTTTAAAATGACTCATAAAATAAATCATTCAGCGGAAAAGTTTAATACAGTATGCTTGATGAATCATAAATCCGAAATATTTTATAACGTAGTTAATATAATCCATTTATTGCAACAAATACAGATTTTGTTCCCGAACATTTTAGGCGGCTGACGCGAATTTCCGTTCTAAAGACTAGTGTGAAAGCTCGATTTCGCCAGTACTCCGTATAAATACTAGCACACCACCAACTTATCTTATATAGGTAAGTAGATATTATGTTCTGTTTTTTTTTAATCATACAACATATAAACTTACTTGGTAGATCTATATCCGCGTTTCTGATCCTCCCAAATCAACGCTCTACTAAACCATGAGTTTTCCGAGCATCGGTTTACAAAACAAGACTCCATGAATAAAATGACGCCGGACCAATAGCACAGCAGACATATGTATACGCAATACTTTACTATCTAGAAATTATAATTGCATATTTATTGTATAGAAAAATGCTGGCAATCAAAGCGTAAGGATGAATCAGTGTGCAGCTACCTTAACAAGAATCGAATTCAATAGCAATTTTCTTTCCAAATTTTCAAAAAAACTTGACAATCTCCAGACCAAACATAGTTTTATTCCTTTGCATAAATAGAATAAGTGATCTCTATAGTTATCGTGATATTTCACAGATTGGTGAATAGTGACAATGTATTCGAATGGTATTATTGCCACAACATCAAGGTAAAAGCCAAGCGTGTTCATCCTATAACTCAATATACTTCTGAAATCCTTTATATACTTTTTCTTTGTCTTAACTGCAGTAACAGAAGTCATGAAGAGGTTTAGTATCAGCGAAATCGTTATAATTATCTGGGCATAGAAATAAATTCCATCGGGAAATTTGCGCAAATATCCTATGAAGTAAGGATAGACGAGGCATACGTAAAATACTATGCAAAGCATATACAATTCCCAGTATTTGACGAGAGGACAGTCGGCTTCTAAAATCCATGGAAACTTGGATTTGATGCAAGTGAACATAGTCGTTTTCTTCTTTATGTGCTCTGATATAATGTAGAGGTCTAAGCAACTTTCATCAAGGTGATCGTCACTGGTTAATGTGTCGATTTCCGACGCACCTGTGGATGTGATTTCTGGTTAAATTTGTAAGGAGGTTTTATTTAGAATTATTTTCAACAAACCTCATTTGCTGTTCAGGCACTCTGGCCAATGTGGAATGCGCATACAATAAAGGCCTTTATTAATAGTGGGTGTTTTTGTACGTGGTTCCTACCTTGAATATATCTCAATTTATCTTTCAAACATTTGATACTGCTTTTCTTTCGATCTTTGGATGCGTAGATGTTCAAAGAGAATTCAGCTCGATCCCCGTGCTTCATTTTCCTTTGACGACTCCTGTTGATTCGTTCTTGTATCTCTGAACGCATTGAATCAACAAGGTCTGGGTATGTAATCATCAGTTTTATGAATTTGGTTTTTTCCAACACTTGACATTCGACGTAAGTTGCCGCTTTGACTGTGCAACGTGCTAAAAGTTGTATAGGTAAGTGATTAATTTTGTTGGTATCTTTATATAAAAAAAATCGTTTCACTAGTTATCGTTTCACTTACCTGGTATATTGTAGACTAAAGAAATTTCACCGAAACAAGTCCCCTTTGCAAATGAAATCATCGGACTTTCATCGTCTTCGTCTGATAGCAATTCTAATACGCCACTAGTGACACATACCTGCAACATTATAGCATGAATTTAATTTTAATGACAAACATATACCGCAACACATTAATATTTTAAACAGATCATATACATGCAGCCTTACCATAATAGTCTTGTTCTGGTTATGGTTATATACAACGTCACCAGGTAGATAAAACTGGTGCGTCATGTCTAAAGATAGTCTCCTAAGGAATGCTTCCGGTAACTTCCTAAATAACAGAGAGCTATAGAGCGGAACGGCGTTCAAGTCGTAACAGATCTCCATTTGTAAAGGATAGGGTAGCAATCTAAGTAGCTTTGGCTTAAATACTCCTGATTTTTGGTACCAGAGGTCTTCGTAATAGCTACAAATGAGACATTCTTAAACATTACATACGCTATAAAGAATTTCTCGTTATAATAAATATTGTGGCATACCCGATAATACGATTCGTAGTATCTGCATCCATTTGAATCAAGCGCAGATGATTTTGAATTTTCTTTAGTTGCCTTACGTATTTGGAACGCCTTGTCGTTATAGTTATGAATTGTGATGTTAAGGATCCCACAAAGACTACAGTTGTAAGCAAAAAGCCGAGTAATATCGCCAGTATTGCTGTGACTCTTTCAGCAGTTGTCACTGGGTATAAGTCCCCCAAAGCATTGGTAGTGAGGAACATGACTGACCAATATGTGCAGACATAGTACCAGTCGATAGTTTGCTCCGTCGGTAAGTATATTGCTGCTAGGGACCACGATGTGCGGAGTTTATGAATGTCGAAGGTCCTGTTTGCAAACAAATACCACACGCACGCCCATGTATGGACAGATAAGAAGAAGAGTATCAAATATTGCGACAAAAATGTAGTCCACTGATTGCTACCTGCTTGTGAAGATCGGTTGTAAAAATATTCTAAAATCCTGTAGATTCGTATTGACGCTATCAAAGGTGCAATCGCATGAAAATTAAACTTTATTATATGATCGTCCAGTAAATACAAGAACGAGTATGGGGTTGCTAGTATTATGTTGATAACTACTTTGAAAGTGTCTGGTTCTACGAGGTTAAGAGTTTTTCTCCATTTCTTAAAGAATTTCAGGCCTACAATAATTGAGACGTCAAAAGTAAATATGAAATTTAAACACACTAAAATAACAATCGCCCAAAATGGTCTTTCGTTTGATTTGCAGAATGTATAAACACATGTGTCCAGAATGTACGCAATGAAAAGGTCGGTAAGTATAAATATTTTCCAAGCAGGGTTGGAATAAATGAGCAGGATCGTTCGCATTTTGCTGTTTGTTGCAAATTCAGATCGTCCTTCTTGTAATATAGCATAAGTTTTATGTCGTCGCTCTTCACCCATTTCTAAACGAATATTGGCAAGTCCAGATCCGATTCTTGGTGGAGCAGAATGCACTTCTGATTGAACTGCCCTTCGCCTGAACTGATATATATCTAGGCGCTCGTTTTTGTCAGCTAGACAAAATTTCAAATTGTTATAAACATGAATCATATTACTATAAACAAAAACGACAAAGAAACATTCAAAATCATGTGTACGAATGAAAAACTTACACATTTTCAATCCAATTAATTATTTTTATCCGGCTAGTGTTTTATTTTCAAGATTGTTTCAGCTCACTAATTCACCAGTTCCATATTTTAAGACCTGTCAAAATAAAATATAGTTATCATCTAGATGGTTTAAAAAAATATAAACTAGAGGGTATATTTTGTCACATAAAATTAAAAGGGACGTTGATCTTCGAAGCATGCAGGAAATGGCTAAGAAAGTTAACGATATTTAAATGAATAAATATGAAGAACTTGCCTCAGAGTCCGACAAGGCATTCTTTGTGTCATCGTTTGCTTAAGATCAAAGATGGGAAGCTTGTAGTAAATGGTCACAAGATGGTAGGGTGACGCAATGTTTTCCTCGCCGCACAAATCGTAGGCCGAAAGCCGGACATGTAGATATCCAAGACGCAAAGCTGTGCGCACGGCACTCCAACCTAGATACATGAACATAAAAATCTTCGCGGACTTGACGTTATTTTAATTTCATATTGTACACCACGGGTGTGTATTTGAAAAAAAAAGCAATGCCGGTAATCACTGTAATCTGTGCTACCGACGTTTTAACGATACATTGTCGAACAATAATTAACTACAAAAATATTTATTGCTCGCCTTTGTATGTTTACCGCTGTAAACTGCTGTTTTGATAGATTTTATGTAGATGCGATAAAAAGTCTTGTGTGTACATTCTAATCCCCTCGCGTGTAAAATTACACGATCGTTTCTACAGTTTATACTGTGAAACCGAAGCGATTTGCCAAGTTCGTAATAGCATAAAGTGTAAATAAATAAATAAATATTCAAGTGGTTGGTATTGCTGCTAACATTTGCTTTCTAATGATTTTATTATTGGCAGAGAGTAAGATACCTGATAGCGGGATTATTTGCTTAGCATCTTCGTATATCCAAGTTCCATAGCGCCTAGATAATTAGAGTCCGAACGAGCTGCCATACCCGGAGTGGCCGCATAATCACGATGCTTTTATGGTAGTTAAGCCCGTGTATCGGTGAAAAATGTTGTCATAAAACGATTTTAAATACTTTTAGCATTTTGCAGCACATTTAATTCACTGTAAGCAACCACCTTGTTAGTTTATTCTGTGGTAGATTATACTTATTTAAGGAAAATGTCTTCTAAACAAGAAGGTGCAACCATCTCCAATATGACGTAAACGTTGCTGCAATCTGTAAATAGTAATTAATCGAACGTAGCGCTAATAAATACTTATTATGCAACTGGTCTTCGCAAATTTATTGTATGGGAAACAATAGATTGTTAGACGAGATTAATGCTAATTAATATTGTTACCGTGATTTGTTTTTAACAGGATGGTTCTGTTACATTAACGCTAGGCAGTAACTTTGATTGAACAAGTAATTACAAACTGTGGTAGATATATAACTACTACCTAACCCTTCTATTTCAGACGTAGTTTCATAATAAAGCTTTCAATTCAGAAATAATAGTGAAATATAGAGCGTGGAACTTGTGTGCTTAAGGCCGGCTTGTCCCGAGCACCGTAGGTATTCGACGCTTACCCCAGCCCCCGCAACGAATAGCAAAACGTAACAAATTACGACGCGCGGGAGACGCGCGCGCCAAGCGCACCGCTCATGAGTTCACGAACTCAAGTAGGTACGAAGATGCGTCACAGAATAGAGCAATTCAGTAGATCAACTTGAATTGATTAGTTTATGTTTATTTTGTTTTGTTTTAATAGTAAGTATTTTCAAGTTTATAGATAGAATAGGTACGTATTGTATAAACTTGAACCTAATTGGTAATAATTAAAAATAAGTATATTTATTTATTTTTGTGAATAAGGTGTATAAAAAATCTGACTGACACGTAGATCATGAACACGGGTATGATTCAAAATTACACGCCGCGCGCTATTCGACTTTCCCAAAGGGTGCGAAATCTTCATGGCACAGTATAAAAAATCAAGTATTAGGTAGGCACACTTACATTAGGAGAATTGTATTACAATTCAATTGTTATATTGAAAGAGGGCTTAGACGTATTCTGTGTGAAATATTATGTTTACAAAATAATAAATATAAATATTTTTCAATTAAATAGTTATACCAATAAAAGCAACACACAAACACTTTTTGGAACGTATTTATTTTACGCGGCTTCTAAACTGGCAGAAATTGTAACGCAAAAGTGTTAATACTTACGACTGTCTTCTGACGAGAGAGACGACGAGGGTCAACCGCACACTTTTTTTTCTCTAAAAACTACAATCATTTATGCACAACTGGCTAATGCCGTGATTCGACTTCAACTTCAACTCTTGTGGCTTTTGTGGAGGACCCACCACAATTTCATAAACGCTGGAGGTTGTTTGGTAAAGTATTTTGGATGATGAAAAGTATTAAAATTGAAGTAAAAAAAAAAAACAAAATTATTTTATACGCAAACATGACATGACAGCTTTTGCAATGTCAAATGTGTTATCACTCAATGTTTTACCAGTTTACCAGTGGCTAGAGAAAATTAGAAATATGGCATAGAAATGTTAAAACGATAATACAGTACGCTACAGCTTTATTTTATTTATCTCAATGAACCTACATAGATCATAAACAAATCGAGTAAATACAAGAGGGATAAGGCATTTAATGGAGATTGGACGGGGAACATTAGGGGGTGCGCGTGATTCGAAATGCAGTAAAAAGCCATAGATGACATCCTGACACGATATGTCACATTTTTTACATTTTACAACATATTATCTGTTTCCCTTTGGTACATGAATACTTTATTGGAAAACTTAAAAAAGTAAACATACACAAAGATGTGAAACTTTTTCTGATTAATCATTTTCATGAAAAAGAAATGTAAGCACTTTTCTCAAGACCATCTATGCTCGTTGTTGGTGTTGTTTACTGATTGCACAACGGTGAACAGGAGACGACTAGGCTCTTCGACCACCTTACGGAGGCAGCTGCAGGAGCTGAAATGGCCCAGCACAAATATCCGATGGCAAAGCTTGTTTTTCTAAGAGATTTTAATGCCCACCATAAAGAATGGTTGTTCCCGTACCAACAAACAGAGCACGCTGGTAGAGGCCCGCAGGTTTTTTTATCGCTAGATCTCGACCAGCTGGTTCACCAAGCAACCTGCATTCCAGAAGTCGACGGCCACACGCCCAATGACTTGGACCTAGTGGTGAAAACGGTATCTACCTTTTCTCCTCCAGATACATGCCCCAGGGTCATATGGCGAGTATGGAAGTATGGGTTTGCAGACTCCGAAACTGCGAAGTGAAACTCGAACTTTTACCGTCCTTCGCTGCCTCCTAGTTATGATAAAACTGAATGGAACACTGGCTCACACCGCACAAGAAAAAGCAAATTTAAATGCCTCCGTCTTTGCGGTAAGTTTACGTCTCGACACGGCGTCTAACTTACCACATAAAATACCTCACTTTGGCTCCGTAATGCTGGAAAATGCATTTCATGTTAAGGAAGTCCGCAAAGCCCTTTCCAGTCAAAACCAAACCAAACTTTGCCAGCCAAGCAGAGTCAAGATGCAAACCGAGATCTTTAATTGAAAATGATAGGAAGGAGTGAACTAGTTGCCACTCTAATGATCATACGTGAGCTTCTGATCACAAAGGCCTGACACTTTGAGGGGCTTACAGTCACCCCAAATCAATCAGACCAGTTTTATAGCATCTAAATCTCGGTTTACATCTCCTATAGCGTCTGACAAACTTTCTACCCGCGTAGATGCATACAACTGCAGATCATCAGCGTAAAGTTGATACGAACACCGAAGACAGAGAGTTATAAAGTTTACCGAAGTTTACCGAAAATAATAAATGATATTTTCGTAGGAAATGGTCATGTTGTATATTTCTACACTATGGCACGAGTGTGCTGCGTGTAATAAATATTGTTGACTTGTGACAACCCTGGCCGTTGCGATACTGTCTAGAGCTAGACGTTGTCGGCATTTTCCACAAGATCAAAGGCGTCGACCTACTGTATGATCTTTATACTGTGGTCATAGCGACGAATGATCGACTGTACCATTTATCCATTATTACATTTACGAAAATAAAACCTAATACAGTCGAATACGGTCAGTTATTTCAACCGTGGTTACTGACGTTCTGTTAGCGCGTTTAGTAAAGAATCGGATTGATAACCGTCAGTATTCTGGATCAAACCCAGGCTCTAATCACATCTTTTTGTGATTTCTTTTTTATTGAAAGTACTTTTATATTATATTTAGATATTTTTGGAAATATTTTTTTGAATAAAATAAGAAACATTTTCATTTTTTTATAGGAGAAAGAAAGTCAACAATGTTTTTGTTTTACACACATGTTTGCGGTTTGTAAATCTATTCTGCGTAGGTACTTATCTATTTAGTAAAGTAAAATATTAATTTGTATAATTATAGGTACCTATAATAATATTGTCAAAGTTTCCTTTGAGTCTGACATTTGAAAAGAGCATTATAACATTTGCGCACGTGGCGGCTTTATATGCTTTGACATAGGGTTCAAATTCAATTGTTTCACACACTTTTTGCGGTTGGCAAATCTATTCCGCGAGAAAAATAAACTATTACAGCTTTTGCGCGCGTGGCGTGTTTATTTACACATAGTCACATATATTATTTTGTGGTTTCGAAATCTATTCCGCGTAGCTAAGTAGGTACCTCAGAATACAAAAAGAACCTAGTTAGTAAAGAAAAATATTTATGTATATACCTAGGTCTAAATATTTATATATTGTCAAAGCCTTCTTACTTTTTTTGTTTATTCAGCCTTCGTAGAGCCAGCGATGACCACTTCTTTTTGTTAATTTTGTCCATTAGTTTTACTGACCAAAATTATAACTAAAGTACCTAATAAAAACAATTTATATTACAACTATTTGAAACTAAACGATAGGAATTATTATTTTATAATGATTTATTGGCTCGACCGGAACCAAACTTAGCGGGGGTGGCAGGTTCGCTAAAAATTGGCATACGTCCGACCTCCAACACGTTCCGCTCGGGACTAAAGGACGCGGGGCGCGTGGCCGCGCGCATCAAAATAATGAGAAAACACTTATTTTTGAAATTAGTGGTATAAATATTTTCAAATTTCACATTATGACGACAGACATATATGACATTTTTTACGATCTTTATTATGGTATAAGTTTTATTATTCAAAGCTTAATACAACTCAAATAAAATAAGAATAAGACTGTAATTTAGACTTGTCTTTGCGATTTAATTAGTTGCAGTGAAATGCAAGTAATCGTGTATCGGATGACCGAAATAGAAAGATCAAAGTATGAATTATGTAATATGTTTTTTTCAAAATTTAAATCCGTGTTATCTACGAATAAGACACAATTGAAAACGACGTTTTTTCGAATAACCTCGCCTTAATCCGTTTAATTCGATAGATCCACAAGAACATCGGATAGGGGTCAATTATCCATTTATCCTTTTAACGGAATTGATAAAACGTAACTAACTTGGGTGATTTTAATTGATCGAATGTGCTGGCTTTGTTAAAAACGAATTTCGACGGTGATATAAAGTTTAATTTTTATCAGACCAATTTGTGTTTAAGAAGATAATTAGAAGTCTTCTAAAAATATTTACCGTTCTAATATTCACCCTTTGGAACAGTTTTTCTAACATGACTTATTCCAAATGTGGTAGAAAATAATATCGTGTCGATTATAGCATTAAAATTAGTTTAAAAGTTGCCATTAGTGACGAAGACTGCACACGATAAATGTGATTTGCATGGCATTCTTCTGTCTGCATATAATATAAGTTTGTCAGTATTTATAACGGAACACTTGTGCGTTCTACGAGTTTGCTTCAAGCAGTGAAAGACATATATACCTACCCAAAATCCAACTGTTACAAGGTTTTATGAACCAATAACTTCTTACTAATTCGTTAGAAGTTGAAGCTAGCAACCCTGTTCTCTTTGTGTAAGTACAATGGGAGAAAGGGCACAAATTTATATCTTCCCACGTAATCGTGAAACATCAAACCGCGAATAGTTAGTCGGAGCGAGTTTGAAGTGAACATTTTATTCCACTTTATTTCATGTTTATTTTGATTTACAGGAGAGAAAACGTCACCCCCATTATTTAATACAAAAAATACTTAATCTAACTTAGTCGTAGCTAGGGCTGCCATCACCAAATTTGCCGGCCCCAGACAAAGACTTATAAACCCAGGACATTTGGGTAAAATCACAGTTTTTCCCCGGACACCGTAGAAAAATACATTATTGAACTTGAAACTAAAAACAACGATGTTTAATTATGGTTTTTATTTACTGATAAAGTGATAACATTGTAGAGCTTTAGAACTTTTTTATCAACATAACATAAACAATGAGATGAAATACCATAGGATAATAATAATCGTGCTTTTTGGTACCCGTAAGACCAATGTGTGTCCGGGTTTTACCTGGACGCTTATTGGGAAAATCCCCCCGGACGCCCCCGGACGCTCTCCAAACCAGGATAAATCCGGGAAAACCCGGACGGATGGCAGCCCTACTCGTAGCCTTAAGCCTATACTAAAGATTTTGAACATTATCCTGGCCTCGTCCGACAATTTACAGCAGATGATGCTGTTATAAAATTCTAAATCAGTAATATTGTCTACAAAGTTTGACTGCCCCGTGGCCCCGTACGGACACATTCTAAGTCTTAATGTGTTGAGCGTCTTCCACAACCACACTCACGCTGCAGTTGGGCGAATCTATTTTACACATCTATTTTATCATTAGGTAACCAAAATAGCTTTTTTTTTTAATTAGTCGAAGATGGAGCATAATGGAGCATAAGTGTAATATGCTCGTATCGAAGACTCGAAGCTGACACCAGTTTAATCTACATATTGTTACGAGCTGGGGTTCGGGATATAAATAATTTACGCGAATTAAACCAAAATTAACACTTTAATTAATTAAACACAAAATAAAATTTATCTGTATTATTCGCACCACAACACTTGTCACTTAACACTTAAATCGCACTGAAATTCACTTGTAAAGCTTCGATTAATATCGCGTATTCGCCACATAATAAGACTGACTGTCTGCGCCCCTTTGCGATCTATTTATACCCCGGTCTATGAGTTCCAGAACATTCCTGTAAAATCGACTCACTGTTTATACTGCTAAGAATATTCCAGAGCTACTTGAGATACACAGTACCGCTATTCGCCGCTAAATGGCGTTAGTGTCTCGACTAGATATACTCAGTACTGCTACTCGCCGCTAGATGGCGTTAGTGTCTCGAACATTCTAGATTTCTGTCGAAGTTTCTCGACGTACTTCACTAAGCGACTGGCGTAACAATATCAATGTATACTAAACTAGTATTAGCTTTGAGTACATGTATTGTCTACTTACTACTTCAGAGTCCGTAGTCCACATGTATTGTCTACTTACTACTTCAAAGTCCGTAGTCCTTTTCTCAGGAAAGCGTATAAAATATCCGTATCAAATACTCCGTCTTTTCCTGCTGTAAAAACCTCAAACTTGTAAGTCAACGCGATTAAAGATACGATCATTTATGTGGCATCATATGTAGGTACACCAAGGGCGGATCCGGGGGGGGGGGGGTCATGGGGGTTATAACCCCCCCTGAGCTGGGTCCAGGACCTAGGTGGACCGCTAATTGAAATTGTTAAACATAATGTTTTTATATATTTTTGTCACAACATAGATTTTATTGAAGTACTTTTAATATTTAATTGATTTAATATCTTAATACTTTGTTCGACGGCAAACGCATTATTCGGGAACGAATGCATCGAAAATTTGAATTTTACTGCGCTACCGCCACGGCCGCCAAAGGTGGCGCGCGCTTTGTTTCGATTTAATGTCTTGCTAGATCTAACCTCAATCGGAACGACTAAACTTTAGTAATAAAGTACTAAGTTAAAAACGTCTGAGCTTATTATAAAACGATTTCTGACCTTATTTTAATTTGTAATATAAGATTTATGTATTATGGTTACACTACCTGTTAGTGTAGCGACAGCAGAAATATCTTTCTCTACGTTACGAAAAATTAAATCATGGCTAAGAGCTTCAATGGTTGGAGAACGTCTAACCGGACTGGCACTTCTCCACGTCCATGATGGTGAAGATGTTCATCCTAGTCGATTTCGGCTACGGCGACTGTATCATGGCTATTTTATTCAAACATTAGAGCTTGGTTGTTCAGCTCTCCGACGGTGCGCTCGTTGGTGACTGGCGTACCCACATTTCGCTGAGAATACCATGGTGCATGTAGGTCACGTTAACACACCGTTCGAACTACGATAGTGTATGGCCACTGGTGGTCTGGCCTTCAACTCGTCTCATTTTGTGTCCAAATCTGCTCGTCATAGCAATTCAAAATCAGAGATTTACAAATTAATGAGACGTCTCCAATACAAATGTTGAGCTGCTTTGTGCTCCCACTGAGATGGTTCGATCTTGCATCTTTTCATTTGCCTTTTCAGAACATCCTTACATCTTTTTTTTTTTTCTCTTTTTTGGCAACTGAGCCGTTGTCGACTATTCTGCCAGCGTCAAGTGTGACGGCTATGTGAGGTGATCCTTACATCTTAAATATTGTCCACCCTGTTGACGTTTGCCATATTTGAGTGAGAAGAAGATGCGTTTAGTCAATCTGTCATCCAACATTCGCGACACGTGTACACCAGCCCATTTTGATATTTCCAGTCGGAATTTTAAATTACTTTCAATATTTTTGAAATATTCCAACTCTTTATCATAATTAATAAACTCACTTAGAATGCTCTCATTATCACTACAATTTTGATCGTCGCCATAAAAATTACCTTCAAATAATTCCTCTACGGAACCATCTTTAATATTTGGTGATTACGTCCGCTTACAACTGTAACTATTTATCGTATAAACGTCGTAACACTCAGTATTTAGTTATAAAACGATTATACTTACGACTTTAAAATTACTTATTAGTTATAGATAAGTCCTTACTTAGTTATATCAATGACTTGTTATACAAATGTCATAATAAAAACTACTCTATGACTTTAAGAAAATTATGTCATTGTGGAGTCGTACTAAAAGCGTAAAATTACTAAATAGTCATCAATAAGGGTTCTATATGACCAAAACACCTTACGTCTTAATAACCCTAACTATTAGTTATACAGAGGTTTGTATGACTTCATATTAGGCCCAAATAGTAATTAAACTAAAATGTTACAGTTATGACTTTGGTATAGCGCTCTGTCATATTATTAGCTTAAATATCGACGCTTTCCGCTACAAAGGGCGTAAAGACCATTTTGGCCAAATTGACTTTTTGATGCAGTCTTACTTAGTTTTTCACGCTCTTTCTATCTGTATATTTAAAATTGCGCTACGTTGAAAAAAATGGTTTTTTACCAGCCAACATTTTCTTAACACTAAACATCTCTGTTTCGAAAAACCAAGTCGTATAACACATTTCTTTTACATCACGACAGCAAACTTGCTGTATCTAAAAATAAACATATTTTCTTGAATACAAAACGGGGTAAAACACAGCAACAAAACAAAATGTGAGTTACGCCCTACATATTTAGGATATTCGCATACATCAGAAGGACGTCCGTAGAGTGCTGCGTAATCTCGACGTGAACAAAGCTAGTGGCCCCGACGGGATACCAGCAATTGTTCTTAAGACTTGTGCGCCTGAACTGTCTCCGAAAGGATGGAAGCTGGCTAACGTGCAGCCTGTGCCCAAAAATGGCAGTCGTGCTGACCCGGTCAACTACAGGCCTATCTCAGTTACGTACTTAATAGCAAGCTCCTGGCATACCTAGAAGCCAACGACATCCTCAGTGACCGACAATACGGCTTTCGCAAAAACCGGTCAACTGGGGATCTTCTAGCGTTTGCCATTCACATCTGGAGTGAGGCCATTGAGAAGCACGGGGAAGCACTTGCTTTTTCTCTTGACATCTTCAAGGTCTTTGATAAGGTCTGGCACGATAGCCTTATTGCTAAACTTCCTTCTTTCGGTTTACCCACTCAACTTTGCGTTTGGATTGAAGACTTCCTGAGAGATCGGTCTATTCGAGTGCTTATTGATGGCTGCTCGTCTGGCCAATTGGCAATTAATGCCAGGGTCCCTCAGGGGTCGTTTCTCTCAGCAACTTCATTTTTGCTGCACATTAATGATCTGCTTATTCCCGGTACCTTTGGGTATGCAGACGACAGCACAGTTGCTGAGAGATATGTGTCCAGCGCGCGTGATGGTGAGTCACAGATCCAGTCTCTCCGTGAGGATGGTTGGGCGCTTGAAATTGTCCTTGAAGGCTGTCTCCGAATGGGGGATGCCAACTTCGTCAAGTTTAATGCAGCTAAGACCCAGGCGTTTCTTCTCCGCAAAAAGGAGCCAATTCCAACCGGCTCCTACATTCCGCGATGTAACCGTGGCGATAACAGATCGTATTGAGCTTCTTGAGGTAACACTAACTTCTACCCTCAATTTTGGTTTATTTATCGAGACTAAGGCTCAACTAGCAGCAAAAAGTAGGGAATCCTAGCAAATGTGAGACGGTACTTTACACCGGAACAGATGCTTACTCACCCTTACTTACAAAACGTTTTGGGAATACTTTCATTGCGCGTATGGCTAAGGAATGGAATTCCCTGCCGGAGTCTGTGTTTCCTGATCGCTATAACCTGGCGGTCTTTAAGTCAAGAGTGAATAGGTTACTTCTAGGCAAGCGTGCTCCATCTTCGACCACATCTTCACTTACCATCAGATGAGATGCTGGTCAAACGCGAGCCGATTCTGAATAAAATAATGATTAACAATAATAATTAGTGAATAAAATAATTGTGTTATCTAGAACCCAACTTGCTCACGGCACCTGTAACTTCCAATTTGATTGCAATTGATATTACCCATCTATACTTATAATAAATCTGTAGAGAGGTCAATTCTGTACATGAAATATATTTCCAAAATAACTATCAGGGGGTGATTCAGGATCGATACTCATGCCAAAAATGCAATCAGTTAAATTTTTGTCTGTCTGTCTGTCTGTCTGTCTGTATAACCGTTATAGAAACAAAAACTACTCGACGGATTTTAACGAAACTTGGTACAATTATTTTTCATACTCCTGAGCGGGTTATAGTATACTTTTCATCACGCTACAATCAATAGGAGCAGAGCAGTGAAGGGAAATGTTGGGAAAACGGGAGAAGTTACTCCATTTTTTAAGCTTCCGTCGCGTGTGCAACCTTAATGGTTAAAGCTACACAAATCATTTCATGACGGAAATGTTCTCCTTAAAATTATATAAAAAGTATCCCACGACAGCATATGTCTAACTTTTATGGTTGACTCACAATAGCACATGTAACTCCCGATAGCTTAGCAGTTCGAAGCTTTCTGATTATAATATTTGTCTACTCTTACGTTTATAACACTCTCAGTCACCCCTAATTGAAAAAGTTAACATTATTAACTATTCCATAAAAAAATTGGCCAAGTGCGAGTCAGACTCGCCCATGAAGGGTTCCGTAGTAACTATAATATAACATGCAAATTTCTATACTTATAATAAATCTGTAGAGAGGTCAATTCTGTACATGAAATATATTTCCAAAATAACTATCAGGGGGTGATTAAGGATCGATACTCATGCCAAAAATGCAATCAGTTAAATTTTTGTCTGTCTGTCTGTCTGTCTGTCTGTCTGTCTGTCTGTCTGTCTGTCTGTATAACCGTTATAGAAACAAAAACTACTCGACGAATTTTAACGAAACTTGGTACAATTATTTTTCATACTCCTGAGCGGGTTATAGTATACTTTTCATCACGCTACAATAAATAGGAGCAGAGCAGTGAAGGGAAATGTTGGGAAAACGTGAGAAGTTACTCCATTTTTTAAGCTTCCGTCGCGTGTGCAACCTTAATGGTTAAAGCTACACAAATCATTTCATGACGGAAATGTTCCCCTTAAAATTATATAAAAATATCCCACGACAGCATATGTCTAACTTTTATGGTTGACTCACAATAACACATGTAACTCCCGATAGCTTAGCAGTTCGAAGCTTTCTGATTATATTATTTGTCTACTCTTACGTTTATAACACTCTCAGTCACCCCTAATTGAAAAAGTTAACATTATTAACTATTCCATAAAAAAATTGGCCAAGTGCGAGTCAGACTCGCCCATGAAGGGTTCCGTAGTAACTATAATATAATATGCAAATTTATTTGACGAAAAAAAAAACCTTACAAATTTCTTAAAACTAGCTTATTTACATTTTTTACAACTGCGCCAAATAAATTTGTTTTGAAAAAAAAAATACATTACAAATTTCTTAAAACTGGCTTTTTTACATTTTTTACAACTGCGCCGAATAAATTTGTTTTTCATAGTGTTTGTATGAATTACAAAGTTATATTTGCGGTTTTAGAAAATATGCTGTATCTCAACAACTGCTGAACTGATTTCGTTCAAACTAATTTTGGTTGAAAGTTTATATTAAGATCTACAGACATATATTTTTTTTAGATTTTTCACTCCATTATTATAGCAGTTAGAGGTTGTGTCCGCCACACACACATTTTACCACTTTGGAAGCTTATATCTTTTAAACGATTGACTTTATGGAAAAGTGGTTTTAGAAACCCCGATGTCGTTTTTAAAGAAATGTCTATAGATACCACACATGCAGCGATTTCATGAAAAAAAATATTTTCAGGTTTAGTTCCATGTATGGGGAGCTTTATTTTAAATATTTTTTAATTTTTTTCTCAAACTCGGAAAGCGGTTCACAGAATACATCTACCTATCAAGTTTCACATGTATAGTCCTAATAGTTTCGGAATAAAATTGCTGTGACAGACGGACGGACGGACAGACAGACAGACAGACAGACGGACAGACATGTCGAAACTATAAAGATTCCGTTTTTTGCCATTCTGCTACGAAACCGTAAAAAGAATCATATAAATCGGTATAGAAACACCAGTTATACATGAAATACGCTAATAATAAGCCATCGCGCGTGAATACTGAATCATGCTATAAGGATTATTTTTGAGAATCGGTCGCCGCGCTCGACGCGTCTCGCGGTCGAAGCGTTCTCTAGGTACTTAAGCCTCATGTGGACGTGATCTAAACAATATTACCAATACATTAACTTACGCTGACGGAGTCGCGGGCACAGCTATATTGTATCATTACGCTAAGGCCAATAGGAGCGGAGCGCCAATGAAGAATGCTTCAAAATCGGGGTTAAATTTAACGTTAGCCCAAAGTAACTATTACTATTCCACGCGGACGAAGTCGCGGGCAAAAGCTAGTTAACAATAAATATGTTTAGATATTTAGAACCGTTTATTTAATTTTTACTCAACTTATTACTATTTATATTAAAATTACCTACAACCCATCCTTATTGATTCAGTTATATTCATCCTTACTAATAAAATTGTCTACAGATTCATTGCTTTAGTATTAATTTCAGGGTGTATCTACATATTTTGCGAAAAAGCATAGCCTTTATAACTACGTAAATTACCCTTGTATGTGCCTAACTGGTTTTTACCGCAGACGTTTGTTATCAAGCCATTTAATTAAGGGATGTACATACTTTTTTTTCGTTTCCAGGGGTGTAACTCCATGCTAACTTCGTTAATAACTATCGTACATAACTGTGATTAAATGAGACAAAAGACAGCCAAAATTTAAGAACTTTCATCCTAGGACTCAACTGTGTCCCCACGTTGTCGTCGTGGTGGGGCTTGCGTGTTTCGATGATCTCTGGGGCCATGCCGGTAGAGGCACTCATGCCGGACGGGCCCAGAGGGAGAAACCAGACCAAGAGGGACACACCGGGGGAAAGGCGCGCCGCCTGGAGGATCGAGCAGCTAGCTCGAGCTTCTAGACGGCGCGGGGCCCGGTTTCAGAGATCGGGTCAAGGGGGAGGAAAGGTTCACTTCCGGTATGCGTCTAATCTTTAGACGTAACCGTGAAGTGAACCAGGGGAGGGGAATTGGGAGTAGGGACGGAGGAACTCACCTCGCTAAAAAAGTATAGAAATGGCAGACAAAGTTTTTGAGAAAGCTACCCAGGCGGGTCCCAGCTGCTCTTCAGCTGGGGAGTCCCGCACCGGACACGTCCGGTCAGTCCCGTCGTACTCTAGGGGGGACAACAAAGGCTTTTACCCCAATTTTGCCCCGGCAGTCGCCGCATTGAGCCAGGGAGGCTCACGTGCCCGTGAGGTGGAGTCGCTGGACTTGTCCAGCACGTCCACTTCACCGGCACCGAATTCTGAGCGAGCGCAGAGCGCCGCTCCGCGGAGGAAGGGGGCGCTGGTGCTCGGGTCGGAGACCGACTCGGCATCGGACGCCGAGAGCTTCCAGAGCATGGTCTCTGGGAGCGCAGTGAGGAGCGACGAGGGGGGCGCCGATAGGAGGAAGGAGTTCCTCAAGCGCCCCCGCGAGGACGTGACGTCGTCGGAGGAAGGGCTTGTCTCGGCCTGTAAGATCCCCACAAGCGTGCGGGGTAAAGGCCGAGGCAAGACTTCGGGGAGAGGGCCTTCCTCTGGAGAGCCCAACACTGGTCTGGCCTCGAGCGAGGCCAAACTAGAAGAGGCCGTGGCAGCTGCCATCCGCACCATCTCGCGGAAGCGCAACAGAAAGAGCAAGGAGGACGCGATCGGCGAAGCCACGGCCTGCGGGGCCGAAGCAGGCGGCCAAAAAGAAGAAGGCCCAGGCCAGGAACCAGCCGTCCCAGCAGCCTCCTCCAAAGACTCCTCCGGCCGGCGCCGACTGGCAAGTGGCCGGGGAGAAGAGGAAGGCTGCTGGCGCAGCCAGGTCCTCGCGGCGTAGGGAGAGACGGCGGCGGCGAGACGCCGCGGCGCGATTGCGCGCCCCCAAGACCGCGGCTGTAGTGATCACACTGCAGCCGGACGCGGTGAAGAGGGGCGTGTCGTACCGCGACGTGCTGGCGAAGGCGCGGATGGCGATCGACATCACGGAGCTCGGCATCGTCGGCGGCCTCCGTCACCGGGTCACTGCAACGGGGGCTCGGATGCTGGAGATCCCCGGCGCGGCCAGTGGCCCTGCCGCTGACGCTCTCGCCGAACGGCTCAGAGCGTCCTTAAATGCGGAGGAGGCCCGAGTCTCCAGACCCACCAAGCGCGCAGACATGCGCATATTGGGTCTGGATGACTCCGTGACGGCCGAGGAAGTGGTGGCCGCCGTCGCCAGGACTGGGGGGTGCCCTCCCGATCAGGTGAGGGCGGGCGCCCTGCGTCCTGGCTTCACGGGGGGGCAAACCATTACGGTTAGTTGCCCCGTCCCGGCGGTCAAAAAGATCCAGGAGGGCCGAAGGCTCCTGGTTGGTTGGGTGTCTGCGCAGGTGAAAGTCCTGGATCCCAGACCCCTGAGGTGCTTCCGCTGCCAAGTGGGCAACCATGCGGCATGCGTGTGCACCTCGGAGGTAGACCGCAGCGATAGGTGCTTCCGCTGCGGTCAGCCCGGTCACAAGGCCGGCTCGTGCTCCGCCCCGCCTCACTGCTTCGCATGTGAGGCGGTTGGCAAGCCGGCCGATCACCGGGCGGGGGGCAAGTCCTGCGCCCCACCCACCAAAGCCAGGCGCAGAGGTAGGCCCTCTGCCGCCGTCGACACCGCCACCACCGCCGCCGCCGCCGCCGTCGCTACTGCCGCCGCTGTCGCCGTCGTGGCTGAACCCCCGCGAGGGGCCCTGGAGGAGGCTGCAATGGATCCCGATTAATGGCCCCATTGCGCTTCCTCCAGGCGAACATCAACCACTGCGCCGCTGCTCAGGAACTTTTGCTCCAGAGCATGGCGCAGTGGTTGATCAACGTCGCCGTGGTCGCCGAGCCGTATTTTGTCCTGCCCAGGAATGACTGGGTGGCGGACTTGGACGGCTCGGTGACCCTTGTTTCGTCGGCCGCCGCCGGTACCCCGCCCCTCGATCGCGTCAAGAGAGGGCGTGGGATCGTCGCAGCACGGTTCGGGGAGATCGCTGTGGTAGGCGTTTATTTCTCCCCGAACCGAACTCTCGCCGAGTTCCAGAACTCCCTAACGGAGCTGGGAGACGTCGTCGTCGCCCTCGGTTCCCTCCCCGCCCTCGTCCTCGGGGACTTCAACGCCAAAAATCCGGCTTGGGGTTCCCGGTCCATGGACCATGGGCGGGGCAGGATGCTCGAGCACTGGGCCCGTGCGCAGGGCCTGGTAATCGAGAACCGGGGTTCTGTCCCCACGTGCGTGCGGTTTACGGGTGAGTCGGTGGTGGACGTTACGTTCGCCACCCCCAGCCTGTCACCGCGCGTCACCGACTGGCGCGTTGTGGAGGAGGTGGAGACCTATTCCGACCACCGGTATATCCGGTTCGACGTCTCCGCCCAGACCCCAGACGCGCCGGTCCGACGGGACTCTGAGTGGTCCGCGATGGGCGCTGAAGCAGATGGACCGGGAGCTATTCCTGGAAGCCTCGATCGTGCAGGCCTGGGGGTCACCCCCGGACAGGCCTGCTGACATAAACGACGAGGCGGAGTGGTTCCGGGAGGCCATGTCGGAGATCTGCGACGTGGCCATGCCCCGGGTCCGGCAAGGACGCGCCCGGCGTCAGCTGTACTGGTGGTCGAGCGAGCTAGCAGCGCTGCGCGAAGCGTGCGTTGCGGCGCGACGCCGGTACACCAGGTTCCGCAGGCGCCGCACCCGACCTTCGGATGCGGCGACTGTAGAGGCGGAGCTGTACGAGGGCTACAGGGCAGCGAAGGCCGTCCTCCGAGACGAGATCTGGCGGGCCAAGGAACTGGCCCGGGAGGAGATGCTGGCGACTCTGGACGGGGACCCATGGGGCCGCCCCTACAAGTGGGTGCGAGAGAAGCTCCGCCCCTGGGCTCCCCCGTTGACGCAGAGTCTCCAGCCTCAGTTCTTGGAGGACGTGGTGAGCGCCCTGTTCCCATCGCGAGGGGAGCACGCACCCCCGCCCATGGCTCCGTCTCCGACGGAACCTGAAGCTGGCGCAAACGCGGACCACAGCGACGACGACGTCTACGACGCTCCAGAGGTGACCGAGGTAGACTTGAGAGTGGCGGTACAACGGCTCAAGGCCAAAAATACCGCCCCAGGACCCGACGGCTTGCCAGGGAAAGCGTGGGTCCTGGCCTCGGAGACTCTCGGGCCTCGACTAGGGGGGCTCTTTAGCGCATGCCTGGAGAGGGGCCAGTTTCCGCTTCGCTGGAAGACGGGAAAGCTGGTCCTGATCCAGAAAGCCGGGCGCCCTGCGGACTCTCCGTCCGCATTCCGGCCCATCGTGCTGCTCGACGAGGCGGGCAAGCTCTTGGAAAGAGTAATTGCAGACCGCCTCTTCGGGCACCTGAATCAGGTGGGCCCGGATCTTGCGGAGTGCCAGTTTGGCTTCCGCAGGGGGCGCTCGACGGTGGATGCCATCATGCGCGTGAGAGCCCTCACGACGGGGGACGCGGTATCCCGGGGCAGGGTCGTCTTGGCGGTGTCTTTGGACATCACCAACGCCTTTAACACCCTGCCCTGGAGTTGCATCAGGGAGGCACTACGGTATCACCGGGTGCCGACCTACCTCCGTCGCATAGTCGAGGACTACCTGACGGACAGAGCCGTCATCTACCCCGGTCACCGGGGAGAGTGGAACCGGCGAGAGATGTCGTGCGGTGTCCCACAGGGATCGGTCTTGGGGCCGCCCCTGTGGAACATCGGATACGACTGGGTGCTGCGCGGTGACCTCCCTGACGGCGTCAGCGTAGTATGTTACGCTGACGACACGCTCGTCCTGGCGCAGGGAGAGTCGCACCAGGCGGCGGCCGACCTGGCGACGCAAGCGGTTGCGACAGTCGTTCATAGGATCCGGCAGTTGGGACTCGACGTGGCGCTGCACAAGACCGAGGCCATGTGCTTTCATGGCGGTCGGAACGCGCCACGGTCCGAGTCCCACATAACGGTGGAGGGGGTTCGCATCGGCGTTGGGAGGACGATGAAGTACCTGGGACTCGTCCTCGACAGCCGGTGGAACTTCAGGGAGCACTTCCTGAGTTTGGCCCCAAAGCTGAACCGGGCAGCAGCCGCCTTCAGGCGACTCCTGCCTAATCTCAGCGGGCCAAACGCCTCCTGCCGAAGGCTGTACGCCGGCGTCGTGCGGTTCATGGCCCTCTACGGGTCCCCAGTGTGGGCCCTGTGCATCCGGACGCGACCACTAAAGTTGGTCGCATGCCAGAGGGTCATGGCTATCCGAATGATCCGGGGATACCGCACGATCGCCGGCGAATCGGCCAACCTCCTTGCCGGATTGCTGCCCTGGGATCTGGAGGCGACTGCCCTCCAGCGCGTCTATGAATGGCGCGTGGAGGCGCAGCGCCGGGGCGTATCCCCGCTGCCTCGAGAAGTCGAGACGCGGCGGGAAGAGCTCCGGCGCGATCTCAGGGCAGTATGGAGGGAGCGACTGTCGCAACCGACGGCCGGGCACGCCGCAATTGCGGCGGTAAGACCCCTCTTTGAGGAGTGGCTAGATCGGCGTCACGGCGTCCTGACCTACCGCATGACGCAGGTCCTCACCGGACACGGAAGTTTCGGGAGGTACCTCTGTCTGATGGGTAAGGAAGAGACGCCTGGGTGTCACCACTGCGAGGGTCGCCCTGAGGACACAGTCGAGCACACGGTGCAGGACTGCCCAGCTTGGGCAGAGCACCGACGTGTCCTCACGGCGACAATAGGCGGAGACCTCTCGCGCCCGGCCTTGGTCGAGGCCATGCTGCGGGGCGAGAGGAAGTGGCAAGCGGTCGCCTCCTTCTGCGAAGCAGTCATGCTTTCGAAGGAGGAGGCGGGCCGCGTGAGGGAGAGGATGGCGTCCTCCCTCCAGCCCAGCCGCAGTGGTAGACGCCCACGGCGTCGGACGTCGGCCGACGATCTCCGGCCACCGTAGGCGCGGGCATGCGGACAGCGAGTAAAGGGCAACTCGCTGTCCGACCATGGACCATGCCCGGGTCGACGGCGCGTCGTGTTCCACGCGCGCCTCAAAGAGCGTCAGCAACATGACGAGGCCCCCTCTGCAGAGGGCCGAAGCCTGCCGGGGTCGTGGGACTCATCCCGTTACCGTGGCCCCGGTATGTAAAGGGTTATTGAAGGAACACCGTGGATTTTAGTCAGTAAAAGTCTGACAGTCCCTCCCACCCTGCCCGGGGTGGGAGGACTTATTTGATAATTTTACCACGTTAAAAAAAAAAAAAAAAAAAGGACTCAATTTTATAAGTATAATTAAAAATTGGCCAAGTGCGAGTCGGACTCGCCCATGAAGGGTTCCGTAGTAACTATAATAAATATAATATACTTACTAATATACCGAACCCTAAAAATGAAAGAGATATTTGAGAAAGTTTTTTTTTTGGTTTACTCTTTTGCTCATAGCCAAAACTGGGTTTTGGAGTTACGCCCTTTGTAGCAGAAAGCATCAATATGATCTTTTTACGACCATTTAGTCTTAATATCTCAGGGTTTTATGACCAAATTGTTATTTGGGCTATTAAATATTGCTTTAAAGGCTGAAAGGTCATAATTGCGCCTCGTCACCTATAAGCTTTTTGGCTCTGCGCTCGATCAAGTCCAGTGCATCAAGTTGGTATTTTGCAGAGCCATCCCACAAGTGGCTGCAATACTCCACGCAGGAACGGACTTGTGCTTTATACAGATTTAGAAGCTGTCCAGGCGTGAAGTACCGTCTCACCTTGTGCAGGATACCCAGCTTTTTTGCTGCAATCTGAGCTCTGACTCGATGGTTGAGCCGAAGTTGAAGTCTGACGACAACTCCATGCCCAAAAGCTCCAGGCGGTCGGTGACTGGTACAGATGTACTTCGGAAAGTAAGAGATAATTTAAAAGGGCTCTTTTAGCGCTGAAAAGACAAGCCTGCGTTTTCAGAGCGTTGAATTTGACCAGATTGTCGTCGCCCCATTGGGAGACGAGATTTAAAGTCAAATTCATGCACTCTACCATGGCCTTTCTGAGAGTGGCAATGTCCTCCCTACAGCTCTAGCACTGGAAAAGTATCTCTCTGAGACTGTGCTGTCATCCGCGTACCCAACTGCTCCCAGCTGAAGTAGATCATTGATATGCAGCAAAAAAAGCAGTTTACCAAAAGCAGCAGCAGCAGCTCCTATTCTACTGTTTACCTCAGCGTCTAAGTCACATTTTGACGTAATAGTGCTTCCAAGCTATTTGAATCTATCGACTTGGCTTAATATATTGTTTCAAAGACACATATTAAGTGGTACATTGTCATGTAGCCCCCCTGCTGCCATCATTTCGGTTCTTTGACATTAATTTTAAGACCAAACTTAGTGCATGCCTAATTTAAATTGGTCATCAGTTCAAGATTTTGAAGGCCACTTGCGGAGTCTGTGACGAAACGCACATCGTCGTCGTACATAATCTCAGTTATAAGTGGCACTGAGATTTTCGTAGTCGCTTTTAGTCTCGCAATAAAAATATAATGCGAACAATGTTGGTGCCAATACACATCCCTGTTTGACTCCACAGGTGACTGAGAAAGATTCTGATTGTTCACCATTGACTGTAACGCAACATGACATGTAAAAGTCGTTAAAGTCTAACAAATTTATCCGGACAACCCAGTACCTATAGACTGAATCAACCAGAGCTTCACGAGGAACGCTGTCAAAGACCTTTTCAAGGTCAACAAAACACAAAAACAATGGTCGTCCTTGGCCCCTGGTCTTCTCAATAAGCTGGTGGATTGAGATGATGGCCTCACAGGTTCCTCTCTCCGGTCTGAAGCCGAACTGAGATTCTGGCAGTATATCTTCGGATGAAGGCAGCAATCTATTTAGAAGGACTCGGGTGAAATTTTTTCCTGGAACGGAGAGAAGGGAAATGCCTCGGTACGAATTACAGTCAGAGCGATCTCCTTTGTTTTTGCACAGTGAGCAAATGCGAGAGATTTTATAGCACTTAGGTACATCTCCTTCCACCCACATACGCAACATTACATTTTTCCTGGTACCTATGACTCTACGAATCTCGTTATAAAATGCACTCAGCTGTTGTGTGTCTATATCCACTGTAAGAATTTCGCCTTCTCTTGCCACCACTTATCTTTCGCATCTCTCGTTAGTCTTCTCAATCTTGAAGTGCTTTCCTTGATTCGTTTGTGTAAGTTTCCATTGCAAGTATTATTGTGCTGCATATTAAGTAGCTGACGGTGGCCACTTAGTGCACTTGTAATTATATCGTCATTCTCATGAAACCAGTCATCCAAATTAGTATTTCTATAGCCCAAGATTTGAGAGCTTGTTTCCGTGACAAAAGATGTTACAGACTGCCAAATGGTCTCCAGATTTCCAAACGAAATGGCTTAACCACGTCCGTAAAAATGTACCTATTGAAGTAGATGAAGTGATAACGCGTTTCGGGAGAAGATGTAAGAGAAAAAATGATTTTGTTATTTAAATATGGGATACGTGTCTAGGTATCTAAATAGATATTAATCCGTGAAACGAAAACTCTGTAACCCTTTTTACGAAAATTACGATCACAGAGGTGTATCAAAATTTGGCAAAGTTAAGTTTATATTGAGAAAGATTGTAGAAAGCTAATATGTTTATAAAATATCACATCAAAATTATTTATATTATGGGCGAATTTAGACTACTAGTTTACTTTAATAAACATAGGTTAGGTTCATATACTTGAACCATAAAACATTAAAATTATTGAGCAATCTCACGCCGCGCCGTCTATGTTCTTAACTCGTTGCGTAACTTTAGTCTTAAGATAATAATAAGTATTATGAAAAACAATCCTATATTCGCTCACAGTTTCCTTTTACGTAAAACGAGAAAAATTCTCAACTTGAAATATTCTGTGTAGGTGTTTTGAGGTGGAGCCTCTTGTTAGTTAGTTGCTGAAACAAGTATTTTGGGTGTTGTTAGAAAACTAAATTTGAAATCTTTATCATGATTGACTTGCAAATGCAAAGGTTAAGTTGCAGTCACGAAGTGACACATGAGACTTTTATTCTTCTGCAATCGATTCAGAAAGGAATCCATCACCATAATATCTTAGTACCCAGATAGCCCACTAAATCGAAAAGTATCTGTATCACCAGAAGGTCGTGGTGACGTGTTGGCCCAGACAAGTGCTTACTTTCTGTAATAAATTACATCACCATTACACTCCAAATGACAAAAGAAAACACCCATAGGACATTGCACGTCTTAGACTTAAAAACAACAGCTCTTAGTCTTATTAGGTACTTACTTAACGGCCTTTTTCAGTCATTTCAAATTAGAAGACGTATAGGTACTACCAATTAACATTAATATAATTTAAGTACCAAGTGTTTAATTATATTAAACAATTATAAATTGCTTATTTATGTTTTACAGTATGTTTCATTAAAAAATTCTTGAATAGAATAAAGCATTTGTAAATTAAAATTATTTTATTTTTTTATTAAATGGTACAAGTAGTGTTCTATTCGGCATTGAAAGGTGAATCGTCGTTTAACTAAATTCATGAATCTTGATTTGCAATAGGCTTAATAAGACCTTGAGCCTAATTACTCGTGACAAACCAACTACCGTAGCTATGCAAACGGTTGAAAATTATTAATGTCAGCTGTAGATAGTTTTGCAAAAAAATCCATTGTTTAAACTGAACGCGTTTTACTTTAATTTTGATTTTTTATTTCCACCTAAACGTTGGTTGGTTATGCTTACAAATTACTGCTTATTTACTTTGCTTTCTTTTTATTTATTAATATAGATCCCGTCTTGTCTTCTAACTTCATCAGCACCAATTATTTAGTTACTAGGAAACGCTTAAATTAAGTAGTAGTTAATAGTTTAGACGTTTCATGACTTTCATAGGGCAATACCCGAAGAATACGGGGATTCTAAATGTTTTGTTAAATATCATGGGATAGGTATTCATTTGTTAAACAATGGGTACGGTTTTAACTTCAAAGTGTCGTGGCCCTTGTATGGTGAGCTAAAAAGATGCATTTTGTCACGCATTCTGCATTAACGTTTGGTCATCTTTCTGGTGAATTAATTGGACTTACGTCGGCATATTAAAGCATTGGTATAAGAAGCATTTAAAACGTCGACGATGTTTATTGATTGATCTATATACAAACATTTTAAAGTATTAATTTAATTTAAGGTAGGCAAGCTATGTTAGAAACATTTATTTTTATTATATGAATTAGGATTTAACTGAAATGTTGCTAAAAAAACATCTAAATCCGCGGTTGAAAATTCTAAAACAATACTTCTGGATAAATAGATGAAAATAACATAGTGAATAGTTACGGTCATGTCAACTCATATCATTATAGTTGTAACTGGGTTGGCTAGATGGCGACTGATTCGCATTTATTTTCTGTGGTGTGGGAGCGAGACAGACAAAGAGGGAACTAAAGCGAGTGCGAGCGAGACCAGTGTATGTTATTATTACGCCTACACTGTGGACAGAAGTCGCACGCGCTCACAAAAAATCCATTCGACAAGAGCGCAGGCGCAGCGCTATATTCACCCACAACTTCACTTCGGTCAACTTCAACTAGTGGTGATCGAAACTTCGATGTGTGTGGAAGTGAATCTAACTTTTCTAACATAATCTTACAAAAATAACAATAATCTGTAACTAAAGTACAATATCTTAATTGATCGTGTTGGAATAAACATTTAACGTGTTGTTAGTTATATAAATAGTACTCATGATGTGTGATAATAACAATCCTTCGACGCAAAGTATAGCGGACTACTTAGCTCAGTTGCTCAAAGACAGGAAGCAACTGGCTGCGTTCCCGAATGTTTTCATGCACATGGAGCGACTTCTGGATGAAGGTAGGTCAAAATCGTGTCGAACTATTTATAATACATCGGCAGCCGAGAGTACTAGTTCCTATCGTCGATACTTGTCACCGAGGCGATCATAAATCGGATGCGTCGACAAATGTTACAACGCAAACGATATTAAGTTTATTTTTGTCTTCGCCCCGCCGAGTTATGGTCCAGTGGTGTTTGTAATGCGATCCTTCATTTCGAAAAGCGAAGTAAAGCAGACCGTCTCTGTGCCGATTTGCGGTCAGCGGTCGTTAGATTGTCGCCGACGAAAGAGATCGGTGAAATGTACATGTAGTAAACGAGTTTGGTGACTACGCTTGTGTGTCTCATTTCGTTGTCCACGCAGCTGTTGTAAATAAATCTTTCATTATGATTTTGAGGTTATATTTTAAATGGGGACGCGCGAGATGAAGGATCACAGCCACAAGCCCTGGGGGTAACCTGTTCGCAGGGCCGTATTCTTGCATTCCGCGCGAGTTGGTGGAATGTCGCCACTCTGTGTAGGTACCGTACGTCTACCATTCTCAGTCATACGAGATTTCTACGTAGCGCGGCGCAGGCGCACCGCTCCTTGTGCGATGTATAGCCTCGTTTTATTACCACACGTAACCAGTCCATGGATAGTATGTAGCCCTTATCTTTGCTACAGAGCGCCTGCCGACTACGCTCACGCTTGACGTTTGCAAAATACGTCCTACAGCGAAAGCGCAATGTATTTTAATGTAAATTAGTACCTTTGAGTATGCGTTTGGTTTAGTATCATTTGAATAACATGAAAAATTGAGCTACTATTAAATTATGTGTTTTTAAATAGTTTAATGCAGCTACAATAGCTAGGTTCATTTATTACACCGGTTAGTATTTGACGGCAGATAAATAGGTAGCAATCCAGCTTATTTATTTAGTCACCATTTGTTTGTTATAATTTGTGTAGTTTTGTTTCCGTTTTCCGTGATTCTAATGAGAAGACTGTAAACCTGAACTAATACTATGATACCAACATTCGGTTTCACTGTGATAATCCTAAGGTTGTTATTTCTATAACAAACAGGTTTTAGTTACTTTGGTACCATATAAGTGAATGCTGGTACTTGGGTAGCTATGCCCGTTCGCTACACAAGTCCTAATTGATATTATGAGCCGGCCGATCAAGAGACCGTGATAATAAAGTCAGCGTCTCGAGTTCGAAAAGATTTGTAATATTATTTCTATCTGTCATGTTATCACCTACTCTTTACATATAAGATATTCAGACAATTAATAAAATGAAAAAAAAAAAAACTAACGAAATACAATAACACAATAATGATCACATAAGGATATAAAAACCCCCTAGTACAGTTAACCGCACGTGACATCAATTGAGCTACGAAAACCGACCTTACTGCTTCGCAATAAACGCGCTATGAAAGTTGAATTGATGCATATCCCCGTGCTATTTTACTATAAGAATTTTTTTTCTTTCTACGTAGACTTAAAGCAGTTACTAAATAAACATAGATAGATAGATATATTTTTTATTGTACACCATAACAGTAAAATAAAATTATGGACTTAACAATTAAAAAGGGTGATACAAGGGGCGGTCTTATCGCTAAAAGCGATCTTTTACAGACAACCTTTGGATGGATTTGACTCAGAAGGAGAAAATAAATACGCGGGTAGTCCACGGTGTACTATTTATCTATATAAAATACAAAACAATAAATAACGTTCTCAAAACATATATATACATATAAATAATTAAAAAAAAAGAAAGAAACAAATACATACATAATAACACCAATTTAAGAAGAGAGATAAAGATCTTTTACTAAGTTTTTGAAAGAAGATAGGGTTTGTGCTTGTCTTACTGACACGGGTAGAGCATTCCACAGCCGTACTGCTTGAGCTGCGAACGACTTACCATAGAAATTGGTGGCGTGACTCGGTACCGCAAGCCTTAAATTTTCTGATGACCTCAGAGATTTTGCATGTGTGTCATGAAGGAACTTAAATCGTTCTTTAAGATAAGTGGGGGTTTTAGGATTAAACAGCACACTGTAAAGCAGAGACAAAATGTGTAAGTTCCGGCGAAGACGTATTGGAAGCCACTTGAGTTTCGTACGAAATTCGGATACGTGATCATATTTGCGCAAGCCAAATATAAATCTAATGCAAACATTTTGGAGTCGCTCAAGTTTATCAAATTGTGCCTCAGTAAGATCAAGATAACTGACATCAGCGTAGTCTAGGATGGGAAGTAAAAGAGACTGTGCTAGCGCAATTTTAGTAGCAGTTGGCAGAAAGTTACGCAATCGTCTTAGGGAATGGACAGAAGCAAATAATTTGCGACTGACTTCTTGTAATTGAGGACCCCAAGAAAGATGTTTGTCAACCCAAACCCCAAGGTTCTTAACTTTCTCGCTTGAAACATAGATCATGATTGGACTAGATATGGCTGAAGACACCCAGAAGTGTTGCCACTTTCTGAAAGATCATCCTACCATGTTAATCATAAAAGCAATTTTCATAATAATTAAACCAATAAACATTCAAAGACCAGCAGAGACAGAAACAGAATTCATTGAAAAGACGACGTGTTACTTTAAAACTCATTAGCGACTCGAGTCACGTCTCGGTGCAAAGCAAGGTCTATTCGTCCGATACCTCTACATGTCATGTCGTAGCCATAACCATTTACTGTTAGTGTTGCCCTATGGGATTAAAGGGTATGAATACGTGGCATGTTGTACGCTATCTGCCAATAATTTACACTATAAATATCAGCTTATCTATAAAAAATGAAATAGCTGTTATCGCTACTGTTAAATGCAATTGGAATGTTTTAGTTGCACTTCAACTTTTCTAGTCGCAGTTAGGAATAATTTCTAATTATCAGGCTGTGACACGCTAATTAGTTAGGTGAATAAAGCCGGTACCTACGCTACGTGCATTTCAAGATAAATATATCTATAATAAATGCATTTTAGCTATCTGGCACAAACTGACAGTTTTATTTCGAAGGTGTAATGTTCTGAATATAGACTAAAATATAAAGTAGACAAACAGTTTCTGTAGTGAAACCATCAGCAGATGTCCTCATGTTCTCTATGGTCGCATATTGTCCAATGTTTACTCGCATTTAAATGAGCACTTACGAAATAATGTCACTAGCGTATGAATCTAATAAGATTGGTCTCGGTATAGCCAAGTGGATTGAAATGTTCCATATCCAATGCTTTGTTTTAGTAAGTTTTAATTAAAGTGGCAACCACCGTAATGTACTGAAATTGCGTGGACGTAATTTTAAAACGCGGGGCTCAGGTAATATTCTGCTTGCATCATTCTCGAAAACTTGTTGATTTAACATTTGCCTTAAAAAGCAAGAGCTCTCGACTCGAGGACTGCCTTTAATTTCATTTTGATAAGATTGGTAAGGTTTGACTCACCCGAGGCAGATTGAGAAATATTGGGTTATTCATTGATATTAGCGCGAACATAATATATGTTCAGCGTTGCTGTCCAGTAAGTTTTGATCTACGTGTTTGTCACTTCAGCGTCGTTGTTATACTTTATGGTTTATTTGACATGTCACGCTGGACTACGTTGTGGACTTGACGAAAATATCGACGGCAAGCTGAGAGTCGACAGGCGTGGCGTATCGTGTTACGCCGAACTGAGAAATTTCGACAGCTATTTTCGTTAGACTCTGGAATATTAGGAATACGAGAAAAATAATATAGTTCACCAAAATTTCAACATTTTCATGTCGAAACATGAACATTTGAACACGTTTTCTAACAATTAATGATAACAAAGAACACACAGACGAGTACCTTTTAAATAATAGGTAGGTACCATGTTCATCATTTTAAGTGCTATTAAAGACCATGTTTCAGCCGATAGAATTTAAAGTTCATCTATAATAACAGACATGAGTTAACCAGATGTGATGGCTGACATTTTATAATACGGAATATTTTGATAGTCAAAACAATATAAACCAATCAATGTTTACATATCGAGTCAGCTATTTGGCTGTTTGCATTTCAAGCAGAACAGTAAGCATCACTAGATAACAATGCGCTTACCAAAGTAAACATACTAAATCGTCAATCAAAACATTTAATAGGTACCTATAGATAACATTTAGATAGAACATGTATTATCATCAGATAAAGAGACATCAATGGAACATTGGTTCAAAATTTTATCATTCCTGATATGAACAATATGAGTGGATAATAAAAAGAATTGATTTATTGATAAAAGGTTTATCAAATATATTACACACACTTGATTTGAAGATTAAAACACGATATAAGATAAAACTGAGTTTAATAGCCTTTAAGAATTGTTCTTATCGGAAAATTATCTGAAAATGCTTTGTGGAAAAAAAATCATACCTAGTTACTATGCATATTAGAAAAACATGTCACATTATCTTGAAGGCTTGCAAAATAATCTGAAGTTGATGCTGCCGCGACGTTATCGAATACAAGTTCTAGTGACCCTGTTTGAATGAAATCAAATTACACTAGCTGGTAATATCAACTTAATAATGCAATTATTGCGTTTTATTTGATGCGTAGGCGCCATCTACTTCTGATGCCGAGGCTTGGTTCCGCAACCCTGTAGCAAAAGTGAGTCTTAGTTGGGTCATTATAAGAGGTTGCTTAGTATGCGATTAGGCGGGTGCGCCTACGTCGATGACCAAATGAGGGTAGCCGTGGGTAGCGTGGAGGTGTAGAAGCCAAGGTTATTCCAGTCGCTTTCTGACACGTTATAACTTGCTGTGGGCTGCTTAATTACAGAGATTCAAAATAGTCTTCGATGTTTATTATGTCATCAATTTTGATTGTATTCCACAAAATTGAAAACATAATAAAATCAAAGAGCAGGACCGAGCAGAAAAAGACTGTAGGTAAGCAAGTAGCTTACCTATATTTGTGAATTGTGTGGAAACACTTGCTTCCTTACTTCCTTTGTATGAGGTAGGTACTTCAGAAAATGTTACTGAGAGCAAATATTGACACGCGACTTATTATCGCGTCGACCTCGATAAGGCTACACTGCATCTCTGTAGAAAACTGGATCATACAAGACGTCTATTCTTCGTTCGTTCCCACGACACTGCCGCTGTAGTATCTACACTTTATCTGAAGCAACGTGATCGTTCCGCTAATGAGAGATATTTTTCTAAGGCCGTGAAATGTTATACTTAGGTACTAGTACTAAATGACCATTACATATGTACGTTTGTGCCGCAGCTGTCATGATTTTGGTCGAGTAAATATTTTAAAATTACTTCCCTGTAACATTGGATTATGCTTAACAACTTTTTCGAATACTGAAGTGTCACCTCAACTATGATAGCCAAATGGAATGTTAATGAAAACTGGATGGCCATCATACTTAGTGTACTTGAACGCACAAAGAACGCGTTCAAGAAGAGCGTGTGGGTTGTTTGTGCCTGAGCACTGTAATTTGAAATGAAAATCGAACGCTTCAGAATGTTGAGGGAACCAGTCCTGTGGGCGGGAAGTCGAGGCCTACGCGTAGAGCGGAACAATCCTCCTAATGTCGCTTTTACATTTCGGTTCCATAACTTTACCATCGGCATCGCACCATTTCGGCTCTCCTACGCGGGTCGTATGATTTATTGAATCTACGTAGGTACGTTTATTATCTTTCCGCTTATTTAAAATAGAAAGCAGGCATAATTGAAAACGCGGTCTTAAAAAATCAGAACTGTTGATGTAGTTTTCCATAAATCAAAAGTTCATCCAATTAGGTAAGCTCTGTATCGCTATCGACGTGAGATACAAACAAATCTGGTTCATCTTCCGTATTGCACGACAAGTCTATCTAAACATAATTTAAGTTTATGTGCTCTCTCTCTAAGACACTACTTAGCATACGTGAATATTCAGCAACTTTGTAACACGAAGAGAAATAAGACGGATTGGTACCTAAACAAAAAGGTCGGAGTCAAAGCGTGGGAGCTGACAGCCTACGACTGAGGTGACTTGGGTAGACCTGCTTTGTTTAATTGTGGCCCTCAACGCCTACAGTATCGCTAGATGCTTGACAATCAGGCGCAGGTCAACATATTGCTTATTTCGTAAACGTGACATGATTTTGACTGCAGCAATAGTCTAACTAGATGTTGCTCGCTGTTCGATTTGCATAATTTAGAACAGGTTACCTTACTTAAATATTTAAGTCTGAATAAATAACAGATATTTAGCAAAAATAACTTCCCTGAACCTTCACACAATCCGGCGGATGTCTTCTTTATCTCTTTCAAACATAAAATTTGGGTGTGTTATGTATGAGAACTGGTCCTCACCGTTCGAGACTTCGATTTCTAGTTTTTTAAGTGATTGTTGGATGACATATTGTGGAAAATATAATTATCACAAGTTTAAAAAAAAAACTAATATATAATATATTTTTATGCAGCTAACACAAAGATTATTTCACAAAGAGCTATTTTGCATAGCCTGTTTCATTATCTAATGAAATGATATATCAATCAGCTCTAGATATTGGGTAATGTGGTTTTCAAGTCATAGAATTTCATCATAGTACTATATGAAATAATTATTGTTTCAGCTGCAACTAAACTTTAGTTATATTTTATAAACCTGTGTTATGTTTACATTTACCTAGGTTAGTTTAACCTGACTTAGCACTTGGAATTTGGTGAGATTGGGGCACTAATCATCATCAATCTTTGTAAATATTTAAACTACAAATATTGTTTCCTAGTGTCATAACCTTTTTTGAAAGATTTAGAATTTTGACTGAAGGTAACCATGTGACTATACTTGCATTCTTTATAATTTCCAAAACGTAAGAAATTACTTGGCTTTGGGTGGACCGGAAGAGTGTCAGAAGTTCCTGAGAACCAACCCTGTTCCTTCGGTTACTCTTGCGTTTCAGGGTCGTGTTACCTCTTTAGAACATTCCCGTAACCTCGTAACTTAGCATATCCTACACCATAATGAGCATAAATTTTACAAAGCTACTTTCCTGTGTGAAACTAACCGAAACAGACAAAAATGTTTGATTAGACTTTAGAAGCTTTTACTGGTTGTATGCATTAGCAGTTACAACGTACGTACTTTGTTACTGGGAAACGTAAATACTCTATGGACAGATGGAAAATCGTTGACCCACATAGGACAATAGGCCTATAAATCTTCTTGTTTTGACAAAAAAGGTTTTTGTTGTAGATGAGCCGACCTGACTATTGATTCTCGGTTAAGTGCACCTCTAGTCCACATACAATTCCTATTGGCGTAACGCTAACAGTAGTTACAGTAGGCATTCAATTTTATAGAATATATTATACTTAACGTTAGTAACGTAGTATGTAGGCTTGTGTTATGGCGTGTAAGGCCGTGCGCGCACTGCTTTGCGGTCCTCCCCGACCTTTGCCAAACGAGTCAGCCCGCGATGCTGAGCCAGTAACAATAAATACTCCCGTAAATAATATGACCCAGCCTGTCCCTTTGCTGCCCTCCCCAAATGACCCCGCTATGCCGAGGCCCGTACTCCACATGGAGTGCCCTTAGCGTGCGGTCATTAGCTGTAATTTTATTTTAGTTTGTAAGCCCTGGCTGCTGGGGGCCTTTAAATTATTAGAGGTCACGAGTGGGCCACTCGTAGTTCAACACAAAAAAAAACTGGTTTGCGGTGGAACGCGGTGCGTTTATTTTACCGCACCGGTAGAATAACCGCAATCTTAGGTGCGCGTACTGCGGCGAGAAAAACGCACCTTTTGTCTGACAATGTTGCCATACATACAGATTTCTTCATATTTATACATATTTTCGATGTGTGATTTAGATTAGCCCTCGATACAGATTTTTATACAAATTTCACACTGTATTGATAAAATTAACAGTTACAACTAAAGACACAAGTTGGCAAAATAAATTACCTAGATACCGCATTTATTACGTTACACACACCATTGTATGATTCTATTCTTTATAGTTATTTTTAATTTTTTCATAAACGTTTTTTTTTTACTAAAATCAGCAGTTTATGTTTCGCTTGCTGTGCTCAGGAAATACGTCAAAGATTGTTGTGTGCTATCCAAGGCTCTCGCATTCGTAGTGTCGCACGTACGTAAAATACATGAATAATTAATATCATAGGTATAAACTTTTATTTAATTTAATATTAATCTAAAAACCCAGAGTGATGCAAAAATTGCCATTCTGGCTATTGTAGCTAGATAAATTACAAACGAACTTTCTAAGTTTTCGTATAATATATATCTTACGAAAACTTTCTTATTCAAAAAAGTTTTTCTCAAGGAAAAACCGGCCGTATCTAGTTTACATTTACGAAAGAAACCTATATACTAGCGGCCCGGCCCAGATTTACGGGGTCCTTAACAATTGTTTTCTTCGACAGTGATAGTAGATAGTACGTCATTACAAAAAGTGCGTTTAGCTATCATTTAATTTAAAATATATATATCGTCGCCTTAGAGTGTAAACCTGCTAAGTCCATTTTCTATCTCATATAAAAAAGATTCATCATTCATCATTGCTGCTATGAATTTCTTGGCTGCGTAATTTTAAATCTGTGATAACTTCTAAACATTTAAATGAAACAAGAAAAGCGCAATTTTTGATCTACATTAAATGGCCAAGGTAAATAATATACTATTGGTTACTGTGAGTCAACCATATGAGATAGATATATGTTATCGCGGACTTTTTTGTAGGCCTTTTTTATGATATATATTTCCATAGTACATTATTTTAACGTAGGTATCTATTGACGTAGTACCTACTTGCAATGTAAGCGCTTGAAAACGTTTTTTTGGCGGCATCATCACAAAATATGGAATTTTCTCTATAATACAAATACCTACTTAATTAGAATGTTTAAATTAACGTTGTTTATTAAAAACTAAAAATAACCGTAAAGAATAGAATCGTACAATTGTGTGTGTAACGTAATAAATGCGGTATTTAGGTAATATATTTTGCTAAGTTCTGTTTTAGTTGTAACAGTTAATTTTATCAATACAGTGTGAAATTTGTATAAAAATCTGTATAGAGTGCTAATCTGTACCACACATCGAAAATATGTATACAAAGAAATCTGTATGTATGGCAACATTATCAGACAAAACGTGCGTTTTTTTCATCGCAGTGCGCGGTACTACATACATTCCTATGCGATACAAAAATATTTGCGGTAGATTGACCGCGGGCCACCGGTGACTCTACCGCACGCGTTTATTCCACCGCAGTGCGCGCACTTCTATGACACTCCATACTTCACAGATTTTGCGTTTTCAAAACGCAACGCAGTGCGCGCAAGGCCTAATGCAAATGCATATTATTATCTAAAAAGCAGTAAGTATTTTGGTTTAGTTCGATTAGCGGTTAGACACTGTTTCGTGTGCCAAGCTTTAGTGTATATGAACAGGTAAAAAATCCTGAATGATCATGATTGAACTATTAAATTCGACAACTTCAACTTAAATGAATGATCCAAATAACCACTAAGAGATAATAAAACAACATTTCCTCTCTCAACATCAAATGAGATTAGAATTCAAGGTTAATGAAACAAAGACAAGTAAACTACAAATAGTTTTGCATAATCTGGAAAATCCCATTAGAAATCTGGTCCATGGAATGGGATTGTTGTATGAAATGTTGCTCGGACACCAGTTGGTTACGTACCTACTTTGTAGTAACTACAATGAATGAATATAAATCTTGTGTAATGCTTATGAATCCTATTGAATATGGCAATAAAAGTAATATATTTATTACAATAAATTACTGCTGAAGACAAAGTACAAAGGCATGTCAGTTGATGCGATTAATTTATGTGCACTTACATCTTGGCACACGTCTAATATTTTTTCTTTTTACATTCAGATGTTAGAATTAAAACTTTTAACTGCTGTTTTAATATGTGAGCATAATTTTCCGAAAAAAAAATAAAAAAATAATAACAATAAGTTTTCGGTAAAGTGGTGTATTGTTCAGCGGCATGATTTAGATTATTGACCTCCTACCACAGCCATTCACTATTTAATTATTTTTATGTAACTCCTTGCATACTTTTCATATGTTGCCAGTTTGTAACCTTTAAATTACTAACAGCAACAAATTGCGTTTATTTTACAGTAGCACCACAAATTTGCAACCCAAATGTAGATAACACATAGAGTTTCATTAAAAAATATGAAATTTATTGTTTACCCTATTACGGTTACGATAACGCTTGCCTGGCCTTCACGCTCCACACTAATCGCGATCCATGCAGCGCAGGCGCACGCTGTCTGACCTGTTATTTAATGTTTACATTGACAACAGTTTCCAATTATAATTAGTCTTTTTTTATCGATGTTAGTGTTCATTTTGATTGTTATTTATGCAAATATAGTGAAATAAAATGACACGTTATGAATTTAAATTACGATTTTTTAAGAAAAATAAATTAGTAAACCGCTTACAGGTCTTTGCTATTAAGTGCTTTTGAAAACAAATTGTCTCGTCTCATCGTATGACACCGCGAACATAGTGGTAACGCTGCGTAATTTCTTATAGACGTATTTCGTCCAAACTGGGCTGTTCTAGTTCTTCAACTTTCTACGTAAGTACGTAGGTGGCGCCCGGCAGTCGACATTTAGATACTTGTCGATCGGCGACAGTTTAATGCTATTACGCAGTTCGTAATACATATATACCTTCCTATGCTCTGAGATTTAAGCCCTGTAAAAGATCTAAACAGTCCTTTAGTACCTACACTAGTCAATGCTAATAAGTATGTCTTAGTCAAAACCTAAAAAAGGGTATGACATCAACACTAGGCATGGCCAGTTTTTTCACATGGACTGCTGAGATTCGCTTTCTATAATCGATAGCCAAGGCGTCACTAACAAGCTACACAAACATGACGAAAGTGCCTCCGTTGCGCCACACGTGTGGGATGCGCAGGCGCCGCTGTGCCGTCGGTTCTAGTGTAGACGGCTTAAGGGTCCCCATTCATTTCGCATTAAGCAATTTGGTGAACGCACAGCGTTTACCGGTTCATTCATGCGATTGTGCAATTGTTGATATGTGATTTATACCTCACACATCAAATACTGACGATAACTCGACAAATATCCAATTACTGTTGGATACTGTATTTTTTATTGTGGTTGTGACGACATTCTGTGTTGCTGGTACTTTTGGTCCATTGATACAAGGCCAGAGGAAATCCATACTGAGTTAAATTAAGATAGACTTACCTATTATTATAGCATTATAGGTAATTATTACAGGAAATACAAATATTAGCTGAATCGATTAAATGTCCTGTTCTAGATCGTATATAAAAAGGTCGTGATGCTATGACTCAGCGGCGAGAAGTCGTCTGCTTATTACTTTACCTTCTTTCAGATGCTGATAGATTGTTACGATCTCACTCGTACTTGCCTATTACAGATATATCTGTCACTCTCTAGCTCCACTAACACTTCACGTGTTTGCTGGCTCGCCTACGCGACGTCATCTGTTAATTTAATTACTTCTACTCTATTCCATTTATAAATGATTATGAATTCATGATTTATAAATATTATTCACTTTTGATTTTCGAATTGATGATGTACTATTTTATAACACTCAAAAAGTCCATCCCAGTGAAAGAAAGAAATGCCTCCCCCGCAGAGGTTAATTTTTAAATTCCTAGAAACACGCTTGTGTTCAACCAAATTGTGCTTATTTTTAGACTACGCCGACGTGCGACTAAATGTTATCTTAATGAATATTTTAAATAACAGAACCATTCAATTCATAGAATATTTGCAGCGTGGAATGTCTACCCAAGTAGAATGAATTCCTTGAGCGACATTGGATGTAGGTTAGGATGATTGCAATAATAATTGTATAATGCATATAAAGTTACTGTTTATCTTATAAATGAACCTGCTTATAGATGAGAAGATTGTGGTGTTAATCTAAGGTCAGTCGGTAGTCTCTAAGTATGTTTAATGTCAACTTTATTTGTCATTTACGTAATTCAGTACTAATGATGATAATAGTCCTGTTCATAATGTTGTTTCTCCAGGCTCCGAACAACAAGTTGTTAAAGACACTTAATATGAATATTAAAGTACTGTATGTGACTAATTCAAAGCAAGAGCTACAAAACGGAGAAGTAGGCATAATGTAAGTAAACTGGAAATTTAAATAGAAGGAACTGCATCCAGTCTTGTTCTTTGGATGCCGGCCAACTTCATCTAATTGGGTCATTTATATGCATTACAGAATTACTCGAATATTTTCAGTAGACTTAAATTATGAGGGATTATCTGACTTGAGATAATACTAAATTACACGGCTATACTAATTTTACTTCTTTAAAATATGTTAAGTAATTTTTACCCTCAGAAAAATCGTTATCAAAAGATTTAATCCATAAAAGACAAATTCTTCAGTCGTAAAATGAAATATGAGATGGAAAGATAGGTAGGCATATTAGATTGATATTTAGTGTGCCTGTTATGAAATTATTTCTACAATTCGGTTCTTCGTCTACATTTTTGCTATGATGATATTGATATCACATACAAAAACGAGTGATAGGTACACTTTAAATGACTAGTAATAACAAAAATGAAGTGCTAAAGCTATTAATTTTCACTTCCTACCCGCATGTGTCCTCATCGATCTATCCTGCATTCCATTATGTTTTGATGGTGACTTTATAATTGTGCTTTGTGATAAAACTCCCCTTTGAATAACTAATAATATTGTGTTACTTGTTACTCGCTACAACGATATAATAATCTTACTGTATTTGAATGAAGTGTGTTGTGTGCATTTTCTCTAACAATTTAAAATAATTTGGAGCTACTTACAAAAAGTGTTCTACAATATAATGAGGTTGCTAATATATTAAACAAAATTTTAGTTTCTTGTTCTAAATATAAATATTCTTAGAGCGAAAATATCAAACGCGAGCCCGGAACCCTGTAACGACTTACACAGCCGTCTTCTTGATATCTCTGAAAGCATCGTCCGACAAACGCGGCATAAGAGCCTTGTCTGTTCACTGTTAAAGCCTAAATTCGCTTGAAAGTGTTCTTCAAATAGGACTTAATACGAATTAATTGGATATTTTTAATGTCATGGCGTGTATTTATAAACCATCTGGAGGCGGTTTGGTTCACGGATGCGTTATTTGGAACTGTACTAACACTGTTGCGATCCTTATGGCAAATATAATCTTAATGCCTTCTTGTTTCAGGTATGTTGCCGTGTACGATTTGGGGTTTATTGTATGACGATATGAGTTTTTCTACCGCCAGTTCCTACCACTGTAAGTCCTGTAAATCAACTATTTCAAGGGTATCGTTATATACGAGCCTAATTTGATCTCTAACCAGAAATTCACAAGATTTCAAAGTAATTGCTCTGTAATTATATTTTATTTCTAACATGTCGAAGACCGGAGTATATTCAGGTGTAGGCACACCTCTTGCTATCTGCCACTGTATAATACTGAAATTAGAGAAAATGGCGTTAGTTTACTTGTTTACAATAGAAAATAGTTCTCAAAAGTCTCCAATCGTCCCATAAAGTAAGTTTTTAAAACGCCGCAAATATTCAAATTATTACTCTTGGCATCGGGTGGATTTTATAAAAGAATTCAGATTATAAAGCCGTATCCAATATATTTTTATGCTCACCAACACTACAGGAACAGACCGGCACGAGCGTACGCTCATTAAACCCCACAACAATGCAGGGCGGGGTTGCCTGCGTAATAAAAATTACAAGACGCTCAGGATGGGAGCGCCTAAATGGTTCCTTACTTGTCTCGTCACGATAAATCTGGTCGACTCATTAAATCTAAAGCATACGATAAAATAATGGTATTTGTTATACGAATAGTTCTTTAAGCAACCAGAATAAGTTTCGTGTCGAAAACCATTTGTAGAGTTTACGAAAATATGAAACGTTTCTGAGCAATGATGTTCGCTTTTGATTGCTATAATGATTGTTATCTGTAATGTGACTTATGGCCAGCGGATGATATGTGCCATGATTCCATGAATGAAGCGTGGCGTGGCGATGGTGGCCAAGTTTTAGGCCAGTAGACGCGAGCCAATGACGCGAGGTTCCGCCAAGCTTCCGCCGCGCCCCGCCCGTTCCGTCGCACTCGCGCGTAAACAATCGTCAGATTCGTTTGTTGTCCATCGCCCCAGCTGAATTGTAGGGTAATTTACAATATTCACTGACAACAATTCCATAAATCACTGCATCGAAGAAGCCATAATCAAAAACATGGATTCTGACTTCGAATTTGACAATATTACGAGGTACACCTTGTTAGCATGAATCGATACTCCTATTTATTAAAAAAAAAAAGGGAAAATTGTATTTTGATTAGACCTTTATGGGTTGCGTTGAGGCACACGCAGGCTTCAGTCAAAATGTAATTATTTTGACCTTAAACAGTTTTCTCTTGCACAGATCGCGTTTCAGGTTACGCAACGAGAATGCGTCGGCGCAGATTTCGTCACCGCGGAAAGCGCGCTGGCCCATTAAATTGTTTTATTATGAACTCGACGCCATCTTGTGTATTTTTGGCTGAGGTTTAGGTGTTTATCTGGTTGGGACTCTGTCCAAGCAGTAATTAGTCAGTGTAACTTTATTTTCACTATTCACAAAATAATGTGTTTGGGAGAAAATTGAAAATTTTAACCATCATGAACTACAAATATCAGTACTATGTGGGTATTCTCATCAATTGTATAATAGAATCATGATAAGAATCTTCGTACAACGTGTAATTTAAAGGGTATATACATACCAAGTGCACGGCTTCTTTTGATGATAATAAACGATATGGCAAGGGTTTTCTAATCCTATGTGTATATGTGTGGAGCATATTAGAAATTTCAATACATTGATACCAGAGACCGAATTTTTAACACGCTTTTATTAAGTCGACCTGTATGTAACTAACTATGTAATGGAATTTAAGGTAACTAATTTAACCATCTTCCAAGGGTCGTAGCGTAATGAAAATTGGCAGCTGTATGTAGTTCTGATGACAATACAATAATATGGTACTGCCGAACTGATCTGATGATGGAGCCGGAAGATATAAACTGGAACTTCATGATGGAAAATCATATCATAGCTGTTTTGGATTTCATAGAAAAGTCTTGTAACGAACTTTGACCACGATTAGGTTTAAAGGTCTGATGATGAAGCTGGAAGATAGGCACTGGCATTCCATGATGGAATATCGTATCATAGTCGTGTTTGCACTTGTGAGAAAGGCCACGTAATGGACTTTGAAAACGATCAGGTTTCAAGGTTATAACAAACCTAAAGAAAATCCGTTATCGGTTTTCTTAGCATTTTTTTGTTTTATGTGCATTTATAAAAGCGTGTTTTTCTAGTGTTTTTTAAACTATTAATTTATTCAAATTAAGAAGAACGAAGAGAATTATCGTTTTATTGGCAAGGGACGTGGAAAGTGATGACACTTATAGTGCTGTGACACGTTTTTTATTACTGGTATTCAAGAAACATATGAAACCAATAATTTGGGGTCAATTCTGTGAGTCACTTATTTTGAGCTGAAACTTTGCATAGAGACTCCATACCAGATATTGTCTTCAGTCCTTTTGGATAGATATGGGGTTTCCGTTACACGTTGTATAATATTAGAAATTCGAAAGTTTATGAGGATGAAGGGATGTTTGTTAATCTTTCATTCAAAAACTACTGAACAGATCTGAATGGAATTTGGTATGTAGATAATTGTAGTACTGGAACATAGGGTACTTTTTTCTGGATTTTCCACGGGATCGGGATTTACGCAGGTAAATAAATCTACCTACGCGAATGAAGTCGCGGTAGAAGCTCCATTATAAACATGGACTGGTGGAGAATTTTTTAGGCATTAAGTCCGCCTTTGTACTTTTTGTGGCACATTAAGTTTCAATAAATAAATACATCCAGGCATGCAAACCGATCTGCCCTTCTTTTACCGTAAAGCTGCAAAATAAACATTATTTTATTAAATGCAGCCGCCAGAAAACATATTCTTCCCGTAGAGTTGAATGACCGAGGTTTGTTTGTCTTCCCACATCATGTCTCCACAACTCCTCGCATCACCTGTTTCATTTTTCACTATCGTTGTAGACGAAAAAGATCGCTATTTTAAACTTCCCTCTAAAATTATGAATGAGACGTTACAAATGACACGGGATCCGCATTCTATCGTTTTAAATAAATCTATTAGTTGTTGGGAGCGTCTGGAGAGCTATTGAAAAATTCTTGAAATACCTGTGAAGTGTATCACTTCATATATTTAGTTGATCATACTGCTTCATTCATTAGCAATTCATTAGCACGCAAAGCTATAATATTCGTGTGACCAAATTATTCAAAGTTCGTCTTACGTGCTGTTGTTTAATTATTACTCTTGTCATTCTGTACTCAGTACCTACAGCATTATTCCGCCGATTTTGTTTTCGAATATTATATTTGTATTTATAGATATTCATTTTTTAGGGTTCCGTAGCCGAATGGCAAAAAACGGAACCCTTGTAGTTTCGATATGTCTGTCCGTCTGTCTGTCTGTCTGTCTGTCTGTCTGGCCGTCCGTCCGTCCGTCCGTATGTCACAGCCATTTTATTCCGAAACTATTAAGACTATACATGTGAAACTTAGTAGGTAGATGTATTCTGTGAACCGCTTTCCGATTTTAAGAAAAAAAAATTAAAATAAAGGGCGGTCCCCATACATGGAACTAGAACTGAAAATATTTTTTTTTTCATGAAACCTATGCGTGTGTGGGATCTATAGACAGGTCTTTAAAAATGATATCAGGGTTTCTAAAACCACTTCTTCATAAAGTTAATCGTTTAAAAGATATAAGCTTCCAAAGTGGTAAAATGTGTCCCCCCTCTAACTTCTATAATAATGGAGTGAAAAATCTAAAAAAAAATATATGTCTGTAGATCTTATATACGATATGTATACGATAATGTAAACTTTCAACCAAAATTGGTTTGAACGAAATCGGGTCAGCAGTTTTTGAGATACAGCATATTTTCTAAAACCGCAAATATAACTTTGTAATTCATACAAACACTATGAAAAACAAAGTTACTTAGCGTAGTTGTAAACATGTAAATAAGCTAGTTTTAAGAAATTTTTAAGTTTTTTTTTATTCGTCATATAGATACATATTATATTATATTATTATAGTTACTACGGAACCCTTCATGGGCGAGTCTGACTCGCACTTGGCCAATTTTTTATTCATGACTCATTGGACGTTCCATAGCATCCGTTCAAATTATGTAATCTACATTTTGGGGCTGTTGAATATGAATGTCATAAAGTGCCTACCTCCACGTACCGCGTACTGGACTCCGTATTAGGCAAAACACGAACTGTACTTGTATTAACGAGCCGAATTACCTTCTTACGGCTTTCCAGTTTCGCACCATCAATATGCTTATTGTATTTACATGAATCAAATGTTACGTTGTTTCTTACATGTTTTCATCGGATTGAAACGAGTAGTTTATGTTTTAAAATTAAACAGAATCTAACTAGGGTTTGGCTAAGAATAAACTTTAAAAATATAAAATTCTGTAGAAACGTAGGGTGACCCAGTTTTAGTTGTATTTGTGAGTCACGATGAGGCATACATTTTATCAATCTTTCTCAAATGTGTTTCCTAGACATTTGTTTTTCTTTAACTTAAATACGTTGTATTTAAGTCACTGGTTCCCTGTTTTAGCTGCGGTCAAACAAATTTTCCTATTTACAATAATGAATATCTTTTACTTTATTCTGACAGTTAAAAGTTATGTGCTCCACTTTGTGCGCAACTGTTACCATAAACCCCTATGTCGGAATAATTTTCATTTTGGCAAGATAAATCATTGTTAACCGATATGCCGAATAGGCTTTTATGTACACAAAGAAACTATTTGTTTTCGTATCCATATTTAGCTATCAATCATATCTGAATTAGTTTGGTCAAATCTTGAGCCTATTGTTATGACAATATGAAATTCAAATTGACTTTACTCATAGTGCGACCTTACTCTCACTTACTGAGGAACTATCAAGCATCACCATTAATTCCATCGTGTTTTTTTTTTTGGAAAATCTCATTAATTGATAATAGTCTTGATTTTCGTGCGAATTGTGTTTCATCGTGTAACTAATTTGTAGATCCCATCGTAACGGGCAGGCGCGGCGTGGGAGACGCACGAGGAACATCGACCCCGCGTGCAACTATAAATATACAACACTCTCCTTATCCATGCATCAGAACATCCTTGATACACCTCTATGAAAAGTGATCTTTATTCTTTAAATCTATGTTTTAATTTATCGTGTTTGACCTCGAGATCGTAGTTTCAGGGCTTTTTTCTGCTTTCAGATCTCTTAAATGTAGTATGGAAGTCATTGTTGGTCAATCTGCTAAGTTTCTCATCACGGCGTTTTATATAAATATATATGTCTCCCGCTAATTTTGGTAGCTATCAAAAATGTTCCGGTTTTAATATTTTCCGTTAGGCATCGATAACTTGCTAAACTCACCGTCTGAACATGCCACACTCACAAGCTGGCTGATACAAATTGTTTCGACAAAGTTCAATGCCACCTCTGCATGGGTGATAGCAATTGAATCAGTTCCACTTGCAACGAATTAATGTTCATTAACAGAGAATGATATGGCATCATTTTATAACTAATAATGAAACTAATATCTCGGGTTGATCTACTAAAATTAACATAAAACGTCCTGTTGCATGACATCAGCGATTTGATTTCTGACGATTTTATCTCGAACCGATGACCTAGTGTTTCTTCCGAGAATTGCTTAAAAAGTTGGGGTTATGCTTAGTAGTCTTGATTGATCTGAATGCTGGGCTCGGCTTGGGTCGTGAAACGGAACACAGTCGTCCCTGATAACTTTCCCGGCACTAGGTCAGTTTTGCACGGCTCGCTTAACGGTACAATCAGGTTGTTGCCGTCCGTCGACACGTAACAATGTGATTGCAGTTTTGAACGTTCATCGTAAGCGATTCGTTACAATATTGTGACCGATGTAAACTCTATTGCTTTGATATAAGAACGCAGTGCCCGCTTCCGAAAGCCTTGAACCTGCCGATCGCGTGGACTTCATTTGCATATAATATGTATATCGCTAATGCCTCACACAGTTTTAATTTTAGATTTTTTGTTTAAGTAGGATGCAAATGAGGTGGAAATTCGTCTTATTAACTTTGGTCATCATAATATATTTATTTTTCCTCGTCGTCCAATACTAAAGCCTTTGTTTGTTTAATTAATTTATGTAAATTGGTGTCGCTTATAATATTAACTCGGCGTTCACGTTTGATTGTCACATTGGTCGCTGCATTTTCTAAACGTGACGTAGTAACATGGCACAGTCAAGGATCTAGGATTTTAGTTTGTATAGCTCATCGTTGGCTTATTTAAAACAGTACCGATACTTTACTTTACTCATATAGGTCACTTGTTACATGCACTTAATTCGGAGTTTTGATTGATAATGGATGTTTCGGCTAAGGCAGGCGACAAAATATAATTACAATGACAAATGATTTGTTTCGATCACTTAAATATTTCACCATTTATCTCGTATAGGCGGAATGTGTTCCACGACGGCATAGCATAAAATATGGCATTTTGTGTTCAAGCAACAGATGCCGCCAATTTTGCGGTAAGTCAGAATGGCCTAATGGATAAGGTGTTGGCTTGTGATCGAGAGGTCACGAGTTCGAATCCCACCCATTACACTATTGCCGTGAACCCACTCCAGACACAAGCATATTTAGCTTAGTTGGAGGGGTTAACAGGATAGCTAGTAATGTGAATTCTACCCACATTGCTAGAAATCTTAAAAAAAAAGTGAGATTTTTTCAACTTCTACGTCATCTGAAGCTAAGTCTCGGACGATTAGAAGTTGCGTTCATCGGAGGATGATATCACTTTTCGGACGTTAAAAACATTAGTAATAATGTAAACAAACACAGTGTGTCTTATGTTTTATAAGCAGTATTAGAGCGTGTTTATTTTACTATATCGAAATGGGATCCAAAATAACTAGTGAGTAATAAATTTAAATAATCTATGACCGGAAACCAATGCGAAGACTGTCTGGATAAACCTTGTAATGCCCAGAAAACGCAGATAAGGTGCTTGAACTGATCAATACTTTATATAAATAACAGTTTCATCCAATGTTCAGATGCCATTTGTAATATTCATCTTCATTAAATTCATCATAGTGTTATAAATGTTAATTAGATAAAAGCTGTTTATGTGAAAAAAATTGCAAGCTACGTGAATATAGATAAATTATTCTAACATATTAGAAATACAATAGAGAACAAGTTGCACCTGTTATAACCGTACCTGTATGCAGGTTCTCTTTTGTGTTTGTCAAAGGGACCCGTATTACTAATCGCAAATCCTTTGTTGATGACGTCATCCCTCTCGAGGGGCGCCCGCGCCGCTCTGTGTGCATGAGGTAATCTTCAAACGTCCTTATAAAAAAGTGTTAGGTTGGTAACACGATTTTTTTTTCGTCTTTTTAAGATGTAGGATTACGAAATCGTATTGCTCATTGGACTTTTTTAAATTCGATTAACGTCTTTGTCAATTCTTAAAGGCACTGATGTCACACTGTTTTTTATGACTCTCCGAACCCTACCTGTAAATGTATTAATTAAAATTCTTATTAACGGTGTACTTAACAATCACTTAAATACACACATAAAATAATAAAATAAAATAGGTACCTACACATAAAATTTTATTTGACACCAACAATTATTTTTTAACCTTTACTGAATTTTATAGTCAATCGCAGTAGTGGCTACTGCGATCGAATATAAAATTCAGTAAAGGTAAAAAAATAATTCTATAGGATCAGATATCTATTTATTTATTTCAGGGAAAAACAAACAGTAACATATTACATAGTTATACATAGTATAGACTTACATACAAAGATATGGTAAATATGCTACCCACAACGTTTTCCACGGATTACTATATAAAAACTAGAGCGACATAATTATAATACGGTGTGATTTACTTTATAAACTAAAAGAAAAGCAACAGTTAATTAAGTGCGGTGCAGAAAATGTAAAATACAAATGATTTCATAAACCGGGCAGACGAAATTACCCGTTAATCACAAAGTCAACTGCCGATCCTTAATAATCGCTAGAATTTGTTTCCTGAATATATTTTTGCTGAGGAAAAATATGTCGACTGTGCCAAACTCAATATTGTAAGTCTCAACTAAACGATGAAAAGGTGAGCGTGAACCAGCTTTGGATTTACAACGGCTAGTAGCAAATAAGTGTCGAGTGCGCACCTCACGTACATGTACTGTTCGGGGAACAAGGTAACTTAAACTTTTCACTAGGTCAGGACAATCAAATTTATTCCGGCACACATTAAACAGAGTCATAACATCCAGGAGCTTCCGTCTCGACTGCAAGGTAAGGAGATCGTATTTTTGAGAAGTAGGCTGTATCAGACCTATATGTAAACTTATTTTTCTGTTTTTTTTTTTTTATTTGATTATAAAACATAAAAATATGATAAAATGAACGTAATTTAAACATGAAGAAGTTTTTACCAAAAATCTCATCTTAAGTTATCAATACCAATAGGCTAACCAATCCTACGGCTGCATAACATAAAATTGAGCAAGTCAATCGAGTTTAGTGTGCCTTGACGCATGACGTGTCGATGACGATTTCCTTATTTATAAATGTCCGAGATGCGGTACCTACAATACGTAAATCCCGTGATAAACCTTCCATTAAAATACAATTATTCTGGGTATATAGTCTATTAAAGTGCGTACTTCATACACATGAATCCAGGAAAATGTAGTCATAGCGGTTAGTGACCCAGAATCAGCTGATCACCAGAACTTGTCTTAATTAGGTTAACGTCGACCCGTTACTGTAAAAACAAGCAACAGTACAATTTTGTGTCTCTTTTCCATTCGTTTAAAAGTTGTATTTTATAAACTGTCCTTTAAAAAAATATATTCCTGCACTTGGTAGCTTATATCGTGCTTCGTTTTTGTCTTTGAATCCTTGATACTTATTTAAATAGTAGGTTTTTTTTACATAATTTCTGGCTGCGCTACCATTATATGTGTTAGAAAAATTGAACTTTTATTATCATGGTTGGCTGGTTTTATCGATAAATGTTACAGAATATTGTATTGTGAACTGATTCATTTAATTATTTTTTCCTTAACTAAAATACGCATAACACACATCTTATTCTAAAGATCATGTCCTGAGAGACGTTTCTCAAAATGCATACCTCTGCATATAAGCATTTATTGAATAATTAGGGATTTATTACCATACAAATAAGTATAGGTAGTTTTCATTGCATTATCTTTGTTTTTATCTTGCAAAACAATCGTCACGTTTCTCAATAGGTAGTTTCTTCTACTCACAAAGACAAAGGAATGACCGTTAGTTGCTTTTCTTCCTTTTTTCCCGTCCCATGTGATGCGTAGTCTTAACAAACGTTTCTCTTGTTTCCTGTCGTTGTTCCACATTTGCTACTAATGTACGGCCTATTGTTGCATACTGAAGAATTTTAATGACAATGGGTTGGTCTAAAAAACATGTTTAAACGAAGCTTCGGAGCAACAAACGTTCGTTCATTTATGACATATAGGTATGAAGTCTTCGATATGACAGAGTTGCATTTACTTAGAGTATCGATCTGTTATTTAAATTGGTGGACCTTTGACATAGGCGTTGCGAATTGGAGGTCACTAGTCGGCATGGTATTCATCAGTTGCCTTTAGTTGACTCACCTAAGCAAGTGTCACATGCATGGAAACATTATTTAAATGTAAAGCAGTCGAGTAAGTGCATGACCTAAAAACTAAATCAGTGACAGTAAAATAACTGTTCTGTTATGACTAGTAGAATACAAGCCCTTCGTTCTCACAACGTATTATCAATCAACAATCAGTCTAAGCAAGCTGCTCTTAGAATCCCATATGAAGTAAAACATTCCACAATGAACAGTGTACTATCATTTGTATCGACATTGAATTCAATGGCTCTGGCAATAAAATCTATTTTAGGTATTCGATTGTTTATAGCTCGCTAAGTGTGTCGGACGTCGGAGTGGTTGTAGACTTCTCGTGTTTCAGAAGCGTGGTCGGTGTTAGCGTCAATGATCCACCTCTTTGTACCAACAGCTGCAATTTGCCAAAGACGTCAACCATTGACCATTGTTGTAACCCTATTTGTATTCATAATTTCGAAATGTGGTGCGACTTCGATTTTGCATATTTGTTTGCTTAGGATTATGGATGCCATTTGTAAAGTTAAATAGGACGAACTGTGTTTTGTTGTCAGATTTCAACACGCACTCAAATTCATCGAGAATGTTAAAGATTTCCCAGTTCAACTATGACATTTAATGGTTAAGATTTACGTTACAATTATCATTTCAGTAGTTGATGTCAAATTTTATTCATATTTTCCTTTGAAATTAATTTATTATTCTTATGAAAAAAATATATTCTCTCGAAGATCGTGAACTAGCGACCATTCGGATAAAATCAGCTCATAATTTCGTGACAAGTTCTGGGCGCGTTTGAGGTTACAGTTTACTTTCAATACTGTCCACACGTATGTATATGTATGTCTTTAAACAGAATGCTTACAAACAAGGAAGGTAAATATCTATTGAAATTAAAAACATGCCAGACAGTTTTGTGGCTAACTATGTGCGTAACGTTGACAGTATGTGACCTTGTGTAGCTACTAATCCTTTTATCTTCGTTATACTTAATAAATTGCTTGTGACGCCATTTATTAGGTACTAGCTTTTGCCCGCGACTTCGTCCGCGTGGAATAGTTACTTTGGGCTAACGTTAAATTTAACCCCGATTTTGAAGCATTCTTCATTGGCGCTCCGCTCCTATTGGCCTTAGCGTAATGATATAGCTGTGCCCGCGACTCCGTCAGCGTAAGTTAATGTATTGGTAATATTGTTTAGATCACGTTCACATGAGGCTTAAGTACCTAGAAAACGTTTCGACCGCGAGACGCGTCGAGCGCGGCGACCGATTCTCAAAAATAATCCTTATAGCATGATTCAGTATTCACGCGCGATGGCTTATTATTATAAGCGTATTTCATGTATAACTTTGGTGTTTCTATACCGATTTATATGATTCTTTTTACGGTTTCGTAGCCGAATGGCAAAAAACGGAATCTTTATAGTTTCGACATGTCTGTCCGTCTGTCTGTCTGTCTGTCTGTCCGTCCGTCCGTCTGTCACAGCAATTTTATTCCGAAACTATTAGGACTATACATGTGAGACTTGATAGGTAGATGTATTCTGTAAACCGCTTTCCGATTTTGAGAAAAAAATTAAAAAATATTTAAAATAAAGGGGGGCATGAAATCGATGCATGTGTGGTATCTATAGACAGTTCTTTAAAAACGACATCGGAGTTTCTAAAACCACTTTTCCATAAAGTCAATCGTTTAAAAGATATAAGCTTACAAAGTGGTAAAATGTGTGTGTGGCGGACACAACCTCTAACTTCTATAATAATGGAGTGAAAAATCTAAAAAAAATATGTGTCTGTAGATCTTAATATAAACTTTCAACCAAAATTAGTTTGAACGAAATCAGTTCAGCAGTTTTTGAGATACAGCATATTTTCTAAAACCGCAAATATAACTTTGTAATTCATACAAACACTATGAAAAACAAATTTATTCGGCGCAGTTGTAAAAAATGTAAAAAAGCCAGTTTTAAGAAATTTGTAAGGTTTTTTTTTTTCAAAACAAATTTATTTGGCGCATTTGTAAAAAATGTAAATAAGCTAGTTTTAAGAAATTTGTAAGGTTTTTTTTTCGTCAAATTAAATTTGCATATTATATTATAGTTACTACGGAACCCTTTATGGGCGAGTCTGACTCGCACTTGGCCAATTTTTTTATGGAATAGTTAATAATGTTAACTTTTTCAATTAGGGGTGACTGAGAGTGTTATAAACGTAAGAGTAGACAAATATTATAATCAGAAAGCTTCGAACTGCTAAGCTATCGGGAGTTACACGTGTTATTGTGAGTCAACCATAAAAGTTAGACATATGCTGTCGTGGGATATTTTTTATATGATTTTAAGGAGAACATTTCCGTCATGAAATGATTTGTGTAGCTTTAACCATTAAGGTTGCACACGCGACGGAAGCTTAAAAAATGGAGTAACTTCTCCCGTTTTCCCAACATTTCCCTTCACTGCTCTGCTCCTATTGATTGTAGCGTGATGAAAAGTATACTATAACCCGCTCAGGAGTATGAAAAATAATTGTACCAAGTTTCGTTAAAATCCGTCGAGTAGTTTTTGTTTCTATAACGGTTATACAGACAGACAGACAGACAGACAAAAATTTAACTGATTGCATTTTTGGCATGAGTATCGATCCTTAATCACCCCCTGATAGTTATTTTGGAAATATATTTCATGTACAGAATTGACCTCTCTACAGATTTATTATAAGTATAGATTTTGTTTAGAGCACAGAATCAAGCTTATATTGTTATAACAAAGGTGGGTCTTAAGGTTAACGGGACCGTTAAGACAAGAATCATGGCGCCCAGTAAATAACTGAAGGAAGAATATAATGTGACTTATCTGAAAGACCTATTTATTGCATTGACATTTTTATCAGATAATCTTTCAAGCACAATAAAATTGAAAATCGTAAATACAACAATGATTGATAACAGTGCTTTAATAAATGATTGTTGCTTCACTCACCAGTATTCAATAGTTCTGGATTGTGAATATACGGCTTGGGTTCCATTTGTAGAAATAATGCAATGTATTGTATTCATGAATAATGGTGTATTAGCCATCGCACCGGACGTTGAATAATATTTGTAAAACGCAATTGTCCCAATCAAATGCAATCTAACATTAAAGGTACCTGATATTCTGTTGTTTTCTGTGACCTAAATACTACAAGATCAACCATGCTAATTCTGATTTCATGCGATATACTCGTACAATATTGTCATCGAAACTTACGTGCTTGCCTAGAAGTCGTAATTTGTCACAGGGCTAGATACAATGGATCATACATTGCATGAAATATGGTCTTGTGGCTACATCCATCATATCCGTTACTTCCCATCGATATTTCATATAATCCAATCTAATATTTCAACGTTCATGATCGTGCCAAATTGGGAATTATAATGGAAGTGTCATATTAGGAGGAAAGTCGTGCCCTAAATTGTATTTCCCAACAGTACTTTACTTTGTACGTTGATTTCATATAATGCGTCTAAAGAAATTCCTTTTTCCATATGGCAAATAGACTGAATTTCAAACCTCTACATCTAAAACGTAGGTACGAAGATTTTCGACATTCTGATATGAATGATTGAATCAAAAACGAGCTAGACATTACGCCTGGCAAGGCGTGGTGATGATACATGGATCAAGGGAATAACTGAGTTCCATGGCCTTCCGATGGCAAGATAGCCAGGTGATATTGGCATATCGGGCGGTCACATGGGGACTAACAAAAGAACAGAGAGTGCCAAGCTCAGTTGTGGGTTAAGTCGTGCTGTTTACAATAATAATTATTATGAAAAGAAAAGAGAGCCATTTAAATTCTGTTTAATGTTCGATAATCATGAAAACGCTCTGAAAATATTTTCACGAAACGGTGCTTCATTATTTTGTTACGGGAATTTAGGAACTAGCCTCTTACTATGTAGTTATTCAAATACTCTTATTTAAATGTACCAACTACCAATGAGCTTTTCTACATCATTGCTTTTATACTGTTTACTTGTTCATACATTATTTGCTAGGGCAATATTCCAGCCAGCAATTGGATTTGCTCAAACATCGCTCAGAGCATACAATGTGTGCCTATTTAAATGCGATATCATTTCTGTTCATACAAACTGCGTCTTCTGAAGCTGTTCCAAAACTATTTGTTTTACCGCTAAGCTCTCAACTACATACTCAACTATTGAAAGACTGTATCGAATTCCCATTATAGCATTATTCTGGGATTAAACCAAATCATACAAATATAAATTCTTAGAACACAAGTTATGGCGATAATTAGTCATTTCTTCCATCTGCACTTTTTGATTTGCGGATAAGATTAGATATCTAAAAGTGACATAATAAGGAGACTTAAAATAATATTGTTTGTAGCTTTTTCGTAGAACTACGCTGTATTATTTTGACAGACGACAGTTTTTAAAGCCATAGTTGGTATCTTATACAGCCACCTTAACGTATATCGATAGAAGTTTTAATGGCGCCTTATAAGGGCAGGGGCCGGGTTCTAAGTGCCACCTACACAGTACTGTACAAATGTCCATATCCGTCATTATGGGCGTTCTGACTAAGACGGCCGGCGAATCGGCTACCTTTGTTAGATGTGAGCTGATGACTATACTTTTTGCCGCTACCGTGGGCGACCGTTTCACCTTCGATATTAAGATTATCTTATTCCATGTAGGTTGTGGGTACTTAAATTTAACTTGAGAATACTTAGGAAGTGTGCGTTGTTTCGATTTCGTAATGATAGCTCCTATCCGACGTGGGTAGCTAAGGCCGTGCGCGCACTGCCTTGCGGTGGCCGCAATTGCGGTAGTTCTACCGCACCGGTAGAATGACCGGGGCCACCGGGGACTCTACCGCACGCGTTTATTCCACCGCAGTGCGCACTTTTCTATATTTACGCATACTTCACAGATTTTTGCGTTTCCAAAACGCAACGCAGTGCGCGCACGGCCTAATGACTGGGCATAACCTAATCCACAAATGACATACCTATTCATTTAACCTTATTGCATAAGTTACAGTAAGTACTTGCGACATCTAAATGACCTTCTTTTGGGTGTTAAAAGAATGGCTCCAGTTCAATGGGTAAACGCTTGAGTTATAGATGTTTACATTTTAATCATTGTCGACAGCTACTCATCGAAACGAAACGAATAATTATGATTGCCATATTGTATCGGTCCTAACCTAACCATTTTTAGGGTTCCGTAGCCGAATGGCAAAAAACGGAACCCTTATAGTTACGTCATGTCTGTCCGTCTGTCTGTATGTCTGTCTGGCCGTCTGTCCGTATGTCACAGCTATTTTATTCCAAAACTATTAGGACTATACATGTGAAACTTGGTAGGTAGATGTATTCTATGAACCGCTTTCCGATTTTAAGAAAAAAATTAAAAATCTTTTAAAATAAAGGGGGGCTCCACATACATGGAACTAAAACTGAAAATATTTTTTTATGAAACCTATGCGTGTGTGGTATCTATAGACAGGTCTTTAAAAATGACATAGGGGTTTCTAAAACCACTTTTTACATAAAATCAATCGTTCAAAAGATATAAGCTTCCAAAGTGGTAAAATGTGTGTGTCACCCCCCCCCCCCCCCCCCCTCTAACTTCTATAATACTTTAGTGAATAATCTAAAAAAAATATGGCTGTAGATCTTAATGTAAACTTTCAACCAAAATTGGTTTGAATGAGATCGGGTCAGCTGTTATAGTTTTATGGCAGTTTTTCACTGTATGTTTCGAGCTAAAATTAGCGCATAGTTCGTTGTTAAAATAAACGCGTCTCACTTTGTAAATTGTTTACAAGATTCATATCAGCAAACAAGTTTAGTACCTAATATCAACATTAACCAAATTATTGTGCAAGATAGAGCAGAATGTAATCAAATGTATAGAATTATGCTTTCATTGCGTTTCTAACCCATCATTTTGGTTCCCCGCCGAACAATCTTTCGGTTTGTTTCATTTCTCCTACTGCCGTGAGATAAAGACTATTCTAAGTAATAGATTTGTGTAACTTTAGGGCTGTTATACAAGATTCCTTTGTTTTTGAAACGCCCGTAAAATATTGGATGTCAATAAACAGTAGCAATATAGTTACTGGGATATTATTGTGTTAATAGCATCATGTCGTGATAGATAATTATTTAACTATTGAAATAAAATCAATTTACATTTATATAACACGTATTGTTGTTAATAATTGTAATATTAGTATCAGATTAAATGCATTTAAATGTCATGTTGTGAGGTATTTTCTTAGAATAAAATAATAGGTACCTATTCTTCGATAGCGAGATGCCCAATCCTATTTTAAGCGTTGCATACCATGGGGCTGCTACTTAATTACCATTAATTTTTATTTAAAGTACGTACTCGAGAGTTTTATGTGAACCTTAATGAGTCTTGGTCGAAATGTTCATAGTTATTTATAAATATATGACATAATTGGCATGCAACATGGAGCCAAGCCATCAAGTTTTGTTTGTAAAATAAAGCAATCGTTAAAATATCACACCAAATTTACTAAGACAAGCTTGTCAAGAAAAGTCTATAAGATTGATATCAGAGGCAATAAACAAGTTTCATACTGTCAAAGGTGAAGGCTTTGTTATCAAGAATGTATGGGATTGGCAGTCTTGAAATGTCACGTGATAAATCCCTTATATTTTGGCATTCCGACAATCGCAATCAGTGATTGAATTGCACTTTGTCTCTGGTCGTTAAATATTACTTTTCAAGCCAATACGTGTATTATTTTATTTAAATTCAGTTGATTAGTCAATAAATTAACACACCATCAATGTCCATTTAGGTATTCGCGCTTGTCATATTTACAAGCTTAGAATACAGAAAGAACTAGAAACCGCGTTCAACTGTAATTGCAAGCCGCGCTCTGTGTCCGAATACAAGACAAGCGTCCCCCACTAGCCTCCCTTCCCACCCGCGTAATGTTGCTAGCTCAGACATTTGTCCGTTTTAGGAGTAAATTCTTCAGCAGGGAAGCTAAAATTTTAAATAGTAATAATGTTACCTATAAACATAATTTCATACACCTCTCCCCTTCCTCTCTCGCACACACACACTACAAATTTTATAAATTTGTTTCGTAATCGTAATAGGTACGATGTTAGTAACATAGTACCTATTGTGAATGTTATGCAATTCTAACAATATCATATAATTATATAATTACATATACAAGGTGTAACAGAACACAGGCGCAGTATCTCAGACAACCCAATTAGAATATTAAATTATAAGTCTAAAACAACATCTGTAACTAAATAAATTGAAACCAAACCTAGAAATTTTTTCATAAAATAGTTATCCTTACTAAACACAAAATGTATGTGCGTCATAAGATATCCTTACGCAGTCGCATACACTCATGCAATATTAGCGGCCGAGACGCACACGAGTGCATTTTCTTGAATTAAGGATTGTATTAATTTGTCATGATACTTTGTTTCCATTTTAAATTAAATGAAAGATTTTGCCGTCAAAATTTAACACCTAGTTTTTATGACGGAAATCGATTCAGAAGCCGTTTCAATTGCGTTTATTCTGTTACACGTTGTATATGTAGTTTTTAAGTCCTTATTTAATTCTGTTATTGTGTACAATAAAGAGTATATCTATCTATCTATCTATATGGGTCGCACTGATAACCTTTCTTTTTTCAAGTTGGTTAAAATATTTTTTGATTTAAGTAGTTATTAATATACTACAAAGAATAAAAGCCCTCAATAGGTAATAAAAGAAGGACAAATCAAAACTCTCATATTTGCAACACTAACAAGATGGATGCATCATTCTCTATGACAATTACAAACTAAACAATTTATTCAATAATTAAATAATACGATAAGTGACAGCGCTAGTTATACGTGAAATGTGATCCCATCCTGTTTTTTTTAGCCCTGCTGCATTTTTATAGGTAGAAACGACACAAGACGTCATAATTTAAATAAATTGGACACGGGTAAAACACGTCATGCTATATGACGTTCACAGTACAACTGATCTGCTGCGCGTCAAACTACTCCATTTAGGCCGTGCGCGCACTGCCTTGCGGTTGCCGCAATTCCGGTAGTTCTACCGCACCGGTAGACTGACCGCAGTTTTGGAAACGCAAAATTTGTGAAGTATGGAGTGTCATAGAAGTGCGCGCACTGCGGTGGAATAAACGCGTGCGGTAGAGTCACCGGTGGCCCCGGTCATTCTACCGGTGTGGTAGAACTACCGCAATTGCGGCCACCGCAAGGCAGTGCGCGCACGGCCTTATGAGTAGGTTTTGTTGCTTCAGTATTAGGCGCGCTCACGGCTTCTAGTTCTTTCTGTATTCTAAGTTTACGAGTATAATGAAGAACTAGGCGTTTAATTAACTTCAGTTAAACTTAGCTGGAGGCTTATCGTTTCATTATCTAACCAGCTGCCACGAAGTAAATTGGAAATTAAACTACAATTACGTTCGCAAAGACACTGTCTTACTTATTCCGAAGCACGAGAAGTAAACTCGATGTTGTCGGCTGGTTCTCTTAGAACACGTTGTAATATAATATTTTCAAAATACACCTAATAAAAGCACAGGCCGTAACAAAGTATTCTTCCGACAAGATTGACGAATTTTACAAAAAAAAAACTCATTGATTGATATTTAATCTGGGGATCTTTGAACTTTCTGTCGCGTGTACAATGGGCTTGATGCTCAATTATATGTTAGACCTCCGTGGGTGGTCCGATGTGTGCCTTTGCCCTATAATCAATAAAAATGCGCCTATAGTGTACATGTCAGTCGAAGTGACGTTTTGACGGAGTCGGTGTTAGATGATAGGTACCGGTTTTGTCATAGATAGCATGTACCCTGGCGCTTAACTTACATTAGTATTATCCGCTGATGTTACGTTGACATTCCTTCCTATGTGGGATTATGAATACGTTCATAATCATCTTGCTGTTACCATAATTATATGAGATGAACCTTTCCCATTCTGGGACATGTTGAAAGATGGTTGTCGATTGCGGAATACTTTTTGATGTATCGAACTTACCATATAATAATAAAAAAGGTTAATTTTGCTCCAACAGACATTTACGACACAGGAGAACATAAAAAGCATATATATTATGTGATGACAATCAGCCCCTTTCATAAAACGATCCTACCAAATTCAATTCTATTATAATTTTTCTCCGTAGCTCATCGTTACTTGATAAATAAATAACATTCTGTCTACCATACAACTCTTTTTCCCAGTAATTCTATTTACGTGATTCCATAAAAAGTAGTGTCCAACATCTACTTGTAAAAACTTGATAAATGTAACGCGCGGTTATATTTTTGCCCGTTCATCCACAACGAACACTTATTGTAAGACAACACCCGCCGTTTTAAGTTTCTCAATCAATAATGAGTTCAAATTATATCTATATTTAGATGATTATATCACACGTTACTACAATTGCTTGATACCTACTTACCTGAATTAAATGTGATCGTGAAATACGTTTATATATAAGTACATTGTTTAAAAACATTATGCAAAACTAAATTACTTAAAATAACGCTTAACTAGATCAAAACATTCATCCTCAACGTAACGTAGGTAACCAACAGACTGTCGGCATTGCCAATGTGAATAATTAAATCCCATGAAAAACAATACTTGTCAAAAAAACCAAGTCTCGCAACTCAGTTCTTCTACCGTAAAATGTTGTGTTGTGAGATCCATGTAATACCAAGTCGGTTATTCGATTATTGAGTCCCTACTTAAGGGACCTTCTGTCTTAAGTTGTTACGTAATTATCTAACCTAACAACATGCCTTCGAAATTGGTCCCATTTTCATAAAAGTCAGGATCTGATGATGGGATCCTGGAGAAATCGAGGGAACTCTTCAAATATTATAGGGTCACCTATGACGTTTTGGGTATTTATTATAGTAACTTGTGCAGTTACTCTCAAAAAGTACCATTTGAGGAAGTGGAACTGATGATGAAGACCACAGATGGCCGCTGAAACTACTCAATAATAAGTATTGAGTGGATTGCGATTCGATTACTTGAATATGGATGTTAAGCACTTTATGCTCGTCACAATACATATGGTGATGTAGAGCTGATGGTCAAGTACCAGGAGAACTCCTCAATAATTAACGGCTTTGCATTGGAAAAAGCAATATTTTGTAAAAGGTTATAAGTAATAGACATTTAGGCTCTTGTAACTAGGTAAATTAAAAATAGACCAACTAAAAAGAGTGAAATAATTTTTTTTTTCAAAAAAATTAAACCGACTCCCAAAAACACTGCAAAGTGAAAAATAACTTTAATTTCGGAAGTCGGTGCCAAAAACGAAAATGCAAAACTAAAGACACCGAGTACCGAAATTAAAGTTATTTTTCACTTTGCAGTGTTTTTGGGAGTCAGTTTAATTTTTTGGAAAAATTTTTTTGTAGATAGTCCTACTTTTTTCCTTCCGGTACCTTCTATTTCTTGTATACCAATAACGAATTTTCTCTCTGGCTTTTTTATTCCGTTGACCATTTTACAAGTTACCTTTGAAATTATTTTTTTATTTTTTTTAAGAATATGAAGATTACTAGCAGTGTGAGTAGAATTCACATTACTAGCAATCTTGTTAACCCCTCCAACTAAGCTAAATATGCTTGTGTCTGGAGTGGGTTCGCGGTTCATTCCGCTTCCGACGCTCGCCCGCGACGGTCGTACCGCTCCGCGCTCTCGATCGTTCCGTGCCTGAGTCATCGCTACGCTTCGTCACGCTCGCCGTGACGTCACTCGTAGTCGCCGACTACGACGCCTGGTCCGGATCCGCCTTTTTCGAGGCGGTGAAGGATATCCTGTTTCTATAACAGAGTATCGTCAAAAACAATTTGGTTTGGCCCCTTCAGGGTAAAACCACAGTTTCGTGGTCCTTGGTTGGAAACCTCACGGTGTCAACAATACCAAGGGGGTGCTGACCCGACGCACCCGCTGATCCCCTTCAGGGTGAAGCAGTAAATTGGAGTCGAGTGCTAGGTTTTGGCCTTGGGGGATCTCCTAGTCAAACCTAGTTACTGAGTTTCCTTTTCAGCTACACACCTAGTGTCGGTTGGGTGTGTCTACCCCTTCGCACTAGACCCAATAGGGCCCGGTTCGCACAATAAGACTGGCGACCGGTTACAAGCTTAGGGCTCACCATTAGGTACTCACCTCCCAGTCTCTACCCGACTGGGAGGGTTACACATCCCCGGACCCATCCATCCGGGGAGTTAGGCCAGTTAGGCTTTAAATAGGCCCCCCGCGGGAGAGAAATCTCCAAAATTTCCCCATTCAATTTTGATCCAATTGCCAATCATGGCGAACTCCAATATTTTGGAGATTCTGTTAGAAATCCTTAGGGAAAACCCTACTATTTCCGCCAAATATGGCGGAAAAATCCAGCGTGAAATCGCTAATTGTCCCCCGGCTACCGAAGCCAACGTCGCTGATTTTAGTGACGCGCTTGACAGCCCATTATCTCCCCCGCTTGCCGATCAAGGCATCCCGGTAGGTCAGTTCACGGAAGTATTTATTAACTCCGATCCCATTGTTCGTCAAACAACGAACGACTTCCAGGTAGATAGTCCTTTATTGCCCCCGCCCGCCGACAAAGTCGTGCCGATCGCCCGATTCCCGAAATCACCCATTGTTTCCGGCCCACCTGCTAATCCCATTGTTCCTAAAACAATAGACGCCGCGCAGGTGTGCGCTGCACCTGAATTCCGTGAAATGGACACCACCGAACCTGTGTCCAATAACAACTCTGACAATGATTTGTCATCATGCCCCTCGTCCTCGGAAGACGACTTTCAAGTCGTCACCGGTGGCAAGAGGAAGAAAGGGAAAACCTCCCAGGCCAGCAAGGCCAAAAAGACCACCGCGTCGCCCCCGTCCCCAACTCAAACGCCCGTTCGACCCGCTAGCCCCGCCCCAACTACCTCTGCTCGAGCGCAGAATAGTCGTCCCGCCAGCCCGATAGCCCAAACTTCCTCAGCCCAAAGGAAGCAACGCCCTCCGCCCCCCTTTTACATCCAGGACAAGGGTAAATGGACTGATGTGTCCAAGATGTGTGTTGATCGAAAGATCAACTACACAAACGCCTGTGCCTGCCAAAATGGCATTAAAGTCACCGTCCCTACGTCGAACGACTATAGGGAACTATATCGCGCCCTCCGTGAAAGGAATATTTCCTTTCACACTTTCTCCTTCCCCGAGGATACGCCCACTCGTGTTATTATTAAACGTGTCCCTAAAGAAATCCTAGTACAGGATATTAAAGACGACCTTGCCGATCAAGGTATACCAGTGATCGCCGTCCATCGCTTACATAAAGCGAGAGGCGGTGAATTGTACGACATGGTTCTTGTCATTTGTGAACCAACCGAAGGTCATCACCCAATATTTAAGATTAAGTCTATTTGCTCCCTATCCGGTATCTCAATAGAAAAGCCCTACAAAACCGCAACAGTGGGACAATGCCACCGTTGCCAACTGTATGGCCATGCGCAGAGCAACTGCTATGCGACTCCCAGATGCGTCAAGTGTCTGGGCGAGCATAGCACTGCGGACTGCCCACGGCCTAAAGACCGAACCCTCTGTTCGGAACCACCCAGCTGCATTCTCTGCGGCCAGACCGGTCACCCGGCAAACTACCGCGGCTGTCCCAAAGCCCCCAAACTCGCTCCTAAATTAGCGAAGCGCGCCAACGCCCGCCAACAGAGAGAGGCACCTTCTTCTCAAATTCCCCAACGTCTCGCTCCTCAGAGACCGTCCCCGTGGAACAGGCTAAACCACGAAAAAGCCTTTCCCTCCTTGGCCCCTGCCAAACCTTTGCAGGCACTGATGGATATACCCATCGCAGCGCAGATCCTGCCTATAGCCGTGGCTACAGAGCCCACAGCCAGTCACAAACCCGCGCCTCAAACCACTGCTGCTCCTGCAGTCAAACAACCGCCCAATCCCTCACCCGTCGCGCATGGCGAGGCTTGCGCCCAGACTATACTGCGCCATTATAGGTTATTTATGACCCGCCAAGCCAGATCTCTCCGCGATGCCCTTCTGGCTGCCGAACAGCAGAATAACGGCAAAATTACGACGGCAATGTACAGCCAAATATTCAGCACACACAGTGATGTGGTGCTAGGTCTCGACCAGATGGATGCGATGGACTGATCCAATGGATTCCCAACGCACAAACCACACTAGGCCTCGATCCCTCAAATTAGGTATTTTCAATGCCAATGGAATTTTCAACCAACGCGCCGAAATAACTAAATTCCTCCGCGACCACCAATTAGACGTCCTCCTTATACAGGAGACCCTTTTGAAACCCCACCGCGCTGATCCCAAAATTGCGAATTACCGTCTAGTTCGCAATGACAGAACACGTTGCCACGGCGGCGGTACCCTTATTTATTATAGAAAGGAGTTATACTGCATCCCTCTGACCCCACCCGCGCCTCTCTCTCACCTAGAGTACTCTGCCTGTCGACTAGGCATGACTGGTCATCCTCCGATAACCATCATCTCTGCCTACCATCCCCCACCATCGGTCGCGTCTCTTGCTTCAGACGATCCTATCGCGCTCACCAGCGATCTCACGACTCTCTTCGGCCTGAGTGACTCCGTCTTACTAGCGGGCGATCTCAACGCCAAACACCCCGCTTGGAACAGCAACACGACAAATGCCAGAGGCAGAATCGTGTATAACCTAGGCGCGACCCTAAACTACGACGTCATCGCTCCGATGACTCCCACCCACTACCCACACGACCCCAACCATAACCCCGATGTCCTCGATGTGGCGCTCCTAAAGAATGTAAACCTCCGTTTACACTCCATAGAAGCGCTTCACGAGCTCAACTCGGATCACCGTCCCGTTATCCTACACCTAGGTTCCCGCTCGGGTAACCATGATCCTACCCAACCTCCTCCGACCCAATTGATCACCGACTGGAGGAAAGTAAGTGAAAAACTGAAATCCACCACGTCGCCTCAATTGGACACCATTCCTGACCACATAGTCTCAGTCGCTGACACGACGGCGGCGATCGACTTGCTTACAAATCACGTACAATCCGTCCTGAACGATTGTTCAAGGGAAGTTCCTGTAGTGGAAGACCACCGCTGGAAACTCCCGGACGATGTACGGAATCTGATAACCGAGAAGAACGCAGCCATCCGTGCGTACAGCGCTTTTCCCTGCGCCGCAAACAAAGCTCACATGCGCAACTTACAGCGTGCTGTAAGGAAACGCATTACCGAGCAGCGTAATGCGAGCTGGGACAAGATGCTGAGCGAACTTGAGCCCACCCATCTTGCCTTCTGGCAGCTTCAGAGGAAGTTACGATCCACTGAAGAGGCCACAATGCCTCCTCTCATTCGTCCCGATAAGAGTGTCGCCTTCGATAACTCTGAAAAAGCAGAATGCCTAGCCGACAGCCTAGAGTCCCAGTGTTCTCCCAGCTCTCAACCAGTAGACCAAGCCCACCTCGATATGGTGAACGCCGAAGTCGAACGTAGAACTTCCCTTCCGGCCGTCGAAGATCCCGATAATCCACTGGCCCCCATCACTCCTGATGAGGTCCAGGATATCATTAAAAGTCTCCAACCGCGAAAAGCCCCTGGCTCCGACGGCATCACCAATAGGGTTTTCAAACTTTTCCCCGCCCAGCTTATAGTGCTAATGACTGCCATCTTCAATGGTGCATTCAGCAATAATATGTTCCCCGCAACCTGGAAACAGGCCACCGTCATAGGTATTCCCAAACCAGGCAAGCCCAAGTCTGACCCGTCTAGCTACCGTCCCATTAGCTTACTCAACGTCCTTGGTAAAATCTATGAAAGGCTTATATATAAGCGGCTCAAAGATTTTGCCGAAGCAAAGAGTCTTATACCCAATGAGCAGTTTGGATTTAGAACCGAACACTCATGTATCCAACAAGTCCACCGCATCATAGAACACGTCAGCGCCGGCTTCCAACGGGGCGCAATAACGGGAGCCTTATTCTTCGACATAGCGAAAGCGTTCGACAAAGTCTGGCACAATGGCTTAATCTATAAGCTATACCAACTCGGCGTGCCTGACCGTCTCGTGCTCATCCTACGGGACTTTTTATCGAATCGCACTTTTCGTTACCGAATTGAGGGGGAGCTTTCCTCCCCCCATCCCATTCGCGCAGGAGTTCCTCAAGGCTCCGTACTATCCCCCCTCGTTTTCACGCTATTCACTAGCGATATCCCCAAGCATAAAAATACTCAGCTAGCCCTATTTGCCGACGATACGGCTATCTATTATACCGGTCTTAAACCCGATGCCATCGCTCGCACTCTCCAAACTTCCGCAAACACTCTGGCCAAGTGGTTCCGGAAATGGAGAATCGAAGTCAATCCAGACAAAAGCCAGGCAGTCCTCTTTTCTAAGCCGCGGATAAACCCACCCTCCCCCCGTCCGATTACCATGTACGGCAAGCCGATCCCCTGGGAAAAGCAAGCCAAATACTTAGGCGTGGTCCTCGATAAACACCTTTCCTTCGCTGAGCACATAAAGCAGGCACGTTCGCGCGCCGCTTTCGCTCTAGGTAGGCTCCACTTCATTCTTAGCTCCCGCAGCAAGTTATCACTCAGGTGCAAGCTGCGTATTTTCACCGCGGTCATCCGTCCCATCATGACCTACGCCTGCGTTGTTTTCGCACACGCAAAGCCCTACCTCCTCCACAAGATGCAGACCCTTCAAAACCGATTCCTCCGTAGAGTCACGGGAGCCCCCTTTTATGTTCGAAATGAGCTTCTTCACGTAGACCTCAAGATGCCCACCATCCAGCAGTTCATGAAACGTGTCTCCAAGCGTTTCTTTGATACTGCAATCCAACATAGGAATCCCCTTATCGTATCGGCCGCCCAATACGAACCCTCGCGTATCTCTAAGATTCGCCGACCAAGGCACACCCTTGTCACTCCCGATGACGCAATCACCCTGCTCCAAGAGAGCCGTAGGGAAACAAGTACAGTGGCACACAAAAACAAAAACCGACCGTCCTTCCGTCCTCGCCGCCGAGGCCCGCCGCGACGTCCCCGTAATAGTCCGCCCCGACCCTTGCCAGAGCCAGCCCGCGACGCTGAGCCAGTAGCTTTAAATTCCCTTATTAATAATAAAAATGATATGATCCAGCCTGTCCCTAGCTGCCCTCCCACTGCGACGCCCTAAGCCGAGGTCCGTACCCCACAGGGGGTGCCCTTAGCGTGTAGTCGCCTAGTTTGTAAGTTTTCTAATAAGCCCTGGCTGGAGGCTTTAATTAATTAATTAATTAATTAAGGCAACCACAGGCAAGCCCGGTTAAGCAGCCGACAACCTCAGAGGTTGACCTGCGAGATGCCACACAAAAAAAAAAAAAAAAAAAAGTGGGTTCGCGGCAATAGTGTAATGGGTGGGGTTCGAACCTGCGACCTCTCGATCACAAGTTCGACACCTTAGCCTAGACCTAGATACCTATCTACACCTATTATTCCATTATATTATACATAATTATATACATGTACTTTATTAATTAACTGTAAATGTAACTTTGTAATCCCATATAAATATATGGGATTACAAAGTTATTTATGCAGTGATGTATCTAGAAAACTGGACCGAAATTGAAAAATATTTTAGTTTTTCCTTGATTCATACACTAAAGACTAACTGTATTCTAAATTTGAAGCTTCTATGTCTGCTAGAAGTGCCTTAGACTTTTGATGATCGGTCAGTCAGTGAGTGACAAAATTAAGAAACTTTGACTCGTTATAATGCTTAAACTACTGGTTCAAATTGAATGAAATTTGAAATATACCGTGTTTATACAATGCTTGCTTGGTTACTGAAAATTCAGGCTTGCAGTTTTAGCCACAACGAAGTTATACGGGGTCGAAAATGGCCTGAACTGCTTCGAGAAAAGTATGGGTACGGCCGTGCCGCTTTTTGCTCGACTTGGCGGGGGCACGGTACCCAGAAAACTAATTATTCGTTTTAACTATTTCTATTTTCTAAATAATTGATTTCGTTGTGGTTTTACATTTATAGGAACATACCTACCAATAAATATCTCTATCTTTAATATATGTAGTATTATAAATGTGAAGTTAAGATTATCGTCATATAGTCTGGAGTAGCACAAATACTTTTTAAATCGAGACAATGCGAATAATTTCCACGTGAGCGAAGTCACGTTAATAAGATGATAATTAAAAGTAATATTCATTGTTCATAGATACTTTTACACACTTTTTACATTCTATACGTTATAATTTTATAACATACCTACTGACCAAAAATGCGACTTGGAATAGCTGAAGAGCTTTTCTGCGTATAAATTCGGGCAGTCTATTTTATTTCACTGGTGGCCGAATTTTTCAGCACATTTTTCTGCTCTTCCTATTGAACACTACACAACACAACACTTTTCAACGCTTAAAGAATGTGGTATGTCGGACGTTAAAATTAAATTAATTATTTTACAGCGGCTATGGCATTTTCGCGACAAAGAAATAAATACCTAGCAATATTTGAAAAGTAATTCGTATTAGCATAAGTACCGTTATTCTGAAATAACCCGTGAACAATCTCTGAGTTCGCAGCCAACAAATTGCAATTAAACGCAGTTTTGCGTCAAAACACATCATTTGTGACATTTAGTCGCTGAAGTCATGTAATTAACTCATTGCGACCTCTGACAATGTAGCATTAAATCGGCAAGAACCAGCGCATACTTTGATGTTGCCTTTATCCTCAATGATGTAAGCTTCGTCTCAACTGCACATTTAAAGACAATAGAAATATTAAGTGCACCGCATAAACTTTGAAGTGCCACAATCCAAACATAAGCAATAACTAAATGCGATGTACTCATCCAGCAAAATATGTATACACTACGGTACAAAACTATTTATCCGTTTGCATGTTAGTGCAGCCAAAACTTTGAGACCTTAATTACAAATTTAAAACCATTATTGTGTACTTACAGAATGGCTAAGTAAGAAATTAAAAAAAAAAATACTATGCAACCGTTATTCAATAATAATAATTTTCTTTATTTCATTAACTTATAACTACTATAGTTTGTCTTACACTAAGGTCTCCTTTTAAGTTTGCGAAAAACCTGTGGAGGACCAGGAGGCCCTGCTCTACTAAAACTAGAACTTACAAATGTAGGAGTGTTTGTCAATCTTTTATCAAACCAGTTTTTTGATGGCTAATTTGGCTAAGTATTTTCTAGTGCAAACTTTATTGAATGCATCGTGTTTCAAAAGGCAACCCAAGCTAATTTCCAGCTTCATTTAAGATTGATAATGTTTATTTCTTCTTTTACATTTAATTTAATAATATAAAATTATGGGCAGGTGTCGCTGAATAACTATAAATGCACAAAATAACAAGAGTTCATTCAAATAACTTCTAATTACACACCTGTTAGCTATAATGATAATGTGCAGAATTTAACATTAAAATTGATTTATCAATTAATACACTTACCAATTGATGTTGTATAGCAATAATTATTTCATTTTTTTTTATTACTGATGAGCCGACTTTTGACCTCGATCTCGCCTGATGGTAAGCGATAGATGAGGTCTAAGATGGGACGAGCGAGCCCAGAAGATTCCTATTTACTCGTGCTTAAAAGGCTGAAAGGTCATTAAAGTACGAAATTACAGGGTACAGTTAGAAATGACCACTAAAATTATAATAACGATTGGGAGGTTGGCCAATTTCTACCAGCGTTCATCTACCCCTGTTAACGTCCAAAATAAATAAAGTTTTCTATTCGACCAGTCACATGCGATTAACAAACATCTCGACACATTCACCTAGTACAGTAGCCGGTACAATGTAATGCGCAAGTCTGAAGCCAAGAGTTTAATGACTTGTTATTAATAAAGTGACTGCTACACCGTAACTCTCAAGACATTTCTAATAAAATATTTGTCGTTAAATCGACGGGGTATCATCATCGTGAAATTTCAAAGCACATATACACTCCAATGAAGACACAATCTGTAAATGCTATTGAGTGAGCCGCATTGATTAAAATGGTGCTAGTGGCGAGGGTGAATAAATTTCTTGTCGCAATAGTTTAGCTTGTTTTTTGGTAGCGATTAAAATCAGAAAGCAATCTAATAAAATAAATGCAGCACTAAACCTCTTACTAAAATACAACAATCGTGCTGTGCCAAGATTTAAATTGTTATATTAGACAAGGATATTCAAAGAATTTTGTCAAATACAACCAAACATAAAACTAAACAAAAAATCACGTTTTCTATAGTATGAAGATAGCTTTAAATACTCGTGCGTGTCATCGCCGTACCGGCTCGTCACTAACGCCGACGGATTTTAAAAAACAAAGTGATTATCGAGAGTATTTTTCTTTTCAGTATTTTTAATTGCACTGTTTTCTTTTTGCGTGCATGTGCTTGAACTCTGTGCCAAGAGTTTCACGCGTGAAGATCCACAAAGAAATAGAGACAGTTATTTCTGACTATCACCTCTAGATGCGTGTGACCGCTACCAAAGTGTCAGACCTATGAATGAGTTCTCTATTAATGTATAACCAGAATTATTTTACTTCATATCATAATATGACCCTCCTAATAAGCGTCATTGTTCGACAGTCTCCTGAAACGTGCTCACGCTTAACAACGCTCGTTATTGGTTGTCTATTGGTATTAACATATTTTATTCAATGTGCAAATTATGTCATTGCTATTTTCGTATGATTCGTGTTGTCAACTACTTTTCTATTGAACTGTACTGTTGATCAGCCTCGAAAATAATAAGGCCGCTCATGCATAATTTTTGAAGCTCACTGTTTTGTAAATCAAAAGGATTAATAAACTTCATGAGAAAAATGTATAAGTCGTTATTGATTTAAGATAACTTAGATGTCAGGGTTTCATAAATTCTTTGCAAAATCGTTTAGCAGTAGCATCGTAATCGCCACGCCTAGTAAATATTGTCAGACCAGCACTAAATGGTTTTAAAAGCTGATCGTGCATTTGCGTCAGAAGCCTAGAACTCAGTGTTGCACAACGCACTGAAAATTTGTCATACTGATGCGCGGGAGTTCTTACTATGCTGCAGTGTACTTGGCTTCTGAAAGAAAGAAAATAATTCGAATCACGATCACTGTTTACATAATATCCATGTGACATTACTGTCTTCAGTTCTGGAAACTATCTTTTCCTGCTTTAAAAATCTTAACGAGTTTTTCCTAAGAATAGTATAAACAAATATTCTGTCTGAACAAATGCCCAGCAATATGATCATCTAATTTGATTTGTTTGTTGTGCAAATATAGCACCTGGTGTGACAACACGCACTCAGTATGTCCCTATAGCAACCTGTACCAACGATCTTGTTGAAATCAATAGCTCATTGTTTTACCAGCCGGCAGCAGTTATTACATAAACTAATAAACATTAAGTCCGTGTATCAATAGCAAACATAACGTTAATATTATTTATATTTTATTTCAGGTAAGCTTCGTTCACTAGTACCGGGACGTGAAAAATTCTATAGAGCGTAAGTCATAAAGATTTTCAACGTGTTTTTACCGTCACCTTTATAGAGAAACTTGGCTGTCTATGGCTGTCTTATTTATTGTTCAAGACATCACTATTTCCCGTACAGCTTGTTACAGTTTGAAAAAGACTAGGAAGCTATTGCTATAATTCATTTAATATATAAATGCATATTGTAAATGCGAAAGTCTGTCTGTTATATTTTGATGGCTGAACCGATTTAATAATTTTTGCATGTAGATATTTGTAGACGTATATCCTCATAAATAAATTAGAAGAACCCAAATTACCCCCATTTCTATAAGAACAACTTTTATTTAATTTTTCAAAAAAGGTCACAGATTTTTTTTGCTAAAACTGGTACAACCTAGCCTATCGCCCCGTACCCGCTTTACATTGAGTTTCGGGACATCCTGTATATACAGTATGTTAACTAACAGAGGGCATTCCCGTTAACCCGCAATAGTATAAGCACATCAATTAGATCGCCGCACACGCGGCTCGTCATTCATAAATAAATTGCGACGTTGCCGTCCTTCAAGTACGCGTGTACAGATGTTTCTTTTACGTATCAATTTAAAATTATTAGTGAATATTTTAATATTAAAAAAATAAAAACATTTTGTTTTCGAATGGTAATATTTTTTTAGAATGTATGGATGTTATACTGCTGCGGGTTAACGGGAACGCCCTCTGTTAATTAACATACTGTATCTTAAAAATCTTACCCACTACTAAATATAAGGCACTAATTATAAGGTCTGACATGTTTTCCAATCAATCTATTTTACTAGGTAAAACTAAGCGTCTTGCAAGGTAAGAAATAAAAAAAATAAAAATAAAATGCCTTTATTTACTCACCACAATATCTTTAAATTACACGTATAGATAGTACTATACACGTATCTTGTTATTGCGTGTTTTAGTTAATAAATTAAGTTTTTGTGAATATCCATATACTACTAAGGTAGGTAAGTAATAAGGGTATATATAAAGATTTACAAAAAGTAATGGCTTTTTAAACGTGAATAGACTTCTTTTAGGTATGCGTTCTTCATCAGTTCTTTCATATCAACAATAAAAAATATCCTAACCAAAATCTGTGAAAATGACAGCCATTTCAATATTTTGATAATTATTATGGCATGATTGTCGGCTTCATGGACAAAAGACATGAGATAAAATGGTTCTGTAGATTATCTTGAAATTTATTTATTTTTATTATTTTTTATAAATTTATATTATATTTATTATTCGTAAGAAAAATAAAAAAAGAAGTTTTTTGTGGTACAAAATGGTTGCTATTCAAAAATACGAGGCATACCTTTTAAGTTTTGTCGTTTGAAGAAAAAAACACAACTAGAACCTTATAGTACTTTTTATTGTTTATCAAAGTTTCACGACGTAGCTTAATACACTTTTCCATTCGCTCAAACCAGTTATAACATTTATTCCACTCTAAACTGGGGGTGTTCAAAATGGCTGACTTGAAAGCGTCGACTGCTTCTGCACCGGACCACGAAGACTTCTTAATTTTAGGAAATGTAAAGAAATCGTTAGGGCTTAGGTCAGGACTGTATGGAGGATGGTCAAGAATTTCTACTTTTTCCTGCTTCAAATACTCATTGACGAGCGCTGTGTTGAGAGCTTGCGTTGTCGTGGTGCAGGATGATGCGTCGCTTTGAGTTAGATTTTCGAAGTTCGGCGATGACTTGTGGTAAACAAACTGTGGTATACCACTCTGCGTTAACCGTTCTACGATCTTCAAGTGCAATAGTCGCAACATGGCCGGTTTTTCCAACGAACGTGGCCACCATCTTCTTTGAAGTGCTTCGAGAACGAACAACTTTAGTCGGCTTTGGCTAGTCTTGAAAGACCCAGATTGTAGATTGTTGTTTGGAATCAGGATCGTAGGCATAGATCCAAGATTCGTCACCACTGATGATGTCGTATACGTCATTTGACTCTCCTCGGTTGAACCTTTGCAGAGTTTTTTTTACACCATCTGACGCGGGCCGCGTAGTGATCGTCGGAAAGCAGATGCGGTATCCAACGGCAAACTAGCTTTCTCACACCAAGCGCTTCATGCAAGATCTTCTGAATGGTTGTCCCTAAGATGCCTAATAGAGCCTCTATCTCTCGATACGTCAAATGAAGATCTTCGAGAATTAGTTGTCTCACAGTAATGTTATCTTCAGTGAAGGCGGAAAATATGGAAACGACAGAACTTAATAGGCATGCCTCGTATTACTTACACAAAGTAAATAACTTATGATCTACTGAGGCTCAACACCTGGCTTGTGAATTTCAATTTTTATTCTAGACAAGAAGTTATCTTTGCCATCATTTCACGAATATGGTTAGGGACATAGAATTAATTAGCAAAATTAGCTTCGTAACGACAACACTGGCTTAACCTAACGTGTATTTGATTACACCTACGATTATTACAAGAATTGCAATTGAATTCAATTCAATCATTTTGCATCTGTAATTGTTGATGAATCCTTGAAATAGGAATACATCATTCTTGACTGTCCATAAATATTAGTACTTGGTAATAATAATTACGTTTTGTGGGCCATTAAACATTGACATATATTTACCTACTTGAAATATAGTCCATGTGGGTCGTTTACACATACGAGGCGTGTCTTACGTGTGATGAGTGAGACGGCTCATTACAATAAGTTTTTTTTTTGACATGTGTCTTAGAGCAAGCATTACTACCAGCCGCGTTAACAATATGTTATGAATGGCAAGGTTGAAGCGCTTCTGAGGCAAGTACTTGCTGCTGCCGGGCTATTGTCAAATATTTGTCTGAAACAATCAGTAGCTCGCTTGCGAATTCAGATCCGCCATATTACTTGCACGTTCACGAGCTACTCTATGTAACCGAACTTATTGAAGGGCTGCGTTTTAATCTTAAAAACTTGAGTTTAATAATTTTGTTGTTGAAAAAAAAGGGATCCATACTATGTGTCACATTGAATGACGCCATTAAATATGTTTAAAATTATTGTCAAAGTGTTTATTCAATAGTTTGTCATTGGTATAATTCTGTCATTCAATGTTTATAAGCTACGCCCACGAGACATCCATTGAATACGCAGCATTCCAGAATGGTAGGTGTCGACATTTGACGCTCCTCAGTTTTATTTTAGTATGAAAAAATGTCCGTCAATATCTTGAATATCAACATGTCACTTTGTATAACTTAAAACCCGCCTAAATTGATTCAAATTTGATTTAATTATTACATTATATTCACCGAGTCAACTTGAAATTTTATGCCTTCCTCCCGACACCGATTTTTGCGTGGACGGCTTTATAAAACGGCTACACCGGACGTTATAAACTTTCTATTGAACTAGCGTAATGGTGCATTAAAGTCGCTAGCTGACACGACACACTGAAACATCCACAGTTCGTTGTTTTACGATAATGTTCCATATTATATTAATGTCCGCGTCACATCAAGTCACGTTGTTTGGCACCGACATAACACATAAAAAGGAAACCCCAGTTTCCCTACTGTAAACTCATCCTATATTTACAAATAGGCCGGGCAAGTAAACCGTGAAAAATAAATATTAGGCGATAAATCAGTGAAAATCTCCGGTTTACTCCAATGCTTTTATAGCTAATAAAAGCACCGTCAACTGTGGATAGTGTTCGGGGAATAAATAAGTAGTATAGATCGCGGCCAGCATTTCTAGAAACTCGAACGCATAACAGTGCACATTGGTTCAGCTTTGACACATTGAGGCGATGTTAACTAGTGAGCTTATTTACACGTGTCGAACCTACGTAAATCCTAACGAATAAGACTGTAAATCTGTAGCCGCTTTGTATGAAAACATGCGTATTGCTTGCTTCGTACTAAGACGATTTATAGAGATATTATAACTCTCGTTTCGTTACTCTGCATGTTGTGCTCATACAATATTATTTTAACGGCATTCTCTTGGGTATATTCTCATTCTCGTGCGTAAAAGTATGCACTTTAAGATCCATTATATTTTTGTGAAATGGTAGCTTATGTTGGTCTATCTCGCACATAAATTACCTGTTGAAAATATTATAATCGTAATCGTATATTATGTTTACCTACTTTTAAAATATAAATCTAGAGAGAAGAAATATCTTCGTAAGCAAGATTTATATTTTAAGGGAAACAAATTTGTTCGAAGCCAACATATTATAAGTACGTACGTTTTTACTTCCATGTGCATATATTGCTCTACTGTATCACCGGCATCACTGTGTGTTCGGGCATATTTATCATAAGTGTCACGCAAACAATAAGTGTCTTACTTCCACCCTTGCGAAGTGGTTTGCAAATAGTTTATTTTTTCATTCACACCCAATGTCTGCTAACTGCCATTCATAAATCGTCGTATGAGTATTATTTTTTCTTTTGACTATTTACGCTTGATCACCTGTTTTATGTGCACGTTCTCTGAAATTATCATAACGTGTTTCGCTGATGATATTCATATTTCTTAGTCACACTTCACACAATTAGCTGCAGTCGAAACGACTATTGGTATGCACCACAAATATTTAAGCTTGCTTTTTTTTAACGGTATCTATGTTCTCTTCTATTAATAATTTTGTATATCCAGTTTAATTGTAATTTTCTATAGATTTACAAATGTCACATCAGTGTTTTAAACAATGTGACAACGAGCAACCGAGCATAGACAAAGATATCGAGATTTCAGTCACTGTTGTAAGGACAACCACTGATATTTCCAACAGGTTTCCATTTTGTGCACATTTCGTAATGGCCAATGTCAGTTTGCTCCTTCTGAGATTTATACACTTCTTATTTTGATACTTCATACGTTGTTTTGAATAGTGTCCAAATTAACTTGTATATTTACTACACCATTGTTTTCATTCATAAATGATTCACCGTCGATCCCATTTCGTCTCTTTTCTACGTATAATTATTGTCATCGTCCCACGCGTTGTAGGAATGAGTAATGAGGATCTTGGAAGAATCATCTATTATGCTAGTAGCATACTGAGACCATCATTGTACTCGTTTAACACACAAACATAACTTAATCTCACAGCGGCTCTGTGTCATCTCATTGACTGTATTTAGTTGCTATTGGTGATTGGGGATCTCTGTAATTATTGTAATGAATTGTCCCTTAATTATTGCACAACAACAATTGACTTTTTTATTTATTGGCACAAAACACATTACAATCATAATGAAAAAAAAAATTAAAATATAGTGAAGTTTGGGTCTGGATTGCAAGAAGTGCATATAAATATTTAAATACAAACTCCCTTTTGGACCACAATCTCACCTGATGGTAAGCAATGATGTAGTCGTACGCTTGCCTATAAGTAACATATTCACCGTCGACTTATATACCCCAAGGTTATAGCTATCAGGAAACACGCTGTACGCACATGTTAAAGTATCCTCACAAGGTTTTGAGACTACTTTAATTTATTGAAAACTAGCGACCCGCCCCGGCTTCGCACGGGTGCAATGTTTATATTAAATATAGGCAGCGTTCGCGAGAATCGTTAACGTACGGCAGTTTTTTCAACGCCTTACTCCACAATTTTCACTACCACGAAAAATCCTATCTATTTTCCGGGATAAAATATAGCCTATACGGATTCGGAAGAATCCCTCTAAGTAATGGTAAAAGAAATTTTGAAATCGGTCCAGTAGTTTTTGAGCCTATTCAATACAAACATACAAAAATACAAAGGTTTCCTCTTTATAATATTAAGTATAGATACCATGATATGCCTATTCATCTTATTAATTGCAAGTGGTACCGGTTTCCTTAAGGATGGGAAATCATTCCATGACTGTCTCCCGATCTGGGCGAAGCGGGAGGGTGTGTCAAACTTTTACTTAAACCAATCCGTGTTGTGTACCGCGGCCCCGGAACGCAAGGGCAGCTGAAGGAACATGGTGAGTTTTTAGTCAATAGAAGTCTGACACTACCAAAGTGCTAAAATGTGCCGCCCCCCCCTCTAACTTCTATAATAATGGAGTGAAAAATCAAAACAAAATATACGTCTGTAGATCTTAATGTAAACTTTCAACCAAAATTGGTTTGAACGAGATCGGGTAAGCAGTTTTTGAGATGCAGCATATTTTCTAAAACCGCAAATATAACTTTGTAATTCATACAAACACTATGAAAAACGAAGTTATTTGGCGTAGTTGTAAAAAATGTAAATAAGCTAGTTTTCAGAAATTTGTAAGGTGTTTTTTTGTCAAATAAATATACTAATATTATATTATATTATTATAGTTACTACGGAACCCTTCATGGGCGAGTCTGACTCGCACTTGGCCAATTTTTTTTTATTTTCCCACCTGGAAAAAGAAAGTGGCATCGGCTACATTGGGACCGTTCAAGTATTACGTAAGCACTATAGGAGGGCGGGGGGTCTTTGCTTTGGTTATTTTTGATGACATGAGTGGTGGAGGGATCTAGATTGTGATTACGTCAGCAGTAATTATTTAATTTTTTACACATATAGCAAAACACATTGTCTATGCTTCAAAATGAAATGCATTTTTGGGGATTCCTACACATAATGAATTGTTAAATTCCGTGTCAGTAAAGTTTATTTATGAATATTGTGTACGTTACAGACTTCTTTCCAAACCTATTCCTTATTTTCTAGATTTATAACTGCTGCTCATGAATCAATCAATTGTATGTACCAATGTTTACGTAAATATGGAGGGGAGGGGTTTGCTTACTTTTGCTGACGAGGGGAGGGGTGGGTTAAAAATTACAAAAAATGTGCTTAGGTACGTAATACTTGAACGGCCCCATTTTCCCGAACTGATGTCCTAATATCTACTACTAGAATCTTCCCGCGGCTTCGCTGGCAAGTACTTAGAGGCTTTGTTTGGTCAGCGAAACTTCCAGCCTTTCAATTATCTTATCTCCACACAAAGTCGCATCGATACTTTACGCTTGCTAAGGTCCTTCACTGGATGGGTGAATATCTTTTCAAATCGATATTCCCCCATGCCTCGAAAAAACAACCGCGACCAAAAACTTATCGTGATGCTTAGTTCCATGGAGATCTCAATATTTCGTAAATTTTTGTTTTATTATACCTACTCATTATAACTTTCAAACTTGTGATGTGTTTTGAATAATTTAGTATTTACTCCTAAGTAACCACCCTGAATGGATAATAATTGTTTAGGATAAAAACTTTTAATATATATTGTACAGTTGTATGATTTAATAGTTTTTACAGCGCACGCGAAGAAAGTTAATTTGAAGGCAATTTTATTACCTCGTTTCGAACGATCGACATTTTACGAGAAAAAAAGAATGAAATTAGCGATACTAATTTATAGCCTATATAGCCTATAATAACTGATAATGTAACTTTATAAATCGCACATTTAGAATTGAAGTGGCTTAATTATTGGCAAAAATTAAAAGGCGCGAAATTATTGTGAAAGAATTTTTGAAATCGGTCTAGATGTTTTTGAGTTAATCCATTGCAAACAATAAAAACGTTCCTCTTTAAAATATTACTTTAGATACGTGAAAAAAACTTACACATGTTTACGTAATTTACGCTTACGGCGGAGTATAAAAGTTAAAGTTTATAAATGGAGAAGGATTGCATAAAGCTAATATTTTAACATAATGGTTTTGAAATAATTTAATATGTGATCGAATTTTTACCACCGAGCGACCACTAGTACAGTTTAGCTAAAATTATGCTGAAATTTTTTATGATTCAGCAGCTGTAGCTTTCATTGAATCTCGCTCTATGTTTGCATAATGCATGTGCATGACTAGACATTAGCCTATGGTACTTGACATCGAGGACAGGAAGTTGAATATAACTGAAGGAGCTCTGCGAGTTGTTAAATAAGCTGTTAAATGTTATTTAAATGTACCGTCACGCTCCTATCTCAGATCGTACGGAGTACTAAAAACTAATGGACACATACATACTCCTATTCTAGGTAATTAGTTTCTATTTTCTCCGTAAAAAGACTTTAAGCATAGCTATCTGCTCTATTGTTTGAAGAAAAGTGAAATTTTGACAACAGTCACACTATATGATTCATTTCATTTCCTTAATCGGAATAGAAAACTTTGATATTAAAGAAATCTTTACAAATACCGATATTGAAATTCGAAGATAAAAGATTAAAACAAATGTTAAAGTTTAAGTTTGAAATTGTGTAATAGGTCTTCATGTATAGCATAAATTAGAGTTTGGCGGTAGTTTATGCAATTGTATCTATTATTTCCAATGTGTTCATGAAATCTTAAGTATCTCGCATGTCTACTTCGAAATGACTTTCTTATAAGTAGTAAATATTCACGTAAAGCCCGTGCCGCCATAATGTGCCATTACATCTGTCCGACGCTGTATATTGTCTGTGAGCTACCGTACCGGCAACTTAACTCACTACTGCCTTTAGATTATCTGGTTCCCATTCATCATTCTCAAGTGCATCGCTTTCTATTAATACACACTACTCTGTTATGGTATGATATATTGAGTGGGCTAACTTATTCATCTTCTAACTTAAATACGATTTGATGTCTATGTTCATTAGTTTTGTTAGTTTGTTCCAACAGCAAGACTGTAGAATCCGGTTTGATTACTTAATAATCTAATTTGTCAAGCTTGATTACAAATCACCCGTCCACGACCACAATACTACAATAGTTCTCGTAGGAAACACCGAATACGATGTTCTTTGTTCACCAATGTCATATTAACTTAATTCAGATAGCATTTGCTTTAAGTCGGTTGCATTCGTTCAAAGACACGTAAATTTCTCGTGCTTAGTTCGTAGTGTGGACGATAAGTAATTATTTATTAAAAGACATTTCATGATAAGTAATTATTTTTGTTATTGACCCAGTTAGCATTGTTTTTCCGCTTTAATTTCGTTAAGGTTTGTCTCCAGTTAAATATTTGAAAAACTGCTACTTTGTTTTCAATTACAAGTGTTTTACTAACGGTTTATTACTCAAATATGATTGAATTATCTGATTCTGACAAAGAATGTCAGAATTTCAATCGAAACAAAATGGTATCTGCTTAGATTCTTCAGAGTTTGCTAAAGTAGGCTTTGCATAATTACCTACATAGTTAATCACAGCAGCTTTTTTGTGATATAATTTTTTTCCCAGAGCAGTCTGTATCTGTTAATGTCACTTATGTGCCGGGTAATTACACACACACATTTTAATATATCAACATAATGATTCGCGTGATTCAAGTCTGCGTGGTTGGCCGACGTAAGTGAAGACGGTCGCTACTGACCGTGGTGCTGCGTTTACGCATCGCCGCTCAACGTGAGAAAATTCCCCTTCAATCCACATTGTTCTCAATTTGCCCTCATATATTATTATTCAGGGAACATTAATTTCAACACTGGCATAAAACAAAGCTATTAGTGACTGTTAGTTTGACGCTCAAAGTTTTACTGATTCTAAAGTGGCATATTCTTGGAATTCCCTATAGATTTAACCTGTTCAGCAAATATGAGAATGGCTTGAAATGTTATTTATGGTTTCTAGTCCTTCACATATTCCAATAAATCTTCATCATTTATGCTCCAATTGTGACAGTCAAGTTTAATTAATGCACCACCTTGTAATTTCACTGTCTAGACCGCGCGTCCGTTTACTTAGTTTGTTATTATGACGGCCGTTGCATTGGCGTCGTCGTTAAATTACAAAATACCACCACTGTTCTTGGTGATGAAAGAAATTAATTGTTTCCGCCGACCGACTCTGCTAACGAAAGTGATTTTGTGACTTAGTCTATTCTAAGACTCATTTATAACATTTGTTTCACTGGAACTTCAGCACAGGCGACTGCGTGCAGATGGCTATTTAATGGCATTGTTAAAGAAAACTTATTTTATGATAAAAAGATGGTCTTTAAGAAACTAGACAGACTAACTGAAGATTTTACTAAAGTTAATGTTTTCTAGTTTCGTTAGCCGAATATAGGTACCCAAATATCTACACTATGAAGTTACCACATGCAAAAACAGTTGCTTAACTTTTCAAACTAACGGTGCATTGCCTAATCGGGTCTTTATTTTATAAATATGCTAAATTGGAAATTAACAGTAAAGTGTATTAGTGATGTTTCTCAACTAAACTTTGTATATCTTGAAATATGTTGAAGATTATATTATAGCTGTCCAGGGGTCGAGTTCAAGCCAAGCTTAACACTGTACGTGTTTATTTTATATATATATATATTATGTAATTTAAAAGATCGCTCCAAGAGCCATAAAATTGAGTTTAAGGCTTTTAATAGAAACTACATATAAAACCTTATAATGAGCGGTGTGTCTTCATGGTGGAGGATAAACATCTAATCACCTAGCAAAGCGTCCAATTTCATGTGATAATATCGTTCTTGGGCTTGAAGTTACCGTATTAGAATAGAATGAGAGAGAGGGATTACAGAGTGAACGCGCCGCGGTCTGCCACCATTGTGGCCAGTGACAATGCAAGAGAGATTGCATTGCCATCTCTGGAACCAGTATGCGTACGTGTGTTGGTTCGCTGTCGCAATACTCTAGAGAGGAAATTGTACAATACTATATATTGTTACATGAAAAATCAATGTGCTCTTAACCACACTAATGCAATAGAACAGATTACGTTTAAAGTTAACTAACTGTTAGTAGGATTCAAGAAATTATCATTCAAGTAATTAGGTAATAAGTGACATAAATTGTTCACCAAATAGCGTTATTCATAAATCAATAACTTGTTTTCTTGTTCATACCTGTTCTTCAACAAGAATTCATCTTGCAGTTATATCAAAATGAAAGTAAATAAAGTATACCATTAATTTTGATCAAAAATCCAAGGTAATTTAACAACGCATGCTTTTCCGTAGGTGGTCCCCGAAGATCGATGCGGCAATTGACATTTGTCACTCAATGACACACAAGTTGCTTGCTCTCCTATTATAGTGAATGCTCTTCCTACGCGAGCATTCAAACATCATTATATTATAAGACTTATCAATAAGTTCCAACTCAATTTCAATCTTAACTCAAAGACAAAGAGATACATTTGGTTTACATGGTCTTAAAGGAGTCTAGCAAGGCTAGAATTACGTACATAGAACGATCGCGATTGCGGTTGGAGTAATCTGAGTAAATGGTAAAATTAAACCTTGTTAACAAATATCACTATATAATGTGGCTAGGCTACCTGCTTGTGGATCGGTCTACATTGGTGCAACTTATCAGAATCCCACATATATCAGGTAATCTAATAAATTAGGTAAATTATGACTACTAACTTAATTTAACTTAATTGGAATATTAATTTCATATTAAAATTCATGGTCTTTACGATTGATGGGTGTTCAAATCACTAATGTGTTCCGCAGTTGTGAAAATATCAAAATATACAGACTTCTTCCCCCGCAAGTTGAAAGAATTATCTCCAAGAAATGGGTTAATGTGATGCTCGTAGGCGATGAGCATGCAAGCCGTCGTTAAAACATTTTCTGTTACATCTGCAAGCCTCATAAATAACTCCTGCATGTTACTTTAAACGCCTCCATTATACGTTATAATGATAGTGCTTAAAGTCGTGCTTTTCACTGAGAAATAAAAGCTTGTGGAATAAACACTAAAGTGTTAAAAGACGTAGAAACTTCAACAGGTATGCGTAAATAGCTGTCCAGCTCTAAAATCATCCATCTCATAGTTCACATGAGATTGAAGTGGGTACTCAAGTTTGGTGGCTTGCGCAAGAGTGACCTCATACGACATATTCCGAAACTCGTTCATGTCAAATCATAGTACCTACCGCGTCAAACCCCGCGGCCGCGGCGCCGGCGCCGAGACGTGGAGTGATGGACGGACAGCCCCTAAAATCACCTGTGACAACACGCCTCTATTATATCGCTATTGTTTTTGTTTAGAAGTCTCATTTACTAACAAAGACTACTGCATTGTTCTACAACCATTACAAGTGTTTCGGCACCTGTCAACGTCAGTTGTGACATGTTACAAAAGGAGTTTTTTTAAACGATCTGCTTTTGATGCAACCTTGTATTGACCATCCGACGATTTAACTTGTCAAATACACAAATGCTGTCTGTAACTATTACTGACCGATTAATCAACTGATTTAATATTATCTTTGTCATTAGCATGACTCAGTTATTTTGTAGCAAAACCTAATAAATAATAATAATAAACGCCCCATAGGGTTCATTGGCAGCCCGGGTTGCGGGAATTGTCTAACGAGATACCGCGCTCCGGAACGCCAGGGCAGCTGAAGAAACAGGGTGGGTATTTAGTCAGCAGAAGTCTGACACTGCCATCCACTCCACCCAGAGCGAAAGTCATTCGATGATTTTCCATCAGAAAAAAAAGGTGTTGTAAACGCAAAATTCAGTAGCCATCCGCTACCAATTAAGTTGTTCGGCGAAAGAAAAAAATGAATATGTAGCATAAAGATCTCATCCTAAATGCATCTGCCATCAATATGCAAGAAAAGGTGGCAATTAAATACATAATCCATCGGCTATCACACGGGCACCGTGGCGGGTTAATGGCTTGTTTACTCACTCTGCCGCCCTTATATGGCGTGAAAGCTCCTCCGCATTGTCGCCAGCCCCTCAGCGGGCTCTGTATGGTCAGGCGGATACGTGCGTCTGCGCATATGAGCCGTATGATAGCGTGAGAGATTAACAAATTGAAGAGAACTCGCATAACTGTACTGGACTTATTTTGCAGATAAAAATAAACAAGTATTTTCAAAGGTTTTTTATCTGACGAAACATTATGGCTTGAAAGTTTCTGAACCTACTTTGAAATTCGGCAAGGAGTTATCACTAGATAAGATATTGGTTGATCAGTGGCTTTCTGTTTTGATCGTTTCATCGAAGATAAAATGTTCAGCACGTGCTAGTACCTGATAAGTCCTGCTAATCCTGCTAATATTATAAATGCGAAAGTTTGTGAGGATGGATGGATGTTTGTTACTCTTTCACGCAAAAACTACTGAATGGATCTGAATGAAATTTGGTAAGTATATAGTTGGCAGCCTGGAATAACACATAGGCTACTTTTTATCCCGAAATTCCCACGGGATCGGGATTTGCGCGGGAAAACCTTCCCACGCGTACGAAGTCGCGGGTAGAAGCTAGTAGCTTATAATCACATTACAACTTCACATATTTAAAACGGTATATCATAAACAGATGGTTGTCTGATTGCGCGTCTGGAAATTAGCCGATGACTCATTACCTCTTTATCTGGATAAGGAAGATAAAACGAGACCCTCTGTACAATGATTCTTCACGTACAAGGGGAAATCGCGAGCTTGTTTTATAATACTTTCGCATCAGCCGACCATATGGTGTTTGAACTACTTCGTAAATGATATAGCGAAATTATTGAATACGATTTTTTAATATAATTTTGATATTATCTCTTATTCTTCCCTGTCTCAGAGGATATATGCGTTATTCAGATATTATCTGTATATTAATGCAGGGTTTTTCACTGACTGCTAAATATGTGTATCTAAGCTCCTCTAACAGGAAATAATCAAATAATATTGGTCTTAACGAATGTCCTGGACAATGAGTCATGCGTAGCTTATCAAAAATATGTCATAACTCAATTACATCACTGCGGCCGGGGTGGCCTCAGTGCGTTATGTTCGCCAGTCATATTATTAGAGGTGCAGCATCAGAACTATCAATATATCTGTCAGATGATGTCATCGACTATTGTCGTAGCCTTCAAACTTATTACAGATCCGATACTTACTAAAAATATTGATTACCCACATGATGAAGCTGCTGAGATTGTCTTATGTTTCCAATTAACTATAACCATTAAAATAGTGTGTGTCACAAACAAATACATACCAAAGCAATTAGGTATTGTAAGTTTTCCAAAAACTAAAATACGTACTCATAAAAGCAGGAATTTTCCACGGGACATAAAACTTTATATTTACTAGTAAACGTTTGGGACGGTATTCTAAAATTAACGAGTCAATATGACATGTTTCATGTGTAAAATTTATTCGTGCAGATGTTATCCACGAAGCTAACAAATGTATTTTTCTCTTTACAGAAATAGCAAAAGTTCGAGCAAGTTTATTCCAAATAAATGGAGTCAAGAAAGAACCGCTCGTTTTACCAGAAGCTGAAGGCATGGTCACCACACTCACAGAAAAAGTTTACGTACCAGTCAAAGAACATCCAGATGTAAGTAAAAACATGAATAGTACTTTAGTTGTGATAGACTAGGGTTTATCTGAAACGCCAAGCAGTAGAGGTCAAGGGAATGAAAGCGATAATTACAGATATGTATTTTAATGCGTAATCATACGATCATAAACCGGGTAGTATTTGAATTTGTTGTTCGTTTTATGCAGTGTTTCCAATTGTTCTGGTATATTAAGCCACCAGTTTCCTTCCTAACCACGTAAGACCGATCTGCATTATTATAGCTCTGAGAAAATCTAATTAAAGCCGTATCGTTTCAAACTTTATGGATTAACAGAAACACCCAAGTTGTTGAATTGGCTATAAGGTATATTGGCTATAATTGGCTATATGTGATGTTATTAGGTCATGTGAAATATGAATTTCCTGTTGAGGGAGGAGAGAAATTACAAAAATATTCAGGGATTTATTTGTAGTAGGTACATTCTTTTACATTTATTTCCTAATCTGGACTCAAAAAGCTATGTAGGCGAGATGCTTTATTGTTGTGGTCGGTACAAATATTACTCTTATAGCAACTACGTATAAATAAATAATAATAATACAGAAAAATAATATATAGTGGAAGTATGTTTTAAGCTACGGTCCTAATTTATATAGTAACTTAACAAAAAATCTTACCCATAACACTTCAGTGCGGCGCGCGGCGGTGGTTTCAATAAGTAATCATAATATTTTTGCACTTTGTTTTGATCCCTTAAGCGGAAAGCCGAACGGACGATGACATGCGCAATGCTATTGTTTACAACTTACTTTGTCGTATTTATACAACTTATATTTCATTCAAAAATCATATAAGTATCAGAATGTGAATGAGATCTTTCTGCAAGTACACCGTATTGTTCTGACATTAATTACTCAACTATCAAAAGATAAAGGTCTTTTTGCACTGTTTGTAATGTAGTTAGTGCATATATCTACTCCTGCTTGGGTACTGACAAAATTTTCATGTGCACTATTCGTGAGCTATGCTCAACCGTAATGAATTTGTATTGCTTAGTAAACATTCAATCAATTTATTTATTTAATGGCGCATAAATAGAATCCATTTCAAAATAATTGTAGAAAATCTGTCGTTTAAAAGATCCTTCTGTGAAGCATTAGCATTGATTGAATTACAAAAGGGATCCATCTTAACTTTCATATGGATTTTTAACTGACGAGAATTCCAATAGATAATTTCTTCGTAGGTCTAGCTAATTGTTGAGGATAGCGAGTATTACAGTAACAGTTGCGTTAGTCATACATATAGAAACACAAGGTAGACAGGCTGCTACATTTGGAGACTTATGTCAGGGCTATCTCGTCTTTGGAATGATTGTTGCTTCTCGGGCGACCCTCGATGATACGGTCCATTCATTGTTACCAACTGAATCTTAGTCATTTGCAAACGAACATGAATAGAATGCCTTTTTGGGCTGGGTGCAATGAACCAAATGATTCATTATTAATCAGATAACAGAAGCACCATATCCGTGCCAACTTCGATTGCAGCTGATGAAAATATTGTCAACATTGTTCACATGTCGTGCTAAATGTCTTCCAATGTAATGTTCAGATTATATATAAATAACAAGCAATCTCGTGGGGCTTCGCTCCTGTGGACCTTATCACGATAAAAACATAACCTCCTTTTTTCAGTCGGATAAAAAGTCAAGCTACTTCCATATCATATTTCATCTAAATCCACCCAGTACTTTCGAAGATTAGCGCGTTCAAACAAACGTACAAACGAACTTTTCCGCTTTATAATATTAGTATCTGATAGATCTAAACATTCTGAACATGCAGATCGAAAGATCACTATACTGCAAACTGCAAACTGTTTGCCTCTGCGGGGTCTTTACGCAGATTGCGCAATTTCCTACCGACTGCTACTAAAACTGCGCTTGCCCAATCTCTTCTTCTCCCTATCCTTGACTATGCTGATGCAAGTTATCCAGATCTAACTGAAGTGCAGCTAGATAAGCTTGAGCGACTCCAAAATTTTTGTATCAGATTCATATTTGGTTTGCGCAAATATGATCATGTTTCTGAGTTTCGCACTAAACTCAAGTGGCTGCCTATCCGCCTTCGCCGGAATGCACATATTTTATCATTACTCTACAGTATTCTTTTCAATCCAACGACTCCCTTTTACCTCAAAGAACGTTTTAAGTTCCTTCATGACACACATGTTAGAGATTTGAGATCATCAGAGAATTTGAGACTTTTGATGCCTACCCATTCCACAAAATTTTACGACCAGTCGTTTACGGTGCAGGCCATTCGGTTGTGGAATGGATTGCCGGTGTCAGTAAGACAAGCTCAGTCACTTGCTGTTTTTAAAAGCTCGGTTGCCAATCATTTTATTTCAAACTTATGATTATTCCTTTGCTTTCTCCACACGATGTTAAAGAACACATTATATATTTATTTATTTTATGTACTTATGTATTTGTATATATATATTTTTTGTTGTATTTTTATTACTTTTTCCGTTATTAATGAGTATTTGTACAGTAGTACACTAATATAGCCCTCCCCATTTTAAATAAACCTCATAAAGTCCTTCCAAAGGTTGTCTGGAAGATATCGCTCTCAGCGATAAGACCGCCATTGTAACCAATTTTTTTTTTTTTTACAATATTGTTATTTAAGTGTGATTCAATTATTGGTGTACAATAAAGTATATTCTATCTATCTATCTATCTATCTATACTTTATTTGGGTTTGGTTAAATGTATGCAATTAGCACACTATATCCGATATTATCTGCAAACCTTTTCTATTTAACATTTTTCCAATGCAAACTGCACATCAAAAGTATTTATCGGTCCAATATTTCCTTTAGTATTTTATAAACTAATCCACATTAGTGAGATGTGTGTTGACTCATAGAGATATATTGTTGGCGCCATCAACTCGTCTGTGACTCCTTATAAGGTGTCATCTAACGAACCTCTGCCGCTGAATTAATTTAGTTGAATTTTATTACAATTTTGAGTAGCTGAATAACAATTACTGAATTTATCGGGTGATAATGTGAGAATCAGCAAATTTTAATGATATTAAGCTATGTTGTACTATTTTCAATGGTTTAGCAGTGAAGGCTGTTGATTGTTCTTTGATTCTGCACAGTTAGTTTATCTTTGAGTATCAATTACAGAAATTTAAGCGCAATTGCAATAATACGCCCATACTATAAAATGTTTGCATGAATGCTGCCATATGTCATTTGAATAATTGCGAGGAATCTAACAATGTAGACGTAAATCTTAAGTGATCTTTAAATTATATTGACAGTCGATCAAAAGAACCGTCCCGAGACATCGGTCATGTACTCAGAAATAATGATGAAAACCTTTAACGATGCAGATGCTTATCACATGAGTTCTTAGAAACTATCACGAATAGTTTCAGACAAACCGAATCTTATTGCTTAAAAAAATCGCTGTATTATGCCAAATCTTAAAATAATGTTTTCCCAATTGGTAATCATACCATCAATGTTTTATTCCCTCGCAAAAACTACGCCGTAAAGTAAACTTTATTTATTCTAGAAATAGACGTAACTGTACCAATGTGATTCGTATGTTGAACACATTGTCGAAACAATAGTTTCGGTACACTGGCTGCTGCTGTGACTAATATCTTAAAATGTTTTATTTTTGTAGCCGTACCGTTCATCTTTATAGCTCAGACAAATAGAAACGTGTTCATTCTTGATATACCGTTGTTGTGGAGTTTAGGGTGTATTTCAACACCTTTATGTTTTATTTTATTGACCCAGTCTCTATTTAGATCGTTTCAATATTCTACTTGGCTAGGCAAATAAGGAATATTAAAATTTCCAGTTGAGGTCAGTATCAGTATCAAATTCTCGGAGGTGCAACAACGCATTGCAGCTCCAGCCACAGAACAAATAATCCAAGAAAAAAATAACAAACCACATGTTTTCACTAGGTTATATTTATTCATCGAGTCATAAACAAATCACGTGTCATGTTCTGTTTATAGTAATAAAATTATTCCCAAGATTGAGACGTTATGCACATATTATAGAAATGCAAGATAGATTGCTACTTAGTTCATTCTTTTCCAGGTCCTCGATGGTAAAAAATGCGAACCAAACGCGGAACATGTTCTTTTCCGCATTGTAGGTATGGCAAATGATATGCTGAGCACATACGACTACGCTCACAGCTGCTCGATCATAGACCAGAGTTCCAACCTCATTCTGGTCCCACAGGTTCCTGCTTGCATTGCATAGTGATGTTAACACATCGATAAAATACGCAGTTTCCTAATGCAAATATTAATATTGATGGTCTCGCTGCATTTGAAACGTAATAAACGCATTCGTGCATATTCCCACCGATTATATTATACGAAATTATGAGTTTTTGGTGTGCAAATCGCAAACACGTTTAGCGCTTACAAATACATGTGCATCGTGGATTCTGTTTTGGATGATCTTGTGTTATTTCTATACAGACATATTTATGCTCGTCTCTGTAAACAATGTACAAATCTTCGTAAACGCCGAATTTGGATTGAGAAAGTTTCATTCACGTACATTTTGCCTCTCCCACGTTTTTTCACATCATTATATCGTTTCAAATAAAACAGATGTGCTCTACATACAACTGCAAAGACACGATCTTAGCAAAGAATCGACATCGATGCGGTCCATCTCTCGAAATCTGCTTCTCGCCATTTAGGACCGGGGGAGTTATTAAATCCTGCCATATCGGTGCGGCCCGTTACTTTGGCTTTTTGCTCTCCAAGAAGTACCTACTAGTTGATGCGCGTCTTAATGGAAGGTCTTTGAGTTGAGCTTACACTGAGAGACAGCAAGATATTTGTTATTTTAGTCAAGGAAACTTAATGGTGGACTTATTGAATTATGTGTAGGTGTATTGTCCTTATATGCGATATGAAGCAGCAGCTTTTTTGCTTTCGAACTCTCTATCTTTTTTATTTACTTGTATTTATATTTTTCTCGTAGCATCATAGTAGACTTTAGTTTAAACAAAATTTGTTGCTCAGCAACCGACCTTTTGCTGTAGTCATTGGTTAGATAGGAAATAAAACCTTAGCTACATGGTCAGTAAAATGATGGCCCATTTTAAAAGCCAATGACACTGACGTATTTGGAGGCGATGGATCCGATTCGGTAGTAAATTTCAGAAAGTATCACCGTAAACTTTTATTTAAATGATCTAGAGACAGTTCGTTTAGTTTACTTTAGCTATTTTCATAGTGTAATGTCGTACGGTATTCTTTTGTGGGGAAATGCCGCCGATATTCAGACAGTCTTTGTTTTACAAAAAAGGGCTATTCGTTCAATATATAAATTAAGTCCTAGATGCTCCCTCAGAGATAAGTTTAAAGATATTAATATAATGACTGTGCCCTGTCAATATATTTATGAAAATATTTTATATGCTCATAAAAATATAAATATGTTTAAAAAATATAGCGATATCCACAATATAAATACTAGGAATAAGCACACATTTATTGTTCCTTCAACTAGGCTCAAGAAAATTGGGGGCTCATTTAGATGTCAATGTATACGCTTTTACAATAAACTTCCCAGTCATATCCAAGAACTAAGCCTAAATAAATTTAAATCGTTTGTGAAGCAGAAACTTTGCCAGAAAGCTTTTTATTCTGTCAAAGACTATCTTGCTGACAAAAATGCTTGGGATTGAGCTGCTCCAATTACATTTATGTTGTAATTCTGTTTTTTTTTTTTTCTTATTACTTTTACATTACATTTTTCTTTACTTTATTTTATTTTATTTTAATGATTATTTCATATATACATTTTACATGACAACATTATTTACTTTTTCAAGTAATAGAATATACTTTTAATTTTTTTTTTACTTTATCGTTTTTAATTTTGTTTGCATAAAATGACAATATTTTTTTATATTTTTTGTAATAGCAAAAGCTTTATTGTGAATGTGAGAGCAATGTGAGATAACAACAAACATTATTAATAGATTACCGCACTGTCTGGCAGTTTGAGTGCTTTATACGGCCCACCCAAATGTCCTAACTTTGGTATTGTTCGTCAAATCGTTGAAGCTCCTTAAGATATAAGTTGAGCTACGCGATATTTGACAAATGCTTGCACTGTTTGGACGGACCTGCTCAAATCTGTATGATTCTGTCCTTTAAAGGGCGCCACAGGCATAAACCTACATGGCTCTCATATGATTTGATTACTACACATTGTATGGACTTTAAAAGAGACGTTGACCTCTGAGTTTGTTTCAGTGTTTCTTCTCGGAGTAGTCAGTTAGGAAACACTGGCCTCATCTAGTTTAAATTTACGAAAAAAAATGACGTGTAAAAGTGTTACTTATAACCCATTTGCAAAATAAACATCATTATTTCATTATTTCAAACAGAACCGATAGCTTTTTCTGTATTTAAAATCGTTCTTTTAGGCAACTTAAATGTTAATAGCTGGCTCAAATGTTGCTCATCGAAGTGATGAACTTTTAACTCCATTTGGGAACGTTCACACCTCTCTGACTTAACAACTGATGACAATTAAAGTAACTTTCACTAATAATGAAGTCTCTGTAAGTCCGTAAATCATATGAGTGTAACTTAACGCGTAAGTTTGTACTCACGCTATAAACTAGCTATTATCTAGGAAAGAACGCAAAATAGAATTATATTCGCCGACGAACCGACCGGACGGCTGAATTGTTTTAGTGAAAACATGTCTGGCACAAGCAGCGTGAGCTTTATCATTCGCGAGTGCAAACATCAGTAATAGCCCGCGAATGTGTTTCAAAAAGATTAAACAATTCGCGCTACTGCACCATCGAGAAACATGTTTAGGTTACGACCAGACGGGAATTTCAGATCGAATAGATTTACGGTATTTCGATCTATCCATCAATATATCGATTGAAATACTTAAGTTTTATGCATCCCGTTATATCACACTAGAATACTAGGCTGTCAAAATGTTTCAGTCTCAAACGGAACGCTAAAATATGCTAGCTACTAATATTTATCTGGCGAAAGCATCGAAGATACTACGACGGCCAGTACGACGTAAATTTAAGTCAAGATTTCCACAAACATTTCAGAGACCTTGCATACCACAGTTGTCTATAACTAATAATATAGTGCTCGGAATCATAATACCGAAAAAATGAAAAAATACTACTCCACATAATGTGACTCTGTGAAAAGTATGTTTGCGTTAATTTATGCTTCTGTCTCCGTTTATAGGCTTTCACATCCAAACATCTTTTTAACAAACAAAAGCTGTCTGGTTTGAGTTGCATCAGTGTTTTTCAATTTCGCGCAAGTTGGTTGTCTAAATTTGTGGCCATACGTGGGCGCCTGTGCCCTGTGTTTTTCTCTGACATCGTTACTTTGTATATAATTTAATGAAGTTTTCTTATGGCTTTAAAACCGTAATATTAAGCTATAACGTATGCAGTAAACGCGTGTGTGGGTGTGCCACTAATATCCGCTCCATTTATCTCTTACACTGTAAATCTGGACAAATGAAGAATGGATTCATTGAACTCTATTATATTCACTATTTTCATCGAGGAAGTTTCATATTCTAATTAATTTTCAGTTGAATCCATCGGTATTTTTGTAAGCTAGATAATGTAATTGCTACGTTGAGCATTCAAGATATTTAGTAGCATCTTTGTCGGCTGATAACAAGGAGTGCTGTGTGTATGTTATAATGAGGTTGATTGGATTGGTCCTACTTCACGTAAGGGTCACAGTTCAGCCGCCTTCGACACTAGCTCATAGCGGACGCTTTTGTCTAGCTAACCACGAGTTACTATGTACTTTAAGATTATCTGCGAGCGTTATCTCTAAACGCACAAACTTATGACACCATGCGAATGGTATTTGCCGCTAACAGATATCATTTAAGAAAAGCTTTAACATCCAATTGCAAAATAAAAGAAGCTTTACAATATAACGCAATTATTATCGTCAACGTTACTACTTCCTTATTATTGTTACTCAAACACTTTTTAGAGAAACAATGGATGACGGCAAAGTTTTACACAAAATAAGCTTACGCCATAGAATAAACATTTCATTACACAGCCAGCTAAGTAGTTCCTGCGGGAATTTACATGGACATGATATTAAGTACTTGACGAGAAAGAAAAATAAGTTGTTGCTATATTACGCATTCGTAAAGACAAACCAAATATCTAGATAGCAATGTGCAGAAACTAAGTAATTCTAAAATGCAATGCTATGTCTTGCCCGTTTCACAATTGCTGACTCCCACAATATTTTATACGTGAAAACAAACTCTTAAATGCAAATGGGATGATAGAGACTAATGGCTTAAGCTGACATTTTCACACAGTAAGACAAGGAAAAAATTAACTTTAAATGCTCGGGAACAGCTGGACATGTTTAATGAATGAATGTTTTCCATTGAGACTGAAAGTACTGAGGAGAACGCACACTTAATTAATAATGAAACTAGCAACCACAACCGCAATTTTTTAACTTACACCAACGACTTACACAGATATTTGTGTTTGTTGTTACAGCTGACTTACTTAAATGAGTAGGTACCTGAATAGATCCAACTGCATAGGAAATAGATATACAGAGTGTGGCGTACATAGTAGTCCACCGTTAAGGATTCGATTTACCAAATAATTTACTATAACCTACTACAGTTTTAACCATTTTTACCCAAGGGTTCCAGAGATATATTTTATTTTTCTTTTTTTACGATAATTCTACCTTTTGTTACAAATTTGGTTGTATTAAACAAAGAAACATTCTTTTCTTGTTTTGATTTCTGTTAATAACTGCCGAATACTAGAGCTATCGTAAAAAAATGTGTTTTTTTAAGTACATGTCAAGCTTTTGAACAAACAGAAAGTTCTTCTCTATTTTAATCCAATTTTTTTAAATAATATGGAAATAGAAGAGCGATTTCTGTAAAAAAAAATGTACTACACTCTCAGTGTCCATTAATTCTAAAACATGCCTACTAAATACCGATTTCTAAATGGTATCATTATAGCAGATCCTATTGTTAAACAGAGAGATATTCAATGTATAAGAAAGGAAGATTTTCATTAAAATACATTTTAAACTTTAGTTGCGTTAAAGAAACGTATAAAATACTATAACGGATAAAACGTAACATTTAAATTTTTGAATGTGATTTGAGTTACATAAATAACAGGGATGGGCCGAAATTCGGTTCACATTCGGTTCAACCGAATTTCGGCAGCTTGAACCGAACTTCGGCATTCGGCCGAAATTCGGTTCAGATGCCGAACATTCGGCACAAGAAAAATAATACTTACTTCCACTATTTTGACTAACATTTTATAGAATTAGAATAGCATTACTGTTATAAAATTATGTCTTTTACTCACTCATGGTCATTTATTTTAGTTACGAACATAGTAAATGTAAATCTTAAATTAAATCGGTTCTTCCTATTAGTCTTGATAATCTCTGCCTAATTAATTTGACATAATAATTAGACATACTATTACAAAAATTAAATAAACTTATTATTCTTCTAACAAACATCTGGATTACAATTCGTAAATTGAATTAAAAAATCACGTTTTTGATTCACAAACTAAACATTCATTAACTAAAGGGTACTTAATTTTCAAATTAACAAACTTTTCTCATCTATCTACTCACTCATATTTAAAATTTATCACAGACAGCCTATGGTGCAAAAACACCAAAAACTCTGCCTTATCTGGCAGAAGTTTGTTACGTTTTTTTTTCGTATACGTTTCCTGCCTCCGATAAAAGTTGCTCAGAACATACAGAGCTTCCAGGAGACGATAAATGTATTCGAGATTGAAGTAAATGCGTAAACAAGTCACGACGTGTCGATCTCGAGAAAGTGCGCGAAATTGAACCGAAATTCGGCCGAAGTTCGGATTCGGTTCAAACCACATTCGGCCCATCTCTAATAAATAATGCTGGTGGAAAGTACAAAGATGGCTGGGACAAACAAAAGCGCGACATTTTTTTTACCTGTGACATGTCTGTTAACAAAAAAAAAATCATTTTGGATAAAAATTGTTAAAACTGTAGTAGGTTGTAGTAAATTATTTGGTAAATCGAATTCTTAACGGTGGACCACTATTTACGCCACACCTTGTATACCTTCCAAGCTAGAAAATTCATTTGTTTCTTAATGCAGGATTTTTCAATTGTCTATAAAACACAAGTATAATTAAAATAAATCGTGCTTTTGATAAACTTTTAGATAGATATAATATACTTTATGGTACACCAAAAATTGAAACACACTTACATAACCTCATTTATATAACTTTGGTTACAATGGCGGTCTTATCGCTGAGAGCGATATCTTCCAGACAACCTTTGGAAGGACTTTAAAAGCTTTAATTGAATTGGGGAGGGCTAAATTAGTGTACTACAAATACTCATAACGGAAAAAAAAACTAATTAAAATATATAAGTATATATATATATAAATACAATACATAGGTAATTATATAAAATATATAAATGTAATGGGTTCTTTAACATCGTGTGGAGTAAAACAAAGAAATCATCATAAATTTGAAAGAAAATGGTTGGCAACCGAGCTTTTAAAAGCAGCGAGTGACTGTGCTTGTCTTACTGACACCGGCGATGCATTCCACAACCGAATAGCCTGCACCGTAAAAGAATGGTCGTAAAATTTAGTGGAATATGTAGGCATCAAAAGTCTCAAATTCTCTGATGATCTCAAATCTCTACCATGTGTGTCATGAAGGAACTTAAATCGTTCTTGGAGATAAAAGGGAGTCGTTGGAATGAAAAGAATACTGTAGAGTAATGATAAAATATGTGTATTCCGGCGAAGGCGGATAGGCAGCCACTTGAGTTTAATGCGAAACTCAGAAACATGATCATACTTGCGCAAACCAAATATGAATCTGATACAAAAATTTAGTAATTTAGTCGCTCAAGCTTATCTCACTTCACTGAGACTGCACTTCAGTGAGATCTGGATAACTTGCATCAGCATATTCGAGGATAGGGAGAAGAAGAGATTGGGCAAGCGCAGTTTTAGTGGCAGTCGGCAGGAAATTGCGCAATCTGCGTTAAGACCCCACAGAGGCAAACAGTTTGCGGCTCACTTCCTGCAACTGGGGACCCCAAGACAAATCCTTATCAATATAAATACCAAGGTCTCTTACTGAGTCACAGTAAGGTATAACAGCTCCATCAAAAACGTTTTGGGGAAGGGTCGTCCAGTCAATTTTGGAACGTAGCCTAGAGCTGCCAACAATAATGACTTGAGTCTTCGCAAGATTAACCCTCAAACTATGATCCAAACTCCAATCAGAAATACGCGCTAAGTCTTTATTCACTATCTTCACCGCCTCAGACAATTCTTCAACGGTAGCTTGTGAATAAATTTGCAGATCATCAGCATAAAGGTGGTAGGATGAGAGAAGTTCATTAGAAATTGAACTTACAAATATGGCGAAAAGAAGAGGAGAGAGAACGCCCCCCTGCGGTACGCCAGCAGTAGTATTGCATCATGAAGACAATGAACTTATGTTAAAACATTGAATCCCTTTCCAAAGTATTATAGTGAAATATTTTGATAAGAACTTGTATTACCACATCAAATTGTCACGAATCACGCGACCCTAACATTCCTTCGTTTCTAACTATATCCGAAACGGTATATACTTAGTGGTATAAAACAATTTGTCATTAGTACCTTCATACGAATATGGGTAAATGCAGCAGTGCATTTGGTACAAGTAAATGAGGTTGATCGGATTGGTTGCGCTCCGACGACCACGGGTCACGGGTCGTGGCCCGCTCTAGACTTTGTCTAACAGCAGTATCTATTAGTACATTGTCTTCCTATTGGTTTTAGAAGTAACTGCGCCTAGTACTTCGCAGTAAGTATCTACTCTGTTTGTATCAATTATTGCTTTGCTTATTGAATCATCGGCGTAGTTCAATGTTTACCAATATGTTCGCAGTCAACCATCTTCAGAAGATATACAAACAGCTACCGTAAACAATATGATTTTATTTTAGCTTTAATCATGGTTCCAGAACTGATTTTTATTAAGATTGTCAGCTTGTCTCCACTTGTGGCACTGAAATCCATTTTCCTTATTTAAATAGCATCTGTTTCATTTTATTATTAGTCATGAATCAATTAGTATTAATCAACATCACAGTTCGTCGTAAAAACTGAAAATATTGTACGTCACAGTTATGGAGAAAATTGTACAAATTAACTGGTAAATACAGGTTCGTGACTAATGACGGGTAAAGCTCGTTATGTCATTAATGTATTAAATGATTTATTCATCAATATGACTTCGCTATTGTATTTGCAGTAAGTTATTGTCTGTCCCGTAAATTCTCTGTACTTATGGATTAATCATTTTATCTTTCTAACCATTATACTCTTAGACCGGGCACTTATGAAGACGTGAACAGACTCAATTTTCCTATTTATACTCTATTAATGGTTGAACTGAGCGCTATTTATTCCATGATGAGATTCTTATGTTGTCACTTTCAACATCTAAACACTGGCGCGGCATGCGATGGAATAACGTGCTGTTCTAACCGTTTCTCTAGAATATTATATTATTAATAGGTTGTCATTATTTTCTAGTCAAAATTTAAACATTTCTGAGCATTTCTAAAAAGTGAATTACTGTTCTGTTGTCTGCCATCACCTAGTGTCTCCCAAACTTTTTATATGACGCTAAGGTTTTGCGTGGGAATATACATACACGTACTTTCATTGCTTTTCACACATTTTGAATCATCCAGCTATTATTTAATATTATTTTTAATATGCATCTGTCTAGCCCTGGCAACGGGCCGAGATCTCTAGAATTAAATAGTGCAGAAAAAGATTGTTTGTTACGATTGACACGGAGAAACCATTATATTGGGTAGACAAAATACTATTTCATCCTCTAGGTTTTAAAATAAGGTTAAAACCTTGGATTCTTCATTGGAACCGGCATGCGGCACGTGTAAGCTTATAATTTATGTAAAATAATTAGATAGTTTAGAAATTAACTTATAAATTAAATACCAAAAATATAGTCAGATACCTAAAGTAAGATTGAACTATGTATATTTTTTATTGACTGATTATCCTGAGAGAATATCCTGTTAATCGGTACGTCCAACTACGGGAAAGGTTAAAAGGCTTACACGCAACAATGAGTAGGATACTTTGAGGATACAAATGGTCCCCCACTTTTGGTTGAGTCGGGTTGCAGAGGTCGGGCGGCAGTGAACCGTATAAAATACCCCTGCCATACTGTTATTTTATGTTGATTTAACAGTTAATGAAAAGTAAGTTGATCAAGTAAACAATGATTTATCGGAACATTAATGTACTCTAAGCTTTACGGACAATCGGCGCAACAGCAGTCAGCCCTGAGGCGACTTCGTATGGCGTCGTGACCAATCGATGTACGACAATTATGTTAGAATTATACCATCAATCAATTGCAATATGGTACATACACACCCACCTGCCTGCACTCATCCGGCATTGTTGCAGTCGCACTAATGGTGGCCAATCACCGGCGGTCAATAGTTCAGTTGTTTTGTTATTGTTGTTCCATTGTACTTTTTCTTTGTTGAAGTTTATTAGGGCTTATATTTTGTATTTATTTGTTTTTATACAAGCTGCTTCTTGTATTTTGATATCATCATTGTTCTTTTCTTGTCTGGGTGTTTGGAACAATGAGGCTAGTTTTGTTATAATGCTCCGAACGTCGTATCCTAATTGCATCGAAAATGTATTATTTTGTATCAACAACATTGTCAAAACCCGGTCCAATCGTATCGGACGACCAGCTGCCGATGTAATTCAGATTGTCCTTTACCACATTGCATTTTTTCCCTCTGCTTTTCACATTTACTTGATAATAGTGTGGAAAAATACATGGTGTTACTGGATGCAAACTAAAAACTAAAACTCAGTGAACGAACGGTCGCAGATTGTTGACCGATTTTTTTTTGTTTGCGGTAAAAAGCATGCATTTTGAAATTACCTGACCAATAATTATATCTAAAAAAACATTTTATTTTTATAGTCGAGATGTTTTCTTCCATACTTTTGATCATTGCATCATCGAATTTTTGTTGTTGATTTGTTTTAAATTACCATATAAACACTTTTATATGTACGTAATAATTAGCAAAATCCTTTAAATTTTAACCGTCTTCCATACTTATTATTCAAACTAGTTACAAGAACAATATGATTTATTCAGAGGCATGTTGTTTTAGCGGAACTTTAGGTAATAGTAATAGTAATTATTTATTTGCATAGTAAAGTGAAAACATGGATGTACTTTGAAATAGCTTCGAATTATATCATTTTGTTGTACACAATAAGTATATTTTGAGACTCTAGCACCCTTGCTAAGTTGACCCCTTGTAATCAATGACGTGGTTGTAAATAAATATTGCCCTTTTACCAGAAAGAATAATCAACTATGAAATTTTCAATTAAATGTTTTTAAGATATGAATATGAATATTGTCATGTGACTGGACCTACATTATTTTATGATCGTTTGAATTGTTTGCTTAATAACAGTATTACAAAGTTTTAAGACGAAATGCTATAAACTTATCAAAACACTCATCCTCCTGAATAATTCTCAACATTTGAAAAGCATTTTGATGTGTGATACATATTCTATAATTCACAGAACCTACATATCAGAAACAACTTCTGCATGTATCATACCTTTAAAATACCTGCACCTGTGTCTTCCAAGAAAATCTAAAATAACGTAGTATTTCCAAAGAAAACGTCTCATATATCAATGATATGAAAAGCTAAGCAGTAGTGTTTATAACGGGTTTTAAACAATGACACGAAACGGTGAACCGCGTAAAGTTATAATGATAATAATGAATATTTTAAAGCGATGAAACGGCATTTTGCTTGTTATCGAGTGGCCGAGGTAAAAGTGTTAGCGACAGGCGGACTATCGTCAGAATTGAAAGCTGTTCCTTCGAAAAGCTATTTTAATGCGACAGGCAATATAGTCGACTTGAAACTGGAATTCAATAAAAACTATGTGGAGTTTACAAACGATGCCGAATTCTTAAAAAAAGAATACATTGCATTAATAAAATTGATGAGTTTGGGAGGAATGACAGAGCAATGGAAAAAGGCCTTTGCCCAGGAGTGTGACTGAGTAGGCTAATAAAATAAATAGCGTTTTTGGAAGGAAAAAAACATCCTTATAAATTACTATCAAAAGAGATCGTTTGTGAAGAAAACTTAATAAGAATATCAATTTGAATTTTACTACTTAAAATTCTGGAATGTCTTTGAAACCTGTAGGGAATGGAAAAACAACTGACGTGAAGATAAAGAAATATAATAGTAATTTATAAACCCGTTAACACTAATGGTACAATATATCATTTAATAGCACAGTGCAGTCACGTGTTGAACAAAATGAATTGTATAATTAATTAATAAAAGGAATATCAATAAATAATGAATCTGAGGTTACCATAATCATCAGGTTTGTTTTGTTTATTGAATATGCATTACAAAATCTCATTAGGTACATGAAATATTAATGGTCATGTTAAAAAACTTTTTTTCAAAAAAAATAAAACCCACTTCCATAATATCAAAACACTACAAAGCCAAAAATAATTTTAATTTCGGTAGTCGGTGTTATTGGTTTTGTATTTTCTTTTTTTTCACACCGCCTTCCGAAATTAAAACTATTTTTGGCTTTGTAGTGTTTTGATATGGAAGTCGGTTTTATTCTTTTTGCAAAAAAGTTTTTATTTTCGCGCTTTTTAGTGGGTCAATTTGTAATTAATCTAGTTATAAAAGCCAAAATGTCAACTACAAAAAACTAAAAACGCGCGAACATAAAACACAATGCAGAGTAAACGAAAAGATCATCAATGTAAATATTGGTTTTTTACTTTTGTTGATTTTTCAGAAACGGCTTGTCAATTTAGATAAAATTTTCATGGGACCATTTGGGAAGTATACCCTTTCCAACAAAAAAAGAATTTTTCAAATCGGTTGGCAAGCGACGGAGCTATGCCCGAACAAACATAAAAAAAACAAACATCCGAATTGAGAACCTCCTCCTTTTTCAGAAGTCGGTTAAAAAATAAACTTGCCATGTATTAATGCTATAGTTACCTAGGTTAAATATTTTATTGAAAATTTTTTAGTAGAGAAACATGAGCATGAATAATTTTCGGTTTTAATTAAGTTAAGTTAAGAAGTTAGTAAGTTATCTCTCTATCTCTGTCATCTATTTTTTTAAAATAAAATCTACGTGTAATTCTTATATTTAACCAATTGCAAAATAATTATCATAGTTTCGTACTTACAATAAAATTATATAATGTAGTTACTTTTTGTTCCACATTGATGGTTATAAACATGATTTTTAAGTTTCTATTTGAATGAGTTAATATTATTACAACGTTTTGTGTCATTAGCTCGGTCGTTAAACAGCTGTGCTCCTTCAAACAATATGGTTTTACGTAAGAATTCTTTGTATCTGCGTGTGAGTACGGAGAAAGATGTTTATGTATAAGACATTGGCAAAGCGTTGTTAGGTATTTAATTAAATAAAATTGAAGTATAGGTCTGTGATTTCAAAATAGCTGTGTTTTCTCATGTGCTTACACTTCTTTACACGATACTAAATCACATCAACTTAATTCAAAATTTGGTCTGTGTCTTTCTAAAATCTAAAATAAATAAATTCACACATGCACACAGTTACAGATACACACAAAACACATTGCTCGTTTAGATTTATATATATATATATACTAGTATTTGCGTGTTGCGCGAGGTGCAAGCACCTCGCGTGCTTGTGAAAAGAACTAAAGCATTGCCCCTGTAAATCAAGTATTTGCGTGTTGCGCGAGGTGCAAGCACCTCGCGTGCTTGTGAAAAAAAAAAAAAAAAAGAGGGGGGGGGGGGTGATGGGGGGGGGGTTGCACAAGTATTTCGACTAAAGCATTGCCCCTCTAAATGAATCTGAAAAAAAAAATGTTCCAAGTCTCTTAGATTCCGAGATCCGCCTAAAGGGGGGGAGAAGGGGGGCGGGGGGGGGGGGGACTTTGAAAAATGGTTTTTACTTTACCGAGCCTCCTCTATACGAATCCGTAAAAAAAAAAATACGGGTCTCGTAGTTTCCGAGATACGATAGGGGGGGGGGGGGAGAAGGGGGGTGAAAAGGGGAGGTTTGGCACTTTTCCCGTAGGTTTGAGAGTTACTTGTTTACGAATCTGTCAAAATATACCCACCTCCCCATCCACCATCTGGGAGAACAATTATGTCAGTGAGTCAGTGAGTGGTAATTTAGCTTTATATAGTATAATATATGCATGTTATTATAATTTAAGATATAACTAGTTATAAAATTATCACTGTTTGAAATTGATTGAAAGATTAAAATTGAAATTGTTTATTGAAATAATTGATGTACAAAGTATTTATATTAGGGCCTTAGAACTAAAGGTGTATAATAAATATATTCTACCTGAACTAGGTTAAAATAAACCTGTATCTCAGGTAAATTACTCTAGTGCTGCCATAAATATTGTCTAAAATTTCTTAAACAAATACTTAGTATATAACCTATAACTTAACTATATTATAAAATTATGTCTAATGTATAACATAAAAACTAGGTCATATTTACTTTGTACTATCATGTCAGCCAAGTACAAAATTTGAAGAATGCATAATTATGATATTTTTATGTGTGTTAATAGGATGACCATGCTCTCCGCAATACCTGCACGTATAAGCAGACGCCCGACAGGTCTTGGCAGCATATCCGTACTGCTGACATTTGAAGCACCTGGTCACTAGGGTATAGTCCTTCACTGGGCAAGATGTCCAATTAATGTACACTCGGTTTTGGTTTATAAGTGCCTTTCTGATACTTTCTGTTACTTCAAGGATAAAGTTGCACGTAGGTCCTTCCTTTTTACCCGACTTGTGACTTAATAGAAGCCATTAAAGAATCAAGGGGTAAATTGGGCAGCTTATCAGCTATATTTTGCTTGTAAATGCACTCGTAGAACTTTTTTTTTTTTTAATTTAGAATAGGTTTGCGTTTGACCACCATCTCACCTGATGGTAAGTGATGATGTGGTCGAAGATGGAGCACGCTTACCTAAAAGTAACCTATTCACTCTTGACTTAAAGACTCCTAGGTTATAGCTATCGGGAAACACAGACTCCGGCAGGGAATTCCACTCCTTAGCCGTACGCACAATGAAGGTATTCCCAAAACGTTTGGTGCGTATGGGTGGGATGTCCACCATGTAACGATGGCGCTTCGCCGTTTGTCTCGTAGTCCGATGATGGAACGGGCTTGGTGGAATTAGATTGTGTAATTCCATCGCACACTCCCCGAAATGTAACCGATAGAAAACCGATAGACTTGCAACTCGTCGTCGATGTTCAAGGCTCTGGAGCTTTGATTCGACCAGTGCATCGTTGTCAATGAGTCTTTTGGCCCGCTTCTCGATAGACTCAAGCGCGTCCAGTTGGTATTTAGCAGATCCATCCCAAAGATGAGAGCAGTACTCCATACACGACCGAACCTGGGCTTGATAGAGATTGAGCAACTGTTCGGGTGTGAAGTACCGTCTCACCTTTGCTAGGATTCCCAACTTTTTTGATGCTAGTTGAGGCGATAAACGGGCCAAAATTGAGAGTAGAAGTTGGAAGACTTCTTGGTCACTCAAAGAGGTTGGAACTCCAATAACTGAAATTCTTGCTCTTCTCTTATGGGGCTCTTCCACTATCAGGCCGGAACTGTTTAGCTGAGTTGATTTTCTTAGTTTTTCAATGTCGTCTTTTGTTTCCGTGCTGATAATAACGCTACCGTTCCTTGTTTTCCGCAACCCTCTCACGTGCAATTTCAATTGTTTCGGGCATATAATCTTTTGGACTCGAGATTTTGTGTCGTCACTAGATTTTAGTTTATCTATTGGATAAATTGCAATAGAGCTGAGGTTATTTGGGCGCAAGTAACAATTCTTATTGGTTTTAACCATGTCAGCGAACGACACTGTTTCTGTCGTAGACGATTTAACGCATTTTTCTTGAATGCTAGCTTCAACTGTTTTCTGGAATGTTTCGAGGCAATCGTTAAGGTCACGTTTTTCTCTCAATATAACAGTAGAGTTTTGAAGTTCTTTGGTCTTCAATTTCAAGTCCGGGTAGTAAAGTGCCATTTGTGAAACGTTATGTCCTACCTTACGTGATAGGGAATTGATCTTCAGCTTTTGTTCGGAGTACAGCTTTCCTTCCTGCGCAATGGCACAGACTTCATTGAGGCATTTTTCGATGGAGTTACTAATAACACTGGTCCAACAACTGGTCTAACAATCCACTATTTCGAGTCTTCCTTCTGTCGCATGGTCAGGTTTTTGCGATTTGTTCGTAGGACTGTTTGATGATGAGATACTCCGAGGGCTGCTTTCAATATTTGACATATTTATGGAAGAGCGAATTCTCCTATTACAGGCCCTATTTGCTTAAAAGGAGGCTTCAATCACTAACTATTGTTATTGTTTTCCTTTTGTACTGAAAATAAAGATATATTAAAGATAAAGATATATTAATTATATATTTCTCTTTGTTCGGGAAAATCTCAGGAATAGAAGTTTCACTGCACTATAGAACATGTCATGAGATGCCAAAACTTTAACTCGAATTTCCCAGGAGATCGATATTTACGTTACAAAGCCCACGCGAGTGAAGTCACGGGCACAGCTAGTTTTATAGTAAAAAAATCAGGAGCGAAATATTTCGAGGTTCCAAACGCTTCATTATTTGCAAAGTCAAACTATTATATGCATATTATATTTCATCTTCCCCGCTATCAAAAAGACAACGCCTTACCCTTTGTGGTTCCCACTGCACGTGGTTTGCGGTACTATCGGAGCGCTATCATTATGGCACAAAACCACCGCCAATTACGAACGGAAAACTTGCACATCTTTACTCAATATAAACACTATTGTGTTTTCAGTTAGGGTACAACGGTCTAACCTAAAACTTTTTACCAAAAAATTAAACCGACTCCCAAAAAACACTGCAAAGTGAAAAATAACTTAAATTTCGGTAGTCGGTGTTTTTAGTTTCGTATTTTCATTTTTGGCACCGACTTCCGAAATTAAAGTTATTTTTCACCTTGCAGTGTTTTTTGGGAGTCGGTTTAATTTTTTGGTAAAAAGTTTTTATTTCACTCTTTTTAGTTGGATGATTTTTAATTTACCTAGTTACAAGAGCCAAAATGTCAACTACTTATAACCTTTTACAAAATATTGCTTTTCCCAATGCTGGGCCGTTAATTGTTGAGGAGTTCTCCTGGTACTTCACCATCAGCTATACATCACCATATGCATTGTGACGAGCATAAAGTGCTTAATATCCATATTCAAGTAATCGAATCGCAATCCACTCAATACTTATTATTGAGTAGTTTCGGCGGCCATCCGTGATCTTCATCATCAGTTCCACTTCCCCAAATGGTACTTTTTGAGAGCAACTGCACAAGTTACTATAAGAAATACCCAAAACGCCATAGGTGTGCTTATAATATTTGAAGAGTTCCCTCGATTTCTCCAGGATCCCATCATCAGATCCTGACTTTGGTGATAATGGTACCAATTTCGAAGTATACCCATTCGAACAAAAAAAGAATTTTCCAAATCGGTTCAGCCGTCTTCGAGTACTCGAAGAACGCGTCGAATTGATAACCTCCTCTTTTTGTCGTCGGTTGAAAAGTGCAGTACACATATAAAGACGGTTAATTTAGTAACTATTTTCGTTTCGAGGAGTGAATCTGTTACACAATAATTTTCTGTAAGGCTTATTCGTGAAATAATAATAAAATATTTTCATTATGAAACGTTTAACCTGGACAGTATTTTTTGGACAAAAGAATTTAATTTCAACTTTTTAAACTGATATGGTCATTTTTCTACTCATATAAAACTTAATAAAACTTTAAACGGGGACACATTAAGATATTATGTCTCCAAGGGGAACTTGTAGGTACGTACGTCGGGTAGAATCCCCCTCTATAATATCGCAGGTGACTAGATCAACAGCCTGTGTATCCACATTCTGCGTGTTCCTGACTGCAGTGCATTACACAAATGGTGGGTTATCAGTTATTTTAAACAGTTAATTCATTTTTCTAATCGCATCTCTTTGTAAAATCCTATTCTTTTATTACTGACTGTTGATATCCGATTTTCCCTCCCTAATCATTACAATTTACTATAATTATTAAAATATTTGCTCAAATGTAATTACTGGAGACGTAAATAGGCATGTTCTGTCAGATTGCATATAAAAAACTAGGATTATAGTTCCATAATAATGGAATTACAACACAGATATCTTTATTAACTTCTAGTTACAGACCCTTAATGCGTTAATACGAGTAGCGATTAGTCATTTATTGTTCCACAAACAAATAACTTTATTTACATTAATTCCGATAAATGCTGATACTTAAACAGATAAAGTTGGTGTTTGTATTAATTCTTCTAATCGTAGATAGCCGGTGTACGTAGATAAAGGGCGGAGTGCGCTTGCGCCGCGGGCTGGAATGCAATTGGTTAATGTTTATCGATTAGATGCGCCGGCGCGGTGGCGTACGTTTCCCATAGCTTTTGTTTACTGTTGCACTATCCGATTTCCTTGTTTTATTTAAACGAACTGAGATAAACAAGATTATATTACTCATGTATTTATTTTAAAATTGTTACCTGTGCAACTAGGCTATATAAATTTGCGGTGAAATAAATCTAGTGACAAACTGGCGTGACCGCAATGTCCGGGCACGTTTACAGGTATTTCTGTAATTTAAAAAATAAAATAATTACTTTGCACATGAAATTATTACTAACAGTGAAAAAATGCAATAAAGTAAACACGGGCGCCTCGCCAACTATCGCGACGCTATTTCGACGTAGTCCGACGTCCGGCGACCGAACGCCTGCGATCGAACTTTGTTTCCCGTCACGTGGGATAAATTGTGCCGTTTTCTTAACAAGAAAATGTGTCAAGACATTCCCATATTCATTCGAAGTCTGGTTTTAGATACATAATTTGTCACCCAGACGAATTGAAACATTCTTTGAACTGGAGTTTGCCCCAAGTTATATGACAGACATATTAGGTACCAGTCCCCTATACAAGTACCTAGTAAATTTCTTTCTCAGAAATCTAAAAGCTGGCAGCTTGTAAAGGAAATAGAACTTTATATCCTCCGTTATAGGCCCCGTGATCCGAATATAACATTGTCATACATTTCATGATACGATTTGTTTTACAAAAATGCAATTCTCGTTATTTAACATGTCTAGCTTCCAGCGCAACATTTTACGAGGTACTTGCTTTACAATAATGGGAAATGTAATAATAATGGTTGACAAGCAAAGGAAGTGTTCTCAAGCGAGCAGTTTGTGGTCAACCGCTAAATAACATCGGGACTGCCCTCCGGTTTGAAATTATGATCTCTAGAAGATTACGTCTAGGATTTTATATATCTTAGAAACCACGCTCGCACATAAACGGGATAGGAGGAAATTCTGCCCGCGTACCTACGTGTGTACATCAATGAAAATAAGCTTTCAAAACCTGTGGTTAAATAATATTTTTCATCATCTCAAATCGTTCAGAGTGAAAACTTTTTGCTTTGATTTATTTATGAAAGTTTTAAAACCGGCGGTTTGAAATCACTCATGTTTGTTAAAGATGTAGCGTTTTAACACAGTCTAAGAAACTTTACTTTTTAGCTCAGATTCAGTAAGTTATTCTTATCGTTTTCTTACAGTTGGCTGGTTTTTAAATATTTATTTGTAGGTACAATAAAGATATGTATCGGCATGTGAAAATCGGTGTGTAGTCCGTCTGTTCTTTAAGTGATTTACAATTTGTCGTCTGTCACCGTAGCAGGCGCTGGACCGCGACGGGTAACGAATGCTGTCCCAGCTCGTTTGGGGCGCCTATTTCCGCATCTCATATTTCTCATTGTAATATATCATCGCAATGAAATATATCTAATGAACCTATTGTCACAATAATAGTAAAACAAAAAAGATACTGAATGTTCGTATAGATTTACGACTTCAAAGCGAATCTGCTCGGCCTGCCTATGTTCATGTTAATGTATGTTTGTTACCGACACGGGTGTCAGTTAATTTTTCAGTCGCATAATAACATCTTCGACCAATTTGCATGCTGTCACGCAAAACAATTTAGCATGAGACATGTGACGAAATTTTTAACCTCGATTTTTATTTACTACGCGTGTTTATTGTATTAATTTTGAACCGCCGTTCGGTTCCCTGAAATATCCCTTCAGAAAAAAAAAGCGCTAGTGTGAACGGCGGCGTCTGGCGTGCTGCCAACTGGTCCATTTCTCAGCTTTGCTCGTGGACGGCAGAATGATACTGGTTCACAGTACATATACATCGAGCTGACCGTTGCTTTGAAGCTTACGTATTGAGGTTAAACGTATGTACAGCATGCATGTACGTACAGGAAATATGGTTTATGTGTAACGAAGCGGGTAATTAATCCAACAGCTAATGGCATTAGATGGAGTCACACACTTGAATTAGGTCTTAGTATGTGGCGTCGGCGCGCGTCGTCGTTCCGTTTCGTAATCTTTTAACTTTGAATGAATTACCTAACAGATGATAAATGGAATTTCAGAATGTGGACTGGTATTTTCATTTCATTGAAATACATCAAACTGATGGTCACGTTTAGATTCTGGTGATGAAACTAAAGCTGGCAATCAAATGTATTTCGAAACTTTCAACGCTTATTTAAATATTTTCCAATGTTCATATAAAACTCATTTTTGTTTTCCCTTATTTTCAGTTCAACTTCGTTGGAAGGATTCTAGGACCCAGGGGTATGACAGCAAAGCAGTTAGAACAAGAGACTGGATGCAAAATCATGGTCAGAGGAAAAGGATCAATGAGGGATAAGAAAAAGGTAACAACAAACATGTATTTACCTAATACTTCTAACTTTTCCTTTTACACAGCATCGTAAAAACACTTAATCAACGTTATGTAACTGAAAAGAACATATTTTAATTACTAACTTTTATATTTTCCACGCAGCTAACGGTTGGAAATCAAATCAGGTTACTTCCTTTTCGCATTATTTTCTTATTATAAATTGAATAGTATTAGATAATTTATTTATAGTAGTAGAAACCTTTTTGTCCATTACCTCTAGAGAAATCTGATGGACGTGTCCGGCACTGACACGAACCATCATTTTATGCAAAGCAGGTTATTAGATAAATTAATTGTACTAGAAAAAAAATATCCTTCGCAACACACTTACCGTAAGAAGGAAGCCAGTACTTAATCACAAAAAGTATACAAATATTTCGTCGTCATATTATGTAGAATACTTATGTACTTATGAAGAACCTAATGAGCATAGTAAGTACTCACGAGCTTCTTCAAAACGTTAGAATGTTTTATGTTGTTGACACTAAGCACTCCACTTAGCTAGTACAATTTAACTGTCAATTCGGTCGTTATTTGTTGTCAGGTTTCCCATTGTGACATGGCAGTCTCTTATAAATTATCCATGCTAAAGGCAATTAGAATACATCTTCAAAAAAAAAAATCGCGGGCCATTTACTTTAAATGTTCTTGTTTATATCTATTTGCACAACGCTCAAAAGTATTCTGCAACAAATCTCAGTATGAATTTATTAATACTGCCATGAGTGTTGATTTGCTCTAAATATCAAGGCATAACTTACCGATTCAATCCATTTCTACGAATAGTATTACCCAAACATTGAGAAACGAATATGGATCTTCCGTTTAGTTTTGTATGGGCTTGTTTGAAGTGCTCAAGCCATTAACGTTCAGTTACGTCCTTGAGACTATAGCAATGTTTGGGGCTATTTATATTCACAACCATACATCAACTATCAATAGTAGAATGTAATATTGTACAGTCCTACCAACTTATCTGTGAACTAAAAGAGGACGGCACCGTCGATTCAGTGTTGCTAATTAATATAAGGTGCCCAAAATTGAGTAAGTTTTCAAGAAGGAAATTTCACATTAGACATAATCGTTTAATAAGAATTACAGTTTTTACAAATTAAAAACATGATACCTATATAAAAATAATAAAATAAATAAAAATAATTTGATAATTTACAGTAACGTAGGTACGCTAACAGTTTAGTCTCTGAGCAATAAACAATGGCTTTATCTAAAAAGTAATCCAATGAAGTGGAAATTCAGCAGATAAAATGTTCCACAGGGGGGATACTACTTACATTTAATGCGAAGTTAAGTAGGTACCTACCTTGCATGAGGTACCTGGATTTCATTTAGTTATACCGTCAGACCGTACCTAACCCCTAACACCATTTTTGACTAATTATAATTAGCAGTGGTACCTAGTGGTAGTGTAGGGTAATAAAAAAAAAAAACAAATTGCTTTCCAATGATTTATTGAAAACCAGGTTTACAGTAATTGTGATCTTTAGATGAACCTGTATACACAACTTCATCCTGGTTGTGAGGCCATACTCCGCTTATTTCCGTACCACTATCATCATTATCACTATCGCTTTCGGTTTCAGTGTCACTTACCACTTCTATAATAAAAGGTTTATCTAAATATAAATCATGTTTTAAGTATTCTCCTTCTAACCTGCGAACGTGCTTACAATGCTGTGCCCACTCATGAACTGTAATAGCGTCAAAAGCTTCTCTAACTAGGCGGGAAATTTCAGCATTTTTGTGCTCAATATGTAAATCAGCAACTTTTCTTTTCATTGTGCTCCATATGAGTTCAATGGGATTGAGATCACAGTGATAAGGTGGTGAATATAAGCATTTGTGTCTATTGTCTTCTAATTTTTTTATGAGTCTCATACACAGGTTCAGGTTTGTTTCTCTTAATTATTTCTAAAAGCTGAGGTTTAGTCAAATTCTCTCCGTAGTCAATTTTATTTTGGGTCAACCATAATTGCATATCTTTTTTCAAGGAATTCGTATTTGGGATTTATTCACACAAATACATATATATATAAACATAAATACATATAAAAGCATAATCCATCACTATTATGGATATCTCTCGTAAATTAGGCACAAGTTTTTCAATAACCCACTTTAAGTTGGTACTGTTCATCTCGTCATGATAATCACCACTTTTTGTGTTTGATTTAAACACAAGTAGTGCATTTGTAACAAATCCAGTATCTCCTCCCGCATGAACAATAATATATCCTTGCCCTTTCGATACAGGTTCCAATACTCCGTCTTCACCCTCTCCTTGCCAACATTTACCCGATGTATGCGACGAGTGAATATAGGTCTCATCTAAATAAGTTATGGGCCGGCGCTGGGGAGATTTATTATTTTTATCCACTGCATGCAAGTACTTAGCTCTTCAAGCTGATATTTCATTAGGTACGCTCCATAAGAACCTTCCGATTGGATTAAGATTTTTTAAAACGAAATCCCACCTTGTGAAGCAGCTTTCGCAAACTCTCTCGCTGTCCTGTGTAATTTATTTCTGTCTTGTAGACCGACAGAGAAGCTTTTTAACAGTTTTTTAACCTCCTTTTTAGCACAATAAAATTCATGTACTTTCCTCCGTATAACTCCCATGTCAAAATCATCAACATGCACAAATCCACTTTTACGTTTTCTCTCCTTGCCTGGTGTCCGAATTTTTGTACCAGTTTCTTCAGCTGCGTGCCCTTCCTTAACTATTTTTGAAATTAGTCCTTGACTCACACCTGAAATATAAAATAATAAAATAAATGTTTGTAGAAATTTGAAATCTGGCAGGTTAGTTTGCTCACTCACTTAGCAGGTTACCTATTAGATGTTCGTTACCGTTACACTAACCTGCAGCAAGAAAAGAAACGAATATTTCGTGGACTTAAATAATTAGTTAAGTATCGGGTAATTTATAACAAGAAAGTTGACAACACTAACCTGTCGCTGCCGAAATTCGTTTGTTGTTATATGATTAAATGGAATAATCGGAGACCCCGCCCGAGCTTCTTCTTCAAAAAAGGTAACCTTTAGACTAATACGCACCAAACGTTTTGGGAATACCTTCATTGTGCGTACGGCTAAGGAGTGGAATTCCCTGCCGGAGACTGTGTTTCCCGATAGCTATAACCTAGGAGTCTTTAAGTCAAGAGTGAATAGGTTACTTTTAGGTAAGCGTGCTCCATCTTCGACCACATCATCACTTACCATCAGGTGAGATGGTGGTCAAACGCGAACCTATTCTAAATATAAAAAAAAAAAAAAAATGTTTCGAGCATCACTTTTAATAGCTTTCGGCATATTTAACTTTATAAATTCAGCAATATCACGACAAAACAACCAGAGAACCCGAATGTAGTATACACTGATAATCGAATGACATTTCAACATGACGGCCGTAGTTCCAATTTTCGCCATTTCACAGATAAGTTGGTAGGAGTGTAATGGGTAGTTGTCTGTTCGACCTGGAAAAACATAGACTTGAGGCTCAAATTGTTGTAGTTTTATAAATCCTCTTCTCATTATTAAAATAATATAGAAACTGGACCAACAAGTTTTCAGGGAAAAAAATGTTAAAGGTTTAATGACGCCATATCTAAAGCGAGAAATCCCCTCAACCTAAACATTGCATCTTAGTAGTACGTCATTCCAATTTTGTGCTATATTTGATTTCTCATGCACTTTAATTGCTGTGCTAAAAGATGAGTATCATAAACAGTCAGTGTAGAAGGTCAGTAAACTCGATGCATAAGCTTAAAATGCCTATATTGTGCGATGCTGGAACACAGCCTCTTTGAGGTTCCACCAGAGGGTCCAGTGTAGAGCGGTGAGGCTCAAATTTGTCTTCAACAATTCTTTACGTACAATGTTTAACCTACACTTTAAGACAGTCTATAATATTCGGTTTTAATGGATTTCAGGAGGACGCAAACAGAGGAAAGCCCAATTGGGAGCATTTGGCTGACGACCTTCACGTCCTACTCACTGTTGAGGATACGGAGAACAGGGCGAAGGTCAAGTTGGCCAGAGCTGTCGATGAAGTCAAACGCCTGCTTGTACCTGTAAGTATAACGCTTAGATAGATAGATAGATAGATAGATATATGTACTCGTTATTTTACACCGTAACATAGTTAAATAGCAACTACAAATGGTGTTACAATAGGCGGTCTTATCGCTAAAAGCGATCTTTTACAGACAACCTTTGGATGGCTTTGACACAGTAGGGGAAAATTAATACGCGGGTAGTCCATGCTTAGCTTATACCATCTTATACTTTCCGTTTTATTTCTGTTGGTCAATCCAACTACACTCCATGTACAATATAATAACGCGTTTAGGGCAATTGTGAGGCTGCCCCGCTTCGGCAGCGCCTCAGGGATGTTTGCTGAGACGCGTACTAGCTGCTTATAAGCGACTATGCGTAAGCGGAGTGCACCTCTAGTGCGCCGAGTGTAGACTAGCTCCAACACTATTTTGAAAATGATAGCAGTTAGGCTAGACTGTCCCTATATACGACATTGTTGTGGGAGACACGTCGCGTGTGGGGTGGGATAGCCCCTCTGTTTTGCATGTTTTTCTTTGATTTAATTGTAATTTTATTTTTTTACTATTTTGTGTGGATGTTATTTATAATGTAATGTATCTGTTTTTAATGTATGTGTCTATATGGGACTTTTGAATCCTGAATTAAATGTGTTTTATTTTTATTTTATTTATTTATATTTGTTTATAAAATGTGTGTGCTGACCGACACTTAACAGATTTGATGCCCGTCTGTCCATCTCACTTATACACATAACATAATTAGCCTATAACGTTCGCATTGCCTGGGACATACCGTCTCCTCTCTGTGAGAATGAATAGGCCGTAATCCATTATGCGGGCACAGTGCTGGTTGGTAGATGTCACATCATGTCTTCGGACTTTCGATCCTAGGAATATAACTGACTGGGTTCGAACGACCTGATCGGGCCCGTGACCACTGGGTTCAATCTAAAAAGTTCTTAAACTGGATGCTTTGTCTTAGACCAAAACTAGACTGAACTAGGTACAAATAAATAGTCAAGGCACAATCTCAACTCGTTAAGTTGTAAAGAGAAACCCACGCTTAGAATAATAGTGTTACTTTGAAATGATTGATGACGTGAAGCGTCTAGGTATTAGAGGACAGGCTTTGCGGTTACCTTAGGACACAAACTTGGTTACTCATTGCGGTGACGGGTACTGGCTCCTTTATTATGACTGTCCTAGTCTCATTGAGGAAGTTTTGAGACCGAGTTCTGTTGTGCAATATGTATTACTTACCTTTTTATCCTCTTTTTTTCTTTTTAATTTATATTCTTTTTTAAAAAAAGAACTACCAATGTGGGTAGAATTCACATTACTAGCAATCTTGTTAACCCCTCCAACTAAGCTAAATATGCTTTTGTCTGGATTGGGTTCACGGCAATTGTGTAATTATCTATTTTAAACGTTGGATTTTTTAAATCTTTACTGTCATTGAAGCCACAACAAACACACACACAGTTGGTAAAAGCCTAAGCAGGTGATAATGATCTTAACTTTTCATAATTTGTATTTATAAGTATCCACTGCTAGTAGCCTCTCAAATTGCATGTAACTTATCATTTTTTCTTCATAGTCGTTTCATAACTCTAAAATAGAATGAATACCTACTTAAGATACCTCCGTAGGATGTAGAATGACCAACGCAATCTCCAATCTTTCTTTTATAGTCCATAACGTTTTATGATTCCGTAATAGTAAAGTATGACTAACTTAACTGTCTGTTACCACGCGAACGGTGGATTGTTCTAGTCGTTGCGAATATAGTATTTTTGAGATAAACTCTCCAATAAACTGGCAGGCTGTTAGGCTAAATAGAAAATAATCTTGGCACTCACTCCAGTAGCCTCGAATGTAAGTCACTCACTGTGATGACGCTTTTTGGGTTCTGAAGTAAAAGTTAAAACACGCAGTTTAATAAATGTAATTACAGATCCTTGGCTGAGGCTTTGTATGTTTGAAAAATAAACACACTGATTTCGATAGCAACCTCAAAGTTTACACTTATTTTTGTATTAAGGTGTTGGGCTGCTGATTTAGTAGTAGTAATGGTAATATGTAGGTACATGTTACTTACTACTGTTACGTGTTTCATTTCAAACTGGCTAGGCCTTCGACTGTATGCGTGAAAGTTTTTTTCGATCTTCGAATTTATTCTATCTTCCGGTGAAAGTTCCGTTAAAATCGGTACAGCCGTTCTAGACTAGCCAGAACAAACGGAAAGACAGTCACACAAACCTTTTAAAATTTGTTGTGTTTTATAAATAACTATAAACAATTCAGAAAACACAGTTATTTTGAAATCACAATCAGACACCTCAAATTTATTTATAAACTAGCTTGAGCCAGCGGCTTCGCCCGCGTTGGAAGTTTTTCCGTGTAAATCCCGATCCCGTGGGAATTTCGCAAAATCCTTTCTTAGCGGATGCCTACGTCATAACATCTACCTGCATGCCAAATTTCAGCCCGATCCGTCCAGTGGTTTGGGCTGTGCGTTGATAGATCACTATGTCAGTCAGTCAGTCACCTTTGAGTTATATATATTTAGATACGGATAGATGTAGTGTTATATATGAACAGTTTTGTTTTATAGTAAAAGATTGTGATCGAGAGGTCACGGAACCCACTACAGACGTAAGCACATTTAGCTTAATAGGAGGGGTTAACAAGATTGCTTGCAATGTGAAATCTACACTACCCACATTGCTAGTTATCCTTTACAAAAAAAATCAGCAACAGAATTTTAGTTTACGCAGTTATACATAACTTACGTCGTTATTTACGAAACTCATCGCCGTTCCTTCCTGGAAAGATACTATAAATATTTCTCGTCCACTGTCTATCAGTAAAATCTTCGTCGGGAAAAATGTAACAGTCTTCTACTATCTTCATACAGATCTCATTCAGTGTAACGTTCATTGCCGTGCGTTTAAGTCGTGATGACGTCATCAGCAATTGTGTTGAACCGCTGCAAGGCTTGGACTCATTACTACTAATTAGCGAACACTGGTTACCTTCTACCTAGATACCTTAATAATTCTGTTTTGATATCGTGTTCTACTTTTAGGAAAAGTATCGTTGGAACTTTTAGCTCTCCCGTGTTTGTGCTTTTGGTTTACTTTTGATAATTCTAGTCTTTTCTCCATTTTGAGAATATATTGAATTACTTTTTTACACGCAAGCCGTTTAGGAGAGGCCTAAAATTCTTGTTAATGTAGTGCGAGAAAGGGACAGAGCTATACGTTTTGTATAGTTCTGTGTTTCTCTTACTCTATCGGGTTTGTAATATAATATAAAATATATTAGCTAGGGTTACTTTTTTCAGCCTTCTGTGACCAATTTCATAAAAATCGGTTCTGTGGTTTACCCGTGAAAGCATAAGAGACGGACAGACTTTCGTATTTATAATATTAGTGTGGAATGCACCACTTCTCCTTTCGCAGTCCATTGCTCGAAAAAATATATATTTTAAGTTATGTTACGTATACTACAAGGCTTCTGCGAACTGCCGGCCTGCCCAAATAAATACATTGATAGACATGTTTTGAACAGGACAGACAAGTCTAGCAAATAAATAGTATTCTGACTCATTTCCTTAATTTCTCTCAATCTATATTTTTCTTAATATTGTTGCCAAAATAATATTCTTGGCTGCGAAACTGACATCAGAGTCAAAAATTATATACGAGCTTCTACAACTAAATGTGAGGCTAACGACTGTACAAATATAGTGTTTTACCGACACTGACCTTATTTTAGTTCTAGAATTATGTTTAATTAACTTGACCTCTCAATTCTTAGCCATAAAGCACGTTATTGTTGGTTTTTAATTACTTCTGTAATTAAGTGTGCATCATCTTTGGTATATCAATTTGTACTGATGTCCTGTCACGTCGATTTATCAAATCGTATAAACGATTTGATAAATCGTTATGACTATTGAGTCATAACGCTTGAGCAAGGCATAATGATGTCTCATTTATCGACATATTTTAGTCCCGAATTTGTCGCCTACTAGTAAAATATGGACAGAATTAAAGAACCTTGTAAAGTGTTGATAAATTCATAGTTGCATCATACCTTTGCTGAAGCAATACAGTTTTTGTGATATCTTTTTTGGAAGGAGAAAGTTAAGACAACGCTATATTAGAACGATCCACGCATCAAACGTGACCGTGATTGATCCTCCTATGGACATCTTCATGAGTTGACCACCATTACTGGCACATAACCAAATTAATTTGAAATCGACGCAACACTTCTCTATTAGTCTCCATTTCACAACCATCATCCATTATTTATTCAATAGGTAAACTTCTGTCACCATATTCCTTCCTTCAATCACATGAACATATTGATCAATAAAACCTTTCCATTATTCTACAGCAAGCCGATGGCGAAGATGAACTGAAGAAACGTCAGCTGATGGAGTTGGCTATCATAAACGGCACATACCGTGACTCGAGCAGCAAAGCGGTGGTACCCGTCAACGGTCAGTGCCTCATAAGTATGGTCGCATTCATGTTTTGTCACTAAAACTACCCACTAAGACTTACTAATACAAACACGGTGTAATAAGAAATGGAGTCCTCGCTCGCCAATTTCACTAAAGCTTTGGTTTCCTAGGATAGCGGTGCCGTCAATTAGCGGCCGTAATACAGCGGTGAATGACGTCACTAGAACGTTGTCTATGTAAACAAAATAGCGCGGTTTCCTAGAGAGAGGTAACTGACACCGTAACGTCAAAAAGCGGTGCCGCCATTTGCACGACGACCGTCTTGTCGGTGTCAGATGGTTTCGTGAACGTTTCCAAAGAGAATGTAATACACCAGATAGCGATGAAGCAGACAGTGTGTTAAAACGGCCGTGGAACTTTCCACACGTCGTCACCGTAAAGACGGTGACGATGTGTGGAGACGGGAGACGGACGGGGGAAGTGTATTACATTCTCTTTGGAAACGTTCACGAAACCATCTGACACCGACAAGACGGCCGTCATGCAAATGGCGGCACCGCTTTTTGACGTTACGGTGTCAGTTACCACTCTCTAGGAAACCGCGCCATTTTGTTTACATAGACAACGTTCTAGTGACGTCATTCATCGCTGTATTACGGCCGCTATATGACGGCACCGCTATCCTAGGAAATCAAAGCTTAACCCCACATACGGTGTTGACAAGTCACAATTTCCAAGCGGCAAAAACCGAAGAGCTAAAATAGAAATCGCGGGTTCGAACCCCACCCATTACACTATTGCCGTGAACCCACTCCACACACAAGCATATTTAGCTTATTTGGAGGGGTTAACAAAATTAGTAATATGAATTCTTCCCAAATTACTAGTACTCTTAAAAATAACAGCTGAATTATTTTTCGGTCGTACCTACTCCCTTACTTAGTACTTCGTGACCAAAATTTATCAATCTAGCTCCATACAGTTGAGCAACGTGTTTTTTGCACCCATTCTGGAATGTTCCTGAAAATAAAACGGCCGATGTCCAAACTTGGCTTATGAATGAAGGCGATCAACAAGGACTTAACTTTCTATCAATAAATAATAGACAGAGAACTAAAGAGCCGCTGTATGGAGTAGATAGTAATCATATTGGCTTTAAGGGTTTGAGTGAGATTGAGAAAGGGTTTGGTGGAAAGATCCTGGTGATTCTTTATAAGTTTTGTGCAAATGCCTTGCCATTCGACCACACATTTCAAAGGAATTTCAATCATTTCGAAGAAATGTAACAGGATAGCGAGGTACCAACCTAATTATGATTGTTTACTGAATAAAATACAATGTTGTGGGACACATAAATTTGCATGACAAATTGCATAATAATCGTGGGATTATTCTTCGTTGAATTTTTTCCTGACAACTGTACATATTCTGCTCTGTTTTCATTACGTTTTCTATTGTTGAAGTGAGCATAAATTGTGTCTTTTGTTTGCGGATGTGAGTCATCGCGGCGACTGCTTAGATGACTAACTTAATTGATTTGTGGCATGTTACGGTTGTTAACTATTAACTTGGGTGATTTCACCGCACCAAGATCTCTTATCGTTAATTAAGGGCCATTGGAAACCGTTCGAGCCTAAGAGGAATTTGCTACGGACGACGAAACGAGTTTTTATTATCATGGCTTGTCAATGTTACCTATATGCTATTCTGCCATTTTGTGGGTACCATTAAAGAGCAGTCCGTAAATTCGATTGAAATATATTGTAACATGTACGATGACTTGAGCTCTTATAATGTCAACTCGACATTTCGTCGTTGTGCTTGCAAAAGTCGCTATGTGGAAAATAGTCATTTTCGTTCTTTTATGAAGTTTGAATCGTTATTTTAATACACACATGCTGCAAAAACAGCTATCTGATAAACGCAATATTGAAAGGTAACTCTTTAAATATTTTGTCCATCAGACAGCCGTTTCACAGCATGTGTGTGTATTAAAATAACGATTGAAACCTCATAAAATAACGAAAATGACTTTTACAACATAGCGTCTTTTGCAAGCGCAACGATGATTTGTATCTTTTAGTTTTTGCTAGTCTATAACTGTTCAAATTTGAAACACAACAGTTTAGAATTTCAAATCAATTCAACGTGCACGCACATTAACTAACAAATCAGGTTTCTTCATCAAAGACAAATTTACAAATGGGTTCAAATCCATCAATGTGGTTCATAAAACCGGGAAAGAGGGAAGGAACCCGACGCGAGCTGATATAAGTACCATTGATACAACGCAGACGATCCCACAGCGGACGAGGAGTGGCGTCGCGTCGCGGCGGCGGCGGCCGAGACTCAACGCCTTCTGGCTCCGGGCGGCGGCGTGGGGGGCGTAGCCCTGCGCTCTCAGGCGCCTCTGGGAGCGCCACTGATCCTGTCGCCCCGCATGTCTCAAGGCGCGCAGGCCGGCCTCTTGAACGGCTCGTCTCAGGCCGCAGCAGGCCTACTCTCCCCAGGGGAACCAGCCCACCAGCTGATCTACGCCTCCCCCTACGACTACGCCAACTACGCCGCTCTCACCGCCGCTGCCAACCCGCTCCTGACTACGGAGTACGCCGCTGCCGACCATACGGGTGGGTTGTTCGCCCGTTGATTTATTTGAACGATGTTTGATAACACGTAAATAGGGACAGAAAGACTACATCTGCCGTGGTTCTTTAAAAGGCAGTCATCTGAAATTTACCGATTTTGAGTGTTTATAAATTTGGCACTGGTATCAAAACCACTTCACAGCTTTTTATGAAAAAAATATCTCAAAAGCTAAATAAGTTTCAGAAAAAGGGGTTAGATAGGTCGACGCGTCTTTTTTCCTGATGTCGCTCAATGTTTAACTCAAAATCAGTAAATTATCAGACTGCCTTTTAAAGAATCACGGCAGACATATTGAAGGATGCAATACCCTAGTTGTAAAAAGTCAGACGCAGCTGAACGGCAACTGTATTGACTGATGTAATTCGGTGGTACATTTAGAAGAGGATTTTAGAAAGAACCTTTTTCTATAAATGTCTGTTTGGAAAAAATCGTACTCAAAGATCGTATAACATTACACAATGTTGTTTTCGTGACATGAACATGTAAATTTAAAATGGTTTTAACGAGTAAAACAAATAGTTATCAAGCATCGTTTTTATCTACTAACGCTACATACACACGGTACCGGGTTATAGAATCAAAATTAATTGTAGTAAAACAAAACGTTTCATCAAATTGTATTAAAATTTGATAACTACATATTATCGCAAATATCGAACAAAATAACCGCATGTTAATATAAAACTACACACCAGCGGCTACGGCCTCGAAAACAGTATTATTAAAATTTTATTATAATAGTGGCAGTAACAGTCAAAAACCGTCATTATTACCGAAGGCTTAAAGTTTAAGATATGATGACCTGTCCGTATCATTCATGGCTTGATAAGCCTTTTCATCACTAAATAGCGCGACAAAAAGATTTGTACTTTCTTAGGTCCCTAAGTTTGCAGTACCTTCGGTTAGTGTAGCCCAAGGCCGGGAGGCTATAATGCATTCGTATGTCGCATGCCTTTTTACCTTAAAGCTTTTAGTATAAGCTTATCTCCAGAAACTTCACGAAGTAGCAGTATAATCTCCTCAATTTGTTTCCCTAGATGGTCAATCAATGTGTCTTTGTAGCAGCGTAGTTCTTTTCAAACTGGGTCCTTTGAATTTGCGTCTATTTTCTCAATGAAACGACATACTGAGTGCCGCATCAATAATAATCTGGCACGTTTATAGCCTTTCCCATCACATAATATTTTATGTATTCTATATTGACACAATTACTACTCATAAGGGGCTTTGTGACGGTACTGATTTTAACAACTAAAGAGTACGGACAGAATTGTAACGCCATTGTTTCTTGTCCATAGCACGTGATTTGACCGATTACATCTGGAGCCATTTTTGGAGGGATTATCCTGCTGCGCGTTATTAGACTTAATTACTCCAAAAACAAAGTAAATGAGACACAGAAACTCGATAACGGTTGTAGATGCTGCTAGATCACTAAATACAGCTACTTATTTAAATAAATAACAGAGAACAATCAGGCTCGAGATTACACAGCACTAACAAACTAATGAACACTATTCTAACGTATGGTGTCGAGCTTATGTTGAACTGTGTGTGATATAAATATTTTAATGGGGTTTGCAGCGTCGAGATATCTGCTCGCTGGCTTTTGACATTGGCCGCAACAGCCCACAATAGGATACGGCAGACTGCAAGCGCCGTATCGCACAACGCATCATTATTGCCGTCCTTGATATCATTATCCTCTTCCAAACGCCTCACAGGACGTCCTCTTACAGTCATAATAAAACGCCATGATCAATTTATAGTTTAAGATATTATTGTTTTAAGTACGTTTAGCTTAACGACTCATTATTTTGTACCTACGCTGTTATCGTCTTTAATATTTACGAACATTGTTTTCTCTTCTACGGCTGTTTTGTACAGTTCCATACAAATTATAATTTTTGTTTTATTTTGCAGTCAAAGATATATTAATTATTATATAAAATAATAATTTTACTATTTATTCAGATCTAATATAATTATCAGAATATTTATTGAAAATATATTTTCTTTTATATCAGTTGTTTCGTGTTAGGGCTGATGGCAGTTAAATAATTGTTTAAATTAGAAATTATTTTAGTTGAATATAAACTGCCAATAGAACTCTATATAAGTTACCGATGTTTAATATTCAAAGACATAGAGTTTTATATATATATTAATTTACCTGTCTTGTTACTGATAAACTTCTCTCGAACGAGGATAGATATGATTAGAACCCATCACAGCATCACTTATAGTTCTTGTGATAACCCTTGCTTGTAACACAACTAATTTATTAACATTATGTTAATGTAGATTCAAACTGCATTGAGTTTTGGACTAAGTAATACCTTACTTCAAACAATTATCATGTTTTCTAAAATTCCACCATTTGCATGTGGTTTTTTTTTCATCCTTTTTCTATATTTCCAGTTGAATACTTGTGAATAACAAAAGAAATTTTCGTATTAACAGTAGTTTATCTGAATAAAGCAATGAGTTGCATAGATCATTCAGCAATTACAAGCAAAAGGGACCAAATACAAATTGATTTACAAAAACAACACATTTACATATTTAACTATATTTTAACCAAACTGACAAAATTAATTACGCGATACACACTCACATTACGAACAAAACGTGGAACATTCTAGGTGGTTTTAAATGTTTACATACGTTTTACATGTAGCAATAACATCGGTACCCGCATTGTGCATAGTGTTATTGCTACAATAATTATATCGTAACTTATTAATTTATTAGCCATATTATTATATTTATAAACATACCATAGGCTAAGTATTATTATTATCTTTAAAAGATTTCTAGTTAGGTTAGAAAAGAGTGAGCTTTATGAAAATATTATACACCCGTATATTATTGTTTAGGTTTATTATATCGCAGTTAACACTGTAGTCAATCTTAATTAAAACATGAAATTATCGAAGCCAGCCATTACCTGTACCTTGACCGGGCGGGCGTACGTACCCGTCCGTTTAAATGTTTTATTTTGTTATATTTCCCAAAGCAATAATATAGAGAATAGAGTAATCTATAGACCTAAGCATAATAATAGAGATTGAGTTACTGCCAAATGAAGATTTAATCATAAAAAAAATATATCTTAGTATTACCGAACGACAATGACGTGTATTTGGCAGTGATATCTAGGTACTTGCGATCGTTAAATGCAGAAAATACACTGAAATAATTTTTCTATTTCATTGAGATAAAATTTTCTTTACACCATTAAGATGTAAAGCTCCACCCAGTGCTTATACAAGGTGTAACAGATTAAGCGCAATACCTCAGACACCCCAATTAGAATATTAAATTATAAGTCTAGAACAACATCCGTAACTAAATAAATTGAAACCAAACCTAGACATTTTTATAAAATTATTATTGCAGACGCATACATTCATGCAATGTTAGCGGCCGACAGGCACAAGAGCCCATTTCCTTGAATTAAGGATTGTATTAATTTGTCATGATACTGTGTTTCCATTTTAAGTTAAATGAAAGATTTTTCCGTCAAAATTTAACACCTATTTTTTATGACGAAAATCGATTCAGAAGACGATTTTGAACCAACTAATTCCAGGAATTGCGTTTATTCTGTTACACGTTGTATAGTCTATCAGCTTTAAATGTATTCCAAATTGGTTTTCCAGTGAATTTCTATAATCCATGTTATTGGCAAAGGTCTGGTTTCACCTACTCGGTGTTGGAAGTTTGCGTTGTGAGCGAAGCCGCAGATGTTAAATGTGTATGTGCCGCTAGGTGTGGTGAGGAGGGCGCAACGTCTCGCGCAGGTCAGGGAGCACCCTTACCAGCGCACTGCCTTACCGGCGCCTTAATTCCCGCCAAAACGCTCTCACGCCGCCATTTTGTTCACAAGGTGAGAAGCGCGTACACACGCATGCATTCAGATGAATACGTTTGCTTTTGTATTATTGTTGTTGCACAAATTGTAACTTGCATTTCATACCGAATCTCACTTGAATATATTTGCAAGTTTCAACTTTTTTATACAGGGTTAAATGTAAAACACTGAAAACCTCTCAGGACTATGTTACTAACATCATAATCAACAACTTTTGTTCTATGACTTTTAAATATTCGTCATATTTTAGTTCACCAGATTTTCATACAAAAATAAAAATATTTAAATTGAACACCCTAAATGTTACGAAGTCTATGCGAAGCAAAAGAAAGCAATTTATACTATCGCTTTCTTTTGCTTTGCATAGACGCTACATGCGTTTAGGGCGTTTAATTTAAATATTTTTATTTTTATATGAAAATCTGGTGAACTAAAATATGACGAATATTTAAAAGTCATAGAACAAAAGTTGTTGATTATGATGTTAGTAACATAGTTCTGAGAGGTTTTTGGTGTTTACAATTAACCTTGTATACATATATCTATCAGTTCAATTTTATATTTCCGAGCAACCATATTCGTCTCGAGTATGCGTGGGTACCTTTGCTTAAATGTGTCTCTCTGTGTCACTATTTGTATTTATTATATTGTGTACTTATTAGTTACGTTCTTGAATAGTTTGTATGAGGATAAGACGCTTTATCGCCCTTCATACCGGATCTGAGGTGACACTGCATAATTTTAAAACTGTGATTTTTATATTTCTTTTTTATAGATATTTAGATCTGTTACATGTTGTGATGCGAGGCATTATTAGAGCTCTATCTTAATTCAAAGTTGAACATCAGTGTTACCAAATTATTTTTCAGTTTCTGTTGTTGTAAAGATTGAAATCACAACATGTCTTCGGACAGTCGTAATATTTTCAGATATAAATTATATATTTGAGGGAAGAAGGATTGATGTTACACTATTCTCTTATTGCAAAGTAGATGTTCGCGTAGTCAATAGTGTTTAATATTGCCAAATGAGGTGCTACAAGCCGGTTGTGAGATCCTTCTTTCCTGAGTCTCGCCCAGTATTAGTCAAAGGAAAGAGCATTCTCAGAATTTGTGCCATCAATCCAGTATTAAACGTAATGCCCCTCCTTTGACTTGATATGTTTTTCATAACCATCACAACTTTCTCTTAGTCAATATAAGATTTTTTATATGAAATTTTTAAGCTAGTTGTTTTTATTTTTGCCTTAGGTATTATATTTACTTTCTTATTTGAAAGTAGTTTATTATTAAGATAATTTGCACTTGTGTCCTTGTGGATTTAAAGCCGGCATCCATTATTGTCGGTTACGTATTTTCACGCTTCTTTATATGAAATGATTTTAAGTCGAAATGCTATTCGTAATTTTATAAAAATGGATGATAATATGCGATAATGTTTTGTAAAGTATTGTTTCCGTTGTTGATTGTAAATAAATGCATTTTCTGAGAATATACACGCAATAAATTGTCTGAAAATTTTAATTAAGCGTTTTCTTTCTTTAGTCTCGTTAGGTCCGCGGTGCTAAAGTAAATGTTCTATGTGTTACAAGAGTATATATGTCGATAAAGTTGATGACGTGCAGTCTTTTGGTCAATTGTAGCCTCACACAACTAACATGCAACTCCACAAGGCCAAGTTCCCGTTTGTTGACATAATAATAATTATTAAGTGCACTATCATAACTGCTATTGTCACAACTTGCAGATTATCTGTAACTATGTATTTATATTATATGAGTCACTAACATGCAAATATGTAATGACATTGATTCGTTATCACAAACTTATTAACAACTTCTTATGAGAATGCCGCCATATACAGTATTGAGATGTTGCAGCAATGTGTTGAATAACTTACATACTTGCATCTGGGTGCTATGGTTATACATAAGTGATAAATTTATTATGCTTGTTTGTCTGAGCCATGTTCGTCACATCGCGGCCACCGCCGCTAATGTCTCAAGCATTGCTCTGTTGGGAACTATTGGGCATTTAATCCTATATTTGTAGATTTATCATTTACATACTAAATTGACTTAACATTTTTCAACCATTAACTGCGTAAACTAATGAAGTACCCGTATAGTATTAACTGGGCCAAAAACAGAACAAGTGTCGCGGCGCGAATGCCTGATAGACTCCCCCTCATTTTTTTATTCAAATTTCTATTTTTATGAGAAATTCCGTACACTAGTCATGTCAATCCGAGTTCACGCGTTATCGCTTCTGTTGAATGGCTGCATGTTGCCGGTACCCACTGTCTCTCTCGCATATTCAGATCCATTACAGTACAGCCGTTCTAACTTGGTGAGTGTGAAGTTAGGCTCTGCTAACTTTAGCGCTTGTGCACTCGTACAAAAATAAAGGTTTTAAAAAAATAAATACCAATAACAGTTGTTAACAGGAATAACAACTGCTAATTGCATTTATTTTTTTAAAACCTATATTTTTGTACGAGTACACAAGCGTTAAAGTTCGCAGAGCCTAACTTCACTCTCGCCAAGTTAGAACGGCCGCATTGTACCTCGCGTTACATTCTCGCCGTCTCCGTGACGTCACGACGGGCCGGCAGCGCGACGCAAGCGGTAAAGCGTGCTCACTCGCGATTGGGGGTACTCGTGTAGTCGGACCAAGACATTTTGATCGATACTAACAGTCTGTTTTTCTCTCTTCTCGTTAACCCGGCTAGGTGAGTGCTAACGGCGCCGAGGAACTAACAGGAGACGCGGCCGGTTCTGCACGCCGGCCCTCTATGTCGCCGCGTAACATACTCATCGGAACATCGACCACCATGTAGCTATTAGCTGTTGGGCCTTTCACGTTTAACATTATACTATGTATTATAATAGTCTAACTATTAACATTTATATGCCTGTTATGTTTATAACATGATGAACTTTATTAACATTTTTATATAATTTTTTTTATGATATGGCACACGCCATCGACTATATTTACTATATTGTATCTTTTTGTACTGCTGTTGTCGCTTGAACGTGTTGTTGTTGAAGCACGAGTGTTATTAGGCTACCCGGACAAATCACGGCGTTAAACGTGTCACTATTATAATCTATAGATATTTATTTAAAACTTTTTCCTTTAACGTTATTTGCATAGAGTATACTTTTGAAAAAATACGCACTTTTAGCGCCGTCACTATAAAAAAGGTTTGAGTAAAGTATTGACTCCTAACTTAAGCTTAATTCATGCAGTAGCTAGTAATTATTAATTTTGATAATAAAATAAGTTTGCTAACACAACTCGCTTTTTGATCTCTTTTCAAAAACAGAATCTTCAAACTATTGTATGAATTAAGTTTTCTGGTTCAGTCATGTTTTTCAACCGAGTTACAATTGATGTTTGATGAAAGTCTATAAATCAAAAGTGAAATGTACTGCATAAAGTACTGCGGACGCAATTTAAACGTACGTACTGATCGTTCGCCGCTACATGGATAGTCTGTGACGTGACAGCGCGTCACGAGAACAAGATGGCGTCATGCAAGAGGCCAAGTAAGTACCTACGATGCTAAAATATAATATTAAATTGCTTTTCATAATTAATTGGACTGACATTGGATTATAGTCTAATATAGGTTGTTTCTTCATATACTCATCGACCCGACAAACTTTCGGCAATAATTTTTACATTACTTTAAAACCAAAGACTAATATGTTATAGTAATATTTGACGACCTTTTCTGATTAAATTTTGAAATCGACAATGTCTTCCTTTACAAATCATTTTTATTGGTCAATGAGTGTATGAATTCTCATTTGAAATAAACAATATTTATAGCATTGTATTTTATTCTTAGTGCTTAATATTTATAGATAACTTTGATTATTTGTACATCTCATGTGCCTTCATTAAATGTACAATGTTCTTACCTTTTTGGTTCTATAGAAAGAAATTGTTATAATGCTAATTAATAGCTAAGTTAGAAGAGATTAAATTATTGTTAACTTTTCTAAATGTTAATTTTTATACATTTATCGTCGTCAGTTTTAAAATATTAATTGTCTAAGAATATAAATAATAATACCCAAATGTTTTAGTATCTAATAGATCTACGTTAGTTGTGGCAACATTATTAACTTTATAAGTGCTTTCGTTACAATCTCTTCGGGAATCTCTAGATGTCGTTCTATCTTATATAAATATCAGAGATCTGCACTTAGTTTATTCAGTAAAAAAATATTTACCCAAACATAATCTCAAAGATTACACGAACGTTCAAGTTTACTGTAACAAGGGCAATTATTCGTCACTGTATATTGTTCTGTATAAAGCTTACATAATGTAATTAAAAGCAATATAATAACAATAAATCACGATTAGTGCAATAGAGATGTTATAATACTAAATAGTATTTTATTATTAAAGTAATCTCGACTAAAATGAGTTGGGAGAATATTTTTAAAAGATTTTATACAGATCTGATATTGAGATTAATGCGGTAGGTAAAAGTATATTATCACGATTGTTATCTGTGGAGATACATTATTTTCTTTTAAAAATAAATTGTTTATAAGTAATTATAGTAGAAAAGCTAATTAGTAGGTAACAATTTTATCGTTTTGCATTAATTAGGTGCTTTTGTCGAGAGTTTGGAATCAATTTAAAAGAAACAAATAATTACAAAATTATATGGAATTATACTTTTTATATTTCTGATTACGCGAAGTTATGTTTACTACCTATATTTATTAGTAGATATCATCGTAAAATACCAGCAATGAAAAATATCATCGAAGTTGTTAACACTCCGTCCAAGAATATTTCATAAAATAAGTACTTAATTTTGTTGGTATCTCACTCATGCATAGTTAAGTACGATTAATTTGAGACGTCTCCTCATTCGTAGCACGTGTTAACACTTTCAATTTATCCTTAATAATAATTGTTTAGTTTCCCATATATACTTATATAGAAATAATGGAGATTTAAAATCACTTATCAAAATATTTTGCTTGGTTAAGTCTTCGTACAAACCGCCGTAACCGTACATGTTAATACTTTATACAATTCTATAAAGTGTAACTGAAATAATTATCATTTTAAGGGTCATTGTTCTCAAATCAATTCTGAAATAGCTAAAGAAATATCAGCTGATTTTTTTCGCTATATTCTTGGTTCAGTAGTGAAAGTTGACCTCTGAAGTGATATATAATTTCAATTAAACTTTGTGAAAGAGTATAAAATTGTTTATTTATAGATATATGCTGGACAATATTTAATATGAAGTTGAAAATATATATTGTTATCCTCGTTTGAGTTTACAGATGAATTAAATGGTACAGAAGATTCATATACAAGCAGATTTAAAAAAACGGATGAAAACTGCTTTTTTTTTCACCCTTCACATGCATGTAAATAGTTCGTACAAATCATACTAATACAAACAAAGCATTTAAAGATTAAATCATAAAATGCGAATGCCATAACAACTCGAAAAATCCGTTTCATATAAATGTGAAAATATGTGATGAAATAGATGTGTTTAACGTACAAATAATTTTATTGTCTGCAAATAACTAGTAATATACTGTGTTTCATAAGCAATAACTTTTAGCAATTTTGTTTCTTGAAACATGCTTAGTGCCATCAGCAGACGGGCTTAATACATGTCATTGTTTTTTTAATATTAATTTGTACTTATTGTTAGGGCAATTATTAATCGAGTGCCTTAAAAGAACTTGTACATATTTATTATTATCTTTCATTAAAGTATTAATATAGCGGAGAATAACAAAATCTGAAATTGTTTTCCAAAAACAATATTATAGAAAATAAATAATTTTAGTTAAGTGAGATTGTGCATATTATGTATGTTTTGATGTGTGTTTAAGATTGATTTGGATTAGTAAATATTTAAAAAACGTAACTCTGTGTTTTATTTCACTGCCTACCAGTTTGATGCCTGTGTAATGCATTTTTTTCTAGCTCATTCTATGCTTATGAGCTCACTGCCAATAATTCATTCAATAGAAATAACGTAATCGTTAAGATATCAGGCTTGTGATGATAATACTTAACAGTAGATGTAGACTTTTATTCACACATACTTTCTTGAGAATTGATACAGAGTACCTACTTAAATAAATATACACGACAGATTAATTTTAGTTATTGTGTAAAAGGTTTTTTTGAATAAATTATATTATTATATTATTATTTCATTTATTTAATATATGTACATATCAATTACATTTTTAAATATTAGTATAAAAAATAAAAACATTTAAAAATATAAAAAATAGTAGCCCACCGGTATCGGGAACAGGGTCCAAGCTACCGGTGGTCAGGGCTCCATAGAGAGGAACCTCCTCACAATACGCGCCGTTTCCAGGAGTACTGCTTTCTGGATCAAGCCCTTGATCCAGCTGCTCAACGAGAGCCTCCGTAGATGTTTGTCGAGGCTCTTGGCTATTATGCCATTGGCTGTGACGACTATCGGCACAATGATTGCTGTCTCCACATCCCACATGTCGACAACCTCGCGCGCCAGGTCAAGATACTTATTTTTTTTATCTATCTCAGCTTTCACGAGGTTCTCGTCATGGGGGACTGCTATATCAACAATCATTGTGCGACGCTCTAATCGGTCTATCACCACTATGTCAGGCTTATTGGCAACAATAGTCCTGTCAGTGATGATAGACCGATCCCAATACAGTGTAATATTGCCATTTTCGAGAACTGGGTCGGGCACATACCTATAGTATGGTACTTCTGATTCCACAAGATTGTATTTAAGAGCAAGTTGCTGGTGAATAATCCTGGCTACGAGGTTGTGTCTATGCAAGTATTCTCCGTTAGCCAGACGAGAACAACCGGAGATAATGTGACGAATGGATTCTCCCGGTTTGTGACATGCCCGACATATGTCTACCGTACCATCCTTCACAATATATTTCCGATAGTTATTCGTCATCATAACTTCGTCCATAATCGCACAGACAAAACCTTCGGTTTCCCCGAAGAGGTCACCAAAACGTAGCCAGGCTACGGACGCTAATGTGTCTACGTCAGACCCATGAAGGGCCCGGTAATAGCGCCCATGAAGCTCCTTGCTCTGCCATACTTCTCTGCGGTCATTAGTATCTAATACTACAGGTTTGCGCCAATTCTCGGTACCTAAGGAGAGCGGAGTGAGGCCTTTGTCCACCGCTACCACATCTCGATGCATACCCACGTCGGCTTCTAGGAAATATTCCCTAAGGCTGCATACCTCGCGGTTGTGTAGGGTCTTTGCATTTAAAATGCCACGACCCCCGTACTTCCGCGGGATATACAGCCTCATCACCGATGAACGTGGGTGATGCATTCGATTTGCAGTCAGCGTTGTGCGGACTCGCCTGTCCAAGGCGTCAAGTTCAGTCTGAGTCCATTTGAGTATGCCAAAAGAGTACATCAATACTGGCATGACCCAACCATTGAAGGCACGCACCTTGTTTCCGCCTGATAGAAGACTATTCAGTACTTTATTCAGGCGGGCAAAGAAGCGTTCCTTCAATGACTGTTTAACATAAGCAACATTGATGCCTAGTGCCTCTGACATACCCAAATATTTGTAGGTTTCAGTTGAGCCGAGGGATCTTAGGTGTATGGAATCCGAGAGTTGAGTTCCCACGGATTCCATAATCTCCCCTCGCTTTACATGCATGACCGCACATTTGTCCACCCCAAATTCCATCCTGATGGCGCTACTGAAGGTTTCCGTTACCTTCAGTAGCTCCATGAGTTGCAAGTTGCTGGGGGCAAAAAGTTTCAAATCATCCATGTAAAGCAAGTGTGATATGACCTGACCACCTCTTCTCAACTGGTAGCCTAGCCCTAAACCCTCCAGCAGTGTACTGAGAGGGTTGAGAGCCAGACAAAACCACAGTGGGCTCAGACTGTCGCCCTGAAAAATACCACGCTCAATCCTAATCGGTTCGCTGTTTTCCTGGATCTGTCGACATCCTGGGTAGCAGAGGACCGTCTTCCATTGCCCCATACATGACTCAAGGAAAGTGCGGAGTATTGGATTTATTTTGTACAACTCCAACACCTTCATGAGCCATGTATGTGGAACCGAGTCATAGGCCTTCTTATAATCTATCCAACATGTCGACAGACTCTTTCGGGAACGACGAACCTGTTGGTTAATGGCAATATCAATGAGGAGAAGCTCCTTAGTACCGCGGGACCCGTTCCTACATCCATTCTGAGAAGCAGACATGATTGAATTTTTATCAATATGATTATTAATTTTGGCTCTCAAAATGGAAGTAAGAACTTTATAGACCGTCGGTAAGCACGTGATCGGTCTATAATTTTTAGGTTCCGCAGTACTGCCTGATTTATGGAGCAGGTGGGTTATTCCTATAGTTAGGAATTGAGGTAGTGATCCTGACTCTAAGGCAGACTGGAACTGAGCGGCCAAGCGAGCGTGCGATCTTTGTAACCATTTTATCCAGAAATTGTGCAGCCCGTCCGGCCCTGGAGATTTCCAGTTGGATAACGGACGGACTGCACGGGTTACATCTTGGGGGCTGATAGTAATCCGCGAGTTGACAGTATGTTTAAAAATTTAAAATAACTATTTAATTATGTAAATCTATTGATATGAAGCACAAAATAGTACAAATGAAGAAAAGATTATTAATTATTAATTTTATTTTCCTTTGAGAAAAATGAGACTTTTTATCTGTGAGTCACGTGATTAGAAACACCAATCAGAAAACGAGACGTCATCGTTCAATATTTTGACAGCTGACTGGTTATCTTTAGTTGGTGCGTAAGACAAAATAAGAAATAACTAACTAACTGCTTGCACTGTCTGGACAGGTCCGATCAAATTTGCGTGGTTATTTCCTCAAAAGAATACCAAAGACATGAACCTACATGCTTCTCATATACAAATACAAATTGTTTGGACTTTAAAAGAGACGTTGACGACAAACTCAGAGGGAGTTTGTTTCGGTGTTTCTTCTCAGAGTAGTCAGTTAGGAAATACCGGCCTCATCTAGCTAAACTAAACACGCAAAAAATCATGGCGTGTAAAAGTGTTATTTATAACCAATTTACAAATAAATATTTTATTTCATTTCATAACTAACTCTCTCTCTTCTGGTTCATTTGTCTTATCGTCCTGTAATAGTTCGATGAGTTCCATTTTTGTCTTTTTAAAAAAGCAGATAGATAGATATATCATTTATTGTACACCATAACAGTAAAACAAATATGGTTTTAACAACTAAAAAGGGTGATACAATGGGCGGTCTTATCGCTAAAAGCGATCTTTTACTGACAACCTTTGGATGGATTTGACACAGAAGTTCTAACCACTTCTTGCGAATATCTCTTTTTAAAGGGACATGAATAAATAGTTTCGTTGGCGTTTTTTTAGTAGTATTCCCACAACAAGGTATGCACAGCACTGATAATAATTTTTCACGTTCATAATAGAGTAAAATATCATAAAATACCCGAAGTACATTTATGTGCCAAATGCCAGGAAAGTTGTTTTTTGAACGATGACGTCATACATAGTCACGTGACCACAATGCCACGATTTAGGCCATAGTTTTTTAATAAATTAAAAAATTACTTATATTTTAATTGGAAGGTTAAGTGATGAATAAAATATTATTTTATGAGTACACATGAAGCGCTTCGAAGCGTTTCAAACAATTTTTACAAAGTTGTCAACTCGCGGATTGCCCCCATTTCTGGTATAAGATCGCACGTGCGCTTGATCTCACTCATCCAGTCACCCTCGATGTGGCTGACAGGCACCGACCAGATGCTGCGCCAGAACGAACACATGGCGTCATCATCCGGTAGGCACGTATCAGTCACACTTTGGTTAGGTCGCTCCCAGGCCCTATAAACCCACCTTTCATTGCTTTGGAATGTGCGATTCTGAGTGTATCGCTCCACCCGCCGCTTATATCTGCGTATTCGATTTGCCCAAGCATAGACTTTCTGCTTCAGGAAGTCGATACGCTCTGTGACCCGGGTCAGATAATCTCGAGGACTAACATCAGTCCCCGTGAACACCCGCCTCACAAAGCGCATCACTCGAGGACGAGTGTTGCCCTGCCTGAAGCAGATAAGTTTACCAATGAGTGCTCTAGCCTCAGCAATACGACGTTCGATCCTGCCCTGCCAAGCTGGTACAGCTGGTCGTATAACTCTGTCAGTCTTTGGAAACTTGACATGAGCTACGCGACAAGCCGCTACAGCTGCACAGTATAGGATCGAATGAGTATCGGTGAGGTCTTCACTATTGTCAAAATAATTTGACAGCAGTGAATCTAGAGCACACACTAGCGCCCTATTTTTCTTATGCATGGGTAAACGAGGCAAACGAGGTCTAAGCTCAGGCGGTATGGTGCGATACTCCCGTAATGCACACTCCAAAGCACTCCTCAATCGTTCACTGCACTGGGTACTCACGGTTATAGCCTCGTCATCATCATCTTCACCGATGTGGTCGGGTCGCGATGAAATACTGGGTTGTAGTTGCACCGCGGCCAGTGGCGAAGCAGATGAGACACGGCTGCACCGTGATTCGAGGCGTAGTCTATCAAGTACGGCGTCATCCAACATACGGTTACGCTGGATGACCCGCACCTGATCCGATAGTCGTTGGGCCGAAATGTTGACAGCTGGTTCAAGTACCTGAAACAGAGAGAGCATCCGACCACGGTACGCAGTCAGGTTAGTTCCCCCCTCTGTAGCCCCAAAGTATGAGCGCATGACATTTTCATTGATGGAATGTGTCCATCGCATGCGCTGCACACTTCCACCGGCAGCGGGGACCCCATCAGAGGCCGGAGGGCCTCGAAGTCCTAAGCCGACCGGAGGGCGGCCTCTTCCTCGTCGACGCGCAGGTGGTGGTGTCGTCGGCGGCGAGAAGTATTCGTCGCTCGAGCTCGACGCAACTGCAGCGGCCGGAGTCTCTTCACTCACGGCTGGAGCTGGTCCCGGCGGCTGCGAGGCGGAGCTGAGCGACGATTCCGCAGGTCTTGGGCGTGTGGATTGTTGTAGTTGTGCCTGGCGCCTTGTCAACATTTTATCTTCATATAGGGTTTTTCTTACCAAGATCTATGTGGTATGTTCTGCATTTCTGTTCGTATATTAGTTGGCTTTTTTTTTACTAATTTGGTTTGGTTAAACATTGTACATAACTATTATTTTATTAAATACTAGCGACTCGCCCCGGCTTCGCACGGGTGCAATGTTTATATTATATATAGGCAGCGTTCGCGAGAATCGTTAACGTACGGCAGTTTTTTCGACGCCTTACTCCACAATTTTCACTACCACGAAAAATCCTATCTATTTTCCGGGATAAAATATAGCCTATACGGATTCGGAAGAATCCCTCTAAGTAATGGTAAAAGAAATTTTGAAATCGGTCCAGTAGTTTTTGAGCCTATTCAATACAAACATACAAAAATACAAAGGTTTCCTCTTTATAATATTAGTATAGATTTATTCAAAAATAATTGAGAAGAAAATTTTTGACAAGCTGGTTGACGGCCGGGCCACAGATTATTATTATATTATATTATTATTATTATTATTATTATTAATACATTGTTTTCTACTAAGACAAAACAAATTTAGAATTATACATACAAAAATAAGTTAGTTTTTCATCTAACCATTATAGTAAAAATATAATTATATAATTAGTGAATATAGTGGGTAACGTTAATGCACATAATTATCAGAAATGTGTATTCTACTTGTACGGTAACGAAAATAAGTTTTTTGTACACCATACTCAGGGTTACGGTCCACTCCCTGTCTCAAAAAGGAGGTTATAATCACAGCAAATTCATTACCTATATTTGGTCCATCTTAGACAAAGCGCCATCTATTTCATTCTTACCACATTAAATAGATGTCAAATACACCGCGCTACCCAGGTCATGCCCAGGTCTATATATAGCTTTCACTGTTGTTTCACAGATGGCACTACTATACACAACTTTGTTCAGAAAACTTCGTAGAGGTCCTAGTAAGATTTTGAGGTACCTTAATAAGGAAAAAAAATAAGCATGCAGTAGGTGCGACTCGCCCTATAGTTATGCACTATTACCGTGAACCCACTCCAGACAAGATTATTTAGTATAGTTGGAGGGGTTAACAAGATTGCTAGTAATGTGATTTCTACCCACATTGCTACCAAATTCTCTTAAAAAATGTTCTTACTAATATTAATAATTGTTGGACCCCTGACCAACTTGGCAACTTTTTAGCCTTTCTCCAACTATGCTGGAATCGGCTTTCAGTCTAACCTTTTTACATGGACCGACTGCCTATCTGCCCTCAAAAATCCAGTAGCTGGGTAACACAATATATATTGTGTTACCCAGTTACTGGGTTCTTCAAAGCTTTCCAAGCCACGGTCCGGAGGAATCTGGATATGTTAAGTCGGTTCTGGATCTAGAATGGAATCTGGATATCAAGGACCCATTAACAGACCAACCTCGCTAAGCTTTGCTTGCGGATGTTATTATTAGCCACGAGCTTCTTAAAGTTATCGTTAAAGCCGTTCGTTGTATCGTTAACTTTCAGACCACCAAATGCGACGGAGAAGCAATTACAATATAGGCAATCGGTCGAAGAAATTGTGGGTTTTTCAACCGACGACAAAAAGAGGAGGTTATCAATTCGAGGCGTATATTTTTTTTTATGCATGATCACCGATTACTCGAAGACGGCTGAACCGATTTGGAAAATTCTTTTTTTGATTGAAAGAGTATACTTCGAAATTGGTCCCATTTTCATAAAAGTCAGGATCTGATGATGGGATCCTGGAGAAATTTAGGGAACTCTTCAAATATTATAGGCACACCTATGACGTTTTGGGTATTTATTATAGTAACATGTGTAGTTGCTCTCAAAAAGTACCATTTCAGGAAGTGGAACTGATGATGAAGACCACAGATGGCCGCCGAAACTACTCAATAATAAGTATTGGTGGATTGCGATTCGATTACTTGAATATGGATGTTAAGCACTTTATGCTCGTCACAATGCATATGGTGATGTAGAGCTGATGGTGAAGTACCAGGAGAACTCCTCAACAATTAACGGCCCAGCATTGGGAAAAGCAATATTTTGTAAAAGGTTATAAGTAGTTGACATTTAGGCTCTTGTAACTAGGTAAATTAAAACTAGACCAACTAAAAAGAGTGAAATAAAAACTTTTTACCAAAAAATTAAACTGACTCCCAAAAAACACTGCAAAGTGAAAAATAACTTTAATTTCGGAAGTCGGTGCCAAAAACGAAAATACAAAACTAAAGACACCGACTACCGAAATTAAAGTTATTTTTCACTTTGCAGTGTTTTTTGGGAGTCGGTTTAATTTTTTGGTAAAAAGTTTTTTTCTATATGTGAAGACTGAAGATCCTGATAATTAAAAAATAGTATTTGAGCTGTCAGTGGCGAAAGGTGAATTTTCATAAAAGGGAATCCGGACCAAAAAATGCTTACCTTGCTCAAGTGTGATGCGTGAATTCCAGTAACTGTGGCCCTGTGGCTGACTTCGAAATCTTGTAACTTCGTAAATAATTATTTGTTTAATTGAAAATAATAGATTACTATTTATATATTCATTATATATAAAATAATAGACTAATATTTGCCATATTTCAAAAGGGAAGCCGGTAGGAATCGAGTTGTATGGAACCTTCGCCACTGCTAGCTGTGCCCCGCGGTTTAACCCGCGTATAATCCTACTACTACATATTATTAACGCGAAAAACTCGAATATTGATGAATAGATGGTAAAATTTTTATTAATCCTATATAATTTGCAATGGATAGAGAATCGCAAAGTAAAGATACCTAGTTGTTAATCATATTATTAAGAATAGATTTAGAGTATTTCGTTATTATAATATACAATATTTTAATCCTATTTTCTTGTGGTATTAGTATGTATTGGTTTCCTTGCGGATCTAGATAAAGCAACATATAATTGGCCATGTGAAAAACATTGGCCAAGTGCGAGTCAGACTCAAGTCAAGTTTTCATAGTGTTTGTATGAATAACAAAGTTCAAACGATACATATTTCCAAAAAACAAAGTCAAAGAACACTCTCCTCATTCCGTAATTTTATATATTATAGGTATATATTTTTTCAGTATTAATATAAATATGTATTTTATTAGCTAAGTATGTTTTAATTTACGTAATTAGTATTTATACATACTGTCCATCATCTCTTATGCAACTCTCCTGTCGCAGGTCTGCTCGAAGAAATTTCTTATGAAATAAGCAGCACCTTTGTGCTCTTTTTTTCTGTAATTGTTTTTCTCTTATGAGTGTCATATGTATTGTCATATTATGTACATAAATAAATAAATATATTTGCGGTTTCTGAAAATATGCTATATCTCAAAAACTACTGACTGTATCTTATTCAAACCAATTTTAGTTAAAAGTTGTCATTAAAATCTACGGTATATTTTTTTTATTTTACATTTCATTATTTTAAAAGTTAGAGGGGACACATAGTATTTTACTAGTTTACAAGTGTATATCTTCCAAACGATTAAAATAAACGATAGATGAAAAAAAAATTAGGTTAAGTTCAATGTGTGGGAAGCCACCCCTTAAGGCATTTTTGTATTATTTTTTGTATAAAAATGGGAAAGCGGTTTGCAGAATACACCTATATACCAAGTTTCTGTTGTCTTAATACACAGTTTCGGAATAAAATGAATGTGACATACGGAAGGATAGACGGACGGACAGACATAACGACTATCTATAAGGGTTCCGTTTTTTGCCATTCGGCTATGGAACCATAACAACTTGGCTTTAAATCTATGCCGACGTGTTTGAATGTCTGACCCTTTTTTTTCGGGTGGGAAAATCATCGAATGACTTCTACTGACTTAAACCCGCCCTATTCCTTCATGTGCCCTTACGTTCCGGGGCCTCGGTATCTCATTAGAACATTCCCGCAACCCCGGAAATTGTATCCTTTTAAAATAATAGGTAAATCTGTAGGTACCATGGGGATTCGATGTATTAGTGCCGTTTGTCTAGCCACAAGTCCTGTGAAAACTATAGCAACTATGACATTGCTTCGAAGATATTTTAATAAAAGTAACGACTTAGTATATCACATTTTAATTTTAGGTAACCTCCGACAACCATGAAACACCTGAACAGATCTTGATAAGTTGTAGCTAAGAACCGTCTCGATCACGTCAGCTTTCTAACAAAAAACTGCATCATAATCGGTCTTACGATGCCACAGACAGACACACAAACACAAAGATACACAGACACATCAAACTTATTTAATTACACTCCTCTTTTTGCGTTAGGGCTTAAAAAGGAATTGAATCTCCTACACAAAATTAAGAAATGTAAAAATATAGACTGCAAATACGTATTTTTATAACTGTATATACAATGGAACTAAAATAATAAAAAAATGTATAAACTTACTACAAACATTAAACGATCCTTAATGATCTCCTTTTAGAAGTCGGTACCGCACCGCAAAATTTGTAAAGTATGGAGTGTCATAGAAGTGCGCGCACTGCGGTCAGTCTACCGGTGCGGTAGAACTACCGGAATTGCGGCCACCGCAAGGAAGTGCGCGCACGGCCTTAAAAATGGGTTAAACTAAATAACACCCTATCAAAATTACTTATTCAACTAAACAGAAAGTAAAATAAAATTTATTCAAATGTATAGATACAAAAACACACACCTGACTTAAAAAAAAAGCTGAAACAATTTTCACTTACATAGCAAAGAAATCGAAATGAAACCAAGTTTAGGTACCTATACTATCAGTGCGGTACATTATGTATGTAACGCGTTACTGTGCTTAAAGCCCGATTTACACTTCAATAAGTACAGTAGCGAGTTAACTTGCGTCATCGGCGAGTTAAGTTGTTATTATAGTTTGAACGGCAAAAGCGAGTTAAGTAGTAAGTTGTTGATTAAGTTGAGTTAAATAGATCGCGATCCTATTTTTCGGCGAGTCCAGTGCGAAGTAGTCCCCTCTCTCGCGTCTCCCGCACCCCTCCAACTTAACTGGCTGGCATGTAGACGGGCGAGTTTAGTACAGTCCATAAATTTGTAGGTTGCGGCCGCGAACCCGTGTTATTTTCTTTTTTTCTTCTCGGGCAACTTATGACTACTCACTCGCCTAGGTTTGGACGCTACTTACAACTTACTACTTATTACTTAACTGTCTGAGTTCTTAACTGGCTACTGTACTTGTTGAAGTGTAAATCGGGCTTAACGCGCCGTGCATCCGCGCGCCATTTCGGTAACATAACGTTGTTGAATTTTTAATTTTACATTTTCTCCTAAACTATACGTCCAAATTAAATACTGTAAACGGCAAAATACATATATTCATAAAATTGTCTCGATGTTGAGACTATTTTCGAACGTAAATATGGCCGCATAATAATACTACAAAGTCATGCCTTATTTTTTGATATTTTCTTTACATTATTTGCCTTATTACGGATTATTCATAAAAGTTAGATATGTAGTACGGCGGACTTTGTTTTAGATCTACATAAACCCTACGTTTTTGTAGTACATGATCTTTACGTTTATCTCAGCATTTCACAGCGCACGCGATTATAGTAATTTAGCGGCGTATTTTCTTCCGACTTACTTCACTAATACCCTTATTTAGGAAAACTGAGAGCAGTAGCGTAATGCTAGACAGCCTGCTATATAGCCTTCCTCAAGAAACTGCCTATCATAATCAGAAAGAATTTTTGAAATCCAATCAGTACTTTCAAAGATTAGCGCGTTCAAACAAAAACAAACCTTTCCACATTATAATATTACTAGTACTCACGCGGGGCTTCGCTCCCGTGGATTTTATCACGGTAAAAACATAACTCTCCTTTTTTGCAGTCGCGTAAAAAGTAGCATATAACCTTTCTCAAGCTTCAAGCTACTTCCATACCAAATTTCATCCAAATCCACCCTATACTTTCGAAGATTAGCGCGTTCAAGCAAACAAACAAACAAACTTTTCCGCTTTATAATATTACTAGTACTCTCGCGGGGCTTCGCTCCCGTGGATTCTATCAAGGTAAAAACATAACTCTCCTTTTTTGCAGTCGGGTAAAAAGTAGCCTATAACCTTCCTCAAGCTTCAAGCTACTTCCATACCAAATTTCATCCAAATCCACCCAGTACTTTCGAAGATTAGCGCGTTCAAGCAAACAAACAAACAAACAAACAAACTAACAAACTTTTCCGCTTTATAATATTAGTATAGATATAGTATAGATAATATAGTGTAGATGCAGGTATATACCTACATAAATGGGTGTAATATTTGATTTACTACTACGTAGCACATAATAGGTAGGTATGAGTTCAAAGGGTCGGTGTCGCGCGGCTCCAAGAGTTGTCAGCAGTGACAGGGCCATTGCCTGCCGGGGTTGCGGGAATGTTCTAACGCATATCGCGGCCCCGGAACGCAAGGGCAGCTGAAGAAACAGGGTGGGTTTTTAGTCAGTAGAAGTCTGACACTCTTCCGCTCCACCCTGAGCGGGAGAAGTCATTCGATGATTTTCCTACCCGGAAAAATAGGTATGAGTTCAAAAACATCTTCATCTCATGAGCTATCCAACGAGCTTATTTAAATGTCTCACAAATATTGAAGACATCGTCTGTTCTACAACGTAACACCGCAAAGAATAAGTTTGCAATGTCAAAATGAAATTGTTTGCTGCCGCTTTTATACAGATATAGGCGTAACTCAATATAAAAATGAAACCCTTTCGAGATCATTTTGTGTTGTGTCTGCTTGATCAGCCTTACAGTGTGTGAAGATCCTTTTAGGATCACGTGGTCTATGATCCATGTGACCTAAGATCACTCTAGTTAGCTACCTAGTAGTAGTAGTACTTTTATAATATCCAATCGCTGTAAATCATTGCTTATTTATTATAAGTTGAAATAACATTGTATATAGCTTTTATTCCTCGCAATGTGTTTCATACAAGCTTACAAGTCCTTTTGTTCATGGAAGAGAAGAAAACGATTAAATAGGTATCTAATTCTAAAAAGTGTGTTAAGTAGGTGCCAACTTTTTGGAGGGATTTAAAATTTTCTTAATCTATATAAATATGTATTAGGTTCTTTTTAAACGTAATCTTTGTTTAATAAAATGTTGGTTATTTGTCATGTATGCGTTCTTAAATAAGGGTCTTAAACCTTCGATCAGATTGGAATGAAACTTTGATAGGATGTTCTGAGGAGGCACGAGAGGGTATATAATGCGAAGTTTCCACGCGAACGAAGTCACCGGCAACAACTAGTAAAACCTACACTCTCTTATATAACAATAGACAACGTAATGACGCTTACGAACAACCTATCAAAATTCAAAAACTTGTATGAATGTAAGTAGCAGTTCCACATGTTTTCAATAACGGTATCTACACGTCCATACATAGTTAGGTTTAAGTGGAAGCAATTTGAATTTTTCGCAATGTCTGGAAATGGAATTTTAAATTCGCAGTCGTGTCTGTTCTCATGGAGCTCCGGAATAAACGGCCTGCAGTTTGTCCGACTGCATTTGTCGCTTTCATGCTTTTGCAAGGGTACAAACATTGTTGACGTAGGTACCTACGCTCGACTTGCCTTTGAACCTAGTGGCCATACTTCTGAAAACGTAAATCTTTTAAATGGCGCGGATATGTTGCGAAAACAAGCTTTTAAGTGAAAATACACCTGCGGAGCCGAGTTAAAATTGTTTTCTGGTTGGTTTGACTCGTAGCTTTAATTCAATGAAACCAGTGAACCGAAACATTCAGATCCTGGTTAATTAACACGATTCGTTTACTCTCTGAAAACATAATTATGATCATACCTATATTTGGTGCAGACACACACAATGTCATATAATGTTGTACCTAAATCATAATTAGGGTACGGCTGGAATTAAAAGAAAATTGAGTTTGATAACCGATTTAAAAGAACCAATTCTGGGAACACTACAGATTTATTTATTTAGATGTTAGAATATATTAATCTATTTCCCTATTCAATAAATATATAAATAAATAAATTCCCATTTGAGCAATCTTTGGGGCCCTAAGCATTGGTGTTCAATTGCTCATAAAATGAGAATACTTAGAAAGTGCTGAGTGACATGTTCAGTATGGCTGGCACATAGTCAGGTCGGTTTCGCGTCCTGTGATTACCGCTCCAACGTGAGCACATTGATTTATATGCATGAGTTCATATAAATGAAGCATAATTGGGCCTATAGTTTAATTTTTATCGTTATTAAGTTGCCGGTTATAAATCATCGTCAAGATGCGACGGCGATAACGCTGATCTTACACACCGATAAATTGGGAATTTGTAGCGTGCGTAGATATGTTCCGACTTTTTTAATTAGTTAGGTGGTTCTAGTTTTCCTTCCTGTCTTATATAACCTTAATAGAACTTGCTGGTGCTTTGTTAGGACAACTAATTAATATGGCATCTTGTTATTTACTTATACTATTTTAACGCATACGAAACAGCTTTCTTGGGTTAGCAGTAGGGCGTCCAATCCCGCAGCCTGAATGCAATCTCGGTATTTGCGGGACTACGAATATTCAATCCCGCGGGATCTCGCTATTTGCGGGATCCCGCATATTGAAAATATTCACATTTATACATGGCAAATAAAACAATGAATTAATCAACTAACTCCACGTTTATTTACGTATTACTATTAGTATGAGATCAATCAAATTACACCGTTTATTTATAACAAAAAAACAATGAATTAATCTACTAACTTCATATTTATTCCAGTATTACTACTAGTATGAGATCAATCAAATTACACCGTTTATTTATCACAAAAAAACAATGAATTAATCAATTAACCCCACATTTATTTACGTATTACTATTAGTATGAGATCAATCAAATTACACCGCTTTTCTTTTCACTAAAAAACAGTAACAAATACTGAATAAAATACTTTACTGATATTTTAGGCTACCACTGACTGAAATTCGGCTATATTAGGCTACATAAGCTAGGAAAAACGGGCGACATCGGCCCCCGCGTTGTTTGCAACACTGCCGGCCGCCAGTCACCGCGACAGTGAACACGCTCGCGAGAGGTCATATGCATGCTTTTTTTCAGTCCCGCAAATCCCGCGGATCCCGCGCCCGTAATCCCGCATCACGCGGGATTGGAAAATGACGCGGGATCCCGCAATACCGAGATCTCGGTATTCCGGGATTGGACGCCCTAGTTAGCAGAAAGTTTAGTAGGTATAGTAGAAGATCGCGGGCTTACGGACGGCGAGCAGGGGTAGCTCACCGTCCGGGAAGGACCAGGCCCGGGTCAGCGGCGCGTCGTGTTCCACGCGCGCCTCAAAGAGCTGTCAGCACCAGTGACGGGTCCTCATAAGGCCATTACCCGCCAGGGTTGCGGAAATGTACTAACAAGATACCGCGGCCCCGGAACTTTAGAGCAGCTGAATGAACAGGGTGGGTTTTTAGCCAGTAGAAGTCGAGAAGCCGCTTAACCCAGAGCGGGAGAAATTATTCGATGATTTTCCCACGCAGAAAAAACAGGCATAATAGAAGATATACATCTATTGGCGCAATTTGTCAGATTTGAGTCTGCAAGAGAAGAGTTGTTTAGAGAGCTCGAGTCAAATATGTACGATATGAAGTTGGGATGTTCCATCATATTCTGTCGACACTTATCTCCGGAACTGCTCATAGTTTAATTTCATTTGTGTCGTTATGTTTTACTGCACCTATAAGCTCAGGTGGGACTGATATGATACATTTGTATTAAAGTTCCCAAATAAAACAAATAAAAAATTACGAATGATTCAAAACATAAGACACCAAATTAACTTAAGTATCAGAATTATTTACTCAAAGATTTAGGGTCTAAGTAGGTATCAGACCCTCCAAGTTATGGCTTTCCGTAGGCACTCAGCAAGAGATTAAAAAGTTCAGCATAAATTCCTTCCCGTAGCGAGCAAGCCTCTAGCAATTTTCCGTTTACAAAATATTGTTGTTTGTTTCCATTACTTTCCATCGAAGTCTGCGTGCAACGCAGGGGCCGCCGCCACCGGCTTGGGGCGACCGCTCGTAAAATTGCAACTGACTTGGGGGAGACGTCTCAAGACGCTCGTGCATTCTTAGCTTTACAGTATATGGTGGTAGTTCAGAAGCTCAACAGTTAAATCGATATAAGTAAAAATTATCAAGCCAATGGTGAACAAGGTTGACTGAAGATAACTTCTGGTTGTCATCAATTTGCATACCGAGGGTAGTTTGAGGGTTGTCATGCTCCAAGGACTAACAAATAGGAGGTACAGCAAAAGTTCTGTTCAAGGCAAATCAAACCGTTTGATTCAACAATGAAACCAATCGAATAATGAACTAAAGTCAAAACGCCTCACTCATACTGATTACAAGCGACACGTTTAGCGCAGTGGTTGAGTATAGGCTGCTGCGCTGCGTGTTGCGGGTTTTTATCCCGAGAAAATGTTCGTATGGCCTACAAATAGTTGTTCCGGATCTGGGTGATCTGGGTGTTTTTCACGATTGTGAAAACAGGTCATCAGTATTAGTCAACCAATTAGTAAATTGCCAAAATATTAGGCTAAATAAAAACCTGAAATATTCACTTGGTATGCTTTTTAGACTCCCGAAATGTATTTAAAATGGCATTCATTATATAATATAATAAATGCTGTAGATAAAAGATAAATCATACCTATTTACTTTCACTACACGCTCTTCATAACGGAGCATTTATTTTGTTACTGGCCAAAACTCATGAATATGACACATACGACAAAAAATAATTAACAATGCTTGCTAAAATTCATAAAGTATAAAGACATAGGTACTCTGACGTAAAAAATAGTAGAATTGGTAATCTTCACTCATAGGTACTTCAATATAATCACGAGCGCTCATTCTTCTTGTCATATTTCGCTGATACGTTCAGCAGGCTGTTCAGACTGCAAGAGGAGTTTATGAGAAAAACATAGCAGCATGTAATATTACTTATTACCTCATATTATACAAGCCACTTAACGAATTTATAAAACTAAGATATCGTTAGATATGTCTTCAATTCTTGATAGCCCAAGTGTTTATAAACCTGTAAATAGGTTTTGTTTCTATACCCCATTCACCAACCATAGAATAAGTGGGGTCTATCAATTTTTGTTATTGTTATAAGCATTTGCCAATTATGAAAGAGTTAACAAGGATTCCATGTCATCTTACATTTATTTACTCTGAATAAATTGCTTATACTATGTGATCAAGGAATCAACCCGGACTTACAGCACGCTGGGGTGCCAGGGTCATAAAACTACTTCCCCTAACACTGTGAGCTTGTATGTTGCGACACCATTCGCTTTCTGCACACATACTTCAATTGAAAAGAAAATTTTAAAACTTTGATGAATGACCGCCATGAAGCCCTGAGTTGGCAGTTCACCAATTGTCTACTGCGTTTTGTGGCACCAAAAGGGCACTTCAGGGAAAAATCAGGGTTGCCATATGTAAGGCTAAAAGCCACAGCTGTTGCAAAATATTGAAGTAGTTGGGTACTAGGTGTAAACTCAAGATTTTTCTAAAGTAAAAAGAAAACTAACGTAGGGGATCCAGCTGTTTTGTTTCCGTACAAGTTCCGTTTGTGTCAGCGAAGGGAAATAGAGGATATTATTCTTTTGCTCCGAGAAGGCGAGCTTCCATCTTGTTAGTTTTTGCAGTGTTGCAGGGACACCTGACATTCTTGATATGTCTGATATTTTATATACCTACATACCTATTATAATTGCATATGGCTGTTATCAAAATAAATTGAGCCCTATTCCTGTAGGGCTGGATATATCATCGGTACCTACCCGGATATTTATAAATGTGATAGGTTTACCAACAAACTAAAACCTTTGACTGAAACTTTGATAAAATTTTCAATTATTTTTTGTGATTTAGGTGACTAAGATCACACACTATACACACATGTCACTTATTCCTATTATTGTATACATGCTTATTAAGTGGCATTTCAAAGATTTTAATATATTTCTCATTCAAACGAATCACTACAACTCTTTAAAAAATACAGTACAAAGTCTACAGTTTTATGAAAGGTACGAACAATTCATTTTTCCTCTTCCTTGATTAATGTCGTTCCGACTTTTTGCCTGCTCCTATTTCAATGAAAAATTTCCCCGGAGACCGGACTTTTAATTTTCACGGAACTGAAATTACAGTTAATTGCCCAATGTTTACGCGAACCAAAGTGGCTTGATGTATTTTAATAGAGTATGCAGTAACATAATGGAAAAATATGATTATTAAAAACCTCGATGTTTATATCTAGGCCCTAAAGTCTTGTGGATTTAATTCGGTGTGTGCAGCATGCAGGTGTTTTATTATTTGAGTTACACTTACTTTACACTTACTTAGGCCCCCTTTCTGTAAATGTAACCACAGACAAAAGACAAGTGATATTCTACCAACGATAGCGTAATTAAAGCATAGAGTTATAATGAAAGCAACGGTCAAAACATAAGTAAGTATTATGGGATTGACCAATGCTGTCAAAATGTCAAATGATCCATCTATTCTCTACAACTTTTTTTTTAAATAAAGCGGTAAAATTTGTTTGTATGTAGGAGGCAATCTCCTTCAAATGGGATACCGCAACCCCGGCACACAATGACGCAAGGGCAGCTGAAAGAACAGGGTAGGTTTTTAGTAAGTAGAACTGACACTCCCTTTCACTCCACCCAGATCGGTCAAGTCGTTCGATGATTTTCCCACCCGAAAAAAGGGGATAATCTCCGGAAGTAATGACCCAGTTCTATTTTTTTATTTGGTAGTAAGGAGCATTGTAGGCAGAGAGTATATAACCACTAGAGAGCGTTTGGGCCGATTTCTTTGAAGAACACGACTCACTACTCCGGGCCGGGGGACGACAGAGAAATTCAGAGCTGCAATTGGTCAGTTCAAGGTCAAGTTGCGTAGATATGCCTAGTTAGGGATTGGTCTACTTGATTAAGGGAAAGTAGTCGATATCGATAAAATTTATTTTTATATTGTAAAAATGCTAAGTAAAAATTCCATTATAAAAATATGTTAATTAAAATCAGTTGTGTATCAACAACTGTAGCTTCAGCAGGCACTCTGTAATTATAATTTTTTCGGTGGTGAGTCATTATCTAATGACTCCTCCCTCCTACACACACTTAACTCATGGACTCGACATCGAAAAAAAGTAACCTTTTTTTCCTGGGTGGAAAAATCATCGAATGACTTCTCCCGCTCTGGGTAAAGCGGAAGGGAGTATCAGACTTCTGCTGACTAAAAACTTAAGGGCAGCTGAAGTAACAGGGTGACCTGTTACTTCAGCTGCCCTTAAGTTCCGGGGCCGAAATATCTCGTTAGAACATTACTGCAACCCCGGAAACAAAGTAACTTACGAGAGCGATTATGTAATGCTAATGTAATTGGCCTTCGGCCGTGTTATTTTGAAGTAAATAAATAAATAAATAAAATAAATAAATAAATGCGAAGGCCCAAGTTAATTAATATTAGAGCCCGTCATACTACTTGAAGCCTAGAAAGATTGAATATAGGTATCTTATATTCGCGATTTGACTTTTCTCATTATATCAATGAAAACAAAACGAGAAATCGATATTCCTTAGTAACCTTATCTATCCACGTTTCTTTTTATTCTGGAATCTTCGGAAATCTAAAATGAAAACAGGCATGTCACACAGAAGAAAAAATATTAGAACTTCCTATTTTTAGGGTTCCGTAGCCGAATGGCAAAAAACGGAACCCTTATTTATAGTTTCGACATGTCTGTCCGTCTGTCTGTCTGTCCGTCCGTCCGTATGTCACAGCCATTTTATTCCGAAACTATTAGGACTATACAAGTAAAACTTGGTAGGTAGATGTATTCTGTGAACCGCTTTCCGATTTTAAGAGAAAATTTTAAAAATATTTAAAATAAAGGGGGCTCCTCATACATGGAACTGAAACTGAAAATATTTTTTTTTCATGAATCCTAAACGTGTGTGGTATCTATAGACAGGTCTTTAAAAATAAAATTAAGGTTTCTAAAATGACTTTTTCATAAAGTTAATCTTTTAAAAGATATACGCTTCCAAAGTGGTATAATGTGTGTCCTCCCTCTAACTTCTATAATAACGAAGTGAAAAATCTAAAAAAAACTATATGTTGTAGATCTTAATGTAAACTTTCAAACAAAATTGGTTTGAACGAGATCGAGTCAGCAGTTTTTGAGATACAGTATATTTTCTAAAACCGCAAATATAACTTTGTAATTCATACAAATACTATGAAAAACAAAGTTATTTGGCGTAGTTGTAAAAATTGTAAAAAAGCTAGTTTTAAGAAATTTGTAAGGTTTTTGTTTTTTTTTTTTCAAATAAATATATTAAGTATGTTATATTTATTATAGTTACTACGGAACCCTTCATGAGCGAGTCCGACTCGCACTTGGCCATTTTTTTTTAAAGTTGGTTAATGTAGATAGGTATTTTATGACAACTATCTGAATTGATTTAAAAAAGAAATAAGTTTAGTTTTATAATTATTTATTTATTGACTTTGACATAAGTTTTACAATAGCATGATAGGAATCTGTAACACTTGCGCTAGTATACACTGTGTTGTAGGTGTTACTGTCTTCCCCTTAATATATGGTAACAATATTCTTATATCATACAGAACAATTTTGAATGTGAAATTTAAAGCTAGGGAAAATAATATAAACTAATAATTTAATAAACTTAATTTAACGATCGTGTTGTCATGCGAGTTTATGTTTGTTTGTATATCTGTGAATGCATTTGTGTGTTTGTGTGTGTATGTCTGTATATGTATGTGTGTATATCTTTATATGTTTGTGTGTATGTCTGTGTGAACGTGTGTGTGTTTTGCAGAATATATTTAACATGTTTTTAGAAGATTCTCTACATCATTATAGTCCATTGTCTTTAGCCAGGTATTTAAGACTTGTTTAAATTTATTAGTATTCAATTTACTGATTTTCTGGACTTTATTTAATTTATTATCGACGTGCGGAGCTAAATAACTATAGTGCCTTTTTTGCAAATTTTGATCTGACACGAGGGACAGGGTAGCATTCTACGCGCTTTTGTGTAGTGGGTAAGTTTGGAACAATTATTTTGTGGTATCTGCGTAGCATTTCGTATACGAATAGCTTTCTTACAGATAACACTTCTGCCAGTTTATACACTAAGGACGTAGGATGTCGGTATGGTAAGTATAAAAGTACTTTAATCACCAAACGCTGTGCCCGCTCTACTTCAATCATATGAGATTTTGCTGCACCACCCCATGCGCAGATACAATACCTGATAATGCATTCGCACAGTGCTCGGTAAGTTTGGCGAAGAAGAGTATCATTTGCAACTGTGCGCATTTTTTTAAAGATATACACTAGTTTCCGTATTCTATCTATGGTCAACTTTAGATGTCCAGCTTAATAGGTCATCCAGCGTTACTGCCAAATATTTAACAGAGGTGACTTGTGAAAGCGTCACACAGTCACACCTGATAGTGGTTTCTCTTCTATTGCACGGAAAGGTATGTATTTTAAGGAAGTGCGATGCAGTAAGTTTACCTTTATGTGTTTTGCTAAAACAGACATATTTGGTTTTACTGGTGTTCAGCGATAGTAGATTATTCTCCAGCCAGGAGGTAATATTTGCTAGACCAGTCTCAGCCATTTCAAACACCACGTCCCAGTTTTCACCATGAAAGATAAGTACCGTGTCATCAGCGAACATTAGAATATCCACGTGTGGCAGGGTATCAGCTATTTTGCATAGATTATTTATATATATGAGGAATAATGTTGGTCCTAGCGTACTACCCTGGGGAACGCCGTATTTGCACATAGAGTCGGTGCTTTCATAGCCCGAAACTTTAACACGTTGAGACCTACCGCTTAAATAATCTTTGAACCAGTCCAGTGCTATCCCCCTTATACCAACCTCCTCCAAGCGTGTTATAAGTATTTTAATGGATACAGTGTCAAATGCCTTTTGGAGGTCTAAAAAGACCCCCAAAAATTTGTCCCCTTTATCCAAATATGATACCAGAGTTGAGGTAAGTGCCAAAACTGCATCTTCAGTTGATTTTTTCTCTCTAAATCCGTATTGAAAGTCACTAAGCAGATTGTTATTTTCTAAGTATTTCATAGTCCTCTTATTTACAATTTTTTCTAGGATCTTGGATAAGGTTGATAGAAGAGAGATAGGACGATAGTTATTTGGCTCGTCTTTGATCCCAGATTTAAAGATATGACAGACAACTGCTTTTTTAAATATTGACGGGAATATGCCGGTTGCTAGACTAAGATTGCACATGCATGTGATGGGTGGTGTAAGGGAGTCAATGTTTTGTTTCAGTATCTCTGCAGTAATTTTATCCCACCCGATTGCACTGTGCGATCTTAACCCTAAGATAATGCTCCTTACTTCATAACGGTCCGTGGGCATGAAAGACATAGAATTTAGTGGTGAGGTATCCTTGGTCGCTTCACGTGCTAAATCCTGCTCAGATTTATTCATCTTAGTAAGTAAGTCATTTGCCAATGCGTGCCCAACTTCAGTAAAGTAATTATTGATCTTATCTAGAGACTCTGTTGGTGAGGCCCCTATATCTAACAATTCAACAACGGGTTCTGTGTTTTTCTTCATGTCACAAACTTCTTTTATGACTTCCCAGGTTTTTTTGATGTTCTCATTATTTATGTTAAGTTGTTCTTGATAATATTGTATTATCAATTTTTTATTATAAAATTATTGTATTGTGTCATGTATTTCTATATAATAATTATCGACATCGTATGCAAAGGGAAAGAAAGGGATAAAAGAATTAAAATTTCTTCATGAAACAAAGAAACTTTTCCAAAAGACATCAACGCACGATTCATTTGTGTCCTTGTTCACCCAAACCACAATTTTAAATAGACCTCTGCGGTGGCTTATAATCTGATTAAATAATAAATACTTTTCGTAGTATTTCATTACTGATGAATAGTTATGTCATCCGTTTAGTATCTAGATGACAGGGAATGTTTTCCACATCACTTCAACGCGCATAAAGGCATTTTTATGCGTTATAAATTGGATACAAAATTGCACAGGTCTAACACTTAGTCACAACTAAAATGGTTCGTGTGCCGTAGCCGATATATAGTTACAAAAAGGCTAATAGTTTTTGGTGAAGCTTCTTTCAGCATTAATTAAAATTAAAATAACATATAAAATAAAATAGGATTCTTCTGTAGAATTTACTATATACTTAGCCTACTCTTTGTAAAAAAGGTTGCATAATTGAGTAGCTATTGATGGATCCTTTTCGCCAATATTTAATTCCGCAGTGCCCAGTGGTACTGAATGTCTTTGGAACCACTAGAGGGCGTTCACACTATAACAGGCAGTACTGTATCTGCTCCGCTAGCGACACATTGAGTGATTGCATTACGCTTTTGAAATTCTTTTTCTGTTGTAAACCTGAGGATTCTCGTAAAATAAATGGACCTGTATCTGTGAGACACTGTGAACTTATAGTGCAGTGTTAATTTTTGGAGTTTCAACCGTTCCACCGGTGGATTATTCAAGATTCTACTCACCAGCCGGTACACCAACGTTACCAGCTGCTGCGCGGACTCATTCTCCTGGGACTAAATTACGGTCTCAGGAACAGACAAGGTACGTGGGCTTTTTACTGCAAATAGTTGAATTAATGTCGGTGTATCAGGGATTCCATCAATACAGATTCAATTTTCATTTTTTTTGTACCGCCATACTTGTTGTTCTTAATAACAACGCAAAATAAGGTAGAGGCTATTTACACGCCTCATCAGTTTTCGTGCATCGGGGCACTGTATGCGCGGTCAAGTGGTTTTATAGTCTTAGATTGTAAGTGACTGCTATAAGGCTATACATTATTTCAAAATATACGCATATAAAGTTGCGGGCGAAGTGCTAGTCATTTATATTTATACTACACCTGCTTGGAAAGTACCTTGATACTTTATCAAATTTACGGTAGAAAGTACGTCATTGCATATCGAACAAATATGCGGGGAGAAATCGCATCTGAGCGGGAGAGAAAAGTGTATGAAAATCCATTTCTTACGTGGTTTTTCTTTTTTAATTTTGGGTTACCACCAACCGGTAACCTAAATATCAAAAGCCAAAAAGTTTTTACAGTGAGTTTTTATCTCCAAGTTCGCAAAATGACACTGGCCACTAGCTGTGTGTTGGATGGTGTCGGGCTGGCAGTGCGACCCTGCGGCGGCAGGATAAACAATTTGAAAAAAGAACATGTGAAAATTGCAGACGCCATTGGCGCCATTTTCAATTTGTGTGTTGTTTGAGGATTCAGTTTTCGTAGAATTTATTTTCCTCGTAGGTGTAGTATAAAGCACTATGTATCACTCGAGAGAAAGTGCGATTCCCGATCTCGGGTGTTTTAAAGGTGGTAAAGGTGTTTCAAACGACACCCTCGGCGGTAATCGGTCACTTTCTCCTCTCGGTGAACAATGTACGGTCGGCCAAGAAAGTGGTGTACCAGTTTTGATTTAGTTTCCCGGTCATCGAAAATTACAACAAGGTTCGTTATAAAAAGATATTACTGAAAGAGACAACATTATCATGACGTAAACCTATGTATTTAGTATTCATACGTCATATGTCACATATAAGTACATGACATTTTAACCTTTAGTATAAATGAAAAGGACATTAGTTTCTACAAAGCAATTGAAATGTTTCCAAACAAAAGTAATAAAAACTATTTAGACAACCGAATTCCATTTGAAAAAGAAAACTGACAATTGACATTTTGTCAAATATATGCAAAAAATCGATATATTTTCCGTGTTATTTTTCAATCAACTGCATATAAAATCATCTCAATGCCTGCCAACTTGACCATTGCCGAAAGAGCACAAATAATTGCCCAATTTAATGAGGGAAGCAGTATCAGTGCGATATCCCGGAATTTGAATATATCGAGGCGTTCTGTCCGCTTTTGGATTCGTCGTGAAGGAGAGGAGGGAAGTTTGTTGGATCACAGAAGAAGTGGTCGGCGGCCTGCACTCTCCAATAACGATAGAGAATTCATGAGACGGGAATATGAAATCAATGGTTTTAAGCCCACAAAACATTTTGCGGAGATGTTCGATGTGAGTGCCCAAACAATAAGGAATCATCTACATTACATGGGGTTGCACCACAGGCATTACGCCAAGAAAATATATTTGACGGATGCTCACAGACTTGCTCGTCTGAACTTCGCCAGAGAGCACTTAGAGTTTGATTGGTCTTATACAGTGTTTTGTGATGAAAAAACGTTTAAATCCAGTCAGCATGGACGTCTTCACCTTTGGCGATATAATTCAACACGGTATAAAGATGATCATGTAATCCCAAATAGAGAATCAGGTCGAATTTCCGTAAATATTTGGGGCTGGATGAGTACGGATGGTGTAGGAGAATTGTGTTCTCTACCTCCTCGAGCGACGGCTGTAAATTATATCGACGTGCTTCAGAATGCAATGCTACCGACAGTCCGTAATGTTTACCCGGAGAACGAAGTGCCACAATTTGATTTTGTTCAAGATAATTGTTCAATTCATAATGCGAGGATCGTAAGAGCCTGGTTTCGTTCACACACTGACGTAAGGGTAATTCAGTGGCCCTCAAGATCGCCGGACCTCAACCCGATAGAAAATCTTTGGGGCCTTATAGTCCAACGATGGTCGCATCAAAATGAAAGAACCAAACAAGCTCTTATTAGTCACTGTAATTATATCTGGGAGGAAATGCGGGGAACCGATATTTGCTCACGGCTTGTTGGTTCAATGAGGTCTCGTCTTTTAGAGGTTATAGAGGCCAACGGCGGTTACACCCGTTTCTAATTTTTAAAAATTTTCAATATCTTCTAAATATTACTATATATGCTATGTTTTTGTTTGTTATAAGTATTTTAAAATTGATTGTAGAAATTTAATAAAAGGATAAATCTATTTTTAGGTTGTTTTTTATTGATATTGTAATTACAAGTTTACAGAAATTGTAGGTTTGTGGACTCGCCTTGTGCCTTTACAATTTTATGTAACTTGTTGATTACAATTCTGAATTTGTAGATACAATTTTGTCATCAAAATCTACAGCCCCCCGCCGTTGATTTTACGACGTCATTGGTTCCATCAAGTTCAAACTAAGAACAGCTGTCACGTTACAAACAGTAATAGTCGTTATCAATAATCAGATAAAGACAGCAATAGAAGTTGTCAGATCGATCTGCAAGCGAAACTAATCTTTATCACCTATGAATCTGCAAGCGATATTCAACCTTAGGGTGGTACACCACTTTCTTGGCCGACTGTACTATTTGGCATTTGGAAACGCATTCGCAAGATTTTACTTTCTGCTAGACGTCTTTACTTAATCATGATAATCATCATCATAAATGGTAAGCTTTTTCTGATTGACAATGTTGTGGTCAGCTTCCAGTCTAGCCTGATGCAGCTGAGTTTTAGCTCGATTGTTTTACATTTAACGACTGCCTAACGGACCTCTACAACCTAATAGCTGGTTAATTTCTGACTTCTGACTACGCGTAACGACTCGCAAAGATGTACAAAGACAGCCGGGAGGAGCAGCCCCGGATCTTCAATTTTTTTTAGGCGGGGCAAAAACTGGAAAATGCCGCCCCCACCCCTTTATATTTATGTTTATCTTTATCATATTTATAATACCAGCTATCAGATGTCCACTAATTGATTGTCATTTGAACATAGGTCTTCCGGAAATAATGCATCCATCGCAGTTCTTTCTGTGTTAAACCTATTTATTTACACATGTGAAGACATGAACGTGTAGAATATATATTTGAAACAGCACATGATATTTTTTTTAATAAATGATAGCCTTACGTTTGACCATAATCTCACCTGATGTTAAGCGATGATGTGGTCGAAGATGAAGCACGCTTGCCTAGAAGTGACCTATTCACTCTTAACTTAAAGACTCCCAGGTCATAAATATCAGGAAACACAGACTCCGGCAGGTAATTCCACTCCTTAGCCGTACGCACAATGAAAGTATTCCCAAAACGTTTCGTGCGTATGGGTGGGATGTCCACCATGTAACGATGGCGCATCGCGGTTTGTCTTGTAGTCCTATGATGGAACGGGCTTGGTGGAATAAGACTGTGCAATTCCATCGCACACTGACCGAAATGTAACCGATAGAAAACTGACAGGCTTGCAACACGTCGCCGATGTTCCAGGCTCTGGAGCCTTGTCTCGACCAGTTTCTCGTTGCCGATGAGCCTTTTGGCCCGTTTCTCTATAGACTCAAGTGCATCAAGCTGGTACTTGGCAGATCCGTCCCAGAGATGAGAGCAGTGCTCTATACACGTCCGAATTTGCGCTTGATAGAGGTTAAGCAGCTGTTACGGTGTGAAGTACCGTCTCACTTTTGCTAGGATTCCCAACTTTTTGGCAGCCAATTGAGCCTTAGCCTCGATAATCGGACCAAAATTAAGGATGGATGTAAACGTAACCCCAAGAAGCTCGATGCGATCAGTTATCGGCACGGTTACACCACGGAAAGAAGGAGCCGGTTGAAATTGGCTCCTTTTTGCGGAGAAAAGACACGCCTGGGTCTTGGCAGCATTAAACTTGACCAAGTTGGCGACGCCCCACTCAGAGACACCCTTCAAAGTCAAGTTTAAGCGCCCCACCATTGCCTCTCGGAGAGACTGGACTTGTGACCCACTAGCACGCGCACCGATTTATATCTCTCAGCAACAGTGCTGTCGTCTGCATACCCAAAGTTACCGGGCATTAGCAGATCGTTAATATGCAGCAAGAATAAAGTTGCTGAGAGAACTGACCCCTGAGGGACCCCGGCATTTGCCAGACGAGCAACCATCAATAACCACTCGAATAGACCGATCTTTCAGGAAGTCTTCTATCCAAACGCAAAGTTCAGTGGGTATACCGAAAGAAGGAAGTTTAGCAATAAGGCTATTGTGCCACACCATATCGAAAGCCTTGGAGACATCGAGAGAAATAGCAAGTGCTTCTTCGTGTTTCTCAATGGCCTCACTTCAGATATGAATGGCATACGCTAGAAGATCCCCAGTTGACCGATTTTAGCGGAAGCCGTATTTTCGGTCACTGAGGATGTCGTTGGCTTCTAGGTATGCCAGGAGCTTACTATTAAGTACACGCTCCATACTCTTACAGAGTGTGGTGGAGTGTGGATAGGATTTAAAATAAAAATATGTTTAGTAAAAATAAAAATCAAATATGTATGGCATTTGTGAATTAAAATTACAATTTTACTCGTCGAGCTTTTTGTTCAGCAAATAAATCTATGGCCTTGTCATAATTTAACTCGTGTGCTATTCGATTTTCTATCGCTAAGATTGCAAGACTCGATAGGCGTTACTGGCTCATAGAAGATCGCAAATAATTTTTAATTAGTTTTAGTTTGCTAAAATTTCGATCACAGCTTGCGGATGTAGTAGGAAGCGAAGAGTAAATTCGCAGGGCAATACAAATATTCGGAAAAGCATCCTGCAAATCATGATAATAGATCTATTGCAAGAGATAGAAACCGTAAGCTTTTTCTATATCACCAAATAAAATCGGAGCTTGCTCTTTAAAAACACAACCACAGGCAAGCCCGGTTAAGCAGCGGACGACCTCAGAGGTTGACCTGCAAGATGCCATTAAAAAAATTAAAAACGTAGAATTCCTGGCAGAATTCAACGGCGCCCGGCGCTTAAATCTCACTCGTATTTTCGAGCCAGATCTGCTCCATACTTTTGCAGTTTTTCAACTGTCATTTTTAAAATATTTGTACCTACCATTAAATTCAAATTCAGCATGGTAACACAATCAAACTTTTTAATTGCTGATATGATTCGATCAAATACCATCATTATTTCTTTAGAAAACAGTTGAACAGGTTGGTGTGTTTGTAATTCGTCTTCACATATCTCATCAAAATGTGTTTACGTTTCGGAATTCGTTTGTTTTGCAAAATAGGGTCAACACCACTTTTTTTAAGCAACCTTTTCAGCCTCTTATCCAATATTCCATTGGATTTAGTCTAATTTTTTGCAAAGTTTTCAGTAGACGATCCATTAAGTAGTGCAACGGAACGGGCAAGAATAAGCTCTTGTATTGTGTAAGGGAAAATTTAAATGATCAATATCTTTTAAACTACTCAAAATTGCTCCGTCACAAATTCAGGTTATCATGATCGTCACAAAAATTTGGACATCAGGCAGCGGAGATACATGTGTCCAGCCAGCTTGACCTTAGGCTGTCTGGACATTAAGTTTTTATTGATTTCTCGTAAACACTTACATGTGACGCCATAAATCAAATGTTATTACTGTCACACATTGTGTCACTAAATGTTAGTAAAGGAACCATATTTGAAAACGCTCCTGTTATTGAGATTCGGAAGTGCTAGCCAGTAGTTTTATACGTAATCTAGCAGTTGCTCGCGACTTCGTTCGCGTGGGAAGTTTTTCCCGTGTAAATCCCGATCCCGTGGGAATTTCGTCTTTCTTAGCGGATGCCTACGTCATAACATCTACCTGCATGCCAAATTTCAGCCCGATCCGTCCAGTGGTTTGGGCTGTGCTTTGCAGGGGCGTGCATAGGATTATGACAGGGCATGCGGCGGAGTAAAAACACACAAAAACTTCTTCTTTTATAGATTTTTAGCATAGCCACAGCCACGCATCGTAGCATGGTGGCGATGCGTGGCTGTGGCTATGCTAAAAATCTATAAAAGAAGAAGTTTTTGTGAGTAATCGGTCACAAAAACTTCTTCTTTTATAGATTTTTAGCATAGCCACAGCCACGCATCGTAGCATGGTGGCGATGCGTGGCTGTGGCTACGCTAAAAATCTATAAAAGAAGAAGTTTTTGTGTGTTTTTACTTCGCCGCATGCCCTGTCATAATCCTATGCACGCGTCTGGTGCTTTGATAGATCACTATGTCAGTCAGTTAGTCACCTTTGAGTTATATATATTTAGATTCAAGCTGGCTGGACACAGATTTTTGGATTTTTCTACTAAACCGCTGAACGTATCACAAAACTTTTAGCTCATGCCTGTCACAAATTTATGTGACGCCCGTTGATATGCAAAAAGTCGTGACAATTACTCCCGTTGCCGAGATTGAGAGACCAGTGAAAAGTGGTTTTTCAAGCTGGCTGGAATCGTTTTCGATCGATTATCTAAGATTCTGTAGCGTCACAAATTCTGAAATAAAAGTGTTAAGCCGTCACATAAAGTGCTCTATTGACCTAGTTAAATGCGAGCTATTTCGAAGATTTGTCCAGCCAGCCTGAGTCACATTATGATTTTAAGACTTCCATTTTGTCACTGTCCCTTCAAATTGATGAAGTTAAATCTATGAAATCAGATGATTTTTTACCTTTTATTTCTATGCAAACACAAATATGACTAGCGCAATTATGTATTACTTTTCGAACAGGTACGCATATTGAGTAAAATATTATGATTTTGGAGTAAAATTTAAAAAATCCCAAGTAAAAAGCGACAGTAACACGACACAGAATAAAAACAATATTTTTGTGTTAAACCTTGAAGTTGAGGCTATTTTCTTTAATTTATCAATTAAGTGTATTTATTAATTGTTTAAATAAATATGAATATGGATTATTTGTTCACATAACACATAACTAACCAGTTCCGCCACAAAGTTAGTTTTGTTTCGATATTATAGGAAAAATGCCTCGAATTCCGCGTTCCTTTTTGTTTTCCTGCATAATAAACTATATTTCCTATTACATTTTGGTCAAATAAAGACGAAAAAAATATATTAAAATATAATCGAATTTTACAGCAGGGTACACTTTATTTTGACATTGCTCCTACGCACCTCGCGAATAATAATGTTCGTGCAGCGCGTCCAAAAACTATAAAACCATGTACACCTGGGTATCGCTCGAGTTGATAGATCCACAGTAAAACAAGAGTGAAATTCCTGTACTTGTACTATTATTTATTCTGTGGTCAAAGTTATGTAAATGATGAGTTGTCCATACGTATGTAAAATGTGAATTTGGCCGCCCTCTGAACTTGCCGCCCGGGGCATAGGCCCCGGCTTGCCCCCCCCCTAGATCCGGGGCTGGGGAGGAGTCTTATTATGTTAAGATGGTCATTGATCACCCGTCCACGGACCGACTTTCGTAAGCGTTGCTTAACTTTGAAGATTGACTCATGCGGCTGTTATTATTTTGCCACGAGTACCCTATCTATACTAATATTATAAAGCGGAAAAGTTTGTTTGTTTGTTTGTTTGCTTGAACGTGCTAATCTTCGAAAGTACTGGGTGGATTTGGATGTAATTTGGTATGGAAGTAGCTTGAAGCTTGAGGAAGGTTATAGGCTACTTTTTACGCGACTGCAAAAAAGGAGAGTTATGTTTTTACCGTGATAAAATCCATGGGAGCGAAGCCCCGCGTGAGTACTAGCTTACTATAACACCCCAGCTGAACTGCGTTTTAATGCCTACCTAAGAAATATTACCTTATGTTTAATTTACGGCCCGCATAAGCAGTGACATGAGGAAGTTAATTGCCAAGAAGCGTCACGGCAAGCTGTTACCTTAGTTAATGGATATCTTGTGATATTAATGAGCTGAACATTAATTATTATATGTACATTAACGATAAATAGCTACTTACTCTCAAACAAGTAGTAAAATAGTTAGACGAGATGAAAATCATAAATAGGGATAATAATAGAAAGCAATAACATTAAATATTCAGAATGTTTAGAGATAACCCCGGGCTATTTTAATATTATTAATAATTATTACAACAATAAATGATCTCAGAATGTAAGCCAATTACTATTAAACGCAAACCTATTTCTGATACAGTAGAAGGTAGACCTTACAACTGAGTTATTCAAAGAACAAGTTTCATTTAAAACAGAAAATTAGATTCAACGTCAGCGAGTCGTCGACTTAAACGATAATAATTCGTAAAATAACGATGATATGTTACGATGTTAATAAGGCGCAATAAGTGGATACCGTACACCTGACCATTATAACACAAAATGATCACATACTGTATATGCAGAGTAATTATATGATTTGAATTATGGTAATTCTGATTGTCGAAGCCACTATTGAAGTGGACGGGCTACCTCCTTACTTATATCTTGGATGTGAACTCGTTGGAGCGTAAAGCGGGGAATTCACTAGACGGATTTGTCTGTAGTTATGCTTCAGGCCATGTCTACCGAACTTCTGTATTGGTCACATAGATAAGACAAGGATGGACCTACAGTAATGGCTTCTTCAGACATAGCTCGAAGGCAAGTCTGTCTTGTGAATATCGCCTAAGGGTCAGCGAAGACACAACAGCTACGTAAGGTAATACTGAAAATGTATGCATATGTGGACACAAATTCGAAGTAAATACACATTGCAAATGATTTTTTACTCTATCAACTAGTAATTTATATAAATATTAATTCAAAATTGGTTGAACGTTTTGCTGCTCAGTCTATCCCGACCCTAACGAGTAGATGAGAATTAAACACCGTTGTTTAATTACATCTCCGCGGTAATTAGCTAAGATTTGTATTTAATGAAGTCGCGTTAGTAAGTTTTCTAAAAGCTAATATGTGTTTAATTGGTTCTGAGATAAGATAGCGTTTATTATGCGATAAATTGTGTTTTTATATTTGTAAGTTTTTAATAAGCAGGCGCTAGGTATAGACTTACGGCACTTGAAAGTTTATTTATTTTGATCGTGTCTTAATGGTATGCTAAGCTTCTCATAGATTGGAATAGGCAATTAAAAATTGATTAAGATGCTAATCGCTCAAAGTAATAAGCTGTTAATTATTTAAGAATGATAGTTTAATGGAAATGTTAATAATGCGTGGTATAAATGATGCAATAATTATTTGTTGCCCACACAATTCTTTTCTTAGTCCATAATTATTATATCTAAAATTTGATCGTGTCGTTGAATGTTGAAGTATTAAATAGGCGCCTGAAAACTTCTTTTACACGGACCACGCACTCGGACCCCAAAATCCAAGAGTATCAATCGAAAACGTTAATTACACTAGTTTACACGGTTTTTGTACTTGAAATTAAGTGTTTTTGATATACTGAGTTTAAAAAAAAATATGAAAAAAATCCAACACGTCACATTTCCTAAATATTTATTATTTTTGACTTACAAAAAAAGGCCTACAAAAATATAAAAAAAAAATTAAAAATGAATTGCCCTAGCTTTTCTCTTGTATTTATTTGTGTCTGTTTCTCTTATAACAGACCAGCAATAATCACCTAACATGGCTTGGTCCCAGTATCCTTGATAATTTTGTTCGAAAAATTTCAAATCCTGATGAAAACGCTCTCCGTGTTCGTCGCTGACTTCTCCGAGATTTTCAGGGAAAAGATCGAGGTGCGAATGAAGGAAATGAATTTTCAGAGACATGCTGACACCCATTAGTAACCGAAGGAACATCTGCATATATAATTTTATCTTTGTTCTCCGATTAAAACCAAATGTCTTAGTGAGACAGAAGTAACAGTCATTTTCGTGGTTGGATGGTTCCCTCCATATCATTGGCATATTAAAATTCAAAAATCTTTTTGCACCTGCAGCCCAGGAGCTTAGTGTTTTCCTACATCTTTCACAAAAAACGTGAGGAACCCATTTTTTGTCCTGGTGAGAGACCAAAATTTTGAAATATCAAAAATATGCTTCTTTAAGAGATTCCGTTATAGATCCTTTGTTAGATATAATAAGTTCACCACAAACGTAACAAAAACGGTCAGGATGTGCTTTACACGACCTTTTTGACATTTTAAATACAAATATTTATTTAACTGAACACTACAATGCAGCAAACCTTTAGAATGATTTCAGAACCAACTTGTGGGTAGTCTTAAAATAAAATGTGTTGATAACTTCATTCTTTGACGTAATAAAAATAAAACAAATATATGTTTGCATTTAGTTTCTGTCACTAAATAAAACGATGTGAAATTCACTGGAAGGACATGAAATTTATTTTAATTTGTAAACTACTGTTATTTTTTATATAATCGAGTTTTAGTTTCGGATATGTGGCGAGAAAATATAAAAAAAATGTATATTTATATATGACCACAATCATTTTAAATGAAACTACAATTGTATTCAGTTATCAGCTTTCGTATTAAAATTGACCTTTGATTATGCGTCATTTTCCGATATTAAAACAACACGCGATTATACATTGAACGAAAACAAAAACATTACTCAATTAAATTTTATCCAAGTTCACATAAACTTTTAAGTAGATACAAACCTACAATGTAAAATGGCAATACATTATTTTATTCTCATATAACTCATGTCATATAATTTAGTACTCCTATCAATACTGACCAAAGAAACTGTATTATTTCACAACGAAACAAAATGGTGTCGTAAGCTATTCTGTGGGCGATATTAATAATGCCAATGTGGACTGAAAATCCACAACATTTCCGTATTATAAATATTTTTTGACATAAATTAAAACTATTCTGACATTTGTGGCTCTCAATCACGCCCGTTTCTTTTTTTTCTTGAGCCTACTTCGTTGAAAGACATAAAAGTATTTAATAGGCCCGTAGTCACCTCTCCGCTTCCATACACCTCTATTCACATTCAAATAATTATAAAAGTGTCATTTTTAATTATGAACGCTTTTGTCGGTCTGTCAGTCCAGTATTTGGAGCATGTGTTTAGATGAATAAACTTTTTTTTAAAGTTTCTAAACAGGCTGTTAATTTCCATAAGTTTTGTACGTTTTGTGAACGCAACAGTTTCGTGTTTTATTTCTGTTTATTTTCGTGTTGATGAGAGTAGAATCGAGATTTTTTGTTATGAATGAAAGTTAATTACGACGGTACCCCAGGTACCGTGGAATATAATTATTATGGCAGAATGAGACGGCTGTAACAATAATGAGATACTTTTACATCGTAAACCGGCGATCATTTGAATAAAACATTCAAAAGGAAAAAGTACATCATGGTAATAAACAAAAAGAGGACATTTATGGCTACGTCAAGTTACAGAACTTTGGTTTATTTTTATTTCAATGTAGCGTTTTACGCACGTCATAAACACACGCCAAAAAGATATACCGTATAGTTTTTAACAATACAAAAGGTTCCGAAAAATAAATAAACGCTCGACCAAAAACAAATAAAAGAAACAAACACGACCACAAAGTTTGGCACATAAACCAACTTTTTCTGAACACATAAGTAGTTTATCATCAAGCAGCATCCGTAGAAGGAAAACGCGAGAAAACGCTTCAGGAAAATACCGCTCGTTACAATGATTTATGTTCCCATACAAAAAAAGATGCTACAGCGAGCTAAGTGTTAAGGACCTTGTTTTAGTGGCCGAGGAACTACGTCGCTCCATGCGGCCCTGGTACATGCCAGCATTTTTTACGACCTCACAAATTTTAGCAGTGAAACACATAGCATAACAGAAACACTTAATTTCGGAACTCGTAAAAAAAGCAATTAGGAACTGGAATGAAAATAAAAAGCGACTTAAGGACGTAAGTTCGAATCTGACGTAAATAAGCTGTTTTTGGGTGCCTTTTCCGACTAATATAAAGAAATTCAAACAAAACTAACAGTTGCAATAGATAGATTACTTCTTTATCTCCAAAGCAGCCGTGTTTAAAATACAAAAAATATGGTTTTTAGTATTGTAAACACGATTTTTCAAAACCTCTGCATACAAAGTTGAGGAAAAAGGGTTAAGTTTAGGATTGTTTTTCTGCTAAACATTTACATATTTTGATTCTTAAAAAATACCACAGGCTAGCAGATATAATTACCTCAAAATGAGCCTCTTAATAATAACGAAAATGTAACAAATAGCTTTACAAAAAAATAAAATCCCTTTTAAATTTTTCACATATTTTGCTAAAGCGCATGAATCTTAACTGGTCGCATTAAGGGTTATTTTCGTTGGTCACTGTTTAGATTTATTGGACAGAAAAGTGTAAAGAAATTTTAATACGCGGTCAGCCGCCTTCGTGAGTGGACGCTATGTCGCTTGTCAACAGAAATTTGTCTAAAAATAGATCGCTGTACGAACACAAAATAATTCATAATACTACACAATACTTATTTCGATACTTTACGCATTTTATATGAGCAACTTGAGAAAGTAAGTTTTTTATTTATTGTTTGGGAATAATTGTTATCTTTTTTGAATAAATGTCAAAACCCAAGATGATACCGATTTTTTTAATGGGTGCAAACGACTCGGTTTTTTTTTAATGTATGTTCCCCGATTACTCGTAACTAGACCGATTTGAAAAATTATTTTTATTGTTTGAAAGGCACCTGGTAGGTATATTTCCAGGTGGTCCCATCGTCATCAAGTCAGGATCTGATGATGGAATCCTGTCGAAATCGAGGGAACTCTTCAAATATTATTTTTTTTTAAAGTAACTTGTGTAGTTGCTCTCGGAAAATACCATTCGGTGAAGTGGAACTGATGATGAAGACCACAGACGGCTACCGGAACTACTCAATTATAAGTATTTCATGGGTTGCGATTCGATTACTAGAATATGGTTGTTAATCACTTTATACTTGTTAACATGTATATGGTGAAGTTGAGCTGATGGTGAAGTACCTGAAGAACTCAAAAATGAACGGCTCTGCATCGGGAAAAGCAATATTTTGTAAATGGTGATAAGTAGTTTACATTTAGGCTTTTGTAACTAGGTAAAGCACTAGTCGACAAACCAAAACACTAAAAACAAAAAAAAATACTTCCAACTATTTTTGGAAATCTGTCTTATTTTTAGTTAAAATGATTTTTTTCATGATATTTTTTATTATATATTTATATAATAAACTACAATATATATATATATATATATAGTAGTAAGTAACTATAATGATATAATATAAGTAATATGTATATTTATTTGACAAAAAAATACTTACAAATTTCTTAAAACTAGCTTATTTACATTTTTTGCAACTACGCCAAATAACTTTGTTTTTCATAGTGTTTGTATGAATTACAAAGTTATATTTGCGGTTTTAGAAAATATGCTGTATCTCACAAATTGCTGACCCGATCTCGTTCAAACTAATTTTGGTTGAAAGGTTATACTAAGATCTACAGAACTATATATGTATAGACACCGCAGCCCCGGATCACAAGGGCAACTGAAGGAACAGATTGGGTTTTTATTCAGTATTCGTCTGACACTACTTTCCGCTCCACCCAGAGCGAAAGGAGTCATTTTGACGATTTTCCCCCCCAAAAAATTGGCCAAGTGCAAGGCAGACTCGCCCATGAAGGGTTCCGAAGTAACTATAATAATATAACATAATATGTATATTTAATAGACAAAAGAAATAACTTGCAAATTTCTTAAAACTAGCTTATTTACATTTTTTGCAACTACGCCAAATAACTTTGTTTTTCATAGTATTTGTATGAATTACAAAGTTATATTTGCGGTTTTATAAAATATGCTGTATATCAAAAATTGCTGACCCGATCTCGTTCAAACTAATTTTGGTTGAAAGTTTATACTAAGATCTACAGATATATGTATTTTTTAGATTTTTCACTCCATTATTATAGAAGTTAGAGGGGACACACACACACATTTTACCACTTTGGAAGCGTTCATTTTTTAAACAATTTACTTTATGAAAATGTCCTTTTAGAAACTTTAATGTCATTTTTAAATACCTGTCTATAGATACCACACACACATAGGTTTCATGAAAAAAAATATATTTTCAGTTTTAGTTCTATGTGTGGGGGTGTAAGAGCCCCCCTTACACCCCCACACATAGAACTAAAACTGAAAATATATTTTTTTTAATGAAACCTATGCGTGTGTGGTATCTGTAGACAGGTCGTTAAAAATGAAATTAAGGTTTCTAAAATGACTTTTTCATAAAGTTAATTGTTTAAAAGATATACGCTTCCAAAGTGGTAAAATGTGTGAAGCGTATATCTTTTAAACAATTAACTTTATGAAAAAGTCATTTTAGAAACCTTAATTTCATTTTTAACGACCTGTCTACAGATACCACACACGTATAGGTTTCATGAAAAAAAAATATTTTCAGTTCCAGTTCCATGTACGGGGAGCCCCCTTTATTTTAAATATTTTTTAGGTTTTTTCTTAAAATCGGAAAGCGGTTCACAGAATACATCTACCTATCATGTTTAACATGTATAGTCCTAATAGTTTCGGAATAAAATAGCTGTGACATACGGACGGACGGACAGACAGACAGACAGCTTTGGGGGCTGAGTCACCCGTGTCCGTAAGAGGATACCCCTTTGCAAATCCCTACACGCGGCCCTCGGGTGGTGCTAATCAGGTGACATTAAACTGGTGGCAGGTTAAAACTGCAGGCTTGTGACCACCCACAGGGCAAAGACGTACCGCCAAACGGCCTAGCTGTGTTCCGGTACGATTCCCTGTGTAGCCTATCAAGGAGTTGGGTCGAAGTAGTTGCTTCACTGCTGAAAGACCAATCTGGCTCGCACTAGTGCGGACGTATCGGGAGACTAGTCGCGGAGAGGAGCGGATCCGAGGCACGGTGCGCCGCTGGCCGACCGCAGGTAGTTGGGGGCCCAAGTAGTGCGCCAGCCACACATGACAGGCTGCCCCACCAACTGTCGAAACATCCCGGAATGCACCATCGTGCTGGTTGGCGACCAGATGAGAGAGCCCGATGGTCATTCAAAGGGGGGGCTTGGGCGTCCCCGCAGTCTCCAGACTAGTTCCCCAATCAATACCATCCGTCTAGTGTGGGTCTAGAGGTTAACAGCGTGAAGCCTCACTTCACTTCCTTCTTCTCTCCTCTTCACTCTCTAAATCATGAAATGGAATAAAAAGTTAAACAGCGGCTGCACTCCCTCTCTCTCAAAGTGCACCTCAGTAATATCCGAGGTCTGCACTCAAATCTCGTCGCAGTCTACCACCACCTCGAGACTGAAACCTGCTCTGCTGTTTCTTTCGGAGACGCAGATCAGATGTCCATCAGACGTGTCGTATCTATATCCAGGGTTTACCTTGGAGCACAACTTTAAACCACGTGCGGGGGTATGTATGTACGCCCGCGACGACATCTGCTATTGGCGTCTCCGGAACCTTAAGGACTCCAGGTTTTCTACACTTTGGGCTCTGGTGGACACGGACATAGACAAAATTATCTATGCTTGTGTCTACCACTCGCACAGCGGAGATCATGAGAGAACCAGGCTCACACAATACATCAGTGAGGTGGCAGATGCGGCCCAGCAGCTCAGTTCGTGTTACTGGAGGACTTTAATGGCCATCACCAGGAGTGGCTCTTCCCATACCAGCAGTGCACGGACCATGCTGGGCGAGAGACGCACAATCTTGCACTTGCATTAAATCTCACTCAGCTGGTCCAGGGAGCAACGAGGGTGCCGGTTCTTGAGTCACACAAAGCCAATTGCTTGGACCTTCTACTGACTACAGATCCAGACCGCTACTCGGTAACGATATCTTCACCGTTAGGTAGTTCCGACCACTGTCTGGTGAAGTCTGTACCCGCTCCTCTCCGCCCGATCTTAGCCTTAAAGACATTCGGCGGGTTTGGCGATATAAGTCAGCGGAATGGGATGGCATGCGATCTTTCTTTGCATGTTATCCTTGGCAGCCTGCTTGCTTTTCTTCAAATGATTCATCATCGTGCGCAAACGCCGTGGTAGATGTTTTGCGACAGGGGATGGAGTACTACATACTGTTCTCTGACCTAACAATGTCCGGCAAAGCTCGACCTTGATTTGGCGCCGAATGTGATCGCGCTGAAGCGCTTAAACACGGGGCATACTTAGCATGGGTCGATGCTCGAAACTGCAAAGCAAATGACGTGGATCAGAAGAAGAGAGCCTTCAACAGGGCTGCCAAGTCCAGCAAGAAGGTTTTGCGGAGGGTTCGGTTTGACCACGTTAGCCGAATCGGGAACAAACTCGCTTCATATCCTGCTGGCAGCAAAGCGTTTTGGTCCCTGGCAAAGTCGGTCGAATTCAACTTCTGTCGTCCCTCACGGTACTGTAGACCCGTCAGGCAAGAGCAGTGGTGGTAACCACTGCTCAAACCAGCAAACTTGTTTGCCGCCCTCTTTGCGGAGTTTTCACGTCTGGATAGTAGTGGCGCTCACCCTCCTGATGCTCCTATTGGATGTGAGACGTGTATGTTGGACATTCGCATCCATCAGAAGGACGTCTGTAGAGTGCTGCGTAATCTTGACGTGAACAAAGCTAGTGGCCCCGACGGGATACCAGCAATTGTTCATAGAACTTGTGCGCCTGAATTGTCTCCAATCTTGACACGCCTGTTTCGCCTTTCGCTAGATGACTGGAAAGGTGCTGAAAGCATGGAAGCTGGCTAACGTTCAGCCTGTACCCAAAAAGGGCAGTCGTGCTGACCCGGCCAACTACAGGCCTATTTCAGTCACGTCCATACTCTGTAAGAGTATGGAGCGTGTACTTAATAGTAAGCTCCTGGCATAGTTACGAGCTCATTCCTCATATATTCCAAGAATATATTAAACATAAGAAATTGATTTTTAATATTAAAATATTGTTCCACCCAGCTTTTGTCAAGATCGCTAATGCTATCATACCAAGGAAATGAAACACACGGTGAACAGTTTAATTGGCGCCATCTTTGATTTTGAACCCCATACGTTATTAGCGACCCCGCAAACCACGAAATTACACACCTACCAAACAGAATGGACCCAAACTTGATAAGCTATTCTTATCGTCTAGGATCTTCAAGAGCGGTTGCTGTATTCCTGCAGGCCACTCCACTGAGTCCATATAATTATAATATCTCATTGTATCTAACAATACAAGCTCGAACTTGGTTGATATACCGTCTTGTCAAGCGCTTCTCCTCCACATTTATTGTGCGCACAGCCAAGCTGTGGAATTCTCTGCCGGCTTCTGTGTTTCCTGCCACTTATGACCTTTCAGCCTTTAAAGCACTAGTAAATGGGCATCTTCTGGGCTCGCTCGTCCCATCTTAGACCTCATCTTTCGTATTCTGTTTTCCCTGCCATCTTTGAGTCTTTAAAGCAAAAGTATATAGGTATCTTCTGAGCTCGCTCGTTCCATTGTAGACCTCATCTATCGGTTACCATCAGGCGAGATCGAGGTCAAGAGTGGGCTCATTCGTAAAAATTGGACAAATGCGAGTCAGACTCGTCCATGAAGGGTTCCGTAGTAACTACGCCAAATAACTTTGTTTTTCATAGTGTTTGTATGAAATACAAAGTTATATTTGCGGTTTTAGAAAATGTGCTAAATCTCAAAAACTACTGACCCGATGTCATTCAAACCATTTTAATGAAAGTTTTCATTAAAACCTACAGCATATTTTTTTATTCCATTATAAAAGTTAGAGGGGGGACACATTTTACCACTTTGGAAGCGTATATCTTTTACTTATGCTTAAGCGTATACCTTCTCTAACGATTGACTCTAAGAAGAAGTAGTTTTAGGAACCGATATAATTTTTAAAGACCTGTCTATAGATACCTCACACGAAAAGGTTTGATGAAAGAAAAAAAAACCCGTGTGGCACTCGGGGACTGCCGCGGTAAAGCTATTGCATAGCATTTTTTATCAACTTATGCAATTATAATTGTTTATATATATTTTTATTTATGCAGTATTTTTTTTCTTTGATATTAATTCAAGTTACCCGGCAATTATACCACATTTTTAGTTTTAAGCTATTTCTCGCGGCGTTGACATTTTAGACTTTCTTTCTCCTATAAAAAATGTAAATGTTTCTTATTTTATTCAACAAAATATTTACAAAATATCTAAATCCATACTAATATTATAAATGTGAAAGTAACTCTGTCTGTCTGTGTGTTACCTTTTCACGCCTAAACCGCTGAACCAATTTAGATGAAATTTGGCGTTGGAATAGTTTAGGACTCTGGGAAGGACGTAGGATAGTTTTTATCCCGAAATTCCTACGGGTTCGGGATTTACGCGGGAACCCCCTTTCACACGAACGAAGTCGCGGGCAGAAGCTAGTAAGTATAATATAAAAGTATTTTCAATAAAAAAGAAATCATAAAAAGATATGATGAGACCCTGGGTTTGATCCAAAATACTGACGGTTACCAATCCGATTCTTTACTAAACACGCTAATAGAACGTTAGTAACCCGAATTGAAATAACTGACCATATTCGACCGTATTAGGTTTTATTTTCGTTACGGAATTTCTTGATTCGGTCGCCACGCTCAAAGCCCGCGATAAAAGCTATGCAATAGCTTAAAAATATTTTTAGGTTCAGTTCCATGTATGAGGAGCCCCCCTTAAATTTATATATTTTTGTCTATCAATCGGAAAGCGGTTCAACTCGGCGGAACAGAATACATCTACCTACCAAGTTTCACATGTAGTCATAACAGTTTCGGAATAAAATGGCTGTGACTTACGGACGGACGGGCAGATAGACAGACATGACGAAACTATAAGGGTTCTGTTTTTTGCCAATCGGCTACGGAACCATAATAAAAAAAACTGCCCATTTACATCTTGTTGTCAAAGAGATCCAGTACCAGTCATCGAAGTGTACCTACAAGTCACTCCAATAATTTCATGACATCAAACAGCACACAAAATAAAAGCAACCATGAAGCCATTAAAAAAAAATGAAATAATCTAAAGTATCAAAATGACTTTACGTACCCATAATTCGCGGAGCTATTCGTACGTTTGTGTGTGTTTGAGCCTTGTCTATGTAGTGATGCGATTTGATACCTATCAATTTTGAACATGCGTCCTTAAATTAATGCGAGCTAATAAATTTATGTAAATAAATAAAAATAAATGTTTGTTTGTCTATCCTGTATGTGTTCTTAACCATAGATCAAATTACGATGAAAATTTGGTCTAAAAAATCCACTACTATGCATTAGTGGATTTTGTGCGGAATTTCCACTCGAACGAAGTCGCGGCCAACAGTTAGTCTCAAATATAAAACTTGTATATTTGTGCTATATGCGTCCTATAATTATCCATCATATTATGATGACACTGTGATACGTTCAAGGTGCGTAGGGTTCTGGACTGATTAGTCCATTTTCATATAGAATACAACGTAAATAAATCTAAAATTATGACAGGAAGTCACTATTACATCAAAGAGCTTTATTGGTTGGGTACAGATTGTAAGGTCAAAAAATACATTAGAATGATATTATAATAGATGGTTGTCAAACTCCAGCCATTCAGCAAGCCGATCCATCAAAAAAACATATCGTTTAATTAAGTTCGAACTCATAAATGTTAGACGGCACTTTTACTACCTACTGAGGTGCTCTAGCATGAGCAACAGGTTTACTAAAAGCCTGTGACGAACTTTGATAAATGATACTTATTTTGCAAATTAGTTAGTATACAGCATGTTAACTAACAGAGGGCGTTCCTGTTAACCCGCAATAGTATAGCATCCATACGTGGTAAAAAAAATATTACCATTCGAAAACAATTATTTTTAAATATTAAAATAATATAAATCTTTAACATTTTTAGTGAATATATTTTTAGTTAAATCAATTTAACATTTTTAGCGAATATTTTAATATAAAAAAAATCGGTTGTCTGTAAAGTCGGTTTACTGACGATAGTTGAACGTGACAACGTCATAAGAAAATACTGATGGAATGGTTGCATTTTTCAAAAGAAAATTTTAATTTTACATCACTATTACTGCACTTCTCATGACAATGGAAGAATCCCTACACAGTGACGTCATCTCTTAGCGTTTTATGATAGCCTAGTACTTGAATCGTTGAGTCATACATAAATGTCAAAGAATCCCTACACAGTGACGTCATCTCTTACCGTTTTATGATAGCCTAGTACTTGACTCGTTGAGTCATACATAAAAGTCAACTTGTAGATCCAATTTGATTTGCTTTGGAACGCCTCAGAGCGATGGAACGCCTCAGAGCGATGGAACGCCTCAGAGCGAGGTAACGCCGCATGAGTCATGTATTTTCGTGCGTGCAGCCAGCTTCATCGAATTATAAGACGTTGTCACGTCAAAAACATTTTGTTTTCGAATGGTAATACTTTTTTATTACCATTTATGGATGCTATACTATTGCGGGGTTAACGGGAACGCCCTCTGTTAGTTAACATACTGTATATAACGACTGCCTCCGCCGGATGACCACGAGATCTCGGGTACGATTCTGCCCGAGTCGGGCAAAAAGTGCTTTTGGGATTTTTGAAGCGCACCTAATGAAGCGCTCCTTTTTTATTCCTCGGAGCGCTCCTTTTACGATAACATGGTATCGGGAGCGCTACTAAAAGGAGCGCTCCGAGGAATAAAAAAGGAACGCTTCATTAGGTGCGCTTCGAAATGGTAGCGCTTCGAGGAATACATCGAATTTCTGAGTAGTAGTCCAGAGTTTGAAAGTTGGCGCTGTGATACCGTGCCTCGAAAAGCACGTTAAGCCATTTGCACCGGTTGTCATTTTGACAACTTTCACAGTCGTTACGGGTAGTCAGAAGCCAGAAAATCTGACACTGGTCTAGCCGAGGGGTATCATATTACCCAGCTACTGAGTTATGGCGGTCAGATAGGCAGTCGCTCCATGTAAAACACTAATACTCAGTTGTATCCGGTTAGACTGTAAGTCATCCCCAACTTACCCAACGAGCACATTAGTGGAAATAGCAGCCTATTTTGTTACTTTGGGTTGTAAAATAGCGGTTTAAGGGTTCAAAAAGCAGTTCAGAGTTGCATATCTGCATCCGTAAACGTCTATAGTTATAAAAGTTACTTAAGGTGCTATAAGCTGAATCAAATACTACCCTAGCCTTCACAGTAGTCCACGGTAGAACTCATTTGCCACTTACATCTTTATATGAGAGTTACGAAGGTCATTCTACCACTCACAGCTGCACAGTAGTTTCCATTGTAACTTGTATAGGTTATAGTTATAGTAACCACTATTATACTACTATAAGTTACATTATAGAAATAATAGAAACACTTATGCATACTATAGTTACAAAAAAATCATCAGTGTAACTAAGGCCTTTAGTAGCAATAGTCATTCCTTACAGGCTCAATCCATTCGCCATTTTACAGCCGCTTTTGTAACTATTAATCAAATCAAATCAATTTTATTTGTGTAACATAGGTAGTGAATACAGTTCTTAAATTAAAGATAGGTCGCTATGTTATAAAATGTTAATAAAATGGATGCTAAACGAATAAGTACGTAACTAGATCTTATAACCTCAAAAACAGGAAAATAGGAGCTTTTTGTGGCTGTGAGTTGCACTAGGGGAACAAAAATCACTGGAAGCGTTAGAAGGGTGAAAATTAGCGCTATGATTCTCAAAAGGGAGTTATTAGAGCTCAAACTGCAGGTTATGACTACATTACAATGACGCCATGATTTTTTAAGAAAACTTATAATTCACTTGCAAAATTGAGTTGATATACATTGGTTTTTCAGTTAAATGTGCATTAAATGTACCGGTAAACAATCGGCCACTTGCGAATAGTAAGTTATCGACACGTAAAAATACGGAAATAAAATTTATTCTGTATAACAAATAAATAATATCACATATCTTTTGTTAATTTTTTAAATATCATAAAAGCGCGTTAAAATCACTCGAAAATTATCTTATATATCTACAGTAAACTGGACAGCGTTTTAAGTATCTTTATATATCTTGCTAATACAGAATACAAACATTTACTTCTTTTTGTTTTATTTTCATGATGGCGACGAAAACACTTTACCAAAATATTACAAATAATATCAACTGAAGATATACAATAAAGAACTATAATCAATTCATTCGTTCAAAGTAGTTCAAAATCATTCAAAAGTAGCGCTACGAGAGCTTTAGTATAGCGTTAATAAATCGTTATAGCTATTAAGGAACCTTTATGCAACCGTTGTGCAGGTTAAATGGAACTTTAGGTTGCATAAAATGGCGCCCAAATAGCGCTAAAGCGGCTGCTTTAAGTCTGCAGTAGACGCTCTAGCGCTTACGTCTATTACCATAAGTAATAATCGGATACGCTCCAAAGCTCTAATGCAGCCCATTTGTGCTAGTTGGGTAGTTACGTAGTAGTGGGAAAAGGCTAAGCAGATGATGATGATTGTTATAAAGACCCATTTTTACAGAATTTTATTTTTTATGAATTGAAAATATGTAAATGAGGCCGCTGTTTCCTAGCTGACTAAACTTAGAAGAAATCTCCATTTCACTACCGGTCTACCAGACGCACGGCTAGGTACCACTCACACTTGGTTGATATACCGTCTTGTCGTACCAAGCGCTTCTCCTCCACATTTATTGTGCACACAGCCAAGTTGTGGAATTCTCTGCCGGCTTCTGTGTTCCCTGCCACTTATGACCTTTCAGCCTTTAAAGCAAGAGTAAATAGGCATCTTCTGGGCTCGCTCGTCACATCGTAGACCTCATCTATCGCTTACCATCAGGCGAGATCGAGTTCAAAAGCGGGCTCGTCCGTAATAAAAAAAAAACGAACTCAGAGGTATGCAGCCAGCTCTACAGTAACCACGCTAAGTTAACATGACAGGTACCAATTTAGTATTATACTGTCATTTCGAGGGTTAAATGTAGAAACATGTTAACTGCACTGAAGTTAGTTTTGAGATATTATGACTTAAAATTTGAATAAAATGCAAAAAAATCAGTAGGTCTTACATAGTACCTAGGAGTCGCAAAAAATTAGGAAACATTGAAGATGATATGTATTTGCGTTTTATCAGTACTAACGTAAGTAGAGCTCAAAAAAGTACGTTTGTGTGCTGACCTCATTTTTATAAAAATGTAATTACGTAGGTAGTCAAGTCAGTAGGTACAGTAAATCCTCAACATATGACGACTATCGACAGTAATGTTCTAGTGGACTCGGAGCTCCAAAGCCTTGAACACCGACGCCGCAAAGCCTGTTGGTGTTCTATCAGTTTTATTTCAGGCAGTGTACATTCATTGCATATGTAATTCCGCTGAGACCGTTCCCACATCGAACTACAAGAGGTACGACGATACATCACCGGTACCTATATAGTGAACAGCCCACTCGTACGCTCAAAATGTTTAGGAAATATATACCTTGAATGTGCTTACAGGAATGGATTTTGTTTAACACTAAGTCAAGACCGGATAGGATACATCTAAAGTCTTAAATCTGTATTAGAATCTATAAAGTATACATACTAGTGATAAATATAAATACAGTGGGATAATATTATAATTTATGTTTAGCACTGCAACATGCACGCTTAATTGCTTACTATCAGATGAGATAGTGCTAGTACCTGACCTTATCGATAATAAAAATGGGCTTAGTTCGTGACTAAGTCGCGCGCAAATGATGACGAAAGAACCGCATTTTTAAACACATTTACTATTTTACTGTAGTCTATAATATGTAAGTACGAAGTCTAGACTAATATAATGGAACACACACATATACCTACACACAATCGACCTAATTTCCCTAAGCAGCCTCAAGGACCCCATTCAAAATTTGCAAGGAAGCAGAACCAACAACGACTTCTTTCAGCAATGTCGTTAGATTATAATTCTCCCTTACATTTGCCACTCCATTTGGAGTCATTTGTATGGGTGGGACACACTAGTCTCTAGCCAACTTTCCCTTACCAAAAAGGCTTCGTCAAGTTTCTCAAAGTGGTTCGTGATTGTGTTACCGATGCGAACGCAGCCTTTAATATAACCAAAGTTTCATTATATTGCTTTGCACAAAACTTCGTGGACTTGTTTTCTGAATTGTTTTGAGAAGACAAAGAAAATTGGGGTGTGTTAAAAAAAGTTTGTGTTTAGTTAAGGGAAAGGGGAAGGATGGGAGCTATTGTACGTCCCTGTTTCATATTCGTCAAAAGAGTTATTTTGTCCATAGGATATTTTCTTACTTCCGACTTCAAAAAAGAAGGAGGTTATTAATTTTATTTTTTTTCCAAAAAAACTGACCGTTGTGGAAAAATAACTTGACCATGTTTGTAAATCATTCATTTTTATTAATAAAATCCAATAAGGTCTGCACATGAAACATGTTTCAGTCGGAATTTATATTGTCAGCTATTTCACTGAAACGAACAGTACGTAACCGTAGACGGCCACTGAAAAATTCCAGGTGCACATCCATTAAAAATCCCCTTTGATGCCACTGCGAAGTATTATTATTATTATTTTTAATAAAAGTTGGAGCACAAAGGACAGTCTATAAAGTATTTAATCCTGGAAAAATGTTGATGGTAGGAATTAACTTGATTCACCAACTAAGGGATGAAAAGTTTGGAGTTTGCTTCTGGTTCATAATGAGATTAAAGCCGTACTCTAGAATGGCTACTAATTTTATTTATATTTTTACTCGCTTCTGCCTGCGGCTTCATTCGCCTGAAAAGTTATTGGACCAGAAGCCATCCTGCGCGTCTTTATCATACAATCTTTTCGATTGTTTAAGAACACATAAACTTATGAACATTGTTTTTTATTTAGAAGAAGAGACTATAATGTCTGTAGTATCTGTAGTTGGTAGATTTTTAACATCATGCCTTTTGAAAAATCTAAATTTCTTGATATCTTTTACTGCCAAAAACCAAGTCCAGACAGAACCTCGATTGAATCACAACTTTTGTGCCAAAACTACTACACCATATCGCAAATTCCCGTACCGATCTCAATGAATACATTCCTCCCTTACTCCCAATTCGGTTGTAACTATTTTATGGGTGCCATTTCAAAGGCTGATGCTTTCCTGCCCGAATCCCCTGCAGTTATAAAGTTCCTCTTTGTTTCATTGTGTTTTAGTGTGAAGGCGGATAGGTGCACCGATACCACTAACAACAGTTTTATGATACGGGGAGATAAACACAGCATTTTGTGCTGTGTAATATTTTGTGGGTTATTTCTGTCGCTATGTGGTGCAGATTGAAAATTGTCAGGTGTAAAGGTTTCAATTATTATCATTAGAAAAGGTGAGCACCTGGCAATGGTAATGCTTTTTATTACGACAATTCCACATTTTACATAATGTCAAAACAAGTAAAAATTGATTTTGCAAACCTATAAAGCAATATTGTGTAACAGGTATGTCTAAATATTGGTGTAGAATAAAAAATATTCTATCGATCTAAATGAAGAATTCATATTGTTATGGAACACTCCAATTGGAGTCAGGTATGATGGCCATCACATGCAATATGCTGGCAGTTTACATACCGGAGTAATCTTAAGTGCTAATGGCTAAGGTGTCGGGCTTGTGATCGAGAGGTCACGGGTTCTAACCCCACCCACACACTATTGCCATGAACCCATTCCAGACACAAGCATATTTAGCTTAGTTCGAGGAGTTAATAGGTGCAATATGGGTAGAATTCACATTAGTAGCAGTCCTGCTAGTAATGTGAATTCTACCCATATTGCTACCATCTTTATTAAAAAAAGTTTCACGTTTGATGTTGGTAATGTAGTATCTAAATTATCAGAAAATGAGATACAACTACCATTATTAACAACTACTATCTAAAACACTACTAAAATATTCATAAATAATTTAATTAGCCAACCATCCCAACTCTAAAAACTCGCATCGACAGTGCCATCACAAATCCATCTAATAATACGCCCGACTCCGCCCGTAATCAAACATCTATTAGTGGACGGGCAAGCCGCGAGCTTATGGGCAAAACAAACGGGCAAATTAGTCCTACCCGGTCCCCGACAGAGCCTGATTGATGGATGCCCCCAAGTCTTATACAATTAGCTTCTCAACCAATTCCCGCCTCTGTCAACGTTTTATAGGAAGATTAAAACCGCTTTGGTAAAGGCGAGATGGGATTTTGATATGACATGGTGCAAGAACATTGAGCGAGCAAGAACTTTGTCAAGTGGAAATTGGAACTTCACTTGTTCAACAAATTCTGTAAATCAAATCTTGTATAGTTTGTCCTGAAGTTTAAGTATACAAGGTGAGGTAGAATTATTTGAGAAATCCAGTGTGGCCACACTGAATTTTGAAATTTTATTTAGAGAAAATCTAAAGAAAGAATGGGAACAATGGCGTTTCGATGACATCTTATTTTTTTTTATTAAGACTCCAGCTAATTTTTGATGAGTATGCTGAGTAGTTAATTGAATTTGTTTCAGTTTACTATTTTTTGCCTTACAGATTTGGAAAAAAGGTACCTACAAATCATAATCAAATCTTTAAAGATATTTGTTAAGTATTAGATAGGTTAGTATGCTTAATTAATCATAAATAATACAAACATCTCACAGAACGTTGACTTCAATCACTAAAAATCAATGAAACTCCAAAAGCAATACTCGTAAAATTTTCCAAGTACAATACTGACATTACATTCGCAGCAAAGTCAACAAATCATACGATGCCATAAACTAGAAAGATTAGTCTATCGCTGGGACTTGATGCAGGAAGTTCAATGTTCTGATAGCACAGATTCAATAACAAAGCGTTGAATGGGTTAAAAATATCTACGAAGAAATGGGTTAATGACTCCCTTTCAATACAATCGGCTCTCATTAAAAACGTCTTTATAAAAACTAGCCTCACATAGGACGTGGGTCGTGTAAACATTTTTTTGTACTAACAATGAAACGATGACCCGAGTTCTCTAAACTGGAGTATTTTTATATAATATATCAGATATTTTCAGAATATTCTTTGATACTGACTCAGTAATATTACGCAACGAAGATAAATGGAAATAAACTTCCTTGTAAGATATAAGTATTGGAAGATTGGATTGCTTAAGAATCCGTGTTCTTAATCCGAATTAATTTCTTTAGTTAACGCTAAAGCTAATGTTCTTCGTTTATCCATACTGACTCGTCGGAAAAATGCTGGTAATCTACCTATATTATGTTCTTAATATAGCCATTACATACGTAATCTATACTAATATTATAAAGCTGAAGAGTTTGTTTGTTTGTTTGTTTGTTTGTTTGTTTGTTTGTTTGTTTGCTTGAACGCGCTAATCTCAGGAACTACCGTTCTGATTTGAAAAATTCTTTCAGTGTTAGATAGCCCATTTATCGAGGAAGGCTATAGGCTATATATAATCACGCTAACACCAATAGGAGCGGAGCAGTAATGAAGAATGTTTCAAAATCGGGGGATTTTTTTTTCCACGGGGACGAAGTCGCGGGCGGAAGCTAGTCGTTTTATAAAACCAGATCGACGACGTGATGTTTTCCTATGAAAGTCGTTACGTGAATATTTTTTTTATTTTTCTTCAAACGGCTGTCCCGTTTGAAGAAAAATGAAAAATTATTCGCGTTTCTTAGCATAATTTAATTTTTTACCGAGCGTCCTAAGAAAATAATTCCATTACTGAAGCAATTTCCTTTTTACTGCCAACGATTTAACCTTACCGTCGCAAAGTACCTAATGCTAGTAACAACATAGCTTTGAGAGCTGGAAACTCTTTCGAATTTACCTTTAGTATCGCGAGAGTCCTTTCGCAAAATTCTATTTGCTTGTTCGGGACTATGCAACAAGCGACTTTAAACTTTAATTATCTACCTTAAAGGCTATAGTATTTTTGGATATTTTTTTAGGTGGTAATTGTACGTTAGTAGAAAGGTATTATTGGAAATTCCTGAACGTTTGGAACGTTTGGCTGATATGGAACGTAGACGCTAGTTGAACTGCGATTGGAGCGAACTCCTGTCTCGGACGTGAAGGCTTCCCGCGGCGTGACGCTGCATCCTGTTTTGTTTTACGAAATATACAGTATCGAGAAAATCTCCAAGCTTTATGTCGGGTATTTCAGCACTTGTTTGAAATGTTTGAACAAATAAAGTAGAAAATTCAATGAAACGTTCTTTCTATTCCATAGGTACTTGTGTCCATTATGCCATCGATCACTCCGGTAGAAACTTAATCCAAATGCGATGGGGTAGATCTTATCGCGATTAATCGGGTGCATTTCCACTCCCCGGTCTGAAAATGAAAATATTCTAGCAGAAAACCAATTACCTATGAGCTTAGGGATCGCGTTTATATCTGCCTAAGTCTTTAATGTTGGTTAATACTTGCTCTCTTATCTTGTTAATACTTTGCTACCTTATCTTCAAGCCGGACATGATATATATATAAAGCATCTTTATTTCAGTAAAGAATGCGTATCTAAAGAACTTTTTACTATATTACAACATACTGTAAGTGTTCATAGACCTCTAAAAACTTACAGAAAATAATGAAAAACTCATGAAAATTTACAAAAGCGTGCTAATGATTCCTTTACAAACTAATTTCTGCACTTTAGCTGTTTCAGCAAATTAGTAATTTATAATTCATACCGCGGCGAACATTTCAGTAATCGCGGTCCGCAAACGAACTATAGTTAAGTAGAAACTCGCATAAAACAAAGTATCAGTTATTAATAAGGGAAGGCGGGAAAACCCCAGCCCTTTTTGTTTATCCCCCGCGCCAACTTCCTCTTTGTCTCTTTGATGAAATATATAAACGTAAATATTCCGGGCGTTGTCTGTGCTTTTTATTTCGTGCCACGTTTGTCGTAATTCCTGTTTACAAATGTATGAATGTGGAACGCTGCTTCTTTTTTTGAACGTGTGAATTTTTTCATCAAATTATGACTGGCTTTTCTGTGAGTTTATACGTCCAGTATGTAATTTACGTAACGCAGCTACTTTGTTTGAACATCTGAACAATTTGGGGCTTACTAAGTTTAAGCAGGGTTTTAAGGTATACAACGTAGTTTTTCCTTTATTATTGACAAGAAAACGCGTACAGCTGACTCAAATCTGACAAAAACAATGATATATTTCCAAAGTTGGAATTCGGAGCAAGTAGCGGCCAACTAACAACAGATTCCTATTGAAGCTAAACATTTGAACAAAACATTTAAACTACAGTGTAATTTATAGTACGGTAAATAACGGGTTCTGAAATCACAATGTTTACTGTGAATTCAACTAATGGCATTGTTTGTCTAATTTATGTAACCGATATAAATAGATTTATTACCAAGATAACGCAGGCTTTTACCTTTAAATCACCATGTACCCTAGTAGGTACTTACTTATCTATATTATGCACCACTTACTAATTAAAAATCATAATAAACATAGTTCTAAACTTGTTTGTATGCTCTCATTAAAATAATATTTTTATAATGGGTTATTCACTTTTTTTATCTTAATTGTTGTAATAACACTGGATCATTGACAAAGAATGTTTTTCTGTTATCAGGTGTGCCTACTCTTTATTAATTTAAATGGAGTCCTATAATATGCATAAGAATGTCATGACAAACAAACATGAATTGAAAAGTAAAGATAAATACCTGACCTGGTATTCTACGTAGTCCCAGTCTAGAGTAGACCTACAATGACGTCATTTTTTTGTTATTTTTTCAGGTTGGAAAATCATCGAATGACTTCTTCCACTCTAGGTGGAGTGGAAAGGAATGTCAGACTTATACTGACTAAAAACCACGGAATATATGAATAAGGTTGGAATGGTAATATGGGCGTGGCGAGCGCGCCAAATTTATGATTCGAAAATCATAGCTCAACCGATTAATTCATTCACCGCGTTTACTTCAGAACACAAAGCTTTGCTTTAAAATGCCATGTTGTGTAATTATAACCTTTAAAACAAAAAGTCAGACAGCAAGTATAGGGCGAGGAGGTATATCTTTCTATCGGTAACTCGAAAGTAACATTTAATTACAGTTTTATTTGTAAAAATCATAAAAAAATTCTGATCACCATGAAATTCCAAACATTAACAACATTATTGCAACAAGTTACAAAAAATATACATTGCCCAATGTGTACTCGCTTAATCAACGCAATGACCAAATCCGCTTACAATGTACTGCATGCATCGCGTCCTCAACACTACAACCATTGACGTTTCGTCTTTTGCCCTGATTGGCCGTGATGCACGGCGCATGTTATCGACAGTGAGTTACAATCAGTAGCAAGCACTCAATTTAAGTGTGTGTAATTTTTTTTGTGGGGGGAAATCGCATACGTAACGGGCCTCTTGCTTGTAGTGCTAAAGTAGTAGCTAAAGAGTGGGAGACAAGCGGCGACACGCGTTCTCATACAAATCAGGAAGTATTTCCTTTCTAACCTCTTTTATTTATTCTGTGCTAAAAACCCACCCTGTTCCTTCAGCTGCCCGTAAGTTCCGGGGCCGCGGTAACTCGTTAGAACATTCCTGCAACCCGAAGCCTACGAGATCTTAAGCTATCATTTTTATTATATGAGAAAAAGACGGAACCATACAAGAAGTTGGGCTATCGCTTTTCCAGAACGCAATCATGGCATTATTATAGTAAGCTTATATGCTGCAACTTTAATAGCACCTGGGACTTTGAGCATCTAACAACCATCTACTGGAAATAAATCTTAAAATTAATCAACTAACCATTCTAAAAAAAAAGAGCTACTGTGGATAGAGTTGATAGCAAAACTCTTTAATGTAAAACAAGACCTTTGTGTTTCACCTTCGTAGATCCACGTCACTTGACCGTTAGGCAGTGGGCAACCCTGATTTATTAGCGGGTAACACTCACAAAAACCGAGGCGACCGTCCTAAGCTGCTTCCCTTTCATAAGTCCTCGTGTATTTTCCACGCGTTTCGTGATATCAAAGAGGTTTTTATTGATACTTGGGTAAAACGTTTATCGTGTTATTTTCTGTAAGTGTTAAATAATAATTCGATGTTTTCGTGAGCCATGACTAGAAGTGGACTAAGTACCTAAAATGAACGACTAGGTCTTTGCTCAGCAGTGAAACAATTAACTGATTAATCAAGAAGAAAAAATACTGCTGTTAACACAGCTGTAAACACACAAAATTTCAAAAGTCATTTGATTCAAAGAGAAAATCTTCATAATACTGAATCAAAATATACGTTTCATAAATACTCATGTTTAAAATTATTAAAACCACACAAATGAATAACCACACAGTTCAGTATATGTTAAAATTAAATTTCAACAACAGCGAGAGGGAATAAAATAATGTAATTCGGATAATAAACCAAATTTCTGGTTGCCAATATACGACAATGTATTCCGGGATTGACGGGCGTGAAATTAACATCAACGAAAATCTGAGCGAAAAGGACGTGATGGGAATTCTATATGGAGCTCAACATAATACATGGCGTGTATGCAGGGTATACGGGCTTATCAATTATGCCTCTTACGTGTAGACGTTGGTTATTTTCGGAAAAGGGCGCCGAAAAATAATTGAGTTGGTAGGAATAATGTCTTCAGAATGATGAAGTTCGACTTCTGATCAAGAATTAAGAATCTTAAAGAAATATTTAGTACAAGTAATATTAAATCTATACTAATACTAGCTGACCCGCCACGACTTCGTTCGCGTGGTATCCTACCCCTACCCAACCGATACCCTACCCCTACCCTACCCCTACCCTACCCCTACCCTACCCCTACCCTACCCCTACCCTACCCCTACCCTAACCCTACCCTACCCCTACCCTACCCCTACCCTACCCCTACCCTACCCCTACCCTACCCCTACCCTACCCCTACCCTACCCCTACCCTACCCCTACCCTACCCCTACCCTACCCCTACCCTACCCCTACCCTACCCCTACCCTACCCCTACCCTACCCCTACCCTACCCCTACCCTACCACTACCCTACCCCTACCCTACCCTTACCCTACCCCTACCCTACCCCTACCCTACCCCTACCCTACCCCTACCCTACCCCTACCCTACCCCTACCCTACCCCTACCCTACCCCTACCCTACCCCTACCCTACCCCTACCCTACCCCTACCCTACCCCTACCCTACCCCTACCCTACCCCTACCCTACCCCTACCCTACCCCTACCCTACCCCTACCCTACCCCTACCCTACCCCTACCCTACCCCTACCCTACCCCTACCCTACCCCTACCCTACCCCTACCCTACCCCTACCCTACCCCTACCCTACCACTACCCTACCCCTACCCTACCCCTACCCTACCCCTACCCTACCCCTACCCTACCCCTACCCTACCCCTACCCTACCGCTACCCTACCCCTACCATACCCCAACCCTACCCTACCCCTACCCTACCCCTACCCTACCTCTACCCTACCCCTACCCTACCACTACCCAACCCCCACCCTACCCCTACCCTACCCCTACCCTACGCTAACCCTACCCTAACCCTACCCTACCCTACCCCTACCCTACCCCTACCCTACCCCTACCCTACCCCTACACTACCCCTACCCTAACCCTACCCTACACCTACCCTACCCCTACCCTAACCCTACCCTACCCCTACCCTACCCCTACCCTACCCCTACCCTACCCCTACCCTACCCCTACCCTACCCCTACCCTACCCCTACCCTACCCCTACCCTACCCCTACCCTACCCCTACCCTACCCCTACCCTACCCCTACCCTACCCCTACCCTACCCCTACCCTACCCCTACCCTACCCCTACCCTACCCCTACCCTACCCCTACCCTACCCCTACCCTACCCCTACCCTACCCCTACCCTACCCTACCACTACCCTACCCCTACCCTACCCCTACCCTACCCCTACCCTACCCCTACCCTGCCCCTACCCTACCCCTACCCTACCCCTACCCTACCCCTACCCTACCCCTACCCTACACCTACCCTACCCCTACCCTACCCCTACCCTACACCTACCCTACCCCTACCCTACCCCTACCCTACCCCTACCCTAACCCTGCCCTACCCCTACCCTAACCCTACCCTACCCCTACCCTAACCCTACCCTACCCCTACCCTACCCCTAACCTACCCCTACCCTACCCCTACCCTACCCCTACCCCTACCCTACCCCTACCCTACCCCTACCCTACCCCTACCCTACCCCTACCCTACCCTACCCTACCCCTACCCTACCCCTACCCTACCCCTACCCTACCCCTACCCTACCCCTACCCTACCCCTACCCTACCCCTACCCTACCCCTACCCTACCCCTACCCTACCCCTACCCTACCACTACCCTACCCCTACCCTACCCCTACCCTACCCCTACCCTACCCCTACCCTACCCCTACCCTACCCCTACCCTACCCCTACCCTACCCCTACCCTACCCCTACCCTACCCCTACCCTACCCCTACCCTACCCCTACCCTACCCCTACCCTACCCCTACCCTACCCCTACCCTACCCCTACCCTACCCCGACTATAATTTGAGATTTAAACTATCCTATCTCTCAAGTTGGATCGAACTACACATGGTGTGCGAATTTTATTATAATCGGTTAAGTGGTTTAGGAGTCCATTGAGGACAAACATTGTGACACGAGATTTATATATATTAAGATTATAAAGCGGAAAAGTTTGTTTGTTTGTTTGTTTGCTTGAACGCGCTAATCTTCGAAAGTACTGCAGCAAGCAGCCCCGCGTTAGTACTAGTAAATAATATAAATACAATAATAATATACATTACATATTCGATATTTAGTATTTATTATATTGATGGTATATATCATTTATTTTTCTTCCTTCTCGCACTATTTTGTACATATATAATACATGTTGGTACCGACTTGAATTAAACATGTATTTTATAAAAAAATATGAAAAAGTCTTGGTAACATCAAAACCACTATAAATAACAAAAAAAAATGATCTCGTGATACCCGGTTTAATTTTCATAATCAATTACACTGTAAGTCTACACTGGTTTGACTGGGCAGAACAAAATAATACAGACACACATGAAAATATTTATCAGTCAATGCATTTTAATTTGACTACGGCCACGGTTTCATCTATATGCCGCTATAAATGTTAAAATAATTTAAATATTGCCCAAAATCTCCGCAGCCGAGGTGCTGCATGTCATCCTTTGCATATTGAAAGAGTCAGTGGCGGGAAATTTGTTATTTAATAACGCACGAGTACTGGCATTCGGCCAGTTATTTGTCACTATCAGTACGTTATGGGTGGAAATGTTTCCATGGATGGTGTCCTATACGATGTGGTACTTCTCTATAAATATATTGTTCTAGTGGTTGTCCTGTGCTCAGAATTCGCCCCTGGTATAAATTATTTTTAATTCATGACTATATGGTATGTAGGATGTTATTCACAACGCATAACAAAATTATGAAACGAATTGCGTATGAACGCAGCGATGATTAAATGAGATTATGTGTGTGAGCGAGATAAATAACGAGCTAAGAGATTTACGACACAAAGACGTTAAATAATTGTATTTATTCCATCCCAAAGATGAGAGCAGTACTCCATACACAACCGAACCTGGGCTTGATACTGTCATTATTTCAGTCATCCACACCACCCTACATATTGTATTTATAGATATAAGTAGTACAAATAAATCATTCAATCCTTCCCAGCTCCACCAAAAAGGTGAGCAACGCCGTGGTTTTATTTACCATTTCACAGAGGGTACCTGGGTTGCCGAAGTATTTAGCCCTGTGATCTGTGACTACAGGACAGCCAAGAAGTAGGTGTACTGATTCTCCTCCATACAGGCTCTGCAGAGTAGGCTATCCCGTGACGAGTAAAAGTGGCTTTAACCAACCGCAGTTTCATAAAGCGGTCATCGATGGAGGAAATATGCTCCTTGGTCTGCCTACACTCACCATGATATTCCCATTAAACATAAACATAAGACATTCTTTATTGCCTAAAAGATTATATACCCATTCCAATTGAAATTTCCTGACTCCTGAACTAGTTGTAAACTGTATGACAGGAGTCAGTGCAACATTGTTTATGGTGTTGTTCGCTAGTGCCTTTCCATACTAGGTTGCATAGACAGAGTGGTAAAATGGGTTCAGAATCCATGGCTGCCATCATGGGACCTGAACCCGTTGTGCCACTTCAGGTTGCGTAGATATATAAAAGGGTTTGTATATATACGCAACCTGAACCAACTCAAACCCCTTCTAGCGAGATCGCCCGCTGCATCGTTGCCTCGGGAGTTGTTGTGTCCTTTGATCCATTGAATGTACATATTATATAAAATTTTGAATTGAAATGTACCAGACATCATTTATATGTGTCGCTTATAGTACTACTCACTCTCTACTAAAACGGTAAAAGAAAACATTGCGAGAAAATATAAACAAAACTAAAGCCTCTGTCTGTTATTTTAAAATAACTGTGAATTCTCAAGCGCTTATAGTTATTTGCATGATACTTGCTGTAAAAGCAAGCTTTTTGTTTATTTTTCTGTCTGTCTAAGCTAATCTCTGGAACAGTTAAACAGAATTTAAGAGGACTTATGGGAATTCGTATACAAGTGTATAAAGAATCGTGATTTGCACGAGCCCAACCGCGTAAGGAACATTGACTCTCAAGCGAGCGATGTTGCGGGCATAATTAGTTGCGTAATAAAATAAAATAAATGAATAGAATCGGTCGACATAAGCTTTTATTTTGCCATGGCAATCGATCAGACGATTTTTAAATATATGAAGCAATGGATTTGGTTTCCTTTCGATTGAGAAAAAATATGCCAATATAATTATGAATTACGTAATTAGAGCGCAGGTCAATGATTCACCTTGCGGGAGGCCCTTTCGACGTTTACAAAAGATGAATTAGATTTTACCAAAGAAATCAATATTAAAGGTAAGGAAATAAAGCAAAAAGACCATAATAATTCATTGATTTGCATTTAATTATCCAAAATAACTACTTCAAAATATTTATACAGGTTTTTACATAATAGAATACCTACACACATAACTCAATGAACTATTAATAATTCATAACATATTTCATACCTACATATTAAATTAATTGGAATTATTATTATTAGGCAATTGACAACATAATTATGTATGAGATTACAAAATTTACATCAAATTAGCTACTTTTAACGTAATATTCTTTAAACAGAACATTACAAAGATACCTACAAAGAGACAAAATAAAATATTTTGAGAGCATCAAGCCCATATCCAATTTATTTTGAAATGGAGTCATTAGATTCTACTTATGTGTTTGGATGTTTGTATTTTAATCACGTAAAGATTGCTTAAAGGGTTTAGGCCAAACTTGGCACACATGTGGGCAACGCTAGTATAGTTATCCATATTTTTGTTATAAACTCTTAATAATTTCGTTCAAATATTTTGAAATTAACATTATTTACTGTTTATTGAAATACAATCTCAGAATGTCATGCTTCAAAAAACGAATGAGAAACATTTGGCACAATTTACTTAAGAACATCCGTAGTTTGGGTACAACAAATGTTAAACATTTTATCATCTTCACTTGATTTTAAACTTAATAACTAATCTTAAGCTAGGAAACTGCCCGGTGATTGATACATATAATAATAGTACTACAGCAAACGTGACATCAGACGTATCACTATGTTTGTCATTTTAATAAATTTGTACAGTAAACATGAATTACAAACGTCTAAAATAAACTCTAATTAGTTAATGGTTTCATAAACAGGTATTATTCACTATCCAAATGAAATTTTCTATAAAGCCAATTATGCTAAAATCACAATCGATGCATTGTTTTACATTTCAATTGACTGTTTTTGAATATTCTGTTCAATACGTAAAAAAATTGAATAACAATAGTGCGTCGCGAAATCATTATGATCTCGTCCTAATATTTTACATCAATCAAAATCAAATAAGGAAGCAAGCTATTGTTGTAAAGACAATTATTTACCTGCTGTTATATATGGGCTTCATAGCACCGTTTAGTATCTTGGCACTGGGCCCATTATAGAAACATTGCAAAAGATTTCAACAAATAAAGGTTAATTACCTAGACTTTTTATAACAGCTTCAATGAATCATACAGCATTACTCATTACATTTACACCATGGTAACAACTAATGGTATTAACCTACAAACTAAATGACTATGATATTAGTTTGGTGCTAATAGTGACATTAGGCGAGCAAGCGTTATTAGTCACTTAGTCCTCCTGCTATAGGGGATCTCCCGTCCTTTGGCACCGGTACGTTATTGTATACAAAGAAACAATGGTTATAACTAAGAATATTAACATAAACTTTTGGTTTGCTGATGTCGTATTTATAGAGAAACAAAGACTCCTGTCATTTGAAATGTAGGTAGATTGAGATATATATATAGGTAAGGCTGATGGAAGTTCTGATTGCTTTAACGAATTTTAGTTATACCCTTAATTAAAACCTTTCCCTGGAAAGGATTCTTAAGAGTTTTTCTTGTACCGTTGATTGAAGACGTAGGCATGTTTTAAATGTAGAATAGTAACAGAGGTGTCTGTGTGTTTGTGTGCCCCGCCTCTAACTGTCGTCGCCTGAAGATAATCGAAGGCGCCCGAACATCATTAGGATATCTTCTTTATCAAACTTCCCACTATTTTACCATCTCTCACTTATCATTTTAAAGCTATTGTACACTTACTTACAATTAGGCTTTCACTTCTACCATTTAGTCTGACTAGTTCACTAGACGTATATTTCCACTTCAAAGTTCAAGGGATGATGCCTTTGACTCTTCATTCGGACTGTTACATAGGAGAATCCCACTCCACCAGAAGTAACATTGGCACTGGCATGGGAGAAGTCGTTGTCTATTACTGCTACCCCCTGTAAGAAAAAGAAATATATTTCAAACATAGGCGAAAAATGTAGACCGTTGGTTTACCTGAAAGTAGTTGCTAAAATTAATGAGACCATTTGGATTTCAAAATAGGGCTTCGATATCTACATGTGCACATATCGAAGTAAATATTAAAATATTATTGCTATATACCTACGTATAAAGGAATACTATTTTTATATTTTCCTCCTTTACTTATTCTATTTTTAAAATATTGTAAATTTTGCTGATTCTTACAAGGTTTATAATTCTCGTTCTTTTTATAATATTACTAAAAACAATGACATTGCTTTTTACTTTTATTATGCTGACCTCATCGTTAATTAAACCGCAAAATTTACCTACAATTCCTTCATTGTTGTCACTGTGAGTATGTATAAATAAATATACATTTTTGTTAATGGCATCGATGAATCCTAAACATAATATTCTTGAAATTACCAGCCGATTGTTTACTTAAGACTACATACTTGATATTTTTGTAATAAGTGACCGTTTTTTGTTGTTTCCATCTTCATCTGCACGGTCACGCACTTCATATTCGTTTTATAAGAATTTGTTTTTATTATCTACCAAAGGTCAACAAAAGTTTTTATTTAAAACTTGAGTTTTATGAAATGATTGCATTCGTGACACACACAAATACTCAGCAAATACTCAGTTATAAATACGAAGATGAGATTATTGCCAATGCAGAAAGACCCTATAAACTCCATCTCATAGTTCAAATCTATACTAATATTATAAAGCGGAAAAGTTTGTTTGTTTGTTTGTTTGCTTGAACGCGCTAATCTTCGAAAGTACAGGGTGGATTTGGATGAAATTTGGTATGGAAGTAGCTTGAAGCTTGAGGAATGTTATAGGCTACTTTTTACGCGACTGCAAAAAAGGAGAGTTATGTTTTTACCGTGATAGAATCCACGGGAGCGAAGCCCCGCGTGAATACTAGTCGATAATAAAAAAGATTATCTAACAAATTTAATGTACCTACTTAGTTATAAAATTTTGTTGTTGTGTAATTAAAAATTCTAAATGCGATGATTTAATGTATTTACTTGTTTATTGTCATTCATATATATATATTTTTTTTATTTAATGATATGACATGCATGCATGACTACTTTTGTACGCCCTAGACAAAGCATAGCGCTCTCAATGTATTACCAAATAACAACTTATAATGTACCTATGTTTTAGAAAAATAAATGAATCTGAATCTGAAATAATATGAAGTTATCGGTAATCACACTGTCTCCCTTGACCCACAGATCGAATAGAGGCTGCGATTAAGGACGGTATCATGAAAGAGAAATTTAGCACAATGTGCGTATAATATTAGTTAAATTCGTTTTATTACAACAGGTCACAGCAGATATTGCATGAAATAGAATAGAATAGAATTTATTGAGACCATTGTTAGATTTTTTTACAATTTTCCGGTGATTCCAAAACTAGGCTATGCCTGTATCTTGGGGACCTAAACGTATATTTGATAGTAAACAATATTATGTAAATAATATACCGGAAATGGTTAAAAAGCAGTGTTAAAGTTGACTTGGCGAAGTACATTACTTACATAGCTATAAAAATATAACTTATAGATATGTTGTCCGAGGAATGCGAAGCATCTAGAACCAGTTTTTATTTTTATCACGTTCGTGGATGTATTCACGTTTAAAGGTACCTATGTAATTAAAATAATGTGTTATTACAAAAATGTTGAATAAATCGGATCATATCAATAAAAGTCATTTAGGAATTAATTGCATTAAATTATCTAAATTTGTTTACTTTTTTTTTTAAATCTTGGCCTGTAACCTTAATTTAAACTCTGACCTTTTACTAATTACCTACCAAAATAAAATATTAATTAAAAAAAAAAAAAAACAAACCTTTATCGTCCTCTTTTCTGGATCAGTATACGTTAAGGTCTTGATTCGTTTCTTGAAGGGTATCGCAAAATCTTTGACTCTTTGATGGAAGACCATCTTCCGATGAACGGTATCGCCGACAATCATATCTGAGCACAACACACTCACGCACACCAAACACAGCAGTACAAATAAGCAGAAAACAAAACGCATTTCGATTTTATTTCACATAGTTGCACAAGTAAGTATAGCTTGTACGACTCTGCGGCGACGAATGAGATAACCTCGCATTCGATAAACGACCAATGGACGACACAAACAACTTCACTCGCTCCTAATTTACACAGTTTTGCTAAAATGACGCGTCCCGTTAATAACTCGTACCCAAATGATGTTTAACTAACGAAGATACCGGGTCGATTAGTATTTTGTTGTTGTATTCTAGAAATGGAAACAATAGAAGCTTATTGTTTTATCGATTGGTATGTTAATACTGATGATTTTAATTTGTTTTTGTTATACATGAGAAACATTTGGAAAAACATTTTTTTTTTATAAATATCTCGTGGCTAAATAATAATAATAATTATTATATAGGTACATTTAGTAGTACTCACGCGCGGCTTCGCTCCCGTGGATTCTATCACGGTAAAAACATAACTCTTCTTTTTTGCAGTCGCGTAAAAAGTAGCCTATAACCTTCCTCAAGCTTCAAGCTACTTCCGTACCAAATTTCATCCAAATCTACCCTGTACTTTCGAAGATTAGCGCGTTCAAGCAAACAAACAAACAAACAAACAAACAAACAAACTTTTCCGCTTTATAATATTAGTATAGATTTCAGACAAAAATTATCCAGTTACACATAATTAAACACAATACAAATGACATACAAACAACCACATATTACACATAATACGCACACTACACAATTAATATATGAATAGTACCCATAGATATTTTTTTATATCTATGATAGTACCCTATCTAATAACGGCCGCATGCGTAGATCTTAAAGGTTAAGCAACGCTTGTCAAGGCCGGTCTATGGATGGGTGGGCATCTTAACAAATCGAATATCGTCCGTACCTCAGAAATTACGTAAAGCCGTTTGTCCCGGCTGTAATTTGTACATCTTTGCCAGTCGTTACGGGTAGTCAGAAATCAGTCTGCCACTGGTCTTGTCAAAGGTTATCGTGTTACCCAGTTACTGGGTTGTGGAGGTCAGATAGGCAGTCGGTCCAAAAAACCAAAAAAAAAACCAAAAGGCAAAGTAGATGATGATGTGGTGGATCTCATGGCATTTTAATAATACCTAGAGGACTGAAGACAACATCTGGTATGGAGTCTCTATGCAAAGTTTCAGCTCAAAATAACTGACTCACAGAATTGACCCCAAATTATTGGTTTCATATTATGTTTCTTGAATACCAGTAATAACAAACGTGTCACAGCACTATGAGGGTCATCACTTTCCACGTCACTTGCCAATAAAACGATAATTCTCTTCGTTCTTCTTAATTTGAAAAATTCGGTCTCTGGTATCAATGTATTGAAATTTCGAATAAGTTCCACACATGTAGACATAGGATTAGAAAACCCTTGCCATATCGTTTGTTATCATCCAAAGAAGCCGTGCACTTGGTATGTATGTACCCTTTAAATTACACGTTGTATAATGATATTCTGTTAACATATCGAGATGCGTCTGTGCCTCGGAAAAGCGCTTTAAGCGGTTGATCCTGGCTGTCACTGTAGCTTTTTGAGAGTCGTTATGGATAGTCAGAGGTCAGATATCTGAATTCAATAAGTGTTTTTAAAAACTTGCTTGACACTAGGAATGCTCCTGTATCGTGAGTGCATTTTAACAAACACATGGACCCGGTATAACTATTTGTAGGCTACAGAAACATTTGTTCCGGTAAGGGAATCGAAGCTGCGATATGCAGCATGGCAGCCTATCCGACAACAGTGTTATCAAAAGTCTTCCTAAGCGGTGGTAAGATAGGCAGTCGTTCTGTGTAAAATCCTGTTCTGGTACTCAGTTACAACCGGTTACACTGGAAAACGAAAAGGCTAGGTAGATGAGATGTTGCTTACAATTCTTCAATGCGTGTTCATAATAGTTCAAAGAATAAGCAGGCACCCATAAACACTTAGTTTTATTAATCTTTGATGAGTTATTCCGTCCGGATCTCTAATCTTTGATGAGTTATTCCGTCCGGATCTCCTCATCTGATCCCCTGCTGGTTAGTTTTCTGTTTTAGTTCCCGTCTGATCCCCTTAGACTTTATAACAAATAACAAAAAATCAGTTACATATCGCACCACTAGATGAAAGCTCCGGGAAATCGACGAAACCTCTTTTTTCAGAAATGACCAAAAACTGATTTTGGAATATTCACTATAGATGTCAAGAAATTAGTAATTAATACATGAAGGTATATGATCTAAAGCCTGTTTAATTAGATAATTTTAAAATATCCCCGAAACTTGATAAAACCTAGTTTTTTAGTTATTTAGTTTACTTTAGGTAATAGGCACCATTTTTGTGTCGTAAGTAGAATTTCCTTACTTTATCGTACCTATACCTATATAAGTTATCGTAACGTGAGTTTTAACTCCGCGTATGTATTTTCGTGGGGATTTTGAAAACGCCATTAACTCAATATGAGTACTTTTTGAATTAGTGAGGTTTTCATCGAGGGGTGTGCGATATATGTATATGTAAAAAATATTTATTTTTGTTGGTATTTTATTAAACCTTGAACTTATTTTTTTTTTTTTGACGATTTCAAAAATCTGGTGATACATAACTAGGATATCCCACCGAAATAAAATTATTAAATATATTTTTGATGCTTCCCACGGTGGGCCAAACTGTAATAGAAAATAATTATTAAATTAAACTGATCCCCCAGGGGATCAGACCGAAACAATGGTCTGATACTCTCTTTGATGACATGTGATGTGGTCTCTTACACAGAATCTAGTACTAAACTTTACAATAATGTGATATATAATATAACTGAACAATAAAGTAGCAAAAACAATCTGAGAGGACTACTGCCTGCCGGTAATGTTTAAACGAGATATCGCGTCCCCGAAACACAAGGCGGGTTTTTAGTCAGTCTGACATTCCCTTCCGCTAAAACGAAATACATATGTACCTACTATTATAGGTAGGTACATATATTTTAACTTTTTTTTCTTTTTTTTTAAATTAAGTACAGCCACATCACATACATTGCACAATTAAAAAAAAATCTTATTTACAAAATAACTAATGCACATGACAATTAAGGCGTACATAGCGCTCACCAGAACAATAGTGCTGAATTGAAAAAGTGTCTTATTACTAATATTTAACATAAACTTACTATTTAAAACAAAATACATTTTTTATGTTGCAAAAAGTTAATATACAATAAAGGAATAAATTATGCACATTATGAATTATTATTACAATTAAAACAATTGGGTAAAATGTCAATAGAGTAAATATTAAAATAAACTAAATAAACAACATGTCAATAGCGTAAATAAAAAAATGGAATTAATAACATGTCAAAAGCATAAATATAAAAAAAAACATGTCAATAGATTTTAATAATATAAAAATAAAATGATATAATCAAAAAAATTAAAATAAGTTCAACACATTTGAATAAAATAAGTTAAATTGAAATCGTCAAAAACACAGAAAAATATAAATGTAATTTAAAATATAATTAACAAAATTCTAAGAATAATCTGGCAAGGATAATGTGATTTTGTTTTTCGAAACCGCTGCAGGGTGTCATTGAAAATGTCCAGTTCAGGCGTGTTCAAGACTGCAATATTATATTCATTGCACATTCTTACAATGGGAGACTGCAAGACTAGGTTGGTCTTGATACATGACGTGTCAAAAACCTTTTTAATTTTTTAGTTCGTGGGTAGATTCTTGGAACTGTTGTTTACATAATTATTTCGTTTTCGCGCTAGAACTCAAGACCGGCTGGACCGATTTCATTCATTCTTTTTGTATTATGTATACTATACAGGGAAGGTTTAAGAGGTCAGAAAGACAACGCCAGTTGGATCAGCTAGTTCACAAATGTAAACACTTCGTCTAGTCCTCATATTTGGACGTCTCGTACAACTGTTCCGAGAAAATATTATATACAGAACAAATTACCTCTATATCTGGATATCTATATAAAAAAAAATCATTTACATATTTTCTCACAAAATCTTTTCAACTAAAAATAATCCCGATTTATTTTCATGAAAATCCGACGTTGCTATTTTATTCGGTGCAGACAGGACGATCAATCTTGTCGTCACTTCGAACTTTGACAAGAAAATTTGAAAAACTTTTCTTTATGGCATGAAATATGCAATTCCATTATCTACCTACTTCTGTACAGTAAAGTTTTAAATAGGTTTTCGAAAGTTGCGCCTTTGAATCATAATTGCATGTGTCAAGTCGAGACCAATTAAAACTGTCGGTTTGCGGTGACTAGTATAATTACTGTTTCGTATTGAAAGTTTCGTCATTCTGTGGAGTGGATAGAGAAGTAAAGAAATATGTTGTTGTCCTTTGAATATCATCATAAAGGGATTAATTTCCTCTTACTAAAAAAGAATTGTGTGTACAATTACTATTGTTTCTTTTACGATTTCTTTTAGTTCGTACTTTAAAATAAATCTTTATCTAAAAGATATGTTCAGGAGAGCCGTTCAAAGTTTAGAATTTTAGAAAAACTGATGAATTTTTTTATTAAAACATCGTGAAAACTAAAAGAAAGAAAGAAAGAAAGAAAGAAAAAATATTTATTTGACGTCAGTACAATAAGCACACACACAATAATAATATTAAAAGAAAAAAAGAAAAAAAAAGTTACAGAAAAAGAAAAATACAACCATAATACTATATGCCTACTGTGTGCCTCACGGCTGCGCCAAAAAGGTCCATTTCAGCATTCATGCCAGACAGGTTACGCTGTCTGACGCTGGTCTTCCAATGAACCTTGAGGGGGTAAGTGACAGACAGAAAACAGTTTCAAACATAATAAATAAATAAATGGTTATAATAAATAGATATCGAGTAAATTATTTAAATGTATGAGTTCGGTTTGAGAAAATTTCCAGTAACAAAAGTATTTTATTGTGTATTATGGTCTTATGGGACTGGTCACAATAAACAACATTATAAAATAAACAGCATTTTAATAACAAACAACTATTTATAGAAATAATAACAATCACCACTACAAAAAATATATATTAAAGAAAGAGAGAAAAGTATAAAATTATTAAATTAGCAAATTAGCAGCAGTATTTAAAATATGATATGAATCACGAAGATTAAGAAGAACAATGAACACTGAAAAATATATACATACATATGCGTAGGCCAAACGAAAACATGTTGTATGCATAAGTAGGTACGTACACGGTGCAGTCTGTAATTACTGAGCGTTTAAATGATTGAAACATTAATTTTGACCATATCCAGTTTCTGCTGTGCAGCTATCAAATACTGCCGCAGTCGTGTTCTGAACGTGTGAATAGTGCCCAGTACCCGTAATGGTGGAGGAATATTATTCCACACTTTAGATGCAGCGTATCGGAAACTACCTCTGAAAGCTGCTGTCCTATGAGATTGTGTTGATAATTGCTGCGCACAAAGCCTAGGTGCGCACTCTCGTTTACTAGCCATCCAACTTAACTTGTCGTACAAATACTTCGGCTTCGTAGTCCTAATAACACCAAAAAGAAGACACGCTAGATGTAACTTTCGCCTCGACTTCATTTTGAGCATACAGTGTTTGTTCAGATAAGGGGTGACGTGACTTCTAGGGGTAAAACAGTTTTCGTTTTCCAATCGGGAAATATGACAAAATAAAAGACAATAGAACACAAGAAACAGTTGGCTTTCAAAACAATACCAGTCCAAAATGTCGCTTATACCCTATTTTCTTTTAACCGTCGATATACAACGTGTAATGGAAACTCCATATCTATCCAAAAGGGCTGAAGACAACATCTGGTATGGAGTCTCTATGCACAGTTTCAGCACAAAATAACTGACTCAAAGAATTGATACCAAGTTATTGGTTTCATATATTTCTTGAATACCAATCATAACAAACGTGCCACACAGCACTACGAGGGTCAATAACTTTCCACGTCACTTGCCAATAACACAATATTTTTTTTCGTTCTTCTTAATTTGAAAAATTCGGTCTCTGGTATCAGTGTATTGGAATTTGTAATAAGTTCTACACACGTAGACTTAGGATTACAAAACCCTTGCCATATCGTTCGTTATAATCCAAAGAAGCCATGCACTTGGTATGTATATATTATACCGTTGATATAATCAACGGTATAATATATTATACGTTGTTATATTATACCCTTTAAATTACACGTTGTATATACAAAATAGAAGTGTCTGTGATTTCAAAATCATCTATCCAATATCCGTGTTTCCTCAGGTGATTTTATTTACATATTTATACTATACCAAACCACAAACAAACTTTATGTTTTGTTTTTTGTTGTCTGTCTGACTTTCTGTTTGTCCAGGCAATGGAATGGCAAAAAAAATTCACTGAATATAGCAGGTTATAGGGCAACTTACAGGCTTCTTTTAATGCTGGATTTCCCGCGGTATATGGATTAACGCACGTAGTCTGGATATACAAAACAATGCTGAATTGCATCCTAATAAAAAATGGGCCTTTTTTAATACCGTCTGTTAACAAACAATTGTATCCAATATTCTGAATTGAAATCTGCACAACAGCCTGATTAAACAACTTTTATTTCGGCTACGAACGCAAACAAATTGTGAACATTAAGCAATTTCCTGGTCTCTGAAGCAAATGAAGGTACCAAGCTAGAATGGATGCTCGGTTCATTCAGAATAATAACCGGTAAGGGTTAAATTATTGCTCTAATTTAGATTAATTGCCCATCTGTCCGCCCTTCCACGTAGGTGTGTAATTTTGGTGAAAACGTAAAGGCACGTTAGTTGTTTCCATAAATCAAATTAATTTACAATTTTATGGAGCATTGTGTTTAATGGAAATAAGTTTTTTGATAGCCTGTTTTGACGTGTAGTGTATGAGTGGGCGTTTTAGGAGATTACTTGCATAATATATACTGTATATAAGAAGACTAGCTTGTGCCAGCGGCTTCGCCCGCGTGGGAAGTTTTTCCCGTGTAAATCCCGATCCCGTGGGAATTTCGCAAAATCCTTTCTTAGCGGATGCCTACGACATAATATCTACCTGCATGCCAAATTTCAGCCCGATCCATCCAGTGGTTTGGGCTGTGCGTTGATAGATCACTATGTCAGTCAGTCAGTCACCTTTGAGTTATATATATTTAGATTGAGATGTAACTATTGCATAGTAAACCAGCGCCAAATTACACTGACTGTTACGAATTAAAAACCCATCCTGTTCCTTTCAGTTGTCCCTGCGTTCCGTGGTCGCGATATCTTGTTAAAACATGCCTGAAATCTCGGCAGGGAATGGCCTTATCGGGTTTAGTCTATGCTGCTGACTGCTCTTTTTAATAGAACAAGAACTGTGGTTAGAATTCACATTACTAGCAATCTTGTAAACCCCTCTACTAACTAAATATGCTTGTATCTGGAGTATCCATGGCAATAGTGTCCTGAACCCGCGGTCTCTCGATCACAAGGCTGACACACCTTAGACTATTGTCGCTTACACCTCAGCGATTAGGCTATTGTCTTTGAGCGATGATCTCCATATTTCCGTGCTGCCATACTCCGACGCAGGAGTAGGTAGTACCAAGATCAATTCCGATGGCTGACATTTTGTCTTTTAAATATTCTTCTTATATCACTTGAACAAATATACTCGATGTAAATATTCACTTGAGTTAACTTTCACTATACTGCGTCAACTTTGTTCGGTAGTATTACCGCTTCTTCACTTCTTACATCACTTTACATTTGAACATTACAAAGTACAGACGCACACAGGCATTTTTATTTTACAAGCAAGTTTTGTCCTTTATTTGTTTTTTACATCCCACACTGAAGTCACGGAAGTTTATGTTTTGGTTGTTCCCAGCAAGCAATTTTTGTCAATGGCGCCTCTTACTTCTGCAGTCGCAGGTTCAATTCCCGTATCGAAACAAATATTTGCTTGCATGTTTGGTGATGTAATGGTGTGTATGACACCGGAAATTCTATTTAAACATGTTAAGTGAAATATAAATACCATTTTTACATATTTTTTGATATTTTTGTTTACGTCAATATTTTTTTTTCGGTGGGAAAAACATCAAATGACTCCTCCCGCTCTGTTTGAAGCGGAAGGGAGTGTCAGATTTTTACTGACTAAAAACCCACCCTGTTTTGTTCCTTGAATTGCCCTTACGTTCCGGGCTCGCGAGATCTCGTTAAGCCGGCTCTTCACGTTCGCCAACATAGTGGCGAATGTAGTGGCCAATGCCTATTGGCCAACGTGTAGACGGGGTGTTTGTGCATGTTGGGTGCACAAACACCCCCTCTACACGTTGGCGAATAGTCATTGGCCACTACATTCACCACTGTGTTGGCCAACGTGTAGAGCCGGCTTTAGACACAACCCCGACAGACCATTGCCATATCGGGCTCCCTAATTATTTTTACTTGACTACTAACCGACGAACGACGACGACGAACCAATTAAAAAAAAATACAATGAAGTAGGCATTAATCTGATATTTTAACACAAAAATAAAAAACCAGTCATAATTTGAGTTTTAAAAACCAATTTAACGTTCATTTTTGGTATCGTAACATCAAAAGAATCTCTTAAACACATAAACACTATCTTTATCCATAACTTTCCCATTCAATTTTCCCTTCCCATTTCACGTTAGTCCATAAACAAAAATATACATTAGCTTTTATATTTACCTTTAGGAAACTTAGGAACACCGGGTTCTTTATTACATATTCATGTGGAAACTATTATCCGTTGTCTAAGGCGATGCTGGCTTCCATTCCCAAGCTGTACTGTATAAGCGAGGGTTTACCGGGGATTTCTACCCTCATAACTGATTCTATCGATATAGCTTTCTGAGAATCGTGTGCGGTATTACTGCACTATTTATGTGTATTGTTATGGCTAGGAAACGGTCTAGTGTTTCTCGGGTGTCTAGAAATTCTTGGCTGGCTTGGGTTTATACGAAAATGGAGCGTACAGAAACGTGTTCGGCAGCTTAAAATGCTTTCAGAAATCAGTGGGGTTTGTTTTTTCATTTAAAATATTATATGAAGGAAGCTATAAGCTTAGTCCCTTCTGGATAAATGAAAAATTATATTTGTTTTGTAAATTGGTTATTAAATAACACTTTAAACCGTATTTTTTTTCCGTATATGTAAACTAGAAGTAGCCGGTGTTTCCTAAATGAATACACCACCTTCGCCGGAACTTACACATCTTGTCTCTGCCTTACAGTATTCTGTTCAATCCTAAAACCCCCTCTTATCTTAAAGAACGTTTCAAGTTCCTCCATGACACACATAACAAATTTCTGAGGTCATCGGAAAACTTGAGGCTAGAGGTACCGAGTCACTCCACCAATTTCCTTGGTAAGTCGTTCGCAGCTCAAGCAGTACGACTGTGGAATGATCTACCAGTGTCCGTAAGACAAGCAAGAACTCTTCCTTTTTCAAAAAAATGATAAAAGATTTCTATCTCTCTCTTTAATTTGTTACTATTTTTATATATCTCAGCTTTAATTTTTATGTATATATATGTATATGTGTATTGAGTATGTCGGTTATTACTTATTTATTGTATATAAGTACCCGCTAGTACTACCCGCGTATTTATTTTCTGCTGCTGTGTCAAATCAAACCAAAGGTTGTCTGTAAAAGATCGCTTTTAGCGATAAGACCGCCCATTGTAACACCCCTTGTAGTTTTTAAGTCCTCATTTAATTCTGTTATGGTGTACAATAAAGAGTATATCTATGTATCTATCTATCTACCCTGATAAGTAACACCGGAAAAACTCAGAAGTCAGTCTCTTTTATAGTCCACACATCTTCTTCTACATATTGAATCGATAATGAATACCTTTGAAATTTTGGGCCTTGGGTCAGGTGGCTACTGTAATTGCAGTATCGGTGGCATTAATTAAATCTCTCAAAATATAGGCACTTGGAGCTCTTCAACATGTGGTTTATGTTCCAGAAAAAGAAATCCCATTAACTCTCCATATTCGAAGCCTCTTGAAATGACATATCACCAAAAAATGTCCTGTCATTAAGACGTTTAAAACTTTATTCACTAGTAAAAACACCACAAATGTGGACTAAATACCTCACCATGAGCAGTAAGTACCTACTACGAAATCAATCAATATTTAAATAGAAGCAAGGCATGAGTAATATCGTGAAGCAAATACCCAAACCGTTAGTATTGTAATCTTGAGCAAAGACAATACACAAAACCATTAAAAAAAATAATACAGAAACTTTCTTATTTATAAAATGTTTTGTTCGGTATCGCAATTTATTTCAAAATACATAAAAAGGTATATTAAAATAATACGAACGAACAATACTAAATATGGACGAATAAAGTCAACATTTTACTGTAATATTAATTAATGTTTCTACTTGTGTTAATTCTCATATGTTATTTGTACGATACAATGCTAATTGTTTATTCATAAATACATAAAATAACATGAAAAAAACTGAATCAAACAATAGTAACTTTTCAGTAAAGCAACAACACACGACATCGAAAAAGAACTATCATGAAGTACCGATACAGATAGTGCGGGGAAAATCCCGACCGAAATCAGAAAATCCCCACTGTAAATAAAAGGGGGTGAATAAACGAAGACCCGACGCGACTGTTGGTTGAACGATTCTTTTTTCATTGCACCGTGATATATTCCGACAATCCCAAAGATTTGAATCTCTTTTTTAAATAAACTGAGGCATTTGGATTATGTAGTGTAGTGAGTTTTAAGGTCACAAGTGAGAATTTTGGGTAGATTCGTGCGAAAATATAAATTTGGAAATAGTATTTGGCCCGTTGGTATAGTGGTCAGTGGCCCTGACTGCTATGCGCAAGGTCGTGGGTTCGATTCCCACCTAGGACAAATGTTTGTGTGATGAGCACGGTCATTTGTTCTTTATCTGGGTGTAATTTATCTATAATATGTATGTATTTAGAAATATATATGTATGTTTATCAGTTGTCTAGTACCCATACCACAAGCTCTGCTTAGTTTGGGACTAGATGGCGTTGTGTCAAAAGTTGTGGAATATTATTATTTATTATTATTATTATTATCATAACAAAACATTATTGTAAAAACATGACATGATAATGAAAAATGTTCCTATTATATAAGAAGATGAATGAAAATAATAAGCGAACTGATTTTGATTTCTATTCAAGAGTCAATTTATCGCAGTTTAAGAATTATATATGTTATTTTTCTTTTTAGTCGTTTCACTCTTGACAGAATGGTCGTGGTCGTCAATCAGGAACAGTTTGAGTGACAAGTTCTGTTATACGGCACCATTCTTGTCGGTATGTATATTAGTGAGGATCAATATTTAAAGATTAATATTTGACGAAAGAAGTCTGCCTCGTTGATCAAGTGCAAGCGCGACTGCTGAACACGAGGTATCGGGTTCTATTAAGAAATTTCTCAGTAGTAGCCTGGATTTTGGAAGTTGGCGGTGTAGTACCCCTGTGCCTCGGAAAGCATGTTAAGTCGTTGATCCAGACTGCTATTTGGACATCTTTCATAGTCGGTCTGGCCAAAGGTTATCGTGTTACCCAGTTACTGGGTTGTGGAGGTCAGATAGGCAGTCTCTCCTTGTAAAAAACTAATACTCAGTTGTATCCGATTAGACTGGAAGCCGAACCCAACATGTTGGGAAAAGATTAAGCAGAAAATTTGACAAAAGAAGTCTAGTGCGCCTCCTCAAAGGTACTAGGAGAACATTTACACCAGGAGATCTACTAAGGGCTTCTCTGACTCTAGCTACGGATAAATAATACGCTGATCTGGCATATAACTTAAAGAAGAGTATGGTCATGGTCTAGCAACAACAAAGATACATAACATTTGACAAAAGAAGTCTAGTGCGCCTCCTCAAAGGTACTAGGAGAACATTTACACCAGGAGATCTACTAAGGGCTTCTCTAACTCCTAGCTACGGATGAATAATACGCTGATCTGGCATATAACTTAAAGAGGAGTATGGTCATGGTCTAGCAAGAACAAAGATACATAACATTTGACAAAAGTCTAGTGCCAATCCTCAAAAAAATTTTTTTAATTGATAATAGGTTCGCGTTTGACCACTATCTCACCTAACAAAAAACCAAAAATAGTGAAAAATTTACACCAGGGGTTCATAGGGCTTCGTTGCCTCCTTCCTAGTTACGCGGCCTCGGGTGGATAATACGTCAGGTTGAATAATCTGGCTTATAAAGTTAAGAAGAGTGGTCTTGGGCTTTGGGGCCAGGGGTTAATTCTGCGTGTCATGATAAATCAAGCGGTGTACCGGCTATAGTATACTTACGCGTTCAGAAAGCTGATGGGGCAGCTCCGGTTCTTTCGGGACTGCATCTGCGCGGTCGTGTGGAAGCAATATGCGTCCTTGGTTCTCAGAGTGCGGCGTTTTTTGTATTGCCATATTGTTTGTAAGTTAACACTGTACCTTGATAAATATGTTTACCTACCTGAAACAAAATGAATAAATTAGCATTCAATAACTGGAGACACAAAATTTTACGTATTTGATATTTAACGGCACTGTAAACTGTTTTCCAAACTGAGCTAAATCCTGATAAACTAGATCTATAATAATCATGTTATTATACATCGGCTATTGATAATACAAAAACAATCAAAAAAGATTTTCTCTTCATCCAAGTAACTAGTCCTGTTTAGAGATTGAAAATGGCGTTTAAACAAGGCATGTACTTGGAAATGTTTCTTTTCTTATTGTGATCGCTTGTGTTTATATAATTGTGAGTACATCAACTAAAGCTAATTTTAATATTAAAATAGCTAGATTAATTAGCTTTCTGCACTCTTAATGCATAGAAACTTTATTTGTGCCAAACATACACCTGCATGCTTAATTTCTGCATAATTTTCGAAAAATATAGGCTACAGATTAAATGCGTACCAAAATGGATAAGCTCACCAATTTAATTGAATTAACACTGAAACAAAATTTGAGGCATCCCAACAAAAGGCATGTCAGGATCTCTTTTGATTACTTTTTTACCTGTATACAGAAATAGGAGCCTCGCAAAGTGAGGTTCCAGCAATGCAGTAAAGCATTTAGCCATTCCAGCAAGTAAAATATATTTCAAAAATATTACATAACCAACAACGTCAAAAGTGATATATTTATTTCTATTATTATGCTTTCTCATTCACTAAAGTATTTCTGTTACATTTTATGATACCCAGGAAAATTGTTTAATATTCATATAAAACAACACAGAAATTACGAATGAAGCTACTTATTAATTCCATTGTGCTTGAGATTAATTTAATTGAATGGAATACAGGACGAAATAAATTAACGTTTCCATTCGTGAAATATAAAAGGATTATTAAGCCGTTTTGAAAATTAAGAGGGATCACTGCTCACGTAGCGCCTTTTAAAGATTATTTTACTCTGAAAATTGTGTGCTTGTTCCTATTTTCTCGCTTCAAAAAGTCATTCAATCTTTCTCATGAAAAATTCGAGCGATTCAGCAGATTTTGTCGGAAAAATGGTTCAGGACAAAATTATGATAAGGTTTTCGATTCCAAGTTTGTATAGCTAATGGAATCTACAAACAGGCTCACGATAGAATCGGCTAATGATATTCACCTCCTCGGAAAATTGCTTCCTTTATCCACACACGTCGTGCGTTTACTGGGAATTTAGGCGAGCAATCCGTGAGGGAGGGTGTTACTATGGTAACCAGACGAAGGCTCATGTGGGCTCCAAAACTTTAAATTGTATTACCATGCACCGAACCCAATATATTTAGAGACGTGTGTGGGAGGCATCAATCTTGTTTGGGACATCGGAACCAGTGTTAGTTAAAAAACGTATAGCAGAAGATGGTACATAGCGGGATCAGCGGGATGTAGGCACAAGTAATGTACCTTTGGTTATTGCAAGATTTGTGTGAAAAGTATGAATCTAACAAGGCATGTGAAAATAATTATATTAATTACAAATGTGGTTTACCCAGTGCTTATTCATCGCTTGTAGTGAATGGCTCTCTGAAATCACGATTATTTTTAACAAATCTCTTGCTAGTAACGAATAATTATAACCATAGAACGCATCCTATTTAATTTCCACAGAATAGGTTCTAGGCCGTGGTTATAATAATAATATACTTTTTATTTCAAACCAAGGATTCATTAAAACTTGTTAGTATAAACTTAAAAACTATGTTAGTAGGAATACAAAAATAAACAGCATACACAAAACAAAAATAAGACACAAACAAACACACTCAATTTGGCACATGAACTCCCGCTCTCACGTGTACACCCACCCAATGCCTGAGGAAAGGACCATATTTTTTTCCGATAACGTGGCGAGGATACTGTTAATAATAAAATATATAAATAACACTAAAACGTCCCATCAAAAATTACAATAATTTGATCAATTTATGTAGGCAGACCCTTTTTAATCCCGACGAAATGGAATTACTACGGAATTGACTTCGAGACGAAAATCCGATACAACCGGCAACCTACCTAAACACGGAACGAGAAAATCTCCATTTCGTTTAACGTTCCATTGCGCTTTCATAACCATTTTATCGCTATCCTTAGACTAGAACTTGAACAAATGGCGTATTGGATCATATAAAAAGATTTAAAGTTTATTTTTAATTCTTTACTGGGACCCTGATATTCGGCTGGGACGAAATACTACGAGCATTTTTCCTCAAGAGGATATCTTGAATGGAGGGAGCTCGAGGTCTTATAAACAAGGCCATTATTATCAGAACTAAAGCTCGTATATCGTGTTAATGTAGTTTTGGAACGTTATCCGTAAATAACGCCAACGAAGAAAAAAGTACCTTTCTTATTCCACAGTTTAGGAGCTATTTGTTTATGTATAATTAAAAATTCGGGAACTAAATTAACATTTAATCTTTGATTTTCCAAAGGAGCAGTTCTAGACATTGGAGTATTAAGAAAAATAAAAAAAATGACTAAACAAAAAAATAAAGCCAAAAGCTAGTAACTACACTACACTAGGACTAGGAAGATGAGATGAGGCGTTCCACGTTAAAAGCCAACCCATCTTCGGTCTTTTGCCATTGGGTTCTAAGACGGCTAGTATGTGATAAATAAATTGACACATAAAACTTTGCACCTAACAATATTTGTCTCTGTATTCCACAAAGACTGACTTAAAGAAAGCGCCTAAAGAATTGAGTCCATCTCTGCACATTGCGTACGTATTGTAAAAAAATAAATTTCTTGGCACAAACAACTACTCTAGGCAAAAGACAGCATTGGCAGTATGACTTGAAACTTGCTGAGTCCCCCTAACTTTGCATATAAGCCGTCAATTTCATCGAGTATGCAAACTTTATGATGCTCATATGCTTTTAGTAGTCCGCTATGTTTTAAGCTGAAGTTTTTAGTTTTTGGAACTAAGTAGGTAGTTTGACTAAAACATTTTCTTATTTCTTAGGAAAATTTCCATGAAGTAAATTTATTACACTTAGTGGAATTGGCTATGGAGCTGACGAAGTTAAAGAAAACTTTGTTTTTCTCCAAAAACACGAAATCAGTTAGAATATTAAAAGATATAATATTCTTTGCGGATTTTTTATAGTTATTACCTAGACTAAGAACTGTCTTTTTAAATACACATCATGTTTATATTCTGCTAGCATTAGCTTGTGACTTCACTTACGTTAATATAGATTTTGTTAATCAATTGCAAAGAGTTACATTCGTGGTTTTATTTATTTGGGTACCAAGATTCATGAAAACTTGTTTAGCAGCATAAGGTGCGAAAGCAGGATCGCGAGCCGATCTCCGGCCACAGTAAGCGCGGGCTACGGGCGGCAAGCAGGGTTAGCTCACCGTCCGGTAAGAAGCAGGGTTAGCTCACCGTCCGATAAGAACCAGGCCTGGGTCGACGGCGCGTTGTGTTCCACGCGTGAATCAAAGAGTTGTCGTCGAGGGGTTGCGGGGATTTTCTAACGAAATACCACAGCCTCGTAATGCAAGGGCAGCTGAAGGAACATGGTGGGTTTTTAGTCAGTAGAAGTTTGACAATTCATTGAGTGATTTTCCTACCCGAAATAAAAAATGGGGCCGACAGTGCCGTCCAAATAATATTAAGAGTGACAAGCGCTCTGGCTTCGCATGGGTTGGCTGTATTTTTTAAATCGATTATAATTATTCTAATTTAAATTATTTTCTTTCAAACTAACCTAGACCTGAAAGTAATAGATACAACAAAACAATTGACCAGGTCTGTGTGGCTCTATTTTCATATGCATGTATTGTCCCCACAAACTCATTTAGCTTCTCTCGTATTTAAATCTACTCTATAATTGCTTTTTACTAACGAACCATGCATATTGCTCACGTAAGCTTATCTCTGTCACTAATCAACAACGGTAACCGATCCTTAGCCTGCGAATCGAAGCCCAGTATAGCCAGACATAACGCAAGGATAATTGCCGCGTGCAAATCGATAGGCGCCATGGAGTTTATAGTTAATGGAACAATCATACGCATACTTTTTAGACTCATAATCCTTTTCAAAATCAAGCTTCATGAATTATTTATAACTACACAAATTAGATGAAAAAGACTTGGTAGTTTTTCTTAACATGAAGCTTGAATAATGCGTTACTGACGGCACTACAATTTAGCAGAAAGTTAAAACAAAACTAACCATCATGTTTTTCATTTAATATATGTATTATGTTGTTACTAACAACCTACAACTATCATACTGTTGTACGTTCTTGTATTTAATACTAGTCCATCAAAAAATATCTTTAAAAGGTTTATCTATACTAATATTATAAAGCGGAAAAGTTTGTTTGTTTGTTTGATTGTTTGCTTGAACGCGCTAATCTTTGAAAGTACTGGGTGGATTTGGATGCAATTTGGTATGGAAGTAGCTTGAAGCTTGAGAAAGGTTATAGGCAACTTTTTACGCAACTGCAAAAAAGGAGAGTTATGTTTTTACCATGATAGAATCCACGGGAGCGAAGCCCCGCGTGAGTATACAATATAATGATAATAGAGCACAGGCAGCAGGTCACCAATGAACTAGAATGATCTAGTCAAAATTGCTCTGAATTGTATGGGTGGAATAGCGAAGGATTTTGAAGCAGGCCACCGCCAGCAGGATCCCTGATGTGATGAACACAACGACTCTGCAAGAGGTATAAACGGAGAATGCGCTAACTGTTCTATGATTTTCACCCCTCTGTTTTATTGGCTCCATTTGCTGCTTATTCTGTGGCAGACGGATATCCGTGCGGGTGGCGGGCTAGCACTAATTGCCTGTTGGCCGCAGTTGAGGGGTGGCATTAGTTCCGACTATTGATTCGATGATGGAGGGACTGCGAGTGCGTTTTGATTGTGCCCTGCATAATGTTGTTTATAAATGTTAGTATGGTCTTAATTAATAAACACAGGCTTATTTTGATGCCGGGGTTACGGGAATATTCTAATGAGATACAGCGGCCCGGGAACGTAAGGGAAGTGAAGGAACAGGGTGAGTATTTAGTCAGTAGAAGTCTGACACTCCCTCCCGCACCCAGAGCGGAAGGAGTCATTGGATGATTTTCCCATCGAAAAAAAACTTTTTTATAAATTATAAAAAAAGTATATGGGTACCGAATAGTTCAGTTTATGTATATTGATTATAACTGTGTTATGCTAACATACTTAATCATGAATTAATGAATATTGGAAATAGAATTCATACGTCAATTTTCGATTGAGGATAGTTTTATAAAATAAAAAATCTTTTATTTTATTTTATAAAACTATCTTCAATCGATTGAATCGATTATCTGATTTTGTCTTTCTAAGACAATTGAACTAATGAAAATTTAGTAAATAAGTAAGTGGCTCGGCTTGTGTTTGCTCTTCATTTAAGATGCTGTTGTTGTTGTTAATGTCTAAAATATCGGTTATCGACCCATCAGTAATGATTTGATATTAATGATCACAACACAAACGAACGATTGGCCATTAAAATGGGTTTACTTAAATTGACCATAACAATATTAAATAACACATGGAGCCATTGTTTTTTAATTTTTTTCATACTCTGCTTTTCGTTATTTGATAAAATACCAACTTATTCCAATCTTTTCCCTTTTGGTTTTATAGTCAAGTGATCACAATAATGATCTTTTAAATTTGCTGTGCACGTATTCGTCATCAAATATCAAAAGACTTCTTCCGCTCTGGGTCAAGCGGAAGGGTGTGTCAGATTTCTACTGACTAAAACCCCACCCTGTTCCTTCAGCTGCCCTAAATTTCCGGGGCCGTGGTAACTCGGTAGAACTTTCCCGCAAACCCCGGCAGGCAATGGCCCTATGAGGCCCCGTCACTGGTGTTGACAGCTCTTTGAGGCGCGCGTGGAACACGACGCGCCGCCGACCCGGGCCTGGTCCTTACCGGACGGTGAACGACCCCTGCTCGCCGTCCGCAGGCCCGCGCCTACTGTGGCCGGAGATCGACTCGTGATCTCCGACGCCCGGGGCGTCTCCCGCGGCGGCTGGGGCGCGAGGAAGAGAGTTGCCTCTCCCTCACGCGTTCGGCCTCCTCCTTCGCTAGCATGACTGCTTCGCAGAAGGAGGCGACCGCATCCCATTCCCTCTCGCTCCGCACCATACTCTGAACCAGAGCAGGGCGCGAGAGGTCGCCGCCGCCTACCGCCTCTACGAGGACACGGCGGTGCTCCGCCCAAGCAGGGCACACCTCCAGCGTATGCTCCACCGTGTCCTCCAGGTGGTCCTCACAATGACGACACCCGGGCGTGTCCTCCCGCTGAATCCTAAACAGGTACCTCCCGAAACAGCCATGTCCGGTCAGCACCTGCGTCAGGCGGAAGGTGAGGACGCCATGGCCTCTCTCCAGCCACTCCTCAAAGAGGGGACTTATCGCCGCGATTGCGGCGTGCCCATGACGTTAAGTACCTACAAGTAGTTTATCCGCAGTCAATCCTAGGGTGAAAGGGTCACCACCCACATTGTTTGGGTGCGTTTACATCCAGTTTTATGCTCGACTTGTATGATGCCTTGAAAATTATGCGTCATGCGAAATTGCAAAAATGTAATATTATTTTGATTCTCTCTTTCTCTCCTCAGCACTTGAAAAAATGGTTACAAATAGTAACCTATTAATAAGTGGTAATCAGACATCTACTGGAAGCAACATCGGACTGGTAAATAGGATGGACTTCTAATGGATTGATCGGCGGATATACACCGGACGGACTAACTCATGTTAATTGTGGGGTTACCATTGTCAATACAATAACAAATGGTAGTATTCCATGGCAGGCCGTTTTTCCCCGTTCAAATATTTGATCGAAATGCACTTATGTGGTTGTGAAGTAGGATAATGTTGGAATGTTGCTATAAGTTTCATGTAATGTGGAGTGGTGTTGTAAATAAATTATGATTAATTGTATTTTAATTGCCTAGTAAAATATAGAAAAGAATCAGGCGTTACTTTTGAGGATAGTAATCATAACAGGTAGTTAAATACTTTTTGAAAAATACCTTTTTCACCGGAATTATCACTCAATATAATAATAATATTATAATATTTTTCTAGTAAAATTTTATTTTAATAAGTAAATGCTATGCCCCGTGGTTTCTAGTTATAAACGCCATAATTTCTGAGTTATTAATGGACGTCAAAATGTAAGTATGTACCTATATCTAATTAGCACTGGATAGAGAATCGCGAACTTATGAGAGTTGTTAATTATATATTTAGGTAAGAATAGATTTAGAGATTTTCGGTATATATTATTTTTAGTTCTATTTTCATGTTTAGTAGATATATGTATAGGGTTTCCCCGTATCCATCGTTGCTAATCCAATAAGTACAGTTAAAAAGAAATATGCCTCTATAGATAGGAACCTAAACTAATAATACTTAACTATCTATAATACGTATTCACTAAATAAAGTTTTTCAATAAAAGAACACGCATCATTCGTATTTCAATAAAAGTAACAACTTGCAACATAAAAAAGAAATTAAAACTTTAATATAGTACGGGAGGTAGCGCTAGATTTGAAAAGTTATTTCATACCGAATGAAAATTCTATAAATTACAGTTTTACCCTTATATTTGAAAGGTGCGAGCGTCAGCCTGCTGTTCCAGTAGCGGTGGAGTTGTTAGAGATGGCAGTATGTGAAAGTTGTTTAAAAATCATGACTATACCGTGTCAAAATTTATGAGAAAGTTCTTTACATGTTTTTGATCTAACAAATAATGATCAGCTTTGTTGAATACAGGGGATAATACGTCAGTCACGTATATAAAGATACCTATTTTTTTTTGAATATTTATATAGCTAAAATAATTTAAAAAATTGTCAGCCATACTTTTAATGGGGGTAAGAGCTTCAGTCAGTGCCATAAACATGCTCAATTCAAGGGGCATTTCGACTTGAACTTTATACCACTTTTTTGTAATATTATTATTATTATTTTTCTTATTACGGATGAGCCCGCTCTTGACCTCGGTCTCGCCTGATGGTAAGCGATACATGAGGTCTAAGATGGGACGAGCGAGCCCAGAAGATGCCTATTTACTCGTGCTTTAAAGGCTGAAAGGTCATAAGTGGCAGGGAACACAGAAGCCGGCAGAGAATTCCACAACTTGGCTGTGCGCACAATAAATGTGGAGGAGAAGCGTTTGGTACGACAAGACGGTATATCAACCAAGTGTGGATGGTACCCAGCCGTGCGTCTGGTAGACCACTGACAGACACACTCCCCGAAGTACATATTAAAGTACAAGTAACGCAAAACGTATGTGCGTCATAGAATATCCTTACGCAGACGCATATACTCATGCAATGTTAGCGGCCGACACGCACACGAGCGCATTTCCTTGAATTAAGGATTGTATTAATTTGTCATGATACTGTGTTTCCATTTTAAGTTAAATGAAAGATTTTTCCGTCAAAACTTAACACCTATTTTTTATGACAGAAATCGATTCAGAAGCCGGTTCTGAACCAACTACTTTCAGGAATTGCGTTTATTCTGTTACACGTTGTATATTAATGTAAAAAATATATATTTCAAAAAAAATATCTTTGATAGTCGTTCAAGCCAGAAAATCACCACTCTTGCCACGAAGTATCGTGCTAATCCTGCTACTGGTTTGTGAAGTTGAAATAGGTAGCCGTTCCGTGTAAGAAACTAATACCTACTCAGTTGTATTTTTTTTAATTACAGATGAGCTCGCTTTTAACCTCGATGAGGTCTACGATGTGACGAGCGAGCCCAGAAGATGCCTATTTACTCTTGCTTTAAAGGCTGAAAGGTCTTAAGTGGCAGGGAACACAGAAGCCGGCAGAGAATTCCACAACTTTTATACGATTAGGCTGAAAGCCGATCCCAATATACCTAGTTGGGAAAAAGCGAAGCAACTGAAGATATAGCTATGAAAAGTACAATTTGTCATTCGTCTTCACAATGTTTTTTAAAACGGGTATTTTGTAAATAAATTGCTTATCCTTGCAAAAAAGTCACAAGACTCTCTTTAATATTAAACAATGTATCTCATTTCACGTCTCACAACATTTCCTTACGTTTTGTGTTTTATTTTAAGGAGAATAAGAAATTTTTGCAAGATGAAATTTCAAGAATGCTCTTTCATGACGTCAACTGAAAGCGTCGTGAGAGCTAGCGACTTTCTTCCGTATCCGACAAAACGTGTAAAATTAGAGACACCATGTTTTAGGATAATGTTTATTTTAAGTTTAATTATTATTTTTATTTTGAATATTTTAAGTGGCAATAGCCTAATGAGTAAGGGTCGGCCTTATGAACGAGAGGTCGTGAGTTCGAACCCCACCCATTACTATTGCCGTGAACCCACTCCGAACACAGGCATATTTAGCTTAGTATTGCTTGCTAGTAATGTGAATTCTACCCACATTGCTAGATGTCATAAAAAAAAGGTTTTTCATACCATCGTGTATGTTATTAATCACGAGTGAGAGTGACGGAACAGTAAACGCACTGGTTGAGCCAATGACTGCTGTGCTGCGTATCACGATTTTGATTCCCGCACTAGAATAAATGTTTCTCTGACCTACAAATATTTGTTTCATGTCCGGGTGTTTGTAAAAAACACCCACGATTCAAGAAAAATTACGATTGGGACAATGTTTTACTTTTTTTTTAAATTGCGTATATCGCATTTCTTCACCATCTCACCTTATGGTAAGCGATGATGTGTTCGAAGATCAAGCACGCTTATCTATAACTAACCTATTTACTCTTGACTTAAAGACCCACAGGCTTTATAAAATTTATTTTGGTGCATCCCTACCCAGATTCCCGTTCCCATTAAGCTGATCGTTTTAGCATACAGTCATTTAATCGAGTGTCAATCTCCATGGTGAATTGGCTCGATGGACGGCACGGCGCCACAATTTATGGCGGGCGCGATACCCTGCACTATCTCTCACCTGTCATGGCATGCAGCCCATAAAGGTTATTAAGTTATAAGGTCCATTATGACATGCAGGTTTAGTTGCATCGTTTGGAGGTTCATGTTTCATTTATGCATTAAGGTAACAGTTTGGATACATTCAAAGTGCAAAAAGTTGTTCATAACCGTAATGCACCATCATTACGGCATTGAAGCTCCTTTTTAAATTAATTAACATTTCGATATGATGCAAGCAGATAAATTATTATGATGAAGAAACACTCTATTACAATAATTTATCTGCTCTCGATAAGTTTTTTCACAGGAAAATAAGAGAAGATGTTGAATTCAGACTTTATAAGTTGTAAATAAACAGGCGTGGCATTATCTGTCTAAAAACAGTGCTGATGATGATAAGATAACTGACACTATTTATTGACGGTCGATTCTTTGTAAAAAATCATGTTTTTCTATTTCATAGATAGGCCTGGTATTTCTTTAAAGAATATGCTAGTGCAATTACTAGCTAACGATGATTCTATGTATATGAGCGAAGTAACCATAATTAGGCATGCATTACCTCAATAATGAAGCCATTTTAATTAAAATAAAACCGCCTTTCAAGATTAATGATGCGACGCAGTCACGAGTCAGCTTTAATACCTTTGTGCATAAATATTATAATCCAAATTAAGAGAAGCATCATAAATAATTGTGATTACTTTCCTCTACCGACATTAAGTACTGCCTGCATTATGCACGGAATTAATCCTGGATTTATATCAATTGGTAAACGAACTGAAAGTAAAGTACTGAGCGTTAAAGTTTACCAGTAAGTGGTCGTTGAATAAAACCGTAATTTGAGTTTATGTGAATTAAATTTCCTGTCTTTCTAGGCAGTGAATTTCTTCCATTAAAGATTTCTAGAATATTAAAATAAATTGCGGGTTAGTTCGAGGTAGTTATTGCAAATAACCATTTCCAGTGGGAAGGCGCCAACTTTTTCACTATTTCTTTTTCAGTCTGGATGATTTTAATGCACTTCCACATAAAAAAGAAAATAGTTTTTAGGGATTTGTAAATTCCATAAATATTTTATTATATTTCCTATTGATTACGGGGATTATTATGGGCTTACGAAATTTGGCATATCAAATGAAAGTGCTTATTTTAAGTCTTTCAAAGATATATTTTCATCATATTAAACATATTTAAACAAATATTTTTTTTTTCGAAATTGGACCTTCATCTCCGAACTACGGAACCCAACATTAATTCCTGTATTTTACGTTAAGTTTCATACGATATGCCTTCATGAGGGTAATGTTGACATGTCAACTATGGATTAAGCTACTTACTCAAAAGAAAATGAACTCAAAAGAAGATGCAGAATACAACCCTACAAAATCATGGTCAACGTAATTTTAAAACAGTGTAGCGTCTTACCCCGGATGGATATGTTTGTTCTTTGTGAAAAATAATACTTTTGTACCCGCATCTAAAGTCACTTTCTTGAAATGACTACACAAATGTTTTTGCACAGAGTAGACTCCTTTGAAAACGCTTGTGCTTGTCTTAGTTTGAACTCCTGGCCCTTTGCACTTCGCTTCGCTTCACTCAAACAAAATGTTCACTTGGTACTACTGCGAATTTAAAAACGTTCTAAAAACAAATACTACTTAAATTCTTCAAAAGACCTACTGTTCGAAGTTTGAAACTGTTATTTTTTTTCTGATACTCTTAAATTATAATATACAATATTGTTGGTTTCGACAGGCCCGTTGGTATAGTGGTCAGTGGCCCTGACTGCTATGCTCAAGGTCGTGGGTTCGATTCCCACCCAGGACAAATGTTTGTGTGATGAGCACGATAATTTGTTCTTTGTCTGGGTGTAATTTATCTATAATATGTATGTATTTAAAAATATATATGTATGTTTATCAGTTGTCTAGTACTCATACCACAAGCTCTGCTTAGTTTGGGACTAGATGGCGTTGTGTGAAAGTTGTGGAATATTATTATTATCACATTTATTTAATATTTGTACACATAAATTACATTTTTAAATATTAATATAAAAAATAAAAATATTTAAAAATATAAAATATATTATATTTATTATTATTGTTGCCATTTGTAATCATACCCTTTTTAATTTTTTATTACAAAGAGTGAAAGTTATGTGTTTCTGAACAAAACGTAACAACTGTCATGAAACCACAGATTATTGAATGAAATAAAAAAATACTCGATTTTGGCGCGAATTTTTGACAGTTTGTATTTATTGTCAACGGAGGTGAAAAAGTTGTAAATTTTTACATTTTTTGACTAATTGATTTTTTATTTCTGATTGCTGTTGGTACTAATTTGATTACAAAATTTGTTATCGACTTAGAAAAAGGTTAGTTATAGGTTGGTAAGATTAGTTATAAATAAGTAATTAGGTATTATATGCATATTGTAGCCAAATGGCAACATAGTGTTTTTTTTATATTTTAATATATTAATAAGCTTGATTATGATTTTTTTTATTATTTTTCCCGACATCTGTACATAATAACGTACCTAATAAAAAAAATCCGCAAATAAAATAAAAAATCATGCATGTAAGGGTTAAAGGCATGCTACGCCTAAGGTCAATTAACCAATTGTTATTGCACTAAGATAGAGGAGTTCGTGGCTTTAAATTAGTAGCCGCAAAAGTTCGATCTTCGACGCTAAGCAACGCTTTCCGAGATGACTCCATAGATGTGTAATCATCTTATCATAACGGGATTCCTCCAGGCCTCGGAAAACACGTTAATCTTTTGGTGCCTTCTGTCATTTGTTCTTCTTTGACAACCATTACTGGTCGTCCGAAGCTAGAAAATCTGATGTCAGTCTTACCAAGGGTTATTAAGCAACTTGGTTGTGGAAGTCAAATGGGCAATCGCTCCATGTAAAACACTACACTACACACTAAGCGTAGGTGACTCATCAGACAGCTCAACTTATTAAATTAATCACCAGTTTTTTTTTTTTAATCTCTTCTGAGTTGTCAGATAATGACGACTACGAAATTGTGATGTAACTAAATTAATCGATACAAGAATAAAATCGAATAAACCATTTTTTTTTTAATAATATTGTGTGAAAATAACAAAAGTAAAATGTAGTTATAAAGGGGCGTGAAAAATAAAACGAATAGATTGTAATAATATTTTTTATTTTTTGCAATAGGCCCCTGTACTTGTACCCATTCTAACGAGGTTTAGGTCGCAGTGGTGCGGGGGTAGTCTTTTTAAAACTAATCTCGTGCAATTTATTAAAATATTCATCACATGAAACAATTTCCTAAAGAGTGGCTTTTAGAGTGGATATGGATATTTTTAATAAAAATTGATTTATTTATAGAAAGATCTAGTTAATACTTCAAAATAAAAGATAATAGTATAAATATTATCATTTATTTATATTTCTCACGATTAAAAATCGCTCATTTATTATTCGATTGATTGAATATCACTATTAGGTTAAATAGGGTATCAATATTTTAGTAAGTGACACTGGCTTATGTCAGCTTACTGCATCGAATTAAAAGTCCGGGTAGTTTTTATTGGCTTAATTGGCTATTAATGCCGGGGTCCCTCAGGGGTCAGTTCTCTCAGCAACTTTATTCTTGCTGCATATTAACGATCTGCTAATACCCGGTACCTTTGGGTATGCAGACGACAGCACTGTTGCTGAGAGATATATATATCCAGCGCGCGTGCTAGTGGGTTACAAGTCCAGTCTCTCCGAGAGGCAATGGTGGGGCGCTTGAACTTGACTTTGAAGGCTGTCTCTGAATGGGGCGACGCCAACTTAGTCAAGTTTAATGCTGCCAAGACCCAGGCGTGTCTTTCTCCGCAAAAAGGAGCCAATTTCAACCGGCTCCTTCTTTCCGTGGTGTAACCGTGCCGATAACTGATCGCATCGAGCTTCTTGGGGTTACGTTGACATCCACCCTTAATTTTGGTCCGTTTATCGAGGCTAAGGCTCAATTGGCTGCCAAAAAGTTGGGAATCCTAGCAAAGGTGAGACGGTACTTCACATCGGAACAGCTGCATAACATCTATCAAGCGCAAGTTCGGTCGTGTATGGAGTACTGCTCTCATCTCTGGGACGGATCTGCCAAATACCAAAAGGCTCATCGGCAACGAGAAACTGGTCGAGACAAAGCTCCAGAGCCTAGAACATCAGCGACGTGTTGCAAGCCTGTCAGTTTTCTATCAGTTACATTTCGGGGAGTGTGCGATGGAATTGCACAGTCTTATTAAGCCAAGCCCGTTCCATCACCGGACTACAAGATAAACGGTGATGCGCCATCGTTACATGGTGGAAATCCCACCCATACGCACGAAACGTTTTGGGAATACTTTCATTGTGCGACGTGCGTACGGCTAAGGAGCGGAATTCCCTGCTGGAGTCTGTGTTTCCTGATAGTTATAACCTGGGAGTCTTTAAGTCAAGAGTGAATAGGTTACTTCTAGGCAAGCGTGCTTCATCTTCGACCACATCATCGCTTAAGATCAGGTGAGATTATGGTCAAACGCCTATCAACTATTAAAAAAAAATGTTCTATTCCAAATAAAACAAAACTGACTTACATATAATAATAAAATAAATATCTTTGAACGCAACAGCATCCAACTTGAATAAACCCACATTCATAATTCATATCCTGATACCACGAGAACGAATCTATTACACTTTATTACAACCAGCCCTATTCGTGTATCTATTTATCGCATCGCAGTAATAGCAGTCAATTTTACAAGTCAATCGTACTTAATACAAACATTGGCCTTATATGGTAATTGTATACAAACTTAGTGAACTGGATAAGAATAATTTGCATACAGATTTTCTAAGCTTAGTCGTACTTTATTAGTACAACATAGTTTATCTAATGGCGACGATATTTTGCAAGTGATATTTGCGAAAACGTTAAAGACTTAACACAAATGCTCGGTATTAGAATGAATAACGTATAAATTAGTATACTAATGAAACACATGAAACATTGAAATCAATACTACTACTTAGGTATTCATCTGAAGGAATGTATGTAATGGAAGGTTTGTTCCATTGACTTACTTACTCGTTGGTCGAGCATGGTAACTTATTTAATTCTGTTTCTGATAACAGCGATTCTATTAACTAAACCTTAAAATAGTGTAATCTTAAGATTTACTTTCTCTATTTCAGTTACTAAGGCGTCATAACATGTTGTCCAGTTATCTTAAGGTTTAAAACTAGAGAGATAACGTTTTCAACGCCATTTATTTGTTTCAGACACTCTACAATCTTAAATTTGTATTCAATTAATCAATACATTTATTTCAGGCAAATTTGGTCCATACAAATCAAATATGTACATACTTTAAAAATAACTATGATAAACTAATACATAGTGTCCGGTAACCGGCCTCGAAAACGCCGGAACATTACACCTCGCGGCTAAAATTCCTTCTTACTGAAAGCATTGTGCGCACTGCTAAAGAGTGGAATTCCTTGCCTGGGTCTGTGTTTCCTGATAGCTATAACCTAGGGGTCTTTAAGTCAAGAGTGAATAGGTTACTTCTAGGTAAGCGTGCTTTATCTTCGACCACATCATCACTTACCATCTCACCTGATGATTTTGTTATGCTTTTGTTATTATCAATAAAAAAAGCATTATATTGAACCAACCATCTCACCAGAGAGCAGTAGCAGCACGGCTTACATAATCAGAATTATTTATTTGTAAAACATAGGTAAATAAATAAATAGGTCTTATTTTAATAACAAGTCCGGTATGGTTTGTCAATAACACATACAAATTACAAAATTACGAGTTGTAGATAGGACTTATGGCTTGAACCCAAGCAGTCACATCATCACAACTGCTCTCAAAAGGTGCCTCCTAAGACCGGAAAATCTGATGATATGACATGCACTAACCCGCACTGAAAAACCCGGTAGTGGATTACGACCTATTCCCTCTCAAAGACAGGAGGCATGTGTCCCGGTAATTTATTATTATTTATTATATTTATATTTTATTTATTATCTCACCATACCCTAATAATATGTTTAAATACGGATAAGCAGAATCCTAATTCAAATTCTTTAAAAGTAATTTCAATACAAAATTTTATAATATAATCAGTTTTAAACTTACCACTATTAAACAAAATGTGAAAAGGGCTGATTGTGTTTCCAACTACATACATTTCTATGATCATCACTCATCCCACAATGCTCATTATAATTTGAATATACAACCCATAATAAACATAGATGGCGGAGTATATTTAGACAAGAGGGACGCTAAAGATGACTCCTTAATTGTGTTAAATGCTTAAACTTTGGAAGTAACTCCTCGTAAACAAGATCCTTATAATAGTTCTCGCGAAAATTCTGTTAAGACGCGTGGTCTAAGTGACAAATAATTAGCATAATGAAATATGTCTTCAAAAGCGTAGCCTTTTCGGGGTTGGCTTCCAGTCTACCTGGATGCAGCTAAGTATTAGTGTTTTACAAGGAGTGACTGCCTATCTGACCTCCACAACCCAGTAACTGTAGACCTCCACAACCCAGTAACTGTAGCAAAACCACTTGGCTAAACCAGTGTCAGCTTTACTGGCTTCTGACTACCCGTAATGACTAGTAAGCCATAAGTAATTTATTTCATAACATTATACAGTATGTTAACTAACAGAGGGCGTTCCCTTTAACCAATAGTATAGCATCCATACATGCTAAAAAAATATTACCATTCGAAAACAAAATAATTATTTTAATTTCTTTTTTAATATTAAAATATTCACTAAACATGTTAAATTTATACATAAAAGAAACACTACACGCTTACGCATTCATAAATAAATTGCGACGTTGCCGTCCTTCAAGTACGCGTACAAGTGTGAAGTGATCCACTGTGTCGAAGGCAGAACTGAAGTCTTGAAATATTCCAGCTACCTTATATTGCTTATTTAAATTACAAATACTAATGCCTCAATAGCATCAGTGGTACCTAATGATGGTTGGTAACCAAACCGTTGATCATTTAGTATACCTTACATCTTTAAGTGTTATGTGAGCCTATCCTTTATTATCTTTTCAAAATTTTTTGATAATATAGGCTAGAGAGAAATCGGTCTGTAGTTGCGAGGGTCCGTCTTTGATCCCTTTTTAAAAACTGTTACTCTCGCGATTTTAAGCTGATCAGGGAACAGGCCTTCCTCAATGCACTCATTATAAAAATATGATAATGGGGTCGATATTAAGTCTATACTCTCCTTAATAATGGTTAAGGGAATTTCATCGAAACGTGAAGAGGGCTTATTGATCGTTTTATTTACCATATTAAAAATTTCTATAGGTGTGACTGCTTCAAAACTTACACTATGTTCTACCCGACTTACACCCTCAGTTAAGAATGTAATTGCCAATTCTTTGTCACAAGCTTCTAAATGGATTGAATAAACCTTTTGGAAAATAAGTTAGCTACTTCTAGAGCATCATTAGTTGCTGCGTTATTTACCTTAAGTCTAATCGGTTCACTGTTTACGTCTTTTGTTGTATTGCGCTGTCGATTAACAATTTTCCATATCGTTTTACTAGAATTTGATGCCATGTGTAAATACAATGATGTCAGAAAACAAATGTTTTCTGACCTCATTCCTTTTTGTACAACTGACCACATTTTTGAAGATTCGAATATAGTTGTTTCGATACTCCAAAACTGAATTGTCGCATTGAGTCTTATCTAATGTATTATGGAAACGTTTAACTTTGCTAGCTATCCTTATTCCACTTTTTATCCATTTAGAACATCTATTCTTTTTAATATTAACTTTTATTTTACTCTTCTTAAAGATGGTAGAATGGATTTCTTTAAATTGTGATATAAATGTGTTAATGTCTGTGCTCCAGTCAGTCTCAGACAGCTTTTTCCTGAAGTTACTTGACTGTCAAAAATGTCCAAATTACAGCCGGGACCAACAGCTTTCCGAGGCATGGGGTATCACACCGCTAACTTCCAAACCCCGGGGACACTACTGAGGAATTCCTTACAGAAAAACCCTATAGCACCTTTTGCCCGACCCGAGAAGTCATGCTCAGTGAGTCGTGATTGCGACCACTTGACCAACGAGACAGTTAATTTGATAAAATATGCAAAGGTAATTAAAATTATTTGTATCACCGTCTTTTTAAGTGTCAAGTGAACAATTTTTCTCCTCTTCACGGAGCAAAAACATTAATTTTTAAATACAGATGATTGATTGATGTGTTAAATAGCCATCGTGGTAGCAACTGAAAACATATGTCATACTTAAATGACCTAACACTGTAAAAATTTGGTTGAGTCACTTACTTATTTTCATGTAAGTTGCTCAGCGTTTTTGTAAAACACACCACGTCGTCCGTAATAAAATGATCTTACATTTGAAATCGAACAATATGTATATTTCGGCGCAATTTTTAGTTACAAAGATGAGGAATATCATTCCAGAATGATCTCTAAGGAGTTGAAAACTGAGTAAACTAATTAAAGTAAAGAAAACACGATCTCAATCAATCAGTTATTTATTTATGTGAATATAAATTAAAATAGGTGATTGAATAAATGACATTTGAAAGTATCTATGTACTGCCGTAAAAGCATACAAAAATGTTAAGTATGATACATTAAATAAAAATTTATTTTATCATATTATTTTTAAGTAGTTACATCAAGTTATCAAACCAAATTAAATTATAATCAAATGTCAGCTATGTCTATATGAAATCTCATGCTAGAATCCTTTGACTTGGGCCTCAGCAAAGCTGTAATCCTATTGTACTACTATCCACAGAGGTCTGAGGCTGAGACGAGACGCTAAAAGCATGTTGTCGCCTCCAATTTGGCTCCACTGTCGCATTCCACTCCAGACGCCTCGTCGCTGATACAATTTGCCCTTGTGCCGTCCTATGAAATATTAGAACGGCAACGAGTGACGTGTCGGGAAAGTGTTATGTGTGGTCGATAAGGGGAAGTAGATAAAGGACATAACGGTAACTGTGTTCCGAAAATATGTATCGGATTCTAGGAAGTTGTTTGGTTTATGATGATAACGAGTAGTCTATGGCATATATGTACATATATTATCCGTTTCTATCGATCAATGTAGCGTGCTTCTTTGGTATATAATATAAGTCATTGAAATACTATACGATAGCTAGGATTTGTTTATTATTATAAGCAAATCCATTCTAATATTATAATTACGAAATAATGTTTGATTGTTTGTCTTTATTTTATTATTAAACAGAACAATGGTTCTAGTGTAGCCAAAATGCAAGACCAAGACGAAACTTAGCCAGTCTTGGTATTGGTCTTGCGTCAATACACCTGGTCTTGGTATTGCGCTCCTAGTCTTGTCTTGGTCTTGTGCAAGAGTCTTGCAATTAACTTATCTATTGCTATTTATTAAACGGTTAGAACAATGTAAAAGAGTAGGTACATTTTGAGCTTGAATTGAAATAGGCAGGCCAACCAAATTAATCAATTTAATAATAAATTCGAAATATCAACTGACACATCATCTCTGTATCTTTAGACCTCATGGTCTGAACCCACGACCTCGGCGATCCATGCCGATGCTCTAACCAACTAAGCTACCTACCGTGTCCAACGAAAATCCGTTGGTTTCTTAATGAAAGATTACATTTAATAAGCTTGTATGTGCTAAAACATGGTTAAAACATATAAAAAACAAATTAATGACATTAACTTGACTGTATTTTAATATTCGTCACTCATGTTAAATTATAAACTTATCAGTCTGAGCACAACAAGGATTAGAGTAAAAAACATTTTTTATATTAAACTCGAAGCGAAGCTCAATTTGGAATTACTAAAATTGAAATAAATAATACAATTTATAAGCACACGGCGAAATACCGATAAAGGACGGCATTCTTTGGAAGATTAATAAAACAGATGCGTTACCAGATAGGTATAGTGTGCTTACGTAGCAATAAAATGTAAATAATATTCTGTGTATTATGTTCTTCTTTCGATGGAATTAATCTACATTTACTAAATAAAATTTGCCTAGGTCCGCTACCTACTGTATTTATGTAGGTACTTAATAACTACTAGAGTACGATAGAAGTTGATAAACCGACAATGCTAATCTCAATTTTTGGATGTGTGTGATTTTGAAACACAAAATGCGCGACGTGACGTCACTCATTTGATTAGTATTGTAGACAATTTTTACACACAAGTATTTACAATATTTCTCATATGGGAGCGCGGCGTGGTGGCGACGATTGTATGCAATATCAATAGAAGTAGGCAGCTTCTCTCGCGTGTACTCGTATCTTGACCTTGTACTTCCGAATAGATGCGAACTTTCTTTGACATGTTATAGTATCCGACCCGACTTTGTTGTCGGCAATATCAAAATATTGCCGACAATAACGCCGCGCACTATCAAAGTGCCGCGTTGGTCAAAACTAGGGTTGCACTTTTTTCTTTTAATCGATATTTTGTACAGTGTATGTTTATGTTATAAATAATACACACAAGTATTAACTAATCACAATAATACGACATGACAAAAAAGAAAAACATTTTGTAATAAAATCCAATGAAAACTGTGAAACAACAATACTCATTTAATGCAGACCAGATAAAAGTATCAGTATCTGTATTTAATTTAATTATTGAGTAAATCAATTGTCATTAATTACTTAAGTACTTATATTAACGAAAAAAAATATGACTTAGTTTTATGTGTATCAATACATTTAAACATTTCGCTTTGAAACTGCATAAATAAATCGATACAAAAAATCCCGTCCCTAGGCAAAGGCACCGCCGCCGGCACAGTGACTATCCTGACCTTTATTGAATATTAGGTACTAGAAATCACTTTAAAATTATAAATTAAGTTGAAAAATACTAACACGTTCGCTGACAGTACGTCGTTAGGCGAGAAATTAAAATAGTGCATTATGACAGTACGTCGAGGGACGGGCCACTTATTTTTTAGAGTACGTTGTGGAAAATGCTACTGTCGTAATGTGGTGTCAGGGTAAGTACTCATTGTCAGCGAACGTGTTAAGTTAGCTATAACAGCTTAATATTTTCCGGTGATTTCTTATTTTAAAAACCATGGAACTAATATTGTGTGGGTGCTAATCTGGTGCGATGTTGCCGGACCTGTATGACTGTTGGTGGTAGTAACTTTAAGCAGCACCGCCATCAGAGCTAGCGCTGTAACGTTCTCATCGAATAATCCGGCGCTGGACAACGATCCAAACTTGGAGAATACATAAATAGTTCTTTTAAGAGCTGCCTAAGTTTCATTGTTTCCCTGTGTTTTTTTTAATGTAAGTTTTTTCATTCTAATAATAATAACACAAAGAAAACGACAGTCTAAACTAGTTGCAAGACGCAAGAATCTCGCAGGCTTAGTCTTGTTTTTGCTTGAATTTTGCAGGGTAAGTCTTGGTCTTGGTCTTGCTAAAATTAGGCGGTCTTGATCTTGTTCTTGCAAAAATACAAGAACAAGACTAAGACTGCAAGACCAAGACTGATTTTGGGCAACACTAAATGGTTCGATATATTTTTTTGGTGTAAAGTTAGTTGAAGGGCTGGAGAGTGCAAGTGTCATAGAGTAAAGTAGCCTATCTACTTAAATTTCGCTTAAGAAACTTTTACACACGAGCGGAGCCGCGGGCAGAAGCTAGTATTAAAATATTTTTTAATTAAATTTTTTTTACAATACTCTTGCGCCATCCTATCTTCCCAGTTCATCATGTTATGCTCGCACTCCCGCTGCGGCTGCGGAAATCCTCAAGCGGCGTAAATATAGTCGAAATTCTAGGATCGCGGGGCCCATAAGCTTACAGCCTTTTTAAAGAAAATATCGAAAAGGCTCGTCGACGCTTCCCGTGACCCAAGGGCTGGTTATTTCTTTGGCCAAAGCCTAAGCATTGCCATACAACGAGGCAATGCCGCCAAACTCTTGGGTACGTTGCCAGTCGACGACGTTGAGGATGAATTTTTTGATGCTTTATTTAGTTTGTATTTTAATTTTGCATGATGTTTTTCAGTAATTCACTTCTGTTTAATTCTTTATATAAATTAAATTGATAAAACTGCAACTGTCCATCGTGTCCTGCAACGACAACGCTATATCCCAGAGCGAGTGAACGCAATCTCAGTGTATGTTTTGCAACTTCATTTAATCTAAATTAACTCAAAGGTGACTGACTGACTGACTGACAAAGTGATCTATCAAAGCACAGCTCAAACCACTAGACGGATCGGGCTGAAATTTGGCATGCAGATAGATGTTATGACGTAGGCATCCGTTAAGAAAGGATTTTGCGAAATTCCCACGGGATCGGGATTTACACGGGAAAAACTTCCCACGCGGGCGAAGCCGCTGGCACAAGTTAGTTATAACATAATCTTGTTATACAGGTGTCAATTTTTGAACTATATATTTTAGTTAGCTTTGCTGTTTAATACGCGGCTTTTTATCATTGTTGATGGGTTCGCGATTAATCACCATCTCGATATTGTATTCGAAGATGAAGCACACTTACCTAGAAATAACCTATTCACTCTTGACTTAAGATCTCAGGGTTAAAGTATCCCATTGTACACTAGTTTAATTTATTTGTATCCATTGAAATATTGTAAGATGCACAATAAAGTACATAATAAATAAATAAAATAATAGTTCTCAGGAAACTCAGACCCTGATAGGGAACTCAGCTAATATTTTAAATTCGTAATTGCAAGGACAAGTTACTATAAACTAAAAGGTAGGTTCCCCAAAACTAATATTGCATCCATGAGAATCCGGGGTAAAGTTTGTAAAAAAAACTTTTTTGCAAAAAATAAAACCGACTTCCATATCAAAACACTACAAAGCCAAAAATAATTTTAAGTTCGGTAGTCGGTGTTATTGGTTTTGTATTTTGTATAGTATTAAACAAAATACAAAACCAATAACACCGACTACCGAACTTAAAATTATTTTTGGCTTTGTAGTGTTTTGATTTGGAAGTCGGTTTTATTTTTTGCAAAAAAGTTTTTATTTTCACGCTTTTTAGTGGGTCAGTGAATTTTCCAAATCGGTTCGTAAATGACGGAGTTATGCGCGAACAAAAAACGCAATGCAGAGTAAACGAAAAGATCATCAACGTAAATATTTTTTTAGACTTTTGTTGATTTTTCAGAAACGGCTTGTCCGATTTCGATAAAATTTTTATGGGACCATTTGGAAAGTATACCCTTTTTAACAAAACAAGAATTTTTCAATTCGGTTGAGCAAGCGACGGAGCTATGCCCGAACAAACATAAAAAAAAACTAACAAACAAACATCCGAATTCAGAACCTCCTCCTTTTTAGAAGTCGGTTAAAAATAACATGTGGTCATTAGAAACTAGTTTTTACGCCGGTTTCAACAATAACAAATGTCTTGATTACCCTTTATACGTAAGTAGGTACATATGCAGTAGGCACATAACTGTCTATTGTATTTAAGTCTATGCCTGAATGTATACTGTATCGATTCATAATTATCGCATCTACTTTTTATATATTGATTATCCTACACCACATAATATCCATATACATATGTAACTCTTTCTCGTTAAGGGCCAGTGTATTATTGTACTTCGCATTAAACGGTTGACAAAATCCAGTTTCTGCAATTAACCAACCTAATACGGAAAATAGCTCACCAAAAACTTAACGAACTAAAGACTTATTCATAAAATAATTTACTAACGAATACTAAATAATGTTTTATGTGATTAAGAATGTACCAATTAGTTGGTTTTCAAACTAAACTAAATGTTTAATTATCATAAAAACTTAATTATAGCTTTTATGCACGTGAATCTCTACAAAACCGTTTCTGCGGTTCGATGGACATACCCGTATAAGTGGATAGTACAGAACTGTTATTGCACATTAAATCATAGAACGGTCGTACATTCTACCACTTGCATTACTTCCGCTGTCTTGTAAACGACCCATGTGTTACTACCCTTATGGTTTAAAATGACAATAAATTCCAACGATTTACGAACGAGAATTTCCATTTGCGTTCGTTTTTAAACGGTGTAGCTAAGTGAAATATGGACTGAAAGCTTGTATTTTGAATCGTGGTCAAGTAAACTGGTAGGTTGAGAATGGTTCAGTATTACATACATCGAGTCCTCCGTACATAGGACAGCGTTTTAAGACTTTGGCATCTGTCTATCATTAGCTGATGTTAGATATTCGCCAGACGTAGTCAGAAATTTTAAAGTAGGTACAGACAACTAGTCCTCCCAAAAGGTATTGTTACTGAGATATTGTGCTGTGAATTTGTGATCATCATTTAGGTTCATACAATGACTACATAATTGACAACAGTATCCTGACAAACTGGAAACCGATTCTCCATCATGAGAAATGGCGAGAAAATTGTACATACGAATAATTATAGTTTAGAAAAAATCTTATTATGAACGTTACATAAAAAAAAGAAAGAAAGTTTAAACAAGTTTAATAATTAGATTTTCAGAAGATGTGAAGATACTTTCCACCAAATGTATTGTTTAGTTATACAGATATTTATTAACACTATACATGAAATTCGTAAATTCCCTGCATTAATCAGCCCTTTCCTTACCTTACTTATGGTCGTAATAAAGACGTAGGTTTATCCCAGACCCTCGATCATAAGGTAGAATTGATGACTAAGGATACGTTGCCCTTAGTTGAACCTATGTTCTGAAATAAATGGTAAGGTTAATCACACTTCATTATTTTTCTTTCATACAGAGGATAGTCCTTAATGAGATTGGACAATGCATGTAATTTTTATTTGCAAAATAAAATACCACTAGCGGTAAATAATAAACCTTGTTACTAAAAAGACAAGTCTAATATGGCCTGTTATGTCATTAGCCAGTTTTCACTGTTAATACCTAATAATATATTTTTGATAAACTACGAGAGAGGAGCAACGTACAAAGCACACGCTATCCTATATACGGAGGGGCCTGAGTATGAAATACTTAACATCAATCATCAAACGTTCTTACTTTGGTATTTATCGTCAAATTTTGAGCTTGTTGAGTTCTAAGTTAAGCTACATAATAACTGACAAATGCTGGCACAGCCTGGAGAGGTGCACTCAAAACATAGGTATTTAAAAAAAAACGGTCAAGTGCGTGTCAGGTCACGCGCAGTGTAGGGTTCCGTAGTTTTTATAACAGCCAAGTGCGTATCGTATTCGCTGACTGATCGTTTCCTACCATGCTCTAACTAAAAGCCAAACATGACTACCTAACTAATTTGACTTCCTATACAAATCCTCACCTGATTCGACAATTTTGCACGGAAAGTTTTAATTTCTTTAGAGATTTGTATAAAACTTGTCATAGCCGGTGTTTTGAATTTAAATACGGACACAAAGCTACACTACTCAATCGTCACAAGAAACTAGCACGATACAACTGGCGCTTAGCGCCATCTATCGACATTTCTATAGAGTTGTTCGAAATTTTCGAGTCAAATACAATTGGTCGACTATTACTTGTAAACTTGTAAAGCCCACTTATGTGTGATAGTTTTCCTTTAAATTTCGTTATATATAGGTACTACTGCCGTGACATTTGAATTTCTAACTACACTTCTGGACACATCTATTGGCCCACCTTGTATTTTCAGTTTCGTTTGGTCCTAGCTAAAATTTTATATTAGGTCGAGCAAAAAGTTTTTATGCAGTTTTGAACCTGGCACATTCACAATTTCATTCAATAGTCTTTTTTTGAATTTCGAACACAGAATTTAAAGAAACAAAAGACAATTTGGAGCCTGTTTGTTGATATCAAACAATCGAATACTAAGAAAACTTGGTTTTATTGGTTTACTTGGATTTAATTCTTGAAAAAGTGATTGATATCTTTGCTTTTGCAACAAACATTACTTATTCTTAACATTAAGGTGAGGTTCTATCAATAATCTATGGATACTTCACCTGAAGTCGCCGCCCAAGCTGTGGCACTTATTCAGGCCGGACACAGCCAAAGAAACGTGAGTGCTCAACTTAATTTAAGTCGATCTGCGGTCCGAAATGTTTATCGGAGGTACCTAGAGACTGGCGGCTTTGTTCGTCGCCAAGGAAGGCCACGATCTCGGGTCACAACTGAAAGGCAGGATCGATTCATCGTGACGACCAGCTTGAGAAATCGTCACCTTACCTCCATTGAGATACAAAACCAACTTCGCGACTTCCACGGAGTATCTGTGAGCGCTCGAACTGTTCGGAGAAGGTTAAAAGAACGCGATATGGTACCACACAAGCCAGCTAATGGGCCCAAACTAAAGCGAGCCCACCGAACAGCGCGCCTTCATTTCGCACGCAGTCATTTAAATTGGACACAGCAAGATTGGAGCCGTGTACTCTTTTCTGATGAGTCTAAAATTGTGTTACATGGCAATGATGGAAGGAAGAAGGTCTACCGGCGTAAGGGAGAGCGTTTCGCACAATGCTGCTTTGAAGAGAGGGTTGCTTATGGCGGTGGCTCATGGACTGTCTGGGGCGGTATATCCGCGAGCGGCAAAACTCAACTTGAGGTTGTTACAGGACCACGGCTGCCAACATTAAATGCTGAAAGATACATTCGTGAGTGCTTAGAACCTCACGTGATACCATACGCGGACTATGTGGGCCCAAATTTCCTTTTTATGCATGATAATGCAAGAGCCCATGCGGCCGGCATCGTCAGGGAATATCTTCGGGATGTGAACATCACAGTTATGGACTGGCCAGCCAGAAGCCCAGACATGAACCCCATTGAGCACATGTGGGACGAGCTAAAAAGGCGTGTTAGGGCTCGTCAGCCAGTTGCCCAGACGATGCAGGAGTTGAAAACTGCCATAGAAGAGGAATGGGAGATGATCCCTCAAAATTTCATAGAGCGGTTGATAAACTCTATACCTAATCGTATGAGAGCTGTGGTAGATGCCCATGGAGGCAACACGCGTTATTAAATTAAACCTTTATTTGATAAAACATGTTTTTTATTCAAAAATTAATTGCCTTTAACAAGGCGCATATCCGACTTGTTAGGCGTAGGTCCATGTCGTATGGTATTCTGAATTCAAATTTAAAACTATACGATCGAAAAAGATGGTAAAATGTATCAGGTTTAAAACTGCATCAACAGTTTTTGTTCAATCTAGCAATCATATTTCGGTAGGGGCCATCGAAACCTAAACTCTAAGGTGGGCCAATAGATGTGTCCAGAAGTGTACAATCGTTTAGTTGATAGAGGGGGGGGACACTTGACTCTAACGAAAATTGGTACTTTAAAACTTGATAAGTCACGAACGGTTTACTTAATCAAAAAACGGTCTCACCAAACCCCTAATATTTTTGTATGACCTATCCAACGATATCCCACACTATGGGAAGAACGAAAAAAAAAATTATCATCCCACTTTACATGTATGGGAGGTACCCTAAATAATTGTTTTTTTCAAAATTTTATTTTACTGCTTTTTCGGCGTCATTAACGTGTATACTCATGCCAAAGTACAACTTTCTAGTACCAATAGTTTTTGAGCTAAACCGCGGACAGACGGACAGACAGACGGACATGGCGAAACTATAAGGGTTCCTTGTTGACTACGGAACCCTAAAAAAGAAGCACTTGCTTGGTTGATCTTTATATTTTGTCATACAATATAATTAAAAAATATCCGATCCTGTACTTTTTGTGTATGTTATATACTTGAAGTAGGTACACTGACTTTCCCCTCCCCTCTTTGTTTTATGTTCTTAAAGTCCATCCAAAGGTTGTCTGGAAGATATCCTTATCAGCGATAAGACCGCCATTGTAACAATATTTTACAGTATTGTAGATCAAGTGTGTGTTTAAATTATTGGTGTACAATAAAGAGTATTCTACCTACCTATCACACACCATGTCTCTATGCCTACCTATCTTGAATTTTCATCATTTGCTTAAGCAGAGAAAAGGAAAAGGTTAACCTTTTCCCAAATATTTTGGGGTAATTTCTAGCCCGACCCGATGCAGCTGATTACTAGTGTTTTAGATAAGATAAGATCATTTTATTTGTCCAAACATGAGTATACACACAAAAGAAAAGCATGCAAGTTGTTAAGGGATAGTTTACACAGGTCGTCATGTTTGCCATATTTATACAATGGCATACAAATATTTAAGATGAGTAGGTATATGTAAATTATAATTATTAATGATTTCGTATTAAATTACACAGCTAATAAAGTTATTTAAATAATTAATAAAAACAATTTAATTTTATATAATTCAATAATTAAAATATCACAGTCACAGTTGACTTGTATAACATAGTCAAAACAAGTAAGTAAAGTTATTACAGCCATTTTACACAGAGCGACTTCCTATCTTAGCTCCATAACCCCTCGACAAGACCAATGTCAAATTTTTGACTTCTGACTACCCGTAATGACTGTCAAAGATGTACAAATGACAGCCGGGACTCAATGTGCTTTCCGAGGCACAGAGCCTACCTACCTTTTTTTTTAAGGATGGGAAATTATCCAATGACTGCCTCCCGATCTGGGAGAAGCGGGAGGGTGTGTCAGACTTTTACTGACTAAAACCCATCCGTGTTCCATCATATGCCCTTCGTGTTCCGAGACCGCGGTAAGTCTTACGAACAATTTCGACAAAAGGCAACGGCCCCCAGCCTACCTACTTTGAATGTGTTTATGAAAAGCAAAATTAAATAGGTACGTTAACGTTTCTCGTTTACCTATCACTCTTTTCTTTGTCAGAATGGTATCAATAATCGTTATGTGGTTTAGAGAAAGTAAAATAGAACTAGAAAAAAAATTACTTAACAAAGACTTTATTTTTCACTATTTAAAGATACTGTCATTTTCCTGCCATCGCTAACAATATGTATGAATCTATTTATCTAAACCATTAATAAATTTTAGTTTTGTAGTTATTGCGATCCTTATGTAAACAATCATTCATCAGTAATCGGACTTGGATCTTTTGTTATAAATTCCAGGCTTAATCTATATAGATAGATAGAATACTCTTTATTGTACACCAATAATTTAAACAAGCACTTGATTTACAATAATGCAAAAAAAATGGTTACAATGGCGGTCTTATCGCTGATAGCGATATCTTCCAGACAACCTTTGGATGGACTTTAAGAACATAAAACAAAGAGGGGAGGAGAAAGTCAGTGTACTTACTTCAAATATATAACATACACAAAAAGTAACTAAAGTAGTTAATATAACTATATATATAGGTATATATAATACAATATAATACATAAATAAGTATAAATAAATATATGTGTTTCATATATATAAATATGTCATAAGGAAAGAAATACAAGGTAAAATCATAGGAGTGTATAAAAATGATTGACAACAGAGCTTTTAAAAGCAGCAAGTGACTGCGCTTGTCTAACTGACAATGGCAATGCGTTCCACAGACGAGTAGCCTGCACCGTATACGATGAATCATAAAATTTTGTGGAATGCGCAGGCATTGAAAGTGTCAAATTTACCGATGATCTCAAATCTCTAGTATGTGTGTCATGAAGGAACTTAAAACGTTCTTTGAGGTAAAAGGGAATTCTTGGATTGAACAGAATATTGTAAAGTAATGATAAAATATGCGCATTCCGGCGAAGACGGATAGGCAGCCACTTGAGCTTAATACGAAACTCAGAAACATGATCGTATTTGCGCAAACCAAATATGAATCTGATACAGAAATTTTGGAGTCGCTCAAGCTTATCTAGCTGCACTTCAGTGAGGTCTGGAAAACTTGCATCAGCATAGTCAAGAATAGGAAGAAGGAGAGATTGGGCGAGCGCAGTTTTAGTGGCAGTTGGCAGGAAATTGCGCAGTCTACGCAAAGACCCCGCAGATGCAAACAGTTTGCGACTCACTTCTTGTAACTGGGGACCCCAAGACAAGTCCTTATTTATGTAAATACCCAAGTCTTTCACTACATCACTATAAGGTATTACTGCACCATCAAAAACAATTTGGGGAAGGTTCATCCAGTCAATTTTGGATCGCATTCTAGAGCTGCCAACCACAATGACTTGGGTCTTCGCAGGATTAACCTTCAAACCATGATCCAAGCTCCATTGAGAAATACGTGCTAAGTCATTATTCACAATTAAGAGCTAAAGAAAAATTACGCGGACGCAGAATTATGATATTTGGCAAAGTATACAACGTGTAATTTAAAGGGTATATGTATACATACCGAGTGCACGGTTTCTTTGGATGATAACAAACGATATGGCAAGGGTTTTCTAATCCTATGTCTACATGTGTGGAGCATATTAGAAATTTCGATACATTGATACCAGAGGCCGAATTTTTCATATTAAGAAGAACGAAGAGAATTATCGTTTTATTGGCAAGTGACATGGAAAGTGATGACCCTCATAGTGCTGTGACACGTTTGTTATTACTGGTATTCAAAAAACATATGAAACCAATAATTTGGGGTCAATTCCGTGAGTCACTTATTTTGAGCTGCAACTTTCCATAGAGACTCCATACCAGATGTTGTCTTCAGTCCTTTTGGATAGATATGGGGTTTCCGTTACACGCTGTACATGGATATGGAATGCCAGAAGCTAATATTTTTATAATAATGTTCAGACTTTGCTTAAACGAACAATGTTCGAATTTCAACCAATGGGCTAACCACTAATTTTAGATAATACCCTAATACTTGATACTGATTTTCAAAGCTTTATGCTTTGTCACATAGAAAATCAAGCGTTAATAACCTAATGGCTAATGTGTTAATGTGTAGGACTTCTGATCAAGAGGTCTCGCTTCGAATCCCACCAATTACAATACTGCTGTGAACCCACACCATACACCAGCATAGTGAGCTTTGTTGGAGGGCTTAACAAGATTGCTAGTTATGTGAATTGTACCCACATTCCTAGTTGTCTTTATAAAGAAATAAATCAGAAGTCTATTTGAACAAATATTCAACAAAATATTGCAGCCAAGGTATCTAATCGATTTACCTGTGTTGCCATAAACTTGGATGACAAATAACAGCCTCCCGGTGTTGATGCTCAGTGACTTAGAATATAATGAACTAACCGTTGAGAAGGGATAGTATGTTAACGGATGATGGATGACGTAGGTCAATAGGGGACAGCGTTGTAACTGCCACTGAAGCAAAATATACGGGTGTAGTAAAATACTGGCGATTTATTAAAATTAATTATAGGCTCGGACGTGTTCGCTTTGCAGTTAATTAAATTAATATAGTTGGGCCCAGTTCTGGAAAGGAAATGATTTTAACGCGGTAGCTATTGTGATTCGATTAATGAATTTTCTAAAACCCATCGCTTTTGATATATAATTTTGTTGGATGTATCGGTAATTGCTTTCAAAAACCATTTTCAATTGATCGATTATAACTGCAAGTTATCGGGTCAAACTCGTTTATCATGATGTTTGATGACACAGTTGACGTAGTAATTGGACGATGGATGCGTGCCGCGGGTTCGAGTCCCGCGCCGTTTTTTTTTTTTTGGTTAAGTTACCTCTCTAACTAAGCTAAATATGTTTGTCAGACACAAGCATATTTAGCGGAGTTCACGGCAATAGTCTGGTGGGTGGGCTTGGAACCATCGACCTATCGATCACAAGTCCGACAACTTAGCCATTAAGCTATAGACACTTCAAAATGTTTTTATGGCGTACAGATAGAGATTTTTCCAGTCACCAGGACATATGTCCTGGTTTGAGTATTTGTGCAAGTGAATTTACATATTTTTAAATGCACCTACAATAGCATGGACCCGCCTAGTGTAGGACAACGTTTTAATTTAGTTTAGTAAAATTTCCAGTCCAATTGAGCACTAGCATTTTACATAGAGCGACCACCTCTGGCCTCTTGATCATCCACGCCCGACCTTGGAAAGCGTTCCTAAACCTTAAAGAGCCAACCGTACGGCTGCAATAGTTAGACTTTGAACTCTTTCGTTTTTATTGTTGATAGGCTTCCGTTTAACTACCATCTCATCTAACGGTAAGTGATGATGAGATCGAAGATGAAGCACGCTTGCCTAGGAGTATTCACTCTTGCCTTAAATACCCTCGGTTTATAGCTATCAGGAAACACAGACTCTGGCAGGCAATTCCACGCCTTAGCTATAGACACATTAAAAGTATTCCCAAAACGTTTTGTGCGTATGGGTGGGATGTCCACCATGTAACGATAGCTCTTCGCAACGAACCAAAAAAGGCAACGAATCACCAGTCTCTCTGTATACATAATCTGTTTTATTTTATTATCCTATCAAATACTATTGTTTTGTCTAACTCTAACAATTTTCGCTAAAGTTTTAGTGAAACATTCGGTCATAAATGAAGTCTCGTTCAACGGTTGCGGGCGACATTGCGGTCATAGGGATGTATCCGCAATACCTAGATACCTATGGGTGTGGTGTATATAAGAGAAATGATAGTACACAAGAGCCCACGCCGCCCGGCCGCTCGTACGTTTTGTGACCGCAGTCCGGCCGCGTACCGCCCGCCAATGTGTGAGACTATAATTTTATTTTAAAACTTATTTTAGGTCGTTGGTTTAGAGTTGAGTTTTCAATGATGAATTTGTTTTGAGTTATTAACTTGATGGGTTTGCAACAAAATTCTAATTATTTAGGTTTTATACTGCAGGAGAGAAAATCGTTTTTAAATGTGATGGGGTATTATTAAATTGATGGGATATAAATTTTTTTGGCAAGCCTGCTCTTGACCTCGATCACACCTAATGGTAAGTATATGATGAGGTCTACGATCGAACGAGCGAGCCCAGAAAATGCCTATTCACTCTTGCTTTACAGGCTGACGGGTCATATGTGGCAGGGAACACAGAAGCCGGCAGAGAGTTCCACACCTGGCTGTGCGTACAATGAATGCTGAAGAAAAGCGCTTAGTACCACAAGACGGTATATCAACCAAGTGTGGATGGTATCCTGCGGTACGTCTGGTAGACCGGTAGTAAAAGGGGGACGAAGGGATTAGGGACATAGGGCACATATAAAACGTCGAACTTACTGATGTTCACTTGGGTGGGACCCAATTTACGATTGTGATCGGTAATTATTTTAGTATACATCTTACCAAGATAAATATTTTGATTTTGTTTAAATGGTACCTACCTACTTAAAGTAGTTATTATTTTATTAAAAAATAAAAGTCCGTTCAATAATTAATAAATTATTTGTTATTATTTAGAATCCTAGATTCGATTGCAGATACAATTAATGCCATTGCGCGTTCTTCGTTCCCTTATACTTCGTTCAACTGATACAGGTAAATTCCAAGTTTGAGTTCACTAGACTCATTTTTTTTTTATTGAAAATAGGTTCGCGTTTGACTACTATCTCACCTGGTGGTAAGTGATGATGTGGTCGAAGATGGAGCACGCATCAATTTTTCATGGAGATACCATTAGAGTTAATGAAAGAAAGCAAAATCAGTTCATTATAGTCATTTGCTTATATTTCAATACAGAATCCGAGATTATTATGCAATATTGGAACCATACATTCAATCTGAATCACATCCCAGCTCAAATTCTAATATGTCACTTTCAACCCAGAACTTTTAGGGGCTTGTAGTCTCATTAACACATCTAGATATTCAAAAATCAACTTAACATACAGTAGATACCCGTATAACACAAAACCCTTGATTCTTCCCCTCATGGCATATACATATAGCTTAGACTCTAAAGTGTCTATAAGCAATATCTGTAGTCCGCAAATTTTATGTATTTGCCATTTTTTATCTAAATTTATTTAAATTAATGTCACTACAGTAACAAAAATCCTTATAGGTACTTCTACTATCTACCTATATACCCAAACCGCTTCTTGATAGAACCCATACAAACTAAATCGTATCAGTAAGGTTTAAGCTCTAAGAGTAGATCCCAATGTCGTAATCCAGCTCTTTTCCTCTCTCGCTCTTCAGTCTAAGATTGACGTACGTGTATCCAATACCGCCTGCTGTAACCGTGGCTGTAGCGTTCGTGTGTTTGTTGTCGTATGCCATGATACTCTGAAACAATGGATGGAGGAACTCATCAACTATTCATGGGACATTTTGGGCGAACATAGGATGGTAAGCGCTAAAATGTTGCGCGCCTCTGGAAGTGAGATTCATGGGATAATAAACTAAGACACAGCCGGGTTTTCGAGGTTTACTGGTTGAGAAGTAGGACATCTTGTAGGTAAAAACTGCGAACGTGTTGTTGTTTCTGTGTTAATAAAACAGTACCTACAACTTACTAAATACTTAATTACAATAAAAATTATCACATTAAATTATGTACCAAATAATACATTTGAACTAGAACATAAGACTTGGGGATGGAGCTCTCTATTGTATTATGAGGTCATTCATTATTTATTACTAAACACTCTTTCTTCCTCCTCTCTCCTACTTTAATCAATAGATGCCGTGCCGTGGATTCACAATTGTGAGAAATATTATTAATTTCCTACCAACTATATACATTATGGTACGTAATAAAGAATTGAGAATTGTTTTATTGTCATTCGCTTGAATTCAATTCAGACAATACCAAACATACCTAACTAATGTTTTTGATGTATCGAAAGAAACAAATATTGGTGCCTATTGTTTTCAAATAGTGTTTGGAATAAACGAAATATTTACAAATACAGATGTTTAGTTATTTGGCACTACACAATTGTCGGGCGGCGTGTCTGAATTCTTTGAAGTATCCTGAATGTTTGATGAGTAGAAGCATACGTATAAATTGTACTGACTGATCCAAATAAAAGGCGCATTGAAAGTAAATTGAGGCAAGACCTTGGAATTGATATTCGTTTGAATCTATTTTTAGGTTTTTGTTGCTTAAACATACTAGAAAGGCGAGGTGTCATGGCATAAAAACATGTCATTATTAATTGGGTATTCGCGAAATACAAGAACTTATATTGTAGTATAGAAAGGGCTATTCACTTTTTAAAATAAAAAGAGACCAAGTAAGTATTATTAGACTAATGAGTCTACTATCTAACTTAATTCACGATATTCAAGCGTCAATGAGATCTTGTTTCTAATATTTTGATGAGGTTACATTAATATTTATTGTGTAGTATTTATTATTTAGTTACGACTCAACGGGGCTGACATGTTCTAAGAAAATAAGTACCTAAAAGAACAGGAAAAAAAATCTCTAGAGTTATACTTACCTAGGTACCTAATACCAAAATCTACGGCCCTACGTGGACTCTCATCGGGGATTGGAATACCCTGTTACACAAAACGTTTCACTTTCTACCGAGCAACGGAGAAGTTGTTAAGGTACCTCATTTTCTGTCACTTGTACACATTGTAAACATTTAGTCATTTATAATATTCTAGACGAATACGTCTAACGTCTAAACTTTAGACGTTAGACGTATTCGTCTAGAATATTTTAGTCTAAAGTAAACCGCATGAAATACAAAACTATAGTTTTGTATATTATATATGTATTTTTATCCATACAAACACATTCGTGATTTATACAAATACATTCGTGGTTTAAAACTAAATTGGAGTGCTTCATTACACAGAAATATTTTTAAACCCACTTAACGTAATTATTACAATTTACTGCACAATGTAAGTTCTTATCTCTGAGTAAGCCGAGAAGAAGCAACAAAACAAACTCAGAGGTCACAGTCTCTTTGCTGTCATTATCTTAGTCACGTCATATACAGACCATGCAGACGAGCTTTAATTAATTCTAAAACAAATAATAATTCATTCTGTGTTTTTATTTTCTCAAAACAACACAGAATTTCACTACGCTACTATTTCTTCGGTGGGAAAATCATTAAATGACTCCACCCACTCTGGGTGAAGCGAAAAGAAGTGTCCGACTTCTACTGACTAAAAACCCACTCTGTTTCTTCAGTTGCCCTTCTGGTCTCTGGCCGTGGTATCTCGTTAGAACATTCTCGTAACCCCAGCAGCTCATGGCCCTATCGAGCCCCGTCAATGGCGCTAATTGCTCTTAGAGGCGCGCGTGGAACACGACGCTCAGTCGACCTAGGCCTGGTCCTTACCGTACGGTGAGCTACCCCCGCTCGCCGCCCGCAAGCCCGCGCCTACGGTAGGCGGAAAACGGCTTGCAATACTCAAACGCCTGGGGCGTCCTTCGTGGCGGCTGGGGCTTGAGGAAGAGAGTTGTCTCTCCCTCCCGCGTTCAGCCTCCTCATTCGCTAGTATGACTAGTGCATAATTAATAACTAGTCATAATATTTATAACTAGCTTGTGCCAGCGGCTTCGCCCGCGTGGGAAGTTTTTCCCGTGTAAATCCCGATCCCGTGGGAATTTCGCAAAATCCTTTCTTAGCGGATGCCTACGTTATAACATCTACCTGCATGCCAAATTTCAGCCCGATCCGTCCAGTGGTTTGGGCTGTGCGTTGATAGATCACTATGTCAGTCAGTCAGTCAGTCACCTTTCAGTTATATATATTTAGATGAATGTGAAAGTAACTCTGGCTACTTATTTGTTTCGTCCCCACACCTATTTAGGTGTAGAACCAATTTCAGTGAATTAGAGTAACAATATCGAATAGACTTTGGAATAGAACATAGTAGGTACTTAAATTTTAATGCCGGAAAAAAGTTCTTTAAAAGTATGATTCTCTAATGTCACTCAGACAAAGCTTTTCGCAAAAGCGAGAAAAGAAATCAACATCAAAGCCTAACCTTTTGTGGTCGGTTTCAATTACAATTGAATGTAGCTGAGTACCTACTAGTATTTTACACAGGGACTGCCAATCTGACCAAACTAGAAACCGTTTAAACACGATATCCCTTTACAAACATTAAGTCAGATTTTCAGTCAAAGATATAAAATTTACAGCCGGGACCAATGGCTTTACATGTCGCACACCTTGATTTAAAGAGAGCTAACTCAAAAATCTCAATTTTTGAGTTATAAATACCATCGAATTCCTTACGTAATAAAGAATTCGATGGTATGTATAACTCAAAAATTGAGATTTTTGAGTTAGCTCTCTTTAGATCTAGGTGTGCGATGTGTTCTAGGGCACGGAGGTATCGATATGTTAAACTGTTTACCAATCCATGGACCAACTTTGGTAAGGGTTGCTTATATAGATCGATCGGTGTGGTTGTATTTAATCACAAGCTCTTGGAAAAAGCAAGTACTTACATTAATTACAGAATGTCCACTGTAAAACACATGCTTCACCCGTTTTATGAACGGAATTGCCGAATAGTGTGCTATAGTGTGATGTACCATGTGACGATTATTATTTGTATTGCCTAGTATCAAATGCTCGCAGGTTACAACCACGAAGAAACAGGCAACAGAAAACACTAGCACTTGGGTCTTCATATTACGAAATGTACTTTAAAATATAAAAGGACGCGACCACAATACTCAGTGAACGATGCAGAATGAACTAAATTGAATTGATTCGATTACAGTGACGTCTGTCAACAATCGAGGTCTGGAGATTATGATTAACATATGAGTCAGTGAGGCCAATATCTAGTAATTATTGTAATACGTAATGAACTACATAGGATGATTGGTTATTGAGTGCATTCCTTAACAGGATAAGTGAAATGGTTGCGTTTTAATTAAGAAATAGGGCGGGGGCGGATCAAACATCAAACGCAAAAATAAAATCATTTTCGATTCGAGCAAAAACACACATATAATTCTGTTTTCTGGATCATGAAAATATTTTATTTAATTTTAAAACACTAATAAAATTCCCATACATGTGGTCTTACATGGATGGGATTTTTTTTTCGTATATTTACATTTTATTTTAATTTTTTGGTCATCATATTCCCTTCCTTCCTTTCGCTCCAGTGAGAGCGGGATTTCTGCTGACTAAAAAATTGTCCTTAGGTTCTAAAGACTCTATGTTAGGCTCCGAGGCCGCGATATCTGGATAGAATATTCCCGCAATGCTAACATTGATATACACGGAAAATGGTTAAATATATGCTCTCAATAACTAATCATCCTGTATTAAGAAAATAACTAATGCGGTATTTAAACTGATTGTTTTTACTGGTCATGTGTCTTATTGTTACGGAATAATTGGAACGGATAGGCATATAATACTTAAATTAAATTGAATTAATAAGACTATAATATAATAAATTAATAATGTAAATATAATTTTGAAATTGAAAATGCATGGACCAAATATTATGTCTGATATAAAAAGTTTTTTTTTTAATATCTATAATCGATACAGCAATAGTTATTTGTGAAACAAGAGAGCAAAGTCGTTTTTTGTTGCGAGTGCTGATTTTGAATCCTGAGTGTTGGGTTGATCATACAATTCGAAACATTCACATTCTCTTTCCCGCCATTAGAAAGAGAAAGAGACAAAGACCAGCCCTTTCGAAGTTCTGATTTTGAATTCGACCTCAAAGACAAATACGTTCGGAATTTCGTACTAACTAAAAAAATTTTGCAAAAAGATAATTATGTCTTTTAATGTAATTTATTGAATTTTTAACTTATTGTTGTATTTAAACGGAAATAAGTATTCACGGCAAATAAAACTGATATTTAACCTGTAAATATTTATTTCTAGTTTCAATAATGTTACGTAATAAACTTTGAATAATAAAATATCATGGGTGCTATTTCCGAACACGCCTTAATTTAAATAAAAGAGCGGGAATAAAATTTCGTGGCTGGCGTAGAGTTGAATAAGTTAAAAAATATTAAAATAATCGTAAAATATGAGTGAAACTAGCGACAGTATTTTAACACCGGAAGAGTTAAAACAACATGTTATTAATGCAGAATTAAGTTTCCTACCTGAGAAGTCTCGCGAGAAATATCTGAAAGCATACCATGTCTTCAATGAATGGAGACTTGAAAAGGGCGCAAGCTGATTTTCAACCGACGACAAAAAGAGGAGGTTATCAATTCGACGCGTATATATATATATTTTTTTTTTTATGTATGATCATCGAGTACTCGAAGACGGCTGAACCGATTTGGAAAATTCTTTTTTTGTTCGAATGGGTATACGTCATAGATAAACTGTATTTTTGATTTCTGTGGTATACGTCGAAATTGGTACCATTATCACCAAAGTCAGGATCTGATGATGGGATCCTGGAGAAATCGAGGGAACTCTTCAAATATTATAGGCACACCTATGGCGTTTTGGGTATTTCTTATAGTAACTTGTGCAGTTGCTATCAAAAAGTACCATTTGGGGAAGTGGAACTGATGATGAAGACCACAGATGGCCGCCGAAACTACTCAATAATAAGTATTGAGTGGATTGCGATTCGATTACCTGAATATGGATGTTAAGCACTTTATGCTCGTCACAATGCATATGGTGATGTAGAGCTGATGGTGAAGTACCAGGAGAACTCCTTAACAATTAACGGCCCAGCATTGAGAAAAGCAATATTTTGTAAAAGGTTATAAGTAGTTGACATTTAGGCTCTTGTAACTAGGTAAATTAAAAATCATCCAACTAAAAAGAGTGAAATAAAAACTTTTTACCAAAAAATTAAACCGACTCCCAAAAAACACTGCAAAGTGAAAAATAACTTTAATTTCGGAAGTCGGTGCCAAAAACGAAAAAACAAAACTAAAGACACCGACTACCGAAATTAAAGTTATTTTTAACCGACTTCAAAAAAAGGAGGTTTACAATTCGCCTTGAACTTTTTTTTTTTTTTTTTTTTTTTTTATGTATGTTACCTCATAACTCGGAGACGGCTGGACCGATTTGAACAATTCTTTTTGCGTTTGAAAGGGTATAGCTTCTAGTTGGTCCCATTGTTACGAAATCAGGATCTGATGATGGGATCCTGGAGAAATCGAGGGAACTCTTCAAATATTATAGGCACACCTATAGCGTTTTGGGAATTTCTTATAGTACCTTGAGTAGTTGCTTCCGAAAAGGACCATTTGGGGAAGTGGAACTGATGATGATGACCACAGATGGCCACTGAAACTCCTCAGTAATAAGTATTTCGTGGATTGCGATTCGATTACTTGAGTACGGATGTTAAACACTTTATGCTCATCACAATACATATGGTGATGTAGAGTTGATGGTCAAGTACCAGGAGAACTCCTCAAAAATTAACGGCTATGCATCGGGAAAAGCAATATTTTGTAAAAGGTGATAAGTTGTTGACATTATGACTTTTATAACTAGATAAATTACAAACCGACCCACTAAAAAGCGTGAAAAAAAAATTTTAGCAAAAAATAGAACCGACTTCCATATCTAAACACTACAAAGGCAAAAATAACTTTAATTTCGGAAGGCGGTGTCTTTAGTTTTGTATATATTTTCGTTTTTGACACCGCCTTCCGAAATTAAAGTTATTTTTGCCTTTGTAGTGTTTAGATATGGAAGTCGGTTCTATTTTTTGCTAAAATTTTTTTTTCACTTTGCATTGTTTTTTGGGAGTCGGTTTAATTTTTTGGTAAAAAGTTTTTTGAATCATAGGAATTAGAGGAGCGTGTCGCAATAACGAGCTATTACAGCTAACCGTTAATAATATCGAAAAGCATTCAGATAAAATACTGTTAGTAAAATTGAAAAATACGAAGACAATCCTTGACCCTTAGAATAACAACGCATAGAAGGATAGTACGAGTGCAAAAAGTGAGGCAACTAAAACTTAGCCATTTTTGGCTAACTTTGCTCGACGAGCCGTCAGTATTCAAGGTCACATTCTGCCGAACAGAGCTCGCGAGTAAATAATTTAAAACGACCGTTTGTAGCGTAAAGGGATGTCATAGTCCTTCAGGAAAACAAAAAACGTGTAATTAAATTACATTTCACAAGTAAATACTTACATTTTATACATTATATTTAAGTAAATCGACCATCAAACAAAAATTCTAATAACCTAAATTATCACAATTCAATGGCTCAATGGTTTAAAAAAAAAATAACCACGAAGGTGATGGCCGGGTCTGTTCGCTCGCTGCGCTCGCTCACTAGACCCGGCCATCCCCTTCTAACCTAATCTGTCCGAGTCGGGTTGCCCCAAGTCCCGAACTCGCTTTGCTCGCTATTGCATCCTAACTTCTCCTAGTAACGGTTGGAACTACCATGAATATTATTTATCATATATTGCGTACTATTTCCCAATTTGTATGGAAACTTTAAATATTATATTTCACTTTCACATTATTATCACACTTCACTTTCCGTTCCACAGTGTAAACAAAAATTCGTAATATTTTTGTGTAAAAACGTCAACGCAATTACATAATACAGCACAGCTATAATACCCACTAATAACACACCAAATTTAATACGTGAATATGTGAAAATAAAATTATTTTTACGTAAAATATGACATAAAATTGAACAAAATACACTTCTTCTGTCAATGGAACGTGAAATGTCAACTTTGACGTCTACCATGACAATAAACAACCTAAAAATTTGCAAATGGCGTGCTATTTTTCAGTATTAAACGAAACTTTAATAACTTATATCTCGTAAACAGTGAATTTGCGCAACTTAAAAATTCGTAAAAAGCTTTCTATTTATGAGTACTATTTACAGTAAAACTATCAACTTCCAACTCAACGGGCCATAAAGGAAAGTTTAACCAAATAGTTTTGGCGGCAATTATGTATGCGTCAAACTAAACTATATTTATTTACAGCTACTACCTACAGTGTTTTATAACTAAAAGTTACTGTTAGTTCGAAGAGTGGCATCATAAAGATGACAATTTTATTGATTAAGTTTTTTTTCATTTAAGTAATGTTCTCAATAATATTTTTCTATTTCATAAATACAACACATACTTTTAATTGATATTAAACGAGATTTTTCAAGCAATTAATACATTTCTATAATATCATTATAACACATTACACATCAAACATTCTAAACGCAATAAACGATATCTCATTTCGTTTACCTTCCGTAAATATATGTCATATTACATGAAAAAACATCATCTTATTTAGTTTCATAACATAAAATACTTGATTTGAACCAGCAACATAATAGTGCGTTTTCCCATTTTTGTGGTAATGGTACTGGTAATGGTATCACTGAAAGCTATATTTGTGTGCGTTTGAAGAACGTAGACACATTCGGCTCACGCACACAAAGAAAATAAAGTGGACACACGAAATCGCTCGTGTTTTGTTCTAGACGACACACGAAATCGCTCGTGTTTTGTTCTAGACGCCTATTCCCGGGCACGCCGCAATTGCGGCGGTAAGACCCCTCTTTGAGGAGTGGCTAGATCGGCGTCACGGCGTCCTGACCTACCGCATGACGCAGGTCCTCACCGGACACGGAAGTTTCGGGAGGTACCTGTGTCTGATGGGTAAGGAAGAGACGCCTGGGTGTCACCACTGCGAGGGTCGCCCTGAGGACACAGTCGAGCACACGGTGCAGGACTGCCCAGCTTGGGCAGAGCACCGACGTGTCCTCACGGCGACAATAGGCGGAGACCTCTCGCGCCCGGCCTTGGTCGAGGCCATGCTGCGGGGCGAGAGGGAGTGGGAAGCGGTCGCCTCCTTCTGCGAAGCAGTCATGCTTCCGAAGGAGGAGGCGGGCCGCGTGAGGGAGAGGATGGCGTCCTCCCTCCAGCCCAGCCGCAGTGGTAGACGCCCACGGCGTCGGACATCGGCCGACGATCTCCGGCCACCGTAGGCGCGGGCATGCGGACAGCGAGTAAAGGGCAACTCGCTGTCCGACCATGGACCATGCCCGGGTCGACGGCGCGTCGTGTTCCACGCGCGCCTCAAAGAGCGTCAGCAACATGACGAGGCCCCCTCTGCAGAGGGCCGAAGCCCGCCGGGGTCGTGGGACTCATCCCGTTACCGTGGCCCCGGTATGTAAAGGGTTATTGAAGGAACACCGTGGATTTTAGTCAGTAAAAGTCTGACAGCCCCTCCCACCCTGCCCGGAGTGGGAGGACTTATTTGATAATTTTACCACGCTAAAAAAAAAAAAAAAAAAAAAAAAAAGACGCCTATTCTATGCGTTGTTATTCTAAGCCTTGACCGGTCATTTGTCGTACGCGAAGATTATGTAAGTATTGTAGAAAAATACCAAAATTTACGTCCAGCCAATACAAAACCCAACGATTTTTCATACAATACCATAATTATAAATGCTCAAGACAGCCTATGGGAGTAAATAAAATAGGTGCTATATCGCGAGAAATTGCCACTTTCTTAAAACTAGAAGAACCTCAGCTATACACGGGTCACTGCTTTCGGAGAACTTCTGCAACGCTCTTGGCTGATTCCGGAGCCGATCTCACCACTTTAAAACGTCACGGCGGGTGGAAGTCCAATACGGTTGCAGAAGGCTATATTGAAGACTCAATAGAAAATAAGTCGAAAATACCAATTTTATTTATCAGTAATCTCGTTGAACAACCACTTTTATTAGCCAATTTCTTTTTACTACTGTGGCTAATTTAGAACTTAATTTAGCACTCCTCAAGAAACATAAAACAAACTAGAATCTATCAAAATTTCGCGGCAATTTTTTGGATCGATATAGTCAAAACTGCTCACAATGGTTCACTTCACAAATGAACATGAAGATTGAAGAGCTACGTAAGAAGTAATAGCTTCTACCTGCGACTTTTTTTCTGGTGTGAGGGTTTTCCCCCGTAAACCCGATCCTGTGGGAATTCCGGGATAAAAAGTGTCTACTTTTCCGGGATAAAAATACTACTACTAAATATGTCCAAGGCTTTCGATAGGGTGTGGCATGATAGCCTTATTGCTAAACTTCGTTCTTTCGGTATACCCACTGAACTTTGCGTTTGGATAGAAGACTTCCTGAGAGATCGGTCTATTCGAGTGGCGATTGATGGTTGCTTGTCTGGCCAATTGGCTATTAATGCCGGGGTCCCTCAGGGGTCAGTTCTCTCAGCAACTTTATTCTTGCTGCATATTAACGATCTGCTAATGCCCGGTACCTTTGGGTATGCAGACGACAGCACTGTTGCTGAGAGATATATATCCAGCGCGCGTGCTAGTGGGTCACAAGTCCAGTCTCTCCGAGAGGCAATGGTGGGGCGCTTGAACTTCACTTTGAAGGCTGTGTCTGAGTGGGGCGACGCCAACTTGGTCAAGTTTAATGCTGCCAAGACCCAGGCGTGTCTTCTCTCCGCAAAACGGAGCCAATTTCAACCGGCTCCTTCTTTCCGTGGTGTATCCGTGCCGATAACTGATCGCATCGAGCTTCTTGGGGTTACGTTGACATCCACCCTTAATTTTGGTCCGTTTATCAAGGCTAAGGCTCAATTTGCTGACAAAAAGTTGAGAATCCTAGCAAAGGTGAGACGGTACTTCACACCGGAACAGTTACTCAACCTCTATCAAGCGCAAGTTTGGTCGTGTATGGAGTACTGCTCTCATCTCTGGGACGGATCTGCCAAATACCAGCTTGATGCACTTGAGTCTATAGAGAAACGGGCCAAAAGGCTCATCCGCAACGAGAAACTGGTCGAGACAAGGCTGTGTGTCGTAACGTGTTGCAAGCCTGTCAGTTTTCTATCGGTTACATTTCGGGGAGTGTGCGATGGAATTGCACAGTCTTATTCCGCCAAGCCCGTTCCATCATCGGACTACAAGACAAACGGCGATGCACCATCGTTACATGGTGGACATCCCACCCATACGCACGAAACGTTTTGGGAATACTTTCATTGTGCGTACGGCTAAGGAGTGGATTTCCCTGCCGGAGTCTGTGTTTCCTGATAGTTATAACCTGGGAGTCTTTAAGTCAAGAGTGAATAGGTTACTTCTAGGCAAGCCTGCTTCATCTTCGATCGCTTAACATCAGGTGAGATTATGGGCAAACGCAAGCCTATCAACTATAAAAAAAATATGTCAACTGGATCGACTTCTCAACAACTGTATTCGTTTAATTTTTGGCCTTCGAAAACCTTTTGGCCTTCCTTCCGTTCTCAGCTTAAATGGTTGCCTATCCGTCAAAGTAGATCCCTCAGATCCCTCTGTATGCTCTTCACTATTATGAAATATCCTTGTGCTCGTGTTTACTTAAAAAAAATAATTAAATTGTTGGGCAGTTCTCATGATCTTAACCTTCGCACATCCAAAACTTACTTCTTCACATTCCTTCTCACCGCACTGCTTTTCTATCTAATTCTTACGCTATTTCTACTATTAAACTCTGGAATTTGCTACCCCTTGACATCAAGAAGGCTGAGTCAAAATTTTCTTTTAAGCGTAAAATTAAAAACCACTACTTAAGGGCCTGTTATTCTTAGTTTGGTCTTCGTCATAATTATTATGAGCTCTCTTAATCAAAAAGAATATTATAAAGCACCGTATCTATTAGTTTGTCATTTTACCATATATGTGTATTTTATTAGTATTATTATATTTTAGTATTATATTTATTAGTATTAAATATATTATTTCATTCCATTTTCTCGTACACCTACCACAATGTGTTTTTTTAACCCAAAGGTTGACTGGTAGAGAATGCCTTGCTGCATTAAGTACGCCCATGTAACACAATTGTACATAAAGTTTAAATAAATAAATAAACTATCTAGTTACCAAATTTCATTAAAATCCGTAAATAACAAACATCCATACAACCATCCTCGCAAACTTTCGCATTTAAAATATTGGTAAAAAGCTTACTTCTTACCAATATTTTAATTGCAAAAGTTTAATCTTATCTTAATAAGATGATGAACCTTGCTGCCACACTGAATGTGACGAACAAATCTACTCACAATAAATATAGCCAAAACTAACCATAAATAAACAACCTATCAAAAAGTTGATCATGTAAAGTATCTTGGACTAATTTTAGATAACCACCTAAACTGGAAGCCACATAATTATGGAATGGGTTAGGTCTAAACTGACTTCACTCACGGGAACCCTACGAAGCGTTGTCCGATGTCTTCCATACCAAGTTCACTATAACATATATAACACTCTTATAAAACCCACCTGGACTATCTAATAGAAGTATGGGGCACAGCGGCCAAAACCAATATTGAAACGCTTCAAATAGCTCAAAATAAGTTAATTAAGACTCTTCCAATATGATTACAATACACAACACAAAAAATATACAATGAAACGAGATTAATGAATATATCACAAACATAATATATGATCCTTGCATCTTAATAAGAAAAATACTAAATAAGAACATTCACACACAAATTCAATTTACAAGAAAACATCAAACACACAAAATCAGACTCAGAAATGCAAATGACATACAACTATACTCACCATGCACCAGCTATGGAAAAAAATGTGATGTACGAGGGTGCTGCATTGTATAATAAACTGCCAAATAACATAAAAAATGCAAAATCTATGATAATATTTAAGAAACACCTAAAATTACATATCTACAATAAAAATAAAGTGAGCGCATCTTAGTACAATATTTACCTCATCTACTTGCACGCGTTCCGTGTATGTTTACATCTTGCGTATGTCAAATTATTAGTGATTACCCTACATTTCCGGAATATGTTTGTTTTATAATATTTTTATTTGTTTCGTTTTACAAGACTGTACGAATTATAAATATTGTTTTTGTATTCATTAGTTTAACATTTCTCATGTAAGTGAAATTTCTTATGAGAAATAAAGACATCTCAAACCTAAAATCCACTCGGTCAAGAGTGTAACAAACAACAAAAAAATCTATAATAAATTGCTATCTACCAAAACATCACATCAAAATGCTACAAAGCCAGCCTAAGGCCTACAAAGCTTAAAATTGAAATGGAACCAGAACGCTGGAAATATTGTCGATGCCAATTTCGTAGAAATAAAGATTTCTTCCGAAATTGGAGCTCTACTCGAAACCCAATGATTTGTTAAATAAAGACGTCAATTTTCCATCCTCCCACATTTTTTTCCGGCTTGTCTCTTACAAATACGAGTATATTTGAAAATGGTTGTACATTTTCCAGAATATTTCGTAAAGAACAGGAAAGGTTGAATAAATACAAGTTTAGCACTTGTTGCTTATACAATAGAAGAAGACTTAACAAACTAAAACAAAGCAAATCCTGCAAATAAACTTTTAACCATCTTTAATGTATCATCGACTGACTAAAATAAACGCTAATTAAACCAAACAAATGAAACAGTGCATTTAGCGTAGCCACACATATTAACGTTTTAACTTGCTGTTAAAATATTGTATTACGACCAAAATTTAATCAAATAAACCCACACCTATGGAATAAAACTTTCGTTTGTTTAATAAGGAAGGGTTGTGTACGCACTGAGTTAGGCTACTAGACAATAGGAATCAGGCCATAGAACACGGAATATACCCTTGCTGACATTATAAATGCTCTCTATTTAAGATTTTTTTTTTTAAATCTTTATTTTTATTGAAAGGGGGTTTTTTCAATAGCGAAAATGTTACCCCCATTATTGAATACAAAAAATCTTAACCTAACTTACTCGTAACCTTAAGCCTAAAATCACAATTTTGAAAAGCTTCCTGGCCTCATCCGACAATGGGCAGGACAGGATACTGTTATAAAATCCTAAATTATAAATATGATCTCCAAAACTTGACTGTCTCTGTGGCCTCGTCCGGGCACATTCCGTTAAAATATGTTGAGCGTCTTCCACAACCCCACACTTAAGAAATTATATCGTAGGATAATGTCAAGAACAGAAGACTAGTGATACATACAAAATGCACTAGTTTATATTGCTATTTCATCTCCGTATTCTGGTGGGAAAATGATCAAATGACTCCTTCCGCTCTGTGTGGCACAGTCTACCCATGTCGGATATGCAAACTCAACTGAATAGAGCTTGAATAATGTATGTATCAATATCTAATTTAGGTACACAGTTATGCAATAAATATATACTTATCTTCCGGGGCCGCAAAAACTCTTTACATAATCCCCGCAACCCCAAACTCATTAACATATCTACGAGTAGCATAGTTTATACAACGTGTAATTTAAAGGGTATATATGTCGCAGTAAGATAGATAAAGCCGTGATATGGTTATATCCCTAGGGATATAATTATATACCGTAACATAGATAAACGGAAGCGATTCATTACTATCTTACTAGGAATATAATTATAATACCATTCAAGTTTAGTGTTATAATTATATTACTGGATTAAGTTTAGTGAAATAATTGTAGGAGTGTAGTGCGGGGGTGCGGCGGAGGTTAACACCCCGACTCAGAGTACCCCGACTCGGATAGGTTAGGTTATTTTTTTTTAAACCACCCAGAAATAGGAGCCCAGCGAAGCGGGTCTCCGTCGATTTTGCGTAAACACCATAAAATCACTGCCAACTTTAATACGTATTATTGCTAAAAAGTATTTAACTAATTGCAGATTGCAAAAAGTTGATTTTGTAATAAAAATAAAAACCAATATATTGTTTTATTTGATTTTGTAGTAGATTTATAACTATTTAACTAGATTAGTTTAGTCAGATAAACATATTACTAGATTGCGACCGTAAGATAGTAATGAATCGCTTTCGTATAACTATGTTACGGTATATAATTATATCCCTAGGGATATAACCATATAACGGCTTTATCTATCATACTGCGACATATACATACCAAGTGCACGGCTTCTTTGGATGATAACAAACGATATGACAAGGGTTTGGTAATCCTATGTCTTTATGTGTGGAACTAATTAGAAATTTCAATACATTGATACCAGAGGCTGAATTTTTCAAATTAAGAAGATTGAAGAGAATTATGGTGTTATAGGCAAGTGACGTGAAAAGTTATTGACCCTCGTAGTGCTGTGACACGTTTGTTATGATTGATATTCAAGAAACATATGAAACTGATAATTTCGTATCAATTCTTTGAGTCACTTATTTTGTGCTGAAACTGGGCATAGAGACTCCATACCAGATGTTGTCTTCAGCCCTTTTGGATTGATATGGGGCTTCCGTTACACGTTGTATATAAAGTTTTAACTATACAGTCTGCATTGGCCACCAAAATATTTCGGTGATCTGTAAATCGGACCGTGCGTCGACGGCATCGTCTATTTTATGGGAGGGTTTGTGAGGAAGGGTAGGTACGTATTAGTCCGAAATCCATTCCGCGTCTTCCGGCAAAATGTTGGAAACAATCTACTCCCTGTTTTATGAAAGCCGTTGTCTGTTCCACGTGGCTACCAATCGATATTTCGTTAACAATGCTTTCGTTAACCGATGGGTTGAACGTCTCTATTAGAAAGTTTTATTTGTTGAACGTTACTGGGTTTTCATAATTGTCGTTTGCGTAACTTACTTTCTATCAGTTCGATTTGAATTCGTTTAGGTTTAGGTTTTTTATTCATATTGAAAATTAAAGAGTAGGGTCGCTATTCAAACACAATGCTTTGAGGTATTTTGCAAAAAGGTTCTTTAAAAATATTGTTGTCAAACAAAACAGGCTCATTTCATTTTATGTCTTCAATAATGTATTAACTCAATACAGACCATAAGATAAATATTTGATTGTAAATAATGACAATATTATATCGTATCGCCCCAGCTCATCATTTTTTTAATTTCATATCCTATTATTATGTCGCATTTGAAAACATCTACTCTTCCACTCAACTTTATTTTCAACCGACGACAAAAAGAGGAGGTTATCAATTCGACGCGTATATATTTTTTTTTTTTTTTTTTTTTTAATGTATGATCATCGATTACTCGAAGACGGCTGAACCGATTTGGAAAATTCTTTTTTTGATTGAAAGGGTATACTTCGATATTGGTCCCATTTTCATAAATGTCAGGATCTGATGATGGAATCCTGGAGAAATCGAGGGAACTCTTCAAATATTATAGGCACACCTATGTCGTTTTGGGTATTTATTACAGTAACTTGTGCAGTTGCTCTCAAAAAGTACCATTTGAGGAAGTGGAACTGATGATGAAGACCACAGATGGCCGCCGAAACCACTCAATAATAAGTATTGAGTGGATTGCGATTCGATTACTTGAATAAGGATGTTACGCACTTTATGCTCGTCACAATGCATATGGTGATGTAGAGCTGATGGTGAAGTACCAGGAGAACTCCTCAACAATTAACGGCCCAGCATTGGGAAAAGCAATATTTTGTAAAAGGTTATAAGTAGTTGATAATTAGGCTCTTGTAGCTAGGTAAATTAAAAATAGACCAACTAAAAAGAGTGAAATAAAAACTTTTTACCAAAAAATTAAACCGACTCCCAAAAAACACTGCAAAGTGAAAAATAACTTTAATTTCGGAAGTCGGTGCCAAAAACGAAAATACAAAACTAAAGACACCGACTACCGAAATTAAAGTTATTTTTCACTTTGCAGTGTTTTTTGGGAGTCGGTTTAATTTTTTGGTAAAAAGTTTTTATGTTGGTATGATTTGCCTGTATCATCATGTCGTATTGTGCTGACAGTTTGTTTTTGTTGTAAACAATTTCTGATTTTAAATTTCATTTAACAATCAGTATTTTCAAAATCTGTTTATAACACGGTATAATTCAAACACAAACTCAAGATATTTTATTTCACATACAGTACATGGGCACTTATAAAACGTCAGAAGTTAGTGCAAGGTTCAAAATTGGTCGTTTCCTATGGAGAAGAACTGGCAAGAAACTCCACGGTTACTTATTTCAAAACATCATTCATTTTCATAATGTATCCATATGACAGGTTTAAAAGGTTTGAGATGAAGGTATAGACCAATTAACATAGCACTATGTTATTACGTACAAGTAAATAATTGAATAACAAATCTAAGAATCTACAGTGTTCTCCCATTCAAATAAAAAGCAGTTTAAATATAAGTTTTTAAGCTAACATGGTCACCAAATGGGATATTTAGCATGTGTATTTATTGTTTCGAGTTTCCGATATTTCATTACTGTTGCAAGCGTCATAATCGCTACCACGGAACAATAATACACATAGTAAGTCCCATCCCATTTTAAGTTCTAAAAAATTGGCCAAGTGCGAGTCAGACTCGCCCATGAAGGGTTCCGTAGTAACTATAATAATATAATATAATATGTATATTTAATTGACGAATAAAAAAAACCTTAAAAATTTCTTAAAACTAGCTTATTTACATTTTTACAAGTACGCTAAATAAGTTTGATTTTCATAGTGTTTGTATGAATTACAAAGTTATATTTGCGGTTTTAGAGAATATGCTGTATCTCAAAAACTGCTGGCCCGATTTCGTTCAAACCAATTTTGGTTGAAAGTTTACATCAAGATCTACATACATATATTTTTTTAGATTTATCACTCCATTATTATAGAAGTTAGGGGAGGGGACACATTTTACCACTTTGGAAGCTTATATCTTTTAAACGATCGACTTTATGAAAAAATGGTTATAGAAACCCTATACATCATTATTAAAGACCTGTCTATAGATACCACACACGCATAGGTTTCATGGGAAAAAATAATATTTTCAGTTCTAGTTCCATGTATGGGAACCCCCCTTTATATGAAATATTTTTTAATTTTTTTCTTAAAATCGGAAAGCGGTTCACAAAATACATCTACCTACTAAGTTTCACATGTATAGTCTTAATAGTTTCGGAATAAAATGGCTGTGACATACGGACGGATGGACAGACAGACAGACAGACATATCGAAACTATAAGGGTTCCGTTTTTTGCCATTCGGCTACGGAACCCTAAAAACGGTTTAAGAAAATTAATGACTATTACATTATGTTTGAAACTAATTTCAACTTTGTACTTCTACGCGTTTCTAAGAAAAATTGTCTTGTCAGACTGTGTTAGACCAACGGACAATGAATACCTATACCTGACAGATATGTATATTTATTTGTTTTTCTATCCAATAAACAATTAACAAGTTTTCTTTTATTGAAAAAGAAATACCCATACCATATACAAAATAAAGAATATCCAAAATTCCCACGCTGTCGACAATATCGATAACTGAATCATGAAACTTTTTAAGTCTCTCATTCTCGCACAAACTTTGTCAAAACGGTTCCAACGTGCAGACAGAACTAAGCCAATAAATATATACGTGTCCACACATACTACCCCGGAAAATGCAGAAGTTTCAAAAGTATTATCGCTCTATGGCATTTGATAAAAGACTGTCGTTCCCATAACGACTGCAGGGGTAAAAGGGGTGGGATACATTTGGTGACAAGAGTCTCTAATGCCCTCATCTATCTGAAGTAATCCCATAAAATTTTGTGGCATGTTTGCATGAAACGAGTCTGAAATAATCATGCAAATATTCGTGGAAATAAAATTTGTGGAATTCGTGGAAAGAAAGAAACTAACGCTTATAGCTAACATAGGCGTTAGTTTCTCCAGTTTTGTGTAGGTTTTTAAATTTTCCAGCACGTTCAGAAGATTTGGCTTAGAGGTCATCAATAGTATAAAATTCATGAAAATACGTACTATCTGCATACATGGCTGCTAAGCTGTTATAAAAGCGACGAAGCTGAAGCATTCAGTTTGTAACTCGATCTAACTATTGCATTTACAGTGTAGCAGCAAATAGTAGCGTGACACTGGATATTGCATTTTATCTGATTTAAAAATACATAGTACAGTAGTTAAAGCAAAGATCACGATGAGTTCAGAATATGTGCAATATGGTTTAGACTAAGAACTAATGCGTTTTAATAAACACTAGCCTCGGCCTGCAGCATCGCCTGAGTAAAAAAGTTTCTCCCTAGCCTTTAAATATATCCATGTCAAAAATTGCATTGATCCGTTGCTCCATTTTAACGTGGAAGAAGGGCAAACAAACAAACACACTTAGCCAAAGTGTCAAGCATTTTAAAGTTCTCTAAGATTTTATGAACAAATTCCAAGTATCGTATCTTCATAAAATGATTACGCATTATTGTAGTTTACTCATTGTGCATACACAGTATTTAAACGAATAACAATACACGACTATTGAGCGTTTTTCATCATATTTTTGACTGACTAAGAGCTCGTGGTAAAAAATATGTTTATATTTATAGTAGTCATAGCTCTTTAAAAACTTAAATAAAAACCCTAAAGCACGTATATACATCTAAAAATAAACTAAAATATGGCATCCAGAAATTCGTGCGCATCGGCGTCCACTGGTAATGTGCCCAAAAGACTGGCTGCATTACCACGTTGTATGGTAATGCTTAACGTCTTTCCAAGGTAAAAGCCAGCTCTTGGGTCACGCGAAGTGTCAACTAGGTGTCTGGATAGATCCTTAAATAATTTTTCATTCAATTCAATTTTTTTTTTTTTGGTTTCAAGTTTCAACCCCAAACGGCTTGAAAATATAACTACCTAGTTATTATACTCGTGGCAAGATAATGTATATTAAATATAATAACAGCCGTATGGGTCGATTTTTAAGGTCAAGCAACGCGTACCGAAGTCGGCCCATGGATGGGTGAACTTTATTGGTGTGATCTTTAGATATCGAGGTTCTTCTGTACATCGGAAAGCATATTAAGGTGCTAATTCTGGCTGTCATTAATGTACACCTACATCAAGCAATGTTCCATTGCGATTTGCAACATGGCGAGAATTCTTACTTTGTTTTACTCATCATAAAGTTATAATGAGTAAAACAAAGTAAAAATTCTCAGTAGTCGTGTATTGTTATTCGTTTAAATACTGTGTATGCACAATGAGTAAACGACATTAATGCGTAATCATTTTATGAAGATACGATAATTGGAATTTGTTCATAAAATCTTAGAGGAGAACTTTAAAATGCTTGACACTTTGGCTAAGTGTGTTTGTTTGTTTGCCCTTCTTTCATGTTAAAATGGAGCAACGGATCGATGCAATATTTGACATGGATATATTTAAAGGCTAGAGAGAAACTTTTTCACTCAGGCGATGCTGTAGGCCGAGGCTAGTGTTTATTTAATAAACACTAGTTTAAAATGTCTTCTGTTTTTTAGTCTAGACTACATTGCTCATATTCTGAACTCTCTCGCTTTAACTACTGAACTATGTACTTGTAGGTATGTTACTTTTAAAGAAACAATAAGGACATTTTTAAATCAAATAAAATGCAATATCCAGTGAGAATTACATTAGATTGTCTCGCGGACTTTTCTAATTATAGGTATATTATTAGTGAAAAGTATCTTATTTTTTTTATTGTTAAACCGATTGTTTTAGCAGTGCGTATTAAAATAAACATGTAGTTTTGGCAATGTATACCTTGTGTGTAACTATCATTAGTGAAGGAAATTTTAAAATCAGTCTAGCAGTTTTTGAGATTGAGATCCTTGACATGAAAAAAAAAAACAATTCATAAGAATGTTTAAATTCTCTTCTCACAGACAGTAAATTACAAAAGAACAATCTCTTCAACATTTCGTTTGTAAACAACACAACTACAAAATTCCTTTCAGGATGAAATAAGCGAAAAAAAATTGCCATCCGGGTTTTTTTGAACTGTTTGTCACTGATAACGGTAGGACAAATGTGCACGGAGTGTGTGTTTAGGGGAGTTCGTTATCGTCCGGAGAATCGACGGGGCTATTACTTCTAGCTATTCAGTTTTATACTCTACTTTGTAGAATACGAAGTGGTATGTTTTGTGGTAGTGATATACACCGTTGAATAATAATTCGCGACAATAGGGGTAGTTTAAAGTTCAGTGATTTTTATGTTTAGATAGTACTTATCGTACTTAAACATAAAAATAAAATTAGGTATATAATAGTAATAGTCCTCCTAACCGATTTCCGCCATGGCCGCCAATCTCAGTTGAAAGTTTAACAACTCAGAAGTACCTTATATTTAAGTAAATATTACCCACTAGTACGTATTAATCAATCACAAATTATTCACGTATGGATTATGAAAATAATAATTCGAAAAGGTCCTATACTTTTCCCATAAAACGGAAAATTAACTGTTAAGGGGATGAATTTAGTAAGTTTTTCCTGAATGTGGAAAATATGCCAAAAATCAATGATGCACCTGTCTGGAAGTTCGTCTGACATATTTTATTGAATCATGTGTATAAATTACTAGTATCCATGAAGACAGGGATATACTTTATTAAATTTGGATCGATCTTCGAGAATTAGTTGTCTCACAGCAATGATGTTATTTTCAGTGAAGGCGGATTTCGGGCGTCCTTCGCGAGATTTGTCACTAACACTAGTATATCCACGCTGGAATTCTAAACATCAGCGTTCGACAGTTCGCAGACATGGGGTTTCATCACTGAACACAGATGTCAGCTCTTCAAAACACTGAAGCCGTGTCAGGCAGGCCTCTTCTAAAGTTGTTGAAAATTATTGCACGAACATTTTCCTTAGAAAGAATCATTTTCATACGTAACCTGGCAGATTCCAATAGACGCTGTGACTAAACAATAGAATGAATCCTAATAATTTCAACTGTTTTGAGATTCAAAATTTAAACACATTCGAATATAGAACAGTTCCAAATTCAAAATTGCCGGGAAATATGGAAACGACAGAACTTAAAAGGCATGCCTCGTAATAAGATATCCCATAAAAAACAATACTTGTCAAAAAACCAAGACTCGCAACTCAGTTCTTCTACCGTAAAAAGTTGTGAGATCCATGTAATACCAAGTCGGTTATTAATTTATTCAGTCCCTACTTAAGGGACCTTCTGTCTTAAGTTGTTACGTAATTATCTAACCTAACGACATCTTATAGTGACCATATCAATATTAAAATCTTTACCGTTTTAATTAAATAGATTGACTCGGCCATCGCATGAAAACACAATATATCTCACAAGTAATACATATATAAATTAAATTGTTTATTGCGATTGCCAAGTCAATCTATTTATTTAAAACGGTGAAGATTTTTAATATTGATATGGTCACTATAAGATGTCGTTAGGTTAGATAATTACGTAACAACTTAAGACAGAAGGTCCCTTAAGTAGGGACTGAATAAATTAATAACCGACTTGGTATTATATGGATCTCACAACTTTTTACGGTAGAAGAACTGAGTTGCGAGACTTGGTTTTTTGACAAGTATTGTATTTTATGGGATCTCATTGCTTTTTGTAGAAAGTCCTACTTTTTTCCTTTCCGGTACCTTCTACTTCTTGTATACCAACAACGAATTTTCTTAAAGCTCTCTCTCTGTCTTATGAGCTTTTCTTATTTTTGTAGGTAGCCTTCCTTTTTTTATTTTCTGGTACTACTTCTTGAACTTCAGCTAAAGATTTTTTCAAAGCCCACTCCCTGTCTCTTTGGGTTTTTTTCGGATGCTTTGATACGCACATATGAATACACACGTACGTCTTTTGCATTAGTTAGTAATAATTAATGCCGCACTCGTCAAACGTCTCGGTTAAAGTTAATCCATAAGTAAGTAATTATGCAATTTCGGGCTACTCCCCAATACTCTTAATACTTCTTGCTTTTTTATTCCGTTGACCATTTAACAAGTTACCTTTGAGCATAATTATTATATCTAGGTACCTATCTACACTGGAAGACACGGTGGAGCATATGGTCGAGGTGTGCCCTACATGGGTGGAGCACCGTCGTATCCTCATAGAGGCGATCGGCGGTGGCGACTTCTCGCGCCCTGCTCTGGTTTAGACCATGGTGCGAAGCGAGAGGGAATGGGATGCAGTCACCTCCTGCTGCGAAGCAGTCATGCTAGCGAAGGAGGAGGCCTAACGTGCGAGGGAGAGGCAATTCTCTTCCTCGCGCCCCAGCCGCCGGTGGAGACGCCCCGGGCGTCGTGGATCGCGAGTCGATTTCGGGCCACCGTAGGCGCGGGCCTGCGGATGGCGAGCAGGGGTCGCTCACCGTCCGGTAAGGACCAGGCCCGGGTCGGCGGCGCGTTGTGTTCCACGCGCGCCTCAAAAAGCTGTTAATACCAGTGACGGGGCCTCATAGGGCCTTTGCCTGTCTGGGTTTGTGGGAAAGTTCCATCGAGATACCGCGGCCCCGAAACTTTAGGGCTTCCGAAGGAGCAGGGTGGGTTTTTAGTCAGTAGAATTCTGATACACCCGAGCAGAAGAAGTCATTCGATGATATTTTTCACCAAGAAAAAAAAAAGTACCCATCTACATCTATTATTTCATTATATTATACAGGTACACTGATTAATTAACTGCAAATTTAACTTTGTAATCCTATATATTTATATGGGATTACAAAGTTATTTATGCAGTTGATGTATCTAGAAAACTGGAATGAAATTAAAAAATATTATAGTTTTTCCTTGATTCATATACTAAACACTAATTGTATTCTAAATTTGAAGCTTCTATGTCTGCTAGGTGCCTTAGACTTTTGATGATCGGTCAGTCAGTGAGTGACAAAATTAACAAAATTAAGGAACTTTGACTCGTTATAATTCTTAAACTACTGGTTCAAATTGAATGAAATTTAAAATATACCGTGTTTATACAATGCCTGTTTGGTTACTGAAAATTCAGGCTTCTAGTTTTATCCACAACGAAGTTATAGGGGGTCGAAAATCGCCTGAATTGCTTCGAGAAAAGAATGGTACGGCCGTGCCGCTTTTTTGCTAGACTTGGCGGGGGCACTGCCGTGCCCCAGATTTACTAGTAATCTGCGTATTAACTTATTGATATTCTACAAAAAATACTAAATTCGATTATAATAGTTCCTTACTTTGAGCCGTTAAATTAAAACACAATTTTAGGAATTATAATTTATTCAACAAAATGACATACAAATGTAATAATTAAAAAAAAATTAACAAAAAATAGAACCGACTTCCATATCAAAACACTACAAAGCCAAAAATAACTTTAATTTCGGTAGTCGGTGTTATCGGTTTTAGATTTTCTTTTTTTTTTCACACCGCCTTCCGAAATTAAAGTTATTATTGGCTTTGTAGTGTTTTGATATGGAAGTCGGTTCTATTTTTTGTTAAAATTTTTTTCACGCTTTTTAGTGGGTCGGTTTGTAATTTATCTAGTTACAAAAGCCATAATGTCAACAACTTATCACCTTTTACAAAATATTGCTTTTCCCGATGCCTAGCCGTTAATTCTTGAGGAGTTCTGGTATTTCACCATCAGCTCTACTTCACCATATGCATTGTGACGAGCATAAAGTGCTTAGCATCCGTATTCAAGTAATCGAATCGCAATCCACGAAATACTTATTATTGAGTAGTTTCAGTGGCCATCTGTGGTCTTCATCATCAGTTCAACTTCCCCAAATGGTACTTTTCGAAAGCAACTGCTCAAGGTACTATAAGAAATACCCAAAACAATATAGGTGTGCCTATAATATTTGAAGAGTTCCCTCGATTTCTCCAGGATCCCATAATTAAATCCTGATTTCGTAACAATGAGACCAAATAGAAAGTATACCCTTTCAAACGCAAAAAGAATTTTCCAAATCGGTCCAGCCATCTCCGAGTTATGAGGTAACATACAAAAAAAAAAAAAAGTTCAAGACGAAATTGAGAACCTCCTTTTTTTGAAGTCGGTTAAAAACGTTGTTATTCTTCAAAGCTGAGAGTTGCGTGAAAAAGAGAGAGCTATCACATGGATAGTTTGTTTTAGCCGAAGCTTATTAGTCAATTTGCCTTGCGCAGCTTCAGGAAAAAAAAGTAAGTGTAAATATCTTACTTTGTTTGATGAAATTAATTAAAATTAGTGTAAAAAATTACCTTAAAGTTAACAATAATCACGTAATTTCTTTTACTTGTAATATTTTTTTTTTGTTCGTGGTAAAATCATCAGATGAGTCCTCCCACCCCGGGCAGGGCCGGTGGGACTGTCAGACTTGTACTGACTAAAATCCACGGTGTTCCTTCTAAGCCCTTTACGTTCCGGGGTCACGGTAATGAGATAAGTCCCAGGACCCCGGCAGGCTTCGGCCCTCTACAGGGGGGGCCTCTCATCTTGCTGACGCTCTTTGAGGCGCGCGTGGAACACAACGCGCCGTCGACCCAGGCATGGTCCATGGTCGGACAGCGAGTTGCCCTTTACTCGCTGTCCGCATGCCCGCGCCTAAGGTGGCCGGAGATCGTCGGCCGAAGTGCGACGCCGTGGGCGTCTACCACTGCGGCTGGGCTGGAGGGAGGACGCCATCCTCTCCCTCACGCGGCCCGCCTCCTCCTTCGATAGCATGACTGCTTCGCAGAAGGAGGCGACCGCTTCCCACTCTGTCTCGCCCCGCAGCATGCCGGACGCGAGAGGTCTCCGCCTATCGCCGCCGTGAGGACACGTCGGTGCTCTTTCCAAGCGGGGCAGTCTTGCACCGTATGCTCTACTGTGTCGTCAGGGCGATCCTCGCAGTGGTGACACCCAGGCGTTTCTTCCTTCCCCATCAGACACAGGTACCTCCCGAAACTTCCGTGTCCGATGAGGACCTGCGTCATGCGGTAGGTCAGGACGCCGTGACGCCGATCTAGCCACTCCTCAAAGAGGGGTCTTACTACTTGTAATATCTACGAGCGAGTACAGTTTTTCAGAATTCTGACACACCCTTCCGCTTGACCCAGAGCGGAAGAAGTCATTCGATGATTTTCCCACCCCAAAAAAAAAAATATATTGTTATTTACTTTTTGCCGAAGCTATCTTCATAAATAAGCGTCGTAGCTAAAAACCGGTTTTACCTGTAGATTCGTCTTGATGAGACGAATCGATCGCTATATTTAACTTATTTTTGGTAAAAAATTGCAGATAATTCGTTTTTGCAACAAGTGTACGTTATACTGCCCTGCACTAAACTAAAAGGCCGTTAAGCCACAAAAGGTCATTTTTCACTTTTAAATGTAACCTTAAACTACTTTCGATTCTCTATCTTTTGGTCTAAGAATCATTTTCCATCGATTAATACTTTTTGAGATACAGCAATTTTGCTGAGCAGTTAAACCACATATTTTTTTCGCTTCCTTAGTTAAAAAGCGACTAAACAGCAATACTATATATATATACAATACCAAAATATAACACAATAAAAAATAGTTTATGTGCACAATATAAGACAAATAGTCATATATTGTGCACATAAACTATGACCACAAAAATAATTTACAGCCATAGTCCTATATAGCGTAGTTTTGTAGAAAAATAATTTCCCACTTATTTTTACGTTTACTCGAAAAGTAATTTTTGAGGTTAGCGGCTTTTTAGTTAGTGTAGGGCAGTATAGTGCACGAGTATGTGCATCGGTACAGATGCACTTTCTGTTCCTTTACTATCATTGTCCAATCGGACGGCGATCTGACACGACTGGCGAGAGATCAGGTCCAAGACCATCGTCTTAACGTGCTAAAAAATACATAAATATGTACAATACACTACACAATAAGATATAATTGATACTTAGAGACATGAATATCCTGCCGGGGTTGCAAGAATGTTCTAAAGAGATACCGCGGCCCGGGAATGCTAGGGCAACTAAAGGAGCAGGGTGAGTTTTTAGTCAGTAGAGGTCTGGCACTCCCTTCCGCTCCACCCGGAACGGGAGAAGTCATTTCATGATTTATCTAAAAAAAGTCTTAATAACGAAATTTGATCATTTGTAACGATATTACTAGGTGATTAAAAAATCGATCTCACCTCAATTTACTTGGTTTAATGTTGCCTAAAATAATTGGTTTGTTTTAATTCTATTACTACTACAGCACTGCTGTGCCCGCAAGGGTATAAATAATGAACATATTTGTGAACGTACCAATAAATATGTAGTCAAGTAACAGTGTAATAAAATCTTCAATGCGGCAAACACATTCAACCGTTGAACTTGATACAACAATCGCTCAATCGCTCCCTCAATGCCAGACTAAATAGGTGGCATTACTCATGGCATCTACCTCCCAGTAGCCAATGTATACCTGTCTAAAAATATAAAATGTTAATTAACATTTAAAAAGCATTATGGAAGTCTGTCTCGAGTTGCGTCCATTGTCTTATTTCGAAACCCGATACACAATATCCCCTGAAACGGGAGAGCATCACGGACGAAGCTACTGCAACGATAAGCGAACCCCGGTGTATCTCCATTGCAATTTGTTACTCATTGTGCCCACTGCTCGGTAACAAATCTTGCAATTTATTTTAAAAAAGTTGTTTCATTTAAGTAATATTTATTGTTGGTGGTTTGCGAGGAAGCAGAACAATAGAAACGAACGATGACTTTTGAATTTATATTGCTTTGTATATTACTCTTTTGAAAACAGCAATATGTATACAAATTGAGTAAAGAATAACACTTTTTCTTGCTACGTTTGTCAAAATTTGCATAGCGGATCTCATCACGAGAGATAGGGGAACTTTGATCATACTTTTTACTAGAATGAACACAACGTGTATAAATTTTCACAACTTGTAGAACAAAAGTTGTTTATTTTCATGAGTGCACAAACCTCATACTCGGTGGAGGGCGATAAAAAGTATAGGCTGTATAACTTGATGGGACTGGTGACCTATTTACACCTGTGGGGCTTGGGTTAGTATCTTATCTTAACATGTCTCACGTGCTGTTGGGATAATAAAACCTTAAGCCTATCCTCATAACATCATTGTTTACTCTCTCCTCACCAATCAATAATTATTTATGAAGATCAGTGTTCCTTGTGGCAGCTTTGATATCTTATCAAAAAGCCATGTATTAAGCAAACGTCTAGTACCGAAAACTCCTCAATTGTAGCACGATAAACTGAGCCTACAGCGTTGGGGAGATGCGGGAGCTACGCTTCGACGCGAGATAACGACGCCCTGCGGTAGACCTCGTCTAATTTGTTACTCATTGTGCGTCGCGATAGCTATAATGTACCTAGTATTGATAACAGTTCGAAGAAGTGTAAGTATCGCTAGATACGACTTCTTTAAGTAAGAGATTTTAATAATTAAACTCATTTATTAAATATTCAATTCGTTGAAAATAAATTTGTATAATAATGTTGGATTTACAAAACAGTAACAATTTAATTTCAAAGCTTACTTTAATATCAGTCTATTCAAAATGGTAGTATTTTATTGGTAATTTACATAGTTTATTGTTATTTATAATCGCCAAATCCAAACAGGCTTGCAACAAAACGAACTAGAATGCCTAAATTATTGCGTTCAGTTAAACTCAAAGTTATTGTCATCCATTTTAGATCAAGGAACGGCGTTCAACTGCGCGTATCCTATATATAGACACTTCACAATAAATTATAACGAAAGTTTATAGTGTGTTTACTGATCTCCCTTTGGCTTTAGCCCAATAGTGTCAACTGTTAATAGACAGCGCACGTGGCGCGATTTAGCGGCTGCTCCTTTTATCCCTCGCGTCCTCTCGCGTTAAGAGATTTTTCACGATTAATTTTCTAGTGTAGACATTGTCACTTCCATTTGCTGGCAGGGCACCCTTAACAAAAACAAGGATTATGCTATAAGCCCCTCCAGGCTTTGGTATCTAATTTCCTGTTTGTTTTTATTTGTATTTATTTTGTTTATACACAAGCATCGCTACTACGCTAAGTCTTACTGTTAATAGATTAAATGGTATTCGAGTCTGGGCGGACAATTAATTGTTAGTGGCAATTCTCGAGAGACTACAGATAATCGTGTTTCAAGCATTAGCGTTAACACGAAATCATTTATTTTGCATTGCGAAGTATTAATGTCCGGAGTCCGGCACGTCTTAATCTTTATCGTAAAATTTACATTAGCGTATCCTGCAGACGTATCGGATAGGGTCTCATTTATTTCTAAATAAATTATTGATGCATCCTTTTTATCTCCTTCGGGCTTAATTGATTTGTCGCTTGAAGCCGTCCGTATTCTTGCTTCTCAATTACGTGTGGAGCGAGTATCGCGAACTGTCGGACGCTTTATTTATGGTAGGCCAATTGATTGAATTAGTGGACCCCGAGTGCCGAGGCGCTTGCTCGATACTGACCTGTTTCATACAGACGAGAATATATTTCACTAGCACCGCCACTTCATTTTGTAAACGTTTACGTGGACGCTTGAATTGTGTTAGCTTAGCATTTTTCAATTTCTTTAAACACAAGGTTTTGATTCTAATTTTAGAAGTTATTTCTTCCCACATTTTTACAACATAATATAGTTGATAGGGGCGATATATCACAATGACTGCAAAGTCAAAGATAAGTTGCAATATTTAGGGGGGCATAAAGTGCGATGCATATGGGGTGCGAGACCTTGAGTCGATTTCTTGGCTACATTTTTGTCTACTTGTTGTATTTTTGGATCTTGCAAATTTAAAAGATGTATCTTTATTATATTTTTTTTTTGGTAATGTATTTACCTAAGCCTATTTGAATTAAAATTATAGTATACCTCGAAAACTTAAATTACATTTGCGTTACTAGTACGTTACGTCTTCTCCATACCTGCCAAGTATGAGTTTGGAATATATGTAGGTACGTGTTCACATACTTTATTTAATACTAACTGTGCCCGCCAGTTTATTCACATGGGAGAATTTATCCGATCAGGGATAAAAAGTGTCCTAGATAAACTCTGCCTTCCAGTGAAAGTCCCATAAAAATCGGTTAAGCCGTTCGATTAGCCTGCATAAACAGAAAGACAGTATGACAAAAACTTTTAAAAAGTTTGTGTTTTATATCGTGTCAATCATCATGACTATAATATTGCACTTGAGAAAACACAGTTATTTTGAAAACATAGACAGAACGTCATTTTATTTATATCTATTTTATATAGAATAGATTAAAATCCCTGAGTTCGAAACCAGAAGAAATTGTTTCACGTCCAATGTCTCAAAAAATGCTAAGAACACGTTCCACGATATAACGGATTCACTCCATACATGAAAGTCAGAGATAAGCGGGTGTGCAATGCATTCAGTCCGGGGTTAAAAGCCATACAGTTTTTGCCATCGCCCTGGCACAAACGATTGGTTGTAAGTAGAGATGAGCTAACTATAAATTTAGCCGACTAGCTGCAACTCAAATGGCCGACTAGTCGCTGAGTAGGTATAAATGTGGCAGTATGTTCCTACTTCTCTTTACAGTTCTGTTAATCGTTGTTGCTTTCCAATTTATAATGATTAAGTTTAAGGAGAAGAGCTCGTAAAAATAGCCACACGGATCGATCTTCAAGATAAAGCAACTCTTGTTGAAATCAGTTTATGGATAGGACCATCTTAAAATATCGAAATTCTTCTGTGCTTTCAAGCCATTGTTCGCGGATATCATTTGTTTATCTTTGCAATCGTTACTGGTAGTCAGAAGCCAGAAATCTGATATCAGACTTAGGCCGCGCTCAGTTTGGACACGAATTTGTATAGTACGTAAACGTACGATCGTGGTCGTACGAATTGAGTGCGTACACTGAATACGTTTAACTCCGTCAAAAAGGTAGTGATATCGCATTCGTGAAGTCATCTTCGATTGAAGCGCAATGAATAATCTGTATCTTCTAGATAATTCTCTTATAACCAGAAGACTGCGGAGGCGTCTTCGCTGTCGCAGAACCGAATGGGTGCGTGAAATTTATTTAAAAAGAAAAGAATTTGGAGAATTTCATCATATTATTGAAGACTTAAATAATGACCCCATACTGTTTCATGGTTATGTACGTATGAAAAAAGAAATTTAAAATAAATTTGTCTACATCCATTTTTACGCACGAACGTGTTTAAAATTCCCAACGAGTTCGGATTGTTTTCGGACGTCGGAACTACACGCACGTATACGTACGACTATCTCGCATCCAGTATGTGCGCTCCCATAGTACTTGGAACGTTAGGATCGTTCGTGTGTGTTCGTACGTATACGCACGAGTAAAAAAGGCGTTCAAACTGAGCGCGGCCTTAGCGTCGCTCCATGTAAAACACTAGTACCCGGCTGATTCGAAAAGACTGGAAGCCAACCCCAACATATTTGAGAAAAGGCTAAGCAAATGAATGAGACTACACTAAATAGTCTGTTATTAGAAGTAAAGCCCATTTATTCAAGTTAATTCTGGACCTAATTTACTCCGGACATCAGCATGTTTTGTTGAATAGTCGCTTACTAGTCGCTGACCATAAATATGATCATTTGATCGGCCGTCCCCACTAGTTGGCGACTAACCGTCCCATCTCTAGTCGTGAGGCGAGGGCACGTGTCTACGATATGTATCGTGAGCTTCACCTGACGCACATCGCACAGCACTGCACTACGTGACCCGCATCTGCACCACATGGAAGTAAATATCACATTGAGGATTTATCTCTATGTTATACGGAAGGTACGACTTTGGGCCTCAGCCTTTGTGAGCGTAACTTTTTGACGGCTTTTTGATGGGTGTTCTTTTTGCGTAAAGAGTCTTGTTCCACCTTACGTCTTGTAATATTTTGTAGATTTTGTTTTGTTTTTACATGAAATCTTTCTAGAATCACAAACGACGAGAATACTGTAATAACATCCAAAATTAAATCAAGAACCCATCGAGTGACCTATCTGAATCCTTGCCAAAACCTCTTAGCAAAGCCGACGTAATCCTATACTTATCAACTAACTACGGTTAATGAATATTTTAGTAGGACGGAGTTAATGAAGGACGCCTCCTTTGTCCCGGCCACGGCTTGATTACATTCAGACTGACGTAGGAAAGGACTCGGATATAAAACCGAACTGAATGAGCGAATCCGGGTGTAATAAATGTTCGGTTGATGAAGTTAATTACGAAAGGATTGCGCATTATTGCCAATTAAAGTAATGAGGGATGTGCTTTTCTGATGAGATAGTTAAGCATTGTTTTCTGTGTACTTGTTATGGTGCAATTTGCTAAGAATAGTTTTAAATATAATTGAGATGGATGGTTTGAGAAAGTGGTCTGACTGGCTTCTGACCGCAAGAAAATGGAAAAGCCTGATAGACCCCTGGATGAAGAATGGTGATCGAGATCTTCGGCCGTGAAAGGGCGACCATAAATAGTTTTAAATATAAGTTTTTGATATATTCAGAGTTTATCGTCTGCAAAAATAAGTTTACTCGAACAATATAATGAGTAGAATATTAAGTCATTGATTTGATGAAAACTTAAAATTTTACAAAAGCTATATATACATGATTCGTGGAGCTAGAACCAGTTTATTTTTAAACTTCATCCACACTACGTAATAGAATTATGTATATTAAAAATGTACGACAGCTTAAAGTAAGAGGGAACATGTGTTTTTGTTATTTCAATACGTTCTAACTTATACACAACCATACATATTCACCTCATTCGATTGTCCGTTAGCGAAGTAATCGATCACTCGACCATCAAGATAAAATCAGCACCGTGCCATCAGCCTTATCTAGTCTACTCTGTATCAGTGACGTCACCGCCAACGCCAACCGGCAACGTACGTGACTGGCATATGCTGGGAGTCCCAATTGACACGTTTGGGGTAGCCACGTGTACAGAATCGACGCTTGCTAATCCCGGGCTAGATTATTGCTATTATTTTATTTGTTTTGGGATAATATACTAGAAGCAGATGCAGGGAGTATTCGTTAAGGAAAGACGGATTAGAAGAAAGATTATTCAAAAGTGTTTATTTTTAGAAGAAGAACAACGGAAGTTTTGACCTTACCGGGTTGTATTTGTAAACACCCAACAACTTATAATTTAAAAAATACTTACTGAATGTCTTAACCACAAACTTTGACAATATATAAATAAATTTGACATGTAGTTCTATTTTTATTTGACTTATACAAATACTTTATTGGGCATTTTCTGTATGCATTTTGACTTTATAATATTAAAGCGTGTGACTTTATAATATTACGTATAATAAACTCTTTTGCAAAAAAAACGGGCACTTTAGATTTTTTTCTCTACTTCAATGAAGAAGAACAAGAAATAGGTTTTATTAATTTGACGATGTATTGGCATGTTATTTGAAGCATCCTGGCATGATTCTTTACGTTCCAAATTTAAAATTAGAAAAATAATGATTATTGTGGATTATTCTAAAATTGCTTTACTAATGGCGCGAATTGCTGAAACGATTTTTAACTGATTACGATATTTTAAAACTTTTTGGATATTTTCTGCAAATTAAACAATTTAATCTTTCTTTTTACATTAAATACCACTTTTTGATATGAGTGATAAAGCGATAAGGGCCGGTAAAATTATAGCCCTACTTGAAGAAGGTTGTTCGCAAACTTACGTGTCTCAGCGGCTAAATGTGAGTCGTTCAACTGTCCAGAGGACTTGGCAACGGTATCAAGAGACCGGTTCGGTCAAAAGAAGACCCGGTTCGGGAAGAAAACGATGCACAGAACCAAGAGATGACCGCTATTTGGTGAGTCAGGCGTTGTGGAATCGTAAAGCGTCAAGTGTAGACCTGAAGAAGAGCCTTGAAGAAGTAAGAGGAGTAGAAGTTAGCTTGTGGACGGTCAGAAGGAGACTTTTGGCTGCCAATATCAGGAGTTACCGCCCAGCTCGGGGCCCTAAATTACTCCGTGAGCACCGTGTTGCTCGATTTCAGTTTGCTCGGAACTGTGCTTCATGGACTCTGGAGGACTGGAATAAAGTATTGTTTTCTGATGAAGCTAGAATCTCTTTGTGTGGAGAGGACCGACGCCGGCGAGTGCTGCGAAGACCACGGGAATGCTATGCGGAAGTGTGTTTCGAAGAAATCACTCCTTGTAGCGGAGGCTCCGTTATGTTTTGGGCAGCAATTAATTTGACGGAGAGTACGGAGTTAGTTTGCATAGAAAATGGAACATTAAATGCACACCGGTACATAATCGAAGTCCTAATTCCATATGCATAACCCACATTGACTGCACTTGGGGAAGATTCCATTTTTATGGACGACAATGCTCGCCCGCACCGTTCTGGCGACGTGGAAGCGTACATGCAAGAAGTTGGGATCCGTCGTTTAGATTGGCCAGCTCGAAGTCCTGACCTCAAACCAATTGAGCATGTCTGGGATGTTCTAAAGAGACGGGTAAGATCAGTGCAACCTGCTCCACAAAACATCAGGGAGCTAAAAAGAGTCATTGCAGAAGAGTGGGAACGTATTCCTCAAAACGTTATTAAAAACATCGTGGAAAGCATACCCAGAAGGATTCAAGCTGTGATTTTGGCAAGAGGAGGTCACACTTGTTATTAGGTTTTTACATTTGTAACTTTATTTAATTAAAAAAAGTAAAAAAAATCTTGTCTTTATTGCCGACCACTTCTTATTGTTTGGGCGTGTACATCGGTTTTAAAGAATCCGTCGTTTTTTCTCTTTAAATTGCCCGAATTCACTTCACGCGCATTAATTTACACGATTATAAGTATACAAACTACGTCAAAGCAATAAATTTCATTTAATTAACTCAAATCGACCTTAGAACGTAAATTTCCTTAGATGCCCGTTTTTTTTTTGCAAAAGAGTGTATTATGACGTTATGACATTTTATTTTATTTGAATGTTTTGTAAAGAAGTTAGTTCGATAATAAGATATTTTTATATAAATTTTGAATATTAAATGTAAAGCTGTTTTATTATTTAGATCTCTAGGTACAATCTACTCAGAAATAAATCCTATTTCATTCTATTTACTCTAATAAAGGAGTATAAAGTATTTTTTTTATTTTCGATGCATCCATGGAGGCATTTACGGTAGTTTTTGATAAATGTGCATTGGAAACTAGATACGGTAGATACTACTAGATGTGTAGACATGTAGTACTTACATATAGTACTTATCTTTTTTATATGCGTCACGCTTAATATGATTGATCATGCGGGTTGGTGTTGCTCGTGATTCTGTATATTTTCTTCTGTTACCGCCGCATGCGTCCCCATCCCAGGGCGCTGCTGTAGCGATACAGACAAGTGATATAACTATCATCCTTCAAAAAATTATGTTTAGAACCAAAAATCAGTAATTATCCGGTATAATAATTTCTGCAGTGCCATGTCAGATGTAAATCTGCCTCTTTGCTCAGCAGATTGCGGGACAGCTCCAACTTCATCATGAAGATCATAGCGGGGAGGTACGATTCTCCTTTGTTAGGTGATGTTGGCAGTTGTATTCTCTACAACAGCCTTAGGTCTCCAAATAGATTATAAGTTTATTAACAAAGAAATGAGTAATTTTTTTTGTTTTACTAACCCATAATTATGGATTTTAATCCAAAGGGTCGTAGAGAATGTACATATAGGGTTATTTTTTTTTTATTTCAGCATTAAGTCAGTCGACATCACCGATGGCACTTGTGTAGAGTTCAATTGTCGGTGCATCTGTTGAAATTGCGGGAATATTCTAACGAGATCAACATCACCGCTTACAGATGGGGTTAAACGGGAGGCTATCATCAATTTATTTTTCTTTTTCTTGATGATACGCGGCCCTAAAACTCAAGGGTAATTGAAGAAACATAGGACATTTGATTTAAACCTGAAAATCATCAACGCATCAGCACAGTCCATCTCGTGCAAAAATGCGGAAAAAATGTAGGTATTCTTCTTTTTAATTCCGCTGGGAGGCATAGGCAAAACATAATAACCTACCTATCTACAAATATCTAGATATGCACATTTGTCTAGATCAGACATGACAATGCTGTGACTAGTGGTTAGTGTCAAATATGACAAGAGCAAATCAAGATGATTTCAAGCCTGTCATATTTATCTGCGTTCTAAAATCCGGGCTTGAGTGCCTATTTTTTATCGTTCAATTCTTGGTATGGTCTCGTGCGGAGTAACAACGACATCAGCTGCAGAATGTGACCTACTTTATAACCGAACATAGGAATGTACCTAAGTGTACGAGTATATCATGATGACTAACACTTTTTGAAAGCTCGCTCCTGAAACAAGCATGATTTATTTTATTATGAGGTGTGCAGACAGCATGACATTGGTCCATTTAGAACAAGTGTGTCATCAGCGAGGAGGTGCTTAAGCCTTGAATTTTTAAGTAATAATTATTTTTAAGTAATCATGTAATTTTATATAGTTGTGTTTAGGTTTTTACATATTATAATGTTATTAGTGTTATATTAAGTATACCGTTTTTCTGCTGACAGTACTATGTCGTTCACAGTGTTGCTTAACTTCACATGTAACTATACGTGGAGAGCTGTAATTGGCTGTCAAATTTTGTTCACTGTTTCTTGATTCATTTAAGTAGCCGTTGGTCTCCCATGTAAATAAATAAATAAATTTCAAACTAGCGACTGCGTAGATTTCGAAATAATAATAATATTCCACAACTTTTCACAAAACGCCGTCTAGTCCCAAACTAAGCAGAGCTTGTGGTATGGGTACTAGACAACTGATAAACATACATATATATTTCTAAATACATACATATTATAGATAAATTACACCCAGACAAAGAAAAAATTACCGTGCTCATCACACAAACATTTGTCCTAGGTGGGAATCGAACCCACGACCTTGCGCATTGCAGTCAGGGCCACTGACCACTATACCAACGGGCCTGTCCTGTCCTGAAATAATTTATAGCCATTTTCTATTTTTATTTAAAGCACTCCCCAATAACGCAGCTTACTTTAGATAATTTTAGAATTACCCTCAGGTGAGATGGTGGTCAAACGCGGGCCTATTATGAATTAAAAAAAAAAATTGGATCATTAGTTCCGTAGATTACCCCCTAAATACAAACTTACAAACAAATTTTACCTCATAATATAGCTCTTATTTTAACCGAGCTTCGCTCGCGTGAAAATATTTGTTTCAGCAAAAATATGTGGCCTATGTCACTAAGTGATAACGTAGCTTTCTAATGCCTATTGGAATGCCTATTCGGACTTCTGATCGAGATTTGAAGTCGCGAGTTCGAACCCCACCCATTACAGTATTGCCGAGAACCCACTCCAGACACAAGCATATTTAGCTTAGTTGGAGGGGATTAAAAGATTGCTAGTAATGTGAATTCTACTCACAATACTAGTTCTCTTAAAAAAAATGATGAAAGATTTTTTGAAATCTGTTCAGTATTTGGAGTTTATTCGTTACAAACATTCATAAATACAAATCTTTCTCTTGTATCATATTAAGTATAGATCTCCGGTTCCAATACGGACCGTTATTCAATCTGTCTAAAATTTGTCATAAATCTGTTAAATTATCATGTTTTAGCAGTTCGTAGTCTTCGTAGCCTCGCGGCGTAGCGTAGTAGCTTCGTCGTAGTTACGCGTAGTACGGTAGTAGAATAAATGTTCCGTAAGAAATACTTTATCTATACTAATATTATAAAGCGGAAAAGTTTGTTTGTTTGTTTGCTTGAACACGCTAATCTTCGAAAGTACTGGGTGGATTTGGATGCAATTTGGTATGGAAGCAGCTTGAAGCTTGAGGAAGGTTATAGGCTTTTTACGCGACTGCAAAAAATGAGAGTTATGTTTTTACCGTGATAGAATCCACGGGAGCGAAGCCCCGCGTGTGTACTAGTCTATGATAAGTTATCTGTTTTATGGAAAGTTTGTCAGTATGTTTTGCATAGCTGTTAGTAGAAACTTTAATAAGCTATGTTATTACTATGTGTAACTGTTGTAATTACTAATTACACAGAAAAATATGTGAAGAATCTTTGAGATAACTAACTGTGTAATCGTCGTAATTTCAAAAAACATCTTCACAATTAACATCCCAAGCTAATTAAGCACAACTGAGGCTTTATTCCACATACCGTTGTCCGTAAGTAAGTTCTTAACTAAAACAATAACGTTACTTTTTAAATTTATACCAGCAGATGCGGAACATTGGGCCGTAAATGAGTTGATAAGCAAAAGTTTTTAATATACAAATTATTGCAGGCGTGCACTCTGCGAAAATCATTAATATCATCAAGCTTTCCTTGTGCTTCCGGTAGTATGCAAAAGCTGCACGTTACTGAGTCGGCGCGAAATGACAAACTAGAGTGGGGGGCAGTAACCCTCGGACCCTCGAACGGGGAGCTTGTGTCGCCCCGCGCCACAAACACATCGCGATCTCCGCAAACTATAAACATTTACTCACGATGTTATGATTAATGGGGAACTCGGAACTTTTTTATTAATCTTTTAAAGTTATAGTCCGGAAAAGTGTATTTTATCACGTGTACAAATAAACTATGCGGTGTAAAGTGAGGAGTGACGTTAATCAGTAGTGTCAAGCATGACCGCGGCTCCAATTAAAAGAGATAATCTCGGATGGAACCAGTTCAAGTGTATAGTGCTTTTGCATCTTTTGTTGGTTTTTCCGTGTGCGACAAAAGGTAAGTGAAAAAAAAAAAGATAAGACTAGAGTGTATTAACGCGTTCATGTACCTATTTCGCTCCAATATTTGTAGTAGAAATAAATTTTAGCGACGGCTTTGAAACAAATGTTCGCTTTTATTTTGTTTGATTTGTGCTGTTTATATTAGACAAGATAATTATGTCTGGCTTTTTTTTCGTAACATAATAAAAAAACGGATGAAAAACTAACAGGTTTTTTATTTAAGTACTACTTATTTATATAAAAAAACCTGTTCGTTATATAGGTAATTAATTTCCAACTATAATAACTTGATATTTTTTGTCTAATAAGTATCTAAAACTATTTAATTTATCATGATATCTCACACTAATTTGTATTTTATTACACCTACCTCGTATAAATTTAATTGATATTGATATAATATTTCTGCACGTCTCATAAATAAGTAATTTAATGCCGTAGACATTAAATCAGAATAGAATGTTTATTGCAAACATTTAAATATAAAACACGTCACAATAATTTTTTGTAGTTAGATTGTATGTCTTTTTTCATTGCAAATTTATTGGAGACTAGTAGTCGCACTGGATTTCACTCCCTTAGACTTTATAACGAATTCTCGACATAAAACATAACCCTCCTTTTGTGCAGTCGGAAAAAATTCCTAGCCTATAACCTTCCTTCAGGGGAATTGCGGTAGATTTGGTGTGTTCACCGAGTACTTTCAAAGATTAGCGCCTTTAAACAAACAAACTTATCCGTCTTAATATTGTTTTTTTTTAATTAGAATTTTTATACCTTTTTCCCAAAGCTCAAAGTCGGGCTCCGCGTATAAAGGAACACCCAGCTGACACCATAGTTGGCAGGAGCGAGCCTGCCACCCTCCGTTGCGTGTCTGAGGGTAAACCGAAGCCAACAATCCAGTGGTACAAGGATGGATCCCCTCTCGCCCCAACTGATCACCCACATCGAGTGCTGCTTGAAGATGGGCTGTTGTTTCTTAGGTATGTTTTGTACAATCATTACTAATTCACATGTATAATTAAATTATTCTTCTAAACTTCTTCGTGGTGAATGGATTAGCCAGTCAGCGTCGGGAATCGCTGGCTGTACACGGTGCGCCAGACCTATAGTGGCTTAGTAGATAAGTTGCTCGGGGAGGCTCTTTTTATTATATATATCATAAATTAAAATGTCTATCCGTGTTTTCTCACCTGCAGATATTCACATGTTACAAAACGCAAACTTTTATGTCTGTCTGTTCTAACTAATCTCAGGAACGGCTGAACCGATTTTAATAAGAATTTCAATAGGAGATAGAGGATGTTAGAGGGCAATATAAGCTACTAATATACATCCCGGTATTCCCACCGGATCGAGATTTAACTAAACCAACGAGTACCACCCAAATTGAACAAAGTTTATATAACGCCTAATCTTCACTAAATTGCCAATTGCACACTGCGTTTGCATTCTTCTAAAGTGGTGCTGTAAAGGAGGAAGTACCTATTGCCATCAAATAAGCACAGATTTCTACCTTAGTCTGCGAGTTTTAACATAATTAATTCAGAGGATTTGTATACCATAGCCGTCTTTTTCCACCGTCACATTTTGGTCTGGGTTGTATCTAGCCGACGTTCCAAAAGGTTAAAATAGAAACACCTTAGAATATTCGGCTTCCTTTGAAACCAGAGGCTTTCAGCATTTTGTAGTCGACGGCCGTCGGCCACCTCTGAGCAAACAGTAACTTGTATAAAGGTGAAAACTAGCCCTAGATACCTACACGGGATAGTGGATATCTTTCGACTCATAGAGTATCTGAGTAATAGGTTTTTATTTAAGATATAGTAGTAGGATCTGGGTTCATTTACTAGGTCGGAAATTTTTACTTAATTTCCGGGGTTGCGGGAATGTTCTAATGAGATACCGAGGCCCCGGAACGCTAGGGTAACTGCAGGAACAGTGTGGGTATATCGTCAGTGGAAGTCTGACACTCCCTTCCGCCCTACCCAGAACGGGAGGTGTCATTTTATGATTTTCTCACTGAAAAAATGTTGGGCAAAAGTTTTGTTGAGTTTTTTTAATGAATAGGTATAAGTAGCATCACGAATCAGTCACAAGAATGCAACACCCATTCTTTTGATTAGGCATTTTGTGTTGCATAAAGTTTTAATAAATAAATATATATTCTGCCAACTCCTCAGAAAAACAAGCTTGATAAATAAATAAATAAAACTTCCAGATTGAATCACGTTGCGTAATAGCGGCATGATAGTCATAGAAATTGTTCTTTTGCGTCAGCTAAAATATTTAATTACTGCGCCTACATGCCACAGTGCAGTCACTGCAGAGATTCGAATGTCTGCCGTGATAAACGTTCGAAGTTTAATTAATTCATGTTACGCTGTAATTCGAATTTAACATGACAGATCGCGCTACCTATCATTGTTATGACTGGCTTTTGCGGGAGTTACTTTGGTATGAATTTTCTGGTATCGATGGAACATGGATTTGGTAACCTAGCTAGCAATTTTTTCTTAGTGGGAAAATCATAAAATGACTCCTGCCGCTGTGAGTGGAGTGGAAGGGAGTGTCAAACTTCTGCTGACTAAAAACCCACCTTGATCCTTCAGTTTCCTTTGCGTTCCAGGGCCACTGTATCTCGTTAGAATATTCCCGCAACCCTGGAATCTAGCAAGCTGGTTTGCAGGAAAATTGCCAGCATTAGCGTTTTTCAAGCAATAAAATCAATGCCTAAAGCTTAGCATTAGGTTCAGTACACCGTATATGGGGTAATTGATTGCATTCTTTCGAATAGAATGTCCTAGAATTACAATGTAATGATTTCGACCAAATAGTAACTAAACACTTTATACAAAGGATTTTTAAGTTTCAAGAGTATAATAGAACGCATTCAAGTATTAAAATACTGCTCGGTTTTAAGAGGCTACCTATAGCGAAAATGACTGTACGTACTGAAAAAATGCGCTGAAGTATGTGCTTTAATTATAGGCGATATTAAGGGATCTAAAAAAATAATAAAAAAGCGGTATTACGGGATCTTTTACTAGGTTATTGACGTATATCACTATGTACTTGAAAAATCACTTTACCTAATACAGCAAAAAGCTTCAGACACAGCAACGCCGCGTATTTTTCTCGACAACGTAGGTAATAAAAAAGGTTTTATTCAACAAAAGAAGTAACACTACAAGGTAGGTACTTGAAAAGTAATATTATTACGAATACTTTATTCTTGAATGTAATACCGCTGGATATAACGTTACAAAGGCATGAAGCAGAATTAATATAACATACTTAGCGTAATGGCAGTCATATAAAAGTTGTGAGCCGTCGAGCTTACATAAACTTTTCGTGGTTATTGTACTATTTATATGAAAACTTTATTGAATAAACGTTATTGCTGTAAGCGGTGTGAGTTTAATTTAAAGTAATGAAGATTTATGTAAAAGTTAGTGCAATAGATACACTATATACGATATTTTGACAAGTATTTGAAATACAACTATAACGTTGAAAATTTTATAGAAAAAAAAATACGGGAAAATATATTATAGACAGAAAATTAAAGGTATTTTAATATTGATTTCTTTGTCTACAATATTATGATTTTTATCCGTGATTAAAATCATAACAAATGGCTGAATAAAGCTTTGGAAAGCAACATTAAAAAACTAATTAAAATGCATAATGAAAAATCAATGAAATGAAACTAAATACAACACAATAATAACTTGAATAGATACTAGATCCATGGTACCTTGTTTTTGTATATTTTGTAAGTCTTATTTGTTTCGCGTGTTCCCTCATAAAAACAGCCAGACCAATTTGGCCGCAGTTTTTATTGTTGTGTTAATTAGAAGCAGAAAAAACTAAAGTACATGGTGTTTTATTACGCCTTGTCTTGACACGACATAAAAAAAGTAAAACGAAAAGAACTTGCGCATGGAAATAAACCCGTCCAATACGTTTTTTTCTTGTATTGTACTTTTTTAAGAACGGTCACTCAGGGACTGTCTAGCTTTAAGCCAGAGCTTTTGCCTTTTAAAGGTTACCCGAACTATAAAGTCGACCTTAGCATTTATTTAAGAAGCCCACTACTGTAGCTACACTAGCTTTTGCCCGCGATTTCATTCGCATGGAAGGGCTTCCCCGTGTAAATCCCGATCCCGTGGGAATTCCGGGATAAAAAGAAGCTTATGTGTTTTTCCGAAATGTCAACTATTACCTTACCAAATTCCATTGAGATCCGATCAGTAGTTTTTGCGTGAAAGAGCAACAAAGAAACAATTCAAAAGCTATCCCACGGGAACCTTATATCGGGATAAAAACTATTCTATGTCCTTTCCAGGGTCCTAAACTATTTCTATGACAAATTTTATGTAAATCGGTTCAGCGATTAAGGCGTGAAAAGGTAACAGACAGACAGACAGACAGAGTTATATTCGCATTTATAATATTAGTATGGAAGTATGGATGGATACAATACACTAGATCGATTTGACTAGTTTAGTGGCTCAGACTGAGTACCTGAGCCACTAAATTAGTCAAAATCGATACAGTCTAGACATAATAGGGAAATGTGAATGCATAGGTTATACACATACAAGACCGACGATGCCAGACAGCCAAATCAGCCTTTGAATTTCAGATGAACACGACTTGAAATCAAACTTCAAAATCACCTGTTCCAAAGCACTATCCGGAACTGCTACTGTAATTTCATCGAATAAAAATCCTGTGATCCATGTTTTTTAACGTAACCTATAATTTAACGCTACTCGTGCTCCATTCAAAATGCTACCCGTACACTATGACCGATATTGAGTTGATCGTTAAATTGTAGGGTTATGCGAGGAAAAAAAGAAAACGATGAGGGTGTGTATTGGTGCGTCGCACGCAACTCTGTCGGTGAGGCGGTCAGTAAGAACGCCACGCTCACCATCGCTGGTAAGTACTGATTCATTGCGTGTAAGTACGTTTAAATTGCCTGTAAGTACTGCACTTGCACGAGGGGTTTGAATAATCCATGAAAACGTAACGGTAGAAGCACTTTTGTTAGTGTACATTTGATACTGGTATTTTACATAATAGGCGTTTCTATTTGCAGTTTAGTATTCTAATGTGGGTTTTATGTGAATAAAAATCAATCAAACTACGAAACCGTATTTGAATAACACTTAAAGTCCCAATAACATAATAGCTACGTTTGATTTTGATAGCATTGCAGCTCCAATAAAGGTTAGATCCAATTGCCATTTGTCAGTCTCGGTAACAGTCCCCAGCAACTATAATGAGTTTGAAACAGAATCCTAAGTACACTTTACCATTCAACCCTAAACTTCCAAATGGTAGCAATCTGAAACTTAATAATTAAACTGTACCTGTGTCTGCTATAAGTGTTGCAAACTTCGATATTGCCTCTTATGACTTTCTAGATGAAGATACTTAATTGAAATAGCGAAACAGTACTTAAACAGCAGGATATATAACATACACATCGTACTTGCAATTCATTAATGTATAAATTCTCATATGCAAAATTCCAGTTAATATCTCCTCATAAACTGAAAACGTAACCTTTTACCTCATGAAATCGATCTCGAGAAATATATTTACCTGATTCCGATGTTTGCAATGTAACTAGACACGGTTATGCCGCTGTGCGGTACACCACTAAAAGGTCTAGTGAAATCTTTATTTGCTTACTTATCTTCGCTGTGGTCTTTATGGAGTAATGCTATACTTTGTATGTCTGCTATTTTTGCCAGGCTTACAGAAACGATAAGTTGCGGAGATTTTGTGTATGGTCTTTGTTATTGAATATTAGATAGATTACTTTAAAGATTATTATTAGAACTTAAAACGGGATATTTATGTGTATTTTTTGTTTTGAGTTTCCGATATTTCGGCACTGTTACAAGTGCCATGATCACGGATGAACTGAAGTAATTGCGGGTGCAAGTTTATGGGCAGACAAATCGGTCTACCCTCTTTCTCGTTCGTTTTCTGTTAGCGACACCGCTACCACTGTCATATGTATCACCAAATACTCGATTCTGTTCCCGAGACACAAAACTCACCGTGTCGACTCGCGAACTTTCTACGGAACTTTTTCGGTTTTTACACATTTGAACCACTGGATTCCAGGCCCTCGACAGTTGAAACCCATCCTCCCGGTTGAAATTGTCGTATTTGTCGTACACATGGTAAATATCCCGTTTTAAGTTCTAATGATACTCCCGTTTTAAGTTAGCTTAAAAACTTATACTTTAAAGATTGTTTAGAAAGTAAAGGTTTATACGAAAATATAACACATAACTGTCTGTTTGTTATATGCATGGGTGTATTGTATACCTACATTATTTGACAAATATAAAAAATAGATAACTTACACAGTAATCTTTCTTTTCCCTTAAAGCGATTTCTTTTTACAATTTTTAAATAAATTAAAACTAATTTAAACTTACCTACAAACTAAAATAGAGCATCGAGAAATTCGTTTAAAAAAAATAGTATATTATGATTAGAATGTGAAAAGGTAAATATCGTGTTAAGAAGAGCTTATGAAGGTATACTTTTATAACCTGCCTGTTTAATTTTGCTGCACAAAAAGTTTTCATTCTAGTGCTTCGCGACGACTTCAGAGTTGAACCTCGAGACGTGAAAGTGGCCAGTGGTGAACCAGCCACGCTAGAATGCTCCGCTCCTAAAGGCGTCCCCGACCCCGGTGTGCACTGGACGAAGGACGGCCAAACTTTAGATGTAGAAGTTAACGGGAGGTAATTAATTCTGGACTTCGAACTTCGTCGACTATTTTGGTACCACATTGTTCACTTTGCATAAATATTGTCTTGTTTAGTGTAGCCAATATTTTAATGCGGAGAGTAACCAAACAACGTAATTTATTTCGCGTGTTAACGTTTATTGGCTTAACGATCTGCCTGAGGCATGTGTTTCGTTTCGAATTTGAGTTTCAATTATTCACGATCCTTGAAAATCTTTGGTTCCCTTCGGTCTTATTAAGTTGATAAACAAATAGTAGACATAAGTTAACTTACGTTTCTTAAATTGCATTTTATTTTCAGGATAATGATTGTCAATGGTGGTGATCTGAGAATATTAGAGAGTCTTCCAGCAGATAGTGGCGTATATAGGTGTGCAGCATCAAACGTAGCCGGGGAAAGACAATCTCGCCCTGCGACGCTGCTCGTATTACGTAGACCACATTTTCTCGTGAAACCTAATAACATAACGGCATTAATCGGCCAGAATGTTGAATTTCACTGTCAGGTAATAAAGTAGAAAATTAATCTGCTTATTCATTAGACTTGGTAACCGCAAGGCGGCTAGTTTTCTTTTAGATTACGAGTAATTGAATTTAATTCTGATTTATTTAGTTTTTTTCGCGGGAGAAATCATCAATTGACTCCTCCTGCTTTGGGTGGAACGGAAGGGAGTGTCATACTTTTTCTAACTAAAAATTCATTCTGTTCATTCAGATGTTCCTTACGTTGCGGGGCCACAGTATCTCGCTAAAACATTTCTGCTAAAGCTTGGTCTATCTATCACATTTTAAATAATTTTAGGCATCACCAGAATCAGATGTGTCAGTGACGTGGTCTCGAGACAACGGCTCATTATCGCCATACGCGATCATTCGTCGAGGATCTCTTAGAATAGATCGCGTCGTTGCTACTGACGCCGGCACTTATTCTTGTAGAGCTGAAAGCCAAGCCGGGAGCAGCGCTGCATCAGCTACACTTACCGTTAATTGTAAGTAATTAATTGTTACATTTTTGATCTTGACTTAGACTGGTGAAAATGCAGCTTTAACAACGATTAAGGCTGCATTTTTGCGTGTCTAAGCATAGTTACTTATTATGCTTGCTACAACTTCGTTGGTATTTAACTGTCCTTATTTTCGTACAGAGGATCTCTTTACTTGAAAACACAGCTTTAGAAGAGATTAATAGTATAGCTCTGCAGAGTTTCATGCATTCAGTAAGATGTTGAAATAACATTAGTTTTAACTAACTTCCCAATTTTGAATGAAAATCTTTGCTTTTTAGCACTACCTCATTTCACACGAGTGCCTTCAGATCAAACAGCCTGGGAAGGAGAGGCTATATCATTTCAATGTGAAGCAGAGGGTACCCCACCACCTGTAGTCTTTTGGACTATGGAAGGGTCCCAGGTGAGAATGATATTCATACTAATGTTATAAATGCGTAGCTCTGTCTGTCAGTTTTCATGGTTAAACTACTAAACTGATTTTTATGATATATGGCATGGAGATAATTGAAGACCTGGGGTAAAGCACAGGCTACTTTTTTAAAATTCTTAAGACCTGAAATAGACTTCGAAAATGTGTACAAAAAATCTTTAACAAAGTAGTGGACAAACGCTTGGTAAAAAAATTACAAAAACCACTTTCTACAACTATCTGAATTATTTGTCACTGTTATAACTTTCCTTTATATATTTCGTCATTCTTCTTGATTTTTCTCTTTCCTGCTCTTTTATTTTTGTGAATGTACCAGCGTTTCTACAAAATTCTATGTTTTTCAGGAATTAGTGTTTCCAAAATCAGTTCATGGTACTGGGTCACTGTACTTAGACAGGGTAACAACCCAACATGCTGGACGGTTGACGTGCGTAGCTGTTAGTGCAGCTGGGAGTGCTTTGCATACCGCCACACTACAGGTTAGACCTCAAATCTTAACATTTTTAACATTAAACATAGTGTCTAGATTTTTTATTCGAGCAGATTCATCATCAGTCACTTCTTCTTTTTAGGTATTAAGAAGGGAAGCCAATTCGTTCAATAGTGATTTGGAGTCTTCATCGCCATATCCGGAGTTGTCGAAGCATCAAAATCATCAGCCGATGACACAATATGAGTTGGTTCAGGCTCGGCGTTATTTACAACAGGATGTTCTTGCTTTGAGAAGAGTGGAGGGAATATCTGCTACTACTGTTAAAATTGTTTGGGATGTAAGTACATTTATTTGAGTATAATGTTTTGAAATGCGTGTACTATGCTACATCATATTAATTGTTATTTTGTTTGTAGGTGTTAACGGACTACAATGAATATTTAGAAGGGGTGAAAATATGGTTCAACGGTACCTCACTCAATCGACAATACGTTTTAGAAGACTACCTACATTCCAATATATCTTATAAAGAAAGTTTAGCTGATTTTAGGAAGTATGAAAATTTTTCAATGACCACAGTTCACAATAGTGGGTCTTCTAGTCATATTTTAACAGGCCTATTGCCGTACGCTCAATATGATGTATTTTTAATGCCATTTTATAAATTGTTATTGGGTAAACCTTCTAATATGAAGAGCGGGGTTACTGAAGAAGACGGTAAGAAAGATTTTGAATTGAAATGCTAACTGTAGCGTAAAATTAAGGCATTACGTGTAACTACAGCGTTAGATGAATGTATTGTAGTTCCGACGGAGCCACCGCAAAGCGTCACAGCGGGAGTGATAAATGCGACGTCAGCGTGGATTCGGTGGGATCCGCCGCCCCCACATACATGGAACGGCGAGCTTTCCGGTTATTTGGTCAGTACAAAATAGAGGAATACAATTTAAATATTGACATTTTATTTTGTTGATTATAATTTATTGGTTTTGTTTTAGATTGAGGTTCGAGTGGGCGGTAGTAGTGGGGGTCGTGTAGTTGGTCAGATGTCACTGGGTGCTCGTACCAGAGCGGCCGCGGCGAGCTCCCTGCGCGCCGGCGGGCGGTACAGCGCACGCGCCGCCGCCGTCACGCGGCGCGGACACGGCCCGTTCAGTGCGCCCGCGCACATACACATGCTACCCACTCAAACGCAAAGACACTACGTACAGTAAGTACCTCATTTAAAAATATTTTTCACGTCTCTGATTCCAGTTTATTGCATGCAAGCGATAAAACGCTTTGGATAAATAAATGGACTATACAACGTGTAACGGAAACCCCATATCTATCCAAAAGGACTGAAGACAACATCCGGTATGGAGTCTCTATGCAAAGTTTCAGCTCAAAATAAGTGACTCACAGAATTGACCCCAAATTATCGGTTTCATATGTTTCTTGAATACCAATAATAACAAACGTGTCACATCACTATGAGGGTCATCACTTTCCACGTCACTTGCCAATAAAACGATAATTCTCTTCGTTCTTCTTAATTTGAAAAATTCGGTCTCTGGTATCAATGTATTGAAATTTCTAATAAGCTCCACACATGTAGACATAGGATTACAAAACCTTTCTAAATCGTTTGTTATCATCCAAAGAAGCCGTGCATTCGGTATGTATATACCCTTTAAATTACACGTTATATAACATATTATTTTTGAAGTCAACAAATGAGTTTCTTCATACTGAAGAACATTCCAGGAAATTTTGCTTTGACAATTTATCTGGAAACACTTCACCAGCAATCGTTTTCTACAGCATCGCAATATACGAAGCGGCATGAAAATAAACATTTTGTTTCAGAACCGAACCATCGACGGACAAGGCGATAGTGTCAATGTTCCAAGAAACTTGGCTGCTGGCATTATGTCTAACTTTGTTAGTGTTAGTACTAGTCGGCACTGGAGTCATTGTTTATATAAGGCGAAAGCAGACGAAACAAAGGAAAAGCCAAAACACGACTGGTAAGATGAGTCACGACGAGATCTATTCTTGTATGAACTAAGACGTGTTTGTCTATCTAGGATTAAAAATATATTTTGCAGGTACAGCTATCGTCAATGCTCAACAATGCCTTTTAGGTAAAGAAGCTGTTTGGCTTAGAGAAAGGCCAATGTTTGAAGGCTCAAACGAACCTAGGATAGAAATTTTAAATTGCCACCAAAGTCTTTTACATGGTAAGACAAATCACATCTTAAATATAAATTATTTTTCAATTCATTAGTATTTCTTTAACAATCTTCCTCTTTTAGGTGGTCATTCAATAGGTACTATGGCTATGGAAGCCGAGTACAGTCTTCCACAACATACAAATGTGATGAATCCAATCCCAGAAGAACCTCAACTAAGAAGACTACAACCAGAACCATACGCGTCCAGTGCTATTTACACTGAGTTAAATTATCAGGTTCGTATTCTTTTTTTTTACACATATTTACGTTTACTTCGTAATCCTGTATCTGTTTTTTTTGTATTTGTTTTATATTTTTTATTTGATTTCAAGTCTAAGCTCTTTATTAGTGAATTCAAATTGTAGGATCATACAGATGCAGAGGATTCATGTATGAAGTGCGCTGTAAGTCCAGGCTCATATGACAATAGCATGGTCAGATCATATGGAGAAAGCAACCAATACTCAAACGAAGAATGCTCCACATGCTGTCGAAGTAGCAGTTCCACCCTCACAAAAGACTACAGTGAGATGACAAAATGTGGGAATGACGACGAAATGCAAGACATGTCAATAGAAGACTGCCCCTCTTGCAAAACAAATCATTCAAGGTCTTCAAGCCATCACGATGGCCATAAAGATTGGGCCATGGCTGAAGTAGAGTATGACTACCCGCAGTGGCATTGGTTAGGAAGAGAGAATACTTTTAGACAGCCAAATCAAGAAGTGAGGTACGCAAGTGAAGGGAGAAGCGATCAGGACTGTAGGATGAATTTATGTGATATTCTGCCACCACCACCTTACGAAAGGTAAGAGATAAATTAAAAATACACAACAAATTACTAGAAAAACATAACTTATTTCATCTCAGTAATTCCTTTTAATCATTTGCAGGGAATCACCATATCGAGAAATGCACGCATTCACAAATCACTCAGGGACATCAGGTTGTTCAGGTCATACATATAGAAGTTAATTGAATTGTAAATTAATATCACTAGGATGTAATACAAGCAATATTACTTTATAGTGAACTGTACAAATGTATAAAGGATTTTGCATATTATGATCGTTAAGGTAAAGTGGGATACCTGTTACACCACCGCGTAATGCAATAGTGCGATAAGAAAATGTTCCAGCTAGAAAATATTCTTACGTATAAAAATAGAAATGATACCAAATACAACGGTTTAATAATCGTTGAGGTAAACGATTTTTCGACGAGGCTAGCATCATTACTTCTCAAAAAAAATCGCACAACTTTGTAGCAAGAATTTTAAATTATATAAACATTTTAGTTTTTAACTTTCTGCGTTACTTGGTTATTTAATAGAAATCTCTTACAGGATGCGTAGTATATATTATTTATTTACCAAAACTGTTGTAATTTATATTCAATAAAATATCTCAATATTTAGTATCTGTATAGGTACGCGGCGGTGTGATAGACGGCTTTCGAAGATTGTAGTTCTTGTGGATGTGTTTACAAATAGACTGCTATGTAACGTAATGTAGGCATTAGGTTTTCATCTTTCTCTAGTGACTGTGATATAGTATAATTTCGTATTCAAATTTACGTTTTATGTAAATATTTTAAAATGTTTGATATCCTTATACAATTTTATCATTGACGTATTTATTGAGTGTAGCGAGTTAGGATTTCGAATAAGAACCAAATTTTTCAAATGTATATTTTAAACAATCACAGTTGTATATCATTTTGTACTAAGACAGAATTCCTACACTGTATCGGAAGGTAATTTGTACTTTATAAAACCAGCTTAATTAAAACTGGTCAATTTTTATATATGTTCGTTTTATTTTAACATCCTCGGGCAGTTTATAGGTAGCCGCGTCATTAAATTCGTGATGAGTTGACCTTTTGATCTTAAAGAGGAGTCGAGACACTCTTGACAGTTATTGTTTCCTTAATTAAAAACCCAAATAGGACTCAGTATTATTTTAATGGATAGCAAAATATTATGTAAGACTTTTAATCCTTTATTTCAAAATATTGACGCAGAATGTTATTATCAAGACCATAGACCGGTGTAAAAAATAAATAGAAAAAAATAATAATAATGATTCTGCCTATTACGTTTTACACTACTGGGACACAGGTCTTCTTTCTATGAGAGGAAATGGGCTGTAATCTACCAAGCGGGGTAAATAAGGGTTGGTTAATGTCAAATTTCTTCGAATTTTTGGTAGAAGAACATGCCGGCTACCTAACGATATTTTCCTTCATCGACTTGAGAGAAAGAAAGAAAAAGTATTTATTCGACACATGCCACAAAGCACACAACACAAAGTAGGTATTCAAAAGGAAAAAAACCAAATAAAAAAAAAATATAAGGAAAAAAAACAATTTAAGTACATATTTGCATTTACAAGAAAATAACTAATTACGTGTGCCTCGCGACTGCGCCAAAAAGACTCGGTTCAGCTATATGCCAGACAACTAGTGCCTGACGCTGGTTTTCATCCGGACCTAGTGGTGATAACAAAAATTAAACAAAGTAATGTGCTTGACTGGGTTGGAACCCACAACGTGCTTCTCGCAAGGCGGGCTCATTACCACTGGGCCACCACTGGCCGGGTGTAAACAAACTAAACAAAGAGAATGTAATACACTATGTTTTAGGTGTCAAACTCTCGTAAATTCTAAAAAGTAATACAAAGACAGAATTACGATATCTTTTATATCTTGACAGCTGCTGTTCACCAAACTTTTACAGCCAGCAAACAAGGAGGGTAGACTTGCAATTAAAAATACTTTACAGTGCAATAAACTCGCGAATTGCTTGTAAATCGTCACAAATGAATGGTAACGTTTCCACTCAAAGAACGAGTTACCTACAAAGATTTAATACTGCAATAAAAGTTTAATTAATTGATACTTTCAAAATAACTCCTGTTGTTAGCGGTTTATTTATTGGGCAACATGACATGCAGGATTCGTAGCTATCACGATATAACAAATATCAAAAGTTATGTTTATAATTGAAATAGTATCTGTACGAAAGTTAAAATGGTACCATCAATAAATGATTTAAGAAGACCAGTTCAGCTGTATTGTAAATTTATTAAAGAGGTTCCAAAATCCAAAAACCTTGTCTATGGTCAAATTATAACTGAAAAAGATATGTGGCTTATTACTTATTTATTGCCACGGCTTATTTTTAAGTTTTATATCTCCGTGTGTTTAGTTCATCTCATCGTACCTACAGGGTAATCTCTTAAAGAAAACAATAGTTCTCTATAAGAGATTGCCCTGTGCGATAAAACGTAAATAAATGTTTGGCCCGTACTTATCAAAAGGAGAACAGGAAAAATTCAAAAATAAAAAGCGTTTTTACTCCAGATATTTTACAAAATAATATTATTTAAAAAAAAAACACCTTTTTAAAGCATATGTGGTCCCATTGCAGTGCAACCGCCTCAGTCAATCTTGTCAGCAGTCTTCTCTCATCAAGAATGAGTCGAGATCTTCATGTCAGCGCTTTCTTAAATCTACCTACTTATTTAATTTCTCCGTAATATCTGTTTTAAAGATAGCCATTAATTAAAAATACGTCGATAAACGTATGGCTGCAAAACTATTAGAAACTTTTTATCGCTAATTTATTACTATCCCCGTTCAGCCCACAGGCTTTAATTAAGTCGAGGGACATAGTTATGACCCCAATTTTAACGTTAAGGGTTGTGATTGCAGTGACTATGCAAGTTTGACCCCCGATATTAACCCCACTTTTCGTTCTCAATTTATTAAAAACTAAACATATAATACAATAATCATGATAGACGATATCATGTTCGTACGTAATAGTCTCATTAGGAATCGGATATAAAAATCACAATAGTTTTGTACTATTTTTGTCTCGGTTTATAGAAAGTATGATTAACAGTACTGTACTAACATATCACAATTAGCCTACAACCTTCTCACTGCTAAACTCATTCCTCTTTTCTATGAGAAGTAATGGGCCGTATTCCTCTACGCGGGCCGGATTGATCCGATCCGATTGATCCGGATTCGCAGCCGGATTTTTTGTTCCTAGGACTTGTTATCACCGTTTTGAGAACAGTGGTGATGTTTATTAAAAAACGTAAAGTGCCTCACTAGTATTGAACCCACAACTTACAAAGCGTAAAGCCTGGTTTATATTTCAATAAGTACAGTAGCGAGTTAACTTGCGTCATCGGCGAGTTAAGTTGTTATTATAGTTTAAACGGCAAAAAACGAGTTAAGTAGTAAGTTTTTGATCAAGTACGGCCTGTTCTGTACTAATGATTGAGTATAATTATTTTTTCTGTTAAAGAATCATGATGACAGCAGAATTAATAAAAAAATATATCATCATCATCTACTTAGCCCTTTTCCCAACGATGCCAAGCTCGGTTTCTAGTATAACCGGATTCAGTACCAGTGTTTTACATGGAGAGACTGCCTATCTGACTTACAGAACCCAGAAGCTGGGTAACACTTTGGCAAGACTGATGTCAAATACCTGGCTACTGGCTTCTAACAACCCGTAACCACTACCGAAGTTATACAAATGACAGCTCGAACCCAAAGCTTGATGAATCTCGATTGCCACCCATCTACGGACCAACCTTGGCAGTCGCTCCTTAACCTATTATTATGTAGCCATGAGCTCCTGCTCAATAAAAAGCATATAAAAATGGGAGGTATTCCTCGAATCGCTACCATTTTGGAGCGCACCTAATGAAGCGCTCCTTTTTTATTCCTCGGAGCGCACCTTTTAGTAGCGCTCCTTTTAGTAGCGCTCCTTTTAGTAGTGCTCCTTTTAGTAGCGCTAATAACGGCAAAAAAATAATAAAAAGCAAATAGAACAGTAACATGACGCAATGGCATATAAAACATTAACAGCCTTACCACCGGCAAATTACTAACAGAATAAAGAACGAATGAAACCTTCCACAAAACCAACCCCTTCCCAACATCATCTCCAACCTTCAGATACCATTACAACCATATGAAAAGTGTCCCCGCAATTACACAAGTAATCAGCTTTCCTCGTAAATAACTAAGGTCTTGCATGGTAGCACCGCAGGCTGTGTCCAAACGGAGGGCGTTGCCATGACAACAGGTTTCATACTCACCCTAGAGTGCACCCTTGTTATTAATACCCGTAATAATTAAACTTGATTGCATTTCACACCAGGTGCTGAATGACTAGCAAACTAATAACTGTTTGAATAGAAGGTGTAATTTGTATTGTGAGATTAAGACGTTTGAGAGCAATGATTAAAATTGTTACGAAATCTTTTGATGGTGTTTTTCTTATAGGACTGAAATTAAGGCAGAAATACTACAAAGTCTACAAAGAAATTCTAAGCTTCAAACCGTTTTTGAGGAGTCTGTTATTGGATTTTTTTTTATATGGACTAAATAGATAATTATATTCTTTATTGTACACCATAACAGAATTTAATACGGAGTTAACAACTACAAAGGGTGTTACAATGGGCGGTCTTATCACTGAAAGCGATCTTTTACAGACAAACTTTACTAGCTCCTGCTTATGGCTTCGTCGTATGAAAAGGTTTTTATTGAAAAATAAAATAACCCTGTTTCACTATCTACCTCTCCACACTTCAACCACATTGATCCGTTGCTCTGATTCGACGTGAAAAAGAGCTACAGACAAACAAACATACCTTTGCAATAATATTATGAATGTCGTTTTCCCTGTTATATCAAGGCTTTCGCAAATTGAAAAAGAACATCAGATATCAAGTAGGCTTTTCATTTCATTGAGGTAATAAGACAGAATTCAATCAGCGAAAAAATCGTATTCACTTACCGTCTCAATCAAAATAAAACCTCCTTCGCATATTCAGTTAAAATAAAAATCAGAATTCAGTTCATACAAAACAGAACGTGACTTCTCTCAAATCATATTTCGAATGCGCCTCCACATTTTTTTTATTAATCAGCACGCCCTCTGTGGGGCAATTTTGTGAGTGAAGAGCACTCCTCCGCGTCCCGGAGTCAAGAGCCAGCGTGACAGAGAAAAATTGAGAGGGATACGCGCTTTGCTGGAGTGACAAGGAAAAAACAAATGAATGTCGGGCCGTTTGACGTAAATGACGTTGAGGAAGGCAGACAGTCTGCCATGATTAGAATCATTACTTATGCACGAACACTTATGCAAACATGTTGATAGTAAGTTTTTGGCGATTGTGTATTGTATACACAAACCTTAAGCTATCTCTACACATTGCCCTAATGTGATATTACTATAAGTCACAATTATTGGCATATGGAAACTAAAAAAAATTGTCTATCTGTCGGTCTGTTTTTTTTTATTTTTCCAGGCCATATCTGGAAGAGCTGATCCGATTTTAACGGGAGAGCTATAGCCTACTTTTTACCGCGATTTCACCGCGGAATGGGAATTCCGCGGTAAAATCCAGATAATGTGGGAACGTAATCTGGATTTTTGCAGGGAAAAACACGTAGGTAAAAACGACACGCCAACGTTGTTAAAAACCTTATTATGTACACTTTTTCTGTAATCAAGTTCGTTTAAAAAAGGACTAAACATAAACTCATGATAAAATAGAATATAATAAAATACAATTTCTTAATAAATGCTTGTTTATAATCATAATAAATACATTATAAACCTCTCTTAGCCATCAAGATCCTCCCACATAGATTCCCACAGGGAACCTTTTAAACCTGTATTTATTAAATTCAAAACAGCAAAAAGCGTTGTAAAAACTGGACATTCAACTCAGACGACTAAAAGCCAGACATAGATATTTCAGCTCTATCAAGTACAATACAGCACAAATTAATTGACTTAGATAAAAGCTTGTCTGACAACGTTAAAATATATTTCACCCAGGGATATTATAATTTGTGATCATAGAGTAATGTGTGAATGGAGTGCTACTTTGGAGTCATGCTAAGTTATAACCAAAATTTATTGTTTGAACTTGAAGTAGTTTTTATTTTTATGAAACATGTGCCATACTGATTTAATGTATATTGTTACCTATAGAGGTAAATGGAATCGGATGAAACTTGACACCCTTTTTTTTGAGAATAGGTTCGCGTTTGACCACTATCTCACTTGATGATAAGTGATGATGTGATGTAAGATGGAGCACGCTTACCTAAAAGTAACCTATTCACTCTGGACTTAAAGACTCCTAGGTTGTAGCTGTCGGGAAACACAGACTCCGGCAGGGAATTCCACTCCTTAGCCGTCCGCACAATGAAGGTATTCCCAAATCGTTTTGTGCGTATGGGTGGGATGTCCACCATGTAACGATGGCACTTCGCCGTTTGTCTCGTAGTCCGATGATGGAACGGGCTTGGCGGCATTAGATTGTGTAATTCCATCGAACACTCCCCGAAATGTAACCGATAGAAAACCGATAGACTTGCAACTCGTCGTCGGTGTTCAAGGCTCTGGAGCTTTGAATCGACCAGTGCATCGTTGCCAATGAGTCTCTTGGCCCGCTTCTCGATAGACTCAAGCGCGTCCAGTTGGTATTTCGCCTTTTATAGGTATTTTGCCCTTGATAGAAATGTATCTGAATATGGTTGCGGCTGATAAGGGTCTACCATCAGTTTTATTTGCCAGCAAAATCTAGCGCAGTCCTATAGTACTAAAACTTATGGTCGCAGAGAAGTATAATAGTGCGAGGAGCTACATGGATTTTACCGGGACCTGATGTAAATCATATTACATGTTTAAGAGGTTCTCGTATCAAAATAATAAAAGGTTATCTGTCACTTAGAATGATGTGCATAGCTGTAAGTGATATATTTGTACTAAATCTGAAACCTTAGTCGGCTTATATTTTATTGCATTTGGAAATATATCGTTGTCGTCGTTGGTGTGCATTGCATTGCATAAATAAATAAAATACCCAACGTGCGCTTGACCGCTCCATTCATTATTCAGTCTGTGACTACAACACAGCTGTCTGCTGTAATTTAGTTAACATTTTCCTTTTAAGAGATCTTAAACATTATTGAAAATTTGATTTGATGAGACACCGAATTTGCATAGTTATCATATTTGTAGTTTATTCAGTAATTTTAATTGAAATGTAAATTTCTTCATGAGTAAAAATAGATAAATCTTCATCTAGAAATATAAGTGATTTTTTAAAGATAACCGATTCTACCACTGGGCCACCACTGCTACATAATTAACAGGTTGGGGAAAAAGTCTAGATATAATTTATAAATACCTAACATGAACAACATAATTATAAACTAATAAGGCAGATAGGAATGTTGTAAGTAAAGACGAATAAAAGAGAAAAGTAGTGAAGTTTTACGCACACGCACACCTTACCAATGCGGGCAACACATTTTCTCGAACTGTAGAAGAAAAATTGTACCTGGCAGACGACTATAGGCTCACTTAGGGCGTAGGGTATGTCACCGTCTGGTAAAGACCAGGCCGAGTCAAGGACGCGTCATGTTCCACGCGCGCTTTAAAGAACAGTCAGCAGTAATGACAGGGCCATTGCTTGCCGGGGTTGCGGAAATGTTCTAACGAGATACCGCAGCTCTGTAACGTAAGCGATTTGCTTCGTTAGGCTTTTCAGTCGGTAAAAGTCTGTCGCTTTACCCGGAGCCGAAGGATTCATTTGATGATTTTCCTCCAAAAAAAGGGATACAAGCGTAATGTTAACGTTTAAATATAGAAACCACACAATTACATTTACGCGTGGGTTTCTTGCGATGTTTTCTTCCAGTGTTCAGAGATAGGGTTGAACAGGTTTCCTGAATGCCTTTTCGTTAAACAAGACAACATCGGTATTCATTCGTATTCGAATTAGCTTTCATTGCCATTCTATGGCGAAGTCTTAACTGCATATTTAGATATTATTCCTGGTATGGCTGGCATCGACAGTCGATTCATTTATCTTTACTATAATAATATATAATATTATAAAGCTGAAGAGTTTGTTTGTTTGTTTGTTTGTTTGTTTGTTTGCTTGAACGCGCTAATCTCAGGAACTACAGTTCTGATTTGAAAAATTCTTTCAGTGTTAGATAGCCCATTTATCGAGGAAGGCTATAGGCTATATATCATCACGCTAAGACCAATAGGAGCGGAGCACTAATGAAGAATGTTTCAAAATCGGGGGATTTTTTTCCACGCGGACGAAGTCGCGGGCGGAATCCTACTATCCTACTAATATTATAAATGCGAAAGTTTGTGAGGATGGATGGATGTTTGTTACTCTTTCACGCAAAAACTACTGAACGGATCTTAATGAAATTTGTTAGGTTGATAGTTGACATTCTGGAATAACACATAGGCTACTTTTTATCCCGAAATTCCCATGGGATCGGGATTTGCGCGGGAAAACCTTCCCACGCGTACGAAGTCGCGGGCAGAAGCTAGTTTATTATATAGAAAGGGACCGAGGAAAATGGATGGATGTTTGTTACTCTTTCACGCAAAAACTACTGAACGGATCTGAATGAAATTTGATAAGTAGATAGTTGACATTCTGGAATAACACATAGGCTTCTTTTTATCCCGAAATTCCCACGGGATCGGTATTAACGCGGGAAAATCCTCCCACGCGTACGAAGTCGCGGGCAAAAGCTAGTTATCTAATATTTCAAAGTGCTATATTATCTGCTTTCACCTTTTGATGCAATTCTCATGTCAAGAGACATCTGTTCCGAGATTTTCAAAACGTATTCAACAACTCAATCGTTTAATTTAAAAAACTGAAGTATCTAACAATAGCTTTTGTTCCAGACTGTACCTATGGTTAGGACGATATAACTTAATTCTGGTTATTTACTCCTCTCCCTGGAGCTAGTTAATCCAACTACATGATTGAAGATAGGCCATATTCTATTACCGTCAGCTCCTGTAAGCAAAATTAATTATAGGAACATGTTACGAAACCCGACAGACTTATAGCTCAAAATAATTACTAGACTAACCAAGATATTATGTCCTGCTTTAGCAGTATGTGTACTTTATATGGTATGAATTATTTTAGACTGTGTTTTTGGAAGATCCTGGCATTCTTCAGTATCAACAAAATTAAAACTTAGACGGTTTATTACTTACGGCATCTGCAGTCTTCGAAAGTCACGAACGTCGGACAATAATTACAAAAAATTGTCTGGAAAATTATGAAACAGTGAGCGCTGGCGAAGGGTGCATGAATTATCCATTATAAGGACGACTGAAAGTACCTTTGGAGCCATAATTCGTACTCGTTTCGTACGGGGTTCCGTAGGATATTTATGGCGGTAGATAAGGCCTACAGATGGCGGGTCTACGGAGTTTTCCTCCCCTAATACTTGTTGAGTTACGGTCCCAATTTCCAGTTCTGCACTTCAGGTGTAACTCCCCAATCGTTGGTTATCGGCTCTGCGAGGTATCTCACAAAGTTATTGTTCCACCTTCTAAGTGGAATTTCGTAAGGCATATTGTCACGGAAGAGGTCTTTATGCGTTTAATCTTATCCAGCAATAAATTTGTAGAGAAATTAAAGACTTACTTTGCTCGTAAACCGATCTAGTTAGGGAGTAACTCCTGAAGTTATGAGAGACATAATGTTTGAGTTATTAAACGATTCATGTGACAATCGCTCGTAATTTTGATATCTACAATGATCCGTTTGAAATATGATTTTATACGAGTAATTCATAACTTTATAGATTATTCACACTAATCACCAATTTCCTAATATTTTCAAAACAAATGTTCCCTCAAAGCCGATACACAAATGATCAAACATAGGTAATTACTATTGTCTATAAAGTTTAATTTAAAACCAATTAAGGACCTAGTATTAGTCACGCCGAAAAAAAAAAAACGAACACAGAATTATGACATCGGCGTATATCGTGACGTCACGCGATGGTAGAGGTGCCTGTTTTTCGGTGATTTATGGTACAAAGAGAACCATGACTAATACCGAGCTTAATAGGTGCTTTGTCTATGAAAGCATTGTTTTTATTTATTATTCCGTGGATTTGTTAAGGGAATTGAAACATATGAGATAGAGATAGCGAAATTGTTGTTTGGTTTGTTGATGTTTAGTGGCCCCAGTTGGGCGTTTTGTCTTTTTCTTTGCAAGTGGAGTATTTTATTCGGCGGAACTGCTTTCGCTTTTTCTGTTGTCACAAAATTTTATTACGTGAGAGAAAGATAGTATTGTATTTTAGATTTAGAGTATAAATATTTATTTGTCTCATTCCCTACGGTAAAAGGTGCAGACCTTTTACCGTATACCTATAGCTTGCGGGAATGTTCTAACCCCGGACCACAAGGGCAACTGAATGAGTAGGGTGAGTTTTAAGTCAGTAGAAGTCTGACATTCCCTTCCACTCCACCAAAAACATTTGGTGATTTTCCCACCGACGAAAAAAGATATACCTATAATATTATTTATCATATCATAGTCGGAGACCAAACTCATTTCATAACGAGAAGGCGGATCAGCATTAGTATTTATCATACAACATAAATGTTTATTATCGAAAATAACCCATTTACAAGCTTAAGTTATCTTTAGAGGATGGAACTATAGCTTCAAAACTACAGCTTCTAAATCTTGTAGTATTCCATAACATGGCAAATACGTTAATTAAACTAATCCAGCCGTTAAAATTAATCCCGGATACAATACGGATGCAACCCAAAAGTTTTAGATGTTTCTGAACTAATTTCAAGTTGGACCCATTTTAAATCCCAGCGGGGCAGTGGAGGACATCTGATTATTATAACTATTATTAATTCAGTTGATTAGCTGTTTTTGAAAGTTTCTTAATATTGGATATGGGTCAGCACTAGCAAGTCTGCTTAATGATTCTCATACAGAGTTGATACGACCGAGGGGCTTTCCTTTAAACTGCGTATACTGGGTACCATTTTCAAGCTTTGTACGAAAAATCAATTAAATAGAAGTAGTTTAGTCGCAAATGATTTTGATGAGATGCACCTTAAAGCGATAAATCTGACCAAGACAAGAGATAACACATGCCGCGCTACGTTGCCACTTTGTTACCTAGGTATTGGTTGCGTTTTACTCCGATTTGTAAGCTATATAGTTTGTTTGAAAAAAAAAAAAATTGGCTCTTTTTATTTTTTAACTGTAACTAAACACGTATAGTATACGTAGTGTAATTTAATGCCCCTCTGTCGTATCAACTCTGTATTTCTCTAATATAATGATTGATAAAAGTACACAAGCCACTGTTTATTTGCATAAATTTATAGAAATAATAATAGACGCACGGGTCCATGTCAAAGGTAAAGCAACGATCGCCTCGGCCGGTCAGTGGATGGGTGAAAATTTTAACATATCGAGATTTCTCCGGGATTCGTAAAGCCGCTAAGTCGTTCTTCTTCTTCTTCTTCTTCTTTGGTCAAGTTTCCGCACTTAGTCTCTGCACGAGACCATTGTGCGTGAGCCGTGTCGGCCTTCACTCCATCCAGCCAACCTCCCTCCAGAAGCAGATCAGGCCTCTCGGTCTTTTCAGGATGTCTGTAAGGGAATTCAATGACCCGAGGGTTTGCTTTCGTATGTCGGTGATTTCCGTGCACTCTAGGAGCACGTGTGCCACCGTATCCTCCGTCCCCATGCATGCTCTGCATAGGGGACTGTCCGTTATACCTATTGTGTGGTAGTGTTTGTTCAGTGAGCAGTGCCCGGTGATGATCCCCGCCACCATTCGCAGGCTTCTTCTGTCCATGTGTAGGAGGCGCCTGGTTAGTTTTTTGTCTAGGTTTGGCATTGCCTCCTTGGACTGCCTGCAGCCTGGTGCCGAGGACCAACATTTCTGGGCTTGATCGTGTGTGTGTTCTTTTAACCATGTGCGCAGCTGGGCGGAGGAGCCGCTAAATCGTTGATCCCGGCTGTCATTTGCACAACTTTGACAGTCATTACGGATAGTCAAAAGTCAGAAAATCTAACACCAGTCTTGCCAAGGCGTTACCCAGCAACTGGGTGATCGAGAATCTGGTGAATCGCTTCATGTAAAACACTCGACCTTAGCAGTATCCATTTAGATTGAAAGCGTCGGCTTTCAATCTCCTAACGAAGTTAGCACAATTAGGCTTAGAAGATAATGATGATTTATAAATGTTAAATTTTGATGTATGGGTGTTTGAAACTAACAAGCTGAAATGGCTGAAAGGATCTAGATTTAATTTAACATAGATAGATATATCTATACAGATTTAGTCTGGAACAGCACATAGGGCTTTTTTATCCCCAGATTGGTCGATTCCCGCGGCGAAAATTTCCACACGAACGATTTTTTTGGCAACTAGTGTTTTAGAAAATGGTGGTTTCTAGATGAGTAAAACCATTGCGTTTATACCTATACAACATGTAACAGAATAAACGTAATTTCTGAAAGTAGTTTGTTCAGAATCGGCTTCTAAATCGATTTCCATCATAAAAAATAGGTCTTCATTTTGACGGAAAAATCTTTAATTTAACTTAAAATGGAAACACAGTATCATGACAAATTAATACAATCCTTAATTCAAGGAAATGGGCTCGTGTGCGTGTCGGCCGCTAATATTGCATGAGTGTATGTATGCGTCTGCGTAAGGATATTGTATGACGCACATACGTTTTGCGTTTAGTATGGATAACTATTTTATAAAAAATATCTAGGTTTGGTTTCAATTTATTTAGTTACGGATGTTGTTTTAGACTTATAATTTAATATTCCAATTGGGGTGTTTGAGGTATTGCGCTTAATATGTTACACCTTGTACGTATGCAGTGTATTGACTTCATTTTGTTTCGTTGACGACATTAGCAACATAGGTAGATTGATAGATACCTAATTTGGGTGATTAAAAATAATATCAAATTATATTTATTTTATATGTACGTTAAAAATAACACTTTATACGTTAATCTTATTGATCACTTTAAACTAGATGAAGTCGGTGTTTCCCAAACATTCTTTTTTTTGTGGTGGGAAAATCATCTAATTCCTCCCGATCTGGCGGAGCGAAAACGAGTGTCAGACTTCTACTGACTAAAAACCCACTGTGTTTCTTCAGTCACCCCAGCGTTACAGAGCCGCGGTATTTCATTAGAACACTCGCGCAACCCGAAGAAGAAACATTTAAGCAAACTCGGAGGCCAACGTCTCTTTTAAAGTCCATACAATTCTTAGGTCTAAATATATCCCACAATTACGTTTGAAATAAAAGTTTGCTGGAAGTACAAAATTAAATCAATGACGCTGTATGCTAAAATTCACCAAAATTATTAATTAGGCGTGTGCGCGCAGTTTTCAACGCGTGCTCCTCGAGATGTTTAATTTGCGTTTCCGCTGGCGCTCCATTCCGACGATATCTTAAAATTAAGACAGAAGTTAATTAAGCGTATGACTAATTCAAATAATTTATTCCCTTGCTCTCTTAATTGCCTTCGTTAATGCTATGCTTCGTTATTAATTTATCAATAGATGAAATATGTCGAACTATGGGCGCACTATTGTGGTATGTGTGTCACACAACAAACGTTTTCTATAGCGCTAAAGGTTCTCAAGCTTTCAATCTAAAGCAATAAGAATGTGTTTTGTCTAATATCATAACTTTTAATTTGTTATTTCGGGATCAATGGATTATAACTTGAACCTATTTGAAATTCTAAGCTGTATACTTGTCGGGCTACCGGGGCGTCGTCGTGTTCCACGCGTGCCTCAAAGAGCAGTCAGTAGTATTGACGGGGCATGACGGGGCCATTGACTGCCGGGGTTGCGGTAATGTTCTAACGAGATACCATGGCCCCGGAACGTAGGGCAGTTGAAGGAACTGAGTGGGTTTTTAGTCAGTACAAGTCTGACACTACCTTCCGCTCCATCCAAAGCGGCAGGAGTCATTTGATGATTTTCCCACCGCAAAAAAGCTAAATATATTTTCTTTTTGCTCCATTCGAGAAAATTTCCAGTGGATTTCCAGCGTTCGAAAAGCTTTGTATAAAGCAAATTATCGTGCGCTCATTACCGAGAGCACAGCCATTTTCTTTATCTGTAACTACACCCAGTTTCAGCTTAAAGCGAAGCACTTTAACGGTCTTCCTTTGGGGAAATTTACGTGGAAAATGTTATTCAGAATACCTCTAAAGTAAAATTAGGAGTCGTTTCGGAACAAAAAAGGACTATTGCTAATAGTTGTAAGCTCACGGTGTTGTTCAAACCGATACCATCACTTCGAAACCATGTAACAAATTCTCAACGCTTTAAACAGACACGTAACAAAACAGCGGAATTAGCCGCCAAGAACCCTCTGACTTTATCTACCGCCATATTTTTAAGTAAATTACAAATAGGTATAGGGCGCACCGTGCCATCAGTTGTGCCGTGCGTGTTATCGCGACGGGGGGATCGCGAGCCGGGCAGCTTACACATAAATGCTACCGCTAAGTGACACAGACTAGCAGTTTCAGTTAGTCCACTGGAATTCCCCTAATCACATTGCTTTCTACCCAAAATAAACGAGTTAGTGATAATATGATAATAAGAGTCAGCCTCATGCATGAGGGCCGCTGGTCGAAGGTCTCCACACAATGGATGCCGAAGATGGATGGCGCCACCGAGGCGCCGCACAGGAAGTTGTGGCGACACGACCTGGACGTGTTCCACGAGGGCTGGTTTGGAGTGGCGCTGGAAAAGAGTGTATTAAAGGAATTATTGCAGTTGGCCTCTTTCCGGAAGTGGAACGGTGCAGGCTTATTAAAAAAAAATCAAACTGTGAATGTTCAAACACAAACCTAGGTACGTTTGGCATAACATTATAATTCAGTTCCAACTTTTTTCACATTTTGTTTTGGTCTCTTGAAAATAACACTTTCATTTAACATCTACAATTATTACAATTTGAGGATAAAAAATACCGACAAAATTGCAGAATTCAATAATAAAGCAAAACGCTAAAAATATCCTTATATCCCTATTAGACACAGTCCTTATAATTACCAATTCGTTATTGGTATGGTGGTTAATTGACAACAATCATGGCAAAAAATATGAACGTGTTTTTCTGGTTTTGACAATTAAATTCAAGGTCTGGACCCTATCGATCGGCATATCTTTAGTAAAATAAACAGAACGGTTTTAATAGTTTTTCAAGCCAGTATTTTTAATTGTTCGACTGTATGTTTTTAGTCTGCGGTTGTTTTTATTACGGGTGGTGGTTGAAGTCTGTACGAGGTACGGTCGGAAACGTATTTTTTCGTCTAGTCTCCCCGTTGCATTTTCAGGCTTTCCAAGCTGACGGTTTTTCCTTTCCGACAATGATAACGTCGTTAGTGGGGGACTTTGAGCTCCTAAAGACGTGATAGTTTGTTGATGACTTCAAACTTCCTAGTTTCTTTTTTATTTCAAATCTTTCCATAACATTTTGTTCAAGAGGTAAAAACTGTCAGGTTTTTTTTAGTAGTTTATTTTATACAGGTGTTTTAAAAGAGCGAAATCTTATCACATTTAAGGTGATGGTCTTGAACTTGCCAATAGCCCATGGCTGGGCATCGGACTTGTGATTGTTCGGTTCGGTAATGGGGTTCGGGTTCAAACCTCATCATAATTAGCTTAGTTGAATGGGTTAGTAAGATTACTAGTAATGTGAATTCTACCCAAATTGCCATTTCTCTTAAAAAAAAGTTTTTTCCTGGAACTCCAACGTGGACAACACAACAATTAAAAGATTCCAAGCTAATCACTTTTCAAGCAGTTTGACGTATTTTTTTTTGTAATGTTTTAGTTTATTTTGTTTGATTTGTTAATGTACTATTAAACCAGGTTTGGTTTGACTGGGTACTTATTCATCATAATAACATAACTTTACCTCTTTACTTATTAAATAATTACGTCACTTAACAACTTATCTAAGCCGTAAACGTCTATTAGTATGTAGAATTGTTGGTACATGAATAAGCTGTGTGTGAGTACCTACATGTGTGATTTGTGTTTCGGCTCTCAGTTGCTGGTATGAAATTTGTGACTAAACTAAAATATATAAAAAGGTAATCACCTTTTAAATATGATGACACTATTTTAGTTAAACATCCTGTAGGTATTATTTGTATTAAAATTAAGAAGTAGCTTTCGTTTTGCGTTATATTTGAAATCGAGTTTAAAACATGCTACCAAAATGGTAATCAAGTGCAATTTATTAATCGAATTAAAGTTAACGTTTTTTTGCAAACAATACGAGAATGGACCATTCCGCAGAGATAATGTGAGGCACTCACGACATTAACGGTGAAGAATAAAAAAGGTTGCAAAAGGCTTCGGAGAGTCTCTTTGTGTTAAATTGTTAACTGCTTTTTCCCATTGAGAGTAAAAGAAATAAAAATCAAATGCGACCGCTTTCCCCGATCGAGTGTTTGTTTGCCTTGTTCTGTTTGCTCTGAGGCGAACCAACTGCTGTTGGCACAAAACGGATCCACCGACTGCACGCCCTCATACAAAACCGGGTGGTCTTTATCATTTTCAATGTAAACACAGTGCACAAACACTATATAATATTATACTAAATTTAAAACCAACAACGACTTTGAATGTTGAACGAAGATTTCTTTTGCCACTTAACAGTTAATTGCTTGATAATTTTATTCTTGCTTGACTGGATAAATATTTTTCTATTATAATGATAGTAAGAAAGTGTCAGAACAAACAACAAAATTGTATTAAGCAACTCATGTTTTTTTTTTGTTAATCGCCTTTACGGATGTACTTTTGCGTAATGTTTTTTATATCGATAAGTACGTGTTCCGTCAGTCGGTCAGACACTCCTACAGTGTGTAAGTTATGGCTTTGAAGTGATATACAAAGCTGAGCTATCAAACGATTGCGCACACATCAGATCAAATAAATCACAAACTTAACGAGTTTCTGGCAAACATTTGTGGACGGAGCCAACATTTTGATTATTTTACAAATACTCGACGTGTAATGGCCCATGGGAGTTGTGTTTACTGTTTTACGGTACGTCGGAATAGATAGTCGATTGTTGGGTAACCGTACAAGTATTTGTTTAGCGGTGCGCGTGCGATGCCGTGACACTGTGGCAATACTCATCTAAAATATGCATATCAATATTTTAGTCTATAAAAGTTGCACTCGCATGTACCGTAAGGTGTAGGTGGCAAGTTGTTTTATTGTACAAAACTTTATTGAACGATGACATGCAAAATGAATAGCTTTCACGGTATAAACAGTGCGCAATGAATCGGAGATTATGGACTTTGAAAGCATAATTCAAAAGCTCATAGCTGTTTTACTCGGGCGCTATTACGGCTGTGTTTCGTGTCAGGCACAATGAAGGGGGCAGGTTGTTTTCACCAGGGGTCTGTCGGGACCTTAGAGAGACGGCGCCCCGCAGCGGTGAGAAGCGAAAACCCGCGCGTCGATATTAACCATCGCCATTACTCGATGATGTATTGATGTATTAACTCATTAAAATACAAACCAGTTTTAGAGTTAAAGGTTAAACAACTTCATAAAAAACGCACTTACTTTCGTTCCCCGCTGTGTTAAAGAATTCAAATGAGCGTGCAGGCCTAACAACAAAAGACTAAGGTAAACTATTGTATGAAGATTTTGAAGCAGTTTGTTTTGTTGGTACTTCCACATACACGGCACACGTTCAACGATTACGCGATTATATCTGGTATATTCTCGAAACAAGCAAGCACTGCTAATAAAGCCTTATCCAGTGGCACGGTTATCTTGGAAATAGTTAATTCGGCTAGTATAACCAGCTTCTGTGTAAAGTTTATCTTAAGCTTTTAAACCAATAGAAACTTATTATGCAGATAAGTAAATTAAGCTTCTTCTAACGTTACCTGCATAAATGAAGCAATCTCTTAGTTATGGTAATTTCTTTACATGTCAGATCATGAGTATTTGTACCATAAATTCCTATATTAATTGGAAGTTAAGATCTTGGGTCGGTATCTTCTGGATTTCTTACAATTTTATATTAACAATTTCTATTTTCATTTTCTTCTATTTCTGAATAGGTTTTAACCGGGAACTTTTAGTTAAGGACTGAATTGCCACAACTAAAATTAAATTGTGGCTGAAATAAAATAAAATCAATAAAAACTTTTGGCCGCGAACTCACGCGCGACGCTTCGACAGTTGGATTCAACAAAATATGGCGCCGCCGGTCCACAAAACTTTTTCACTCTGTGCTACTGTATTTAATAGCTTGTCAAATTGTAGTTTGACGGGTACTACTGCTGTTTGATATAAAACTCGAGCATTAATATGCGACATAAAACTTAACACATAATATATTTGTCAAAAACGTTCTGCAGCCAAACCTTAAATAAAACAAACAAAAAATTAAATGCTCATGTGGATCATTGAAGATCTTTTCCGCGTAAAAGAAAAAGAAGGATTTTGATTTACATAAGTAATCTTAAAAAAAAGAGAATCTACTTTGGCCTATGTAGATTACATTGCTTGCTACGTATATGTTAGATATCCTGTCTACAGCGTACTTATAAATACATAACGTTGTATACAAACTTTTTGTTATAAAAACCTACAAAGTTACGACGCCTTTTTTCCTTATTTGTATTATTCTTAACAACTAGGCCAAGAGCTTTACGTACATATTTACAGCCTAAAATCTTATTACTTTGTTTACTTGCTTATAAAACCAAGCTCAAACTATTGTCTCCTACACTATTTTCTTTCATAAATCTTGTAGACGCCATTTTAGCGGCATACATGGAGGGAGAAGAAGGCTTTACGTAAAGTAGCAACTTATCACTGTTTTGTTAAGAAAATAGTGGCACAAACAAGAGTGCTAGGCCGTAACTGTGTCGCCTTTGGCGTTAAGTAGTCTTTATGAGAACAAGTCTCTCCCGGTGATAAATCCGAAGTAAAACGAGATGAGTACATAAATAGCACCTTAGTACCAGATTGTGATCGGAGAATAGACTCCTTTTGTACTAAACCAAGTTTTACGACATCACGCCTATAAAATCTGATATTAACTTTCCGGCCTTGTAAAGTGTCCTTTGGTACAACATTTTTTATGTAAATACGTGCTTAGTATGGATAATACCTTTGAAGATGGTGTTAATTGCTTGGTTAAGGTTGAGTGATTTAAGTGTAGTGTCAATAAATCGGACGAATCAAACATAATGGATGAGTGTTTGGTTAGCCCGTGTTATTTCATGCGTGTAAATAATTGTTCCGGTAGCTGAATGTTTAATCAATAAGTAGATTTTGTTTTTTCCTGGTAAAATCATCAGATAAGTCCTCCCACCCCGGGCAGGGCCGGAGGGACTGTCAGATTTGTACTGACTAAAATCCACGGTGTTCCTTCAATAGCCCTTTACGTACCGGGGTCACGGTAATGAGATAAGTCCCACAACCCCGGCAGGCTTCGGCCCTCTACAGGGGGGGCCTCGTCATCTTGCTGACGCTCGCTCTTTGAGGCGCGCGTGGAACACAACGCGCCGTAATCAATAAGTAGATACCAATATTTTTGAATTCGATTACACACTTAAGGGGCTTAAGCGGAAAGAGCTGGGAATGTCCAATTGAATCATCATCATCTAAGGTGCAAGAAAGGAGCCTCTGCGAGTAACGTACCATAATACCTTTTGCTATACGTCCGGCGCATCCTGAGCAATCGTCTCCTGTCGACTGGCTAATCCTTTCACCACGAAGGCTAACATAAGTATTATATTCTTGCTCTCGACACGCTAAGAAGTTCATCTGCTTAGCCTTTTTCAGTTAGGTTCGGTTTCAAGTCTAACTGGATGCAACTGAGTTCTAGTGTTAACATAGAACGGCCGCCTATCTCCAGTAGTTGGATAACATGATACCCTTTAGCAAGACCGATATCAGATTTTTTGGCTTCTGACTACTGTAACGAGTGTCAAAGATGTACAAATGAAAGCCGGAACCAACGGGTTAACGTGCTTACCGAGGCACAGAAAAACTCGGTATGTTAACGTGGAACGTGGAACCATCTATAGACCGACTTCACCAAGCGTTGCTTAACCTCGAAAGCTAACCCTTGTGACTGTATTATTTAGCCACAAGCTCGAAAGGAATGTCACGTCGGATAAGTAATTAAAATCCAATGAAACAAAAATGGATCTAACAATAATGAACGCGTAGTTTCCACTTCCTTTTATATGAAAGACTAGCTTGTGCCAGCGGCTTCGCCCGCGTGGGAAGTTTTTCCCCTGTAAATCCTGATCCCGTGGGAATTTCGCGAAATCCCGTCTTAGCGAGTATCTAAATATATATAACTCAAAGGTGAGTGACTGACTGACATAGTGATCTATCAACGCACAGCCCAAACCACTGGGCGGATTGGGCTGAAATTTGGCATGGGGGTTCCTTACTCTTACTCGCTAAGACGGGATTTAAATCCTGTCCCGTGTAAATTCTGATCCCGTGGGAATTTCGCGAAATCCCGTCTTAGCGAGTATCTACGTACTAAAAGGAACCCCATGCCAAATTTCAGCCCGGTCCGTCCAGTGGTTTGGGCTGTGCGTTGATAGATCACTATGTCAGTCAGTCAGTCACCTTTGAGTTATATATATTTAGATGCCGTATCCAGAATTTATAGCGAAACTAAAAAAAGCACTCGAAGTCGTAATTAATTAAAATGTCCCCGACCGGGATGCCATTACCGGGGATGAAAAAGCGATTTCCCCATCCGTGGGTTTTAAAGGAATCGACGAGTCCTCAAGTCCATTCTAGTGAATAAGAGGGTGCCCCGACAGTGGCTTATAGACTTTTGAAAGGTTCTTTGAGAAATGCTTCAAAGATTTTATTGACGTATTCCGTCTAGTAATGCCTTTGTTTCCATTGTTGAGAAAACTTTGCCGAGTCCATTTTGAAAACTGTATCAAAAGCGTCTTCATTTTCTGCAAATCTGTTGTTTTGCGCTGATTAAATTTTGAAAGTAGACGTGAAAGTATGTTATAAAAATGGAAAATTAATACACCATTTAGGTAAAAATATAGCCTCGCTTTTACGACGCCTTACGGGTTAACCCTTGCTTTCCGCTGACTTTACGGTTTTTGCCGGTTTATAAGTAGGGACAATATTATACTTACTTTGGTATTTAGCATACTCTTAAATAAGCATAGTCGTAAACTGCTTATAAAATGTGTTAAGTATCGCGCCTACAGCATCGTTAACAGGGTAAAAAGACCGTCCACCATCTCGTGGTCCGTGCTTATCACTGAATGACTGAATTATTTTTGGGTTAAATATATTATATTATGTATAATGAAATGTGGAATATATTTAGTACGTCAGTTAGTAATCACGTGTCTTTTTGCTTTCATCTTTTTCAATGAAAGAAATTAACGTTTAGGACTGTTTCGAGATTTCTGGATACTAAAATTGCTCACTTTTAACCGACTTTAAAAAAGGAGGTTTACAATTCGTCTTGAACTTTTTTTTTTTTATGTATGTTACCTCATAACTCGGAGATGGCTGGACCGATTTGGGAAATTCTTTTTTTGTTTGAAAGGGTATACTTTCTAGATGGTCCCATTGTCGTCACGTTTGGATCTGATGATGGGATCATGGAGAAATCGAGGGAACTCTTCAAATTTTATAGGCACACCTATAACGTTTTGGGTATTTCTTATAGTACCTTGTGCAGTTGCTCTTGAAAAGCACCATTTGAGGAAGTGGAACTGATGATTAAGACCCCAGATGGCCACCGAAACTACTCAATAATAAGTATTTCGTTGATTGCGATTAGATTACTTGAATATGGATCTTAAGCACTTTATGCTCGTCACAATTCATATGGTGAAGTAGAGCTGATGGTGATGTACCAGGAGAACTCCTCAAAAATTAACGGCTCTGCACCGGGTAAAGCAATATTTTGTAAAAGGTGATAAGTAGTTGTCATTTTGTCTTTTGTAACTAGATAAATTAGAAACCGAGCCACTAAAAAGCGTGAAAAAAAACTTTTTAGCAAAAAATAGAACCGACTTCCATATAAAAACACTACAAAGGCAAAAATAACTTTAATTTCGGAAGGCGGTGTCTTTAGTTTTGTATATATTTTCGTTTTTGACACCGCCTTCCGAAATTAAAGTTATTTTTGCCTTTGTAGTGTTTTTATATGGAAGTCGGTTCTATTTTTTGCTAAAAAGTTTTTACATGGACATGAGGTCACGCGTAATTTTGACTGTGTCTTCGTTTGTGATTTACTTGACGAGTAATATTATTTTTAATCTTATCTTACAGTTTTTTTTATATACTTTATTATTCGAGGAGTAGTGTTGGTTCAATGGATATAGTCATGATTTACGCGTGTAGGGTCGTGGGTTTTAACGATGAAATTTACACAAAATAAAACGGTGAAGGACAAAATCGCGAGAAAAACGGCATGCGACATCTACCAAACCACACTAGGCCCTAGGCCCAAACCCTCTCATAAAGAGGAAGCCTTCCCTCCCAGCTGTGGGAACGTTATAAGCTGATTATATTACGGTATGCTATGAGGATCGTACCATAACATAATCCGCATGTTCCTTATTACAAACATTATGAAGATAGCAAAAGATCTCTGTTTTGTCAAGCAATAACATAATTATCAATTACGGGTGATTATGGTTATCATCATGCACGATAGGTGCTCAATGTTTAACTAAGAAGTAGTTGAAAAGATGAATCAAAGCATTGGCAATTTATCATGTAAATTGTACTGTTCTCAGTCTAGTTAGACTGAAAACAGTACAGTTTAATTACATGTTAAATTCAGAATCCAGTTGGATTGTGAGTTTAACATGGAGCGCCTGCCGAATTAACACGTTGAACGTCATGAAAAGAAATGCATCTTTCCGTTCAGGCCACGTCGGTCAGTGATGGCCGACAACTAGACTTGTCGTTCGGGCCGCGTCGGTCAGTGCTGCCCGGCATTTAATATCTCCATAATTAATTAATTAACGACTAAAGTTGACTTTTGTTAATGAAAACATACATTTAGACATTATATATATATATATATATATATATATCTATTTTTTTTGAGGTTGGCTTCTCGTCAAACCAACAATTAAAAAACATTTGGTCTAAATTTGGATAGAACTGTGATTTTTGCTTGGCCTAAAGGGAAAGCTCACTGTTGGTCAGCACTGACCACGTTGCCGTTCAACGTGTTAAAATTCAAACCAAAATAACTGTGTGTATCATGTTATCCAGTGTTCTGAAGTTTATGACACACCCACGAACCGACGTCGGCAGCGTTGCTTAAACCTGGAAGATCGTCTCAGATGGCTGGTATTATTTAGTTTATTTGAGTTTGAAGTCTGTATTTGAGGAAAAGTTGTTGTACCTATCTATGTGCAGGCCGTATATCTAATGTTAGATGTACATGTACCTACTTATGAGTTGACGACATACGTGTATCCTTATCCGTTCAACTTTGTGTATTTTGTTCGCTATATTCACCGGAATTTCACGTGTATTCCGTGAGATATACTAGTTTACAAAGAATTTGCTTAAAACAGATAGGTACATGTGTTGCCTGCATAACTGAGATACAATATTTGTGCCAAAACAATAGTCTGTTAATTAATGTCAATGAATGGTCCTTTGACATTAATAAAATGAATCCATCATGGCAAACATAATTAAAACATATTATGGAGTTTCACCTTGTATTCCGTGAGATATACTAGTTTACAAAGAAATTGCTTAAAATAGATGGGTACATGTGTTGCCTGCATAACTGAGACACAATTTTCGTGCCAAAACAATAGTTAATAAAATTACATTAATAAAATGAATCCATCAGGGACAATACTCTGACATCGATTATCCAATTTATAGGTGCGTTGTTCGAGTAAACATCCAAATAACACCAGGTTACGCACAAAAGATAAACGTAATTGGAAGGAGATTGTGCCTTTTTCTTAATTAGCGCCTATAATGAAATTTCCTTCATCAACTGGTATTAGTAGGGAAAGTTTGGGGAATTAATGCAAAATAACGAGCGGATCGGCCCAAATCCCAGGACCGGAGGGACCCCGGGATCCCTATAAGTCCGGGATAGGTCCAGCGCTAATCGCGCTCGTAGCCAGTAGCGATATCGCCAGATTATCGTCAGTAAGTATACATAGCGTCAGATGGGTTCTTGAAAACGATCGGCTAAATATTATACGGAAATGGATACATAACCTTACATAGTTGAGTCCGTCGATCAATTGATCCGAAGGGATGGTCAGTTAAAGATTAACCATCGTCTATATTATTGTTAGCATTCTTATAATTCGCCTAGCAAGGTCATCCTTACTAAATTCTGTGCTGTGCTGAGTATGCTCCAATAGAATAAAATAGAATTTATTGAGACCATAGTTAGATTCTTTACAAATTTCCGGTGATCCCCAAACTAGGCTATGCATGTATCTTGGGTATCTAAGTTTGGTAAATGTTGTGGTTACAATAACAAAGATGATCTGAACAAAAAACACATGTCAGAACAGCAAAAACTTTAAATAACCTTGAACATCGACGACGAGTTGCAAGTCTATCGGTTTTCTATCGGTTACATTTCGGGGAGTGTGCGATGGAATTACACAATCTAATTCCACCAAGCCCGTTCCATCATCGGACTACGAGACAAACGGCGAAGCGCCATCGTTACATGGTGGACATCCCACCCATACGCACCAAACGTTTTGGGAATACCTTCATTGTGCGTACGGCTAAGGAGTGGAATTCCCTGCCGGAGTCTGTGTTAATTTTTGAGGAGTTCTCCTGGTACATCACCATCAGCTCTACTTCACCATATGCATTATGACGAGCATAAAGTGCTTAACATCTATATCCAAGTAATCTAATCGCAATCCACGAAATACTTATTATTGAGTAGTTTCGGTGGCCATCTGGGGTCTTCATCATCAGTTTCACTTCCTCAAATGGTGCTTTTCGAGAGCAACTGCACAAGGTACTATAAGAAATACCCAAAACGCTATAGGTGTGCCTATAATATTTGAAGAGTTCCCTCGATTTCTCCATGATCCCATCATGAGATCCAAACGTGACGACAATGGAACCAACTAGAAAGTATAGCCTTTCAAACAAAAAAAAGAATTTTACGAATCGGTCCAGCCATCTGCGAGTAATGAGGTAACATACATAAAAAAAAGTTCAAGACGAATTGAGAACCTCCTCCTTTTTTTTTGAAGTTGGTTAAAAATGAGATCGACTTAAAACTACTTAACTTAAAATTATAAAAGACAAAAAATAGTAATTAAGTACAAAATAAACTTCTTCAATTATTACGAAAACAAAACAAATGTTATAATAACTAATACAAAATGTGTGTTTATGTAAGTATAATCACCACTCACAACTAACTACATCATAGACACTAACTTTCTTAGTTCAAAGTTTAAGAAGTGATCAACTGCTTGAAGTTCAGCATCCTATTTTTTTTTTCAAATTCATAGCTATTAAATTCATAACTTTAGTCTTGCCTCTCAGTATTATGATACTCAGTTAATGGGTGGTGTAGATCAGATAGGAAGATCAGGTAGTCACACCAATTCAATACCCATAATATGAGATTTATATGCAGTCACAATGACGTATGTAAATGTATATCTAGTCGACTGATGCTAGACTAGATGCTATTCCAAATTTAGGTGGGAATAGGTTAGGCATTTTTTATTGGTCTACATACTTTCGTTCTTGCTTCTAGAGTTTGTGCCCAGTAAGTGGCCACATTACCCTGCTAAACAGAATATACACCATCTCTAAAGTTCAATTGTGTGTCTATTTAACTTTAAAGGTGCCGACATTTTACTAGCTGATAATCAGAAAATATATTTGCATAGGCTTTTACACCTAAAAACAAGTTTATGTTTATCGTAAAATAGCTTTATAGGAACAAACGGCTATCGGCCGACGCTTCATTACAATGTAGCGCCTACTTATTTGTAACTTGGTAGGCTTTCTTTCCTTTTCTTTATTGTATAATATAAAGCTGTTACTACCTTCATCTATTGCTATTAAGGGATCGTTAATACGTATTTATAGTCTGTCTTTTTTTGCACTTTGTCTTTACTTATTGAGAGTTATTCTTAAAATTTAAATGATTTATTATAAAATTTTGTCATTTTTTTACGGGGTTTGCGGGAATTTTTTCCGAGATACCATGGCCCCGGAACCCAAAAACAACTGAAGGTATAGGGTTGATTTTTAGTCAGAACCTAGGAGTCCAACTCTTCCTTCCGCTCCATGATATTCCACCGGAAAAAATAATCTAAACATTATTTCCTTGACTTAAAAATATACGTTACTCATCTTTTCCTCTAAACAAACAGCAGAAGGAAGGAAAATGGATATAATAAAGTGCCAAAATTATTATGGAACATGATAAATTTCTTCCTCAAACGTTTCATACAAGTATAACAGACAAATCCCTCAAAGGGAAGGCTGTTCCGCTAATGATAGCATTAAGTCCTGATATGACGAGGGGCAAGCTGCTGGCCCGTTATCGGATCCAATCCCGGACTGGCACAAAAAACACCGAATGTCCCTGACCCGAATTACACTTGTCTAACTTCCGGATGTAACCCTGGGCCTCTAAAACGGTAATGACATGAAAAATGACCTCATTTGTAGGAAAACTATCTGAAGCAACCAAAATCCTCGTTAATCGTCTGCCATCTTCACCCTTTGTCCTAATTGCGTTGGAAGCTGCTTCCAGTCTTACCATAGGCGTTCAAATACTAATATTTTATAATGAGTTACTGCCATCTGACCTCCGCGTTGTGTGGTCTTGACTCCGAATAAACTATGTCATAATTTCTATTAATATTGAGCGAACTAAAGTCAAAGTGGCTCTTGCCACGTCTGTTGCTGTCTAAATATTACAATGACAACAATAAATAAATCGTCAATAGCCTAATGGCTAAGGTGTTGGTTTTGTGATCGAGAGGTTCCGGGTTGGAACCCCACTCTTTTCACTATTGCTGGGAACCCACTCCAGATACAAGCATATTAGACTCAGACCCCCTCCAGGGTTAGCAAGATTGCTAGTAACGTGAATTTTACCCACATTGAGAGTTCTCTTTACAAAAAATAAAGAAAAAGACATTGAAAGAAAATTATCAGTAATTATTACAAAAATACCTCAAGTATAACGAATGGATTGCTGTTAAGCGTATATAAAAACTTTTTACCAAAACAATTAAACCGACTCCCAAAAAACACTGCAAAGTGAAAAATAACTTTAATTTCGGTAGTCGGTGTCTTTAGTTTTGTATTTACGTTTTTGGCACCGACTTCCGAAATTAAAGTTATTTTTCACTTTGCAGTGTTTTTTGGGAGTCGGTTTAATTTTTTGGTAAAAAGTTTTTGTTTCACTCTTTTTAGTTAGTCGATTTTTAATTTACCTAGTTACAAGAGCCTAAATGTCAACTACTTATAGTTATTTACAAAATATTTGTTTTCCCAATGTTGGGCCGTTAATTGTTGAGGACATAGATAAAATAAATAAGTAGATATGATATGCCAGACGAAATTATATCGGAACCGTGTGTCTCCAGTTAGGCGCTGGGCGGGGCAACAAGTACACATGCGGTTTAATAAAATCAATAGAAACGCACTCGCGCATACACTCGCATTTCTTAAATCAGAACGTACTATACAATCAATAATAAACCATATTTCATCAAACACAGCGTGTATTTACCATGCACCGTAGAACTTACGCACACAAAAACATCGGTCGCTATCGTTGTGCTGTGCAAAAGCAATTTATTTTACATATACGCTAGTGATTGAATCGATTCTTCCATTTATTATTGAACAATTTTGTTTTGGGCACCTGAAAATGAACCAAATAAAAAATGGTATATGCAGAAAATATTATAATAACAATGAACATAATTATTAAGAACATAACATTACATAATTATTATTAAGTACACTTTAATTTTAAGTTTACTCACTGACCTGTAAAGTGGAGGTATTTGTGTAGCACTTGACGCTTTGATATTACTGGGGTGGCATTTTTTGTCAAATAATGTAATCTCAAATTCATATATTTTTCCATGACTGCTTTGATAAGAAATATAATGTGATTATTCATCGGGGACTGCTCAAACTGGTGAAACTTAATATTATTAAAGATATTTAATCCTATGAAATGTGGCAAAGCCTTTGCCATGAGTTCCTGTTTGACATTTTTAGTTTTAATTGTTAATTTATCATCCGTAAGACAAGCCGTTTTTATGGTCATTTCCATTCTTTTACAAATCATGACGACATCAGGAGATGGGTACATAAGTCAACCTTTGTCCTTACACTTTATAAAATTATATGCTTCGTCATATTTGTCGGCAAGTAGCGCACCAGTGCATGGCTCACATTTTACAGTTTTATTAAATCATGCACAACAAAGCCCGCAATGTAAGAAATGGCCTGCGAGCCAAAAAAGCTTCAACGGAAGTAAAATACAAAAACCATAAAAAAATAAAGAAACAGCACGAGAATAAGGCATAATATACGGTAATTCTAAACCGAAAAACACCACGGATTATTAAACTAAAATTAAAGTAACTTACTTTACGAACATTGGTTACGCATTTCTCTAGTACGCTGTAAAAAAATCAAAATAAGTAAAAAAAACATTATTTACATCGATCTTCCAACCGGGTTAAAACGGTTGAGAGATTGAAAAATAAACTATTGTAGCGACGGCGACGTCGGAACTCCTTACGCATGCTGCGGGCGTAAAATAAATTGTTTATTTTTTTTTACTTTTTTGTACACTTGACTTTTCAACGTATTTTTATTTCTGTCATCTCATGTAAAATAAAAGTTAAACATATTTTCTTAGAGGTTTCCGTATGTTTTTCCGTATTGTTTTAACTTTTTACCAAAAAACACTGCAAAGTGAAAAATAACTATAATTTCGGTAGTCGGTGTCTTTAGTTTTGTAATTTCGTTTTTGGCACCGACTTCCGAAATTAAAGTTATTTTTCACTTTGCAGTGTTTTTTGGGAGTCGGTTTAATTTTTTGGTAAAAAGTTTTTATTTCACTCTTTTTAGTTGGTTGATTTTTAATTTACCTAGTTACAAGAGCCTAAATGTCAACTACTTATATTTATTTACAAAATATTGCTTTTCCCAATGTTGGGCTGCTATTTGTTGAGGAGTTCTCCTGGTACTTCACCATCAGCTTCACTTCACCATATGCATTGTGACGAGCATATTGTGCTTAATAACCAATTTCAAGTAGTCGAAGCGGAACACATGAAATACTTATTATTCCTACTTATATATTGAGCAGTGGTCATCGGTGGTCTTCATCATCAGGTCCACTTCACAAATTGTGCTTTTCGAATGCAACTACACAAGTTACTATAAAAATTACTCAAATCACTATAGGTGTGCCTATAATATTTGAAGAGTTCCCTCGATTTCTCTAGGATCCCATCATCAGATCCTGACTTGGTGACAATGGGACCAATTCCGAGGTATATCCTTTCAAACAAAAAAAGAATTTTCCAAATCGGTTCGGCCGTCTCCGAGTAATCGGTGATCATACATTTTAAAAAAATATATACGCGTCGAATTAATAACCTCCTCCTTTTTTTGGTGTCGGTTGAAAAACCCCTAAACTATAATAGCAATATTTCATTCGTCAATCGACATTGCTGTCGATAGCCTACGTTAGTGGATCTGCACAAGCACATCACTAATTCGTCGCAAGAAGTGGCGGCCTCACTACGCGATCAATCCGCGTAATACATTATCGTATGTTACTTTTACATTGCTTGTCCAGTTACTGAGTGACGAACTCAGGTAGTGGTTAAGGAGCAATGTATTTATAGCAAAAGTAGTACAGTCGCTCTGATATTTGAAAACAAAAATAACATAGTAAAACCAAGAAATATTTTATGATTTGTTGTTTTTCATGATTTTAAAGACAAATATTGTTAAATACTTGTACTTACATATGGTAAGTGATTCCATGATTCACATAGTTTTGATTTTGGCTTCGATTTTTACAAGATACCACAGAACAACTCGGCATTCTTATATGTTATCACGATCGCCGTTGAAAGCGCACTAGTTCGCGGAGACGGCCACTTGCCTGTGACATGAGCCCTGTGGCCATGTCGCGCGGACACCGATACGCCCCCTTACCACTTCTACTGTATTTTTTATTTCTGTGGTTGAGGAGTTCTCCTGGTATTTCACCATCAGCTTCACTTCACCATAATATGCATTATGACGTTAATTACATTCAATTAATCGAAGTGGAACAAATGAAATACTTATTATTCCTACTTATATATTGAGTAGTTCCAGTGGCCATCTGTGGTCTTCATCATCAGGTCCACTTCACAAATGGTGCTTTTCGAATGCAACTACACAAGTTACTATAAAAAAATACTCCAATCAGTATAGGTGTGCCTATAATATTTGAAGAGTTCCCTCGATTTCTCCAGGATCCCATCATCAGATCCTGACTTGGTGACAATGGGAAAACAAAAAAGAATTTTCCAAATCGGTTCAACCGTCTTTGAGTAATCGGTGATCATACATAAAAACAATATACGCGTCGACGTCGACGTTATCAATAACCTCCTCTTTTTTTTGTCGTCGGTTGAAAATTCGTCTGATTTTTCATCAAAAAATTAGCTGCATTCTTCAAAAAAGTTTTGAAAGAGGTACTTAGCATATATATGCTTATAGCACATGCTATCAGTATATCTGAAATTAAGTTAAGGTATAACGCAAATTATACATTGGCTCTACCAGCTACATTAATTTCACGACCAAACCTCAGAATTATTTCATTGTTCTCTCACTTTGTTATCAGAAAGAAATTTACAGAGAAAAAGTTTCGTACAATAAACTATTGCCACCATCTTTTGTTTCATTTTCTACTTGGCTTCATTTAAGCCATTGATATCAACGTGACAACATTACTGCAATGACCCGAAACAGTTATCAGTCTACAAACGATCCTATTATTCCCATCCGTTGGGTGACACCGTCGTAATCAATTACATTCATTATGTCATCTCCTAGACACAGTCGCTATCTATTGCGTACTAATTGTGTAATAATTATTCTATTTTAGTGGTTTCGTCGTAAATGGTTTATGATCGTTTCAATTGACAGTGTTTGTGACTGGGCTTTGAAGTGAATTGTAGGGTTATAGAGTTGTTAAATAGATATCACTGATTTATTTGTAATGTTTAATTGAATTCCATTTAGTATCTCACTTTTTTTGTATCAAACATTTTGTCCAAATATTACATACATAAATCATCGGTTACAATCTATGACTTATTCCACTCAAAGTTTTAATTGCCAATAGAGTTGCCGCCGTAATTATTCGATTCAGATCACGTTGTTCATGTTGTTGTGAGATCGAGATCACAACAACATAGTACCCACAACGTAACTTTATATGGTGAAACTATTTATCTGATATCTACAACCCAGTTGTTTGTGTCCTAAATCCCCTAGGTGGGGCAGAAGGCGTCTACAGTGCCCCACCATCGCGTTCCGTCTTGGGCTACGCGCTTCACCTCGGGCCAAGTCAACCCGATTTTCTTCATCTCTGCCGCTACCGAACGCTTCCAAGTATGCTTTAGACGGCTACGATTCCGCTTCCTCGGCGGGCTCCAATCTAGACCTTGTCTAGGGATATTTTTGGAAAGTGAGGCCATCCAAGACCACTTGCCGTGCGCGTATATGCTGTCCTATCGGTATCTCATGGTAGACTTCTAGTAAGAATTCGTTTGTTGTCTTATTTGGCCACAACTTACCGAAAAACACAACAACCCAGTAACAAGTTACATATTCATAAACCGAGGTTCCTACTGGTCCCTATTATATAATTTTCGCTTGCCATTTCAACAACTTACCGATCAAGTATGACCCTTCGAACATTGTTAATCCATTTGCTCCTAATGCATGTCCGGACATGATAGCACTTAATTAAATCACCGTGACAAATGAGATTACCACAAACCAATCAACACAGCAAACATTAGCGAAATTGATAGTTAATTGTTTAATGATCCTTGAATCTTATGATGAGGAAATCAATTTGATACCTAGTTACAATCCATTTTCCGAAAACCCATAGCGGAGGCGTCGTCTAAGTAGGTTCTATTAGACGAGAGACCGGAATTATGTTAACAAAATAATTTAATTAAATTGGAGCAGTTTCTTTAGTTAGTTGAAGTTCTGTATAGTATACTAGCTTCGACCCGCGACTTCGTTCACGGAGGGTTTTCCCGCATGAGTCCCGATCCCGTGGGAATTCCGGGATAAAAACTAGCCTATGTGTTATTCGAGGATGTCAACTATCTACATATTAAATTGTATTCAGATAAATGAAATTTGGTAAGTAGTTAATTGTTCAGTAGTATTTGCGTTTTATCCATCCTCAAAAACTTTCGCATGTATAATATTAGTAGATGATTTTTAAGACGAGATTGGGATCGATCTGATTGCAAACCCTATGAATAAATCGCTTTGAGCCTTCAAATGCTGACTAAGCAAACCCGGATGGCGGTCAGCCATCCTATTGTTACTAGACAAGGTATAGGTAATAGACATGCGAAATGTAGCTCACTGAAAAGACTCTTTTAGCTCTTTAGCTCACCGAATACCTCTTTTAACTCTTGAGCTCAATTGACTTACTTGCGAGCTACTGATCAAATTGAGCCACGCTATTTTACGCGAGTCAAAAGAGACAACTAGCTCACTGGCTTTACAAAATCTTTGAAGTTCTTTAGTTCATTTAACTTAGTTGCGAGCTATAGATAAATTTAGATTCAGTAGGTTGTTTTATTACAAATAAATATTAAAATTATGTATTTTTTCTTTGACCTTAATATTATTAAGCTTATAACACTTATTTAACACTACCTATTACTTACTAATTCTAACTACTACTAATAATTAAACTTATAATTAAGCAACTAAAACTAGACTGCGCTTAGCAACATGCGACACGATATTCCGCCGAAACAATTAGAGTACTTACATTAAAAAAATAAAGACGTTTGTTTTTTTTTAAACACAAATTCACAAACTATTATTCCCTAAGGATTTTAATACTTATGTAAATGTGCTAAAGCATTTTTACTTTTAAGGCTACTTTAACTAAAAGACTACTACTTTTAATTTAAGATTTATTTTACAATGACATATTGAGCCAAAGAGTCGGTCAGTTAGCTATATACAATGATGCCAAATCGTTCATCTGTTCGTCGGGGAAGTTCGGGAATTGTCGGACGCTGTCGGCGCTTCGGTATCGTTCGTTACTCGCATAGAGTATAGAGTATATGAGCTAAATAAGCTAGAGACCAATTCCGTGAATGACTGAGCGACTGAGAGCTAGATTGTGATTAAAGAGCTAGCTCAATTTTATCTCTCATTCGCGACCTACCCATGTCTAATAGGTAATAATTAGCATAAGAGGACTTAGCTCGACCATTCTGTAACAGATAACTGTGAAGAAGCTTATAGCTTCTTCTGACGAAATCTGTGTTGACTTCAGATCGGTTTAAAAAGCATGTTAACACACAAAATACTATCAGATACGATCTATACACAAAATAGAGTGGTGCTCTGACATTCTCGTATTTATGAGAATATATAAGAAAAATAATATCTAGTGGTCAGTGGCCCTGACTGCTATGCGCAAGGTCGTGGCTTCGATTCCCACCCAGGACAAATGTTTGTGTGATGAGCACGATCATTTGTCCTTCATCTGGGTGTAATTTATCTATTATTTATTTATGTATTTAGTCATATATATGTATGTTTATCAGTTGTCTAGTACTCATAGCACAAGCTCTGCTTAGTTTGGGACTAGATGGCGTTGTGTGAAAGTTTTGGAATATTATTATTATTTGTTTTTATTTCTCTTCATTTTGGTACTGGTTTGTTACAGTGAGTGCCAAAGTACAACTGAATAAATTCAAAAGTTCGTGCCTGAAAGAGTAAAGATCATTCATCCAACCATTCTTACAACTAGCAAAAAAGTAGGATTGGATAATATTCTATGTTTAAATATATTTCCTCTTCTCACTAACTTCCATCTTATTTCCATTCCATTCCATAATCCATTTTATAATTTCATATGTCTTATTCCATAAAATAAAACCGATAAATCACGTAAAGTTGATTTCTAACAATTGAATATGGTGATACTAAAATATTGACCTGTATTTCGGATAGTGATTCTGGACTTACGCCGATGAATATGCAACATACTTGTATACCTATTGCATATTTAAAATATGCAAAATACAGGTTTTTAAATTACGCTTTCAGGCGCGTTTTGTTAGGGTAAACTCACTAATATTCCTATCCTTGTCTTAGCTAATTTTATATGACATATAGCAGCAATATATCACAAATTCAGGAAACGTGAAACAGCCTTTCTTGGACTGTCAACACAGAAGGAATGTTTGTCGTCAAATAGTTCATGATTTTGAGTTTGAACTAGGATACACTCAACGGACAGGAAATAATTATTTAGTGTCTACTTGATAAACTTCCGATACGAAGCACTAAATATATCATAGTCAGCAGTAGCTTAATAGAAAGTAAAACAAACAACACAGAAATAAACTATACACTTGAAATAAAATACATACCAAACTACCGGAACAGATGTTTATCTTACAGAAACTAACATAAATCCAAAGTTGAAAGATAAAACATTCCAATCCCGATTCAAATTTATTGGTGAAGGAAAAAAATCTGATGCATTTCATCGAGTTTCCTTGTTGAGAAAAATCGGGCCATTACAAGAAGGGAAGCTAGACCGCCGCTCATATTTCAAAACAACACCATTAGCAATGTTCCTCTTTTGTTTTGGTAACCCGTCATGTTGAAAGGAAATTGCTCTATTCTTTTTTATTTTTTGGGGTACCTTATAAGGAAATCGGAATTTTGATAAGGTCGCTTTTTGTCTATCTGTAGAGGTGTTTCTTGATAAGCAGGAATTAAAATTGTGGAATTTTAGGTCTCAGAGACATGCAGCAGTCGAATCATCATCGCGATGCAAGATCTAAAGCGAATCTACTCATAAGGTTGATTTTTCCAGTTATTCTTCTATACGAGGTCAGCACATCTTTTAATGGAATTTATATATACCTAAATATTTTAAAATTAAGTTGCCAGACGTGAATCGTCAATGTATTAATATCTTAATCTATCTGTTAGTTGGTTGGGTGCGTATAAGTCACAGAACATTCGAATGTAAGAATAACTTAAAAGATTTTTTTATTGATAATAGGTTCGCGTTTGACCACCATCTCACCTGATGGTAAGTGATGATGTGGTCGAAGATGGAGCACACTTACCTAAAAGTAACCTATTCACTCTTGACTTAAAGACTCCTAGGTTATAGCTATCGGGAAACACAGACTCCGGCAGAGGATTCCACTCCTTAGCCGTACGCATAATAAAGGTATTCCCAAAACATTTAGTGCGTATAGGTGGGATATCCACCATGTAACGATGGCGCATCGCCGTTTGTCTTGTAGTATATTGTGGAATATATTCCTTGTCGAGACCGATGACAGATTTTCTGGTTTTTGACTATACGTTCGAGTTTCAAACGGATGTGACTAACGGTTTAGGGAAAAATCTCGGTACGTTTAGATGGTCAGCCAATCTCGGATTGACTGTTATTAATTATCTAACTACAAGCTGCTCTATAGATCATCAGTCTAATAAATAACCTACCCCACCTACCTATTTAAACATGTCATCTTCTTTAGTGTAGTTTTTAAATAATAATTTCTGAACACGACAATAGCATTAAGTTTTGGACTAAATTAATTAGCTAGTGCTGATAGCAACTATTTTGTCATAATTAACGTAAGTAAGTAGAATGATGAACAGCGTTTATGATACATTATTTTGGACAGGTCATATTTGTTTGTACAAGGTTTTTTAATTAAGGCGATACCAAAATAAATTAGGGGTTTTTTCGTCAACATTTATTTCACTATTCCAGCAAGTATGGATTTTATTTTTGGTAATATGTTTATTGACTATTTCATTAATACTTTGACCGAAGGAAAACGCAATTGGGTTAAATTTGCTCCGTCGAATTTGATTCCGAAAAGACCTCTATTCTTTTTTATTGTTCACTATAATTCTAAAATCCTAAGGAATTTCATTTCAAAATTGCATTCAAAATGTGCATAATAGGTAATTGAAAACTCTGTCTGAAAATATTTTTTGATACATAGCTTAATTTATTTTTAAACAATTTTTATTTGGTTTGGCGCTTACGTTGTTTTATTTTGGTTCCAGCGTATTGTTGCGCTCTCTTTTTTTCGCACGTGGAAGTAATAGACTCTGTCACTTTCTTATGCCCGCCCAGTTCGCCTGCGGCCTTTGTCAGTGATAGACCTGTGTCGATTCCTCCCGCAACCGTGATTATAATTTTTTATCGAAATAGTTATTGTTTAGTCTTGTTTTCTGATTTTATTTATCTATATTTGACAAGTGAACAATGTTTATATATAACATTAGTTTACCGATATGGGGAATAAGTATAAAAGACAACGAAAGGTGAAAAAATTGGCCAAGTGCGAGTTGGACTCGCCCATGAAGGGTTCCGTAGTAACTATAATAAATATAATATAATTAATATATTTATTTGAAAAAAAAAAAAAACCAAAAACCTTACAAATTTCTTAAAAGTAGCTTATTTACAATTTTTACAACTACGCCAAATAACTTTGTTTTTCATAGTGTTTGTATGAATTACAAAGTTATATTTGCGGTTTTAGAAAATATACTGTATCTCAAAAAATGTTGACTCGATCTCGTTCAAACTAATTTTGGTTGAAAGTTTACATTAAGATCTACAACATATGGTTTTTTTAGATTTTTCACTTCATTATTATAGAAGTTAGAGGGGGGACACACATTTTACCACTTTGGAAGCGTATATCTTTTAAACGAATAACTTTATGAAAAAGTAATTTTAGAAACCTTAATGTCATTTTTAAAGACCTGTCTATAGATACCACACACGTATAGGTTTCATGAAAAAAAATATTTTCAGTTTCAGTTCCATGTATGAGGAGCCCCCTTTATTTTAAATATTTTTTAAATTTTCTCTTAAAATCGGAAAGCGGTTCACAGAATACATCTATCTATCAAGTTTTACATGTATAGTCTTAATAGTTTCGGAATAAAATGGCTGTGACATACGGACGGACGGACAGACAGACAGACGGACAGACATGTCGAAACTATAAGGGTTCCGTTTTTTGCCATTCGGCTACGGAACCCTAAAAACCGACATTTGGAACGCCTGAGGGATCATGCTCGTAAAATGACGGAAAATAATTGGCCAAGTGCGAGTCAGACTCGCCCATGAAGGGTTTCGTAGTAACTATTATAATATAATATGTATATTTATTTGACGAAAAACAAAACCTTACAAATTTCTTAAAACTAAGTTATTTACATTTTTTACAACTACGCCAAATAACTTTGTTTTTCATAGTGTTTGTATGAATTACAAAGTTATATTTGCGGTTTTAGAAAATATGTTGTATCACAAAAAATGCTGACCCGATCTCGTTCAAACCAATTTTGGTTGAAAGTATACATTAAGATCTACAGACATATATTTTTTTAGATTTTCATTCCATTATTACAGAAGTTAGAGGGGGGGGGGGGGGGAGGTACACATTTTACCACTTTGGGAGCGTATATCTTTTAAACGATTGACTTTATAAAAAGTAGTTTCAGAAACCCCTATGTCATTTTTATAGACCTGTCTATAGATACCACACACAGATAGGTTTCATGAAAAAAAAAATTTTTCAGTTTCAGTTCCATGTATGGTGAGCCCCCCTTTATTTTAAATATTTTTTTTTATAAAATCTGAAAGCGGTTTACAGAATACATCTACCTACCAAGTTTCACATGTATAGTCCTAATAGCTTCGGAATAAAATGGCTGTGACATACGAACGGACACACGGACAGACATGACGAACTATGAGGGTTCCCTATTTTTTAATATTTACATACCAGTTTTATTTTACAGAGACAAAATCACAGCGCCGGAGCAGACCTCGGATATTACATGTGATTCGGAAAACAGAAGATTAGAGTCGCCATTATAATTTTTAAATTTGGATGATCAACAGTGTCTAACTACTAACTTCTTGGAAAAAAATTAGTCAGTAAACTGTTTATTTCCTATTAAGATAAAAAGAAATACATTGGCGCGGATTGTCTTGTTCACAAACTAAACTAAAGTTCAGTGCATCTTTTTCTTACTATTTCATTATAAAAGGACAGAAAATATTAGTTTATTTCTGTCAAATTAGTCAGCGTCTGACGTAAATTGACGTATTTTTAGTAACCAATTTTTTAATCGAGTCTAAAATTGTCTATGGAATATCTTAATTTGACAGGACTAAACTAATATTTTTCTTCTGCTTTTTTCTTAATGAAATAGAAAGAAAGTGCGTTGCCAGGGCCAAAATTCGTGGTGGCAAGGCATCTGCCGGAGATTTTTCACTCTTACTTTAAAGGTGGCAGACGGGTCATATGTGGAAAAGAACACAGAAGCCGACAGAGATTTCCAAACCGATTCGAAGACGGGTCGAAGTCCGACCGAAGTCCGACCGACAAAGTGCGCACAATAAATGTAGAGGAGAATTACATAGTATGACAAAGTGGTATATTGACCAAGTGAGGATGGTGCCCTGTAGTACGTCTGGTATATTAATACTGAAAGCCATTACCAATGATATTGCCGTTATTCATGAAATCAGTCATCGTGTTTTTTTCTATATATTTTATTTCTATTTATCAAAGTAATCACCCATGCAATCGATGCATCTTTTCCAACGCACTGGTAGCTTATTGATACCCTTCTTGAAGAAATCAGTTGGACGGGAGGCAACAAATTCTGCAAAGGCATTTTTACTGCCTCTATGATGTTGATTTTTTTCCGAGAAGTTTAGAATTCAGGAAAAAGTAGAAGTCTGTAGGTGCAAGGTCTAGTGAGTACGACAGATGGCGGAGAACTTCCAACACCAGCTCTTGTAACTTGTAGACCGTCTGCTGTGTAGTATGAGGACGCGCGTTGTCGTGCAAGAGCAGCGGAGCCGAGCGATTGACCAAAGCTGGTTGGAGATGTGCGAGCTTCTCCATAATTGTGTTCAGTTCTGCAGTAATGCTCATCCTGTTTGGTAGATAACTCATTACACCAGGGTTAGACCACCAAACAGGGACCAACACTTTTCTAGGGGTCAGTTTTCGTTTAGGAAAACGTTTAGATGCTAATCCAGGATCTAATCAATTTCGCTTACGATTGTCGAACAGGATCCATTTTTCACCGCAGGCAACAAGATTATTTCGTTTGTGTGCCTGTTAAGCAGTGCAAGGTACGTCTCGATGCGTTCTTCGCGGTGATGATCACTGAATTCGTGGGGCAGACGTCAAGCTTTTTTACCTTGCCAATTTGACGCAAGTAAACCAATATTGTTTTGATACTAGCGTTGAAAGCTGCTTCTAATTCAGCCGCAGATTGGGTGTCATCAGCTCCCACAATCGCCTTTAATTCGTCATCAACAACCAAAGGGTTCATTTTTCAAGTCGAAATTTCCAGATCGGACACGAGCAAACTAATAACGGGTGGTGCATTCATTTTTAGAGTTCGTTTTGTAAACGTCGTTGAGGTTGTGGGCCGTAGGTACAAGGGGCACGGTTATGCCAAACTTTGAAACAAGAATTCCAAATTATAAAATAAAATTAATTTGAAATTATAATTATTAGCCAAAACAATATGATTATCGAACTCAAACTCAACATATTTATTTCAGATAGGCCCACATGGGCACTTACAATACGTCAGAAGTTAGTGCATGGTTTGAAATTGGTCGTTTTCTAGGGAGAAAAACCGGCAAAAAAACTCCACAGTATCCATGATACAGATTAAGAGGACAGTATATGATTTAATATTATAATTTGAAATTGCCAGTACGGCAAAACAGCGAATTCATAGGTAAAGCCCTGTTATTAAATATCAAATATTTATAAATTATTTAAAAATTAAACATAACTGACAACGAGCAGTACTGAAAGTGATGCTCTTTAAACCAAGAGACTTCTCTACTGACCATGGGCCCGCCGGAGCCCTGCAGCACCGGAGCCGTGACAGAAACTAGAGGCATAGTTTCTGTCACGGCTCCGGTGCTGCAGGGCTCCGGCGGTCCCATGCAAGCTTATCCTCGCAGATGTGTTTCACGCTCACCACCGCGGCTGCGGCTTGCTGGCTGGCTTCGCCGACTAGCCTCAGCCGCGGCGGCGAGTGTTAAAACCACCTGCTCCTCACCTCGCGGGCCGCCTCGCCCCTCCGCGCCTACGCGTTTTTAAATAACACTCTAGGGGTAGGACAGACATGGAACAGACGTGGAATCGGTTTCGCAGCAATTCGTTTCTGTCACGCCGCTTCCGCAGCACGCTCAATCAAATTACTCGCAATATTATATATTTTAAACGATAGGCTTAATGATTTTCGATTAAATAAACGTTATATCCAATAACGTTATACGAAATAAGTTTTAGAGTATATAAATGTTATGTCTAAAGAAATTACATCAACAGTTGGTATAACTCACTATCTTGTGAACGTTATTGAAATGAAAATATACCAAATAACTTTTTATGATATGAGACGCACCCCGCTAAATCAGTACGGATTTGTTTCGAACAGACCAGTTAAAAAACCGTGTTCAATTCAATTGCACACTATTTTGTAAAACCTCTTTTAACGTTGCTTGACCGCAAAAACGTACTCATTTGACGCGAGTTGAGCACGGGTTGGTTGAATTGTGTAGTAATACAAAAGCGTGTGTATTTCGCGAGACCGATGTCGCCAGTTGGACACGGAAAGGGAAATACGCGACGATGATTTAGTGCATTCACTAGAGGTCAGTGAAGATGATGAGCCTCTACCATATGAAATAGAGATTGAAAATAATGATATGACTGGTAGATCCTCGGTACATGAGAGATCCGTGATCCAGAATATGTAATTAATAAAAATAGGGGCAAGGATACAAACAAAGAAAATAAAACACGCGGGGGAAATGTCTCTGATGAAATATTAAATGAAGGCGACAGACATGTATTCCAAGAAAATAGTGTAGTTATAGATTTTAGTAATTTTTAATTAAATCTCTGACTTTTATTCGTGAGAAAATATCCATCAAAAAATTTAATTGGATGAATAATCTTTAATTAATTAATAATAAATTAATAGTTTAAAAATCACTAGAAAAACACGCTTTTATAAGTGCACGTAAAAACAAAAAATTTGTTCGCGCTTTTCCTTTTTTTTTTGTAGCCTCCGTTTTCTTTGTGTTGCTGTTTCTGTTTTTATATTATTCCCACGAGTAGTGAACAATTAAACGGTCAATCACCCCAGAGGATTTGAAAGTGACATCACAAAAAGTTGACAAAAAGGTTAAGAAAACCGATAACGGATTTTCTTTAGGTTTGTTATCCTCAAACCTGATCCTGTTTGAAACCTGATCGTGTTCAAAGTCCATTACGTGGCTTTTCTCACAAGTACAAACACGACAATGATACGATATTCCATCATGGAATGCCACTGCCTATCTTCCGGCTTCATCATCAGACCTTGAAACCTAATCGTGGTCAAAGTTCATTACAAGACTTTTCTAAGAAATCCAAAACAGCTATGATACGATTTTCCATCATGAAGTTCCAGTTCATATCTTCCGGCTTCATCATCAGATCAGTTCGACAGTACCATATTATTGTATTGTCATCAGAACTACATACAGTTGCTAATTTTCATTACGCTACGACCCTTGGAAGATGGTTAAAGTAGTTGCCTTAGATTCCATTACATAGTTAGTTACATACAGGTCAACCTAATAAAAGCGTGTTAAAAAGCGTAGTTTCGAAGCAACTTTTTGTTACTACTCATTTTAAGTAAATTAATTAAATAAAATCATAGTAAGAATTTGTTTACTACACTAGTAGTTCTTTTTCTTAGGTCAATATGATCATTTACTGTTACGGTCTGTGCATTTACACACGTTATATTATTTTTTGTCATTCTTAAATAAAGTAAAACACTAAATACCTAACAATATAATGAATAAGTTAGTTTAATTCAGATTAAAAAGAAATGTATTTGATTTTGGCGACTCCGTGCCTTCTCTATTCTAAAACATCAAAACACACAAACTACATCGCAAACTCACCGCGAGCGTGCGCTCGAGTTTGCAATGTATTCTAGCGGGGGTGCTCCCCGCGTCTTCCGTTAAGCTACGCCCCTCGAGCTATGTCTTATTTTTTACGTATCACCTTAAGTACCTAAAGTTGCATGGACCATAATAAGCAAATGAGACATGTAACAGCCCAAGTCTTAATTGGTATTAAGTCATATTGGATAACTTAAAAAACAGCCTTAAAAAAACGAGTTTAATAAAGTACTTAAATTCGACATAAGTAATAATCAAGAACATGTAACTTGATCACTCCGCAAACAATTTAATTAAAAGCAAAAAATAGGGTTAAACACGTGCTAAAATTATAATTATCTCGTTGCCACACTTCAAAAGGAGTGCCGTGGACTGTGTACCCGTTGCCCTTCGCATAGTATAAAGTTTGACCAAGTTTTGTATGTTGTCAACAATGAATTTCTACCATATGTATGACAAAACACTTGATATAAATGCACCCTGGATATTCACAAATGAAAACGATTTCAATTCGAATCACAAGTACGAGTACTATATAAAAACTTTTTACCAAAAAATTAAACCGACTCCCAAAAAACACTGCAAACTAAAAAATAACTTTAATTTCGGTACTCGGTGTCTTTAGTTTTGTATTTTCGTTTTTGGCACCGACTTCCGAAATTAAAGTTATTTTTCACTTTGCAGTATTTTTTGGGAGTCGGTTTAATTTTTTGGTAAAAAGTTTTTATTTCACTCTTTTTAGTTGGTCTATTTTTAATTTACCTAGTTACAAGAGCCTAAATGTCAACTACTTATAACCTTTTACAAAATATTGTTTTTCCCAATGCTGGGCCGTTAATTGTTGAGGAGTTCTCCTGGTACTTCACCATCAGCTCTACATCACCATATGCATTGTGACGATCATAAAGTGCTTAACATCCATATTCAAGTAATCGAATCGCAATCCACTCAATACTTTTTATTGATTAGTTTCGGCGGCCATCTGTGGTCTTCATCATCAGTTCCACTTCCTCAAATGGTACTTTTTGAGAGCAATTGCACAAGTTACTATAATAAATACCCAAAACGTCATAGGTATGCCTATAATATTTGAAGAGTTCCCTCGATTTCTCCAGGATCCCATCATCAGATCCTGACTTTTATGAAAATGGGACCAATTTCGAAGTATACCCTTTGAATAAAAAAAAAGAATTTTCCAAATCGGTTCAGCCGTCTTCGAGTACTCGATGATCATCAGTGATCGGAGTAGGTAGATTGATTTTTGGTACTTGTATCATAAATGCACACAGAAAGAATAACATGGATAAGCCATTTTCCCGGAAAGTAATTCCGGTATTTCCGGATTCAATTAAACATTGTTAATGTTGGTAGTGATATTATTCCTACCCAATTCAAAATTTAAAGGAAGGTATAAAAACTAAATTAATTCATTATTTATCTGTTGAATAATAAAAATAATCTAATTCCGATCGAAGCTTTAATTTTTATTTTTTTTATTCCTACCTTTTTTTTGAGGATGGCAAATCATCAAATGACTCCTTCCACTCTGGCAGAATAAAATTCCTACATAAGTTCCGGTTTTTTTTTAATAATCCACCAATTCCGGAGGAATGTCCATATTAATATATACGTTTCGGATCAATGACCCCATTTCAATCTACCTACTCCGATCACTGCAGATCATACATAAAAAAAAAAAATATACGCGTCGAATTGATAACCTCCTCTTTTTGTCGTCGGTTGAAAACCGATTTAAACCTTCAATTTATAACTCAATTTGTCTGTTATATTTTTACCTACGTTTAAGCTGCTGAGCCAATTCTGATGAACTGTATGATAAAATAGAATAGGTGAACGGTGGCGGCCCTGTGGTTGAAGCCTGACTAGGTCGTGGGTTCAAACTCAGCAGGGCACATTACTTTGTGTAATTGATATCATCACCGAACGTAAGAGCAAAGCAATGTGAAGAAGCGAAAAGTCGCAAACGAGTACTAAAATTATAATTATCTCGTGGTAGATTACGACCCATACCCTTTTTTGGAGAGGGGGCTTGTGCAGTGGTAAAATTATAGGCTAGTTATCCTTAGAGCAGGCCATAACTTTCTTTTGTCAAGGGTGTACGTACCCAATTTTTTTTTTAATTGACCTACGTAAATACTTACATAACTACCGGGAAAAAGTGTCAGTCCTAGCCCAGGCCACGGTGTACCTAACTTTATTTATTAGCAGGCTTTATGAGGTTAACTCGTACAATCAAATAAACATACTTTTTTAATATGAGTAAGGAGCTATTGTGCTGCACTTTCAAAAGAGTGCCGTGGTCGGTGTACCAGTTATCCGCCAGTTTAATTTCGTTTCACATTACCCGTCCTCTGTGCGAAGTTTAACAAAGTTTTCTACCGACCACGTCGGACTCGGTTAATACTTAAAATGAAGCTCCCGTGGGAAATTTACCATTAGCGGTCACATTATATTCTGTTTCTTTCTTTATTTACGTCAAAACGCTTGTGTGCTGAAGAAATTCTTTGATGTTGTTTTGTTAACCATTTGCATTTTATGTGCAAGACAACCGACATTGATTGACAATTATAGAAATAAATTAATAGTTTAAAACACAATAGAAAAACACGCTTTTATAAATGCACGTAAAAACAAAAAAGATCATGTTCAAAGTTCATTACGTGGCCTTTCTCACAACTACAAACACGACTATGATACGATACTCTAGGTGCCTATCTTCCGGCTTCATCATCAGACCTTGAAACCTAATCGTGGTCAAAGTTCATTACATGACTTTTCTAGGAAATCGACTATGATACGATTTTCCATCTTGAAGTTCCAGTTCATATCTTCCGGCTCCATCATCAGATCAGTTTGACAGTACCATTGTCATCAGAACTACATACAGCTGCCAATTTTCATTACGCTACAACCCTTGGAAGATGGTTAAATTAGTTAGGTACCTTAGATTCCATTACATAGTTAGTTACATACAGGTCGACCTAATAAAAGCGTGTTAAAAATGGATGATGTTTGTACTCTTCATGTTTTGTGTACTGAAATTAAATGAAATGAAATGAAATATTTATTTTGTAAATTGGTTATAAATAACACTTTTACACGTCATGTTTTTTTGCGTGTTAAGTTTAGCTAGATGAGGCCGGTGTTTCCTAACTGACTACTCTGAGAAGAAACACCGAAACAAACTCAGAGGTCATAGTCTCTTTTAAAGTCCAGACAATTTGTATTTGTATACGAGAAGCATGTAGGTTCATGTCTGTGGTATTTTTTTGAGGAAATAACCACGCAAATTTGAGCGGACCTGTCCAGACAGTGCAAGCATTTGTCAGTTATCATGTAGCTCAACTTTTAAAACTTAAGGAGCTCAAAAATTTGACAAAAAAAACCAAAGGAGATTTGGGTAGGCCACACAAGTACTCAAACTGCTTGACATCATTAAATAAATTATAGTGAAAGTAAAAACAACGAAGAAAGAATAACCTACATTGTCCTCACATTAACAATAATGAAATAATTATATTAAAAAAAAAAAAATAAAAATAAATAGGTATATACAATACTTAACAAAACAAATATTTTTATCAATAAAAAATAAATCAACTATCAAAAATTATAAAATAAAAAGGGCTCACGTATATCACTGGAGCATCTCATTCCCAAGCCTTCTTGTCCTCAATATAATCTTTAACAGTGTAAAAAGCTTTCTGACATAGCTTACGTTTTATAAACAATTTGAATTTATGAATACTTAGTTCTTGAATATGGCTAGGAATTTTATTATAAAAACGTATACATTGGCATCTAAACGAACCACCTATTTTTTTTAACCTTGTTTTAGGAATGACATATTTGTCTTTGTTCCTTGTATTTACACTATGAATATCACTGTATTTTTTAAACAGATTAATATTTTTGTGTGCATACAAGAGATTCTCATAAATATACTGAGATGGCACAGTCATAATATTAATCTCTTTAAATCTGTCTCTTAAGGAGTGCTTAGGACTTAATTTATAAATTGCACGAATGGCCCTTTTTTGTAATACAAATATTGTGTGAATGTCGGCAGCATTTCCTCAAAGTAAAATGCCGTATGACATCACACTGTGAAAGTAACTAAAGTAGACTAAACGTGCTGTTTCGATATCAGTTAATCCACGTATTTTTCTAACGGCATATGCTGCAGAACTTAACTTTTTTGACAATTTAACTATATGGGGGCCCCACTGAAGCTTCGCGTCCAAAGTTATGCCCAAGAATACTGAAACTAAGCACTTTTTTTCTGGGTGGGAAAATCATCGAATGGCTTCTTCCGCTCGGAGTGGAGTGGAAGGGAGTGTCAGACTTCTATTGACTAAAAACCCACCCTGTTCCTTCAACTGCCCTTGCGTTTTGGGGCCACAGCATCTCATTAGAACATTCCCGCAACCACGGCAAACTAAGCACCTGGAAGCATTTCTAACAGTGTAATTGAATCCTAATTTAGTTGAAATATATCAAAAAGATTAACGTATTCAATTGTTATTTGAAAAATTTATATCATTTTAACACACAACTTCAGTCACTTGAAAATTTATCGAAAGACCCACTATATGAAACCTCGTTGTAAAACTTGCACTTTTGTTACTGTTTTTCAACATTAATTTTCTCCGATAAAGCCAATCACGTTTAAAAGTGCCTGTCTCTTGTCGAATCATTTTAAATAGAGTTACAGACAGTAAAATATTGCCCCGGAATGCAAGAGCAATTGAAAAAAACGGTAAAATACTCATATCATATGAGTATTTCACCGTTTCTAAAAAGTTACTATAACTTTCACTAGGTTAACAAAAGTATACCTACAATAAGTTTCTCACTAACAAAATATTTAGACGGTTAAGTTTCTATCACATCACGACTACTAATAAGTGCCCACATCCATACTTAAACCTTATTAACACTAAACTGCTGTCGTAAATGAAAAATGTCCTTTTAACCGTTATTGTGATGCGCATGACATTGAAATAATGCATCCGTATGGTCGAGCATGCTTCGATTTCCTAAACTCAGTAACAGTGATCACGTAAAAGTTAGTTCTACAAAAGAACAACTCCCTACAAGATACAGAATAGACACAATATCTTCGTTCGTTCGTCATCTTTGCAACAGTAAAAATGGTTTAGAAAATTCGAGAAAGTCTGGGGTATATTAATTAGTTTTTTATGACTGCAACGGGGTCTATATTGTTCAAACAGGCTGGAATTTTATGTCAATGTATAAAGAACATACTGTCGCTTATAGGAATGGCCATCCAGAAGAATCTCTTTTTGTCAAACATTTAATACCGGCCATTCTTTAAGCGACAACAATAGCTATAGTATTATGCATGTATGTAGTAAACATTTCTGGCTCTGTTTATATTTTCTTAGATCATTTCTGAATGTGCATATTTTTCCGGACGGCAGGGCAGTGCTGCATACTGTATGCAAGAATGAACATCTGGTTCTTAGCGGAATTAACTCTAGATATTTTTCTATTTGCTGACGATAGCGCAATGATAAAGTAGTTGCACGAGATTGCCCATGCTTAATGTTACCAGTTAGTAGCAGGAATATGTTCACCATTATACGTTGGTATGTACGCTAGGCTATCTCAACTTAGGTCTTTGAGATAATGATGATGATGAAGAAGCTTGCATAAATGCTGACAGACTTTGTTTGGCTTAAAGAGTCTTTAGTTTTCTCAAAATTCATCAGTCAATCTCAAAATTAGACAGTTCAGTTATATGAGATTTAAAGTTTAAATAATTTCTTTACTGTCTAATGAAGTAATGACGCAGCATAAAATATTCACAAGTACCCTCATATATTTCAACTATTTAACTTTGTTGTCAATGTTAATTTAGACGTAATCTTTAGATTTCTATACGTCAATATAGTTCATACGTGCAGTGGTTATAGATTCGTCAATCTGTTTTTAATGGTTGCATGGACTTTCTGTACATAATATTATTGTATTGCATCTATGTGGCAGGCATGGTAAGTATACCAATTAAAATAACTCCGGTTCTTACGTCAACTAAGGCCTTCGTTTGATAAGGCTGTGTCTGCTTTACACGATTAGAACGATATTTTATTAATCGATTCAATTACCAGATTATGTAAGTATTAAGAATATTAGTATTACAAGACCATTTCTTCGTTTGGTATTTATTTATACGGTGTACGGATCTAGATTTATATATATTCTAAAATAGCACACCGCTGTTACACTATTGCGTATCCAAATCCAATGCGCCCAACTTATTTCTATTTAAATCAAATATCATAAACAGCCACCTACAGTTTTCTGTTATAAAATAGCGTCCATTATAAATTACGAGAATGAACTCATAACAATACAATGGCATGAAAACGATAAATAACAGAAAGACACGTCAATAGTTCATGGTAGCGTTGAACTTTAAACTCAATCTCTCTAAATCAAAACTGATTTTATTACGCCTGTTGGTCTACACAGATATAGCTATACTTAATGACCAGAACGAAACTTATCATATCAGATAACGCGCCAAAACATCCATAAAAATGTTTAATTCCATTCCCGCCAAAGAGATTTTAAAAGTAAGTTTCAATCGTAAATTAAATTCTACGCATATGTAGGCAGTGCAATCAGCCTGCTACCACTAAAAGAAAATAAAATTAAAAGTAAAGCCGAGAGTACAAATGAGGCGGGTAAAATTATTTTTACGATTCTCTCTCTCAATTAGAAGGAGCACCGACAGTAAAGTGTCAGTGTTATTTAAATTTACTGCACCAATTAGACTCGCTATCATCACAGAAGTGATGAAACCATACCGTGTCGTGAGTAGCTTCCCTTATTAAGAGTTCTATAATTAAAATTTACAGCACCAAGCGGACGATTCGAATAACTATGAGAATAGCTACAAATGATTCCATTAACTAGTTTAAACATGGCGAGTATGAAGTTTACACTTCATATTTGGAACAGCAGTGATGTAAAAATGCGGGTCAGTTTAGATTTAGTTATTTTGAAACTTTATGAGCGACTGACGTTGTAAACTGTAGTCTTCGTGATGATGAGTAACATGAAGATACAAAACATGACAGTCGCAAACAATTTTTAAACAAGTTATTAATACACACTACGGTACAAAGCGGTACAAAGCGCATTACATGCGTACATTAATGTATACAATTTTACTTTATTATACAATAAAACAATTTTACTAATATTAAATATTAATGTTTGTATGTCTGTCATGTATCAATGACGCAATAATGGCTCAAGGGATTTGAATGAAACTTGCCTGTTTGCCACACATATATTTTACATCCCAGATTATCTCATAAGCTACTCTTCATTCCGGGAATATATCCAAAATTTCCACATGAATGTAGTCCCGGGAAATGTGATTCTCAAAGCTCTGGCGAAACCTTTGTAAGGACGTAGTTTAAAAATAATAATAATATTGGACGTCCATAAAACACATTCAACTTCAGCCACAAAACAAACGGACCGCTCCAACGGAGCAGTACAATGAGCCATAACGACGCCAAAGCGACATGATGAAGGAAAATAAACAATAAGTCAAGCAGATACCGCTGTATAAAAGGATTGCACCAAAACAGATATATCTCAAAAAGTTAGTTGGCGTGCAAAACATCCTGGCATGTAACAAGTACCACGTTCTGGCAGCCGAGGCGAGAACAATCTGTATAATAGAATTTACTTGTTTCTTCGGTTCCCTTCTTAGCTACCATGATAGTTCGGGACATGGCGACACTGTGGCGGAATGGCGTTTGCTCTCCTGAATATAGATCGGTCTTTACCTTTGTCCTAGTTGATAATTAAGCACAAACGAAGCTGGTTTATTGGCTTTGGTTTGGTTAGTTAGCTATTGATTCAGTGTTCACCTTTAACGGCATTCTGTCTTTCACTTGAGTAATTTACACTTCGCGCTTTTTTGCGGAAACTGTTAAAGAAGTTTTATTAGTCTATTGAACTGTCTGTTTCATGTCTGATTGAAAGTATATGTCAGTGAGGTAAGTAAGTACAATATACAATATTTATTTTATTTTTTCCTAGTTTAGCGTGGTCTTTAGGTGTTTGCCCCCAAAGCGAGATTAAGTCATAAATAACAAGGCTAAACACATTAGCACTTTTTCATCTGGTTCCTAATGTAAATCAAACATATAATTAAGTAGTCTTGATTTATTAGATCTATTAACATAAAAACAGCCATAAAATATTGCCCAATCAAAATCAATAACCCATTACTCAACCGAATACAGATTTGATGAGTAAATATGTATTTGCGTAGGTATAGAGGTGGGTATGTATGTGTGTCATTTGTACAAATGAGAGAGATCGTACATAAACCAATATCATAAATAGTCCTCATTTGTCTACGTAAAGGTACGCTCGATCACAGAATGGGTTTGTCAATAATATTGATAGGGGCATGGTTTTTGTATCTTTTGAATTGAATATAAATTGTGTCATTCATTTATTTTTAAATCAATTAGATTTAAAAATAAATGTAAGACACAACCTGTAACTGTAATTACGAAAATGAATAACAAGTGAATGTAGGTTCTAATTTCAACTGTTTGCTAGTCAGCTTTATACTTATGTAGTGTTCTTAGCATTGCTAACTCGTTTGTGTTTAGTAAATTTATGTATTTTATTTTCTGTCTGTTTGTCTTTCAACTTGTGTGTGTAAATAAATAAATAAAAATTTCAAATTTCATATTCAGCCACTCTATGTAGTGTGTATCTTCCGTGGATAACAATTATTATTAAATTAAATACTTAGTTAACGTATACTTAAAATTAATAAGTATATAAAATAACAAGAAATTGTCAGCTCAGAAACATGACATTGTTGTATAGATATGATATGTAGGTATGTACTTACGTCCTGGATATGTTATCGACCGGGTTTTAGCTTAATTAATTCTGAAAGCAAACTCATTGGGAGTCCCATGAGGATAATAAAGCAAGAAACTAATATTGGAAAGAGGTTCTAGCAAAGTTTTCTTAACATATTGATCATTCAAACGTGAAAGTTGGATATAACTAAGTAAATATAAAAATTTTTGGGGAAAAATTGTCAAATGACTCCACGCGTTCTGGGTGGAGCATGAGTGTCAAATTTCTACCGTCCAAAAATCCACCCTGTTTCTTCAGTTTTTTTTAATAGACCTAGCATTCTGGGTAGAATTCACATTACTAGTAATCTTATCCCTCCCTCTAAATAAGCTTAATATGTTTGTCTGAAATGAGTTCAATCTCTCGATTACAAGGCAGACTCCTAAGCGACTAGGCTTTTACCACTCAGTTGCCCTTACGTCCGGGGCCGCGGTAACTCCTTAGAACATGCCAGCATCCCTTCGACTATGTTATGATTAGCCTTATAATTTCCTGCTCCTTTTTACAGCAATCTATAACTGTCTCGCTAACTTGATCTTTTTTATCTTCTGTGGTTGCCTTGCTACAACCAGTTTCTGGTTCAATCAATTAGCTGAGTAAACAAAGCATTTCGCTTACGACATCTTCGGTATATGTAGTTTCTGATAAATATCCCAGTTTCTTGTGAACTCTCCACATTTGTGGTCAACTATACGCTACTGCAACCCACTGAGCGTTCGTTATGGGGAAAGTTTGGAAAGCTCACAACTTGATGCTGTCATTGTTGTAGTTGGATTTATGCCAAACGTGCAAAGACGCATTGCAGAGTAATATTCAGGATTTTTCGTAACAAAGGTTGTTTGGACACGAGAATCTGGGATATGTCGCCCATTTGTCATTTTGTAGAGATTTATCGCAAGAGGCATTTTTAGTGATATCGAGCATCTTCTGGTGGGACGATACTTTTGATTTAGTTTTTTATGGGAACTATTAAAATTATTCGTATAGTTATTAAACTACTCACCTCGGTCATTTTGCCTAGGTGGCGGTACGCGACTGCTGAGCAAGGGGTCTCGGTTTCGATTCCCGGGTCGGTCGAAAACTACGAGGTATTCCTCGAAGCGCTACCATTTTGAAGCGCACCTAATGAAGCGCTCCTTTTTATTCCTCTGAGCGCTCTTTTTCCGATAACATGGTATCGGGAGCGCTACTAAAAGGAGCGCTCCGAGGAATAAATAAATTAATAGTTTAAAACACACTAGAAAAACACGCTTTACGCACGTATAACAAAAAAAAATGTTAAGAAAACCGATAACGGATTTTTTTCAGGTTTTTTATAACCTTGAAACCTGATCGTGTTCAAAGTCCATTACGTGGCCTTTCTCATAAGTGCAAACACGACTATGATACGATATTCCATCATGGAATGCCAGTGCCTATCTTCTGGCTTCATCATCAGACCTTGAAACCTAATCGTGGTTAAAGTCCATTACGTGGCCTTTCTCACAACTGCAAACACGACTATGATACGATATTCTATCATGGAATGCCAGTGCCTATCTTCTGGATTCATCATCAGACCTTGAAACCTAATCGTGGTCAAAGTTCATTATAAGACTTTTCTAAGAAATCCAAAACAGCTATGATACGATTTTCCATCATGAAGTTCCAGTTCATATCTTCCGGCTCCATCATCAGATCAGTTCGACAATACCATATTATTGTATTGTCATCAGAACTACATACAGCTGCCAATTTTCATTACGCTACGACCCTTGGAAGATGGTTAAATTAGTTACCTTAGATTTCATTACATAGTTAGTTACATACAGGTCGACCTAATAAAAGCGTGTTAAAAAGGAGCGCTTCATTAGGTTAGGATTTTGAAGCGCAAAATGGTAGCGCTTCGAGGAATACCTAAAACTACGGGGCTTTCTTAAAAAAAAATCTCATTGTAGCCAGGGGTTCGGAAGTTGGTAGTGTAATAACACCGTGCCTCGAAAAGCACGTTAAGTTGTTGGTCCTGCGCCTAACCTCTCTACGGGCGTGTTGGATTACTGTTTGATCGAGCTATAAGAGTAAAGGAACAGAGAGTGCCCTATGATATCTCCTACGCCGATGGCTAATCACCGCTGACATTACAGCCACCGAGGCCAAAATTGGCTAGGAGGACTATACACTATACTAAATGATGATTAATTTATTTTATTCTACACCAACATCTTTATATGAATAAAAATAGATGTTAAACAAAAGAGAACACAGACTAGCGGCCTTATCGTATTCCGCGATCTATTCAAGTCAAAATAAAAAGAAATTGCCACGACTCGAAATAGGGTTGCACTGGGTACAAATTTAAAGTAACAATTAAAAATTCTCGAATTTAGAACTAACACAATATACCTATACACCAATATGCATAAGCGAGAAAATGAGTAATTGTATTATATACAACAATTTGTAAACAAAACAACGTTGAAAGCTAATTATGTTTCCTTACAAGTATTTTGAATATATGTAAGTACAATGGATTCGAGCGATATCGCTCGCATTTTAATACTTCCATCATTTCATTAAAAAATGACGATGACTCTTTGTTTAGTTTAATTTTTTAGTCTTTCATTAGGTAGCTTTTTAGTTGCTTATTGCGAACTTCTGCATGTAGAACAATAATTTTCACACTATGATGTATTACAATCATACTTGACAACATAACAGCTTAAAAAAACAGCCACTACAGTCTACAGTCACTAAGTACTCGTTCACGTTGACTCGCGGGCGCGGTGGCGGGCGCGGTCACGAAATATCAAACATATGGCGTAATATCCAAGTGTTCACGTACGAAACGCACGTGCGGTCTAAGTAGCGGGCAAGCTAGCGACCATCGCGCGTGCGTCGCTCGCGGCAATATCAAACGCGTGAGTTGTTTGTGTGTGTTCACGTCGAACTAGCGGCGGAGCGCGCGATTTACCCGCGACGTCAGGTAAGTTCAAACAGTTTGAGCTTGTCGCTGGAAACGGTAACAAGTTTTCATCGTGTCTTTCAATACAGAAGAGTTTATTAGTGCCGTTCAGGCTAGAACTCCGATTTGGCAAAGTAAACACAGGCATCATGTGAACAGAAATATTCTCAATAAGTTATGGAAGGAAATTTCGGAATTATAAAAAGGATGTTCTCTCAAATTACTATATAAAGTATGAAATTCACCATACCGTTCTCTTTCTTTATTAATTTCGTGCACACCAATTCTACTTTTTATCATTTCCCACTTTAGGTATGAATTTTCGGTTAAAAATAAAAGTTCGTCGTCCATGTTTACAACCTCTGACAACACATCACAATCGCGCAAACGCCTGGTGGTCAATGTGAACACGAACTCGCCACGTATCCGCGCCCGCACCCGCCGCACGGTGGGCTGAAAAACGGCTTTCATAGACTTAGGCATTTTATTTTGCAAGTGCCAGTTTTTGTGCCGGATATCACTTCTATTTGTTATAACAATATACAAAAATGACACCAGAATTGATTCTGCACAAAAACGAAGGAATTATAATTTTTTTACGAAAATTTTGTATGGAGCTAGTATGAAAAATCGAAATATCTCTGAAATGGCAGCGATAACCGTAATATCCTTATAGGAGGTTTTAGTACTAATTATTTATGATTTTTTGACATACGTTACATAATGGTTGTAGATGCCTTTTTTTTTTTAAATCGTCAAAATATTTTTATTTATTTTTACATATTAAACGTTCCTTTTAGTGTTTAAGTTGAAGAATTCAGAGCTTTAACAACTCTTAACATAAAATAGCATCACCCCTATAGACCTGAAGGACTAGACAGAGGTGTGTAGTATCTTGTTGATCTTGTAAGATTTCCAACAATACCAAATAGTTGAATATCAGTGTCAAAGTGCCCATGCTGTCGCTTCTTTTAGAAAGATAGGGGAATGAAATTGTTAATTGATCATACCCTAAAAGTATGATTACAACATAACCGGACACATAATAATATCGACACAAAAGGAATTTTAAAACCTTGCATACGTTCAAAATACAAAATAACATATTGTGTAGTCATCTAATGAGTCTGATGACAAGTAATTAAGTAATTAGAATGATGGTTGTAGTCTTCTGATTCTAATGAGCCTATTAAGTGATTAAATGATTTGAAATATCTCGCAACAATACCAACTAAGAACTGCATTCACCTTTTTATAATTAGTGAGCTAATGTGATTTGCTAATGTTGATTAGTTCTACTATGAGTTCTACGAAATGTTTTTGACGATTATAAATTTTTATTATCATATCTTTTATAACTTTAATGAGGATAGTTAACTAATTATTGACTTTATACAATAAAAGGGCTATAATTTTGTTCCATAATTTAGATTGTTCACAACCGTGTAACTGCTAACACTAAAACTATTTGCTTTGCGACTACAAAATCTTAGAATGGAAAGTTTAATCACCAACTTAGATTTGTTTGTTCTTCTAAAAAGTGAGTGTCCTTCATTTAATCATGAAGTATTGTTTAGTGCAATTGTGTCCCGCATAGGCGATTGCCTTTCTGCCGAAGATCAAGTAACTCTCAAAGAATTTTGCCGGAGAATCACGCGAGCTGCTTTAAACAGGTGGCAGAAATCTAAACGATTCTTTGATAAGTTTAGAAATACGTACGGAGAGTGGTTGCAAGCAAATATTGATTGGCCGAGTTGCGTGCCAACTTTAATAAATCAAGAACCAACTGTTGATGAGATACCAAGAGCACGCTCAGTCTCTCCAGAACCTTCGACATCATCGACTGTTGGAACAATGACAAAAAGGTCCCGAAAACCATTCAAAGATCTGGGAAGCAAACAGAAAAAGAGAAGATCTAGTGAGCACATAGGCGAGGATTCCTGTGAATTGGCATATGCAGCTGCAGCACGTTTAAAAGAAGAAGGTTATGAAGATATCGCATCTGTAATCAATTATATGATCAAAAATCCAGAAGCTGCCGTTAAAATCAAGGAAAGCATTAAGAAAACAGTAATATTTACACCAGAGAAAGCACTTGGATTGCTTCTTTCACTTAAGCTTTCAAAGTGGCAATATATTACGTTGCGAGAGACTGCCATTCGGGAAGGTGCTAAGGATATTTACCCATCCTACTATAAACTGCAACAAACTAAGCTTGCATGCTACCCTCCTAATCAATCAGTATCAGTTACGGATTCATCAGCTAGAATTACACTTCAAGCTTTACTTGACATCACGGTGAAGCGGATTCTTCAAAGTCTTTCTGATAATGTGGAAAATAAGCAGTTAAAGCTGATATCGAAGTGGGGATTTGATGGTGCTTCCAATCAAAGCCGATACAAGCAGAAAATGGACGGCGAGCATGATGATTCAAGCATTTTCATGACCTCCTTGGTGCCACTGAAACTGACAGATGGAGATAATACTATATGGACAAACCCGAAACCATGCTCAACTTTTTATTGTCGTCCGGTTCAGTTCACTTTTGTAAAAGAAAGCCATGCAGTTGTCATTGATAACAAAAGAAAAATGGATGAGGAAATTGAGGCCCTTAACCCCACAGAGTGCATTAATAGTAACAGGGTGACTCATAAACTAATGATGACAATGATCGACGCAAAAGTCTGCACGTACCTTTCTGAAGCTAGATCAAATGCATCATGCTACCTGTGCTTAGCAAAACCAACAGAAATGAACCACTTAGATGCTGTAACATCAAAAACTGTGTGTTCTGACATATATGAATTTGGCCTATCATCCCTACATGCCCGTATAAATTGCATGGAATGTCTGTTACACATTGCGTACAGACTTGACTTCAAACAGTGGGCAGCAAGAAGTAATGAGCATAAAGATATGTTACAAAACAGAAAAAAAAACATTCAAAATAAATTTAAAGAGGAGCTCAATCTGTTAATTGATATAGTAAAACAAGGCTCGGGAACTACCAATGACGGGAATACCGCAAGGAAGTTTTTCGAGTTTCCCAATAAAACTGCAGCTATTACTGGGTTGGATCAAAACCTGATAAAAAGATTTGCTGTTATTTTGCAAGCAATAACATCTGGTGAGAAGATCGATGTCATCAAATTTAAAGATTTTGCTCGCAAAACAGCAGAAAAGTACGTGGAATTATACGACTGGTACTACATGTCATCAACCGTACATAAACTATTAATACACGGAGCTGACATAATCGAAAAAAATGATATTGTCCCGATTGGGACTCTCTCGGAAGAAGCCTCAGAGTCTCGAAACAAAGATTTTAGGAGGTTCCGGGAACATCATTCGCGGAAAAGAAGCAGGCAAGATTCTAATCAAGATATCCTAAATATGCTTGTTGTTTCTTCGGATCCTTTTCTAAGTGCACAAAGGCCGAAGTTAGATGCCAAAAGGAAGACAACCTTTTTTGCTGAAACTCTCGACCTAATACAGTTTCCGGAAACTGAGTTCGAGTTTGTAGGTATATCCGATCTGGATTCTGACTCGGAATTGGAGTCCGACAACGAAAGTTGTAAAGAAAATTTGTAAAATTTAATTATTTTTCTTTATGTTCTTTTGTTACTTATGTTAGTTTATTGTACCAATATGTTTAGTTAATAATTTCATAAATTATAGTTTCAAATATGTATTTTGTATAATTGAATTTATTAGATATTATTTTTGTTACTTCTGTTTTATTTAAATTACCTATCAATAAAAAGTTTATATACAGTCTTTTTTTTTCACATATTCTTAATATTTGGGGAAAAAGCATGCTTCCTAACGATGTTCTTAACTTTGACACAGTTCATGGATCGTTTTGAACAGTTTCATATGTTAAAATAAATAATGTTAGTACTATAATCCCCTATAAGGATATTATTATTATTATGTGTCCGGTTATGTTGTAATCATACTTTTAGGGTATGATCAATTAACAATTTCATTCCCCTATCTTTCAAAAAGAAGCGACAGCATGGGCACTTTGACACTGATATTCAACTATTTGGTATTGTTGGAAATCTTACAAGATCAACAAGACACTACACACCTCTGTCTAGTCCTTCAGGTCTATAGGGGTGATGCTATTTTATGATAAGAGTTGTTAAAGCTCTGAATTCTTCAACTTAAACCCTAAAAGGAACGTTTAAATATGTAAAAATAAATAAAAATATTTTGACGATTTTTAAAAAAAAAGGCATCTACAACCATTATGTAACGTATGTCAAAAAATCATAAATAATTAGTACTATAACCCCCTATAAGGATATTACGGTTATCGCTGCCGTTTTAGAGATATTTCGATTTTTCATACTAGCTCCATACAAAATTTTCGTAAAAAAATTATAATTCCTTCGTTTCTGTGCAGAATCAATTCTGGTGTCATTTTTGTAAATTGTTATAACTAATAGAAGTGATATCCGGCAAAAAAACTCGCACTTGCAAAATAAAATGCCTAAGTCTATGAAAGCCGATTTTCAACCCACCGTGCGCCGCCGCGCCCGCGCTTTCCTACGTGAACAAGTACATCTGTAGCAAGACAGATGCGTATACGCGTGCGGGGTACACGGCCGCGGAAGTTATTATTTTTTAGTTTTAGTTATAGTTGTATGTTTGCGATAAACTGAAAAAGTACTGAACAGATTTTCATGCATTGTTCACCAATAGTTCAGTAGAAAGGTTTTGTGTATAATTTAATAGTTTCGAGTTTCGTGTGACTTAGTAGAATGAGAACATGTGAAGCCGGGCCGGGTTGCTAGTCATGTATATATAGAGGAGCTTGGGGCTAAATAATAATAGGTAGGTACATGGGGTGATCTTCAAAGCCATGTAACGCTAACCAAAGTCGGCCCCTGGATGAATGATTACCTTAACATAGCCAGAATCTTCCATGCTTTGGAAATCACGTTAAGACAAATAAATAAATACAACACAGGTCCCAGCTGTCATTTCTATTTAAATATATTTGAAGATGTACATCTTAGAAGACTAAAGGTCTGTCCCCACACATCAGTGCCGTATCAGGGACGGGGCAAGAACGTGGCCGTGACAAGACCGAGCATCCGTGTCCCATCAGGAGCTGTCTGTTCATACAAGTCAGTGCCGTGACAGTGCCGTGAACAGACAAGGCCTTCCCTTCCACCTATACCCACTTCTTACTTCATTCTATTTCATTGTCCGAGTATAGCCTCAGTGTTGTATGGTGAAATAGATAACAGGAAAAGTGATACACGTCATGGCTTTATTTAATACAGAGGATTTAATTGCGATTGCAATTGCTCTAGATGAAGAGTCTCTAGATCTCGAGTTAGACAAGTCGTACAATATGCTATATTCGCGTACAGTCTCTATAAATAACTCATCATTCATGTTTACCAACAAAAAAGTCAACAAATTGCAAAAAAAAATATCAACACGTGCACGCCTTGGAATGGAATCGGAACACTTGCACACGTTACAGCGTCGGTCCTGACACTGAAGCTTCGATGCCGGCACGGGCACGGACATGTGTGATCGAGTTCATAGACAATATATGCAATGATTTTTTTTAGACTCCTGACGAAACACGTCCCTGTCCCGTCCCTGGCATGCCACTGGTGTGTGGGGATAGACCTCTAGGCATTTTGGAGCCAGAAGCCAGAAAATGTAATACCAGTCTTTCGGGGGGGTATCGTGTTACGCAGCTACTGAGCTGTTGTGGAGATCAAATAGGCAGTCACCCCATGTAAAACACTAGTACTCAGTTGCATCCTCTCAGACCGCTTAACCTTTTCCAATATTCTTTACTTAAATTAAATATCATGTATATACATAGAGATATAAGAATATAGTGCAGAAGTGCTACACTAGACTGTAAGTGGGAACGATAGAAGCGAGGAGAGAGACAGACGCCGACTATTCATCCATCTCTCTCTTACAGAGCGTTGTGATTGGCCCTACTGAAGATGGTGAAGTGGGAGTTTTAACAGTAACTGTTTTTGCATTGTCAATTAGTCACATACTTTTATTTACTAACTCGTTTACAAATTAAAACAAAAAGGTGCCTATATAGGTACTATATGTAGGTGTGTACATATGTACACACGATTTTCATACAGCTCCGCATCTGCTACACTCTCAATATACAAGCGATAGGATTTGCTAGCAAACACTGCTCATTAGCCAATCACAGTACTCTGCAAGAGAGAGACAGATGAATAGTCAGCATCTGTCTCTCTCTTTGCCTCTATCGTTATATTTTACCGTTTCTGCACTCTATTCTTATATCTCTATGTATGTATACCACAGACTCATTTCAAACAACAATGTCAAAAACTGTAGGATAAACTATGTCAAAACTGAGTAACTCCAATTCTAGTCACGTCACATTTACCTTGAGTTCCATCTACCCTTAAGGCGAAGCTCTCCGCGCGTGCACTCACACACTTAAGATCACATAGCCGTGATTTGCATACTACGCGTTGACATACTTTATTCCTCGCAGCTACATAAGTCCACTTATCTGCAGCAATAATCGGTGTGAGCCGTTAAACTAGAATTGCAATAGTGTTAGCGTAGCACGTCATTAAATCTTATCATGTCCGTGTCTGTTTCATCAAAGTGACACGCGAGTTTGTAATCGTACTTATATCTACCAAGTCTTCTGGTTTGTTCGTTTTTTTTTAATCCTTGGAGATATTAGTGGAAGTTTTTTAGCCGGCTGCAAAATGTAAAGTGATGTGTGTCGCATAAAAATTAGGTTAGATTACGTAAAATTCAAATAATGATGAAGAACGTGACTCCATCCACACCAGTATTGTTGTTAGGTTTCTCAATAGAAAATCCATAATTGTCCTTCCTTTACGTCAAACCGTAGCAATACATCGATGTGATTTTTAGTAGAAGTTTGTTTAGGGTTGGAAAGTGATATAAGTATACACCAAATACTTTAAAAGTTATTTCAATTCAATAGGTTGTAGAAAAAGGTAAATTAAAATATAGTATCATTAATATCGTAATGGTCAATCTCAATATATATATATTTTAATATAAGTTACTGCCTTTTTTTCGAGGGGGAAATCATCAAATGGTTCTTCTCGTTTTGGGTGGAATGGTTCTGCCTGTTCCTTCAATTGTTCTTGCGTCCTGGGCCGCGATAACTCGCACATTGCCGCAACTTCGATCAGTTAATGCCTTAGGCGACAGCGAACTCCACTATTTGGTGAATTTGCTAACTAACTGACATTCCTGCAGTATTTATAATAAATTGCACACGCGTCGCTTTAACCAGTAGTCGTATTAAAACTTTCTAACCGTAATAATCATAATAAAAAGCTTGGTAGTTAAACGTAGGAATTTTGCAGCAAAATGAAACGCTGACTACCGTATGAATTTAATTAATTTACGTCGACCATACATTGATTAAACGCTCAAACCCACAGAACAAACAATAACGAAGAATCTACAAGAAACGATAAATCTTGAAGCAACAATACCGTTTCAACCAAACCAAAAATTTAACAAAAGATGCTTGTTTAGAGACAAACTCTAAACAAGCATCTTTTGTTCAGTTTTTGGTATGAAATCCGTGTTATAGCAGCAGTGTTCATTTGCGCCTCGAGTAATATAATTTTCCACGTTTTCCTTCCCTTTGTCGATGTAGACACAATAAAAGCAAGCCGGCTCGTTAATCGCACAGAGTAGTCCTAGCGCGTAATTAACTTTGCAGCCAGAGAGAGTAGAGATTTACGTGGACCCCGGGTACAATTAAATTTGCATAGGAAATTGCACAGAATGAGCTAAGAATAAGTTACCCGAGTATGAAACTAAATTTTATACTTGTCGTCGGCTAGAGGACCCTTATTTATTTACCTGGCTCTTAGTACCGTAATTGTCAACTTAGAACATTAAAGCAATTTTTAAAGAGAATTATTACATAGCGAAACGTCTTCCTCATCGTCTCAACTGTGATTAAAAAATGCCGTCGCAAAAACTTTACTGTAAATGTAATATTGAACTTCCTACAACTACTGCACATCATCATCTCTGCTTAAGCTTTTCCTATGTTAAGGGTCGGCTGCTGGTCTGACCGCATGCACCTAAGTGATAGTGTTTTACATGGAGTGAGCTTGCCTGACCTCCAAAGTCTAGTAGATGGTTATTACGATACCCCTTGGCAAGAGTGGAGCCAGATGTTCTGGCTTCTGATTACTCGTAACGACTGTCAAATATGACAGTCTAAATAATAAATAAATAAACTCATTTATTTCTGAATTTGTGACATTCCATAATATTGTTAGTAAAATTGTACCTTAAAACTATGTTAGTAAATGCAACTGACTTAGACAATACATTACAGGACAATCCTGTTTGCAAGCGATTACGTTTAGGAGACTGTTGGTGCTGGCACGCACTCTGTGCATTATGGAAGCGGCGCGCTTGCGTCTGATGGCCGCGAAACCATCAGTGTGCGCGTCAGCGAACATACCCGATACGCTACAGAAGTATGGCAGCCCCAACAGCATCCTAAACGCATTGTTGTACTGGATACGAAGAGCATTGATGGCTTTTACAGTACAGCTGGTCCACAGGCTACACGTGTAAAACACTTAGCAATAGGCCTTAAAAAGCGATATTTTTACTGCATCAGTACAGCGTGAAAACCTACGAACAAGCATGTTACTCCTCACCGCCAATGCTCTCCGTCCATCCGTATTCAACGGCTTAGCGTACTCAGGAATCTCGATAAATTGAGATAGTCATCAATCCAGAGCCTAACCTCGGGAAGACATGCTTAACTTTGAGGTTCATCCCATGTGTCTGTTATTAGCCAAAGCTCTTCATGCAACTCCTGCTATGACATCATAAACTACGGAAACGAATAATAACTAAACTACATATTAAATGAGGCGTCACGTAGAAGCCGTACAGTAAAAACTCTCGACGTTGGAGTAACTTTTCGTCATTGAATTCAAGTCAAAAATCTGTGGTAAAACCGGACTTCTAAATGCCTTCTTTTTCTGTCAGATTGCAGCAACAGTGTCCCCAAGAGTATAATATGTCCAAAGATTTTCATATTTGACGAAAGAATTTTATTGCATTCTAAATTTTATTCAACGTCGACCGCTTTCAATATTCAAGATTTATTTGAAAACGAACTATTTTTAATGTCGACTGAAACTTATTAGCTCGTATACCATATATATTATACTATGTTTTTTACAAAACTTTTATTTTACTTAACCCATTTAACACAAAAGCAATGATTCGTAAAACTGTGGCTATTTGTAGCACAGCGGTGTAATTGGCTATCAGGGCGTGTTGAAAAATGGACAGATGTTTATTTTAATGCTCTCGATCCATCACGCCTAACAGCGGCGCTACCTCGAAGACAGACCATAGAGATGTAATTAAGGATATTGAAAAACAAATAATTATTTTCGAATCACGTTTCGTGTTCTAGTAAGGTAACCTGTAATTTTCGTGATGAATTACTCTTAAGTGCTTGTAAATACATAAACCTTCTACATATTAATGGGTTCTCGACTATCATTTCCTTTTGCTACCAAGGCATATTTTATCTTGTTAAATGTCAGACGTGATAAACTAAGGAAATTATATAAGCATAACTGCTTTATGAGTGTGAGCATTATACATATACAACGTGAAACGGAAACCCCATATCTATCCAAAAGGGCTGAAGACAACATCTGGTATGGAGTCTCTATGCAGTTTCAGCACATAATAACTGACTCAAAGAATTGATGCCAAATTATTGGTTGCATATATTTCTTGAATACCAATCATAACAAACCTGTCATAGCACTACGAGGGTCAATAACTTTCCACGTCACTTGCCAATAACACGATAATTCTTTTCGTTCTTCTTAATTTGAAAAATTCGGTGTCTGGTATTGTGTATTATAATTTGTAATAAGTTCTACACACGTAGACTTAGGATTACAAAACCCTTGCCATATCGTTTGTTATCATACAAAGGAGCCATGTACTTGGTATGTTTTTTACCCTTTAAATTACACATTGTATAACGTCCGATTTCTACACACTACAGGTTAAATCTTAAAATATTTTATGAAAGTTTCTAACGTTTTCCTAAATACCTGTACATAACATTTTATTCATACAAATTTCTTTCGGCATTTTTTATAAAACAGAAAGCTAGCTTTCGGGCATATATTTAATTATAAAGTTTCTCCCAATTACAATGGTGAAGGAAAACATTGATAATAAATCGACATGTATAAGGACCATTAATTCGAATTTCTATTGATTTGAATTGATCTTCGTTCTTTTGATTGTAATTTTTGATAGATAGATGATAATGGCCCATTGCCAGTGACAGAGTCATAGCTCTATGAGGCCCTATGAACTTGGGTGCCAGTAGTGGCAACGACCAGCTGATAATAATTATTAAAGCGCCGTCCGAATATTTTCTTATTCGCAATTTAAGTTTTTATCAAATTTAATGTCTCGCACACAACCATTATCTAGCACAGACACAAGCTTCTGTCTATATTAACCAATGGCGGGTCAGTATGTGGAATCTAAGAAATATGTGAAACGCACAGGGCGTTTCACATATTTCTTACAAAGTAAGTCAACTTTTACGGGTATATTTTATTTTCCCATCGTTTACGTAAGTCAATACATTTATTTCACAATAGTATGCAGTTTCCCCGCAAGTTGTCGGCAGTGTAACTTTTATAGCTGCATTCGTCTGAATATTTCCAGAATATTTTTCATATTTTACGACGTTTAGAATTTACGCCTCTGTGAGTGAAGGCAGACATTTTGATAATTCACCGCTTCCTGACTATTCTTGTGTGCATCATTCGTTTTTCATATGTCTGACTCCAACGTGTTGTAACAACTCGGGGTCTGAATTTATTATACCAGTTTCCTACTTCACGGTAAGAAAATTTCCTTATAATTTTAGTTGCAAAATATATATTCTGTGAAAATTTCTCACAAAACATAATACTGCGCTTTAGTTCTTATAGGTAACAAATAGGAACGTAAAATTATCTGACAGTTCCTCAATATCGATAATTGTTCTCTTAGTAAATATTCGTTTGTTAGTAAGTAGTACCATAACTATACCATGTGTCAATGCAGATCTATATGAAAACGATATAAATAATTCCCTAGCTTCAATTATAGCATGGTTAGATGAGAATAACTTAAAAATTAACCTATCTAAAACGAAAGTTATGTATTTCACCCAACGTATGCCGAGTAAACATCTCGATGTTAATTTTGATAATCAAGTTATTGACGAAGTAGAAAGCACAAAATTCTTAGGTTTACAAATAGATAGAAATTTGAACTGGAAATCACATATAGTTAATCTTTATAACAAATTAAGCAAATCAGCATATGCCTTACATGCATTGTCACCGAGAGTTTCCACGGATGCGCTTCTTACGGCATACTACGGTATTGTCGAATCCCATCTTCGATACGGGGTTATATTTTGGGGAAATTCCACCGATAAAGAAAATGCATTCAAGGCCCAGAAACGGTGTATTCGTGCAATGTTTAATCTGAAAACCACTGATAGTTGTTATCCGTATTTCAGGAAGTATAAAATATTAACTTTGCCTAGTATTTATATTTTGGAGGTAGCTGTGTTTGTCAAATCAAACCCAACTTACTTTCAACGTGTAAATGACTTAGTTGCAAGAAATAGACGTGACAATAGTGGCCTGTGTATTCAGAGGGCTAAGACAACACTGATGCGCAAAAGTGTCTGCTGCATGGCACCAAAAATATTTAATAAATTACCCAAGGCCTGGAAAGATTTAAATATGACATTATTTAAAAAGAAATTGCAAAACTTTTTAGCAGACAAAACATATTACAACATTACCGATTTTTTAATGGAAAGTAAAATTTGTTAGTAATTTGGGCACTTTACATCTGTGATAATAATTTATTATTCAATTTTAATTTGAAAATTTAATTTTTGACATATAATATATTTTGACACTCTTTTATTACATTTAATTTTGACATTATATTTTGACTTTTTTATATTTAATTTAATGCTATGATTTAGACATTTGTTTTTATATAGGTAATTATTGGTTAATTTTTATTTTAATTTTGATAAGTAGATTTTGACATTTGATTTGATTTGTAATTCCTGTTATTTAATTGCATAATTTCATTTATAATTAAATTACCTCTGTGAATTTAATTATTTATACATTTGCATGCCTACTGGTAAAATATGGCTGAACCAACATTGTACCCTTACACCACATTATCACTATGTTTTTGTATTACCCATATTTGCAAAATAAACTATCTTATCTTATCTTATCTTAAGTATGTATTTAAAACCTAAGCGTCTTACTCTTTACACAGTTCATGTTTCCATCCTCGTGTAAATCATAGCTCAGTAATTATAAAATAAAAATAATATATGTACATAATTTACAACCCATAACTGTTAAATAGTCTTTTTAAGAAGCTCTAGACCACTGTTATTCTTCAAAAGTCAACCCTAACCGTTTACAGGTAAACACTTTCACTTCATAAAGTTTTATAGATTTTTGACAGAGGTACCTACTTAACTTAACATTGAAACTAGTTAAGTGCTGCCTAGGCACATACTGAAGCTTGTTGCATTAGTTTTTGGTGGTATGCGAAAATCGTCTTTCCGCGATGACTTTAAACGTATTTTTACCTGCAGTTAATGGAGTGGTTGGTCCAATGATCGAAATTAAATAAATCGCCAAAAAGTGCCACAAATTGGTATTATAAATATTATTTTTTCTCCTGAGATTGCTTGAATTTATCAACAACCAATGCAATTTTTACATTTGAATTTAATTAGCAACGTGTGAAACGCGTCTTTAGTTGACTAGTAGAGAATGCCTAGGAAGTCCCCTTTATACCTATGCGCATGAAGTGTAAATAAATAAATATAATCTATCTGGGCAGTAACACGGACATAACCATAACTCGAGCAACCTGCGTTAAATTCATAAATAGCAACCGTTTTTTTTATTTATGTCATGTCTGCAATATAATATATTAAAGCAGTGTTTCCCATGTGAGCCGGGTCACGACCCGGTACCGGGCCATCAAAATAAAATACCGTGTCCCAACATTCCCGGCTAGTTTTAAAATTATTACCTACTATCCATCGACGCAACGTAAATATTCGTAAGCGATGACAACTAAAACTCATCGCTAAAATTTAGTGACTAAATAGTCGATAACACAGTATGTAGTACTAATAAAACCTTTTTAATATTAATAGATGTGTATTATTTTACCTAATGGAACCAGCTTGGGTTTAAAAGTGTTAAGTGGGTCACGAAGGCGCGAAAATTACCGGGCCATGGCAGAACAATGTTTGGGAAACACGGTATTAAAGTATGGCGACTACAAAGAAGTTTAATATGATGAACATTTCATATTTCATCTAGAAAGGCTAGTCAACTATTTCATAAGGCAGCGCTGGACGTGTCGGGATGAAAACTTCTTAAAAATGTCATGCCACATCTTGCCCGACTACGGCAAAGCTAAACGAAAGGATAAAGATTTTAGCGTGCATACATTTAGATATTTAAGATATGATATAATAATGAGGATACGCATGTATAGAACATATTTTTAAGGATGTTCCATCACAGCGTCATAGCTACCGAGAGGGTTTTCATAAACTAAATGAATATGGCGTATGCTCAAAATACAGACAGAACCCTCTGTATTCTGAGAGCGTATGTTGTATGAAAAACGATCGATGAAGGGCTGAGTATTACTTTAGCCAAAGACCATTTTCATACAACGGGGCAATGTCACCAATCTCTTGAGTACATTACCGCCAGCCGACAGCCTCGAAGACAATTTTAATTATACATACATTATTTTGGTTTCTAGTTTTGCTTATTCTAAATAGTTTATATAATAATAGTTAACCTGAAATATAATTTTATTTATTTATTCCATTCGGACAACATAAATCCATGATGTTAGTAAATATACACGCTTAAAACTAATGTTAGTATGAAAAATAAATTACAAGTACCAATAATAATAATATAACGAAATAATTAATAAGTCGAGTACATCTTGCATGAGGGATGAACAGGCAAGTATTTAATTGTTCATCACCCATACAAAATGTCTCAAAACAGGGGAGTAAAAATTCTCCGCAACAGTTTTTAGAATGCTGTTATTACTGACCCGCAACCTGGTCACGAGAGATGCCGTTTTTTTTGCGTAAGAGGGCTGTAAACCCATCGGTTTGGTACTGCGCAAACATCTCAGACGCACTACAGTAGCGGGGCAGTCCTAACAGCATTCTAAAAATATTGTTGTACTGGACAAGAAGGGCATCTAGAGATCTTTTGGTGTAGCCGATCCACAGACCACCCGTGTACAGGCCCTGACAATAAGCCTTAAATAGGGTTATTTTGACCTGGTCCGTACAGCGAGCGAATCTGCGCGTCAACATTTCACCTCTGACCGCTAGTGCCCTACGCTCTCTCTCAATGTCTACATTGTCCTTAATAATATTATAATATTAGATTTTAAATTTTTATGTACCTAGAGACTCCAAGCAAACTATACCAAGATACAAGAGTGATCTATACCAAGCCTACAACTTACTTTGAATGTCAATGTCGGATTTTTTTTCTAGTCGGAGTATATTTATTCTTTTTTTATCGTAAATAATAAAAACTGTGATGGTATGAGACTAGCGTAAAATTAGAAAACTTTTAGTCTATTAAATATTATTATGAATGTGTATTTTGTGTGTTAGTTCCGGCCAATCAAATGAGCTTGATTAAAAACCAGTTTAGAATGATATTGATAAAATATTGAAAGAAATTATTGATATTTTTGTTATTCTTCATCAAATAAATCATTATGGCAAAAATATTGGTAACGGTAGATAATACTGTTGTATTATCTTTTTATAGGTACTGGAAAATCAAAGTACATCTGAGATAAATTCCATATAATAATAATCTCTTGTAATCTTAATTTTAAATGGTAAATTTCTTTGTTTCATTCTATTCATCAAGTAAAGTGAATAATTGAATATTAACATGTGTTTACCTACTTGTTAGATTCATCAAATTTATCTCATTTGGAGACGGCCCGTTTAGTTTACATTTGTTGTTTTCATAATTCATGTCTTGCGGTATTTTTGTGGGGGAATGCCGCTGTTATGCAAACATTATTTAAATATATTATATATGTCCAACATAGTTGTCTGACATAGTAAGTAAGTTATTTATTTAAAAAAATATAACTTTCCACGCTTCCAATTTCTCCTGAATCGTGGCTGGGTGCGTTTAATAATATTTGAATTCACTAGCACAAACATCCAAACCTGTAACGAAGAGAGGACACTCATACACACTATCCATTAATTTAGGCAAATCCTGTAAATACTATTTTTTTTTTATTGATTTGTTTATTACTTGCCTAAATTATTTCAGTTTAATATAGAGACATCATTGTAATTATTATGAATTTTGTGTTTTTTTATTGTTTCTTAATTAATTTATTTATTAGTATAATGATTAGTTTTAGATTTAATTTTCTAATGATAATTAATTTAAAAGTTAATATTTTTGTAATTCCTTTTTTTTCAATTATGTATCTAAAATTATGTTTTTACGTTGCTACATTTTTTTAAATTAATAACATAGGTTGTACTCGAGGGGATTGGCGCTGATAGCCGAAATGCAGGTTTTTGCCTAGTTCGGCTACAGATGTCTAATTTTTGTAATAATAATTATGTATATAGCCTATAAGTAGTATAATATTGTAACTTATTTGAAACTGAAATAAATTGAAATTGTAACAAATATTTGTAGATCATACAAACATTTGTTCTAGAACCCACGATACGCCACAGGACGACGGTCAATTCCTCAACCACTGCGCCAAGTGTGTCATTAAACTTATACCTACAATACAGTAAACTTTAAAAAAGTATGAATAAAATTACCCTTCTACTATAAGCCGCACATAGCCAACATAGCCTAACCAACTCAATCACAACTCCGTCTAACGTGTAATCAGTGCAAAATTTTTAAAACTGCCTTATTTAATCATAAAAAAGTCCATTCCCCGAAGGAAGTGGTCTTTTATACAGGCTTATCAGTGGTTAAGGCAAACACCGCTTTTGTTATACAATTAAGTTTTAATTTACAACAGCGTCTTATCGCGGCTAGAGAATTTTCTTCGTTATTTTCAGGAAACGAGTCGTTAAATGGAAATTGTAGCGGTCTTAGATAGGTTCGTTGGGTTCTATTTGATTTTTATTAGAAAATAGGGTCGTAATAACATTATTTCTATTTGGGTTAAGTTTCTTTCTTGTGAAGAGTATGTATATTGTACTTGGTAAAAGGCAATACATTTGTTTTCTATTGAACATAAAAGTGAAAACATATTCAGTTTAGTTCATTCTTTATTGCAATAACATGTGTTAATTAGATCTTAATATATAGGTAATAGCTCACATGGACCCTGTGGGGCACAGCAGTTTAATATATTATAAAGATTAGAGTGGCTTTATACAAACTAGAAAATCAAATAAAAATAATCACAATAATTAATGTTGCAAAGCTCTAAATGGAATAATTCAACAGTCAAATTAAAATAGGTATTTTAAATAAATGTCAAATCAAATTAGAAAATTTAAATAAATGTCAAATTAAAATGGCAATGTCAGTATACAGTTGGGTCAAATAATTTCATTACGCATGTCACAATGTCACAAAAAATGATGATAATGTCTCAGCCTTTAACATTTATTATCTCACCTGATAGTAAGCTATGATGTGGTCGAAGATAAATCAGAAGTAACCTTTTCACTCTTGACTTAAAGACCCCCAGGTTATAGCTATCGGGAAACACAGACACAGCCCACACACACACTGGCGGCGATATAGACCTTCTCTCTTCGAGAGGAAACGGGGCATCACCGGGTTGGTGGAAGTCGCGTGTCTTGTCCAAGGACATAACGGTTTCCTCACGATGTACTCCTTCACCGTTTTGACAGAAAATTACACAAAGTAAAGTATAACACAAGTACCTTATTCATGTACCTAGTAAATATTTCAGTTATAATTATATTTTCATGGCAATATATCATTAATTATTTCTTCGAAGTCATGATTTAGTTATTCATTTTATAACTACGTGGCAAAATTATCATGCTATTTTTTGTAATTAGAATGCAAAATTAAGTAGGTAAATATGTGCACATACGTACAACGACGCCAACATCGCAGAAAATAAAACTGCTTAGTAAAGTATTACAAAAAGGTCGCTGTGTTGTTTTAATTATAATTCCTAACGAGACTCATTTCCATATTGCAAATTTTGCTGTATGTACACTTTACGTAATTATAATTTTTAATTTACAATACAACATATTGTATTGTAATTGACGCACACCCTCAAACACCCCAATTAGAAAATTATGTTATTATCATAATACATATTCTGAATTTTTAGTTGTACTTGTTTAAACAAATTTTTTTAAGACTTTAACTTCCTTTAAATGAGTTTAATTTTTCTGTAATGTGTACTGAATGACGGAATTTATATAAATCTACATTTAAAAAGTTACTACTTTAACCCTTTACCACCTAGCATATATTTTTGTCACACAACCACCTAACAAGGGTCTGTTGGAACTCAAAGTAAAATAATTCAATTTCATTAAAAATAGCCAAGAAAGGTTTTGTAATTAATTAAAATATGTTTAGGAATATATTAAAATATTTATTAAAAATAAAGGAACATGTAAAATAAACTTTTCTTTTTGTTTAAACTCTAATAATTGTTATTAACTCTAATTTTAAACTTACACACGAACACCTTTGGAAAATGAGATCCACAAAAATGATCACATAAATCAGGAATATCGTTATAACTTTTTTTAAACGTTCAATTAACAATAAACATGGAAAAACATTTAAATTCAAAATAAAATAATAAAATCAACAAAATTGCAACCCCTTAATTTAGAGTTTTTCACGGCAGTGAATACATAGCTTATTTAAGCATTCGAGGCAAATTGGTGCTATGCGGAGAAGAAGAGAAATTTAGCTCACCACCATAATTATGCTGGTTTTTATACCTGGTGTTCTGCACTATATTATGTTGCAAAGTTCTCAACCGCGAAGAATGTGGGGTAGATGACCAGCGAAAACGATTTCTACCGAAATAATTCGTCTTCCTCGGTCTCGATTGAATATTAGATAAAGGTTCATCATCTTCTGATGAAAACTCTTGGTCTTGATTTAAATTTGAAGAAGCAATATTATGGGATGGTGAATTCTAGTTATTGTTCACAGCAGTTCTCTCTTCACATTCGGAATCAGACGAACAACTTTCTTCCAATACGTGGTCTGGTCCAATATCAGTCTCCACATCGCTAAATTCGTCGTTTGGTAGGTTTTCATTTTCTGACAGATCGTGCTCCAACTAACGCGCAATAATATCACCATTTAGAGCCATTTTTAACTAAATCAATAAATAAAACATATTGAAAAAAAATCACGTAACCACCTAACAGCGGTCTCTCAGACCCGGGGTTGTAGTTTTTTACTCACCTGTGACAAACGCGCGCACGTCCGACCTCAGCGAGCGGTTGTGCGGCACCTCGGAAGGCGGGGAGAAGGTACACGCACGAACAAGTTTATACAAAACTCGGGCGCCGAAATATTCACAATTTTTAAATCGTCGAGGTCTGTGAGACCCGTGCTAGGTGGTTAAGGGTTATTTTACGGTCCGTAGTTAGTTTGTTTTTACTATACAGCGAAAGTGTAAGTTGCAAGTTACGTGGTTTTTTTTTTGTGATAAAGTTATCGATATTAAAAACGATCAAAATCGATTCAGTAAACGATTAATTAATTAACAAACTAATTTCAGGATGTGCATTAATTATGTTACATGTTGTATATATAAGGTGTATCTATTCATACAAGAAATATTTTAAGGGATATACCTATAGCTGGTAAAGAAACCACAGCAACAAAAAAAATACCTAGGTATATTATTTAAAAAATTAAATAATTTAATATTTCTTGACACATGTAATAAATACTGGTTCCTTCTTATTTTTTGACATCCAATACGCCAGTTCACGTGGGTGGCGGCGGTATTAGAGACGGTGCACGGCTTTTATGATGATTAATAAGAGTTTTTCTCTTTTATCATAATGAAAGAGTAAAGGGTAAAAAAAAGAGTAAAAAGTCTTTATTTTGGAAACATAGACAGTTGACTACATTACAAAGAAAACGATAATAGCTACAAAAGTTTACAACTGTGTCGCAGCTATCATTACAAGAAAAGAAGATAATTGTTCCAGACTAAAACTACAAGTAATTAAAAAAAAATTAAAATACAATAATTAAAAATAAAATTAAAATAAAACATTAATATGACTATAATGTATGTGTCTGTGGGTATGTGTGTGTGTAGATGAGTATATGGGAGTAGAGTGTAAGTGACTGTGTTTGGTCATTGTGTGAAATGTAGGGAATGTATGTGAGTGAGAGTCTGGGTGTGTGTGTCAGTGTTGGTGCTATTTAAGTATCCACATTTTTTTCAGTTTCATCACATGACAGATTTCAGCCAATCAGTCAGCTTCCTCCTCAAAAGGGTTCGGGGTACATGATAAATATTTTATAATTACGTAAAATAAAAAACATTGCGATTCATTATTTTCTTTCTCGTGTTTATAGTTTCTTTACCAGCTATAGATACGTCTCTTAAAATATTTCATGTATGAATAGATACGCCTTATATGTGATGTAATTAATTAATATTTATTGAAGCCGTTTCATTGTAAGTGAAGCAGGCAGGTAGATAAATAGGAATATAATCGTCCAACTGTATTTCTTTTACGAAAAGCATTTAATTAGTTAGTAATCTAGCTAGAGCGAAATACAATAAACAGTTTTCGTTTTGACGGAGTGCTATCCTATAGATATACGTTATTTATGTGCAAATTTTATAGAACACTAGTACTCACGCGGGGCTTCGCTCCCGTTGATTCTATCACGGTAAAAACATAACTCTCCTTTTTTGCAGTCGCGTATAAAGTAGCCTATAACCTTCCTCAAACTTCAAGCTACTTCCATACCAAATTGCATCCAAATCCACCCAGTACTTTCGAAGATTAGCGCGTTCAAGCAAACAAACAAACAAACAAACTTTTCCGCTTTATAATATTAGTATAGATATCACAGAAGTGGTCAACTATAAAACCACTTCGACCAAACGGGACCATTCTTCATAAAACCAAAAGCCAAATATCTAGCCTAAACATCAGAAGTTAAAACGCAAAATATGCCAATAACGCACCAAAGAGCTGCAATTACGGGGTTTAACGTCCAATGTGAAGATGTCATTTCACCCGTTCCACCAAATTGGAGGTCATTCAATTTGCATATAAAGCGTGCAGAGGCGTCAATAGGGAGACACTGCTAGAAGGCTTGATATAAGTCCCATTTGAGTTCCACCATTTCCGAGTTAGGCTCTGTGCTGTTTACATTTTGCAAAATATACCTCTATTCACAAACTAGACGTGTTTTATTTTCACATCACAAGCTCGGTTGATAATGTTTTTAATAAGCCGAGATCAATATTCCATCACAACTGAGATTAAACCGACCTACACCAGCGCGTAATATTGCAAACAATTTTCATAAGTAGCGTTATTGGTGTAAGGTGCTAAATACATTGTCTGATTCATAGCTGTAGGGAGACGATTGTTTTGGTTACAGCTTAAATCGTAAAGCTAGACAAAGGCGCCGCGCGCCGTTTTGCAGCTAGCTGTGTCTATTTTCAGAACTGGTGATAAAATTCTACGAATACGGAACTTCTCTGAAATACTACAATTCTTAACTGTGTTCTATTTAGAACTTATACGACAAATTAGACTAGGTTGCGTAGTGCTCCTAGTAAAGTATTAGTATTTCCTGAATGTAAATAAATAATAAATAAATAAATAATCTTTATCTTTATTACTCAAAAAGGTTACAAAGCAACACATGGTTAAATAAAGCAAGCATAAAATGAACAATAAAAAAAAGAAACATGTGTCAGTAGAGACCCTGACTCCTAAACTAGGTATGTAGGTAGACCACCCCGTTTTGGGAAAAGAGAAATTTGGCAGAATCATTTCAAAGTTGACCATAGTTTATCTCCAGGCCTCCAAACTTCTGGTGCTTCTATGTATCAACATAAGGTGAGATTCCACATTGAGTGCAAGCCTTTGACTAGGAGATTGGTTGTTGCTGCCTACCGCAGGTTAAACCTCTATTCGCAACAAATATTTGTATGACCTAGAAATACAGTATTGGGACTGACTGTTCGTTAGTGAGTTTAAATATTTGTAGACCCACGATACAGGACAACATTTTAGAACGCGGAACGTATCTATTTCAACGATTTATTTTTTAAAAACCCACAAATCGACGCAGCGTAACCAGAATACTCAACAACATCCATACAAGCAGCAACTGATGCTCAAAGATCTCTTACAGATAGAGCAATACGCGAGGTGCTCAAAGTGCAAGTCATAAATCCGTATGCAATAAAACGGGAACAAAGTATGGCGCGTGACTTCAGTCCCACGTTGAGATGTAAATATTTACTACTACATTTTATACACAGGTTTAGTTGGACCCACAGAGTTATGAGATGCCTCGACGGCCACTGCTGCGGCCGGAGAAGAATCCGAATTAGTTTGCCAGTGAGTGTCAAAGTTTACCTGTTGAAAACTAGATTCTACCTGCAACTTGGCCCGGTTGAATGACAGTAATTATCCACTTCGTTATAAAAATGACCATATCCAACCAGTGTACTAAGGTCTACCTTTCCGCTCAGCCGTTGAGGCGTGATTGTTTAATGTCGGCTCTTCACGTTGGCCAACATAGTGGCGAATGTAGTGGCCATTGGCCAAGAGTTTGTGATGGCGTCCACACGTTGGAAGGTCGTTCAGTTTGCTTCGGTTCAGGCCAGTGTGCGGACATGTTTATTAAAAAATGGATATTGAGGCGCTAACTGCTGCTTCTTGGGTTCATTACTGACATTTTGTTTACTCTAGTTGTTACCGACACGTGACTATAAAATTTTAATCAGGTGTGTGCGATCGTTCTGGGAGCTCGTAGCAAACTAAACGCGCGCCCAACGTGTGGACGCGGTGGCCAATACTCTGCCACAACACTTTGATCTTTTTAAAAAAACCGACACCACACGGATCTCGCGCCAACTTGTCGGCCATCATTCCAATACAACCCAAGATGCACAAACACCCCCTCTACACGTTGGCCAATAGGCATTACCTACTACATTCGCCACTATGTTGGCCAACGTGAAGAGCCGGCATAACAAACACTCAATCAGCGGTGTGATACCCTCCTACCTCTGAAAGTACGCTAAGTCATTGGTCCCGGCTGTCATTTCGACATCTATGACAGCCGTTACGGGTAGTCAGGAGCCAGTAAATCTATTTCTGGTCTAGCCAAAGCGTATCGTGTTACCCAGCTGAGTTGTGGAGGTCAAATAGGCAGTCGCTCTATGTAAAACACTGGTTGGACTGGAAGCCAAACCCTACATAGACACAAGTCACATCAAAATCATGAAGTGGCTTATAATATCCACTAAAACGTGTCATCATCAAACGTGTGATCATGTAAATACAATATGATCTGTGCGTGTCATCAACATATTAGTAGTATAAAGTTAAAGTAGCTTCTCCTCGCGGTTTCGCTCGAGTGAAAACTTTTTTTCAGTAGAACTAATGGCCTAATTTATCTCTAAGGTTAGACGTGAAAATGTAACAGACAGAGTTATTTTTACATGTATAAGAAGCAGAAGCGTCAGAAAGAGCAAGTATATTGATAGTTTGTACAAAATTGTCTATGAGAAAATTGGCCATGAACGCTGCCAGCGCTGCACGGAGGTTTTAAACTCTGTGGTCAGAGCTATAAATCTCTTGTATGATTTGGGTAGGTTTGGGGCAAAACATTTTATTCTTTAAGCAATAAAATCGATGTAGTGGAAGCACTTGTACAGGCGAACGTAATACGTAACGCTGTATAAGACGTTTTATATTCACGTTTATTACCTACAATAAAACCGTAACTTGTACTAAATTTGTTTTGGGTGAAATGTTTGATGTTTTGTTCGTGGCTTATTATATAGGAGTCTAAGGCCCACTACTAAGAGTTGTCAGCAAAATTGTCGGGGCCCACTAGGGGCTGTTGCCGTGCCGAGGTTGCAGCGGAATTGTTCAAAATAGTTACGGCGGCCTAGGAAAACGGATGGGTTTTAGTGAATAAAAGTCTAACACACCCTCGCGCTTCGCCCAAATCAGGAGTAAGTCATTAGATGATTTGATTTCCCATCCTTAAAGCCCACTATTAGCATAAATCACCAAATTAACTTACCACAAATGTAAAAAAATATATTCCAAACTCTACATCTTTGAATGATTACTAGAAATAAGGATCATTCTATTATGTTTTTATTATACTAATCGCCAAATACGACCATTAGTATGTGGGCTAGTTTGCTGTAATTTTAGAAATACATTTTCTTCTAACCCAATACGATGCAGTGTAATAATATCCGACTAATAAATCAAAGTTTGCCAAGGATTAGTTCAAATTACCGACCAAACAGTCCATTCGAACGATTCAGCGAATTCCAACACAATCTCGGGGAACTATTATCGCGATCCTGCTTCTAACTTAATCGTAGTGGTGCGGTTTATTTATTGTCTGGTATTTTAGTCTGTTAAGATGCAAACGACTTCATATAATTTTATATCGATCATTACGGCTAAATGACCCGCTATTTTTTTAAATATATTTTATACTATATTTTTATATTAATCTGATATGCAAATATTTAAACAATAATATATTGTAATTATCTTCTATCTTATATTCTAATTAAAGGCGAGTCACGCAAAATCCATCGGAATAATTTTTGAGAAATTTGCAACAATTTAAAGTTGCCTAAATAACATACATATTTATTCAAGAATAAGGTTTTGTTAAAACATTGTGAGATTGATGAACAAAATATCTGAAGACATGCAACATCCACCAACTCGTCACTGGTCCCGCGTTGATTCAGCCCATTATATTCTCATACAGAGAAGACCTGTGTCCTCCCATTAATAAGAACGATATAAGCTGATAATATTAGAGAAAGTGAATGAAAAACATGAGAGTGTTTTTTTTTTCATCTAAATATTGAGTCTTGTGAGTGTGAAGCATAGATTTTGATTTCTGTGGTGTGAAGTGTCTATTTATTTATTTTTAGGGATAACAACAGCTTACAATTCTTAAATAGGTACTTATCTATAATTACCTTAGTTGCCAATAATGGTTATCCACGGCAGATACAGTGTCAAACGTTTACTACATAGAAGAAAGACTCCAAAAATTAATCTTATCTTTCTTCTAAAACTGTAGCAGCAGCAGATACGTGAGCATATACAAAGGTATGTCGCTGCTCACTTTGTCGCATTTTCCGCAAGACTGCACCAACCATAACATAAGTTGGTTACGCCCAACATTTTCGCGCCATATGCCGCTATGGGGCCATTTCCTATATCCACTCACTATCAGCGGGTCGCGTCAAAAATATTACGTCTAGACTACAGCAGACGTGTATGCCATGTAAAGATGGCAAGCAAGAACGAAAGTGAACTGAATCACTATGTATGTAGCATTTACATGCCATATAGAAGGTTCTAGCTTTATGAGCGGTAAGTAATTTATTTAATTACATCCTTCTGTTAAACGTTAACACGGTAACTGTGTAAATATCAAAAAACCTTTATAAAAAAACACTTGACTGCAAAAAAGACAAGTAGACAGTTCCAAACAAACCAATTTTCAAGTAGTTTTATGGCAATTGGTGATCAGCAGTGATGGTGGCAAGACACCAGACAGAAAAAAGTATTTTTATCAGCAATTGATTCTTGTCATTAAATCACCAAAGAAGTTCCTATTTGTATTTGAGAGCATTTTCCTCTCAAATATAAATAGGAACTTCTAAAACATTCTGTACATTTAGCGTGCATCTCTAAAGTTTCTCATATTTATGTTTCATCAAATAGCTTGCTATGAAGTAAGTTAAAGCTCTGATATTGCTTATTACAAAAAAAAAATTGAAAATATAGTAGGTACATAAATACTTTAAAAGCGCTTTTAAAATAATTGTCTCAATTTGTAACGTAGTTTTTCAAATAACTACACACACCGGCACAATTAGGGGAACATAAAAAAGTCAATGTTTTCGAGAAAAATTGTATTTAAAATTTTTATTTATAATTTTGAATATTTATCTAAGAGACTTCAAAATAATATAAAATAATGTCCCAAAAAAGCTTTGATTTCGGTAAAAGTCCAAAAACTGAAAATAAAGATTTTTTCAAAATATTGTAATGATAATTTAAGATAAATTGATATAATCACAAAAATGAAAAATTAATATCGTGTGTTGCCTCCTCTGGCTCTTATGAGAACTTGGATATGCCTTTCCATGTCTTCAATGAGGTTGTCAATCATTTCTTGGGGCTAATTCCTCCACTCTTCCAGTACTAGTTGCCAACTTTAGTTGTTCCACATTTCTGGGAGCTGGAGTTCTTTCTCGTACTCTTCTCCCAATGATGTCCTAACATGTTCTATTGGGTTCATGTCGGGTGACTGAGCTGGCCTGTCCATTTGTGCTATACCGACTGCGTGAAGGTAATCGCGCACGTTGACAGCCGTGTGTGGCCGAGCGTTGTCGTGTATGAAAATGAAATCTTCGCCTATGAATGGGGCAAAAGGCATGACATGGGGTTCTGAAATGTCTGTAATGTAACGGTGTGCAGTAAAAGACCCACCTTCGATGATCACAAGCTCCGTGCGGGTTCCCAAACATATGCCACCCCAAACCAAAACCGACCCTCCACCGTATGCCACTGTTTCCGTGAAATTGGTTTGATCATAGCGTTCTCCGCGATGTCTCCACATCCTCTCCCTTTCATCAATGAAATTAACACAAAAGCGACTCTCATCGCTGAATAGAACCCGACTCCACTCATTTGTCCAACCTTGGTGCAAATGTGCAAATGCTAATCTCGCAGTTCGGTGTCCTACCTCATGCTTCGGTGCTTTTGCTGGCACGTATGAGTTCAATCCAACAATCCAACTTCGTTCTATCTTCTTCTCACCGTACGTTCACTCACACGCACATTACTGTAGTTATTTTTACAAACATTACCTTTATATTGAACTAGTAATTGCTCGCGACTACGTTCGCGTGCGCAGTTTTCCCATGCAATTCCCGATCCCGTGGGAATTTCGCAAAATCCCGTCGCAAATTTAGCAAAATCTTAGCGAGCGTCTACGTACTAAAAGGAACCCCCATGCAAAATTTGAAAGCCTTACTACTTGTAGTTTCTGAGATTTCGTGATTAATCAGTGATTGGTATTTCGCTTTTATATATATATATATATAGATTAACTTTTATAGCATCCACAGAAGTAGTTTTTTTTTTTTATAAGTGTCATCTCGCAGGTCAACCTCTGAGGTTGTCGGCTGCTTAACCGGGCTTGCCTGTGGTTGCCTTAATTAATAAATTAATTAAAGCCTCCAGCCAGGGCTTATTAAAAAACTTACAAACTAGGCGACTACACGCTAAGGGCACCCCCTGTGGGGTACGGACCTCGGCTTAGGGCGTCGCAGGGGAGGGCAGCTAGGGACAGGCTGGATCATATCATTATTATTATTAATAAGGGAATTTAAAGCTACTGGCTCAGCGTCGCGGGCTGGCTCTGGCAAGGGTCGGGGTGGACTATTACGGGGACGTCGCGGCGGGCCTCGGCGGCGAGGACGGAAGGACGGTCGGTTTTTGTGTTTGTGTGCCACTGTACTTGTTTCCCTACGGCTCTCTTGGAGCAGGGTGATTGCGTCATCGGGAGTGACTAGGGTATGCCTTGGTCGGCGAATCTTAGAGATACGCGAGGGTTCGTATTGGGCGGCCGATACGATAAAGGGATTCCTATGTTGGATTGAAGTTTCAAAGAAACGCTTGGAGACGCGTTTCATGAACTGCTGGATGGTGGGCATCTTGAGGTCTACGTGAAGAAGCTCATTTCGAACATAAAAGGGGGCTCCCGTGACTCTACGGAGGAATCGGTTTTGGAGGGTCTGCATCTTATGGAGGAGGTAGGGCTTTGCGTGTGCGAAAACAACGCAGGCGTAGGTCATGATGGGACGGATGACCGCGGTGAAAATACGCAGCTTGCACCTGAGTGATAACTCCACAGAAGTCGCATTACATGAAACCATTTAAAGCCGACTACGAACCGGTTAATCTTACCGAACAAGCGGCATAGTAACAGAACGTAGTCCTAAGTACCTACTAGTAATTTCTACACCGCAAACTAACAAGGAATCCAAGTTAGAACAAAAAGTGAAACAAGAAAGCATATAATTGAATGGAACTTTATTTACTTAACTAAGTCTGTATAAATTTTCGTTGTAAAACTAGGAACTATAAATTTCCTCGAAGCTTTGCAAAGCAGCCTTATATTAACGAGACTTTGTTGCGACAAAGAGAAAAGAAAAATGGAAGTGTTACAAGTACCGAGTACACAAAGACTAATAAACTTACTATTATATTAAAAAACCAATCATATATGAATAGTTTTAGTGATTCATCTTACTATGCCTTTCAAACGATCATCGTGATGAATTGCTAAAGTAGGCTGTCCTATAAGTTGGCAAGATCGGGCCCGGTTCGGCGGCGCGTCTCATGTTCCACGCGCGCCTCAAAGAGACGTCAGCTCTAGTGACGGGGCCCCATAGAGTTATTGCCTGCTGGGGTTGTGGGAATGTTCTAACGAGATACCCGGAACCCAAGGGCAGCTGAAGAAACGGGGTAGGTTTTAATCAGTAGAAGAACCCCAACTAGAGCGGGAAAAGTCATTCGATGATTATCCCACCCGAAAAAAAAGGTTGATGGTGACAATAATAATTGTGTCATAGGCTGGGTCATAATCAAGCTCTGCAAATTCCCTCCAACTTTCCTACCTTTGAAGGCCCGCGCATTTCTTACCAGTTTCGGCTTCGTCTCAACTTCTACTTATTGTTCTGCTATGATCTAGACTTGCAGGCTCCAGGTACCACTCCTCTGTTTCTAGGACCATAGTGTATCTAAAAGGTGGCAAAACTTGCCTTCGAGTTCCATATTTCGTACCTGTATTGCATACCTTAGCACTCCATTTATTTTTACCTCATTCTCGCTACCTTAAATAATTAGGCAATTAATTTTGTTTATTGTATGAAAACGTTATGTTAGTTATGGTCATGGAACACGTATTATGTTGATTACACTATTGAAATATTAATATTGTTGTGATGATTTATGCGTCACACTGTTAACTGATGACATTTTGTTTAAATAAAGGTTTTTCTTGTTTATAATTTCCTTTGAAAATATACCTACCTACATTGAGGAAGTAGAATTTATATTTTTTTAAATCTGCAGCTTGGAGATTCCTTGCTCAACAAAATGTTTTGTGTGGAAATAAAAACTGATTTAATGAAACGAACAAACTTCAGTACACTTATGTTCGTCCAGGAGCAAATCGCAGTACTCAGGGTTGGTTTGGTAAACCAAATATACGCAACATGAAATAAAGGAATTAGATATAATGGAATCGAACTTCTTTATATTCTACTTCTATAATCATCTTTCTGATCTGCATCGTAATTTCCATCTTTTTCTAGGGTCAATTAAAAATTAATAACTGCGAAGCAAAATCTATTTGTTATTCGAGAAATAATTTTTATTTTCTAGAGTGTATCTTAGCTTTATTTTACAAGATCGATTTTCTTAGCCAACTTGAAAACTTTTTTCCGACCTTTGGTCAAATGGTATCGAGTAATCTCACGGGTGTGTTTAGAGCGTAGTTAGGATGCAGCTTCGTTAAGCCAGTGTTCTGGAGTTCCTGTTAAACGATTTCAATTTCGCTCTCTCCTTGTGTGGTGAGACCAAAAATGTTGTATTTTTTTTAAGATATTTAATTATAACATTAGTATTATTTTTATTGCGCGTACTTACACGATATTTATTCATGTTTTTAATATGCTAAGCATCTTCTATACGCAGATAATATGAAGATATATCTGCGTGTCCGATCTAGCCTAGATTGTGAACTCATACAGCGTGATCTTAATTCATTATACCAATACTACTTATTAAATAACATCTGTGTTAATATCTCGAAATGTCAGTATATTAGTTTTACTCGTTGCAAAATCAACTTTATGTATAGTTTTGATGATAAAATTATTGAAAGAGTCAATATAGTCAGAGATCTTGGTATAATGCTCGACTCCAAATTATTGTTTTCTGAACATATTCGTAACATAGTAATGCCTCCCGTAATCTTGGCTTTGTAATGCTCACCTGTAAACCATTCAGAAACCTTCATAGTCTTAAGATTGTATACTGTGCCTATGTCCGAAGCATTCTAGAGTCCCATCTGGTCACCTCAATATAATGTGTATATTTCTAGAATAGAAAGTCTCCAAAAAAGATTTGTAAATTTTTTAAAGGTAACAAGCGTCATGCTTCTTATCTCGCAGACTCTAGTCACTATAGCTTGCTTCCACTCAGTGATAGACGTAAAATGTTGGATATGCTGCTATTATTTGATATTCTTCGTGGTGAGATTGATAGCAGTGGCCTTTTGTCATGCATAGAATTTTGCACGCAAAAGTCTCGCACAAGACACACTCACTTATTTAGTGTACCTTTGCACCGGTCCAATTATGGACAAAATGCTGTCTGACCTAAGGTATATTTTCGTAAATCTGTTGTAAAAATACTCACCAGTAAGTGAATATTATTCGTATATTATTATTTACCTGTTGTTATATTTCCTTTTCTTAAAGTTAAAAATTTAAAATTTTAGTACAGTAGTTCTAAAATTTTAAATTTTAAATAACTAGAAAGTACAGTAGTACTTTCTAGTTTTATATGCATGCTGAGAAACTCTATAATAAGCTTCAGAACCCCATGTGACATTGTTACAATATAATGAGCATTGTAAAAAAGCTGTTGAGTTTCCTATGAATAGATAAATAGAATTCACATTACTAGCAATCTTGTTAACACCTCCAACTAAGCTAAAGATGCTTGTGTCTGGGGGAGGTTTACGAAATGGTGTAATGGGTGAGGTGATTGACGCTTCAGATATTGCCATCGTCGCTAAGTAAAACAAATATGTGAAAATTCTACCAGATATCGCAAACATTTACCCTTATTGTTACGAACATTTGACACACCTCAGTCTCATTGCTATAACATCATTTTGTTCATACGCCTCGTAACCGTTTAACGTTTAATAAAGACAAACCTCCGTGAGCTTTATGAGGTTCCCTCCATAGTCACGAAACACATCAAATAATACGATTGCTTCGAGCTAGCGGAGTATTCCAAAATTATTGTGGTTTTTCTTTAGGTTGACTCCGTTTAAACTAACAATACGAATAAATAAGGGGAGCACGATGGAGAATGAATAAGAAATACAAAACAGTTGCATTCCGTTTCGCGGCTGAAAATTTATTCTGTGAAGCGAAATCGTGCGGAAAATTTGCAATTTAGAAGTAAAAGAGGGAATGCCAATAAGCCATCGATTATGTAGATGCAAGGCTTTTGTGCAGAGCTGCAGAGTTATCATTGCATTCAGTTCGCCATTTCGCAACGATTTGTCAGGATATTTTCAAAAGGAATTTTCGTTTACGGTATTTTCAGCGGTGAAACTTGTGGGTTAGTTCGATTTTATGATGGTACCTATGAGATTTATTGGGCTGTGGATTCACTGAGAGTCTAACGATTGAAAAAGCTCGCATTTTGTCATACACGAGTACTTCTTAGAGGATTTATAGTAAAACCTTAGTAAATTCTATTTCTAATTCTAGACTCTATCCCCTCATTGCAACATTTTTACTTCTATTTCATTAGAAGACTGAACTCGTCCCATTTACTTGGTGTTCAGCTACTTCGAATCCATTCGGCGTATGTCGCCATCTCCACAATCTGCTATGACACCGACCAGCAGAGCCAGTGCCCCAGTCTCGCAATATACGCGCCCACAGCTACAAAGTACCTATCATTATATACCGTTCTCACTTTATAGAATGGTATCCAATATTTTTTTCATATATTTATCATATGATTATTGTTGTTAAATGTCCAATTTAGAACATTATTTAAAATAAAATGCCATAAAATGATATAGTGTTTAAATAAAAATAAATAGTAGATCCAAATATAATGTCAAACGTTAAAAAGTACAAAATTATCAAGAAGATACACTGACTGTTAGACTGTTAGACATTCTTGGGCCAAGGTGTAAAAAGATGAAATTAGTGTCGATTAACAGCTTATATATTAACAAAGCATCACTGAAAATTCGGCGAATTTTGGCAATCTGAGAGCAGAGTTATAAAAAGGAGGTTTTGTTAAAGTGAGGTTATGCAATAAATTGGCAACAACCTATACTATACTCATTGGCGTATCTAGAGATATTTCCCAGGGGGGGCCTGGCCCCCAGTAGTAGAAGCGATTGGCCAGATTTTTAAATTTTCAGCCATAATTGTTTGTTAGTAAAAATTCTCGGGTGGGCACCAGACCATTCTGGGGTGGGCACGGCCCACCCGGCTCCCCCCCTTCCTACGCTTATGACTATACTGCTGATTTTTTAAAATATGATTGGTATTTTGTTAAAATAGACAGTTATTTACTATATTAATTGTGTTGTATTGAGTGGGAGGACATTAGGAAACTCACAAATAATTTGGAAATACCTCAGGTAGATGATATTTGAAATAAAAAAAACTTTTTTGAATAATAATTATGTGTTAAGTAGGTAGCGGACTCTTGATGCAAGAGAACGACCACAGCGAAGACATACTACGGTGGCCAAGTTGTTGTGCTTCATCAACAGATGATTCTTCGATCGATTCTCAACAAGCTTAACAATCATAGTCACTTCTGTTTACCTGAAAGATGAGAGAAGTTTTTAATGTCTTAATGTCAGTTGTTAAACTCATTCACATTAATCGATTATAGTAATCGATATCCCATTTTATTCGTGACTTAAAACTTATTTTTAAGATTTCTCGTCTTCCAGATTGTGAATTAGGCTATTTTTTTTTTTGTATTTAGAAATAGAAAAATATGACGGTTTTTTTAAACCATATCTCAACTTATTGCAATATGGCTCAGAAATCCCCGTCTCCTTTAAGCCTGCTATAATTGTTATATATATTTACCATTTGACACATGTTTGACACACGTTTTGGAACCGAGTTAAAAAGTATTGGGTGAGAACTGAGAACTAGTTATATTTATTTTAAGTGGTATCTAAAGACCTAGGTTACGTCTACGTTTCTAGAAAAGTTCATAAAATACCACCAACAAATGAAAAAAATAATAATAATAATAAACATATCAATTGTGGCCACCACTACTTACTACAAATACGCTACAGAAATCTTTCAACTACCAATGTCGTTGCTGTTCCAGATTTAAAAAGTACTCACGTACCGTAGGCTATCCGTCCGCATGGATTCATTCATGTTGCAAAAGTTCTTTCTATTGTGGGAAGGAATTAGATGTCAGAGTGTGGGAAAAGTACATTTAACACTCCTTTTGTATATACATATATTTTTAATTCAATTTTCATACGCTTAGTTTAAATACTTTTAACTACAGTCGAAACCGAATATAACGACATCGCTTGTAACGTTATTACGAGTTAATGGCAAGGTCCCGGCCGAACCCTATATAAGCAATTAAGTAAACATACCGCTTATATCAACATCGGATATAGCGACATATCGCTTAAAACGACGAAACTATCGAAATGCATTGGCTATAGCGACCAAATGTCACATTTGTTCCAGAAAAATAAAACGTTTAATGATTATTTTGACCTGCCACTGCAATTTTTTTTAAAGATTGATTCCTGTACCGATATTTTATTTGAAAGCAAATTCATACACCGAATACTTAAATCCTACACATTTGTAAATAAAAAACATTAAATAACCATACATACATGTTTGTCTACTTGTGTATATATTGCTTATAACAACTACCGGCTATAGCGTCCGCAGTTGTATGGTCCCTTCAGTGTCGTTATAACTGGTTTCGACTGTACATATAATTATTCTAAGTTCAAATTCTACATAAATGACTGAAACTAAACAACACAGTCTTTATTGTCTATGTATTAAGGTCGGTTTCACTATGTGCAAAAAGTTTCGGTCAATTTACTTCGCAAATATTTTCTTATTATATTTTTAGAGTTTCGTAGCCGAATGGCAAAAAACGGAACCCTTGTAGATTTGTCATGTCTGTCCGTATTTCACAGCCATTTTATTCCGGAACAATTATGACTATACATGTAAAACTTGGTAGGTAGATGTACTCTAGTCTGTGAACTACTTTCCGATTTTAAAACATTTTTTTTTAATATATGAAATTAAGGATTAAAAAAAAAATTTTTAGCTTCATTTCCATGTACGGAGAGCCCACACATCATCACTTACCATCAGGTCAGACGCGGACCTATCTATTATAAATAAAAAAAAATACTATGGAAAAGAAAGTTACTTTGATTAGTTACTACGGAACCCTTCATGTGCGAGTTTGGCTCGCCTTTTTCTAATATTTTCCAAATTAAAATTGTATCAGTGAGTAGTGGTAATTTAGCAATCACATAAAAAGGCTCTATTCTAGATAATACAAAATTATAAATAAGTAACAAGAAGGTCACGTGATAATAATATGGGGCCTATTGTTTAAAAGTATATCAAAGTAATATTAAATAACAGAACAGAAGCATAATAACATAGAACCATACAACATTCCCACTCTTAGGACACAGATCGTGCCAAAATACACGACGTGGGCCCAGTTCGTGAATGTCGTATTTCTTCGGATTATTGGCCCTAGTTCATGTTTTTTTTCCTTTTGTACCTACCTCTACCACTACTTCTACCTACCTACGTAAATTAAGAAGGTAGTTTATTAAACTACCTTCTTTACTTAATATTGGTAATATTAAAACATGCATGCTTCAAGATATAAGTAAAGCCTACTGGCAGATGAGCGAACAATAGGTTTTGTATCAGTATAGGAACAATAGGATCTATAAACTATTTTATTTATTTAAATTATACAATAAACACTTCTTATGCAGCATTACAACTAGAGAAAAGAATGATTTCAATGAGCTCTGGCACCCTATGTTATATTTAACCTGTGTTTAGGGTGCGATGTATTGATTACTTTACGTGTAAGGAACCCTAATAACTTAAGGTCCTGTCTTGATAACTACGCGTAATCCTGAAAGGAATACATTTCTCCAAAATATTTCAGTATAACTCAACCAAAAATATCTTCTACATCTTTATGAATAGGTACAACGTTTACCCGTGAATAAAGGAATAAGAGAAAATATCAGTAACAGCATTGTGGGTAGAACGACGAACATCGTAGGCGTCAACTGACGAAGATGGATCGCAGTAATATATAAAGATTTATTGGTACTCCGGATAATTCTCTGGAAGTAAGATGAATATACAAATACAATAGACTTAGGTAGGCGTTTTTATTAAATCGTTATCATTATCATAATTTTACCCATAAGATGACCACAGCTGGGCACAGGCCTACGCATTTGTCACCATATTGACCAGCCCTGTGCTTCCGCGTACTTGCAGCGGTCTTCATAAGGTCATCGATCCACCTGGTGATACGTCTTCTAACGATGCCTCTTTTAGTATAGGGTCAGCACCCACAGCAGACCATTCACCTGATTTATAGAAACAAAACCAACCAATAGCACTCATAAAGAATAATGATCAAAGATTATGATTTTCTTTATATGTATTACTAGCGACATGGCCTGGCTTCGAACAGACTCATTCACCTATTTCAAATAAAACCTTAACAAATCATACTTTAAAACCTTGCTCATGAATCACTTTATCCTTTGGTGAAAACTGCATGAAAATTTGTTTAGTAATTTTTGAGTTTATCGCAAACAGAAAATATGTAAGTATTATAAATATAAACAGCGGGAACATATACCTAAGGGATGGACATTAATGACCATTTGTTATGTAATAATTTTATTTTGAATCTGCAATACTTAATAACATACATAATTACTCAGAAAGTTACAACCGGCTCGGCAGCAGATTAGCGGGCAAAAGGTTAGATGTTGAACCCTAAAAGTTACGCTATAGACGTAAACCTACTTTGCAAATATAATTATAAATCCAAATATATCCAAATAACTTAGGACAAGTACTAACTACATGGTACTTAGTAGCCTTGTACTTTAGCAACACTGCAAGTAACTTTAGTCACTAGCCAAACATGTTGTTTTCCTTTACCCAAAATTCTGCAAACTGTAAACTAAAATCAAATGTGTTGTTTACGTTTATTTTCTTTTACATTACGCCAGAAAACCGGATAGCAACACAAAGGTAGGAAAGTAATGTCGGAAAAGATAAAGCGAAAAAGGGTTTAAATGCACTTGCTATCTTTTTAACAGCCTGTCCTTTCCGGGACCACTACGGAACTCGCCTATCTGAAAAGGTCTTATATAACAAGTAGGACTATGAAAACAAAGTGAATATCACACACAGCATAACAACGGTACTTTTTCCGGTCAGTAACTTACGCTAACAATGTATGAGGCGTCACGCAAAGTTCAACATGTGAAAAACAATTGAATTACTTAACCTAAAAGGTCTCCTAGCTTTATTATGTTAGATTGGGATAGGGTGGTTTAATTTTTAAGGCAGTGTTTTGTTTAATTGTTTACAGCGAGGAGCATCGAGAAGGAGAAGGAGGATCTTCAAGGCATACGCTCGACGAGATCGGTTCGCAGATAGAACACCGTCTTAACATGTCACTTCCTCGAAAACCACCTTAAAATGTTGGTTCCAGGTATCATTGGTACAACTTTCACGTCATATTAGCAGTCGCTTCATGAGAAATACTGGTACTCGGTTGCATCAAAGAATGGAAGCCGATCCCGACTTCCATTCATTTTTGACAGAAACACAGTTGAGAAAAGGTTAGGCATATTATGAAGTTTAGCTAGAAGCATTACAACTTTCTTTTAAATGTCAAGTTCAGTGAGCTGGTCAAATCTGGCCAAAGTAAATAAATAATTTATCAGTACGAATCAACTATTCATTAATTTATTTAGGCGGGCAATGCGTTGGAGCACTGGCTAGGCGGTCTAATGTCGTCTAGAATGCGGTGAGTAAAGACTTGATGCTAAAAACAAGTGTTTTGACTCCGTCACACTATTCCTGACCACTGCAGCTCCGCAAGTTAGAATCTACAGTACTAACCAGAAGACAAATGCCTAGTCATAAAACTCAACTAATCTCAGAGGATTGGATTAAAGACGTTGGATCGAAATTAATCAAGAAAGATATTCCCGTTATCTTTCCTGATTAATTCATATTAAAAAAGACAAAACATAGTTCCCACTTTCACCTAGAGCAACCAACCAATTCATTCTATTAAAATCTGACTATGTCATGTCATGAACTGTGATTCCAACCAGAAGTAACGGTTTCATAGCACACTAAAATCTCCCGATCTATGTATGTTTACACGCGTACACACTCATAGATAATCAGCCTATTCCCATTTCTGGAACATAGGCATCCTCTCTATAAGAAGAAATTGGCCGAAATACACCACGCAGGTCCAGTGCAAACTGGTGGATGGCGCATGTCTTCGCAGTTTTCAGTCCGACGATGTTCCGGTTTCTTCAAGATTGCCTTCACTGTTTTCAGAAAGTAATATGCCTGCCTTTTTCTAAAACAGGCATGGATTTAAAACACAAAGTAATGTGTTTTAACCACTAGGCAACCACTACTAACGAATACGTATGTCTATGTTATCACGGTTAGGTATTTACAGAACAACACTGCAGTAGCAGAACTTATTTATACATTAAATTACTTGTAGCAACACACAAGATGTTTGACATTACAAGAAAAAACACACTAGTCTCCACGTATTTTCATATCGCTGCTGTCTTTACAAACACTGGTGTCTATTCATGACCTTTTGGCAGCATGTGTTCAGTAACACGACACTAGGGCGCGCTGTTTGCACTGGAACCCAATACGGCGCATTAAACTGGCTTGTTTTGTCTCCATTATCTGAGCTTTGATGCTGCCAACTAGCCACATGTGTTGGATTAAAGTGGGACATTTTGTGGAAGATTTCGTCTCAAGATTTTTTGTATAAGGAAATTTTTTGACAGCATAAAGGAGTATGAGGCTTATTTACTAGCAGGGAATGTTAAAAACTCATTAAAATAATTAGTGATAATACTCCAGTCACGTTATGTTAATCCGGCAGGCATCGTAACTAATACAAATTACCTTATATAAAATATTAATTATTATGCGAAGAAATAAGGCAACGAAACGATAGCTTTTAAACTTTATTCACACTGTCACAATGTCAACGATTCTGTTATACGCAACAAACTCATCGAAAATAAAAAACGACATGATTATTAAATAAAACGCCTAATCATTATAATTAAAAAACTTTATAACTTCAAAATCTATTAAAAAGGTCATTATATACGTGACACGTAACTTTTATGAGTGTATATCTAATATTAAAAAAAGCCTGAGACATTTTTTACGTCAAAGAAAATTGCGTTGTAAATCATTAATCATGGTACACCGTACAATGCGTGTCGGAGAGTCGACGCATGGTTTAAGGGGGTCCGAAAGTTCCATATAATGGAGGAAATGAAAACCTTTTCGGGAAGCTCGAGCCCGAAACTGGCTTTAGTAAACTTTACGGTTTTGTTTGTTCCGATCCCGTTTTATAGAGATAAACCGATGAGTTGTGAACGTCCTTGGTGCTCGTTATGGAGATGTTGAGAAAATATGCCTGATATATGGCAATGTTGTCTGTTTTTTGTAGAAATATTTTTGGCTGCGTAGCCTTTCTTTTTAGCAACATTTTATGTGTGATTTATTTCATTGTTTCCTACGTAATTGGTACGGATTGTTGCCACGGTTTTTCTTTACGATTTTGATTAATTCTTACCGAGCTCCTTAATTAGTGACTAGTTACTAAGTTTTAAAAATATACATACAATCTTTAATTACTTATTATTTCTGCATTAAATAAATATGCGTTTATACTTTTCTCCTTCTGTGTCAAATCCATCCAAAGGTTGTCTGTAAAAGATCGCTTTTAGCGATAAAACCTCCCATTGTATCAGCCTTTTTAGTTGTAAATTCCTTTTTTTTTTTTTTGTTGTGGTGTTACAGTAAAGAGTATATCTATCTATCTAATGACAAAAATGTTATCGACGTGCAACTTGACAAGCGCACGTATCTATTGTCACATTATCACTTTACGCAAACAAGCGCCTATAACATTATCAAGCTAATTAACTAACAAAATTTTATGGGTTCACATTCAAAATGACCATTCTGGGAAACATTCCCCTCGATATAGCGACATAATAAAAATAAATTACCAATATTCGCCAAAATGCAACAGAGCGGGGTTTGCTCTGGACATTGTCCGACAATTACTGGCTGTTTCCCGAATTCCCCGATATAAGCCCAGTAATTGATATTTACGCTTCACTAAACCCGAGAATTGGTGCCGTTACCAGATTTATTTATCAGTCAGTTAGTAAATTGGAGGAATAGCTTGAGTAATTGACCCGTATTGGTTTAATTGCGCATTAAAATGAGAAAATGATAATAAAACTATCATCAATCAAAAGCTACTGATGCATTTTCAGCATTGGAATTCGTATTTATTCATATTTATTAAAACATTAACTTGGGTCTAAGTTGTAATTTTTTATTCGATTTTTTTCCTAACATCTTAGGTAGGTACTAAGATTTTCTGTAAATGATCGCTTTTAGCGATAAGACAGCCCATTGTAAGCTACCCAAAAAATCGATAATATAGCAGGACTTTTAATTCGAAATTTTATTTTTTTCGATGTAGCAGACTGACAGTCTCAGTGTTGTAAGATAATGACGACCACGAAATTGTTATTTAACTAAATTAATCGATTCATAAATAAAATCGAATAACAATGTAAACAATTTTTTAAATAATATTGTACGAAATTAACAAAACTAAAATGTGATTATGGCTTCGAATTCTATGTCTTCGGATCTTATGGTTATTAATGCCGGTGTTCCTCAGGGGTCTGTTCTCTTGGAGACTCTATTTTTGCTTCATATCAATTATCTGCTTCAGCTGGGATCTATTGGGTACGCGGATGACAGAACAGTCTCAGAGAGATAGAAAAGCCATGGTAGAGCGAACGAATTTGACCTTATATCTCGTTTCCCAATGGGGCGATGACAATCTGGTCAAATTCAACACTTCGTTCCAAAACACAGGCTTGTCTTTTCTCCGCTATAAGCAGCTAATTTGAATGGTCCCCTACTTTCAGAGGTGCATCTGTACCTGTTACCGACCGCCTGGAGCTCTTGGGAATGAAGTTGACGTGTGACCTCAACTTCGGCTCAACCATTGAGTCTAAAGCTCAGACTGCAGCCAAAAAGCTGGGAATCCTACAAAAAGTGAGGCGATACTTCACACCTGGACAGCTTTTGAATTTGTATAAAGCACAGGTCCGTTCCTGTATGGAGTATTGCAGGAGTCACTTGTGCGATGGGTCAGCAAAATACCAGCTAGCTGCACTTGACTCGATCGAACGCAGAGCTAAAAGGCTCATAGGCGACGAGGTTCTGACAAGCAAACTTCACAGCCTGGCTCACCGGCGAAACGTTGCTTTCCTGTCTATCTTCTACAGATTGTACTTCGGAGAGTATGTGCAGGAGCTCCATGACCTTCTTTCACCTTTTACTACCAGTCTACCAGATGTACTAAAGGATACCAAGCGCTTCTCCTCTACATTTATTGTGCGCACAACCAAGGTGTGGAACTCTCTGCCGGCTTCTATATTCCTTGCCACATATGACCCGTCAGCCTTTAAAGCAAGAGTAAACAGGCATTTTCTGGGCTCGTAAAAAATCATTTATTTATAAACAAATCTAGTTACTACTCAAAAATAAATGATAACAGTATAAATTTTATCATTTATTTATATTTCTCACGATTAAAAATCGTTCATTTATTATTCGATCGATTGAATCCATCACTATTAGGTTAAGTATGGTATCATTATTTTAAATAATGACATAGCTTAAGTCAACTTACTACATCGAAATAGAAGTCCTGGTATAGTTACGACCTCACGAGATATTGAATAAATACATTTTATGTTCTTTCAGTAAATTGTCCATATCAAATCGATGTTTCCAGAAATTACACCAAACCTATTTGAATAAAGTCAAGCCACAAGCCAGCGTCGAATCCCCGTTACGTTCCACATCACGATGGGAACCATTTTCTTCATTAACATACGGATCGCATCTTCAACCATCTCCGAATCCGGATTAGAGCACTCAATAGTCGCAATTAATCGACTTAAAGACAGCGATTAGCCTTTACGTGGAACTTGAAAGGACGGTTCGCACCAATGTCTATGCAAGCTCACAGTTAGCCACCGAATATGAGCTAGGCTAACGTAGTCTCCTGATATTTTAAATGAATTAACAATGTGAGTCGAATTCACATTACTGGCAATCTTGTTAACCCGTCTGACTAAGCCAAATATGCTTGTGTGTGGCTTCATGCCAATAGTGTAATGAGTAGGGTTACTGACTTTCAATTTCTTTCCTAATTAAAATACATTACCCCACACTAGGAATTTCTCCTGTTTTGTAAGTGCCTTTTTACAAACACTCAGATTTTTAACAACTACAAATTATGTTAAGCTGATCTTCATCCATACTAATATTGTAAATGCGATAGTCCATCTGTCTGTCTGTCCATTATGCATTCACGGCTAAACCATAGCACCGATTTCAATGACATTTGGAATGAAAATACTTTAGACCCAGACCCAGGGTCAGGGCTCCTTTTTCAAAAATCCCTAAGGAGTTGAAATTGGGGATGAAAGTTTGTAGGAGAAATCTCAACCACTTAACCGATTGATACATATATTTAACCCATTATTATGTTTTTCATCAAATTAACGCGGGCGAAACCGCGGGCACAGCTAGTATGTAGATATATAAAATAGGCTTAATGCGATAAGTAGGCTTATATAATGCTTGCTTAGTGAGCATGCTCAAAATATGCAGCCGACTGTGTTTCGTGTAAACGGTAACTAACCAGCTACATACATTATAAGCTGGACTTGCAGTGAGAAAGTCATAATCATCCAATTTATGAACTCGGCTTACGTAAAGGTAATTGGATTAATAAAGTGGTGATGTAAGCTTCGTATTATCCGGATGACGGTGTTTGTGGATATCGTATAAATTATGTGTTATGCTGATGCACTTAACTACTGTTTTACTCTTATGTTATCGTATTAGTCAACTTTAATTTTTTCAATGAGCTCAAAGGTTAGCTTTTCGCTTAGGTGTTTTTCTAAAAAAAAAACATCGTTTTTGATTAATATAAAAATAACGTCGTCCGTACTAAGAATTTCTCTAATGTCCTGGGTGTATAAGAAGAACTAAATTCACTTACAGAAACATCCAGACCCAGTACAACTATCTGCAATGCCATACAAACATTTGTTCCGGTGCGGGAATCAAACCCACGACACTAGCGCAGCAACCAATCGCTCAACCACTGCACTAGTCGTCATAAATTACCAAAGTATACACATTACATAAATATAGCTGATTAAAAAGCACTTTGCACATTGGATTGATGAAAAAATATATATATAGTTATTTGAAATAAATATAAAAAATAAAGAAAACGATAGTAAACAAAACTAAACAAGCCACACATCAAACAAAACATTTAGCCAAAACAACAATTGGAACATTCAAAACTATTAACATTCTTAGCAAAGTTAACAATAATGCGAATAGTTGACGCTCATTTGTTAGTCCAGCAACTGACGTAACTATCTCTAGGATAGTAACCACTGACAAATCTGCGGCGTCCGAACGTTTTGTTTGCGATAGTTCAAGACAAGTTAGGCAACTGTGGGCATTATTCAACAATACCGAGGCCATTTAGCAGTGTCAGCCGCACATTTGTACCTATCGGCGTCGGAATTATGCACCCTCCGACTTAGGAACGGCGTTTGATCAATTTAGGTTAAGGAAGCATTTTATGGGCCCGGAACTACGCAATTGATTACGGTTTTTTTCTGTTTGTTTGTAAAGCATACTTAATTTTATAAACTAGGTGTTTAACAGTGTCTTTTCTTTTCTGGGTGGGAAATTCATCGAATAACTTCTCCCGCTCTGGGTTAAGCGGAAGGGAGTGTCAGACTTCTACTGACTAAAAACCCACCCTGTTCCTTCAGCTACCCTTAAGTTCCGGGGCCGCGGTATCTCGTTAGAACACTCCCGCAACTCCGGCGGGCAATGGCCCCATGAAGCCCCGTCACTGGTGCTGACAGTTCTTTGAGGCCTTCGTGGAACACGACGCGCCGCCGACGAAACGGGCCTGGTCTTTACCGGACAGTGAGCTACCCCTGCTTGCCGTCCGCAAGCCCGCGCCTACAATGGTCGGAGATCGGCTCGTGATCCCGGACGCCCGGGGCATCTTCCGGTCTAAACCAGGGCCGGGCGCGAGAGGTCGCTGCCGCCGATCGCCTCAATGAGGACACGGCGAAGCTCTGCCCAAGCGAGGCACACCTTCACCGTATGCTCCACCGTGTCGTCCGGGTGGTTCACACAATGACGACACCCGGTCGTGTCTTCCCGCTGAATCCGAAACAGGTACCTCCCGAAACGACCGTGTCCGGTAAGCACCTGTGCCAGGCGGAAGGTGAGGATGCCGTGGCGTCTCTTCAGCCATTCCTCAAAGAGGACACGGTGCGATGGCGGCGCCGATAGGACTTATCGGCCTTTCACAAGTCATAAGCTCACGCTTTTAACAGTGTCTTAGCGTGAGCTTGTGAATTTTTCCAATCGGTACGAAACAAGAATAATACTTGCATTAAAATTTGACATAAATTTACGAGTACTACAAAATATCGACTTTAGCGGTGTACATTTTCAGTTGAGATTTCAGTGATTATTTAAATAAAGGCATAATCATAATATCCGCATATTTTTTGAGGTTAAGTAGCGCTTGCCAAAAGTCACTTCTTGTAATGGATTGTAATGGGTGCATCACAATCCATGAGGCGAAAAGTATATTAATTAGCCTTTTACAGTCATTACCAGATTATCAGAATCCAGAAAATCTGACTAAATTCCTGCCAAGGTTCCATATTACCCAAATGAGGGGTGGAGAGTTCTGAATAATTATAATCTTTAATTCTGAATTGAAAAGAATAATAATAATAAAGAATATATTACCTACGTGTGATGCGAAAAATGAGCTCCACTCTTACTTGATAAGCGGATCAAGTGCATAACTGAAACAAGTCTATAACTAATAAGGAAAATCGTGAAGAATAACATATTTTTATTAACTTTTAACTCAGCGCCTGCACTAATATCTTTAGGCTTATGTTACTATAATTACGTGGTGTAGCATGTCTAGTTCAGTAATTCTCACAGATTGTGCCGGAGTTCATTGCCCCCTGTGACAGTCTGGGAACACTTTCTTCGTAGCTATAATAAATTAAACAGTGTTCAGGAAAGATTAATGATGGTTCCAAAAATTTGATTCTATTTCATTTGAACTCAATTTTAATAGTCAATGATCAATCAACAGTTCAATAGAACTTCCAACATTAAGGAACGTTATTCAAATAAATAGCTGTCAAACGTGACAATGATTTGGTGACAGGGTTCTGTAAAAACAGTTTGTTTTTTATCATTTTAATGTCAATTTTGACACATATTCTTTTTTTATTCAAGTGGAGCCTACTAATGACCTCGATCTCGACTGGTATGCAATGGATGAGGTCTACGATGGAAGAAGCCAGCCCAGGAGATGCTTGTTCACTCTTTCTTTAAAGGCTGAAAGGTCATAAGGTGGCAGGGAACATGATATGTAAATGATACAAAAAGCACTATATCAACTATTTAAAAACGTGTTTTGTTGAAACATTTAGACAAAACGCTAAGTTTTATTGAGCAGCACAGTCTGTTTTCTTTGTACACTGCGACTAACACTATACACATTGAGATGCAAACATCTCCAACAGTGCTCTAACAACTACCAGTAAAAACTTGTTAATTTCGCATGCGCCCACAAATGCTACCAGTCGTTACGTGCTAGCTAAGAGCACAGTAAACCGTTCGTTAACATAACTTTCTATTATGACTGTTTTAACTTAGTTCATAGTAAAGTTATTAACACTCATTTCTTTAGCTACCATTTCCTATTATCGAGTAAATAGATTTGTCTTAAGGATCTTGTAGACTGCGAAAACGACAAAACATTGATATCTATTCTAGTTATTTCTTAGTTAAATTGTCACACGCTCTATATTTTTAGAGTTTGCATTACAGCATAAAAAATGAGCCTCCAATAGGATCACTAATGTGTCTATCCGTTGGTTACAGCAAATTTTCTCAGAATCTACTCGATGAAATCTGTAGAAACTTGGGACACATGTGAAATTCGGGACTCTACTTTAACACGGTTATATAAATAAATAGAAACACGTTTAAGACACAAATTTGAAAACGATTACAGAAAAACTTATAAAAATAATGTCATGTCGTATCACATGGAGGAGTTTTTAAGTTTTTATGTGTAATTCTTAATTTTTTATTCAGTTTGAGCCCATTCTTATCTTCGATCTAGCCTGATGGTAAACCATAGATGAGGTCTACGATGGAACGAGCGAACCCAGAACATGCCTATTAATTATAGCACTATTTCCGAAAACGATGATTTACTGTTTCAACTCACCGCCTAAAGTAATAAACCAACATTTAAAAAAAGCTACCAATTATAGAACTCCAAAAACTGTTGTTATAAACTAACTCGTCAAACAAATATGAAGATGATTACTTTCGAAACTATTTGCACAAAAGAACAAAGTTTTTTTTTTTAGACCAAAAATAAAAAGTCTACCTAAAAGCATCTTCATTCGAATACTGTACCCTAAAATGGTTGTGTATTGAAGAGGCGGAAGGAACATGAACTATTGTCGGCCGACACGTGCTCTATCCGGCACACCTGTCTAGCACTCAGTGACAAATGGACGCTAATCGGTATGTCTACCTTTATCAGATGTTTGCTATCAAAGAGACTTGTACTGCATTACTTTTTATGGAATTTGTTTAGTGAAGTAGCTTATAATGAACCTTATCAAATAATGTATTTGTTTATGGACACATAAAATACTTACCTACATGAGGACTAATATTATAAAACTGAAAAGTTGGTTTGTTTGTTTGAACGCGATGAAATTTGTTGTTTTATTTTTTATTTGGCTTGAAGTCCACTGCTAGTTACTTAGGTTATCATTAGTAAAATTTTTATTCTTCATATGTAGTCTACGTGTACCTTACCTAATCTGCCGCTCTTCTTCTGACCCATAGTCTACTAGTACATAAAGACCTGGGACTGTAAGAATGCCTAAATTGACAACATGTTGTCGGCAACTTTCTCTTTTTAACCGACTTGAAAAAAGGAGGTTTACAATTCGTCTTGAACTTTTTTTTCTTTTTTATGTATGTTACCTCATAACCCGGAGATGGCTGGACCGATTTGGAAAAATTTTTTTTTGTTCGAAAGGGTATACTTTATAGTTGGTCCCATTGTTACGAAATCAGGATCTGATGATGGGATCCTGGAGAAATCGAGGGAACTCTTCAAATACACACATCAAAACTGTCCAGGGATCAACATATATTTTTGCAATAACTTTTCTCCTGATTGATATTAATTAAAATTTTCTTTAAGGATTCATCAAATAAAGTGTTTTCGTTTGTCACAGTAACGATAAACCAAGTCACCTTTGCATTAATAAAGAAATTTGCCATTTTCCTAATAAAGGGATTTTTGACATTTGAACCACTAACATTAAAGTTCGAAAAAAAGACTGAAATAACAGTTTTCTTTAAAATTTTATTGGGTAACTTAAACAATTAATAATCCGTGTTTCTACCGCGAACACTAACAACACAAGAACATCGGTTTGGCATACTCAAAATGAGTTCATCCAAATCACGCTGTGGAATGGCCGCCCATGTTAGTTGCAACAACAAAAAAAGGTCTTCTTGCGACTGGATACCCTCCATATTCGGCAGAGCTCTTCTCTGTAGCATATCCCATGCATGCTCAATCGGGTTCAAGTCTGGCGACTGAGCAGGCCAGAGCAGGACATTGATGTTAGCTGCGGCGAGAGTCTGTCTTACAACTCTTGCGGTGTGCGGTCGTGCATTATCATGCATTAACTGAAATAAGGGACCGATTTGCACTTGTAGAGGAACGATGACGTCAGATACAATCGTCTCAGCATAAATTTGAGCGTTGAGGTTGCCTCTGATCCAAATCAACTCAGTTCTTCCGCCGATCCAAATACCCGCCCATACCATGATGGTTCCACCACTATAAGGATGGACTTCCTGGCAGGATTTTAATCGCTGTTGGCGTCCAGGGGTTCTCCAGTGTCGTATACGTCTTGTCTCCGGTCTCATACCAAAACGAGACTCATCAGAAAAGCACACGAAACGCCATTGTTCTTCTGCCCAATTTCTGTATTCAAGAGCCCATTGATATCGAATCCTACGATTGTGCATTGCTATAGGTGGTACCCGTAGCGGTCTTCGGGAATGAAGGTTCACTTCATGCAAGCGGTTTCTGACTGTTTGGTCGCTAATTAAGTTCCCTGAAGAGTGATGAAGCCTCACGGCTAACATCATGGCGGTTATTGTTGGAGCTCTTCGAGTTAAGATTTGAATGTATCGGTCTTGTCTCCGTGTGGTGCAGCGATACCGTCCTCCATGGCGCTCAGCCACGGTACCAGTGCTTCGGTAACGTGTCCAAAGTCGACTGATAACACTCTGACTTGTATTCAGAGCTAAAGCCACAGTACGTTGCCGGGAACCAGCTTCTATCATTCCCACGGCTCTGAGCATTTCTTCCCTGCTTAAATGACGTCGCCGCTCCATAATAACGTTGGTTTTAATCAGTAGTAGGGAAACAGTAGCACTAATAATGTCTTCAATGCGTTGTATGTTTTTATAGGGAAAATATTGACAGCTGATTTTCATTTTTTACCCGAATTTGATTAACAGTTCCTGTTTCAAATTATGAAATGCACCAAAAAGGATCCATATAAATTTATAAAACCATAAATTTATTACAAAGCCACATCTCAATCTCAAGAAATCCGCATAAAAATGCTTGATCCCTAGACACTTTTGATGTGTGTATTATAGGCACACCTATAGCGTTTTGGGTATTTCTTATAGTACCTTGAGCAGTTGCTTTCGAAAAGTACCATTTGGGGAAGTTGAACTGATGATGAAGACCACAGATGGCCACTGAAACTAGTCAATAATAAGTATTTCGTGGATTGCGATTCGATTACTTGAGTACGGATGTTAAACACTTTATGCTCGTCGGAATACATACGAGTATGGTGATGTAGAGCTGATGGTCAAGTACCACGAGAACTCCTCAAAAATTAACGGCTATGCATCGGGAAAAGAAACATTTTGTAAAAGGTGATAAGTTGTTGACATTATGGCTTTTGTAACTAGATAAATTACAAACCGACCCAATAAAAAGCGTGAAAAAAAAATTTTTAACAATAAATGGAACCGACTTCCATATCAAAACACTACAAAGCTAAAAATAACTTTAATTTCGGAAGGCGGTGTGAAAAAAGAACAGAAAATCCAAAACCAATAACACCGACTACCGAAATTAAAGTTATTTTTTAGCTTTGTAGTGTTTTGATATGGAAGTCGGTTCTATTTTAGGTTAAAAAAATTTTTTGAGATTCGAATCATGATCCGAGTTGCTCGTTTTTTGCAGTATGAAAGCTCTTCTGCAGTTATATTCATAGCTGTTTCCCCAAAAATGTATGCAATATCTAATTTTGGACTCTACTAACGCAAAATATACCTTTTTTTAGTTGTTCTATATTGATTTCATTTCTAAGGGCTCTCAGAGCGTAACATGCAGGACGATATAGATGCATCAATTGGCTATTTGACTGTTGTAACGGTAAAATATGAAATGTGTTAAATATGGTTGCTTATAGGTTAAAAATAATTATACAATATGTTTTCTGCATGAAAATAAATTGTAAATATTTTTATTTTAGAAAAATAGATATGAGTTTTTTTCTCTGTGGATACGAGAACCGAAACACGGGCGGCCATGATTGAGCGTCGTATGATGTCACATTTCAATAAATAAATCTTCATGTACTGTGTACTATCCATATTATTCCATATCATGTGCAATTTACTGAGACAATTAATAAGAAATATTTTGATTTGTGCTGTTGAAACGTTTCGTAAAATGCGTTTCGTGATCCACGACGCACGGGGCGTCTTCCACAGCGGCTGGGGCGTGAGGAAGAGAGTTGCCTCTCTCTCGCGCGTTCGGTCTTCTCCTTCGCAGAAGGAGGCGACTTCATTCCATTCCCACTCGCTCCGCTCCAGGGTTGGGCGTGAGAGGTCACCGCCGCTGATAGCCTCAACGAGGAAACGGCAAAGCTCTGCCCAAGCGGGGCACACCTCCACCGTGTTCTCCGGGTGGTCCACGCAATGTCGACACCCGGGCATGTCCTCCCGCTGAATCCGAAATAGGTACCTCCCGAAACACTCGTGTCCAGTAAGCACCTGCGTCAGGTGGAAGGTGAGGACGTCGTGGCGTCTCTCCAGCCACTCCTCAAAGACGGGAGTTATCGCAGCGATTGTGCCGTGCCCAGTCTTCGGTTGCGACAGCCGCTTTTTCCATGCTGCCGTGAGATCACGAGCGGGAGATCCCTGGCCAACTGACTATGGCTCACTACTAGGTCTATGTTTTCCACACTAGCGTTGACTATGGATATAATATAGTCTACGGTACCAGTCTGCTTCCAATAAATCGGTTTACGTAATAATGGCCAGACATAACCTCTAAAACTTCTTCAACGAATATCTATTTTTCAAGAGTTCCTTTAATAGTGGATATAAGGCAAAAGTGATCATGAATTGAAACTCTATATTCTTGTATATTTTTCATTAATAGACGCTACAAAATTATGCCAACAAAAATAGATTAGAGGATCCGCCATTCTTCTTTGATTTAATTCGTGACACGAATGTATTAATTTGTTACTTTTATTTTGGTCATGTTTTATTAACAACATTAGGTTAGGTTTACTAATTTGTTTTTAGTAAATCAGAGACTAAGTTGATTTCTTCTAAATACTTACATCAAAGTGGTCCTCACAAAAGAATATTGCAGATTTATCAGATGTAAACTTTGAGTCTCGACGTGCTAGTTGTAACCACTGCTTTCGATGTTTAGGGCATTTAGAAACGTGTATAAACAATTTTTCAGGAAATTTAATTGTAGTACTTCTACACATAGGCACGATACACGTCTTGTAGCTTGTCATTTTCATAATACCAGTGAAAAAGGTGTTAGTTTTCCAAAAAAATAGCTTCAGATAACTGTGAAGCTATTGTCGTAATTAGATTCTTTGCACATTGTTTATTGAAATATGATGTCACATCCGCAAGTGTCAGATGACCAGATGTTTTGGCGCGAATTTCAAATTCATAAATTAAATTCATTTCTTTTTCCTAATAGATAACGCTTTTTTGAGAAAAATAATTATTGTAAGAGGTATAAAATAAACCTACGTAAATTTTAAAATATCTTTTCAAAAATTGTCTAATACCCAATTGCCTTTAATTCTGGTTTCCAGTTTAAGAGTTGGTCAATATGTATGCCTAAGAATTTAACTTCGGCAACGGTCGTAAGTTCAACTTTATTTAAGGCAACATTTAAATTATCTGTGTTACGGGCTGTAGTTTTAAATAACATTGTTTGAGTCTTTCTACTATATAAATAATTTATTTACCGTGAACCACACATGAAATGCTTGTAACGTAGCATTTACTCTTTCTGTTAACACTACCATGTTATTAGCTGCCACTATAGCATTCGTGTCATCCGCAAAAATTACTAATTTAATACCCGGTAATATTGTAATTTATTTAAGTGTGTAAATTCAGATACAAATTTCTTGTCTGTAAATAAATTACTATGATTATGACTACTAATAAAAGAGCACAGAGGTGCTGAATATTTTTTATTTTTCTATGCCTTGTTTGTGTCTATTGAGCGAAGGTGTCTTTCCATGTTTGCCCCGTGAACATGATCACATCATCATCATCATCACCCCACTAGTGCTGTGGTCGATCTCGACGTCTACACGGTCGAGGTACTGAATATGGTAAAAAATAGGTACTATAGGTACTAATTTGACTACATGTTTTGCACCTCTCACCAGAAGTCGGGAGTTGCTAGGTGCGCCAAAGTTTCTCACTTTTGGAGCTAACATTTTTTTTCATTGGTTTCTGTCTGTATTTGTTCTAAAACTAAATAAATGTTAGTGATAAATCTTTATGCAGAAACCACAATGGTTTAATAATAATCAACTAATATTTTGTTACACAAAATGATATCACTAGACATATATATAAATAGATTGTTTTTCTGAAGTATTCGTTAATTATTTCATTTATTATAATAATATTTTCTCAATACTCAATTATTTATTGCATTCCACAATGTGAACTTAGGTGGTAGGTTTACAAAATTATGATCATCACGGACCCTGTCGCGCTCAACAAATTACTTAAAATTAAATCATTATTTGATTTTATTACAAAATTATTTCATAATACTATACTATAAATAAAATATTTTTTCAATAATATTTTTTATGCATTCTATGGATATTTGAAAAATATCTCACATCTGAACGGCTAAACCAATTTGGCAATAACATAAGGTACTTTTTATCTTTATGAAATAACTTTCGACTTTAAAGCAAGCAATTTCGCTGCCAAGCAATTTCGCTGACAGAAACCTGTACGATCATTAAATCTAAATTTAAATCAGCATCAGGGTCCCACTGCCTACCAGGCTATGTTGGCTCATTGTATAAAAGGCTAATATTAGACGAACAAAGCGTAATTACAAGCATCCATTATCATTAATGAACCCTCGGGCGTAGAAGAATACTTGTTTAGGCCTGTTTGTTTTCATGATTTTGACCTTATCCATGGCCCGCAAACACAAACTGGTTGCGTTTTCTATTAGTTTAATCATGCTTTGTCTCTGTGCTTGTCTTTTTGAAATTTATGTCTCCGGAGCTAATTGTCAATAAATAATTTGTGAAATGTCTAAGTTAATATAAAATAAAATAATTTCTGGAGAAGTTACTAAAGATATATTTTATTTTAAAAAAGAGAACTAGCAATGTGGGTAGAATTCACATTACTAGCAATCTTGTTAACCTCTTTAACTAAGCTAAATATGCTTGTGTCTGGAGTGAGTCCGCGGCAATAGCGTAAATGCAAACTGGATCGCCTCCACGAGGACACGGCGGTGCTCTGCCCAAGTAAGGCACACCTCCACTGTATACTCCACCGTGTCCTCCGGATGTTCCTCACAATGACGAGACCCGGGCGTATGCTCCCGCTGTATCCGAAACAGGTACCTCCCGAAACAAACCCGCACTAGGCCTGTGTGGTGGATTATGACCCATTTCCTCTAATCGTAATCTAACGTAATAGGCTGAATTACAAACCATTTTGTTTAAAATAATTTTAACCAATATAATTTTAAAACACACACACATTTACACTATGCCTACTATCAAACACCCACACATATTTCCTTGCAGGGACATTAATTTAATTTATATTTATTTTTCAATTATTAATGTCATTGTATTACTATATGTCAATTATTAATGTTATTAATACTTTTTATTTTAATCTGTGTTCAATATAATATATAAAATGAAAATTCTACTATTTTAAAAAGCAAAACGTAATAATTTTGTATTGTTAGTTGTTTAAATCTATATAATCCATTGTATTGTCTTACGGGATAACCTATTACTTAAAGTGTAGGAGGAAGGCGCCGATGTCTGTCACACAGTTCAAACAAGCACGGACCTCTACGTTTCACTATATCTGTAGAAACTCATTGTTATCTTTGCACTTGTGTTTTTAATTAAGATAGATGAGTTGTTACTAATATATTTTTACAAATAAATTATAAATTATTATCATTATTAATAATTATAATATTTTTCGTGCTACTTGATTTCAATCAGCTTGTGAAATTACACCATAAGTATTTAGTATGCAATACTATGTACTTATGTAATTTCATTTAAGATGGTAATAGTTGTAAAAACAACCAGATTACATCAAGATATAAATTGTTAAAACTAATTAACTTAGTTGACTTTTTCAAGAAACTTCATGTGTCTGTCAGCGCGCAAGAGAGCGGTTAATTAGATCCCGTCTTTTAATTAAGCTAGTTCTTCAGTATTACAATGTATTTATTTCAGAAAAAATAAGGGAATAGAGAGAATATAGATGTAGTATTGAGTTTCAAAGTCACCTACTGAGACTATGACAAAACATCATCACAAAAACATGTGAATAAATTGGATTTGTGGAGAATTAATTTATATGTACAATATAATAAAGAAAAACTAAAATAAGTCCTCGGACATTTTAGCAAAGTATCCATATTTTAATTATATAGATGTGGGAAAATGAAAAAAGGGTTACTTTTTTCATTTTCCCACATCTAAAAATTTCATAAAAAAATAATATCTAGCTAAAAATCATTTAACCCAGCTCAATACCTCATTACGTCACGGCAATATCGTTCCTTTAGATAGTGCCTTGGATTTAATTAGATCCTTGCTAATAACTGTGCAGATTCATACTTGAATAAATTACGAAAATGCGAGCTTATTAGCATAATTTGCAACTATACCGAGTCATATTAAAATTCTCTTCTTCGCTTAAGTAGATAGGTACCATTTTGTTGTTTCGTTCATTGTCATGTAAAACCGTCCGCACTCTACTGTCGGCCTACAGAATTAAAATGCTTTTACGGACGTTGCAAATTAAAAAAAGTTATCACGGCCGATAATCTTATCTTGCTCTTTTTGACGTGGCTACATCGCCGGCCCTCATTTACGGTGCTTCTAAGGATTTCGGACGGGCCTCCATTAAGTAAAGAGGATCCGGCGAGCTTAATTAAGAATTCCCTCCGAAATCTCGTCTCAGTCACCACCCTCGGATAGAATGGCAGCGATTGATTTTAAATGAGCAGCCAACAAAGACCCGCTAAAGTGGGTACAGCTTTGAACTTCTCTATAAAAACTTTGCGGTGAAAAAAGTGTGCAACCAGAGTGAATAAAGTCCAACTGTAACTGCCTCAAACAAGCCGAATGAATATGGGAATTTAATTAAGGCCACACAGGACTGCAATAAAAGGAAGACGGGGTAACTTTTTAATTTGTAAAGCCATCAACGTTGATGTGATTTCGACTGCGGATTTGGGCGGAGATTTGCATAATTATGATTATGCTGGTATGGTATACACATTCATTATATCTTTTAAAGGACAAAGCAGTATAACCTTACTTTATGTTTGAAGCTTTTTGATAATGATGTTGTATTCTATATAATGATAATGTATTCTTTTCAGCTTCTGCCAGGGTTTTCAGCCGCATTAATGTCAGAAATTCTACCACAAGAACGTACCTACATACTTCTGAGACACATACTAGCTTCGTTCGCGTGGAATAAAAATAGCCTGTGTGTTATTCCAGGATGTCAACTAACTGCTTTCCATCCATTTTCATTCAGATCCGTTCAGTAGTTTTGGCGTGATTATGTAACAAACATCCATCCGTAGGTACATCTATCCATCCAAACATCCAAACCTTCGCAAGTTTAATATTAAGTACGCATTTTTTTTAATTACGGATGAGCCCGCTCTTGACCTCGGTCTCGCCTGATGGTAAGCGATAGATGAGGTCTACGATGTGACGAGCGAGCCCAGAAGATGCCTATTTACTCTTGCTTTAAAGGCTGAAAGGTCATAAGTGGCAGAGAACACAGAAGCCGGCAGAGAATTCCACAACTTGGCTGTGCGCACAATAAATGTGGAGGAGAAGCGCTCGGTACGACAAGACGGTATATCAACCAAGTGTGTGTGGTACCCAGCCGTGCATCTGGTAGACCAGTAGTGAAATGGAGCTGGAGGAATCAGGTCCTGGAGGTCCTGCGCACACTCCCCGAAGTACAATCACCATACCTAAGTATATAAAGGTTAAGAATATATATCAACCATTAGCAGCGCCACTTACAAGAGCGCCGATCCCAAGGTTTCGGATCCAATTTGCAGACTATAATTCCGTTCTCGAGCAATATTTAATTTTAATAGCTGACACTTACGGGCTATGACGATGACAAAGTAAACCCTGTCTCAATCTTATCTCACGTAATCAAATTGCCTCGGTTTTACCTGAAAGACTTGAAATTAATTAAGTCACAAGAAGGTAAACAAAGTAAGTAAATGTTACTTGAACCTTTCTAGGAATACTAATTATGGACTTTGTATCCAAGATGTTTGCTAAAGATAAATATTACCTTAGTTTATTCGCTGTTTACGATTGAAGTTGAAACGTTAACTCAGTCTTTGCGACACCGACTTTACGACTGCTCTAAAATTAATGTTGATCGGAATTAAATTCTTTATGCGGCTATCTCACCAAGTAGCGGATTCTTTGAATCTCAGTAAAAGCTTAGGAAAAAAAACAACGTTAAATTAAAAATTAAGTACCTAGTTATATAGGCACCTAAATGACTCGTAAAAGAGAATAAAATGAAGAGGTTTTGAAAGAGCTCAGCTCTTCATACCGTAGTTTTAGGGTTCTCTAGTAAAACTAGGAATAATTATATTTTCGCCATTCAGTTCATCCGTCCGTGGTTTTATCGATGCTGAAGCTATCATTTGCTAGCTACGCCTACAAACATTGAATATAAAATTGAATTCTTTTTTATTTAGGATAGGCACATCTCAGGACAGTAAATGAGGTCAATTATTTTTGGTTCTTTGCCTATTAGGTTCTGTGGTACATTATAGTTAGGCCTTCAAAAATTAGGGGTATACTAATTGTTTACCGACTTAGAACTTAATTCACGAAGTATTTAGGTCAAAAGTGATATTTTTTATTTATTAATATATTATTATTCATATATTATCTCTTGCTTTACCAAACTATATAAGTACTATGTTTGGGTACGAGAAAAGCACCGCATACTAGGTTTTAAAATCTTAACGATTAATATTCGATAAATCTGTAATATAAACATTTTGTAGAAAGTGAATTAAAAGTGAGTACATTTGAAAGTAAAATTAGCTATTTTTTTATCATGGTTTACTGAAAAGGCATCTCCGGAATCCTACACAGAGCGTGGTCCGGAATTCTCTTGGCTGGTTTTGAAAATGGAATGCCGGAGAATGCTATATCCATACATTATTATTTTCCCGTATGATATGCCACAACCAAGACCACGTATACAGTTAAACATTAACACAGACATAAGAAGGTATCTGAACCAAACGAATCTCTAACGGTTTAATATTTACAGCAACATTATAAATTCCTTCGGCAGACTAATGCCTAGACTGGACGCTTCAACGTTCACTTGAAAACATCCGCGTCTTTCAAATTTCACCCGAGTATTACTTACCATGCAGCTTGAGACGACAGCCTGCTCTCAAACTTGGCCCAACATAAATAAGAAGACAGAAAATTTTGTCGTAAGTGAGAAAATATTACAGAAGCTTAATGTTAGTAGGGGGCCCCAACGTGGGCACCTCACGGAAGGCTGCCTCGTTCATGCTGATTTATGATGCACCCCCGAAAAGGTATTTCAAAGAAATACCCACCTTATGAATTCCTTCAGCGGAATTTACGTGCAGCTTTTCATTGTCTGCACAGGTTATGCCTACAATGTTTAATATTTGACTTGTTTAATTTATTGGTCCAGTTTTTGGAACATAATTATTCTGTTTGTTCTGACCCTTTTACGTTTTGAATTTAATGCGGGTTCCTTTCTTTACATTTGTTATGAATATACAAGCATTGTGTGTTTTTTTTGTAAAGGCAGCCTTATTATAAAAGGCTTTTGAACCTCAATATGAGCATTAAGTAAAAATAAGAAAGTGTAATATACAGTGTTTCATAAAAACTGTCAAATTAATACCCAATTTTAATGGAATTTATTACACATTCGGCAAGAAACTATGTATAGCTTAATATGTAGTAAAAACTCCGAATAGAGTTTCCGAATAGAGCTTAGATCGAAAAAAAGTTTCCGAATAGAGCTTAGATCGAAAGTGACCGTGATTTTTCACTTCCTGTGGATGACTTCATTTTGTATTAAATCCCTATAGAAGTAAACGACCTTTATTTACTTTCATTAGAGATTTATCCAAAGTGATAAAAGGAGAAATTTTTAATGAAATGTGCAGCAACCAATAAATTATATTTTGATCATTTTTGTTTTTGTTATAAAACCCATTATGCTTTACATCAAACCAATAAACTTTTCTTCTCCTTATATTTAATTAGATTAACCAATTACTAGAATAGACCGACTCGTAAACATCAATCTTACGAATGCAGGTCAAGGCTCACCACGCTTATATCTCTAGATAACTCCTGAGCAATATCCTTATGAATAATATCATAGGTAATAAACCAGTAATTAATTACTCCGACTGTGCGAGTGAGTGTTGTTTTATATGGCGCTAGTACGACGGGAAATGTTCCCCTTCGACCGCCTGCTGATTTAGTACGGAGTTATAGAAAATGGATAAGTTATTGAGGATTTTCACTCAGAGATTTTCATCAACTCTAAGGCTGTTTGATCTATCGTCAGCGTGACGGTTTGACCGGTTATAGTCATTTTATAATGCATTCAAATAATAGTATGTACAAGTAAAAACTATTCATATCCAATTATAAGATTGTATGCGGATGTCTGGAACTAGCAATATGATAAAGCTAACTTGATGTGGGCCAAAGGTACGTAGTAAGCTAGCTTATTTATATGTCTGTAGGATAGGTAAGAACGTGAAGTCATGGCTGGAGAAACAATTGGTCTCTTGAAACTAATAACTCTTTTTAGTGCTGGTTTTTCGGGGTTAGTTTTCCCGCTCTGAATGAAGCGAAAGGAAGTTTCAGACTTCTACTGACTAAAAACCTTGCATCATTAGATCACGGTATCTCGTTAGGAAAATCCCGCAACCCTAGCAGGGAACTAATAAATCTGACAATATTATAGATTTATAAAATACTGGATGTTACATAGTGAAATCGACTGACACATCAAGCAATTAAACTTCCACAAAAGTCATCAGGTCAAAACATGTTAATATCTCCTCTGAGTACATCTAGCGTTAATCACAGCGGTTAAAGATTAGCTTTCAACGTGCCCATGTCCCGCTGACACTAAATATGCATTCAGACAGGTTTATGAAACGGCATGCCATATCCATAACTCGTTTATCCGTGTCATATTCATCAATAAGTAAAATTAATGTTAACCACGGTTTATGGTAATATTGTCATGTCCTGTAGAATACTCCTGGTTTTAAACAAAAATAATAAAGTTGTCACAGCTGTGGTGAATTAATTCCACTTGCCAACTTGCAATCGCCGCACATTGTGTATTATATTAAAGAGGTACTTTATAATTTTCAACAGCATTATCTGCTAGTGTTATAATGATTGGATATTAAGGATATAATAGATAGATAGATATACTCTTTATTGTCACCATAACAGAATTAAATAAGGACTTAAAAACTACAAAGGGCGGTCTTATCGCTAAAAGCGATCTTTTACAGACAACCTTTGGATGGATTTGACACAGCAAGAGAAAATAAATACGCGGGTAGTCCATGGTGTACTATTCATTTATATACAATAAATAAGTAATAACCTACATACTCAATACACATATACATATATATATATATATACATAAAAAGAACAAAGCTGAGATATATAAAAAACAGTAACAAATTAAAGAGAGAGATAGTGATCTTTTACCATGTTTTTGAAAGAAGGAAGTGTTTGTGCTTGTCTTACTGACACGGGAAGAGTATTCCACAGTCGTACTCCTTGAGCTGCGAACGACTTACCAAAGAAATTGGTGGAGTGACTCGGTACCACTAGCCTCAAGTTTTCCGATGACCTCAGAAATTTGGCATGTGTGTCACGGAGGAACTTAAAACGTTCTTTAAGATAAGAGGGGGTCTTAGGATTGAACAGAATACTGTAAAGCAGATACAAGATGTGTAAGTTCCGGCGAAGACGTATAGGAAGCCACTTGAGTTTCGTACGAAATTCGGATACGTAAACATTACTTGTAATAATTACTTGGACTAACTTCTGACTCAGACAACGCGCTAAGTTGTTGGTCCCGGGTGTCATTTGGACATCTTTGACAGTCTTGACGGGTAGTCAGAAGCCAGAATATCTGACACTGGATCAGGCTAGGGGTATCGTGTTACCCAGCTACTAAATAGTGAAGACCAGATAGTAAGTCGCTCCATGTACAACACTTATACTCAGCTGCCTTCACTTGGACTGGAAGCCGACCCAAATACAGTTGGTGTACACGCGCACGACGAACCAGGGGCCGCGGCAGAGGTGCGGGGGGCAACGGGCGGCGCGGGAGCACGGCGCGTGTAGTTATGGTTAACCATAGATATAATAATCCATGTGGGTAACTCATCATTTTTACATAAGGTTGAGGTTGAACTCATTCCCTAATTCTATACTAAGACGGTTCATTCGCTCACTAACTTCACTCAATCACTCAATAACCGCTCGCGACTCGTCAATATTGTCAATGTAAGTTTTTGAGGACGCGTGAACGAGTGAGGTGGTCCAATGCTAAAATTCGAGTAACTCTTTCAATTGGCGATCATGAGTACCTCAAACGAGGCACCTCATGAGTGAGGGACACATCTCTAGGCGCGTGCCCCGCCGCCATTCGGCGAAAGCAAGGACCGAGTGCTCGCGCGTATTTTATGTAACAATTCTGAATACCGCTCGGCTATCCTGATATTAAACTAATGTAAAGAAATCGTCCGTTTCAATCATTTATCATCTCCCAACAGTTGGGAAAAGGTTAAACAGATGATGTCAAACTCCTGACATACTCATTTTTATGTTGAGCTATAAGTAGATAAAATTCAAGCGTCAATGCCTAAAGTGTCGGACTTATGATCGAGAGGTCGTGGGTTCGAACCCCACCCATTACACTACTGCCGTGAACGCACTCAGACACAACCATATTTAGCTTAGTTGAAGGAATTAAGAAGATTGCTAGCAATGTGAAAGGTCGTGGGTTCGAACCCCACCCATTACATTACTGCCGTGAACGCACTCAGACACAACCATATTTAGCTTAGTTGAAGGAATTAAGAAGATTGCTAGCAATGTGAATTCAACACAAATGCCTAGTTCTCTTTAAAAACAAATCCTTTTCAATCATTTGTTGTAAAACAAGTATTTTTCAGAATAGAACTGTCTCATGATACGAGCTAGTTTTCTGGGTGAAACCTGTCTAACAATGCAGCGTCAGCTTAAACAGATTATCGTCGAACCTTTGGGCTATCAGGCTTTTGTATATGACGAAAACCGGCACAATGGCAGCCAAATCCACATTCCTCGTGTCGACATGCTCCTTGGCTAAGTCGATAGACTATATTTGTTACTCTTTTTCAGTCGTTAAGCCAATTATTGTAATAGAAATTGACATCTAGATATTTTGACATAACCTTATAATAGGTGAATCAAATGATTAACACACTCGGCATAAATTGAAGTGATTTTAATTACCTTAACTCATTTAATGTTCCTCGTGTAGTCTTAAATTAATCGTAAGAACACATGATCACATAAACTAAAGAGAAATCTTTATACAATCGAGATTCAACACAGTCCACTACTTTGTCTTTTAAAAATATGATCAGTTAATATTCTGTTGAAAAATAAAATGCATTCGTGTATTAATGTCGTTTTAATATTTTATTGACTTGACGCCGACAGCACTCATGCATGTATATAATAAGCACCGCGCTGCGTAAATCAGATGTTTTATGAGCAATGGTGCCAAATAAATTTCATACGAGTTCCATACGTAAGTAATATTTTGTACTGGCGAAAGCACGCCGTGCTATTTCAACTTTTAATTCACCAAGTTTCTTTTTTAATTCAACTGCAATTACTGAGTTTTAAATGGGAAACTTCAGTCGCTCTGCAATTATAAGTTGCTCCGATATGGAACCGGTCAAGACTGCAAACTTGAAGATAATAGTATACTTAATAACAGCAATGTTCGACGATTAAACTAATTAAGGAACAATATTTTCATGTGACATTTTGCAATAATTATGTCATTACAGAATTGCAATTAATACGTCGATGACGTTATGTATTCGGATAATGTAATCAAGTTTATATCAAGATTGCAGATTTTGATGCTTGTTTAATTTTTAAAGTTAGGGTAAACCTTAGCCTTACATTAAAAGAAAACTAAACTTAAGAAACATGTCTGTACCCTCTAACGGTGTCAACGACTTAGAGGATATTGTGATATTTTAATCGTTTTAAGTGGACTGTTTTATTTTATTCATATATGCTCGCGTTTGACCACCATCTCACCTGATGATAAGTTATGATGTGGTCGAAGATGGAGCACGCTTACCTAGAAATCACTCTTGACTTAAAAAACTCCAGGTTATAGCTATCGGGAAGGGAATTCCACTCTGTCATTTAGTCTTATAAAAATAAACTATTTAAATCTTATTCAAGTTTCTTGTTCTTGTTTTTATGTTTACAAGTTAGCAAGAGAATACGATACTAAAATTTTCATTATCAAAATTTCAACAAACGAAATGATAATGCAATATTTTGAGTCACAAATAGAGCTCGCAAGTCGTACAATTGGAACACCAAATAGCGGCAACATTTTACTGTGAATCATTAAAAATATTCCTAGCCAGTCGACATTCCCAATTTCCCTAAACGAATCATTACGAGTACCTATTCGGTAGCAATCGCAGCCCCTCGATAATAATTTGGCTTGATGTCATACTTTTTGCGGATGAGTGAAGCCGAATGGATTTTCCGATAGAATTGCTGTATTCCATTCGACATGTATTGTTACGAGAGCCGACGGAACAATCAGGAATCCACTCCATTTATTTCCTTTTTGTTAATATCTATGTGGAGTGCAGCATGAATTTTGAAGCGTTCATAAATTTTTATAGTAAATTGGGGTCGCTTATTTAGGATGAAATTACAAATGTTGTAAAAAGTAAAGTACTAAAAGTGCCTCCAATCACAAAATGGAAAACAATGAACGCTTTTAGTAACTATGGTTTCTCTGCGATTACCCTACGGAAATGCATAGTAATTACTTAAGAGCATCGTCAATATTGTGCCAAAAATCCTATCAGTACGTACGGAAACAGTCGAATGGCCAAATTAAAAAAACCATGGTCAATACAATTTTAGTAACACCATAAATTAAAAAAGAACTACGTTGAAACAGAAAGTTTTCGTAACACACGGATTTAAAATGATATAGCCCAAAATGGAGCCGTAATGGAGAGGTTAAAAGTGTCGACAATAAATTTTATCGAGTGACAAATGAGATGAACGTGTCATGACTACACAGGCTCGTTGCTCTAGAGATATTAAAAATTGAATTAATTTTAATGTAGATAGCGGGTATCAGAGTCTCGCATAGAATCTTTTGTTGTGACTGCTTGGGGCGGGGTGAATGGGGGTGAATTCTTAATTAAGTGTTGGCGAAGCCCTCTTCGCTTTATGCAATGACTTCACGCCTCGTTTAACTTTCATAAAATTCTCTTAAACTCAGCGATTTTTCTTAACTAGCGGAATAAAATTTCCATGTGTAAGTAACTCTTTCAGGCTGTGGAGTTCACCTGCTCTTAATTCATGCATCCTCACTTTTTGTTTTGCCTACGCTGATAGACTTTCAAGTAGTCCTAAAGAATGATGTATCCCACATACTTAACGCAAGCAGTAATTATGATAAAAGTGGTAACTGATGCAATCTACCTATAAAAATATTTTTCAACACATTTAAATGGAACAATCAATAAAACCGAGCTAATTCCCAAACTGTCATTGATTTCCAAAAACGCTTAGATAAAAATAATGTTTATTGGTTACTTAAAGTAATCTACAAATTGGTGATCTTGTATTTTATGAAACATTAATATTTCTTAACATAAATTAATTTAGAGTGGTCTGTCAAATAATTTTATATGATTTTTATTATATTATTTTGAATATTTATTAGAGAATCAGGTAAAAATATATTTATCGATGGCCGTTATTACCCTATAACTCTTCCTGAGTCTGCCCGTATTTTCATTATGGTTATGGCCGCTTTAACAGAATTTCGTTGCATGAAAAATCAGTAAAAATAAGCGTACGAGCTATCAATCAACATTATATACCGATTACCGTCGTGCTCTGGGCTTTTATAATAACCGGAAATTAATACGAGCCAACGCGACGATGTAAATTATATGTGTAATTAAAAAAATCACTGCCATAATTGTGTTGGGCCTACTTATTATACTATGCATCAATAATAATTGGGACACTATGAATATGAAATGAGCACCTAATTACGTGACGCGAGTTTTTTATGTAATATTGGTGGCAAGTATTTTCATTGAAAGTGGATGTTAATGGACTTAGTGATACCTACTACCTAGTTATTTGATTGGATTGAGTGTTATTATTGACATCATTTTAAATAATTTGAAGTGTCCAGCAGTGGAAATCGGTCTACTGAAATGATGATAAAAATAAATAAATAAAACAAAAAACATTTATTGTCAGGCAAAGTCCATAGTTAATTGAAGTTACATTTCATTAAAGTATCTAAATAAAAAATGCACACATAAAAAACAGACATGCCTACATAAATATACAAAAGACAATATAAGTATATATAGACACAATCCAATGATACAATGCTGGTTCCCATTCGGTAGGCCCGAACATCAAACCCCTGTAAAATGGAGTTATTTATTTATTTACATTTCATACACTTCATTCAGGTACAAAAGTAGACTTAATGCCGTAACCTACTAAGCAGAGCAGTGTTAGTTCGCATAAGACGCATAATAAATAATTAAGGTAAAACAAATGTTCCTAATCTGACAGTTTTATTTTAAAACAATTCCCCAAATTGAAATTGAGATTGAAAAACCATTTATTCGGTGATAAACACACACAACAACAAAGAAAATAGAAAATTAGAAACTAAAAAATAACACTATAAATTTCGCTGAGCATGTCTATACCGAAAGTGTTACCAACTCAGCATTTCAAATCAAATTCCATCTTTTTTAAACTGTTCAGTTCGGGTGCAAGCTGTTCAATTTAGTGGGATTATGCTCTACCTCAGTCTAAAATCCAGGTAAGTAAAAATATATTTTTTTATTTTGTTAAAAGGCAAGGTTAAAAGGCATCTGACATATTTCCGAGTTTTTTTTTAACTAATCGACTATATTACCGTTTTCCAAGCAGAGCTTTTGGAGTTATTTAGGAGTATATACAGTGTAATGACCACATGTACCACAATTTTGTACAGAACTAGCGTTTACTGTTCATTAGCCTACCTCACAGGTATATTTATTGCGATAAAATTAGCCAAGTGATTGTGAGGTGACAGTGACTTTTTCTAGCGTCGATACAGATCCAAGTTAGTAACATACATGCATATATACATTCCCACTGCTTAGACACAGGCCTCTTCAATATAAGAGGAATTAGGCCGTAATCAACCGCGTAAGTCTAACGCGATCTACGATTTTATCCGTCCTAGAACATGCCGGTTTCTTCACGAAGTTTTCCTGCACTGGTTTAATTAAGAGCAGTGGTGATAATGAATTTTTACAAAGTACATGTCTGCCTGGATTTAAACCCACGACCACGACCACCGGGACCCACGGCCCCGTCGCTGGTGTTGACAGCTCTTTGAAGCGCGCGTGGAACACGACGCGCCGCCGACACGGGCCTGGTCCTTACCGGACGGTGAGCGACCCCTGCTCGCCGTCCGCAGGCCCGCGCCTACGGTGGCCGGAAATCGGCTCGCGATCCCCGACGCCCGGGACATCTCCCGCGGCGGCTGGGGCGCGAGGAAGAGAGTTGCCTCTCCCTCGCGCATTCGGCCTCCTCCTTCGCTAGCATGACTGCTTCGCAGAAGGAGGCGACCCCATCCCATTCCCTCTCGCACCGCACCATAGTCTGAACCAGAGCAGACCATAACCACTGGGCAGCTGCTGCTCAGAGTCAGTACGAATGACGTCATTTTATTGTGAACTAGCTTTTGCCCGCGACTTCATTCACGTGGGAGGTTTTTCCCGCGTAATTCCCGATCCTCTAGGAATTCCTGTAAAAACTATCCTATGTCTTTCTCAGGGTCCTAAACTATTCTCATGCCAAATTTTATTTAAATCGGTTGAGCGGTTTAGGTGTGAAAAGATAAAAAACAGACATACAAAGTTACTTTCGTATATATAATATTAGTATGGATTGAAATCAATACATACAGTGTACAAATTTCTCAGAAACTATTAATTATACCTAACATATACACTTGTCCTATAACTCCGCATTGCTGGTGACCGGTGATATTGCCATTATGTATCTATACCAATCTATACCAATTAAAAGGTTCTACAAAAACTCGATCAGCGAATGCGGTGGTCGAAATGCCAAAAGATGAGATATTGATCCCGTGACATTTCAACAGTGTTTGAAATTTTGAATCTAGAACGAACAATGTTACCTACGTGTCTAGACTCTTGTGTCACGTTTCGAAATATCTTTAAGTCAATCGATATTTTTTTAGTTTTGATTAAATTGTGTTGATAATTTTTTTTTAAGGGTAGAGATATCACCCCGCTATTGAGTACAAACAAAATAAATATTAAATTAATATTCTCGCAAGCTTAAGCCTATTGTAAAACTCTTAAATAGCATCCTCTTCTCATTTAGCAATTGACAGGATACTTTTATAAAATCCTGTACAAATATCATTAGGTATTTTCACAAGTTGACCGTCTTTGTTTTGGCCTATATAGTCCTCACGCACACGTTCAGGTAAAATGTGATGAGAATCTTCCAGGATCCCACATACGCCGCAAATAGGCGAATCTACTTTATGCATTAGGTATCCAAAATTATTAAGTGGAATATAACCGGACCGAATACTCAAAGCGGTCACCAGTTCTTATTTATGTTTCCCGTTCACAGTTCACACCGAACCACAACAAACGAGAGGGTTAGATTGTTTTATGTCATTAAATGATATCTATACTTAATTAATTATAAATTATATCTATACTTATTTAATGTTAATTTAGGGTTAAGATATTTTTTTTTACTAACAGGATAGTTGCTACTAACAAATGAGTCATGAGTACCTTGAAATAAAAATTATTTGAATTTGAATAAAGCGGAAAGTTTGTTTATTTGTTTGAACACGCTAATCTTAGGAAGTACTGGGTGGATTTATTATGAGCTCTCTTAATCAGAAAGAAAACAACATAAAGCAACGTATTTATTAGTTTGTCATTTTAGCATATATATGTATTTTATTAGTATTATTATATAGGTATTAGTATTATATTTATTAGTATTAAGTATATTCATTCCATTTTCTCGTACACCTACCACAATGTGTTTTTTTTTTAAGCCAAAGGTTGAGTGGTTGAGAATGCCTTGCTGCATTAAGTCCGCCCATATAACACAATTGTACATAAAGTTTAAATAAATAAATTTGGATGAAATTTCGTATGAAAGAAGCTTGAAACTTGAAGAATATTATAGGCTACTACTGCTTTTTACCCGACTGCCAATGAGGGAGGTTTTTCTTCGAGATAAAGAACATGGGACTAAATAAATAAATTTAGAATACGATGAAAACAAAAAACCGCGAGCGACTGCTGTTTTTGTTTCAATGATAAAGAATAAAACATTGAATACTACCAAGAGAATCCAAGTGGTTACTAGGAAAATAGAATTACGGCGATACGTGTATATCAACTTAGAAATTGCAAAATGCATGAATAACGTCAGGTCGTTACCTTTTCTATTGTCAACCGCAGTGAATAGGTTCCCACTATTAATTTCAGTACATTGCACTGGGAATGCATAATATTTGCAGTATGGGATTCAGGAAGTTCAACGTTAAAATAATCGTGAATATGTAGCTATATAGCTCGGTTTTAGTAATCTTCAAAGTAAACCGTAATGCACTTCGCGTAATAGATAAAAATTGCACCTACGAGTAACATTAACAAATCCTATCTAACGTCATACCTCCATTTTTTCCCATACTTTCTCCCCTTCCAAACTTTCCCTGAAATATTTTTATACTAAAATTTGCCAAATCAGTCCCCAAAAATATTTTTATACTAAAATTTGTTAAATCTGTCCATGGTTCGGAGACTAGCAAACAGATATAATTTTTTATGTATTGACAATGTTGGTCAATCCAAAAGATAAAATTAGTTATTGCACTACCGAAAAAAAGCAGCTACTATATAGATATCTATATTCTTCAGCAAAATGCGGACTCACCACTCCCAACTCGAGCGCGATAGAGTTGCGCGTACTTCTGTTCAATCTTGGCACCAAAAATAACCAACTCTTGCCAAAAGGAAAGGCATTAAAATCCCGAGTTGACGGCACAACGTGTGTCACTCGCGCCTCAAAGGCAGTCAGCACCATTGAAGGGGCCCGATAAGGCCAAAGCCCGCCGAAGTTGCGGGATTGTTCGGCCAGCTACTGCGGCCACGGAACGCAAGGGTAATTGAATGAAACAGGGCTGGTTTTTAGTCAGTAGAAGTCCCACTCAGCCCATAGTTACTTCACGATTTTACCCCGAAAAACGGCATGGGAACAACAGTGCTGAATTTATTTATAAAGAATCTGTTAGTATGATAAAATGGGCACAATTTAAATGTCATTAGAAAACTTCATTTTCTTATTTAATTAAACTTATTTAAAAAACAGATTCAAATAGTTTATAGAAATTTTGAATAAATAATCTGCTATTCAGTATCCTCGCCTGTAGATAGATATTTATGCTCACTAAAACGATTGATCATTTATTCATAGCCAAAAATCTTTATGAAGAGGGAGTTTATGCCAAATATTCATCACTAACGCAACCCTCCTTCTCGGATCGATTACTATGATCTCCCTTCATAATTCACATAATCCCATAATTGATACATAAAAGCCCCATTGGCTTTGTACAATTAGGGCCCCTCAGATTTATCCGCGATTGTTAGATTTAAATGATTAATTTTGTGTACATGGAGAAATATTTCAAACGTCCAAGTTAAGACGAAACAATCTTTATTAATTACCTGTTGGCTTACATAGAATATACAACTGCACCTGGTAGGTAATACTGATATATATTGCTTAAACTAGCTGTGCCACGCGGTGTCACCCGTGTTAATTTGAGGAAAAACCAAAATTCATTAAAATTGGTTAAGGGGTTTAGATTTCTCATACAAGCTTTCCTCCCCTTTAGAGGAAGATTTTTGAAAAAAAAAATTGCCTTTATTTGACTCGGGATCTTCCACTGTTTTCATTCCAAATTTTATCCAAACCGGGGCTGTAGTTTAGACGTAAAGCGTAACAGACAGACATCTTTGGCATTTATGGATTAAACTGGGACTTTCATATAAATAAGAACAGATAACAAAATTTGAAAAGTTGCAGTAATAGTAGGCTGTCACAAGCAATCTACGTATTTCTAATTAAGCACAGTGTTTGTACACATGAACGAGAATGAAAATGAAGTAACTCTCTAATAGGCTAGTAAGTATTTACATAAATAAGTAAGTACTATACTATCATAATGTTCTAATGGGCTATGAATACAGAGGGAAAAAAGAAGTAATTTTAAGTGCTGTGCCTCACATTTGCGTAAATAAAATTCTTACAACATTTTTGTATTTACGCAAGATACAAAAATGTTGTAAGAATTTTATTTACTCATTAATATCGGCTCTTTATTTTTTGTACTTAGGCCCGAATGAGCATAAAAAAACCTAACCCATCATTGCTTGCGTTGGGAAAAAAGGTTCAAAATAAAAAACTAGGAAATAACGAATCCACAGAATCTATTTTTTTCCGAAATTCTGTCTCAAAACGTTGTGATTTAGAACCTCTTGTCGCTCCCCATGGCACCCTTCTTGACAATTTAGCAGCTTTAATTCCACAACCACAGCAAATGTAGCGTAAACTGATACAAGACAAACATACGCGAAGCACTCAAGACTGTGTTATCTAACATGAAGGAACACGCTAGAGGGAGAGGGCCTATAAATTATGTGTGTGTCTTCTCTTTCTCGCATAGAACAATAATGTGAAATTTGGTAAGTACGGCGTGCAGGGAGTCAGGGACTAGGGTGTCATCGTGCGAGGGTGGAGAGTCTAATCGACCCGCCGCGATAAACAGCCGCGTGCACGCCGATTTAGTTACGCAGTCTGTAATGAATCTGCGCGGTTGCATTTTAGGGTTAACAGCAATATTATCGCCATTAGTTAATAGTTCGTTTGCTATGAAGGGAGAATGCAAAATGTATGGTGGTGCTGGTGATAAATTTAAATAAGTTAAAATTCTAACAATGGTTACTAGTATAGTACTCTAAGATTATGATGTATGATGATTAGGTGCATAAATTAATAAAACTAGATAATTTTACAGTGATCAATTCTGAACTAGAAGAAATCTAAATAACCTAATCTAGATTTAGGGAGCTTAAGTCTTACTTCTTATCTTACTTTTTTCCTACTGATATTATAAATGCGAAAGTTTGTGAGGATGGATGGATGTTTGTTACTCTTTTACGCAAAAACTACTGAACGCATCTGAATAAAATTTGATGAGTAGATAGATGACATCCTAAAATAACATATAGGCTACTTTTTTCCCGGAATTCCCAAGGGGTCGGGATTTACGGGAGAAAACGCCTACGCGAACGAAATCGCGGGCAGGAGCTAGTAATTTTATATTTTGTGGTACAAACAGTCTGAAGAAAGAGTTGCAGCAGAGGGTTCGAACAAAATGACAGGTGAACTATGCATGAGCGATCATTTTCAAAATGTCCAATATACAACGTGTAACGGAAACCCCATATCTATCCAAAAGGACTGAAGACAACATCTGATATGGAGTCTCTATGCAAAGTTTCAGCTCAAAATAAGTGACTCAGAGAATTGACCCCAAATTATTTTCATATGTTTCTTGAATACCAATAATAACAAACGTGTCACAGCTCTATGAGGGTCATCACTTTCCACGTCACTTGCCAATAAAACGATAATTGTCTTCGTTCATCTTAATTTGAAAAATTCGGTCTCTGGTATCAGTGTATTGAAATTTCTAATATGCTCCACACATGTAGACATAGGATTACATAACCCTTGCTTTATCGTTTGTTATAATCCAAAGAAGCCGTGCACTCGGTATGTATATACCCTTTAAATTACACGTTGTAAAGAGCTCCTAATAACTCTCTACAAGCGAAGATCGAAGTCTCGTAGATTATGACAGGAAAAGCTCATTTAGCAATAAACTGTCAAGCAAGCACAAGCCTAGTTGTTGACAGTTAGTCAACTTAAACCGAATAAGAAAGCAAATCAATTTCACAAATATACCTTTTAACATCACTTGGTAAACTGGCATAGAAACTGCTAAATACCAACCTTTGTGCCTATGTGGGTCGCTATTACGCACTTCCCTTAGAAAATGTAGCGTGGGCTAGGTGATAATTAGCCCAGTATGTTGTTGCACGTCCAAGCAAATAAAGAGATAGATGCCACGTGACCTGGGGCAGGCGTGCAGAATACCATAACCTTAAATCAGGGATGGGGCACTAATTGCTTAGAAAACATTAACGCAGCTGTAATTGTAGGGGCCAAGTTATAAGATGTTGCATTTTTGTTTAAGAACCATGCAATCGTTTAGCAGGGATGAGAAAACCTTTGCCATGAAGTAATAGTCACATTAATTTTCTAGATTAACAACTCACAACAACAAATTCCAACATCAACCACGCTTTTGTGTTTTAGAATTTAAGCTACCCACTGCTGTACCGAGAAACACTGGTCAGTGTTTCTCGGTACAGCAGTGGGTACAGTACAGTACACCCTTAATACAGAGAGTCCGCAAACTCACATATGTATATTTTACGCACCCAAAAATTTTTGTAGGTATTTATTGTTTTCTTTGGAATATGTTATTGAATCTTGGCTGTCAACAAAGTAATTATGTTATGTTAAAAGTGTTAATATCATTTTTATAATAGAAAAATATTACCTACTCCACGTTAGCATATATTCTATATCGTGAAAGCATTATCAAACGCTTAAACAATAACGGAAATTGCCAACAATAATATTTATTAATTTATTCATTATCTTCGACCTTTTTCAGTTTTTTGAAGGCTGTGTGTAATAATTATATCAGCAATAAATCTTCCAACAAGGAAACCTGATTAAGTCCTTTCCATCCTAGACTTCCAACTACATGTCGCTATACACGATGCCAAGAACAGGTATAGATGGCGGAACACCATCAGGGAGAAGCTATTTCCACGGGGACTTCACAATCTTCAGCATTGAGAACGAGGAGAAAGGAGACCCTAGGAGGAGGAAATCTGTGTGCTAGCAAGTTATCACCTCTATTACCGCCTTTTAAATTTTTAGTTCTTGATCTAGCTATTCACTTCGTCATGAATTTTCAATTTGCGTATTTACCTGAGGTTAATAGTTAAAGAATCCTTTTGAAACGCCACTACAAAGACTGTCAGGTAAAAATATTCAAAAGAAATCGCTTTTCTTCACAGCTCTAATAAATCATACTAAGGCCAAAACTTTTAATGTTGTTGAAGTCGAGTGTGCCTTAAAGTATATAAATGGATTATTTGCGTGTTGACTTACAAGTTGCTAAGTAGCTAGATTTTTAGGACCAATTTTAATATTTAGGTAATTCGTTTGCTTATATTAGTCTTGAATCAGGCTCTAACTTATAGTGCTGAATTGGTTCAGCTTATAAAATATGTAGTTATATCACATTATAAAACTTTAAAGAAAATTGCTCTATGGTGGGTTGTCTTAAGCAAATAGTTCTACAAAATAAATAATATAATTCATATTCTTTAGTGTCGTTACCAGAAAGTAAATATAAAAATAAATTAATTAAATTTCAATTTTTGGAAAAACGAAGGATAACTCCTATTTTCTCAGTTGCTCTAATTATTATTAACATTTGCAATTACATAATTTAAATGTTCATTTAAAACCAATGCTTGATAACAAATTGAAAGATTTTTTTTATGCTAAAAAACCTGCAAAAACAGTTTTTTTTTAAGATTTCCTACTTAATGTTAATCAAACCAGTTTCTTAAATCTTAAATTGCTTATGAAATGAAATGAAATATTTATTTTGTAAATTGGTTATAAATAACACTTTTACACGTCATGTTTTTTTGCGTGTTAAGTTTAGCTAGATGAGGCCGGTATTTCCTAACTAGAAAAATTGGATCTTATAATTTTACACTCGCTTACACTTTTACCTTGTACCATAACCACACAGACTTGCATTTCACAGGACTCCGTTTATGGGAAGGTTTAGATAATTTTATTCCCCTCCTGCATCCTACTAGGATCGATGAGTTGAAGGGATGCTCAACCTTAGGGTCATGTTTGTTGCGTAAGCGATCCCTGCCCCGAGCAATTTGATTCGTAATAGATTTATGTTTATTTCAATGTCATTGTATCAATGTTTGCCCTTTTGATGTCGCTAATTGAATTGAATTTGAGAAGTTATTAGTTTAAGCTAGAGTTAGATACAACTAACTTTTTTATTGATACATAACTGTTTTTTTAATAATCTATCTCGGTAGGTCACTCTTTACCACTGATTCGCTAAAGTAACATTTGGCTTACTTAGTCTTGCAACTCAGAACACCTATTTTATATTAATGTCACTTAAATTACTATAGATAAAGGACGGCATAAAATCTGAAAGTAATAATTTGAGCATTAATGTCCAATAAATAAAACTTAATTTCTCCACTGAGATATGCAAAACCATCTACAATCAGACTACAATAAATATAATTGCATGGCATTACCCACTAACTCAGGCACATGGCAAAAAAACAGTTGTCGAAATATTGCCATAAATCGCAATAGTAATAATGTGTTAACCGGCAGTTACACTGACGCACCTAAACATATTATTCATAGGCATGTAAATTCACCGAAAACAAGGTGTAGTTAAAACAATATTTATCTTAATAATTAGTTTAACCCGAGTAAGTTGCGGTTCATTTGATAAAGGTGCGTGTTAACGGGCGGTCGCCGTCGCGTGATAACAGCTCGGTGTATATAAATTAAAACATAATTGTGTTATCGTGACCCCAAGGTTTTATGTTCAGTTGACGAAACGAAAGGCTGTTGGGAAATTAAATTCGATTTTTTTTCGTGAAGGTATTAATTTTAAAGAATAATGGGAACATAAAGGTGCCTCTTTTTGTAGTTATTGTTTGTGTTTCATTAAGAATAATTCAAATGCCTCGTAATTATACAGATGGGTATAAAAAATTCAAAATAATCGACTAATAGGCCTTTTTATGGTGGGAAAATTATCAAAACCGCTCTGGGTGGGGCGAAAAGGAGTGCCAAACTTCTACTGCCTAAAAACCCAACCTATTCCTTCAGCTGCCCTTTAATTTCCGGGGTCGCGGTATCTCGTTAGAACATTCCCGCAACCCCGGCAAACAATAGCCGTATCGGGCCCCATCAATGCTGCTGACTGCTCTTTGAGTAGCGCGTAGAACACGACGAGCCGTCGTGCCTACCTGGGCCCCTAACATTTAAGGGTAACACGAGACTAAGTTGATACTATTCAAGCCCTGCATTATATTTATAACAATTGACTAGCCAGGCTAACGACCTTAGTTATGTTAAATTGTATAGAAAAGTGGTCGTAGATTACTTACCATACCATTACCATATCTCAGATAATAGAAATCAGACCGGAAATCTGCAAATAGCTAAAGCAGCGTTCTAACCACCATGCAACAATTATTACACACCATTTATGAAAGGACTCAGCCCTATTTTATACTTCATACAATACACTTATTCATAAGTCCCGTATGAAATTACAGGACTAAGTAATATTTATGCATATTTTGTACACCGATTTTCTAAATGACCGCCTTGTAGAAGCAAGTGCACACTGTGCTTGGGTACTGCAAGATATTTATGATAGTTGTCAATATTATTATATTGTACCGAAGTTATTGGAAGTGAACACAGTAATTTATAATGATACCAATAAATTAAATGAACTCATTTTGCAACTTATCTACAAGGTTTAAGTTGTATAATTTCGAGAGTGACTATTTTACTTCTGTGGTAACTAATACTAGCAGTCACGCAGGCCTTTTCCCCCGTGGACCTTATCAGCATAAAAACAGAACCCTCCTTCAAAACCTCCTACCAATAACCTTCTTCAAGCTTCAAAGTACTTCCATACCAAAACTCACCCAAATTCTTCCAGTACTTTCGTTAAAAATCTTCTCCTCTATATAGTATTAGCAAAGATAAACCACTCTCACGAATTGAAATCCATCTAAAAATATGTACGTCCCTATGCAAGATAAATTCAGCTGTTTGATGAATGGCTCAATACTGTTAAAGGGTTGCCCCCAACATCGATCACGAACGCTGACATTGGCGCCAGCAGAATGCTCACGACAATTGCCCAAGGCAGCCAATCTGCACCTGTAATAGAGCACGACATTTCACTGCCAAGAAGGAAATGCATTCACCTCTGTCCCATATTTTAAGTGTAAAATTAATATGCAAATAAGTAGCGAACGGCATGTCAGACTATTGTGCAGAACAGTAACAACTTAGCCAACTTTTACCGGTCTAAACTGGTTAAGGTTAAATTTGTGGCTTTTGCATGCTATTGAAATTTACAGCTTAAACTTCCCCGCCAGCGTTGTCTGCGCTTAGCTAGTTTTACAGACGTGTTCTTGAACTATGGCGAATTGAAAAGTAGTTCTAGAGTTTCGAAATTGCATGCAAATCATAATTTTGTGCTAACATTATCTAAGTTGTTTAGTTAGTTGATTATTTGTTTTGAAACTTTTATCGTAAAAGTAAACGTGATTTGATTGCTAACTTCATGGAAATATGAAATATTGGGTCAAATGATTATTATATTATTTAAATTTACCTTAATTTTATGTTTTGCTGTGCCCTACCATTACTGTAACGTCTCTAATGAGATTATGGTACACAAATAAATATATAAATATGAATGCGATAATAATATAAAAATCAAGAATATGTCACTTACAAAAATAGAGACTGCATTAAAAGGCCAAAAGGGCGTCGAGGAAAAAATGCACCCTCGACAATTTCATGTCTATTTTTGTGCGATACATCCCAAAAATATTAAAAACTACTTACAGTGCGGACGTCTCCATTAACGGTGTTCTCCCCTCAGCTGCCATTGATTGTTTTTGATTGGTTACATGTTCGTTACATTGTTTTTATTGCTCTGTTCCTAAAGCTTTTAAAATGAAATCAATACTTACTAGCCGTTTTATCTTTCTATTTGTGGCGCCCATAACAGTTTCAGCAAAAATAGATTGATTGGCAACAGGACTGGACAAAGTACTATTTTTTGTGTGGCATTTCGCAGGTCAACCTCTGAGGTTGTCGGCTGCTTAACCGGGCTTGCCTGTGGTTGCCTTAATTAATAAATTAATTAAAGCCTCCAGTCAGGGCTTATTATAAAACTTACAAACTAGGCGACTACACGCTAAGGGCACCCCCTGTGGGGTGCGGACCTCGGCTTAGGGCGTAATAAAGTACTAACAGTCCAGATAATATCTTATTTAAACGACAACTTTATAAGCTTCACTCAAGGTTTGTCAAGTGAACTTGTCAACTACTTAACAATGAACAGCTTAGCAAAACAATATAAGTCATGTCCAACATCATACAATTTTAAGTTGGTAAGCAAGCCTTCACAGGGTGGCCAACATTATCCCAAGGCAATACATTGTTTGTTCTCGTAATTCTTTTCGCCAACGTACCATGTAAGTTAGTTGGTTACTTCCAAGTTGTCACATTATTCTTGGGCGCAGTGTCGACAGAGCCAAAAATAGACGCCCTAAACTTTTTAATAGATGCATCGGCACTTTGAGGATGCCGAACGGGGCGGCGCCTTTTCTGTCTTCGCGACGAGTTTTATGACTTTCAGCAAATTGCTGCTCTCTCATTTGAATATAGTCTTGAATACGATATTGTGTTTTACTGTCCTGGTTGAGTCATGTGGTTTAGTCAATGTATCAATTGGTTGTTCATTGAAGTTTCTTTAATTATGTCTTTGTTTTATTCTGTTCATTATTTTGTTTATACTGAAACTGATTATGGTATGAACTTAAAAATACTATTAGGTTACTTGTAGGCAAGCGTGTTTCATTACTAGGTGATTACTTATCAGGTGAGATGGTGCTCAGAAGCAATCCTACCATCAATTAAAATATTAAAGAACTGTAACAGTTGCGTATTAGAAAATTAACAAAAGTGTCCTTAACCTATAAACTTATCTGATACACAACTCACAACATATTCTCAGATTACTGTAAACATTTCTAATTATCTGTGACAGTAAAGGCAGAGGCAAACTCATACTCAGAAGTGAATGAAAATACCAAACTACCTCATTTGGTGGTGGTTTCATGTCTACATTTTCTATTATTTGTACTAAAAATATTCTTTTGAAATTTGAACCTATCAGTGATTAAGCCATACAAATAATAACGTTGAAAATAATTTGAGCAGACCACACCTTGTAGGAACGTATTCTATTGAAATTCATTCCCATTCAATAAATTATAACTTTACGTGTCTAGAGAGTGGAGCGGTTCCGTTCACTTTGTGGTTTATAGGTAATAATCTCTAATATTTTCAATGTTTTATGTATTTTGCTATTCAGTTGCTAGCTCTGAGAGAGTCGTATTCTAAGCTGTTCATAAACTAGTACAATTTTCCTTGTACATAAGGTGTTATTATTTAGCCACGAGCTCCTCCAGAATTAAAAAATACAAAACTAAAACTAAAACTGGTTCATGCCAAAGACAAGATAAAGAAAAAGGATGCGCATAAATTCTCATGTAACCCAGCTATCGGCGCCCGTCAGGGGTTGACAACATAATAATATACCATTGAACTTAAACCGCAAGTTAGCAGACGCTAACTCAGATAACTTAGCCGGCTATCGAGTGCTAAGTCAGACCAACTCCCAAACTGAACGCTTTGCGGCGTAAACTTCGTCCTCTAGTTAATCCGGCGGTGCTGTCTTGTACGTGTATCGAATTTCTAAATATATTGTTCACTACTTGATTTTTTGAGTTAATATAACTTAGCGGTGCATCGGTAAGTTTGAAGATGATTTTTTGATATCGAAATAAAGTAAGTACTTTTTTTATGAATATATATAGTCTTTAAATTATAGAATCATAGAACTACAATGGATGTTATTTTAAAAAGTCAACATCAAATACAAAAGTTTCTAAAAAAATTTTGATTGAAGATTATATCGATTAACTTCTTTAGTGCTGTATTTGTAATGTTACATTAAAAATTTCGAAGTAACTGCTACACTATTTTATAATAACGCATTGATTAATAAGAGTGTCCAATAAGTATCCTGCAGGCTCAAGGTCTACGCTTTGGAACATGCATTACCACGCTTACTATGAGAGCGATGAATGTATTTCGCTGATGCCATACTTGCTAGCTTCAATTATATTTATTAAACCGACCTTTATAGGTCAAGAGTATCTGAAACTGGCCTGTTTGAAATAAATGTATTTAAATACAGACTTTTGGACCTTCAACAAATTCATATTAAAACATACCATTTGTGATTTGTCTGAACAAATTGCTGTATAAGTGCGTAAAGTAATAGACGTAGATTATCTAGGCCTTTAGGTCTTGTAGATCCCAGCCATTACGGTGTGCGACAATACAAGCAGTGGGGTTAAATGGCCATTACCACAACTATTCGGCTGTGAAATATCAAAACCCAGTATCTGCATAAAACTAAATTTTACAGGAGAGCCGAAAAACGATTTCATATCTTTGACAGCGTGCCGTTTCAATAATATTAGTCGTACCATCTTGGGAGTGATTGCAAAATTTGAGGTACATAACAGGCTTTATAAAAAAGTAATTTTAATGCGTCTATCATAAAAGATGTACGTAGAGAAGCAGTTACTAATAAAAATATTGTTTCCTTAGACCAAACTTTTTGAGTGTGACAATTTCAAAACCTAGTAAGATTACTTGCTTTGTTTTCATCTAGTTCTAAAACATACTGAGTGGGGACTAAACGCAAATTAATAGACCTAGTAAGATCACTTGCTTTGTTTTCATATAGGTCTGAATTTACTGAGTAGGAACTTAATGTAATTTTATAAACCTAGTAAGATACAACAGAATAAAACAACATAAATATGGCCAGTAATAAGCAGTTTTAATGTAAAAGATTAAAAATAAAACAGATAATTGGAAACCAAACACTATTTGTTCACAGTAAAAAATCAAAAAAACACTCAAAATATTTGAAAACAGTCAAATAAAATTGGCCAAGTGCGAGTCTGACTCGCCCATGAAGGGTTCCGTGGTAACTATAATAAATATAATATACTTAATATATTTAATTGAAAAAAAAAACAAACAAAAAACCTTAAAAGTTTCTTAAAACTAGCTTATTTACAATTTTTACAACTACGCCAAATAACTTTGTTTTTCATAGTATTTGTATGAATTACAAAGTTATATTTGCGGTTTTAGAAAATATACTGTATCTCAAAAACTGCCGACTCGATCTCGTACAAACCAATTTTGGTTGAAAGTTTACATTAATTAAAATCTAAAAAAACCATATGTTGTAGATCTTAAATCTACAACATATGGTTTTTTTAGATTTTTCACTTCATTATTATAGAAGTTAGAGGGGGGACACACATTTTACCACTTTGGAAGCGTGTATCTTTTAAACGATTAACTTTATGAAATAGTCATTTTAGAAACCTTAATGTCATTTTTAAAGACCTGTCTATAGATACCACGCACGTATAGGTTTCATGAAAAAAATATTTTCTGTTTCAGTTCCATGTATGGGGAGCCCCCTTTATTTTAATTTTTTTTTATTTTCTCTTAAAATCGGAAAGCGGTTCACAGAATACATCTATCTACCAAGTTTTACATGTATAGTCTTAATAGTTTCGGAACAAAATAGCTGTGACATACGGACGGACGGACAGACAGACAGACGGACAGACATGTCGAAACTATAAGGGTTCCGTTTTTTGCCATTCGGCTACGGAACCCTAAAAATTAATTATTCGCATATTAATAATTATCCACCAGAAACTAAATCAATTATTAATCGGTAAAGTTTGCCAAAACTCCCTTCTGTTCATAGCAAGCTGTAATAAAGTTTTTGGTATTGGCAAAAAGGATTCTTTAACTTTAGGCATGTCGGGTAACAACAACATAACTTTTTGTAAATCCATCGAATAGTATCTCACAGAGGAAGTATTTTCTAGGGAGGCATCTTCTTGATATTTTTGTGTTGCTTTACTTGCTTTAGCTTTGTGATCCTCGTATGGAGTTTTAACATCCTCTGGAATATCTGCACCTTCATTTACTTTAAGTCTTTCTTCATACAGCCCACAATCTACACATTTATCGCCTTTTGGATATTTGAATGATATATTTATAGTCTTCAATGTCTGTCTTTATATTTCTTTACACAATTTGAAATTAGGATATTCGGTTTTAAAGTCGCTAAACATTTTATCAACAATCAATGTCCTAGGGAGATATCTTATCTTATGCGTCGGTAATGGCTGACGAAGGGGTTGTAGCTAAGAATATGATAGTCTAAGAGCCCGTGAACCCCAGACCTTCGTTATTTTATAAAAGCTGAAAGTTTGTCAGCGCATGCTCCCAACACAAGTAAGAACGATGGACCATTATGAAGTTTGGGTTATAGTGGCTTTGGCAGGTAAACGGTACTAAAGGTGTGTAAAATACCGATCTAAATTCATCAAATAATAAAGTGCGATTTTTGTTATATTATCTTCAGAATATTATTAAAAATCACGTTATTCATTGCCAGACACTTAACATCGTGGCAACCCCTTGCCAGACACCCTTAATGTTCATGAAATTATAGTTTTACTTACGTTATAGTATAAAAGCTGATTTTTATATATAATACTTGGGTAATAAGTAAATGATGTTTCCTCATTACCCAGACATTTTTGATAGTTCCAACCCCTTGCCAGACAAGCATGTAGGGTAGCTGTAGGAGCGAGCGCGAGGCAGTATGTTTGAGTGGGTGCGAGTGAGATGGCGAGTTAAGTCTACCGCGATGTCCGCGATCCCTCACTGCACAGTTGTTATTTCTACTGCGCATGTATTGTTTAGTACTCAGTACATGTTTACATCAGCTAAAATAATATAATATAGTATGATACGTACATTATATGTTTACAATTTGTTTATGTGACTTTTTAAATTAAAGTGATTTTGTATTAAAAACAAGTCATAGGTGATAGGTTTGACAACTTTTAGCGTTTCCTGCACTGAAAACATTGAAATTTTTCGTAGAACTGCAAAGTTCGTAGGCAATCTCGATTGTAATTCTGTTACAAGTTTGAGGGTAAAATTGATGCATCTCTGTTGCTAAATCTGTTCTTACATACTTGAGACAAATGATCAGTAGTCAAAATGGAACAATGTTCACATATGAAAATAGCAAGTATGCTTTCAGCTTTTTGAGTGTTGAGATTTTTTATTACTTTCGGGAACTCAATTTTTTTTTACCTCTTAATGGTTCCATTGCTTTTAGGTGTTTGGAAGATAAAGCATGCTGTTTTAAACAGTAATATTTTGCCACAATTTGAGACTTGCAATACTTACAGTATACACTTTTGTGGTGTCACATTCGACCGGCCGAAGCCACTCTTTAAAATCGGACATCAATTCCCACTCTGCACGATATTGTTGGTTATATTTTGGAGGCATTGTCAATTTAATAAACTCTATAAAATAAAACTCTGCAAATGCAAATGCAGTGCTGCCAAGTTAAGCACAGATTATGTAATTCAATCAATCCAAGCGGGATTTCCCCTTGACCACTACGGTTGCACTCAGACACATCACCGCGTTTTTTAAGAGTTCATATGTTGCGTTCGGAAATTGAAGTTTAAATAAACCTTTCCGAGTAAAATGCTAAATAATATGCTATATGCTAAATTGAATTTTTGCATGCCAAATGACTAGGAAAAATGCTAAATTTAGCCATAAAAATGCTAAATTGGCAGCACTGATCGCGGTAGACTTAACTCGCCATCTCACTCGCACCCACTCATACATACTGCCTCGCGCTCGCTCCTACAGCTACCCTACATACATGCTTGTCTGGCAAGGGGTTGGAACTATCAAAAATGTCTGGCTAATGAGGAAACATCATTTACTTATTACCCAAGTATTATATATAAAAATTAGCTTTTATACTATAACGTAAGTAAAACTATAATTTCATGAACATTAAGGGTGTCTGGCAAGGGGTTGCCACGATGTTAAGTGTCTGGCAATGAATAACGTGATTTTTAATAATATTCTGAAGATAATATTAAAAAATCGCACTTTATTATTTGATGAATTTAGATCGGTATTTTACACACCTTTAGTACCGTTTACTTGCCAAAGCCACTATAACCCAAACTTCATAATGGTCCATCGTTCTTACCTGTGTTGGGAGCATGCGCTGACAAACTTTCAGCTTTTATAAAATAACGAAGGTCTGGGGTTCACGGGCTCTTGCTCTATGAGCTTCAACATCGTTTCTGTCAATTTTGGGCTTCTTACCCCCCTGTTTTCCTTTACATTTTGATATAGTGGTTTACGTTTAATTGCTTTGCTTAATTCTGTAATAACCGAATCATTTTTATATCCTAGTGTTCAATAAAATTTTTCGGCGTACCTGGATAGAGGTATTATTTTTTTGTAGAAAGAAGGATCTGGTTTAATTTTTCCTAAAATTAGACTCTGGGTTATCGTTATTTATTTTTCTCCTTTGTATGTTTTTGATTGCAATACATTTATTTAAAAACTGTCTTCGTAAAGCATAATTCATCCAATAATTATTCCATATGATTTTTCTTTCATGCACAGTAAATAAATTACAACTTTCGCCTTACCCTTTTACATTTTTCGCTACAACCATTTTGTATGAAAGAGTATTTAGCTTTATTACGGTTTATTTTTTTTATCAATATTTGCACGAGCAGGACTTACGGACGCTTCTTGTTCATTGTTTCCATCGCTATCATTATTTATAACTCTAGAATTGTTGTTATTGCATTTTAAAGCTGTGTTTATATAAATGGGTTCTGGATAATTAACAATAAAATTTACTGTTTTTGTATACGTTGCTTGTATATACGATGCAGCAGGTTCCTGATTAGTAAATTTAAGTGAATTCGGGTAAGTTGCTATGAATACTGAATGTTGTGGTACGTTACATGGAAGAGCCGGAATGTTATTAGAAATTAAAGGGTTGCAATTAGTATCATCACCAGATTCACTAATTTCTTCCATGTAGCGTAGGTAGTTTTTAATATTTAGATACTTTTGAATTGAGAAACTTGGATCCGCTACCGAATCATCACTGTCCAAAAAAATTGTAATATCCGAAATATTTTCAATAAACTCGTTCATGCTCCCATCACTTTGCTGAGAAGAACATGGTATCGGATTGTCGGAAATGTTGAATGGAGACTCTTCAGTTACTAAAGCAGTGTTATCAGTTGAGTTAGTAAGCGAAAGGTTGTTGCAGGGTATATCAGTGAGTGAAAAATTGCTATGCAATGCATTTGAAGATGGTGTTGTTAGGGTTTGAGGGTTGTAAGCATAATTTTTTTTCTTGTATTTGATTACTGCTAACAAATAAAAGCAAACTTGAGGTGTTTTCATTTATTTAATCTGAAATAAAAAATGTTTTATAAAGCCATGCCATCACCAAAACATTGCTGGTGTGTAGGAAACAAAAAGCAAAGAAAATAGAGATAACTTTACAGAACGTTCGTTGTAAAACTTGGAAAACAAAAAACCTTGACAATATTATACACTGAAACATACTCACATTTCACCATGTTATTCTTTTAAAGCACTCAAGACCTATAAAACTGATTTTTACTCATTTTTATAGACAAAAACACGCACGTGCAACGACTTCTTCTCACTTACTAAAGTTGCGCTGGAGTTAAGACGTTTATTTCAACCATTTCATTGACTTAGTATCTACATGAACCATTTTAAATCCAAGTAACTACAAGCACTTACTAGGTTTTTAAAATGGTTGATGTTAGATACTATGTTTTAATCTTGTAATTTTTGCATTTTGAAAACGTATACTGTAGATACTAGGTTTCCGACTTTGTGTAACTTCGTTATTTACTAATTTTTGGGAGTTTTTGCTATCCTAGTAAGTGGAGAGTGGTCTACAAGGTCGAAAAATGCAAAAACACACTATTTTTTTAATTTGTCAGATACTAGGTTTTGAAATTGGACAGCCGTATTGCACGGCTACGCGTTACGGCTCAATGGGGTATTAAGAGGAGCTAATGCGATATCCAAGGTGATCGTAATCCACTATGATATCACATATTATAAACTTGAAATACATAACAATATCATGAAACACTTATATGTTACGTCGGTACCTACTTCGAATAATGATTGGGCTTTTTGTCATCAAAATATATTTAAATATCACAAAAAAGAAACCAAAAGTCACAACTAATAACAATACCATTACTCAAATTAATCCTAAAAATGATAATAGAAAACTCTGTATTGCCACACAAAATAATTTTGACAGTATAAATCCTAATACACAAACCGATTATAGCAATATATCAGCTACTCTACGTAATACTGTAATGTGATTCGGAACAAGATAAGTCCACAAAGGCTTACACAATTGTAATCCTCACTAATGGATTTCACTGGACACTGAACGGGTACACATAATGCATATTGATAGTCCATTAAAGCATTTCATCGATCGAATCATCTTTCATTAATATAAAAGCATGAAAGGGTCGCGGATGTTAAACGTTTTAAAATTTTCGATTTATCGACCTGAAAGATTAATGGACAGTTCCCCGATCAGTTTAATCTCTGCGCTCTTTAAGTCGATTATTGTATTTATGTGCGTAACATCGGGTTTTATTCTATCTTCATCATTTGAGACGTTCGAAATTGTCCCTGTTTTTTGTTGGTGTTTTCGTTGTACTTTCTTTTTCGACATAACATAGCCATCCTATAACGTCCACTCATCCAGCCCATGAAACACAAAAAGAAACGGCCATAATCTACCACGCTGCGCAGGCCCAGTACGGATAATGCATGTCCTCAGATTTCTAGGACCTACAACATGTCGGTTTCAACAAGATGTTTCCCTTCACCGTTTTGAAAACAGCGGTGATGGTGTAAAATTAAGCAAACTAATACAACTAATATCTTAGCATCCTTGATGCGGCGAGTGCGCGATAGCTCCAACAGCCTGATAGCTGTCGTCACCGACAGGATGAATAGTCCAATAATGTGGCACTGGATGACGACTCACAGAGCGTCATTCACATATATTAAGTAATTACTTTTTTAAGTGTATTTTATAATATTTCTTCTAATTTGTCTTGTTATTATTGTATTTTATATTTATTTTGAATTTGTGTGTTTAATTTTTTGTTTATGTGTAAATGTGTCTCTATATGGACTTTGGTCTGAAAATAAAGTATTTTATTATTTTTTATTAATATGCTTGCATGGTTTCGGACCCGCAGTCTACGCGTAGTCGAAGTCGTGCCTGTAACCACTGGGTTGCTTTTTTCAACAAAATTGCAATCATTCAATACATACATCAGCAATTCTTAAAATCTCAAGATGATTAAAACGGTCGACCCGACTCACGTCTAATGTTGTACTTTGGACCTTTTATGTATGTGAAAGTTTAGATGTATAGATTTTATGTTTGTTACTCAATCACGGCAAAATGATTCAATTCAAATGACAGTACATAATTATCGCATATTTTCATACCGGGAAAATGTGCTTCTCCATGTGACCGAAGTAGCGGATTATAATGCAGAAACTCTGCAGCGACTTGTTTAATAAATCCCAAGTAAGACCATTATTTTAACTTCATAACACAGAGCTGTTCATAAACAGACATACATAAACAACTTGTCAGTTAAGCAGGCAAATATTTAATTCAGGAAAATATCAAAGGAAACACGAACAATATTCTAAACAGGAACTTCGTTATCCCAGCAACCGGTACGGGCACTGTGGAACTGAAAATCTCGTCTTGAATGATACGAACAGAACTCGTGCTAAAACTTCCACCATCATACATTGAGCACGAAGTAAATATAATTTAGCCCTCGTTAAGTAAACTCCTCTCTTTCGTTCTCTTCGTGTCTCGCTCTTGACAGTGGTAACATATAGCGCGCTTAGTTTTAATTACTCATACAGTAAGGAAATTACTCGCGCCAAGTTACGCTGATGGTATACTGGTAGCTATAAAGTAGCGTTGATACTGTCAAGAGGAACGGTTTGTTTTGTTTTTGTTTTAAGAATCAATTATGGAATTATTTCAAAATATTATCTATCATCATAATATCTAGCTGTAGCCAATGGATTGAGGAGAAAATACTTGTGGTTTGGTTTTTTATTGTATTCCGTAGGAGCTTGCTCTTGACTTCGATCACACCTGATATTAAGCGATAGATGAGGTCTACGATGGAACAAGCGACCCTGAAGATACCTATGAATGAAACATTCCATCGTGTCTCATAATCATCGTCATCTCTTGCTTTTAATGTTGACGGGTCATATGTGGTACAGAACACAGAAGCTGGCAGAAAGTTCCACACCGTTGTACAACAAGGCAGCACAAGAACCATTACCATTGTTACAATAAAAAAAGCACTTATGTACAACGACTGCTATACACTCAGATGTTATTATTATACTTATTGTATACAGGTAAATATTCACTGAATTTTCAACCGAAACCGACTCGAATATTACCTACAGCTTACGTAAAGTACCCTCATTGTGGCCATAAACGCTAACAATGAACTATAAAAGAGGCAATATACGATTTTAGTGCACTTACGGAATTAATAATACTTGTTAATATTAACGTTTTCATAAAGTTATTTTACATTGTGTGGCTACATTGTTGGGTGTAGTTGTAGGAGGCCCGTTCCTTGACAACAACGCACATAGGGCTTGGGTGGCCACAGGTCCCATACAACACAATATGAGAGAATGTGTGCGAGAGAATGTGTATGAATGTGCTTAGCAGAAAATATGCCAAAAAAGTACTTATAACGTGCGGCCCAATACCTGATGGATAAGAAGGGTATCTGCATCATCTTCTACCAAGTAAAAGATATTACAGTCATTTTGGTTAGACTGGTGGGCCCTTGTTTTGGTGCGAAAATTATCAAATGACTCCTGGCTCTCTGGGTAAACCGGAAGGCATTTCAGATTTCTACTAACTAAAAATCCATCCTGTTCCTTCAGTTTTCCTTGCGTTCTGACGCCACGGTATCTGGTAAGAACATTCATGCAGCGTCTCATCGACTCTTTAGATGAATTCAATGTGATTGTTTGATTGATTGAAGAGTGACAGCAATAACAAGTTCAGGGTCGGAAAACCAAACTATTTCATTGCTAAAAATAACACCTGTAGATAGGTACCTACAACGTTACAAGACCACGAATTCAGGTGCCCGCAAGTTTCTCGCTCCTTCAAGTTCTAGAGTCCCTAGCCGTACATAAGTTAAACAAAGTTGTCGTGTCGACTTGAAAAACTTAACACTACAACCTTGCTAGATCAACACATATAATATTCACGTTTCTAGGAGGCTATATGGGACAGACAAGGTAGGATCTGCAAATGCACGTGCTAGTATCGTATATTTTTAAAAGGCTTTTTTGCGCCAATGAATTCAAGGACATGAGGATAGTGTCTCTGACCTTGTTGCAATGCTATGGAGACAATTTTGTCTAGAATCCAAAAAACTAAGAATTGACAAGAAAATTGTGATGGTGACTCATTTCAAGATATAATATACCTTCAAAGACGAAGAAATGGCAGGAACGCGATAGTAATAAATTAAAGGAAACAGCATTCAAAATGTTGTTTACTTGACTTTACACAAATACCGGTGTCCTACTTGAATCGAAATTAGTTGTCGACCTGCCCAGTTACAAAATCAATCAATCTAGTTTTAACAAAACTTCGATACAATACTGTCGCAATAATCGCCTATCCAGACGCAATAAATTTTGCATTGATATCTTGATGAATTTATTCATATCTTTCGATTAGATATGCAATAAGAAATGCAGAAACTCATGATCTTACTGACGTAATCGTCCCACGCCAAATATCTACGGGACTATTCTGCTATTACAGATTTCCTGAGTCATGATAACGGTGCATGCGGAAACCTAGGATTCACAGATGGAAGTCTTATTTTGCTGGGTACATGCAATAAATGATCAGAAAGCCATTCTCATACTTAAAAACCGTTTACATATACGTAAGTCGCAATACCATCCAGAGCCATTAACAAGCAACCCACTAGCCCACATTGCTAGTTCTCTTAAAAATATATAACATCTAAGCTACAATTCTCTGACTTATTTAAAGTTATCTGTGCTACAATCAGTGTGAAAAACTTGTCAAGTTATAGAAAAAAGTTTTTGGTTTTTTTTACAATTTGCGACATTGAACCCGTCTTTCTCCAATTATGTTGCTCCGTATATTTCCTATTAGATCAGGTAAGTAATTTTAGAATAAGTTACAGTTATCTACAGACAGAGAGCAAAGATTCTATGCAAATAATACAGAGGTATCTTGAAATATACATAGAACCGTTTTCGACGAACCGAAAAAAAATCACAACCTCCCGCGCTCTTCATTGTAATATTTGCGACTATAAAATACAGAAAGGCAAGGCAAAAAAATCGCAAGGGTTGCGGCAATGTTTTAACGAGATACCACAGCCCCGGAACACAAGGCCACTGAAAGAACGAGGTGGGTTTTTATTCACTAAGAGTCTGACACTCCCGTTCCACCCAATACGGGAGGAGGATATACTAAAAATGGGTGAAATATCGAAATGAAGATTTCAAAGAATAGTTGACTTGATGTCGGAGGATACGATAACAATGAAAAAAATACTTGAGCGTTATACGACCGGTATCAATAGAGGCAATATTATTCGTATCCTTCAAATAAATTCCTTGGCATAAACACATCAGAATACCCGCTAGGCTCCGCTAGGTGACTGAGCTGCTCCACCTACTTGTACCTTTGGGACGTTGCAAATCAGGCGCGTGGGTTCGACTCCCGGCTCAGACACTTGTATGCTGAAGATTGTGTCGGCGACTTGCGAAATATATTAATGGTGTTATGTAGATTTGACAAATCGCTTCACGTAGCTTATGGCAACAATCAAAATATTAATATGCTTTGTAAATAATTGATGGAACTGGTAAATGAAAGCTATTTATGAGGAGAGAAGAGAGATCTGCTTTATAAAATATTGTTAATAAATCAAGCATAAACGACACCAGCTAACACTTTATTTCATATCGCTCACTCTTTTGTAAATTTGTTCCCATAAAACATAGCTACATATATGACCTCTTGTAGTCAAGATATTTGCCTAACTGATCGAGACATGATATAAAACTTGATATAAAACCTTGCTTCTACTTGAATAAAAAGATTTTGTTTTCTCTTTTACCTTTCAAAACTTAATTGTTATATTCAAATTCGCACCAGTAAATAAAATTCCTTGTACACATTTATAATAACAGTTATACCCGGGATTAAGGCTACTCGACGACATAAATCACAATCAACAACCACGGATGGACAAAGGCGGGGCAATATTTTATTAAGACAACAAGTTTATACTAATTCAGCAGAGGATGATAGTAAACTATGCTTACAGTACCAGGCAGTTGCTATGGCGCCGAGATTTAGAACCTTATTTCACTATGCCCGTTCCATCTGATAGTGATATTATAAATGCGAAAGTTTAGGTGGATGTGTGGAATTTTGTTACTCAATCACACCAAAATAGCTGAACGGATCTGGATAAAATTTAGCCCAAATATAAGTTATAGTCTGGAAATGACATGGCTACTTTTTATCCGCGGAAAATGTATGAAATTTCCACGTGAACAAAGTCGCGGGTAACAGGTTAGTCAAACATTAATAATAATAATAATAATCCTTTATTTATTTCACCAAAGCCATTACAATAATAAAATAACCATGAAAAAAGTTTGAACAAAAGGCTTATTTTATGAGGTCCAAAGAGATGGAAATAGCCTGACTCCTAAACTAGGTGTAAGTTCCTGTGACTTAGGAGTCAGTGATTCCTCGAAAACTATAACAAATAATTATGCTTCTTTCAGTTAGGACGTTAAATACAATACATTAAGATGAAGTCATGCGCAGCGTTACATAGCAATATAAATGAATATTTGCTCTGGTCTCTGTCTCCTGATAGTTATGACCTTGGCCTCGACGAGTTATAATTTATTAGAAAATCAAAAACCAATCTTACTTCTTCTTACTAATATTAAAAATGCGAGGTGTGAAAAGTGAGGCTGGATGGATGTTTGTTACTCTTTTATGAATAACTAGCTTGTGCCAGCGGCTTCGCCCGCGTGGGAAGTTTTCCCGTGTAAATCCCAATCCCGTGGGAATTTCGCAAAATCCTTTCTTAACGGATGCCAACATCATAACATCTACCTGCATGCCAAATTTCAGCCCGATCCGTCCAGTGGTTTGGGCTCTGCGTTGATAGATCACTATGTCAGTCAGTCAGTCAGTCACCTTTGAGTTATATGAACGGATCTGAATTAAGTTGGGTAAGTATGTATAGTAGCTGACATCTTGGAATAACACAGGCTACTTTTTATCCCGGAATTCTCACGGGATCGGAATTTAGGCGGGAAAATCCTCACATGAGGACGAAGTCGCGGGCAGAAGCTACGAGTAGCAAGAAATATTTTCATTCACACATATAAAAAATCAGAAGCCAGTGCACGGTTCTAATTGGTCGTTCTCTATGGAGAATAACTGACAAGAAACTCCACAGTTACTCTTCAAAACTTAGTTGTTTTTTCATAATACAGTGTTAATAGATTTGAGACGTCAATATTGACCATTGAACACAATACAATGTAATTACAAACGTTAATTTAAGGCTACGAACTAACAGATTACTTTTAGAAAATAATGAAAAAAGCCACGAGTCAATCAATAATATAGCGTCGTCTCTTTCACACAAACTAGTTAGTCCTTCTCTCAATGTCTAAGCTAAATAATGTGCAAAATTAATGTCTCGGTTCTATAGTTCAGTTCAGAAACATGTCCAAACTAGGTTCATTAGAAATGTGTCCTTTTGAGGCTAATGTTGTCTAAAGTTAAATAGTTGGTCAATGAACTGAGGTCGGGGCCAAACTTAGTTACTTGAACAAACAAGGGGCCCTCTGTGATAGTCAACAATGATTTCTAGCTGTTCCATTAATGTTACAGAATATGATGCTTTTGTAGGCTTTAAACTTTAAATTTGAAACTCTATCTAGATAATATACTGGTAAGTTACAAGCTATTGATAGAAATAAAAACAAGAAATATTATTATTTAAATTAGCAGATTCTTAAGTCAAATTCATTAAAGAAACTTTGAATAACGAAATTTCTAATAAGTATTTAAATAAACTAATGTTAATGTTTTAAAAGATTTTTCATAATAAATTTAATTGTTATTTTGAAGGTAACGCGTGGTATAACTATTTTTAATATGAAAATAATATTATAACGTTTCATATAATCATGTATTGTAGACTAGAACTAATGAGATCGCTTACTTAGTCGTTTACTTTAGCTTTTAACAACCTCATCGAACCTAATTTATCCATGTCAGAGTACCCTAAGTTTCTAAACTGGTATCAATCACTCTTCTTTCAAATGTAAGAAAGATGAAAAGTTACTTGAACAAAATGCTAAATATATCAAAAGATATACAAATAATCTTTATCTTTATTGTGCTAAAATTATAAGATTAAACGAACTTACCTTAAGTGAAGTTCTATCTTAATTATACGAAGCTCCTTGTCCGAGACGGTTTAACGTGTAGTAGTAAGCTGTTTGTACCAGCGTCGAGTCATAACTTTAAAGCTAAAAAAAAAAAAAAGTTAGTTTCCTCGTGTCACATCCCTATTCACTTGTCATTACGTTTAAAGACAGGTTTATGAACAACCCTAATACTGGGATAATACTCGGTAAGTATTAGTGGGAGGGTTTTTGGGACTGCCGTCTCGGACAAGGAGCTTCGTATAATTAAGATAGAACTTCACTTAAGGTAAGTTCGTTTAATCTTATAATTATACTCTCTCCTTGTCCGAGACGGTTTAACGTGTAGATGTTTGAAGTTAGGTTGTGAATAACCAGATTTGGTAATAAAAATAGTTAATTATGTATTAAATGAGTTCTATATGGTAATTATATTAATTAATAATCAACAATAAAATTATAACATTAAAACAACAATTATAAAATTTTACATTAATTGGTACCAATGCAAGGAAATCAAATTATGTGTTATTAACAGTATTACAAATTGCACTACTAAATTGGGTTGGATCTTGATTAATAGGTCTATTGTAATGTCTGGCAAAGATGGCAGAATTTTGAGACCACCCTGCAGCTTTTCTAATTACATCAATACTGACGCCAGATCTGTTCGCAGCAGACGTTGACGCATGTCTGGTGCTATGGGCTGTGAAGATGGTGACATCAATTCCTGCTTCTTTCAACGTCAGCTTGATCCAACGGCTTATAGTCTGGGTTGATGCGTTTTTATAAGGTTTCTTGAATGTAAGAATTAATTCGTCTGTATTCTTTCTTAAAGAACTTGTCTGGTCAATATAAGATTTAATGGTGTTGACAGGACAAATTTCTTTTTTCTGGCTGAAAGCTTTCAAGTGGAACATTGGTTGTATGCTACCTCTTCTGGATGTTTTTATTATATCAGATATGTATATTTCTACACCACTGTCACTAAATTTCATATTTGATATCTTTATCATTGACAAAGTTTGAACACGATGACCAGTAGTTAATGCTATTATTGTGACCAATTTTCTGGTTAATTTTTCAAGTGTCACCTCTTCATTTGGGTAGCACCCCGCTAGATGATTGAGAACTATTCCTGGATCCCATGTTCTGTCATATTTCGGCATTGGTGGTCTTGACCGAAAGATTCCTTTAATGAACCGTTTTATTCTGTCATCCGATCCAATTCTGGGTCCCATCAGGAGGGATAGTGCAGACCTTGTAGTGTTAATTGTTCCATATGATGCCCCATTTTGATAACAGTTGCTTAAAAATTTCAAAATGTACGGAATAGAAGCTTGGTAATTGTCTATACTGTGCTCCCTGCAGAACATCCACCATAATTTTAGGGGTGAATTATACTGTCTCAATGTGCTTGCTGACAGTGAGTTTAACATCACATTAAGTGCTGAGTGTGGCGTTCCTCGCCTTATAAGTGCTTGGCTGACAGCAGCCCTGCAGCCAGGGTAAGCTGGTGGTGCAGGGGATGGTATTCCCTGAAAGGAGATGACAAAAGACTTTTGTCAGGGCTAAAAATTATGAGATCCTCAGAGGACAAGGATTTAATTAGTGGAAACCATGGTTGTGATGGCCAATAAGGAAAAACTAAAATTCCAGTGGCTTTATCTCTTTGTATCTTATATAAACATTTTAATAATAATGAAAAAGGTGGAAATGCATAGAAAAATATATCTGCCCAACTGAGAGTGAAAGCATCCACAGTGAATGCTTCTGGGTCACATTTCCAGGAAACAAATTTAGTACACTTTTTATTTGTCCTAGAGGCGAATAAATCTATTTCAGGGGTACCAAAACGCTCAGTTATTTGCATATAAGCTTTTTGTGAAAGTTCCCATTCAATATTAATTTTCCTTGATTCCTTATCAGCTTCAAAATTATCTTTGGTATTGATATAGGAAGCAAAGATCCAAATATTTCTATTTTCACACCATTGCCAAATCTCTCTTGTGATATTATTGAGGTGTGGAAATTGCACACCCCCCATTTTGTTAAGGACGCATTTACGTTTTCTCGCAAATATCAATGTTTTTCTGGTCCCATTTTGATACATAAGGAGTTAAAATTTTGACAATGTTATGGTATTCATTTCAAGATAATTTATTCATCTTCACATTGAATGCATTATAATTACACAGTCCTATACATCTTTTTCACACAAATACGTTTTTATCGCCGCAATAATCGTAGAAAATTACAAAAAATGGGGTCTGAATTCGTACCTGTAAGCCAAATCTGGAGCATATTCCTAACTTCAAAATAACAAGAAACTATAGCCTATGTATTTATCTATACGTTAAGCTAATTATTATGAACATACATAAAAAACTTTATGATTTATGAGAAAAATAAAATCGGTCTCAAATTTCTTCATACATTTTTCTACCGAACGCACGGCTCCGACCGTCATTCTGCGCTCAGACGCGCTCGTGAACGCAGGGGTGTATCGCTTTCCTCGAAAAAATAAATACGTCGAAACCTATAATAAAGACAGTGGCGTCTTGTATAGGTACTGTGACTAGAATACGTTGATACTTTTTCGTACCGAAACAAAAGTAAGAACGAGAACCATACTTATTTTTAGAATTGGATGGATATTGGTTACTGAACCTAGCATGAAACAACAATTTTTTTTAACCGACTTCAAATAAGGAGGTTTCGCAATTCGACCGTATAAATGTTTTTTTTTTCATTAAGTATCTTAAAGTACTACAAATTAAGGAAGGTCTAGAGTTGATCTGATGATGGAGCCTTTCATCAGATTGACTCCTGACAGTCGAGGGAACTCCTCAACGATTTACAGCAGTAACCTTTTGTTTGTGCTTGATTAATTTGAATTGACCAGAACTTTACACCTAGATAGTTTGTGACTGTCATTAGAGGTCTGATGATGAAGACGAAGGACAGTTAAGGGAACTCCTCAACGGTTTACAGTAGCTACCTTGTGTTTGGACTTAATTCATTTATACTAATGAGAACTTTGCACCCATATGGGTTATAAGTGCCATTACAGGTCTGATGATGGAGACCATAGACAGTCGAGGGAATTCCTCAACGATATACAACAGTTACCTTTTGTTGGGCTTACTTCATATGGTTCAATATGCCAAAATGTTCAGTTCGTACAAAAACTAAAAAAAATTGGCCAAGTGTGAGTCAGACTCGCCCATGAAGGGTTCCGTAGTAACTATAATAATATAATATAATATGTATATTTATTTGACGAATAAAAAAAAACCCTTAAAAATTTCTTTAAACTTGCTTATTTACATTTTTACAACTATGCTAAATAACTTTGTTTTTCATAGTGTTTGTATGAATTACAAAGTTATATTTACGGTTTTAGAAAATATGATGTATCTCAAAAACTGCTGACCCGATTTCATTCAAACCAATTATGGGTGAAAGTTTACACTAAGATCTACAGACACATATTTATTTAGATTTTTCACTCCATTATTATAGAAGTTAGAGGGGGGGGGGGGCACACATTTTATCACTTTGGAAGTGTATAAACGATTAACTTTATGAAAAAGTGCTTTTAGAAACCCGTATGCCATTTTTAAAGACCTCTCTATTAATACCACACACGCATAAGATTCATGAAAAAATATATATTTTCAGTTTCAGTTCCATGTGGGGTACATGGAACTGAAACTGAGAATATTTTTTTTATATATTTTAAATATCTTTTTACTTTATTCTTAAAATCAGAAAGCGGTTCACAGAATACATCTACCTACCAAGTTTCACATGTATAATTCTAATAATTTCGGAATATAAAAACTTTTACCAAAAAAATTAAACCGACTTCCAAAAAACACTGCAAAGAGAAAAATAACTTTAATTTCGGTAGGTAGGCGATGTCCGACTTCCGAAATTAGTTAGAAAGTAGACAAAATATTGCTTTTCCCAATGCTGGGCCGTTGATTGTTGAGGAGTTCTCCTGGTACTTCACCATCAGCTTCACTTCATCATATGCATTGTGACGAGCATATTGTGCTTAATAACCATATTCAAGTAATTGAAGCGGAACCCATGAAATAATTCTTATTCCTACTTATATATTGAGTAGTTCCAATGGCCATCTGTGGTCTTCATCATCAGATCCACTTCACAAATGGTGCTTTTCAAATGCGACTACACAAGTTACTATAAAAAATACTCAATTCACTGTAGGTGTGCCTATAATATTTGAAGAGGTTCCTCGATTACTCCAAGATCCCATTGTCAGCTCCTGACTTGGTGACAATGGGACCAATTTCAAACAAAAAAAGAATTTTCCAAATTGGTTCAGCCGTCTTCGAGTAATCGGTGATCAAACATTAAAAAAAATATACGCGTCGAATTGATAACCTCCTCCGTTTTTTTCGTCGGTTGAAAATGGCTGTGACATACAGACGGATGGAAAAACAGACAGACAGACAGGCATGACGAAACTTTTCTTTATTTCTTATTAATTTTTATACCACATATGAGTATTTTATTTCCAAAGTCCCCTAATACTCCTAATAGGTCGTCAAACACATTAATTAACTAACATCTAATCAATAAGCATGTAACCCTTTGTAAACAATAAGTTACAACTTATTATGATCAAACAATATTAAAGAAAATATAATATTACCTTCAAGTATCAATATTAGTTAAGTAATGTATAAAATCGGGCGAAGAATGGTTTGTAAGTGTGTGTGCGCGCAATGTTGTTGTGTTGCTACTAGAATACCTAAAATTGAGCAAGTGATAAACGTAAATGCGTCCTTAATGTATGCCACTGCAGTAGTGTTATCTATTCTCAATAAGATTTCACAATTATGTAAATCTTTTGTAAAACACTGAAGCCCTAAAAGAGCAGCCTTCAATTCTAAATAATTAATATGGTGTTCCTGTTCTGAATGTGACCATGACCCAGATGCTTTCTTATCACTGCATACAGCTCCCCAGCCTGTGGTAGAAGCATCAGTGTGTATTTCTACATGGAAATTATATTGTTTAATTGGGTTACTTCTGTTTATATTATGTTGCCACCATTTCAATTCTGATTTGATTACTTGGGAGATGGTCATAGTTGATTCATAGTTGTCATTAGATTTCAGTAATGCTAGGTATTTCTGCCTCTCTAAAACTTTGGTATATAGCCAACTATATGGGAGGGCTGGGCAGATTGAATTAAGTGTTCCTAATACTTGTGAAAATGTTCTTATTTTGCAAGTACTAATTTGTCTAAATAATTGAATTCTTTCTAGAATGGCTATTTGCTTTTCTTGTGGAACTGATAATGAGAGGTCCGTGGAATTTAAAATAAAACCTAGATATTTGCAAGTTTGGCTAGGTGTTATAACACTTTTATCATAATTTATTATAAAACCTAAATCTTGTAAGAGTTTGCATGCTATCTGAATATCTTTCCTGCACTTGAGTTGACATTTATTAAAATACAAACTGTCATCTAAATAGCATGTTAATATTATATTATTATTTCGTAAGTACGTACTAACTGGTTTAAGAAGTTTTGTAAAAACGAAAGGGGCTGTACATAGGCCATATGGTAGGGCATTAAATTCATATAGTAATCCGTCATATTTGAACCTTAAGAATTTTTTACTATTGACAGATATTGGTACTGAAAAGTAGGCCTCCTTCAAATCTATTGAAGCCATGTAACAATTTTTTGACATTAATTTACAAGCTGTCCTGATATCTTCTAGCTTGAAATGCTCTGTATCTATGTATTGATTTAATTTCTTTAAATTTAATATGAATCTAAATGAACCATTGGGTTTTTGTACTAAAAATATGGGTGATGTAAATTGGTCTGCACAGTATGAACACTCAGAGATTGCTCCTAGATGTATGAGCTTTTTAATCTCAGAAGTGATAATTTCTTTCTCATCTTTTGGCCAGTGTTGTGGCTCAGTATCATGAGATGGTGGTATTCTGTTAAATGGAATATCATAACCTTGTATCCATCCTAACACTACAGGGTCATTTGTAATCTGCAGCCAGTTATTTATATAGTATTTAAGTCGGCCTGCATGTACCTGATTTTCTAGCGGTAGTGCCTGGGCTTGGATTTGAATGGAGGGCGAGGTCTGGTCTGGTCTGGTCTGGTTTGGCGAGGTTGATTGAATGGAGGTTGCTTCTTGTTCTGTTGAAATTGCCCACCGCGAGCCTGATGGTTCTGCGGCGGGCCCCTCCAGTTTAACTGTCTCTTTGGTGTTGTTGTTGTTTTGGTCTTCCTGTCTTGAATTTGTGTGCTTGTTTTTTGTATAGATTGTGCAGCTTTAATTTTGTCCGCACAGTCTATACCAAATAAGAATGTATCGGTTTTAGTGTTTTTGACAGCTTCCTGTATGGTTTTAGTGGCTCCTGACAGGGCAAAAAATTTTCTGGAGGCGGAATCCTGATGATGTATTTTGGCTGCTATTTTAGCAGCATCGTTGACCTCTTCAATAAGCTTTTTGCTATTTATGTCGCCCTTCAGTATGTTTGTTAGGGATCGACCCAAGCATGTCATTAATTTTCCGGTAAGATTCTGTCTATAAATTATCCTTTTGTCTCTCTTAACCGATGGTTCTGAGAGAGTAGCCAATAATTCTGCATTCATTATAGGCGCAACTGCATTAGAGAAGTTGGATGGAGTAGGATATTTTTCAATTAATTTGTCTCGGGCATCCTTACCCAGGCCTTCTGCCATAATTTTTGTCCAACGAAGCGCCAATTCAGGTCGGATTGGTTCGCCAAACTCTACTTTCTCCTCTCCCTCTTTTCCCAGTGCCAGCAAAAACTCTTCTGGAAGTTGGTCATTTTCTGAAAGGAGATTACTTTATTTAGAAAAGGAATGAAATGTCTATCCGCTCAGTGATAGAGCTTCAATAATTGATATGTTACACAACATTATGTCTTGGAGCATTGTCTAACCGCAAGGTGATAGCGCTTGCTCTTTGTTTTAGGTTTGTTAAATAGTAAGACACTGTCTATCCACTAGTGATAGCGCTTGATGTCAAAATATATGTTCATACATATACTTATACGGCCCAAGCGTTTGAAGTTTATATTAATCAATTGGGTATTCTTAGAGAATTGTACAACACACCTGTATTATTTTCTGCTTCGTTAATGATGTTGACTGATGGGGATTCCTCTAAGACCATCGTCTGAGTTGCCGTCGGCGGTGGTGATTCTTCTTCATTGCTATCTTCTTCTGAATCTTGAGGTAGTTTCTTTAATTTATTTTCCAGCCTCCGTATCTTTTTCCTCAGATAGTTAGGATCTTTGCTTCTTCTTTTACCCATTTCAACTTTCAACTTAACACGAACTGTACTCAAAATGCAATCGCAAACTTTTTTGAGTTCCTTACAAGGAGGAGAAAAACCGTTAGAATTTGTAATTTTCTTCATTCATTCGTTTGAATGTGAACAGAACATCGGAAGTAAAATGAAATTTATGGTCTCTTAATAGATAATCTGTACTATTAACCGGTATCCGGAAGCGGATGTGTATTGCTTTAAGATAAAATTTCGCATATTTTTTAGGTTATTACTTACTTTATCTTTATTAGTATGTCTAATTTCCAAGGATATAGTAATAATATTTCAAAACGTACCTGTAACGTCGAATCCAACAAGAATTCAATGAAATGTTTACACAACAAACCTTGACCTTGAGTGAAACGCACATCATATTTTGTTGTTTGTTTACCAGAACACTACCTAGTTTCTTGTAAAAACGCAACGCCATGTAACACTTCATAATAACACTGATATAATAATGTTATAAGCTATTATTATCGTACTACACAATAAAAATAACATTTTTATCACGAGGGATGTGTGACCGCGCTGTGCACAAAAAACCGTAATGACAAGTGATTAGTGAATAGGGATGTGACACGAGGAAACTAACTTTTTTTTTTTTTTTAGCTTTAAAGTTGTGACTCGACGCTGGTACAAACAGCTTACTACTACACGTTAAACCGTCTCGGACAAGGAGAGAGTATAATAATACGTAATTCTTAGTTTAATACACCCTGACCCATCACTAGGATTCCCTGTGTCGTGGGGCCTAGTCTCTTTCCGTCGCGCGTCGAGGCGACTCATAGTATGAGACGCCATGAAGCTACCCGAAACTGTCAAATTTTCCCAATCAACCTTGAACCTAATTTCTTTAAAAATAAAGTTGAAAATTTATTAAAGAATATTGACAGATTGTTGTAGCTTGATGTGCTGGCGTCTGTACTTATATATTACTAGCTTTTGCCCGCGACTTCGTTCGCGTGGCAGATTTTTCCCGCGTAAATCCCACCGTGGGGAATTCCGGAATAAAAAGTATGTGGACATGGTGCCTATGTGTTGTTCCAGGATGACAACTATGTACATACTAAATTTCATTGAGATCCGTTAAGTAGTTTTTGCGTGAAAGATCAACAAACGAAAATACATCCTCACAAACTTTCGCATTTATAATATTAGTAGAAAGTAGGACTGACTAAACTTATAATTTACTTAAGAAAAGCGTATTATGAGAATAGAAAAATCTATGAAGATATACTATCTATTGTACAAAATTACAAATTACATTAAAGATATTTCAAATAAAAGGGTGTGACAATGGGTGGTCTTATCACAAAAAGTCATATTTTACAGACAACTTTGAAAAGATTTGGAAAAGCGCGATTAACATAATGAGAATATACCAAACAACGAAAGTGTTGTAATGTACTACAATGAACGTTAGATTTCATGAAAATTATGTAAAATGCTGTTATATTATATGAACGGTACGTAATTTGATGAGTACGGCTTTTTATTATGGAGAAATTATGTTTGTACTATAGAACGGCACCAATATACAGTATGTTCAGTCACGGACTAGCAAAATGATTTGCAGGCAAATTAAAGATTTGCACCCATTTGGATTGGTGTTGGCACCTGGGTAGATACAGATAGGCGCCTATCAATCAAACCAAAACTGTAATAGAAATTATTTTATTAGTACACACGTAGAGAATATCTCAGCAAAAAAGGAATTACTGTAACATGGCATGGACTCAAGTGTATGGTACATACATATTATGTGCATTAAAATAGTAGTTATTAAGTACATATCACTAGTCCGAAACCGGACACAAGGCACATTGAGGGCAATCCATATTAATACAAGTTTTCTTAGAAATGTATTAATAAAATTCATTTATAAAAGCACAGTTCTGCTCTTAAAGACCCTCTTTCAACAATTTTATCACGGCACTTTATTATAGCGTGTTTGTACGGGCAATTTTTCACTTCACAACAAGTTTCGGCAGACTTGAAATTGGATTTTAAAATTAACAGCTTGATAGACACTTCTGCGGTGCAGTGGCAAACACTTTAAAATTCGATTGGACGTCGTGATGGTAACATGAGTACCCCTGAACCTACGACCGAGACTGGCAGACACGAAGCCTCATCAAATTTTATCATCCCCATTGACAAGCTTTTGGCTAGCGGACTCAGTTTATACGCTCGTGAAAATTTCCTGTTTGGCGTAAAGCATTTGTACCTGTATGTTTTAACTAACATTAAAACGGTTATTAGTGCAATAATGTATTTAATGCCAGCTTTTAGTGTTCAAATGCTTATTTACAACGCTTTAATGGGAAACTTACTTATTTTAGTGGAGTTTAAATGTACACTTAAACTACAGCAGATTTCAGACCCAACACTTCGACTGTAATAAGAGTAACAGCTGCAACCAAATTTTATAATCCTTGCACTACAATAGTATTTAATTAAAAAGATGAAAGATGCTTTTATACAGACCAGATAATAGACATAATTATGAATTTACTACAATATTTACCGTCGGTACAGATATATACGAGCCATATGTTTGAAGTTACTTCCCGGAATACTATTCCTGACAGCCCAATTTTATAACGTTGAATAAAAGGAGCGGTGGAAGAAAAATATAGATTGGTTGTTTAGAACTGTAGTGGAAGTTAGCGGACAGGAATTTCTTTATATAAACGCAATATTCTTTATAGGTTCACAATACAAACAAGGAAGTTTTACTTGGATTATTTAGCTACTTAAGTTCTATGAAAAAATTGTATTCGTATTTTTCTCGCAAACTTTTTGAATAGTTTCAGAACCACATACATTTATACGGTTGATGCTAGTGAAACCTTATAAATAATTATTTAGAATTATTTATTTTCTCAAGAACGAACACAGTACAAAGTCACATAGAGACTGGTGTCTGTTGAAGGTAAAACCTGTATTAAATAGGAAAGAAAAAAAAACACAAACAACTTAGAATTTTATTCTCTTGGGCCAAACTAATCCAACCCAAAAAGGGGGTTTACTTTATGTTATGATCGCAGCTCCCAAAGCAGTAAGGGAAAACATTTTAAAACAACTTTCATGTAGTACCTAGTAATCCGCACTAAGCTCGTCTGGTGGATTACAATCCATTCTCTCTCGCAGACAAGAAGCCTGTTTCTTTGCAGTGGAAATAGTTTAGTGTTTCCACTGCAAATGACACTGCTTAATGACAAAATCATGATTTCACCCTTGCCTTTAAAGCAAGAGTGAACAGGCATCTTATGGGCTCATTTTTCCAATTGTAGACCTCATCTTACACTTACCATCAGGTGTAGTCGGGGTCAAGAACGAGCACATTGGTAATAAAAAAATATTCTTTACATTGAACAAGAGAACAATAGTAATAAAAACCAAGAGGTCTTCTCTTTAGTGCAGATGTCTAATACCGCTAGTTAATTTTCTGATTGTCATTTTAAAAGTTAAGTTTAAGCGACAATAGCCCAATGGCTAAGGTCTCGGATTTGTGTTCGATAGGTCGCGAGTTCGAACCCTTGACCATTACGCTATTACTGTGAACCCACTTCAGACAGAAGCAAATTAAGCTTAATTGGAGGGGTTAACAAGATTTCTAGTAATGTGAATTCTCCCATATTGCTAGCTCTCTTTTTTTTTAAGAAAAAAGAAGATTGGTGCAATACAACATTAATTAAATCCCACGTGGACGAATACGCAGACGAAGTCCTCATGTAATCATAATAAAAATAATGAAGTATACCTGTGTATTACTCATTATATGATAATAGTTAAACAAGCAACAGTAGCAGCAGGCAAAGATACAGAACTAGATTATTTTGAAACAAGTCCGTAGTGGCTTAAGTAGATGTTATCAGTAAAGTTGTTTAATCACAACACAACTAACAATACGCCCTGCGATTATAATTCAATGATAACAGTCATCTAGACTGTGGACAGACTCACAAGGTGATTTCTGCTATTAATGCCATTCCGCACGCGATTGCAATACGATGACGAAGTGCAACAGTTTTACCTACCTTACCTGACTGTATGCAGATTGCAGCAAGCTCAACATCAAGCTCATCTCGCGAAATCATTCCCTACGTCCGATAATTGCCATGACCTTGAAATAATATTTACTACTGCTACCTAGATCTGCTCTGACAAACTTGGGCTTCAGGCAGGCTAATGACCTTATACCGAATTTTGGAAAGTTCTCAACTTCGAATTCTTATTACAGAAACTGAGGATTCAACTAGTAAAATCTGCCGACTACGCGTGAAACCTTTCACGATGGCGCTAGCCACCCGTTAGCCTTAGCGTGTGAAAAGGCGGTTTCAATCTAATAAATAAAATACTTCCTCGTTTCAATTTGTATAAATAAAGTTGAACCTAGCATTATATATATAGCCCCCATTACCGACTTGGCATTTCACTCAAAGGGCAAACACCTTAGTGCTTTATAATACGGCACTAAACTTTATACTTACTACTTACTTGATAGTTACTAAGAAAACTCAAATAACCCTATACATACCTATAGATCCTTCTGCAACAGTCACAAATTCATAGCAGGCGTATCTTCATATTAATTGATTCTTACTTTTCTAAAATAAGTCGTATGTACCCGAAATAAGGTTGATTTTTGATCTAATATCTTCCTTTTCGCAGGTGGTAGTATAAGCGGTTGGCACTGTGAAATTCCCCACTAGGAGTCCCGTTCGAGATATGAGAGCGTTTATTATACACACAAGAAGTTGTGAATCCTTAAGTAAAATAAAAATATGAATATCGGATTAGATAGGAATGTGTAAAACTTGTTATTGAATAAATCTGTGCATAATGTGTATGTGCAACTCCCGCTATTATTGCAAGTAATAATAAAAAGTCAATAAATATAATGTTATTTTTAGTTTGCATATAATATCAGAAACTCTCTCACTACCTTTCTTATCACTTTTTCTAAAAGCTCTTAACTAACTCTGAAAATCTTGTAATATACAGGGTTAAATGTAAAACACTGAAAACCTCTCAGGACTATGTTACTAACATCATAATCAACAACTTTTGTTCTATGACTTTTAAGAATTCGTCATATTTTAGTTCACCAGATTTTCATACAAAAATAAAAATATTTAAATTGAACGCCCTAAATGTTACGAACTCTATGCGAAGCAAAAGAAAGCAATTTATACTATCGCTTTCTTTTGCTTTGCATAGACGCTACATGCGTTTAGGGCGTTCAATTTAAATATTTTTATTTTAATATGAAAATCTGGTGAACTAAAATATGACGAATTTTTAAAAGTCATAGAACAAAAGTTGTTGATTATGATGTTAGTAACATAGTCCTGATCGGTTTATGGTGTTTTACAATTAACCCTGTATATCTTAATCAAGTTTAGTTTAGATCGGTTCATGCATTACCAAGAATAAGGTTTTGCGAGTTTGTATGAAATAGACGTAAGCGCCAAGTTCCATACAATAAGACACAAACACACACATTATTAAGGCTAGGGCTATAATCTGCCGGGGTTTGCAGAATTTTCCAACGAAATACCGCGGCCCCGAAACGCAAGGGCAGCTGAAGGAACAGGGTGGATTTTAATCAGCAGAAGTCTGACACTATCTTCCGTTCCAACCAGAGCGGGAGATCATTTTCCCACCCGAAAAAAAAGCACCCAGATGCTTTTGAAAAAATTGAACATAAAAACCGAATAAGGCTGCGTTTCCACCAGAGATGTGCGAGGATGCGTAGCGAGGGATGTGTTTGTAAAGAACCAATAGAATCGCTTCATTTACCTCGCCTCGGTCAGCACAGCTCTGGTGGAAACGGCTCAACGGAGCTAGATTTTTGCGCAAACAAAACTAGCGAGGGATGTGTGCGAGGGATGTGTGCGAGAGATGTGTTGCGAGGAATGTGTGTTGAGAAGGATGTGTTGCGAGGTTTGCGCATCCTCGCACCACACATTAATGCGCATTTTCACAGCTCCGCTACACATCCTCGTAGGCACATTTTCATCGCACAACTTTGGTGGAAACCCCCACACATTTTCACAGCACAGCTAGACATCCTCGCACGACACATTTCCATCGCACATCTCTGGTGGAAACGCACCCTAACACTCATTTCGCCGAGGATGGACCTAGGACTCCAGGCTAACCAATGGCGCATGTAAACGCATTGAGGCTTTGACCTTGTCACCATCACCATCATCTGCTTAGTCTTTTCCTAATGACGTTGGGGTCGGCTTTCGATGTTTTACTTGGAAAGACTGCCTTTCTGATCTTGACAACCGACAACCCAGTAGCTGAGACTTGGCAAGTCTGGTGACTAGCGTAACGACTGTCAAAGATGTACAAATGACTAGTGGCCTAACGTGCTTTCTGAGGCACAGAGAAATCTCGAAGATGGTAACCCATCCTCATACTGACCTAGGTAAGCGTTGCTTAACCTTGCAGATCGCCGCTTGCTGCTGTTATTATTTAGCCACGAGCTCCTCCAAACTATTGAACTATGTAGGTATCAAATAAATAAAAATATGTCGTCACCTAAATTCAGTGACAGATATTGAGGAAAGTCAATAAATCTTTTTCACTGATGCTTAAACAGAGGATGGTGTGTTGTGTACGAAAGGTTTTTCATGTTTTATTCGGTCTGAATTGCTCCAACAAAATCCGACAAATCACCCTTGTTTTCCTTTTCAACCGGCGACAAAAAGAGGAGGTTATCAATTCGACGCGTATATATATTTTTTTTAATGTATGATCACCGATTACTCGAAGACGGATTAACCGATTTGGAAAATTATTTTTTTGCTTGAAAGGGTATACTTTGAAATTGGTCCCATTTTCATCAAGTCAGGATCAGATGATGGGATCCTGGAGAAATCGAGGGAATTCTTCAAATATTATAGGCACACCTATGGCATTTTGGGTATTTCTTATAGTAACTTATGCAGTTGCTCTCAAAAAGTACCATTTGAGGAAGTGGAACTGATGATGAAGACCACAGATGGCCGCCGAAACTACTCAAGAATAAGTATTGAGTGGATTGCGATTCAATTACTTGAATATGGATGTTAAGCACTTTATGCTAGTCACAATGCATATGGTGATGTAGAGCTGATGGTGAAGTACCAAGAGAACTCCTCAACAATTAACGGCCCAGCATTGGGAAAAGCAATATTTTGTAAAAGTTTATAAGTAGTTGACATTTAGGCTCTTGTAACTAGGTAAATTAAAAATTTACCAACTAAAAAGAGTAAAATAAAAACTTTTTACCTTTTTACAAATACTAGTTATACTATAATGCTAAATTACCACTCATTGACTGACTGACTCATTGACATAATTGTTCTCCCAGATGGTGGATGGGGAGGTGGGTATATTTTGACAGATTCGTAAACGAGTAACTCTCAAACCTACGGGAAAAGTGCCAAACCTCCCCTTTTCACCCCCCTTCACCCCCTCTCTATCGTATCTCGGAAACTACGAGACCCGTATTTAATTTTTTTTACGGATTCGTATAGAGGAGGCTCGGTAAAGTAAAAACAATTTTTCAAAGTCGCCCCCCTTGCCCCCTTTCTCACCCCCTTTAGGCGGATCTCGGAAATTAAGAGACTTGGAACATTTTTTTTTTCAGATTCATTTAGAGGGGCAATGCTTTAGTCGAAATAATTGTGCAATCCCCCCCCCATCACCCCCCCCCCCGATATTTTTTTTTTTTCACAATCACGCGAGGTGCTTGCACCTCGCGCAACACGCAAATACTAGTAAATAATATAAAAATGGATAATGTCCATATATAATGTCCAAGCTTTTGGTTTTTGTAATACACAGAAATAAAACTCAGTTTATTTTGTTGGGGTCTAATCTTCACTTCACAATTTTGTTTCTCATCGTTCACAATACTTTAATACCTGTTTATTCTTACAAATTGGCATAAGCAATGACAATTAAGTCATATTTAAATAATCCTAAAAATCAATAATGTATTAGATACGTATTGTACAAACGAAAGAAAGTTACCAACAACAAACAGAGATTGTTCGTAAAACAAGAGCAGAGCTACTGGCGTTATCACGGTAGCATAGTGGAACGCCCACTAGCTCGTCCACTTGATCATCGTTTTCTAAGACCAGTGGTTTTCAAATTATAGAATAATCGTGTGGGCCGGTATAATACTTGAATATTGAGAGTATCCTGTTCATGGATAGTGGAGATTAAGTTGCGAATGGGGTCAAGATTTACAGGGTTTAACACAGGGTTAACCCCAAAGGTTAGGATTAAACCTGTGTTTGAACTAAAATAAATGACACACACTGCATATATGACTAGGTATTTAACATAGAAAATAATTAACAATTTAAAATCTTATTAGTTGATTTATTTTTGTTGGCAGGCTTTTTCTTTACGTTAGTCTAGCTAGATTTAAAATGAGATTGTTAAAGATTTGTAATTAATCCTTTTTATACAAATTATTAAACTAATCATTTTAACAATGGTAATTCGTGATATTATAGTTGGCATAAAGTCTGCCTTTGTAGGTATCTATGTGAATTAAGTGTAAATAAATAAATATTATTATATAAGGTTGAGAAACCCTTTAAGGGTGATAACAGAACTGAACAAGTTCTGTTATCATCTTTATAGTAGAAAATTTTACACAATATTGTAAAGATATGTACATGCTTGACAGTACGATATGATTATCACGTCATTTCAATTTGATAGTATTTAAAAAAAAAGTTATTCAGAAGTAGTTTTATAAAATTAAAATGTTTCAAGATAATGTCAAGAATATGAGTGACAGTGAGATACGATTATGGAACTATTAATAAATTTATATCATTACACTATAAAGTGAAAAGTTAGATATTAATTAACTTGCTTAATTCTTGCTTTTTATATTGAGAGACCGCACCTCACAAGATATAATGAGAACAGTTTATTTTGCGATATGCCAGTCTCTTATCCAATATGGAATATCCGTTTGGGGTGGAGCTGGTAAATCAATTGTGATGGAGCTGGAAAGAGCCCAAAGAGTTGTTATTAAAATCATTTTTTTATTCTACTGATTCCCTTTATAAAGGTTTTCAAGTTTTACGCGTTCGTCAACTCTATGTTCTAAATGCATTGCTCCACAAAAGCATAAAGATTCGGCCCGACTACCACTTATTAACTTCCAAACGTGTCTTCCGCATACCGTTAAAACTAACCTCTTCTCTTCTAGCCAGACGATGTCCCGCTTACCTACACACTCTCGTACACAACAAAGTCTCCAGAAGCTTGCCCTGTGACATAAAAGATCTCTCCCTCATAGCGTGCAAAAAGGTTGTCAAACAATGGCTTTTAGGTCTTTCATATAATGAATCTGAAAACATCCTAACATCGCTGTAACTCACTCTCTCCAACTCGAAATCTCATTCTCATCATAGACACAAACTCCGACACTACACACACACACAAACACACACTTATTGTATTAGTTACAATTGAATTTGTTTAAAGTTAATTTTTTACTAAATTATTATTTTTTGTCTTATATAAAAGTTAAGTAGTTTTAACTTGATCTCATTTTATTTAATGTTTTTGCTGTTTTCACATATGTTTTTTGTTCAGAACTGTTATCTCTGTTATTGCACCCACAACATTGTCTACCACAACTTAGGTCCCCAAGATACAGGCTTTGCCAAGTTTGGGGATCACCGGAAATTTGTAAAAAAATCTAACAATGGTCTCAATAAATTCTATTCTATTCTTATATACAACTAACTGAATCGACAAACATTGTCTTTTTGACCTTTTAAACCTTCCCTAATTTATAAAAAAAAAGGTCCACCTGTTTTCTAGTTTTAGTGTGATTAACGAACAGCTATCTAATTTATAAGCAAATAAGCATTACAGCGAATTTAAATATAAAAAAATTGGCCAAGTGCGAGTCGGGGTCGCACATGAAGGGTACCGCAGTAACTATAATAAATATAATACACTTAATAAATTTATTTGAAAAAAAAATACAAAAAACCTTACAAATTTCTTAAAACTAGCTTATTTACAATTTTTACAACTACGCCAAATAACTTTGTTTTTCATTGTATTTGTATGAATTACAAAGTTATATTTGCGGTTTTAGAAAATATATTGTATCTCAAAAACTGCTGACTCGATCTCATTCAAACCAATTTTGGTTGAAAGCTTACATTAATATGTACAACATATGGTTTTTTAAGATTTTTCACTTCATTATTATAGAAGTTAGAGCCCCCCCCCCCCCTCTAACTTCTATAATAATGCACGCATTTTACCACTTTGGAAGCGTATATCTTTTAAACGATTAACTTTATGAAAAAGTCATTTTAAAAACATTAATGTCATTTTTAAAGACCTGTCTATAGATACCACACACGTATAGGTTTCATGAAAAAAAATATTTTCAGTTTCAGTTCCATGTATGGGGAGCCCCCTTTATTTTTAATATTTTTTTTTAATATTCTCTTAAAATCAGAAAGCTGTTCACATAATACATCTACCTACCAAGTTTTACGTGTATAGTCCTAATAGTTTCGGAATAAAATGGCTGTGACATACGGACGGACGGACAGACAGACAGACAGACAGATGGACAGACATGTCGAAACTATAAGGGTTCCGTTTATTGCCATTCGGCTACGGAACCCTAAAAAGTACTGTAACAGATATTTGATCTCTAGTGCACAGAAACATACCTAAAAGTTATAGCAATTAAAGAAATAGAAAGCATTTTCTTTTCGACACGTTACTTTCGCTGTACATAAATAATTGCGTTATTGTTTTTCAAGTAAATATTATAAAAATTTCAAAGTTATTTGTGATAAGTAGCTCGGTATTGAAATCGCAGCCATTTTACAAGAGCCTCGACAGACTTATAACCGCATAATTTTCACTAGATTCTTATCTACACACTGACACTTAGAACAAGTTCCTATGTTACATAGTAAGTTCTAAGTAATGCAAACAAGTGTTATTAATGCCAAAGCATTTGTCTGTTTGTTTGTTTATACTAATTGCAGCTCGACTGCTTTGCAGATCCTGGAAATGTTTCATACTTTTAGTTAGTATTTACATGATATTATCTTAACCAATCTTTGGTTTGTTCATGACTTTACTAACAAATAATCTATACCTACTAATATTATTTATGCGAAAGTTTCGATGGATGTATGGATAAATGTTTGTTACTCAATCATGCCGAAACTACTCAACGGATTTTCATGAAATTGGGTAGTTAGATAGTTGACACCCTGTTATTACACATAGGATACTTTTTTATTTTTATTTACGCGGGAATACCCTCCCACGCGAACGGAATTGCTAGCAGAAGTTAGTACTTTATAAACTACTAGCTTTTCCCCGCGAATTCGTTCGCATGGGAGGTTTTTCCCGCATAATTCCCGATCCCGTGGGAACTCCGGGATAAAAACTCAAAAAAATATCCTATGACCTACCTGGGGTCCTAAACTATTCCCATGCCAAATTTCATCTAAATCGGTTTAGCGGTTTAGGCGTGAAAAGGTAACAGACAGACAGACAGACAGACAGGCAGAGTTACTTTCGCATTTATAATATTAGTATAGTATGGATATGGATGGTGAAAATGTCGCAAATATTGTGTAGGTACATATTTATAATGTTCTTATTATGATTATGTACAGGTGAATATAAAAATAGTTTATAGGGCTTCCAATAATTTGTCAACATCACTGTCGATGGGAAGTGCCCAGAACACTGAATGGCAATGCTGGCAGGTTGAAAAAGAAATCATAATTTATTTTTGAACCTATTATAAACTTATACGTGCCGTTTATGTAATGGTCTGATCATCTCCATATTAGGTTCGGTTATGAAAACTGACTGAACGATGCATTAAAGCTTAGCAGAACGTTATTAGATAGATACCACGATTTATGACCTTCAGTTATATGTTCCTCTCTGCTGATTTTTACGGCTTTTGTAGCCTGAAAAGCATATGCCATTTCTTCTATAAGACTTAAAATACCGGCAGAAAACTGATAAGGAGTACAACCATGTCCGTTTTTTGGAAACATTATTATTATTATTACTTATTATTTTTTTAAATTTTTCTTTAGCAGTCTTACATATTCTAATTCAAGCACGTAGACATGAAAGTGGAATGTAAAATTGAAACTATAATAATAAGCTCCGTATACAACGTGTAACAGAATAAACGCAATTCCTGAAAGTAGTTGGTTCAGAATCGACTTCTGAATCGATTCCCGTCATAAAAAATAGGTGTTAAATTTTGACGGAAAAATCTTTCATTTAACTTAAAATGGAAATACAGTATCATGACAAATTAATACAATCCTTAATCCAATACAATCCTGTTACACCTTGTATAAATAGGAAATACATAATTATATCACAATATTCCAGTAGCCCATCACCGTCAGTCAATTTCTGGTTGAAATCCCGTTGCTACAATGCTATATCCGACTGCAATCTCAGTGAGTACAAATATTTTATTCCACGAGGGATTGCGAGCGGAAAAATTGCTTTATTATTTACGCAGCTCTGCTCATCAAGCTGCAGTGCACTGTGTCCACGAGCATTAAGAGCGTTGTGACAACAATTGAGGCGGGTCCGTCGATACGCGGCATCTCAGGGGAAATTACCGCTTCCTTGCCGCGCGGTGCCGACCGTAACGTGGTTGGAGACGACCAACGTGTGTACAAACACGGTGTTAAAACCAAATTGTGGTGGGACGAACATTTTACGGGCATATGTGATGCGGGGCGGATTTTTCTTATGAAAATTTCTTATGATATGGTCCGCTGTTGTTTTTGTTTATTGTTCGGTGTGATGGTCCTTATACCATCCATAAATGTTAATTTTCCCAATATTATACGTTGGCCATTGACTGTCGAAACATTGTCACTTACCATATAGACATATAAATTTAATATCCCAAAAGTCACGACTACCAAAACGTGACACTCTTTTTTTCCACTCACGTTTTCATCAAAACATTAAAAAAAGTTTTGGGCCATCACCTAAATCCAAATACACGACACAATAGCAATTAATAGGCGCACAAGACCTATTACTACGCACACTAAACTAATAAATATTTCAGCCGGCGGGAGTGAAAATCCACTGTACAAAACTGCAGCTAATTTTCAGGATTCCAATGAATTTATTCCAGCCGCCGCGCGTAGGGTTGGACGTTGTAAAAAATGCAAGCCAGTCGCAATCCCGGGTTTATCGAACGCAAATAAATCTGTCAATTTCACTCAGCCTCCCTTCGTGTGCAGTTTCTATATTCTTGTTATCTTTTGCTGCGGATGGTGAATGATACAATTCGTAGGACCAACCTACATAGATACCTATATAATTTTCAAGTTCAGCCTATATGTGTTTACTATTCACGATAAATAATAATTAAATTAGACTAGAATATAACAAAAATATTGGGTCATCGTACATATATATGTATAGTTCGATGTTTTGGGTACTTCAAATAGGAAATAAGTCGTAAATAAAATAACCTGATAAGTATTTATGTAGTTTACAGGAAGATCGATTTAAATCTAAAATCAACTGGATTATATAAGACAATTACCGTTTTGAAATAAGGCTAGTGACCAAAAAGTAAACTTGAAGAGTGTTCTGCAAAAGTACCTGATATTCTGTTCACGTAGTTTGTAGCAGCAAGTGTTGTAAAATGCGATATAATCTTTATGTACTGTTAACTAGTAATCCTAGTTTGCATAAGCTTTACCTCATGTAACAATCTCTGTTTTACGACATAAAGCTACTTACACGACAAACAAAACGAATCGTAGAGAAGTATCGAACAAAAAAATACACCAAAAAGTTTTCCATCGCACTGAATGAAAAAAAAAATGTAGTCAATACAACGCAACGACAACATCCATTGTTCGACACAGATCAACAGATCCAATAGACATCCCCTTACGATCGAGATCGAACTCATTCATCCGTCGGTTGAATCCGTGCGGCTAAATCACAGAGCAGAGAAGTACAGAAAGCTAACTACATACATCGGCGCGCAAATAAACTTTCTAGCCAAACTATGTTGAAGTCGGCATTCAGTTGGATCATATGCAGCTGAATAGGTAGTATTGAACACAGAACGACTTAGCTGACTTTTACTACCCAATAACCAGATCTTGATATGACTGGTGTAAGATTTTCTGGCTTCAAATTATCTTATTATACACTGCTATTTCTAAATTATATCGTACTTACATAATAATATAGTATGTTTGTGTACTCGGTAATCACTACAAAAACTAGTTTCACGCTAACATCGTTACAGGCTAAAACTAATTAAATTAATGTTAATTCAAAGTCATCATCTGCTTAGCCTTTTTCCAATTATGTTGGGTTCGGCTTCCAGTCTAACTGAATGCAGCTGAATATTAGTGTTTAATATAGAGCAACTGCCTATCTTACCTCCACAACCCAGTAGCTAGGTCAGACCAAAGTCAGATTTTCTGTCTTCTGACTACCCGTAACAACTGTCAAAGACGTCCAAATGACAGCCGGAAAACCCCGTAGCACTTTTTCCCCAACATAACCGAGTCTTTATGCTAGTTACCGCGGTACAAAATTAGGAAATTACGAAAATAGCAACGATAACCAGCATTTCAGACGAGTCTATTTTTTATTTATGCGAGTGTTTCTTTTCGTGCGTTGTATGGAACTGACCTTCTGTTGACACCTATTTACTCTCTGGCTGAGTGTACCAGTCTACGAATGTACGGGGCATTTGTTTATCCGCTTCAATAACAGTACATTGCGTCTCCTGCATGCCTGCAAATCGTATTAGATTTAGAAATGGTTCGGTGGATTAATTGAATATGAGGATTATGGTCTGTTTTGATAACTAAGGTGACGTAATAATCCTCGCACAATCATTGTGAAATTTATACCAATTTAAAAATCCTTGCCGTTGATTCCGTTGAAACTTATCCTTTATTTGGAAACTTTTACGTTCGTGATTTTTTTTTGGTTTCTTAAGTTATTGTTATATTGAATAAGTTATATTAAATATTACAATTTGATGTGTCTAAATCGAATAAAATCGAAAAGCATCCTAAGCTCATCTACAATATAGTCCTCCCATATGTGTGTATATTACACGTTAAGGTAACTAAGAGATAAATAGAATTATTGTTACTTTATATATTATGTATGATGAAACCATTAAATGGGAAAATTCCAGTATAGAGTATACAGATAATCGTGTTGCCTATTTGAAAATTCACAAGTTTCATAAAATGCACCAAAACCATGTCAGTACATAACTGTACCTACATTAATATGTACATAGCTACTTTAATCGAAACTATGAATTTTATTCAAACAGACTCCTAGAATAATATACGATAGATATATAGAGTAATACAAACGAGAGATATAGAATGGGTACATTTTACGTAGCTTCTGTAAATCCTATTTTGAATGGCTCGGTTGTCACGTTAATTGAAAGATGCGCGGATTGTGGTAACCCTTCGGGTAACCCACTTAGCATCTTAGCAACATCGCAAAGAGGTCGTTGCTAAATAATAACAACCGCACGGGTCGTTCTCTAGGCCAAGCAACAATTTTCGAGGTCAGGTCGCGGATGGGTGAACTCTCCCGGTGGATCTTAACATTCCAAAATTCCTGTTCCAAAAAATTCCAAAAAATGTCATTTGTACATTTTTTACAGTCTTTACGGAAACTCAGAAGCCAGAAAATCTTACACCACTTTGCTAAGAAGTGCTTCAGGTGGCTTCATGGCTGAAGATATCGGACAGAGAGTTGCTCCATTTAAAAAACTAGAACTCACCTGCATCCAAATAAACTGGAAATCGACTCTCATATAGTTGGAAAAAGGCCAAGCAGATGATTATGAGGTAATTATTTTACACTAGCTGTGCCGGCGACTTTGTCCGCGCGGCATAGTGACTTTCGGCAGCATTTTTAATTTTTTACGCTAATTATTTTGAAAACAAAACTCATACATAATTTGAATGCCATATTAATTAGTATCTAATCAAATGTCTAAAAAATAAGTTTCAAGCTTCTAACTTTAAATATGACACAATTTCCATACAAACTTTCATCCCCTATTTCAACCCCTTAGAGCCCTTTTTTCGCATTAAAAATAGCCTATATCCTTTTTCAGGCTCTAGACTAATTCCATACCAAATTTCATTAAAATAGGTTCAGTAGTTTAGGCCTGATTACGTAACACACATACATACAGAGTTACTTTCGCATTTATAATATTAGTAAGGATTGCAATACATAATGATATATGCTTCGTTGAAATAAACCCGGCAGATGAAATAAATTATCATCTTCCAATAACAAATAAATAAAGAACCACACAATTAAATCAACAGTAATTCAACACTACTTCTTACGTATGCATTAGTTGATCATGTAGCAGTGAAGATTTATTTGGATAAACCGACATTATCATAATAGTATTGAATGTGAACGGCGATTCGTATTGCTATACGAATCGCCGGATTCTTATGAGTTTTTCCGACGATTGTCCGGGATCCCGGGATTCCTGATGGTCTCGATTGCTTCCCTATTTTCTGTATCGATATTTTATTGCATGCCATATTTCTGCGAGATGACTCGACTGCCTCGCGTCCGATTGGATCTCGGAATACGGTATCGTATCCATATATCGATATTTGATTGGTTTTAGGTATTGTGTTTTTCAAAAAGATTCTCGTCGCTGTGATTGCGAATTTTTTGTTCCTGCTGTTGGTATTTTTTTAGAAAAGTTTTCATATGGAGTAATGTATAATTTCAACGTTAAATTTTGATGGACGGAGAAATTTGAAGGCCTAGAAAAGATGGCTGAAGTAAATGATGCTTTGGTATCTGACAGGGGAGAACGAAAGACGAAAACGTGTTCCGCCGATCCCAAGTAACTGGGATAAGGGCAGATAACATCCATAACTTCAACATTAACTTCAACGTAAGCTGCTTTGGAGGAGCAACCGGAGGAGCTCCGGGCTACATATGTCATAATAACCGCACAGGTCATCTTCAAGGATAAGCAACGCATGCCAGGGTTGAACCGTGGATGGGTAACCTTGTTAACATATCGAGGTATACCGTTGGTCCGGCTGTCATTTTTATATCTTTGACAGTAGTGTTGCCCATACGAGAGTCTCGCAAGAGTCTTGCAATTAGCGATTATCCTATTGCTATTTATTAAACGGTAGTTGAGATCTCAGAACAATGTAACAGAGTCTGTTACATTGTTCTGAGATCTCACTCAGACACTCAGACTCTTGCGAGACTCTCGTTTGGGCAAAACTATTTGACAGTTGTTACTTTGTTGTTGTTGCCAAGGGGACTTGTGTTATCCAGCTACTTGTTTGCGGAGGTCAGATATGCAGTCGCTTAATGTAAAACAATAGGACTCAAGTGCATCCGGTGAAGCTGAAACTAAAGAAGAAGCTAACCTGAACATAGTTCGGGAAAGGCTACGCAGGTGATGATAATAACTAAGGAGGAGGCCGAACGCGCGAGGGAGAGGCAACTTTCTTCCTCACACTCCAGCCGCCGCAGGGGACGCCCCGGGCGTCGGGGATCGCGGGCCACCGTTGGCGCGGGCTTTCAGACGGAGAGCAGGGGTAGCTCACCGTCCGGTAAGGACCACGCCCGCGTCAGCGGCGCATCGTGTTCCACGCGTGTCTCAAAGAGCTGTCAGCAACACTGACGGGGCCTCATAAGGCCATTGCCCGCCGGGGTTGCGGAAATATTCTAACAAGATGCCGCGGCCCCAGAACTTAAGGGCAGCTGAAGGAACAGGGTGGGTTTTTAGTCAGTAGAAGTCTGACACTCCCTTCCGCTTAACCAGAGCGGGAGAAGTCATTCGATGATTTTCCCACCCAGAAAAAAAAAGAAAAAAAGGTGATGATAATATAAAACTCCAACGTGCTAATTGGACCATCGTGATTCTGATGTGGAAAAAAAAACACTAATCGTCCCGTATTTATCTATAATTTATTATGTATACTTTGATAAATCATCCATACATATACTTTTCAAAGCAATCCATTTTAAATGTTCCCTTTATACGTTATATATATTACGGTGATTTATATTGCACGGAAATGTTTTCTCTCTGGTTGCGTTCATCAAATTGGAAATCGATACACCTACATATCTATGACCAAAATCAATAGTTTAATAATTAATTTTGTCATGAGAGATAAATACTAGCAATCATTAAATATTTATGGGATATTTGATACTACAGTCGAATTTTTAGACTTTATATTCTAAGCAGTCCAATATATTATGTCAAGATTGAGTTCATTATTATTCTTAAAAAATTTCTAGTTGGACCAAGCGGTCTCGCAAGGTACTGCATAGTATGATGTGGTCTTGGGCATAAAGTTTTTTTGGGCTGTGGAGGACCATATAAAAAATGGAAGCCATATCTATACGATCAGTTGTGTGTCTCTGTGTCTATCAAAGAAAATTTACTCATAACTATAATATTGGACCGATTCAGTTGACTATACTTCCTTAAGCCAAACACAACATTAATTATTTGTTTACGTAACGTACGAGACGTAACAACTTTGAATACGACGCACTTTTAATTCTAATTTTAATCTAGTTGTTATGCTGAAATGGAAGATTCTATAACAACTTCTCACTCAATAATATTCTTCTAATAAACAGACATACCTTGCCTAGTTTGAGGGCTAAAGATTAATGCTCAGTGTATTCTGATGTATTTTGTATTCTTTGGAAAATTTAAAATGATATTTTTAGGCTTAGTGTCACGTACCACATGAAATGGCTTATTGTGAGGTTTCTTAAGTACATAATATATATCGTCGCTGCGCCTGCCAAATTCCATTTGTGCATTTTTTCATTTTTATGTGCACTTTTTTGCTTATAAAAATTCTAGCCCTTTAAATGACCGATAGTTTTGGCAACTTTTGTATTTTTATTTTCAATTCAATAACATGTTTTTTGTTGTTTCCCAAAACCTTACAAAAATCACATATGGAACTTGGCAGGCGCAACGACGATAAAGGATTTATTTAAGAAAAAGGAAAAACTACGCCGCCTAAAAAGTATGTATATACACGGATAAATAGTTCATTACTTAAAAATTACCTATACAAAATCCATGGATTTAAGAAACATGTTATGACTATGTGATATTATTCGTTCGACACCTTTCGTGCGCAGTAAGTTCAGATACTGGATTATTGGCTGGTTGATATGAATGCAAGCTTGCCCCCTATCATTTGGGATTAATACATACCTGTTTAAATGTGTACCTTGTATACTCAAAGGCAGTAGACACAAAAGTTACGTAATTTCCAGTCTACGAGAAATTTATACCATGATAAACATCTCAGTACCTCACAGCAATATACAAAAACACAAACAATCTTATCTATACCCCGTGTATTCCGCTTTACACAAAAGCATACACACAACCCTTTACATATAAAGTAGGAATCACCCTTTACCCTTTTTTACGCGAGTTAGCGGGGAAATGCAAAGTTTTCCGTATAGCCGAAAAAGTTTACGTTTTTCGTGCAAAATTTATTGGCTATAAACAGTGACGTTCGAACCACGAAAGCATAATAAAAGAAGCTGAAAGGGTCAGCACACGGCAACTTTATGGACTTAACTGGCAAACTATGTTGCTAGTTATAATAGTTTTGTTTGGTGTAATAAAAACTTTTCTAGTTATTACGTTATTATGATCTTCGCCTGTAGTAAAGGATTCTTTTGGTTGTAACTTTGGGAAGTTTGAATACCTTCTTGTGACTAAAGGTGGTTGTTATAAGGTTATTATTATTTGGAAAAGGTAACTGCACGCATAAAAAGAAAACTTTTTCTGTAACTTTCTTCCAATAGACTACTTACTATCCACAATGTTGTTGCCTGGGAAACGATTTCATAACCATAAACACCAATATATCTTCGCGTTTCTAACAAAGTATTTACATAACCATCTTAAAATATCATAAATCTCCTCAAAATTATACTTTACAATAACAAACTTACTTTTAATATTCATCAAATTAGAATGCTACACGAGAAATAAATTCATCTTCTCTCATGAATACATAATTAATTTAACAAAACGCCATGGCGTTGGCGGTAAAACTCTGTCCCAATTAAAGTCTCTATTGCACTCAATTTTAGACACGAATATTAATACATCAGGTTTTTTTAGGTTCACTAGATTAGGTATAATCTAAACATAAACTTACGTTTTTATGTATATAATGTTTTTTAGTTGGGTATAAAAAGTAATCTCTGGGATCTGTATAGGTATTTATTAAACTCGATCGATTATATAATTTTTTCTTTCACTTTTTTTACAATTGAATATTTTTCTTTCACTTTTCAGCTTTTAAACTGAAACATCGATACAATGCAGAAGGAACAGTTTACATAATCTAAATTCAAAAAGGGTCGATAGCCTAATGGATAAGGTGTCGGACTTGTGATCGAGAGGTTTCGAGTTCGAATCCCACCCATTACACTATTGCCACACTATTGGGGTTAACAATATTGCTAGTAATGTGAAATCTATCCACATTGCGAGTTATCTTAAAAAATATATATATAAATTTAATTGAAAAATTCCCGCTTTATAACAAGCACCTGTCGCGAAAAAGTGATGGTAATAACTGACATATTATTTTTTTTTATCTAATACGAATGTATATCATAACGTCAATTAGATGAAATAGGGCCCTGGTCTGGACTTATTTGACTGGAATACAGCTACACTATTCCTTCCTTTATTTATTACTAGTACTCACGCGGGGCTTCGCTCCCGTGGATTCTATCACGGTAAAAACATAACTCTCCTTTTTTGCAGTTGCGTAAAAAGTAGCCTATAACCTTCCTCAAGCTTTAAGCTACTTCCATACCAAATTGCATCCAAATCCACCCAGTACTTTTGAAGATTAGCGCGTTCAAGCAAACAAACAAACAAACTTTTCCGCTTTATAATATTAGTATAGATTATTATGTAAATGTTCTACTTTACATAGGGTACAAGTACCGGTGCATAACCACAGAAAAAAACACGTTATTAATATAATACAAAATTTTCTGTTAACATGCAAACCAACGGACAGTAAATGGAATTGGAAGCTTTTAATTCTGTGTGCATTAAGGGTTAAATCCACCACCAGTTGCGAGCCGAGCCGTTGGCGCAGATCCAAATTATTTTTAAAGAAACCCCCTAACGATCTCATTTCATAGGATCACGGCATATTACTTGTTAGCATTTTTAGGATTTCGCACTGGAAATTGGAATATGGATTCCTTTTGTTGCGTTTATTTCCAAATGGATTGAAAATGTTTTAATGGCCTTCCTTATTTTGAGCTCGTCTTAAAAGTATTTGCTCCGTTAGATATTTTAAAACGAACATTGGTTTACCATCTATGATAGTGTTTAATTCTGCACACCCCATGGGAAAGATCCTAACTACCACACGATAATAGTTAAAGTAAGTAGGCAATTCATTGGTTTTTTTTCTGTTCATTGTTCTCACAAAAATAAAACAACAAGAGTAATGTAAGCACGATTTTTGTAATCCCAAAATAACTTCATTTAAATGGGTGTCAGTGGAGTTTCTTGCACGTTCTTCGCCAAAGAGATCTCCGCTTTAGAAAATAGCTTCATTACTTTCAAACGTGCCTGTATATTGTTTATTTGAAATAAAACCTTCGAGTTTTTGTAAAGAATGCGTGAAATTATTTACTATGTTTACGACGGTTAGCTCAAGACTAACGTGTTTGATTTTCAGGAGTTGTGGTTTTTGTCTCGCTTTATGGATGTTTCAGGTATCCGGACCATTCCGCGTGTGTGAAAAATTAGCAAGACCTCTAAAAATGTGTCTTGCTAATATAAAATGTATTATCTCTTTAATAAGATATATAAACCCAGGAGCTCTTGACAAAAGTAAACAGAAGGAACCCAAAAGCGCACAAAAAGATTTTTAATTACAGAAGTAGGCAGCTTTCTCCATTCTGTACAACCTTGTTGAATACGTTCTACACTAGCGGTTAAGGTGGGAACCATCCTCAAATAGTAAAAATATCGTAACTTTAAAGAAGATTGCTGATGAATCCTCTTATACTTTCACCAAACGAAAAATATATATTGAAGTTAAGATATTTGTGATTCGAACGTTTTGTTTACAATTTTGATAGATTTATCCAAATTAAAGTAATAAATCTAAACAAAAAGGCATTTTCAAACCTAAATTGTAAATTTTACTATTCACTAGTTAATAGATACATTTGATTTTTAAACCACATAAAGGTAATGATGTCCTTATCAATTTCTACTGCTAAATTTATTATTTAGTTTAGTATATTTTTTATTAAAAAATAAAAACAAAAAATACCACCTGCACCCCGCCTGAAACACCTCCGTTTCGCCTGTGGTGCATACTCGGAACGCGTCTTGTTAGTGTCTTGACGACTCTTGAGACGGAAGGACTGTGCGTGCGTTTTTTGTTTTGTAAAAATATCTAAAGTGAAGAATTATGACTGACTTTTTAATTAAATGGTATTGTAAATAGTATTGACATAAATAACAAGTAAATTAAAACAGAATTTAAGTTTGGAAAGTTACATAAAAGTGTTTTTAAGTTTGTTTTTCTTTTCGTATTAGTCATAGATTAAACCTAATACAAATATGCCTAAATACAAAAGGAAAAATAATGTGAGGCGTGGCCGAGCTCTTCAAATTTATTGGTAAGTTATAAATTATCTATACTAATATTATAAAGCGGAAAAGTTTTATTGTTTCTATAAATGCACTAATCTTTCAATGTACTGGGTGGATTCGGAGAAAATGTGGTATGGAAGTAGCTTGAAGCTAGAGGAAGGTTTAAGCATACTTTTTACCTGAGTGCAAAAGAACGAGGTTATATTTTTATCGTGATTAAGTCTACGGGAGCGAAGCCCCATGCGACTGTTAGTTTTATTATTATTATGACAATATTTATTCAATCCTGGTAATTTTTGTTGTATCGCTATTAATATTTATGAATATATATATATATATATTTATGAATAAAGATAAGGAGTTTATGATATTATTAAGAATAGATTTAGAGTATTTCGGTATATATTATTTTTATTCCTATTTTCGTGTGGTATTATTTTGTAGGTATTAGTTTTCCCTGTATCCAGATCTAGATAACCTACTAACTAAAGTGGCAAAAATCTATATAATACGTATACTTCTAACTCTGATGACTAAATATAATTAAAAAGCGGAATAAACCTCTATATATATAAATAAATAATTACGGTATTTTGTCAGCCGGGCGCGCGTTTCAGTTCGACTTCGTAAGCAAAGAACTTTAGGAATTTAGTATCGGAGCGGTACCTATCAGTAAGTACTGAAGTTATACCTACCTAAGCTACGGGACTTGCATACAGAGCGTCGCGCCTCGGCGACACGTTGCCGAGCATTCGGTAAATAACGATGGTGAATAATTTTATATTTTCTCTCAAAATATGCGTCCAAATTACTTACAGTAAAAGGCAAAGTTTATCTTTATAAAATTGCCATAATGATGAGCTCACTTTCAAACGTGAGTATTAATATGGCCCTATAATAATAATAATACTACAAAGTCATGTATATTTTGTTTTTACATAGTATGCCTTATTGTGGCTTTGTTATAATTGTTATAAAAGTTAGATATGTGGTACTTTTTAGAACGAAAGTTATTTTAGTAATTATTTGACGGTCATGCTATTTACTGAAGTACGAATCTACTACAAAAACTAACAAAACTCGAACGAAGCCGTGGGCAAAGCACTTTTTAGTCGCCAAAATATGAAAAAACTGCGCAGCTGTGTACGTTTTTTGTCGCTTTATTGTCCTAGCACGTAATGAACTCGACTGTCGGCCTCATTATGTACAAAACTTTCAAAGAAATCCGTTCTTTTGTTTACAATGGGATTAATCTCGCCACCCTGATAATAAGCTCCAAATATGGGAACAATATCTCAGTCATGGTACTACGTAGGATTATCATGTTTGGTCTCATTTAAAAGAGCTCGCCGAGACCAACATGATTGTTTTGATTTTGACTACCTAATGTTGAACCATGAATATAGGAAAAGTATCTCAGCCTACTTCGTAGAACTATCATGTCAAGACTCATTTAAAAGGGCTCGATGAGACCAAGATAACTGTGATCATCTCGTCTACCTGATGGTGATCCACTACAAAGCATATTATACTGATCTTAAAAAGTATTTTGGGTTAATTATGTGCTTTGTTACTAGACTAGCGTAATTACAAAGATATTTTGTTTCTAGGCAACGCAGAAAACAGCTGAGTACTCAAGAACAAAACCGGAGTCCTCACTCGCCTTTGGCTAACATTTCAAACGTAATTCAACCACCTATAACAGAACCATACGACCAATCTAGTATGGTAGTTGAGGAGGAAGTATTACAGATTGTGTCGATGAGTTATTTATCTACCTGCTTCTATTTACTTTTGTTTTAAATTGTTATAACCGTGTAAGAGTGTAATTTATCTTTAAAAACCTGTTTGATTTAGAATTGATTGTTTTGGTTTTGATGATTCGTTGTTGCGAAAAGTGCGCTCAGCAAAAAAATGTCATGTTATCAACAAATTTTTAAGGCCATTTACCAAATCGCAAGGGTTTTCAGACCAATTATTTTGCTGTAATTCTTTATACTTTACTAGCTGCTGCTCGCATGAGAGATATTTCCCGTGTAAATCCCGATGCCGTGGGAATTTTAGGATAAAAAGCTTACCTATAATTCCAAGGTTTCAGCTATCTACATATAAAATTTGAGGAACTGACCTTACTTATGTACTTCCATTCAAGTGAGCGAATCCATTGAAGAAACAAAAAGATTCACATAATCTCATACCCCTTTTTTACCCCTTAAGGGGAGAAGTTCCATAAGTCCTTTCTTAGTGCTCACTTACGTCATTTGAGGAACCTATACACAAAGTTTCAAGTGAACCATCGAAGAAATAAAAAGTTTCATATAAAGCGTCCTATATGTATGTCTTATATATTCATACACGAAATATTTTAAGAGAATATACCTATAGGTGGTAAAAAGCCATAGCAACAAAAAATATATATCTAGGTATATTATTTAAAAACATCCATTACGCTAATTACGCAGGCGACGGTATTTGAGACGGCAGTAGCGGGCGGCCGGCAGTCGCTCCTTCGCGGCGCCCGCGCCTCGCCAGTCCAGTCCCATATATCAGTACTAGTTTTCGCCCGCGACTTCGTTCGCCTGGGATGTTATTCCCGTGTAAATTCCGATACCGTGGAAATTATCCTAAAGTAAAATACAACTATCCTAAGTCCTTCCCAGGGTCCTAAACTATTCCCACGGCAAATTTCATCTAAATCGGTTCAGTGGTTTAGGCGTGAAAAGGTAACAGATAGACGGACAAAGTTACTTTCGCATTTATAATATTAGTATGGATGGTGGATATTTCTTAAAATTTTTCGTGTATGAATAGATACACCTTATATTATATTGATTTTGATGTATATTACATTTTATTCACACAGCCAATTTATTCCTAAAATATTAGGCCTTTATATGTGAAACTTGGTAGGTAGATGTATTCTGTAAACCGCTTTTTGATTTTAAGAAAAGAATATTTAAATTTAAGCCCCGCTCCCAAAACATAGAACTGAAATCGAATTTTTTTTTTCATGAATCCAGTTTTCATGAAAAAAAAAATCAGTTTAGATACCATACACGCACGTGTATGATATCTATAGAAAGGTCTTTAAAAATGACATTGAAGTTCTAAAACCACTGTTTCATAAAGTTAATCGCTTAAAAGATATACGCTTCCAACGTAGTAAAATGTGTACCACCCCCCCCCCCCCCTCTAACTTCTATAATAATGGAGGGAAAAATCTAAAAAAATATGCTGTAGATCTTAATGAAAACTTTCAAAAAAAAAAAATAGTTTGAACGAGATCAGTTAAGAAGTTTTTGAGATATGGCATATTTTCTAAAACCGCAAATATAACTTTGTAATTCATACAAATAAGTACTATGAAAAACAAAGTTATTTTGCGTAGTTACTACGGAACCCTTCATGGGCGTGTCTGACTCACACTTCGCCAATTTGTTTTGTATCATATCTATCAAAATGAAAAATAGTTCATAATTGATCTTTATTTATGTTTGTTGCAGCCTGAACACGACGAAGGAAATTTACCAGATTTTATTATTGAAGAAGTTCCACAAGAAAAGGAATCAAAGAATATCTATGGAAGACGCATCATTGACGTAGCTCATTTTTTTTCTCAAATTCAAGTAATAGGCAGTCATGGTGTTTTCAACTGTGGTATACAAAGTTTAAAACTTGTAGGAGAGAAACGTGTTGGTCTTGAATCTAAATTTACAATAGAATGTCTCATGTGTAAAGAAAAGTTTTCCCTTTGTAATGTTACTAGCGATTTAGATATAAATACAGCAGTCGTCGCGGGTGCAGTTGCAACTGGTACTGGGTATTCGCAATTAGAAGAACTTTTCTCAGCAATTGACTTACCTTTGATGACTGAACATTTATATCAGAAGCGGCATGACACTGTATCGAATAATTGGAATAAAGCACTTAGTTTATCCATGAATGAAGCTGCCGAAGAAGAAAAAAGAATTGCCATAGAAAAAGGTCGCGTCAGCAAAGATGGTATTCCTATTATAGATGTGGTTGTAGGTGGATGTTGGAGTAAAAGATCATATAAAAAAAACTACTCAGCATTGTCAGGAGCTGCAGCCATAATAGGTAGAGAAACGAAGAAAATTTTATTTCTCGGTATTAAAAATAAATATTGCAGTATATGTGCGCAGGACCATAATAGAAACCTAGAACCAAGACGTAACGAGTGTTTCAAAAATTTTACGGGTCTATCAACAAAAAAATGCATCATGAGCATTAGATCGGCAATTCGTAAATGCAGCAGAAAATATCATGACTCACTGGAAAACATAGATTATTGCACCCAAAAACTTTTTGAAGACATACAAACGGTACATTTACACGCCTTTGGTAACCATACAAAATGTAAAAGTCATTTTTGTAGCAATCCGCAAAATGTTCAAATCTTGCCAGAAGGTTTTTTCACTAGTTCCTTATGGCAAAGAATGTTTTTTTTATTAATATTATTGCAGGGCATTCCAGAAGCCTTGTTCATGATGCCAGTATTATGGAAATAAAAAATCCGCCATATATCATAGAAGCTATGAAAAATAAAAACGACCGAAAAAATAAACATAATAAGGAAAACATACCAGCTGAAGACAATATCGGCGAGCTCGATATGACTGTTACTGACGACCAACAGTCACCTTCAACACCAATCATATTACATAATAAGCCAACCTGTTCTAGATATTTAGATTTTGATCAGTTTTAGTAGTTTAAGTTGAAATTTTGTTAACGGAATCATTATTATACTTATACACTTACTTTCTGTTTTTATGTATACCAGCCCCAGTCTTTATCAGATATGCAACTTTACTATTCTATTTTATAGAAATATCAAATAAAACAACTAGTTAAATCTAGATAACTAATCCTACTTTTATAACTAAAATCAGGTAACTTTATCGCAAAAAAGATTTTATAGAAAGTGTAGTAGTAGCACCCATGCTACATAAGAGAACTAGTAAAACCTAGGCCATCTTCATGATCATGATGATCAACTAAATTATACCGGGATCTCTTTAATGAAATTAGGTAATTTCATTAAAGAGATCCGGTATAATTTAGCTGATCATCATAGGACCTTCAAAATGTAGCATGTGGTAGCAGCCGAGCTAAACACAACAATAAGTGAAAACTAGGCCATCTTATCTATGTTCATGACAGAGATCCGGTAGCATTTAGCTGGTCATCATCATACCTTCAAAATGTAATGTGGTAGCAGCCGAGTTAAAACAAACAACCGTGAACAAGGTAATCTTAGTTAAGGTCAGAAACAGGCAGGTGTATCATCCTCACAAACTTTCGCATTTATAGTATGAGTAAAATAACATAACACTATAACAATATAATAACATAACTAACGGTTCCCGTGATTTCGTTCAGTCAGGACAGACAAACAGACGAATATTAAAAAAATATATTTATAACATAAAATTTACGCGCGCGGCCCGACGAGACTCTGTACTTATAGGATTGGTTGCGATCAGTGGCGTCGCGAATGGTTCAAGCTAAATTCGACCTTCGGCCCCACATTAACAGCGTAAAACGTTAGTGAACTCCACTACGGGTGACGTAACGTACGACAAACTTATTATTTGTGGTTGGTACAGTAATCGTGTCTAGGGATAAACCCATCCAACTAAACCATAAAATTAAGTTTGTTTTTATCGTATGTACTTTTCAGGAATAAAAGCATCCAGTGTGGTGCCCAGGATGTTAAAGTATAATAATACAAAATTTTATCATAATCTAACCGATAGTTTTTTCCTGATGCTTGAACAAACAGACAGACAACTTTTTTAAATAACATTTTCGTGTTTGGTACCGATTCAGTAACATAAGTTTTTTTTTCAAATATTTTCTATGTACAAAACTGACATTTCTACAGTTTTATTATGTATAGATAAATAGGAATAGTAAAAATGTAGTAAGCCTCTCAGAGAACAAAATTAAATAGGCAAAGACGACATCGCGCCGTGTCTGTATCCTTAATCTATAACGCTTTTCGTATCTTTCGTTGTGGTACAGATATTAGCCGGTAGAGGGCCAAATGCCCGTAAAGTTTTCAAATCCTCAAGGTCGTTGGGCAAGGTAGTCCCCTTAACTTAAACATTAAACGCACGTGGAGCTCATTAATAAACTCCTCGCTTTAATTAAACCGAATTATTATCGTTGTAATTACATTCAGTTCCTATAAATATTTGCTTTGTAGTAACTAGGAAGTGGGGGATCTAATGGAAGTAGATATTATCTTATTTCGATGCTGTTTTGTTTAAAGATGAGTTGTCGATAGTCGTTAAAACACTTGGAAGGAAATCCTTATTCGATATTCGATCGACTTCCGACTTAAGAGTACAATCGTTTCTAAAATTAATGCATCAGAGTTTGTTATGTTCCGAGAAATGAAACAATCGTTATGAAAGATGATATTTACTGGAATGTACATGTTTATTATGCTTTCTGGCAAATGTCTGCAAGAATATTGTATCAGAAATTAACGATTCTTTCCATTAATATATTTTTGAAGACGCATGTTGTAATTTTTCCTTTTTATAAGGCTTTGATACTTACGTTATAAGATTATTATTAGTATAGAATTTCCTAATATGCTGATATTAAGCTATTTTTTCTGCAATATTTTGTTTGCTTACGTTTCTGTAAAGTCATTAGTGACAGGACTAGTTTTTCTTCTTAATTCATTGCTGGAGCTAGGTTAGGTCGCATATATAACTGATATTTTATCTCGTGATAAATTACATTTTTTATTTCTCTTTTCATTCTAGAACCTCATTCAAATGTTTAAAACTCGATTTAGCTAGAGCTTAGCTTACGTCACCATCGACTGCTGCATCGACGAAACTTGACCTTTCCTCCGTCCCACTACCACGGCCAGAGGGAAGGAAGACGAGGCCAGACGTTCTTCGAGCTCTACTGCCGAAGGGAGCACCTTATTGCAACCTTAAAGGACATTATTCCGGCTCCATACATGTCCAGCCTAAAAATCGTTTGAATCGAAAATGACTTAGATAGACTCTAAATATTTTATGGAATCATAGTAAATCAATTTTTACTAACGGACACTTGAAGATACAAAAATAATCAATTCATCAAAATCAAGTCCGAAAATAGCCAGGTAGTAAGATTTACAGAGTCCTACACAGCCGAGTCTACCAAGTATACAATCTGATCAGAGTCCGTTATCAAGCCAAAGTTGTTAGAATAAAACCATAAAACGCATATAGCGCACCAGTGTTGCCAATTACGAAAAGCTATCATACCCAACCGCTATGCCAGAAATTCCCGGTTTTGGATTTTGTTTTTAAAAAATATTTTTTTTTAGATATACATTCATTTATTGTCAATAATAGGATACAGTGCCTATTTGATTTATTGAATTTATATTATTATGTACCTATATGTGAATAACTCAAATTCAGAAATAATCAGTCAATTGAACAAACGAATGTGAGCTTCACTAAGTGAATGAGACAAAGCGTCAGACTGAAGAAGCATGGGGATTTCCCATCCTCAATTAGCTGACGATCATATATTATTTACTAGGGTTAAATAAATCGGTAACACCCCTCTTTGAGGAGTAGCTAGATCGGCGTCACGGCATCCTGACCTACCGCATGACGCAGGTCCTCACCGGACACGAAAGTTTCGGGAGGTACCTGTGTCTGATGAGGAAGGAAGAAACGCCTGGGTGTCACCACTGCGAGGATCGCCCTGAGGACACAGTAGAGCATACGGTGCAAGACTGCCCCGCTTGGGCAGAACACCGACGTGTCCTCACGGCGGTGATAGGCGGAGACCTCTCGCACCCAGCATTGGTCGAGGCCATGCTGCGGGGCGAGACGGAGTGGGAAGCGGTCGCCTCCTTCTGCGAAGCAGTCATGCTATCGAAGGAGGAGGCGGGCCGCGTGAGGGATAGGATGGCGTCCTCTCTCCAGCCCAGCCGCAGTGGTAGACGCCCACGGCGTCAGACGTCGGCCGACGATCTCCGGCCACCGAAGGCGCGGGCATGCGGACAGCGAGTAAAGGGCAACTCGCTGTCCAACCATGGACCATCCCGGGTCGACGGCGCGTTGTGTTCCACGCGCGCCTCAAAGAGCGTCAGCAAGATGACGAGGCCCTCCCCCGGTAGAGGGCCGAAGCCTGCCGGGGTCGTGGGACTTATCTCATTTTCGTGACCCCGGAACGTAAAGGGCTATTGAAGGAATACCGTGGATTTTAGTCAGTCAAGTCTGACAGTCCCTCCGGCCCTGCCCGGGGTGGGAGGACTCATTTGATGATTTTACCACGTTAAAAAAGGGTTAAATAAATAACGTAACTCATTCAATATTTTATTTTATTTTTTTATTTCTATCTATACGTTCAAAATAGCCGAAATATTCAGAATTTTATCAATATCTGATTTATTCCCGACAACCGTATTTCCTGAAATTGGGGAAAAATCCCGTAAATCGGCAACACTAGCTGGCCAATAGACATTTTTTACGGCACCACGCATTCGTTAATCGTAAACCAACTTTTTATTTTGAATTGAATACTAAAATATGTTTCAAGCAGTATAAAAAGAAATGAAAATTATCATATAATTTATATTCCTGTCGGTTTCATAGGCTAAAATCAAACAATGTCCTTGCCCTGTCTACCCAGGAAAATGTAACGTTACAAACTGGCGCCCAACGTGGGGCGGAGAGGACGGACGGACGGAGAGGTTACGAGGAGAGCCGATCTCCTCGTTTTAAGGCGTCAGGATACTCTGTCCTGGATTGTCTGTGCTTTCAGATGAGCTCGCTCCATATATTTGGTTGTACACCACGTGGCCGGCGGCCTTTCTCTACCCTTTCTCCTCTCTGGGATAGCCAATGCCTTTTTTACTGCCTGACATGACCAAACCGGCTCTCTACCAATTTTACTTCACTTTTATCTGAAAATATTAAAATTGATTATACATTTACCACCATTCAAAGGATTTCTATAAGAACTAATTTTTAGTATATGGTTTTGGTATTGTATGTACTATGTATTTTATATAATTATGTTCAATTAATATTATTTATGGCGTTTGTACAATGATAGCCCTAAATTGGTCACCTTTAAGTTATGTCCATCCAAAGGTTGTCTGTAAGAGATCGCCCTGTGCGATAAGACCGCCCATTGTACACTAGTTTACATTTTTGTATCTATTGAAATATTGTAAGGTGTACAATAACGTATATAATAAATAAATAATATACCTACACTAATATGTGAAGCAAAAACATTGTACCTACCTCTTTTTACGAAAATTACACGGAAAGGGTATGTGTGAGATTTATCACATTTACAGTTTATTTGGCGAAGAATAAATAAATAAATCTCTATCAAATCCGTTTGATAGTTTTTGCGTGAAAGAATGACCATCCATCTATCTTCTCACATACATTAGCATTTATAATATTATCTGCTAGTAAAAGGGAAAAGCAAAGTCGGCGACCACTAGTATAAATAAACATACATAAGTACAAGGGAAATGAATTACAATTATGGTAGAAAGTTAATTTAAAATCTTTAATTACACTGTTGTTACAGAATCGTTAAAACATCCTGCGAACACTGGTGGAACGGTGTTACTCCCCGATGCTGGCTCGCTGGTATACGGCTGCACGCAGATTCCACTCGGACATGTAGTTACATGTCTGCTGATTAATTAGTTAGTAAAATTTAAAATTACGTCGTAAAGTATTTTAATTAATTAATGATGTTTTAACTTTTTTTATGCTGTTAACCAATTATAAAATAAATTAAAGGATTAATTATTAGATATTATTGTCTTCTTTTATATGGGCCTGCGTGCCTGCAATAAATGATTTTTATTTATTTATTAAAACATGGCTTTAACAATAAGTTCCCTAAATTCTCTGTATGAATGACATCTAGCTGTGTTCAAGCCATAAATGAGTATTATATTGACTTTCAGACTTGGCATCGCGGAACTGTTTCATTATATTTGTGCAGGTTTTTGTAAAAATATCAGTCGCAAAACTTGATATAGGTTTAGAATGAAAGTAGATTCGTAAGTAACACATAATATTTAATAAACTAATTATATTATATATAATAATTTACAACCCATCGCAACGTCTGTACCGCGAAAATACACCAGAGATTTTGCTCGCATTTCGATAAAGACAGTAAATATAAAAAAGCTAAATGCCATTTATGCCACGAATAATTAAGCTAAACATCATAATGTTGTCCGATAAAACGTTTTATTCAGTAAACCGTTTCATACATTTGCAACTTGAACCGTTTGTACTTTGTACATTGCAAGAAACTTTGTTGCAACGACAACCGTTTTCTGCAACCGTTTTCGTCGTCGGAAAACCGGTGGCGTTTTGTTCATTCAAGCACCCCGCACGCTGTACCGCAACTGTCACCATACAAAAACAAAATAATCAACAAAAAATCTTTTTAATTCATTTTTAATATTATTTATTTTGACACTCCCAATTAGAGACCAATGTTCATTAAATATTAAAACTAAATTATCTATGAATTCCTTTTTTCCCAATACGTCTGTTTGCGGTATGGCCCATTTTGGTTGATGTCTTTTAAACACTACTAAAACTGTAAAATACTATGAGTTTATAACACTAACACTACTTATAGATACATAGAATACTCTTTAACTTATAAACAAGAATCAGAAATAAAACTTTTTGACGAATCGAAAGTCGGTTCTATTTTTTTATAATAAGTTTTATTTCACGCTTTTTAGTGGGTCGGTTTGTAATTTATCTAGTTACCAAAGCCAAAATGTCAACTACTTATCACCTTTTACAAAAAATTGCTTTTCCCGGTGCAGAGCAGTTAATTTTTGAGGAGTTCTCCTGGTACATCACCATCAGCTCTACTTCACCATATGCATTGTGACGTATATAATATATATTATGTGACGTATATAATATGTATTATATATATATATATATTATATATTCAATTAATCTAATCGCAATCCACGAAATACTTATTATTGAGTAGTTTTGGTGGCCATCTGGTGTCTTCATCATCAGTTCCACTTCCTCAAAAGGTGCTTTTCGAGAGCAACTGCACAAGGTACTATAAGAAATACCCAAAACGCTATAGGTGTGCCTATAATATTTGAAGAGTTCCCTCGATTTCTCCATGATCCCATCATCAGATCCAAACATGACGACAATGGGACCAACTAGAAAGTATACTACTAACAAATATTCAATACAGAACTCTCGAGATCTACATAGCCTCGTACCGTTCTTGATTTGTTAAGGTAAACGCTAGAGAAATTACTACGACCCACTTTATCTCACTCATTATGGTAAACACGGTTTGAGCGATATAATTATGAGGTAATTTATTATTGTTGTATCACAGAACACGCCATCCATTACAATTAAGATATTTTTTATTAACAATTTTCACGCGAGCGGTAATTTTGAAATATCGTCCGGAGCTTTCAAGCGGTTTGTTTTTGTTATAATAATTATAAACGTGTTATTCGGACATTATTGTATTGTTTGTTTTTAATTAGCCTGGTACTTGCCTATTGTATATAAAATATCCCTCATAATATAATATGCTGATAAAAGTTTAATGTGAATAAATTACATACAAGCTATAAGTCTCAATTTAATTAAATTGAGTCGAGCAAATGATACAGAATAAAATAAATATGATCGCATTCCTTTCATTCTCAGCTTAAATGACTGCCTCAACAGCATAGTAGATCCCTCAGGTGCTCTTCACTATTATTTACAATTGCTCTTGCGTTCTTGTTTTAAATAATTTTCATTTGTTCGGCAGTTCTTGTAGTCTTAACTCCCGACCATCCAAAATCTTACTTCCTCATTTTCTTCTCAATGCACCAGGTATACATATACAACACCCCAATTTGGAAATTATGTTATTATCGTAATACATACTCTGAATTTTTTGTTTTATTTGTTAAAACAGATTTTTTAAGACTTTAAAACTGCCTTTAATTGAGTTTAATTTTTCTGTAATGTGTACTGAATGTCGGAATTTATATAAATCTGCATTTAAAAAGTTACTACTTTAATTTACGGTCCATAGTTAGTTTGTTTTTACTATACAGCGAAAGTGTAATTTACGTAGATTTAATTGCTTTGGGATAAAAATTTTGATATTTTTTTTTAATTAAATACGATGAAAATCGATTCAGTAAACGATTCTGAACATATACACAATAGGCTACTACTACACTACTACTAAATACTAGACACTGCGCTCACAAGCTTACAAGTTTCCATCGTTAATTCTTCCAATATATCTAAGAAAGATTTTATGATCATGCGTTTTTCAATGATACCAGTGTGAAGTTCTCCTTTCTTAAGTCTCTTCTTTTGCTAGGAAATTTGAGATGATAAGTTGGATGCAAGGTTTATAGATGTTTTGGGAGCTTTGTTATGTATCTTTAAAATAAGAGATGCTCATTATGATAATGCGACATCAATATTCCATTGATAATCAACCTAGCCTTTCTCAAGTATGTTGAAATCGCTGTCCAGCCTAACCAGGTTCAACAGAACACCAGTATTTTTACTGTTGACCTCGATCACGCCTGATGGTAAGCGATAGGTGATGAAACGAGTCCTGAAGATGCCTGTTCACTTTTGCTTTAAATTTCATAAATGGCAGGGAACACAGAAGCCGGCAGTGAGTTTCACACATTAGCTGTACGCACAATAAATGTGGAGGAGAAGTGCAGTACGAAAATACGGCATATCAACCAAGTGTGGATGGTACCGTGCAGTGCGTCTGGTAGACAGGCAGTGAAAGGCAGTTTTACATGAAGTAACTGCTTATATGCCTATATGAGCTCCACTACCGAAGTAACTGGGTTGCAAGACTGGTGTTACATTTTCCAGCTTTTGACTACCCAGACTTTCTGGTAAGACTCAAAGTTGTACAAATGATAGCCAGAACCAAGGGAAAACATCGACTCGTTTAGGTGGTCCACAGACCGATCACTGCAACAACCCCTGAGACAGTTATTATTTTCCATTCGTATGAATCACTTTCAGTCTTCTATAAAACTCTAGATGTGACTACATATTTCTTAGTAAGTGGAGACCACACGGCTTGCTCAAACTATGTATTTAAGTAATTAGTTACGTTTCATTGCGTGGTAGTAGTCAATCAAGAGCAATTATAATTAAAATACGCATTAATTAAGTAGAAACAAATTGACGGTTCGCAATATTTTAATTGTGGTATTGGCAACATCTACTCCACCCTTATCTTGTTATGGTGTGGGTTGTAATTGTAAGCGATACTCTAAAATATAACTTTTGGCTAGGAATCAATGGAGAGGCAAATAGGTAAACAATTTAGTTCGGTGTGTCACAGTCATTGTAAAATATCTGATGATTGATTTAGTGCTTTCTAGCCGCTTTGTAAAATAGTAACTTTACCTGAAGTTAAGCATTATTTTATTTTATGGTAAAAATTAAATTAAAAGCATCGGCCTATCTTTATGCTAATAGCCGCAAGACTTACTTTTGTTATTTAAAAAGCTTTTTTAAGTTTTCTTTGTGAATTTTCCTAGAATTTACAAAACGTTTCCTTTATCTTCATACGAGTAGATGCATAATTGTGTGTAGTAAATGTAAGAAAAAAAGAAGAAATAATTACCGTCAAAAAACAGGCTTCTTTAAGTCGAGATTGGCAGGTTTATAGTTTATGACCTGCAAATTGCCATAAGATATATTTTTTCAGGGTTTCAATATAGGGCGTATAATTATACGTCGAACGCGAGATGTCGAACGCGACGCCAAACTCGACGCTAAACTCGACGCCGAACTCGACGCCAAACTCAACGCCGGATACCGAAATAACGCCGACTTTACGGAAAATACTACGCTGGTCGCTATACTAAAAGATTCTATGAGCTTTAAGTTAAATGCAAACCAAAAGTTACATAATCCATACCATGCCCTGCTATACAGCATATCCTCGCTCAAACTCTGTTCCGACAGGCAATGTAAACGACGTAAAGCGAGCAAACCGCTTCGTTTGCGGATGTCACAAGATTGATTGACGGCAGCTCCGAATATGTGATTAATGACCAATCGTTCAAGCACAAGCTTTGTACCGGCGTGTGTCGTTTTACGCTTAACTTCAGAGATAAAGGGCTTCGATTAAGGCAGTTTAGTTTGAAGCTGGTGTACAAGGAATATACAGGCACAGGAATCGTAACGACATTTATGTTGAAAACAGTATTTTATCAGCCGAAAACACTGTAGGTATTTGTTATGCATGGTTGCGGAAATATTCTAACGAGATATACGGCCCCGGAACGTAAGGGCAGTTAAGGAACAGAGTGGGTTTTTAGTCAGTAGAAGTCTGACACTCCCTTCCGCTCCAACCAGAGTGGGAGATGATTTTTCCACCGAAAAAAGGGATCTCTTACGTGGTTGCTGTTAATTTTTGTTTTTACGCAATCATAAATTCATTCATTAACACGTTCGCTGACAGTGAGCACTTACCCTGACACCACATTACCACAGTAGAATTTTCCACGACGTACCCTTAATAATAAGTGGCCCGTCCCTCGACGTACTGTCATAACCATAGATCGGAATAGGTAGAGCTGTTTTATGTACTTGCCATAGGATAGAATAATATGGATATTCCCCGAGTCCCAGGATTTGGTTTTTAAGTAGTAAAATCATAAAAAAACTTTCTCACCTTCGGGACTATTGAAAGATTACACTTCCTTTCTAGCGGGTAAATATAAGAAGGATGGGATTAAGGATAGTATAACAAATAGATAAACTTGATTCATTAAACCACATATATTTTTTTAAGTAACAATTTCTTATTCAACAATCAACAATCAATTAAACATTTTTATTCTGAAGTTGTACACAAACATATTACCATACAAACTATTTATTTTATACATATTGACAAAAATAATGAAATTCAATAAAATCCCGTAGTATCAGTAGGAATCCCGTGGAATATCCATATTAACATCAATGTTTGCGGTCAATGAACCTAAATAGCTCTACCTATTCCGATCACTGGTCATAACGCACTATTTCCCGCCTAACGACGTACTGTCAGCGACTGTGTTAACTGTTGAACTGATAGAAAATGCCTTCCTTTTGATGGGAAAATTAAATATTAAATGGGTGGAGCGTTATTTCGAGTACAATTACGTCACAGCCAATGAAAAAATACACGATTTAAGCTGATGGAGAGATCTTAGACCCAACAGTGCATTCAATAATTAATCAAATTCGTCTTCAAGGGCCCGCAGTAAAATTCACAAACCCTGCAGACCACTGTCACCATCCGAAATACGCATAAAGCACACCTTGATACTTCCCGGATACCATAAGGTACGCGTAGACATCATAACCCATATTATTATTCATATTTCACTGGTTCCGTAGTTTTACGCATTCAGATCACGAACTGAACTTTTTCAATAAAACTCCCCACGCTAAGGCAACGTTTGGAAGTGCGGTCACGCATCACGCCAAACGATTTTATAACTTTATCACTGTTCCACCAATACCTGTACCTTGAGGAACCCCAAAGATTTTACATTGAAATTGCTTCATTACTCGTTATCTTTCTCTTCGATGAGTTTCTTTTGATGTTACGATATATCTGTTCGTCTATTTTAATACAGGTGGGCTGTATTAGCATATGTGGAATGATAACTATATTATTTTGGAAGATTTTTTAAATTTGAAACTGTTATTTTATATGCAATACATTTTGACTGCAGATAGTGTTATCGAATACACGTGATTTATGAATACGACATTGTCTTAAAAATGTAACCCAAAAATAAAAAAGATTTATAAATTACATGCATAGATAGTTTGAAATATGGAAATGTACTTACTTTATTATTTATTTAAGAAATTATTTAATTCTAATCAACTGCCAATAAAAACGCATGCCTCCTACCTATGAAAGGGAAGGGGCTCTAATACACCATGCGTGCAGGCAGGCCCAGTGCGGCTTGGTAGATATAATATAGATATATACATGTCGCAGTAAGATAGCTAAAGCCGTGATATGGTCCCTAGTTGGTTGTATCCCTAGGGATATAATTATATACCGTAACATAGTTATACGAAAGCGATTCATTACTATCTTACGGTCGCAATCTAGTAATATGATTATCTGACTAAACTAATCTAGTTAAATAGTTATAAATCTCCACAAAATCAAATAAAACAATATATTGGTTTTTATGTTTATTACAAAATCAACTTTTTGCAACCTGCAATTAGTTACAATACTTTTTAGCAATAATACGTATTAAAGTTGGCAGTGATTTTATGGTGTTTACGCAAAATCGACGGAGCCCCACTTCGCGGGGCTCCTATTTCTGGGTGGTTTAAAAAAAAATAACCACGAAGGCTAAGGCGGGAGCTCCGCTCCGCTTCGCTCCCGCCTTAGCCTTCTAACCTAACCTATCCGAGTCGGGGTGTCAACCTCCGCCGCACCCCCGCACTACACTCCTACAATTATTTCACTAAACTTAATCCAGTAATATAATTATAACACTAAACTTGAATGGTATTATAATTATATTCCTAGTAAGATAGTAATGAATCGCTTCCGTTTATCTATGTTACGGTATATAATTATATCCCTAGGGATATAACCATATCACGGCTTTATCTATCTTACTGCGACATACACATGACATCATGTCATCATCCATGACCTGATCCCTCCATCTCCCTTTCGCTACTGGTCTACCAGACGCACGGCTGGGTACTATCCACACTTGGTTGATATACTGTCTCGTTGTACCAAGCGCTTCTCCTCCTGATTTATTGTGCGCACTTCCAGGCTTCTGTGTTCCCTGCCTCTTATGACCTTTCAAACTTTAAAGCAAGAGTAAACAGGCATCTTCTGGGCTCGCTTGTTCCATCGTAGACCTCATCTATCGCTTACCATCAGGCTAGATCGAGGTCAAGAGAGGGCTCATTCACAATATAAAAATAAAAATAAAAAAACATGTCTTCGAATTTCTGGTCCTAGGATGTGCCAGTTTCTTTACGACGTTTTCATATGCACTGGTTTGACAGCTGCTGTAGAAATTATGTAAATTACTCAAGTAACGTGTCAGACTGGGTTCAAACCTTCGACTTACAACTCGTAAGTCAGACCCGTTACAACTAGGCGACTACTGCTTCAATGATTGAATTACCTATTTGATAAGCCAGAAACAAATGTATTACAAATTCATTTTAAAATATATCAGCTAAATCATTTTAACATTGTAATATTTCTAAATCGCCGCCCGAGGCAGCATAAGCCTGTATCATTTATTATAACACCGCAAGTAGTCTCCATTTACGGATCTCTCATAACAAACGCTTAATAGACGCATTTGTATAACACAAAACGATCATTAAAGCAGAATTTAAACTATCATTCATCATGTATTACTTCCTTACAGCAATAGAACTCCGCCCGTCAACACGCTGACAAGAAAATCATCTTTAAACACCTGCCCCTCACATTGACTGAGCTGAGATTAGCTGTTAATATTTATAAGTGCAATAACGCCTTAATATCTATTCATAAGTGAAAATTATTATGCAAATAGTTGTAAGAGGGCGGGTAGTAAATTTAGCGGTGTCTAGTCGGAGTCTGCTTTGCCTTAATTGCTGGACCAGGAGCAATGAATCTCGAAAGATTTGTGGCGAATGTTTGACACACAATTATTAACATAACCAGACATCTAAAACTTGTGCTGCTGGTATCGATGGATTTATTCGATAGAAAATTATTCCGTAATCGAAATTCCTTCATAGGTTTCCGTAGTAACATTTGCCGGACGTATATAAATATAACCTCTAAGTTCTACGATAATGACTGTGAGTACGACACTAGTTCGCAAATTCGCATTCCTATTAGCTGTCGCACATAGTCAAACAAACTCGCTTTCTCGGTACTTTATTGATTTTAAACAACGTTTTCTATTAGAAACCGAACTTTACGTCAGTACTTAGCACTATTTCGGTCTGACAAAATTTCACAGAAACTTCATTTCAAAGTTCCACTAACGACATCAGAGAAAAGGGCTTTACTTCACACATTATTCATTCCCCGTATTCGATTTAAATGAAAATCCTTCAGCATTAACACTCAGGCATACGTCATCAGACATGGTTATTAAATATTCATTTTAATAACAGAACAAAAGGTAAATGTGTGAAATGCTCCTGTCGACGTTTCAATGATTTGCGACGCTCGTTGGGAACTTTTATTAAGTCGTTTTATTTTGTCCGCCTAATGGAATACGGGCATTATGTTACTTTCCTGGCGGATATGGAGACGCGTTAACGTGCTTAGTGGGATACAAATCTCAGTTTCTAAATGTTAGTTAATTATAACACGTTGGAAAGTTGCCTTTAGACATAAATGAAAATACAGTGTTCAGATTCATTCAATGTTCCGTGACTGAGTTCTAGAACTGTGGTTATTACTATGCAATGTTAACGAGCACAACCCAAATCAGATATTGTGATAAATTAGAAACATATTTTACTACTAGATTACCCCATTCCTCGGCGATTTGGCATCAAAATTCCAAACAGCAGCTTAATAAAAGGTCACTTAGCAAATAATGTCTGTCTAAACACAGATTTTAAGACTTATTTTATAGCTCTGCTTAGTAAAACGAAGGCTGGTTCTGTTTAACTAAAAGTTGTTACCCGTGGTCGTCAACCATTGGTCGATTTAGTAATTATTGAAATTTGCAACTCCGGCGCTACTAATCACTGTTTCAAACTGATAGCGGGTACAACACTAATACCAAGTTTGCGCTATCAAAGTCGGCTGTGGCGCCACCGCCCACGGTCGTGTCTCGACGGCCGCGCAATTGCAGGCCCTATTACCGTACCTACCACTTGTACCTATGTACTTTACAAGGCCTGGGAATAAACCCCACAACCTGCCGCGGCGCGTGGGACGACATCTAATAGCCTTTTAATTTTCAACACGCGCCTATCAACACGAAACGATAGTAATAGCCAGTAATACTATACTTAGAGCGCAGCAGCTAATTGTACAGGAAAATATATGTATTAAAATTCATTAGCATCTGCATGTTACGATGCAAAACGACATAAAAGGGACCAGTAAGTACAAGTCGCAAAATATTCGGACAAGTAACAGGTACATGAATACGCATGTTCCTAGCTTTTATTGGCCGCGGTGCCAATGAATTTATACTAACTGCTTAACTCCTGAGTATCGTAGCTGGTAACGACATTCCTATACAATACAATATCTAATTATGCTCTCGTGCCATTTTATGGTCGCCGTATAATGAATTATTACCTTGACGATTGAACATTTAACCGCTTAGTGGATCGTCTAAATATAAGCAGGGATCGTATTCTATCTAAATAGCGCACATTAAATATCGGTTGCTCTGCTAAATCACGTTGACGTGAGTGATTAATCTTCCGAGTAGAATGCTTGTCGTTAGAAGGGCAATAAAGAGATAACAAAATAAATCAAACAGCTATAAATATGGGCGGGATGAGCGATCAGTCCCAGAACTGTCCGATGCGATAGAAATTTACGGAACATTTTATGGAACTAGCATGGAACTAAACGCTGTATAAATAAATATAAAAACAAGGTTCAGTTGTAAATAACGTTTATATTGTTTTTATGGTAACCGGTTAAAGTTGCTGTTAACTGTGTTTTGGAGAGTGTAGCTGCTATAACGAACGCTATTATGTTTTGAATTCAATCGAATGTAAAGGTCAGATCAGGTGAAATGGAAACCGATCCGTCAAACGTTTCGTTACATTACAAAGCAGTAGAAAGCTTACGGATGAATTAGCAAAAAGTCTTCGGTGAATAAAAGCAGTAAACTTTTTAGGTGTCGTATTCAATGTGTGAGCCATCTTCGGTTATTATAAACCATAATTCAGAAGTGGGAACACGGTGCAAAAGTGCAATATCCGAGTCGGGCTATAACTGTCAACAGTGGAATGAATCACTGGCATATAAATCGCGGCTAGGACAGCATCGTGCGCGGCACCGAGCAATCGCAGCCCGATTTTATTTTATTACTATCACTGTAAGAGAAATGCAACTGACGATTTGTTTAACTAAATTATTTTATTATAACAACGATCTACCCACCCACTTTTGTTTATAACAGGGTCATTTAAAACCTTTCTGGAATATGGGACTCGTTTACAAGCTACTGGTACTTGTATTACACTAGACAAAGTGATTCAGTTTGTATTTTATGTTTCAGAATAAATATTAATCCCATATTTATTTTGAATCTATCTGTGCTCCAGTTATTTTATGAAATTTAAACAACCATTTCATGGGAGTGTCAATAGAAACACCATTTCAAATAATAATATTTTCACAGGGAACCAGTCGTCGGGCACGCCGCAATTGCGGCGGTAAGACCCCTCTTTGAGGAGTGGCTAGATCGGCGTCACGGCGTCCTGACCTACCGCATGACGCAGGTCCTCACCGGACACGGAAGTTTCGGGAGGTACCTGTGTCTGATGGGTAAGGAAGAGACGCCTGGGTGTCACCACTGCGAGGGTCGCCCTGAGGACACAGTCGAGCACACGGTGCAGGACTGCCCAGCTTGGGCAGAGCACCGACGTGTCCTCACGGCGACAATAGGCGGAGACCTCTCGCGCCCGGCCTTGGTCGAGGCCATGCTGCGGGGCGAGAGGGAGTGGGAAGCGGTCGCTTCCTTCTGCGAAGCAGTCATGCTTCCGAAGGAGGAGGCGGGCCGCGTGAGGGAGAGGATGGCGTCCTCCCTCCAGCCCAGCCGCAGTGGTAGACGCCCACGGCGTCGGACGTCGGCCGACGATCTCCGGCCACCGTAGGCGCGGGCATGCGGACAGCGAGTAAAGGGCAACTCGCTGTCCGACCATGGACCATGCCCGGGTCGACGGCGCGTCGTGTTCCACGCGCGCCTCAAAGAGCGTCAGCAACATGACGAGGCCCCCTCTGCAGAGGGCCGAAGCCCGCCGGGGTCGTGGGACTCATCCCGTTACCGTGGCCCCGGTATGTAAAGGGTTATTGAAGGAACACCGTGGATTTTAGTCAGTAAAAGTCTGACAGTCCCTCCCACCCTGCCCGGAGTGGGAGGACTTATTTGATAATTTTACCACGCTAAAAAAAAAAAAAAAGGGAACCAGTCGTTTCTCGTGACTTGCATCATTTTGCGCGCCTATCTAAACTTTTTCAACTAAACAAACAGTCCGGAAATTAGACAAACACGTTCCGACGACAGGAAGCGCATCTCAAACAAACGCGACGCTCTGTCATGCGCGCGCGCATACGAGAAGATGGATGAAAAATGGCGCCCGGAGATTAGCCTGACAGGAGATCACTTTCTAATATTAACATTAGCAGTTAAGCATACAATGATAAATTATGGTGCGTTAGGTCAGGTACTGTTAAATTATTTCAAAGCATCTATTGTTCTCATTTTTCTGGGCAGATAATAATTAAATGCATACAAATTAAGCAGATATCAACATTTGTTACAAATACGTTTAGGACTATTAATCACAAATCCGACATCTCAGCCCGTAACCATCAACGTAACTACAACCAAACTACCAGGCTTTCATAAATCAAAAGGGAAAAACTGGAACACATCAATACATTAAAATTAACCAATCATCTATTACTGGTTTCAAAAAAAGAACATAAACCGCGGAGATCCGCTTATTACAACCGTTTTTGAGCGTTCACTTGTCTATTCCGGGTGTGGGACCACCCACGACATGGCGACTGTTATTTTAGGTGCGTAATTGAGTTGTTGCGACCGTGGCGAGCGACGACCCTGCCGCGACACGCGTAATGCGATGTTTTACATGACTTCGATGCACCCCGCACGCATACATTTACAGTGGAGACTAGAAAAATGTTGCGTGAAATTTTAATTGGCTGTGAAGCTTGGCTATTTTGAGAGCTTACACGTACCTACTAACGTAGTTGCGTACACGTAGTTGGCATAAGTTGAAATGAAAATTCACGAGTAGTATATACTCTTTTAAACTGTCCCTCAACACCCCATGATTATCCAATCTACAAGGTTTATGGTCACGTCTCGGCGCGTAATATTTCAAACCGGCCCATTCTTGTAGTTTACTGAAAAGATGTCCTGAGATCCAGACAGTCCGGACCCTCTACCGTGTCTATCACCAACCCCATGGTTTTGGATTACTACCATAAACCAGGTCAAACAAAATAACACGATGGTTTCATCTTTGTGTTTTCACTTTTCATATCAAGTGCTACCATGTATTAGTTACGATGTGAATGACTAGAATATAAATAATTTTCTTTGTTATTATAGTAGACCAAGTTAACTAGAACATCGCCTACATCATCATTAACCCATTCCCTTAAACTTATTAGTGTAGGATGGCTAAACGGTAAATAACAAGAAAGTGGATCTCTATGCAAGTATACATTATGTATAACCTGTCTAAAAGATACCGAATATATACATATGTACAAACACATATATAAATAAAACTGTAGTATCCGTCAAAACAACTATGTTCTCTCAGGTGCTTATATATATGTATTTATTTACGCGATACTAAAACAGAAACTTTTTTAAAATTTTCTATTTCTTTCTATCCGGGCAAATCTCTGGAATGATTGAAACGATTATAATGGGACTTTCCCGAGAATTACATATAGTCCCAGAATTCCCGCGGGATCGGGATCTCGCGGTAAAAGCTACGACGCGAACGATGTCGCAGGCACAGCTAGTGAAAAAATTAAATAAAACCAGTTTATATCCAGACCTATGTTAATAATTCGAAACCTTTTGTATGCTTAAGTGGGCTGGTGAATATATGCTAGACTCATTTACATGTGTGATTTTGAAGGTTAAATATTTATTCGAAGCAGCCAGAAATTGTGACAAAATCTTGCTTAACTTTTATGTTGATAACTTCAATGTGCTTTCTTAATCGGGATCTATGGTACCTACCTACTGTTAGCCCATAGAGTGCAAGCGGAAATCCAATCGTTCCCAAAAAAATGGGATATGTTATGTTTTCAAGTGTACGTATCTATGTCCTTTACCAGCTATAAAACCAAACATTTTGCTGGTATAATAGCTCAAGCCTTCCTTTATTTTCTCCCCTAAACGAAACTGACGTGTATTGTGCGAAATGATTAATAACACGTCATAATGATACGTCGCTTTTTTGTTGTTGTTGCGTGTGACGATTTATCCTGTGACATTCTTTTGATAGGATGTGGGTCGCCTCGAAATGCCTCTAGTTCCTGATTATTTCAAACCTTTTGTAGACAAATACTTTTTTACAACACACTACATTATTTACACTACATATCATTTACGACCTGCCTGCCTGACTGAATCAACTCAAAATTATGTTTTTTTTTTTTTGTAATAGTCTCGCGATTGATTGCAGTCTTTTCCCGATGGTAAGCGATGATGTGGTTGAAGATGAAACACGCTTACAAAAGTAACCTATTCACTCTTCACTTAAAAACCCATATAGGCTATAGCTACCAGAAAACAGACTCCAGCAGGGAATTCCACTCATGAGATGTACGCAAAAGGAAAGTAATTATTCCTTTTGTGTTAATAAAGTTATTGATTGATTATTGATTCCCAAGAGTTTTGTGCATAGGTATAAGTGGGATGTCCATTTAATGCTCGTATTTTCGGACCTGTTTGGATTTTTAGTTATTCTATCATTCGAATGCTGTATACGCGCCTAACTATCTTATCAGATGTCAAAATAGTTGTTACTAAATTCAGTTGCAAGATGTGACCTCGCATGGAAGAGTAACTAAAAAATTACATAAGTGTGTTGTTTCAGTTTATATCTAGCAGTGCGATATGTAGAAATAATAATAATAATAAGATAAGATATATATTCCACAACTTTCACACAACGCCATCTAGTCCCAAACTAAGCAGAGCTTGTGGTATGAGTACTAGACAACTGATAAACTTACATATATATTTCTAAATACATACATATTATAGATAAATTACACCCAGACAAAGAACAAATGATCGTGCTCATCACACAAACATTTGTCCTAGGTGGGAATCGAACCCACGACCTTGCGCACAGCAGTCAGGGCCACTGACCACTATACCAACGGGCCAATATTCCAAAATAAATAAATAAATAAAAAATAATAAAAAATATAAATAAATATTCCAGAAGTTGTTGTTTAATACTCTCTCGCTTTTGTTTTCAGGTAACCTAACCTAACCTTAGCAAACCTTTGCCAAAGTATTTTAATATGCCCGTTTCCATTTCGAAAACTACTTATAAAGCCGCAGCAAATATTTATTTTTGCTCGCAAAACCGCTCTCGACCAACTTTAAGAGCTTCGTGTGCGTAGTTCTTCGCAGAGATATTATGGTTCGCTTAGAACTATAAAATATTTGCTCACTTCAAAGAATTTTACTACCAACCACAAAAGTTTAACTTTGATGAATTGAAACTCAACCGCTCTCCGGTTAGCGTAGTAAAATTTGTTTGCAAAACAGACATTCATTGCAACATAAACGCAATTTCACTCTGTAGGGTCTTTGTCTTTGCGATACATTTGATTTTCAATACGTGGTCTTCCTTAAAATGTCCTAACAGTTGTTTGTCCGCAACAAAGTACTACAACTTGTAAAATATCCTCAACACTCTCTTACGCACGTACCACCCAGCATTCGACTTTGAATACAAATGACCTGATTTTTATTTCCGGTAAATTTTAAGGCATACAAACACTGTGCACTGGTTTATTAAACAAACTGTCCAAATGTGTGCCATGATAATACAAATAAATTATTTCCTCTTGTTACGCTGCAGCTGGAAGAAATGAGAATAATACTAATACTATTTGTAGAATAGTAAGGTGGAAGAAAACACATTTGCTACATAGCAAAACATTCCCGAGGATTTAGTAGATCCTTTTATTGTTGCGAAAAAAAAATCTGATAAGTACGGATGTAAGCATAATAGCAAAGCCCATTTCCTTATAGAAAACATATGTTTTTCCTGTTCCAAGTTTTCTTTTATTTTGCTTAGGTATTCGTAACTTCTCAGGACAAACACCAATGATAAATCTTTTCCAGTAAACTTACTTGTATCAGTGTTACAGTCATATTTATAGCTTTCCGTAGAGATACTAAAACTAACAGACGGTTTAAGTGTTTACCCTATTCCACAATTACTTTTTACCAGGAACTTGTTAAACATAAAAAAAAAAAAAAAAAAAAAAAAAAAAGGTATGTTTAGGAAGCAACTTTTATCCTCTGTACATGTCGATTTACCTAATCAGATCCTAACAGAAGTAAAATAGTACGAGATTAAGTATGTACACTACATGTATGAGTATGGTACACTACAGGCATTCATCATACACCATATACCTACACACACACATACACACACACACGCGCGCACGCACCAAGACACAGTCATTTAATACTCCCCATGCACACTTCTTAATACTGTATAATAATGTTAATCTTATAAAAAAAATATTTCCTACATGTTTGTTACTAGTGAATAAATTGTAAATCCGTAATTGGCTGTAAGATTAGATTTAAGTTACTATAAAACATTGTTTTAAGAGCTGTGGATTTTGTTATAAATAAATAAATAAATAAATAAATAAATAAATAAACTGCATTAGCATCGTCCAAGTACAGCAAAAATTAATGTTTATTGCACTAAAGGCAAGTGCTAAGCTCTTATGGATAGAACAAACTACGCTATTAAGGACCTCGTTCGATTTTCATTGGCACTTTGCCCCAGAGTGAGAATAGAAAACTTATTCTCGACTCACACAACCTTTGTGATAAAAAGTTTTTATATCTCTGTCGTTGTTAATATGTGAGAGAAGGATGGAATGTATTCGAAGTCTACTCGACGGGAGGAATGGAACAGGGTCGTAGTTGCATTTAGCTCATGTGATCGCGTTGCTGCTCGGTGCCTCGGTGTTTTATTGACTCAATCATGGTGATACTATGAGGTTGCTCCGTTGGACCCATGGGTAAAGTGCTAAGGCTCTATCCTGTTAGCGTACTTGTACATTTTTCTTACCAGTAAAGCGTGGAACAATGAGAGAACGATACATCAGACTGATTTTTCTACATAGGAGATTGTTTGTTCGAAAAATAAATTTGTTTCGTAAGTAGTGTCCAGAAAATACTGGTGAATTATCAAGACTTATCTTCAGAATGATCAAAATAAACCACAACATAAAATAATATTATCACAACGGGTACATATCCGAACGAATGTAATAGAGATTAAAATATTCGAAACCAAATTTCTTGGTGTCCGGCCATGTTTACAATCGGAACAAGACAAGACAAGATATTTCCGTCAACTTAATTGAAGTGACATGAGTTACTTTATTGATATTAAAATTTATTTATGAACACGGCGGCGAGTGATAAAGCACCATTTCACCGCCGGTGTGTTTGTTTGTCGACAGATTTCTGCGAATAAGTGTAATTAATTATGACCGATGTCGTCGTGGGATGCGCGCCTGCGCTCGCCTTTTGTTTTACACACCATTTGTAGAACAATGCAGCGCGTGCGACTTTTATCTCGCTACAAATAAACCAATCCTGTCGACTTTTTGCTGGTCTCGTTCGTGGTTCGCCTTTTGCCTCGAAATTTTATTAGGCCCTTACCGAAATGTTACTGGAGTGAAACGAATTTCACCAAGCGCAATATTCTGATCTGCAAAATGCGAATGTAATACAGTAAAAGCAAAGTCGAGGTTCCTCACATTTTACTCTTATTAAGTTTGGCATGCAACCTATGAAGCTGTGCGGACTCACTATAAGAGATAGGTATCTAACCTACATTGTTTCAAATATCGCGCCATTTCGATCTCGGGATTGACTCATTACTTTGTCTTTTTATTTGTAACTTTATTTATAGTGATGTTCTAATGGAAAGATCAAACGCACTCGGCAGTTAATTTTAATGTCTCGGTGTAAACGGGCAACGAGCCCCGTTAGATATAATTAGAGGGATCGGTAAAGCCTCGCCGTGCATTGCGCCGCCGCCAGTAGTATTTTGATCTCGTTGACATTTATTATGTCACCGACATCGGTACAAACTTACCTACCCAGTATGAATAAGTTACTATTTCCATCTTTAACGAGTGCGTTAACATTCACGCCAGAGGACGTGATATACGCGGGTCAATAAGATGAGACATAACGCTGTAGTAAAATGTAAATAATTATGATTGATTGAAACGCAATTGGACATTTAGCTTTGAATTTATATGAAAGCGGTATCTTGGCGGAATATTGCGGGAAATGATGTCAAAGGCGGCGTTGTAGAACCGCCAAACTTGTTTTATGTGTCAGGAAGGAAGGCGTGCTGTCAGCGGCGCCTCGCAAGGCGGCGAGGCGAGGCAGCGAGGCGGAGCGAGGGCGCAAGCTCTCATCAACTTTAACGAGCCATTACCGCCGCGCCGCCACGCTCCGCTCTACAAGGGGAATCGTGTAATTTTCGGAACTCGCATAACGTGTAATTATTTCAGGAGGGGGCGTCAATAACGTAACCGCAACACATTTATATGCGTCCAAACTCAAATTTTCATCGCAAAGGTAAAAGAGAACGCTGCATGTTTATGTATGAAACACCGTGAATTTTGATTAAACCGAGTTTCACATAAAATCCAACAATTTACATAAAATATACGGTTTCGAAAATGGATAATCTTGAACAGCGCAACGAAAATTCACAAATTTTCATTTTGCTCAAATCGTTAACGCAGAATAAAGTCGCATACGACGTCGTTATGAATAAGAATGGTTACTAATGAACCAATTTATGGAGACAACCGGCTGTCCGGTGAGTTATTATCGATACAAAAGCGAAGACAGTGTAAACGCTCACTGAAATGGAACGTAACAAGTCCACTGAAATAATTCATGGTGGATTCGACGCGGGCATTCACAGTTGCACCGCTGCGCGCCGTGGGCGAGTGCGCGCTTGTCTTGACTCGTCGACAGTTCTTGTTGCGACTACTGTGGTTATTTCTAAACCGTATCACGTCTCCGTCGACCGGATCGCCTCAACAGCCAACGCTTTGATGTCGCATTCTCTTTTTGCAAACCCCATTTCAGTATAGACTGAATGCTTTCGGGAAAGATGTCTAACGACCAACGTTTCGATCGCCGCATTCTTCATTTTGATATTTTGTTTTCTTTTCACTTCAGCTAATGTAATTGCCTCTCGATGCCAACTAAGAGCAGTTGGGTGACTTGTCAGATTTATTAGACCATGTCTAAGCTCAACAACTTTTATTAGGCCTTGCCATCAAAATGTCAACTTACTGTTTAGACTAGTGCAAGTAAGTTCAATACGAATTACTGGACTGTTTGTGTCGAGTTACATTTTCAGCAAGCTTAATACGACTGACATTAAAAAATTCTAAATGAACTGTTCATTTGAGAACTGGAACCCGATAAACGCAGTGAGGGGTTGTCAATGCAGTTTATTTTCAGCCTAGCCAGTGGTACAGATAATATAATGCCGTAAAACTCGGTCCTGTGTGGGCGAAGCGTAGATAACAGGCGGCTGCGACGTATCTCTTAAAGCGGTAATTTGTTAGAGCTCTTGGTACGACTCACTTGTGATAACGAATAAAAAGTTTAAGATCCCGAGAGTTCAAGGCGATGTTTCAATGCCATCGTTATGTTTAGATAGTGTGGATTTTATGTCCTCTCGCAAAGTAATTGGGATGATATTCGCTGTTGTGCAATGCGACAATGTAGTGAAGTCCCCACGAAGGAGCTCATAGCTTGCAGTTCCAAGGTTGATTGCTCGCACTTTACGCGACTGGTTTTGATAAATGTTTAGCTAAGATTTAAGCGCAGGTTTGGTTAGTTCAGACATAAATATTGAATCACAATGGTGTGCATATCATTCTAATTTTAACGTAAATGAAAGAATGATAAAATATTATAAAGGGAAAAATAAACGGAAACCCTTAATCAACTGCCAAATAGAAAACGAGTAAATGTAGCAATAACAAAGAAGTACGTCACGCGATGTGAGGAACAGTGACAGAAATGGACATCACTAGCAATGTTTTATGACGTCGTATGGGAATAAAAGGGGAAAAATACTTTCAAAACATTAAACGTAGGGCCATGAATGTCTTTAGACAAATTAAAAACCTGTGATTTATAACGGTAGCATTTTATTGCATGCAGTAGCATTTTACAAGCATTTTGGTAGAATGTTTTCAGCCCAAAAATATACAATGTGACGAAGCGTTGTGTTTACATTTTTTCCGACCGTTTATTAGTCATGCGACGAAATACGGATGTGTGAAGATTCGATGTATGGAAAAAGAAATCATAGTTTACCTTGAAAGGGATTCCCTTAACTAGTTGTTTAGAAACTCAGTAATATTGCATTACTTGATGATAAACGCTGGATGCTAGCAACAATAAATTGCATCCGTATCGTAATAAAATCTTAATCTAAATTAAACAAACGCCCGAAGCAAAGAGGTTGGTAGCGCTTTGTGCCACCAGTGTTGTCGGATTACAGCATCAATTTTATTTGAGTCCAAAATAAGGAAGTGTCGTAGTTGCTAGAGTTAAAACCGGTAAGTAACTTTGGTTATTGAAGAAGGCCATGAAGTACCATGAAGCATTTTTTTTTTTATTGTAAACTGTTATTTATTATTTACTTAAAATTGTAAGAAAAAAGCTTTCGGGATATGTTATTAACCATAAACTTTACAATCTCTCTAGATTATCGTGTGTTGTTTCCATGAAACCGCGTAAAGATTAATCTATGTTATGATACCCAGCATTTTTAGATTCGATAAAACGCGATCATTACACAAAAATGCGTCGATTTAAAGGTGTAATTTTACTTGATTATAATAACCGTATCGGGCTACGGGTAATCCACATAATGACGGCTTAGCAACAATTTACTATCATAGGGTTTATTAAAAGGCAATACAGTGTTTAATCTGTCATTAATTTAGTAAAATTACCGCCCTTATCATTTATAAGCGAGCCTTTGGGAATTTACGGTATAGTAGGTACAGAGGACAATTTAGTATATGTTAGCTTTTGGATTTTTCTTGAGTTTAATGATTTTGTAGATGACAATGCAATAAATGAGCCATAAATAAAAAAAAGCATACAGAAACATAAGCATAATATCACATAAGTATAACATTAAAATGAATAGTGAAAGTATATTACTTATCGGAATTATACTTGACATTATACTTTTGCCTCCCTTGAAAAATGGACAACACGGCAAGCAACGGTTACAATTTTATTTCTACACAGCAACTTATTTAATTACGGCCTTTAAAATGTACCATACTTATTTTGGGAGCTTCAAAAGAGTGTTCAGGTAGAGAACAGTTGTGATTCATTTGTTCCTGACTTCACTTCACGCTGTATTTATTCTTTCATGATCGTAGTCGTTGTTCCCGAGCTGCGGCTTACTCCGAAGTATAGTGTACTCTTTCACGGTCGGAGCAAATAATAAAGTTGTTAATATTTGCTTGGCAACACTAATGGAGCAAACTGGATCAATTAGGTGGAACAATCTGGAGCAATTTCAATAAAATGTGGCAATTGTTTCGGCAATATTGCTTCTAATTGTTCCACATATTCCATATCGCTCTATGTCGCTGATACGAATTGCCGAATATCCATAGGGCATGGAAATTCCAGTAAATTTTTATACTTATCTCGTTTGCACTTGTTTGTTTTGCGATTTTTACCGTCTCGCTTCCACGGGGAGTGCAAGACGGCGCGGCCATATTTATCGTCTGTTTCGTAATTAATGGGCTAACTTTATTCAAAAGTAATCCAAAATCAGTTCGAGACATTCTAGTAAAGTTTTTGAATAAAATATCATTTAATTCACGACAAAGTGAAGATTGCGTCCTTATTGCTAAAAACGACCGCATCCAGATACGCCTATTTCTTTTCTTTCTTTTTTGCTTTTGATTTGTAATAAAAAACCACCGCAGCAAGAACAATGTCGTCCATAGAGAACGAATAATTTACTGAATTGCTCGTGTAAGAAAGTATTGCCTAGTTGCTTAAAATTGCTCCTTATCGCTCAATATTGTTGTTGCAAAACATTTTGTAAAGTTGATGCTTGTTGCCATTCATTGCCCTAAATTGTTTGATGTAGTTGTGACGCCACAGTTGACGAATGTTGACCGGGATTGAGCAATTTTAGTTGCCCGTGTAAGCGCACCTTTAGAATCCATGCAAGTCGCCGAAACAATGAATAATAAACAATGTACCATGCTACCTGGGAATAAATATGCTATTTATGTGACATCAACAAAGCAAGGAATATTTTGCGAATATTAATTTCTTTTTTTATAATAAAATTTGTTTCCTATTCATAACGTTCAAGATCATATTATGTAACGTTCATGATTAACAATTTGTACTGATTGGTACATTTTAAAGCTTGTAATCAGTGGAATTCTTACCTAATAGGTTACTTTTAGGTAAGCGGGCTCCATCTTCGACCATCGAGGCTCGCGTTTGACCACTATCTCACTGATGGAAAGCGATGATGTGTTCGAAAATTAAGCACGCTTGCCTAGAAGTAACCTATTCACTCTTGACTTAAAGACCCCAATACCCCATTAAACACCCCCCCTATCAGGAAATACAGACTCTGAGAATTCCATTCCTTAGCTGTAGGCACAATGACAGTATTGCCAGAACATTTTGTGCGTAAGGGTGGGACGTCTACCATGTAACGAAGGCTCATCCATTCGTCTTGTAGTCCGATGATGGAACGGGCGTGTTCGTTTGTAGATAGGTATGTATGTAGAGTAGAAAACCATCTAAAACATAGTACAACATACGATTATTCACTTTACTAGTCAAACACGATTCCTTGTCTAGAATTTCAACGTAACGTGTTATTTGCTCTCCCCTTATACCTGATAGTACTTAACCTCTGTCGTGTACACTAGAGCTCTCTACGTAACAATTTAGTTTGATGATAATACTACGATCAAGTTACGGACAACCCTAGCTTCGATTAGGTAGAGGACATATTATCTAAGCGCAAGCGGATATTGGAGAAGCTTCGGGAGTATTCTCAAATCATCTTTTCTTAAATATTGTATTGAGTACCACAAATTCAAAAATAAATTAGTCGGTACGTCAATATCATCTTTCTGCTCAGTACGTAGGTACTGAGGGCTTATGCAAATTATTATTTTTATTTCTCTACTGATTACCTATATTCACACGCTACTATTCACTGATCCAATCACCAGTTAGATTTTTTCGATTAGCATAAAAATGACAAGTTGTGTGCTGTTTTACTCACGTGCATATTTTTCTAGTATCTCCATTGCAGACTCGATCGAATTTTTTATTCATAAGCACTTTGCGTGGTAAGGTGGCTAGCCCAAACTGCGAACATGTTTTGAATATTAGTGTTATTTACGTGCCAGTAAGTTAGCACTTTCTCGTGAAGAGGACTTGATGCAAACACTCATAAAACTTGAAAATTAATGTCCTTATTAAAAATATGCTTTATACATTTTTAAACTAGTATTTTTTTTTGTTTATCAAATATCTCATCAAAAGTACGATAATACCGCCACGCTGTCCTTTTGTTAATATAATATGGTCCTTACAGAGGAATCCTGTGAAAGACTAGGGGAGGAGAAGCCACGCTGTTACCCTGAATTCTGTAATTAAACGCCTCGTCTAATTGTGACCTTCGACCAGCTCGCTTCACACTCCGCTACACTTTCGGGATTAAGCTCTTTGTAACTAAATAGGTTTGCTTTATACCTAGGAGCAATTTAATGAAGCACTGGTACCTGACAGTGAAGGGTGAAATTGTACTGAGTACAAATGGCCAATCTCCTTCCAGTCGTTTAGACGAAATTTAGGGAAAATCATTATTGCGTACCATCTTTAGATTAAATTCACGTTTGAAATAGGTACCTCAATTTTTAGTAAAATTGAGGTACAGTGTAAAAAACAATGAAGTAATTTTAATGGGGTATATAATAGTCCTCCTAACCGATTTCGACCACGGCGGCCAATCTCATAATTGATTAGCCATCTGCGCAGGAGATATTACAGTGCACAAGCATGTGCACAGGTACAGCTGCCGACTTGGTGCCGACACCACTGGAGGAGAACAGGTGCAGGATCACCGGTTTAACGTGCCTTCGGAGCACGAGGGTTATGACACCACGAACTTCCAAACTCCGGGCTACTACTGAGAAATTTCTAACAGAAAATCCCAACAGCATTTTTGCGTGACCCGGGAATCGAAACCGAGACCATTTGCTCAGCAGACGCGCTTGCGTCCACTATGGCACCGAGGCAGTTAATGCATACTAATATACATTGGCATTCATTATCATATGAGATTACAGATACATTTAGATTTTTGTTTTTGGAAAATAGTCAGCTTGACAATTTAAAACAAGCAATGAGTCCGAGTATCATGTCAAAATAAAAGCTTATATGCGGTGGAATACTTTCATTCGTATTATGTAATTTAACTTCTGGTTGACTAGGAAAAGTCCTACACCCAATGGGTGCCTGACACAGAACGTCGCGTTGGTCTAAGTCCAGCTGTGAGCAAATCATTATCTGCTTAGCTTTTTCGCAACTATGTTGGGGTCAGCTTCCAGTGTAACCGTATGCAACTCAGTACTAGTTTTACACGGAGCGACTGCCTATCTGACTTCCACAACCCAGTGGCTAGTCTTAGTTCACCTGTAGGTGAATATTGGCTAGTAATAAAAACTTTTTTGCAATAAAATAAAACCGGTTCCATATAAAAACACTACAAAGCCAAAAATAATTTTAATATCGGAAGTCGGTGTTATTGGTTTTGTATTTTCTTTTTTTTCACACCGCCTTCCGAAATTAAAATTATTTTTGGCTTTGTAGTGTTTTTATATGGAAGTCGGTTTTATTTTTTTTGCAAAAAAGTTTTTATTTTCGCGCTTTTTAGTGGGTCAATTTGTAATTAATCTAGTTATAAAAGCCAAAATGTCAACTACAAAAAACTAAAAACGCGCGAACAAAAAACACAATATAGAGTAACCGAAAAGATCATCAATGTAAATATTTTTTTTAGACTTTTGTTGATTTTTCAGAAACGGCTTGTTCGATGTCGATAAAATTTTCATGGAACCATTTGGGAAGTATACCCTTTCCAACAAAAGAAGAATTTTTCAAATCAGTTGGCGAGCGACGGAGCTATGCCCGAACAAACATAAAAAAAAAAAAAAAAAAAACAAACATCCGAATTGAGAACCTCCTCCTTTTTCAGAAGTCGGTTAAAAATGTAGTCTTCTTCAGTACCCATTTAACTTCCTTTTTCGACCGTCGCCCTATACAACGTGTAACGGAAAGGGTATATACATACCAAGGGCACGGCTTCTTTGGGTGATATCAAACGACATTGGAAGGATTTTTTAATCCTATCTCCTTTCTCGCACCGACAAAAGAACACCGCCTTTACGCTAGGCTACTACAGTACTAGGCGCACAGAATTACGGAAGAGATTTATCATCATAGTTGCAAGTAACGTGGAAAGTTATTAACCTACGTAGTGCGGTGACACGATTGTTATGATTTCAATTTAAGAAACTTACGAAACCGAAAATTTGGTATCAATTTTTAGAATATTTTATTTTGAGTTGAAACCCTTCCAATATCGTTTGATATCATCCAAAGAAGCCGTGCCCTTGGTATGTATATACCCTTTCCGTTACACTTTGTATATAGGTATCGACGGACAGTTAACCTCAAACTATTTCAATAGCGAACATTAATTTCAGCCAACCTTTCTCCAATAAATAGAACAACAATAACGTTTCTAAAGAGGCGAATTCCTTAAGTCACCACTTACACATTATTACCATACAACCGGGAACGATTAAAGGATAGTATAGCCATGGAATGACGGCGTTTATGTAAATTGCTTCCGCTAGGATTTCACCAAGATTTATGCGTTAGCGTCAAGAACAATTAAATTTAGACCACAACTCGCGCTTCTGTATAAATTAACTCATTTAAGTTACGAGAACACAGACGCTTTCTGTTCCACTACAGTTTCTTGGAAATTGTAGTATTGTAGCGTGTTTTGTTTGTATTATTGTTCCATTTTAATGTCAGTATTAAATTGTGGACATTTTAAAAATAACCTTAAAATTAACCTTTTAAAAGGGACTGGATTTAGATTTAGAAAAACAAACGTGCACGTTTGGGTTTTAGGGATATATGAATTATGGAAACTCTAAAAATGATGTCTATTCCACAAGTTGTCATATACAAAAACCAGCAATATGCAATTTTTTCAAATCAATTTTCAACAATGGAAAGAAGTCAATATGTTCATAAATATACTGAAAGTATACAGTGGTCATAATTTTACAAAATAATCTTCATAAATTCTCCGTTACAGCATTCGCCATCGATAAAATGTATAATAACATCGACATTTACAGCATTCACTGTAAAATTCAGAGGAAAGTTGGCTAGTGAGGTGCACGTGCACCCAAGGGCTGCGAGAGTGACCAGTAATACCTGCCCGACAAGGGTTACCATATTTCTGGAATTGTCCTTGAATTCCAGGATTTTTAAGCTCCTCTCTGATTAGGGTTAGGTGCCTCAGGATTTGTTTATAAAATACATTGTAACTTACATTCAATTTAAATAAACTTTTACAAAATTGAAATCTTCTTTGAATACGAAATTATTTAACCAACAAATATTATATTATATGTAGTATAATAATAATATAATACAATATATTACACACTGATATTAATCTAAAGATGCAACTAATACATGCACATCAGTGTATCAATCGCTTACAGGTAAACACTGAGCGAGGAAAGTTCCTCGCTCAGTGCTAATTAATTCGCTTTTATACCACAGTGTCAAGAAACATCAGGACTAAGGATTTCTTCAGGGGATGAAAATTTTTCATATGGTAACCCTACTCCCAACTGTTTTTATTGGCGTTTGTATTAAGTTTTCATGTACGACTAATGGATTAGTGCAGTGAGAAGGGGAGTGCAGTAATAATCTGCTTTTTGTAGGCTCTATGGGAGATCCGTACCTACTGCGATTATTTTGATTGAGTATAATTTCGGATTTAATTAAGTTATTTGAAGTATTTTGAGTATTCTGCTTATGAATTCGTTTGTTATAGTCTTTACTTAATAGTAAACTACGGGTTTTCTTTTAAACGTTGCCTCACACTCGAAATTTCTTATGAATCGTGGGTGCCTTTTACACCAATAATACCCAAGCCCGAACTATCGATTAGCCGTGCAAATATATGTTGTGTGCACGAATCGAAACCGCGACACGCACTAAAAGAGTGGACTGTTTAACCACTGCGCCAACATAAATTCTATTAAATAAACCTTATTATTAATTCTCAGGGATAGAGACCTGGCGATTTGGAAAATAGAACTTAACTTTACTCAGACACCAAATTCCTCATGTGCAAGTCTAACCTGTAAGGTTGTACTTGATTGTACCTTAGAAAATGTAATTGTATTTTGTGAGGAGAAAATAAAGGCAGTATTATCATTAAAATTATACTACCAGGGTATATCCCGATGCATATTTAATGTTTCTATCAAAATATATTCAAATCAGATATAGGCTAGTAGGCAAGACGTCGCGTCGTAGTCCGCCGCACATTTGCAAGCTAAGCTTAATCTCGATCACCATCTTATGATAAATGTTCCCCCCATGGAAATGTACCAGAAACCAATACGTATTAACATAAATTATACTTACAGATTAATTTCAGCTCTTAACTTCCCTGCAATATTTGCATCCGTGATATATTAATAAGCAATGAGTTTGTTGAAAACAATATTATTTTGTGTTTATATTGCATACTAGCTTTTGCCCGCGACTTCGTTCGCTTGGGAGGTTTTTCTCACGTAAATCCCGATCCCGTAGGAATTTCGGGATTAAAACTATCCTATATCCGTCTCTTGGTTCTAAGCTACCTCCCTAACAATTTTCAGCCAAATCGATTCAGCCGTTCTTGAGTTATAAATAGTGTAACTAACACGACTTTCTTTTATATATATAGATATTTTTAAGATTTCCTATATAGGAAATCTTAAAAATAAGATTTCCTATATAAGAAATCTTAAAAATATCTATATAATCTTAGAAAATATTTTCTAGGAGGTTCTTACATAACAAAAATTAAGAACATTAGCGAATAATTTTGTTAGAAAGTGAATAATCATGCGTTGGAAATTCGTGTATATATCGTTTAACAGTAGAAAAAACAAACAGCATTCAATAAATCTAATATTCTATACTTATACAAGATATATGTTTGTAACAAAACAGCTGACTGGACCTGGCTGAAGTTTAGCACATTTAGGTATAGATGATTATAGGCTAGAATAGGCTACTTTTCACCTCGGCCAAATGTGTGCAAATTCACGTAAGCAAAATCGTGGCAACAGCGAGTTTTGTATAATATTTCGGGATCGCCAAGATGACGTCCGATGGCAGGTGCTGATTATCGAGGTCCGTATTCAAACTTGAGAGAGAAACACCGGATAATGTCTTGGTTTCAAATTTTTTACTTACGGCTCCGGGCAAAATTATATTATGCAAATGCAGCTACCTGGCCCGCTTTTAAACACACATTCCACCATCATATTATTTTGTCGTGGGTTTTGCAAATTACTAAATAATACATAGGTACAGTTGATTGATGAATCCCTCCTAAAGTGCCACACACGTTACGATTATCGACACAGTTTCTTCCGATTCCGATTTATCTATCCAAAATTTCATACTGCTCCGTTCAACTGTACAGTTTTATAAAATCGGACCAACTGTACAGTTTTTCTCACACACATATATATGTAGATTTTTTATTGCAGTTTTAACTGTACCGTTCAATCGTAACTATTTTTCGTAACGTGTATGGTAACCTTATGTAATCTACATTTTATTTTGTTTCGATTTCAATATCTGTTATTTTTGGAACATGTTTTGATTCCTGTAACTTTTGTCTCTATAAAAACAAGGAAAATTCGTCACTAAAAAAGGAAAAATAACAGCAAAATAGCCATGGACAATTTTTTTATTTTTTTCCCGACTAGAACATAATAATTCTTGTTGTATTCCGATGTCCTATTTTATACTTAAGCTTATTTTTTAAGTGTTTCGTCCGGCAGAATCAATGGTTTCTTATTCTTCTCTTTCTTTCTACCGTATTGATTCATGTCAATTTTTCATAACACGCTTGTATAATTTAATATACTAGGAAATCATTACCATAGTCAAATGCAAACTAAATTATTGTTTTGATTAATATTCTGCGCTATTGTTTGTGTCTACTGGACTGTGCATGTTGCACAAAGTCTCAAATGTATGCATTGTATGCGAGCTCAGAATCAATGCGAGCACATTATAGCCAGTTGAACTAAATCTGTCAGCTTGCAACCTATGGATAATATGGCCTGCCTACCCAATTCCACTGTGGATAGGATTACGTGCCTATGAATATCTTGTAGTTCATATTAACGTCGATGTTGGAAGGTTAACAATGCATATGTAGATATGTTTAAGTTTGGATTGAGATTAGTTGCTATTATCCTCTAATGTCTTCTTCTGGGAGGAGTGGAAGAGAGTGTCAGACTTCTACTGACTAAAAACCCACCCTGTTCCTTCACTGTCCTTACGTTCCGGGGCCGCGGTATCACATTTATATCTATTTCTGCCGACTCTAATTACCATCTATACAACGTCTAATTTATAGGGTATATACATACCAAGTGCACGGCTTCTTTGGATGATAACAAACGATATGGCAAGGGTTTTGTAATCCTATGTTTCTATGTGTGGAACTTATTAGAAATTTCAATACATTGATACCAGAGACCGAAATTTTTCAAATTAAGAAGAACGAAGAGAATTATCGTTTTATTGGCAAGTGACGTGGAAAGTGATGACTCTCATAGTGCTGTGACACGTTTGTTATTATTGGTATTCAAGAAACATACGAAACCAACAATTTGGGTTCAATTCTGTGAGTGATTTATTTTGAGCTGAAACTTTGCATAGAGACTCCATTCCAGATGTTGTCTTCAGTCCTTTTAGATAGATATGGGGTTTCCGTTACACGTTGTATAAACATTTTACTTTGATCATGGAAACTTAGTTAAAGTGAGCCAAAAAATAACAGTTTTATGTGAAGTGGCAGTTCACATAATAATCACTTGAATTAACTTTTCAAGGAGCCTTGAACATCGACGACGAGTTGCAAGTCTATCGGTTTTCTATCGGTTACATTTCGGGGAGTGCGCGATAGAATTATACAATCTAATTCCGCCAAGCCCGTTTCATCATTGGACTACGAGACAAACGGCGCGGCGGCGGTGATGCGCCATCGTTACATGGTAGACATCCCACCCATACGCACAAAACGTTTTAAATACTTTAATTGTGCGTATGGCTAAGGAGTGGAATTCGCTGCACGGAGTCTGTGTTTCCCGATAGCTATAACCTAGGGGTCTTTAAGTCAAGAGTGAATAGGTTACTTTTAGGTAAGCGTGCTCCATCTTCGACCACATCATCACTTACCATCAGATGACTCACCATAATAGTTTCGCGTTTGACCGACCGTCAAACGCGAAACTATTATCAATAAAAAAATTGAGTAGAGTAGATCTTTAGGCTATCTAACACCGTACATTCTTGCGTCGCAAACTTTCATCTGAAATGTTTTAAACTATGTACCTATAGGAATTAAAAACCAACCAAGTGAGCGTTTCGTTTCGTTTCGTTTTGTCTAAAGCTCCGTACTCACATACGGTTTTACTCGATCGAGCTATCATGTCGAGTAAAAACCATGACATAGGCTTTCGTCCACACATTCAGCATTAATCTATCGAGTGACGCGCACCGTTCAGTATTCACCGAACCGTTCGAGCCAAAACATGTCTGTTCAACAAAAGAGACGGTGGCTGCTACATTTAGCAAGTCTCGCAGTTCTTAATTATAAAAGAATTAAAAAAAATAAAAAGAAGAAACATAAAAGGAGGTACTAAAGATGGAGGGAGGGTTAAAGATTGGTTAGGTCGCCGCTCTGATTACAGCCACGTGAACTTGATTAAAGAGCTGTATCCCGAAGATTATAACAATACGCTCGACTCGAGCCACTTGTGGCGACGTACACACGCTTGAGTCAAGCTCGACGGCTCGCTTCGAGTAGGTGCGAAGGAAATTACTTTTATTTAATTCCATCGAGCCGGCTCGATGCGAGCCTTCGAGCTGTAAGTTTTGCGGTCCACACGATAATATTTACTCGTTTTGGAGTAAAACTATCGAGTAAAACCGTATGTGAGTACGGAGCTTAAGTCTTACTATTATAAATGCGAAAATTTGTAAAGATGGATGAAAAGACGTATGGATGTATAGATGTTTGTTACTCTTTCATGCAAAAACTACTGAACGGATCTGAATGAAATTTGGTAAGTAGATAGTTGACATCCTGGAATAACACATAGGCTGCATTTTGTACCGGAATTCCCACGGGATCGGGATTTACGCGGGAAAATCGCGGGCAAATGCTAGTCAATACATGACTACGAAGTCCAAGTTTATATGACACTTCGAATGCTAACCCGCGTTTTTTCTAAAAGCAACTCATATGCAAGTATACTTCCATTGCGCTGAGTGATCGTCGGGGTTGCGGGAACATTCTAGCGAAATACCGCCACCCCGGTATCTCATTAGAATATTCCTTTAATTATCCTTTGGAGATACGGAACTCTAAAAATGAGAATTATGAGGCAACATATACTTAACTTACATAACGTAAAATTCATCGTTTGTTCATACACTACTACGCGTTTTCATCTCTTGTATGCATTTTTGATGAGTGTTCTAGAAGGTACGTTATAGAAGCAACATTTTCATTGCTTTGCACGCATTTCGAAGAAGCATATTTTTTTTTACTGTGTGTGACGAACACACAGATAATAAAGTAATGCAAATAAAATATGCAACTTTAACACACAGTAATACAAAGAAGCATTTTGATTGCATACTTATCGTAGAATCGATCAAAACATCAAAAAAGCAATCAATCAATGCTCGATAGGGCATTATCAGGGAATGACCAAATTGACCTATATTTTCTAAGCTTTGTTTACTTATATTATCAAAATTTGGAAGGCCTCAACACAATGGCATTTTCGATAGTCGCTATTGAATATTATAGTGAATGGTTGAGCCTTCGAAAGTCAATATGCTGTTATGTCTATTTTTATATCTCTGATTTAGGTCCTTGTTAGTTTACGAGCATCCAAATTTTATTTGCCGAATTAAAATCTGTTATGGTGCTTAAACAGAGTCCAATGTTATAGTGTTGTGTGTGAGTGATCTCATAACAGATATGGTGATGAAGAAAACTGTATACGATAGAACTCGTATCATATCAACCTTTAGATAGATAGATATAACTGCTAGCTCCTTATCCTGTTTAATTATTATATAATTATCTCATTACGTTACTAAATAATACCTACCCACGTTACCTATTGTGATTTCTTACTTCCTAATTAAAAGCGGTGGAAGTAAGGCTATCTTCTTTAGATTAAATCAATAACATGTGTAATGAGAGATATCTTAACTAGATAGAATTAAATTGGTCGTATAGTTAAACAAAATAGTCACTAAAGTCAACATAAACAAAATTTTACTACCATACGTTCCGTAATACTCCTATTGCTGTTATTGAAATAGCAAATAAACCTATATTCTTAACGCTAAACAGAATTTCTCAGTAGAATTTTCCTTAAGTGTAGCTAACTATAAGGGATATCATTTGAATCGAATAGTCCTTTGTCCGTCCCGAAAATCTGCTGATAAAGGAAATTTCTTTCGGCACCAAAAAGGTAGCTATAAACGTAGCCGATACGTAAGCAAGACAGGAATAAATTGGACTCAAAGATTTATTGCCAAATGCTCTTAACCCGAAACCTTTCGCCCGGAGTATAAGTCGGTGTTATTCAGTTTTTCGTGCTCTGAATGTATCACATAAGGCCCACGATTGATAAATGATCGTACCAGGGTCCGAAAAGAAGCAATTTGCTACTCACTTAGCTAATCTCAGGTTACAAGATTACCCTGGATTATATTTGTAGGTAATTAACAGTATAATCGTAAAATAAATCTTTGTACCGACAAGTTGGTTTACAAGGTTTACGACTCTGTTGGAGGCTTGTAAGCCGCAGGTAACGACGTACTTCATTACTAAAGTGTATATTATTTATGTCACCTTTTAGCGTGTTTTATATCTCTGTTCCTACTATAAAGTTGTTGCGACACTACTATCGAATAAGGAGTTAAGGAAAAGCTCTCTAACTTTTATTGGATTATTCCTAGAATTGAATATATTCCTTAGGATAATAAAGCGACACTGACAACAGGAAACGTAGTTAATTGTGAACAATATACTAAATGAAAGATTGTTATCTGTATAAAGTTGCTATATTTCAGATTTCTGTTTCGGTTACAAACACAACTGTTTCTGAAAATATTTTGAATACAGATCAAATTGTTCGTTTCTTTCTTACGTTAGGTAGGTATGTGAAGTATTAAAAAGTTTGAAAGTTGGCGAAAATTTAGGTAATTACACTAGGGTTACATTTATTTCTAATACACAAATTTAATATAAATATCACAGTCAAAGATTATATAACTAATATTCTAGAAATTCCTAAAGGTATATGGCAGTGAAATGCAGGGCTTCGTTTTTTATCTACGTTTACAGTCAAAATTGTAACAACCTCAAGACGTGGATAGGTACTAAAGATTAGCTTATAAAAGAATACAGTGTTCACGAAAAGTTCACCAAAACTAGTCCTATGTACTGTGACTAGAATATAGATTAGGAATAAATTACGAGATACAAATATCAAAAGTTCGGTATCTACATTACAAGCACTACTATAGCTAATCTACAACGGTTATGATCTTGTCTGACGAATATTAAGTTATACATTATCTACCTACACCTAATACCATCTTAATTTTTCAGTTCCACGTTATGAACATCACTAACAACTGCAGAATATTTATTTTCACATAACTTATGCTTAAAATTTGAAAAGATAATGTTGATTATTGCTTTGATTTCCTCTTCCAACATTGTACACGTCTAAGTATTTGGAGTTCCATACACGGTCTTGTTTTCTGGACTCTGCGAAAAATGCATTAAATTGAAATTTTCGTACTGTCCATTATGATGTAAAACACTGATGAGGCATAGGGGTAAATTGTAAACAAGATCAATTTACCTCGTACGGCGGTGGCGGCAGTATATCACACAGATTTATTTGACAGCCCTGCTCCGACCTCGCTACATTCGAATGTCTACTCGTCTGAATGGGAATTTTGAAACTGTTCTCCCTTCCCAGCCAGTGCCACTGTGGATAGTCGTACTCTAAATCAGTGGCCGGACACACTTTGCTTTTATCTTGTCGACTTCTTGATCCGGACCTATTTGTATGACAAGAGGCACAGTCGTCCTCAAGAACATTGATATCATTATGTGCGTTCTCATGCCTCGGCTCTCTGTAGTCTTTAGTTGATCTGCTAGACGTGCTATGGCAACACGTCGAGCATTCCCCGTTTGAGTACTGTATACTTCCATTACACGACCTAACAATGCTATTGTTATGAGATCGCCTTTCTGGACAATTCCTCAAGTCTCCGATGTCGTTATTGTCCTGTGTGGAAAACGATTATTGTTACACATTTTGTCAAGTATTTGATATATGAGAGGATTAACGTATGCAAATTCGTTGGAATCTTATCTTGAGTCAACAATGGAGTTCTCGAAAAGCTTATCAAAGCCTACCTTGAAATTGAGTTCTGTGTAAATGGCGCTGGACGCGTAGGGTTCCGGTGGGCCGCGTCGTATTCTGTCTACACTTGAAGCGTCTAATCCTTGAATGGAATTCTGAGGCAGACTGTATTCTGGCTCGACACTTAGAATGCTCGTTGATTGCCCACCTGAGGATAACATTACATTCTATAGACGTTTCCATTAAAACGGCTTCAAAGTAGTAGGCGTTTTCTTGATAACAGATTTAAACATTTTGATAATACATCAATCCGAACACATTTTTATCGCATGACAAATCGCTATCTCAGTTATTTTGTCAGTATCAATATCAAAAGAATTTATATCGTGAGAAATATGTCAATGATGCTCCTAAAATAAACATTCGATTATCGGAAGAGATAACAAGCGATGCTCACCATGTAGAAGACTTTGGTGACAGCTGCTTACATCAAGAGTAGTATCGGTCGGGGCGGCAAATACCGGCCGCTCTCTCAACCAAATGGTGTCTTTATTCAATAAACACTGTTGAGCCGTCACAATTGACTGACCTACAATTCAGATCAATGTTTCAATTACACATACTTAAGATATGACAAATGTTTGTACACATGAACGTTTGTTAAAATTACCAGTAGATTTTTTCCTCTGAATATTGCTTCGGCGCTTGATATAGTAAATGCTGAACACGCCGATGGCAATTATGGAGAACAATGTTAGTCCTAGAGCTAGCAGCCATGTTTCTTGAAATATGTGCGTTATGTTCGAGTCTTTTGGTGGCTCCGTCCTAAGGAACAAAATAAATACATTTTAATTTCTCTTTTCTATTGTCTCCAAGAAACTGTCAACTGAAATTGAGTAGTAAACTAGAAACGACTAACTGTCCTCCAACCTACTTTAAATATCGTAAAAAGAACTTTTAGTGCCGAAATTAGCATACGATAATGAGGAATAGGTACTCGTTCTAGAAGCTTCGCATGAAATTATAACACTTTTAAAGGGGTCACAAATACTAATAAGATTTGTATACCTACCTACGTAGTTCGCTATTATCGAAGGTAATTTATGACAGATATAACAAACAACAATTTAAAACCGTTCTAACTATGAATATACTATATTTGAGACCTTCAGATATCATTTTTGGGCCGTCTGTTACAAGGAAAAGCCGGTACGATTTTTATTTCTTATGATAATTAACTTAGTCTAAGCTAAAAAAATGCCGTAACACTAAGATACAAATATCTATATTTAGTTCATAAATATTTACACACCTAAAGTAATGTTATAAAGAGAAAAAAATATTTTTTAATGTCTGTCCCAAAATCTAGACCGATTTTATTTTGATGAATCATCATAATCATCTCCTTAGTCTTTTCTCAACTATTTTTGGGTCGGCTTCGTCTAACTGGATGCAGCTTCCAAACTCCGGGCTACTAATAAGAAATTCCTTACAGAGAAACCCAATATCTATAATATTCAAACTGACTAATCCGCTATGAATTAAAAAAATAACGGTAATATTCCTCCAATTACACTTTTTTAGCCACAATATACCCAGTAAAGTAAAGTATTTTTGTAAGATAGCAATACATTTAACTAACTGTATTTAACTATATTATGTATATGTTAGTCTTGTAGTTACCTATAATTGTTTTTTACACTTACGTTTCATTCCCTTTTGCTTGTTATCGTATGAGTGTAATCAAATGTTGGTAACTCTAAATAATAAATAAAATAAAATAAATAAATATCACTTTTTGCTCGACCCGGGAATCGAACCCGAGACCTAATGCTCAGCAGTCGCGCTTGCCTTATTTATTTTGATGAATTACGATTCATTCACTCATCAAAATAAATACAGCAAGCGGGCCCTAATTTGTTAATAAAGGCAGTTAAAATGACACTTAATAGTAAGATCTACAGCAGCAATGAACCTAATGAACAAATCGCAAGCATCACTTACTGTACGTAGTGCCTCTGCGACTGTGTGGGTAGCATGTGTATGTGCGCGGGCGCACTGAACGGGCCGTGTCCGCGCCGCGTGACGGCGGCGGCGCGTGCGCTGTACCGCCCGCCGGCGCGCAGGGAGCTCGCCGCGGCCGCTCTGGTACGAGCACCCAGTGACATCTGACCAACTACACGACCCCCACTACTACCGCCCACGCGAATCTCGATCTGTGATGGAGGTTTCAGGATGTAGGAGGAGGTTATCAAGTCGACGCGTATATTTTTTTTTTAAGTGAAAACTTCTTTAGCATCGTTGTGATTTGAAAATTTATGAAACGAAAAAGAAAAAAAAAGAGACAGACACATAAATTCATAAGAAAAATAATTAATAGTTTAAAAAACCAGAAACACGCTTTTAAGACTAATGTAATGAGCAGAAATTAGAAATGTTTACTAGTAGGCAGTCCAAGGTTCCATCAGCCACCTTCCAATTCCATCGTCAGACCAGTTTGATGGTACCATAATATTGTATTGTCGTCTAGTCTACACATAATTGCCAAGTTTCATGATGATACAACAATTAGAAGTACGTTTAATTCAGATTCTTAGATTTTATTGCATATTTAAATCGTTACAGATCGACCTAATAATAAATCTATGGATTACGCGGTAATTCAAAAAGGTTAAGAAAACCGATAACAGATTTTATTTTGGTTTGTTATAACCTTGAAACCTGATCGTGTTCAAAGTCCATTACGTGGCCTTTCTCACAAGTGCAAACACGACTATGATATTATATTCTATCATGGAATGCCAGTGCCTATCTTCCGGCTTCATCATCAGACCTTGAAACCTAATCGTGGTCAAAGTCCATTACAAGACTTTTCTAAGAAATCCAAAACAACTATAATACGATTTTCCATCATGAAGTTCCAGTTCTTATCTTCCGGCTCCATCATCAGATCAGTTTGACAGTACCATATTATTGTATTGTCATCAAAACCACATACAACAGCCAATTTTCATTACGCTACGACCCTTGGAAGATGGTTAAATTAGTTACCTTAGATTTTATTACATAGTTAGTTACATACAGGTCGACCTAATAAAAGCGTGTTAAAAAAGGCCAACATTTTTGAAGCTTTCCCTTCTACCACGTGTGAATTGCACACATGTTTTTTTTTATGTATGATCACCGATTACTCGATGACGGCTGAACCGATTTGGAAAATACTTTTTTTGTTTGAGAGGGTATACTTCAAAATTGGTCCCATTGTCACCAAGTCAGGATCTAATAATGGGATCCTGGAGAAATCGAGGGAACTTTTCAAATATTATACATCTTAGTGATTTGAGTATTTTTATAGTAACTTGTGTAGTTGCATTAAAAAGCTTTTTTTTTAACACACTACTTCAATTTAAAAATACGAAGTAAAGCAATCAATCACCCTATAACAATTAGAAAACAGAGAACCATTGATTGGATATTTAAATACCTATCATAAAACTTTATCGAGCAAAACAATAATTATAATTAATTGAACAATAATTGGAAAACAGAACTTACCAAATACCCTGTGAGTTCACCGTTCCACGTGTTCACAGGTGGCGGTTCCCATCGTATCCAAGCCGACGTTGCATTTATAACACCCGCTGTAACGCTTTGGGGCGGCGCCGAGGGCACTAAAATAACACCAACACATAAAATATGCAACCACATCCAATAAACAAACGAAGAAAAGGTTTCTTATTGCCTTACCATCCTCATCCGTGAATCCAGTCATCAAATTTGAAGGCTTCCCAAGCAACATTTTGTAAAACGGCATCAGAAATATATCGTATTGTGTATACGCCATCAATCCCGTTAGGATATAACTCGATGATCCACTATTGTCAACGTTCATCAAAGACCCGTTCGAGCACAGGACGTCTGAATGTGCGGGATTCAGTAACGTAATTTCCTCATCAGTTGCATTGCGCCAATTTAATGTGGTTCCATTGTACCAAATTTTAACACCTTCCAGGTATTCATTGTAGTCGGTCAAAACCTAAAAATAAACATAAAAGTATAATTTGCACCACACAATGAATGGAACGATAAAAACTACAAAGTAATAACTTACATCCCAAACAACTTTTAAAGATGTTGAAGATAACGCCTCTACCCTTCTTAGAACTAACACATTTTGTTGCAAATATTTTCTCGCTTGAACTAGCTCATATTGCGTCATATGCGTCTCACGTTCATAATCTACGCCGTATTCACGATCCAAAGAAGGCTCTTTAAGTTCATTGTTTCCTTTTTTTAACACTTTAAGATAAGCCTCTTGCATAATACTGCCAGCTGCGTTGACAGCTGTGCAAATCACTCTCCCACTGTGTTCAGAACGCGCCCCGTCCAAATATAATAAGCTCGTATTGCTTTTTGTACACTCCGGGAAAAGTAAAGAATCTTGAATCCCCTCGAGAATCCAAAAGGTGGTCGGTGTAGGTAAACCTTTAGCTTCACATGGGATGGAAACCACATCGCCCTCCCATGCGGTCAGATTGGACGGTATTTGCGTGAAGTGCGGTAAGGCTGAAACAGATGGCCATATTAAAATAGAACGGACAGTTGTTGGAATTATTGATGCAATAAAATCGATCTAAATAGAGACAGAGCTTACAGTAAACGGTGAGTGTTGCGCTGGTGATACTGGTGCCGGCGTGGCTGTCGGCTCGGCACGAATACACGCCGGCGTCCGAGGCCGACACATGCTCCAGCCTTAATAGCCCTCGGATTATAGTGGCATGGGAAGGCAACGAGCCGTCCTCTTTGACCCATGTTATTTTTACGCTTGCATCATAACTCTAAAAGTAATTACGAAAGTGTTAGAACAAAATTATGGCATGACATAAATTGTATCCTAAAGGCTGTATGTTCATTATATTACCTGACAGTTAAACTCGACAGTTTGCCCAACCAAGGCGGTTACGTTGCTAGGCTTTACAACAAAGTGTGGTCGTCTTAAAACAATTAGTGCTGCGGCGCGCGATTGCCTTTCACCGGCTATGTTTGATGCTACACACCTAAACAGACCGCTGTCTGTCGGTAATGTTTCTAAGATCTTTAAATTTCCTGTATCTGTTACTGTTACCCTGAAAGGAAATATCTTTATCACTTAACGGTCCTAGACAAAATCCATACAATGTTTACAGAAATCCGTCGAACTCCTTCCGTTCGAAGAAGATCATTTCAGATTCATATGTACTGTACAAACGCTCTTACAATTCCCATGTACGTAGGAAAAAATTAATATAACACTGTGTCTTATGACTTTTACAGGGTTGGAAATGATTTTCTATCCATATTATAAATATTAATGATTCAATAGTATGAAGAGGTAAAATCTGTTTGTATGTTTATAAGTTAATCTTCAGGGGTGATCTCCGAAACTAATGATACAATTCCACAGGTCTTTTTATTGGTAGAAAGGTGCATTATTTGCGAGTGCTATAACATACTCGTATTTCAAAATCTACCCGGGAGAAGTCGCGGGCAAAATGCTATAATTATACTAATAATTTCTTACCTGCCATTAACTTCAACATCATACGGCTGTCCATCTTTGAGCCAGTGTACCGAAGGTTCTGGGACCCCTCGAGGAGGCGAACACTCTAACAATGCTGGTTCACCAGCTGCCACGTGAACATCTCTTGGCTCGGCTCTGAATTCGTCACGAAGAACTGGAAATGTAATCTCTGTTACAACAGGGCAAACGATAAACTGCTCGTAGAACCAGATTTCAGATACAAAGACATGGTGAAATTTATGCGTGGGGGAAATGTCACATTGTCTAGTAACACACCTGACAAGGTAAAGCTTTTGACTTCAGAACGACGGGTGCAAAGCAAAAAGTTAACTGCATTAAAAATATCAAGTACCAAAAATAACATGGCAAAAAATACAAATATCACCATACATTTCTGAACTTGGTGTATAAAATTTTACAGAGTCTTTAACTTATTTCAGAAGTAATAAAAATAATATACATATTTTGCAGTGTTTCCATTTACTGAAATAATATAAAACATAACTTTAAAAAACATAGATTTATAACATAACTTTTTTTTGGTTCGCATGTAGAGACGACCAAGTGATAGTTAACACAGTTGTCATATTTTTAAACACAATATACATTCAGACAACTGCAATATGTCGTAAATTAAACTTAATTAAATTAATTTATTAGAATAAATACTCGTGAATGCCTTATTAAATAATGAAGCAGCGATAAAAAATTACAGATTTGGTTTAAAAAAAAGCACTTACACGAACACTTTGCTAATATGCGCTCTCTTAAAAAGTATCTGTTTATAACTCGTTTTACTTTGCACCCGTCGAGAAGGTTTCAACTCATTAGATAATGTTTATTTCCTACCCTCCCTTAGTACAGTAAATAAAGCGTAGGTGGGTTAGTACTACTGAATATTGGAAACGAAAGCAGATTGATTTATAACTGTGGTTACGTTAGGCAGGTTTCACTCAACTGATTGAACTAACGCGAGAACAGAACCATTGATTTGCGTTCTACTAAACAACATTTATATTCCTCCTTATTGCTAGAGAATGCTTAACATGATTTGCAAAGGAATTATGAAGATTATTGTTACTAAGCTGGATAAAAAGGTACTCTATTGATTATATGCACACTGCCTAGCTAGGTAAGGCCTACTTTCATTATGTAACTTCAAAAGAACTATTAAAAATATTAAAAAGGGTGGGGTGACACAATGTGCGGCCTTATCGCTAACAGCGATCTATCAAAGACAAGCTTTCGATGGATTTAAAAAAAGACAAAGAGCGACAGCACTAGGTAGCAGTGGTGAAGGGTGAATTTTCATAAAAGGGAAGCCGGACCAAAAAATGCTTACCTTGCCCAAGTGTGATGCGTGAATTCCAGTAACTGTGGCCCTGTGGCTGACTTCGAAATCTTGTAACTTCGTAAATAATTATTTGTTTAATTGAAAATAATAGATTACTATTTATATATTCATATATAAAATAATAGACTAATATTTGCCATATTTCAAAAGGGAAGCCAGTAGGAATCGAGTTGTATGGAGCATTCGCCACTGCTAGGTAGGTAGTGTTTTGTTAATTCTTAAATAATGTAATTCACGTGTATTCCTGCATACTACTAACTTGAAACGTAAACCACACACACTATCGTTAGCACCATATACACCACTCATTAATCTCTCCAACAAAGGTTAAACAGTACTCCGACATACGACAAACATTTGTATGCAAATATTTTACCTCCCCCCTACCTGTTTCTTACTTCTTAGGCTACCTTTCCACTAGACATTAGTATTTAGTAAGCAGCGTAGGATTACGAACTACATTATTTTTCGGTCTACTATAGTACAGGACGATTTAACTAAGAATAGGATCGAGTTAGAGCCATATTGTGACGTGATGAGCAAAACAAGAATATTTATTAAAATATTGATTTAAAAATACTGAGCGAAAAATAATTTTCCTCTTTCCTTATTTCGGTAGTCAAACACGAGTGTATCATTAATAAAACGTTTTTTTTTTATTGTAACTTTAGGACTTTTGCGCCATGCGTCCTCACTAATTTCAGGCAAATTGGTGCCAACAATTCAAACAAAAGAGAAAAGTATGATTAAAAAAAAACGAATTATGACTTTAAATTTGATGTAGGACTTGGTTAAACAAAGTAACATAAACCGTTAATACTATATAAATAAGTTTCCTTTACAAATCGTAAATTTCAAGTGACATTTGACAGATAGAGGTCATTAACTTTCCTATTCTTATTTGAATCTTTGAATCACATAGTACTTTTTTGAGTTAAATATATTCGCCAAAATCTTGCATATTGATGACGTAACATTTAGATTTTGCCAAATTTAAACCCTATAACTTTATGCAAAGTCGCTTTATTGAATAGCTTAGCGCCAAAGCCGTGCTACCTCACACATTTATTGTGAACAAGCAGCTTTAAACTTAGGTTCATGTTCTAGGACTTACCGGCGACGTTAAGCGAGGCATTGTGACTGACAGCTTCGCCTGCCATGTTGCGTGCCACGCACCAGTATACACCTTCGTCGCTCTCCTTCTTACCCCGGTTCACCCTGTGAACATGAATCTCGTGAGCTGTCTTGATTGTACGTATGTGTTTGTTATGCCTGGATTCATGAGTAGGAAGTTTAAGATTGAAGAGGTTCTTTTCAGTAGTGGGTTTCTAAATGCCATCAACGTCAATTAGAAATTGAAACAATACAGGCGGTCTTTTAGAAACTTTCTACTATAGGCTTAAGGTAACGAGTAAGTTAGGTTTCTACTATTACTTACTACTAAATAATGGGGATGACATTTTCTTTACCGAAAAAAAGCTCCATACAATAAAAACAAAAATTAAAAACAAAAATGTAATTGTAAAAATGTGATGTAATTGATTTTGTAGTAGATTGTTAAACTGAACGGCAATCTTTTCACATACACTACAGCACACTTAAGGTCTATGTTGTGATACAGGCTTCTGATAAAACCCACGTCGTTGGCACTAGAACAAATGTTCTGATTTTTTACTAAAACACAAACAGCTACCAACGGTACACTTACCTGGTGCGGCAAAATAACTTGTTAGAGGCAGAGCCGCAAACAAAATTGAAATTCAACCTATTATTCAGATTAGGATCGTTACAAAACACTTTTTGATCACATACCGCTGTTTCATAATGTTATTGCTACGAAACTGGAGCAACGGAAGATACTTGCAGGAAAATGAAATTGGTATATTGTAGGTAGGCATGTTATTTTTATTAAGAAACTAGTCTATGTTGGTATAAAAAATCTATTACTGATGGCGATATCGGTGGATTGTACTTTATCTGGACCTCCGCTGATCGCCTAATGGCAAGGTGTCGGACTTGTGATCGTGAGGTCGCGGGATCGAAACCCACCCATTACACTATTGCCGTGAACCCACTCCAGACACAAGCATATTTCGCTTAGTTGGACAGGTTATCAAGATTGCTAGTAATGTGAATTCTATCCACATTGCTTGCCATATTATAAAAAAGACTAGTATTTGCGTGTTGCGCGAGGTGCAAGCACCTCGCGTGCTTGTGGTAAAAAAAAAATGGGGAGGTTGATGGGGGGGGGGGTTGCACAATTATTTCGACTAAAGCATTGCCCCTCTAAATGAATCTGAAAAAAAAATGTTCCAAGTCTCTTAATTTCCGAGATCCACCTAAAGGGGGTGAGAAGAGGAGCAAGGGGGGCGACTTTGAAAAAAGGGAGGGGGGAGAAGGGGGGTGAAAAGGGGAGGTTTGGCACTTTTCCCGTAGGTTTGAGAGTTACTTGTTTACGAATCTGTCAAAATATACTCACCTCCCCATCCACCATCTGAGAGAACAATTATGTCAATGAGTCAGTCAGTCAGTGAGTGGTAATTTAGCTTAATATAGTATAACTAGTATTTGCGTGTTGCGCGAGGTGCAAGCACCTCACGTGCTTGTGGTGAGAATCTGAAAAAAAAAAATGGGGGGGAGTGATGGGGGAGATGGGGGGGGGGTTTGCACAATTATTTCGACTAAAGCATTGCCCCTCTAAACGATTCTGAAAAAAAAAATGTTCCAATTCTCTTAATTTCCGAGATCCGCCTAAAGGGGGTGAGAAGGGAGGTAAGGGGGGCGACTTTGAAAAATGGTTTTTTCTTTACCGAGCCAGCTCGCGTGCTTGTGGAAAAAAAAATGGGGGGGGTGATGGGGGGGGTGCACAATTATTTCGACTAAAGCATTGCCCCCCTAAATGAATCTGAAAAAAAAAATTTCCAAGTCTCTTAATTTCCGAGATCCGCCTAAGGGGGGCAAGGGGGGCGACTTTGAAAAATGGTTTTTACTTTACCGAGCCTCCTCTATACGAATCCGTAAAAAAAAATACGGGTTCTCGTAGTTTCCGAGATACGATAGGGAGGGGGGAGAAGGGGGGTGAAAAGGGGAGGTTTGGCACTTTTCCCGTAGGTTTGAGAGTTACTTGTTTACAAATCTGTCAAAATATACCCACCTCCCCATCCACCATCTGGGAGAACAATTATGTCAATGAGTAAGTGAGTCAGTCAGTCAGTGGTAATTTAGCTTTATATAGTATACCTTAAAAAGAGCAGTCCGTCTTCCAACAACACTCTGTGTCCATCCTCAGCTTGCGGTAAAGGATTTCCATCTTTATACCATAGCACATAAGGCTTAGGTCTGCCTTCCACCACACATCTCAATGTCGCAGGCTCACTGCGTCCCGACACTGTGTTTGATGGGTGCTCCTTGATGCGGGGCGCTCTGTTCTGTGCTGCAGAGAATGAAAAGAAATTCATATTTATTTATTAGGTATGACACATTACATTTATTACATTAATACTAATATTATACTCTGTACGCCTTAATTGTCATGTGCATTAATTCTTTTGTTATTAAGCTTGTTTTAAATTGTGCAATTTATAAAGCGGAAAAGTTTGTTTGGTTGTATGAACGCGCTAATCTTCGAAAGTATTGGATGGATTTGGATATTTGTTATGAAAGTAAAGAAGCGAGTACTAGTGGTAACATAAAATAACACTTTAAACTAAAACACATACAATGGGATGCCTTAACACATTAGGCAGTCTCTACCAGGCTTCCTAATAAGCCGATGGTACGCAATCAGACACAAACAGAAAGAGATCCCCGCTAACTTTCAAACAACGGAGTGCCACCGAGAAATCATTCATGGAAAATCCCATATTAATATATTATACAAGGATGCCCCACTTACGGTCACATTCATGTTTGTGAATTGTGACCGCGATACCAACAACGGAGAATTTACTAACTTGAAATAACATTTTGCGATAAAAAACTAGATAACCTTAAAAGAACTTAACACAAGTTAGCGGTTATAAATACTCAACGCTTACAAGTCAGGAATAAAAGTTCCTACGATGATAACCGCAAATAAAATTATTGTGCATGATATTGAAAATATTGTTTTATATATAAACTATGAAGCAATGACATCCGTATGACCCATTTGCCATGTGGTTAACATTAGGTGCACCACATGTAATATTGTATTGAAACATCTGCTTATCTATGTATGTTGGACCATAATTATGCAAAAAGTATATTGTGCTGTAACTGCTGACATCAGCTATCAACATCTGCTGATAGTCTTGATGAAAGGATTAAGTAATATAGAATTATCAATGACGTATTATAAATAGACGCGTCATATTCCCACAAAGCACCTCTCAAAAACGGCACGAAACACACACTTAGAAAATTACTATCTAATACGTGTAAAGAAAGGGAAAGAAAATAAATGCCATCTTTAGGTACACCTGATGTTAGAGAGAGATGAATATACATCTTTAGTTACGTTCCGATGAAACACTGCATGCTTATTGGTCAAGCGTATATGTGACGTAACAATCAGAGGCATGTGGGGAAAGAAGGACACTTGATTTTTGTATAAAATAGTATTTTTAATTTATAAATATTAATGTAATATTTCACAACAGTAGTTATTTTTAAGGTGCAGTTATATAATGTTGTATATTATATAACTGCTGTATGGAACTTTTTAAATAAATTGTAACAAGTTATGTTTTTTTTTGATGTTATACTTAACATGTTATAGGAAAATGTTACAAACTGTTATGAAATGTTATCGCGTTACACAAGGTTATAAACCACTAGCGACCCGCCCCGGCTTCGCACGGGTGCAATGTTTATATTAAATATACTATAGAATATCTTTATATACATCGTTGACAGCCTTTTTGTCATTCGACATACATGTTCCCTTTAGTAGTTACTCTTGAAAGTGCGACACATACATAATTTACCATGGGAAAAACATTCAACGCTCAAATCTAAGCAACATAGGCGTGCCGTGCCTCCACCGGCACCGCGCGGCAACCGCTATGTCCTTGCATTTTAAATCTGTAATATCTTCGAAACTATTTATTTAAATTATATTCTATAAAGGGCAATATTGATTTATATTAAATGCACAATGTATTTATGGTACTTAATTGGATAAGGATTAATGCTGTATTGTTAAAATCGCTTCGTAAAACATGCTCGTATTTCTCGTAAAAAGTAAAGGATAAAAAATGGTTGTTGTGGGTTATCTATAAGAGATAGATAGATTCCATCGAAGACTTTTTTTGTTGACCTTTTTAAGGTGTACAATACTGTAGTATATTATTTTGATCTATCTCATAGGGGGCAGCCAGCGTTTGCAAATCAAGCTCAAAAAAATGTTTTTATTTGCAACATCACATTAGAAACCTCAAAAATTATCAGTGTTTCTCAACTATATTATGCATGTTATATACTTAAAAACCTTCCTATTGAATTACTCTTTTTATTGAAAGAAACTGTATCAAAATCCGTTGCGTAGTTTTAAAGATTTAAGCATACATAGGGACAGACACAGGGAAGCAACTTTGCTTTATACTATGTTAAGATAATACAACGTGTAATTTAAAGTACAAGTACATACCAAGTGCATGGCTTCTTTGGATGATAACAAACGATATGGCAAGGGTTTTGTAATCCTATGTCTATGTGTGTAGAACTTATTACAAATTCCAATACACTGATACCAGAGACCGAATTTTTCAAATTAAGAAGAATGTAAAGAATTATCGTGTTATTGGCAAATGACGTGAAAAGTTATTGACCCTCGTAGTACTGTGACACGTTTGTTATGATTGGTATTCAAGAAATATATGAAACCAATAATTTGGTATCAATTCTTTGAGTCAGTTATTTTGTGCTGAAACTGTGCATAGGGACTCCATACCAGATGTTGTCTTCAGCCCTTTTGGATAGATATGGGGTTTCCGTTACACGTTGTATAATTGCTGTGTGGGAGCACCTTTGAGTAATTATTATAAAACAAACATTAAAAACCTTAATCTTAAATTAAAGATTAACTAAAAAATGGGGTGGACTGTACCGGCAATCTAAAATGTAAATAAACACTATAGTTAGTATAAATAACATAGAATATGATAAAAATATTATATTCATTCAATATAATAATTACCAACACAAAAAATCTGGTATAATAGTTCCCCAATCTCCCCTAACGTCACGTGGCTGACTTCATTCATACGCTAGCCGCCATTAGCCGTGTTGCAAATTAAAATAAAAAATGTATTTCTGTTGATATTTACCTATGAAATGACACATTTTGGCCTCTCACGGAAGCAGTATAATTAGTACAACGTTTGAAAACATACAAAGGCATGTTTTTTTCCTAATTTTCTTTTAAAACACATTTTTTCTTAAGATGTGTAGTGTCGCGTTCGCGACACAGGTTTGTGCGTAACTAAACAGACACGAGGCACTTACCTTGATTTCAACTTGCCATTTCAGAGCGTGGACAACGCATCTATAGTTATTATATCGTTGAGAATTATCAGATCAAAAATTAATTTGTTATGGCATAAGCGTGTGATATGCTTGACGAATTGAATTTCATCAATTTTTTTTAAATAAACATATGAAAACTACCACTTCTTATGCTTGTCACACTTACATAAAAGCTTTCATTTATTTCAAGTGTTGCAGTCTCTTAAGGATTGATATAAACAAGTGTATTTCAGGCCATAGTTTCAACTCACTCCATGCCAAATTTCTCCAAAATTTGTTAAGCGATTTAGCCGTGATAGCGTAACAGAGAGTTGTCAAACTTCCACATGTACAATATTAATAGATCTTACTATGCATACTTATAATATAATTATGGATGAACACAAACGTGACCAAACGTTTTAATAATAAGGGAAAAATTACGTGTCCTTCCCTTATTATTAAAAAGTATGGACACGTTTTATAGCAGTTATTATTTACGTGAACCGTAAATCTATCTGATTTCGCCTCCAAGAGCTCGAATTAATTAAGAGTTAAAGACCATGAGATTCACAAGTCAACAAGGAGTTAATAGCTTATTGGTTTCTCCTACATATCTCCATAGCTGAATGTTTACTGTCATATCTTATCAAGCGATAACTGGACATAGAAGGGACTCTCAATGGCCTCAACAATGATAAGAAAGAAAGCCTGTTAAATAAATGTCTAGAAAGCCTATGCTTCACGCCAGAAGTTCAAGTAGCTGTACCTATGTCCAAATTTCTTCAAAATCCGTTCAACGGTTCAGCCGTAATAGCGTAACAGACAGTAATCAAACTTCCGCATGTATAATATGCAATAGCGTTCTGAAAGTTTTTGCGGAAAGACTAGAAGGGCCTACAATGGATAGGTTTATCAAACTACACGTTAGACATAGGGCTTGATAAACCTTCCTCTGATTGTGATTGTGAGTTTTTATTTTTATTTTATTTTGTTTTTGTTTTGTTACCTTATAATTGTCTGTGTATGCCTAATTGTTTCTTACTAACATAGTTATTAAGTAAATTGTTTGACTAACACTATGGGCCTTAGATGCCTGAAAATAAAAGATTTTTATTTTTATTATTTATTTATTATAATATTAGAAGGTATTACTATGCTTATAATACATATTTATTATATGAACAAGCGTGACCATAAGTTTTAAAACTTACGGGAAGTCAACAAGGAGTTAATAGCTTATTGGTTTCTCCTAAATTTCCCCATAGCTGAATGTTTACTGTCATATCTTATCAAGCGATAACAATCAATAACTGGACATAAAGGGGAGTCCCAATGACCTCAACAATTTGATTACAGCAGGGATATTGCTGTGACCGATCAGTGATAGAAAAATAGTTCTGTGTTATTGACGAAGTTTGAGCACTGTATGAAACAGCGGAGTAATAAAAAGATAAGATCTATTTTATTGATATGGTGTTATTACATTTTCTTAAGCAACGCTCTACCGAATAAGTTATCAAATACCTCTTTATATTAAGTATTGCAGAGTAGTAGCGTTTTCCCGCGTTTTCGCATTCTTCTACGAGAATAAATGGCATATAATACAGTGTGATTGTATAACCCACTATCAGAAGAAGTGTTTTCGGAAACGGAAAAATAAATCAAGAGTTTTGAAGTCTGAAAAAAATATAGTTTAGATCATGTTTTACATGAAAAATGTAAAGAATGTATAGAAAGACTTACGAATGAAGCTCATTTCAAAGCATGAAGCAAACCAAAACCGCACTGTGTAATCTAAGCTAGCTTCTCTTAGCTAAATTTCAGTATCCATTAAGCTAAAGTAAGCTAAAACGTAGTCTGACTTATCTCGTTAGATCACAACCTTAACTAATAATGTCGTACTCTAAAACCATAAATTAATAATGTATGTTGTTCCACACATGTTTGAGGTTTTTTAAGCTTTTAAAACACAAACGGTCCTTGTACTTATGTTTAATTTTATCACGTTAAATTGTAAACACATTGTTGTAACTATTAAAATTATATGATTCATTTCAATATTTATGTCAGTGACTTAAACGTTTATGTATGAATGATGACTAAAAATAAATGAAACCTTAATGTAGTTGATTTAAAACAGTTGTTTTGTGATTTCTTTAGTGCAGACATTTTATTATTTTTTGTATAAATATAACCAAACGCTATTCGTCGGGTAGCACAAAGCGTAAGAACGGTTGAACTAATATTTTTAAAGACCAGGTTACTTTATTACGAAGATATCGACAGATTAAGGAGAAAAAAATCACTAGCTATAATGTAAGTATACATATGGGTTATGGGTTAGAGTTAGTAGATTCCCAATAGATTCTACCTTACGGTGTGCTAAATATATCTACAATTTTAATATGTCTAAATCAAATTTTAAAATAAATAATTAAATACTTATTCAGCATCATTATTTTAATTAATTCAATTTGGCCCAACACAATAATGGCAATAACACAATAATTAGGTATTAGGTATTCTAGATATTTTCACATATCATTAAGGTTTAATACAGTGTAATAAAAAACCGGTATTATGCCAATAAATAATTTTAGTTTGATTTCAAATGTTGTTAGATTCATAATTACATAATTAGTTAAAATCGGCTTTTTAATTATTTTGTACTTACAAAGAAATGAATTTACTTCAAATGATTCTCAACATGAATCATTTAAATTTCTTCTCGAACTCAGTTCAGTTTTTTTTGTTTGGTGCACTTGATAAAAACTTGATCTCTGGCTTAAAATAAACCACTTCACTTTTCGTGGGAATCGTAACATACCATAACATCACAACATTTTGTGATGTGATAGCTAATATTTAAAGGATCTAGTCTTTATCTCTCAAATTAAACGAAGATTGTAACGATATAAATGGATTTATTTTAAAACTAGTGTTCAGTTCAACCGCCAAATCAAGACTGAATACATTTTAATATATTTTACCTGTCTTACAAAGTGTTGTCATACTTAACTCTTGATTCGATACAATTAAATAATCGATTTAATATTCGACTAAAATTACAATAATAACTATTTTAATTTGCTTTTACTTTAGATACAAATATATTGTAATCATGGTTACATACTAGTTAGGCTATTATCAAAATACCCTTATCTTGGCTAATTAACCTTACAGCTCGGCCATCCTGTGTAAGTGAGTCCTCTCACTTGGTTGGTATAGATCACAATAAAAAAAAACTAAACAAAGGTAATAACTTGATTATCAATACATACATACTTCTTCAACTAATTTCAACAAAGGTAAATTCTTTACTTTACCATTCAACTAATATCCAATAATTCAAAATCTCATCACAATCAAAATTTTAAGTGTCTTTATATTCATGTTAAAACTAAGTCTCAATTTCAGCTTATCATTTTTATCTAAGTCACAGTCTTTATCAAAATTCAAATTCATAAATCAAGATCAGCATTCTCATTCTTTGTTTCTTGCACAATCTGTCACGATCTTTGGTCATCTGTGCGGCACCGTTATCTTGGTACCATTCATAATCTGCACTGACCTCTATGACAAATTGTGCTCTCATCGTATAATCTTACTCACTATCTTGCAATCATAATACGTGCGACATAGATTTCTCAATGCCATTCATTATCTGCACTGATTGCTCATGTATAGATATATATCCTTAATAATGACACGCAATTCTTACTCATTTCCATCAGGGAAGTTGATTAACCCAGAATATCATTTTTATCAACAAAATTGAATAATCTTATTGAGCCTACCTACTATGTAGAGTAATAGATCACTCTCTGTCCACCTCTATTTCTGTACCCTCACTCTGATCACTGTCAGTACTCTCACTGGCGTAACCTTTAAAATTCATCCAAGGATGGATTTTGTCTAGCGCGACAACATTTTCATACCTCTTGTTACCCTTTCTTGTTAATGGAGTGTCTTCGACGAGAAATCTGTCATTAGGTAATATTTTGAGGATTCGATAGGGGCCTTGAAATTTGGGGATGAGCTTATGTGATTTCCCTACATGATCTTTGTCTATAACTGTCCTCTCTATTCTGACTAAATCACCTACATTATATTTTGTCCGACTCTTCCTATGCTTATCAAACTGCTTTTTAACATAATCCTGTTGTTTTTCTATCCTTTCCCTAGCATTCGATCTCAGTTTTAGTAACGCATCACCCTCGATTCGTTCAGTTGTTTCGGAAATTACGTCACTCAATACGTTTTCCGACGCATTCGTCAATCTACAACCGAACAACAGCTCAGAGGGACTTTTCCCGGTTGTCTTATTTACAGTAGTATTAATACCTAATTGTACGTCGCCTATGTATTCGTCCCATAAGTTGTCATTTCCGTCATGACATTTTGTACTTAGAGCATCAGTTATGGTTCGGTTAAACCTTTCGACCTGTCCATTCGCTCTTGGAGTGGCTACTGCATTCAAGATGTGCTTTATTTTTAATTGGTCCATAAAACGCTTAAATTTTGCACTTGTGAAACAAGAGCCACGATCTGTTATAAGACGAGAAGGAACGCCGAAATAACTAAAATGTTCCTTAAATGCCTTGATTGCCGTAGTCGTCTTAGTATCTCTAACAGCTCGTATATTAATAAATTTTGTAAAGGCGTCTATAATAACAAGCAAATACATGTTGCCTCTCCTAGAGCGAATGAATGGGCCCAGGTGATCAGCATGGAGTGTATGGAATGGTTTCTCTATCTTAGGTATTGGGTGAAGCACTCCCTCTTTGGGGCCACCAGGTGCCTTATGATGCGCACATTCCAAACAAGCTGAGACATATTTCTTAGTGAAGCGTCGCATCTTTGGAAACCAAAATATGCTTCTGATACGACTCAACGTTTTTTCGAAGCCAAAATGACCCACCTCATCATGGTTCATGCGCAGCACTTGCCATCTACACCCCCTCGGAACTACCCATCGCAATCCTTCATCTAAAATTTTATATATATAACCACCTTTTAACATATAATTCTTTCGTACGTCAGCTACAAACTTAGTCTGGTCGTCTTCTAAGATGTCTTTTATACGTTTTATTTCGCTATCATCACCCTGTACTGTAGCGACCCAGTCACGAACGTCTACGTGCAGAACATCAAAAACATGCTCCGTATCCACATCTGATGGGTCACTCACAGGGGCACGACTGAGAGCATCTACGTGAGCCATACGCGAGCCCGGCCTGTACTCAATTTCGCAGTCATATTCCTGAAACTGGATCCACCAGCGAGAAATTCGTGGTACAAGGTCCCTCTTAGTTAAGGTAGTACGGAGCGCGTTACAATCGGTGACTATTTTAAATCTTAGTCCTAGTAAATAGACTCGGAAACGATTTAAAGATGCGACTACCGCTAAAGTTTCCAACTCAAAAGAGTGAAATTTTTGCTCGTCTACCGTAGTTTTTCGACTGTAATATGCTACTGGCCTGAGTAAGCCGTCAGTACCTCGCTGTAGGAGAATTCCTGCAATACCTAGCTTCGACGCGTCTGTATGAATTTCGGTCTCTAAATGGGGATCGTATAAAGCTAATATAGGGCGTTCGACTAATTTTGCCTTTAAAACTCTAAATGACTCCGCCTCCTCCGCTGTCCATTTCCATTCAAATTTAGACTTTAACAGGTCTGTTAGTGGACGGGCAATAAGGGCGAAGTCCTTTACGAACCTCCGGAAAAAGCTAGTTAGACCGACAAATCGTCTGATATCATGAACGTTCCGCGGAATTGGGAAGTTTTCTATAGCTAATGTTTTGCGCTTCCCTGGACGTATCCCTTCGCCACTAACATGAAATCCTAGGAACTCTAGCTCAGTACAGAAAAAACTACATTTTTTTACTTTAAGCGTAAGACCTGCGCCTTTTACGATTTGTAGTACCTCCTCTAGCCGTCTCATTCCCTGATCAAAAGATCGCGAAGGAATCAATACGTCATCCATATAAACGATTGTATAACCGACTTTAGACAGTATTTTACTCATTGCTCGTTGAAAAACCGAAGGAGCATTTGCTAACCCAAAAGGCATGCGTTTAAACTGATACTGCCCATCAGGAGTAACAAACGCGGTCTTGTCTTGAGATTTTGCCTCCACTGGGATTTGGTAGTAGCCAGATGCAAGGTCTAAACTTACGAATAAAGAATTACCAGCTAGCCTGTCAAGTTGGTCATCAATTAAAGGTAACGGATAGTGTTCCTTTTTTGTTTTATTATTTAATGCACGATAATCAACACATAGTCTGCTTTCACCAGTCTTTTTCTTTACCAGTAAGACTGGGCTAGCGTAAGGCGAGTTTGACTCACATACTATGCCTGCATCGATCATTTCCTTTATCATAGATTGAACCTGTCTACGCTCTGGAAAGGAGAGCCTATACGGGCGATAAACTACTGGTTGCGAGTCACTTAATTTAATTTCCATTTGAACTACATTAGTCAATCCCAGGTCTTTTAGATTATCCGAGAAACACGTTTCATACTTTTTGAGCAACTCTTTTAATTGGTTAACCTCATATTCATTAAGCTGTTTGCCATAATTGAAAGCAGACTTAGTCTCAGCATTTTCAAAATTTAATAAATTGATATTCAAGTTATTCCTAGTACAAAGGACTCGTGTAATGAGCGTATCCTTATTTAAACAAACCGCACTGTCACTAAAGTTTTGCACCAGTATCCTAACCTCTCCGTTTTCTATTTCATATTCACCAGGCATCAAATAATATTCATTCTGTGACATGCTGCGTAAGGAACCACTAACGTGAACTATACCCGAATATTTGTTTTTAGAAAAACATGGTAATGGATACATTTCTTTAGGAGGAATTACAATATTGGATGTCAAATGTAATTCTAATTTAACTGATTGATCACGAGTAAATATCAATGAATGTGTAGTTTTCGTTATGACTATACCTGGTTTCTCTGTGAAACTGTGCCCAATTAAAACTGAATATTTAATAACGCTATCGTCAACGATGTACGCTTTGACCTCCTCTACAATACCTTGAATTTCAATAATGACGTTTGATACGCCCACTGGTATTACTATACTCTCACCTATACCTCTCATAGTCGGTAAGTTGCTAACAGTCCACGTGATTCCCCTCTTAACAGCCTCACTGTAACGAATCAGCGTACATTGGCTACCCAAATCTACGTAGCCTTGAACGACTTCACCGTTGAGATTTAGATTCATTAAATATTTAGTATCATTAGTATTATTTGTTTCAATACGCATCACGTCTTTTTCTTTGGGTTTATCAATTTTATTAGCTGAGTCAGAGGGTAATCTGGGACAGTTAATTGACAAATGACCTAATTTGGTACAAACATTACACTTCAATATCTTTTTTGTGCATTTAGAACTGAAATGCCCAGGTTCATTGCAGTTAAAGCATACAATTGACGCAATATTGTTTGACTTCGAAGTCTTAGTTTCGCTGCCATTACCTATCTGCTTAGAACTATTACTAGATAGTAAAGGGGTAGTGTTGCTACGTTTCTCAAAATTTACCCTTGACCTATCTGGTTCGCGAAGATGTTGCTTGATTGATTGAAAATATGTGAGAACCTGCTCCGGCTTCTGACATTTTACTGCTTTCGCGCCTAATCTCAATGACCGATCCTCAATCCCATATAATAGGCAATCTACCGCACGTTTACCAAATATTTCGCATCGATTTAGTAGATTAATTTTTTCATAATAATAATGTTCTAACGAATCATTAAATTTTGCACGTTTCGACAACATTTCGGTTAGTAATTCAGCATAGTCTTCACTACTCGGAAATGATTGCTCCAGTTTGCCCTTCCACTCAGACCATGAATACGACATCGATGGAAGAGCCTGGTACCACGTTTTGGCAATCCCTGATAGTTTAGGCAGTGCGTAGTGTATTATTTGATCGTCACCCCAACCATAGAGTCTAGCACATTCCTCAACTTTATTTATCCACATTACTATAGTCTGGCTCTTTACCATAGGGTCAAAATCGGGAATCACATTTCCTAGCATAGGAAATTTATTACCCTGAGATCGATTTTTGGTTAAAGCTTCCACTAAAGTTGTAAAGAATGCTTGCGTGTCATTATTAAAAACATTAGCATTACTCACGTGACCAGGAAGTGGGGGTGTGTGTCGCTCGATGCTGGATTCTGGGCGTCTGCTGCGGCTTCGCCTACTGCGTCTCCCATCCAAGCCTCGACTGGACCGACGCTGCTCGTAGCTGCTGCTCCGACTGCGATATCCATCACGGCTGCAACTCCGGTTCAGCCGGTGACGGCGCCTCGTACTCTGCTCACGGGATCTGCGGCCTCCACTACGACGAGATCCATCACGGCTGCAACTCCGGTTCAGCCGGCGACGGCGCCTCGTACTCTGCTCACGGGATCTGCGGCCTCCACTACGACGAGATTCCGATGAAGAATCGCGATTGCTCGGTGGCCGCCTTCGCTGCTTCCGATTATGCGTAGTGCTTGTTCTTGCTTCTTTGCTCCGGTCACGGCGACGTTTACGTTCATTGCTTTTGCGATTAGAGCGAGTTTTATCCATTGTTACTCAGATAAAATAACAAGTGACTTGTGTACGCAACACACGTGAACACGTTATTTGGGAATATTTCTTCAAAATTGTAGGCGTAATTCACTTATCCCACTTCTGAGATAAAGGATCTAGTCTTTATCTCTCAAATTAAACGAAGATTGTAACGATATAAATGGATTTATTTTAAAACTAGTGTTCAGTTCAACCGCCAAATCAAGACTGAATACATTTTAATATATTTTACCTGTCTTACAAAGTGTTGTCATACTTAACTCTTGATTCGATACAATTAAATAATCGATTTAATATTCGACTAAAATTACAATAATAACTATTTTAATTTGCTTTTACTTTAGATACAAATATATTGTAATCATGGTTACATACTAGTTAGGCTATTATCAAAATACCCTTATCTTGGCTAATTAACCTTACATATTGTACTACATTATGACTACATTACTTTTAATTAATTGGTTACATAAAATGATTATTTAAGACTGTTAACTGAAACATAGGAATATCTAGTTTTCAGGCACACGTATTTAAGTACCTAAAACTAAGCAAGACTGCAAGTAACTAAAAAAAATATAGGTACGTACAAATAAATGATTTTATTCAATAACTAACAATGAAAATCTTCATGAATGTTAGCAGAAATCAACAACATTAGAGTAATAGAAACGCTGCGTCTTATTAATTTTAGTGTTGTCTAATGCATGAATAATTTCGTTCCCTGAATGTCATTTATAAACTCTTTTGCAAAAAAAACGGGCACTTTAGATTTTTTTCTCTACTTCAATGAAGAAGAACAAGACATAGGTTTTATTAATTTGACGATGTATTGCATCATTCTTTACGTTCCAAATTTAAACATTGAAATTAATAAAAGAAAAATAATGATTATTGTGGATTATTCTAAAATTGCTTTATTAATGGCGCGAATTGCTGAAACGATTTTTAAGTGATTACGATATTTTGAAACTTTTTTGATATTTTTTGCAAATTAAACAATTTAATCTTTCTTTTTACATTAAATACCACTTTTTATATGAGTGATAAAGCGATAAGGGCCGGTAAAATTATAGCCCTACCTGAAGAAGATTGTTCGCAAACTTACGTGTATCAGCGGCTAAATGTGAGTCGTTCAACTGTCCAGAGGACTTGGCAACGGAATCAAGAGACCGGTTCGGTCAAAAGAAGACCCGATTCGGGAAGAAAACGATGCACAGAACCAAGAGATGACCGCTTTTTGGTGAGTCAGGCGTTGCGGAATCGTAAAGCGTCAAGTGTGGACCTGAAGAAGAGCCTTGAAGAAGTAAGAGGAGTAGAAGTTAGCTTGTGGACGGTCAGGAGGAGGATTTTGGCTGCCAATATCAGGAGTTACCGCCCAGCTCGGGGCCCTAAATTACTCCGTGAGCACCGTGTTGCTCGACTTCAGTTTGCTCGGAACTGTGCTTCATGGACTTTGGAGGACTAGAATAAAGTATTGTTTTCTGATGAAGCTAGAATCTCTTTGTGTGGAGAGGACCGACGCCGGCGAGTGCTGCGAAGACCACGGGAACACTATGCGGAAGTGTGTTTCGAAGAAATCACTCCTTATGGCGGAGGCTCCGTTATGTTTTGGGCAGCAATAAATTCGACGGAGCGCACGGAGTTAGTTTTCATAGAAAATGGAACATTAAATGCAATAATGGAAGTCCTAATTCCATATGCACAACCCACATTGACTGCACTTGGGGAAGATTCCATTTTTATGGACGACAATGCTCGCCCATACCGTTCTGGCGACGTGGAAGCGTACATGCAAGAAGTTGGGATCCGTCGTTTAGATTGGCCAGCTCGAAGTCCTGACCTCAATCCAATTGAGCATGTCTGGGATGTTCTAAAGAGACGGGTAATATCAGTGCAACCTGCTCCACAAAACATCAGGGAGCTAAAAAGAGTCATTGCAGAAGAGTTGGAACGTATTCCTCAAAACGTTATTAAAAACATCGTGGAAAGCATGCCCAGAAGGATTCAAGCTGTGATTTTGGCAAGAGGAGGTCATACTCGTTATTAGGTTTTTACATTTGTAACTGTATTTAATTAAAAAAAGTAAAAAAAAAAATCTTGTCTTTATTGCCGACCACTTCTTATTGTTTGGGCGTTTACATCGGTTTTAAAGAATCCGTCGTTTTTTCTTTTCTTTTAATTGCCCGAATTCACTTCACGCGCATTAATTTACACGATTATAAGTATACAGACTACGTCAAAGCAATAAATTTCATTTAATTAACTCAAATCGACCTTAGAACGTAAATTTCCTTAGGTACCCGTTTTTTTTTTGCAAAAGAGTTTATTTGCAAAAGGTTATACATAATATTAAACAAACTGCAGTAGTGAAACGACCATATAAATAGTTTTCGTTCATTGATCCATCAATACGTAAAGAAATCATCACGCTCCAATTCTAGACTAAATTGATGATCTTTTTATAAACTGACTTTGTAATACAAACGTCAATGAGCTAGGTGGGGCGGCCGCCATTTTTAGGGTTCCGTAGCCGAAAGGCAAAAAATGGAACCCTTATAGTTTCGACATGTCTGTCCGTCTGTCTGTCTGTCCGTCCGTCCGTATGTCACAGCCATTTTATTCCTAAACTATTAGGACTATACATGTAAAACTTGGTGGGTAGATGTATTCTGTGAACCGCTTTCCGATTTTAAGAGAAAATTTAAACAATATTTAAAATAAAGGGGGCTCCCCATACATGGAACTGAAACTGAAAATATTTTTTTTCATGAAACCTATACGTATGTGGTATCCATAGACAGGTCTTTAAAAATGACATTAAGATTTCTAAAATGACTTTTTCATGAAGTTAATCTTTTAAAAGATATACGCTTCCAAAGTGGTAAAATGTGTGTCCACCCCCTCTAACTTCTATAATAATGAAGTGAAAAATCTAAAAAAAAACCATATGTTGTAGATCTTAATGTAAACTTTCAACCAAAATTAGTTTGAACGAGATTGAGTCAGCAGTTTTTGAGATACAGTATATTTTCAATAACCGCAAATATAACTTTGTAATTCATACAAATACTATGAAAACAAAGTTATTTGGCGTAGTTGTAAAAATTGTAAATAGGCTAGTTTTAAGAAATTTGTAAGGTTTTTTTTTATTTTATTTTTTTTTCAAATAAATATATTAAGTATGTTATATTTATTATAGTTACTACGAAACCCTTCATGGGCGAGTCCGACTCGCACTTGGCCAATTTTTATTTTTAACATAATAATTATGTACTTAGGTTTAGTCGACTTGAGAACTGGCCTTTTACTCTGTCAAATAATCAGTATTGCCATTAAACAATTATACCATAGATACGATCATAGCTCAGTTTGGGAGTCGCTGTCTCAAATTAAAACGCTTCTGTACATTCGCCTCGCTAAAGTCAATGTTTGTTTCTTGTAACGTATGTTTTGTTTTACTCATTGAAGAATAAATATATTATAATCTATACTTATAATAAATCTGTAGAGAGGTCAATTCTGTACATGAAATATATTTACAAAATAACTATCAGGGGGTGATTAGGGATCTATACTGATGCCAAAAATGCAATCAGTAAAATTTTTGTCTGTCTGTCTGTCTGTCTGTCTGTATAACCGTTATAGAAACAAAAACTACTCGACGGATTTTAACGAAACTTGGTACAATTATTTTTCATACTCCTGAGCTGGTTATAGTATACTTTTCATCACGCTACAATCAATAGGAGCAGAGCAGTGAAGGGAAATGTTGGGAAAACGGGAGAAGTTACTCCATTTTTTAAGCTTCCGTCGCGAGTGCAACCTTAATGGTTAAAGCTACACAGAAATCATTCATGACGGAAATGTTCTCCTTAAAATTATATAAAAAATATCCCACGACGGCATATATCTATCTTTTATGGTTCACTCACAATAACACGTGTAACTCCCGATAGCTTAGCAGTTCGAAGCTTTCTGATTATTATTCTGCTCCGAAATTTAAAACCACCACAACTTTGCAATGGAACTCGGCTAAAAGTAACCCAGTTGCAACAAAATATAATCGAGGCTCAAATTTTAACAGGTTGCGGTGCAGGAGAAACCGTCTTTATTCCCAGAATTCCCATAATACCAAATAATTTTCCATTCCAATTTAAAAGAACGCAATTCCCAGTATCGGTGTGTTATGCAATGACAATTAATAAGGCTCAAGGGCAGACTTTTCGTGTTGCTGGAGTAGATCTCGGTGTCAGTTGTTTCTCGCATGGTCAATTGTACGTACGTCGCTCTTTCCCGGGTTAGCAGTTCTAGAAATCTTTATGTTCACATGCCGGAAGGGTCAACTTTCAACATAGTTTACCCGGAAGCTTTGCGCTGCAGTATTTTCGTTCTATAGGTACTTAACCCTCATGTGAACGTGATCTAAACGATATTACCGATACATTAACTTAATAACACACAAGGAGTTACACGCTGACGGAGTCGCGGGCACAGCTATCTATACTTATAATAAATCTGTAGAGAGGTCAATTCTGTACATGAAATATATTTCCAAAATAACTATCAGGGGGTGATTAGGGATCGATACTGATGCCAAAAATGCAATCAGTAAAATTTTTGTCTGTCTGTCTGTCTGTCTGTCTGTCTGTATAACCGTTATAGAAACAAAAACTACTCGACGGATTTTAACGAAACTTGGTACAATTATTTTTCATACTACTGAGCTGGTTATAGTATACTTTTCATCACGCTACAATCAATAGGAGCAGAGCAGTGAAGGGAAATGTTTGGAAAACGGGAGAAGTTACTCCATTTTTTAAGCTTCCGTCGCGTGTGCAACCTTAATGGTTAAAGCTACACAGAAATCATTTCATGACAGAAATGTTCTCCTTAAAATTATATAAAAAATATCCCACGACAGCATATGGTCTATCTTTTATGGTTGACTCCAGTTGACTCACAATAACACGTGTAACTCCCGATAGCTTAGCAGTTCGAAGCTTTCTGATTATAATATTTGTCTACTCTTACGTTTATATCACTCTCAGTCACCCCTAATTGAAAAAGGTAACATTATTACTACTCCATAAAGAAGAATCATATAAATCGGTATAGAAACACCAAAGTTATACATGAAATACGCCAATAATAAGCCATCGCGCGTGAATACTGAATCATGCTATAAGGATTATTTTTGAGAATCGGTCGCCGCGCTCGACGTGTCTCGCGGCCGAAGGTATAAAATTTCGTTCTTTAGGTACTTAAGCCTCATGTGAACGTGATCTAAACAATATTACCAATACATTAACTTAATAACACACAAGGAGTTAACACGCTGACTGAGTCGCGGGCACAGCTGTTAACAATAATATTGTGAGGTTCCGTATTGCGATATTTTTCAACAGTATTGTAGATTGACATATTATATTTCCCTACTAAATTACGAAAGTTAATCTGTCTGTTACATCAAAATCACTGAACCGTGAGGAAGGACATAGGCTACTTTTTTTTTACGAAAAACGACGGAAACGCGGATGAAGTCGCGGGCAACAGCTATCTATACTAATAATATAAGGCTGAACAGTTTGTTTGTTTGTTTGAACGCGATAATCTCAGGAACTACTGGTTCGAATTGAAAAATTATTTTTTAATTAAATAGTCAATTTATAGAGAAAGGCTATAGGCTATATATCATTACGCTAAGGCCAATAGGCCAATAGTATATTGTCATTGTCAATAATATATTGCCAAGTCAATCTATATATTTAAAACGTTAAAGATTTTTAATATTGATGTGGTCACTATAAGATGTTGTTAGGTAAGATAATTATGTAACAACTTAAGACAAAAGGTCCCTTAAGTAGGGACTGAATAATCGAATAACCGACTTGGTATTACATGGATCTCACAACATTTTACGGTAGAAGAACTGAGTTTCGAGACTTGGTTTTTTGACAAGTATTGTTTTTCATGGGATCTCATTTCTTTTTGTAGATAGTCCTACTTATATCCTTTCTGGTACCTTCTACTTCTTGTATACCAACAACGAATTTTCTTAAAGCCCTCTCTCTGGCTTTTTTATTCCGTTGACCATTTTACAAGTTACCTTTGAACATATTTTTTTAATAAAAAGATTACTAGCAATGTGAGTAGAATTCACATTACTAGCAATCTTGTTAACCCCTCCAACTAAGCTAAATATGCTTGTGTCTGGAGTGGGTTCACGGCAATAGTGTAATGGGTGGGGTTCGAACCTGCAACCACTCGATCACAAGTCCGACTCCTTAGTATAGACCTAGATACCTATCTACACCTATTATTCCATTATATTATACATAATTATATACATGTACACTGATTAATTAACTGTAAATGTAACTTTGTAATCCCATATAAATATATGGGATTACAAAGTTATTTATGCAGTTGATGTATCTAGAAAACTGGACCGAAATTTAAAAATATTTTAGTTTTTCCTTGATTCCTACACTAAACACTAATTGTATTATAAATTTGAAGCTTCTATGTCTGCTAGAAGTGCCTTAGACTTTTGATGATCGGTCAGTCAGTGAGTGACAAAATTAAGAAACTTTGAGTCGGTATAATTCTCAAACTACTGGTTCAAATTGAATGAAATTTGAAATATACCGTGTTTATATAATGCCTGTTTGGTTACTGAAAATTTAGGCTTCTATAGTTTTATCCACAACGAAGTTATACGGGGTCGAAAATGGCCTGAACTGCTTCGAGAAAAGTATGGTACGGCCGTGCCGCTTTTTGCTCGACTTAGCGGGGGCACTGCCGTGCCCCCAGATATGCTCACTGCTATTCTGTAATACTATGTAGATAAAAAATATGTTCTTGACATTTTTTAGAGACCTTTGAAACATATGAGAGCACTCACTAAGGAAGAACATTGCATCAGATTATCACACTGGCATACATGGTAGGTATAGATATCACACTCTATTTATTTTACAAAGTGAACAACGATATAAATGTTGGTAGTAACAATGCATTTAAATCAAATTAAGGTGTCTATATAACAGCGAAGCATTAAATTTCGTTACTCATACCGATAAACCGAACGATTGACGCCTACTCCATCCGAAGTATTCCTTAGTCATAGAAGAGCCGCATCTTTATAAAAAGTAACATATGGATCTCTCAATACCGTCCGTTTGTTCGTGTGTCCGTTCCACTGCATTTAGATAGACACGCAGATAAAACGACACTCGGGTATTGTAATAATTGTGATTTATTTTTTATGTTTTGTTTCCTTTCATAGGGTTGGCAGCTTCAAGTTATAGGACGAAACTTCAAAGAAATCTTTAAGAAGATACTTTTGACGTATGTCTTGATTTATAAAAAGTGTTTGACCGCAATCTATTTCAATAAAAACTAAGGAAGTCAAAGGTTGGACTTGTTTAAAATTATTTGTACATGTTTACCTACAATTTTTTTGTTTATATACTGTGCGGATAACGTGTCCGTCGAACAGATTTTTTACCAAAGTCATTTGAATATTATGTATACCTTACCTTTTTATAACTAACTTCTGCCCGAGGCTTGGCTTGTATGGAACTTTTTTTTTTTTCATAATAACTATGTCACTGTCTAGCTCTTCAACTATCTACATAACCAAAATCACAACTGTCAGTTTTGACGTAAAAGAAAGACGAACAAATAAACGCACTTTGGCATTTTTAACATATTAGTAGATATGGACGTGTTTTGCAACGATCGTGTTTTCGATATTAGTCGAACGATCTTTGTGAAACCAAATTCCAAAGTTAAAGTATCTTGTAATATTTTATGTATGCACTAACGAACGATTCAATATAAATAAATATGAAACAGCTACAGCTGCATGGTATAAATTAAATCTGAAATAATCACTACCCTTACTATGTAATTAACTACTTACATAATTGCAGTCTCCGCATTAATAGTAGGTCTTTTATGTGCAACCAAGTAAGAAGCAAGGGGAACCTTGTACAAAAAGGATTTTTAAATGAAATAACAAAACCAAACATTGGCCTAGTGCTATGTTTCATAGTGTCTCTATGAAAGTTATATTTGCGATTTTAGAAAATGTGCTATATTTAAAAAACTGCTGACTATATTTGGTACTACAATCGGGAAGCGGTCCACAGAATACACACAATGTCCACAAAATGTGTAGTCTTAAATGTTTCGGAATAAAATAACTGTGACATACAGACGGACAGACAGACATGTAGGCATGACGAATCTATAAGGGTTCCGTTTTTTACCATTTGGCTACCGAACTCTAAAAAGTAGGTAAGTTTAATCATGTACTTAATGTGAGTACAAAAAACCCAAGCTACTACAGCTTTTTAAATCACAATCCTATTCATAAACTCATACGAACTCATAAAGATGACTAAGTTTATGAAGAAACACAGTTCCTAGAAGATTAGGCCTAAGCCTAATAAAATATAAAAATAGGCAAATATTAAAAGCACTTATCTATCTAAATACATAAGTGCTTTTAATATTCACTGGCAAATTTAGGCTACTAATCTCTGATTCTATATCTTCCCTTTCTAACTTAAATGTTATAATCTGTTAGAAAAGAATCAATGTTTTTGTTTTTCATATAATATTGAAGATGTCCTTCGCCCTGGGACGGGCAAAGGGTCAGGCTTTTTCTGACTTATTCCACCCAATGTTCCATTGCACATTGTCCGGGGGCTGCGAGAACACTTAAGTACGGCTTAGCCCACAGAAATCGTGTACCTAATGTATACGGGACAACATAAATCTAACCCAATCTTGCTAAATTAAAGCGTCATTAGTCTAATGAGGTGTAGGACTTGTGATCGAGAGGCCGCGGGTTCGAACCCCACTCATTATACTATTGCCGTGAACCCACTCCAGACACAAGGATATTTAGCTTAGTTTGAGAGGTTAACAAGATTGCTGGTAGTGTGCATTCTACCCACATTGCTAGTTCTCTTTTAAATAAAAAATCAACGACAGCGCAGTTTTCTACCACTAAAAAGTTTCTATGAACAGATAATATTAGTTTTCATTTAAAAATAGTAACGGGGCAACCCTACAACTAACTCAAATGCAACATCAGTAGTTGTCCTTTATTAATACTTGTCACTGTCAGTGATAACGCGACACAATATAATATAACTATGAAACTGTTTGTCTTTTTGTTGCACAGTGTGGGTGCACCGTGCAGCCGGTGGAAATAAATCGATTAATATATTTTGTGCTTTATTATCAGACCGCTTGACACTATGGATGTAATTTGTTTATTTTGAATGACTTCACTATGGTAAAAATAAACTAGGTATGGTAACCATGGTTACAATGTTTTAGTTAGTTATGATTTATGATGTATAATTCTAATCGTTCAACTCTATCAAACCATTTTTTGTATAGAAATTTTAATAAAGAGATCACCATCCATTACAATTTTTAATTATCTTAAACATTTAAAAGCCACCCCAATAGCTTTACTTATAAAGTAAGTTGAAGATTCGTTTTTCATATTTAAGTAAGCAAATCTTGAATCATATTTCGAAAAGTATGATTGATAGCGATAAAGTAGGTAGTAATCGTAAAGTCACACGGTTGTCAAATGCGGGAATTTATCGCAATCGTGAAACATCAATCCACGTAGAACATACACAGGTATGCGTTCAACAAAAAAGCAAAGGTTTTAACCTGTATCTATGCGAAAAAAAATGCTATGATTAAAAAATATGTATACTTACTTAATAGTTACGTCAACAGTTTCGAGCTAATATAAAATAGATTCTACAATAGTATCATATAGTATTTTATCTAACCGTTCCTTTGATACCACAGATTTGGAGAATATTATAATTTTAAACCTCGAAAGTCCTCCAACTCCGAATCTAAAGTTATGACTAAAAGTTCTACTTTTCGGTGCAACGAACCTATGTCCCAAACGTTAGTTTCAATTCGGCATGCGAATAAAATTACAAGTTGGCAATCTCTACATCTGTATAGAATAAAAGCACAACATACAGTGGCAAATCGAATAGCACATGGATTGAGAAATGGTAGGTACGTATCTTAACTCTTGAGATACAGAATCGAACGTTGTTGATGCGTCGCATAACAGCTACAATATAAGTTTTTAAGCTAACTGTATCATAAGAACTTAAAACGGGATATTTAGCATGTGTTCATCCGTGATCATGGTGCTTGCAACAATACCGAAATATCGAAACCTCGAAACAATAAATACACATGGTAAATAGGTATCCCATTTTCAGTTTTAAAAGCTACAATGCCATCAATCTCCTACTAAGCGCGTCGATGTTAGCTGCTATAATTTTCTAAGCTCATGATAAATTCTCTGATACACCACGTTATTTGGGATCAACCCAGCATCTCTTTTCTAAATATTTAATTGGAAAAAACTCATCCTACCGACATGCAATTTATTCATGGTGTTTTCGGCCTACATAATTTGGTCATAAATCAACAAACTCTAACTTAGAAAACTTAAAACTTAACTTAAAAAAAAAAACAAAGTTACTGCCTACATAGTACACGATACAATTCCTTGTGCATGAAATAAATTAAATCACGAGTCATCTTATTATTTTAACAGGAAGCGCTTTTCAGCGTACTCAACAAGGATTGTCTATTTACCAGCCTTAAAATTCTTGAAGAGACAAAGGAAACGCGCCAAACAACGTAAACCCCGCCCAGTCAACAAATAATTAAGGGAAATACACTTCTGCTGACTCTATAAGCAACAAAATGTAACCCACTCTTGAAGTTACACCTAATAAAAATTTAATTAATACCAATTAAATAGAGAGTCTATAAAACTAAAATAAGTTTTTACGATCAACATCATGACGAAAAGGTGAGAGTAAGAAAGTTTACAAAGAAAATGTAAGTACCTACCATGTTAAAATTTCCATTTTATAGTAAAATATTTCTTCCATATATTAATGAGATATTTCGATTATTATTTTCCATTAGAAACTTGTTAACCCATACATCAAATTCACTGTTTTTTTTAACAATGTTTACTTTTTCTATGAATATTAAACTGCTAATTAACGCTGGTAACTTAAACATAATTGCTGCTTATAAATATATATTACAATAATTACTGTCTACCCATTAATCCAGAATGAGGCCAAAAAGTTCCCACTAAACTCGTAAAGGCCCAAAGTCCACTTAACTGGCCGTTAACGTTAATTAAGGTAGCGTTAAAAAACGAGAAAAAAAGGTTACATTGTTTGTATCGGCTACCGAACAGCGGAACTACATTTTATTAATTGGATATTGCTTTTTTAATTACCTGATGGAGAGCCGATCTGATAAAAATGTAAGTCCGTCCCGCTCAATTGAAAAGGTTTCACGGTGCAGCACTTAGGACCAATAAAGTCCAATTTTTTATGTGCATTATTGTTATTGGATTATCAAGATCTTTAACAACGTTATTTATTGTGTTGGTGGAATGTTTATGCCTTCCGTATATAGGTTCGTACATACGATAATAAGTTTAGTTCTAACTACCTTCGTCTAGTTCTTTGAGTACAGGTTCTTCGACAACTTTAGTAAAAAAAAACTTTGTCTAAGCTTTTTCTGCCTCCCAAAGTCGTGAAAACAATTCGTGAACAGATAGTACTAATAAAAGTTATACCTTTTCGTTGAAATGGTCAACATTCTCACAAAAATCTGCAAGTAGGTTTTTAAAAGAGAAGCCTTATTGTTACTTAAAAGTTCTGAAACTTTATTTACTCTTGCTGCTGGTACATAAACTATAATAATCTTAAACAAAGTTCAAGTCGAAACAAATAAAAAAGCTATAGTTACCATTAGTTCCATTCAGTCCAATGAGAAGTAAATGCACAAATACAAGAAACACAAATTGGTTCCTTCCATTTATGGTGTTATCGCACTCATTAACACCAGCATCCACCATACTGCCACCAAATTATGCTTAATTTTCACACCATCGATAATTTACATGTTTACAATTTCACTATAGAAGTTCCACTATTTATTTTTTTCACTAGCATACTGTAATCTCTATGCGTTTAAAATTCTAAGGTTTAAATTGTCATTTTATTTGAATAAAAAGTTCGGTAAACAAAGTCGGCATCGCGTCGGGAGCTCGGTGGCACGGTTCCACACGACCATGCGGCTTCGAGTCTTGCGTCGTACTATCGCGCCTCCCTCCCTCATCTCTGTTTACTCTGTCCCAAATGGGGGGATAGGCGAGTGCTCCAAACTTTATGTAACTCTATTATGGTGTCAAGAACCATTATCACTTGATTTGACTGTCACTGAAGTAAAAAGTATTGTGTTTGGGCCAAAGTTGCGTAAACACGTAGGTAAACAAACCCAATTTGTTTTAAGTCAGTTGCAAGAGTACTTAACACTCGAGAAACTTTTTTATGATCTGTTAAACAGCCTTGCCTACTTGCTGTTTTCCACAAATAGACTTTTAAAAGCGTTTATTTTCACCTATTGGTAGGATTGTGAAAGAATCTTGGACGTTGCAACGTGAACTACTTCCTATTAGCGTTGTAGTCTGGCAGTCATACAATGGGCGATGTAAAACAAACGTAAGTAAACAAAAAAATATTTTCACAAAGTACGCGTATCACTTTGACCGCTCATGCACTGTTTGTAACTATAAAAATTATGTATCTATATGACGTTAAAAATTCACTAAATTGAATACTTACGGTTGTCGAACTTCAACAGGTGTCACTTAAAATTTATCGCAACGCAAATCGTGGGGTTCACAATAATAACAATCCATTAGCCTACGTCAGCGGTAGGGTTGAGGTTCACGAAATCAATGTGTGTCCAATCAATCACAAATCCTCCGATATTAAATTTCAAATTTCTATACAGAACTTCAACAAAAGCGAACCCATAATCTGTACTAAGTTTTTGTCCAAACAAACCCCCACGATCGAAACTTTGAAGGCCCATTCAAAAAGGAAAAGGAATAAAATACGGCTTATTTCATTTGACGCATTTGTCGAGTTAGCGCAAGCGCACACCAGGCGGGCGCCGACAAAGCCAATGGGATCGTATAAAAAACGTTCTAATTTCAAACCGGTCGCCCCTCCGCCGCACGCGCTCCTGCGCATCCCTTCGCCCATTATTATGCTGAAGAGGTCATTCACAGTTCGCACAATACAGCCCATACATGGGGAGTCGCTAATAGGTGAGGCTGGCCGGTCCTCAAACCTTTTTAAACTTTTTAATATTGAGCTGTATAGTGAATGTGCTATACAACACCTCGAAATAACTGGTCCAAGGTGAAATAATTATGTAGGACTTGTGTAGGACGTATGAAATTGTGCCCACACAAGCGATATTAACAACGCCTAGGATTTAGTAATAAGTCATAAATTCATAATCATAGTTAAATTGGTGGCGGTACAAATTTCTTGATTACGAAGTTTAAACTTTAGGTTTTAGCATAAGGATAAGGAGGATAAGGAGGACAAGAACCTAAATTACTGTTAACCAAGAGTTTAAATGATAATGAAATGATCATTAACATTTAAACTCTTGGTTAACAGTAATTTAGTACCTAGTCACTAATGTGTTGCTGGATACAATTTGCCAATCAACACTGTTTCATAAGTTGAAGTAAAAAATTATATTTTTAATCATATCTACAAATTACCATATTGATCGTTAATCAAAATAAATAAAAAATATGTTGTACATAAATAAAAACTTTTTACCAAAAAATTAAACCGACTCCCAAAAACACTGCAAAGTGAAAAATAACTTTAATTTCGGTAGTCGGTGTCTTTAGTTTTGTATTTTCGTTTTTGGCACCGACTTCCGAAATTAAAGTTATTTTTCACTTTGCAGTGTTTTTGGGAGTCGGTTTAATTTTTTGGTAAAAAGTTTTTATTTCACTCTTTTTAGTTGGTCGATTTTTAATTTACCTAGTTAAAAGAGCCTAAATTTCAACTACTTATAACCTTTTACAAAATATTGCTTTTCCCAATGCTGGGCCGTTAATTTTTGAGGAGTTCTCCTGGTACTTCACCATCAGCTCTACATCACCATATGCATTGTGACGAACATAAAGTGCTTAACATCCATGTTCAAGTATTCGAATCGCAATCCACGAAATACTTATTATTGACTAGGTTCGGCGGCCATCTGTGGTCTTCATCATCAGTTCCACTTCTCCAAATGGCATTTTTTGAGAGCAACTGCACAAGTTACTATAAGAAATACCCAAAACGCCATAGGTGTGCCTATAATATTTGAAGAGTTCCCTCGATTTCTCCAGGATATCATCATCAGATCCTGACTTTGTGATAAATGGTACCAATTTCGAAGTATACCCTTTCAAACAAAAAAAGAATTTTCCAAATCGGTTCAGCCGTCTTCGAGTAATCGATGATCATACATAAAAAAAAAAAGAGAAAAAAAAAAATATACGCGTCGAATTGATAACCTCCTCTTTTGGTCGTCGGTTGAAAAATAAAAGGCGACATGACGCGCGTAATGGCGCGCAGACTTAACAAACTCTTTAATTAAAGGGTAGCTGCTAATTGGACTGGTTTTGCTTGATATCGAATGATATGAACACCGCCATGTGTTTTAATATGTATTTTTACGTCATAACCATGCAAATTGGACATATGAAGCAAGAAGGTATACAATAATGTGAAACGAGCTACGATTATTTTTTGATGACTCTACTTTTGTGTAACGATTGGCATAATGAAAACATTTACAGTTATTTTGGTAAGTGCAGTTACCCAATGAAAATTAATGAAATCACTGCAATGAGATTGTTATTGCAGCGATTTCATTAAGACGCCGTAAGAAAAATAAAACATAACTATTCGTGCACAATAAAAAGTCAATCTTCAAAGCTGATGCAACCAACTGTTTGTTAAATTAACATAGAACACTAGTTATGATGACTATAAAACATATTTTCATAAAAGAAAACACATAAAAAACTATAGTGGGCGTTACAATATTGTAACAAAGCAGTCAACAAAAAGCATTTTTATTTCGACATTGAAAACTAGAAGTAAATTCAGTGCATTTGTAATCAACAGGGAAAACATTAGCCATACGGATGTCGCCTACGTTGTACGTGCGTGCAATGGCAATGCGAGAAAATGGCCACGCTATACTGAGCTCAGAAACTAGAAGAAAATCTCCTTTCTTCATAGTAAATAGCAAACCAAAGAGAGGTGTGAGAGCTCGTCCTATTCTGGTCACAATATTTTTATTGTCCACCAGTTCAAATCCATAAAAAGAATCTTAACATATATTATAAGTAGCACCATAATAAACAGACGTTATTGTTATTTATCTGGCCTAATTCCAGTGTTGTTGGCATATAAATTGCCTTTTTTATTTAGACAGACAGGCCATTCTCGGTTACTAAATCATAATTCGCACGCACGGCCAATTAAGCCAAACAGTATGAATAAAAAATGCATATTCATTTTCGGTCAGATTGAAGAATATGAATATGACCTTAAAAGATGGCAATCAATATATTTGAGCACAGTAGCCTATTACCAACTTTTAAATTTTTTTACGTCTTCAGACTACACCTAATAATATACCAAAATAATAAAACATTACAACTAAGTGATACTAAAATAGTTTTAAGTTATTTACTAACACAATTGTTATTATATGTATATTTAGCAGGGATGGGCCGAAATTCGGTTCATATTCGGTTCAACCGAATTTCGGCAGCTTGAACCGAACTTCGGCATTCGGCCGAAATTCGGTTCGGATGCCGAACATTCGGCACAAGAAAAATAATACTTACTTGCACTATTTTGGCTAAAATTTTATAGAATTAGAATAGCATTACTGTTATAAAATTATGTCTTTTACTCACTCATGCACATTTCTTTTAGTTACGAACATGGTAAATGTAAATCTTAAATTAAATCGGTTCTTCTTATTAGTCTTGATAATCTCTGCCTAATTAATTTGACATAATAATTAGACATACTATTACAAAAATTAAATAAACTTATTATTCTTCTAACAAACATCTGGATTACAATACGTAAATTGATTTAAAAAATCACGTTTTTTATTCACAAACTAAACATACAGTAACTAAAGGGTACTTATTTTTCAAATTAACAAACTTTTATCATCTATGTACTCACTCATATTTAAAATTTACTAGAGGCAGGCTATGGTGCAAAAACACCAAAAACTCTGCCTTATCTGGCAGAAGTTTGTTACATATTTTTTTTCGTATACGTTTCCTGCCTCCGATTAAAGTTGCTCAGAACATACAGAGCTTCCAGGAGACGATAAATATATTCGAGATTGAAGTAAATGCGTAAACAAGTCACGACGTGTCGCTCTCGAGAAAGCGCGCGAAATTGAACCGAAATTCGGCCGAACTTTTCATTTTAACCGAATGTTCGGCCGAAGTTCGGATTCGGTTCAAACCACATTCGGCCCATCTCTAATATTTAGGTTAAGATACTTAGAATACCTATACCATCCATACATACCTAATGTATGGGTCTGTAATTGTAAGCTAAAATACATAGTTTATTATGAATATAATATGATGAATTACAAAAATTAAATAAACTTATTATTCTTCTAACAAACATCTGGATTACAATACGTAAATTGATTTAAAAAATCACGTTTTTGATTCACAAACTAAACATACAGTAACTAAAGGGTACTTATTTTTCAAATTAACAAACTTTTATCATCTATGTACTCACTCATATTTAAAATTTACTAGAGGCAGGCTATGGTGCAAAAACACCAAAAACTCTGCCTTATCTGGCAGAAGTTTGTTACATATTTTTTTTCGTATACGTTTCCTGCCTCCGATTAAAGTTGCTCAGAACATACAGAGCTTCCAGGAGACGATAAATATATTCGAGATTGAAGTAAATGCGTAAACAAGTCACGACGTGTCGCTCTCGAGAAAGCGCGCGAAATTGAACCGAAATTCGGCCGAACTTTTCATTTTAACCGAATGTTCGGCCGAAGTTCGGATTCGGTTCAAACCACATTCGGCCCATCTCTAATATTTAGGTCAAGATACTTAGAATACCTATACCATCCATACATACCTAATGTATGGGTCTGTAATTGTAAGCTAAAATACATAGTTTATTATGAATATAATATGATGAACATATCGAAAATTGTAAACAGAAAATAAAACAATGAAAATATTCTCTTGAAGATATATTATTGACATCTAGCAAACAATTTTGTGAATCCAAATAAACTCCAATAGAATCTAAAAAGTTGCTTAATTATATTGCTTTTCTCTTTCCTTTTCCATTGAACTATCTTTGTGCTACATTGTATACGATAAAAATATTTGAGCGATGGCCGATGGATTCTTAGAACGTCTGGAGGTGGTCATTTCGTCAAATGTCAATCGACCGTGGTGTGAGTGCGAGTGCGGAGTGTGAACACTAAAATGATTGTTCCTAACGCGACCGCTCGTCACTGATCTAAATCTGTTATGATCCTGAGAAAGATAAATGAATCTTTCGCAGAATTAAAAAATACTTCAGCCTAAACTTGACGGAATAATACTACTTTAGAAGTCTGCAGCATTAGAGTACACTTTAAGGTACATAAATCGTTGATGCCAATAATAAATGGTTTATAGAATAAATAGCTACATCTACTGAGAGCAAATAAGACAAGAGCGGTTGCATTTTACTGTAAGCTGTGTTACAACGAGGCGAGTGGAACGTTGCTAGTGTAAGCAATTATTAAATAAATTCAATATTTAAACGTGAATGAAGGTAAAAACATGAATTTAAAGTTTGCAACTTGACTCTTATTATCCAAAATTTGGTACTATTAAATCTTGATAATTTGTTAAAATATGATTTAAAAATAATACTCTAACATTTATTTAAAATGTTAACAAAATGTTTATGGATACATATTTGTGGTCACATTTTTATAATCTGTGAACGTCCATCTATAGACTTAAAATTCGCGCGCTCTCCACAACTTTTTGGGTAACGCGGGACTGAGGTGTCAAATAAGAAAAAGTGAGATTAGGATAGTCAATCTATTTCTTCTGGCGGTCGAGTAGTATTAAGCTAAATAAATCTGTACAAATGAGTTTAACTGAAGCTAAAATATACTATTTCACAATGGTTATACTGTAGTTTTCTTTGACTAGTAACACGTGCCTTTGAAGCGTTGATTTCGATTTACTTAGATTAGTTTACATTCGGTTTTTTATGGTTAAGGAAAATCCTGTGTACCTATGACCTGTGTATTCAGCTGTTGTATTTGTTTATGCAACAGTACGGTACGTGCGACGTGGAAACCTAATTCCATTAAAAGACACCTAAGGGAGCTCAAAATGGAACGCACGTATATAAGTATTAAAACGATTCAACATTTCATTAGGAGATAAATAAATTGAAGCTACATTAATAACACACTTAATCTACATCATAATTATTTATCAAGATTATAATGTCACACCTAAAATACAGATCAAAGGACGGTCATAAAACGCTGCGTTCGGAACGCACCGTTGTGTTCGGCCAAGCTTTTCCCGAACGACACCCATTGATTGATGAACAGACAACTGCCGTGTTTTGCATTCTGCTATTTACGGGTATTTCCTCCGCTTAACCCGTCTAAAGACTGATTAATGGCGACCACCGCTGTCTATTACGTTTGCTTCACTGGATACGTAAAGAGTACCTGAAGGAAGTCTATTTAGGGACACGTCAGGCCAATTTAAGGATTAACTCCTTTTTAGTTGCGGTGTTGAGTTGAGACAAAAGGTCGGGGCAATGATTTTCACTTAACAGAATGTTAAAAAATAGGCACCAAATTAATAGAATTTATTAGAAGAAAGGAAAGTTTCGTGATTGCTGGAAATATCTCGGTAATTTATCATGATTTTGAAAACTTCTCGATGCCGTACCGATAGATAAGATTATTAATGATGGCAGATTTACGACAGTAAAGATAAATTGTATCTATTATCAATTTGATACCTGAAATATTCTTACACAAAATATTTATTTAGCACTAGCTATCTCTCTCATAAAGTAAATATTGTGGAGGCCTCTCGTAGAAAACATATTTGGCAGATATATAAAAAATCCTTTACTGGTTTCGTTCCCTTCTATTTATCCCATTTCTATCGTATCCCTTGACCTATCCCATTGTAAAAGCTTATACAAAATTACTTAATGTCAAAGGGACGTTCAATTAAAGGAATATACTTGAAGGTCAACCTCTGTAAACAAGTTCAAAGAAAGTGAAACGTGACGATTAAGTTATAACGATTTACAATCATACCGATGTTCGTGAATTAATACTAGGCCATTACTTTTGCTGTTATTAATTTCCAATTATAATTATAGTGAAGTATGGCGTAGATCTTGCCTCGGCGCCTGCGCCTACGCTGGCCTGCGCCGACGCCATCCGAACATAATTTGCAACCTGCTAATAGCTATCGTGAAACTGCACGCTCTAGGATTTGTTGGGCAAATTATGGACTAAAGCGATTTCCTTCTGTATAATTTAATTCTTGATCACCAAAGTAATTGAGCGCAGAAATATTATGTATTCAGTTATATTTAAGTTGCCTCATTATCAGTGATCGGAATAGGTAGAGCTATTTAGGTTCATTGACCGTAAACATTGATGTTAATATGGATATTCCACGGGATTCCGACTGATACTACAAGATTTTATTGAATTTCATTATTTTTGTCAATATGTATAAAATGTAAATATGTTTATGTAAGCCATGAGCGACGTTGTAAATTTTACAACTGTAAATGTTTTTGTACAACTTCAGAATAAAAATGTTTAAATGATTCTTGATTCTTGAATAAGAAATTGTTACGTAAAAATATATGTGGTTTAATGAATCAAGTTTATCTATTTATTATACTATCCTTGATCCCGTTCTTCTTATATTTACCCGTCAGAAAGGAAGTGTAATCTTTCATTAATTCCAAAGGCGAGAATAGTTTTTTTATGATTTTACTACTTAAAAACAAAAACACTCGGGGTATATCCATATTATTCTAACCTATGGCAAGTACATAAAACAGCTCTACCTATTCCGATCTCTGCTCATTATGTACAGACGCCAGCACATGAAGCTACCCGAAACTGTCAAATTTTCCCAATCAACCTTGAACCTAATTTCTTTAACAATAAAGTTGAAAATCTATTAAAGAAATTTGACAGATTGTTGTAGCTTGATGTGCTGGCGTCTGTACTTACTTCAATACCTATCATCACCGACACGTGAACCGTTATTTGTCAAAAATATGTCATCATGTAATTTTTTTAAATCTTAACTGTGTCTGTATAAGACATGCCGCTTTTTCGTTATATTGCTACAACTAAGATCGCAAGAAATAATTATGTCTTACCTATATTATAGTCAAAATACGCGCTATAAGAAGCAAAAAGAGCAGAATAGAATTAGGATTTGTTCAGACAGATATTTTCCTCGACATAATATACCTAAAGAGACAATTTGTACTGGTAAAAGTAAGTGCTGTTTCTCGCTACCCGCTCATAACTTACACCACTCATCAAAAACAGCGTGGGTTGCACCGGAGCTGATACCAGCCTTTCGCATCGTAACTTAACGCGATTGTACTTTAATTTTAGTTATTTAAGCGCCAACCATCTTGCTTTTGATGTAATTGATCATTAAACTTGTTTATGATACGTAATCGTGTGCACATTGACAATAATCGTAGAAGTACACGTTTGTGGCAGTATCTGACTGAATATTATAGTGTGTGAAAGTCTAGATGTTTAGATCGTTGTATATTTTTGCCTCTCGGTTAAAAGGATTTTCACGAAACTTTGTTGATGGGTAGACCATGGCTTCGGATATAGGATATGTTCTATCTGTGTAGTAGATACCTACCGTTTTCAAAATTCACTTTGGCGTTGACAAGGACTGTTCTAAATTCAATTTTACAGAGGTATAATCGTAAAGGACATCAACCACTTTGTATGGCGTTAAAATATTGCACTATTTTTGATTTTATTGAGTGGCTTACAGTACTAAGAAAACATATAGATAAGAAGTTTCGTATCAAATTGATTAATATAATACAAAAAAAACGGAACTCAGAAGGACCGATGCTCGCTAGGACCGCGGGGAATTTCTGAAAAGGATGTGTATATAGTCAGTAAAAGTCTTACACACCCTCCCGCTTCACTCTAGAGCGAGAAATGCAAATGTATGATTTATCACTTTAAATACTCCAACGGCCAGAGTAACGCTTGGTCTTCCAGAAAAACCTTATAATGTTTTGAAGCTCTAGAATCGAAATATCAAATATCGATATTATTTTTTCTAGGTTTTTATTTTGGCAACCCTAACTCAACGCAACCCGCACGCTGCATCGCAACTGTCACCATACACAAAAAAAAATAATCAATTACAAATCTTTTTTATTCGTTTTTAATATTATCTATTTTGACACTTCCGAATAAATACCAATGTTTACTAAATATGATTACTAAATTATTTATGAATTCCTTTTTTCCCAATATGGCTGTTTGCGGTTATGGCCCATTTTGGTTGATGTCCTTTGTATTCCAGTAACTACGATGGTACGAATTACAAGAACCCATTACGTAAATTCACAAATTGTAGCGAAGCCACGGGGGTAAGCTAAATCATATCTATATACATAATACATAATATCATATATACATTTATATTATCATTAATCATTTTGAGGGTTTTATTATATATTGCATAACACGTAAAGTCATTTGTTTATTACTAGTATTGAGTAATGCGTATTGAAGTCCACCTACGCGAATGATATTTGATCGAACACTAGGTCAGCTATGCCAATTATTCTTTCGCAATTATATCCACACATCATATCACTGGCATTTGTAACGAAACATTTTATAAATCTTTTGATTGCAGTTTATTAAATGATAACTTGCAGAATATTAGCAACGTGGAACCTACCTATTTTCTTGCAAACAAATCATTTTTTTTATATACCCGCGTTAAACAAAACCTACGTCAGCTAATACAACAATAACAAAATGCAAATTATTTAAAAGCCACAATACTTCAAAACTGCAATATACCAAATTCAATAAGACCCGCGTCTCGCGCTTTAAACAACAACATCCAACTTCGCTGCACTACTCCTGTATAAAGAAACGAAACAAAGACTATTTCAAGTCCCCTCAGCTCCACTTTTTCGTTCTCGCGAATAAAAACGTCTAAAAATACGTCGACTTGTCGGAGGTACTTTTTATGAAGCTCGAGTGTTAGCAGACGCACTAAAACTTGTTCACAAGTTTAAAGCTTTATTTTAATTTTCTTTGCACACGACGCGACGCCGGAGAAGCTGTGGAGTTTTCCCAAGAAAAAAACAGGCAAGCTAGAGTTGAAATGGCACAGAACGGGTTCCAAACAAATACTTATAATTTAATAATTTATTTGTTAACATTCTACATTCTTAATTTCGTTACAGTTTTCGAGTATCATTGAAATAAAGCATTGAACTTGCATCAAATCCTTTTTTTCGTAATTAAGACTTCAGTGTTTAGGAACATAAATGTGAAGGCATTTTTGCACCTCGTTTTGCAACATCTCACGCTATATCTACAGGAATTATATATAAAACAGTTACGAATCCATTTCATTTAAAAAATTGCTTCAAATGTGTGATCAATATTCTTAATCTTTCAGCCAAATTTGAAGTACGTACATATCTGCGTTAAGTTACGTAGAAAATGTTTTAAGCAAATTAATATAATATTCTGTAAAAGAGACCGGAGTGCCTTTCACGTGACTGATTTTATTAAGGTTCCGTTTTTCCTGAAGAAGTTCTGAACCCTAGAAAAATGTTTAACTACCGAGCACGTGCGAGAAATAAAGCGCGATGTTTTATGAAGCCTCCTACAAATGAGGTAGCTTTAGGCTGTTATCGTAATGTAGATTGCTCGGTTGATTACGGAGAAAAAGTTTTAGGAGCTTCTCAGTCCTCTTTTTTGGAGTCTTTAGTCTTAACTTTTGTTAATAAGGCAGCGGGAGCTTTTACGTTCTTTTTTAATCGTTTCGATTTGAGCAAAAGGTATAAAAATAATGTCGTCTTAAAACTAAATTACAAGTTATTCATATATGAACCAAAATTTGTAGGTACTGAAATATTAAAAATCAGGTTCAAGGGCCTTTCCAGTAGATTGATCATAAATAACTTATTATCATAGTTTCCAGTCTTGGAGAAGCTTGAACATACTTTAAGAAATTATAAGGATAAATATGTTGGTTATGAATAACATATCAATACAAACTACATGAGGTCAATATTTCCTAACTAGCTTCTCTGAGAATAAATACTGAAATGAACTTCGGACATACCTTTGAAGTTCTTACAACCCGTACTGACCAAATCATAAGAAAACCATTAAATTTAATGACGCACTTAATCTTTTGGGGAAAGAACTAAACAGATATCAGTGGACATATGCAGATAGTGCAAGCTTTTGGCAATTATTCTACTAGCTCGACTTAATAGTACTAATAAGTTCAATGACTTGTCGAACAAGGCTAAATCCAAATATCTTTATTTCGAGCCATATAGCTCATATTATATGTAGTTATGGTTAGTAAACAATTACTTTAAAAAATTAGGATTAGTAGACAACACGATACGGAGACATGCAATTGACAGCAGTGGACCATATATGGACAGTCCACTCTATCCGCGACCATCTTCAAAGAAAGGGTAAAGAAAGGGTATTTGGGAAGGTCGCAAAACTACTCAAGCATCCAGATATCACTAACATTATGACTTATACCTTTACATGTATCTGTATGTTTGTGTGTTGTACACGTATACCTACTACTACTACCTCTCTAGTAGTTTCCAGTAACGATGCATCACTCGATCCCCTCCCTCGGGTGTCGTAAGAGCCGAAGAGATTATACATTAAGAGGATGATGGGTAACATGAGTAACATCACGTCATACTACCGGAATTTGAAATCCCGTAGGACAGAATTTATAGATCAGGCCAGACAGATATCGATCAGGTTTCAACGAGCAGTGTGAGAATTAAATACATAGATATAGTTATCTTATACAAGTCTCTGCTGAAAGAAATTTCATTTTGAATAAGCCAACCATAATCACCTAAAGAATGTTCTCTCTCTAACAATTACCAGGTAATTTCGGGTTAAGCTTGCTTTTGTACATGAATTACTTAATAGCTGTGTATCTACTAAGTCATATTTGTCGTACAAAAGAGAATTAAAATTGATAAAGAAAACCTTCGCCGCAAATTAAAAAATTCTTATCGCCATTAATTAAATGAGCTATTAAAGCTTAGTATAAAGTATGTGCCTACTCGTAAATAAATTTATATAGAAGTAGGTCCTTACAATATAATCAATAGAAACCTTACCTATAAGCATTGAATCTCTGGTCCCTCGGAAAGGACATAAAACATCAAACAAGTTCTGGGAACAAAGCGAGCTCGATGATAAAATGCCTCGAATTATGCAAATTCCGTCGTTCCCTTCAATAAGGTTTCAATAAAGTAACAATGTCTAAAAATTCCACCTCTTTTTATGCTGTCTTGAGATTAAATTGAATGTCTTGTTTTACGATTCTGCTTATCTTACTGTAATGAATAAGAGTTTCTTTTAAGATCTATAATAAAAAATATTTTGTTTATTTATCTTTATGACTTCATCATAGTGAACACGACCAATGTACATACTTCATGGGCATACAAGGCTGACATACAGAGTGTTTCAGAAAAGCGTTGTTATACTTAGGGATGACGTTTTATTGTTTCATTAAGTATAGATCGCATATCAAAGTCGAGTTTTATAAAAAAAACTTTACTTTTTTATCTTTGCAATTGTGATCCTGTAATCAGATTCAGAATATCTCCCTAAATGCGACCACTTTATTGACACATTGTATATCAACCTGGCTTGTCTCAGCAGATACAAGTACATAGTTACATAACATTATTAGAGTCATTAAAGATAAATTAAACTCTTATGAAACATTGTGTATGCCATTTCTGTAGGAGCTTGCTTAACTTATCAACATTTTACTTCAGGAAGAACTGCATTTAAAAGAATCTTATTCACCAGGGTACCCACAATCTAGAGTAAGACCCACTGTTGTGCTCCAAGCTACAATATATTAAACAGACAAATGCAAAAAAATCCAAAGTATCTGTAACATTGTAATACAAAGCATTCTAGCGTACCACTGCTGCGGTGTAAATCTAATCCTAACGATGTGTGACTATTCTCTCCCTTTTGTTAAGGCAGCTCCACTTCGGTACCTAAATACTTATCTATACACATGTCAGGCATTGTGCACCGTAGTTAGAAAACAATGGAGTTCCATGCGAGACAGAAAGAGTAAGCTGCTATTTATTAGCCCTGAATAAGGACTTGTATGTGGAACAACACCTCATACTTGAAATTGTAAAGTCTACAATACAACTTAGGATTTATCGCTAGGGAGTTCATGGATTGTATTGCGTAAATTGTTTGTGAAGCCTTTACCTATTTCACAAACCATTGCATACCTACAGAGCGGAATATTACAATAATAACATAACACTTGTACATCACGCAGGGTTTGGTATAGGTGTAGGACTGTAGGTACTCGCATTTGACCAGTTATATTTGTTGCGACACATAATTACCACGCGGCACTTTATCGCGATTTAAAACGTGCGAACGATGCAATGTCTCGTTAGATGGATCGATATAATTGTTAGTTCTTAGAGTATTATTGCCAGAAAAAATAAGCAAATACGAATAATTCTTTGATCACGTGACTTTTCGACACCGTTTTTCATCCCCATACGTTTTTAATGTTTGACTTCAATTTTGCCTTCGCTACGTACCGCTGACAAGATCCACGTATTTAGAGCCTTTTATTATACTCGGATGTCTCCTGGTGTAATTTTGATATATAAAGACTATTCTTACGTTAGTTTTCTATTCTTGGAAACTAATAATGAATTTAGAAATCTATTTATATTATTTTTTTAATTCCAAAGCTATGTAAGCATAGCTTTGGAAATGCCTCGTATAATCTTAATTCCACAGTCATTTCAATGTGTATTAAGTGAGATATTTCATGGCAGTTAAAAAGATTTTGTGTGTCTTATCTTAATCTTAAATTGTAGGAAGTAATCGTTAAAGTTAGCACCGATAAAATTTTATTGGAGTTTCAAGTTAAACGCGGTAAAAACACGATTGTTCAAATGCTCATAGATATTAATACGTTTGGGAAATTATTTGAAAAGTTTACTTAGTTCGTTTTTGCTCTCGTAGAGTACTTATTCCTGCTATCATTAACCCTCTGCAGTTAAGTAAAAGAGGCAACTCACGTTTTAGTCCGAACATGGAAGTAACAGTATTTTCATAATTTCTATACGATCACAGTGGATGTTAGAAATAGTTGGATTGCACTATAGCATTGTCTTTGGACTCGCTTATTAAAATATGATAATAATGTTGCAAAGTATTAATACAGATATTGTTGATTATGCACCATTATAATTACGTGTCATGTAGTTATGTAAAATAGTGAATGCTGATTTTTATTAATACGGTTAATCACAGATAATGCGTTCCACGTATTAATCGAGAAAATAACAAGCTATGGTGTTCATAAAATGTGAAGTCTTACACAAAGATATTTTTTTATAATTTAAAGCTTTTGAATAACATCAGGCCGCTTTTTTGTTCCATATTGTCCAATTAGTATTAATTTTAGATTAGATTAGATTTCATATTAGCTCTAACTTGAAAGTCAATATGCGCAGAGCTACCACTTACTGTAAGCTATACCCCGTCCACAAGCTAAGCTCGTAGCATCAACTTTACGAATATATAACTAGAGCCCAGTCTACTTCACTAATAGTAAGACTTCCCCCAGTGGTAACATGAAAAACGGTTTTTCCAGCGAAAGTTTCCTCGTCCGCAATATCCCGGCTAAGCCGGATTTGCAACTCACTCCTGGCTTCTTCCTTTTCTTTTTAATTAAAACACTTTTATGGACACTGGAGAGATTTTAAAATGCAAGTTAATTGAAGTGATACGTGACTTTAGACCTGCTCATTCCTTCTTGGATTAAAACCGGATTACAAATTGTGCTATAAAAAATATCGTAAAAGCAGAGATTAAATGTTGCAAAATATGAAATGGAATTTTTTGTCGGCATCAATCCGATCGAGTTTCCCGATTTTCGGTTTGGTATACAGATTACGAGCTGTGTCAAATAAATATTATAGGATTGATTTTGAGAACAGACGGGAAAAATTTGCTGTCAAACAATCTATTAACTAAGTTCAATGTTGACGTTTAAAAAACAGAAAACGATTGTCGCGTGCACATGATGCGTGACTGTTAAAGAAGGAAAAACTATTGTAGAAACTTGTTATTCAAAACAAAAACATATTTGCGGTAAATACAAACAACGCAATGCATCATCACAAAAAAACTTACTTCGACCATAAGGACATATTCTCCTCATATTTTATTTTTCCTTTTTTTGTTTTCATCACTCTTGCGAGACACCTTGCGAGAGTCTTTCTTGACAGGACACATGTCTTGCAGGCTTTCTGGGTTTTTCTTTAAACATACGGGAACATTACGGATGAAACGGGTTCTGACGGGTTGAGTCGAGTAACGCTCGCGATTAATCATTAAGCATTAACCCTTATTCGCCGTTTATCGCTCTAAGTACGTGCTTATAACTTCCCCTCTCTTAATGTTCCGTCTTTATTTGACGAGTTCTATCTTTCGCTGTTATTTCCTTTTATATCTAAGGTAGACCAAATCATGAATGTGTTTTAAATAGGTGGTTTATTATTGCTGTACGAAACGTCGATAGGGATCTATCTGCCATATGTTGGGGTTCTTTTGAAGACGAATTTAGAAGTGTGTTTACGTTTATAAATATGTTGATAAAGCAATCATTCTGGAATATAACCATCGCATCTAAGTAGCTTTGAGGAGTAAACAGTAAATAACGAAGAAAGATGTCATATTTAGGATTTATTCCACGCCTGCTTCTTATCAAAATATATCAACAAAGAAACTCAATCATTGAACTCGAACAGAAAGCAAAATTTTAACATTATTATTATTTCAAAGCAAATTAAAACTTTAATATTATTTCGTTGTGGTTTTTCTATTCATTCGACCTTTAGTTGGGAGTTGGGAGTTTGAGATCTCGAAGTTCGCCTAAAAGCTCAGGAAAAATTTACTGCCTACCTATATCTATATTTTCCAACTAGAAAATAAAACCATTAATTGTGCTGAGAAAAATTCTAACCCACTCAAAATATATTTTCAATAGAAATAATACATCCCCATTATAATCCCCAAGAGACCCTCATTTCTTTTTTATTTGAAAACCAATTTATTTCTTACAAAGACGTATTCAATAGTCTTTTGTTATTCTACCAAATTGATTCGTGTTTTATTCGATTCGTGGATTCTTATCACATAACGTCGGTAATATCTGCAATGGTTTGGCAGATGGGACGTTACTATGGTCCTTACCAGCCGGGTACCCATAGCTCGTAACTCGGCCAGGGTACTTCCACAATGAGCGTCCACATTCGTTGAAATGGTAATGGGTTACGGTCCGTAGTTTGAGTACGTCCGGGAAATATATCGCCGATTTGGCTAGGTAAGATATTTTTAGTGCTCAGATCCTTTGTGTTTGAAATATATTTTTTTCTTTATTTCCGAGAGTAAAAATGTGTTTTAACCCGTATTTTTCGCTGGTAAACTCAAACCATGTTATTTTAAATAAAATAAAATTAACAGAAAGCTCAGAAAATAAAAACTAACTCAGTTCAAATGAGGCAGATAGGAACCTGAAAGACTTCAGTTGCTAGAACAAAGATAAAACAAAAACACCTTTTTCAACTTTGCTTAAATTACTACTTTACTTACTTGAAGCTGGAGCTATCTCCTCTCTAAATCTGGCTTCCATCGACTTTATAAGTAACGAAATAAGAATTTCTCGCACGTAGTACGAAAGTTAGGACAAGTAACAAATGAGACGTGGAAAAATCGTCGAAATATGTGAGTCGAGTAGATTTTCCCCAAGAGCTTTCTTTCTTCTTCCTTTATATAGGTACTTTGATCTAACACGTGTATGGTGCTCCGTATTAATGGTGACGATTTATCCCCTTTAGAAATATCACCTGAAATATTTATGTGGCTTTAGGGAGCGGTTATTTTTGGTGTTGTTTGATCTCGAATTTTACGTAGATTTTACTGTGATTGTTGAAGACTTGTATTGATGACCTGTTTGACTAACAATGTAACGTAATATAATGTGATACAACTCAGATATGGTCCATATATAATTTTCTTGTTTCCAAGTAGAGATTTACTAACTTTGAAAATTTAGATTACAGAGTCGCGGTATATTATATTATCTTCTTCTAATACAATCTGTTCTCTTTTCCTATTTATTTTTATCTTATTGGTGGGCAATGGTGTGTGTTACATGTTTACTAATTTACTGTAAGACAATTATTGTGCCCTTATAAAATGTACCTGTTTTTTGTTCATAATAAAAATCTAACTACAAACACCATTGATAGACCACGTGCTTTATGTACTTAATATGTCCCTTTCATTAGAAAATAAATAAAACTTCTGAAATTAAAGCAGAAGATCACAGGAATATTGTAAAACATCCTACTTATCAATACCGCATGTAATTGATAGGTTGGTTTAATATACCCCGGGGTTGTATCAATTTACTGGTAGCAGTAAGAGCGAACTACGATCGTCCCCCGGGCTTCTAACCGTATTTTTGGGACCCTGGCGACTTTAATTTCCAGTTTGGTTTTCTAATCGAACTTTATAGTAACAACTTTAAGTCTGACCATTATTAATGATGCCGGAAAAGCAATAAAACTTTCTTTGTCGTGTTAATTCAGTTTTTGTCTTGTTACGTCGAATGAAAGTCAATCAACGTAGACAGGAATATTGAAGTGTCAATATTTCACAGATAAATACTTGATTGCAGCCGCGATTCGTCCCGAAACAAGCTCACGTAATTTTAGGTCACTTCCGTCTGATACCCCAATTCGGCTATAACCGTTCAATTAAAATTAACTTATTTTTTATTTTCAACGTTTTTGGATTAAAGCTTTTTCCTGCCTGGTTACTCAAATTCCTAAAGTCACGGCCATGCAGTTCTGTCTTCTGAATTTCTAGAGCCATTCCAAATTTCCAAATTGGGTAAGGGACATAAAAAGCTGAATACCCATATTTTATGACAGCAAATTAACATACAAAGCGTGGATTGCAGTATGACGAGAGGGAAACTAATATATTTTTATGAAAGGCGTTTAGGCGCGAAACGTGAATGATTAATGACCGACCCTTCACCCGAGATTCGCTTCCGTCCGAGCTAATTCCGGAAAGTTTTCGCTGAAACGGCCGTTTTTTTATTAATTAAGCCGTCTGCTCTATATAAAACTCAGTAAGAACCGAGTTATATTCCAAATTGTTCTAATTAACTGTATAAACGGCGAGTTTTCCTGAAAATCTTAATTTTAGATAAGCACTTTCCATTACAAGAGAAACAAAAAGAGGTATTATCTTAATTCCTGTTTCTTTTTTGGCGCGAGAATATTTTTCTTGGCTAAAATATTCACGAAGACTGGCCAGATGCAACGGAAAATCTTCATAAATGAATGAATGTGGGCAAGGCAAAGGAGTTTTATTAAAATAATAATCCGGAAAGAAACTATTTAGTTATACCTAATATAAACCTAACAATGCGTTTTCTTGGCAGGACATGAGCTTACTGCTTGACTTGAGCCAAGTCTAAATGCATGATCATTGGTGACCGAATGCCAAGCCACATTTCCATTTAGAGAGATTCCGCAAAAAATCTTTCTATTCTTGATAAAATGGAAAGATTCTTTACGAATAAAAGGCGGTAACTTTTCTTTTGTGACTGTGTATATTACATATATTTAATGCCGTTCTTTTGCACTTAAACATATCACATCTTTCATAAACACGATTCGTTTCTGAATACATTATTATTTATATCATACATCGCAATCACGTCCAAATTATCGTAGAAACGCTCGTTATCGAAACCGAATCGTACAAATGTCGTTCTGTATAACCACACAAATACATTCATAAACAAAATTTCAATAGATACAGTCGCGTTCATAAATTGGACAAACGCATTGTAACAAATGGGATATCCGATTTATTTCCATCGAAATCGAATCTAACACCAAATTGGATTTTGAATTACGGCAACGGATAAACAGAGATTTAATAATTTTGTATGTAGATATGCAAGCATTGTACGAGTATTGACTTTGTTTGGTTTATGTTTCGCAGTTGTTGTTACTTTGTACGAAACGGTTTGTTGTTTTTGCATATCAATCAAGGGTTATTTATCGCGCTGAGTTTTATTTGTTGACTTTTCGTGGGATTTCTGACTGTATTTATAAATATTTCGAACTTGTTTATTGGTGCAAAAACAAAAGTCACAATGACCCGACACAAATTCTGTTCATCATTGAATTTGTGGTTCGAAACGAGTTATAGAATTGGACTTTATGAGTATATTTTGCAAAAGTTCAGTTGTACCTTTGAAGAAAGTTTCAGCTAAGACCACATCACAGAAAAATATCTTCAGGTATGTAAACAGAATAAGAGTAGCAAGTCGCAACCAACTAGACATGTTCAACAGACAGAGTAAAATGCAAAAAGAATGTGCTTCCCGCGCCGTTTTTTTACATTTTATATCATGCGGCGTCTAGACAGTGCCGGTTAGTTCTTCAACGCTAAGTTCCCAACAAAATTAATATTTCTTTCAAAGCCGCTGGCAAACTGATAAATGAGCTGTTTATCAAACATCTCCTTCCGAGTAATCACATTGGGATCTGGGCATAATGGGCCACTGCCGCTACCCAGCTGCCGTTTTGCTGTAAAATCATCTAAATTGTATCCCACGGGCACAAATCTCATCTCGTTTTGAACTCGATCTTTCGAATTTCAATAAGGATAAAACGCGTTTAATAGCCTTCCCTGGACGCGCGTAATTGAATAATGTGTGTTGTCTACACTTCAATGGTTCGGAGATTAATCTGTAGCAGACATTGATGTATTAAAAGTAGCAGACCTATTTTTGTTGTACCTAATGAAAGTTACATTGGCAGTATGGTTTTACATAATTACGGGTTGATTCCTTAACACCGCTTACATAGCCTGTTTCGTGAATTTAATTCTATAACGAGCTCCAATTTATGAATCATTTTCGGATAGTATTTTAGAAACAAACTTACAAGGGAACCGAAAATGTGTGAATGGCCTTAAGGACGCCAGATGGTCACGAAGATTAGTTTTATGATTTAGTCCTAAACCGTCCCTTAGGAACTTTAGGTGCAAATACCCGTTACAGTTTCTTGGGAGCAAGGTCACACATTTTAACAAGTTATTGTTTATATTGTGCTACTATTTTATGAGATATTTGTTGCTATATTTAAGTTACTAGCTATGCCCGCGACTTCGTTCGCACGGAATAGTGACTTTCGGCAGCATTTTTAATTTTTTAGGCTAATTATTATGAAAATAAAATTCATACATAATTTGAGTGTCGTATTTATTAATATCTAATCAAAAGTCTAAAAAATAAGTTTCAAGCTTCTAGCTTTAAAAATGACGTAATCTTCATAGAAACTTTCATCCCCTATTTCAACCCCTTACAGCCCTTTTTCGCATTAAATCATACAATGGACATAGGCTGCCTGCCTATGTCCTTTCTCAGGCTCTAGAGTATGTCCGTACCAAATTTCATAAAAATCGGTTTAGTAGTTTAGGCGTGATTTTGTAACACACAGACAGACAGAGTTACTTTCGCATTTATAATATTAGTAAGGATGACAATTTTCCTTTTGTAAAAAAACAAAAGGAAATTGTATTACTAAAAAAAGTATACTAAAAACAGCTTTTCAATTCCAGAAAAATGGAAGCAAAACCATTAAAAATCTTTCTTTTCCATGAATAGCGTAATATTCGCTGAAAAGTAAATAATAGCTGCTAGTTATGATAATTTTGACGCGGAAAGAACGAGATCGGTCGGGGAAATGAACGCCATTCTTCAAGCGCCCGCCGCCGCGGTGATTGGCGCCTCGAGTTTCCCTTCGGCTATTTACGTATTGAATGTAAAAAATTGAGCATTTGTCTTGTTGGTTTTTGTAGAAAAATAATGAATGCTTGTTCCTTAACATCAGAGACTTTATTTACATGTTCAAAGTGACAATTGGATAAGAAAATGGGATTTCATTAGCCATCTCAGTGGTAGCACTCAAGACACCAGTGTCATTATAATAACATTCTGTATAGACTGGAAATATAATGAAGCCTTTTATATAAAGTTAGGTGTAAATATAGTTTATATACGGGTTGCCTCACAGCGTCGACATAAAGTCAGTATAAAAGTTTTGACAAAATTTTGTAATCCCAAGTTTTACGGCGGGTCTTAAATTCAAAAGCGTTTTAAAAACTAAAGTTTTACTTGAAGAGATATCGTCAAAGTCAGTATATAGCACCCAGGTGCAGTGAATACCAACGGTAAAGCACGTGATGCCTTGACAGAATTGGAGACGTTAACATTGCCATAAACCGTCTAGACGCAAAAAATCGCACGCTATGCTTTTGGCGCCCACTTGCACTATCTGTGGTCGATATCACTTGTAATCGTCGATTTGCTTTAAAAAAGGCACTAGAGAGAGCAAAATAAAAAGCGCTAGGGAAGTCGATAAGACCACTGTGAGCCCTCGTTATCTTGGGTCATAAATTACCCCAACACCCTCGGGGGTTCAGGTAGGTGCCTCCCAGGCAGGATCCTTCCAAACGCTATGAGGATTCCGGGAAATGAAGTGACTACGTGATCCAATTGCGATTTTAGGTGCATTCGATTTATGTGTGTTTTTAGTAGACACGCGACTTCTTCAGACGTTTGATAGGTTATTTTTTTTTGACGACCCCTTATTGGAACAAAGGTGAATGTAACGTTCTAGCACGAACAAAAAGGAATCGATACCGATGGGACAATTGGACAACTTGAAAAAGAAAAAGCTTGAACGAGTTACAATCGATTAATCAGCGATTCAATTCCGTAACTTCGATTCCTGTTAAAATGGTAATATGAACGGTTTTATAGGACTTATTCCAGTTTTCAAATATCAAATTAGGGCAATTTCAATGAATTGCAGCTTCGTCATTGCACGAAGAGAAAGAGTTAAATAGATTAACCACTCTAGATAACAGGCTCTGCGATTTCCGCGATTAAAACGGTAATAGATGAGCCCGATAAACTTTTACTTTCTTTTAATCTTTTATGAACATGAAGTTATTTTATAGTTCACTAATAAAGGCTAAATGATTGCCCACACAAGACTAAAATGTTGAAACTTTACTCCATCTTTATCCGTCTCCAATATAAATTAAAGCCAATTTATATTCTACTTAAAGTTTTTCTTTCAGACAAAGCTGGCGTCAACTTTTACATCTAATTTTTCACAGCACGAAACAATGTGCGGAAGTAGGATTACTATTAAAGTTAGACAATAAATCCAGCAGTTCCGACATACGCTCACAACCACATCTGACAGGCTAATACATATTGATACAATATTGGTGGAAGCGATCCAAGCACTTTCTATTTCAGCAAACCGTAAACTGTACGCATCAACCGTCGGTTGGAAGCAATAAAGTGGATTTTTCTGTACCCGTAGGCTCGTCTAGCTGTACCATTAAATTTGTTTAGTTTGAGTTTTGACAAATATCTGCAGGTGACGGGTGTGCGGTTTCCCGGCACGGATGCGTTTGACATATTGCTTTGATAGCGGGTTCTGTACATATACTGACGTCATAAATTATAGAAATTGGTATGAAGAAAGAGGTCAGCTATTTATATCAGGGGTTTTCGTAAACGCAATCGAGTTTGAAGAGGACCCTTTTTTATGACTAAAGTTTTTGGGTTGAAACTCAGAGCGTATAAAACGTACCTACCTACACTGTTCCGAATGATCAAGGTACATTCAAACAGATAATTGCCATTGTTTAAATTTTTAATTTCCACAATTCATAAGTAAAATCTTAGAAAAGCATATGTAAAAAAAAAAAACAGATATCATTCTGGTCTGCTTCAATGCTCATTCAGTAGACAGTCATTAACATTAATAAGCCAATTACTGAAATGAGTAAAGCAAAAATTTCTCCCTTCATTTCCCTCCCTGTGAGGGCCGGCTCGTCGAGACCATTTATTTTTACACGCCTAATGAGAACTGACAATCGCTAAAAAGAAATGTCTGGTATTGATTTCACTTTGGAAATTAAACAAGCGAAAAAGTATAAATCAAAAGAGTATTTCGTAAATTATGTCAAACTACAGCAGAATAACAGTTTCTAGCTAATTGAAATAATATTAAAGGATCGCTTCGTTTGTAATTAATATAAAAATCCAAGAATAAAAACACGTGTTTTTTATTAAATAGCAAATATACACACAGCCGATATACAGAATGTTTCATAGGCACGGTCATATTTACGGGTAGTTTGGTATATCTTTAACGAGTATAAAGACAAGTAGAAAACTATTGCAACATGAAACAAATGAAATAAGCAGAACCTTTGTGCTCTTTTGACTGTATTTGTTTAATTTTCTCTTGTATGTCGGCGCAAAGGAATAAAGTCGTTTACAATGTGTTGATACGTCATCTCCCGATCGTTCTGTGTCTGTGTCATCGCTTCGTCGCGCTCGCCGTGACGTCATTCGTAGTCGCCGACTACAACTCTCGATCCGGAACCGCCTTTTTCAAGGCAGTGAAGGATATTTTGTTTCTATAACAGAGTAACGTCAAAAACAATTTGGTTTGGCCCCTTCAGGGTAAAACCACAGTTTCGTGGTCCTTGGTTGGAAACCTCACGGTGTCAACAATACCAAGGGGGTGCTGACCCGACGCACCCGCTGATCCCCTTCAGGGTGAAGCAGTCAATTGGAGTCGAGTGCTAGGTTTTGGCCTTGGGGGATCTCCTAGTCAAACCTAGTTACTGAGTTTCCTTTTCAGCTACACACCTAGTGTCGGTTGGGTGTGTCTACCCCTTCGCACTAGACCCAATAGGGCCCGGTTCGCACAATAAGACTGGCGACCGGTTACAAGCTTAGGGCTCACCATTAGGTACTCACCTCCCAGTCTCTACCCGACTGGGAGGGTTACACATCCCCGGACCCATCCATCCGGGGAGTTAGGTCAGTTAGGCTTTAAATAGGTCCCCCGCGGGAGAGAAATCTCCAAAATTTCCCCATTAAATTTTTGATCCATTCGCCAATCATGGCAAACTCCAATATTTTGGAGATATTGCTAAAAATCCTTAAGGAAAACCCTGCTATTTCCGCCAAATATGGCGGAATAATCCAGCGTGAAATCGCTAACTGTCCTCCGGCTACCGAAGCCAACGTCGCTGATTTTAGTGACGCGCTTGACAGCCCATTATCTCCCCCGCTTGCTGATCAAGGCATTCCGGTTGGTCAATTCACGGAAGTGTTTATCAACTCCGATCCCATTGTTCATCGAACAACGAACGACTTCCAGGTAGATAGCCCTCTATCGCCCCCGCCCGCCGACAATGTCGTGCCGACCGCCCAATTCCCGAAATCATCCATTGTTTCCGGCCCACCTACTAATCCCATTGTTCATAAAACAATGGACGCCGCGCAGGTGTGCGCTGCAGTTGAATTCCGTGAAATGGACACCACCGAACCTGTGTCCAATAACAACTCCGACAATGATTTGTCATCATGCCCCTCGTCCTCGGAAGACGACTTTCAAGTCGTCACCGGTGGCAAGAGGAAGAAAGGGAAAACCTCCCAGGCCAGCAAGGCCAAAAAGACCACCGCGTCGCCCCCGTCCCCAACTCAAACGCCCGTTCGACCCGCTAGCCCCGTCCCAACTACCTCTGCTCGCGCGCAGAATAGTCGTCCCCCCAGCCCGATAGCCCAAACTTCCTCAGCCCAAAGGAAGCTACGCCCTCCGCCCCCCTTTTACATCCAGGACAAGGGTAAATGGACTGATGTGTCCAAGATGTGTGTTGATCGAAAGATCAACTACACAAACGCCCGTGCCTGCCAAAATGGCATTAAAGTCACCGTCCCTACGTCGAACGACTATAGGGAACTATATCGCGCCCTCCGTGAAAGGAATATTTCCTTTCACACTTTCTCCTTCCCCGAGGATACGCCTACTCGTGTTATTATTAAACGTGTCCCTAAAGAAATCCTAGTACAGGATATTAAAGACGACCTTGCCGATCAAGGTATACCAGTGATCGCCGTCCATCGCTTACATAAAGCGAGAGGCGGTGAATTGTACGACATGGTTCTTGTCATTTGTGAACCAACCGAAGGTCATCACCCGATTTTCAAGATTAAGTCCATTTGCTCCCTATCCGGTATCTCAATTGAAAAGCCCTACAAAACCACAACAGTGGGACAATGCCACCGTTGCCAACTGTATGGCCATGCGCAGAGCAACTGCTATGCGACTCCCAGATGCGTCAAGTGTCTGGGCGAGCACAGCACTGCGGACTGCCCTCGGCCCAAAGACCGAACCCTCTGTTCGGAACCACCCAGCTGCGTTCTCTGCGGCCAGACCGGTCACCCGGCAAACTACCGCGGCTGTCCCAAAGCCCCCAAACTCGCTCCTAAATTAGCGAAGCGCGCCAACACCCGCCAACAAAGAGAGGCACCTTCCTCTCAAATTCCCCAACGTCTCGCTCCTCAGAGACCATCCCCGTGGAACAGGCTAAACCACGAACAAGCTTTTCCCTCCTTGGCCCCTGCCAAACCTTTGCAGGCACTGATGGATATACCCATCGCAGCGCAGATCCTGCCGATAGCCGTGGCTCCAGAGGCCACAGCCAGTCCCCAACCTGAGCCTCAAACCACTGCTGCTCCTGCAGCCAAACAACCGCCCAATCCCTCACCCGTCGCGCACGGCGAGTCTTGCGGCCAGACTCTACTGCGCCACTATAGAATATTTATGACCCGCCAAGCCAGGTCTCCCCGCGATGCCCTTCTGGCTGCCGAGCAGCAGAATAACGGCAAAATTACGACGGCAATGTACAGCCAAATATTCAGCACACACAGTGATGTCGTGCTAGGCCTCGACCAGATGGATGCGATGGACTGATCCAATGGATTCCCAACGCACAAACCACACTAGGCCTCGATCCCTCAAATTAGGTTTTTTCAACGCCAATGGCATTTTCAACCAACGCGCCGAAATAACTAAATTCCTCTGCGACCACCAATTAGACGTCCTCCTTATACAGGAGACTCTTTTGAAACCCCACCGCGCTGACCCCAAAATTGCGAATTACCGTCTAGTTCGCAATGACAGAACACGCTGCCACGGCGGCGGTACCCTTATTTATTATAAGAAGGAGTTATACTGCATCCCTCTGACCCCACCCGCGCCTCTCTCTCACCTAGAGTACTCTGCCTGTCGACTAGGCATGACTGGTCATCCTCCGATAACCATCATCTCTGCCTACCATCCCCCACCATCGGTCGCGTCTCTTGCTTCAGACGACCCTATCGCGCTCACCAGCGATCTCACGACTCTCTTTGGCCTGAGTGACTCCGTCTTACTAGCGGGCGATCTCAACGCCAAACACCCCGCTTGGAACAGCAACACGACAAATGCCAGAGGCAGAATCGTGTATAACCTAGGCGCGACCCTAAACTATGACATCATCGCTCCGATGACTCCCACCCACTACCCACACGACCACAACCATAGGCCCGATGTCCTCGATGTGGCGCTCCTAAAGAATGTAAACCTCCATTTACACTCCATAGAAGCGCTTCACGAACTCAACTCGGATCACCGTCCCGTTATCCTACACCTAGGTTCCCGCTCGGGTAACCATGATCCTACCCAACCTCCTCCGACCCAATTGATCACCGACTGGAGGAAAGTAAGTGAAAAACTGAAATCCACCACGTCGCCTCACTTGGACACCATTCCTGACCACATAGTCTCAGTCGCTGACACGACGGCGGCGATCGACTCGCTTACAGATCACGTACAATCCGTCCTGAACGATTGTTCAAGGGAAGTTCCAGTAGCGGTAGACCACCGCTGGAAACTCCCGGACGATGTACGGAATCTGATAACCGAGAAGAACGCAGCCATCCGTGCGTACAGCGCTTTTCCCTGCGCCGCAAACAAAGCTCACATGCGCAACTTACAGCGTGCTGTAAGGAAACGCATTGCCGAGCAGCGTAATGCGAGCTGGGACAAGATGCTGAGCGAACTTGAGCCCACCCATCTTGCCTTCTGGCAGCTTCAGAGGAAGTTACGATCCACTGAAGAGGCCACAATGCCTCCTCTCATTCGTCCCGATAAGAGTGTCGCCTTCGATAACTCTGAAAAAGCAGAATGCCTAGCCGACAGCCTAGAGTCCCAGTGTTCTCCCAGCTCTCAACCAGTAGACCAAGCCCACCTCGATATGGTGAACGCCGAAGTCGAACGTAGAACTTCCCTTCCGCCCGTCGAAGATCCCGATAATCCATTGGCCCCCATCACACCTGATGAGATCCAGGATATCATTAAAAGTCTCCAACCGCGAAAAGCCCCTGGCTCCGACGGCATCACCAATAGGGTTTTCAAACTTTTCCCCGCCCAGCTTATAGTGCTAATGACTGCCATCTTCAATGGCGCATTGAGCAATAATATGTTCCCCGCAACCTGGAAACAGGCCACCGTCATAGGTATTCCCAAACCAGGCAAGCCCAAGTCTGACCCGTCTAGCTACCGTCCCATTAGCTTACTCAACGTCCTCGGTAAAATCTATGAAAGGCTTATATATAAGCAGCTCAAAGATTTTGCCGAAGCAAAGAGTCTTATACCCAATGAGCAGTTTGGATTTAGAACCGAACACTCATGTATCCAACAAGTCCACCGCATCATAGAACACGTCAGCGCCGGCTTCCAACGGGGCGCAATAACGGGAGCCTTATTCTTCGACATAGCGAAAGCGTTCGACAAAGTCTGGCACAATGGCTTAATCTATAAGCTATACCAACTCGGCGTGCCTGACCGTCTCGTGCTCATCTTACGGGACTTTTTATCGAATCGCACCTTTCGTTACCGAATTGAGGGGGAGCTTTCCTCCCCCCATCCCATTCGCGCAGGAGTTCCTCAAGGCTCCGTACTATCCCCCCTCGTTTTCACGCTATTCACTAGCGACATCCCCAAGCATAAAAATACTCAGCTAGCCCTATTTGCCGACGATACGGCTATCTATTACACCGGTCTTAAACCCGATGCCATCGCTCGCACTCTCCAAACTTCCGCAAACACTCTGGCCAAGTGGTTCCGGAAATGGAGAATCGAAGTCAATCCAGACAAAAGCCAGGCAGTCCTCTTTTCTAAGCCGCGGATAAACCCACCCTCCCCCCGTCCGATTACCATGTACGGCAAGCCGATCCCCTGGGAAAAGCAAGCCAAATACTTAGGTGTGGTCCTCGACAAACACCTTTCCTTCGCTGAGCACATAAAGCAGGCACGTTCGCGCGCCGCTTTCGCTCTAGGTAGGCTCCACTTCATTCTCAGCTCCCGCAGCAAGTTATCACTCAGGTGCAAGCTGCGTATTTTCACCGCGGTCATCCGTCCCATCATGACCTACGCCTGCGTTGTTTTCGCACACGCAAAGCCCTACCTCCTCCATAAGATGCAGACCCTTCAAAACCGATTCCTCCGTAGAGTCACGGGAGCCCCCTTTTATGTTCGAAATGAGCTTCTTCACGTAGACCTCAAGATGCCCACCATCCAGCAGTTCATGAAACGTGTCTCCAAGCGTTTCTTTGATACTGCAATCCAACATAGGAATCCCCTTATCGTATCGGCCGCCCAATACGAACCCTCGCGTATCTCTAAGATTCGCCGACCAAGGCATACCCTAGTCACTCCCGATGACGCACTCACCCTGCTCCAAGAGAGCCGTAAGGAAACCAGCACAGTTTACAAAAACAAAAATCGACCGTCTTTCCGTCCTCGCCGCCGAGGCCCGCCGCGACGTCCCCGTAATAGTCCGCCCCGACCCTTGCCAGAGCCAGCCCGCGACGCTGAGCCAGTAGCTTTAAATTCCCTTATTAATAATAATAATGATATGATCCAGCCTGTCCCTAGCTGCCCTCCCCCTGCGACGCCCTAAGCCGAGGTCCGTACCCCACAGGGGGTGCCCTTAGTGTGTAGTCGCCTAGTTTGTAAGTTTTTTAATAAGCCCTGGCTGGAGGCTTTAATTAATTTATTAATTAAGGCAACCACAGGCAAGCCCGGTTAAGCAGCCGACAACCTCAGAGGTTGACCTGCGAGATGCCAATCACAAAAAAAAAAAAAAAAAAAAAATTGATACGTCATTTCCACTACAACCACTCCGTGAGTCAGGCGAGAGGTGAGGACGTATCGTCATAGTAAGGCACGCGCCGCCAAGTGGAGATCATTCCGATCGAGGCACTCGCTCCGTCAACATCTCTAGTAAATGTGAATAGGGTCACACCTGAGTCGCAATTACCTTGTTTTTAATAATAATTATTGTAATAAATTAATATTCTGAGTTTGCTGTAAATAATTATGTAATTAGCGAACCTTGAAATAAACTATAGTTTGGATTTAGTAAATCTTTTTCTACGTAATCAGTTAATCACTGAAGTTTTCCTTGAAGTCGGATTCGAAGGACAGCCTGGCGCTGATAAGGGTCCTAAAAATCATGGTCCACCTTCACCGATTTTACAACAAGTTACGATCTCTCCGAAATGTAGATGTCATGTGTGTACAAAAATAAATAAATAAATATATGTGACTTACAAATAAAGTACTTAATATGAAACCAACAGTGTGTTGCAGCCAACTACATCACACTGCTCATATGGCATTGATATACAAAAAATCATATGGTATCAATTCTGTGATTGAACAAAAATGAATTCTCGCACTTCTGAAACCATCTACTTCTGAAACACTGTATATTATCTGCATAATACCGAGAAAGATATTTTAAAGTGAGTACCAAGCCTTTATTAAGAAAAAAATATATAAAAATATTCCTGCATATTTCCTAAAATCCCTAGCAAATTCAATAATACCTACCGGGAAAAAAGAACTAAAAAAAACACGCTCGCCAATAATCACAGGCATTACAAAAAAAAATCTTCCAATATTCCGAGGAAAATGAAATAAATAATTTGTCACACAGATTGGCTGCCCAAGTCAACGTGTGACACCGGTCGAAAATGATTGGATTACCGCACTGATCAAATTAGGAATGTCTTGTATTTTCCGCTTCCCTGCCTTCGTTACGTATCGAATTTGAGGACAATTTCTGGTAGCTATTTTGATTATTGGTAGGTAATTGAGTAATATTAGGGTAAACAGGGTAAAATCGGGACAGGCTTGTTGTTTTTGTTGGGCCTATTTTGAACGGGCATGATAAAAAAAGTAAACATGGCTGTGCAAAATAGACATAATGCCATCATTTTTCACATATGAAATTCAATAATAATAAATCATAACATAGTATTAGATCATAGTTTGAGTATCTACTCAAACTATTAGTTTGAGTGATGATCAAATAGTAGTTTATAATGACCAATACAAATTTAACCAATATTAAATATATCCCGCCTTATAATATTTAACCAACAAAGAAACCCCGAGTCATAACAAACCCTTTGAAATTCAATACACACACTCAGTACATAAAGCAAATACAGTGCCTATCAGAGTCAAGAATAGCTTTAGAACTCATATAGTAGCTATCTAATCGGCAACTTAAAGACAAATATTTAAAGACACAATTATTTAAAGCCATAATTAATTCAAGGTAGCGTGCAGACGTCCTACCTGGCTGTGGTTCCTGTACCCTCAATTTTAGTGCCCTGTAATATATGGGCCGTAAACCACACTTATCACAACGCACACAAATGCGTCCATAAAATCTGTACTATTACGCTGATACCGTTAAAGTTATGTGCAAGGAAGTTTGTACGTGTTACTTGGAATGTTAACTTGCAATCTTACATTTTCACCTCTTGTTTTTTTTTGTAAATAAAGTACAGCTTTTGTTCTTTAAAAAAGTCTGATTTATTTATTGACACAAACAAATCTCTTCTGAGTACATGCAAAACCTTTTAAGAATGCAAATTAGTTAAATTCTTAAAGCACTTTCTAACACGACAACTCTAAACGACAACACCTACTCGAAAGTTACGATATTTTATCCCACACAAAACGGAGTGCCTAGGTAAAATATAACGACTGGAGTCACCTCAAATAGCTAGTCGTATAATAAACTTCTATTATAAAGAGCGTCTTGGACTAATTTACGATGAGGTCCATGCCGCCCCACCCTGACTAATCCATACTTATTAAGGATAATGGAGAACCAATGAACAACTTTTGGTCCTTTATCTGAACCCATAAATATTGGCTATCACGCGTCGCCGGTAGCCAAAGGTGTCGAAAGTACAATTTTACGATCCTTTTATTACATTTTCGTGTAATAATTTTAATGTAAGCCGTTGCAGAATGTTTGATTAATTTGAGTAGGTACGTTGCAGTTTAGGTTTTGAGTGTAAGGTTACAATTTCGAATGGTCTTTTAGGTACTTTTTGAAAATGGACATATTTTTTCACCGATTATTAATAATTAATTTGTTTTAGAAAACACAGACGCCATGTCAATTTTTCTACATAGGTACAGTATAATTACAAACATGAACGAAAGCATGTGCCTTACTAACATTGATCTTATGAACTGCTTATTGATAAATGTTATTACACATTATTATTTGAATGACGTTTCAATATGAACTAAATAAAATACTTTTATAATATTATGACATTCTTAAAAAAATATTGTAGTGTTAGTTTTAATGTTGTAATGAATCATACATATTTAAAAAAAATGTAATATAACTCTGGGTCATAAATATTTGTGTCTTATGAACAAAACAAAGCGGACTTCTTATTAATGTAATACCAATATGTATTTACCTGTTTTTAACAAATAAATAATTCAGATTCTGATTCTGAAAACAGCTAAGTAGGTATTAACTTAATGTATCCTAAATATGTCGTTAATTCAAAATCGTGCTTAACCACTTCTTTGGTTTTATCAGTGTTATTTATTGGCGAAGTTTCTGCCGATTGTGTTGGTGTCTGGTTATTATCCAGTTAACCTTATAAATTGATTGCTGTATTTATTTAACAACTTATTTTAACTCATTCTATTCTCTTTCACGAATATCTTTGGTCTCTGTGTAAATAATTATCAGATTTGAAGCTTCGTACCCACAGAAATCTTAATAATAAGGCAATTGCCTTATTATTAAGATTTCTGTGTTCGTACCTATTTCTAGTCTAAAATGTTAATTTCATTATAATAAAGAATTTAAAAATGACATCGTAAGAATATCTTTTTAGCCAACATTTTCTTGTGATGTAATATATTATGTAGTTCCGCTCTTCCAGTTTTCGTTCCAAAGAAATAGACAGAACCAAAAAGTTTAAATAAAATATTTAAAAAAAAAAAACTAAAGAAAATACTTATTATAGTACCTTACATTTAGCAAAAACAAGAAAATAAAACGAAAACACAGAATAAAAATAGCGCCTGTTTGAGAATTATTTCAATATTGATTTCGTGTGTGTGTTTCTTACCGATCATGTGATCTTATGTAGTATATAGACTCGATTTCCTCGTATTTATTGGTTGTTAACCATCGAGTGAGAGTTTGTTACTGTCGCGTGACAGTAACAAAATCTCATAGACTACGTAGCCTATAAAGATAACTTATGTATCGTTACGTATGAGAAGAAAACTCCTCACACTTAAACTTATCCCAAAGCCGAGACTAACTAAGATAACCACAATATAATAGTATCTCAATAGCAAAATCCCCTTGGACCGTTAAGGCAATCTCTAAGCAAAGTCTATGTTCGAACACCAATACCAATCCACTCCGTCTTAGTAGAGCTTGGGCCACGTTCATTACACGAGGGAGATACTTGCCGCACCTTAATAAAATATGTACAGTGCTCTCGGAATTTAATATCGGGTTATTACATACTTCCTCCTTCCTTACTCAAGTTCAAAAAGGAAGGAGTTTGAATCTAAGTAGGTGGTGCAGACGTAACTTTAAAGTAGCTTAGGGTCCCAGAATGGTAAGGAAGGAGGTAATTAATTATTAGGTCCATTTATGCCTAGATCCAATTGTTATTGTTTCTAATCCTGTTTCTATTCTATTTACAGTTCCTTAAATAATAAGATTTATGTTTCGTAAAAATAGGTCTATATTGTTAATAAATAAATTTCCCACCTTTGCAAAATGATACAAACTTCCTACAATATGCCTTGTCCCATCCACTGCGCCCATCTACCATCATAAGCGAAAACAACATCATAACACATAGGATGAATAGCCAACGATCTTTCACCGTAGTCAAGCTGATATAAGGCTGAGACACAGAATACATTAGTGCAGAAGATCGACTCGATACAAAGCGCGACAATACCTGAATTGTACGGTGACTTCTGCTGCTGTTTATCTATAACATTGGTCAACACTTTCGGTTCGCTGCTGTTTTCTTGGTCTATACGTCATATATTAAACACAGTCATTATATTTTATAGTTTCATGGATTTAATACCAGTGGTGTACTGTTGACTGTTAATATTCTCTTTATATATTTTATGCTTTTTCCGTCTATTCAAAGGTAGTCTGATGGATATTGCTATCAGCAATTAATATAATGCTGAGAGAAGAGGGTGCCATGTGATAATATAATTATCATGTACAAAATACTAGAGCCAACTTTTAAAGCTGGCGGGAATGTTAAAGAAATGACAGTTGCGAATGATCGCTTCCAGTGTTTGCAACAGTTTTTTCACTCCTTGCATGAACCTGTCCTTCTGTATCTACCTATCTTGATCCTGACGTTGAGTCGCAACGAGGATACACGAGACATATTGTCACTCCCTCGCCTCGGGAGGATTGGGCGGCTAATAGCGAAATAGTGTCACCCCCAAGCTTGTCACTTATCATTTGCAACGCTAATGGAATATTTATAACTAGCTTATTATAGAGTTTAGTGCTTATGTTTCGTATGATATAAAACATCTATGTACATAAATATTGTCGCTGTTATTTTGTTTTATTAAAAAAAAAAGAAATACACTTGCAACGCTTTTTCCGCTCTGCTCCCCCACCGAATGTGTCCCCATGTTGCCGTCGTGGTGGGGCTTGCGTATCTCAATGATCTTGGGGCTTAACGGGTAGAGTTGCTCTTGCCAAAAAGGTCCAAGTGATAGACCAGACAAAGAGGGACACGGAAAGGAGCGGAGTCCACAACACCGGACTGCCGCGAGTGGCGTACAAGACGCTCACAACAGGGTACACTTGCAACGCTTAGTATCGCTTTTTATTTGTTTTATAACTTTGATAAAAATCGTGTTAAATACTGATAACTATTATAGTATATACGACAAAGTACAAATATGTTGGGGGGCTTAAGCTTTGTTTTCCTAGGAAAGCGGTGCCGTCATATAGCGGCCGTAATATTACGGACGCAAAAAGGCGGCCGTCTTTACGGTGACGACATGTGGAAAGTTCCACGGCCGTTTTAACACACTGTCTGCTTCATCGTTATCTAGTGTATTACATTCTCTTTGGAAACGTTCACGAAACCATCTGACACCGACAAGACGGCCGTCATGCAAATGGCGGCACCGCTTTTTGACGTTACGGTGTCAGTTACCGCTCTCTAGGAAACCGCGCCATTTTGTTTACATAGACAACGTTCTAGTGACGTCATTAACCGCTGTATTACGGCCGCTATTTGACGGCACCGCTATCCTAGGAAACCAAAGCTTTACAGGCTAAACGGATGCAAGCTGAGTACTATAATAATTATAGTGTTTTACATAGAGGGACTGCTTATCTGACACTCTAATCCACAACCCAATACACTACAATACAATGACACGATACTCCTTGACCAGACCAATGTCAGAACATCTGGCTTCTGACTACCCGTAACGAATGTCAAAGATATACGAATGATAGCACGTTAGACACGTTAAGGCTTAACGCGCTTTTCAAGGCACTTAGGGATCTCAATATCTTAGGATGTTCACCAATCCAAGGACCAACCCCGGCAAGCATTGCTTAACCTTGAAAATGGAGCAGTGCGGCTGGATTATTCTCTGGCCATGAGAAGGAACTGGTGACCTGTGATACAAGTTCTCATAGAAGCCCACTTCAGGCACGAGTCTGCCACAAAGTCGTTAAAGCTTTGTTTTCCTAGGAAAGCGGTGCCGTCATATAGCGGCCGTAATATTAGGGACGCAGAAAGGCGGCCGTCTTTACGGTGACGACATGTGGAAAGTTCCACGGCCGTTTTAACACACTGTCTGCTTCATCGCTATCTAGTGTATTACATTCTCTTTGGAAACGTTCACAAAACCATCTGTCACCGACAAGACGGCCGTCATGCAAATGGCGGCACCGCTTTTTGACGTTACGGTGTTAGTTACCGCTCTCTAGGAAACCGCGCCATTTTGTTTACATAGACAACGTTCTAGTGACGTCATTCACCGCTGTATTACGGCCGCTATTTGACGGCACCGCTATCCTAGGAAACCAAAGCTTTAGTCAGTTTACTATAATATTTAGCAGTAAGTTTGCTCTGTGTGGAGAAAATGAAATTTATTTATTTTTATTTATTTATTTATGCAAGGCACATCAAAGATATATTTCCAAATGCAATATAATACAAGCAGACTAAGGTTTCAGATTCAGTGCAAATATATCACTTACAGGTATGCACATCATTCTAAGTGAAAGTTAAAAATAATTAAAAAATAGAATAAGCAAAACTAAATAATCATGTCAATACAATATTAATATAAAAAACAATAGTAAATTAAATTGGAATAAAAAATGTCTTATATTTATTTATTATTTAGCCTTATTTATAACAAAGTATCGTAGGTTCCTAAAAGCTGCAAAAAAGGCTACGAAACTATTCCAACGTGTAAGCCTGACACGCTTCGTTATTACACCTACCTGCACCGTGACTGGAAATTACAAGCGTGATAACTTCCACTAATAATTGTCAGCAGCTAATTAATATCTTCCGCCGGTTACAGCGACGCATGGAGACCACCAATTTGCGGGACAGCACATAACGTTTTATTTGATGCGAACAAGGGTTAGTATTTATTATTGTTTACGTAGCAGGATGGCCTCCGGGCACAATTCCGTTGAGTTATAGCCTGGTCACCCCCGTGCGACCGTGCGCAGGTGGGGAAACCACAGAAGGTCTCAATTTATTGCTAATTTTATTTGTATAGCGGTTCCTGTAAATTTTATTGTTTCTGCTCCTAAATATTTCGGACTGGACACAGGCAGTTATGGCGATAAACCACGTAAACATTTTATGACAGCAGTGAATCCAGTTATAGTTCATCGATTAGTTTATGAAACGAGGGACGCATAATGGAAGACCGTGTTTTTTGAAGATCTTGTTAATGCTAATGCGAAATAACGAATAAATTGATGCTGAGCGTCGTTTAAAGTCCCATAAGACGCACTGTTGTGAGCGGGAGGAATTATGCACTATACTCGAGAGCAGTCGTTAGCGATTTTGATGTATGTATGTGTGAATGCGAGTGAATTTTAATAAGGATTACACAAGTAATAATACTTTGCACTACTCAAAACTCATCGTTCTCGATTTATATTGTATTTTTTTTTTGTAATTGGTCATCAGGTTAGCTAATGAATACCGATGCAAACATTTTTATATAACATCACATCTGAAACTTGACAAAAATACATAAAATAACTGCTGCTACTTTAAGAGAAGATTACGTTTATTTGCGTTCGAAATATGTGCGATTTGATGCAAACGCAGGATTTAATGCAAGAAACATGATACATTTCCAATTTATTTTAAACTAGAAAGTAGTGTTTTATGCGCACAACATTGTTGCGATTTTTTGTCCTATGTCATCAATGTCTACTCCACAATCCCACGTTAAAAGAAGTACTAGTCAGTCCACATTACCTTGCTTTATCATTTATGAATACAGATTTTTAAATAAAACGTATTTTATCCGGGGCAAAGATTTCCATCAGACCTCAGTATAGAAAAAAGTATCAGCAAACTCAGGAGTGATGGAGAACCTTTCATTATTATTTAGCATTTCGTTTATTACCGCTCAGTAAAAGCATGTTAAGAACTTAGTTAATTGCAAAAGTTTTAAATTTGTTGTGTAGTGTCGTCAATGTTATCGAAAGCTTTAATAAGCCCCAAAACTATGTCTTTTCAGATTGTCGATGAGAGCGAGCAGACTACATTTAAGCAATCAGCAATCATCATCAGCATTACCATCTAATACACGTCTAATTCTCGTGGTTTTTCCGGTTCCCATGCAGATAAACGGCGCAATACAGCGAAAGTACGTACAAATCCTGCATTATTAACATAGCTAATAACCATCAAAACTAATGTTGCCGAGATAACGGTCATGTCTTCACAAACATCCGCACATTATCCCAAGTCATTTACAACACAACTCCTTTTACCTCACATTTTCCTAAGACGCACCTCGAGATTCCCATTTCACCTGTATTCGACACGAAATAAAAGTTGCATCCAGTAAAACTGGAGCAAAATGATTTTTCTCTCTGACGTCATTCCTATAATATCCGTTATTGGAAATACGACAGAGTGATATTAAAAGAACGATATTTCCTTTTATGTTCTCTCTAATTAATTTCCCTGTCGCTTTTGTTTTTTGTCTCGCTCCAAACTCTAACCTTATTGTTACAATCAGATAATTTATACACGGGCCTAATGAAAATGTATCTCCGCTATTTATCAAACGAAGTGGCGGTAGACTTTGCCAACGTTATACCGATGGGAAAAGGTCTCATTTATGGTAACTGTTTCCAAGTTTCGCTGACAAAGGGAAAGTAGGGATCCTTTTTCTTTGTCGAAGGATTTGGGTCATTGGTTATTTCTATTGGGAAAAGCTTCAGGTGGAACATATGTATTGTTGTTGGGAATACGTTATTTTGGTAACCTATGCATTACCTGTTTTCAATAAAACTTCCCTTTTTTTTGTTACTAGAAACCTTTTTAATGTAGGTATTTTACCTACACGAGCCATAGATATTAACTACTCTCTAACCAGGAACTATGACATGCAATGTATCAATTTACAGTTCACATTGTTCATATGCATTTGCGTGGCTTAATTCATAGCATCGTTAATATCACACAAACACAGGTAAAGCAAGAGATATTACCCTAATAACATCTACAGTGGCTGCTTGCTTAAGCAGGGGTCATAAACACAAAAGCCGCGCTTATAGAAAGCATTATTATCCTGACTTCCTTAGAGAGAGGAGATGTTTGCAGGGATTATTACAAGTCTAGCAATAAAGGGGAAAAACGACACCTGGTAAATATTAAAAGGGGAAGATATAAAGTGAGTGTTATGTTTGTCACCAAACGCGGCCGCTGGGTTATGAATTTCTTTATAACTCCACCTTAAAGTGACAACGAAAATAATGTCTTTAGTAAGTTTAACAACCAAATAAAGTTTATGCATCTTTTGCATAAAAATTTTCTACAAGAATAATTAAGTAAATTGATTTTCTTAAAAAAATCTGATATCCGAGACGGTTGGGTATTATTTTTCTAGCAAGGAGGGACCAAATTAATGAACTTCATTTATTACGCCTTATCTACGACGACGACATTTTTGTAAGACAAAATGAAATAAAATAAGTGAGCCAGAATACATCACACTTTAATTTCTTAGTGAAAAAAAGCATTTCTCGAAAAATAACTTCACCTTTTTAGGGTTCCGTAGTTATATGGCAAAAGCGGAACCCTTACAGATTAGTCATGTCTGTCAGTCCGTATGTCACAGCCATTTTATTCCGAAATTATTACGACTACATAGTTGAAACTTGCTAGGTAGTATATATCATGAAACGGCTCACCAGAATATATCTAATATTTCTGTGAAACGCTTCATGATTTTGATACAAAAAAAAACATAAAGGGATTTATAAAAATCTATAAACCACAACAAATACGTGCCGGTAGTCTATAGATAGGTTATTAAAAATTACATTTCTTTCTTTAATACAATCGTTTGAAAGATAGTCACTTCAAATTTGCGTGGTTATTTCCTCAAAAAAATACCACAGATATGAACCTACATGCTTCTCATATACAAATACAAATTGTCTGGACTTTAAAAGAGACTATGACCTCTGAGTTTGTTTCGGTGTTTCTTCTCAGAGTAGTCAGTTAGGAAATACCGACCTCATCTAGCTAATCTTAACACGCAAAAAAACATGACGTGTAAAAGTGTTATTTATAACCAATTTACAAATATTTCATTTCATTTCATTTCATTTCAAAATAGAAAATCCCCTGCCCCTCTAACTTTTAAAATAACACAATGAAAATATAAAAAAAAATATGCTGTAGGTCTTAATGAAAGGTTTCAACGAGAACGAGTTAGCAGTTTTTGAGATATAGCACAATAAAAAAACCGAACATGTAACTTTGTCATCAATACAAACACTAATACGGCAACCTTCATGGGCGAGTCTGACTCGATCTTAGCCATTTTTTTTCAAATGACGCCAATCTTTAAAATGAAGAACTATTTCATAATTATTTTAATTTTGATCTCAGGATCCACAGTGAGCTGAAAGAGCTTTCTGTATAAATTCACTGAATCACCTCCGAGGAATAGCAAAGCAAGGTAAATGAGACGATTACTGCTCACTTCCGAGACGAGAGCCCGACTACAAGATTAGATTGAAATTGAATGGTCTTCTAGAAAATGAGAAACGAAAAAAGAAAAAGCACGTCCATTCGTAATGACTGCGAAAGTGCTTTTGATGAACTATTTTCAGTAAATGACAGATATTAAGTAAAAACAAATACTTTCAAGATTTCCTGCGCTTTTTTCTTCAGAAAAAATAATAACGTTGAGTATTTTTCGCTGTAAAGAAATAATGTTTTTTTATGTACTGTGTAGAACAAAACGATATAACTCCAAGCTATTTCAATGTACATAATTATATGTTCATATTCACTTTACTATGCACATAAGTTATTGCTAAACAATTTATTTTGCAAACGGGTAAAAGATAATACGTTTTTAGGGTTCCGTAGCCAATGGCAAAAAACGGAATCCTTATAGTTTCGTCATGTCTGTCTGTCTGTCCGTCCGTCCGCATGTCACAGCCATTTTATTCCGAAACTATTAGGACTAGACATGTGAAACTTGATAGGTAGATGTATTCTGTAAACCTCTTTCCGATTTTAGGAAAAAAAATGAAATAAAGGGGGCTCCTTATAGATGGAACTGAAACTAAAAATATTTTTTCCATGAAACCTATGTGTGTGTAGTATCTATAGACAGGTCTTTAAAAATGACATTCAGGTTTCTAGAACCACTTTTTCATAAAGTCAATCTTTTAAAAGATATACGCTTCCAAAGTGGTAAAACTTAAACACTAGGGTAAATTATTGTATCCATAGAAATATTGTGAGGTGTACAATAAATTATAATAATAAATAAATAAATAAAATGTGTGTGTCCCCCCTCTGACTTCTATAATAATGGAGTGAAAAATCTAAAAAAATATATGCTGTAGGCATTGATATATTAAAAGGAGGGTATATCTTAATGTAAACTTTCAACGAAAATTGGTTTGAACGAGATCGGGTCAGCAGTTTTTGAGATACAGCATATTTTCTAAAACCGCAAACTTAACTTTGTAATTCATACAAACACTTTTTTTGACGTAGTTACTACGGAACCCTTCATGGGCGAGTCTGACTCGCACTTGGCCATTTTTTTTAACTTGCACCGTCACATGGATATGCAATAATTACCTACTACTACTATTAACCATTCCACTAGGTACAATTCCACTAAATAAAATATAAAAGATTATACCTACAATTAAAAAATAATCTTTGCCATGTATAAAGTCACTCTATAAAGCCGCTGCGCCAATTTTCTTACAAAACATGTTATCAAAACATGTTAGCAAAACATGTTAGTAAAACCGCCCGTCTTCTGCGCTAGTTGTTGTAATGTTTTTGTTTAGTTTTAGATGTTCAGAAAATGATTGTCAAGAGCTGTTATCATTAATTTTACCAGATATAGAGAAGAAAACAAAGTATTAAAAGACAAAGTATTTTCTTTATTCCACTCCATCACAAACCAAAGAGAATTGTCATATACAATCAACATACTCTTCGAACGATTCCGTCTTCCTCTAGCGAGCGCGAACACAAAATGCGTCACTTTCCCTCTCCGCAGGCGAACGCGGGGGATGTTATCCATTCGAGACGGCAAACATGTTATTGTATTTTTGCTAACCAAACTGTTAAGCCACGCCTATATTCGGTTAGCAAACAATGTTATACTGTTTGTAAACACGAAAACACGTCGCAGCGGACCCGGCTTAATTATCGCAAATGCCTATATTAATTCCACACAGTAACTTTGGATATAAATCATATCTTTAACGTCTTTTCGTAACGGTTTTAGGTGCTTCAAATACTTCAAAATATTATGTTGTATGTAAAGTGTATTCAATAAAAAAATAAGCACATTTGTTACGTCTTTTTTTAATACACTGCATTATTCTGCAGATGGCGTCTCTCATAACACGGACGAATAAAGAAGGATTTAATCTTTTGGCGTCCTATGTCCATGCTTTAAACAGGATAATTTAAAATTTGGCAATAGTGTTGCTTTTTCAAACCTTGTTTTTTGTTTTCATTAGTACTAGATAAGTACATATACTACATTAAACTATAATATTAAAATAAATTATTTTACAAAGATAATAAATGGAATTAAAAGGGGGCAAAAATAGCAAAGTAAAGTACAAAACAGACAAAACCCTCTCGTTCAGCGTATCGATAATAAATCCTATAATTCCAAAACACCGTAAACCATGGCTACAGTACTTGCCTAATACGCGCGTTCTCCATAGCACGTCATAAAGTGGAAATTGCCTTCCTAGTTGAATTCATCCGACGCGCGGGGACTGGGGCTCCCTACCCTAATAACATTGCAGTTTCCTGCAAAATTTTAGTGTACCGTGGACCAGCGGGGCGAAATAAAGGCGAGAGCTCGTTTCCGCGACTTACACCTTACCAGGATAAAGAATCACTCGATCCTTTGAACCAATTCCATTGCATTGCGCTTTCTATTCTACCTCTTCACCAAATTCGGGACTCAAAACACGCAATGAAAGCAAATCGTAATTTTAATCTGGAGTTTCGTGGAGCGCACAGTGCATGAATAGGATATAGGTGAAGTTTATCCGCCGGACTAACAAAGCTGAGCATGAAAATAGGAGCATAACGTACATCCGGCTACAGGCATTTTTGAGATTCAGGCATTTTTGAGATTCGTACGTTTTAGTTTCGACTACAGTTACAAAGAATTTGCTCACATGCTTTGCACAAAATTACGTTGTAATAACTAGTTTCCTTACTAATAAAACATTCACGAGATTTTAGATCTTTCTTATTTTTATGACTATAGATTTTGACTTTATCATGGCGTCGGAGAGATTTTATTTAACTATCTGCTCACAATTCCAGATTAAAGACCAGCAAACTTTGTCAAACTATGCTGGAAGGTTATCAAACACCAAAATGCCTAATTATAACCCGTAGGAAAGAAAACAGGAACCATACAAACAAGCGAACTCCCACGCTGTCGTCAAGAGCCTTCATAAAGACTAAGGTACGAGCTCAAGTGCTCTACAGGGTGCCGCCAGCGACACGGTAAGGGAACCATGCAGTCGCCGGATTAACTATATTTCACTAACGAGTTCATTTGGACCAGCTGCTTCAATGCGCAGGAGTAAATCAAGTTACGATGTGAAGAAATAATTGGATGAGATGTTAGTGATGTTGAGTCTTTATTTGATAGCACTTATCACGGTAAAATCTCACACGAGATTAGAACTAAAACTCAAAATCTTACTAAAGCTACATCTATTTCGTAAGCAATCAAAGACAGTTTCTTTTTTAATGAAGAGCAAACGCATGGAAAGCTGCTGATCCAATACTGTACACCTATCTATGCATTATTAATATACTCAAAGAATCTCTAATCGACACAAGAGACAAAATACTGTTCTTGTAGCAGAAAAGTGAGAAAACATTGTATTTGAATACTATAAATAATAATACCGCAGTAACGAGATCATTTCCAATATAACACTTACCGTCGCCTACAAAGACATCTGCTCATTGACTTACATCTTGCGTGGGCAATACTGATATATTTTATGGTCTTACATTGCCAGATTGGCATCAGCTATTTGAGATATCAGCTGATGGTAAAAATATTCAGCTTGTTAAGTATATCCTTAAGGATAAGGATCTTAGATATTCGATACTTTATCTAAAGAAAAGTTTTACAGGCGTAGGCATTCAATCAAATAATCTTTGAAATTTCAAATCTAATAATATCTTTATCGAATACACTAGAACGAATATGAGTGTCCATTACGGAGACGTGCACTTTAATGCAAAAGCTCTAAACTTCCTATAAATTAATGTTGAACGTACTAAAACTTGAATTTTCCATCCTACAAAGTTATGACTTTCAATGAATACGATTTCATTCAATGCCGCATTATAATAGCGCATAACTTTGACACGAACAAAAACTTGGACTTTTCCATAAATTGTAAAAACTTTTTTAATACGAGAGTGAACAATAACATAAAATAGATTCGGACGGACAGTCCGGCCGTCCGATTTCATCGGCGTACGTATAATTCAGTTAACCAATGAACCACATGCGGTGCACACGGACACACTGGATTGAATTGGGATCAGGAAACGTATACAATGTTCGTGTAAACTCCCGCAGAGCTATAGAAATTGTTACAATGAAAAAAAAAATTGACAGCCGAACACACTAAATTGAAAAAATAAACGCACACGCCGCATATGCAGCCAGTTTCCGCTCAATATATCTCTTACTAGTACTCACGCGGGGCTTCGCTCCCGTGGATTCTATCACGGTAAAACATAACTCTCCTTTTTTGCAGTCGGGTAAAAAGTAGCCTATAACCTTCCTCAAGCTTCAAGCTACTTCCATACCAAATTTCATCCAAATCCACCCAGTACTTTCGAAGATTAGCGCGTTCAAGCAAACAAACTAACAAACTTTTCCGCTTTATAATATTAGGATAGATATTGTTTACAAACGAGAACTCTCCACACATTTATGGTAAACAAATTTAAAAAATCCTAAATTTTACGCACAGTATGATATCCAATTATGCAAATAAAAACCAATGCTAAAATCACTTATCTGAACCATCTACTGAAAGTTAATACCAATACGAATAAAACGTAATAACAATTTGTTCATCAGAAATATTCCAATTTGCATCCAACGACTACATAATTTCTAAATTTCCACCGAGACCACTAATCGATTTAGCGATAAAGTAAGATTACTGTTAGCGCAGGTGCACATCTACATAATCGATTCCCGATTAAGTATCGATTAGGATCTAGCGAAACTAACACTGCGATAATCATCTCTAGCATCTCAGAGACCGGTATAAACCCGCTCGTTATACATGCACATTATGGCATCGGCACAATGATCATGTAGAATTAAAATTCAAATAGAAGATAAGATCTATAAAACTGGAACATTAAATAGAACAGCGGGGCCCGACATGTCGGCAATGTGCCACGTACATAAAGTCATTTTGTTGTGCATTTTACGACATTGAAGCGAGCACTCGTCCCATCTCAAGACTTCTAGAGCGTGCAGACATGTTATAAGTTCGAACGTCAATAGTGTTACACATGGCTGAGGTGCAGCTTGCAGAACGACCGGCAAATTGTTGTTTCATGTTTGGTTTTCGCAGTGAACACGGCTTTACGGCGGGAATCGGCGAATTTCCCCCGAGTGCAGTAAAAACCGCTCTGTCAGACGACACTCCATCGGTAGTTCGGTTCAGGGTTGATATCTCGACTGTTCGCGTCAAATATCCACAAATCCGACGCTCAAATAACTTTTGTTTTTTATGCGAAGGGACCGGACTGAAGCAACAGTCCCGCTTCTAATGCCGATATCAGGATTATTCGCTCCGGTTTTCCCTTACGTAAAGAGATGCTCACGGAAATGGTCTCATTCCGAAATATTCTCATTACTTGGGCGGAATCTTTTTTACTTTACGGCAGAACGCTCCCCTTTTCTTGTTCAGTGGAGTACAAAGTTTTCCCGGCCCTTTCATCGACTGCGAAAGAAAATGACTAATAAGAAAAGCAAATGATAGCAATCTGGCCGAGGTTCCCGATCTTAATTAAACTGAAGATGAAAACTTGTACCAAATACAACTTGGAAGTCTACATTAATAAAGCGAACATTATGTTACTTCTCGATTCACAATAAAAGTGTATACCTGGTTGAAAGTGTTACAAGAATTCTCTCAACGCGACCATTACGAGTAAAACACCAACAAAGGGACACCAATGATTTTTATAGAACTTTCAAAAGACGTAAAAGCTGCCGACATTTTCTTGTTTTTTATCTTGTCGAGCAATAAATATGTCCTCCGCCCTCGCGCGCTTTTCTAGTAACTCTCTACCAACTACCAGACTATAAATTCAAAAGATTGATGTTAGATACCCTACTAAGTATGTACATTTGCCGTGAAACGTAATACGTCGCAACGCCAATTAATCCAGAAAACACATAATATTTTATTTAGAAAAAGTTAATGGTATCACAAGTGTCAACATGACAGATTAGTTAAAAACGTCGAGAAATAAAAAACTGGGTTTTTCGACTATTACGACCACTCGTCGACCAATATGTCAACGGTTTCTAATTACTTCCAGGAATTTATTTATCTGTCAGATGATGTTTTAATATTACGAATAAATACGTTTTTAATTGAGCTATAAAATATAAAAGAAGATCAAAATATCACACATCTTTTTTGATCAATTAAGTGTTACATTTGAGATTTTGTCCCTCTAGTAGTAAAGGAACAAAAGCCCGGGTGCAAGGTGGGTTGGTATTGAAAGGCAAGGAAACAACAAACTGTTTCAAAGAACAAAAATTTATTCCAACAATGTCAAGGTACATACTAAAACAAAGGTTATTGCCAGCCAGCGTAAAATTCAGTCGGTGGAACTACAGGTGTGGGGGGTTGGAGATAGCCCCAGTACTGTTCTTTTCTTTTAAAGTTTAAATTAAATATAGTCTTTTTTTCTTACTAAAATATCAAGGTACAACCTTCCAGTTTTGTGAATGTGGATTGTTACTAAATGGGCGCCAGGTACACGAATAGTCCCGGATCCCTAAGCCGACGAAGATGTTCAATATTCTTCCAGTTAAGCGTAGGTGTCGAACCCACCCCGGGTTCTTTAATTAAATTTTATTGAAGACCGGCTTCTAATTTTGAAAACCGGACAGGTGATAAACTGGTTCCTGTATGAACTGGTAGAAAATAAATTAAAAGGGGTAAGTTTATCTATAAAGAAAGAAAAACCGTCCCGCCTGCGCTAGATCGCTTGGCGGACACTGCCACCGCACAATCGTCTCCACAGGAGGCTTTGAGAGGGCTCGAGGAACGGGTCTCGCGCCCAGGCTCCAGAGGCGCCTCTAGATCCTGGCGGCAAGACGAATCTCTCGAGCTGCCTCACCTGGAATTTGCAATACGGAGACCCTATTATATAAGGGGAAACTAAGGTACTTTCCTGGAGAAGGGATAGAGGTGACCGAGCTAGGAAATCTAAAGGCTCAAACCTTAGCCGGTTAACACGGCCTTTTGCAAAGACAATATAATGAGCTACGACTTCTGTTTGCCTAACCCTACATGGTGGGACAATAAGAAACAAGATCACCCACGGGGCGCGTGATGAATGGTGAAAGCACATGACTGCAGGATTCGACTGGCTGGAGAACGGGCCCACCTATCTTATTGGCGAATCCTTTTAAAACGTCCTGTAATGAATATCCAGGGATCACTATAATATCCTTTTAACGACCTGGGAAGGACTCAGAGATCACTTCCAAACACTAATACACCAAAATCCTTACCTTTTAAAACATGGGATAAAGTTTGTGGTTTATTTTAAGTGTGCTCAAGCGCAAATGCACGCCCGTGACCCTCTATTGTCCTGTCATGCCTCCAAACTGGATTTAGGCGAAGCACCTAGAAAATCTCCCCTGTTTAAGGTAAAACTTATAGGAGCACCGACTACAGAATCACTACACCAAGATATTTCATTCTTGAAAATCCCTAACAACTGTCCAACATGACGTTTATACTCTGAAACAATAACCATTTTCAGGATCCAAGCCAACAAACTCATTATTTCTTATTTCTAACACTAAAGTTTGTCTTGAGTGGGGTAACTTTTCTCCTGATTCCTTTGGTGAATTGAGAATGTATAACCCGGCCACACTAAGTCATTGACAAACTACAGATCAAATATGGATTGTGTGCTCCTCGAAGTTTCTAGAATAATGTCTATAATGAAAAAATAATTTCACTTCCGTTTATTAAGTAATTTAACCAAAAGCTGAAAACTATTAAGGATTGGTCTATTCGATATTAGTTCGATGGCCTCCAATCAATATGCTAAAATTAACTAATATCGATTTAAAATTAAAACTGCGAATCGGCAACCGTTAGATGTCGCCTCCTACTGTCAGAAACTGACGTACAACTGAATGACATTTGGAATGTCAACAATCGCAACTTAATTACGATATAATGGATCTAATTTATTGTGAAAGCCTGTTTAATAGGGTTTTGAAAAGTGATTCATCGTAAGAAAGTGTTACCAAAGAGTCAAGTGACGAAGTACAGATGAAGGGATGACCCTTCTATAAAATCGCAAGCCAAAGTCACTTGCACAAACTACAGTGAACATTTCACTTGGAAACCATCGAGATCAATATTAGAAACCTCACAATTTACAACATATGCCCACAGGTCATATACCTGTGGGCATGTGTTGTAAATTGTGTGTAAGTTGTGAACAAAAAAACAACGTAACATAAGCAATATTATTAGACATTTTCGATAAAAAAATAAATTAGGAGGCACACTGGTCGCGTAGAAAACGAATTGCAAGACCAAGCAGGCCAGCAGTTGTCCAGAAAGATTAATAGCCTTAAACTTTGGACATTAGAAATTAACGAAAATAATAGAGTACTATAACAAAAAATACAATGTCATCCCTTCCTCATCATTATTCCAAGTAAAAAAATCCCCATCACGACCTCACTGCATAAACAACGACTCACCGAACAGCCATAAAATCTGTTTCAAAATAAAGCACCACTTTTTTCCCTACTTATTGATTTAACTAGTGGTCCATATGCAGCTAAAACTGTGCACCCCCTAAGTAAAGAGACACCATTAGATGCCACGTGGGACCCTGGACCCCATGGGGTAAGGTAATGCGTGGTTCCGCTGCACATTTTTACTTTTACCACTAATTGGGGCACCGTGGGGATACAGTCGGTGTCCCTGGGGAGGTAGTAACACAAACACGGCTTTTTCAATGTCATTCTATTTGTACGTAATGAAAATGTGCGTCAGTATTACTTGGATTTATTTATTTTTATTTTAATGTTTTATACGGAATTTATATTTATTTTTTCAAATTTGTTATTTACCAGCACAGTCACACGTCAATTTTATCGTAAATTTAAACTAGATAAAGCCAGTATTTCCTGACTACCGTGAGAAGAATCACTGACACAATCTTAGAGGTGATAATTTTGAAGTCCAGTATTCGTATAAGTCAGTCGCATAACTAGGTATCAATGATTTTGTTGAAATTCAAGACTTATACATGGTAGGCGACATCATGGCAGGCCCGCGGCGGATAGGATCGTTAGAACGAACTGATCTGGACTCCTTGGTAGATCTAGACAGACATTATTGAGTTGCCAGAGACAAATCCTCTCGGACGGCGAGCAGGGGTAGCTCACCGTCCAGTAAGTCCCAGGCCCAGGTCCCGATCGACGACGCATCGTGTTCCACGCGCGCCTCAAAGAATCATCAGCACTAGTGACGGGGCCTTTTTTCGACCATTGCTTGCCGGGGTTGCGGAAATATTCTAACGAGATACCGCGGCCCCAGAACTTAAGGGCAGCTGAAGGAACAGGGTGGGTTTTTAGTCAGTAGAACTCTGAAACTCCCTTCCGCTTAACCCAGAGCGGGTGAAGTCATTTGATGATTTTCCCACCCGGAAATATGGGATAAATTCTCGTAGACGGAGTATAACGACATGGGAGATCTAAAAAAACCCGCACATTCTAAATACACAGTAAAATTATAATTATTCATCTTTCTGCTTAGCTTGTTAGTTATTTACGTCCCTAGGTAACATGCTAATGTACAGTGTGATGCTTGCAGCTTGATCACACCATTGGGAATCACAGCGCCTTACCGAAGATACTCAGTTCAATAGGGCTGTATTTCTGTACATACACTAGAGAGTACCTACACTGACCTGAATACATTTTCGAATTACGAATGATTTTTAAGACGTTATCAAAAGCAAGTAGGTACGTTACACATCTCGAAAATATTGTTCCATTCAACACCACATCAATATCTCATTTCCCTATATAAAAAAGGTTCAAACTTAACAAAACCGAAAGAATGTGCAAAGCTAACAATGGACCTTATTATCCCATGATCCTCGATCCATGCCATGCCGTACATATCTGCAAAATTTCACGCACCCTTGCAATAATAATATGGAGAAGTCCTTATCTACCCTCTTCGCGATCAAACCGACACGGACCAAGGAAGCAGCGATAAAAGGGTCCCACTATATCATATTGGCACATTCGACAGAGGATCTTGTAATATTTCGTACTCCTTAAAGGATAACCGAAACTCAGCCCCTCTTGAGAAGAGATGATGTGAGGGCGCCAATGATCTATTTGTCAGGATCAGAAGTGCGAACCGATACTCCGATAGTGAATTATCATTTTAGTTAGTTGGTGAGGCTGCTGGAAATATTTTTGCTGATGTAATGCACTTTAATAGTAACCTTACCCTTATTAACACCTCCAATTTTCGTGATGGCATTAACCAATTATCGTTGCTATAATTTGCGTACACCACGATTACTAGATAGAGACAAACTGTTGTCTATTTCCAACTATCTAATCTTATAAGTAATGAGAACACGTAATTATAAGTAATCGTAAGTCTTTTCAAACTAAGCGTTGATTTTATACGCTGCCAACATTCACAACATAGGCTTCTCGGCTTAAGTTTACACAAATCATCCGACCACCTTCGCAAGGCGTTCAGCCACATTAAAGCTCATTATGAATCCCTGTAACCAGTTCCTCATCAAACTGCTGACGTGTAAATGTAAACAAAACAATGACTCGCTAATTCGCAGACGCGCCCCTTGCGGTGAGGTCACGGCGAGGTGTGGCCTGCCAACTTGTATCCAGCGGTTAATGAAAGCAATATCGGAGGGAAGTGACGTTTCTCAGTGAGGTCCGAAGTAGACGTACTACTTATAACAGCTGTGACCAATGATTTGGTGCTGCAACTGGGCTCTAAAACCTGCATAGCAGGTAAAGGTGTGTGCTATACTGCAAATTATTTAGTTTAGCGACTCCATGCATTCAGTAGCATAATAAATCTATCAAATAAGCATTGAGATATACCTAGTCCACCAATGCTCAAGTCTCGCTTAAGCTTCAGTCTCTTAACCAGAACGCACAACGCTGCGGTGTGCGGCACCGGAAACATAATCATACAAAACGGTAAAATTGTTCGTTTGTTCCGTCATCATTAGTGCAATAGGTACATCTCAACGCCTATTTTATGTATTTATTTTACTGCTACCGGACGCAACGAGTCGCCAAACTACAAACTTAGCAATATTTATGAAGTAGCAGCATCCATAAAATCTATAAGTACTAAAAGTAGCAAGTCTACCAAGCCCCTAATAAATGAAGAATACCCACCCGCATGTGGGCTTACCTGTTTCAGTTTGACGGTTGCGACCTACATACACACATTTGAATATTTGGGTACAATTAATCTTCTAATATGAATTGATGAAGAGGGGTTACAGGGCATCTACGGAGCGGCTACGGTGTGGAGGGTATAATACGATTATGGCTTTAATAATTTGTGTATGTAGCTCAATCAGGATTAAAATCGCAGTTCTGTTACGTGGCGAACCTATAAAGATTTTAATAACATAATTCAGGGATGTTTATAAAATGTAAATAGATTTTTGGTGCCAATGCAATTTTTTTCATACATATTTGATTAATTTACGTAGTAATTACATTTTCGATAAAGTAAATTAAGCAATAAATCACGCTACACTTCAGCATATTAAATGCAGATTTACATACTTAATATTACATGAAAATAATGTAGGTAGGAACGGTGTGCACTTACGTGCATGAATGTAATTGAAAAACTTTTATGTGATTTTTATTCAAATTTAACGAAATTATGAAATAAAAACAAGAACATCATGGTCGTGGCTATTAATATTTTATAACCACAGAGTATACTTTCAGCATAGCCAACTGAAATTAACGGGGTGACATGTTTGCCTTGCGTCAGTACAAGTACTATGTAATGGTTGGCTACGAATACATATTCACGATACTACCAAGCTGATAACTTTACAATTTCGACACATTCAGGTTTTAAACTCGTGGATCGTAGGGTCCAAGTGTTCCAATACACTATTTTGAGGTGTATACAAACCACTAATCACTTCGCGTGAATCAAGGTTTTGCCTTGTCAAAGAATAAGCATTGCCAATCAACGGGGCAAAACCGGGAGTACTTATTATTAGCACACATAAGTGTTTTATTGATATAAAAAGTTGTTTACATTTCTAATTGTAGCCCTGAATTATAACTACTTTGTTCTTTTTTTCCCGAGCGCGAAAATCATTTAATTACTTCTCCCGCTCTGAGGGTGTATCAGACTTCTACTGACTAAAAACCCACCCTATTCCTGCAGCTGCCCTTAACTTCCGGGGCCGCGGTATCTCGTTAGAACATTCCCGCAAGAAATCAGTGTAGGACAAAGTATACGGGATACTACTTTGTCCTACACTGATTTGTCGACACCACATATAAAGGTTTCCTCAGATATTTTTTGTTTATAAAGTATATAAAGAATTAGTAAAGCAGCACAACATACATTTCTACTTAAAATGTTCTAAGTTTCTAGTTAAGTAGATTGCTCTGCTGTGTCTGGAATATCAAATCCTTGGGTAGTCTCAGCAGGCTTACCAATTAGTCATCACTTACACATTTAAGCCTCGTGATTTCGATACTTTTGTAAAGTCCAAAGGTCACAAACCCGCCTGGCGCCGTCATACTTTACATAACGTACTATAAATATGTTTCTTTTCATACTTTCCAGAATCGCGTGCTGCGACGGTCGACAACCACGCGAAGCTTTATGTCGTGTTAGAGGTATTATACCAATAGTTCGCGTGCCCCCTTATTATAATATGATTTTAACAAAGCCAGCGTAATGCTCACACAATAGCCGCCTTTCAGACACAAACTGGAACGATTTAGGATTGCTCGCTTTGATATCGCAACCACTTGTCTGGGTGTCGGGACTTGGATTATGTTATCTGGCTGGTTTGTGTGGTGTTTATGAGTGTTTGCTTTATTTGTGGAGTTTGAATAGTATTCTAGAGGTCTAACGACGTAGCTGGTGTGACAATGCGTGAGAATCGCGTTTAGAAGAGTTTGGATCGACGCTCAAATTTCTTTGACTGCCGTATATTTATGATTCGTGCTGGTTTATTAATGATAAAGCTTGATTGATGTTTTGAACTATGGAAATAAAAGACAGCTACCCATTTCGCAAAACGAAATATAAATATTTTGTAATACTTACTAACGAACAGTAAATAGTCATGTAATGTCTATTCATGTATCGTAATTAATCTGATAAACTTTATCAAACCCCTTGTCTCAGGTGACAATAGCGAAAACAATTATAACTACGAGTATTAAACTGACTAATGGAAATTGAAGTCCCCAAAGTGAAATATTGCTTTCTACTACTCGTAGGTACTATGAAACAAAAGAGGTTTGTATTACCCAAAATCCAATATTGAATTTGTTAAATAAACAATAAGAAAATTGATTTCCTTTGTCATCGAAATTAATGGAGGTATTGAAATTAAATATCGGCCTGTATTTGATATCGAAGAACGAAGAATTTTAATTTATGTCCGATTTGCTGTCGGTATTCGTGGGGAATTGAAAGAATATCACAAATATTGTTGGCATACCTACATACACATAGTGTTTAAGTTATAAGGTGTATTTACATCTGAGTGATATAATTAATTTTCTTTCATTCTTCAAGGATTCAAGGAAGGAAGGATTAAGTATTCTATATTTGAAAGTCAGCTTTTTTCAATCACTTCTCTATAAATCATATATCACTGTATATAAACTAGGCAGAGTGATACATAATTATTATATAATAATAATGTATCACTCTGTCTAGTTTAAACCTTCTGAATCTTCTTCTTAGCGTGTCGAAGGTAAATAGGTAAATGGAGTTTGCCCGGACCTGGGCAACAAGTTTGGCACCGTCAGAAGTTTCCATCAAGTCCTGCAATGAGTATTTGATAGGACACGCAGAACAAGAAAGTGTGCCTGGTTTGTGGAGCAGCACAACATATACACTCCAAAGCAGAGCTGGTTTCAGACCCGTGAAGTCTTGCAGCAAACAGACCCTCCAATTCGTCCAACATTCAGGATACTAGGATTTTGAAAAGGCAAAGAAAGTAATACCTATTGTTTGTGAGTAGTGAAATAATGTTGTCGCAATATAATTAACATATAATTTACTTACCGCTCGTATCATGAACACGGTGCTTGACTAAAACGAAATAATGATTATTCAACTTTTATGGCCATCACGCGATGCCGTAAATATAAATCTTAATTGTTACTGTAATTACATTGTGAACCCATTTCATTATTTTTGTTGCTATTTCTGTTTTAAATGAAGATAGGATATCCTATTAGGAGAAATTTAACGAAGGTCATAACGATACTCAGATATTAATTAAATTGTAATAATTATTTAAGCTTTTATTTTAGACATCGAATATTTACATTCATTTTATTTTCATTTCAAACTTAATCTAACTACTTTAGCGAGCCAGTAACAGCGTGTATCTGTTCTATTTGGCCAAGTTTTCTCATGAACTATCCTAGTCCATATTTTTCAAGCAGTTTTTTATTATTTTTTTATTTTTCACCTTAGGCACCAAAATATTATTTTTGGGCCACTTTTCAATGCCTCATATGGGTAGCAAGTTTCCACTTCAGTTTCCTGATTCTTATAGTGACGTCTTTAAGTTTCGAGAGTTTCCTGATATTTTTGTTGCTTATTCTGTCTAACCATCCAATTAAATTATCATGCTTAGTATTCTGTAAAAATCTAACTGTGAAATTATGATGAATTTTAATTTAAGCTCAATTTTCTTTACTTTAAACATTATGAGATTTTTACCGGTCGTACTGTAATAATATAAAAACTCTTAGTTTTTTGTATGAAGTTTCGATTGGACTACAACCAGATTTTGACTGACGATCAAGATAAAAAAAGATAAAACGATTTGCTCCTCCTTCTTATATGTTTCATTCATTACATACAATATGATATTAATTTACCATTCAAACTGTCAGGTCCAAAAAATCGATTCGCAGTTCCAACAAAGCTGCAACTGAACTGCGAATTACTTCTGAATGCTAATTTACACCTGTCAGGTATGACTGACGTTAGTCCCGTCGACTTTAATTGACTGTCTGAATGTTTTTACAGCACCATAAAACGATAATGACAGCCGATTAACGTGCGGCGAAAGTTTGGGCATAAGTAATTGTAGGGTAGTTATCGATAACAATTTATTAAAAGGTGCAGACGCTAGCACATCAAGCTACAACAAGCTGTCAAATTTCTTTAATAGATTTTCAACTTTATTGCTAAAGAAATTAGGTTCAAGGTTGATTGGGAAAATTTAACAGTTTCGGGTAGCTTCATGTGCTGGCGTCTGTACTATGATAAAAGCTATTGGTAGTTTTGAGTTATGAAGCAGAAAATTAATTTTGGACCTTCGATGTATCTACATACATATGTATGTTATGACGTGTTCTTATTCCGAGGCTTAACAAAGCGCGATTTAAAAAAAATGTATAGTTTGAATTGTATATAGATAAGTGTATTACAAATAATACAAATATGACGTAAGAAGTAAAATGAAAAATGCACATTACTAAGAGACTGTCATAAACGATTGTCTAAATGTTAAAAGATTATAATTGCAAGGATATTACTGTCTATTGTGATAATCGTTTAAGCAAGTGTGTGGATAGCCATTAATCAAAAAGTTGTAATTACTTAGTAGTCTGCTGAAATAAATCAAAGTGGACTCGCGTGCGTTGCTGGGCATCGCAGCCATAAAAATTCTTGCATATAGAATAATGAACCGAATAAAGTAGCCTCATTGTTTCCCTAAACGCTAAAATCAAGGATTTTAACTTAAATACTGTAGTGTAGAATATAATAAAGACATTTTCTTTCCTTCTTTTCCTTCTAAGGCCTTGAAGGTGGGGACAATTTCATGGTTCACAGAATATCCTATCTATCTTCCTGAAAGTTCAAAGATTAACTTAACTTTCATAAAATAATCATATTTTATAAGCTTTGCCTACTTGGGTCTGAACGCATAACCTAGGAATAGGCCACCACTCTAAAAAACTTATAAAAGGTTTGCTTAGTCTGATTTTTATAAAGTATACTAATCTAAATATATATAACTCAAAGGTGACTGACTGACTGACTGACATAGTGATCTATCAACGCACAGCCCAAACCACAGGACGGATCGGGATGAAATTTGGAATGCAAGTAGATGTTATGATGTAGGCATCCGCTAAGAAAGGATTTTGCAAAATTCCCACGGGATCGGGATTTACACGGGAAAAATTTCCCACGCGGGCGAAGCCGCTGGCACAAGCTAGTAATAAATATATGTATTGTTTTTAAGCTAACATGGTCACTAACAGTGTCATTAGAACCTAAAACGGGATATTTACTATGTTTATTTATTGTTTTGAGTTTCCGATATTTCGGCACTGTTGCAAGCGCCATGATCACGGATGAACATGTGACAATAGTAACGGTGTCGCTAACAGAAAACGAACGAGAAAGAGGGTAGACCGATTTGTCTGCTCATAAACTTCCACCCGCAATTACTTCAGTTCATCCGTGATCATGGCGCTTGCAACAGTGCCGAAATATCGGAAACACAAAACAATAATCTTTAAATAGGTTATGTAGTTCTACAAACCCTAGAGGTAAAGACTACACACAGAGCTCCTATCTGCATCGACCTAAATTTAGTAGTGAGAGTCCCACATAACACAAATCGCCTGTTTTTCCGAATCAGTAATTACGTACAATGGATACGAATACTTAATTAGAATAATCGAATAATGAATCGATATGCAGTCATGTCACTCAGTTGACCGTCAAAACGATACCCCTTCCTCTCACTTAACTGAGTAAAATGAAATAAAAAACTATTGATAGGTTAATACATTACCATTTACGTATTGGCCCTCAAACAATGACTGACGTCCGGAAGCACAATTAACTATGTATTCGTTGAAAAGAGGAAATATCAATTCGCTTGTACAGGGGGGTCGGTTGATGCGTTTAGTTTAACAGAACGGACAGTTGACTCAATTATGCTTATATTGTATGAGCAGTGATATTTTGTGAATATATGGACGCAGTAGGCTGGATTGATGCTTCTTTTGTTTTGGTCCATCACGCGAGTCAGCACTTATTTTTGTTACTCGCTTGGTTAATCAGTCTTTGCGGGTTTTCTAGCCTTTTTATGCCGAACCGGATATAGTGGAATAACAGTATTTTATGTGAAGTGACTGCTCTGTTGTTCACAACACAGTAACTGGATAACAAGATATGAGTGATCAATAACAAAATTAATGATGCGATTATATTTATAAAAAAAAGTTTGTATATTCAATAGTTTTGCTAACTCATCGTAGACATAACTATTAATTTTAGTTGACCTACGACTTGCGAAATAACAAACGACTGATCACACGACTTTAATTTTTCTTAATTTCCAACGTGACCCTACACGTTTCGAATATAGAAAGTTAAGAAAATGAGCTTTGGCAATTAATTATGCAATTCAAAACCTCGTATCTTTACCTTTTGCATATTTTAAAATCAAAATACAAAATTCGAATCGTTACACAGTGGTCTGAAAATCGAGCTCCATACTCATAGAAACTTAGAGTCAGGGATTTCAAAAATAAATTGTAATATGTCTGGTATACATCCCTTTATGTGATATTAACGTATGGAAGGTATTAGTAACTCCACGCGAGAGAAAAACAAGATTTACGTTTTTTTTTGTATGGGAGAAAACACCTTTATTTGAAACTGAATGGAACTGAAGGGCAGGTGCTCACACAGGTATTGTACCGTGGTTGCACGGCGATCAAGATGACATCAAATTCATGTACCTTTCGGTGCCGCTTCGCGCGTAGCAAATTTTTAAATTTTCGATAGGTGATTTTTCAATTCTTTAACATGGTATAAGGCATTTAACCATTGATTTACTTGTACAATCATTAGTTAATAGCCTACTAATGCCTTTTTTGATGAGAATAATTAAAAATGTCATTGATCAAATACTTAGCCTTAGTCCATGTCAAAGATTTGAAAAATCACCTATGGAAAATTCGAAAATTTAAAAGTTTACCACGCGCAAAACAGCACCTGAAGGTATATAAATTTAATGTCAACTTGATCACCGTGGTTGGCACAATACCTCGTGTGAGCACCAACCCTTCAGTTCCTTTCAGTTTCAAATAAAGTAACTTTAAGTGTTTTCTCCCATACAAAAAACGTAAATCTTTTTTTTCCATGTGTGGAGTTACTAATACCTTCCATACGTTAATATCACATAAAGGGATAAATACCAGATACATTAGGTACTTTTTTTTGAATTTTCTGTCTTTAATTTGCTATGAGTATGGAACTCGATTTTCAGACCACTATGCGTTAGGGGAGCTCGTCAGTTCACGGATAGAAAGTATATCCGCCAATTTATCGGGAATCACCCGTCTCGCTGTGATGGCCGACGCTCTATTGTACCGGCTCAATCATGCCAAATTGCAGCCCGACGTATGCACTTTACCCGATTTTACATTCCGATATCGTTCCGACTGAGATACGGCTATCGGAAACAGTGACGGAACGTAATGACCCCGCTATATACGCCTACCCACTTATAATTCAGAAACGATAGTTTTTCGGTGATGGATGACTTGGTGCATTATGAATGTGAGAACAATTTCACAATCGATTTTATTTTAATCGTAGAGGGCAATAACAATGTAACGTTTAAGCTCATGTACCGTAACCGCAACAGTATCGAGTCTATGGTTATCAGATGACGTGTCAATATGCCTATCGACCCTAATATTGTAGGTGTCCATTAAATTTGCATTTAAAAACATAATTTACATAACACAGCTACAATACTATTACATATGTGAATAATATTGTGGCTGTTAAGTTTTGATGTTAAGTTTTTTAGGCATCTAATAGAATGTTTGCAATAAATTCAACCAAAATCTCCTTAAGTAAGATATATTGGACTTCTCGCGACAAATCTTATTCAATAAGTTGCATAAATTTGTTCCCCATTTGGAGTTAACACCAACATCTCTATTTAAACTTATAAAAAATTCATTTAAATTTATTTCTACATCTGATAATCACGTTTAATCTAAAGCTAAAATTGAAACCGTGGGTATTCATTACAAGATATCAAATGTCTTCGGTAATTAATACATTTAAAGTATTTTCTAAGAGTCAGCTCAAAAGAAAACATTGCAAAGCGAATCTCGGAGATCTTCAACAAACAAACCGAGACGGGTGATCTCACTAATGAAGTGTTCGCATTTAAAACTTGAGAACATCTTGGGTACACTTTTGATAAAATGAAAAAGAGTACCGCGTTCCTGTTTGAGTTATTTGTCGTCACATTAAACGAGAGTTCGGCAAAAAGTCGACGGAGATCAAAGCGGTGACGTGGCAGTCTGAAATAACACCCAACCGCACGCACTTGTCAACGAACATACAAGGGAATGCATTGCGAGATTTACACTTTATGTTAGTAGGCATATGAAACAAATGCTAATTAAATTAAATCTATGCCTAGCCTACCATACTAGTATTCTCTACTACATATTTTGAATAAAAGATTTGACACTCGGTTCAGTTCCTTTATTTTTGTCAAGTCGATGACAATTTGCTGTCATAAAAACGAGAAAACAGATCCTGTAAACATGAAAGTTTATGTCTTAAAAACAAAGTCCAGCATAAACAAGACAAAATAGTAGCCACAAAGTCATTACAACAGACAAATCACCACTTTAATAATAAAAACATCTTGCAATTCTTACTTATTGAGCACAACACATATTCTTGCCAAAATAGTCCATGCTATTTTACCATGAAAATGTGTATCACGTCTGGAAATAATTAAAAAGAAGACGACGAAAACAAAGCGATATATACGCAGAGTAATCAGCGCGCTGCGTGTCATAATGAAAATTGTTTCCGAGTAGTGATACGCGTACGTGCAAAGCTTTCATACTTCAGACGCATGAATAACGAGCGTACTGTTGGCATAAATATGGAGACAATGCCGCATTCCACTTTTAGCATAACACCTTCTAGCTTCCATAGTTCTGTGTTGTCGCAAAAGTGCCAAGTCATTTCGCATTCCTCTAAACATCCGTTAGATACCTTCAGTTCCTTTATTTAAATTCAAATATATTCAATTTAAATTAAGTGCGTCAATCAATGTTCAATTTAATTGATAGCGATTCAATTTCTGAATAACTCAATCCTGCTCAATTTAACAGTATTATCTTGTTGGGCATCGATTAACAAAATTAACTATGTAGAAGTTGAAAAACAATTGTATTTTTTTTGTTCAAAAAATATTTAAGTAAGTAGATAGCTTTCATTTTTGTGGTTTTCTTTTAGTAGATTCTTTGAAAAGATATGTAGTATCTTCAAACACAGTTAAATTATCGCGGCACAACCGGCAGCCATAACTAACGCATGTAATAATAAATTATGAAAATCACGTGACACGTTAGAAATATCATATCTATCAGAGAGTATATTAATCAAAGAATTAATAAACATTCGTACCTTTAGATAAGGAACTATTCATTATTTATATTTCTCATAAAGCAGCATCGATATTTATCTTGCCAATGCAGTAGCGGCTAGTTGTGCCATTGGTCCGTAGCGCCATTGCTCAGTAGCGCCATTGCTCGTCAGTCTTGCTTGCGGCTGTACTTTATTAATGTTTAGAGGTCCCGAGTCGGACTGTGCCTAAGCCGATGTCTTGTAAGTGTACAACCAGTAATTATTTTAAATGCAAAACTTGGTATCGTCGTGTAGGCAGTTAATCTTTGCGTCGCATGTACATAAAATGTACATGTAAATTAAACTTCTTGAATACTACGTATGTAATTAGGTTGGCTGAAGGTAGTTTACGGAAAGGCTTGAGATAAAAATTAGATAGCGATTGGCGATATTGGCTAGTAAACTTATTCTTGTGGTTGTCTACATTTCGATGAGAATATCAATAATCATGACACTAGATCGATAATGGTGACCCATTTCTGTCCACATGCATTTAATTTTTGCAATACCTCTTTTACTTATAGTCTTTAAGCGACTGTTTTTGTCATCCGACAGGTACAAAAGTCGTAGTTTTAAGTCATATTCAGATATAGTCTTGAGGCCGAGGCAAGGTCGAATGGCGTCAAATGGCGTCACAGATAAATAATTTTCCTCATAATCAAAACAGTTCTGCTCCACGAATGTGAGAGTGCGCACATAACCTTAACATGTTATAGTTTTTAAAAAAGCTTTTTTAAAATGAAGTTCTTATTTATTTTCGTGTGTGTGTTATTGCTGTGTGTGTGTTTCAATGAGGGGAAAGATTTTATAGTCGGTACGAAAGCAAACAATTTGTTGATATCGACGCAAAAAGTGAAGTACAGGAGCTTACCGTTGATACGGAGAGACAAGGATTACACTTACATCGATCCGAAGGAGAGAATTATTAAGGTGATAAATATAATTTAATTGTTAAAAGTGATAAAGAACTTATTCGATCCTAATCTTGTATGAACCGAAACGTTTAACCCCGATGAAGTGAAAATACCGGTTGATATCACGTGAATGAACACTAAAATAAATATTAAATTAAGTACTACCATTGCCAACAGTATTAAATCTCTGATCCATGGATAAAATTACATACGTATAAAATGAAACCACGCCAGTGATATGCGAAAATAGACGAAGAGATATTTTAGACGATTTTGATATCAAAGCAATCGAGACAATTGGAACTATTCCAATTATTTTTACGGAAATATGAATTCCTGAAATAACTGTTATCTCTTCCTGACGGCTACGAAGACTTTACTATTGACAGAATGTACGCAAAGGTTTCTAATTCTGTCGAGGGCGACATTAAAATAATACGCACAGATATTTCTAGCTTTTCGCTTATATTATCTCTAAAAGCTAAACCGAATTGGATTGAATCACCTCCTTGTATATTATTACTGTTGCTATGAGTTAATTCAGGTCTTAGATTTAGACGAGTTATTTTACATTTAATTTTAATGTTTTTTTAATTGCAAGTTGCGGATGGCTGACATACACACATACATACATGCAATTGCAATTTCATAATAAACTCATTGCTATTAATTAAAAATATTGAAATAGGTAAGTAAGAACATAGATTTCTATTTAAATGTCATGATAATATTGATTACCTACACATATTTTTATACTTATACGTATTTTGAATCTACAGAATTATGTATTGAAAGCATATATAAGTAGTCAACAATGTGAAAGCTTTGGTTATCTATAATTGAATATACGGTGAAAATACCAATTTGTATTTCAAGATTCCGGTTTATCTTACTCCTTGGTAAAATAATAAATAATTAAGACATGTAACCCCTCACTCCAAGTTATTCTTCTTTCTCATTTTCCACCTTTATCATTTACCTAATCATCTATTAACTCTTCTAGCTTTGGGAGCGGACAAGAGTGTAAGATTTTTCCGGGAATACGGTATCTCTTTAGAACGCTCCCGGAAGTCAATGGCTCTATCGAGCTTCGTCAATGTTGCTCACTGCTCTTGCCTGGTCCTTTCTGGACTCGAGATTAATCCGAGGTGCAATTATTGCTATTTAAAAACACATTTACACCCTCACTCTTAATGACACTAGGCTTCTATATAATTTGATATTAAGTTAAATCTAAAAACACGGATTTAGGATACACACCTCATATTTTTTTTTTATTTAGTAGTTTGTCCGATCTAAGTTTTATTATGCTATGAAAGCATGTTTACACACTATACAAGCTATAATAGGCACTATACCTATTGTTTCCAATTCCCTGTCACAAAGATTGCGTCGTGGTCTAGTCATTTATGCATAGTGTTTTATCTCGTTTATATTCTCTCTAAAGGAATAAACGTAGACTGCAGTTATTTAGTCGAGATTCAGTCTTAGGGGTAATTGCATAGCAATTGATTTATCTATATTACGCTGATAGTTTATGCCTGACATGAAAGCCACTTCTACCTACACCAGCATTTTGTGGTAACGTTCCCACGATATTTTGTATTGAGATTGATTCTAAAGACCTATATTTGCATGTTTAGATAAAGTATGGTTTCTATCAGAGGGTAGGTAAAACTTTGTTCTAAAATAGTTTTTTTTTATTGATTTTAGGTTCGCGTTTGACCACCATCTCACCTGATGGTAAGTGATGATGTGGTCGAAGATGGAGCACGCTTACCTAAAAGTAACCTATTCACTCTTGACTTAAAGACCCCTAGGTTATAGCTATTGGGAAACATAGACTCCGGCAGGAAATTCCACTCCTTAGCCGTACGCACAATGAAAGTATTTCCAAAAGGTTTAGTGCGTATGGGTGGGATGTCCACCATGTAAGGATGGCGCATCGCCGTTTGTCTTGTAGTCCGATGATGGAAAGGACTTGGCTCGTAAAAGATAAGTGTCTTTGCGAAACTGATACTTTTGTAGCTATCAGCATATCTAGTGTGATGTGTGATATAATTATGTAGTATATGATATACCCAATAATTAATACTGAGTATATATATTTAATATTAATGATTCATATAATGCGAGGCAATAGGTACTGTGTTTAATAATTTAATGTTTCGCGTCATTAATTTATAATCCTCACTTAAATCAAACATTTCACAACTGGTCTAATTGAAGCCACTAAAAATGTACAACCAATCAAAAGTTAACACATTAAAAGCTTTCATCCACTAACCAAAATCCGTTGCGAAACCAACGGAAATAGCATGCAAACACATCATCAAAGTAAACCAAACCGGGACGTTGAAAAAAGAGAATATTTTTGTGAAATAAAACTAGTGGTTCCCCACTTAGCTTTGATGAAACTTTGATGAATACATAGCCGACAACACGGATCACTAGCGTGTCGCAAATTGCTTCGGAAACGATGTCGCGTGTGTATATTGAAATAAGCTCTTCGAAATAATATATTTACGAACACACGGTGAATGAGTTGGATATGCAATTGAATAGAAAAGAAACCAAAAAGAAAAGTAGATAAAAATGTTAACCAAGCTGTAATAAAAGTTGATAAAAATCCATCCTTCCTTCATCCAAGTTACAATACAGTTTTGAATTAAGGTTACTTTATTAATTTTGTTTAGAAATAGGCTTTTAGTATGGACAGATAGCATATTAGATAATTATACACCAAATATGCTCCGACATCAGTCCTACCTAATATGCATTATGCAGAACCCTCATTGGTATGCAATGTAGTCAAGTAGCAATGAGGACTTAACCTTGGTCACTCAGAACATACCTACATAAATCAAATAAATCATATTTACCTAGACACAAACATATTTAGCTTAGTTGTAGGGATTAACAAGATTGCTAGTAATGTGAATTCTACCCACATTGCTACTTTCTTAAAAAAAAACACAATAAACTTTTTTTAAGGGTAAGAAGTTTCTGAGAAGAAATATCGAAACAAACGCAGAGTTCAACGTCTCTTTTAAGGACCATGCCATCCGTACTGGCCAAATCATTTGAGAACTATGAATTTATTTCTTAAAAGCACCTTAAACATCAGTCAAAGGCGTTCTCTTGAGGAAATTATAATCAGCGCAAGGCCTTTTGTTAGTAATAATAAATGAAATTGTTGTAATAATCATGTTATCAGCATACTGAATCATATTGTTCAAAGTACCAACGTCTTTGCAATACCGATCCGATTTTGGATTAAAGGAATGTGACAGCTGTTGGGATTCTCAAGAAGGCTGTAAAAATCAGAAGGGATTTGTTCCCCGTAGGCGCTTTAGCAACCAACGCTTTTTTCGTTTTAGCTAAGACACGCAAAATGTTACTAAAGCATCTGCTGTGTACAAAAAGTTTGCTAAACATATTTTTTTGGAATTTCCCCTCAACTTTGGTGGGAAGAAAATATCACCGGATTGAAATATGGTGTTTGGATAAATCAGATCATTTTCTATTTTAAAAACACTTGAAGGATCTCTAAAAATCGCCATCCCCGGAGAACAAAATGATATCTACAAAAATGCAACTTTTCAGGAAAAATAAAAAACATGTTTTCGTTAATTGCTTCTTAAATACTGGACGTAGACAGATGATTGTCAGCTTTTAAAGAAGGTTTTAGTTTTTGTTTGCTCTAAATGTTTTAGTGAAATACGTTGTAGTTAGTCTAAGTTAATCATCATCTAAGTTTTATAACGTCGATTATCATTTTATTCTCCGTACAGCCTTACCAGAATCAAATATTGTACTCTGCACTTATCATTTTATTCTACGGGTTTTATGGAGCAAGTGATAGTGATAATACTTTAATATCGTCTTATTATAAATATTCTTATAATTAAAAATATTAATATTTATTTATTTATTTATTAAAACTTAATGCAACACAAAAAAAATAAAAATATACCTTTGACAATTCAGTACGACAATAAAATTATTAATCAAGTAAGCACGGCTAAATTCCTAGGCTTGACGATAGATCAACGACTAGACTGGAAAGCGCATACGATAGACTTGGCGAAGAGGCTCAGTAAATCGGCTTATGCTTTTTATAAACTAGCGCCAGTAATAGGAACAGATGCTATTGTTACAGCATACCATGGTATGGCTGGTTCAATCTTAAGATATGGCGTTATATTCTGGGGAAACTCAACAAATAGGGAAGTAATATTTAAAGCCCAGAAAAAGTGCATCAGGGCTATGTTTGGGTTAAAAAGCACTGACACCTGTAAGCCCTTCTTTATAAAACACAAAATACTGACATTACCTTCGTTGTATATATTTGAAGTTGCAGTATTTGTTAAAACCAACCCAAAATTATTCCCCAAACTATCCGACAGAATTAACCGTAGTCGACGACATGCCAACATGTTGTGTTCGAGGCAGTCCAAAACAGCACTGATGCGTAATAGTGTTTTTTGCATGGCGCCAATCATCTATGACCACATACCAGAAACAATGAAAAGCCTAAACGTAGTTTTATTCAAAAAACATTTAAAGAGCTTTCTCATAAGTAGATCTTATTATAATATTTCGGAGTTTCTGGAGGACAAAATAGAGCTATAATTTTTTTTTTTTATATATTATTTTTATTGAATATAATTATTATTATAAATTCTTTGACATTTAATTGTGACATTTAATAATACAATGATAATGACTAGTTTATATGTAATTTCACACTGGTATCTTTAACCACATTTTATTATTTATTTTTTTGACTTTGATATTTATATATTTAATCTGGATAATTTGGCATTGTTTTAATTCCTGACATTGTTTATTGTATATTTTTAATCTGTATAATTTGACATTGTTTTAATTTCCGATTTTGTATTAGTTGAGCAATTTGTGATTTTTATTAATAATTTACAAACTTTATTAACCTGTGTAAGCCCAATGGGTAGACTTTTGAGCGCTTTCATATTTTTATCTGACATTCTGTATTTACCAAAAGTCACACGAATAAATGATTTGATTTGATTTGAAAAATGTACAAAGGCGGACCTAATGCCATATGCATTCTCTACCAGTCAACCATATAAAAAATAATATTGTAAAAATGAAACTGATAAGGACTTTGAATTTGGCTTCCAAATAAAAAATGACATGGTAAACACATCATATACAAAGCGACTGGGTGGTTTTGAACGAGAATAAAATGATAACTGCATTTATCATTATCTAGTCGAATATTTTTTCACGAGAACATTATATGACTATTTGTCATACTAACAAGTGGGAATAAATTTTGAAAATATTATATTAACACTTTATTCTCGTAATTTAAGACTTGTTTTAAATCTTTGAATGCTATTGTAATATTTTGTAACTTCGTATATTAATATTATATTCCTAATTTTTATAAAATACCTGTATAAAAATTAGGAAAAAAATTGAGAGGATGTATTAGCACCCACAGATCCCAAAAATGATATAACACTAAAACTAAGATAATGGCTGTTATCATTTTATTCTCCGGGAACGGCGAAATGTATATTTTCGATATTTTACGGTAATTTCATATTTGCGATTACATTGTAACACCCGACCAGCATCAAAACTGTTTGAACTTACTGTGAAAGACGCTGATACATTGTTTTTTTAATCCAATGATCTACTTTTCAGAGATGAATAACACTGATGTGTTTTAATCTTTATAAAAGATTTATTTTTCTGAAAATATTAAAACAAAAACTAGTTTTCTTTTATTCTAAAAAGCACTAAAGAAAAAGTAACACTACGAGTGAAAAATTAAACGTTGTTAACATGATTATCACTATTCATTGTCTGAAGTATAACAGGGCTCGCTGTTTTTGTAATCTCTAGCTTATAAGCAATAGGTCGACGACCTTTCACGGTACAGCTCAATTCTATTGTGTTCCCTCTAGTAAGTAACTGAGACAAACTATTACCATAATGATATTATAATCATACACCACTAGACTAACGGATCAGTGGACTAGAGCAGTGGTGACCCAGTGGTAACAGGCGAACTTGAGTTCATACGTAGACAAGCACAATAGGTACTTTGTGTAATTTCCATCGTCATCATTGCTCTTAAAACAGTGTGGATTTATTTCGGTACAACATATGAATTTTTGGTATCAAAGTTGACGAGGTTATATGCTATTTATCCGACCGCAAAAGATGGAGTTTATGTTTTTATCGTGGTAATATCCACGGGAGCGAAGCCCCGCAACTGCTAGTATTATAAATTAGCAAGTTAGGCGTACTTTATTTGTTTGTTCTAAATGCTTTCACAACTCTTAAATACAGATAAACAGGGTGGCAGGGATGGGACATGATTCTGGACGCCCCTGCGTTGAAATTTTTCGTCGGCTTTTTCTTACATTAATAAAATTAAGAAAAAACTCGGAAGGGCTACCTGATCGGCTGTGTTGACCTTGCAAATTAACTCTAGCAAAACAGCTGATCAGGTAGCCCTTTCGAGTTTTATTTACATTACTATTTTAAGTCAAACAAGTGAATTTTAATTTTTAATTAAAATCTCATTGGGTTAGATAGAAACAATGATTTCATACAGTTTTCAGTAAAAAATTCTGAAAAAACCTGAAAAATTAAGAAAAAGCCAACGAAAAATTCCAACGCAGGGGGGTCCAGAATCATGTCCCGAATCCCTAGTAAGCGTTTGTGCGTCGATGGGATGCCACCCTGTATTTTGGAAACAAAAACGCGAGCTTCTTCGTGGGCAAAAGTTAGTCATCTGCTTAGCCTTTTCGTAACTATGTTGGGGTCAGCTTCCAGTCTAACCAGACACAACTGAGTATTAGTGTTTTACATGGAGTGACTGCCTATCTGACCTCCACAACCCAGTAACGGTGTAACACGATACCCCTTGGACCAGTGTCAGATTTACTGGCTTCTGACTACCCGTAACGACTGCCAAAGATGTGGAAATGAAAGCCGGCAAAACTTAGTCAAAAGTAAATCATCTAAATATATATAACTCAAAGGTGACTGACTGACTGACTGACTGACTGACTGACTGACATAGTGATCTATCTACGCACAGCCCAAACCACTGGACGGCTCGGGCTGAATTTTGGCATGCAGGTAGATGTTATGACGTAGGCATCCGCTAAGAAAGGATTTTGCGAAATTCCCACGGGATCGGAATTTACACGGGAAAAACTTCCCACGCGGGCGAAGCCGCTGGCACAAGCTAGTTGGTCATATTACATTAAATTTAATCTTTTTCTCAAACAAATCTCCGGCTTCTTGTCTAACCAAGTTCTATCGAATATCGGTTTGGCACAAGAGATGATTACCTATCAGACCCCTATAACACACCGCGTCCTGTGGCCTAGCATGAACCAAACTTATACCTATAACTAGTATTTGCGTGTTGCGCGAGGTGCAAGCACCTCGCGTGCTGTGAAAAAAAAAAAATGGGAAGGAGGGTGATGGGGGGAGATGGGGGGGTTTAGTATTTGCGTGTTGCGCGAGGTGCAAGCACGTCGCGTGCTTGTGAAAAAAAAAAAAAGGGGGGTTGATGGGGGGAGATGGGGCGGGTTTAGTATTTGCGTGTTGCGCGAGGTGCAAGCACCTCGCGTGCTTGTGAACAAAAAAAATGGGGGGGTAGGGGGATTGCACAATTATTTCGACTAAAGCATTGCCCCTCTAAACGAATCTGAAAAAAAAAATTCCAAGTCTCTTAATTTCAGAGATCCGCCTAAAGGGGGTGAGAAGGGGGACAAGGGGGGCGACTTTGAAAAATGGTTTTTACTTTACCGAGCCTCCTCTATACGAATCCGTAAAAAGAAAAAAATACGGGTCCCGTAGTTTCCGAGATACGATAGAGGGGGGGAGAAGGGGGGGGGGGGAAAGGGGGGGTTTGGCTCTTTTCCCGTGGGTTTGAGAGTTACTTGTTTACGAATCTGTCAAAATATACCCACCTCCCCATCCACCATCTGGGAGAACAATTCTGTCAATGAGTGAGTGAGTGAGTCAGTCAGTGGTAATCTAGCTTTATATAGTATAATTATTTAGATCAACTTCAGAAGTCCTTGTCTTTGATAAATATTGTCTGTGTCAACTAAAAATAAGAATTTTATGGACATGACTGGACAGAGTCTGTTTATCCTAAACGATCTTCTAACAAAAGAATACAGGCACGGTCAATGCCAATCGCAATCTTTGATCAAAATCAATGACCTCGAGTGACGTCGACTAATTTCGATGCACATTCAGTCCAAGAAAATTACTCCTACTTTTTTAAATTTTTATATTATATAATAATGCACTTGAAATAGTTTAATTTATGGCCATATTTGACCATTGGGCGACCACTAGTAAATAAACCGTCTAATGCCCATCATTATTGGCTGTATGCAAAATTAAAAGAATTCATTAATGACGTGTCGAAATTAGTTTTTTGTTCTCCTGAAGTGGATAATGAAACATAATTATGGTTGACGGCAAAAGGATAAACGCTCGCCTTTATTGTAAGCGTCTTAAGACATCTCGTCCATCTGTCTGATTCTTCGTTAATATGTGTTGTACGGTGTTCCAGGGTATCATCGCCAGAGATCTGTCGCGAACGGACACAGAAGTAACGGTGACCTCCGGCGGCATTGGCGCGACGAACGTGACACTCCACCTCCAGACCGGCCGCGGGGAGGAACTCAACTATCTCATACTCATATTTAGCAACAATATTAAGTGAAATATATCTATTATAAATTATACTTTTATACCCTCTGTCCTTATATTTAATTGACAACGCTGTCGTTGAGTCGGATCACAAACAAGTTTATGACAAGGAATTCGAGATATTATCAAATAGGTCGCAGTGAAATATTAGTTCACATAGTCAATATTCATATTGAAATAGTTGTACGTTGATTTATGAATGTTTGACTAGTTAGTTAGTTAATATAAACAAGCGAAGCAATTTGGAATGCCCCAAGCAGTAATATACCAAGTATATTTTTTACTAAAGAACAAAAAATACCAAACAAAGACATCAGCAGAGATAAAATTAAAAAGCAATCATAATTCAAGAACATCAGGCTAAAAGAAATATTTCATTTTGTAACGTCAAGATAACTAAGAGGACTCCAAACAAACAGAGGAGAAGCAACAACGAAGTGCTTACAATTCTGATGTGATAAGAGCAACTTGACAATCAGAGAATACAATCTTCTAAGAATAGCAAGCAACACAAGGAATAATTTCCAACAGATACGTAAACGTAACAGAGAAATAATACTTTAAAAGAAACGAAGCATTTCTGATAACGATATTTGATTTATGTTATGAAAACTCGATTAATCAAAGTCTTTTTATTAATGCTTTCGCTTGAGTTCAGTATTCACACTTGTACTGATTTATTAGCAGTGGCATATCGCTTTGCAATTTAAATTCATCAAAACTTCCACCCTAAAAAAAAATTCTGCAAATACAAGAATATTCACTGTTGTTTTCATTATTCTTTCAAAGTAGATCCCGTTTCATAGCCTTAAAAAAGATACACCTATCCACACACGTAAACCAAAAAAAAAATGTCCAACCAAAACTCCAAACCCCTGTTTGCGAATGCAACAGACAACAAGATAACAACATCAAACAGAGAGTAAACTAACGAAGTACTGCACACATCTCCCATTCTCCCCTAACACAAATCAATTTTAGCGAATTGTCAGTGCACATGGTGTTTAAACTAAGGGAGAGAGGGGCTAATGGAGACACACGCATTAAACCGGGCCGCGTGCAGCGACAACATTGACATAGACCAGGGGGCCTAATTAGTTTAAGCCTGTGGTCGGCGCCCCGGAGATGGCCGACGTGGATATACAGATATAAGAAGTGACCTGTCTTCCGACATTGTACGGGTACACCCCTACCTAATACCTTCTCGTTGTCAACAGAATTCTTTCATAGTTAGTATAGATGATTTTAGAAGAATAGTTACGTTTTCTTGTATTTTAAACTGAATTTTAAAACACAACACAAATGCAACTCGCATGACACTTCAAAAGCAGCTGTTTCACAGCTATACAACGTATAATTTAAAGGGTATATACATACCAAGTGCATGGCTTCTTTGGATGATAACAAACGATATGGCAAGGGTTTTGTAATCCTAAGTCTACGTGTGTAGAACTTATTACAAATTCCAATACACTGATACAAGAGACCGAATTTTTCAAATTAAGAAGAACGAAAAGAATTATCATGTTATTGGCAAGTGACGTGAAAAGTTATTGACCCTCGTAGTGCTGTGCAGGGCTGGGCAAAATACATGCTTTGCTTTAATTGAAATACAAATTACAAAATGCTGTATCGCAAGTAATTAAAATACGAAATACAAAATATATTTAAGTAAGGTATTTGAAATATAAAATACAAAATACAGTATTTTAGCTATTTTTAATTGAAATACAAATTACAAAATACAAAATAAGTAATCTAGACCAGGGGGCCGAGTCTGCTATTGCAATGGTGTCGGAATGGTGGATCATTGATTTTTAGGGTTCCGTAGCCGAATGGCAAAAAACGGAACCCTGAAAATATTATTTCTTCATGAAACCTATGCGTGTGTAGTATCCATAGACAAGTCTTTAAAAATGACATAGGGGTTTCTAAAACCATTTTTTCATAAAGTCAATTTTCTAAAACCGCAAATACAGGATGTTCGCCGGCAGATTTTATACTTAAGAAAAAAACAAAATGAAACAATAATATAAAGAAAGACTAAGTTATTTATTTATCATCTTACAAAATAATAATGCGGATTTTAGGTTTTAAAAATCACTCTACTAAAATGGCGTCCTTCTAGCCACAAACATTCTTGCAATCTTTCTTTCATGTAGGCGAAAACTGTCTTGCGAAGTTCTGGACTGATAGCCGCAATCTCGCGTCGGATATTTTCTTGCAGGGCCTTTATCGTTGATGGCAAATTGCTGTAGACATGAGATTTGAGGTATCCCCACAGGAAAAAGTCGCAAGGGGTCAGATCAGGTGATCTAGGGGGCCAGGCTATGTCGCCAAAGCGACTTATCAATTTTCCAGGAAAAAGTGGTCTGAGTTTAGTCATTGAGTCCCTGGAGGTGTATGCCGTAGCCCCATCCTGCTGAAAGTGGGTTCTGTTATTGTAGCTAGCATGACAGTGCAGCTCCGGTAAAAAAAAGTTGTCCAGCATCGCGCAGTATCGTTGTGCGTTAACGGTTTCACCTCTGTCGTAAAAATAAGGTCCAAACTGTGGTCTTCGGGCTGTGGAGAGGTTTTCATGGATTTCTTTTGGATTGCTCGCACTCCAATAACGCATATTCTGTTTATTAACGTACCCTCCGATGTGAAAATGCGCCTCGTCACTAAAAAATATGTTACATAACCGCGTAGGTGTAGAAAATCGTTCCAGAACGACTCTAGCATAATTCTGCCTTTTTATGAAATCATCTTCTTTCAATTGTTGGATGATTTGGAGCTTGTATGGATGGAACTTCAATTTTTTTTTAATAATTTTGTGAACTGATGTCTTCTTCAAACCCGTTGATGCTGCAATCTTTCGAACAGACTTTCGCGGATTTGTCATAATTTCCCGTCTCACAAGTTCTGCGTTTTCAGGAGTAGTAACAGACGTTGAAGGTCTAGGCCGAGGCTCATTTCTGACTGATTCAGTTCCTCTAAACTTCTGTACCATATCAATTGGTTTGACGGACCATCCTTTACTCGTCGGATATCGAAGTGAGAACAAAACCGACGCCCGCTTGATTGATCTCACTCGCCACATTGATCGCATTATTGTTCGCGAAATACGCGTCAACCGCAAAAGCGCGGTGCGCTCCCGTCCACTGACTCATGGCTACTAAACAACCCGCAACGCTCCCGCGCCGAATGATACCCCGCTTCCCTCGCTGACGCTTTGCTAGTCACCGTGAGCTCTGTTCAAAATGTAAAGCTGCCGGCGGACTCCCTGTATAACTTAGTAATTCATACAAACACTATGAAAAATAAAGTTATTTGGCGTAGTTGTAAAAAAAATGTAAATAAGCTACTTTTAAGAAATTTGTAAGGTTTTTTTCGTTAAATAAATATACGTATTATAGTATATTATTATAGTCACTACGGAACCCTTCATGGGCGAGTCTGACTCGCACTTGGCCAATTTTTTATTCGTAGATTTTGACAAGTTTGGTAATCTATTATTATAATGTTCAACCACTGACACTCCATTGAAAGAAATGGCTTAGAATGGTAATCTCGTACACAATGACAAATGAATGACTGACTAAGGCTGCCCGATTGGCCCGATTGGAAATGGTGACCGATTTTTTGTAGGAGAAAAATAGAACACACTGATAGCAATAATGCAACGCACACGTCCTACAAAAAGTTGGTCAGAAATAAAATCGGCGTATCCCGACCGATCCGATTATCGGTGAAAAATGGAATGTTCGGAAATGTAGCGTAAAACGCACACTACTCACCGACAGTCGGTCGCATGCACTTGCGAGGGAAGGACAAGTGTTGCGATTCAATAATCTCTGAGAGATTATTGGATCAACAAATGTTCCTTAAAAGCCAAAGACAAACCTTTCATGATTCCTTTACATGATTGTCTGGCAGTTTGAGTGCTTTTGCGAGGCCCCCAAACGTCCTTACCTTGGTATTGTTCGTCAAATCGTTAAGCTCCTTGTTCTAAGTTGAGCTATACGTCATTTGACAAATGCTTGCACTGTATGGACAGGTCCACTCAAATCTGTGAGCATCTTTCTTTAAAAGACCGCCTCAGACTAAAACCTACAAGGTTCCCATATAATTAAACCAGTATAGATTTTATGGACTTTAAAAGAGACCCCTGAGTTTGTTTCGGTGTTTCTTCTCAGGGTAGTCAGTTAGGAAACACCGGCCTCATCTAGTTAACATTTACGAAAAAAATGACGTGTAAAAGTGTTATTTAATAACCAATTTGCAAAATAAAGATCATTTATCATTTATAATAAATAAAAATAATAAAATAAAAATCATTTATTTTCAGACACAGTCCATAGATTAGATTAAAATTATGTTATTATTGTTCGTGTTATTATTATTATTATTATAAATTAATTTGAATCATTAAAATTAAAAACAAAAATTAAAATTATACACACAAAATCACAATAAATAGGTAAAAAGATAAATTATAGTTACAAATACAACAAAACAAATGACACATGCTCCCGCTCAGCAGGCCCGCCGAACCCCCGTAACATGGAGTTCTGTGAACCTACTAAGCAGGACAGTGTTACTTCTATCGCCCACCATCCTGAGCACACTGTTACGACTTCTTCGCACTCATGCCATTACCGACGCAACCTTCTTGCGCATAATCGCATAAAAGTCTTCGACATGAGCGTCCGCAAACATGCCGGAAGAACTGCAGTATCGAGAAAGACGAAACAGTGCCCTGAACACGTTATTATATTGGACGCGCAAGGCATTGTAGGCCTTTTGTGTAAAGTTCTCCCACAAGCCACTGGTGTAAAACGTCTGACAAAATGCTTTAAATAATGTTAATTTGACTTCAGCTGTACACCGAGTGAACCTGTGTGCTAACATGTTACCACGCACCGACAATGCCCTGCGCTCCCTTTCTATATCTAAATCATCACATAAATTCTCAGTCACTATATGTCCCAAGGTATTTAAATTTCGAAACAAGGCCCAATGGTACACCATTAAGTAGTAAGGGTGGTATATAGCTGGGATCCTTATTATTGCATCAAAACATCATGAACTCACTCTTACTTTCATTATAGTTCAGTCCGTTTTCTGCAGCATAACTTTCACACACCCTTAACAATTGCCTCAAGCCACCAATTGAAGGGCTCAGCAGCACCATATCATCAGCATAGCTTAGATTATCAACACATACCTCATCTATATGGCCATCCGACATACATGCTGCTGAGCTCCTTAATTAGGTGGTTGACATAAATGTTAAAGAGCCTCAGTGACGTCAGACCCCCCTGCCTTACTCCACACTAATAAATATTCATCAGAGTGTTCATCATTTATCATTTCCTCTGTAAATCCACCTTCCTCCTTATATTCATGAGATTTTCTCTGTCCATGACGTGCTGCTCCCTCGATAGCCACAGACAAAGTGACGGACGTAGGCGTTGAGTCGACCACAAAATCGGTCCTGAGAATCGGAGGAAAAATCGGCCCGATTATCTGACCTACAAAAAGTTTGACGTGGGCGGGAACCCTTACGCGGTAATCTGCTAAAATTTTTACAGTACCAACCGAAATTTGGTCAATTAGCACCATTTTGTATTGTAATAAATATAGGCTTATCTATTTAAGATAATTTAAAACACATAAAATAAATCAAAACACCGGCCGCTAAAAATAAAAAACAGATGAAACGTCAGTAAGCAGTAATGTCACATTTGACTTTGACAGCTAAAATATTACTGAATTGTATAGTTTTACTACATTTCTATTAACAGGTTTTATAATAATGGCAATATAACTATGTCAATTTATAACACAATAGGGTAGTTTCCTGTGTTACAAAATAATTATTTTATTTGGTCCATTAGGTAGATTTTCAAAAAATATTGGTCAAATATTTTTTGCTTTTTCAAGTTAAGAAAAATTCAAAAAGATGGAAGCTTCAAAGTACAGGAGAGGGGGCTGCTGACGTCACACATTGCTAAGAATTATACCGAGGTGTGACGTCACGCGAAATTTCAACTCACTGTATCGTCTTAATTTTTTAATTACGTGAAAAAATAAAAAATACGTGTCCAATGTTTTTTGTTAAACTACGTGACGGACTAAATAAAATATTTTAGGAAACTACGCTATTCTACTAGGAGACCATTATGAATTTAACAGATTACGATCTTTTAGCAAAATGACAATGGCATCGATTGACAATTAGGAAATCAATGATAGACCATTGTGGCACTATTGCAATAGTAGACTTGAGGCCCAGCACGGGCTGAAAAGTAGAGGAAAACAACATGAATTAATCAGTAAAACCAGAGTTTCCTTTCATGAACACTAAATTTTTAAATGTACTGTCAGACAAACAGCCTCTTGTTGGAGAATGAATAAAACCTGCTAAAAAAATAATCTTTCTACAGATCCTGATGAGCACAAACTTGTGTTAAATTGTTTGAACCATTTTCGTTCGTTCTACACAGAACAGAAGCTTTCTTTGTTCTGTGTTTGGAAAAAACTAAAACAAACCGTTATGACTTGACAGATTGACATCTTAGCTTGACATTGACAATTTGACGTAAGTCCATTTTTTGCGTTTTGAGGCTGCTTTACCATCATTACATTCTCGCGGTCTCGCCTCGCACTCACACTCACGATCGCTAAATGAATGAAAGTTAAATGTATTTTAATGTTAAAATGTATTTTGAAGCCCCAAGTATTTGAAATACTAATTACAAAATACCTCGGCGTCAGGTATTTGAAATACGAATTACAAATTACATTTTAAAGAAGTAATTGAAATACAAATACCAAATACGTATTTGTATTTCAATTACGTATTTTAATTACAAGTAATTAAAATACTGCCCAACCCTGGTGCTGTGACACGTTTGTTATGATTGGTATTCAAGAAATATATGAAACCAATAATTTGGTATCAAAAACGTCAGCGACTAGTACAGAAAAACAAAACTCGCAGTTTTTTCTATAAATCTCTAAATATACTGCACCAAAATATTGCCGGTCTGTTGAACAAATCGGACTTATTGACTGTTCAATTAAAAAATCTTGAAAATCAAGGAACTATTATAGACGTTCTCTGTATATCTGAACATTTTATTACATCTGGCCATGAAACTTTGTTGTACGTTCCTGGTTTCCATCCCGCTGCTTTCTTTTGTCGCGAAACAAATCGCGGAGGGACTTGTATTCTAGTTAGAACTGGGCATCAATACAAGGAACTGCCAGATATTGCTAAGCACTCTGTGTCAGGCGTTTTTGAAATGTGTGGAATTGAATTGACAACTCATTCTATTATTGTGATTTGTGTGTATAGAATTCCTAAATACAACTATTTAACATTTTATGATAGGCTTGACATTGTTTTGAATAAGTTATGTTTGTTCAATAGAAAAAAAATAGTATTATGTGGCGATTTAAATATTGATACGTTAAAAAGGAATAGAATTACTGTAGAACTGGAGAATTTTTTACTGAATTATAACTTGAAATTAGAAATAAATCAACCTACCAGGCTCAGTAGTAACACATGTATCGATAATTTCGCGCATAACCTGCGAAGAAGATGTAAAGTTGAAATTATGGATCTTATCCTTTCTGATCACACGTCACAGATACTTAGGGTTCCCATAAATAGAACATGCCGCTTAAAATTCTGGAAAACTGTTAAAAAAGACTACTCAACAGAGAACCTCAAAAAGTTCCGCGACTGCATTCGAAGTTTAACCTTTTCAGATGTATATGCAAGTAACGATGCCAATATAGCTTACAAAAGATTTTATGAAACGTTCTCCTTATTCTACAAACTTTGCTTTCCTGATAAAATAATAACAATTCATACAAATAAGAACTTAAAATGGGTATCGCGCGGCATAAAAAGCTGTAGCAAAAAACAAAGAAAATTACTGTGGACATACAGACTAAATCCTATATTAAAAAATAAAACTAACTTTAAAAAATATTCTTCACAATATAAGAAAATTATAAGGCTTACACAAAAAGCTCAAAATGATAATTATATAAAAACCTCGAAGAATAAGTCGAAAGCTACATGGCAAATTGTTAATAGACCTAAAAATAACTATCCTAAAGAACAAATAATGACCATTAATAAATCTCACCAGACCTTTTCAAAACCTTTGGACATTGAAAATACATTTAATAATTATTTTATAGATGAAATTGAGAATAATATTAAAACTGACATGGAATTTGACAATAAATTAGATAATTCAACAAGTCAATCAATGTTCATGCTGCCTGTTCTAGCAAACGACATGATTTCGGCCATAAAATCACTTAAAAATACAAGTACTGTGGGATTTGACGGTATGTCAACAAAGGTGATAAAATTTGTGAATGAACTTATAGCACCCGTATTAGCGCATATCATGAACCTTAGCATTGTTGACGGAGTTTATCCTGAAGACTTGAAGAAAGTTATTATTAAACCACTACATAAAAAAGATAACAAAACTGATATGCAGAACTATAGGCCAATAGCTAAAATTTCTGTATTTTCCAAGATCTTTGAAAAAATTATTTATAAGTCCCTGTATTGTTATCTCAATAAATTTGACTTATTATGCAAGGAACAATATGGGTTTAGGAAGAATACCACGACCAACATGGCAATTTTTGATTTTTTACGTTGTACTATGTTGGCAGTAGACCAAAAAGCTCCTGTTTGTGCTATCTACACAGACATGACCAAAGCCTTCGATTACGTAAAGCACGACATCTTGTTGGACAAGCTGCGTAACTACGGTATCAGAGGTAACATTTTAAAACTACTCGAATCCTATCTCTCCAACAGAATGCAATGTACAGAGATTACAAGAATATGTGAAAAGACAAAATTTGAAAAGAGTTTTTTATCTCATCCTAGATTAATAAAGTTTGGTGTCCCACAGGGTAGCGTCCTAGGGACACCTCTTTTCTTGATCTATATAAATGATCTGCCAAAGGTGACTCAACATCAAATGGTGATGTTTGCAGACGACAGTACTGCAATAGTGAAATGTATTGATCGCAATATTTATCAAGATGACATAAATAATACACTATCCGACATAATTAACTGGCTTGATAAAAATAATTTAGTTATTAATTTAAAGAAAACCAAAATAATGCACTTTCACCAAAGAACTGAAGTACCAAAAGTAAATATTAGACATAGTAACTGGGACATTGAAGAAGTTAAAGTAGCAAAATTCTTAGGTTTACTCCTTGATAATCAGCTTAACTGGAAGGCCCACATAGAGGACCTAAGTAAGAAAATAAATAAATCAGCATACGCACTTTTCCAAATTGCAAGAAAAGTTAATATGGATGCGCTACTAGTTGCATATCACGGCCTAGTAGCCGCAATTTTGCGATATGGTATTATTTTTTGGGGCAATTCTACTGATAAAGATATCGTTTTTAAGGCACAAAAAAGATGCATCAGATCGATGAGTGGTCTGAAAATTGATGATAGCTGTGTACCAATTTTTAAATCGCTGAAAATACTAACCTTACCCTCATTATATATTTTTGAAATTAGGGTTTTCGTCAAAACAAACATGAGGTTCTTCGAAAAAGTGTCAACTTTACGAGATGTAGCGATTCGTAGCCAATACGCAAACTCTTTGAGTAATCAGCGTTGTAAGACAGCCTTAGTGAGAAAGAGCGTCTTAGGCATGGCACCGCGCATTTACAATAAATTACCAGATAATATAAAAAAATTGAATGCTACACAATTCAAAACAAAATTAAAGCTGTTGTTAATTGAAAAATGTTATTATACGATTGATGAATTTTTTAATGATAAACTAATGTAGACTTATGAATATTGACATATTATACCTATCAAATAATTTGTAATTACCTCTCGCATGATTAATATATTTTTTTTTGTTTATTTTACATGAAACCATATATTTGTACGCCTCTTGGCATAACATAGCGACCTATCTTTAATTTAAGAACTGTATTCACTACCTATGTTACACAAATAAAATTGATTTGATTTGATTTGATTTGATTTGAATTCTTTGGGTCAGTTATTTTGTGCTGAAACTGTGCATAGAGACTCCATACCAGATGTTGATTTCAGCTCTTTTGGATAGATATGGGGTTTCCGTTACACGTTGTATAATATACCTATATAACCTTCACAATAGGCACATAGATGCACACACACACATAGATACTTTACACGCACATATATGAGAGTAGATGATGTATGGACGCCAAGATGAATAGGACTTTTTCATGTAACCTACGACGATTATGATGGGCATCTCTAATACCAAGATGTAGCGAGGATGCGTTTTCATCCCAGAGATATCACTGAAATGTTGCTTGTAATTATACCGGTACCGTTTAGACCGGAAGAGAGCAATGCTGACAGGGGCTGTGCAACATAAATAGGTATTGATGTAGTACTAAAAACTAGCAACAAGATCTGTCCGGAAATATGTGCATGGTAGAGAACCAATCAAGCTGGTGTTTTATTAACTACGTTATCTAGCAACATACATACATCATGTATGTGAAACTTATAAAGCGTTTTGTACAGCTAAGGTGTGGAATTCCCTGCCGAAGTCTGTTTCCTGATAGAACCCCCAGGTTCTTTAAGTCAAGGGTAAATAGGTTACTTTTAGGCAGCCGTGCTTCATCTTCGACCACATCATCGCTTACCATCAGATGAGATGGTGGTCAAACGAGAGCCTATTAACAATAAAAAAAATGAAAAACTTTTTAACCATATTCCTAGTCAATAAATACTAAACTCAAATTCTGTATGAATAAATAAATCTGTCTATTAAACAATTACATGTTTAGCTTTATATAAGTGGAACAAAGTGTTTTGCAAAAAATAAACTAAAAAGAAATTGCATTGATTACTTTTTGTTATTACGAATGAGCCCGCTCTTGACCTCGATCACACCTGATGGTAAGTATAAGATGAGGTCTACGATCGAACGAGCGAACCCAGAAAATGCCTGTTCACTCTTACTTTAAAGGCTGACGGGTCATATGTGGCAGGGAACATAGAAGCCGGCAGAAAGTTCCACACCTTGGCTGTGCGCACAATGAATTTTGAAGAAAAGCGCTTAGTACGACAAGACGGTATGTCGAGCAAGTGTGGATAGTTTCCTGCGGTACGTCTGGTAGACCGGTAGTAAAAGGGGGATGAAGGGATTAGGTCGTGGAGCTCCTGCGCACACTCTCCGAAGTACAATTTGTAGAAAATAGACAGGCAAGCAACGTTTCGCTGATGAGCCAGGCTGTGAAGCTTGCCTACCAGAACCTCGTCACCTATGAGACCTTTAGCTCTGCGTTCGATCGAGTCAAGTGCAGCTAGCTGGTATTTGGCTGAGCCATCCCAAGTGACTGCAATACTCCATACAGGAACGGACCTGTGCTTTATATAAATTCAAAAGCTGTCCAGGTGTGAAGTATCGCCGCACTTTCTGTAGGATGCCCAGCTTTTTCGCTGCAGTCTGAGCTTTAGACTCAATGGTTGAGCCGAAGTTGAGGTCAGACGTCAACTCCATGCCCAAGAGCTCCAGGCGGTCGGTAATAGGTACAGATGCACCTCTCAAGGTAGTGGATCATTCAAACTGGCTCCTTCTAGCGGAGAAAAGACAAGCCTGTGTTTTTAAAGCGTTGAATTTGACCAGATTGTCATCGCCCCATTGGAAAACGAGATTTAAGGTCAAATTCGTTCGCTCTACCATGGCGTTTCTAAGAGCGGTTATTTCTATTTCGTCCCTACCAGCTCTAGCACTGGACAAGTATCTCTGAGACTGTGCTGTCATCCGCGTACCCAATAGCTCCCAGTTGAAGCAGGTCGTTGATATGAAGCAAAAATAGAGTCGCAGAGACATTGGTTATAAAAAGTTCGCAATAGCTAATAACTTGATTGAGTTGATTTATTAAAGTTCCGCCTTGCAAATGAAAGCGATAACAAACTTTGAATACATAATAAATCAGGCATATCAATTATAATCATATTAATCATGCAAGTCTGTTATCGGAAGTGTCTTGCAACGTAATAAGTCATAAATATAAATAATTTATCAAGAAATATGCACAGAAATGCAACTCCGTGCAAAACTTAAATGGAAATGTAATCAAATCCTAAAATTAACTTCACACTTTTTCTTTCTAAATTATCTACATTCTTAAGTGTACATAGTAAACCAGTATTATAAAACATCAACATTTTTCAAACTCATGATATTAATAGTCAACAAAAATTGTCAAGTATGTACATATAATAGTAATATATTGTGTAGGAAGAAAGTACCGCAGGTCAGACCGTCGTTTACTCTATATTTGGTAAATAAAAACTTAAAAAAGAAATTACCAGTGTTCGCATAAGATAGAAAAAACAAACAATAGGTATTTGAAAATAAATAAAGATATTTTAAATTGCAAAGAAAATGGATGAGCGAATTGTCGTAATATGCTTTTTTCAGAACCTTTTTAAATATGTAAAAATCATCTTTTACTTCCATAAATAATTAAGTCTTTGAAGACAAGTCATTTCCAGACAGACTGTTTTATATCTTTGCTCTGTCCAGTAGGGTGCCGTACTAGTCTTCACATTTTTATGCAGGGATCAAAAAGCACCCACTATTACAATTTCCACGCATTACCTTAATACAAAAGTAATTCAATTCCGTGTCTGTTGGTGGTTTCAACGTCCAATTCATTAATGCGAGCTTAATTAATTCACAACTACATTATACTATCGGTTCATATAAATTAAACGAATTAAGTACTCCACTGATAACAGAACTGGGACTTGATTATCGAGTTTTGAACAGGAACGCTAATTTTACGAGTTATATGACGTCCACAATGGGCTGGGTCTCCTGTGTTTTGACGTAAAGTTCGAATGGAGCACTTATTTCACCTCAATTAGCATTAATATCAACATCGAAATTGCCGGCTAGAAATAGTGGGACCGCAAAATGAGGACATAAACACGAAGATAGTAAGAAAACGTGAATTCTAAGCTGTTAAGCAAATGTGCTAAATAAATTCAGGAACCTTATTGGTCATATGCAAAGTTATTGCATTTAAATACCAACATAAAGGCTGAATGTTTTGATTATGACTCATACCTTTTGCGGCAGGACGATACATAAAAAAATTAAAAGCATTAAATATAAAATACGGACATCAAACTAAAACGATGCAGGCACCCTGCAATATTTTTACCAGGGAATCGGTTTTAAAATTGGTCGTTTTTCCTTTTTACGTGGGGCTAGCTCGGGAGCGAGATGAAAATTTGACAGTAATGTAGGCAAGCACTTTCCTGCGGGTAGACGCACTGGCATAAATAAAACATGGACACCCGTAATGCACTCTTTGCTCTCTTCCCTCGAACATTTCGCTACGCTAGAATAAAATGATATGTGTATTGCTCTAGTAAAGCTGTTTCCAATGATATTTCAGTCTGTGCTGGGTACAGTAAATAATTTCCAAAGGCTTTATGTGTTGATATAAAACAGCACTTTACTTGATTAAAATCAAATTTTCATCGGTTTTCGAAAACTTTTCTATTCTTTAACCAGCGTGCAGTTAAACCTAATATGTAGAATGCATCTAATGGAAATAGTTTTATAGTCATCCAAAAGTGCACTCGAAGTTCGCTCAATTACTTTAATGTTTATTACCTTTACAGAAACCGAACAAAATTGAAAGAACAATTAAAGCAGAAAAGCTTAAGACGTTGTCGTGACGAAGTTAATCTTGGATTGACACTAGAACAAGAAACGTATTTGTGTTGTGTGTTTAATTCCACAAAGAGCAGTGACTCACAGTGCATGTAGGCGACGGACCAACACCCTGTTTATGTACTATTAAAGCATTTATGCACTATTAATGCAATAATGCAGCATTGCTTTACGTATCATTAAATGTTAACAGGCGGAATCGTGTCGGCCGACCAGTAACACACCGAATAAAATCTTTAGTCATACGCACAAGTTCTAACTGACTAAGCAGCCAGAAGAACTAACAAAATGGAGCAAATATTTCACGTAAAGTCTGTGCCATTGTGACCCGCATAATTTGATATTAAAACCAGAACAAACGAAACCAGTTAAAATTTAATTATCATAAATAATTACGAACATTATCGTTTAAGGGCAAAATGTATTACTCTTTATGCGGTAGGCCCTCGGCGGTGTTTTGTCACAATTCTAAACCCGTTAAATTTTCCGAGGACCCACTGAACAATAACGGTAACTTAATGTTATTATTATAATTTAAGCGTGACCAAAGCCCCAAAGTATAGTTTTCCCTTTGTTTCCCCCATTACCGAACTCAGGGTGAAACTTGGTGAAATACGATTTTGATACGTCCCATCAAAAAGTAATTTCCTATGAAAACAAAAGCTGGCAAGAAAATTTCTAATTCGATCCAATCTAAATCCAATTACATACACCCCGTGTTATTGCTTAGGTGAAACACAGGTACGTGCGTGCCTACAGATTTACCCATTCAATTTAATCGATAGCCGACCCTAAAGAAAATAAAAAATCTATAAAAAGTAACCCTTTCAATTATTCTGTATTTTCTATTCCGTGCAATTATTGATCTTAAAAAAATCGATCCGTATGGACTATTGAAATTTAATAAGTACAAAATTAATAAGCTATCTACGAATGCAATGGGGTCAAAGTTCGTCACGGCTTTTGGCACAGAAAATTACGAAACCTTATGGTCTGCATGGCCTGACACGCATTTTGTTAGTACCTATAATCTACTATTTTAATTAAGGACGGATGTAGTAAGTGGTGAAGCAGACCATGCAAATGCACTTTAAAATAAAACAAACAGAGTCTATCGGTGTCAAAGAAATGGTTGAAAAACTCGCTCACCAGATGAATGATGATAGATTAATGATATTAATAGCAGCGAGAGAAGATTTTCTGACTATGTTTATGAACAAGTCAACAACAAACAACAGCCTAAATCGATTTCTGTCAATAACATTGCGATGTTCTGTTTTCAAACTTTTATCTTTCTTTAAATCGCTGAATTAAACTTTCAGTAAACACTACAATAAGATTTGACCAGAACGAATTGTGTCGACTTAAGAGACGTTAACCTCCGAGTTTGTTTCTGTGTTTTTCTCAGAGTAGTCAATTAAGAAACACCAGCCTAACTAATTGTTTAACTAAAACGGCAAAAAAATAACGTGTAAAAGAGTTATTTATAACCAATATGCAAAAATAAATCATTTTACAAGCCTGGTCAAATAGTCAAATGTCTGTGAACCGCGTGGCTAGCGGAGGGTAATCGTATGTACTACAGCAAATTATCATATTCAAGGTCAATTTCGTCTTAGCATTGCCAACACAGTGCAACTGTACAGAAGCACAGAAGTAGAAGATATGGTCATCAATAAAGCTATACGGACCTCTCAACGCTGCGTGGGTGTTTTTTACAATCCCATATTAAAACTATCAGGTTTTGCCACCTCATTAAACAGAGCATACCATACAGTCTACTCGTAAATAATGAAGGTTATGGCCATAGTTGCCACGCAACTTGTCGCTAAGCCTCCGTCAGTTGTTATAAACCCCTTAAGCAAATTGTAAAACTTTTATACCCGATAACAAGGGTTAGCGTTTCCGTTACGTTGGCACATAGCGCTAACAAAAAATAACATAATTTTCTGATCTGGGTATTAATAAGAGCTTTGTTAATTTTGGCAGTTCACTCAACAAACATTGGAACAGACCAGAAGCCATCATAAAGTTTATCAGGAAACTACAGATGAATATATATATTTAGTGCCGATAAAATTAAGAAAGATAGCGCTGGAGTCAGCCAAATGTGCACAGTTGTCACTTCCCATACCACTGCAGATATTTGTGGCCACCAACAAAACCAATGCCAATACTGCAGCATGAAATTGAGATATGAAAGACATGCCAAAATAAATTCCGCATATAAATTCAACATAATGCTATTTCCAGAAACAAGGTCGGGGTTATGACGTCTTTCATATCTATAAAATCTAGGCAAACTTCACGTGTAAATATAAATAGGTAGAAAACAGAATATAATATTCTCTAACGCCAGCTTTCTAATGAATCTGATCCACCTAGCTATTGCCATTGCCAATTTCACCATTTGCTTTTAATTTTGCAAGTTCTGTTTAAGAATATCCATTTAACCAGGATTAAAATCTATGGATTTCTTATATAAAACATCAAATTCACACAATGCTGCAATAAGAACCAAAAAATCCAGTAACAAACTTCTCTTAGACGATAACAAGCATGCAATTACTAGCCCAGTACGAAGTAACTCAGACAACATTTTATGTCGAGCGTAATTTACTTAGTAGCCAACGCTTAATTACTTTACTGCAGCTAAATCACGTGTTAGACTTGTTCTTGTAACGTAATTGCGATTATTTAGATTGATTTAAATCGTTTTTATTTCACTTACATCGTGGGAGTGATTCGGAATCAAATTGGCATGCCTGTACGTGCCTCTCGTAAGTTATGTGCCGAGAAGTTATCTGCTAGATTTTATCTCAGTCGAGCAAAAAGTTTAAACTTCTTGATAGTTTTCGGACACTGGATAAGTACTACAGGTTATTATCGTTCTCTGTCCTGTAGGACAGAAGTCCACTGCAAATCTATTTCATTACGAAAAAAATTAAAATTAATGTAGGTATTTCTGTTTTGTATCCGTAGCACTTAAAATTAAGTTGGAAGGAACCAATCATCATCTGCCTTTTTCCAAATATATTGGGTTCAGCTTCCAGTCTAACTGGAATAAGCTGAGTACTAGTATTTCATGTAAAGCTGAGTACTAGTATTTCATGTGAAGCTGAGTACTAGTATTTCATGTACATGGAGCGACTGGCGATCTGACCTCCACAACCACAACCCAGTAGCTGGATAACACGATAACCTTTGGCCAAACCAGTGTCAGATTTCCAGGCATCTGACTGTAACGACTGTGGGACAAAATGACATAGGGGACCAGCAGCGGCCTAACGTGCGTTCTGAGGAACGGAGGAATCTGTAGTGTTGTTGATCACCCATCATCTCATCAGTCATGAGCTCCAAGAAAGGACCAATACAATATTAAATGGAGAGGAAGAAAAAAAGGTAATATTTATCACTAACTAGGCAAATGAACGTCGTATAACCTACCAAGACTCAATATACAATAACAATATATTTATAATACAATCTGAGCATTATACTAGTTTATAAATTGTCAATTAAAAAAATACAATTAAATGGGCTGTTTATCCGCTTTAAAAAAATACAGTGAAACACTGATGCAATGGACCAAAATTAATTATGTCTCACGAGAATTCTTGTCTAATCATTACAGCAGCAAAAGTACTAGCTAAGTTCAACCAAACACGAAGCCCAACAAGGATATTCTTGTTCGACATTTATCTAAAGCATTTCACTCGTAAATCTCCGTGGATACATTTTTAATTGATAACTTTCTTATACAAAAGATATTTCAATATCAAAGGGCTCATTATTTGGGCTCAACAAAACGTAACTGTCACTAATTCATTATGTTCTATCTCATTTTAATGGAATTCTAAAAAAAATAGTTGCCGCAATGATTTATGAGTGTTATCGTAAAGTCGGCTTGTGTTTTTTTTATTTGCGATAAGGGAAGTAATAGAGGAAGCAGCCCGTGATTTATTGTACAGGTCAGTTAATATTTTTTCAATAAAGCACTGTTTATTGGACACGCAGGCATAAAATAATTTTTGGTAATAAAATTAAAATCAAAGTCATATTTATTTCCACCCACAGCTCACTGATCGCTTCATATTTTATTGTATCTGATAAGGTCTGATTAATTTTTGTTTACAATATTTCCCAATATTTTAATATTACTTCGTTGCTTGAAGTAGAAGAATAATGCATTCTCGCGTGGGTTCCAATCATTTCGCGACGGATGTCTCGACATGCTAAAATGGCCGTACAAAAAGACGGATTATGATAATCGTCGTCCAAATTGGGCACGTTGAAGGAGAATGTAGCTAATATATTCACAGCTGCGTTTGAGTGCAGGTAAACAATAGGTTCACGAAGTTGTGTGGCAAGTATTGCAAGTCGATGAATCATCAGAACTCCCTCACACTTCCGTACGTATTACTGCTAATTAAAACCCGGAGAGAGCCCGAAGTCCCGGCTGTCGTGTCCCTAATAGGGTTACCAGAAAACAAGCTCTAATATCCAGAGAAGTCTCTACAAATTATTTTGAAATAAACATTTTTCTGATCCAACTTTAACCAAACAAATGTCATTTTTTATATTGTTATGGGAACTATGTACACATGACTGTTTATATCATAAGTTCATAACTCAACAATACATATTGATTTGACTACTCACCAGACCCATCTGTTGAACTTTGTCACCATTTCTAAATAATACGTTTCTTACATAAAATAATCTTCTAAGTTCTGGACATGGAATCTATCTGAGTGAAGGCCATCTGGCGACCCTAGCAGATAATTAAAATGCAGCAGTCCTGGAATAACTTATCGCCCCCAAACGTCACTTGCGCCATAAAACTTATACGAACACGCCTGCGATGACGCACAGACAGCTTTATGGAGGCGAGAGAATTCGGTGACGATATCTGAAACTCAACGATACTTAATAAAACGAAAAAATGCATTTAGTGGCCTATATTTGCATTTGCAAACATTATTCTGGATAACATTGATGTGATATTTTGGTTTGATAGTTTTGTTAATTGAGGAAGATGGATGAATGAAAGCGTTACTTTGCACTAAACATGACACCTATCATAGAAAAAAAAGTAACTAAATTAGGGACTGTTTAGACTATATTTTTGACTACTGATTCTGTTCAACTCAGCATTGGCAAGATTCCATCCAGTGTTTTGAATTCATCCCTATAATAATACCATATTTCGAAACTTAAGCAACTAAAAGTGCGGCATAAGTTCTTGTATTTATCTTTCACTTTTCATATTTCAAAATAATTCGTCGTTACGATGTTGCAAATACTGCCAATTTGCGATCCAGTCCCTTGCCTGCCAATATGTTAATGTGAAGTGGTTTCGAAAATAGACGCATTCTGACGAAGTTGGGATGTTCAGGGAATGAACACATGGCGTCATTAGGCCGTCTGTCACACTGATAGAAGGATACAGTTACGCACATACATAACCAACCCTACAATAACTAAACTTACATGAAACTTCCTTAGTAAGGCCGCCATCTATAAAGCTAATAACTTGGGACAATGAGTTTCGAAGTTGTGACGTAGCGATTGGATATTAATTTGTTCTACACACTTGAGTAAGTATTATATGGATGGGCCATATATCAAATATATGCGTGCCCCATTTTACGAAGCTAAAGTTAGTTTATAACTTGAGCTATAAATTGTGAAAGCAGGGAGCTTTATATCATTTTCTGAAGATATTAAATTTAATCTATTGCGAATATCGACGGTTAAAAGGAAATAGGGTATAAGCGACATTTTGGACTGGTATTGTTTTGAAAGCAGACTGTGTCTTGTTCTCTATTATCTTTTATACAACCACTGTGAAAAGTACCTTATCCTTCTTTTACTATAACACTTATTCAACTGTCTGATGTTTTAATAAAAAACAACATCAGTTTTTCTACAATTCTAAACTTTGAATGGCTCTCCTAAACATTTCTTTTTTTTTTCGCTTATACCCTATTTCCTTGTAACCGTCGATATGATAACATTCAATAACTAGTCGAAGTATTTTACAGTCGAAAAGCTGTTTTCTTTTTATATTCTACAATACTAGCGAAATTTTATACAAATATCGTATAGGACGATCTTCAAAGTTAAGCAACGCTTGTTTAGCTCGGTCTGTAGACCCATCTACAGACCGAGCTAACCATCAAAATTTATCGAGATTTCGAAGTGCCATGAAGAACACATTACGCCCGGCTGCCATCGTACATCTTTAACAGTCGTTATGGGTAGTCACAAGATGGAAACATCTCTGATACTGGTCTTCTAGTGTCAACTGTTTCAACTGTTTAGCCAAGGGGTGTAGTGTGAGGAAGCGATGGTTCTCGTAAAATAGTGGTACTTAGCTGCGTCCGATTAGGCCAGATGCCAAGCCTAACATAGTTAAGAAAAGGATAAAAGCTAGAATAACAACATAAAAAATGTTGTGGCCAAAACCAAATTGCCCACAACTAAACATGTGATGCAAATAGGTCTAACTGGACATCAAGAAATCCCGACAGATGGCAACCGTACTTATAGAATAAACGTTGCGTTTAAGAAAGCCGCCAAAGCCGTGGGCGGGCACAACACTTCACTACAGGCACCGCCTGACTCACTAAGTGCTTCTCCAAACAACGACAATAACGCAAACGCGACGGTTTGCGTAATAGTTACGTGTGAAAGTCCAAATCGGTGTACTGATACCGATAACCTAACGTTACTTCACTTAAAAGGACTGGTGATAAATAGTGAAAACATTTTAAGACTAGATAAAGCGCTTTAAGTACTTACTTAACGCTTTCACAAAACATGTAGTTCCGAACTACTATCGCGTAATAAATTCTTCGGAAATAACAGATAAAAAGTCTTAAATATTCTTCAATAAATCTTCTTTATTTATTTCCTTAAGTTTTATTATCTTCCCTATTTATTTTTCTATCTTCAACTAATTCGAGTGGAAGATTCGACCGTCGTAAAAGAGTAGTCAAGTTTAAGGCCAGTGTTTACTTTAAGTTTTATTGCTATTTGAATTTCAATGTAAGGATCAGACTCTCGAGTGGGTATAAGGAAAAGCAGATGAATATTACTTTGAAACGACAAAGACAATGTAGAGTACACGAATAAATAAAAGACATCGAACGTTCCGTCTAGTAAACAAACATCTCATCGTAACAAAGTTAAGTCGGTCCGTCAATCGGTCCAATATATTTTATTCATGAAAGTGATCCTGCTGAATTCACAACACTTCTTTGAATACGGTTATTCTGTCACGATATATTTTATCTGCAGGACAAGGCTCTTTATCCGGAATAGATAGCGGCTACATTTCTTTTTGTCTCCCAAACATCCAATGATTACAATGAAAGATTACCATAAACACCCTTGCCTATCGTGGGAAAAAACATGCATTTGTCACGGTAAATACACTATGTTATACTTACACAACTTTTCATTTGGAACCCTACACGAACAGACAAAACCCATTAGGTTTGTGATAATGCAAGTTCATCGTGGCACAGGTATTGTTTAGTGTTGCCAGCCGAACAAAGCCGTTGGGTTGCCGTCTCATCTACGGACCTATTACGATCCATTGTTGAGGAAGCATGTACAAAATTAAAATGCAGCATTGTCTGAGCTCGCACGCCAACCTATCGATGTTTTGTTTTAGTAAACAGTGAGATAAGTTGCTTCGTTTGGAGACAATGTTGTTCATGCAATCGGTAGTTGATACGTTGTGAAATAATATCAGTGTTCAGTCGCTGAAAACAGTAAGCAGCCTAAAAATACTCGCAGGGTTTTAGCCCTCTAGAAACTATTAATGGTGCCCCCCTTAAATCTTAGAACATTTATAGCTATGTTCAAACCACAAACGCTTGTAGCCTACTTATAAAATATAAAAGAGTTACATTAATGTCCACAAGGTAAGCATACAAGAACTTAACAATCAATACACAATTTAAATTTAAAGTGCGAAAAGTTCCGCAGTAACGGCATCATGCAATTTTCTTTCGACCAACTTATAAAATGTGAACTCCCCTCGGCCGCTCGAGCAAGTTTAAATTGCCCTCTTCTTTTTTCACTATCTTTCCTTCCACTCACTTTTTCCTATTTAAACTTTTCCGTTTTATTTTAAAACCGACCACGACTTGTAACAACGTACGATTTTTATCGCGTTTTGTGTTCGAAACTAGATGTTTATAGAATATTCAACAGTATCGTTTGTCCCTATTATGGGGTTGAAGTAGTGCTAGTGCTACAACGATTGGAAAGTCTTCGAGTTGTGTTATTATTATGAGTAGATAATACATTCGTTAAAATTCCAATTTATTAACTGCTTAGTTTGGATTTCATACCAAGCCTACTAAAAGGCCCGCAAAAATTGCACTTAAAAAAAACTTTTATCTAATGATGGTCCTACCTCAGTTCCGAGACTGCTAAAAATCCTAGAATTTTAACAATTCCTTACTTCCAAATAATTCATGCTCTACCAGAAAACAAATACTTATTAGCAAAATAAAGTCAACAACTTTACAGTTCCTATACCCATTATCGTCCGTGTAGAATAGTCGTTAGATTTCGATTGCTCTTTTCTCGAGCACTCTTGATTTAATCGTCGAGATTCGAGCATTAACACCGAGTAAGGTGCTTGAAGAGCACTTGCAAATATGTTCCGTTAGTCTTTTTGTACAGACTTGAGGTTCTTCTTAGAAATACTTTAATGAGACATGTGGATTTTGTGTGAGATTGTGTGTGAAACAATATTACCATACATTCTTCGTGAGATATAATTTTTAATGTTGACTGTGTATGGAGAGACATGTTTATATATTGTTAGTTATCATTCTGTTGAATAATTTGTCCGTACTTCGAAAAGCACATCAAGTCGTGATGCTGGCTGTCATTTTGACATTTTTGACAATGGTTACCAGTCAGAAGCTGAATCAGACACTGGTCTAGATAAGGTGTACCACAATACCCAGGTACCTACTGGTTTGTGGAGGCCAAATAGGTAGTCGCTACATATAAAACACTAATAATCAGCTGGATCCGGCTCCAATATAGTTAGGAAAAGGCAAAGCTAATGATGATGATGCTGTTGAATAATTTAATACATGTGCAGGTATCGAACATCTCATCCTTACTAATATTATAAATGCGAAAGTAACTCTGTCTGTCTGTGTGTCAATCACGCCTAAACTACTGAATTGATTTTAATAAAATTTGGTACTTACATAGTCTAGAGCCTGAGAAAGGACATAGGCTACTTTTTAATGCGAAAAAAGGACTGTAAAGGGTTGAAATAGGGGATGAAAATTTGTTTGGAAATTACGTCATTTTTAAAGTTAGAAGCTTGAAACTTATTTTCAGACTTTTGATTAGATATTAATAAATACGACATTCAAATTACGTATGAGTTTTGTTTTTAAAATAAAGAGCCTAAAAAA